>CM029932.1:2643750-5287500 GCA_017639245.1 Myiopsitta monachus
TCCCATTAATCCCACTGCTGGGATTAGCTCGGATTCCCCACAGAGCGAAGGAGCAGCAGCGCCTCGGATGCTCTGCCCTCCAGCACAACCACGCTGCAGTTAACAAACCTTCCACAGGCTCTAACAGCTCTCCTCCTGTTTTCCTCTGTGCAGGAGGACATCCAGTTCTGCCCCCTCACTGCTGCCCACGAGTACATCATCAGTGCCTTGTGAGTCAGGAGTGATCAATAGCACCAGCAGTGAGCACACTGCTCTCCCCCTCGCCCTCACACTCTCCAATAAAACTGGCCAGCACAGCTCCTGCTTCCCATTGCTTTATGAAAGGTCCAAAGGCAAGCACATGCCACTGCTGACTGCTCATCCCATGGATGGAGCAAGCCCTGAGGTTGCAAGCTGCATGGCAAGATCAGTGCTTCCCTGCTCCAGGAGGAAAAGGGGACAGGCCCAGAGGCAGGGAATCCAAGTCAAAACCACATCAGCAGGGACAAGATGCCACTTTGCAGCCACATTACCTTTACGCAATTGGCCCAGAAAAGGTCTCTCAGCCCTGTAGCTCATAGCCAAGAGTTCCATGAGAGACTGAGGGAGCCAGAAGAGCTCATGAGACTACGTCTGCTCACGAGGCACTGGCAGGCTCAAGCAGAGACCACTGTTGCCAGAGACTATCTGGACCTTTGTGAGGTCTCTACACCAGCTGACAGCAAGGCCCAGGGACAGCTCCATGGGGATGGAGCCCATCAGCTGCGAGGCTGAGCTCTGCTCTCTGGGTTATGAGGATGTCCCTGAGGCTGGGATCTCAGCCCAGGCCTGAACCAGGCTTGCTTTGCTTCAAGGGCAGCTCTTCAGTTACCTGAAACCAGCTTCTGACAGACATCGCCAAGGGCACTGTGTTGAAACCAGCTCCCACAGCCAGAGCAGCTCTCAGCTATGAGGCTCCTACCGAAATGGCAGCGAGGAGATGAAGGGCAAGGCTTGTCTCAACATGCTTCAGCCACCACATGGGTCTGCCCTGATGGCTCTGTGCTCCTCACAGGCAGAGCCACCTCTCAGCTGGTTAAGAGCAGGGGGGGGATGGAAGAATGAGGTAAAACCAGGAATTAAAGGGGAGGGAGGAGGGTTAGGTGATGGCGGAGAGAAAACAGCGTCTAGTCCCTCCTGTGTGTATATCAGCCATCAGAGCTTATCCTCTGCCAGAGGGCCCTGGTGCATGGGCATGATCGGGCCTTGAGGTGGGGGAAGAAAAAGCCCAAACAATAACCAGTGTGGATGTGAGGGCGGGTAAGGAGAATAAGAACCAGGAGGCTAGGCCGGCAAGAATTCACACCCTGTGCCCTCAGCTCCAAACACAGCTTAGTTGCTAACAATATTAAATTCCAAAAAGACTTGTAATGTAGGAAAATAAAATAAACATCCTGCACACTTACCCAATCCTGGTAAACAGCTTCCCATGGGCATGGAGAAAACTGAGGATGAACCTTTTGTTCAGCTGCATGGGAAAGGAAAAAAAAGGAGAGAGAGAGAGAGGAGAAAACAATTAAACTCTCTCCGATTTCCTGTGAATTAAGAATGTCCCCAGTGACAGAAGAACCTGGCCTGGATGCTGGGGGTGGCACTGGAGATGGGAACCAAATGGACATGCCCAAAGTCATACCAGTGACCCCGCGCCAAACAGCTGGAGCGGGATGGGGCGGTGGAGACACAGCGCCCTCTGCCGGGCCCTGCGCGCACAGCACCCGAACCGAGGGCACCCCACGATGGCGTCCAGCACAGCGTGAGGGTTACACAGGAGGAGCCCCCTTACCACAGATGGCATTAAACACGCAACCAAAATAACCCCACACAACCAACAGAAGGAGTTTTATCAGTGCTGTGAGTGTCGAGGCAAGGAAGAGGAGCGGGATGTCCTCACTGATGCTCTTCTGCTGAGAAGCCAACACGGGGAGTTCAGCACTTGTGCCCTCTCAAGGAGCAGCTTACAGAAGCAAGGGAGCACTGTGAGGGTGCTGAGGCGCTGGCACAGGGTGCCCAGAGAAGCTGTGGCTGCCCCATCCCTGGCAGTGTTCAAGGCCAGGTTGGACAGAGGGGCTTGGAGCAAGCTGCTCCAGTGGAAGGTGTCCCTGCCTGTGGCAGGGGGGTGGAACTGGAGGAGCTTTAAGGTCCCTTGCAACACATTCTGTGATTCACTTCACTCCCACTTAAGCAATTACAGAGAGGGAGCCGGTGTTCAGATGAACCCGAGAAGCCTCTGAAAGCCTGCAGCAGCAGAACTGCTGCTCAACAACCACGACAACCTGGAGCTAAGGGGATACAGGGGGAGCTGACTGCAGCACACAGTGTGAAGCAGCTTCCTGCCACGCTTAGGTCCAAGTAACACCAAAACCTGACTTGAATAATCACTGCTGCTCTAAGCCACCTCTGCTAGCTCAGCAGAGCTCTGGGCTTTCCCAGTCCTTATCTAACCGGCTTTGAAGAAGGCTGTGGGTGGGTGAGGAGTTGCTCTGCCTGGCTCCGGAGGTGGCTGTGTCACACACTTGGAGCAGACTGGCCTTGCTCTTACCTTCCTCACAGCAAGAGCTTTCCCTCTTGTGCCTGCACAGCCTCAGCACGCTGAGAAAAGCCAGACTGTGAGCCAAGCACTGCGTGGGGAGACGCTGGCCAGGAGCAACCCATTCACACCACACTTTTATACCCTGAACTCCTCCAGCGAGGTCAACAGCACCACTTCCATTTCCAAGGGGGGGTCAGAGGCGTGGAGAGAGGATGAGATTACCAGGCAAGGCTGTGGCAATGCCCAGCCAAGGGCCAGGCACAGTGAGAAGGTGCAAGACAGGCACCAGCCGATGGCTGCAGGGGACGGTTATCACAGGCAGCCCTGGCTCTGGCATCACTTCCACCCACAACCCCTCACCATGACTTACACCAGCTGCTCCATGAGGTGTGATTCCTCACTTAGGTGTAATTAACCCAGGCTGTATTCCCAGAGGACCCGTGCAGGAGAATGATGCCCTGCTGCAGAGTTGCTCCTGGGCCATGTGCGAGTTTCAACATAAAACCTGTCTCATAAAACAAGCCAGACCAATTAAACTGGCCCCTGCAGCAAGGGGGTTCTTGCTTACTCGTGGTTTTACTGCTGCCCTAAAGAGTCCTTTCCACTGGAACTCGAGTTGATTTGCCACCATTTTATTAACTCTGCAGATGAACCCCAGAAGAGACTGGGGAATACTGGGACAGCACAGCAAAGCCCTTCATTGCTCTGTCAGGGAAGCTTAGATACGGCTGCTCCTCCACCGTCCTCCTTAGGACACCAAAGCAGCTCAGGGCCTGAAACCTTTAACACCTACTTAGTTTTTAACTCAGGCAATGGCTTGTAGAGGGAGAAAGGTGGTTTGTGACCAGCTCCGTGGCTGCAGCTGCAATCACATCCCCTGACAGAGACAGCCCAATCTGAGTCCCTAACTCAAGTGCAAAAGCCTTGGTCGGACAGCGCTGTGCCCCACAGCAAGCAGGAGCTGGAGGAGGTTTTTGATGGGGGATACGGAAAAGAACAGGAGCTTGTGGCTTTCCATCTCTACTGGAAGGACTGCATGTGCAGAAAGGAAGAAACTGGGGGACAAGTTTCCCCCCCCAATGCCCACATTCACCCGCAGTGCTCACCCTGCAATCCCCACCCCACGTTCCCGGCAGCGGGGGAGTACCAAAACTCCCCACTTTGAATGGAAAGTGACAGCAGCGCCCAGCAGGGACGTGCCCACAGCATTCCCACAGACACACAATACTCTGGGAGGGCTCACCAGGACGTCACCTGCACCCCATCTTCCCAGAGCAAGTTTCTCCCTCAGCCTTTTCACTCCCAGTCCTAAGGACTAAGCAGTCACACTCCCCAGGAACCAGAGCTGAACTGGGACAGAGATATCTGTATACATACATATATATATATTCTTTCAAGCAAGCAGGATACCTGCCTCTAGGAAAGAGTATTTCATACCTCCTGACAACTTAAGCATGAACCCAGCAAGCCCAGGCAGAGCCCTGTGTGCCCCAGCACTATGGCATCTCAAGCAGGCACCTCTCAAGCTTCTTTCACCACTTTTTCTCTCACAGCCTCAAGGTTTTGATGAGCTCATCACTTAACTTTGGACCTTTCATCTCCGAGTTCATGCTAAGGGCACGGGGCTGCTTTGACTGGGCTTCTCTCTGAATGACTCCTTCTCTAGTGACTCACCTGTCCCTCAGTCTCCCAGCTCCTCCCATCAAACACTGCTTCTCACGGCCAGAGGGAAACAGTGACTTCCACTGAGCTGCTCTGCATTCACCCAGGGCAGGGGAACGCTTCCCCAGAGCCCTGCTAAGTGCTGGCTGCCCTGACAGTGCTAACAGGAGACCTGCAACAACTTCTTGCCTTCATCTCCCTCCCTGTGCAGCCCAAAGGTGGCTCCACTCTAAAGGTTTCCCGATGCGCTGATGCCATGGGAAGGTGGAGCTCCCTGTGCAATTCCATCGCTGCCCTTTGCTCTCGGGGATAAGGAACCAAACCTAGCTGGTCGCTTGAGAAAAGCCCCCCCCCCCAGGCTCACCCAACAACAAAACCATGTCAAGAAAGAACAGATTTTAGCCCTTCCAGTTGAAAACGGGCATCAGAGATATGGAAGTTATGAGCATATAGTGAAGGCATTAGTTGTAAAAACAAACCAGTTGTCAAGAAGAAGGGGTCCCTGCACACAGTAGTGCCTGAAGCTGAAAACAGCTGGTTTAGCTGTCATGAGTCAGCATGTGCAGACAGACTAAATCCACCTGGGAAGAGGCAACCTCACCAGAGGAAGCAGTCCACTGCTGCTTGGGGAGCATTCACACACCGCACCGCCAGCTAAACTGGATGTGTTACCATGGAAGGAGTCAACAGTGACTAACAACTCCTCGCGGAGCAGCAGAGTGCAGAGATAGCAACAGAACAGGAAGAGCCACGCTCGAATCACTGAGGCCATGAGGAGTATGTCCTGACAGCACACAGAGCAAGGGCAGGCACACAGCTTCAGGAAAGCTTTGTCATGTCTTGAGCCAGGAAAGAAGAAAGCAAAACCCCAACCTCAACAGACCATTCCCTGAGCGGAACGGGTTGTAAATAGCGTGTCCCACCCCAGCATGAAAACACTGGGAATGCCACCAGGGCGCACAGGAAAAGGAGCACAAGGATGCAGGGCTGGGAAGCAGAGCTGCTGCACGTGAACCCAGCACAGACCCATCTGGCTCAGGGTGAGGAGTGCACAGAGCTTTGGCACCTGAGCATCAGTCCCAGCTGTGAAGGAGGCACCAAATAAGGGAAGGATTCTGGAGCAGTGACTCCTGGGGAAATAAAGCGTTTCAAGTTCAAAATTGTTACTTCAGGTTTGGAAGTGAATTTCAGGATCTGGTCTTTATCAAGCGAGGCAAACTTTCTTCAACATCAGCAAAGCATCTGCGGAGCAGAAAGCGGTGTCAGAGTCAAACTAGGCTGCAAAAGACAAGTCCATTAATCAAGAGACCAGATGCAAAACTGCCTGTAACAAACGCGCTGCCTCCACCGGAGTGGAAGGGGCTGGAGCACAGCAGGATGTTATCCCGAGTCTGGGGGTCTCCTCAGTGACAAGGGGTTGGGATACAGACCACAGAGCCACACAGCTCTGCTTCAGAACACGTACCACACTCATCCCAAATATTTCCCGGCTTTCTTGGGCAGCCAGGCTTTTCCAGGCACAGCTTCCTTGCTGAGATCCATGTGAAATAACATCCAGGCACCCAAACCGTGCCATATTCTCACTTTCAGCTCAAGGGCTGGATAGACCACATTGATCATTAACCATAGAACGGTCTGGGATGAAGGGACCTTAAAGCTCATCCAGTCCCAACCCCCTGTCACAGGTAGGGACACCTTCCACTAGAGCAGGTTGCTCCAAGCCCCTCTGTCCAACCTGGCCTTGAACACTGCAGGGATGGGGCAGCCACAGCTTCTCTGGGCACCCTGTGCCAGCACCTCAGCACCCTCACAGGGAAGAGCTTCCTTTATTAAGATTCCTTATTACTTATTTCTTATTACTCCTCACTTTTGCAGGCAGCTCCTCCAGAGCCTTCCACCACCCAGTCCAACAGCAGCAATGAGCCCACTGGAGACAGCCTTACAAACATAACCCTGAGCCTTTATCCCAAACCATCCCATCGTGGCAATGCACAGCTCTTGGCTGGTACTTTCCAGGGCAATATCCCAGTGAAACAACACTGAGCACTGATACAGAGCTTCGTGAGAAGCCCGAGATGCTGCAGTGGGTGAGATACCAAGAGGAGGTTTTTACTGCTACAGGTGCAGTCCCAACAAAGTGCTGGTGGGAAGTGTTTTGTGCAAATGGCTACCCCATAAAGGAGACGAGACAAAAGGGCTATTAAGGCTGTCTGGCATTTCTGCAGTATTTATAAGGTACCCACAAGAGCTGTGGGCAAATTCCAACTGGGTTAATTACCATAATCATTCCTCTTCATATCCCACCTGCAACCACAAAGGGATACAGAGCTTGCCTTGCCTGCTTCTTGCCACGTGTTCTACTGCAGGTTTCTGTTTAGCAGTCACAGTGTCCTGCCCTGAAACAGATTTATTTCTATGGCACTTGAAGCAATTCCAGTGAAAATCCGGATACCCAATGCAAGACCCTGCACAAATATAAAATCCAATTTGCTGCGACATGGAATGAAGGGGGAGCCCTGTTGTATCCTGGCCTTGAGGCACACAGAATCAATTTAGCGGTATAAAGATCTCAAGAGGCTCCTGCAGCTCCCTCGTCTCCTGCAGTGCAGCAGCTCCAGGACACATCCCATGGCAATAAGAGTTACAAGTCAGCAGCCCAGCAGAGAAGAAAAGAGGCATTTAGGAAGTCCCTCAGCAAAACCAATGAGCTTTGGATTTTTTCCCTTTATCCCTGTAGGGAGCAGGTGAGATGAGAAACATAAGGAAGAAGATTGTCCACTTTAGTCATGTAAAGATCACGCTGTGGGAACGTCACTGCCTTCAAAGCAAACATCTCCCCCAGAAATAAAATGAACGTTGTTTAATAACGAACTTACCAGCAGAACTTTCAGTTTAAGGCAAACAGGTCAAATAGACTATTTAGATGCATGTTATTTCCTTTCCAACCAAACCTGTATCGAAGTTTGGTTTCTACAAATCACTAATACGCAACATTTATAGAACGGTTTGGGTTGGAAGGGACCATAAGATCATCCAGTTCCAATCCCCTGCCATGGGCAGGGATGCCTCACACTAAACCGTGTCGCCCAAGGCTCTGTCCAACCTGGCCTTGAACACTGCCAGGGATGGAGCATTTACCACTTCTTTGGGCAACCCATTCCAGTGCCCCACCACCCTCACAGTAGAGAACTTCTTCCTTACAACCAAACTGAACTTCCCCTGGTTAAGTTTGATCCCATCATTCCTTGTCCTATAGCAACAGTTCCTGAGGAAGAGTCCCTCTCCAGCACCCTTGAAGCCCCCTTCAGCTATTCTTGACAAATATATTACCACCAAATATATTAAAACCTGCCTGACCTTTTAAAAAGCAGGTGGCTTCGGGGCCCCTCACTGAACCGGATGGAAGACACTGGTAGAGCTTCAGTAGTGACTTTCAATCAACAGTGGCTTGATTCCCAATGGAATGCCAGTGAAAAGGGTTAACTCATCCCCTGGATGCACAGCAGAGAACAGGCACTGGACAGCATGTTTACAGCTACATACAGCCCTGGTGAGGCTGACAATGAAGTACTGCATCTAGTTCCAGTGTTCTTTATAAAAGGATGCTGAAAATTTGGGAAGGGGCCAAAAACCAGCCATAAAAGTGATTTAAAGGCTAAACATGATTAAACAGCTCAATCTGTTTAGCGCATCAAAAGGGATTTGATTGCAGGGTGCAAAGTGCCTCCATGGTACTTAAGGGCACTCATGGAATAGCAAAAGGCAAGAACTGGAAACATTCACTCTGTGCGGAAGTGTTTCAGAACCAGTGCAGTTATCACCAGGACAAACTCCCCAGGAAAAGGGTGGATTCTCAAGACTAGATGTCTTTCTGGAAGTTTTACCTTAGCCAAACATAAGTTATTTGGCTTCACATAGGAGTAGCAGGGTGAAATATAAGGACCTGTGACATACAGGAGATCAGACTGGATGATCTAATGGTCCCTGCTGGCCATAAACTCTATGAATCTATGCAAACACGCCAGCGAGTCCTCAGCTGAGGTATCAAGTTCACTTTCAACACAAAACTCTTCACAGATTGGCTCTGGCACTGCAGGTCATTTAGGATACAAGCTCGGCTCTTCAAGGCTGGATCTAGTTAAGCACCGAAAGGAAGATGACCCAGGAAGAGCTGTTCTTTGTCCAACAGGTAACAGGGAGGACACGTGCTGTGCACTGCAGCAGTCCCAACCAACTAAAAAGCAGCTTAGACTCAAACACATACTGTTTGCCAGGAGTAAACAGCATCTCCTTCCTGTAACAGAAGACTGACACCACTAAACGTGTGATGAGTTCTGGTCAGAAGACATCTGGTAGTGTAGCTCTGGGTGCTGCTCTGAGTAGGTTCTACACTGGAAGAGATTATTTGTGGAGTTAAAGCACAAAGGAAGGAGATAATGTGACAAATCAAGAAGGGTGAAGACTGAAGCACCCTGAAAGGCTTAGGATGGAGTTAGGCCAACAGAGAAGACATTTGGACAACAGGCTGAGCAGAGACAGAGCCTTCCAGAAGGATGACAGCATCATATCACGCGATCTTCATGCTCCTTCTCTTCCAGCCACGCTTACCAACAGGGATGGATGCCATGAAGGCATCTCCCTCTCCACTGTGAGTTACACAGCAGTGAAATCTGCTGGGGAGGAAGAGTAGAGCCAAGGACAGAGGAAATGACACAGATTCCAGCAGGTTCCACTCCCTGATCCTCCGGAAGGAAGTTTCTTTCCTAATACCCACCTCCACAGTGGCTACGAAGCCTGGAAATGGCTCATTCAACACTGAAGAGAAACAAAACATTCCCCATGGCAGAATTAAGAGGTTTGGCTGTGGAATATGTGGTGCCCACCCCAAAAAAGCATACAACAGACAGCAGGAAAAGTTGGCTTGGGCCAACTTTAGACAATGCACAAGGTTAGACTAACAACAAAATAGGCAGCTCAAGAGAAATCACTGTCTACATCCTTCACCCTGCTCTGGGAAACTTCCCAACCCTCCCATTAGGCACTGGACTTCCTTTACCAGTCCTGCAGATGCTGGCAGTATCCTTGGTTGAAGTGCAAATCCGCCCTTCCCGATCCCGTTCTGCAGTGCATGGATCATCAAACCCGCTGCCACGAGAAAGGGCTGATGTGCAGCAGCAGGAGGGGGGTTTGGTTACACACAAATCCCTGCCTGATCAGCTCCAGCAGGAGAGGAAATGAGGAAAGAGTGACTGACAGAGAAAGGCGGTTTCTGGATGATTGTACTTGGGTTTAGGGTATGAGAAGCTTGTTGGAACTTGAAGTCTCCTTCCCCTCACCGCAGCCTCTCCGGGCACTGGGTTAGAGCAGAGCTCCTCACACAGGCATAAGTCATTGATGTCCTCATAGTGCTCCCACCTCTGATCCATCACCATACTTCTACACACATTAGCACCAGATGCCTGTTACCGGAAGGAGCACATGTTGGTGTCTCTCCCATCCAAGTAACATTAGGCCCTGCCTTGTTCTTCATAGTTAAATAAAACCACTAACACAATCCTATTTCCACCACCCCCCCCCTTTCTTTTTTAGACCAACACCAACTTCTGGAAACTCTTACCAATAGCTCAGCCTTCACTTTCTGGGTTGTGACAAGAGGTCAAATTGTGCTGGAAACCAACATGTGGGTTCTCCACAACACGCATGCACAGGCTTAAATCAATAACCAGGCTCTATGAGCTCTGCTGAGCTCCAGGAGCTTTAGTGGAGCACCACTGAGCATCCATGGATGATCACAAGCCCAAGCAAGGTGCAGTAGCATTTCTGCTTGATTTATTAACACACAAACTGCAGCTGAGAAGGATTTTACCAGCATTTTACAGTAAAAAACAGTTTATACAGAAAAACAAAGTGCAAGCAAGGAGGGTGCACAACCAGCGGGCAGAAAAAAAGCCAGTGCTAAGCTGCATGGCTGAATGTCACGTCTCAAACCCAGAGAGGCCTGGAGTGTGGTTTGAGTGTTTAACCAGTTTCAACTGCAGCCTGGCACTCTTTTACTTCCTCCGCAGAGAAGTGTGCTCAGTGCGAGGGGAGAGAAACCAACCTCACCACACGCAACAGAACGGCTCGAGTACAAATAAAGCCCCAAGGTGGTTTGGTGACCGAGGTCATATTAGGAAGCAGAAGGGTTGCAGGCTGGGGAAGGCACTCAGAAGTACTCACGCTGCCAGCCAAGAAAGAGATGACAGAAAAAGAGGCAGGGCAGAGAATCAATGTGAATCTAGCAGTGAAGAAGCCTCTTTCGCACGCCACCAGCCCCCCGTGCTCAGAGCAGTCTGTAAACTGTTCCCTAAACACAAAGGGAAAAACCAACCCCAGACCTAGTCCTGACCTCCACGAATGAGTAACCAAACTCAACAGCTTCCTGCAGGCTTGTGGGGGGGCGAGGAAAGGAGGCTGCCTCAGCAGGACAGAGGGAACTCCAGGTTTCTCCCTCTCAAGTCCTGCTTCAGGCACAAAGATGAAGGATGCGACATCTCTTTGCTGCTTTTTCATGTGGGTGGTGGATAAAGGGCAGAAATAAGGAAGGCAAGCCTGGTATTCCCACCCCGGAGAGCTTCCCTGCTTGTTTTCATGCCGCAGGGGAGGCTCAGCAGAGGCTCGCAGCACTGCAGAGGTGGGGATGAAACACAGCACAAGCAGTGGGCTGGAGGAGAGGCAGTGCCCTCCCTTGACAGCAGGGGCAGAACACAACGCAACAGACCACAGACTGATCAGTGACAGCAAACTCTAGAGAGCACCTAACTATAGAGACGAACTTCCTGACCCAACACGAGCCACCCTCCTGCAACCAACAGCAGCCCGACCCAAGGTCCTGCTGTAAGACCTGGTATCTGTCCCACCACCAGCCTGCGCTTTCACGCTGCCCTTCTAAACCAGAGACACAGCTCCAGGTGCTTGGGCTTATCTTTTAGGAGCCCCTGGTCTGGAAAATGGCCTTCCTGCCCACTGACACCATGGAGGGAGCAAATGAGGGAACTCTGTACTATCAGCCAGCAGGGATTATTCCCAAAAGGCTGTATGGAAGAGAAAAAACACCCAGCCATGCTAGCAGTGCAGAGAAATGCTCCCAAAATGCTGTCAGCGTTGTTAGGGGCAGACACCGCAGAAACAACGAGGTCCCCAAGCAGCTTCTTATCCATGCATCCCTATGATAGAACAACTGTAATCCCAGCAACACATCGTTTCCACTTCTGCCTGTCACATATTTCTAGTCATGTGTGATGGAAGAGTCACAAGGTGAGAGCACAGGGAGCCCCTCTCAGCAAACAGGGGTGCCCGTGTAGTGTAGATGCAGATGCCCAACTCACACCAAAACAGCCTTTCAACAACCCAGATGCTCCTAGGGACCAGAGGCAGTGACATCAAGGCCCCCAAACTCTGAACACAAGTCAGTACCACTCCTGTGTGTGATTCTATGAAGTTGTCAGTCAACTGAATCCTGACCTACAGAGGAAAATAAAGCAAGACAGCTTTTACAACCTCAGTGACACCTGTACATGCAAGATGTGAGATGAATACAGTAGGTAACAAGGAAGAAACCCTCTCTATGCAGTGTTCTGATAGAATCATAGAGTCACAGAATAGTTAGGGTTGGAAAGGACCTTAAGATCATCCAGTTCCAGCCCCCCTGCCACGGGCAGGGACACCTCCCACTAAACCATGTCACCCAAGGCTCTGTCCAACCTGGCCTTGAACACTGCCAAGGATGGAGCAAAACTTTGACCTCCTTTTCCTTGTAGGCCTCTTGGTGGCATTAACTGCTGAACCCTGATGCACTGTGTCCCTACTCCCTGCTGCTGGGAAGAAAGCCCGTGTAAAGAAATGGAAGTTAAGACTCACTGCACTTCAGAGCTCATGGTTCCACCCCCATTTCTCTGCTACAGCAAAGGGGCTGTTGCTCCATGGGCATAGCAAATGCAACACCTCCATCCCTATCCAGCAGGCTGGGGGGAACAGGAAGGTTCCTGCACGGGATACTCAAGGCTGAGAGAGGAGATCTTGACTCTGGCCTTAGTTTTCCCAAGAGCTTTTTGGGTGGCCCTACCAAACTTTTGATGGCTCTAAAAGGCTGACCTCTCACAAAGAGGCCAGGAGCCTTAATTCCTTAATGATGCTGAAGTATTCAGACATCTGGAGAGAAGTATTCTTCAATTACTGTCTTGCCCAGGGAAAACCTCTCTTCCCTAAGCTTAGCTGCAGCTATGGAGTGATCTGTATTAGTGCATGCAGACTGCGTGGTAACACAAGGAAATATCTACTGCAGAGCATGTGTAGCAATAGCAACTGTGGGAACCTTAACTCAGCGTTTCCTGACTGGAGTGATTAAAATCTCAAATTCAGTGTAATATTAACACTTTCTCAAGAGGCTGACAGCACACTTGCCCTGCTTTCTTTCCCAATGCACAGTCAATGCAGTAGGCTGCACGTGGTACAATCAGATTTAAGATCAATACAGACCCACAGCAAATGGAAGCAGTGGCAGAGAAGAAATAGCAGAGATTCAGCTCCTCAGCTCCCTTTGCCCTATCCAGATGTCTCATAATAAAGCAGCACAACTGCTCACAGGTTCAGCCTCCTTTTCTGCACTTCTGACTGGAATCCCACTTTATGTTACCTTACGTTACTAAGCAGTCAGCCTGGACTCTCCTGCCACTGAACACCTAAAACCAGGCAACGTACAAGAGACCACAGAGAAGAGCCATTCACAGAATGAAACCCCAATAGGCTGCAGGTGTAACAGACAAAACCCTGAGCACAAACCAGCCAGGCTGCGACCCAAGCGTTTCTCCAGCTTGCTTTGAAACCACCCCATGCCCTCCAGCCGGCAGTGCCCAATGCAGCTACTGAGGAAGGGGACAAATGGAGATGAACACCCCTCACTGTGGACAGATGCTATGTTCTTCCAGTTCTGCATCCTCCTAGGAAAAACATAGCAAACTGTAAAAGCAGCAGCTATGCCAAGTCTACCTAAACACACAGTGCACAGCAAGCTGCCAGCTCTGCACACCCCCTTCCTTTGTCGCAGCAAGGGCTGCAGGGTGAGCTGGCCTGCTGCAGACTTGCCATCAAAGCTTTACTAACTCCACTCAGTTACTAACCCTGAAATAGTGATGTTTGTGTCTTTGTACAGGGCTGCAGAAGGAAAAACCAAGTCAGCACTGAGAGGAGATGCACAAGCATGTGCTGAGCAGACCCTGAGCTCGCTGATGGGACAATGCGCACATCAGCAGGTCCTGAGAGTAACTGCTCAGCGCCTCCCTGCCAAATGTGCCACAACACAGGACTGGCACCTCACCACCTGCACAGCGAGGACAGAACACATCCCAGCTCAATCTCCTGTCACCTGTGAAGCAGCCAGCATCTCCACAGTGAAACCATAAGTCACTGGAAGCAGCAGCCTCTGTCTGAAGGGTGCATAGAGCCTCTCCCCCACACTTCTGCTCAGTACACATCCAGAGCTGTGAGGGTCTATACTGCAGTGTTTATCTGCTTCTGATGCCCGAGGAGCTACCTGCAGAGCACACTGCCAATACACACACGGCTTGCCTCAGCCTTCCCAAGGGCTAAAGCTGGCAAGGAAGGGACCATTTAGCCTCATTTCCCCAAAACCACACGTCAGCGCTGGCACACATCCCCCGGGAGAAGAGCTGTTCCCTTCCGCCCAGCTGCGGGATGTGGGGCAGAGGTGCTGGTGCTGCCAGAGGAGGGCTGCTGCCTGCCCCTGGTGCAGGCAGGGCCCTTCCGAAGCCAAACAGTGCCACACAGTGGCAACGCACGGACTGAGCTGCTCCTTGCCAGAGGAGGAGCTGAAACCACCGGGAGATGCAGTGTGGAGGAGGGTGAGAGGCTGTAGCTTCAAGGAGCCAGTTGTCCAGAGCTTCCCAAAGCGCTGCTGCCTTTATCCAGCCCACAGCTCGGGAGCTTTGGCACGGACGAGGGTTTAAGGTTTCCTTTTCACCTTGTTATTTCCAATGCACATCAGTTCAGTGACGTGGCCACGGCACAGCTCCATCAGCAGCTGTACCAACACAAGTGCAGCACTGCCTCACAGCAAAGTACAAACATCTTGGCTGCCAAAACCAGCGCTGCCCAAACCTGGGCCCTCAGCTCCCTCTGCCCTTGTGCCATGGTACTTCTGACTCTGCAGCCACTCCACGATGAGCAAGCTCGTGCTTTCCATGGACCAATGTTTCAGTGATGAAGAAATCAAGACAAACGGTAGTAATGAGACATACAATCTGTACAGGCAACCTGGACTTCAGAACAGACCAAGGGCAAGTTCTAGCACACAGCACTGTGGACAAGACACCACAGCCCTCTGCTTTGCTAGTGCTACACTGCCTCACATGGGAGGAAGAGAAACCCCCGGTGCCTCAAAAACACTCATCTCAAAGCATCTTCATCAATGATTTATGGAGAGGCTAAAGCTTGGCACGCTCTTTTCAGTGATTCTGAGGAAGCAGAGCTCTCCAGAAGGAGAGGGAAAACAACCAAGGGCAGTAACATCTTAAATATGCTGCAGCAACGTGCCAGAGCTTATCTCTCAGAGCTCCAAGACTTCACCCCAGTTCCACCCAGCTGAAGTCACAAACAGCTCTAAAAGTGCGGTTGCATCGGAGGAGCTCCAGGCCCTGGAGAAATGCAGAGAAGGTCTTCCCAGTGCTGCTAAGCTCCCATCCTCAACAGCCATTTTAGGACAGGCAGCCCAGAGCTCCCTGGCAAGTCCTCCTGCAAGAGGCATGTGCCAAAGCAGTGCAAGGATTCCTAGAGGATGAGCTCCCAACCACCACTGCCTTTGCCTGCATTCCAGTGCCTGACAAGCAGAGTTCACTCAGGCTCCCCTTGCAAGGTACCCAGCTCCGACAGGCTGAGAGATACCCTCAAGTCACTTCTTTATTCATTCTTGCAAAGGAAAGGCACCAGTCTGGCTTCTCAGCAGAAGTAGTAATGCAAATATAACACCTACACTGGAAATAAACCCCATGGGTTTCACATTCCCAGTGCAAACATTCAATCATTTGGCACTGGGACAAGCGACCCACTTCCAGAACAAGCCTTAGAGCTCACAGGGTCACTGTTAACCCTGGTCTTTAGCATCTGACCTCATTTCCCGCCAGCAACCTCACCCAAGTTAAAGCCTTCAGAGGAGAGGCATTTCACAGCATCTTCTGTTTGTGCCTCTCCTGTTCCATATCAGCCACGCCAGCACAATGCTGCCAAGAAATGGATGGTAACAACATGCCTTAAACATGAGAGGCACGAGGTCACCAGCTCCTCAGCTTGACCCAGGCACAGCTCCCAGAGGGGAAGCCAAAACACTGGAAAATTTAGCAACAGGAAAGCAAAACAGATCCAGTGTCATTCCACTGCATTCCAAACACATGACACCAAAGCCAACTGCTGCCTCCTGCAGTACTCACATCGCTGGGGCTGAGGTTCCCAAGACCATTGTCCTGCTCAGAATCCCGGCCAGACTCGTTGCCCTGGGAGCAGCGGGGGTGGGAAGGATGGATCCAGATCTCCAGCCGTGTGGCATCATCTCCAACTTGTCGCAGTGTGGATTTCTTGCCCCTTCCCCGCCGGCTGGGGCTCACATCCAGCACCTGATGTTTCCTCTGCTCCATCTGCTCAGCCTGGGTAGGCAGAACAGACTCACATCACTCAGGGATCAAAGGTCAGGAAAAGTCTATCATATCATTTACATTGAAAATCAGCCCTTCCCCTGCTTTAGAAGCACAGTAACTCACTGAGAGGGCCAGAACTTGGTTTCTAACTCTAAAGGACAGTGCAGGTGAGAGGTTTTCAACTCCAACTGCTCCAGGATAAGAAAAGCTGTGTCCAGCCCTAGACGTGTGACAGCCAACATGCTGTATCTTTAATTCAGGTGACCCTCTAGGGAACAAACGCACTGCAGCCTCTCTTGCCAAGCCCCATGTGTGGTGCACCTATGGGATAAGGCGAAGATCACGCCAAGGCCATGCCACAAGCCACAGCAACCTACAGCCCTTGCTGAACTTGACTGGTTTATAGTTCGTGATCCAGAAACAAGAGATTCAGCTGCCCGAACAACCCCAAACAATGTGAGGAGAGGCAGGAGGACACCATCATTCTGAAGGCTGCCTCTCTCCCCACTCCCAACATGGAATTTCTTAGAAGCAAGCCTCCAAGTCCAAAAGCCACCATCACTTTTCTCTCTGGATCACAGCTCTCCAGCTCAGGACAGTTGCACGGGCAGCTGCAGCATCCCAGCAGCCCAGCTCTGAGGCTCACCTTACGCTTTGTCTCTTCAAACAGGCTCATGAGGCTCTCCTTGGCTGTCAGGATGGGGTTGCTCGCCGCCAGGCTGCGCATGTAGTAGTAGACAGCATCCAGCTTTCTCCTCTGCAAGAACACAACCAGACTCAGAGCTGGCACTCACCCTGGGGCATTCAGAGCCAAGCTCCCAGACTTCACCTTCCCTGTCCCTCAATACTGCCTGGGACAGACAGACACACCAACAAGCACTACAACAAGCAGAACCTTCAGCTCTCCATCCACATTCACAGCTACCAGCACAAAGCACAAGCTCACTGCCAGGGTTAAAGGAGTGCAGGTGATACCACCGCCCTGAGGCTTTTACAGCTGCCATCAACCCAGAGGCTCACACAAGATGGTCTCTCACCAGCCATCGTGCTAAAGGGCAAAGGTATAAATACTGAATTCCTGAGTTCAGGAAATAACATTACTATGAATATGGAAATAACTCCATGTGAGTTTTACAAGGAGCAGAGGGGCAGGAAAACCAGAGGGTTTGCCAGCCTCCTGCCAGCAGATCCCTGCCAGCCCATATCCCAGTCTGATGTTTCCATTATCTGCTGTCACATCCACCTTGAAGTAAGTTTTCCAGCGTGGCTAGAGCAGCCAGCAAGAATAAAGCCTGTGAAAGTCACATGCAGATGTTGCTTAGACCAGTGCCCAGAGGTTCAATGAAAACGCAGCACACAAACAGCATCCTCATGACAGCACGGCCTTGGGCACAAAAATCTCATGCAAAACATCGAAACATAACCCACTTTTCAAACATCTGCACTCTCAACAGCCCACGGAACAGTCCCCAAAACACCGACAGCCTGAGGGAGTGGTGTGTATCTAACAAAGCTGCCTGAGGCCACAGCAGCTGGAACCCACACAGCACATCCTGTCATCAGCTTTCTTCTGTTTAAAAGAGACCATCTGGGAGCACTGCCCTAAAGAATACCTTCCTCCAGCAGATGGAATCCCACAGCCCCCCCAGGGGCTCTCCCTGGCCCTGCTGGATGAGCATCTTACCGTGTAGATGGCCAGAAGTGCCAGCTGGTTGTACGGGCGGCCGTTCTTGGGAGCAATCTGCTGAGCCTTGAGGTACCAGCTGAAGAGGGCAGAACCAGAGAGGAAGGTTTACTGACCGAACACCAAGCTGCCTTCCTTGCAGCTTGGTGTAGAATTGAGCAGAATTCCCCTTGTTGGCAGCCCTACAGGGAACAAGCCCTTTGCACAAGTGCCCTCTGCCTGCAAGAGCTTGCACAGGCAGTGAGCCAGTGCCTGACCTGGAGGGGCAGATGAGGACCAGGACAAGAAAGGGGCAGATACAGTTCTTGGCTCAGCCTGAAGATGAGCATTTAGCCAGACCCATTCCCCTGTGCAGCCTCAGGCACAGAGAACAGGCTATTCAGGGAACATCCCTCTTCCAGACCCCTTTTTAGGTCCATGGTAGCTGAGAACAAACCCTTCATGTCCCTTAGCTTGTCCCACAAGATTGTAAGTATCTTGTATTTTCAAGATACTTATCCCAAGAGAAGAGGCATCCATTCATCCTTCCATTCTCTATTTACCCTCAATTGTATTATCCACTCCCCAGCCTGTATCATGCCACACAGATCCATCAGCACTGTTCCGACACGTCATGAACCTGCTACATTCCCTCCAGATTCCCTGAGACATCAGCATACTCCACAATGCCCACACACTTCAAAATCAGCAGCTTTCCCTGCCCTGCTCTCCAAACTTCCACGGACTTCAGCGCTCTATCCCCTATGCTGGGCTCACTTGTGTCATTGCACTCCTTCCCTCACTTTGCCTCAAAAAAACCCAAAGTGACAGAAAGCAACAAGTACCAGAAACTCCCAAATCAGCCAGAACATATGGACACATACAGGAATCTCTCCTAGCTGCAAAGCTACCACAAAATACAACAGCCATTCTGCCCAACAGCATCAACCCTCCCTGCTGCAGGACCAACACAGGAAAACCTTCCATGCTAGATGGCTTGAGGATGACTCTCTGGGACAGCAAAACAGCCTTGGCTACACCTTTCAACTTCCCAGGGCTGCAATAATAGAGAGGAGCAGAAAGACTTATTTGGCTAGAGGCAAGTTTAAGCATGAGAGGAGATACATCGCTTGCAGAGAGAGGAAGAGCAGCTCCAGTAAGCAGCACAGTACCTGCGCGCCTTCCCGTAGTTGGCGGTGTCGTTTGCTTGTTCCCTGTATCTGCAGATGTCCCCTTGGCAAATCATACACCTCTGAGCACTGATCAGCGCGTACTTCACCTGCAAAGCATCGTTTGGTACATCACGAGGGACCTGCGCAGCCCCAGGGAGCACACAGAGAGCAAAGAGGAGGCCCCTGATGCACTGAAGGGCAGCAGAATGAAATGACAAGGCTCCATGGCACTGGTTCAGCATTTGCAGGCAAGCCAAGCCCCTGAACACCTCCTCTTTCCCAGTAACATCCCATCTCTCTCCAGAAGTGAGTTGTTCAGGCTGTGACTAATTTGAGGACAGCTGCTGGACAAGCACATCTCTCTGGGAATGAAGCTGGATTAAACTATCCTTTCCCAGCTGTCCCTTGCACCTGCACTCCCAGCTCAGGGCAGAGTGCTGGCAAGTGTCAGGGAGGCAGCACAACTGCAGCTTTCCTTGGTCATTAGTCTCCATTCCATGGGCAGAAATAAGAGATTTCAATATCTAAGGCAAAGCCAGGATACATTTGGACACTTATTTCCCTTCATCAGCCCTGAACTGGTACAAAAACAAGTTCTTTGCAAAGGAAGCTAAGAAATGTTAATGCACCAGTGTTGGTTCAACAAGTTCTTTAGCAGCTGAGAAAGACTCCCCGCAAACACAGTGACATCTGTTCAGGATGAGAAGTCTCCAGGAATGCCAACCTACCATTTTCCTCAGGGGCTTGCTGCGGATGGCCATCCCGTCCATGTAGTCCTCCAGCTTGAACTGGTAGGACACCTGGAGCTTCTGGAGCAGGCCATCAAAAAAAGAAGTGCCCTGTGAAACACACAGTATTTGGATGTTACAGCCCTTGATGATGAGCAAGAAACCACCACGCCATCCCTGCCTGAAGCAAGGTCCCTTTCCCCGAGGTCTGGGCTGTTTCTCTGCAGAGAACAAGGAGGCTGGAGGATTTCCAGCCTCAGAGGTTTGAGACTGAGCTAGACAAAATCAAGACTGACCTGATCCAGTGTGTGAGGAGTCCTGCTTTGAGCAGGAGGTTGGACTAAAGCCCTCCAGCAGTTCCACCCCACCAATCTAATCCTATAAAACATATCCTCTTGCACAGTTTTACAGTATGACTTAAAAGCAAATAGGATAAAGGTGGCACAAACATCTCCAGAACACCTCTACTTCCACTTCAGGGCATTTATCTCATTTTAGCTTAAGACAATTCCTAATTAACATGAAACAAACCAAAATAAGCCTGGTTTAAATTATAACAAACATCCCCTGGACCTCCACGTCCCACACTAACCCATCATCATGTCTGACCAACCTCCTTGTCCGAGGATGGCCTAAGGCACACACCGATATGAAGAGGACCGAGAACACCAGTTGCCCAGTTACACCATTCCATTCTAAACACCAGCCAATCCCATCAATTCCAAAGCTTTAGTGGAGTTTAGGGATGTTTCTCTCCTCTCACCTCATCAAGAAGCTGGAGCAGCTTGTTCCGAATTTCTTGGGCATTTTCCCCCTGAGGATCCTTGAGGAGCTTGTCGGAATTTCTCTATCACTTGGTAAAAGGCGTTCTTCCACAGCAGCTGGTCCACATTCTGGGCATCAGAGAACTCAATATCCATCAGGATGCATCTTTCATACAGCTGCAGCATCTCCACCCTACAGGGAAGACGTATTACCAATTAGTTAATACAACAGCAACTGCCCAGGCCCAAGCTGCCAGGAACTGTGTGCTGAGCCATCTGCAGCTTTTCATCCAGTAAGCACCAGGCGTGAGCACTTCAGCAGCTCACACCATGGCAAACTGATGCTTCCACACATATCCCAGAGGGAAATGGGAGCTGTTGCAGTCAAATACACTTCCTGCTCCAAGAGGGTAAATCTCGAAGGACCATCTCCCTTGTATGTATGCATTGGAATAGATATGGGCCTGGCAAAGAGCAAGAGCTGCTACAGTTCTGCCAAAGGGACAGCAAAGCACTTCCCTCTCATTAGCTCATTAGCTGGTGTCACCAGGCTGCTCCCACTGGACCACTGTATGGCACAGCATCAAGTGGTGACAAGAACAAAACTACCCTGCACTTGAAAGGAACCGTCCCTGTCACACAGCTTGAGAATCCCACACCTCTCTTTGTAAGCACAACCCCTGAAGCCCACAGTGCAGATCGCAGATAACTGAGGCCAGGTAAGGAAGCAGAAGTATTTCAGCAAATACTGAAAGCCTGAGAGCACTGGAACTGAGAGAGAGCAGCTCCAGCAAGAGCAAAAAGCCAAGAGCTGCAGTGGGCGCTTGTCCTGCTCCTCCATACTCCTGGAGCATGGGCAAGGCATTCTCCATCCACAGCTTAGCTCTCAGCCCAGGTGAATGGTGTGTTCACCCCCAGTTTCCTTTCAATACCCACACAAGACAAACAGACCCAGAGCATGAGAAGCTTTTGAGCTACTACCCCATCTCCCAGTCTCTGAGACACCAACATCTCCAGTATACCAAACACCCAAACACCCAAGGAGACACCATTCCCTGGACAACAGCTCTGTTATGTTCAGCCTGGAAATGACTCAGTCCCACCTCCCTCTACAGCGCAGCCACGCACCTCAGCTGGGCCATCTTCTCCAGCCCCTCCGGGCTGATGCGGTCTCTGGAAAGCAGGTTGCTGAGCTGCTGCTCCTGGTTCCCAGCCTCACGGAGGTGTTTGCTCAGCTCCTGCTGCTGCATGCTCCTCATCTGCTGCTCCATCTCAGGACTCAGAGGGGTTGGGGACAGTGGGCCACACATGTACTGCCCTGCCTGGCCGGGGTAACCAGGGTAATAGGCTCCTGGGTACACACCATTGCTTGGACCCATGGGATACTGCAGGGAGTACCCACCATAAGGATACTGGGCACCTTGACCGGAGGCACGAGGATAATAGTAGGGATTATCAGAGTTTTGGAACTTATAGTAGGATGTCTGGGCCTGGCGGGCTTCCCCCCAGGAGGTGGGGCTCACTTCATCATCCGTGTCCAGGAAGTGGAGCTGAGCAGTTGGGCTCTTCAGGGCGGGTTTTTGGTCCGGGTTATTTGGGTCCCACAGCCTGCGAATGGTCCCTCCCCGGCCCCTGCTGCGGGGGCCTTTGCTCCCAGCCCCACCGAGCAGCAGCCTGGGCCCGGGGTGAACGGCTTCTGGGGAGCCCATACTGCTGGCAGAGAGGTCGGTGTTGGCAGGCAGGAACAGGATCCCACGGCCTCTCCCTTGGGGCTCTCTGCTCCGGCTCCTCACCTCCGAAGCCTCAGAGTCCTTGTAACTACCAAATGCCTTCAGGGGCTTCTTTTTCTCTGTGTCTGCCAGGCTGACATCCCTGCTCATAGTCCTGCTGTCAAATGTGACTCGAAAGGACCCCTTCCCTTCCCTGCCATTGCTGCTCCATTCACTCTCACTCCTAGAAGCTCGGCTCTGCTCTGGATGATGCTTCTTGTCCTGATTCCTGCTGGAGACGTAAGCTTCTGCCTCATCGATTCGGTCTTCATCCAGGGAGTCAGTGGACGATGCAGAGAGCTGCTTCCTGGGACGTATCCTCTCTCTGGCACGCTGCTGGTGCCTGTCCATCCCATCCATGAATGGGGTTCCATCCACACTGTTGTTGCTTCCAGCTGAGCTCGTGCTGCAGGTGCGGTACCGGCTCCGGCGCTTGTCAGAGCGGGAATACCGCTTGGTAGAGCCCAACTTCCCTTCATCGTTTGCTCTCCTCATCCTGTCACCTCGCTCCAGGCGTCTTCCTTTTTCTCCCCTTGAGGCTTTCACTCCTTCCCCTGCCTGGCTCCCCTCTCTATCCTCCTTGGTTGATTTGGGTTTCCTGTTGTTGTCCCTTCCAGTACCTTTCTCAGCCTCTTCATCCCTCTCAACCTTCAGCTGCTCCATCTTACTGGTGACTTCCTCAGCCCCTGACCTCAGGCATGGTTCCTTAGCAGCTGAATGCAGGCGTTTTCCAGGCTGGTAGATCTGCTGGTCTGGCTTCTTGGTTTTCCTGGTGGCTTTGGGACACCATTCATCCGAGGCTGGCTGCTTGGACAAGTTCTCTGGGCTCTGAAGACCACCTTTAGTCTCTTCAATCTCCTGCAAAGGACCATTCTGCTTGGGGCCATCGCCTTTGGTGAAATCCTCCATGACTGGAGCCCTCCCTCCCTTGTCACTGGGACTCCCTTCCCTGCTCTCCTCATCTCTGCTCCTCTCCTTCTCCGAGGCCCCAGGCTTTGGCGGCACAAGTTTGTTCCTGAGGCGGGAGAGCCCAGGCTTATAGATTTCCAGGTCTGGGCGCCTGCTGTCCCTGCGGTGCCTCGGCTCCTTCACTTCCTTCATGCTTTCTGAGGAGAAACAGACAGAACGACGTTATTCCCACCACAAACCAGCCAGGAACAAATAAACATAAGGACATATATTCAAGGAGAGCTATTAAAGACAAAGAACCTGCCACCCCCAGGGCAGGAACAAGAGAACAGATCTGAAAGTCGAGGTTTACACGAGTAGAAAACGAGAAAGTACAAGAGAGCTGACCAAACCCTTGGTCTGATTCACTCTCTAAACAATCCCACAACAGCTTTTGCCTCGAAGCACCACCAAGACGAGGAGGGGACAAAGCCCAGTGTGAAACGGGAGCACGTGTGTGTGAGTACAGGGAGCACTTCTGCTGTTGCAGGTTTCAGCAGTGGCTGCCGCTGCTGTGGAAGCCTCTCTGGCTGCAGGGCTGCCTCCTCCAGCATGGTCTGAGTCTTAAGATGTGTCCTCCCCCCTTGCTCACAACTCCGTAACATTTCCCTCCTCCTCCCTGTAGCTGTATTTACACAACACCTCGCCAGAGAACGCAGCTCGGACAACACACAACCCAACACTGCGCTAAAGCCAGGCCGCGTTACCTCAGCTCTTCCCTCCTGTCACCAACGGGCACCACCGACCCTCAGCCCCGCCACAGCCACCGCTACGGGGGGCTGACCCCCGCGGGGGTCCCGAGCGGGCAGCGCCGTCCCAACCGCGGGGCGAAGCGGCGCCTGCAGCCTCCAACGGCCCCGCTGCCTGCGCGCTCACCGCGGCCGAGGGGCGCGGGCCGGTGCCGCTGAGGGGAAGGGAAGGGGAAGAGGGGGAAGGCCCAAGCGGCGGCTCCCGCGTCCCCCCGCCCGGTGCCAGTCCCCGGCTCCCGCCGCCGCGGCCCCCGCCCGCCCTCACCGCCGCCGGCAGCGCGGGCCTGCGCCGCCACCATGTCCCGGAGCTCGGCGGCCGAGACGCGGACCCGCGCCAGCCCGTCCGCCATCTTCCCTCCGCCCCGCCCCGGCGGAGGGACGCGCGGACGGCGGCCGCGCAGGAACAAACAGCTGCGGGTGGTGCATGCGCGCAGGGCCCCGGCGCTGCGCCGAGCACATGGCGGAGCCGACCCGCCTGGGGCTGTGCGATGTGCGGGAGGCGGAGCGGCGGCTGCGGGAGCGGCTGCACCGCACCCCGCTGCTCAGCTGCGCCGCCCTGGACCGCCTGACCCGCCGGAGGCTGCGCTTCAAGTGCGAGCTCTTCCAGAAGACCGGCTCCTTCAAGGTGCGTGGGGACGGCGGCGGGGCGAGCCCATCACCCGGCCTCGGGGCACTGATTGCTTCTAGCGCTGGCGGAGCTCGCTCTCTGCTGTCACCCGCCCTAAGTGAGGGTGCTGCGGTGTCCTCGCAGATCCGCGGAGCCCTGAACGCAGTCAGGAGCCTGGTGGAGGGAAGCGAGCGCGCCGGAGGGGAGCTGCCCCGCGCCGTCGTCACACACAGCAGCGGGAATCATGGGCAGGCGCTCGCCTGCGCTGCCCGAGCAGAAGGTAATGTGGGTCCTGACCTTCAGCCCCAGCTCAGAGAGCGGACAGGCAGCGGGCATGGGGTCAGGGTAAAGGCAGAGGTGGATCCTGGGCAGAGGGAGCTCCAGGCATCCAGCTCTGCCACTGCTGGAGGCAAGCAGGGCTGTCCCTCTCCTCAACACTGGTGTGACAAAGCAGTAATGCAGCCCTTTCGCTGTTGGATTTGCCTCCTCTTTCATCACACAGGGATTCCTGCCTACATCGTGGTGCCCCGCACAGCCCCACGCTGTAAGCAAGATGCCATCCGCAGCTACGGTGCCACGCTGGTGCCATGCGAGCCCAGTGACGAGGTAAAGCATGGGGAATACTGGCAAGAGCATGGCCCTACCAGACCAAGAGGTGACATCAGTGCTTTCCCTTAGTCCAGAGCTCAGACAGCAGCTCGGGTGGTCCAGGAGACAGGAGGAGTCATGGTGCATCCCAACCAGGAGCCAGCAGTGATCGCTGGGCAAGGCACAATCGCGCTGGAGGTGCTGGAGCAGGTGAGGGGACCACACTGCATGACACCAGAGACCCTACTCCTCATAGGCAGGGGCACAGCAGAGAGGGGTACATGAGTATTCACACTTCCTTTCTGCACAGGCACCCGAGGTAAATGCAGTGGTGGTTCCCGTTGGAGGTGGAGGAATGATTGCAGGAATAGCAATTGCCATCAAGGTAGGCGACCCTGGGAAGCGGTGGCTGCGTGTCCTGGTGGGAAGGGTAGGGTTCCAAACCAATGAGCAGATTTTCTCTTTAGAAACAGAGACCTTGCTGTGGAGATCCCTGGTTGCGTGGGGTCTGCATGGCGGTACCGTGGCTGTAAGGTAGCCCCCTGCACCAGCAGCAACAGGGGACCAGCAAGGAGGAATTTCAACCAAGTGGCTCTTCCTGTTCTCCGCAGGCTCTGAGACCAGATGTGAAGGTGTTTGCTGCTGAGCCATGCAATGCAGACGACTGTTACCAGTCCAAGCTGAGAGGGGAGCTGACCCCCAGTCCTCACCCACGAGAAACCATTGCAGATGCAGTGAGAACCAACATCGGCCCCAACACATGGCCCATCATCAGGGACTTGGTTGATGATGTCCTGACAGTCTCAGAGGAAGAAATCAAGGTGAACACTCCCAAGCCCCCTTCTCCCAATTGCCTCCATCCATCCTCTTCCCATTCATGCAGCTCTGCCCCAGGGATAAGCTCCCAGAGCAGCACAACCCTCACCCCACTGCAGATGTCCGACATGCACATCTCCAGCTGGAAAGGGCTGGCAGAAGCTCTGCTCTCCCAGTGCCCCTTCCCCAGCCCTGGAGCAGCCAGTCCTTGCTGCTGGAATGACAGCAGCTGCTCTATCCCAACAGCGAGCCACGAGGCTGGTGTGGGAAAGGATGAAGCTGCTGATCGAGCCAACAGCAGGTGTGGGAGTGGCAGCTGTGCTCTCAGAGCGCTTCCAGGCATTCCCTCGGGATCTGGAGCACATTTGCATCGTGCTGTGTGGGGGAAACGTGGACCTGAGCTCCCTGACCTGGCTCACAGAGCGCCCTGGGACAGCGGAATGAGAAGGGAGCCGTGCCTCCAGCGATGGGAACCTCACTCTGGGTTTGTAGAGTCTGGTTTGTGTGCTACTGCAAACACATAAAGAGCCCCAAAGGTTTGAAAGGGTTTTGTGGATGGGTGAAGGGACCCGGGGGGGCACTTGGTTCCACAGTACAGGGTTCCTCCTGGGGTCTGGAAACAAAGCATGGCCTGTTCTCCCCCCCGCAGCGCCCTGCTTTACGCTCAGCCACCCCTCCCTTCACCTTTCTCAGTATCACAGTAACTTCTGTCCTTCATACAGCAAAATCCCTGCACACACGGCTGGGGAAGACAACAGCCCCAATGAGCAAGGGGTACACACAACCTCCCCATTCAGCCTCCACCAAGACAGGAGCACTTAAAGAGGTTTTTGAAAACACTTTCCATTAAAATAAATAGCTGTAGCTGGTACCTGAGCAGCAGCTGGGGAGAGAATCACCCCTGTACAGACCCCAGCAGTGACACATCCACACATCAGTGCTGGCCTCACTGTGCACGGCCTGAGAACAGCATCCAGGGAGCTAAGGCACCAACTCCAGCCACGCTGGAGTTATTCCATGTCCACCTCCTGCACTGGCAGCGTGCTCTGGCTCCTCACCCACGGCACAGGCTCTGGAACGTGGGGATCGTAAGTCCACCTAGGAAAAACCCGCTTGTAGAGGTTCAGCAGCACTGTATCCTGGGACTTCAGCTGTCCATCAAACTGGCACTTCATGTGCCCATGGGTTCCTAGGCACAGAGAAGAGGCCATTAACTGTCTCTCCTGCCTAAGACCAAATCCTGCCCAGCATCACAGGGATAAATCCCAAATCAAACCTACCTAATGGCTCCTTGATGTGTCCTCTACGGCCCCACTTTGTCCTCAGCTCCACTGGCTTAAACCACATCACATCCTCTGGAGATCAAAGCACAAAAGGCAGGTAAGGAACAGGCTTTGATGCACCAACACAACCACTCCCACAGGAGTTAGGCTTCCACATCCCTTCTTCCCACCAGGCAGAGCTGAGCTGTACCTCTGTTAAAGAACATGTATCTCACAACAGCCATCTTGGTGAAGATCTTGAATGGGTGGCCACTGAGCACCAGCCGCTTGATGACGATCCTGTCGGGGTCCACAGACAGCAGAGAACCAGTGGCAATGAGATCATGCATTCCTGCAAGGCAGAGTCACTGATAACACCTCTTCCACCCCACCAAAACTCTCTTCCCCAAATGATTCCAGGCCCAGAGCAACCCCAGAACAGGGACAGCCAAAGGTGCCAGTGATAATGGGGATGGAAATACATGAATCTTCTCAAATAACATGAAGGGGATGCCTTTTTCTGGATAGATGCACTTGTAAATGGGGTATGCGAACAGCTTGCTCACGTTTGATTCCCAGACACTACCTCATCAGCACTTAGCAACTTACCATTACTTCTCTGTTTAAAAAGCAGCACTGAAGCAGGAGGGAAAGTGATGGGAGCATAAACAGTCACCACCATGGCAGCATCTGGGCGCAGGAAACGCTCCAGCTTGTGCTTATCAGCTAGGAGAGAACAGCAATGATCAAGTTCAGGCCAAGAGCAGGCACCAGAGCTCTGGGAAACCCCACTGAGCCCATTATCCCTAGCAAACAGGCTCTGCTTTTTAAGAAAATGGGTGACAAACACCTCTCCTGTGCTGATATGAGTCTCTGGGAATGAAGGTGATCCTACGAGCTAGCAGCTCACTGCATGGAGCCTGACACCCCTTTCCCTGGACCAGTCCCAAGCCCCTCCACTCCCCACTATTCAGTGCCTCCCTGGAAGCCTCAGAGCCTAAGAGTGAGTCTTCAGAAGAGTCCTTCAGCCAGGTTCAGACACCACGGCTAAGACATCATTGGCTTCCTCTGGAAACTCCAGCCCCTGTGGTCCCTCACGAACCTGAGGTGTGCTGGGAGAACAGGGGGGATGTTCGGAAGCGCCGGAACCCGCAGTGGAAGATCAGCTCCTCTTTGGCCCTCACCGGATCGCTGTTGCTTGCGTGCCGGCGCACCAGGAAGTTCAACACAGACATCTGGAAGAGAAGGAGCTCTGAGAGGGGCTGACGCATGGCTGGAAAGTGATGCTGGAGCAGAAAGCAATGGGACACTGCAGCAGAGATGAGTGCTCTTGACAATGACTTCCCAAAGGATCACTGGTTACCAGTGCAGACACCTCAGCCAGGCTCAAGACACTCAAGCCCAAACACCCCCTGCTCTGACCAAAGGGAAGGTCCTACTTCGAAATGCAACAGGGGGAGATTTCAGCCCAATCCCTCCGCAGGCAGAACCTCTCCAACCCACGGAATCAGACAAGGAGCTGCAAGATATCAGCAGGACCGTATTTAATCACCTTTTGTTCGTGTGGAAGCAGAGAGAACAGGACTAAGGGCTTCCCTTCTTTGAAGCTCTCCATCACTGAGACAGGGACATTGCAGAGGTGAAGTGTGACGTACCAGCCAACCTGCCAGGAGAGGACTGGTTGTGAATACTTCTCTTAATGGAAGAGTGTCAGGAATAACATGCCTGGGTTAGGGGTGAATTTATGGCTTCGTGCTGAGAACCAGCTGCTTGAAAGATCCACCCAGTTACCTCCCTGACACATCTTCCCTGTTAGGAACAAGGGAACACAGTAAGGGAAGAGATCAAAAAGAGGGAGTTACCGATGCTCCTTCAGTCTCCTCTTTCTCTATTTGCCGGAAGAGGTGCTTTCTGGTCCGGGAGAAGTCCTGGAACTGGTAAATTCTGGCATAATCCCTTGGGAGGTTCTCTTTGGGGTCCCATGGAGAAGTCCGGAAGCTCTTCAGCCCCCTGTACTTCTGGAACCTAGGGAAGGGATAACAGGAAAGACAAGTTACTTCACCACTGCAGGTGTGTGCCCAGCACCCTTCTGCAGTCCACATGGACTCATACCTTCAGAGAGGACAAAGGCAGCAAAGCAAACATGAGTTCTCAGAAGGGATCTTAGTGCAGAGAGAGGTAGAAACAGCAGCCTTGCATCCAGGCTCTGCCATCCTCCTCCCTTCTCCTAGGTAAGATCCCAGCTTTCCCTGCCCAGGCTCACCCACTGCCTCCCAACTGCTGCATCCCCTGGAAGCCTCAGCGCCTAAGGGTGAGTCTTCAGAAGAGTCCTTCAGCCAGGTTCAGACACCACGGCTAAGACATCATTGGCTTCCTGCCCTCACCAAAAGCAAGCAGAAGGGTGCTTTCCAGCTCCTCTCCCAGCAAAGCATCCCGTTTCTCACCGGATCCTGGCAGGCACATCCCGTGGTGTGTCCACCTCATCAGGAAACATTTCATCCATCCTCTCCTGTTTATATTTCTCCAACATCTGCTCGTCTTCCTCCACCTTCTCATCGTACTGTTCATCCCGCAAGCACTCGGAAACAGTCATAGTCTCACACTCCTCCTCTGCAGGTTCCTCCTCCTCCCCACTGCTTTCCCCCTCCTGACACAAAGGAAGCCAAAGAAGCAACATCAAACACGTGACAGATTTAACAGTGGGAATCCAGGCAACTCCTGTCTCTTTGTGGTGCCCTTGCATGGAGGAAAACAGGACTGTCCTGGAATACACAGTAACACCCTGGACATCACCTGCAGCATCAGCTCTTGGATGTACCTGGGAAACTGCCTCTTCCATCATATCATCATCAATGTCATCATCTTCATCGCCTTCATCATCTTTCTCACTGCCGCCTTCATCATCCACAATCCAGGCAGCCTGGTACTTGGATGTGCCTTTGGGGACCTTCACCACTCTCCTGTTTGCCTTCAGGGAAGCTGTAGGATTCCCACCAATGGTTAATACAGGAACAATTCTTCTTTCCCTCAGCAACATTTACACAAGACAGGTGTAAACAACAACCAAGGGTTTCTAACAACCCTCAACAGGGACAAGGGAAAGGTACAGGAGTATTGCTGCTACTCACCCTCTGCTTCTTGGAGTTCTTCTTCAGTAGGCCACGTCTGCTCCCCTTCCATAGGATCAGGAACCACTTCTGACTGCAAAGACTCCTGCTTGCTTGGATCTGCCTTCATCAGGACCTTAACATCTTCCTCCATCTCATCAGTCCCATTTACAGAGTCATCCTGGAGGGCAAGAGCAGAGTTCGCAGCTGTGAACACTCCTAACTCAAGCTGGCAATGGATCTTAACTGCAATTCCTTTTAGTATCATGTTCATTACGTGCTGTGGGTGAGGAACCTCAGCTCAAGAGCTGGCACTCATACAACTCCCTTTCCCCTCCCTTTGACCACATACACCCGGTTGTATTCTCCTGATGTAAGTTCTGAAACACAACCAGCAACACCCTGACCTCCAACACACCTGCACCTCCATGTCCTGACTCCTCTTCTGTCCTTTAACCACTCGGGGGTTCAAAGAGAGGGGATCGGGGGGAGCATCCACTTGGCTCATCTGGAAGTCTCCATGCCCCACAACATGCACCAGGCTGTTCACGTTGAGGCTCTGTCCCCGCACGAAGCCAGACACCTTCAGGGTCCCAACCAGGTCACCCTCCTGAGCAGGCAAAAACTCAGCAGCGTGGGCAAGCAGGTGAGCGCGCCGGTCCCGGAAGGAGAGGTGCCGCTGCTTCTGTGTGGAGAGATGCCTGAGGAGCAGTGAGGATTCCTGCTCCGTGTTCAGTGGGAAGAGCCTAGCCTCGGGAAAGCGCTTCTCAATGGCTTTGGAAAGTTTCTTCTTGGCATCTATCCGCTTCTTGGGTGGTAAGTCAGTGCCCCCTGGGACAGCAAGAGCTACGGAGCAGTGCATGGAAGACAGGTCAGGATCAGAGCGTCAACCTTAAACCCCTCCTAGTGACACACACTCAGATATCAGCAATTAACAAGCAAACAGATTCGCACCATGAGGTGCAAAGGCAGTTTCACACGTTCAAAAGAACACCTGGAGCAGAAATCCAGTATTCAACAGAGATAAGATTTTGGGGATTCAATGACACCATGGAACTGAACCAGTAAGAAAGTGTCTGAATCCCTTCTCTCTGCACAGCTGGATATCGACTGCAGTGCTGACCCCACCACGCACCCAGAAGCCTAAGCCTAGAACATCCCCTATTACCTCCAGCACTCTCCAACCAGGCCAGTAACAGCAAAAGGCAGTACAAGAATGGCATTCACCTGACTGATCTATGCTCAGAAACAGCAATCAACTGCTGATGCCCTGTTAATACATGGAGATTTAATTACTGCAACAGTAAACCTCCACCAAGCTGCCCCTCACCCTACACCCCGCTAAAAGCCCTTAACGTTTCTCACTTGCTCACCGAAGGTGGGGAGCCCCTGTGCGAAGAGGCAGGAGAGGCAGTATTCCCCCGCATCATCCCAGCCTTCTGCAGGATCCAGGATGAACAGGAGGGAATCAGCGACTTTTGCCAGGTCTAGGACAGTGTAGAGGTCCCCTGCAAGTAAAACACCTCCATTACTGGGGCTGGTTCTGAGGCACTGAGCCGAGAACCACACCAGCAGCAGCTCCTCCTCACCTGCCTGAGCTGCCACGAAGCGCCAGCGCTGCTTGAGTCGTGGGCAGAGCAGCGCGAAGCCGCCAGCTCTGCCCTGCTCCATGCGGACCAGAGCCGCATCCTGACCCTGCAGCAGGCGCAGAGTGTCCTGGGCTGCGGCTCTGCAGTGCAGCGGCACCACGACCACGAGGTGCGGGGGCCCGTCCCGGCTGCCCAGGCCCCGCTTCTCCGCCAGCACCTGCGGGCAGAGCCGCAGCGTGAACCGCTCCGGTCCTCTCCCGCTCTCCCAGACCCACACCGTATCCCTCCACAGCTCAACCCGAACCCAGGAACGCTTCGTTGTTCCAAACCCAACTGGGCCCGGCGCTTATTCCCCTCCCGATCCCCCCCGCCGCCATGACACAAACCGGCTCAGTCCCCGCAAGCACCCGCACCGGCCCCGCTGGCTCTGCACGGAGCGGAGCCGATCCGATCCGCTCCCCGTTCCCCCTCGGCCCTCACCGCCTCCTTGCGCTGCCGGCGGAGCTGCAGCGCCTGGTGCCGCCGGTCCACCCTGCTGAGGTCGCGGAGCCGCCGCCGCGGCTGGGCCTTGACGGACACGCGGCCTGCGGGGAGAGAACGGTGAAGGCAAGGCGGGCCGGGCCAGAAAGCGGACCGGGCAGCGGGGCGGGAGCCGCCTCACCTCCGGCGCGGCGCTGCGAGGCCCCGCTGTGCTTCCCGCCCTTGTGCGCCTTGTTCTGCTGCTTCAGCGGCCCGGGCCGGTGCGCGCCCGCCGCCGCCATGCTGCCGCCACCTCCTCCTCCTCCTCCTCCTCCTCAGGGCGTCCCCACGCGTCACGTCCGGCGCAGCGGGCAAGGGCGGGAACGTGGTGAGGGCCAAGATGGCGGCGTGAGGGGGGCGATGGCGCCCTGAGGTAAAGGGGTGGAGAAGCCGCGATGGGAATGAGAGGCGGGAGCGCGGCCGTTCCGTGAGCTCTTTATTGCTCAGTTCTGGGTACACGTATTTACACACGAGGGAAGGAGCAGGGCGAGGGAGGCTCAGCCCCGCTCCATAGAGGTGGATGGAGCAGGAACGTTCCTTCCCTTTGTGGCTTCATCCCAGCCCCGTTTGTCACTCATTATCCAGCCAAGAGTGGCTGTGCCCAGGCTGGAGGCTGTCGCAGTACCCAGGTCTGGTGGAATGTCCCTGGCAGAGCCCAAGCCCCCAGGACAGGGATATAACATTCCCTGTTTGTTACTGCAATCCCTCCCCCACAACCACAGGCATGTAAGCAGCAGGGTTAAACATTGACAGCAGGGTGCAAGTGCCAGGAAAGCCAAGTCAGTGACCCAAGGAGAGACAGGGCAGCTGCTACCAACAGAGGGACTGCATGGGGGGAAACGCAGTTCTACAGGTTCTGCTTCCTCTGAACTCGAGGCATCATTCCCCCCCTTTTCTCCTGCAAATCTATCATGCAGCAGCAACACCGGCCATGGGCTGTGCTTTACAGAGCCTTTTCCACCCCTGAAAGCAGGCTGGCTGGTTGAACCTTTCAAACTCTGGGAGCATTTTACATTGCATGTCCTACCTGACAGGATGGAGACACAAATCAGGGGACCAGTGACGGATGGAGCTACGCAGGAGTCATTGAGTCTCTACACAGGTACCCACTGGCACGTGAGTCTGTCCCACTGTCATTTCCAAAGGGCGTCCATCAGCTATGGCAGCCCATAGCACTGCCAAATGTAAAGGGGCTGCTCAGAGAGCACTCAGGGAAGAGGGAATCATCGGGATACTTCTCAGTCAAGCAAAACAACAGTCCTGTGGGTTAGTTACACCTCAGTGCTTCAGCAAGACCAGGCAGAGGAGCGAGGCTTGATGCTTCCTGCCAAGGGAAAGAACTGCCTCTGTCCCAGTGAATCAGCCAGAACCCTGAAAACCCAGAGGCAGCCGGAAGGGTCCCTTCCATGTCTCTGGAATCCTGCTGAGAGCTGCTCTGGCTTGTAGAAAGAGCTAACACTGAGCTGCACTGTGGGCTCTTCTGTGAGTCCTGGGCTTCTAAAAGCAGGATTCCCACAAATCCACATCCAAAGCTCACAGGTATTTCACTGAGCTCTGCACAGACACCCAAACTGACAACCCAGCAGCAGGAGCTAAAGCCGAGCACTGCCCCACCACAGTTGAGAGCACCACGGGTTAAAACTCTTCCTGCCAAAGCAGAAGCTTCCAAGGAAATACAACCACAGGGAAGGATGCTCCAGCACTGAGATGTGAACAGCCTGCCCTGACATGGGGATGCACCTCTCCTGTACCATCAACACAAAGCTTATACGAGCACGAGACAAACAGCAGCCCTGCTCAGCACCTCCTGCCCTCCCCCCCATCTCTATTCTCCAACACAAGAGGCTTCACATGGCCCCCGCACAGCCCAGCCGAGTGATGAGTGGAGCTCCTCCACTCGCTGCCTAAACCCCAGAGGGCAGCTGAGCTCACATTCCTGCTCCCTAAACCAGCCTCACCACTGCCTTCCTGAAGCACTTCCCACTCTGCACATAGGAAAAGGGTCAGGAAGCGGCAAGCCAGGGCAAGCTGGATGCAGGAACCAGGCCTGGGTTTATAAAGGAAGAACTGGTTGCAACTGGAAGGACCAGTTTATTGGAGAAACCTCACATTGCAGAGAATTCACAACACATTGGAAAGGGTCCAGCGCTGGGGCAGCCACTCTTCAGCAGCTCAGATCTATGTCTCCCAGCTCCAACCCCAGCAGGCACCCCAAAGGGAAGGGTTAACTGGAACACAGCTTATGTTTACAAGCAGCCTGAGAGAGCCAGGATTAAAGTTCAAATAAAGTCTCCCCGTTAGACAACAGTTAAAACAAAAATGGGTTTCAAATGTGTAAAAGCTCCGTGGTGTTGGCTGCAGCGGAATGGGGAGGCCAAGGTCTACATCACACACAGGCCTGTGGGCCTCGGCACTCGCTCTGCTCTACCAGTGAAGTCCCGAGGGGGGGGTCTTCTCGTCTTTGTTGCTTTCCAGAGAGAAGGGTGGGATTCGGACATCAAAGTGGGAGCCATCAGGCCTCTCAAATCGGAAAGTACCCCTGCAAAACAAGAGCAGAGATCGCAGCCAGGCCAGGGGGACACAGCCAGGAGTCACCAGCGAGAAGGTAACACAGGAGCTCCTCCATCACCTGTGCAGGGACTCTGGGGCTGCATTTACAAGGGCCAGCAGCAAGGACATGGGTTTGGCAGAGGGACATCTCCCTGGCAGGGTGACTCAGTGACTGGAGGACTCCCAGGTGGTTCACATCCCATTTCCAATACACATTCCCTGAATAAGGATGGCCTGACTGGAGCCTCCAGGAGGAAATCACACCACACATCTGCAGCAGTGTTTAAATCCCACTCCACAGGAGACAAAACCATTTGAGCTATTCCTACAAACTGTTTACACATGAAGAAGCTGTGACGGGATGAAATCCCACCACAGATGTCACTTGGAATAGCTTCTGGTTTGCTTTTCAGAACTGAATCTGTGTCCTTCTACAAGTTGTTTACTGCCTGTAAGTACAGATGACTGTACAACAAAACATGACATGGGCAAGAGGATGGTGGAGATAAACAGGTTCTTATGATGGAGAGCACACAACAGAACACCAGAAATCAAACTGAGCAGCTTCTGAGTTGCAGAACCTTTCTCTCTTTCTCTTTAGGATTCATGTAGAGGGAAAAACTACCAAACAAGCTGGGGTTAAATGTTTAACCTGGCAAACAGGGATATCCCCTATAGGCAAAGAGCTGCTCTTGTGCTTTTCCCAACTCAAAGGCAGTTCCAAGCTTAGCTCTGAAACAGACTGAATTCAAAATGCAAGGCAGAAAGACCTGGCATACAGCAGGCAAAAGGGGACTGTGCATTTCCTGTCCCCACAGAGATGACACTCAACACACAGAATCAGCTGAAATGGAAAACAAGAGGGCAACTGCTGTAACCCTGAGGCACAGAAAGAACAGCTCAGCTGAGCACTTTCCTGCCTGCACTTAAGGTAGAGGAGACTTCAAAGGTTTTATCTGGCCTAAACTGGGAATAACCCCAAGTGCCAATTCCTTATGGACACAGAACTGCACAGCTTCACTCAGGGATAGAATCAAAACCCAGTTCTCTTCAAAGAGTACACATCCCTACTGCCAGGCAAGCCCTAGCGTGAAGCTGAGCCCAGCAGAAGCTGACACAGAACTGCTCCATGTCTTCTCAAGTCCAGCCTGGCACAGACCATAGGATGAGGATAAATTAGCCTGGACCCTCTCTTGGTGCAGCGAATCATCTTGTCACTAAGTGGGATGCTGCTATAGAGAAGCTGTTACCATCAAACCCATCCAGTCACTTCCAGCCACCTTTCAGCCATAACTGCAGGTTCAAACCAGGTCCCAGCTCAGCGCTGTGGGGTCCTACAGCTAAACCACTACTGCAGTAATAAGTGCGTCTTACCACATGTGCCCACTGGATGCCTGCAGGGAGACGTGGCTGCTGTACTGAAATGCTGGCTGCTCTTTGGATAGAACCGGCTCCTGAGAGGAAGAGACCACTGCATCAGCAACAGATCTCAAGGTTTCTCCACAGACAGGGAGTTTATAGAGCAAGAGAAATGGGGAGATCCACACCTGAGTATTGCTACCAACTGCACAGAAAACAACTCACCCAGTGAGTAGTGCCAGAACCAGGTATCATTCCAGTTTTCCCATTACTGGCCATTTAAGATCTAATTCTTAATTAGATCTTAATTCTCTAATGCTCAGTGTGAAGCTCCTAACACTGCCAGGGATGGGGCAGCCACAGCTTCTCTGTGCCAGCGCCTCAGCACCCTCACAGGGAAGAGCTTCTGCCTAAGAGCTCATCTCAATCTCCCCTCTGGCAGGTTAAAGCCATTCCCTTTGTCCTGTCCCTGCATCCCTTGTCCAAAGCCCCTCTCCAGGTTTCTTGTAGCCCCTTTATGCACTGGAGCTGCTCTAAAGCCTTCCCTTCTCCAGGCTGAACCAGCCCAGCTCTCAGCCTGTCACTAACAACAGATTTAAAGCTCCTATGATCCTCTTTCATTGCCATTTCTCCATTCCACCTATTTCTACTGCCCTACCCTGACAAACCCAAGTGAGAGGCCTCCAGCAGAGCTGCACATCCCAAAGGACACAACACTCACCCTTCCCACCACGCCGCGGCCCCTCACTGTTTCCAAGGTGCCCGACAGGCTGAATATCCTCCAGTGCCGCTCTCGGAGCTGCACCACTTCACTGTCCAGGTTCTCCAAGCGGATACAGTAGCGCCACTGGACACAAGAGACTGATATCAACAAGGGAAATCAGCTGCAGACAGTGGGTAACCCATAACCGATGCTGGGAAACATCATCCCTCAGATGCTTCTCCCTCAGAGCTTATCACACGGCAGTGATGCCACAGCAAATCAACTCCTTCCCTTTTAGTTGCTTGGTAAAACAAAAGGCACTTACCCAGTAGACATGGGAATTCTGGGCTTCCTGTCAATAGAAACAAAAGACTTTAGCAGCTGCCCTTCAAGCTTTAGTGCCAAAACCTCTTCAGCTGTCAGCGCAGCACAAGCAGAGGGGCTCTCTCCAGGCCAGGCTGACACAGCCAACTCACATGAGCACAGACAGCTGCTCTCCAAAGCAGTCCCAGCAGTTACCGCCTGGCACTGGCTCTGCTCTGGACATGGAATCATGAGGTGGGAGATACGCAGGGATCTTGTGACCGTGGAGGGTTCATCTCCATGTTAATCACACACTGTCTACACATCTAGAAACACCCGTTTCTTTGCCTTCAGGCACCTGATTTCCTGACAGGGTTATGACAAACAGCAGTTGGGCTCCACAGAACTCGCAAATCCACACGAGGCTCCATGGCAGCTCTGCTCATCTGCGCTTGGAAACCAAACTGCTGCAGCAGTTCCCAGCCCTCCCACTCGGAAGTACTGGAGCTTCATCATTTTGGATGGTCCAGATGAAGTTCTTACACTATAAAGAGGACATGGTTAGCAGCTAAATCCAGAAGGCTTTAGCCAAGCCCACATTAGAGCCAGGCAACAGGGACAGACACCCATCACCAGGCAGGGTAACAGACACTGTCATTACAGATGGCTTCGGTGCCACTTTACACACGCACCTCTGAGGCAGTAAAGGACCAATTCAGAACCCTTCCTAAAATACCTTGCTAACACTGTTCTGCAGAACAGTACAATTTCCCATCCTGCAAATAACACGGAAAAGCCAACGTGCAGGAGCTGTTTTCCAAAACTCTACCACAAAGCAATGTTCATACCTCTGCCGGACACCATGACAATGAATCACAACTGGGATTCAGAAGTCATTTCACCAGTAAGCACGTTAAGCAGATCACAGCGTGCAGCCCAGACCTACCCTCATGCCCATATAGAACGGGATGACTGTGACTCGGATGTTCTCTGTGGTTTCTCGGTGCACATCAGAGAGCTCTAACCAGGGGTGGTTCTTCTCCTGCCATGCACACAGTGTATCCCTTGCTACAAAAGGTGGGACTGTGGGAGGGAAAGAGGAGAGCTCAGGAGGAGAGGTCACTGCATCTGCAGTGGTCTCCCCTCAGAGCAACTCCTTCAACGGTTACATAAACTATTTAAAGTAGGTTTTACTGCACCCCAAAGCAGACCATGGTTTATGTACCGTATCCAAGGAGTTGTGGGTACTTGTTAGGAAGTACCTCAAGCATCTGGCTCTAGAGAGCTCCCTCTGAAGGCAGAAATTACCTTTTGTTTGGTCGTACATGAGAAACCTCTCAAAGAGCTCATGCTGGATGGGCACTTGATCAGTGGAGCTGTAGGGGAGGATATCTTCATGGCTTACGTAGTCTAAACCTGAAAAAGAAACCCCAAAAGCCATTGAGCTTCCCCAGGGAAAAGCAGCTCAGAAGTCTCCCGGTGGAAAAATGGATCACACTACTGAGAATTCCAGAATCCAGCCTGGTTTGGGTTGAAGGGACCTTAAAGCCCATCCAGCTCTAACCCCGGCCACGGGCAGGGACACCTTCCCCTACAGCAGCTCCAAGCCCCTGGGTCCAACCTGGCCTTGAACACTGCAGGGATGGGGCAGCCACAGCTTCTCTGGGCACCCTGTGCCAGCGCCTCAGCACCCTCACAGGGAAGAGCTTCTGCCCAAGAGCTCATCTCAGTCTCCCCTCTGGCAGTTAAAGCCATACCCCTGTCCTGTCCCTACATCCCTTGTCCAAAACCCCTTTCCAGGTTTCCTGGAGCCCCTTTAGGCACTGGAGCTGCTGCTTCAATGGCAGAAGCCACTCTTGACTCTTCTGAGCTCAGCTCACGACAAGCCACATCTCCAGAGAGGCTGAGTTTGCTCACCTGGGATGGCATAGAGGGCTCTGCTGTCATCGTGGTTTGCCAGGAACGTCACCGCTTCCGTCTGCGACCTCTGGGACTGAGGAAAAGGAGGTGTATGTCTCTCTGCGGGGACTGTTGAGGGGCAGTTCCCACACTGCAGGTTCCCGTTGTGCTTTGTGTCATGTATTTAACCAATTCACCCCCATCTCCCTTCCACTCCTCTGCGCTAATTCTCCACACAAACAACTAAAGAGCATTTTCAGTGCCGTAACCCACATCCCTAATGAGCTGTATGCGAGAGCAGGAATGTCAACAGGCTGAGGAAAGGAGGCTGGAACGGGAAAACGTGGTCCAGAAAACAGTCCTATGACATTCCAGGTTCTTTCACAGGGAAAATACGTCTGGAAGAAGAAATGTGTCCCTATATTCTGAGCCATCCGGTCAGCCATCGTAGCCATTTGCTTTCAGTGCCTGTCCATCTGAAGCATTCATACCGAAGGTATTTGAGTTCAAAACCAAGACTGTTACTTACTATATGTGGACAATCCCGGGCATCTATTAACACCTGATAGTAAGTATGTGTTTTGCCCTTGACCTCTTTGGAACCATGGCCTGCCACGCTCTCGCTCCTAAGGAGAAAAGCAGAGCACTGAGCTGAAGCCCAGGAAGCAGCAATCTGCTGTCACCAGGACCCAGAGCAACAATGCGCTTCACAGCCCGTAACACTCAGCTCCATCCAAACTAAACCCACGGCAGCCACCCCATGACAACAGAGGAGCTGAGATGATGTTTGTCACAGGCACAACTCTGCTCCCCGATGACTCACAATTCCATCATGCTCAATCCAGTCTCCTGTTTGGGGGCGGTGTTTCTACTGTGCCCTGATTCTCTTTGCTTACTCCTCATTCCTTCCCTCCAACACAGGCCATGGAGGAAGAGCTGAGATCTTTTGGCACATTGGCTGTTGGGCCAAGCCAGCATCGATTCCTGCTGGCATTCCCTGTGATCCCAGCCTGCTGTCCCTCCTCCCCACTGGTTCTGGCATCCCCATGTGTTAAGTCCCTGCATGTATCCCGCTGTTGCCTTAACTTGTGGGAAGAGCTGCTTTGCTCCCAGTGCCTAAAAGGGCCCCAGGAAACCTGGAGAGGGGCTTTGGACAAGGGCCTGTAGGGACAGGGCTGGGGAGGCACTCTATAGAAGCACCAGGCTGCAATGCTGAGACAGGAGCCCGGCCCCAGCTCAGACATCAGCACGGGGGGGGGTTCTTTACATTAATAAATGCCAGGAGCGTGACTTTAGTACTACCATTATGTCCCTCACAGACTCGGCCTTCGCATTCCCACCCTGTCTCCAGTTAACACACGATTCATCCTCATGCACCACCTCTCCTTTAAGCCCCTCTCTTCTATTCACATTCATGCAGAACAGCCCCATACAGGGTCCTTAAAATGCCTTGTTTACCCCAAGCAGGAATCTCATTACCAAGTGTCAATGGAAGGGTCCAACAGCAAATAAACCGGGACAATTCCTTACTTTTCTGTGACAGGAGAAGCTACATCCCGGTCGTAGAGCCTGGCTTGCCAGGGAAACAGGACTATTCCTCGATAACCAAACACGCTGTGAAGGAAGAGCTGAAAGGAAGCAATAAGTGCAGCTGAATACACAGCAAGCTGTAATCAACTCGGCTATGACACAAAACACGAAGCCAAAAGCCCTTTTCTGATGAGATTTACAAAGTCCTCTTAAACTGGGAATGTTTCTAAAGGGTACGGACACATGGGATGGGAATACAGGGATCTGCAGTGAGTAAACCCGGAGCGGGAACAAAGAGGGGACAGAAACAGGCTGGGATGAGAGAAGCCGATGTCACTGTTATCCCATAAAAGCAAGTAACTGAACCCGAGATAAAGGGACAGAGCAGCAGGAGAGCAGGAAGGAGCACTGCGAGCAGAGCAGCGCAGCGCCTGTCCCAGCTGTTGATTCCCAAGCTCAGGAGCATCTCTTCTGCTCCTGAAGGGAGAACCCCCTTCAATGAGCCCCGTGGAGCAAACGCCACTCGTGTCACACTGCAGATCCCTATCGGAGCGCTGCTGGGACAAACTGCAGACACAGCAGACGGGGACACGAACTGTGACACCTCCGGCTCCGTGCTCCGGCACAGGAGCGCCCGATCCCTGCGGATCGCAGCCCCTTACCTGCCCGGTCTCGTATTTGCCGTGCTGCTTCGGGGCCTCGAACACCCCCACGGTCTCCAGCACTTTGCCCTCTGCACGGTTCCTGCGGGCACGGGGGGGGGGGGGGGGTTGAACGGGACCCCGGGGGGGGGCACACACAGCACCCGACCCCCGGCGCTGCTCCCGCGCACCCCCACGAGGGCCCCACCGGGCAGGAGCCCCCCCCGGCTCCCCCTCTGCCAACGGCACCGGGCACCCCCTGCCCCCGGCAGCCCCCGCGCACCGCACGGCTCCCACCACCCCCTCCCCACGGCCCCGCTCCTGCCCCAGGCCCGCCCCGGGCCTCACCGCGACGAGAGGTGCCTGCGCGGCGGCAGCAGCTGCAGCGGGAGGGCCGCGGCGCTCCCCGCGCTCAGGGCCCGCAGCCCGCGGGCCGGGACCGGGACCGGGACCGGGGTCGGTTCCCAGAGCGCGGCCCCGCGGCCCCGGGCCCGGCTCAGCGCCGCCGCCACGTACCGCCGCGCCGCGCAGCCCGACATCCCGCCGCCGGCCCACAGTGCACCGCGCACCGCCCGCTCCTCCCTCCGCTTCCCCGGAGGGGCCGTCGCGGCGCCGCTCTAGCGCGGCGCTCTGTGGTCGCGTTGCCGGGGTGACAAGATGGCGTCGGCCGTGCGGGCCGGGCCGCGGCTGAGGCGGGCGGCGCGGGGCCCGGAGCTGGCGGCGCTGCCGCGGGCGCTGCGGGACGAGCTCGGGGCCGCGCTGGGCTCGGAGGGCGCGCTCGTGCCCTTCAGCCTGCTGCGGAGCCTGCACGCCGCGCTGCGGGACGCAGGTAGGCCGCGCTGCGTGCACACACACACACACACACCCCCGGTGGCACCGTCCGCCCCCCCGGTGACACCGTCCCCCCCCTCGGTGACACCGTCCCCCCCCCCGGTGACCGGGCTGTCCGCCCCGCAGGGTCCCCGCTGCGCCTGCACGAGCTGCTGGAGGGCAGCGAGATCCACCTGCCCGAGCCGCCGGTGCCGCCGCGGGTACGTGAGGGCCGCGGGGGGCGCTGGGCCGCCGTGGCGGGGCCGATGTTCGCGGAGCTCTGCGCTTCCCTCCCCGCAGAACCCGGAGCTGGCGGCGCGGCTGGAGCGGATCAAGGCCAAGCTCGCCAACGAGGAGTACCGGCGGATGACCCGCGATGTCACCGGCCGGGTGAGCCGCGGCGCGGTGGGGAGGGCGCGGGCTGGACGAGGGCGTTGGGATGGGGCCGTGGAGGCGCGGGCCTTGGGGACAGCTCCTTGTGACAGAGAGCTCGGGTTCGGGGCTGGGAGATCAGGAACCTGCGGTGAATGTGCCGTGGGGAGCGTTGGTGCTGCCTTTACCTGAATGGTTCCGTGCTCGCTGTAGTTTAAAATGAGATGGTTCACGTTAAGGTGAAAGTCGAGTGAACAGGGTAATGGATCCTGCTGCTGTGTTAACGCTTATGGGAAGAGCTGCTTTGCTCCCAGTGCCTAAAGGGGCTCCGGGAAACCTGGAGAGGGGCTTTGGACAAGGGATGTAGGGACAGGACAAGGGAATGGCTTTAACTGCCAGAGGGGAGACTGAGATGAGCTCTTAGGCAGAAGCTCTTCCCTGTGAGGGTGCTGAGGCGCTGGCACAGGGTGCCCAGAGAAGCTGTGGCTGCCCCATCCCTGCAGTGTTCAAGGGGAACAGGGCCTTGGAGCACCCTGCTCCAGTGGAAGGTGTCCCTGCCCGTGGCAGGGGTTGGAACTGGAGGAGCTTTAAGGTCCCTTCCAGCCCAAACCATTCCATGATTCTCTGATCCATGAACCAGAGCAGCTTTAGCAGAGCCGGGAAGCAATGACAGCAGCGTTCCTCTCAAATAGGGAAGCAGAGGAACGCATCCCGTGTACTCATCCCACTGTTCCCTGCCTCCCCCCCAGGATGTGGTGTTCAAACCGTGTCACCATGTCCAGGTCAGCACAGGGGGGGTGGAGCTTTACAACATTCCGCTCTTCCCGGAGGCATGGACATGCTGACAGGGTCGGACCCTTCAGTGTCTCTGTTAAAGCCAAACGTGCAGCAGGGAGCCCACAGGCAGGAAAGCACCCCTGGAAAGCGCTTGGATGAGAAATGTGTCCCTTCTCAATGTGCTTGAAGCAGATCCCACGAAACTCCCAAGGAACCGGAGTGCTGCAGCGCTGCTGCTCTCGGAACGTTGAGCCCTACGGACAGGGCATTGGGGCGGCTTTTATTCCACGGTTTCCATTAAAATACAACTGACCACGAGTTGGGTTAATCCCTTTAGGAGACGACCGGGGCGCTGGCTGAAGTCGGGAGGCAAGGTGAGCGCTGCCGATGGGTGCTGCTGCAGCTCGGGCCCTGCTGCTGGGATCACGCAGCCTTTCCCTCTCCACGATCTCCCTGGCAGGTTCCTCACTGCAGGGAAGTGTTCCTCGAGTAAAGGAGCAGCCTCTTGGTTGTCCCTGTAACTGTTTCTGGATGCGCAAAGGCTGCGAATCCTCCCGTATTCCCACAGGAGCCCCCGTTAGCGGGATCTCTGCTTCCCCCCCGCCCCATTCCCCATTCCCACCTGAAGCCACCATCTGTTCCCTGCAGTTCGCTCCGTCAGAGCCGTCGTCATCACCGTCTTCAACTTCCTGGTGACGGTGGCGGCCGCCTTCGCCTGCACGTACCTGGGCAGCCAGTACGTGTTCGCCGAGACCGCGGCGGTGAGTGGGCCCCGGCGCACGCTCCGTGTGCTCCGCGCTGGCCCTGCACGCACAGCACCACTTTGGTGTCTCTCTGTGTCCCCAGCGGGTCCTGTCTGCGGTCATCGTGGCCTCCGTGGTTGGCCTGGCCGAGCTGTACGTGATGGTGCGGACCCTGGAAGGGGACCTCGGGAAGCTCTGAGCGCTGTGAGCTGCGGCCCTCCGCTGCAGTCGTGAATTTGATGTGGGTTTGTCTTCAGCTGCCTCGTTGTACCTTCTGCCTGCAAAGGCTGCTGCATCCCTTGCTCCTGAATCATGGAGGAGCAGTCCTGCTGCAGCGGGACAGAAGAGGAGACGTGGATGGACTGTCGTAACCCCGCACAAAGAGGGGTTCAGCTCCCGCTGTTCCCCTGCTCCTGCTGCCCTTTTATCATGGCAATAAATGACAGTGCGTTTGTAACCTCCTTCCTGCCTCACTGCAGATGCTGCTGCTGCTGGAATGCTGACCTGCCATCCAGGAGGCACCACAGAGAGCTATGGATCTTCCCTCTCCCTCCGCATCCCACTCCAGCTCCTGCTGGAACCTCCCCTCGCCCACTCTCAGGAGAGCATCTCTCCACCCAACCCAGCTCATATGTGGGGATGACCCTTATCTCATCCACTTGAGCAGTTCAGGAGGATGATGGTGGCCACCACAGCCACGATGGGCTTGGGGATAGCTCCATGTCCTCACACCGGGGCTGCCACATGGCCCAGCCCTCCGGGGGCGGGATGAGGGATGCATGGACTGCCAAAGGATCCCAGCTTCTGTGGGTAGGGAACGGTGGCACTTCCACACCGAGCCCAGGGGGTTCTCAGTGGCCATGGGGCAGGGAGAGGAGCCAGCTCAGTGCACCCACAGTGGAGAGGGGACCCCCTAAGGACGTGGCCACCGTGCGGGCGCCCTGCCAGGGCCAGACACGGTGATTAATGCTCTGATGGCAGCTAAGCCCCGCTGCAAACACGCTTTAATATCCGATACGGGGATCTGCCGGCACCTGGGGACGTGCCCGCGGATTAGGGGCGGCCGTGCCGCAATCAGCCCTGGAAGCGGCCCCAGATTAAGGTATTGTCATCCAAAAGATTAGTCGGCATTAGGGGGCTGATGGGGCCTGGCCCCGCCGCGGGGCTCCGGCAGTTGGGATCTGAGATGACATCCTCGGGACCGGCAGTAATTCCACACCCTAATGAAACCGTGGCGCTGAGCCGGGGTCCCCCGGGGCCGGGGGGGGTCCCGTCGCGGCTATGGCTCGCCCAGGTTGGTGATGGCCGCGCTGTAGATGAGATCAGAGATGGAGCCCAGCGAGGTGGGGAGGCCCGGAGTGGGGCTGCGGGCTCCCGGAGGAGGTGCGCCGGGGGCCGGGCCCGGGGCGGTGCCGTCGGGGGGTGCTGTGGAGGGACCCCGCTCCGCGGGCGCTGGTGGAGGCTGCGGCGGTGGCTCCGGTTTGGCGCTGCGGATCCTGCGGGCGCGGCGGTTCTGGAACCAGACCTGAGATGGGGACACGGGGCCATGAGACACCGACGGGGCGGCCCCGGGGCAGAAGGGGGGTCCCGTCCGCGCTCACCTGGATCTTGGCCTCGGGCAGCTGCGTGAGCTCGGCCAGGCGCTCCCGGGTGGCGATGTCCGGGTAGGGCACGGCGGCGAAGGCCCGCTCCAGCTCCGAGAGCTGCCCCCGGCTGAACGTGGTCCGCCGCCGCTTGCGCGGGCCCCCCGGGCAGGGGCACGGCCCCGGGGCTCGGCTGCCGCCCGGTCCTCCCGCCCCGCCGGGGAAGCGGAGCAGCGGCTGCGGGGCGCGGGAGGTGCCCGGGGCCGCGCTCATCCTGCCCGGCTCCCCCGGGCCCGCACCGCCGACCCGGCTTTTATCCCCCCTCGACGGGCTGGGACCGCCCCGAGCGGGCGGCGCTGCCCCCCCTTATCCCCCCTCGGGGACCAGTGACCCCACCGCTGCCCGCGCTGCTGTGTGTCCCGGCGGGGTCCGTGAGCACCCCAGGGCTCGGGGGGAGCCGGTGCCGGTGGGTCGGGGCCCCCCGGGTGCCGCCCTCCTGCCTCGCCCCCCGCCGCGGGGGCCGCTCTCCCGCGGGGCTGGCACGGGTCAATGTTTAACCGGAGCGGTGGTGCCGGTTGTGCGGGGCACAGCGCGCTCTGGCCGGAGGTGGCTGCGGCCGGGAGCGGCCGGACCCTGAGCGAGGGGCGAATGGAGCCGGCGGGGGAGCAGGGCCGGGAGCCCCGGCCGGGAACACGGCCCAAAGCTATCCCACGGGGCCAGGAGAGACCGTAAGCCGCGAGGGGGGAGGACGCAGAGGGGACCGAGGGGATGGAGGCCTCTGGGTCCTGGAGCAGGCAGGGCCCGGGCAGCGCTGATGCAGCTGCCTGAGCAGGCAGCGAGGGACTGGACCCCAGAAAGGCTGGGGAGGGGCAGGGTGGTCTCTCTGCAGGGACATGGGGACGTTGCACTGCATCCCCTGCCAGGCCCTAAGGCACAGCGGGGATGGGAGCAGAGGAGGACCACAGCATGACCCTGGCTCCCCTCCTACCCTGTCCCCCGGGTTGCCCATGGGTGTACCCCCCCTGCCTGGGGGGCACCCCCCATCCCGCTCCCCTCTGTTCCCAAAGGAGCCCCGGAGAGGAGCGGGGGAACCCCGCGGTGGGCAAAGAGACGCGTCTGAGAGTGGTGCTGAGGTAAGTGGGGACACAAAGGGTTTGGGGACACATCGGGGACCCTCCTGCCCAGGGCACGGGCACAGCGGCGCTCCCCGGGGCCCCCATGGACCCATCCACCCCACACACACCATTAGAGTCCGGCCACTGACCTGCTCGGAGACGCGGCGAGGGGACCGGCGGGTTGTGCACAGCCTCGGCGACGGCACCGTCCATGTAAGTGCCACCTCCCTGCTGGGGCCGGGCTGTGGGGGCTGCGGCCCCCCCTGAGCCCTCGCGGTCCCCGCGCCCAGGTGAGTGCAGCCCGGCAAGATGCCACCTTCGGGTTCAGCGCCGTGTTTGACGCCGGCGACTCGCAGGAGGCTGTGTTCGAGGGCAGTGGCATGAGGCAGTTGGTGGAGCTGGCGATGGATGGGTGAGTCCCGAAGAGCCCCCGCACGGACCCCAACCCTCAGCCCACCCCACACGGGCGGGTCTGCAGTGCCAGGGCCGTGCCGGGAGGTGGCACCCCTGTGCCACCGCCTGGGGCCGTGCCTGAGGCTCAGCATCTCCCACAGCTTCTCCTGCACCGTCTTTGCCTTCGGGCAGACGGGCTCGGGGAAGACCTACACCCTGATGGGCCCCCTCGGCCAGGTACAACACTGTCCCCCCAACCGGACCGGGTCATGGTGGTGGGATGGGCTCTTCTCGCCCGGTCATGGGTGCTCAATGCGGGGTGACCACTCACCTCCATTCTGGCATCTCCACAGAGTGAGACCCACGCAGCGTCCCCAGCCCTACTGGGGCTGATGCAGAGGTCCTTCGCCTGCCTCCTGGAGCAGAGCCGGAGCCGTGGCTCTGACCTGGCTCTCAGTGCCTCTTACCTGGAGATATACAACGAGCAGGTAAGTGCCTGCCTGGCCACCCAGACCAGCGCCGCTGGCACCCCGTGTCCCCAGTGCCTCCCCTCTGCTATACCCCCTCCCCAGATCCGGGACCTGCTGAGCCCGGGGCCCCCATGCACCCTGCCCCTGCGGTGGAGCAAAACCCGTGGTTTCTATGTGGAGAACCAGCTCAGTGTGGACTTTGAGAGCCTGGAGGCCATCGCCAGCCTGCTCCTGCAAGGTGCTGAGCCACAGACACTGGGCTGGGGCACGAGGAGGGGGGTCATACCTGGTATGGGGAGGCTCAGCCCCTGCAGACCATCTCCAGGGGTGGTGGGGCTCTGGTGGCAGCCAAGAGGGGCTGCAGAGCACAAGGCAGGGTCTTGTTGGGCTGGGGGTGGGCATCGGCTCTCAATCCCCCTTGGCAGGGTCCCAGAGGAGAAGGACCTCAGCCCATGCCCTCAACAGGCACTCAAGCCGCAGCCACGCTCTTCTGACCATCCACATCCGCAGCCGGAATGTGAGCTCATGTCCTGCTCCAGGGGCAGGGCGTGGGGGGGACGGTGCTCCGTGGGGGGGACAAGGTACAAACAGACCCAGGGGGGGGGCCATATCCTTCTCCCCAAGGATTGTTGGTGCTGGTGGGGTGAGCAGCAGGGAGCCAGATCGCAGAGCCTGGGGTTGGGACACTGCTATGGGCTATGGGAATAGGGTGAGGGTGGCCAAAGCCTCACCCGCACCCTGGGTCCGCCAGGCCAGCGCCTGCCCCAGCAGGCAGGGCACCCTGTGCTTCGTGGACCTGGCCGGCAGTGAGCGGGTAAAGGAGACGGGCTCCAGTGGGGAGCAATCCACAGAGGCCAACAACATCAACCGCAGCCTCCTTGCACTGGGTAAGAGCCGGGGGACCCCCCATGAGCTGCTGGTCCCCATCAGAGCCCTGTTGCACCCCTTGTGGCTCATCTCCTGCAGGACACTGCATCTCCATGTTGGCCAAACCCCGTGGGAAGCGGATGCACGTTCCCTACCGGGACAGCAAACTCACCCGGCTGCTGGCTCGATCCCTGGGCGGCTCCGGGGTCACCCTGATGGTAGGCGGCTGGGCGGGGGTCTCACCCCATGGAGAAGGTTGGAGGGGAACGGGTGACCCCCGGCAGGAAACCTGCAGCTCTTCCTCATCCATCGGCAGGTCGCCTGCATCTCCCCATCCTCGCGCTGCCTCTCAGAGACACTGAGCACGCTGCACTATGCCAGCCGGGCACGGAGGGTCACCACCAGGCCCCTGGCCAACAGGGTATAGCAGGGGCTGCGGGCAAGGTGCTCTGTACCACTGCTGGGACCCCTCTGAACCACCTCCTTGTGCCCTCAGGTACCCCGGGAGAAGCTGCTGCAAAGCTTGAAGGAAGAAATCCATGCCCTGCAGCTGGAAAACCTCTCCCTGCGCCAGCAGCTGGGCCTGCCCAGGGTGCCCATGAGGAGCATGGAGGTCCTGGGAACCCCAACGAGGATGGGGGCTTGGCCAGGCTTGGGAGGCAGGTTTGGCCCCACAGGGCTGCATCAGTTCCCTCTGGAAGGGCAGCTCCCATCGGAGGGAGCCCCAGCCTGGCCCAGCCTCTATGGCCTCCTGAGGGACTTCGTGGTGGAGAATGAGCAGCTGAGGTATGGGGGGACACACCGGACCCATGAGCAGGACTGAGGCTTGGGGGCTGCCAATGCCCTGCCTTGCTTCCTCACTGCTCCCCAGGCAGTCCCGGCTGTCCCCAGACCCCAGTGGTGATGTCCCATCCTGCAGAGCCACCCGCAGCCCCTGTGACACCCAGCCCCTGCTGCAGAGTGCCTGCACCCCTCGTGTCCCTCCTGGCTACCCCGCGAGGCCCCGGCTGCCGGTGAGTGTGGGGGGACCCGGGGCTCCATGGGCATTCTCACATGGGTGCCCAGATCACCCAACCCTATGCTAAACCCTCTTGTAGAAGCTGCATCCTGCCTCCAGCCACCCCAGCTGCCCCCAGTGCTGCCCTGGGCTGGCTGATACCCTTGTGTCCCAGCTACAGCCCCAGGGGTCAATTTGGAAGGGGTGGCACAGTATAGCACAGCCCGACCACTCTGCTCACCCTCCAGGCACTGCCAGGGCTCCCCACACTGCAGCCGGGGCCCCCTGAAGGAAGCACCAGTGCTCTGCCACCAGGCCAGGAGGACACAGCTCTGCTTGGCTCCCATCAGCCTCCTGGGAAACCCAAACCACCCCAGGGGAAGCGGTGAGAGTGGGGGCCTCTGGGCATCATGCAGCTCAGAAGCTCCTGGGGCTACAGGGGGCGGTGGGGCATGAGTTGGGTTTGTTCATGTGTCCTCGTGGCAGGAGCCGGGGCAGGAGCAGGAGCTTTTCCTACCGGCACCCGCTGCCCCGGGAGCTGCCAGGCCCCGAGCACTGTCCCAGCCCTGAGGGAAGGGTCATCCCTTCGGCACCGCCGTGGCCAGGATTGCCGGAGCCCAGAGGTGAGCAGGGCAGTGGGGGGGGGGGAGCAGGTCCCCCAGGGATGAGCACCCATCCCAAACCCAGCCACTCATGTGGGACTGCGGAGCTGGGGATGCTGCAAACCTGACCCTGCTGTCTCCTGTCTGGCAGCCGCTGGCACTGTCCCTCTCCTCCAGTTGGAAGAGGCACTGGACTGGCTGGTGGAGCAGATCTGAGCAGCACAGACAGAGACAGGGCTGGCAGCAGGGATCTGGCACAGCCAACAGGCAGTTATTAGACATGGGAGGACAACCACAGCCTTCGGGGACAAGGACTGCGCAGACCACAGGATGGATGGATGGATGGACAGATGGGTGGATGGATGGATGACAGACAGAGCTCTCCAGCCTGCACGGCACTCAGTTTATTTGTCTATCTAGGGGCTGTGCTGCTGGTGGCTCTGATGCAGCCCATTCAGGTGCTCTCCTCCCCGGGCTGCGGGCAGTTCAGCCAGTACTGGGCGATGGAGCGTGGGTAGCGGGGCTGCACCAGGTCCACGCGCTTGGTGCGCAGGTTGACACGGTAGTACTTGTCTGGGAGGAAGGGCAGATGGCAGTCAGGGCTCTCTGCCAGCCCTGGGCATCTTCCCATTGCATCCCAGGATCTCCTGCTGCCCCAGACTCACCTCCTACAAAGAAGTAGACGCTCTGCAGGGTCTCGCACTTGGAGCCGGACAGCCAGTCGCTTTCAATCCCTGCGGAGTCGGAGTCGTTTTGCAGCCAGCTCCAGAAGCCCAGATTCAGTGAGCGGTGGCTCTTGTACCTCTTGCGCTGGCGGCGAGACTTCCTCCTGCGGGGCTGCTGCGAGGCCACGTAGATCCTGCCGGCCATGGCAGCATCCAGCCGGCTCGGCACCCCCCGCCAGTCCCTGCTGATGTACCGCTGGCTGCTTGCCCCGGCTGCAAGAGAGCCACAGCACAAGTGAGAGCAGCAGCAGCAGGGGAAGCTGAGCCCAGAGCCACAGAGATGCTCCAAAGGATCCCAGCTTCGATGGTATCATGATCAAAGGACAGGCAGAGCAGGAATCAGCCCTGTGCTGCTGAATCCCTTTCTCTTCCTCCTTCCCATCTTTCACTTGCCCAGGGCTGGGGTTTTCCTAAGGCATCTCCAGCTCCAGTGGGAATAAACAGACCCCAGCAGTGACACTGTGGTATGAGATGGCTGGTGATGGGTTTGATAGTGTGGGGCATAAGGGCTGCAGAGATTTGGGATGCTGTAGGAGATGAAACTGTGGCCTGGGGGGCTCCTGTCCATAGCCTGGGTGCCCACCCAGCACAACAGCTCATCCAGCTTGCTCTCGCTCCCAGGCATTGCTCCCTCCTGCCTGGGTACCTGTACCCCTTGTGCTCCATCAGTGTGGGCCCAGCCCTTACTCATCCTGCTGCCAAAGAGGATCTGGAAGACATCCTCCCAGCTGTCCCGATTCATGAAGGCGTAGTGGTTGAACACGGTGGAGGGGGAGGACTTCTCACAGTCAGCCTGTGTGGGCTGGTTGGCAAAGTCATAGGACCAGTAGTACTTGTCTAGGAGAGGATGTGCAGCGCATTAGTGGGGAACACACCCTTGAAGGGGAGCAGGAGCTAGACGGTGTCCTGCCCATGCCCACTGCCACCACGCTGTGCCCCTTACCCTTGAAGAAGTAGACTCTCTCATTGCCGTGGTAGCTGTGGGCAGGGAGGGCGAAGGCCGCATCAATGTTGTTTGGGATGCCTTCAAAACCCTCAGAGATTTCACGAGGGTACTCGGGGTCCAGGGCTCCATCATCAAAGCGCCAGTACTGGCTGCCCTGGGGGGTGCAGGACAGAGGGAGGGGGATCAGGGGGCTGGGTGCAGCACCCCAGCGTGCGAGTGGATGCTGGGAAACCCCATCAATGAGGCTGTGGCTGCCTGGAGCCCAGGATATGGGTATATCTGGCAGCCACTGTGTGTGCGTGTGCATGGATAGGTGAGTTGGGAAGATGTATTGGCCCCTGCAGGAGCATCCTCAGCCCTACAGCCAGGCTCTTGCCCACCTTGAACAGGTAAGTCTTGCCCTGGCAGTTGATGCGTGTGAAGGCTGCATCAATGGGGCCCTCAATGCCCCAGACATCGCTGATGAGCTTGGGGTAGCCTGGCCGCACGCTGTTCTCATCCAGCTCATAGAAGTACTTCCCTAGGGAGAGAGGGGTGGTGGGAGCAGCAGGAGGGACCTCAGCCACCAGTGTGGTCTGACACTGTCAGACCACGGAGCAGCATATCCCATATGCCCAGGAAACGTCCCCAGGGTACCTCGGAAAGCATAAAGGGAACCATTCTTCAGGTCAGTGAAGGCATCAAAAGGCTTTCTGCTGCACAGCTCCTCGGGCTCCTCCACAGGCTCCAGCTCCCCAAACCCATCCTGCGTGGTGCTGGGCACCTCGGGCAGTGTCTCCTCGGGGTCTGGTTTGCTCTCCAGTGTGGGCTGTTCTGGAAGCAGGGATGTGGGCAGCTCTGTGGGCAGCTCTGTGGGGGCTGCCCTGGTGCCTTCTGTTGTGCCCAAGTCGATGGTGAAGTTGTAGTCGAGGTAGTCATCCTCCGGCAAGGCAAACACATCTCCCCGGGTCACTGTGGAAGGGAGCAGGTTGGTTCCAGAGAGCTCTGGGTGTCTCCCATGGGATCTGGGTGCAGGAGCTGCTTGCTCCCAGGCAATATGGATTTGCAAGGACCCCACAGTGCAGCTGCTGAAACCCCTTGGTGCTGCAGCACCAAATCCTGGCACAGACCTCACCCTGAGGACTAAGTAGGTGCAGAGCTGACTCATCATGGACCCCTCTGATCCCCCACTGTGTTAAGCATCCACAAACACCCTCTTCCCTGGCTGGGACAGTGCCATGGGAGCAGTACCTTTGGCTTTGCAGACGGTGGAGTAGTCGCTGCAGCAGCTCTGGTAGTACACGCAGAGGGTGTCACACTGGCACTTGCGCTTTGCATCGAAGCCATCGTCACAGCGGCCCACACAGGAGTCTGCAAAAGCCACCCCCAGCACAGGAGGAATAACACAGGGTGGGCAGCGGGGCCAGTGCCTCCCCCCCAGCCCAGCGCCGCGGGTAAAAGGGAACACAAACACATCCCAACTGAGGAGATTCCCACCTCTTCATGGTCAACCCCCTCACCAGGGTCTACAGCAGCACCTCACTCTGCTCCAACACAGGTCCTGCTGGGATGGCAGCCATAGACCAGGCTATGCCAAGGCCCCAGCTCCACGCCGGCAATCCAGCGGTAGGATAACCAGGGATTTGCCCAGGCACCACCGATACCCATGTGTTGCCTTTGTACCTTCTCCCAAGGTGTCGCCAATGTGGCCAGTGGCCATAGTCACTACCTGATTGTCTCCTCACACTATCCAGTTTCCCCAGCCCCTCCATCAGCCCAGGAGCCACACACACTCCATCCCACCCTGCAAGAGGAAGGCACATGGTTTAGGGCTGGCTCACCTTCAGCAGCATGGGCAGCAGCAAGCAGGGCCAGCACAAGGGCAGGGAAGAGCAGCCTCATCTTGCTCGGTGGGAGCGCAGCCCTCCTGTGACTGCGCAGGCTGGAGCGCGGCTGCGGCCGGGGCCCCGGTAGCTGCTGTTTGCTCAGCCTGCCCCAGTGGGAGAAAGCAAACAGACCAAGGTCAGAGCAGGGGAAAAGGGGCAGAGACATTCTCCCACCCAGCATCCCCTGCAGTCCATAATGAGCTGGGTATGTTTGAGGGGGAACAGGGCTTCTTCCCAACCTGGATGCAGAGAGCAGGGGGGGACAGTAGGCCAGAGCCAGGAACCAGTTCTGAGGTGCTGCCATGCTTATTTCAGAGCAAACCTTGTAGCTGCAATTCAAGGGGAGGCCATTTTCCAGCTTGGTCTTGGCAAGACAAAAACCATAATGAGAGGGGATGGGGAGCGATGCTTTGAGGACAAAGGGAAAAGCTCCATATGTCACTGTTTCAGAGGACTTGCTCTTGGAATTCTGGCTTTTTCAGTGTCAGCAGGGCTGGAAGCAGACCTGGGGAGCCCCAAGGTACAGCAGCTCAGGATGGGGCAGATGCCACCTCTGTGTAGAGGGACCAGGGGCCACAGGTGAGTGGCAGGGAAGGAGGGAGGAAGAATAGCAGCCCTCTGCACTTTCACTGCAGTACAAACAAAATCCTGTGTATTTTGCTCCCATCGGTCCCTTTCCAGCCAATCTTTTTGGTTACTAATTAATGTAAACTCAGATCTTTGGGCAGCTCCTGATAACTCTGGGATGTGTATTTAATCAAGGGCAAGGAGCAAATGCACACAACACTACAGAGATACTGCCCCTGGCTGCTTCTGCTGGGGCAGGAGGCTCACCTTCCTGTCCATTCCGCCCCGCGTGCAGCTCTGGGCTTGAGTAAGTGATGAAAGATTTGGGAAGAGAAGAACCCAAGCACGGTGCCCACGATTCCAGGGGCCTCACCTCTGCCAGCTCAGACACAGAGAGTTCCCAGCATTGGCTGCTCCCACTCTTACTGGAAAGAGCTTTGATTTGGTTTCAAGAAAGGCATTTCCATGTGGAAAGCCCCAGTGAGTAGAGGGCAGCCACCAGACATGGGCTGTTGGGGCAGGACTTCTCCTGCAGCTCCCTCCTTGCCCCCTGGCCTCAGCTATGGCAGAACTAGTGTCATCCCTGGCTGCAAACAGCCCAGCATTGCACTAAATCTTCATCCCATCCCTGTTGAATCAAGCCTGGGGGAAAAAAGTCCTGAGCAGACACAGGCTTGTGGAGAGACTGCAGGGGGGAGAAGGGCTGGGCAGTGTCTGAGCTGCTTTGGCTGATCGGCTGAGACAAAGCCTCTTCCTGCTGCTCCAGGCTCCCATCCACCAGCTCACATGGTGAGCCCTACCCTGGCTGCTGTGCTCAAAGCATGGCAGGAGGAGACCCCAAAAGAGGGGCTGGTTTGGGTAACAGGGCCCTGGGGAGCACAAGGGCTGAGCAGAGCCAGCAAGGAGAGCTCAGGCAATGGCGCTGATCCCCCAGGAACCCCTGCTATTCCCAGAGCTGGTGCTGGAAATCCCTCCCAAAAAGCAAAGTAAAACTAAAAGCGAAGCAAAGCTCTCTGGGCTTGTCAGGACAAGCCTTAGGGAATGGTTTGAGTTCTGTCCCCCGCAGAGAGCAGCTTCCTCAAGGCAGCAAACCCTTCAGCTGTGCTGCATCGCAATAGCCCATTTAATTTAATTACCCCTCTTTAATAATAATTTAGCAGGAAAATCCTTACTGGTTCTGTGCTGAGCCTCTCCTGCAGTGCTGTGCTGCTCAGGACGCCTCGGTTACCATCCTTTGCTGTGAGCCGATGTCCCTTTCTTCTGCCTGTCCCTGTGTAGTGGGTTCAGAGAGGATTAAAAGCGACTGTCGCATCAAAACATCAACTTGAATTAAAGTCTCAGTCTGAACTGGCAACAACCTGGTTTTGAAGCCAAGGATTTAAACTGCTCCTCCCAGCACAAGAAGTGGCCAAAGCATTTCTGCCCTGAGCACGTCCAGCCTGGAAAAAGGAAAAGAAAATAAAAGGGGCCCAGGCTGCCTCTGCTCTTTGTTTTCTCATGCAAATCCCGAGCCCACCCAGAAGAGCTGCTCTGAATTTCTGCCCTGCAAAGGCAGCTATTTAACCCCCTGCACTGATACAAACGGCTTCAAAACACAGTGCCAGGATGGCCACAACCTCGCTGTGACCACTGTGGCCATCAAGGTGCCTGGTCTTAACTTTCACTTTGTGCCCCCTTCACTAGTCACACAGGGTCATGGAGACCTGCTGCAAAAGCAGCGTGGGGGTCCCTGCCTGCTGTGGAGATGACCACGGGCTCCGCAGCTTGGGCAAGGGGTGGGATATGTGCCATGGGGACAGAGGGACAAGCCCCAGCTCAGGCTGGGCAGCAGGGCTGTGGATGGAAGGGTCTGGGGGGATGTCAGAGCATCTGCAGCGAGGAGGGGGATGCTGCTGCCCAGGCATGAGCCCCTCCTTGGAGAGGCGGCGCCTGCGCAGGGTGACATCAGCCCCTGAGGACCCGGGATGCTGAGCCTGGCTCTGGGAAGGCGGCTCCAGCCACCGCTTGCAGCTCCGCATCTCGGCCAGGCAGGGAAGGGGGAAGAAGCCGACAGCCCAGCCCTGTTCCATTCCCCATCCTGTGCCACCCCCCTCTGGCCACCTCGGGTCCCCCCAAAGAGCGTGGTGGCCCTGCCGGGGGGCTCTAACAGGCTGGTGATCGAGGATGCCGTGCTAGGAGATGCCGATGGTGCTCACCCTGCTCGTCTCCCTCTATAAACTGTGCCGGTTCTTCACCATGTCGGGTGCGGAGCAGCTGGAGGTGCCAGAGTGCGTGAGCCAGGCTGGCAGCTGGGCTGGCAGCTCCAGGGACCACCGGGTCTCCCCCGGGGTGAACACAGATGTACGGGCAGCCCTGGACCGCATCCTGCCCGCCCTGCACCGGGCCATCACCCATGCCAAGCAGGCAGCCAGCCCCGCGGAGCTGAGCAGGGCCATCGCAGAGGTGTTCCAGCTGGTGGAGGAAGCGTGGGGGATGCCCACACTGGGGAGGGATGTGGCCAAAGTGCTGTGTGATGTGATCCGTCTGGAGGGGGGCCTGGACCTGCTGCTGAACCTGCTGTACACAGCGGAGCTGGAGATCAAGTGCCAGGCAGGAAAACTCCTGGAGCAGATCCTGGTGGCAGAAAATAGGTGAGTCTGCACAGAGTCCCCCCGAACAGCAACAGCCCTCCCCACTGCAGGCTTGCCTGCTGTCCCGCATCTCCTCCACCCACCCCACCCCCACCCTCCCCAAATTACCCTGCTCTGGGTGCTCCTGGTGCATCAAACCCCCTCGGCTCCACGCCACGTCCATCCATGTCCTTGCACAGAGGGATCCCTACTTGCTGGTCACACCCAGGCAATGACATCCCTCCCTGACTGGAGTGAGGAGGTTGAACCCCAGCTCAGGGATGGCTGGTGAGGATCAGGGCATCCTCATGAGCCCCCCTCAGCCTGGGGTGACCCACACAAGACATCCTCTGTGGCTGAGCTGGGTCAGTTTGCCTGGGGCAGAGCATTTGACCCAAAGGATGGGACACTACTTCCCCTTAGCCATAACCACAGCAGGAAGAGGAGGACAAAGCCAGTTCCCAGAGACTTCCTGCTGCTGGACCAAGGTCATAAGGAGGGGGGCAGCATCCCTTGGAGCCCCTCAGCCCATGGCCCATAGCTCAGAGGCTGGAGATGCATGTGCTGCTCCCTAGGATAGCTGAGAGGCACTGGGCTGGCCCCGCCAAAGCGTTGGCAGAGGTGGAGTGGAAGCTTGTGTACAAGTGTGCATACAAGTGTGCGCAAATCCAACACACGTAAATGCACTCCCACAAGGTCCCCAACAGATGAATTCTTCCCTCTGCCCCATGCCTGGCTTGACATGCCCTGGCAGCACCGCACTGCAGCATGCTGGTCCCAGACAGAAGTCACGTACTTGCCATGAGCTTGGTCAGGATCAGGCCTTTCTCTCCTGGTATCCCGCAGGCAAACACGTGACTCTGACAGCTTGGCTCTCCCTCCATGCTCCCAAGCCCAGCCAGGGCTTTTTGTGTGTGTGGAGGAAGTCTGACCAAAGTTTAGGGTCTTGCTCCGGCTTCCTGGGTGATGTGCCTAGCTGTAAGGTTGTGGACTTGCAGCCTGGACCTCACTGCATGCATTGGCAGACAAAAAGCAACAGCTAAATCAGGAAAGTCCATTAGAGTGGAATTAATCCCAGGAAACATCACTGGCATTGTCTGAATTCAGCACTTACTTAGCTTCCTGGCAAGAGAAAGCAGCTGCTGGAGTCACCATCTCTGCTCCAGAAGCATGGGCCAGAGTCTCAGAGTAGCAGTGGGCTCCCAGCCCCTCACTCCCCACAGCCTGACCTACCATCAACCTCTAAGTGATGTTAGGGAGGTATAAGGTCCCCTCAGGGTCCAAGTCTCCGGCTCATAGGCCTCTCCCATCATCTGTGTGCAGCAGCAGCAGTGCTCTCCTGGGAGCTGGACCCGTCCTGGCTCCATCTTGTGACCTGCGGGGGCTGTGTTTGTCATCCAGCTCTGAGCTGAGCCCAGGCTTGGAGCCAGTCCCAGGCTGGGGCTCTTTTTTTCCAGAGCTTTCCACAGGGTTTGCTGCCAAACCCACCCCAAGGTCAGCGTGAGCCATGTGGGCCACAGGCTTCCCAGAAATGCTCTTCCTGCCTGCCAGCACAGAGAGCCTGATGTGCCTTCACCCCACCTTCGCTGGGACCAAATGCACTGCTGTCCTCATGAGCAACACAACATGGGGCATTCACATCAGTGCTTGTGTCTTGGGAATGGAGCAGCTCCACCAAGGCACCAAACAGGTCTTATCTAAGGGCTGAGATGGAGCTGCCCTCTCACCCCTGGCAAACTCAGGGAGGGCAGGCAAGAGCTCATCATTTCCCCCTTCCTCACTGTATCCTTTTAGGGCACAGACCCATTCATGTGTCATTTTAAGACCATTCTCACAGCAGAGGGCTCCCAAGGCTAGCCATGACTGAGCAGCAGCTGCTGGCGCTCAGCTGCCTGCCCCAGGCTCTTGCTGTCCTCTTCTAGGAGAGTACAGGACTAAGGAAACACGCAAGTTTCCTACATGCTGTCATTGCAGGACAGGCAGACCCCTGTGGCCAGTTCTGTGTGGTTGCTCATACAGATGTGAACCCCCTGTCCTGGGCTTGGCACCCATCTGAGGAGCAGCCAAAGGACAGCACTAATTAGAGACAAGTTTTCACCCCCAAACATTAAGCAGCTCACACACCCCCAGCAAGGCTGACTAAGCAGATCTATTTCCATCCTGGCGGTGTTCAAGGCCAGGTTGGACAGAGCCTTGGGTGGCATGATTTAATGCGAGGCGTCCCTGCCCATGGCAGGGGGTTGGAACTGAATGATCTTAAGGTCCTTTCCAACCATAACTATTCTATGATTTTATGATTTCTAGCCTGGCATTTGCCTATCACGTGCTGTTGACTGCTATTTATGTCTTACCTCGAGCATGAGAAGCCTCTGGTGTGGTGGTCCTGGGCTATGCACCCCATGTCCTGTCCCATCAGGAGCTCTTCCATCAGCCCCAGATAGGTTCTTCCAACAGCAGCCTGTCACATCTCACTGCATCACATCCAACAGCAAATCTGGCAGCTGTGTCCCATAGGGAAACATCTGGCTTTCATGGGGCAAATGCCACCAAAGCATGAGCAAATTCACATGCCAATCATTGCTCCCAGACCCTACACAGCCATCTGCTCCTCACCTGCCTGTGCCTCTCCTTCCTGCAGGGATCGGATTGCTCGGATCGGTTTGGGAGTGATTCTGAACTTAGCCAAGGAGCGGGATGTTCCCCAGCTGGCACAGAGTGTCTCTGGTATCCTGGAGCACATGTTCAAACACACCGAGGAGACCTGTTTCCAGCTCATCTCCGATGGAGGCCTGGATGCTATCCTGTACTGGTGCCGCTGGACGGACCCCATCGTACTGCGGCACTGTGCCATGGCCTTGGCCAACTGTGCCATGTATGGAGGGCAGGCCAACCAGCGCCTGATGATTGAGAAGAGGACGGCAGAGTGGCTTTTCCCCCTGGTGTTCTCCAGAGACGATGAGCTGATCCGGCTGCATGCATGCCTAGCCATCACAGTGCTGGCCACCAACAAGGAAATCGAGAGGGAGGTGGAGCGGTCGGGGACGTTGGCTCTGGTGGAGCCGTTCATCGCCTCTCTGGATCCAGAGCAATTTGCCTCTGAGATGCTGGACAGCAGTGACAACAGCCAGGGGAGGACGGCAGATGACCTGCAGAGGCTGGTACCTTTGCTGGACAGCTCGAGGCTGGAAGCACAGTGCATCGCTGCCTTCTACCTCTGCACGGAGGCTTCCATCAAAACCAGGCAGAAGAAAACAAAGGTAAAGGGTAGGTTGGCCTGAAGGAAGGAGATGCAGAAGGGAAGGGTTGCCACAACTGCATGTTGGTGTCTTTTGCTCTCCTATGAGCTCCCCAAGTACCTTGGTCCTCAGCTGGCCCAGCACAGGTTGTGGGGAGGAGGAGGGAAAGCAAAGTGTGTCCTCCCTTTGTGTCCCCAGATCTTCAGTGAGATTGGGGCTACTCAGAGCCTGAAGAGGATAGTGTGCTACTCCACCAGCAGCACCACCTCCTCCCTGGCCAAGAAGGTGCTGCGCATGATAGGGGAGGAGGTTCCTCGGCGCATCCTGCCCACGGTTCCCAACTGGAAGGCCTGTGAGGTGCAGACGTGGCTGCAGCAGATCGGATTCAACAGTTACTGCCAGAGGTTCCTGGTAGGGCTGTGTGCCAGGGGAGGGGCACCTGGATGGGCCCTTTTGCCCCATCTCACAGCAGAGAGGTGTAAACATCTCACCCAACAGCTTTTCCAGCCTGGATTTCTCTTGGCAGGACCACCAGGTGGATGGTGACATTCTCCTGAGGCTGACAGAGCAGGAGCTGCAGAAAGACTTGGAGATGGACTCCAGTATCACTCGGAAAAGGTAGGACCGCCACCAGCACATGATGGCCTCCTTCATGGTCATCACCACAGGTCTGTGCCTTTTCCTTCTTGCCAAGACAAGAACAGAGATCCTCAAAATGCAAATCCTGGCCTGCCAGGACTTTTCCAGTGCAGCATGCAGTCCCAAAGGGATTCTGGCAACGGGGAGAGGTGTGGGATGGGAAGAGACTATTTATGGCATAGGGGAGGTGGGATCCTACAAGTTACCCAGAAAGATGGGTACTTACCTGAGCTTCTCTTCCTTTATCTGAGCTCCTCATACCTCTGTGTCCTGAAGACAAACAGTCACACAACTTTTCTCCTTTTCTATTCCTTTGGCTCACTCTTCACCATGGCACACAGCTGTACTCTCTCCTGTGCAGACAAGAAGATGTGGTACCAAACGACTCTGAAGTCCTGCTTGCCCCATCAGCCTCCTTTCCCCACTCCATGCTTCCATTTGTGTCTCTGCCAGGTTTTTCCGGGAGCTGACAGAGCTGAAGACCTTTGCAAACTATTCCACGTGTGACCACAGCAACCTGGCTGACTGGCTGAGCAGCATCGACCCCAGGTTTCGTCAGTACACCTACAACCTGCTCACGTGCGGCATCAACCGCAACTTCCTGCATCGGGTAACGGAGCAGCAGCTGCAGGAGGACTGTCACATCAACACCGGCTTCCACCGCGTCCGCATCCTCACTGCTGCAAGGGGTGAGGGTCCTGCTGATGCTCAAGGGTGCGGGTGAGCGTGGAGGGTTGTTTGGGATGAGCTTTTTGGTGGATTTAACTTCTGGGTGCTGTTTTTTCTGTCTAGAAATGCTTCACTCCCCTATAACGCTGCAAACAGTATCCAACGGCACTGATGTATTCATCAGCTACAGGAGGAGCACCGGGTCGCAGCTGGCCAGGTGAGTGCTGCAGGCAAGGACATGATGTTCAGCTGAAGGCTGGTGATCAGCTGTGGGAAAAGTGTGGAGCTGGGAAAGCCACAGGATGTAGAGGAGGAAGAAGCTGCCAAAAGCTGCAGTGCAAACAGGGACAGCATGTGCCATACGCTGCATGGTGAACAGGCTAATTCCCAGTCCTGTCACTGCCGCCCTGTCCTTCTTTGACACTGACCCTGTTCTCACGCTGTGCTCATAGGGCTGTAGGGGATCACAGCAGGGAGTTAATGTCCAGCTCTCCTGTGAGGAGGCTGGGCTGGCAGCTGGCATCTCAAGGACCATGCTGTTCTCTGTGGGAGCCTGTTCACTGCTCCTCTGTCCTCACCACAGCTTGCCTGAGAGCTTGTGAAACCCTGTAGCTCTCCTCATGGTGCTGTTCCCTCTTGCCACCAGCCTTCTGAAGGTCCACCTGCAGCTGCACGGCTTCAGTGTGTTCATCGACGTGGAGAAGCTGACAGCAGGGAAGTTTGAGGACAAACTGACCCAAAGTGTCCTGAGTGCCCGGAATTTTGTGCTGGTCCTCTCACCCAACGCACTGGATAAATGCATGGAAGACCCTGAGTGTAAGGACTGGGTGCACAAGGTAGGAGATGCTATTAAGTGAGAGGTTGGTGAATGTTGGAGCAGGAAAAGGCTCATGATGGGCTGACACAGGCCATATCCTGAGCACCTGTATGTTTCTGCAGGAGATTGTGACAGCCCTGAACTCTGGAAAGAACATTGTACCTGTTACAGACCATTTTGAGTGGCCAGATCCAGAAACACTTCCCAAGGACATGAGGGCTGTCCTGAAATTCAACGGTATCAAGTAAGTAAAAGGCACCTGTACCATGGGTTTCCTTGACATCTGGAGAGAATAGCTTGCATAAGCAGTAACAAAGAGCACAAGGAAATAGGGAGAAACAGGTGAGAGAGGCAGAACAGGCCAAAGGAGAGCTGAGTCACTTTGGGTTCTCCACTGCATGAATGGAGCAAAGGTCCCCACCATAGGCCGCCTCTGGTTTTGTGCTCAGGACTCCCCTGGCTGAGAGCTCCAGGCAGGAGTGATGACGGAAGGTTCCACAGCTCCCCTGGGCCCCTCTCACCTCCTGCTTCCCCTGGGATGGCATCCCAACCTGCTCATAGCCTGCCAGCCAGCCAGGCACAAAGGGGCTTTCCAGTAGCATCCAGCGCTCTTCCATTTTCCATGAGGAAAAGGGAGGTTCCTAGAGAGCTGGCGTGGAGGAAAGGGCTCTCTGGCTCCTGGCGCAGATGAACTGAGCCATCCTGTGGCATCTCACATGAAGGAAACATTAACCCAAGTTTCCCCCTCGATCTCAGGTGGTCCCATGAGTACCAGGAAGCCACAATCGACAAAATCATCCGCTTTCTGCAGGGACGTTCCTCGCGGGACTCCTCAGCCGGGTCGGAGAATGGCCTGGACTGCTTGTCCTCCCTTGGGCAGATTTAGAGCCAGCTTAGCTTGCCTCAGCCCCTCAGAGACTCCCCAGCTGACCCCTTTTTTAAGTGGGGCCAGATTTATCCCTCTATTTTTCCCTATCTTAATACCCTGGCTTGAGACAAGGCCTGTGGCTCATTACCCGCTTTTTGCCCTCCAAATGTAAGCCCTTGGCACTAAAGGACTAGTACTCACATAGTGCCTGGTGAGCCAAGCTAAGGTGGACTCTGGGATGGATGAGTTGTCTTCCACATCCTCCATTGGGAAGGCAGGACTCATAGGCTATACCTCCTGGCGTGCTGGGGGTGCGAAGGAAAACACGTCTGAAGAGGAAGAGAAATATGTCCAAAGAGAAAATGTCTTCTGAGGAACCAAAACTTGGGAATTGGTGAAGGATACATCACAAGAGGACATGCAGGAGAGAAAAGCAGTTGAGAGGAAACGGTCCCTAAGCATCGTGTATGGCCTCTGCTGTGTGCTTGTGGGAATATCATGGTCAGAAGGCAAGAGAAAGGGCAAATAAAAGCTAAGCCCTAATGAAATCCCTATGTTTGGGAAAGATAACACAGAGGCCTTCTCAACGGCTCAGCAGCAGCTTTCTCTTTCCCAGTAACGTCCATTTATCAACTGAGCTCACTCCTCCCTTTAGGGCTTTCCACCTCCTAATGCCACAAAGGCACTTTGTGTTTTTAACTCTGGCGATGGAAGTTTGGGGTTATGACAAATTGTTCTTTTCAGACAAAAGATCATGTGAAGTTTCTGCAGGATCTTTGCAAAAAGTGCTTTTAAAACAAGCCCTCCCCACCATCTGGTGCCTCAGCTTTACCACAATACCAGGTCTATATTTACAGGGCATAGGAGGCTGGATCTCTGGAAAACATATCCATGTAAATATGGAAGATGCTAATTGCTGTTCTGTACTTGTGGAGTTAAACACTGGCTGTGTTTTATTCTGTTGGTGCTTCCAGTGGTCTGTTCCTTCAAACAGGAGCTGGTGTATCTCTTCGCTGACTACCACCCACCCCTGACAGCCCTGACTAAGCTCTTCAGGCTCAGGTTTGTCTCTAGTCTCTGCTGAATTCAATACTAAGTAGTATTTGTTTCTATCAACCTCTCTTCAACACCCACCAGGTCTTTTTGCAGTTACTCACCCTGAAACGCCAGGAGTGAAGCTGATGCAAAGGGTGGGTGAAGGCTGCAAGGTGTGAACACCATCTGCAAGGTGTGAACATCAGCTGGGAGGGGGACTAACACCCAGATGAGGAACCAGGGGCACCCTGACACACCTCCCCAAGTTCTGCCCTCCCAGTTCTACCCTGCTTCTCCTGCCTGCCTTGGAGGAGTTTCTCAACAACATGCCATTTTGCAACTAGGATCAGAAATTGCAGCTCCTGAGTTTGTCTTTTCTGATGCAAAGGGAATAATGCAAAAAGACATCCTTTTTCAGAGCATGCACAGGAGGAAGATGAAGCCATGGCCAGGGAGCACCAGTCTGCCCTGATGCTCTGGAGACCAGGCTGAGGTATCCCCCTGCAGAAGCAGCAAGCTCCTCTGCTCAAGATAACTCCTTCAGGAGGTAATAAGGAATCTGAGTCACCTTGTCCTTCTCCTGGCTCTCCCTGAACCCTTGCTGCTTGTCTTAACTGTCAGGAACACAAACCCATTTCCTTTTGGCTTAGATCCATGAACATTTGAGGGGAAAAAAAAAGAAGTTAAATTCTGGTGCTTTATCACAGCTTTATGGATAGTTCTTATCAGCTCACAGTTAATGGCATCTTTGCTCTCCAGTGAAAGGTTAATAGCTGCGTCTGCCCAGCATTCATCACAAATAGAACCTATCTAATCTCCAGATTAAACACAATGAAACCAACAGATGAGCCCAAAGGTGAATCTGCCAAAGGATTAAAGCCCCTTGTGAGCTGCTTCAGGGAAAACTCCAGGTACTGACTGATTGTCAAGGCCTCCATGGCCACTGAAGGAGTCCCACACAGTCTTCCCCAGAATAATACACAGTGAGATCACTGTGTTTTATTTCCCAGAAGCTCTCTAGCAATCCCCCTCACCCACCATTCAAGATACATATTTACTTGTTCTCTACAGCTTGAGAGTCACCTGCAGTGAGATCCTATCTCATGCTCCAGCTGCCCAGACCCTGACTCCTCCCCATCATTCAGTTATCTTCACCTTAAGGAACTCACCCTGCTCTTGACAAAACATCCCATACCTAGCCCCTTCCAGCTGGAGCAGTCTTAAGGAGTTGAATCCTTCTGTTCCCACCCTTCCTTATTCCTTTGCTGTGTCATGTCAGAAAGTGTTTAGAGTTGTTCTTTCAGACATTATTAATAAATCTGGTTTACACTCAAAAATCTCCCACCTCTGTCTGTGTCACATGCTTCTCTCCCTGCAGCCTCCTCTCCCTGGCTCTCTTGCTGTCATGCTTTCTCTGATGGGGCAGCAGAACTGACATCCTCCAGGCATCATTCTCTGCGGGGACTCATGCTTTGCACTCATCTCTGCATAGTCTGCTGTAGCTTGCTGCATCCCCAGGGACTCTCTGCCTGCTGCCCACAGTCACGATGCATGGATCACGTATTTGTTTCATGGCTGGAGTTCTTGGAGGAGAGCCTAGAAAAACTTCGGGGTAATTTTTGTAATACAGCACAATAGTTCCTATTGAATTTCTCCTTTGCAAATGCCCTGACACAAACAGGAAAGCAGAGGCAGTGCAGGAGTTCTACTTCACTGCACTTGCTAGGACTGGTGTCTGTGGTAGGGAAGACTTAACTTCACAATCAGTTCAGTTACAAACATCTAACACAGCACTCACAGCATGCCCTGTTCCTCGGGGAGGCTGATTCTGGGCTTAGCCCGTTAATCTGACATGTAACTCCTGCCTATGTCCACAGCCATAACTGCACAAAGCAAGCGGCATAACACCGAGTTCTTACAACCTCCCTACTTCTCCACCTCCTCCTTTTACCACAAGCTCCTAAGGAACAGGGAACAAAGCTGTATGTAAGTATTTCATATTTACTGCATATTGAAGGATAGGCCACAGACTAAGCATTCGAACTTGCTTTACTCCAGTGCTCATGAAAAGCAAGCTTCAGCTGCTTGCAAGTCCCAAACCTGCATTTCTCCTGGTTCTGGACTCTCACATGCTCCCTCTCCACACTGCAGGTAACTTCCTGCTGCTGCTGCTTTCCTGCAGAGGCTTCAATAAATGAAGCAGAAGGAAAATAACGGAGACAAGCAGAGAGTGAGGCAAGGACAAATGATGTGAAGAGCTCTAAGAACCACTAGAAGACAATGGAGGTTTTATTCCTTCTGAAAGTAACATATCTACCAAGCAACTGCAGAGTAAAGACATGATTGCATGTATCTGAACCATGTGTGCAATGCAGAGGACACAGAACTGCTGGTTTATGGCAGTTTTTAAGAGAACAGGATTGAGGCAATAGTTAATGCTTTGAAAAGAACAATTATGAACATGGGGTTTACTTGCTGGCATCAACATATCCTGGGAATGGCAGCAGAACCAAGGTCAATGACACAAAATTACACTCATATGACGAAAACAAATTACCTCCAAAGGCTCTCATCCTGTCCCTACACAAGCTCATCCCTCTGTAGTACTCAGAGGGGCACATGTTTGGCAATTAAAACAGAATTCAGTCTTCTCTCACCACTAAAAGCATGAACCTTTCCTCCTCACCAAACCCCAAACCACTATCCAGCCTTGCAAATGGCCAACAACAGCTTTTACTCTTCACTGGCTTTTGGGTCTCTTGGGTTTTCTCTGCCAGATGAGCCAACACAACAGTGAGGAGGCATTGACATCTGCAGGTCAAGTTCTTACTGGTAGTCTTAGCCACAGTTTCAAACTATCTGGCATTTAAAGATTAGTAAAGGACAAACAGGGTGTCCCTCCCATGCTGATCTGTCCTTCAAGGCAAGTATAAAGAGCAGTCTTCAGATGGGCACTGCTGCGCTGGCCAAGTCCTTGTTGCTAAGTTGCTTCTAAGCCATCTGCAGGGGACAGGGAAGCATCTGAGAAGTGATTGTAGTCATGGTTTGAGTCCCAGATTTCTATCCACCTAAGAAAGAAAGAACAGTCAGAGCCTATGGAGGCACACTGGCATGTTGCTGAATGAACTGAGCTTTAAAGTTTCAAAGGAACAGAACAAAATGATCCTGCCAGGAGCTGCTGCACTTTTACTGCGAATCTCAACACATTCTCTGTCCCAGGACTTACCAGGGGATTTATTTTCTATCACGACATAACTTTTGCTTTGATTACAGAAACCCCAGGAAGAGAGACCACTAAGAGAGCTCCATCTCTCCCATAAAGGAGGACTTTCAAATTCAATACTTTGAAGTGCTTTTAACATCAGCAGCTACGTTACTCAGGACGCATCACGGATCCTACCACTAAGATTCAGATGCCAGAAGAAATGGACCTGCTCCTCTGCCTAACTGGGGTACTAAACACCCTCTCACAAGCATAACCTAAAATACACCTTAAAAACTGTGAGCCTCTATGCAAAGTAAATGGTATTTTTCATATTACACTTCACAGGTCCTAAGGCAAAGTTTAGGCATTTGAAGTAAATTACCCAATAATAGCTGCTGGAATAAGGAGGATTATAGCCCCAAAGAGAAATGGGAATCCCCTCATGAAGTGCAAGCTGGCAGGGTAGAGAGAGTTGAACACTCCTGTAGCCACTAGTGAACACAGTGCTTCCACACAGGCAATAGAAGCAAAGAGAGCACCTGAAAAACACATGGAAGAAGTTAATGGCGAGAGAGCCCTGCCTACAAATGCCTTTAACACATCACCTTCAGTGGGATTCTGTCAGTCTTAGTAAGGCTTTGCACTTCCCATCAGAGAACTGGCGTCTGGGTATCATGTGTGGTAAGAAGAGCTGAGAGCAGAGAGCAGGCACACCGCACTGGCCTGGCAAGTTCAAACTTGTCAAGCTCAGCTTCTCTGACTTCCACAATTTGTATCACTGGGACTGACCAGGGATACTAGCTGTCAGCTTCATCATAAATGCTTCATGACAAGGCTCTGTGGATTTGTTCACACCAAACACATCTTATTGCCTGTTGGACATTAAGTACAGCAGAAGACTGCACTTTATAGACTTACCATCATAAATGTGATATCAAGTATGTGCCATCTTCATTATAATATAAGAAACACAAATTGTGCAAAGTCACCTCCTCCCCTCTGTCTGCCTGCGGAGTCATTCTAGTGCAGTGTTAAGAGCAAGTGCAAGCTCTACAAACAAATGACTGGAAGGCAAATACACTCCTCCAATGGGTTATCCATGATCCTTCCCCATGGTCAATGATACAACCAACAACACTGGGTTTCCTCCCACTGCTACTGATCTACAGAAAGAAGTTCTGGTCAGGGACCCACTACTTTCTGCCCATTGTATAATCCATTTTAACTCTTGCTCCCTGCAAAAGTTTGGAAACAAATAGGATGAACAAACTGTTCTTGAGTGTGAATGCAATACTTTCCATCTTGCTTTTCTTCCCTTGTCCTTATGTTGAAATGTAGCATCTGAATTGGTGCTACCATGGGCCTGAGGGTGAATGTGGGAGCACAGGAGGCCAAAGGAGCCAGGGAAGTCCTAACCTCCCAAAGCAGTTTGGTTTCACTGTTCAAGAAGCCAGCGTTTCAGGTCTGGCTTAAGCATACTAACTCCTTACCCTGTTCTGTCTCACTGACCAGCTTGGAGAGCTTGGCTCTGATGACTGGAGTGGCTGCCATGGAAAGGAACAGAATCCCATAACCTGTGAGCAAGATACAACAGATTAGGGAAAGCTCAGCTGAAAAATAAAGTCTCCAAAGTCAATCCCAGAAATCAGTAGCTCCACTTTCTCTTTGCTATATTTAGACCAAATTCAGCCTCCTGCATCTGATAATGCACTTCAGTCTACATAGTGTAATACAGCTTATGGGAAACTTAATATTCTAGAACTATACGGTTGTACTTTCAGCTTCGGTGTCAGGACAGCTTTGCTGTTACGAAGCCCCAGTTTTCAGTACATGGGCTGTTCAAGGCCAGGTTGGACAGAGACTTTGGTGACATGGTTTAGTGTGAGGTGTCCCTGTGCATGCCAGGGGGGTTGGAACTTGATGATCTTAAGGTCCTTTCCAACCCTAACTATTCTATGATTCCTTGAGCTTGAAACTACCAGAAACATCTCCTGGCATCTCTAAGCTAACAGCCTGAGACAGAGGCATCACCTGTAAACATCAGTGGTGTCGTAGCAGCAAGAGAAATCACCACCAGTCCAGAAATGTTGGAGATCAATCCTATCTCTGCCACCCAAGTGTCTTCAAGGCAGAGCTGCAGCAGGCGCAGCCCCCCCAGGCTGCTCAGGTAAGCCAGGTAGGTGGCAGCTGAGCCGTACCCAATGAGGTCAGCAGCCCAGCAGAGAGGGGAGCCAAGCTCATACAGAACAAAGAGGTCTTTGGCTCCAAAATGTACTGTGACAAGAAGAAAGAAAGCCAGGGTGTAAAGAGCGAGCTTCCTCCTGGAGCTTAGGTTTTCTGGGGCCACATACAACTTGTAGACAGCCTTGTAATGACTGAGTGTGAACAGCTTGGCTGTTTTCGGCTGCTTCACCGACTCCTGGAGACAGAAAGCGGCATAGAGAGTGGCAGCAAGACTGGCAGCGAGCACCAACCAGAAGGGGTTGATGTAGCCCTGGGCCTTGCGCCACTGGGCACCACCAATGCTGGCCAGCATGCCTGCGGTGCCCAGGCACGCCTCCAGCACGGCCACGCGGAATGTACGTGCACGTTTATCGCTGGTGTCAGCCACATAGGCGAAGCAACTGGCCAGGATCAGGTTGTAGTCTCCCATGAGGCCACTCAGAACACGGCCAAGGAGAAAGTAGGCAACATGCAGCTGGAGGTACATGACGAGGAGATAGATGGCCGCTTGCAAGGCCATACCCAGCGCCGGAAGGATGAGCGCAGGACGGCGGCCTACGCTGTCGCTCCATGGTCCGAAGAGAGTCACTGAGAAGACACCAACAAAGAAGCCTCCCAGGTTGATACAGAGGTTCCAACGGGAGACCAGCACTTCCACCTCCTGCAGGAGACAGGCACGTGAGATCCAGGGCCAGCAGCACCCACCACCACCCCAGAGCTCCACGGGGGTGGCAGCACCCCCAATCCCTCCCCCCCCATACACACACATACGCCCTTCTTTGTCCTCCCACCTGCTGAAGGGGGTCGGTGGCCGTGCTGCCGTTCCCGCAGCCGGCGGGCCTGGTGGCGTTAGGGCCGCTGTAGCCGCGCTCGGCCCCCAGCCGGTCCCAGAGGTACTGCGTGGTGAGCGGGCCCTGCAGGCCGAGAGACAGGGTGGCCAGGAAGAGGAGCGGCTCGGCGGCGGGCAGCGCCGGGGGGCAGAGGCGGGCGGGGGGCGGCGGCGGCGGCGCGGCCATGCCTGCGGGGAGCGGGGCAGCGCGCTCTGCCCCGGACGGGCGGCTCTGCTCTGCTCTGCTCCGCCCCGCCGGGGAACCGGCACAGGATTCAGAGCGCTTCCTTCTGCAGAGCGGGGGAGGGATTTGTGCGAGCTGCAGCGAGAGCGGGCGCCGGGGCTGGCGCTTGCATCCCTACCGCGCACCCCGGCGGTGCTGTTAATCGATGGGTAAAGAAATTGCAACTTAAACCCTGATTTGTTTCTCTTATCTCCAAAAGAAAAGTTATAATCAACGTTTCAAAGGAGTCAGTTTTTCCCTGTGAGGGTGCTGAGGCGCTGGCACAGGGTGCCCAGAGAAGCTGTGGCTGCCCCATTCCTGGCAAGTGCTCAAGGCCAAGTTAGACACAGGGGCTTGGAGCAAACTGCTCTAGTGCAAGGTGTCCCTGCCTGCGGCAGGGGGTTGGGACTGAATGAGCTTTAAGGTCCCTCCCAACCCAAACCATTCTAGGATTCCATAAATGCAGTAGGATCTGACAACTGCTGCGGTTTGCAGTGCGTAATCATTCCTATCGATTCACAGCACATTAGAAAATACTTCTTGTTTTGAAAGGACAATATAACTTAGAGCCTCAACACAGAGGTTTTGGCTGTGCTGTTTGGTTCCCTGCTGGGCTTGGTCTGGCTGGAAGAGCAGATCAGGAAGCAAAGACCAAGTTGTTTCTTAAATTCCAAGGACCCAATTCAGTGTTAGATTAACCCATTTACATAAACTGGAGTGGTTCCAAGTTAATGCTAACTGGCATCAGTCCTTTGACCCCACTGAGGCTGTGTTAATGGGCTACAAGTGGAGCTCTGACCAATCCCCCTGAAAACATAAGCCAGTCATTCTGCAGTAACACACTTGCAGAGCCTGGTTATAGCATCTGTGCAAGCAATAGGACTCACCTTCCAGGGGAGACAATCCCTGTGGATGTGCTGCTTCTGAGGAACAGGCAGGAATCATTCCACATTGTTACTTATTCCTCCTTGGCCAGGCTGCAGCTGGAGGCCAACCTTCACAAGAGAGATGTGAAAAGAAGGTGTCAGTTTAGATATTTATTGCAAACTTAGGACATAAGAGTAGAAAGTACAACAATTACTTCGCCATTGGCCGATACTGTCACTGCACCTTTTCAGCCACTGATTCAACAATAAATAGAAGCAAAACTATGAATATAATTAATTTGAAAGTGCTTCCTCGTTCCTTTTTGTACCAAGGGTGAAGTGCTAACGCTCAGGACTGGTAGTTAAGTTACATGATGCTGTTTCTTGTGAGCTGTATGCCTAAATCAGGTTTGCAAGAGAGCTGTGAGTTGGCAGCTGAAACCTCACTGGTTTTCAGTCACCAGCCCTGGCAGAAAAGGGGTGAGAGAGGGAAAGAGCAGAAGCTCTTTGTGGTGCTGACATCAGATGACCTAATGTCTGTGCTCCTCTCTCTCTGCTTGAGGAAGCTATAAACAGAGTTGAGACAATTTATACCAATAAAATGGAAATGTTACCATCATTATCTGAAGTATGCACTTGCTTGATCTACCAAATAAAGACATCAAAGTGACATTAACAAGAACCCCTTTGGGACTGGAAAGTTTAGTTCCACTTCTGTGTATTCACAGAACCAAGTAATTCACTGCTTGTATTTGGAGTTTCTTGCTAAAATGACCAAGAACTGCTGGTCACTTAGCACTCACCTCCCTGTCCAGGACACCCTGCAGGCTACCAAAGCTCTGTCTATAGACCTTCAAGAGCAAGGTCAAGAATCCCCAGACTGATATCTGCAAAGTGATGCACTGTGGCCAAGTCTTTCCCAATCCACTGAAATACAACAGGCTACATCAGAGTATAGGGTTCCCTCTCTGGCCCTAAGCCTGACTTATAACCTACTGGGCTGCCAGGTGGGAGAAGCTGAGTTCTGATCAGACCTTAGTATTTCCCCTGTTGCTCTATGAGTAGAAGAAAGAGGGATTGTCATGAGGGTTGTATTACACAAAGATGGGTGCTTCTGCTCTCAGGTGGTGAGGACTGTGAGTCCCTTTCTCCATGGGGACTTGTGTGGCATCTGGTACCAGAAGCTCTGTCCTAGTGGGTTTTGCTACCCAAAGAACTTCTCAGTGAATACAATGATGTGTATATATGCTTCTTGACCTTTCCAAGCTCTACACTTTGAGTACTGCAGATCTTCAAGCTATTATGAAGGAGCAGTTTCTCTTTTTTTATAGAAGGAATAACAGTACCTACTCAAAGAAGGCATTAGACAAGACATTAATGTTCTGTTAAAAAGCATAGGTCATTTTAGGATGCTGTTAATTAACCTACTTGGTCCACAAGGAGTTAATTCTCTACTGGATTTATCAGTTATCAGGAAGATTGTCTGTACCTGGTCTGACACTCTTTTGCTGTCTCCTCCCTTCTTTGTTCTCTTCCTCCTTTCTTGGATTAGAGTTCCAAAAACAACACCCAACCTCCCGAGGTCAATGGTTAATATTCCCAAGTGTTTATATAGCCTCCAGCAGCAGAGCGCGGGTCCTTCAGCACTGGGCCAGCTCCAGCACCATGCCTGGCTTCTTGCAGATTATCCTGGCCTGCAAGAAATACCTGTTTGCGGTGCTTATACCCCTCTTGTTTCTTCCCCTGCCTCTGGCTATTCCTACCAAGGTAAGACCTCTTTGAATTGAATTTGAGAGCCACATCTCCAAATCTCTCCTTAGAGTTGTTCCTTTTAAATGACAGAGCTGAGAACATAGAGATCCTTCCTCAGAGACACTTCATTTATGGCTTGAAGATCTGTTTTGTTTGATGAGCAGACTCCTTTGACTACCGGTAGTGAGAGAATATAGAAGCCATGGGATGTAGATGGATGAACAGATACATCTGTGATAGCATATTCTAGAAGAATGCTCAGTGCCAAGTGAGTTTGTAGCTTTTGCTTTGCTTCTACCTGATGTAGCAAAGGACTTTCTGTGCTGAAGCTCATACGTGTAAACCTAAGATACAATCTAAGGCTCAATTTTTAATTCCCCTTCTGATTTCCTAAAAGAATGCGGTCCATATTTTGTTTTTTTCCTTTCACTTTTTTCCCTTGTTATCACTGCTTGATAGAAGAGGCATTTTCCTTGGTCAGAAGAACAAGGCACCCTGATCCATGAGGATAAAGTAATAAATATTTCACTCTTTCTTTAGCATATTCCTATGAGAATCTTTCCAAACAGTGATTTAAAATTGAAATTGTCCAGCTTCGGAAGACACTTTGCATAGAATTCCTTCGTTAACTCCAAATCCCTGTAGCATTTGTTGAGGTATTTGTGAGGCACTGATCATTCAGTCGCAGTGTGCTGAGCAGGCAGACTGCCAGTGCTCTGACTTATTCCTCAGCCTCCCAATCTCTTCATGCAGACATATCTAATCTCTACTTTTCAGGTCTTTTATTGCTGTCCCAGCATTAGTAAGTCTCAATCTACCTCTCCTGTCACTGCTCTTTGGACATCAAGTCCCAGCTCTTTCCTCCGATCTCTACTTGCCCCCAAATCCCTGCTGACTCCCAGTTTCTAGTCTCCTTTGCCAGGCTCCATCCTCACTCCAGTAGTCCTTCCTTGTCTTTTCATGCTGCCTATCCCAAAGCCCTTTCCTCCTCACAGCAGTCTTTTTGGAGCTGTGTTATCAGAGACTTTGGAGCTATGGATTTGGAGCAAGCAAGAATGAGAGCGTGGCACTGGCTTGAGGAGAAATGTGGTAACTGATGAGGACTGCCCTCTTATTCCCATGCTATGCAAAGAAAATAGCTTAAAGTATCACTTAAAGCTTTACTAAGAAGAAAAAACAGGAAACAGAATCTTATTTTGCTAGTTAACATTCCATAGCCAAAAGGGTTCCTGAAGTTAAAGAGATCTGGCTCAGAACAGTTTTAAGTAGCTAGAAAGAGAGAGATGGGTTCTCTTTGTCCTGAGGCCACAAGTTCAAAATGACTTATTGTATGGTAACAATGACTCCAGCAAGTCCTTTGTATTGCCTGTGGAATGTTTTGGTTCAGTTCCTCTTTCAAAATTACTCTCTTTGGTTTCTAGGTAGTCACTTACAACACAATAAATTCAAACTGTCCTGGACTTTTCCCTTTGCAATCTGTAAGAAGGTTTCTTGCGTTGGAGTTGTGCATCGTGGTATGTTAAGCAGGAAAAGCTGGTGCCTCAGCAAGAGGGGTTGTGAGCACACAACATACAGAATGGAATTTCACATTTTTCTCTTCTGTTGAGCTATTAACTTGCACTATAATGACAGCTTTGGGCACTAAACTATTACAAATGAGAGCAAACAATGCTCAAGGTTTTGTCTAATGACAGAGAGATATCCTTACAGGACAACTGGTCATGTGAAAAGCCTTGTTCCAGCTTCTAATGGGAGCCTGTGCACAGCAGGCTGAAGAGAATAGCACTGGGCCTACAATATATGTTCCAAAGCCCTGCCTGGATCTCTCAAAAGACATCCACTGGTGTCTATTGGGATCAAAAATGGGAGAAAAAAGGATCATCAACACTGAAAATTGCTTTAAGCATTTGACAGAATGTGTAGTTAAGGTTTTGAATGCTATCATTCAAAAATAAGGCTCACAAAGGCATCTTATCATCTCGTCACAAATGTCTTTCAGGTTTACTTCTCCAACTCTGCAGCTTTGGTAATTTACCACCTACACTGTGATCTTCTTCTTTCCTCCAGACTGCTCAGCTCCCCTGTTCATCCTTTCTCTTCACCAGCTCCATAACTTCCAGGCCATGTCCAGAAGTCCTCAGCATGCTCTGAAGCATCACAAGTTTGATCCTGCAGGCAGGCATTATCTCAGCTCCTTGGTTTAATCCTCTGTAATCTCACCATTACAACGCCTGTCTCTTCATTAATGGTTTCTTTACTTAGCATCACTACATTTTCATTCAGATGAAATCAGTTTCATATGAATTTCATTCATTCATTCATTCATGCCCATTCAAGCCCACACAACCACTGTTTTCTTCCTTTGGATCTGCTGGTACCTATTATTGTGCCAGTTGCAAAATGAGGAAGACACTGTAACCTGCAGTGTTACTTTTCCTTGCTCTCTTCATCAGCCCATCTAGGTGAGAACCTGTTGTGACAAGTTATCTAGTGTATAGGGACTGAGTTAAATATTTGTATACAAAGCTTGGAGTGTTTCTCCAAAGAATTAAAGTGTTTTCTCGGAAAGAGAAACATGAAATAGGGGATCATACCTCCTTCAAAGAAATAAGATCGTCAGTGGAAGCTGAAACTGCTCTGTGACTGGTTTGTCAGTGAGCCTTTTAAAGTCTACTAAGCTAAAAATCCAGTGAAGAACAGATAAAGGTATTTAAGGTATAAGGAATCCAGAGTGTTGAAATGAGCTGGGGTTCACCTGAACCATGTCCTGAAACACGTGGAGAAAAAGGTGGGGAAACCTTGGCTGGCTCAGTACCTGTTTATGCACCTCCATCAGCAAAATTCCAAAGCCTGTGCAGGAACTGCCAATCCTTATCATGAAGGGTTCAAAGTCATCAATTTGTTTCTTTTCTTATGGTTGTTTTCCCCATTGGAGGCACCCATCTTTTCCTCACAAGGTTGTTGAATTGCTTGTCAGTTGATTACGATCTGTATAGGTAGGAGGATAGCTAGGAGGGGAAGAGAGAGAATAACATTTTCTCTAACCCCTTTAGCAGGCAATGAATATAATTATGGGCTGTTGCTTTCTCAAAGCTTAAGTAAGATGTACAGTCTGTTCTGATTGCATGTACCCTTCTTCTGTCAGGAGGCCCAATGTGGTTATGTTATCATAGTGATGGCACTGTTTTGGTGCACGGAAGCGCTGCCGTTGGCTGTCACAGCTCTCCTCCCTGTCCTTCTCTTTCCGTTGATGGATATCATGGATTCCACAACAGTAAGAAATCTTATTCTATACATGTTTGCCTGTGTGCTTGTTGGTCAGCTTGTTTGGGGTTTATTTCTAAGGTGATTTTCAGAGCAAAGAAGAGCAAATGGCACTACTGCTACACAGCAGTCATCTGTCCTCTCCATAGAACAGGACTTGCATGAGCCTAGAGTGAACCCTTGGTGGAGCTGCTAATCTGAATCAAAGCAAATCCACTATCAAGATGCAATCCATAGTTACTCCATGCTAATGTCTCCAGAACAAGATCCTCCCTCAGAAGATGCCTTCTTTCTTGGCTCCTTGACACTATTTTCTCTCCGTTGTTCCATGTTACAGGTGTGCCAGGAGTACCTGAAGGACAGCAATATGCTTTTCATTGGAGGACTGCTGATGGCCATCGCTATTGAGAACTGGAACCTACACAAGCGCATTGCTCTGCAGGTCTTGCTTATCACTGGTGTGAGACCAGCCCTGTGAGTAACACTGTGGGATAAAGGGCTTTATGGCATTAGTTGCCTGTCATCTCTCATATGAATCTGCAAATCGTATCCTACAAATGCTTTTCTACAGTCCAAGTGAGTTAGTGCCTGAGCAGATCTTGCAAATGAGGATCCTTTGATGTGTTACAGACCTGGTGTGTCTTTCAGGAATGCCAAATGGCTTTAGGTGGAGAAATAGCAACAAGAGAGTCAGTGCCAGAAAGACAACGGTGCTGCTAGGCTTGGCCAGAAGCACAGCTTTAGACAGTCAGGAAAGACTCCAGCTGAAATACAAAAACATACTCTGAGAGAGAAGAGGAAATATGGGGATGCTTGTTTTGAAAACAACGAATGCTTACCAGACTAGAAGTTTAAGCTATGCAGAGCCTTCATAGCCCTATTTAATTTGTCTCAGATCATAAGAGGGAATAGTGAAGGAAATTACAAAGCAATAGAATAAAAACGCGTACAAGATAAAGCCCTTCTCATCTGATATATAATCTATGTCTCGTCTAAAGAATTTTGAGACAAATAACAGAGTAATACTGAAACATGGATTAGAATTTTATATGAAGAAAATCTTAAATAATAGAGGGGATAAAATAACAAAAAAAAAAGATATCATCTTCCTTACGGCTTAAACTCATTGCCACTTGTGATCAAATTCAGCTTTCCTCTTTGAAATACATGACAATACATTAATATGTGTTGTTTAGGTGGAATGGCTTCCTCAGAAGCATGTAGAATAAGCAGGACACTGACGGGATAAACTGCTTCAAGCTCCCAGCTTCCCCTTTCCTAGTGCTAAGAATGTAAAAACATAACTGGCTGAAACTGTTAAATCTTCCTGTGTCATTCCCAGAGCAGACCAGGGTAGGAGGAACCACAGGGTGTGAGTTACTTAGCAGTTTCCAGACCAAAAGCTTTGTAAGCAAAGCTTGGCAATGAAGAAAGGGCATCACAGAGCTGAGTTCTGAACTGACTTTTCCAAACCTTTTAATGTCAGACTTCTCCTGGGCTTCATGTCTGTGACTGCCTTCCTGTCCATGTGGATCAGCAATACTGCCACCGCTGCCATGATGGTCCCAATAGCACAAGCAGTGCTGGAGCAGTTGCACAAGTCAGAAGTAGGGTCTAATTCACCTGGCCAAACATCTGAAAACATCAATAAAGCCTTTGAACTGCAGGAAGAGTCAACTAAACCGGGTAGCTCCAAAGAAACAGAGGGAAAAGGTGAGTGGGTTACGTGCGGTTTTCTCTTTGGGTAATGGAGAATGACCTGAGGCCTTCTTCACTGTCATTAGAGTTGTTAGCAAATTCTAAAAGAAGAATGTACCCAAAGCATTCTGACTGCATCCAATGGCATTTATGAGGCTCTTCCATGAACCAGACAAAAGCATAATAAGATCTACTGATTTGGCTGAAGTTACAAATACATTGAAAAGATGAAAAGATGATAATCAGTAGAACAGCAAAATGTGTAAATTCTCACTTACCAGAAGCCTTTATATTAGGTTTGATAGTTCCCTCTATAGCTATATTAGTTCAATTATTATCTACTGTGTAACTTATCAGATAATACGGAATTCCTGAGGGAAAATTTCATGCCAGAAGGATAGAGATTAAAATGATCTTTCTAATCCAAAGATATGCAATCATACAACAATCTCTCTTTACCAGCTGTCTTGCCTTCTTCCCCTCTTTGAGACAAATAAAAATGCAAATCACAGTGCCAGGAGTAAGGTGCCGATACAGAACAAGTTCCTTCCAGTCCAACTCCTCTGGCTCTGTTTTACCTCCTGGAATTCTTTGTCTATTGTGTCCTAGCCTTGAGATACTGAATTATGCAGGCAGAAGATCTTTTCCTACCCAATCTAGCTCCTGTAACACTTTTGTTCCTGTCTTGGGACCTAGGTAATAGTTATACCCTGACAGTTGAGGAAGACAGGAAGAGAAATGAAAGTCTGCTAGAGGAGAAACACAAGAAATTCAGCAAGGGACTGTCTCTCTGTATTTGTTACTCAGCCAGTATTGGAGGGATCGCAACTCTAACTGGGACAACACCAAATCTGATACTGCAAGGACAAGTTAATGAGTAAGTCTGGATGAATTTGGGGTTACATACCCATTAAAGTGCATCATTCTCCCAGAGCTGACTTCCAGCCAACACAGAGAAGGAAAATACCCATTTGGTAACTTTATGAGAAGTTATCTTCTCTTCCTTAGTGGATCTCAGTACCTCTGCTTTTTTGAATCATTAAATACAGAAGAGTGCAGAATTTTGAATGCTAACAGCCATCTGCATTCTACAGGCTCTTTCCTAAAAATGGCAATATCATCAATTTTGCCTCTTGGTTCTCCTTTGCCTTCCCCACCATGATCTTGTTACTGTCTTTGACCTGGATTTGGCTGCTGATACTGTACTTGGGCTTTAAGTAAGTACCCTTTACACACTGTATTACACCTGACAGGCCTGTTATCAAGTGTGCATTACATGTTGGAACACAAGTGATGCTTTTATTGATGAGCTTATGTTTGAAAGTCAGACAAAAAGTGACAAGTCCTCACATACAACAGACACTACCAGAGCAGCATACTAAGTATCTATTAAAATACTGTAACTTTGCCTCTGAGGAATCTGATCAAACCCCTGCTAAGTACACTCTGTAGATGAAAACATGAAGTTAAAACTGCATACAACCTGTTCTGCAGCATTGCTTTCAGGTCCTGAAAGACTGTTGTGCTTCAAACCAGGAATTTAATTTCTACTTACACTTGGTAAATACCTTTGTGACAAGAATTGCTCCAGACCTAGAGGATTAGTATTGTGCCATTCCCAGTGCTAATCACCCCATACCACCAGCTTGCATTACCTACCACTTTAATACTTAGCCTATCACTTTTGTATTATCCCTATCCTCCTCTCTTTTAAATTGAAAGAGTGCTGTAATACCTGAAATATATAATACCATCACTTTCAGCTGGAAATTGCACTTTTAAAACTCTCCTTTTCCATCATTTTAAAAGGCTTGGCAACTGTTTACTTCCTGGTGATCATGTAGCCTTGTCACTCACACCAACATTGCCATTATTCCCCATGTGCCCGTATAGCACCCCTGCCTGTCTGTAGAGGATGAGTTTTTTAGGGGCAGGAAGCTCCTCTCTGGTCATCTTGGTAATACACTGTACAATGCAGTTACTATCCAACACCTATGGCTGCTGATGCGATGATGATTATATGATTTCTATATGCATATATAAATACATCTATCTAAAAGACAATATGACCGTGTATAACATTTGGATTCTTACCTCTTAGGATATCTGGCAAATTTCTCTAATATTTCTTGTCCATGTTCTTCTAGTTTTCGTGAGAACTTCGGCTGTGCTGCAAATGCCTCTGCAAAAGCAAAGGAGCACCAGGCCTACAACATTATCAAGGAAGAGAGCAAGAAATTGGGCTCAATGAAATTTGCAGAAATAGCAGTTTTGGTCCTCTTTGTACTACTGGTACTACTCTGGTTTACAAGAGATCCTGGCTTCTTTCCAGGCTGGGCAACAGTTTTCTTCAACAAAAATGATACAAGGTATAACCCCTTCTCCTCCTCACTTTGAATAAAGTAGGCTATATTTAATGAAAATGAGAACAGAGCTGGACTGAATATCTGCCTGATCTCTTGCAGCTATGTCACTGATGCTACAGTTGCCATCTTCATCTCGGTTCTGTTGTTCATCATCCCTTCTCACATGTCAATCAGTTTCAGAGACGAAGACATAACAGGCACGTTTACATTAAACAAGAATCCAAACTGCTCTTCCTGCATAGCTGTAATGCTTTAGGTTAGGCAAGGCACACAGCCAATGAAAGTTCTCTGGTTTTGTAATTTAACTAAGTAGGAAACACTTATCCCAGGAACATTCTGGACACTAGTACACACATCTGTAAAAGCTGCTGGAGTCTTCAGGAGAGAAAACATGACTTACCAGATATGTTGCTGTCCTGGGTTCAGCAGTAGCAGTCATTTTTTCTCCTTTAGTAGCTGGTGCAGTGCTGTGTTTTTGACTTTCGACCTGGGAACAGCGCTGATAACACCGATGTTTTCTGTTGCTGCTCAGTAATGTTTACTCTGACCAAGGACTTTCTGAGTCTCATGGTCTGCCAGGGGAAGCTGGGAGGAAGCAGAGACAGGACACCTGACCCAAACTAACCAAAGAGGTATTCCATACCACAGCATGTCATGCCCACCATATAAACTGGGGGCAGTTACCTGGAAGGGTTAGATCACTGCTGGGTCGGGTTGGGTATCAGTCAGCGGGTGGTGAGCGGTTGTATTCTTTTCCCTGCTTATCTCCCTTATCATTATTATTGTTGGTGGCAGCACAGTTGTTTGCGTTATAGCTTAGTTACTGGACTGTTCTTATCTCAACCCGTGGGAGCTACATTCTTTCAATTCTCCTCCCCATCCCTCCGGGAGCAGGGTGGGGAGGAAAGCAGGGGAGTGAGCGAACGGCTGCATGGTACTGAGTTACAGCCAGGCTTAAACCACGACAGTTGCCATACTTTTCCCTCCCTCTTACCTGTACTCTACGATGCCTTTTGGAGCAGCTATACATCACGCATAAGTATTTTTACAAGTCAAGTTTTACATCTTCGTTGATGATTGCTTCAGGAGATAATTCCAGTCTACTTGATCTTGCGGGCAGAAGTGTTTTCTGATGTTCAGATTAAACTCACCTCCCTCCAAGAAGTTCTCTTTTCTTTGGAGGATGCAACATGGCTTACAAAATCTGTTTGGATTTTAGGTGGCAAGCCAAAGATCCAAGCACCCCCAGCTCTCCTGAACTGGAAAGTGGTTCACCAGAAAATGCCATGGAACATTGTGTTTCTGCTGGGAGGTGGCTTTGCCTTAGCCAAAGGCAGTGAGGTAACACTCCTCTGCTTTCCTGGTATTTGTGTCTTCCTGGGTGCTTTCCATCTTGCTTTCCATGAGTGCTCTCCCAGAACACAAGAGGGCATGCTGGTAGCACTAAAGCATGGATCTTCCCAGCTAGTGGCAGTAGGACAGACTTTCTTATGAGGAATCCTGTGATGAGAACAAATCCTTATTGTTGCTTGTGGTACTGGGATGGTACTACCAATCCAGGCAGCACGTTAACTGTGTTTCTAGAAGAGTGGATGATTAAGAAACTACCCCAACACTTTGAATGTTTTATTAAATAAACCTTAACTGATGCGGCAAGAATGAGGAGATGATGTGCCCAGGATGGGTCTCAAACTATTTCAAACTAACTACTTATGGAAATAGGATTTAAATTAAGTTAGAAGACAAATGTAGAACTAGCTAGAGAACCTTCAGAAGCAGATAAAAATGTTTAGATTAAAACAAAAAGACCTGAATATTGATCATGTGTAATAATGACCTGACCACAGAAATAATTATTTGCCATCAACAACATATTATAATGCAGTATCTTTTTCTTATTTCAAATTCCTTGGAAGGGAAAGCATGTTTATTTTTATTTAACCTACCAAATGATTGTATCTATGAGCATTGCCTCTTACCTGATCTACAGAAAGCAGTTTGCATGAGGGCTCCTATAAGAAGAGAAGGTAGGATCAATATGAGAAATGTAACTGGACTGTGATGTGGCTATTTCTTCTCCAATCTGCTATCCTGAGAGACCTCATTCCTCTGTTACAGGAGTCTCGTCTGTCTTCATGGTTAGGAAGCAAACTGAGTCCTCTGCAGCAAGTCCCTCACCCAGCTATTGCTCTCCTGTTGTGTCTCTTTACTGCCACTTTCACTGAGTGTGCCAGCAATGTGGCCACCACCACCCTCCTCCTCCCTATTCTGGCTTCACTGGTAAGTTCCAGCATTTCAAAACACTTATAAGAACAGCTTTCAACTCTTCCCCAAGCATATACCTGCTCAATTATAAATAACTGGCTAACATAGCCAAGCACTGGTTCATGTATCTGATCAGGAATACAAGATTTATAATCTACATATATGTATGCGCATGCATATATACTCACACACACTGTGCTTAGTTCAACCTTTCTAAAACCATTGCTGCTGAAAAATAAAGGGATTAAATTCATTGACATATTAGACTTTGCCTTCTGGCCTAAACAACCTCATGAGGTCACTGCCAGCTGTACTTGTTTTTTGCTATTTGTTCTGCATAGAGACAGCACCAGCAGCAGCGTTTGCTTCCCTGCAACATTCCATTACTGTATTTCACCCCGACCACTGGCCTTCCAGAAGTCTCTGAAGGTGATAGCATTAGTCAAGCTCTATGACCTAATTCAGATTTTTGCATTTCCACAGGAGATTCCTGTTGCTGGGGTAGACATAGTTCTGCAGCATGAAAAGCTGGTTCCAGACAGAAACTGGAATAAGCTCCACCAGGATCTGTTTGCATAGGCCACAGTCTCCAGCTAACCCCTAAACCACTCACCTTCAGAGCTTGGGCTACCGTGTTTCCTCTGATAACTGAGTTTTGTTCTTAAACAGTTTGAAGCAACCCTACATTTTTTCCTACTTTTAGAGTGGAGTACACCATTATTATTAATTTATACTGCAGGAGTTATCAGATTCCACCATCAGGAACACAAAGCACTGACCACAAAATCACTTCTTGCATTTGCTGCATACAGACATTGGCTGGAAGCTGTTAAAGCAGAACCAACATTTCAGTGGCTGCAGTGTTTGTAAAAGAATGAGGTTTCTGACATGACAAATACAGACTCTGCCAAAAGATTTCTATGTGGATTTGTCTATCAAAACCATCACATTTGCTCTCCCTCCTTGCACAGGCCGAAGCGATCTGCCTCAATCCACTCTATGTCATGCTGCCCTGTACACTTTCTGCATCGTTGGCATTCATGCTCCCAGTAGCCACTCCTCCTAATGCTATTGTCTTCTCATATGGACAGCTCAAAGTGATAGATATGGTGAGTGAAAGCACGTTCTTTTCAGAATTTTCATCGTTATACAGAATAGCAACACTTATAAAGATGCCCTTGAGCTTTTAAAGAACAGGCAAGGCCTCTTGAAGATGTTCCAGTAAGATCTTGCTGTCAATGAGAAATGGCAATGTCTGACTGATTGAAAAGGCCAAAGGCAGATCATAGAGATGTGAGAGTCTAACCACATGGACAGGATACCATGTCTCTTGATAACTTTTCTAATCTATAATTGATCCAAGAAGAAGTCTAAAGTAATATTAGAGACAGACGTCAGGTCAGAAGAGAAAGTCCCACAAAAGTGGATTAAAAGGATTTCAGAACTTCTAGTTTTATCCAATGGAAACTCATTTTTCTCTAATACAAATTATATTTGTGAAGAAAACCAACTTCAGTGTAACTGGATGGAGTTCTGATGGAGTTGTAAAAAAGGTCAAAGATAAAACCTAACCATACACAAAACCCTAATCATCAAGGAAGTAAAAAAGAACTCAGTTCAACTTGTAACTTTTCTCTTTTATAATTCCAGGCCAAATCTGGGTTTGTACTCAACATTCTAGGAGTTCTGACGATAACTCTAGCCATCAACACCTGGGCTTCATCTTTGTTCCAACTGCAAACTTTTCCATCTTGGGCAAATAAGACAGGTACATGCCTGTAATATAGAGAGGCAAGAAACCAACAGCAGTTTCTGTTAGAACTGCAGCGAGAGCAAGACTATCATTTACATGTGTTTTGCCAAGGCACTGGTTAAGAGACAGGCCTGTTCTGTGGAAAAGCACAAGCCATCTACAAGCAAAATCACTTGGTTGATAACAGCAATCAAATTGCCTAACAGTGCTGTTTAGCTGGCAATTTTGTTACCCTAGACAAGGTAACCTTTGGCTTTCCAGCTGTCCCAGGTATCTTCAGGTTTTCTGTCTCTGCAAGGGTAGATTTTCCCCAAGTGCTACATTGCTTTTCCAGGTCCTCCTGCAGAAAGTGAAATCTGCAGTGAGAAAGAAGAGAGGCGTGTATATAAAGAAGAGACTCTACATTGCTGGTCTCCTGATCCTGATGAGTATACAGTCTGCTGTGTATATGTTCAAAATGTACATGACTGTTAAACTCTCTGTGGGCATTCCCAGCAAGACACATGCTGTATGATTACAGCCAAGTCCCATATTGCCAGCCCACTCTATTACTTTGAAACATATTTATATGCAGTCCACTTATGAATGTAAAAGACCATTTTATTCCTAGAACATCTCTCCCATTGTTATTTATGTAAGATTACAGCTTGTGAGGTCATGATAAGACGAGCAATATTTTTTTGAGAAGGAGAGAATCCCTGTGTCCTAAAATATACATGATTTGATTAAAGAGTTTTTTATGTACCCCTGTGTTATGGAGAATCTGTCTTCCATGTACCAACTGCTTGTGTGTGGGCTTACTTAAAATATCTTTAAATCATCAGAGAAGTTAACATAAATGATTTACTCTTATTGTTAAAGTAATTATTACTTTATTATTAAGAGTTCAATTTTCTTGTGATCTCAAACCCAAGATATTCCTTTACAAAAGCCTCTAATACTGTTAAATATTTAATCCTATTCTGCTGGAACTGACTTGCAGTTCCTAATGACACAACCGGCAAAGATACTAGAATATCCAAAGACACTTTGTCAAATCAAGCACTTAGTGCCATAAATGGGCTCAGACATACCAGTTATACAATAGGTGCCCTTGAACCCTGCACTAAATGCTTTGTTTTGTTGTTGCTTGCCCGAAGTCTGTTGCATTTCTGAAGTCGCACTTGAACCTTGCAGGTTCAATGAGAGTGAACATGTGTGAATTTCACTCTAAAATAGCATGCATGCTCTTCAGGATCTTTCTTCTTTCTTTCTCTGTGGTAATCATGAAGTTACAAGGACAGAGTGCAGTGTACAATTGATTTATGAGATGTTAGAATTCACTGACTTGCAGTAGTTTATTTCCAGTTCCAACTGTCAAGACAATTCTTGCATCTGCTGCTCACTGATTCCCTTTGCACTCATGGCTTCATTGCTCTGAAAAATCACCTACTCAGAAAGAACAGTTTGGTATTAATCCTTCAGTGCCTTTGAAAGATAGTGTTTGATTTGACATGTGATAGGGATCCAATAAACTATCCACAGCACAAGAAGGAAAGGCATTTATTCTCTTTTGCTAATGAGCTCCTGGGTAATTGATTTCAATCACATAATGACTTGCTCAGGCCACTGCTAAACCACTCACTCACCTTCTTTCCCTTTGCATTTACCTCTATCAAATAACATAAATCTGTCTAAATATTTTCTAAATATCTCACCCTGTGTCTGAGCACCCAAAAACGACAAACTCAAGCAGATGATTTGCTGGAAGCCTCTCCCTTTTTTGCTCTTTGTCTGCAGCATCAGGGCACTGTGCATAGCTTTTGTTTGCTTTTTGTTTTCTTTGAAACACTTGCCCAGAGTTTACATGTCCTTCTAAATTACTGCTTAGCTAAGCAGGAAATGGAGAATTCTTATAACATATCCCATCAGCCTCTCTTTCCAGCCCTTTAAAAGTGTGTTATGATTCTTTGAAGTCTTTTCTATTAGTCTACATTATTCAGAGGCTGTGGTGTGCGTAAGTACATGCAGGAGCACAGGTGCAATCTTTATGGCAATCTCAAGAAGAAAGAAGAGAGACATCAAGTAGCACAGAGTGTCATGGGGCCAATGCAATAACGAGGGTGTTCCATGCTCATTAGCATGTATGAGTATATCAAGGTTAGTGACTTACCAGAAAAGGGCTGCAGTGAAAGTTACTCAAAGGGGATGTACAGATGCTCAGCTCCCAGAAGAATAAGGGCGAAAAGCTGTAATCTGGAGACAGAAAACTCAACAATAATGTCAGGGTATAAGGAGAACGGACAATTTCATTAATAGTTTCCACCTTGAAGTGATGGTAGTAGCAAGTATGCACTGGGCAATTTATTGCCATGGGTGTGTCTGAGCACAGGAGTAGTTGAGGTGCAGCTAAATATAGTGTGCTTGTGCAAAACCCAGTAACACTATTAAAAACGTTCATCATTTTGTAAGCAAAGCAGGTAGAAAGTGTTTCTAAGCCCCATTATTACACAGATCACCTTTGAAGGGTGGCTCCCCATTATGTTTCCAGATATTGCCCTCAAGGAGTGGCTCTATTTCCCATTGTGCGATCAAATTTCACAATCTTCTGTGAAACTGCCAGCTCAGCACCTGCTGTACTTAGGTGTGATTTCCAGTGCAGCTCTGCATTTTGGGGTTGACACTCAGTTGGTTTTACATAGGAGCTTTAAGTGATAAATTTGTTAATGAGAAGGGGCTGTCTGCCTCCTTGCCTGCCTTGTCTAAAAAGCAAGTGCTCTACAAAACCACAAAATACAGGTTTCCCACAGTATATGCCAGTGAGTAAGTGGGTGACTCGCAGTCACCTCCTCCATTTTCCCTGGAGTTATGGTGCTGTCTTGCCTTGCCTTGCCCAGACACACGCGCGCGCGCACACACACACACACACACACACACGTTCTACAGGCACATACATGTACACCTAAGAGAATGTCATGGATTTAGCCCCGTAAAACAGATGCATTTCTACAACCTATGGCCCCGCAGAAAACCAGCTTGATGTTAAGCAGGCTAAGACAACAATGAAAATAGCTTACAAGTGAGAAAGGCACTTCATCATAAACATCTTGCCAGCAATTTGTAAAGTGGCATTTAAGTGATGCAAGGGTCACTTCAGCAAACACTGGAATCATAAACAGACTTAACAGCCAATTTTCAAGCCAAAACAGGTTAAAGTTAATCCTCAACTTGGTTTGGAGAAACCAAAAACTTGCTCCCAGTCACTTAAAAGGTATTAAAATGAACTTTAAGGAAGTCTTGTTGTAGAGCACTAACACCTTGAAATAATATCTAGATCTTACAGCTTAATTCCTAGGTTTTCATCAAACAAAACAAAAACTGCTCTGAAGGAAACTTTATCATATAATAGACATAAAATAACTCTTAAAAAGATGAAAAATATTTCAGAAAACAAAAGACAAACCAACAGAGACATGAAGGTCCCGTGTTTTATCCAACAGCGATCAGCATGTATGTATATCTGGGCCTTTCTCCGGGAGCTGTAGGAGCAGCTCCTCTCTCACGCTTGGAGGCAATTCCTCCCTCAGGTAACTATGGCATGCAATCAGCAGTGTGCCCAGGGGCGGGGGATTGGAACTAGATGGTCTTAAGCTCCTTTCCAACCCTAACTATTCTATGATTCTATGATCTTAGTGCAAAACTCCAGCTCTTTCCATTTGGATATTTGTTCAGGAACACAACTCTCTGCTCTCAATTACCATGTTGGGTTTGGTGTTTGCAAAGGCAGAAACAGAGTTTATCATCTCTGCAATGATGAATAACTAAATATAGAACAGAAAATAGACATAAAAGGGCTTAGGAAATATGTAACTTGAAATCATCAAGGAATTTCACAACCCTCCATTTTTTTCCAACATGGAACCAATAAAACTATTTACAACTTGATTCACTGAACTTTATGATTTGAGTTAGTAATGACCAAGTGCCAAAGTCTGGAAATGAAGTGGTTTGAATGTACTAAATCACCTGGTGTCCAGAATAACAACTGTTTAATACAACTTAATCACTACTGTCAATGCTGTGCATTTTCTCCTATTAAAGAAACATTTCATATTATTTATCCTTTAATCATACTTAACAGACTGAAAACGTCAGGTTGCTATTCAGGGTGTAGAGTCCCTCGCCCTGTGCCATCTAGTGGCTGCAGGCACTGCACCAGGGCATGCCCAAGGTTTCCAAAACAAGGCCAAGCACCCAGGCTGGTGTTGATCTTCCTTGGAAAACACTTTTAAATAGCTAAGGGGAAAGTCATGGAACAAGAGGAACACTTTTAAAAGGCAGTGCAGGACAGGAGAGCTGCAAAATTAACGTAATTGAGTCAAACTGGCAAAAAGAAAAAACCCCAAAGCAACAAAGCACAAACTAACTTGAAAACAGAGAAGGAACAGAGCGGTTAATTCAAGGGTTCAACACCTGTCTCATTAAACATGATTTAGATCAGACCAGAAGCAACTGCTTGAAGGCTCAGACCTTTTGTGCCTGTGTAAGGCATCTCTCTTGCTAAAGCTCTAGTTGTGATTGCTGCAACACTGTGTTCTAAATACTATCAACTAAAACATCAAAACTTCACACTGCTTCAAGTTTATACTATTCAGCCAACTTCAGGTTGGTATTGAGGTTCTCTTGCCATGCCAGCAGGCTCATTCCCTTGATCCCTGTCCAGTCTATGAGAAGCAGAGTGATTTTAAGCTTTCCCAATACCTGCTACTGGGACCTGGGACCTTCCATGCTTTGGAAGGAAAGAAAATCCATAGGACACCAAATGTCATCAATTCTGCTGATTACATAGCTGATTTCTTTCTATAAAGCAAAAGTGGTCAGAGCTGTCCATGAAATTAATGTCTGTATTACTGTGGAATTGCACAATGTCAGAAGAGCAAGTTCTGTGCACCAGCAGAAGGGGAACGCAGCCTGGGTACAGTTAGCGGCTACAGCACCAGTTTTCCTGGTTGCCTATCAAAGGGATCTTACACAGTGAGTAGTGGTTGTCTGGGACAGTTGTAGTGCCTGCAAAGGGAAAGACACATTTCCCTTTTTGCTGTAGGACTCTCCTGATGAGACTTGCCAGAAAATTCAAAAGGATCCTCTTTCTGTTTTAAGATGTCTGTCACCTGAAGGGAGGTTGAATTTTCCTCTTTATTCTTACCTCTGGCAATATCATTCCAGCTCCATGAAACATGCAATCATAAATCACTTTCCTGCATTGCAGATAACACAGTTGTACAATGCAGCTTCCTCACACCTGTGCTTTTTCTTTTCTCCTTCAACCTAAGCAAGTGGTGTTGTGGTATCTAGAGTTACAATTGGTACTAAAGAAATAGTAGTCTCAGAAGATACCACCCAGTCAATGTGAAATAATCACTGTCATTCCTTTAGTGTTACATCTTTATAATCCAGGCTACATAAAAAATAGTGACATCATCATGACTTTGAGAGACTTGCAAGCTTAGGGATGAAGACAGAGCAGTTCTTCCTCTAATTAGTGGCAAAAGGCAACGACCACAGCGAGCACACGAGTCCTTCTGCATAGTCACAAAAGAGCAGAGAATGGCACAGAGAAACCAAACTCCTCTGTCACAGTCATACATTATGTCTTCATTTAAGATGCTCTGACAGTGGGCAGAAAACTTGATGTGTGCACAAGACAAAAAACAAACCTCTGAAATGCATTCAGCAAAGTGTAGCTGCCAGAGGGACGGGTGCCATCTGCCATCCTGGCTCCAGACGCAAGAGTCTTTCTCCCCACATGTTGTGTGGAAGTGCAGGAATTTTCTCTGTTTCTCTGTTTTGGCACAGATACTGTAAGGTAAAAACCATACACTTTATTAGCCTAGAAGAAAACTCTTTGGTGTGTTTACACTGTAACCACACACCTATATCTCAGAAATATGAGACAAATGATGGGGAAAGGGGAGGGGACTGACATCTTTAGCTTCCTCTGCACCAGGTGCAGTCAGGTATGCAATAGCTTTTTAGCCACTATTTTGAACCAGTGCCACTTTTGGCCTACTGTACCTGCTGAACAGCCCCTGCAGGGAATAACTCCAAAACATGCCCATGCTCTCTGCTCCAGCAAGATCAGTTCTTACCTGGAGCCCTGGCGGGTGCATACATAAGTCAGCCAAATCCTGAAACCACTCTAGTACAGCTGCAGTTCCTCCAAGTCACAGAAGGACAAAGCCACTAAATCTTATACAAAATGTATTGATGCATTTTCCTTATAGGATGCTGCCAGTTTATGTTCCATTTTTGCAGGATGGAAATGTGGCATTAAGGAAACCTGTTGTCTTGTCCCAGCATAAGTGTGTCATAAAACATTAATGGAGGAGACAGAGAAGACTGTCCCACCTTCTTAGTTCCTCAAACTAATGTATAAAACAGTAAAATCCAGTTGGATCAACTGTAACAAATCTAAGTGCCTGGTTCTCCTGAATAGGATTGCTTGATATTCCTGAGAAGACAGGGAAAAAGCAAAGATATGCAAAAAACACATGAAAAGAATAAACTGATTTGTTTTTTTACAAGAACAAGTTTCTTTGTGTCATGAGGACAACAGGAAAACATGGCTCCTGTTTGTTAAGATAGTAGCCACACAACTAAGAACAAAGTAGCTGTTATTGCAATACTGATTACATGAGATCAAACATAGAATCATGGAATAATTTAGATTGGAAAAGACCTTTAAGACCATGGAGTCCAACCACTAACCCAGCACTGCCAAGCCCACCACTAAACCATGTCCCCAAGTGCCACATCTGCACACCCGTTAAACACCTCCAGGGATGGTGTCTCCATCACTTCCTTGGGCAGCCTGTTCCAATGCTTGACAACTCTTTTGGTAAAGACACTTGTCGTAGTATCCAGTCTAAACCTTCCCTGGCGCAACTTGAGGTTATTTCCTCTTATCCTATCACTTATTACTTGGGAGAAGAGACCAACCTCACTACCACTTCCTCTCAGGTATTTGCAGACAGCAATAAGGTCCCCCTGAGCCTCCTTTTCTCCAGGCCAAACACCCTCAGCTCCCTCAGACTCAGCCCATTGATCCAGCCTGCTCAGATCCCTCTGTGGATTCTTCCTACCCTCAAGAAGATCAACATTCCCCTAAACTTGGAGTACTCTGCAGCCCTACTGAGGATGCCCTCGATCCCCTAATCCAGATCATAGATGAGGATATTAAACACAACTGGGCCCAGTACTGAGCCCTGGGGAACACCACTTGTGGTCAGCCACCGCTCTTTGGGCTCAGTCATCAAGCCAGTTTTTTACCCTGTGAAGAGTACACCCATCCGAGCCATGAGCAGCCCATTTCTCCAGGAGAATTCTATAGGAAACAGTGTCAAATGCTTTACTAAAGTTTACATAGACAATATCCACAGCCATTCTCTCATCCACTAAGCGGGTCACCTTGTCACAGAAGGAGATCAGGTTAGGCAAGCAGGACCTGCCTTTTGTAAGCCCATGCTGACTGGGCCTGATCACCTGGTTGTCCTATACGTGCTGCATGATGGCACCCAAGGTGATCTGCTCCATCACCTTCCCTGGCATTGAGATTAGACTGACAGTTCACCAGATCCTCCTTCCAGCCCCTTGTAGATAGTGTGTCACATTCACTAACCTCCAGTCAACTGGGACCTTCCCAGTGAGGCAGGACTGCTGAGAAATGACAGCAAGTGCCTTGGTGAGCACCACCCTTCCACCAGCTCCCTTAGTAACTTGTGTGTCTAAGTAGTGGAGCAGGTTGCTGACCATTTCCTCTGCACCCCAAGAACAACTGGTCTTACTATTAAAGACTGATGCAAAGGCACCATTAAATCCCTCAGCCTTCTCCTCACCCTTTGTCACTGCTTCCCCTGCATCCAAGAAAGGATGGAGATTCTCCTCAGCCCTCCTTTTGTTGCCAATGTACTTACAGAAACCTTTTTATTGCCTTCCATGGCAGTAGCCAGTTTAATTTCCAGCTGGGCTTTGGCCCTTCTAATTTCCTCCCTGCATAAAGTCACAATGTTCCTGTAGTCCTTCTGAGTTTCCTGCCCCTGCTTCCAAAGGTCATAAACTCTCTTCCCCCCGACACCCCCCGAGTTCCTTCTCTTCAGTAACAGTGTGACATGAAATCATTCAATATTTACTGAAGCAGAATAAGCAATGTGAAACTGGTTTAAGAAAGTGTGTCTTGCCACACAATACACGACGGAGCAAAAGGCATGACATGCTTTATCAGCTATTCTGGACAGGTAGCGATGGCTGGAACTGTTCTGTGCTGCTCAAAAGGGACAGCATGGAATTGCATTAGCTAATACTGAAATGCACACCACATTTCTATCCTCTCTACTTCTTGCATCTGATGGCATGCAACCCTACAAATGAGAGAAAGCAAAGTCTCTATGTTTAGAAACTTAGATCTTCATTGGGAAAGGGATATTAAGGTGGTGATTAACCTAAACTCTGAGCTAGAGTTTATAAATATGATGAGTCTTTAATTTACACAACAAGTAGAGTAATAAAGATTAGAGGAAAGAGCTTGAGAGGGAGAGAGAGATACCCTCATATCTAACTTAGGCTGCTAACACACTCTCATTACAATTGGTCTCACAACAAAATCTTCCAAGAGTCAATATGTTTCAGCTTAAGACATAGAAATAGCAAATAGCCACGTGTCATCTATACATCAGAGCAAAGAATGCCCAAAGCCGTCCTGCAGCAGAATGCCTGTTTCTTCTTTAAATCTTACTCTGGCTATTTTGTGTCATGAAAGAAGTACCTGCATCTTTGGCAGTTGTAAAAATATCAGGCATGGCACCACCTGCCAGACTAATAACAATAATTAGAAATGTAATAAACTGTTCATTGGCAAGGTAACAAATTGTCTTATCCTTTGAAAGTCACACTGCCCCGAGGCAGTTCCTCACAGACATTGGCCACTGATGTCACAAGAGCCTGGGTGAAAAGCACCGTGTGCAGAAAAACAAGAGAGGAAAAAAATGAGAAAGAAAAATAAAAAGGCACTGACAAAGGGACACTGAAGCAATGGGGAGCAGCTGCAGCGTGCTCGCATCCTAGTGAGCAAACCAGCAGAACTGAGCTCACCATGAAGGTGAATCAACACTACTGCTTCCTAAAAAAGCTTTCAGATTGGAGCACTTGGAGGATCACATGAACTCCTAATACTTGCTTAAGAAGATGAAACAATTTTAAGTGAATTTAGAATGAAAATTTCAGTTGCAATTACTTCTTTTCATCCTCCTTAATTCTTTTCATCTTTTGTACAATGATCTTTCATCAAGTAATTTGCACTGGATACCTTCCATAGTGGGTTCCTCAGCCTCTTCTATCTCACGCATTTAACTCTAAGCCTGGCAATCTGAGATCAATATGTCTTTAGCACTGAAACTCCTTTATGTGCTAAAGCACTCTTGGTTTGTCTGCCAGATAGCACTTAATGGCCCGTTCAGGATTTCTCCCTTCCATTATTACTTTCCATTTGAACAGACCACACACAATTTAACATTGCTTGTTTTCTAAGAGAGTGTTTAAAATCATCCTCAGCAATGAAAATCTGGTTTCATATTTTCATGACCTTATAACGTTTATGCCTTCTCTTCTGTGCAATATGGTTTATCTCTGAAAATCCAGTTTCTGAAATGTGTGAACATAAAATATTTGCTTCAGTCCCTGCCCCTTCCTCATCCATCTTATAGAATATATACGCTGAAGGGAACACAGCTACCAGTTCCCTGCTTACAGAGAAGTGGAGAGAAGAAAATCAAGTCATAAACGCTGCATAAGCACTTCTTTCTGAGGCTTCTGATGATTTCACAGTCCCAGTAAGTCATCTAGGAGGGGCCCATGCCAGGCAGAAGCCTGCTTTTGTTCTTTGCTTTGTACTAAGAAGGGAGGGACATTGCTGAGGTACAACACTTTGAGTATTTATATGATTCATTCCTTCTTTCATTGAATCATTTTCTAGTTTCTAAGATAATACCTCTGGTATGATTTCAACTGCTGTTTGCGGAAGCACAAGGTTTTATGTTTTCCACTATTGTGTGAAGATAAAGATGAAGGAAGGATTGCCCAAGCAAGATGTGAAAATGGTTTGGACAGGATGGAGGAAACCTCTCTCTTGTAGCTCTCATTACTGACCGTATGGCTCTAAAGCCTTGCACACAGGAGCTTGGCTCGTTAGCTCAGAACCCTGACTACCAGGCAGGTATAGGTCCATAACCTTCCTGCTAACATGCTGCATATTTCCCCAAATCCAAGCAGTGCACTGAACAGTGTCAAATAATTCATCATGTGTTTGCACATACCCATATATGCTATTCCTTTTGAATGCCCCAGGTAAACCCTTCCCACTTTTTCTTTCTGTTCCATAATCAATACAATAATAGGTGGTAGAAGTTGAGGCAACACCTTGGAGTGGTGGTATTAAGCACCTATGAGCTTTGCCTATAAATACTATAACTATGTTCTAATGAGCTCCTCAGAAACTCATGTTTCAAGAACTAAATTTGAGTCATATTCCTAAAACAGCTTTTTTTTTTTTTCTGCAATACAACACTATTAATCCTGTTTATGCACCTGGAGTTTTGTCACTGTCAGTGCTTTTTGGTAAGCTTTGGACAAATGTTCCACCAGAAGTCTATGGAAGTGGAGACCTGCTCCAAGGGCGTGCATGTATTGGCACCAGCTGCTTATGGAGCACTGTAGTTAGGAACATCCAAGCACACTCCAAGAAAGGAAGAAGACAGACCAGTTGTACTGGTTATTAGACATGGTTAAAGGGGTAAAAAACAAGAAAGAAACCCAACAAAAACCCTAAACCAACACACACGTTTGTGCCAAGCCAGTTATAAGAAGATAATCATGTGCTGGCCTAAGCCTCTGGCAGGAGTAAAACACTGTTAGCTGTCTTCTAGTTAGCTAAATATTAATCATCCTGTTTAGAACTAATCATGTCACTAACTGGTTAGAAACTTGGTTAAAGGTTGTGGTGCAGAGAAGGTGCACTGGTTTAGCTCTAGCTGCAGTATTCCTAGACTTCTACACAGAATGTGTTGAGCAAGGCAAATACAAGAGCAATATTCCAGTTGTTAATAAATTCATAAGGTTTTTGAAAGTGACATAGGAGGTTCTGAGTATGCTCTGCTGTTCTGAGAGAGCCTGAAACAACCCAAAACAGATTCTCTTCAGCTGCTGTAAAGGAACAGTGCAAGAATAGAATGTGTTTCATCTTGGCTTGCAGAGCAAGTAAGTACAGAGTAAGTAAGTACAGTAAATTGCTAGCATGCTTCATCTGTACCACAAAGCAAGACTGCCTGTCATTCACAAACAAATGTTGTTTCTAAGCTCTGTCACAGCTCCAGAAAGCATGTTGCATGCTCATGACAGAATGTCAGCAAGGAGGAGCAGACCAGAAAATAGCCTGAGAACTAAAAGATGCACACTATTTGGGGAAGGTGTAGGTTATTCAACACCTTTGAAATCATCTTGCAGCTTAAAATAAATGGAAAATCAAAAGAGCAGGCAGCAAGCCTTAGAAGCAATAGTATGAAGTAATGTATGAGTGATCATTTCATTGCTTATGCCTCAGCAGTAAGTGGCCAAACCTGCATAACATATTCAGAATCATGAATGTGACAGGATTGGGTTTGGAAGACTCATACAGTTCAAAGGCCTCACTTGTAGCTCCACATGTTCTTGAAACTCCCACAGTCCCTCAGGGCCTTAAAACCAGAATGCAATAGCATTCTCCTTTGAATCTCATGTGGTCTGACCTTTAGAAAGTCCTATTCAGATAGAAGAGAGGTGCCTAAACAGAGGATCAGCCAACTGTTCCTTTCTCTCTGGTATCAATACCAAAATTTCCAGAGCCACTGTCACTGTCAGGTGGTTAATGAATCACTGCTGGGATTCAGTCACTTGTCTTCGGACACTGGCCACACTCTTCTACAATCTTGACTTTGACAGAGACTGTGGTCAGCAAATGACCACGTTCTGGAAACTGGTGCAAGGCAACCTTCTCCTTATCATTGCCATGTCGCCAAAACTCCCTCAATAGCCTCATACTGTGCTACTCTGTGACGTTAGGAAAAGCCTGGCAGACAAGAATGAAGAAGACAAAAGAGCAAACAAAAAAAGCCAGGCTGCCAACTTACCACTTCTTCAGCAGCTTCAGGCTAGGAAAGCTTCTCTCTTTCTGTTAACCTTGAACAAAACAGGGAAGAAAATAATGGAAGACTCTTTCTGAAGTGTAATGTCAACAAAAGAGGGAAAGTTGAGGGAACGCTGCCAACTCTTCACACATCATGTTTTGTGAGAAAAGAAGAAAGTTTATGATATGTTACAGGACATTTCAACCTGATTTTGAGGTCTGAAACTTTACATGTATACAGTGATCAGCTCCAAAGAAGAATAAGCATTCCTCCCTGAGGACAGGAGGAAGGGCCAGCTGCCCTGGAATGGTGCAGGGTCCTGACCATGGCATATGATACTGAACAGTTATAAGGAACAAACCACTATGCACAAGACAAAGTAAAACGGTGGGGAGAAATGGAGATTATTACTCCATTAGCCCAATATCTGTCTTATCTCACTCCTGTATTGAAAGTTGCATACTAATAGCAGTCTTGTCAAAAAAGCAAAACAAAACATCCTGCTAGATGACACAATGCCTGTAACATGTGTGTACATCACCTCCCTAAATCTTACCTAGAGCAGAAAGGCACAGAGTCAAGTCTAACGCCCCGTCTTGAGCTCATCCTCTTTTCTAAAGTAACAAAACAATAAGAGCTTATAGTGGCCATCGCATTGCTCCAGATGCTCTGCTTTATAGGCAACACTAAATCACTGGTCAGGAAACAATATTTCATATATAATAATGGTTCTTTATATTGTAATTTCAGATTAAACAATTAACAAACAGAAAGTGCTGCAAATGCCAACAAAAGAGCATCGTATGGGTGTGCCAGATTTGGAGGCTGTAATTCACATCTCCCTGGTGAATTTTATTCTTCAGTCTTCCAAGTGAACATTGCAACTCACAGCCCCACTAAACTACAATAACGACAGGGGAAAAAACCCTCAGCTGTCAGTGTTTTGTCACAAGAAGAGGCTCAGAAAGGAATGAGAACAATATTCTCTTTTCTATATGGAATGTTGACATAAGTGCAGTTGACCAGTGTGTTTTTCTATTCCCATTAAACTACCAGATAAATGCACAAGGGATTATTTCTCAGGGACAAATATGGGCCGAAGTGTATGTAGGTTAAACCAAGGTGTGTATTCCCTAGGGATATCTCAGAAGATAAAAAGCAAGCCCTGACTACTATTTAAAGGCAGCACAGCAGACGGTTAAGTTACACCCAGGTGTGTCTTCCCTCAGGTGATCCCAAGGGAGAGATGCTGGGCCACTTTTCCTAGTTAATGGTGGCAGAATAGCTGGTTAGATTATGTCTGAAGTCATTTTGTAAGCTTATCATCCAAATGTTAGGATACAAAAATCGTAAGCCTCCAAAGCTATGTATGGTAACAAATGCTGCTGCCATCACTGCGTAATAAAATACAATGTATGAAAAAAAAAGGCAATAAGGCCACTATGAAATTAAATAATATTTTTATCAAAGGAATGAATTGATCCTCTGGCTGGACACAAGATGTAGGAAGTTCATAGGGAAGACCCCTCACTGACACATTTCCAGATCAACAAGACCACTCTTGCGTATTTTAAACAGCAGGAGGGGTTTATAGTGAGGTCAAAAGTGGTTTTCTGTGTAAGAAAGCCCGAGAACACCTCATGTTAAAGTTGATCAAACATTCTGAACTGGACACAAAGTCTCATGCACACCTTTGAGCTCAGCTTAGCCATTTCCAGGGCTTTGAAAAGCACCAGCTAGTCCAGGAAAAAAGGCTCAAACTATGGAACATAAGAAGATAATCATATTTTTTCAACTTCTATTACAAAATGAACTCATATACCCATAATGCAGCACTACAGGAAGCAGATCAGGCAGGATGGATGACTCCCCCTAAGCCAGAGAAACAAATAGGGAAGCAGGAGCTTGAGCCACTCGTTCTGGACAGATTACAAAGACATCCTGTCGTGGCGGTCATGCAGATGGGCATTTCTTTTCCCTCTTCTGTAGCTGCCTGTATGCATGCATCAAACAGTGCTACCACTTTAGTAATCTTCAATGGGCAGCTGAGCCTTCAAGAAAGGTGATCAGAGCCATTTCCACCTCCTGACATTATTACTTCAAACTCTAGTCTCAGTCAGACATCCCTGAATTGGTTCCACTGACTCACATTATGAATATTTACTCTGCAACTTTGATGGCTGCTAATTTTTTCCCCGAAAAAATGAAAGATCAGCTCTAGGAACAGGATTTAACAGTTCAGAATCACTGCCAGTACTGAGGTACTAAACAAGTACATTAGTCTTTCAACAAAAGCTCAGACCAAGGAGAAATGTAAAGGTAACTCATTACAATAGGCCAGTCTGGATCTGACAACACTACGTTTGTTCTGATGTAAGCTCCTTGATCTTTTCTATTCTTTACCTGTGGCATATGGCATCATCTCCTGAAGACCAAACTGGTTTACTTTAACAAAACTCTTCACATTGACTGCAAGATGGCTGTAAGGGAAAAAAAATGCTCTTTAAATTCTACAGAACTATTCTGCTACTCAAAGGATAAACACTACATAGCAGTACTGCTGGGTGGGCTACACTTTCCATGTCCACAAAGGTGAATGTTGATAAAAGACTGTGATACACCTTGGTAAGAAACAAGAAAAGTCTCCAGCAAATAGTGACACCCCCTTTCCTCTAGGTATTTCCTCCTTATAGTTATCCCAGGCAAGAAGAGATAACACTTGCCAGTCAGTGGTTCACTTTCATTCAGGATCTTATCTCTGCACTGCAATCGACCTGTGACGCCATCTCAAGTAAACACACCCAGCAACTTAATGTTAAGCTGCCTAGCTTAGGTACCAGTAACTACAGCACTGCAGCAGTCTGGGTTCCATGGCAGCTGCAAGGCTCCCTGCAGAGACTGGGTTAATAATCAGGCCATTAGCCTGCTTTGGTTCTGGGCTAGTGCAGTTAGTACCTAAGTTGCTAACATAAAACCACCTCAGATTTGTCTGTCTCAGCCATCAGAGTAAGAATGGTTGTTAAGGGTAGTGCAGAATTTGGGAATAATGAAGGAAAGGCATCAAGTGTACTGCAAACCACCTCAGAATCCTCCCTGCCAGCTTTAGACGTGGAACCCTGAGGAACATTAAATACAAAAGCCCTTGGAAATACAAGTAATTATCCAGCTCTATCTTTGAGATCAGGAAAGAGCATATCCACCAACACTCCATGTCTACTCCCTCTACAAGATCCAGCAGATAACTTGACAAAGTCTTTTTTGTCAAGTCTCAGAAGTTCCTAATAGATTAATAAAATCAAACTGGCAAACTCTCGATAGGAAATAATTCATCATAGGGAAACACATGGCTTTTCTTCCACCACTATTATGACATGCATATGCCATGGTAGATCTTTTCTATCACAAACCTGTGTAAAGTATTCTGCACCAGGAATCACAAAAACACTTCATGGATAGTATGAACTTAACATGGATATAAATACGTCCTCCAAAGCAGAGAAAATATTTTTATCAAAGTTTCAAGACCTTATTCAATATCTCACCATAATCGTGGGAGATAAACATGGGTGTACCTATACAATAACCTGGGGGCCGCAAAGATGTTTCTACTGTTTTGTGGAATGATGATAATTATATTTAGCACTCATTCAAGGCTTTTCATCTTCAAAGCATTTTACAAACATTAATTAATCCTCACAACACCCTATGAGGTAGGTAAGTGTTATTACAGTAGGTGTGATCAGGTTTGTGTAGGGGACTGTAGAGTGTGCACAAAGCCAGGTATGGGCAGCAGGAATACCTATTCCTGCAATTGCACATTTAGACTCATATTCCTCTCTACATACCTGCACACAAAAAACAAACCTCTCCACATAAATATATATACATACATGCCCACATGAATGCATACACTCCTCCAATCTAGTTCTATTTTTATGACTGTGTTAAGACATTCTGTTTTAGGAGAAGAGTATTACCTTGAGTATACTGGCCTTGTAGTGCTCCTCTTACATTTAAATGGTGCGACATGGTTTGACATTCTATGGTGGAGCCACAGGTCCTTTCCATGACAAGAGTTCAGACTGAACAAGCGCAAGACAGACACCTATTTCTGGCAGCTGGATGCTTTCTGATAGTATGGCAAAATCCATGCCAGGAAAGAGTGTTTTTAATAACCACAGGTAGATAATAGGTTTGCAAAACACAGTAACAGATGAGTATTTGAATTCAAAAGAAAACCAGTGAGGTTGAGAGGGAGCAGCACTCTCTTTCCAGACAGTTAGAGCTCGATACCTGCCCGACTCCTCTGAAGAATTACCAAGAGAACAAGGAAAAAAAAAAACCTGCAGCTTAGTCATATTTGTATTCTTATTAAATGCAGGACTGCCCGAGGCGAACAAGAGCTGATATCATAATTATTGGCTTGCCCAGCCAGCTGCCTTCTCTCACCTGATGTAAGATCAGATCTTTCCAGCCTTTGGAGACTCTGTACCGCTGAGCCTCCACTCTCTCTGCAGGGCTGTTTGAATGACCTAATCCTGTCCTGGAGCAGCAGCACGCCGTTTTGCTTCAGTAAAAAGGTAAGAGGAAACCTCTGACAACTTCATATGGCTTTTTAGAACTCAGCCGTGAAAGCCAAACGGAAGGGGGAGCAGAACTCTTTTGCCTTGGCTCATCTATTTAATCTGAAGTCCCCGAGGCTGACTTTGAAGAACTTGAGGCTGAGGGAAGGGGAAGGTCAGCGCCTACATCCCGTTCCCCAGCAACTCCTATATGTATTTATCAGCCGCGAGTGCAGAGTAGCAAGAGAAGGAGTCAAGAAAACACCAGGTAAGTTTAATAGATCTACTGGTCTGATACTGGGAGAAATGAAGACTTGTATGTGAATTCCTAAAGGAAAAGCTCTTCTTGTCTCAGGTGTAGACCAGCTTAATGTAAGCTACTTTGTGTTTGTTACAAAGAAAGGTGGAAGTGTTTACTATTACATGGGGAAAAAAGGAATTAAATAACAGAAGGAAAAACTATGAAAGTATTTCCACAAACAAAAAGTGTGAAACCTCATGTCTCACAGATCCATTATAGATTTATTCCAAACTTTTCCAATAACAAATCAAAACTTGGGAAGTTGCATGTTGTGAAATCCAGTTTGTTTTTACAGCGGCCTCTGTTTTCAATCTGTTGCTTTTGCCTCATGTGTTATGTAGTAGTAGACAAAAACTTTTTTAGACTTACTTCTATGACAAGGTGACTGAAGTGACATCCAGACAGGAGCTAGGATGTGTTGACTGCAGAAAAGACTGAATTTGAGTATTGCCAATGGAAACTCGTTTGTTATTTCTTTATATACACAGGAAGTCTATCACTTTCTTTTCACTTCTTAGTTTCAGACTGTTAGACTGACAGCAAGAAACGAACTGTTTGTGTTACAAACACAATAATTATCAAACCTATAAATAACAAGTAGCCACCATTCACTCCTGGCCCTCCTGCCAGTTTAGTGGACATCAGATTAAATCCTGGGGAATTGGACTTTATTCTATAAATGTTCGGGTTTATCTGACTCATGTGTCGCTAACTTGAATAACTGGATGGGGTTTAGGCTGAAAATGTATTTTGTGCACAAAAAGTTATGAGTATAGAACAAAAAAATATTATATATTTAGAGTGCATATTTCTTAAAGAGTAAAGGATTGTGTAGTTTGCTTTCAGCCAGGTAATACTCTGTATTCTATATGCAGCCAAGAAAATATACAACTAAAGCACATTGTTTACTTCATCCTGGTGAGGGGAGATGAACATGGGTACAAGTAGTATTAATGTAAATGAAGTAAGGGTCTGCATCCTCATCATTTGAGCACCTACACTCACCTCAAATGTTGTACTGTAGGAAAGTATAAGATTGTACACAAACAGACAGTTGTATAATATTGCTGTGTTCCTAGATACAACCAGAGCCATGTGTCAGTTCCTGAGATAGGAGTCAGTCGCGTACTCTGGGGAGTAAATGGAAGTATCTCTATGCCACTGTGATAGGTGTAAATAGAAATACACAAAGACACTTGCCATTACTGCAAAACACTGAGCTGAAAGAGGAAAGTGTAGAAAGAGGCTCACCCACATGAAGCAATGTCTTTCTGATCCATTCCTTGTAATAACAGGCTTTTCCTTTTATAGGACAATAGCTTGCTGCTCAAAGAGGGGTTTTGAAGGGGTTAATAAGAAAGACACATTAAAAAAACCCATAAAATACACTATGTCCTTTTAGAGCATCTACAGCACCTATTTTGTAAAAACAGAAATTAAAAGAAAACATAACTATTGAGGATTTCTGGAAATTAAACATTAACCACAACAATATTCTAAGCTTTTTGGCTGCAAACACCAGAAATTTAAGCCAGGCAGTAGTGTCATGCAGAACTACCTTAAATCATGAAATCACTCCCATAACCTTGTTTCATAGGCTGATAAGTGACCAAGAACAGGGGAACAATGATACAGTCTCCAAGCAAGCTGAAACAGAAATTTCCAAGTCCTCAAGAAACAGGGATAATTGATTCACATTAGAACCAAACGGAGACTTTGATGGCAACCCTGAGTGGCCACAGCTAGATCTGAGGTCCCAAATTCTGCAGTAATCCGTGCAATAACATTAAACGGCATAAAGTTGGGGAAAAAACCCCACCAAAACCGAAATCCAAACCAATCTTCCTCTCCCTCCCCCATATTTAGCCTTTAAAAGGTGGGGACTCAAAGCACTGAAGAGTGTATAAGGAAGAATTTTTACATATATTACTCTGTTCTGCTTAGAAACCAAACAATTACAGATGCAAAATATTCTAGCAGGTTACACCTCACTCCTGCAGAAATATTGGAAGCTGGCTCTTTCTGACTGTGTCCATTGGAAACTAAGCAAAAGTGTTATTTTGGATGTGGCACAAAAAAAAACAGTATTTGGTAGATCAGTGTCCATAAGCCATATAGGTAACTTCCAAGCAGATAGGATTTACTGTTTGTGGCCATGTCCTCTGTTGTTACTCACATACCCTGAGCTTTATGATTTGGGTCAAACACACCTCTGTGCTCTTCTGTACCTCAAAAATCATTAGGTCAAAATACAAAGAGGTTAATTACGGAGATAATGCAGATTGAGAGGTACAATAAAACCCTCCTCTCTCTCATCCATCTGTGAGTATGGCCAGTGCCACATCTCCCCAAAGCACTTCTTCATTGCATTCAGATTTAAGAGGTAGCAGCTCTCAAAAGCTGTGTAAGGCTGAGAGAGGCTGGAATACCCTGAGCAGGAGCCCATAAGTAAATACCCACAGACTGGCATCATTCTGAATACCTCGGGAAGCAGAGCTGTGAGATGCTGCTCTTTCTCCTGAGTCACTATTGAATCAATGCCCTAACATAACATGGTGCTATCAACAGGATGCTGTTTATATTCAAGACTAAAAGCTAAGTCTCAGCAAATTTGTTACCAAAGACACTATGAAATTTTTATTAAGATTAGGGAAATAATTCACTCTTTTGCCACATTTCAAACATAAATTCAAGTCATGCCCTCACAATCACAGCCCGCTGTGCTGCTGCTTCCCTAACTGGCTCCTCACCCCACACACATTCTGGGCTTTGTTGTTTCCTTTTAAATCAGTTAAGTCCTGTACAATATAGCCCATTTTTGCAGCCGTCTTGTGCAACTAAATCTTCTGGTCGTATATGAGATACTACCACGGGTATCTCCCACAACACTGAGAAAACTGAGAGCCCTCAACATAAACTAGCATGTTGTGCTCACTAACTTCCTGCAAACACCCTCTTCCAAGTGGCCTAGATGCCACTATTCTTCCTTCAAACCAGTACTTAAAAGAGCCACATATTCCAAACAACTGCAATAGGATATATTATTCTCTATTTTAATTTGGGATGCAAGACCTCTAGAGTTGTCCACAGAATAACATTGCTTTTTGCATCATATAAACAAAATAATAACACATAAGATCATTATATGTATCTTACCTAAACTCCCTAACATTTTCAAGTGAAACCTGCATTCTTTGTGCCCTGTTGAATGTTGCAGAGTATTGAAGGGAGCTGCTAAACGTGGTTAGCAAAGTGATCCCTGCAGAGGCTTTAGAAATCTCAACAGTGTTTTTTCTGAGGCTTAGTAAATATACATAAAATCTTTTTAAGATGTTTGGATGAGACAGGGCTCCTGCAATCCAGAGCATTATTATCTTTCTGTTGGTGAAGTGCTCAGAAATGAATGAAGCATATAGGGTGAGGTTCCATCAGAGTCATGTAATGAAGCTAAACATGCTGTCATTTTAACCCAATTTGTTTCCCTCTGTACTGCTGCCTCACCAGTTTGTTAGAGCCTCTCAAAGCAGCTCACCTAGTGTCAGCTTACAACTTCCACACCTAGCCCGTACTTTACTCCTGGAATGGGTAGGTATCCCTGCCCTGCAAACTCTTAACTGCTGGTTCAACAGACCTGCCAGGACAGGTCCCTGCAACATTCCCCTCTGTGGGCAAATGGTAGGATGCCAGAAATATTAGACAGGAACCTGTTCTCCCAGGAATGTAAGTAATTCATAGAAGGAAATAATTTACTATTTTCCCAGCTGGAATAATTAAACAGCTAGGCACTGTCCTCCCAAGCTGCAGAAAAGAAGAGCAAAGGAGGTGGGGGGGGGAAAGAGCTGGAATGTCCTTCAATATAAATTCTCTTCCAGACTAAACAATTTAATTCTGTGAAGCTTTCAGCATAAGCTTTCTTATGGGCCTCTTTTCTGGGCCTCTGAACACTCTCACTCCTCTCCTCCTCCAAGCTGGAGGTTCAAAATGCAGTGACCAAAACTGGACACAAACCTTCAGCTGACACTCTTCCAAGAGCAAGAGGACTTACTTCTTAAGTCCCACAGCATATATTTCTGCAAGCACCCTGTACCTGCCAGTACGTCTGCCTTTTACATTATGGCATGATGTGGCTTATGTAGCTCTGCTTGTAACCTATTAAAACCTGTACATCTTTTTATACAGTCACTTATTCTCATTCACTATCTGCAGGGTTTATTATTCCTGCCAAGATGTTGAACTCAGTTATCACTGAACTGCATTTTACTTTCTCCACATCGTTTTTCCTGACTCCTTTTGAATATTAATCCTCTCCTCTAAATCCATATGCAAAGCCTTCCATCTTCATGCTGTCTCCAAATACGATTAGCATTCCTCTCTAGTCTATCATGCAAGTCATTAGTGAAAATCCCAAGTAGTAACAGACTCTCCAAGAAATCCACTCAAAATACCCTTTCATTCTGACAACAGCCAGTATGGACTCTTAATGTTCTGTTCCACCCACCTTTACCTCCTCTCTAGTAGAATTTTACCTAAAATGCATGTTCTTAGTTTGCTCACGAGAACATCATGGGAGACAGTGTAGAAGCCTCAGTAAAGTAAAGCTGTATTACCCATAGACCTTCTCCTCTTCTGGCAAGGCCAGTCTACAGGGGAACTACCCTGGTATGACAGTCGCTTAGCAAATTCATAATAGATTTTACTTTTGCCTTTTCTTCCTTACTTCGGTGTTTTGGTGTTTGCTCAGTTTTGGACATTTCTGGGAATTCGAGTTAAATCTGCCATCTGTAATTCCCTCACTTGCTAATTTACAGACAGGCACTGTATTTACCTCCTTTCGGTGCTGTATAGGGCACTCACACTCAGCGCATTCTCAAAGACCTGCAGTTCTGCAGTAATTTCAGCTGATTCTCCAAATTCACTTGGATGAAATTAATTGGGGCGACTGAACCTGAAGACGTCAAAAGGCCTCAGCCCTGTCCTCTGGGAGGGGAGAACACCCGTAGCCTTCAGTGTATGAGATCAGAGACAAACAGCATTAATATTCCAGGATTTCTCATCCTCTGACTTGGCATTGCCCCGTTAGTTTTCCATTGGGCTTTAAGGTCAGTAATTAATGAATGCCCTACTTTTCCACCTAGGAATAGATTTGGGATGGTTTGTTTTCTTTTTCTTTGAAATGCAGAGTGTCTAGAGAGCACCTGCTCCATCACATGGGGCTGGGGTCAGCTTTGTGCTATCTGAATTCTGGTTTGGTAACACCCAAGAGATCCTATTGTCTAACATCTTTTATATGAACCTTTCAAAGCACTGAAAAATTACATAGTAGGACCAGCATTTTCAAGATTAGCCATTAATGCAAGGTGCTGTTTGGGATAGTCTGCACACCGCCTTCTCAGGAGTTGAGCAATAGTCTCACTTATTTAAATCTATGGAAATTTACTGTCCATAAGTATATATCAGCTCAGTGCACAGCTTAAAATACCTGTACTCCGATGGAAAAACTCTTTGCATCACATTTCCATTCAGTGCTTAAGACTCGCTAGAAAAATAGTAAAGGCTTCCTGAATTTCTGTCCATCCTCACAGAGGTGAGTTCCCTGCAGCCTAATTTCACATGCATTGGCTGGCAGCAGCTTTCAGCAGCCAAAATGAACAGCTGAAAATCAAATGGGGCACAGCATAACTCAGTCATTTGATCTTTTTTCCTCTCTGACTCTACAAACAGGAAAAACTAAGCCAGATGTATCGATATGTTTGTGTGCTGTGTAGAATGGCTCAAAAGGAGTGCAAAGGGGGCTGCAAATTTTGGCTCAAAGTGATGATTTTCCTTATTGTTGAAAGCCTCCACAGAAAAAGTCATGTTAAAGAACATGTTCAATAAAAATAGGAAAAGGTCAGGTTTAGAAGATTTTCCCACATATAGAGACACATACAGATTTGAGAAAGATGACAAACTGAAATTTGAGAGAAGGGAAATGTGGAAACTGGAAATAGTGTACACTGAAACTGAAGGTAGAATGTACCAGGAGTGAACTCCTTGAATTGAACAGTATGGATAATCAAATCTTATCATCATGGAATTCTGAAAACAAGCATGATGGATTTATGCTACTTGCTTACGGGTTTTAGACACCAAGAAACAAGTTTCCCCCTTTATTTTTCATACCAATGGAAAAACATGTATTCTTGACAAAACTGTGTTAAAAAAAGTGATTTTTGTGTACTCACTGTTCCAGCAGCACTGAGTTTCTCAAAAACTGTAAGACAGGTCAAGAATTACAATAAGGAAAGTGAGAACTGGCAGTATTTAACTTGGATAGGGAGAAGGAAAGGAATAGTTGATAGAAAACCAAATCAAGAGCCCATAAGAAGAGTTCCTTTGCCCTAGTTTAGCAAGTCAGATTTGACAATGAGTTCATTAGTGATGTTTAATGTTCAAACAAGCATCCATGGGTTTTGTAACAGACACAGGGCCTGATTTCCCTGACAGAAGAGCTAGGCATGTGCTTTTCATTTTGTTTTCCTGCTGATACTCTTCACTTCAATCTAGCTGACCTGGCATTGAGCAGGCAAGTTGGACTAGATGAGCTCCTGAGGTCCCTTCCAGCCTCAGCCTTCCTGTGACTGAATCTTTCCAATGGTATTCCTGATGGTATATAGATCTTGTTATGGATTGGAAACAATAGCTGTGAAAACCAGGCATCTTATATCTCTGCTCTACTCCCAACCACTGAGCAAAACGGCCTTTGACCATAGCATGAGATCTGCTGTAGGAACCTACCGTCACCACAAAACAAGCTGACAAAGACAGCAAAGTATGAGGTTGGTTCCAGCAGCTGAGCGGCCTCTTCACCAGCAGAGAGTAATGAAAACTGACAAAAGCTTCTCATACAGAAATTCACTTCGCACAGCTTCAGATACAACTAATCCCAAACACAAATCTTCTCTTTGACTATAAAACACCTTGCTGACAGCTACCACAATGTAAAATTCTGTTTTCCACAGGAGAACATATTAAATCAGAGGGAATAACTAGAGGAATGCAAAAAAGTCTAAAATTAAACATGTTCTTTAATTTCAAGATTTTTCTTCGTGAATAAGTATCTAAAAAGTCTCCAAACAACATGCTATTTGCTCAGGACCCTGCTTTACTTGCTGACCTCTTTATTTTGCTCTTCTACATCTGTAACACTATGTTCTGGTTTTGCGTTCCAGTCTGTAGTCCCCCCAAATACTTCAACATCATAAATGTAGTCCTACACTCATTTAGTCAATCTGAAAAAGCTCAAACACTAGAAAGAGTGAAAAACTGTATTACAGAGAGATCTTTACAAGGAAGTAAAATGTTGAGCTGTTGTTGTTATCAATGTTGATGCAGATTTGGGGGGGTTATAAAACATAAAAACCTTTTAATATTTCAATTTGCTTTTTTCTCCTGGAATTACTATTAGTAGCTCCAGAGTTATCAACAGTATGAAACTGTACTTCCAGTCCCTTCATGAATATTCTTTATCAGGTGTGTGTTGGAAACAAACACCTATAAAAAGTTTAATTTGCATTATTTTTTATGTATAAGAAAGCAGAATGGCTTTTGGAATAGGTTTAGTTTTATGTCTCTTTCTTTAATGTGGTAATCCCCTTAGTTCAGTTCATTATGTTTTATGTATCACTGAAATTTAATACTTTAAGAGAAGAAATGAGCATAGTTTCAAGCTCTTTATAGCTGGTTGCTCCCAAAAATGTAAGATTCCATTTCAGTAAAGGAGTTAATTTTTCACACTAAGGAGAAACTGGACAAAATCCTTCTTAAAGCAGGGACAAGTCTCTAGGGAAGAATCTCATGTATTTCATAAGCTGCATGAGGATACCTGTATGTCAAATGCAACATGAGTATAGGGGGAAATGCAGGACTTATATAATTCCTATATAAGCCTTATATATTATATTCCTATATTAGCCTTTTTCTCATTTCTAATTTTCACCTCTATTAAGGATTTGTGAAAGAGCATCAAGGATGTGTATTTAATTCAATACTCTTGCTTAAGTGATGCTTCCTCCATGAGACAGAGACTGTTTATTCAGACTGTTTATTGCAAAACTGTTTCTGTACACGCTGGTTTTGGATGGCTGCAGTTTCTGTGAAATTCCAGTCCTTTATTTCAAGGGTGGTTTTGCCTTATGTTTTGCGATGAAAGAAATCTCTATTTTCTAAAGTTGCTGTGGTCTTCCTATAAGCAAGAGATGGGGAAGGCTACTTATTGTGCATTAGAAATCAATTTCTCCTAAAAAAATCCTGCAAGCTTTGCATTTCCTAGTTTTTGTGATTTCCTTAATCTATCTTAAATTATTCTTTTTAATATTTTCCCAGAAGATATTTCAATTAACCATAATTTGCGACAGAAAGAATTAAAAAAACTATCAGTGACTGTAGCAACAATGTTTAAACTAAAGCAGGGGAAGTTCAGGTTAGGCATAAGTCAGAAGTTCTTCCCTGTGAGGGTGCTGAGGCACTAGCACAGGGTGCCCAGAGAAGTGGTGGCTGCCCCATTCCTGGCAGTGTTCAAGGCCAGGTTGGACAGCGTTTGGAGCAACCTGCTCTAGTGGAAGGTGTCCCTGCCCATGGCAGGGAATTGGGACTGGATAAGCTTTAAGGTCCCTTCCAACACAACCCATTCTATGATTTTATGATTTTATTTGTTGCCTCACTTATCAGTGTAACAGACACACCCTGAAGGGATCAATTCATGAGACTGGGCACACAAGCAGAATGTGGATTTTGTTAAGTAACAGTGGAAAGCCAAGGCATTATTTTGATGGAGATTCCGTGTTATTTCAGATACTCATTTAAAGTCAAAATACTTAAGCATGGGAAAGGCCACTCTTATGGTCACCATTTCTTAGATACTCTATTGATTGAGCACTTTGGAGATTTAAGATGGGCAATGAATCCCCTCAAGAGGGGAATGCAGGTCAGATTTGTGCATTTTCTTCTCAGTGGTTTTGCTGAGCACAGGGACCATAATAAATTCCTTAGTTCTGCTCTCCTGTTCAGTCAGATAATGCCCAAATAAAGAAATCAATATAAAAGCACCTCACACTGCACAAGGCAGATGAACCTGGCTGAAAAAAGTTCGGTCTAGATGAACAACTTATATTATTTTGCATCATTTTAAGGCATGTTGGCTTGAACAATGTGCTTTTAAGCAAATAGGAATGTAGAAGTGGGGAAAGAAACTTGGCTTTGTCTTCCTCCTCTTTTAATTTTCACAAAGCTTGGAGGATTTTCCTAAAAGGGTTGAAATAGATGGAGAATTAGATAAAATTAACTTCAAAATCCAATAGGTATTGTGGATAGCTTTTCTTTTACGGATGCTTTTACCAGTCAGGAAGCAGTGTTTATGAAACAGATATAAACTCTAGGAATAAATTAGGCACTGGGAAAAGAGGTGGGTGTAGCAGAGGAGTGAGTACTTGGAAAGTGGGGAGGGTGAAGGGAAGAACAGGCATCGGTCACTTCACAATGAAGCAGAGAGAAGGTTAATTGGGTGAATGAACTTTGGTGCAACTTAATCTGTTGGATATGGCCAACAGTCACAGTTTTTAGAGGTTCTTATGCTGTCTCATATCACTGTAAATGGGGATGGGTTTGTCTGTGCCTATTCTCTCATAACTTCCCACATTTTGCTATCTTTCTTATCCCTTGAGAACTTCCTTTGTACTTGTACTAACAGCAGACTAAGTTTTCCAAGGCTTACAAAGAATGAACACAATCCTTCCTGGGGAGTTTAATGCCTCCATGCACAACTCCTCATTTTGTTCATCCTATTAGATTTGTGTTTCTTTCCCCATCCCTCCTTTATTTAGTCTTCCTAATTTCAAGTCACTTGTATCTCATCTTGTTCTCAGCAGTTAGTCCTTCCTAAAGGATTAGCATATTTGTATGTTACTCATTTTTTGCAAAACAATGTCAGGCCATATTTTCCCATAAGGTTCTTTAATCTCCAAATTGCCCCTCATTTATTCTTCTGTCTGCCTGTCTCTTGCTCCTCCTGGTATTCCAAAGACAGTGTTTTAAATTACAAAACTAACTTCTCAAGTTGATGCTGGGATGTGAATGACTTTGTGATGTGGGGGAAGGGAGAGAAGAGGCTTAGGATAATCAGGTATTTGCCCTTTTATTTCTTCACCTTGATTTTTTTCTCTCTCCCTTCTCCATAACTGGAGTGTTTGTTCTGTAAGTAGACAGCTGTACCTCTACAAATATGTTACCTTTACACTGCAGAGAATTTATGCCACTGGAACATGAGACATTGTCTGGGTTTATGTCTTTAAAACAGTGTGCAATGCAATGCACATGATACCGAAACATCCATCCCGGGTGAAACCAAAGGCCCATCTAGGCCAGCATCCTATTTCCAGCAATAGACAAGACTAAACATGAGAGGAAAGCACAGAAACAGTAAACACAGTTTGTAAGTCACAGACCTCTGAAGTCAGATCTGGTGTCCATCTATTGAATAAGCCACAAGGGATTTTCCTTTCTATGAACTTGTCCAGCCATCCCTTGAATCCATACAAAGCCTCTGTGGTAGGGCCTTGCACAGCTCAGCTACACACTGTGTAAAGAACCAACTAATTTTGCTAGTTTTGCATCTCCTTCCTACCAGGCATTGGAGCTGTTGAGTTAGGAATATGCCTTCAATGCCTGTTTCCCCTCCCTGTGCCTTCTGGGATTTAATACATCTCTTCCATTCTATCACTATCAATTTCTTCCAGGTCAAAGCCACTTACTTATTCCTCACATATGGAAGCTGGACCAAACCTTTGACCAGACTTTCAGACCTCTCCTCAACTTATTCTACACAACTGTTTCCTTTTTAAGACAGGGAGAACCAGAACTGCAAACTGTTCAAGACAGCAACACACCACAGTTTTATATTGTGGAAGAAACTTTTTATCTGCTAGTTCTGGTTTTCCTTCCCATGTCTTTTTACTGTTCCTTCCCCTAATCTTTATCACAGCTGTTCAGAATAACAGTTAGCACCTGCAAATTATCAGCCCAATTTCCCCACATACCTGTTTGAAATACTCTAACATGCTAGGCAGCATTGACAGCTGCACATACAGAAACAACACTGATGGTTTGGGGACAGAAAGGCTATTGCTAGGACTGGAGGGTGGGTTCCCTCCAAAGAATAAATAGCATTCTCCATTATTTCTCCCTGCATCTTTAGTACTTTATATGCAACATTTTTCATGCATGCCTAGGAATAAGTGTCAGCAGAATACATCACTCCAAATCAGCTGGGCTTCTGTGAGGAGCTGAGTTAGTTACCAGCTGCAGGTGAAAGACCTTTGATCTTAAAAAGCCCAAGCAGGACCTTGAGTCTTTCTTTGGGTTTGTTTCTTTCTTTTCAGAGCTTTCTCCAGAATCTAAATGCTTGAACCAGTGCCGCATTACTTCTGAGTGCATACGCACTGAGTCAGAGGCCTGTGTCAGCTACACTGCAGAACCCAGACGGTAAAACAAGTACAAACTGTAGTTTGCACTGATTCAGTTTAATTCAGTGTAAAACTAACAGAATTGTAACTTACAGCAGCTTTGCTTGCTGACATGAAGAACTCAGAACAGGAGATAACAGGTGAAATTCCCCTGTTATACCTGTATTGTAGTCAGACATTTGCAAAGCAAGAACTCCAAGCCCATTTCAGTTAAACAGCCCCTGAACTATCTGTGTGCCTGCTCTCTCTGCTTAACACAACCCTGCTCAGTGAATCAGTCAAAGGTTTTTGGTTGGGTTTTTTTTTTGTTTTAACATACTCAGCTTACGACTGTGCAAATAAGATTCCCAAATCCATTCCTCAGATCAAATAAAGGTAATTACAGAGCTTACTGTGGGCGATTCCCAGTGGGAGGGTGGGAGTGGCCACGGGTGGGGCTGCAAGGTGAATACTGTACATGCACAACAGAGAAAATGGGAATGTACCACACCCATCATAAAACATGCTGCCACAGCCAGCAACAGAAACCATTAGGGTGGATCATCATACACACCTTCTCATAAAGACAGAAAGATGGCATGAGATCCCAAGATGAACTCTCAAGTCACAGGGAGATGAGCATGACTCACTGAGAGGGAAAAGGAACGTAAAACAAATTATGAGACTGCTGAAGGATCTATGCCATGTGTCCCCCATGTTCCCCCTACACGATGTTCCCCTAAGAGGATGAATAGGGTACACCCCATTGCATACAGCCCTTAAGCCGTCAATAGGTAATTCGTGGGAACAGCTTACTATTAATCACGTGTATTACACCAGCACATAAGCAGCAAGGGACAGGGCCACAAGATGTTCCATCCTGGGTACAGAGTAGCTGACAATTCCTGACCCATGCTATGTATTATAGTGGTTCTTGCATTTACTGAAACGTTAACCAATGTCATCTCTTTAAAACCAACTGACATTTCAATTAAAATCTAACGAATTCTAGAAAAAGAGATCTCACAGAAAATGCTGTTGACAGCCCATGAACCACTGTGTCAACCAAGAACTAGAATAGTCATAGTAGAAGGGAAAGGGATACATTGGAATATATCAGAACAATGCGATAGAAGAAAGTAAAGTGATGTGGACTGTCATTGCAGGGAGAGGGAATGAAAGAGGATGGGTAAAGGAACACTCAGCAGGTGACAACCTACACGGTAATTGCAGAAAGGGACACCGAATGAAAAAAAAAGACAGTGCAAAAGAGGGCTATTATAAAAGGCAAGAATGAAGCACAGGTGCAGGAACTGCAAGGGATACCTGGAGAAAAGCAAAGGGATAATTCCCAAGCATATTCTCCTTGCTTCCAGCATCTGCAGTTCATTATTTTTGATCCAAAGAAGGCATCGAACTACCATCCAACTTAATGGCTAGCTGCTTTCTCTTTGCTTCTTCCTCAGACTTTTCTATGTCCCATGATTGCACTGATCCCTGCTATACATGTTGCATCTATATACTGCCACTCCCCAGACCTGCTGCAGAGTAAAACTTGCTCTGAATTCAGCACAAAGAATTCAGTTACACACTTGCTACAATCAGCCTATGAACACGCTATGCCGTTATCTCCTGTGCTGGTTTGACCTGCCAACCAAGTTGGTTATTCATGAAAGAATCACAGAGTTTCTGTATCATATTAACTACTTCAACCTTTGGAACTGTGTCTGACTTCATGCTTAGATGTCTAGTATAAAGCAATGAAATTTCATTCAGGAAACAGCGCAATCATTCATCCAGAAAACAGGACAGGGTATGCAAAGGGTTTGGAAAATACCATCAAAGTTGCTGGGCTGGTAGGGAGAGGTAACAGCTTTTCTTATTACGTTAGCTGGTGTAGTTGGAAAACATATTCATGTTTATCATGAAGAGGAAAAAATCCAAATGACAAACTCACCTTCTTAGCAAAGTTGTTCCACACTTGGCTTCTGTTCTGAGCTCATTATATACCTGTGAGGGGCTTTTCTCCATCAAGGGCTTGCCAAGTGACGGGGCTGATTGGTCTACAAGAAATAGTGTTATCTCAGCCATACTGCATAAATTTCTGCCACGCTTTCTACTTGTGCATAATGAATACTTTAGCATTAGATATAAAATAGATGCCCAAAATCCATAGAATATACTAAGGAACAATTCTGCAATCTTCTTTTCTGGGTTTTGAGTGAATTGCTGTATACCTGGGGAGTATCTGCTGTGTAGATACTGTGGAATGCCTGCATCCTGAATGCTACATGTTGTTTTGGTCCCAGAAAGATGTTAGCAGAAGTAAAAGTTGTTCAACAGAGGCTTCAGGTATAACCAAAAGCTGCAGGTATAACCCAAAGCTTCAGAATGAGGATTTACTAAGAAAGTTTCAGCCTGGAAAAGAGGAAAGTGGAGCACAGATGTAATAAATCAGAGCCTTCTGCAAGGACTTTTTGAAGGTTGCTTATACAGAGAGCTGTAGTATTTTATAAGTGTGTTCCTAGAGCAGATTAAAAACCTGCTGCAAACACCCCACTCTTCTCTCCACCTACCAGGAAACTCCTCACCACTCCTGCTTCAAGAGCACATCTGGACACAGTGGCAATTACCCTAAGTCTCTCTAGAGCACACAGTGGTATTCAGCCTTGCCTACAGGTAGCCCTTAATGAAAAGAAATAAACCCTGATAATTCAGGAATGATCTCATGAAAAAATGGCATCCTTCTCTTAAGTGAATTCACCTTGATGTAGGTGACCTGAAATTTTGGCAGACTTCTTAATGGCCTGTGACACTGCAGACTGCTTCACTGTCTATCACTCTTCAGGTTCTCAGAGAATTGCCAGATCCAGGTTGCTTCCTTATCATTTTCCCATTTGTCATTATATCACTTGCTATTTCATAATGCCACCATGTTTCTAGCACCCATTTCCCTTCAGTAATATTTGTGTTAACAATCTTAATTTACTACTACATGTGGATGTCATTAATGCATTAACTTTCTCTCAAATCTCTAATGAAAATAATAAATTGCATTAGACAATGTTAAACCCTAACATCTCCCACTAGACAAACCTGCTCAGTTTAGAGTTAGCAAACAAAGTTCATCATTTTTCTAGACAAGTGCCAGTTCACATAACAAGCCTCAAACCCAAACCCACATGGGATTATTCCACAACCAGATCTACTTGAGTAGAATCCACACTTCTATGGAGTTCTGAAAACCAGCTACAAACATGTAAACTCACTCACTGTTGTAACATTCAGGCTATTTATAACACTCTCAGAGTAACTATTCCATAGGAATTGATTCACATAGAAAGATGTAACATCATGCAAGCTGTAAAGCAGCTGTAGCCAGATGCTTCTTCCTCTCCAACAGTTACTAAAAGCAAACACATCCCATGTAATATGATGCAGAAAGGGTTTCATGGTTGCAAACTTTCTTCACCCGTAGTTGAGATTATCACTGCTCCGGCCCTGATGAATTAAGCTTGTTTCCCACATGCTCCTACTAAATATGCAGAAGTCATTGCCAAAGATAGCTAAATGTGGGCAGTAACCACTACCTAACCATGAGAGGATTGAGCTCAGAGCCCTTGAATAAGAAAGCAAAAATAGCATAGTTAGAGAGACTTCCAAACAGATCTAAATTCAGAAGAGAAGAAAATACCACCCTTAGAAGCTCTGTAACAGCTACTCAAGTATCCTATAATCAAGGTCCAATACATACTATTAAGAGAAGCAGAAAGCAGTAAGAAATTCTAACCAGAGTTTAGTGCTGTGCAGATTGAAATCCTGCTCCTGAAAATGTCTTCTGAAAATAGGGTAAGCCTTAGTGACAAGAATGTTAGAGATCAACAAAGCCATCACCAACCACGACCCAGCATGTTTGGTGTTGATCTGTCAGCAATAAGCTTAGAAAAATCTTGAATTCATTGTAAACCACAAAAATTTCTGATTCTCATTGATAAATTCCTTTTCTTCTGGAAGTTTCCCATATAAATTATTGCATGTAGAAATATTCCTGTCTCCATGGCAAGTGCTAGGTACAAAATTTTGGTCATTTCTACAATATTTGGAACTTGGCATCATTGAGAGACAGATTTTTAACTATAAACTGGCTTCTCTGACTCCTTTCTCATAAGAGTCAGGAAAAAAAAAAGTCACAAATAGTTACTTCTTTCTTACAATGAAAAGCATCAGCGTGATGAGGAGAGGAAAAAAGATGATTTAGCATTTTGGGGAGGGGGTAGAGAAGAGAGTAGGTCACAGAAGCCAGTGTCAAGCAAGGATCAGTGAGCTGCCTAAGGCATGCATGCAGAATGAATTATGAATTGGGGAACATCCAAACACACCTTCCTCTCATGAAAACTGATCTCAGCCCCAAGGGATGAAGAGGGCATTTACAGTAACATGCAGCGTGGAGTGCAGTTCGGATTGCTGAGGCCGAGCTTTGATGAAGTGTATCACCAGCAAAATAGTCAGAAAAGACACAAACCCCAGAATTGTTTAAGCTATGGATTGCTGCCACTGGACTTCAGTCATGCAGAGCTAATAGATCAGCTGCTGCTATCTTGCTTATCCAAACGCTCAGCTGAGGTTACAGGTTCTCACTCTTTTCTTCTTGGAAGATAGTTATCACATCACCGGAGCCCAGGATTGTCACGCAACATTTACAGAAGTCAAAATGACATAAGCTAGGGAGAATTTGTTCCAGCTACATCTGGGATAATCAGACACCCTTTTCCAAATCAAAGCATCATTGTTTTCTTTAACAGGTCCTCTAGCTTGACAACCCACAATTTCCTTAAGCTCTCTGTCTCCCAGTAACACTTCATTGTAAATGATTTCATGTAATCCCGATTACTGACAACCTCCACTGACTGTAATCTCTTGTCTTAAGGAGGATTTGCCAGTAAGTGGTCTGATTTCTCTTTGCTAAATTCTCTATTAAGAATGCAAAGTGGTTTTGTTGTTTGGGGTTTTTGTTATACATTCTTTCTACAATTAAAGTTAGTGTCACAAAGGGACATTTTAAAAACAAGAAAATGAGATTTAAAGAACTGCAACATCAAAGGGTTTTCAGTATGTTAATTTGGCAGTTTCTACTTAACCTGTATTCACAGCCAGTTGTGATACATACCACTGCAAGTGAGGCTGCAAATGGCTTTTGGAGCGAGAAGCTTGGACTCCAAGAAAAACTAGGAAGTCAGAAGTATGTGGCCAGGAGGTTTTTCTCTCACAGCAAGATGTATCCATAGCATGCCAGCTCCAGAATAAGGATAACTCAGAGAGGCAGCTACTCCTGAGCTGCTGAAGAATGGTGCTGATTTTACTGTGTAAACTGAAAACAGCACTGTGGTTATAGGCTTGGGATTTTTCCCCCTATGGGAGATCCCTCTGAAATGGATTCCTGACAAAGGCACTAAGCAACCACCACTGAATGCAGATGATCATCTTGACATTGTTTTAGTACAAGGCTGCTTCTCCTTTAATATTCAGCAAAGCACTTTCACTATGCAGGGGGGATTTTTATAGTTTTAAACCAGCAGTAAAATGCCTCATATCTCATCAGCCTCCATGAGAGCAAAATTAAATTCACAAACAAAAGTCTTGGAGGGGAGACACAATAATAATTTGGTTTTCCTGGTTGTTTTGTATTGGCTGCCCAAATAACCATGAAATATTCACTAAGTTTTCAGAGACTAAGTCTGGTTGCCTTCAGTAAGCCCAGCCAGAGCTTTCTAACGTGTTGAATTAGCTCTTTAGATAATGCTTCTTTTTACCTGCCTCTATCACAGAAACTAATGGTAAACACAATGAAAACAGAAAAGCTTCAGGCATTATCTAAAATCCAGAGCTTTTAGACTTACCTATTTTGTTATTTTCATTAATCTGATTTTCTTGAAGTTCGTCCTTTTCCTTTACTTGTGACTATTTGACAAATGTCTGTTGCAATGTAAAAGCCACTGGACAAGAATCCTAACCTACAAAAGCTTCTCATAAAATTCTAATGCATAAGACCACAAATTAGAAAGCTAGGTTGAAAAATTGCAGTATAAAAGAGAGGTCAGACACAGCTTTGCATAACCTGAAGACAAGTGGAAACCAGTACTAAGAGGGCAGATAGTGTGGAACATTTACAAATATACACACATGTATTTCCTAGTTGTCAGTTTTCCCATCTGCTTCTTTCCAAGTGAGAGTTAGTAGGAAGTCTATCTCCTCACCAGCCTCCAGAAAAGAGACTGCACCTAAGAAATCTCTGAACTTTATCTAACATCATTTTTTCCTGATATACTACTATAGGTCTCATACTTGATTTCCAAGGCCCATTGTGCTTTATCCCCTCAGGCTGTGCAGTCTTACTCAACATAAATACAGATTTATCTTTGAACTATAAAGACAAAAAGGTTTTCCACATTTCTAGGTGATATATCTTTGTAAACCAAACCTAATAAAGCCCTTATTTACCTAACAGCCATTTAAACGCGTGGCAAAGACCTTGCAAATTAACCCTTGAAGTGGCTTTTTTCCCCCTGACTTGTACACCTAAAATGTAAAATCTAAGCTATGTACACAAGAAATCTTGACATAGGCACACACTTGGTGCAGCGTTATATGTGTGACATAAGAGGGTGTATGGTTGCAGTGTACAAGGACTGGGAAAACACACGTTAGAAAACAAAATCCAAGAAGATTAAATGTGTTTCTCTTAATCCAAAGAGCATCATCAGATATGTCTCACATATCCCAAAGATCAAAGATTGGGAACTTGAGAGGAGATCAGACTAACAAAAATAGGTATGGAATGATGGAGTTATTTACATCTCTCAGATATATTTAATAATGCAAAACAGAATGAAAAGGCTGAAGAGATTGGTACTAATGAAAAAGCAAAATGAAACCATCAGTCTGTAGCAATCATCAGTCTGAGTAATGCCATCATTCTGAGTAAAATCAAAACCCTCTTCATTTGGTTTAGTCCCACAGAAAGCAACTGGGGTGCATTTATATTCCCATATCTCAATAAAGTAATATCGTTCAATTTGCATAACACCAAGATGATATATTTTCATTCATTTATGACCTTACAGAAAACAAACGAATTACTTATTTTTATAAAAATCATGTGGTAAATCCATCTAAACTCTGTATCAGAGTTTATAATCATTATAATTGTAATTACATCTACAGAACACTTCTTTAACAGAAAAAAAAACAGATAATTCAACTGAATTAGGAGTTCATCAGGACAGGGACTGTCCAGCTGCATGTCTGACACTGCCTCATCACTGCACATAACACGGTGGCTTCTTTTACAGTTTAAGTTTTAGAAACTATTTATTGTCATTTGATTTTGTCCTGACAGGGTTTCTGCCTGCGTGGCTCTGGTGATGGTTTCACTACTCCAAGATCAAGCAAATATTAAGTTTTCTTCTTCGGACACTCTGGAAAGGGACCAACAGGACCTCATGAAGACACCGGGGGACTCAATATCCCCAGTTCAGCAAACTGTGAGTAAGCTGACCCAGTTCTGTTCTCTCTCTTCAGAGGCACAAGTTCAGATACACCACTCAGCAACTGCTGTACGAAATCTCAGCATTCTTAATGGGCATTGGAAGTTTTACTCTTGAAGAGCAGAAACCTGAGTTATTCTTCTGAGCTAATCTTAAACTCCCTGCTAAGTTTCCTATTTGATTGCTTAAAAATCCTATTACTTTAAAAGCAGGAAATCCATCTAGATACGAATCCAGCAAAAATACTACATTTAAAGTAATTCTCATCCTGTTTCTAAAATAAATAAATAAAAAAGCAGACAGACAGAAAGACATCAGAACTCTGTTTATGCCCTGCCAGTAGAGGATACCTTCAAGCACTTCAGAATTCATTGGGTCTTGTTTGGAATAAAATGATCTCTCTCCTGTTGCCTGTATATTCATCATGTTTACCTTTCCTAACAAAAGTATAACTGAGAATGGTGGCTTTCATCAAGCAACAGCCAAATAACCACTCTCACAGAATGGTTAGGGTTGGAAAGGACCTTAGGATCATCTAGTTGATGCACGGCCATTCATATGACTTAATATAATTAAATCGGGGGTGTGTGTGAAATCCTTATTTAACAAAAGCTATCATAAACACATGTACATAGGATTATAGAGAAGATCAAGGAAGCAAGAAATAGGAAGTTACAAACGGAGCATGTCTGCGTTCATGCGAGAAGGCAAAAGTGTCACGAGGCCAGATTTGCTTTCTGCGAGACTCTGTGACAGAACAAAACATTAACAGCTTTAATACAGACCCATGTGCAAGAGAATGAAGAAGCTGTACCATGCGACACTCAGAAAGCACTGGCTTTTACGCTAACTTCCCTTTGGGACTTGTTGGAATGTGGCTTTTCCATGAAGGCACATGATCCTTTACCTCTTCTCCAAAAGTACTGTAAGACCAACCTGCATTTGGAGAGGAAAGGACAAAAGGGAACACTTGATCATCTGGTCTTTTTGTGTAACACAGAACATTATATTTTCCCCTTCGCTGAGCACAATAACCTGCTCTTGACTTAAGCACGTCTTGTCAACAGGCATCCAAGTTGTTACTCATCCTTGATGTCAGGGAAAATATGCATAATTTCTAAGCTGAATGTGTTCAGCTCCAGGATCCAGACACTAGTTCTTGTTAAGCCTTTCTCTTCTAGATTAAAGAGCACTTCAGTAGCTGTTATTTTCTTTTTGCTGAAGTGCAAAAGGGAAGGGAGGAGATGAGACAGGAAGAAGGTTCAGATGTCTGCCTAGAGCCTCCCTGTCTACAGAATGAGTGTGGCTATGTTAATGAAAGGAAGTGATGTAACTACCAACATATCTGGCAGCTTGTAACACCATCAGAGAATGAGATCAAGCTTATTTGACTAAACTTGTATATGACAAGACTTGCACTTACCATATTCCTGTCATTTAATCTTTCATCATTTGATCATACATCATCTTTGCCCTGAAATTGTCAGATCAACTAGTCAATAGTTACCCAAGACATCCTGTTTTTCCAAGATAGTTCAGTCTTCTCAATGCTTTTATTAATTTACTTTTGAACAGGTTTAAATATCAAGTAACCAGAAAACCCCTTAGATCATTTAGGGCTTCTCCGCATGAAGGTGGCTGGGACTACTAATTTTATACTTCTCATCAAAAATATATTTTTAATATACTTTTTGGTAAATAATGAAAATAATATTTGCTTATGCTAATCCTAAGTAAATGCCAATAATCCATTGCAGGATAATCCCAGTTACACTTGCCAACCATACGAGTCAGACTGCAGGACAGAAAGGAAGAGCTCAGAGTCTTCTCACAGCCCCAGCCCAGCTTCTCCAGCCCAGGATCAGATTCATGGGAGATATCCTACAAGCCAAGGAATTCACTGTGGCAAGAACAAATTTAAAGCATCTTTCAGCACCGAGAAGTTCAGGAGATTCAGTTATGAGGAAAACACTGCAGGAAATTATGACAGGTTTCTTCAAGAGCAGCAGAAACCCCTTTCACCCTTACAAGAGGCAGATCAGCGAAGATGTCTTCCAGGAAGCACACCAAACCCTCCCACCAGAAGCTTCACCCTTCAAAAATGCCAGAAGCATCGAGGGGTTTGAGGGTCTACCAGGATCTACAGGTCCTGATGAGTCAGAGTCATTTCCTACACACATTCCAAACATCTCCACAGAACAACCCTGGTGTAACAGCCTCCAGTACAGCACCACAGGTCAAGATCACACTTCACAAGTCATGGTCAGTATTTTTTTCTACTTTTTTTCCCTGTTTTCAATGGCAAAAATATACTTTTGGGATTATTTTCTTATCTCTTAATGTGACTACCTGGATATTTAGTCTCTTGTCAAATTGCAGGCTGGAGCTCAGGATAGACAATCATATTTGCATGTTGAAGTTCTCTATTTCGCGGCCTTTTCCTACTGAAAAACAGTCCCCCAAAAGGTGCATAAGGACAAATGATTTTCCACTAGACACAATACATGAATACTGAATATCCAGATTCTTCCTGACAACAGGTTTTATAGCAGTAATTATCATCAACTTGTGTTTTCAAGGGACAAAAATTCTCAACACAGTATTTTTCACACATATATCAGATTTGCTACAACATGTTGGCTGAGCTGCAAATAGAAGAGAAACTCTAAGACATGAGAATTACTTTAAATACAAGATCTGTTTACGGTATGTGCAGTGCAAAGCAAAGTGAAAAGGGCTAATTCCCATGCTCGATAGAAGCAAGTGCCTACTTCAGGCAGCACACAGATCCCTGAAAAGCAAGGCAAATTACCCTCCAGTATCTCCACAAAGTATCTCTGCTGTGATCCAAAGTGTAAAGCGTATCTTTACAATCTAGAGCAGACAAAAACAATGACTACATCTGCCAGGAAAGGGCCCTAACCACTGGTTCTAAATTGCTGCTGTGAGGCAAAGAATTTGGGGGTTACCAAAAGAAAGAGGGGTTAAAAATACCCCCAACATCTCACCTGGATTAAGACAGTTTACCAGGGAATGGAGGGAGGTTGTCAGGGTACATACCTGGGGATTGAAGCCATTCAGGTTAAGAAGGAAATTGATCTAAATCTCTCATTTCCTGCACAAATACTCATCTAGGTCAGATGAGTTTAATGCAAAACCTGTAAGCCATTGATGAAAAAAATCCTAATTTTCTTCCCAAATCCCTGGGCTGCAAATTGTAGGGAATGTAAAGCCAGTGCAGCAGGAGCCCTTTATCATGTAGATGTGAGTACTCAGGAAAAAACTTGCTGCTTGTTAATGTCTCCACTAGTTCAGTCAGCAACTTCAGATCTCTTGAACAGCTTACATGCTGCTGGCAAGTTGACATTTCTGAAAGACTTCATTTTATGGTCACCAAAACAGCATGGATATTTATTAATACTGGCTGTGGCATTTGCTTGGTGCCAGGATATCAAACCAAATCGAACATGCACCCCCTACACTAACATATACCGTAAAAGATGGTATTTATGGCCTTCCTTGAAATAATGTCAACGACATCAACTTTCAGAAGAAAATTCCTGGCCATTGATGTTAAGGAGAAAGAACCTAAAGTCAGCCACCAGATGCATGGATAAGGACACTGCTCAAGACACATCATTCCCTGCACTGCTGGAGCTCTACCTTAGCTCTCTGCTTAGCACACAGTTTGTTTGAATGGCTCTTCTAAAGCAGATGGTGTTACTACACACACCATATGGTGCACTCAGCATTCCAACTACACAGCAACTTTCAATATTCAGAAACCTTAGCCCTTAACAGAACGAAGTCCCATGTGGAATCCAGGACAGGCAGCTGGACAGACCTGGGAGAAATTAAGACTTGATCAACTTCTCTACCTTTATTTCCACAGTTGCAGAAATAAATCCCATTCTTATGATGTTTCCTGTATCTTGATCAAATTCAGTAGTCCCCTTAGTTTGGAGTCATCTCTGCCACCTCTTTCCTGTGGCACCTCACCCTCTAGCTAATGACATAACTCCAGCATCAACTCAAGGGACTGACAGTCTGCAAGATAAAATCAAGGAATACAAAGAAGAGACAGAGGCACATGCGCACACTCCAGAAGTAAAGCTGGAGTATGCAGTTTGTGTGTAAGGAATAAACAGAAACTGTCATTGCTCTTTGGATGCAATTTGGGTTGGGATTTCCTTTTTTAAAGTAGTAATTATATAAACACAGTAAATGTTTCTTTTTGCATGGTAGAATATAAATCAGATTCTATCTAACCCTTACTGTGACAGAATCAAGTCCAGAAAAGTAGTAAGTATAATGAAAGACAAATCAGAATTATAACTAACAGAATTGTTTTATTTTAAGTGGAGGTGTTTTCTCTAATAACTCTTCCCTCAAATATTTTCTAGCAGGATTCAGACATGAAGCTCAGGACATTCGCCCCTGGAAGGGCAGCCTGGTTTGTATTGCTATCAGCCTCAAGTGCAGCAGATGTATTGCCCCTCACATCCTTTCCATCAGGTCAGTACGATATAGCGTTCAAACCTCCTGTATTTCTAGTACTATAATGATACAGTGGTTATGGTAGTAACACAAAGAAACAGATGAAACGATGCCTGCTAAATTGGCGTTTGTGGGGCCATGTTGATATATATACACATTCTTTTTATGACAATAAGATCTTAAAAGAACCACATCTAAATACATTTTTAAATATTAATCCATGGAGGGAAGAAAAAAGGGAAAAAAAACTTTGTCAAATGGAATCTCAATTCTGCTTATTTATGTTTTCACCATCATGCTCAAGAAAATTGGCTTTGAAAGCAGATAAATTATCAACACAAGTGTTGGCATTTCAGGATCCCAGAGAATTAACTGTGCTTTAACTTCAGAATAAGAAATTAAATATACATGACTGCATACTGAAAATTCAGATAAACATAGAAAACCACACTTAAAGCAAGACATTAACAGCATGAGAATGCTTGTTCTCCTTGTGCTTGACAGCACACACATCTCTTTTGCAATCTTTTGACTGTTACATCATCCCCTGTGAAAGATTATTCAGCTGAAGCATAATTGGCAATAATGCTGATGATGCATGAGAATGCAAATATTAGGGTTGTTCTTCTGTAATGTAACTATATTATTAATACTAAAAATGCACGGGAGTAACTGACACCTTGTTCTCGAGTGTGTTTACATGGCATTTGAATACAGGTCAGTTCCTGTTTTCAAAGCAGTATATATACAGTATCTTTGTAAGATCATATATATATACCTTAATCCTTAACACATGTGATCCTAGTACCTATTTATAGAGGTTAGTGAGTGTGGTCTACTGAGCTTTGAAAACCTGTCATAGAGGGAGGCTGAGTGTCACAACGTCATTTTCATGACTCTGAAACAAATTTAACTAATTTCCTGTAGATAAAAATGGTGGTGCTGCACAGTGCATTGAAAACATTTCTTGAAGCTCCCTATTTAAAACAAACAACCCCAAAAATTTATTTAAAGTGAAATTAAGGCAACAAGAATTTTACAGCTACAGAGGCAGAAATCCACATACAAAACCAGCACAAACACTACAGCTCCCAACCTTTAGAACTGAATTAAACTTACAGCAAATTCAGAGATATAAAATATTTGACCATAAAAGCTCACACTTGAGTTAGGACTCCTTTGATCCCAGTGGCTGATGACTGATACTGTGGAATCAACTGTACCATCTCATTCAACTTGCTCAAGAAGTATAAAACCTGTGACTAACTGAGCAGTGATTTCAAACCGTGCAAAGAAAACAAAGAGCAGGATACTGTATGATGTTTCACTGGGATTAATTCATATGGTGCTACTAGTCTGAAACACTGAAATAATAATCATACCAGTCATCATCAGGATTTAGACCCTTATAAGTAAAAAAAAAAAAGGTTATTTCTGGCATGATTTTCTTATAGAGGTAACGTCTGAAAACAGACGCTGGATGACCATAAAGAACAAGAATAAACGTCTGTTGGAATTTTATCAGCATTGATAAAACTAAATCAGCTCTCACAAGTGACTGGTTAGGAATTTAAGTTGTTTGGTAAAACATGACTAAGGAAGTATGAAAGAATTCCATTCTTAGTAGTAGATTTTCATATTTAAGTGTGTATTTCTCATACTTATAAATCCCCTAACCTGTCTACTGAAATTTAAAGGAAGCTGTTTCATTATTACAGTAGATAACCCCTCTGATACAGAATGGAATAAAACAGGGACTGACTGTATCAACCACTAGGAGAGCATTTATGGTCCTTCCAAACTTCTAGTGTCTGGGACAGTTAAACTGATCCACAGGCTGGTGTGACAAGGTTCATGGCACACCCTCAAGTACCAGCTTCTCAAACTCAGGTTCCTTGTCAAGTGCACGGCTGCTAAACAGATGTGAGAAGGCATGAATAACAGAGCAGCAGTTCTCCCACACTGAGTCAGGAAGCACGGCTGCAGAATCATCTCACTATTGGCTTTTTCTTTCATCTACCACTCTGGCATTCCACCAGCCAGAATTTATCGAACCTCTTTTTTTCCCCTATAATGTGGCAAAAAAAGTAACTATCTTTTCAGTTTTATCAACACCATCATAATTAATTTCCTTGTTAGCCTAAAACTCACTAGAAATAATAAAAGGTAATAAAACAGAATAAGAAAGGTGATATTACACTATCATTCTAACTTACAAATTGGATTATTTCCTTATTGTTATTTCAGAAGAAAAGGGTCCCAGATGAAGGATTATCCTGCTACAAATATAAACTAGCTCCCCACAGGGATTGTGGTACAGACATTGTGATTGGGCCAGAGCACCACACATCTCACAGTATAAATGTCAGGTTGCTTTAGCAGAAACTCCGGTCAGCTGTTAACTCAGTGAATATTTCTAATTTCTTTGTTTATCCTGTGGCAGATACCCCTCCTCTGTCACTGCTGAGTTCACACCAGGACTATTACTACACATTGGCATTAACCACATTCAAAAAACCTACAAAATTAAAGCTGAAATACACCTTCTGGGAGCTGCCAGGCAAGATACAACAAGCACTAAGAGGAAAGGCTTCCATCCACCTGCAGGCTGGCACTGTGACAGATCTCTTACATGCAGCAGGTTTCTGTTAGACTTTTCAATATTCGTGCTTCTTAATGTTATTATAGTAAAAGTATGGAAACATGTTCTACTACTCAGAGGAAAGAAACAATAGACAGAAGCAGCCAGCATCATAACAGGTAGAATTGCTGTCTGTGTGCCATAATCAGATACTGGAAAATGAAAGAACATGTGATACAAGACAGAGAAGAAGTGGAATAACATATTTTGCATGAAGCAGCTCTATTATTAATACTTTACATTTCAAATTTGAATGGAGCAGTGCAATTAAAATCACTAGGAAGTTACACTCCAGAGAACGGGCCCTTTAGCCTGAAGTGAAGGATGTGCAAACTACACCTCATTTTTCATTACAGGGATGAGAGACTTCAACTCTTTGGTTAATTTTGTCCAAATGATAAAATGGCCTCACCTTCCCCTTTGCTGGACACAACACAGATGATGATTCATAAGAAAAATTGCTTCTTGTTGACCTGAAAGAAGTAGAAGGCACTTACTGAAGTCACTTACCCACCCACCATAAAACATGGACACCTTTCATGCCAGTTGTGCGACTGTAAAACCAGCTCAAGCCTGTCATACCAGACCATTCCCCAGCCTGTTCCCTCAAAAAGGAGTGATGAAACCAATAAAACAAAAATAATCCTTAAAATACCCAGTTCTTGCCCTTGCTGATGACATCACAACCAGCCCCATCATTGTATTCTTTCCTTTCAAAGAGCCACCAAGACTAATAAAATCAAAATCATTGTATGAATTACCCAGTTTTCTACTCTGGTGCAAAATCCACACACTACGCAACAAACCAGGCAGCACAGAACTGCACATGGAAAATAGTTCAAGGTTAATGTGGAGACTGCCGTTTTGTCCAGGATTTAGTTTAACAAGGCAGGACATGATGAATGAGTATGTACATCTCATTTCTTTCGCCCTGCTTACCATAGCAAACAAATTAGTGTATTCAGTATGTTTGTCCACATTCCATTTCAGGCAGTTCAGTGCTAGAAAGGTAAAAGTAAACAGACAAAAAACTCAAGCAACAACAGTAAAATTACTTAGAAACAGAAATAAATTATTCAGAATCCAGAGTAAATACATAAACTATGAACATTTTGCAAGCATATGATAAACTCTCACATGCATTTTAAGGCAACAAAGACCAAGAGCAACAGAAGCTATTGGTCTGAAAATAGGAATGACAGTAAGAAACTAAGGAGATGTATAAATTACCAAGGAGATTTTCCCAACCAGTCTCAAAAGCTACATCATAATCTTTCAAAGGAGCCATAAAACTCTCATGACACAGGACTTCTAGAGCTAAGCAGTAAAACACTGGAACAGGGCTCAGCAACCTTTGAGTACTAGGGAAGGCATGCAGGTAGTTTTTTAATAGCATATGACATGACTCCTAATTTTGGCCATGCCCTAGCCCTGGCATCTGCAAAGATTCATCTGTAAGAGGCAGAAATTCCTCTCACACTGAGCTCTGAGTTCAGTGGGCGCCTTTGCCACTCAGAGAGCCAACTGATGGTATCTCACCTCAGCAGCAGTGATTCTTTGTTCTTGAAAGTTGCTCACTAGCAGGTTTCAACTGTAATTTGGAAAAGAAAAAGGTGACCAACTGCTGTGTTAAAAAATTGAGAGCAAACCTACAGAAACTCTGATGCAATCCAGGCTGTGTGTGTTATCTCCCCTCTTTCACCTATTTTTTGCATGGGCATATCTCTATCCTGGTGATTGCATGATAGGCCAGTGATTTCTTTAGTGTGTCTTGAGAATGGGACAGGCTTAGGCATCTCCTGAGGAGACAGCTTAGCACTTCAGTCTTGAGGAGCATTCTGCTGCTTGTCCCAAGGGGTGGGGTGAGGGTAGCACACATGCTGTCTGATTTCAGGTGTCCTGGCTAATTTTTTTAGCTTTCTGATATAGAAAAGGTGAGGGGGGAGGAGGAGAAAAGCTGCTTGAAGTGGTGGTAACAGCATTAAAAATCCCAGCCCCTTGGAGAAGCCTGTTTCTTGCCATTGACTACAAGAGTAGCCTCACAGCCTTGCAAGGCAGGCAATGTGAAAACCACCTATGAGAAATGTCTCATATGCCACTTGTCTGTCCTCTGAAATAACACTACTAACTTATTCTATAATAGCACACTCACTTTATGTATACATCCACTACAGCTTTGGTGGTTGTTGTTTGAGGTTTTTTACTACCTCACCTGGTAACAGCAATTTGAACATATGCTTTGGATGCTGCTATGTATTTTCTGGAGACAATTACTAGGGTTCATTTAGTCCCATTTTTCACAAGAACTCAGTAGCATAACAGGCTATAAGAAAGTACTTTTTTTTACATCCTTCAATTTGGAACACACAAAACAGCATCTGGTAACAGCCAACATATCAGTGAGCTCCTCCTCATCCATGCCCTGTTTCTTCTACTTCTTGAGCATGAACTAGTAATATTAATGTCTTCCAATACCATGCTAGAAAGACTACATCTGGGTAGGCACAACAGGTATGAAGCATAGGCAGAAGACAACATCCTCAGAGCTAGCTTAATAATGTTATTAAGAAATAAGTCTTTTTGAAAGCTTGTTGATAGGTCAAGTAACATCTCTTTTATTCCACCACCAGTATCCCTCAGGAGGCAGCTATCCTGTGACTTACATTACTTCTTCACACTACCCCTACCAACGAATCGCTCCTCAAAGCGGTCAAGAATCCCAGCAGCCTCTGTTTCCCAAACCCATCTACTCCTACAGGTAATAACATACTTTCTCAAGTTCTAATGTTACAGGAAATACACTGTTTACCCATGGCCTATTTCCAGCATCATTTGCAACAACATGCTTATTCTTATTTGTCTTGCTCCCAGTGTGCTCTGTCCTGTTTGTATGAATCACAACATGTCCCAGACTCTGGGGCCAAGGCAGAGGGAAATCCAATGTTGTAAAGCTTTGTGAACAGTTTTGATCACCCCACAACAGCTAGATGTTTCTCCAGTATAAAATCTCAGGTGCTGCAAATTTCATCAGCACAAGACTAATCACCCTTAGTTGTCTTCTCCAGGACCTGTATTAAATCTGATGGTTTTTTTCCAATTATTATGACAAAGAAATGCCTAAAAAGCATATCAGATATGCCAGTTACAACACAGGTTTAGCCCCCAAAGAGCAGCTTAACACAGTAGACCAGACAATTGCATTTTAGTTGTACCTTCTTTCACCATCATTTTGACACTCTTGTTGTAGCCTTTATCATTCAAAAACAACCTTAAATAAAAACACATTAGTAGGATTTGAAGGCTGCAGACTTGATTCCAGTTTGTATTACTTTATTTCAAGCGCTGGCAGGACCTTCTATGTGTGCTTTGAGAATTACCTCCAGAAGTTAAGCAGTGTAAGGAGACTGACTGTAAACAACTGGGTGGAAACTTTGAGTATCATCATCGTTCATGCTCAGACAGTGCAAGCCACAGTAATTACACACACTGTGAAAAACACTCTTTTTTTCTGCTTCTGAGGAGTCAAGCAGAATAAGCTAAATTTTTTTCTTTCTCTCTCTGAAGCATCCTGATCTTCATGGCACTCAAAAACAGCAAGACAGGGAGTTTGCCAGTCAGTGAGATTTACAATTTCATGACGGAACACTTCCCTTACTTTAAGGTGAGTGCCAAGGGGATGGGGGGAAATCTCTCTCTCAGCTTACCTAGCAGCAGAGGGAATAAAGAAGGGGATTCGATCTATGAAAACGGATCATTTCTTAGATAGATTAATATCAAATCAATTACACACTATATACCTTCATGATCACAAACCACCCAGCATTTTAGGCCGAGGCAGAAACGTGAACATGATACGTGGCGATATTTAACACAGAAAGATATTAAGAACTGTTCCAACTTTGAGTTTGTGCAGATAACAGTGGCTGTTCCTCACAAACAACTCACCAAAAGGATAAATACTTTTAAAAACATATCTATTCCTCCTCTCTGATCTCAAATACAGGCAGAACTGGTCTTGTGGCTTCTTCTGCCATCAGCAGCACCTTCAGACTCATGTGGAAGCAGAGGCTCAAGGTTATCTTGCTCTGTTCTGGGGCTGGGATATCACTCTTGGGCAACTTCATCACTTGCATACACTGTACAAAGAGAAGTATAATATGTGATAAATAGTATTAAGCTCATAATTACACAGTAATGTTGGTGAAGGTGAGGGTGTATGGTTAGCAGCAGTTACTATTGAAATTTAAATCCATGCTATAAGAGAATGGTTTCTTGCACTTAGACTGCAAGTGGAAAGAGATTAGTCAGGGCATGAGCCAAGAGCAGGATTACAGAGAAGGTTTTAAAAAGAGCTGGTATAGAATCATCAACTGCTACCCAACACAGAGCTTTATTATTGCTGAGCCTTCAAAACCATCTCACTAAAAAGTCCAGACCAGGTGACCTGCAACTGTTCGCAAGACCCAGAAATGAAAAATAAAGCAACAAGAGCCTGTTAAGTTTCCTACTGCAAATAAACATGCAGCAATTCAACCAAGTTTAAGGCAGCTACAGAAAGGCAATTGAAACTTTTGTATTCAGAACACTAAGGATTACTAGAAATCAACGTTCAGATACAAGTTTGCAATGGCTTTGGACACTGAGGATAAATAATGCCCAGAAAAAATTAAAACTGAACATGTCAGTACCCAGAGAAATAGAATACACATGAGCTATCATGAAGGAAGAACTGTTACAATCCATTACACTTCTGCATTCCTAGATTTCCTCCCAAGGGTATCACCAGCTCCTCAATTGTTTGCTACAAGCAAGAAAAGGGAGGAAAAAGAAAAGGAAAGAAACATACCATCACAATTCAAGCAGTGTTCCATCACACATGACTGCTCATAACCCACTGAAACAAACCCGAAACACTTCAAGTCACAGGGACACAACAGATTTTTAGGCTAACCACACAGAGAATTCAGCGATGAGAGTAATCTGAACGGGGAAAGGAAGAGCAGCAGAATGGCATGTGACAAGAACATAGTAACTGTGAATTTTCTGTCATTTTCACAAGAATAAATTTAAACATTTGTATTTTGTTCCTAACAGAAAAATAACTCTATATCCCATGCATTTACCACTAGCTGAAAAAAAAATACTAATAATCCAAAGGAAAATAGTTTGAGGATTATGGAAAAGGTGCTGCGCCCCAATATCTTGAAACTGGTATTTTGTGGAGCTCCGCTCCCCAGTATAACGCCCAAATCACAGAATGCATTCCATCTGATCGATGTTTTCTGGAAAAATGACAGGAATTTCAAGCAGAGAGGTGGGAATATTAAAAATATGTTTTACAGACGTCCACATTTATTCATCAGACCAAACTGAAGTTAATTCTCCTTTGTCTTTCAACACAATCCATTATAAAATTAACTAACCAGCAGGTTGCAAACCAAATGCTGCTGCTGCCAACATGCACAGAATTCCTCTGACACAAGACTGTGGCTCTGCAGGTGTCACCTTCCTTGTCCTGAAGTCATTCTGACACAGCAGAAACATTAGGGAGATATACAGCCTCTCCTCATCTGTATGTTGCATGTAAATACTGTGTATTGTAGATACTGTGATATTTTGCGTGCAAACATGTACAAATAGATGTGTTCACGTCTGCCTGTGTGTATACACATGCTCAGCTGGACAGAAGGTTTATTTCTATCACAGCTTTAAATAACTGTTTTATACCTAAACTTATATTTTCTTACTTATCAAAACTTGGTCTCTTAATTCATTTCAAAATTGATGAGAATGAGGTTACTGCTGCTACATGCATCATAGAAAAAGAATGATGCAGGGGGTACTACTGGAAAGTTTTTTGCGATTGCCATTATTTGGTGACAGCTTTCTGTTTGCATTTTACTTACAAATACAGTCTTCAGCAAGAAAAAGGATTATAAAATCAGCAAAGAATACCTTGTTGTTGCTACCAGAACTCTCTAAACAGCAGGATACAACAGGGAGAGGGGAAGCAATTAAAGTTGGAGAGAAACAGAGTACAAGTGTACACAGAATCTTGCTGGGAGACATTAGATGATACAAGCCTAGTCAAATTAACTTGTATTCGCTGCCACAGCAAATTTAGTTTCTATGATGCAACAATCTCATTTCTAGTTGAAACAGAGCAATCCAACTCCTACGTCCTAAAAAAAACATCTACGCAGCTAAAGTTGAATTACTCTTTGATGTACCTCTCCCTTCTCTTGAGACCTAGATTTAAAGAGAAAGGGTTTTGCAAGATCACTGAACTCTTTAAACTTCAAGAGGCGGTCAGGATCAATGGGTCTGTGCAGTAATATTTTTTGCCTGTCATCCTTTTTGTCTTTACAGTGATTAGTGAGTCTAACAGAAAGCTTTAATCTTGGTAATTGGAGTTATTGCAGTGGTCCGAGAGGTTAGGAAGGTCTGTGGTCTGATGAACTTAGAGCAGCAAGTTGCAGTGTCCAACTCTACACAGCTTCATCCATGCTCTGCTGAGTACGGCAATGGCAAAACCGAGGGGTAGCCAGGAGATTCCAACTGTACAAGGGCAATGCAGGAGCCAGAGCTCAGTTCTTTAACAAATATTAACTTAAAACTACTAACAGAGTTGTAACATGACCATGTTGCTGGAGTGTTCCTTCAGGGCCTACCTGGGTAAATGACTGGTTTTCGCTGCTCAGCAATCCCAAGTTTAATGCAAGAACCTGCTCATCTTGGCAGCAGTCTTCAGCAGAAATCTGTGTACTTTTTGCTCTTAGGTTTCTAAAACTACCTCATAGTTTACACCCCCACACATTCTGAAAAGCTCTGAGAAACACATGCCACTCCCATCTCCCTAGTGCTTAGCAGAAACACTAATTATCCTGTCTAGATACAGCCTCCTGTGCAGGGCACAATCATGAATATTCTTTCAGGTCAGCTTCTTCAGTAGCTAAGCACGCACCTCTTACCTAGGAGCAACAGTTCTATTTACTTTTGGAACTGCCAGAAAGCAACTTGAATATGATCTGCAAAGGAGAAAAACTGATTCATCAGCTTTAATATTACCCTGTGGCAGAAAGAGTTTTAAAACGGAGGTTTTGCCCCTTTTTTTGTTTAAACAGAAATGCAGTGTCCCACCTATGGGACCGGCTGACAGAACAGTGAAATGCTGACATCAGGTAGGCCAAAAGGGTAGAAATAGTGCTGCTATGAAGGGAAAGTAGCTTCTTTTTTAGTAAGTAACATGTATTTAACTTCCACTACTGATTAACTTTTTAATGAGGAGAGCAAGTATTAAATCTGACCCTGAAATTCTTCAGTAAGGCTTTTAACACCTTAACCCACTAGATTTTGCATTCCTGATAAAAGCAGCATTTCTGTCAAAGTATGTTCAAAAATGTAGGGTGTAGCACGTGAAAGCAAGAATGGACACAAGTCCATTTATAAAAGATGGTCTAGAGGAGATCTGTTACTCCAGGCAACACTTCAGAGAAAGTATCCAAAAGCTGCTTTCTGAAAGTGAATGATCCCTATAAATAAGGACTAAGAATGGAAAGGAAACTTAATGAGCATAAAAGGGAAATTTTCATTTTTAACCTCTTTAAAAATATCATGGAAAATCATTTTTATTTCTTGTGCTCTCTGGTCAATAATTCCCTGTGGTTGATAAAAACAATTGTCACAACCAATATTTTACATCCATGAACATGAATTAATAGTGGCATACAAACAATGCCACTCACCTTTCAGAGAGCTGTTTGATCTCTTTTAACTCTTATGACACACAGCTGAGGATTTTCTGGAAACAAGAAAAAGCATCCAAAACTGATTAAAACAAAACAAAAAGGCCTCACATACTCTACACTCCTTGTAATCTGATGAGCTCTGCAGTCTCTCTCTTGAGCTTTCTCATCTCTGCAAATGCAGACCCTTTGGTAAGAATCATTTGACTGACACAGATAAAGCTACAATTCTGGGCTTTTAACTGGTCCTACAATGACAGGGGAGGTGTAGCTGGACAAGCAGCTGCATCTACTGCAAGGAAGCTGGGTTTCTCAGGTTGATTCCTACCATTACATAGCAAGTCATTTTTTCCCACTCCCTTCTTTTTGAGCTTACAGTGCAGTGGCAATGAGCCTAAGACAGTTCTATACAGACCTGCAACAAACAGCATCATGCAAAACCTACCAAATGAAAAGCAAGGAAGTGACATATCAGGAATTCATTGTGGGAATCTTCTGATATGAATATGCATACTAATTTACAAAGCCTTAATGTGATGGGCAGCATTTTTTGGCTGGATGACTAAGGAAACAGAAATGAGTGAGATCAAATAAACACCAGAATAACTGAAATGCAATAAAAGCATACAGTCCTGTTTCTTCAAGATCAGAATTTCAAGACTAGCAAGCAAACAAGCATTTCCCATCAGAATTTGAGCATGACTGTTTTGCTAGGTATTCCCCTCTTCATTTCTTACAGCAATATTAATTATCAATGTTCTTCTACAAGCAATCAGGGAAAATAGAAATATTGTAAAGATTAATTTGTATAAACTGAGGGTTTGCACTAAGTTTTCTTTTCTTTCCATTCTTGCAGTTGAATGCAAACCCTTCCTTAGAAAAAGGAGGGAATTTTGTTTCTTTCATCAATCAGGAACATCCTAGCTAAAAACAAAGGAATCATTTTAATGAAGCCCACATGCATTGTTCAGTCTAAAGGACCTTCCAACTTCCACTACTGAGTTAAAAATAAATGCAAAGCAAGAAGATGCAGTGATCAGATGTACGAACCTGTATCTCATCTGCTGGGCTTTTGATTAACCCATGTGGTTATGTAATTGGCTACACCTCCAGCAGCATGCCAAAACGCCTTTGAAGTCTGCCTGGACAATTCATCTGAATCCAAGTGGCACATAGCCCTTCAACTAAGTGCTTGAAATATTTCTAGGTGTTCCAAAAGGGATTAAGAGATTTCCTGTTAGTTCACAGTTCTGGAATATAATTCTTTAACACATTTAGTTCTTGTAATTTGCAAATTCACTCTCAGACATTCAGCTGCTCCTCTGACAGGGCCAACCTTTTGCTTAGAAGACCAGTTACTACGTTATCCGATTCCTCTCTTCCCACACAACAGGGCTGTAACATTTTTGCAGCTTCCTTCTATGGTACCAGTTTCATATTGTAGAAAGTATAATCTAACCAGTCAAAACAGAGAAATATATTTGTATTTGTTCCTTGAAGTTCCATTCTTATACTAGATTTGTTTTTCTAGACAGCTCCAGACGGCTGGAAGAATTCTGTACGCCACAACTTGTCTTTGAACAAATGCTTCGAGAAAGTTGAAAACAAGTCAGGCAATTCTTCTCGGAAAGGCTGTTTGTGGGCTCTGAATCCAGCCAAAATTGATAAGATGCAGGAGGAGCTTCAGAAATGGAAGAGGAAAGACCCAGTTGCTGTAAGGAAGAGTATGGCAAAGCCAGGTCAGTAATATATTAGTGTATCTGTTCCCAAACAGTGGAACCCAGAACTTTTCCTTGCAATAGACATCAAGCTCTATAAGAGAATTCATACAGGATTTAGGAAAGCATTTAAGAATTTTCCTGGTTATAAAGTGATTGGCAAAACAAAAAATAAAAATTAAAATCAGAATTAGATAAGACCTGGTTTTCCAGGAATACTTCCAAATAGGCATAAAGAAGCTTTACCAAAGGAACATTTTCTTTTGACATCTTATTAAACTTTAAAGTAAAACCAGCACTAAAATAAGTGCTAGATAATAAAATTCGAAATTAACTGATAATATCCAGCCTTTAAAAACAGAGATACAATTTACGATATACTCACTTGGCAATGCTAATTTAGAAAAGTATTTCAGGCCTTAAGAGTGATCATAAATGGGTTAGCACTCGTTTGCCATTCCACTCTCTCATTTCCTAAAGAACACTAGAATTCCAGCTGCAAGCTGCGAAGGCTGAGGCTCTGTTAGGCGTAAGTTAATCACGGACTCTTTTCTTGTTTTGTAGAAGAACTTGACACACTGATAGGCGACAAAAGCGAAAAGCTGAGATCTTCAATGATGTCCTGCAGTCCGACTGGCGTTGCAACTGCATCCCTTTCCAGGCAGATGGCAGTCCAATCTCATTCCTTATGCGAGCCCTCGCTTTCCTCCGGTATACCACAGCCATTACATAGTATCCACGCATCAGGAGCTCTACATGTCAAGAGCCCATTGCCAAATTTGCTCGGGGGACAGCAAACTGCGTGCTATACATCACCACAGGGTTTTCCTCAAATCCCAAGTACATTAATGCAACAGTCACCAGACCCTCAGACCCTTTTTCCTTCTGCGGAGGCTCAAAGTGAACTCAGAACTCAGCCCAGCATCACCCAGGACTCACCGCTGCCGGCTCAGACCCCCCCCAGCTGTGGAGCGAAGATGCTGACAGAGCACTCTACAGCCAGGACAATGCAGGACACGCTCATGCAGGAAGGAGATCTCAGCAATGATATCGATGCTCTTAATCCATCCCTGACTGATTTTGATCTCCAAGGTAGGCATCTCAGGCATTTTTATTTTGTAGAGTCAGGCTTATTACATTACATCACATCACAACCTGCAACAGGTGCATGTATGTCCTTCTTTCTTAACTACTTGTCCTTGCCACTGCTACCAAGACTTGCTTACCAGGTTACATGACTTTTCCAAAACAGATTTATATCCAGAGTTTTAAAAACCCCAACTGCTTACGCTTGATTACAACTGCTGATATTGAATATTACAATACAGTACTTGGAAGGTATTTTTTAAATTCATATTTCTCACTTAAAGCTACTCAAGCAAAATTATTTAGTGCACGTCAAGAGAATTCTCATGTGAGAGGCACAAACAGAAGTGATTTTGATTGAATTAACATGTCAACATTTTTCTTTATCAATATTCAAACTCCTTCCACAACTCTGCTCACAGGAACGCTGTTTACTCCTTCACAAGGCATTCATTCAGGGCATGATCTATGCCCTGGACAATCATATTTTCCAAGGTGTGTTCTTAAATACTTAGTCATGTGATGCTGACAAGTAAATGTTTTTTTAATGTGAAATAACTGAATCACCTTGAATGGACAGGATTTTGAACATTAAGAATATAGCTTTCCATTAAAAATATGGGGAAAAAAAACAACAACCCACCATGTGTGCATATATGTATACATATATATGTATTTACATGTGTGTTTATGTATAAATAAAATCTGCAGGTTCCAAATGATAAAGCCCTTGCTGTACCACATAACATGCAAAAATTGCCTTCCTGTGCAGGCAAAACGTGGTACAAAAGCAACCTAAAAACCAGAGCAAAATAAACTTCCATAATTTACATGACTCAGCAAGTGCCATTGTGCTGTCACACCTATTCCACAATCCTGTCAGGCCCAGATCACTTACTAAGATTAACAACAGTTTTTTGAATCCTCAGCTTCTTCCTCTTTCAGGCATTCCACACATTTCTCTGATTCTCTTCCCACTTCATTCACTTATTCTGGAACATGCTCATTTATACCGTGAATATTCTTCACCAATCTGGTACAATTCCCTCAAAATTATCAACACTCAAATTAGAATTTAAGGCAAGGCCTGCACAGCTGCAACAAAATCATTAGGCACACACACATTAAAAATAATTCTTTTAAAAATCAGAATTATTCTAGCAAATGGCTAAATATGACTCCATTTGACAGTCTGCAGGCGGTGGATATAGCTTTAGAGCAAGTCTCTCTGCTACAGTCCCCACAAGGAAATCCTCAATGATAATTATGAAAAATATAGCCCTCCTGCAGTACCTTAGTTCAGGCTTTCGCTGTGATATGCACAGAAAGATCAGCATAAAGATGAGAACTGTTTTGGTACACATTAGATAAAAGCCCCATTTCAGATCTTTTGATTTGTCAGGTCAATCAAATACCCAGTGATTTAGTTCACAATTCAGAGATCACTGCACCATAAGAATACAAGAAGGCCAGTCATAAAGTAGTATTATTTGCAGATTTGTCCCATATAGTGCCATTGGCTCTTCCATAACTTATAGTGATAACAGAGGCAATTTCCTGTTTCCAAATTAGTGATTTGGGTTGGGTTTTTTTTTTCAAATAGAAGTTACGCTTCCTAAGTACACATTTTCAACAGAATTTTAATTATCAAGTGAAATAATTTTCTTAAACTAATGCTGCTTTCTCAGATTTTAATTTAAGGTGACAGACATAATAACTAGTAAATAATCTAACCAATATTTTTCCTTTCTCAATCACAGGTGATTAAGAACACTTACACAGCATACTAACTGTATAGTTACAGACTTCTGTAAAACAATGTTCAAAAAGCATATATGAAGAAAGTTGACTCAGTTCCTTTTGTTTTGTTATAGGAAACCTTTGGGAGGAGCTGAAAGACGACAGCTTAGCTGTGGATCCCCTAGTTCTCATTTCATCATCCCCAGTGTCTTCCCAGTGTTTCCCTTCTCACTGCCAGATGGAGAACACCAGCAGCAACAGCATCAACATCCAGAATGGAACCCCACACAGCAGTGTGCCTGACCTACAGCTCACTACTCTTTACTCTGCCTTTATGGAACTGGATACAGTGTCTCCTGCCTACCTAAGTAATACTGGATCCAAACCCATAGCACTAATGTGAACCACGCACCAACCTAGTTATTATTACTTGGTCTGAATACAGTCCTAACCATCCCACACACTTACCCACCTGATTCATGTCAGCTGAAACTGTGTCCATTGGAATAAGAATAATCTTCTTCCAGAACTCACCTGCAGGATATGTAGCTTTACTATGACAATTTTCTACAGACAGATACTAAGAAACTTCAAAAGACTATTTAAAGATAATATTGTTAACGGCTGAACTGGTCAACACCATTTTATCAAGCCACTCATCTTCTCTATCTTCCAGAAACAAATGACTATAAGAGGAAAACAAATTATTGACGTTTTTCTTTTCTTTTTCGAAATGAAAGCTGCTTGCAAATGAACACAGAAGCCAAAGCTTACAATAATGTAACTTATTTCTTGGAGCCAGTGATGGCAACAACATCTTCCACAGACAATTCAAAACCAATCTGCATATTAAAACATTTATAGTTCCCCTGAAAGAAGTTCTGGGGGTTGGTAAACAAGAACATAAACTGAAAACTCTGCAAGTATTAGAAGATAGAGGACTAGCTGCTGCTAGACTAAAGCAAAGTAACAGATAGAATTTAGCAAAAAAATCTAAGTTTTACTGTGTTTAAAAAGAAATTTAAAACTTTGCTTTTTTAATAAAAAGAAAAAAACGATTTAGTAGAATTTTTACGTGGCTGAAAATTATTCACATTCATTCCTCTGTTTTTATTCACATAAATGAACAGTAGGATGAGTTATTCAACCATTAAATCAAGACTTTTAAAAATGCTAATAAAGAGAACAACAATAGTTGTGGCTAGCCAAATCCAAAGCGCATCTGTTTTAACAACCAGCTGACATCTGATGCATCCAGCAGGGTTTATTACAACGCTGAATTAACCTTTGCATTAGAATATTGTCTGGTTCCTACCATGAACTAAACTAAGGCATTTCAGTAGCCACTTTCTCAGGAACACACTTCTTTCTGTGATTTACCATAGAGGTGCTGCTTGTGACATGACAGAGCAATGGTCTATTTCAAGTGAAGCAATCTAAACCCAAAGCAATCTAAAATCAAAGCAATCTTGAGCAGGAACCTTTAACAGGACAAAGGAAAAGAGCCTAAAAATAACAACAAAAAACCACTGAAGTGTCTTGAATCTCTGTTCACATATTACAGAAACTTGGAAGAAACTAAGGAGGTTAAAATCTGCATCAGATTGGGTCACTTGCACTATGAAAAAGCAACAATTAATTGCAAAGAAAAGTACAGAGCAAGTAGAACACTGGGACAGTATTGTCAAAATAAATGCATGTGGGTTTAATAGCCACTTTCCCACAGCAAGGTACTGCCATAAGGTGCCACCAGCTAAGGCTGAAGCCAAACCCAGGTTCAAATTAACAGCCTCAACCATGCCTACTAGCCCAGATTTAAACCAAAATCAGATTAGGGGCAGATGGATAGAGACAATTTAGGAAGAATGCATGATGCACCTTCATAATCCCTGATGCAGCTACCAAGAAATCCTCACTTGACTTGAGCCCTTCCTCCTCTGCATTTCCTGCAAACAGAACATGCAGGTGAGACATGCATTCAGTTTGCCAAGCTGCTTGTTGTGGCTTAAGCAAAAAAAACCCAGCAGGAACAGAGTTCTGCAAGCATACTAGAGCCGGGTAAATCAATTCTTGACCGTCCTTACGTTTAGATAAGGAATGAGGAAACAAATATGCCACGTCACTAGAAATGTGCATATTAAATGATAAGCCTTAGTAAGTATAAAGCTGCTAAACAACATATTCAGCATAATTTAAGAGTTACCATGTTACAGATAAATAACTACCAAGCACAGACTTTTAAGCAGCAATAATATTATGCTGAATACCTTTTTTGGAAAAAGAATCAAATATATATATGTCCTAATGTAACCATGCATTGAGGGAAAGCAAAACCAAACCAACCCCTGCCCTGCGACAGAAAGCTACTATCGTCCCTTAAAATATGCCAACATCACTCTTAAGCCAAAAATAATATTTGGTAAATAACATTATCTATAAATAGTAGACTGTTTACAACAGACCTGACATGTACTATAAGATTGATTTCCAGAGCACTATGTGTACACTCTCTCTCTGACTTCAACAGAGGACTCCACCACCGTGCCAGCACTCCCACCACTGGGGTAGGACCATCTGTCCAAACCCTCGCAAATTCCTCAGATACATTTAATTCCAGTGACCACCGCTGACACCAGCGGACTCTGCACACAGCTGCCTGTATCCTCAAGGACTTCTCAGGATAATCGCCTATTTAGAAGTCCTTCACTGGAAACAGCGAAGAGCTGGTACAGAGATCAGCATTTCCAGAGGCCTAAGGGAGATACTGAGTTCTTAATTACTTTCAGTCACTGTTTGCATCAAATTGTCATTAGCCGTTTTTAAAATCCTTTTGATGACACACACTGAGTAGCACCATGTAGTGAACATACTATGGCCACTACACAGAATATCACAGACCCTTGCAAAGTATTACCCTACAGAGTTAACCGTCTTTCTAATATTTTGCATGTGGCAGAGGGGGACAATGACAAGACAATGCATGAGAACATGGCACATGAAGCCTACCAGGAAGGTCCATCACTCCAGAAACACAGCAAAATTGTAATAAAGTATTTGTAATTAAAGCAATTCCACAGCACAAATCAACAGTGTGATTCTGGACAACACTTTACCAGGATAAGCTAGATATTTGCTACAGAAATACAGACTTTTTAAAACAATAAAAGCTATGCTTCTTTTTCTGCGTTAAAGATTTCTAGTTTATGGGTACAGCAATTCACTCATTTGTAAATTTGTATGTATCATTCAGATACTACATGATCTGTGTTGAGCAGACGAGGGCATTCTCTCAGATGCACCAAGATATTCCATGCTTGTGACCATGCACATGATCACAAGGTGGAGAAAGAAACAGAGGAAGAAATCTACATGTCATAATGTATTCCATATTTTTCTTAGTAATAGGCCTTTGAAGATTGATCAGACAAAGAACAAAAGGGGGGGGGAACACTTTAAAAGCTTTTTTCTTTTGTTTTGCTTGACTTCCTTGACATACTGTATCTACACAAGAAAGGTTTGCCATCCCTATAGAAAATAATTTATTCTAAGCACTTTAAAGTATTTTCTCCAGTGAATTCCATTTTAATACGGTTGGACATTTCACAGAAGCTCTAAGGAAAATCTTGTAATGACTTATATTAAAAAAGAGTCATGTTAAAAACAAAGACTGCAAGTTGTTAACTAATATAAACCCTCTGGGTTTCACTTCCCACCCCCTTCAGGCTCTTCCATCTAGAATTTTCTGGTCTTGCTTCAGTTTAGCATTAGCAATACTGGTATACATGGAAATTGAAATATGGGTGCATGAGGAAAGAATCATACTGTAAATTATAGTTCTGGGACAATTATTTTTTAAAGACGGTAAAAAATTATTTAACTACTTTAAGTTTATATAGAAGAATGATCCTTATCTTGTGTAATCCTTATCCCATACTTTTAATATCATTTTTACAGCCTCTGATAGCACAGCAAAAATTTTCCTAGAACTTTAATTGCTGCTGACACCTCACTTCCTACCTCCCATAAAATAAGTCTTTTGCACACATTGCAAATCTATTGCAGATACATTTGCATTAAAGACCATTTAAAATAAGACACTGAAAAAAGGGGAAGGAAGAAGGAAAGGAATGAAGCCTTCTAAGGCCAGTGATGTTTGCTATGTCAGCCTAAACCAAACACATTATGCAACCAGCTATTTCTGTCAGGAGAAAAAAATAAAAACCACCAAAATCTGAAGTTTAATTACCATAAAAATCTCTCATTACCAAGCAGAAGAAAGTGTTCACTGTTGCCCTCCTCAACATACGATTAGGAAAATACTGCATTCTAAAGACTAGGATTCATTAGTTCAACATATATTTTTTTATTGTATGTTTCAGAAAATATTGTATGTGACTTCAGAAGATTCAAGTAATAGCAATTTCTATTGGAACTATATTTTCAAGCCTTTTTTGCTTGACATACCTAAATCTACTTAATGTTCCCAAATTTACAATTACAAGACTCCTGCCTAAAGCAGGCTGCCTCCCACACGTTTTCCTGTTCTTGATATAGAACCATCACCTCTGAAGATTCATTTGCTTCTGTTGATACAGCTCTTGTCAGATACATTCGTATCTTTGCACCATCTTTCAAAACCCCAGCGCAGCACAGAGCTACTTGAACCCGACAGTGATTAATAGGTATTATGGAACACATGCAAGTAGTCAGCGTTACTTTGCATCTCTTTGTACACAAATCTTGGAAACAAAAGTAAAACTGACCTATTGGCACTTTCAAGTAAGTTTAAACTACTGTCTGAATTAAATATTTGCATTCATAGAATCATAGAATAGTTAGAGTTGGAAAGGACCTTAAGATCATCCAGTTCCAACCCCCCTGTCATGGGCAGGGACACCTCACACTAAACCATGCCACCCAAGGCTCTGTCCAACCTGGCCTTGAACACCACCAGGGTTCCAAGACTTACAAATTCCAAGACTTATAAGTGCTGATGCCCTTTTTGTATATTTCAGGCTTCCAGATGCATGTGTACCTGCATATTTATGTTTATATATGTATATTTATGTATATATGTATGTCTGTGTTTAGACTACTAAGTGTTAAAACCAGTAAACACTTCTTCCACAAGCTTTTTCTAACTCCCTAATCTATTTCTGGTCCAATACAAACAAAATCAAACAATCCAGGAGCTGAAGCAGAGCTGTATGGCTCCCTACGGGTCCCCATGCAACCCCTCACTGCGATAACGGAAATGGAAGCTTCATAGCAGGGCTTCCCACTTGTGGCCACAGCAAAGACTGAACTGAGGAGTGATTTGCTCTTCACTGAAGCAATGAAATAAGTCAATAAAATAAAATATAAATACAGTTTAAATCAAATTTAAATCCAGTCCTTTTAGAAGCAAAAATGGCATTTTTAATTACTTTTTCCAGGCAAAGAAACAAACAAAACTTGTTTGCACTGAAAACACCAACATCCTAAAAATAAACAGCAGCAGGAACACCATTTATGCACATTGGATTTGTTTCCCCTGGGTGCTTCTCATTGATGAAAAAATCTCAGCTATTAAATACCAATATAATAAACACTGACTGGAGGATAAACTGCCAGATCTCAGCAACCAGCCAGCAACATGAAGCCACCACCAGACAAGAGCCCTCCCCAGTGGGAGGCTGTGGGAAACCAGCAGTCGGTGCTCTTCAGCCTTCTATAATAACAATGTTTCGGTCTTTTGCTGCCTCCACATCAAGTCTGGGTGTCTTCCTAGCACAGATTTCTCGGCTTGGGCTCCATACAGTGCAGGGCTCAGAGACAAGCAGGAAGCTGCACAACCCAGCAGCCTCTTCTAGGCTTAACCTCTTAATCAAGGGCCATGAGATGACAACAAACACTGGAATTAGTTTCCAAGAACTACTGAGCTCACACCAACTTGATGGCAAACCATTTTTAAGGACAGAAAGCACATGACACACCTCAGGGCCAATAAATGCCAATAAGCAACTGCAGCTGAACCATAGAATCCCAGACTGGTTTGGGTTGAAGGGACTTTAAAGCTCATCCAGCTCCAACCCCTAGCCACCAGCAGGGACACCCTCCACTGGAGCAGGTTGCTATGAAACCTCCATAATTCAGCCAGTGAATAACAAAGCATCAAAACACTTTGCTATATTGACGAACTGAAGGCTTCCTATTTTGAACCTATTAATTTTTGACCTGGGCACAGAAGAGACAAATATAATCACTAAAAATTTATTCCTGACAAGACCTTCTAGGCCCAACTGTACAACCAACACCATCACATTAGACACATTATCCCAGTTTCTTATTGACACTATCGTCACCGGGAAATCAATCACGTCAGATGAGCAGAGGTGGCAGCAGCAGCAGCCCTCTAAGCTCCTCCGGAGGTGATTTACCGAGACCCACCTCACCGGCATCACCCTCCCACAGCCCACAGGGAGCTGCCAAGCCACTGTTCCACCGTGCTCCACCGTATATCCACCGCCTTCAGCGAGGAAAGGAGGACAACCAGCCCGGCGAAAGGGCTACCGAGGCCCAAAAACGGCGACCACCTCAGAGCGGCAGCGCCGACCGTTAGCGAAGGGCTCCCACCGAGCCCGCTGATTGGCTGATGCGTGAGATTTGAACGGGAGGGCGGGAAGAACCGTTGGACGTGAGCCGCTGCCTCACAGAGGAGGGCGGGAAGGGCTGCGCCTTATGGCGCCGGGGAGGGCGCGTTTGGTGCGCTGGGAGGTAAAGGTGAAAGGGGATGAGCAATCGACTCAACGCAAGGCAGGTGTGGCTCTGCGTTTCCTCCAGGCTTCTTTCTCCATAACCCTCCATGGAGGCGGCTGACCAGATCTGTGCTGTTGGAAGAGTGGTTGTGAGTGGCTGAGCTCTAAGGTAGAAACATGGCGGTAACAAAAAACACAAACTAAAGGAGGGAATTTACATGATCTGGATGAACAAATAGTTTCAGATCTCACTGAAGGATTTAATTTCAACATGAATAAACCCAGCGTGTTCATGCCTGTCTGAGGCACTGGGCTTAGGTGACTACTTGAGGCATTTAGTACACTTACCTTTAACTCTGTGACTTTAGAACATGAAAAATTAAGCCAACAAAACCCAAAATGGAAAAAATATTTTACCAAATATTCAGTTAATCTAATAAGATAAATTTGTTTGGAAATAATGGAATCGTGGAATGGTTTGGGTTGGAAAGGACCTCAAAGGTCATCCAGTTCCACCTCCCTGCCACGGGCAGGGACACCTTCCACTAGAGCAGGGTGCTCCAAGCCCTGTGTCCAACCTGGCCTTGAACCCTCCCAGGGATGGGGCAGCCACAGCTTCTCTGGGCACCCTGTGCCAGCGCCTCAGCACCCTCACAGGGAAGAGCTTCTGCCTGAGAGCTCATCTCGGTCTCCCTTATATCCAACCTGAACCGCCCCTGTTTATCCTAATTTTAGCTTCTCATAGAGAAATTTAAACATTAGCTGAAATAATAGTCTTTAAAAGTTATCTCAGTGGTGACACTTGGGTTTGTGCTTCCTGCAGGCGCCTCTTGCCAGGGAGCCACAGGAAGCGTGTGTGTGTGTGTATTTGTCACTGCAAAGAACAGCTTTGGTCTGCTAAGTCAAATTCAGTTAATGCCAAATGCCAGCTGATGAGCTCCAGGCAGGGAATGACTTTAAAAGGTGTACGATGTCCTGGTGCTAAAGAGGCTTGGTCTGTCTGGGGCAGAAAGTTTTATTACCTCTGAATGTATAATCTCCTTGCACGCTTTAATTTCAGGGGACATCGTGTACTCTGTGTTCTCCTGCACTGTGAAACTACAGCCACCAAAGCAGCCAGCTTTTAATTAGACGGTTGTGTGTAAGGGTGTTAGAGTATGCATTTGGGAAATAAAAACCTGATTTTCAAATCTAGTTGTATGCCAGGGAACAGAGTAACGTTCATGTGAGTGCTGTATGACGTGCCTTTCACAGCATCATTCATAAAGAAAGCAGGTTAGGGTTGAGTTTTGGTGGTTTGGGTTTTTTTCTAACTAAAATAGGTCCTGGATATTCCTAGCTTTCAGGTCTGGTGCATGTAGCACCTTTCATAGCTGAAACTGGGTCTGCGTGCACACAGTCAAAGGATGCTTTGTACCCCTGTTCCTTTGCTTGGCTCCATGCCTGAGGGAATACACTTTACACCATGCCCAGGGCTAGCAAGTGACACATAAATGTGACAGTTGATATTTTACTGAAGGCTTTATGATATTTTACTGAAGGTTTTACCTATTACTGCCAGTTTCTCTTTGGCCAAGCATTGCTATTACATAAAAGTACAACTGCGTGCCTAACTCCCCCAGGAAATACAGTAAACGCAGCATATTCCAATAAATCATTATCTGGAATAATTTGTTACTCTATAGCTAAACTATAAAGATTATAAAATACCCAGTTTGCTATCCTGATTCATTCTGTCATTCAGCAGCAAAGGAAGACCCAAAAGCATTTGGAACTCATCTCTCCCTCATATATTAACTTCCTTTCCTAAAGTAAATTTCATTATGTGCTCTCTCTATTGCTGTTTGTAACTTCCCTGCCTGTTTTTATTCCTTGCTACAAATCACTTTCATGTGCAAGCTTCATTAACATGCTTCACACCCTCTCCTAAAATAATTTAATTATTTTTAAATAAAACAGTCCTTTGTTATTGAAGGTCCCCTGTCAGTTTCCAAAATAATGGCTGGGAATCATCCAGCTGCAATTATGCTCTACCTACCTAAATTCTCTTTGTAGTTTTAATTAAAATACATTACCCAGCATGATTTCACCTCCTATTTTAAGTTCTTGTACAGCACTGGTTAAGGAAAAGAAGTTATCTCTGTGAAGTAATTACCCCTTTTTGTGGGCTTAAATAGGTTGAATAAATAGCTTTGTTTTACCCTAGCATGCAATGGTAGATTTCTTTAATCTCTAAAACTTCCTTTAAAAATAAGACATGTTGTCTTACAGGTATACATTGGGAAACTTGGAGAAGTAGTATCACTGGGAAATGTTCATACTACAGTTAAGAAATGTTAAGGGAATGCAAGTCACAGATAGATGAATGCCCTTGGACAATGACAGAAGAATTAGAAGCATGGTGTGAACACGTCAGATTTTCCACAGTAGCTAAGCAGCTGATAAGTACCATAAGAAATCAGAATCAGAGAAGAGGCACAGAACATCTCTAGGATGATTAGGCATATTTATTAATAAATGACACTGACATACCAGCTAAGTATATTTTTGGCAGACATTGAACACTGGGAAATTTTCTTTTGAATAAAATTTGGATTTATTTTTTAAAGGTTCGCTTCAACCCCGAAAGTTTTCCAAGGACACTCGAGCGTCAAAGAGAGGTTTTAACCTGTTTATTGGAGTTATTAGTACTGATTTTGCTATCTATCTCATCTCTTTAGGTGTTCAGTGGAATCAGTATCTAGTCCTTTCAAGAAGTCTCAGAAAATAGACCTGATGCTTCCAGTTATTCAGGTAATTCCAAAAGTTAAGTTTAATCAGAAGAGAGCATCTAACCACAGAGAACCTGTACAGGCAAAACTAGAAACTATCCTCTGCTTTACAAGAGCCTCTAAGAGAACTGATATCTTCATTACAGATTTCAGATGAGTGATACCTGAAAAACAGTCATGTTACCAACCTGAACTCAAGGTCATCACCTTATTGCAGGACTCGGGGCAGGTATTTCATGCAGCTCCAAGTAATAACCCAGAAGTTAAAACCTTGTATTAATATTGCTCTTCCCCAAGTTCCTGTACACAGGAATTGTTCTGCTGATACAAGTGTTAAGGCATCCCCTTTAAGTCTGAGGAACCAAAAAAACCACAACCTGGTGCACAACTGATCTGTGAACTCCAAAGCTCTGTTCATGTACTTTGAAAATCATTTAGTTTAATTATTCCCCAAGATATATCTGTATATTAGAAAGCTGAATCCCATTTAAACCCTTTTCCTGTAATTGTTTTACTCTTGTAACTACACAAACCACTGCAGTTTTCACGTGTGCATTCCTCAGTTTATAGCCACCAGAAAGTGAAGCTGGTTACATCCATTTGCACAAAACTGGAGTTCCTATTATGGATGGAAGACATCTGAAATGGAAATTGGAGTGGTTTTCATGTGCTAATGCATTTAAATGAAATAGACAGACACCCTCATGTCTAGGATCAATCATTTATTGAGCTTTCTTACATTTTGCAGTTTGTTACAGGAGAGGAAACGCTTGCTAACGAAAGTGACATGGTTTGTAACTGTTTTCCAAGGTAATGGAAAAAGTTAAGCAGATTCCCTAGGATGCACACTGATGACTAAGCTGCCAGTATTAAATCATTTTAGGCAAGTGTACTCCCTATTTTATCCTTGTATAAATTAATTTCAGTACTCTCCTTCTCCTACAGGAAGACTAAATTGTAGCATCTAATTTTCTCTATCCTGAAGTCTCAATCTTTGCTCTTGCTACTTATCTAGCTGCAAACAAGTCAGACAGACTAGCTACTGAAGACAAAGCCACAGAAGTGGGTTTGGTGCCAAGGTTCTCTCCTGGCAACCTACTCAGTTTCCTACTGTCCCAAAAGGAAACAAAAGACTCCCAGTTTTCTGAAAACCAGATTCTCTGCATAACAGTGCATTGCATTGCCTCGAAACGGGCCACAGTGGATGTTCTTATAGGAAACAAATCCGGTAACTAACAAGATACAAAGAATTATAAATGAACTGGGTAAAAATGTTCCTAACATTTTTTTCCCCAGTGGTATATTAACTAGAATCCTACTTTCCTTCCACAAAAAATATATTTTTTATAAATACATTTTAATACAGACACCTCTGATTCTATGCAAAAAAAAGTCAATGTCACATTCAAACAGGTTTTCTCAGTGTAGCATTAAGACACAAGCAGACATCACAGCAGGCATTAACACAGTGATTCTAGGGAGGCAGTTAACTACAGCTTGTGAACAGATACAAAACCACACAATTTCACCTGAATATTCAGGCTGTGATTTAGAAAACAACCGAGCTACAGCTTGAGGCCTAGAGTGCCACACTCTCCACCTTTAGAAAATGATACGAGCTGTCAGTGAGATTTAACATCTGATTAATATTAAAACATTTGTATAAACCTAGTGCTTATGCTGGGGATATGGAAACGAACTGCTAATGGGCATTACCAGATATCTCAAACTTCAGAGAAAAAGCATTACACATTCACCATGGCCTTAAAGCTCATGGTTCCAATTAGATGTAATTCATTCTTTTCCTGTCCTTGTCCCTCTCCCTTATTGTTTCCCCAAGATAACTTTAACCACTCGAGTCAACACAGGCAAACCTACTGAGCTTTTGTGTGATACATACAGTCCTAGATGCTGTTCCTGGCCTCCCTAAGGGATAGCAATAATCTATAGTTTAATTTCTAGCCAGATCTAATTAAAATAGAGCTGTTAACCATATTTTTTCAAGTTATGAATAATAAATAGAACAGTTTTATAATACTAAGTACAAAAGTTGGTTATCAGCCTTTTCTTACCTTAAATAGTCCCCAAATCATCTTTGTGTGAATAAATGTTCCCTCTAGTTTTTGTCATGAAGATTGGAGTTTAGTTTTTAGGGCTCAACATGTAGCACTGTTTCTCAATAAACTCTAATAGACTGTTTGCTCAAAATGAAGGAGTTTGGAACTTGGCAGCCTGCAATGTTTCACACACAGCCACGCTACTCTGCTCTAAAAGAAGACATAGAAACTATGAGCATGGCAGTTAACCACAGGTGTATTACTGTTGCTTTTCTTTAAAACCCCTGAAGTTTACAGGAACCCAAAACTGAGAAAGCAGAAGAATATGTTGAGTTATAATTTCCTTGTCTCAGAAAAATTATACTACTATTAGCACTCACAGAGACTTAGTTTCTTTTTCCAAGATTGACTCATAAAGTACACGTCTAATCCTGTCTTACAACAGGAAACAGCAAGTCATTATTAGCAGATAATTTTGGTTAGCTCTTAGATGTTTTCTTTCACTTTCAGAAAGGCAGATCCCGAATTTCCTGACTGCTTTGTTAAAACAAAGCCGTGGTGCTAATTAAAATACTTTTTTAAATACAAAGAATTCTTTTTCCAGAGCCAATATATGGTGATTTTGGAGATGAACTTAAAAGTAAACCCATTAATGATTCATATTAAAATATAAACTAATAACTAGTCCAAGAGATTAACAAATTCTCCTGTGAACAATGCTGTTAAGATTTGATTTTCAACTGGTTTATAATAAAAATCAGCTGTCAATTTAAGGGAGAAAAAAAATTGTGGGTTTCATTCTACAACTGAACTGAGAGCTTTCAGCTCCCTTTCAGATGGAAGTTGCTGTTCAGTGCTGTACAAATCATGGCCTTTAACATTAAACACTGCATATAGTTCAATGCAAAACAAGGACAGAAGTGGCAATAAAACAGCAACTGCATTGCAAAAATCTTTGAAGAAACACTCTTCTTCTAGTGCTGTTTATGTACACAATACAATATCTCTGGTCAACCCTACACATTATACTGCTGCATAAGCAGGGAGAAAGGAATAGCACCTTTCCCTTGGACAGTGATTCCCACATGTTTGCTAACATGGGTGTAGGTGACCTTAGAAAGATGCTAACAAAGTGTTTCTATGTGAAACAGAGAGATTAACAGTGGTAACTGTTGTAGAATAAATTAAAAAGCACCTTTTTTACACTCCCCACAGAAAGTTTTGTCACTTGCTGTGGTTTAAGAATCTGGACTTGTTATTTGCAGTGAACTGTAGGGACTTTTTAAAACAAAGTAAAATTCTTCACACTGAAAAGCTAAAGTTAAAATAGGTAGAAATTTAATTTATTGAAAATGTTTGATATTTGTTCCTGGTTTAGAGTATTTCTAGTAATAGAAGACAACAAATACACTCAATAAAATATTTCCTATCTGATTCACACTGAATTCTCTGTTGGCCTGAAATTATTACCTGTTGAACCTGAATTATCAGAACAGCAGAATCCAGGAGAGCAGCAGCAGATAGTTAAGTCTCTTAACCTCAAACCTACCACAAAATGCAGAGTGTCAGGAAGTCCATTCAGCAACACTACTGCACTATTGGGAACATGGTAACTTACTCCATGTTAATTTTTAAAGGGGCACATCTACCACTCAGGTTTCTGTTGATCACAGTAATACTTTTATGGAATTACTTTTGGTTTTGAATTCCAAAGTCTTAAAAGGAGGTAGCATAAAAAAAGGAGATGACTCTCTCAGATCAGCTGTACAGAGAGGACTACTCAGTACAACCACCCAAGAATCTGCATCAAAGTACAACTGCTCTCACCAAAAATATACCAAGATTTATATTTCTGTTTAAAACATTCACACATTTGAAAAACCAAACATATGACTGGCAATCCAGGGCAAGCACCATTGCTGGACAGCTTTGAAAATCTTATGCACAAAAGTGATTCTTACAAACAGCAGGTGAGAGTTGAAAGATATCCCAAAAAAAACTGTATAGGGTGCTAACTGTAAACACACAAGCTGCCTTGTCTTCAAATCAGTGTGTTTTCTCCTTCAAGAGTTGGAACAAAATTCATAAATACTTAAACTCGCAGAATGTCATTAAATACATAGATAGTTTAACAGCCCTGATGCAAAAAACAGAGGGTTGGGGGAAAGACCTAGACTTTTGGAAGCTATTTTCACCTTTAGTAATTATTGTGCTATAAAACTTACTGATCAGGAGTTCAAAGCGTCATACAAATAACAAGGAAATTATTTTACTTTCAGATCTAATGTATGATTTAATACACTAGAAACAAAAACTAGTGATAAATACAAGTCTTGCTGTGCTGATCACAAGACACTAGTTGTGTAAAAGTAGTGAACTTTATGTACTTTCTTAGCTATGAATCTTACAAAAAACCTGTGCTGTACCCTAAACTCGCTTTCTCGTTAGAAAACTGAATCTTCGCTCAGAAGTAAAGAAAGCCAAGCCAAATACAAATGGTAACACATTTAATAGTGACCACAAGCCCAGATAGAGCACGAAACCCCTCCCTGCTCTTAGGCAGACAGCTACAGTTGGAACCGTTTGCAGTTCCAATCAGCTGTGACTAGAAAGATGTTTAATCACAACTGGAAATGGTATTTTATAAAAATCATTACAATCACACCTATCTGAGGCTAACATAGAATGTTCCACTTCAACTCACAGAATTAGACATGGAGACATCAAGTATTTATAGAAATATCTACAAACTGCAACTGCCTTTTATTGGTTTAAAGTATCAGTGAACTGAATTTTAGAGTAAGGGTTTCATGACAGCAGGCTATCCCCCACAGCCTTCTCAGCTTCTGCTTTGCATACACTAATTTACTCCTTTGATGCTGCTACTTCTTTGCATTTCTAAGAAGCACATGCTGAGAAACTTGGGAAAAAATGGTCTTGAACTTCTTAGAGTCTGAAAAGAGAGCTCTTGCTCAAATTTTGCTGTGCATAAAGTCCTACATTATAGGCTTACTGTTACATTAGACTTAATGTTAGACGGTAAGTCTGACATTATTAGACTTACTGTTTCACCTGTATTAATACCCAATGCAAAACATTTTTAACAAAGGGAAAACACTGTCATAACATTCCTCAAATTCAGATACAAATGGAAAACTGGAAATTCCAGAACTCTCCAACTGCTCTAGACATATGAAAGCATTGCTCTAACAAGCAGTGCTGAAGCCCTTATCTTAGTATTGAGCAGAGATCAAAGAAAATAGATGTGGAAAACACATAGCACAAATAGGCTGAATGCTAGCTATGTAAAAACGTTAAATAAAGCTAAAATCCCTCCAATTTTCCTGATTATTCTGCAATCAGTTTGCAAAAACTGAAATTAGTGGAAAATGCTTATGGAAGTTCATAGACCCTCAAGGCTATTTTGCCTTCATCTGAAATGTAAAAGGACAGTACCTGGTTTAAAACAGCTCTGCCACTGAACTATCAGTCTTTACTGCGAGTGTCAGTGTTTCCGCCAATAAACAGAATATTACTAGAAGGACCAAAACTAAAGGATGAAATATCAATTTTTGAGAAGTAATCTAAAGATGAAACTTGCTTTTATAAGATGTTACACTTGACATTTTCAGTGGGATGCACAAGAGAAATTGACCCAGAGAAACAAATCAACAGAACTCTGCATTTGCATCCATCCACTCAGGTGGTTTTTCAGATCACATTCTTTATGAAAGCAACCACGTCCTAAAAGATATTTGAGGGCAAGAACACAAATCCACAGAATTAGGGCAAAATCCCTCAGGTCCCACAAGGCCATTTTCAGAGCAGACACTGAAAAAATTTAGGGAAGTGGTATCCAAAGACCGTTTAGAACCGCTTAAAGTTCTGAAGAACTGGGTCTGCTTCAAAGCTCAAAAAAGATGAGACTGGCAAATTTAGTCATGAAACTCCTACTGTGGCAAAGAGTCCTTGGGTTGTGGATCCTTGTCCAGCTGACGTTGTAGGCAACGGAACTGGAGGTGTTGCTATCCCTGACGGCTTCAATAGGAAGGGGAGGGCCAGCACGGGTTTGGCTGCCCATCCTGTGCTCAAGGTCCTCCACTGTATGAATAATCTGCCTTGTTGTGCATCACAAGCTTGTTGTCTACAAAGTAGAAACTGTCCGACTGTGTCTCATATGGATGCAGGATCATCTCTCGAACTGTGGGGAGGGGGAATAAAAGAATACATATAAATTGATCATGTTCCACAGAAACCTCACCGAGGGCAACATCCTGCATGGGGTTTCATTACATTTAATAGCACTGCTCAGATCGCAGCAAACTCTCAAAACCAAACTAGGAACCTACCAAACTACCATTTACTGACATTCATCTTTTACATAACTCAAACACAATCAAACTATATTAAGGCACCATACAAACTCTATGTGCTCTACCTAACCTCACAACAATAACACACTAGAGTTTGGACTGGGGATTTGCTTTTGCTTTTAAATGGCAACTCAAAAGAAATTGGTTCAGGTGTGACAACAAGTAAGCACCAAGGCATTGCTGTTTTCTCCACAGACTGAAATATTAGTGCTGACATAACTGATTAGGGGTTGTAAAGAGCATAAGATCATACAGATTTAGTACTGCTGCTAAGAAGTAGAGAGGAAGAGAAAATAAACGGAAGAGAGGAGAGAAAATGAAAGTTACGTTCCTACTAAAACCTCTCAAGCTATCAATGCAGCACATCAAACATTAAACCAGAACATAATCTTTAAGCCATCCATTCATTGGATGTCTTTTTAATCCTCTTTATCTTGGTTGTTTTATAACACAATTATCTTTTTTACTCCCTGACACTGAAGCTTCCCAGCAACTGTCTGGTGGGTGATGAGATACATGCTGCTAGAAGACAAAATCCATATTAACACAGATGCAAAAGCACCTGGAAGTCTTCTTCCTACCCACTTTCTACAGCCACCTTTTAGGAAAGGGCTTGCTCAAAACACTGAGATTAGCATCACTGTGTGGTTACCCAGTAATTAAAGAGCTTACTGAGATCCTCGGAGAGCTGTGGAAACTCATAGATGTGCTCACAAGTATTTTTACTGCTGGGGATGCAGAACCCAAATTCAAAATCAAAGCTCTTAAGCAGCTGATCCCGGAAGTAGTGCCTCTCAATCATGCGGAAGTTATTAATGGGTTTGTCTCCTACTGTGAACTCCACCCTGAAAAAGAAGAAGATTGAAATGAGCTTTCTCACTTAAGCAAAATTTGCAACCACTGCTGAAAGGTAGAAGAGAGCTCTTCCAAAACAAACACCAGCCAAAAACATAAAGCAATGGTACTAACCAAATCATCATTTTTTCTTAAAGCTACATGGACACAACAGAGCATTACAAATCATAGCTTATACTATAGTTTGACCCTTTTCACTCAAAAAAAAGACATACATGACAAATTTACAATTAAACTCATCTTTAGTGAAGGAAAGATCCCTCCACCTACACCATAGGCACTTTACTACCACTCACTACCAGTTCCTTATTGCTTTGGGGTTTTATAAAAGTTATTTGGGTGGGTATTAAAAAATAGCCAAATCTCCATGGTGTGTTTTATTGATGGATGCAAGCAGTACTACCAGCCACATCAAAGATTATTTGAGTACACAAAGCATTAAACATTATTTCACCATTTCATGTGCATCTATGGATTAATGGTTCTTTGGGAATGCAATGGTGAAGGCTGAAGAACATCTTCCAAAGCTGGCACAGCCTCTGACAAACTGTAATGCACAGGAAAGCACTGGAATGTCTGGTACTTTGTCCACCTTATTTTGCACCTTTGAGTATGAATCTCTTCAACGCCATGCCTATTCCAGAGGTAAATAAACAAGCTAAAGGGATGGAGAAAGCAAAGCACCCAGCAAAGAGGCTTGGAAATCCTCCTAACAACACAAGGTCCCCATTAAATCAACTTCCTGACAGGATCAACAAGCCAGAGCCATTTTTTAATAGGATTTCAGTTGTTTCCTGTACTAGAAAATGCAGCCCAGGAGCAATTACTTACGTGGCTCCCACTTGCCGAAGTCTGAGAAAAGCTGGAGTAAACTGATAGCGAACGAACCGTCCAGCATTGGGATCAATGTCCTTCCTGTCATTGTGTTCACGTTCTGGAAAAGCACAAAGTAAAGTCTGAGAAACAGAAACCCAGTGAAAATGCCTGCAGTCACATGTTATTGAGTCATAAACGCCAGGAAGCTCTTCTGAGGAAGCCTATCCTCTTGAAGGCATCAACTGCTGGATACTCCGAGACAGAGGATGGCTCTTTGGTTTGATACACTTCTTATGTTCTAAAGTGACTTACTGGACTGCAGTAGGGCACCGAACAAGCCATTTCACCTTAGCATGTCTGATTTGCTAGCTACTAGCTACAGAGAACTTCCAGAAACCTTCTTAGACGAGTGCTTGATCAAGAGAACAGCTCTGAGGTTTTATTACCACTGGCAATAGGTAACACTTTGATGGTTATAAGTAATACTGAAAAATTATGAAAAAGGGAAAGAAAAAAGAAAAAAAAAAAGCACTTTCAGTTTGTCTAATTTGTGCAATTGATATTTTCCCTTTTGGAAATACCATTTTCCTGATTCCTGAGGGAAAGATGTTAGACTTAAACTACGGACAAGGAAACTCAAACTGATGAACAACCATGAAACGAACACACGGTGACCTCCTCCTCCTCCTCTGTTTCTGTTTACAACACCCATCTGTCCCTTTTCATCACAGATGGCAATCATGACTACAGCAGCAACGAGTTCTGTTCACTGTGGTGGTACAAGGGGACACCTGAATAATACTTCTGGTGCAAGCTGGGCCTCTAGCCCTCTTGCAGCTGAGAGCATCTCCTGTTTTGGGGAAATGTATGGAGTAAAATGAGTAGGAAAAGGCAAAAGGAAGCAGACACGAGCATTTGTTTGGCCATGAAAACAATATGTTGTGTGTGCACTCACCTGAAGCTGCTGGTTTGGTGATTTCAAACAAGACTGTGCCAGATTCCATGTCCCGGATTTTGAACCTGGTGAAGTCTATCTTGTAAACATTTTCCTCTGGAGTGCACAAATAATCTGCAGAGGAAAGGAAATATAAATGAAGGTTGCCCACAATTACCAAGGTATTTCTGGCTATTCTTTAAAGGTCACAGCCAGCAGTGAGAGCAGCCCAAAGGCATCTCCACTACTACTGTTTGTAATGCAAAAATGATGTTTATGAAGACAGTGGCAGGTCTGAATGCTCACACCACCCTGCTTGGACAGGACAGGGAGGTCATCACCCTTTTCCAACCCTGTGCCAGCATCTTCCGCATCCGTTTCTCCTCAGGGCATTGAGAATAGTCAGCACCTCCATCAAATCCTACCCTTTTCTGTGTAAGAGGCTTTGCCTGGTTTAAAAACTGCCCTCTGGCAGAACACAAGTGCTAAGCAGCTTTGTGAGCACTAAGCTGCACTTAACTGGAACAGGAGTGTCCTCCCTTGTGCCACCTCCCCTATCTCCAGCCCTCTGCAGACAAAGGATGGTCTCTTCTCTCCACTGATGCTTGTCCCAGGCAAGGATTCTATTTCCTCAGCACTGAAAATGGTGTTGAAGCTTTTCCCTGTAGCAGGAAAACAGTCTGGGAACAGAGTCCTTCCCTGCTTCCACCAGAGTTGGTATCTCTGAGAGAAAGACACTGTGGCTTCAGCCTTGCTGTGCCCTGAGACTGCTTCCTGCCCAGGGTACCAGCCTCCCCTCTGGGTAAAGAGCAGTGCTACTTCATTTTTACTGCACATACAAGCACAGAAAGCAGCTCCAGTAACTTACTTTATCCTAAATAAATGCATTTAAATAAAGGTATGGATACAAGCCAGGTTAGCTTTCGACCAACTGTGCATCTGCACGTTGCAGGAGACTTGGAGGTTCTAAGGTGAAAGTAATACTTCAACATTCTAATTCTAAAGCTTTCTCAGCTACTAATTCCTGCTGTTACTTTGAGTTAATCACTTATTTCTGTCTGCTTTCCTGTTCCTAGGATTCAAATACACCCATCTACTCAAGGTTTATTCATTGATGATCCGAAAACAAAGTGTGATCTGTTACTCAGAGATCACACCTAACCCATCACAACCCTTACTTAGGTATAACAAATCTTACATCATGGTTGGGGGTTACAGGTCGAGGGCAGTGGTTACCACATCCCATAGATAAGGAGTTAATAAAAGATTGCTGTGGTGTAGTAAGAGATCCCAAAGGCCACACATTGCAAGTACCAGACAGCGAGGCCTTCATGCTGGGGTGTGTAATTACAGCAATCAGGTCCCCCTGTAGGGAGAGACAAAGATAGCTGTAGTCAGCACTGGGGAAGATTGCTCCTAGCATGAACTGCATATCCAGCACCTCTACTTTCCTAGAAGCATTTTATTCTCTGCAAATCTCCTTAACTTGGAGAACACTCCAAATGCTCACCAGTACAAGGAACAGAGGTGTTAAATGTACTCTCTGAACATTTTTATTGCTCTCCATCATCACCACCATCGGGTGAATACTCAAAGGTTTCGCCTTTAAGAGAGAGAACTGTGTTCAAAGCATCTCTGGCATTTGGCAGGGAGGTTTCCCCTTCTTGTCAACACAGCACAAAGGAAAACTAACACCAGTACCCAAGCTGTCAGGGAGAGCAAGATAAAAGCTCAACGTTCATTACTACCACAAGAAAGCAGTAATGTTAGACAGAATAGCCTAAAACCAGCACAAAATCCTCTTTAACAGTAGAGGAGGAGATGGGACAGAAATCTAAACCAACCCATTGCCTTAAGCCCCAAGGTTTAGCAATCCTCAGGTAGGTGTCCTGTAACTACACAATGACTTTAGTTTCTAACACATCAGCCAGCCCAAATCCTTAACCCATCCCACAGCTTCCCCTGCTCCAAACAGCAAAGCACAAACTGGCAGAAGCAGGAGCAGCTTCCCATGGCCTCAGCTTCGCTTCCCTTGGCCCACAACCACACTCAGACCAGCAAGGGACCGAAACAGCCTGGTTCAGTCACCCAGGAGCCTGGGACAACTTCCCTCCAGCACACAGGCAAGTCCGAGGCTGCATTTGTCTGCAAGTTAATTATTAAGTGTTTTTACTCCTGCAGAATTCCTGCCCATCCAGCACCATGGCAACAGCTTTATCCCCCTGCTTGGCAGCAGCGTTGCTGCAGTAACAGTGTCCATGACTCATCTGGAGGAGAGGAGAGCCAAGCAGAGCCACCAAAGAGGAGTGTAAACCCTGGGCACAAGCCCCACCAGGCTCCTGCTCATTGATGTTTTCACCCCAACTCTTTTTGTACTGAAAATATTTTAAACCTTAATATTTTAAACCTATTTTTTGGTTTTAAGTCAACATGCCAGTGTCTAACTGGATGACATCTGGGAAGATCACCTGCCAGAATACTGCAAGCAAGTGGTTTTCCTCCTCTGGCAGTGCCCAGTCTCCTAGCAGGAAAAACAAAGAGGTGTATATATATATATAGTCCTTTCTGTCTGTATTACATTTGTTTGCTGTAATTCCTGTTCAAAAATCAAAGTAGCCACATGCTGGGGCTTTTCACCCCCAGTACATTACAGAATCCCACAGCTGCACTGGAAGATGTGATTGGGAACTGGCTGCTTGCAATTGGTGGGTACTTCTGCTTTGCTGAGCGCTGTCAGATTTGCTAATCTCACCCCAAACAGACTTATTTTTAAACTCCTGTAGGGCCCAGTTGCCCACACTTCCATGACGCATTTAAATGCATCATGTGCTTTCATTATCCTAATTCACCGTCACCACAGTTTGGGATGTGGAGACAGCATCCATGCCTATTTTAGTGAAATAAATACTAGTTAGTTAAATACTGTTTAGTTAAATAAAAACTCAAACCTTCACTGAGTGAAGTGGATTGTGGCAAGGAAAGTAGGCTTGGTCTCTGAGGACAGTTTCCTTGTTTCTTCCACTACTCCTGAAGCAGATTTCCCCATTAAGAACCAAATAATCACAGTATCTCCCTGAACAAGCCTTCAGTGCTCACCTCATACAGGCCTAACAGAGAGTACAATGTGAACAATGAATGAAGGGATGGACATGTCAGCACAGTCTTAGGAAACCCAAGAGATTGGCTTTTGTCCTGAAGTACCCACATTAACTAGGGCAAAAACAGGTCACAAGAGAGGAGCATTTCCCACTCCTTCCTAAAGCCAGGTGAATTCCCACATCCCCAAACTTCCTGGAAAATGTTTCCCAACTGAGTTGAACTTGTTTTCACAGCAGACTCCTGCAACTGGCCCAACCCTGGTATTAGCAGCTACTTCTCACATCACACATTCCTGCTGGTGCCTCTGCAGCTTCATTCCCATAATCTCCGTATCACACCCCAAGATCTGTACCTCCCCACCATTAGAGACATTCCCTATCTGAAGACCTATCATGGTTTTGAAGAGTTTGGAAGCACAACTAGCTTTGCCGTGGTGGTCTCAGGAAGCAGCAGAGGTGACTGTGAAAATTCCTTCACGAATTCTCCTATTCCCTTTGTATGAAAAGTGATTCCAAAACAGCCCCCAAACAGCAATCCATAGCAAGGCATTCTTTCAGAGATCTCTAGCTTTGCTGTCAGAAGCAATGGATGCTCATTCCCTGTTTACAATTCCAGAGAAGAGCCAGTTCTCCTCCAGGAAACCTTCCTCCCCTCCCCAAACCAGCCAAGATTGCAACAGAAACCGGCCAAACAGCCTTAGACAATGAGAACAGGCCCAGCCTATTCTCTTGCAAACAATGGTACACCGTGAACCCTGGTGTGTATTTCCAGCCAGTGTATTTTAGCAAGCTCGTGTTACAAAAGAGCACAAAAGGTGAGGGATAATACAGCGCTAGATAACACAAGATGACAGCTAATGAAGGCGCTTTCTCCTCTTACCCTCTACCTGTTATTTCAGTTATCCACTGGATGAGATTAGGTGTTTGATCCTTGTCAGGGAAAGCTAAAGGTCCATCTTCTATTTTCAGATTTCCATCACAACCACCCCACCAGACACATTTTATCACGAGGAGCTCATGGGCAATAGGTTAACACCTTCCTTTCAAGATCCCTTCTCCTTCTCTGCCACCAGGACAAAGCATGTGTCCCCTCTCACAGACACTACAGATATTTCTGCAGTGCTCATCAGAGTGCCTAAGCTCAGATTGGGTTCCTATTTTAAGGCTTTAATAGCCCACAGATACAAAAAGACTGTACCTAGGGTAAGAAGGTGCTCAAAATCCTGTTAGGAAAAACGGGTGTAAGTCATGAGGATGCTGTAGAAGAAACTGATGCAACAGCAATGATTTGCAATAGGCATGTCACTCCCCACCACAAGCAATAACAAGAATGTGGGGAATGAGAAGGCTCCTGCAGCTATGCAGGCCTCTTTCTTAACACGCATTAGCCAGCAAGGTCAGAAGCTATTTTGAAGACAACTCCCAAGACGTAAACCAGGTATAAAGCAAAGACAAGTGCAGCTGAATCGCCAGGAGCTGGAGATTAGTAGATTATCAGATTGAAGAGTCTCAGAAGGAAGCAAGCAAAAATAGCATGAACCCCATGAAGATGCAGAGCAGTGACGCAGGACAGAGTACAAGACCCCGAGGGGAAGGCAGGGCACGTTTCAAGCAGTGCTGATATGTCTGCTTAGACAGCCAGGGTTCAATCACAGAAATACCCAAACCATTTCCCCTGCCCTCTGCCTCAGCAGTTCAAGGCTCATAAAGGCAGAGGCAGAAGAACAAGCTAAGCCAGTCAAGGATCCACTCCAGTCCTAAAGCTATTGGGTTTGCATAAGCAAAGACCAGGGGTAAGCAAAGAGGGAGGTACCTACAGCTCTCCTGCTTATCTCAGTAATGAGCCTGCTTTGAAAATCTCACACTAGGAGGATCCCATGGGATATTTTCCTACAGCACCACATTCACTGGCCGACACTGGGGATGGAGCAGAGGGTGCAGCCCAGAGGCTCTGAGCTGGAGCATTTAGCAAGGTCCCCATAGCCCATAAGACGCACCCAGCTGGCAGCACTCTATGCACCAAGTCCTGCTGCACAGCTCAACAGCTCTGCTTTTTGTGGCAGCCTGCTCTTTTTTTTCCCCATCTTTTTTTAGCTGAAGCTTTCCAGATTTCACCCTCTCACCATTCGTTTGATCACAGCCCTCCAGGCCTTGCTGAGGAAGGATGGAGCTGCTCTTCTCCCATTCCCAAGGCAACCAAACACCCTTTCCTGCCCCCTTGTTCATGCTGATTGCACTCAAAGTCTGAAACCATGTGCACAACGTTATCAAAATCAGCTGCCCTTGCTCTTACAGAGGGCAGTCAGGCCCCAGGCTGACTCTCCTAGTGTATGCCACAGCTTCCCTATTATAGAGTCATGGAATGGGCTGGGTTGGAAGGGACCTTAAAGCTTATGAAGTCCCCCCCCGCCATGGGCAGGGACACCTTCCACTAGACCAGGGTGCTCCAAAGCCCGTCCAACCTAGTCTTTAACAGGGAACTTCCACTTGAACTCTTATCTTTGCTATTTCCACCAGGAATGGCCCAAACCTACAGCACTGGCAGAAGGAGGAACCCACTGTGCTACACACACACCCACACCATGTGTGCAGTCCCTGGAGGTCTTCACAGCCCGTATTGTGCTGTGAGACTACTAAAGAAACAGCTCTTCATCTACACAACACTTTGAGTTGTGTGTTATCACAAAGCCTTGAAAGGGTTCCCAACATATGTGGTGTTGCTGGGGAAAGGAGTGGTGAGAGCAGCTTGGCACAGCTCTGGGGTATCACTCTGTGACCAGAAATCAACATAGCAACATGCTTTAACGCATCACAGCCCCAGACAACTCGGAACAGTGACCCAGACCCTCCTCACAAACACCCCCAGCTAATCACAGCTCCTAATGCAATAAATATTCCTAATTAATTGGGGAATAAAGTGATGGTCCAGGAGGGCCTTCCTGCACATCCTCCTGTTAATGCTACTGGTATGGAAGTCACCCATTAAGGCTCTACCCTGCCTGACCCATCGAGGCAGCCCTTTGCCAAGCTGGCCTTTAGCTAAAGCTGCTAAGAGAAGACTCAGAGAAATCCTAAATGACAGCTCAGGGAAGAGATTAGTTTCAGAAATAATTAAGTGCCTCTTCCTTATTTTTAGGTTTTGTTTTGTAATTGTTTCCAGGTATGTAATCAATTATTTAACCCTTTGCTTTGCTAAAATAAGCTTTAGAATAAAGCTTAAAATGTAAGCCCTAATGTAGTAGTATAGATAAAGTGTACAGATGCCTGAAGCTGTGATTTGAGTGCAGTCTCAGAGGCTTTCATAGAATCATAGAAGGGTTTGGATGGGACCTTAAAGCTCATCCAGTTCCAGACCCCTGCCATGGGCAGGGACACCTTCCACTAGAGCAGCTTGCTCCAAGCCCCATAGAGCCTGGCCTTGATCTCATCTCAGGTGGCTCCAGAAGGCTGCACATGGCATTCACAGGCACCGAAATCCCAATCACTGCAGGCAGACTCCTCCCATCCTCCGGCTGCTTCAGTAATTAACTGCAATTTGAACTGAGCTCTGCCCCTCTCCTTTATGATCTTAAATTAATCACATCCTAAGGTTTTTCCTCCTTTTGTAACCGCAGTCATGTGAGCAAGCAACAAATCCTGCTAATTGCCAAGAAAACGGCTCATTCACCTCACACCTCATCCAGCTGGAGCAGGGCCAGGGCCAGCCCAGCCAAAAGGCACAGATATTCCAGGGCAGCATCCCAGATCCATGAGGCTGGACCCAGGATACGTTACAACGCCGGAGCTGCTGGGGAATTGAGCACTGGAAGGATGTAGCATATGCAGGGCAGTTTGCACAGCTCCCCCTTTAAGCTTATTAGAACCTTAAGAATAGAACCCACCTGGCTTTTGTGGCTGGTCACAGACTGGGGTTCCTTCACATTAGCACTAAACATGCTTACACCACAGAGCCACATCCTGCATCTCCACCCTCCCAGCCTCATTATTCGGTCATTTATCAGCTATTATTTACCTACTGGAAAGGGAAAGCCCAGCTGTGCTTCTTCATACAATAGCAAGGGCTTTCCCTAGACCCAAAATGCCAGAGCAGGGCTAATGTGCTGCCTGGTCAGCAGGTAGTGATGATAAGCAGCAGCTTGGCTCCACGGAGACCCAGCTCTTCTAGGGCTGAAGGACAAGGCAGATTCACCCCCTGTATCAGGAAGTATTGAGGAGCTCCACAGCAGGCTAGAGCAAAGGAGAACACAGCAAACCCTGGCTCCAAAAGACCGTCTGCACCACCAGCACACCCCAGGCACACTCAGGGCTGCAAGGGCCAGCTTAGGTGTGAGCATGGAGCCAGGCAGCCATGCTATAAGGTCCTTTCTGGACCTGTACCTGTACGGAGTATCATACTCCACACAGTAGCCAGGATCCTGCCTCTCCCCACCCAAGCTGGAAGGCCATTCAGAAACACTGCAGGGTACTCATGGTGTAAGCATCCCTGCAGTCCAAGTGCTGCTCTAACATGGTTTATCCTGGGCTTCGTTTGCTGGAGCAATGTTAGACTATAGCCAGACCCTGGGCAGCACATGGCTTAACATGTCCCTCAACACGTTACCAACCCACGAGTTTGGATAGAGATGAATTATACTCCATCTGGAACAACAAAGGATGTCCAGGACACTGGGACATTTCTGCTGCAACCCCGCCACCAGCTCCCCCTTCAACTCCAAACTGGAGCACCACAACTTTGGGCACCAAACCCAGGATTGCTGAAATAGGACATTGAGTCTGCTCCAACTCGGCATCTCCATGGGCGAGGTTGGGGCTGGAGGAGCCATGAATGTCTCTCCTACAGTCTGTTCCTTCCTCCTCCCTGCAGCATCCTCCGCTCGGAGCAGTAGACTGGAACAGTTTCACATTGGTATTTTTGGCAATCTGCTTTAGGAGCTCACTGTTGCGTGGAGAGGAGAAAAGGACACAAAATGCCCCAAATAACCGTCATGTGTTAAGGGACAGAAGAACATTCTTGTACCTTTTCTCCCTGTACTAAACTCACCAGGTGGAAAATTGAGCTTGAGAAGAGGTGCTGCAAAACATTCCTAAGCGATCAGATACAATATGCTCAATGTGGATGTATGTATACCCATATCCCCCAATGCACACTGAGGAGTTCAGTGCAGACAGCATTTATTGGCTCCTGTGTACCAGCCCAGCACTTCCCATGGGAAGCCATAACCCCACTGGTCATCACAGTGCCTGGCTCTTGTTGGACACGACCCATCGCACTCTCTGTACCGAGTCCCATAGCAGAAGGGGAGCAAAATACCCTCATGCATTTCACATCTCCCCTGTGCCCAGCAGTTGAAAGAGGCAGGCAATCACCAGCCTTGCTCCCAGCCTGGCTCTGAAGCCAAGGTGACCATCTCAGCCCTGCCTCACATTGGGAATGAGCTTACCAAGAGCCATGCACCATCCACACTGATGCCACACTAGGGTATGGGATGGCCACATGCCTGCAGTCCCCGTACACGGCACTACCATAAAGCAAGCACACAGTGCTCAGTGCTTGGCTTCACCATCTAACTGGCTCCTCCGAGCACATTCCAGCGCCTGCTGCACGGCTCCTCCTGCCACAGAGGGCTTGGGCACTGCTGCAGCCCATCAGAGCATCCCTGCTGGGAGAAAGGGACCCAAGAACCCCCTGCACCAGCAGAGGAGCCTCCACAAGCCCTTTTCCTGGGTCCCTCCAGGGCTTCCCTCCCTCCCTGCTCACACACACAGGCCCTCAGCGCTGCCTCCACGCACGGATACCCGCAGCCGCATCCTTCCCCTCCCGGCAGCCTCTGGCCTGCGACACGAATCCTGCTCCAGCGCCACGCCACAGAGCGCTTCAAGGCAAAGAGCAGGACACCCAGACCAGCGCCATCCTCCCTGCCCCAAGTCTTCGCCCCCTGCACAACCTGCTGCCGGCACAGAGACAACCCAAAGGGCCCCGGACATGCAAAAAGGCCTTTTTGGGGCACAGTGGGGCAGGAGACCACTGGGCATTGCTGGCACATGCCCTCTCCCAGCTCGCTGCGCTGCCCGGTCCTGAGTGATCATTCTGCCAAGCACAACAACCCCCCCCCCCAGCCACCACGCTCCCGAGGATGCTCTCAAGACCAGTGATGCTATGCTGGGAAAAGGGAAACTGGGGCTGCAGAGAAACCCCCCTCGATGGTTACCCCCCCAGCCCCACTGATGTGGGGGTCATCTTAGGCACAGACAGAGAAGATGGGTGATGAGGAGAGCATCCAGCAGCATCTCACCATCTCTGACCCCAGCATTGGGGGGGGTGGGGTGTCTACAGCTTGTGCATCCCTGGGAGGAAGAGGGGAGACGGCAGCCATCCCCAACCGCGAGCCCCCAGGTCCGGCATCCCATGGTCCTTAGTGGCACCCAGACCCTACGGGTACCCCATACCCCCGGGTACCGCATCCCCGGTACCCACCGCTGGTGACCCGCTGCAGCCCCAGCACGTCGTCGGGCCCGATGAGCGCTTTACGGCCCAGCTCCTCCTCGGTGCGCGCCGCCGCCGCCGCCCCGGCCCCGCCGCTCTTCTTCACCTTCATGGCCCCGCCGCTGCCGCCACCGCCGGTGTGAGCGGCCCCGGCCCCGCTGCGCGCCGCCGCCGGCCCCGCCGCACCGGGAGGGGCATCGCCGCTCCGCCCCCAGCCCGGCCCAGCCCCTCCGCGGGAGGAGAAGGCGCTTCCCCCGTCAAACCCCGGCACCGGCGGGCACAGACCTCGATCTGCCCCCGTCCTGCCCCTCCATCCCTTGTCCAAAGCCCCTCTCCAGGCTCCCTGCAGCCCCTTCAGGCACTGGAGCTGCTCTAAGGTCTCCCCTTAAGGAGCCTTCTCTTCTCCAGGCTGCCCCAGCCCAGCTCTCAGCCTGGCTCCGGAGCAGAGCTGCTCCAGCCCTCGCAGCAGCTCCGCGGCCTCCCCTGCCCTCGCTCCAACAGCTCCAGGTCATTGGGACCAACATCAGCTGACAGCCCCAAGTCCTTCTCCTCAGAGCTGCTCAGTGTCATCAGCCCCATAACCGCCTCCCCAAGGGCCTCAGGCTAATAGAGAGACCACACAAACCAGACCCCATTAACTGCCCCAACACCCACCAACGAGATGGACACCATTAACTGCCCTCCAAAAGCTGAACCTTGTAACTGTCCCCCATAACAAGCACTTTGGACTGAACAGCCCTAAGACCCCATAAGTCAATAGTGGGGCACAGGGGGCACCCACCCAGATGAGGCTCACACAGCCCCACACCAGCCCCCAAGCACAACCGTGGGTTTGTCTTTATTTACAGAGCAGCTTGTTCCAAACAGAGCACAGGGTCCCTCCTCACCGATCCCCACAGATCCAGAGCAGCTCCAACCCCTCAAAGCAGCCTCTTCCCACTCCTGCAGCTTGGCCACAGTCGGCCCGAGCCAAGCTGCTGCGCTCAGCCCTGGCACCATTGTAGGACACCTTCTTGGGCCACTGCTCCATGAGGTATGGACAGCCCCAGCCCTAAGACATGGCACCAGGACAATGGGCTCAGTCCATCTTGGTGGGCTCCTTCTTCTTCTGCCTGGTCTCCCGGATGATCTTGGCCAGGGAGAGGAGGATGGGGACAGCCATGGGCAGGAAGAGCGGGATGTAGATGGCAAATTTCTGGTCATCAGGGAAGTAGAGGAGATGGAGGAGAGATGGGTCGAAGAAGGCTCGCTCCGAAGAGGTGGCTGCCTCCTTGCTGGCCTGGAAGGCTGGGTGCAGATGGCCTGTGGCCAGCTTGTCCATGGCGCTCTGTGCTGAGGCCACTGCTCGGTACACCTGCATGGGAACACCCCCAGCGGTCAGGCCCTGGATAGGGAGGACCAGAGGAGCCTGGGGTCTCACCCACAGCAGCACCCGGAGCCCACCTCAGGGTGCTCCAGCCCTACCTCAGAGGCAACATCATCTTTGATGACGATGTTCCCGATCTTGTCCAGGAGCTGTGCCAGCGAGGTCAAGGTGGTGGACACGGTGGCGATGTTCTCCACAGTGTGTGCCCAGAGCAGGCGATCCAGCTCCCAGTCAGCCAGCCCCTCATTCCCAGGGCTCTCCAGCAGGAACTCTGGGGGCAGCTCTTCCCGAGATAACCCAAAGAGTAATCTGGGATAAAAGCGAAGGTTCCAGCCCTCATCACAAGCCTACAGACCCACACGTGCTCCCTGCTCTTCCCTTTCCCCTGCTTCATCCAGGCCTAGCAGGGCTCAACTGTGCCTAATGGCCTGGCTCCAACCCCACTGATTTCCACATGTGCACCAGGAGCACACGTGCCTGGGGGGGGAAGAGAACATCCTCACCGGAGCTGGGCCAGGAAAACCTCCATCACTCGTGCCATGTCCACATCCACGTGCAGTGGGAGGGAGGCCTGGGGGGAAGCAGGAGCTTCCACGTTGTAAACCTGTAGGAGAATGTGTCAGTGAGGCACCAGAGCCCTGGGGCTGGCAGAGCCACCAGGCACTGTGAGGATGAGGAGTCACCACCACCTCCAGCACCCTGAATGGCCCCTTACCACGATGCCACCCCAGCGGGGACTGTGGAAGGCATTGGTGCTCACAGGGGCCCCATCCTTATCCTGGATGTACAGGGGAGAATGGGAGCGCTCCGGAATGTACAGCAGGAAGTTCAGCACAGGGTAGAGTGAGGCAGCGCTGGAGCCTGCAGTGGGATAGAGTCAAAGAACGCCCCTGAATGGTGGGGATGGTGACAGAAGAACCCAGCCCTGCTCCTCCTTCCACAGCAAGACACTGCTTGCTCGGTCACCCTCACTGCCATCAGGGGATGCAGGGCATGGGGGACACCAGGGATGGAAGGGGCGCAGGCCATAGACCTCAGCAGAGCCTGGCCAGGAGCACAGGGCTCACCCAGCCGGGCCTCCACAGGGTTGATGACGTGCGGGAGGCTGTGAGCGCTCAGGAGGAAGCTGGAGGACTCCTTGTCATAGCGCGGCGTCACTCCTAGGACAGCATAGTACAGGATCTGCAGGCAGACGGCAAAGGCGTTGCTGGCAGAGCAGCGCGTCCCAGGGCACCCAGGGACAGCGGGGCTGGGCTCTCCCCATCACCTCTCCCAGCCCTCACCTGTGAATCCACAGAGAAGTTGGCCACCAAGCTCAGTTTGTCCAGCACGGGCTGCACGTAGCGGGTCACAGCATCCTCGATGGCCCAGTGCACATCGTGGGACTTGGGATCGGGGTTCAGGAGGCTGAAGGTGATCTCGTACCCTGCCAAGGACACCCAGCCTGTGAGGCACCAGCACAAGCAGTGCCTGTGGATGCTGAGGCTGGGCAAGAGCAGCAGGACCTGACACCCTCCTCCAAGCTCCCACCCAAAGTGGGGTCACGGACCGGTGTCCCAGCACACAGCAAGGGCAAAGGGAAGACCCCGGGGTCTGTTACCCCAAAAGATGGTACAAGGGATGGTACAAGGACAGCAGGAATGGGATGTCCCCCACAGACAAGAGCTCAGGGAATGGGGCTGTGGGGTCACATCCGTACCCAGGCTGGATTTCAAGTTCCTCCGGGCATCGGGGCCAGGCTGGCCATCGGGCACACGGTCTGAGAGGGCAGCAGTGATGGAGCTGGCAGTGAAGGACATCACCTGAGTGAGCTGCTGGAGGCGCGAACGGAGGGCGGGCAGCGTCCCCGCAGCCCTCACCAGGGCACTGCGGTGCTTCCCCACGTAGGCATTGATCCCCTGGGAAAAGGGCAGGGATGAGGGCTGGCTCCTGCCAACACGGTGGGACAGCCTGGGGATGGATGCTCCCCAGGGCACTGCTGAGGGGTGAAGCATGCAGAAGCTGGCACCACAGGGTGCTGCTCCCTACCTGAGGCAGGAGAGGGGAGGTTTCAGGAACCACGTACATGGTCAGGGAGCCCAAGGAGGCGTCCTGCAGTGGGTGCAGAGCAGCGTCAGCCTCTGGGGAAGACAGAGGCTTGAGAAGGGTTGGGAATTCCACACCAACCCCCATCCCACAGCCTCTGAAGGAGGAGGTTGCTCTCCCCAACCCCTCATCCGGGTACCTCGTGCAGTAGCCGCATCCAGCGCTGCCTCCTCCGGAGCCGTGGTGCTGCGATAGAGCATCTCATAGCGGGCCGTGACGCTGGTTCTCACTGACAGGAAGGAGAGAGAACCCGAGTGAATCCATTAATCCCAGTTCCCTGCTCCTTTGTAGGAACAGCACAAGTGGACACATGCCACAGGATCCTCTGGGCACCAACCTCAGGTGAGTGACCCACTTAGCCTCACCTGGGAGCGCGGCCCCATGCCACCAAGGGCACATCCCACCCTCCACTTCATCCTTAACCCTAGGGAAGCGAGCTGGCTTATTTCCTTCGGCACCCTGGGCATGTCGCTGTCCCCATTCCTCCCCTGCACAGCACCGGGCACTGCCGGTGAACGCGGGGCCTGGGGGCCCGCAGGAAGGCAGCACGGACGCCCGCAGGGTCTCACCGTTCACGGGTATCTCCATCTCCCGCACGTCCCTGAACGGCAGCGGCCGCAGCAGGTCCCGGGGCAGCGATCCCGGTGCGAACACCACAGCGACGGGCACCGAGAGCTGGAACTGAGCGGCGGCAGCGTCAGCCCGAGCCGCTGAGGCCCGCAGCCCCGCTCCCGGCGCTCACCCACCGGCAGCCGGCCCAGCCCCGCGATGTCTCCGTAGGGCAGCGCGGCGCGGTACGTCTCGGTCGTTCTCCACCACAGCGGCAGCCCCAGCGCCACGGCGATGGTCGCGAAGGACAGCGCGGCCCGGCGGCCCCGCGCCCGCTCTGCGGGGACAGCGCTCAGCACCAGGACCGGGACCGGGACCAGGACCGGGACCAGGACCAGGACCAGGACCAGGACCAGGACCAGGACCAGGACCAGGACCAGGACCAGGACCCGGACCCGGACCCGGACCCGGACCCGGACCCGGACCCGGACCCGGACGCAGCGAGCGGGGCCCGCGGCCGCCGGTACCTGCTTCATCCGCCGCCGCCATCTTCCCTTCCCCGTCTCAGCCCACGGGGCGGTGCCTATGTCAAACCCAGCCATTCAGAGCGCCCGGGTCCTAACAACAGCCAATAGAAGTGGAGATCGGCGAGCAGCGGCGTAGACGGGCAGGTAAAGGGACCAATCGGAGCGCGGTAACGGGCGCTGAGGAGGCGGGGCTTGGCTGCACGGCCGCTATGGGTGCTGCGGAGGGACGAGCGGTGCCCCTGTGGGCGTCTGAGCACCGCGGTTGCGAACGGGGCAGGGAAGGTTGGGAACGGGGCAGGAATCGGGGCAGAGGCTTCGCAGGGGCTCCTTACCATAGCCCATAGGGAGCACGCAGTCACCGCTCCCCCGGGCTCCCATAGCCTCTCTGCGTGGCCGTGGGCTGGCACCAGGCACCGCTCATTGCACGTGTGCGCTAGAGCCGGCTGCAGGTCGTGCCCGGAGGGACGGGGCAGCGCCCGGCGCCCCGGTGCCTTGCGGCGCGGGAGGAGGCGGCACAGCGCTGTCTCTACCGTTTATTCGTTGTTAGGCTATTTGGTACACATGGGGTGCACATGGCGAACACAACACAGGCGCCCCGAGGGCGGCAGCAACCGGGACTGCGAAGCTACGTTGGGGCAGGGGCACTCCCCCCACAGACCTCCCCTCCTGCCCCCACCACCACCACCACGCGGCCTCGCCGGAGCCCCCCACACACCAAATGGGGCACCCGCGTGTTTCCCCTTCAAGGGGGCCGGGGATAACCAGGGCCCACACACGCACTTCATCTGCGGGCCCCCGCGGCGTGGGGCCGGGCCTGGGGCGCGCTCCCCTTCCCCTCCCCGCGTGGCGGCTCCCCTGGGTGGCTGGGGGGGAAGCGGGGTGTGAGCGGTGGCAGGGAGGGGGCCGGTGGGGTGCACGCAGGGGCTCAGTAAGCGTGGTTGGCCACGTAGAGGGACTGCCCGGCGGCCCCCGAGTCGTCCCCGCTGCCCTCGTACTTGCCCAGCGCCGCCAGCCCGTTCACCTGCAGGGAGAGGAGACATCAGCGACCTCCATGGGGACAGCCCTTGGGGTCCCCCAGGCCTAAGGGCACAGCCCTCAGGGGCCCCAGCTCATGGGGACACAGCCCTTGGTGTCCCCTGCAACACCACAGCCCTTGGTGTCCTCCTCCCATGGGGGCAGAGCGCTTGGCATCCCCCATCTCACCAGGTGCAGCCCTTGGTGGAACCCATATTACCCCACAGGACACTGCTTTTGGCATCACTCTTCCCATAGGGAGCCAGTTGCCAATGTCCTGTGTCACCCATGGGGACACAGCCTTTGGCATCCCCCTTTTCCCATGGGGACCCAGCTCTCACTGTCCCCCATGGAGACAATACTGCACCCCCTCCATGGGGACCGTGGCATCCCTTGTCCGATAGGGCACAGCCCTTGCTGCCTCCCATCACCTTCACCATCCCCTATCCCAAGGGGCACCATCCCTGGTGCCACCCCATCACCTCTGCGCGCTTGACAAACTCCTCGGTGGCGGCGGTGGCGTTGTCCTTCTGCCCGCGCCAGGCGCTCAGCGCCGATGCCTGCAGCGCCCGCCCATAGGAGAAGGTGAGAGCCCATGGTCGCAGCAGCGGGCACGTGTTGATGGCATTGAGGTTGATGGAAGCCTCCTCCTCACTCTGACCCCCGGACAGGAAGGTGACACCTGCAGACAGCAGGGTTATGGCTCACCTTGAGGGGCCGCAGGGCATCCCCCTTTTGGTCCCCACTATGTCCTGGTGCTGGTACCTGGCACGGCGGGGGGCACGGTGCGGCGCAGGGCAGTGACAGTGGCCATGGCGATCTCCTCAGGGCTGTACTTGGTGGGGCAGGAGTGCCCGGGGGTCACCATGTTGGGCTTCAGCAGGGTGCCCTCCAGGTAGACGTGGTGGTCGCTCAGTGCCTTGTAGACAGCTGCCAGCACCTAGTGGGGACGGGCAGCATGGAGTCCCTCTGGCACAGCACAGCACGGTGCCTGCCCTGCTGCCTTCCCCAACACTCACCTTCTCCGTCACGTACTGGCACCGCTTGAGGTCGTGGTCACCATCGGGCAGGATCTCTGGCTCCACGATGGGCACGATGCCGTTCTGCAAACACCATGCAGATGCCATCATAGGGATGTCCTTGGATATCCCCATGGGAACCAATGGCTGGACCTGGGGTGGGATGCTCAGCCCCGAGGCTCAATGCCCACCCTTGATGGTGATGCCCAGCCCCATGAAGCAATGCCTATTCCCATGAATTCATGCCTGATCCCACAGGTGATGCCCACCCCATGGGGCAATGCCTGATTTTGGGAGTCAATGCCCATCCATGTGCAGTGTTGCCTAGCCCGTGGGTTGATGTCCAGCTCCATGGAGTGATACCGAGGCACAGGGGTAATGTTGAGCTCCATGGATCTGTGGGGTCAATACCCACCCTATGGGTCAATGCCCATCCTGCGGAGCGATGCCTGGCCACAGAAACATACCTGCTGGCAGATGCTGGCATAGCGGGCCAGGACGTTGGCGTTCTCCATGATGGCGAGTGCAGAGGGGGTGTTGTCACTGATCTTCAGCACACAGCGCCACTTGGCAAAGTCAGCCCCGTCCTTCTTGTACTGGGCACAACGCTCCGACAGCCCATCCAGACCTGCCAGACAGCGTGTCAGCCCCACAGCCCCAAATCCCACTGCATGTACCCCACTACCCACTGCACCTACCCTGCGTGGTGGTCTCGCCATCGGTCCCAGCCAGTGGCACAACACCCTTGTCTACCTGCAGAGAGAAGGGGATGGCGGCGCTGAGCCCCACCAGCACCCTCCAAGCACCCCACAAACCCACTGGACACCCCCCACACCTTGATGCCCACGACGATGCCCTTATCCTTGATCATCTGCACGAAGGGGGTTCCGTCGTCAGCCTTCTGGTACATGGTCTCGTGGAAGAAGATGACCCCCCCAATGCATTTCTTCACCCGGCTGTCGGCACTGAAGAGGATCTGGCGGTACAGCCGGCGGTTCTCCTCTGTGTTCTCCACCCCAATCTGGTTGAGGCGCTTCGCCATGCTCCCTGCAGGGCACCCAGCACCCTCATCAGCCTCGGGTGCAATGGATGAAGGGGCGGCGGGACGGGTTCCCCCCCCAAAACCACTGACCTACGGACTCATCGGCAGCCAAGATGCCCTTGCCCGGGGCCACGATGCGCAGCGCGATATCCGACAGCTCCTTCTTCTGCTCGGCCGTCAGCGCGGGGTATTGGTGCGTCATGGTGGCGGCTGCGAGCAGACGGGCTCTGAGTCACGCACCGACGGGGCGGCACCTCCGTCTGCCACCGGTACCGGGGACCCCCCCACGGGGCGGGCGCGTTGCATCAGCAGGCAGCTGCCCTCACCCCGGCCCGGCCCGGGCCTCGTGGAGGATGCCGGGGAGCTCCCAGCCATTTTGCTGCCTGCTCGCCCGCCCCCAGCCCAGCCATCTTGAGGGAGCGCAGCACCACGGGGCAGCGACAGGACACGGGGGGGACCGGGGATGGAGATACCCCGGAGCCGGGGGGACCCCGCGGGAAACGGCGGCAGCGCGGGGATGGGGATACCGGGGAAGGGAGAGGCGGAAATACGCCGGGAATGGCGCTACCTGGGGAGGAATGGACCCAAGGGGTGGCACTCCCCGAGATCTGCGGTTCCCCGGGGTTTGGGGTACCCCGGGGATGGCGCCGTCCGGGCCCGGTGCGCCCCATCTGGGTGGCGATCCCCGGCCGCACCTCTGGGGCTGGCCCCGGGCTTCCCCCATCCAACAACACCCCCCTGCCCGGGGTCAGTCCGCTTCGGAGCCCCCCCAACCCAGCCCTGCCCGACCCCCCGGATGGCGTCGCACGGATCCATCCCGGAGCCTCGGCGGGGCGGCCGTGTCCCACCGATGGGTTCCCCCCCACCCGCCCCCGGTCTCCCGGTCCCCCCTTACCGTGCAGGGCGGGCGGCGGCGACGAGCGCGGACTGCGGGCTGCGCGCTCCGGCCCCGCGGTAAATGGGGCTGCGGTGCCGCAGAGCTACGTGACCGGCGGGGCGGCACCCGGCAGGACCGGCCCCCCGGCCCGCTCCGCCCCCCCCGCCGCCGCCCGCACACCCCCCGCTGGCGGCAACCGCTGCTCCTGCCGGTGATGGGGGCCCCGATGTGTTCCCCTGGTGCCGCTGCGTGCTGCAGGCAGGGACCTTCCCCATCACCTCCGGAGCAGGGACGCCCCCAACCCCCCTGTTACCACTGCCAGCTACAGGTGGGGACCGTCCCCTCATCACCCCGAAGGCAGGGACCCCCCTGTGCCACCCTCCAGGCTGCGGACCCCCCTGTGCTCCCTATTACCGCTATCAGCCACATTCAGAGACCTTCCCCCTCATCCCTTCCAGGCCACGGACCCCTCTGTACGCCTCTTATTACCACTGCCAGCAGCAAGCAGGGACCTTCCCTTCATCACCCCAAAGCCAGGGACCCCCCTGTTCCACCCTCAGGCTGGGGACGACCCCACTCTGTGCCATCTTACTGCCACTATCAGCAGGCACCTTCCCCTCATCGCCTCTAGACCAGGGACCCCACTGTCCATCCGTCCCCCATTAGACTGTCAGCTACAGTCAGGCTCCTTCCCTATCACCTCTGGACCAAAGACCCCCCTGTGCCACCCCACTGCTGCCACCCCATTTTGATCCCAAGGCCCAGCAGCACAGGCGGGGGGGGGGGGGTTCTCTGCCCCCCAGAGCCGCCGGGAGCCGGAGCAGGGACAATAGCCATGTCCGGGCCGGCTGCCAGCGCCCGGCTCTGCTGTATCCCCGCCGTAAAAGGAGGGCTCAGGCGCCCTGCACGGCCCTAATCCCGGGAACAGGAGCGCATCTCCCCCTGCATCCCGGCTCCAGCCAGCCTGGCACCTTGAGGGGGGGCTGCATCCCACCCCCTGCAGGCAGGGAGGGACACAATGAGGAAGCAGCGGGTGCTGCTTCCCCGTGATCCATTTACACACCCAGTGAACAGAATCGCAACCCTAAACACCTCCATTTCCTGGGTGCGAGGGTAAATAAAGGTGCCGGCACCCTGGGTGCTGCGACACCCGCCCCAGACAGGGCGCAGGGCTGCGGCAGAGGGCAGGGGAATGTCATATCCCCCCCTCCAGGCATGGAGAAACAGGTCATTAAAAACCAGAGCACTTGTTAGAACGCTGCTATTTTGGGCTGTGACAGGGGGGGAGGCGCTGCGTGGCCCCCGTGGTGACAGGGAGCATCCTTGGGGTTGGGAACACAGGGAGGGGGATCCCGCAGGAGATGCCCCAGTAGGGAAGGAGGGAGATGAGGATGGAACCGTGTTGGGAGCGGGGGAGCCCCTAAGGGACCCCCCCAAGCAGCAGCAGGGGACAAGGGGGGGCTGGGAGCAGGAGCTGGCTGAGCTCCCAGTGCTTGGCTGGCAGCTCTCAAAGCACCCAGGGGATGCTGCGGATCAGGTCAGGCACAGGCAGAATTGGGTCTGGCCCGGGGTGGCAGAGATAACAGAAAGGGCCCCTATAGGTATATTGCTAACAAAAGGAAGTCTGGGGGTAATGGGGGCCCTCTCCAGAAGGAAGTGGGAGAACTGCTGACCCCGCGCTTGGAGGATGAGTCTTCACAATGCTTTGGCCACGCTGCTCGAGTCTTGGAAGGCAGACGCAGGGGCTGGGAGAGAATCAGGTTCGAGCTCATCTTCGAAACCTGAAGTGCACAGGTCCATGGGACCTGATGAAACAGGTTTCAACTGAAACAGGGGAAGTTCAGGGGAGGTGTAAGGAGGAAGTTCAATGGTAAGATCATGGAACATGTTGCCCAAAGAAGTAAATGACCCATCCCTGTTCAAGGCCAGGTTGGAGAGTGCCTTGGGTGACATGGTCTCATGGGAGGTGTCCCTGCCCATAGCAGGGGGTTAGGATGATCTTAAGGTCCTTTCCAATATTAAACTTTATGATTCTATGATGCTTCATGCAAGAAGCGCACTGGGAATGGGGAAAACCATCCCCACACCCCCCTGTGCTGGAGATGCAGGATCCCGCCTCGGATACCCCGCAGTGGGGAGGCAGGACAGAGGCACAGAGGGAATCTAGGGCAGGAGGAGGAGCCCTGCTGCTGCCTGGGGAACACGGTGCCCGTTCCTGCCAAGCAGGAGTGGCCCCCGGGGTGGCAGGGAGCTGTGCCCATGGCCCCGTGACAGGCATGGAGCGGGAGCAGGCGGCACAAGCCGGACCAGTTGTCCCCACCCAGGGCACCGGGTGCTTCCTGCATGCAGCACACGGGGCAGGGTGAATGCCAGCAAAACTTTATTCAATAAATAATTACAGCATTGAAAGGGGAAGGTTTCACCCTAGGGGCTATAGCGGCTCCGCAGCGTCTTTGCTGACACTCTCTGGCTTCAAGCCCAGGTACCACAGCAGGCTGTGATGCTCCTGGCACGCCACGGCCACGTCAGGGACAGCCATCAGGACCTGGGGATGGCAGCAGCATTAGTGACAGCCTTGGGATGAGGGGTGATGGAGCTGCAGTCACAGCTGAACAACCCTCACCTCCTTCATCTTCGCCTGCATCTCCTCATGGGTCCTCAGCACTTTCTGGATGCGATGGAGCTGCAGCTCCAGCCCCTGGATCTGTGGTGGGAGATGCCTGTCAGGAACCTGACCTAAAGCTGGGCAGGGAACGGGGGACTAAAGCCAGGGCTCCCCCGTACCTTATATGAGAGCTGCTGGCTCTCTTCCACCTTCTCCACGAACAGCAGCCGCAGTTTGCCTATCTGCAACAAGAGCAAAGCATCACTGCGAGGCAAGAGCCAAGGCGGGCGGCCCTGTCCATGGGGTCCTGCAGGGCGGGACATGACAGCAGTCCCCCCCCCAGCCTCACCTGCTGCTGCTGCAGCACTCGCTCCTGCACATAGACAGTGTCCTCCTGGGGTCTCTGTTCCCTCATCTCCTCCCACAGCACCTTGGCCTCCGCCTCTGCGCGCTGCAGCGAGCGCTTCAGATGGAAAACCTCTTCCTTCAGGCTCTATGAGGGAAAGGAGGTGCTGAGAGGGGGGGTCCTGCAGCCTGCACCCCCGGGCAGGCAGCCCGGCATGGCCCCCATCACACACCGTGACTTCCCCACTCTTGTCGATGAGTTGCAGCATCTTCTCTTCCTGTCGCTTCACCACGTCCTGCAGCTCCTTTTCGCTCTACAGAGGGGGAAGAAGCGGAGTGAGGCAGTGCCTGGCCCTGGATGCCCTCAGTGCCCGAGGGGGGAGCAGGTTTTGTCCTGTTCCAGGTCAGATGAGCCAGGAGCACCCATGGGGCACCTCCTCATTCCTCCATGTCCTAGATCAGTGCCTGTCCCAGTTTGGCTCTGCCCTGGCCTGAGTGCTGGCCCACTTCTGGCACCTGCTCACCTCGAGCTTGCCCCTCAGTGCCTTGTTCAGCTTGACAATGGTGGCAGCCTGGGCATCGATCTTCTCCTGGCTCTCCGCTGTCACCGCCTCCAAACGGAGCTGCAGGTTGGAGCTGGGAGAGGACACCAGTGCTGAGGGGATGGGGATCACAGCCGAGCACGGTGCCGGGTACCAAACCCCCTCCTGGGCAGCCCACCAGCTGGAAAAAGCTATAACGCAGGGCTGGGGCAAGAGCAGGTCCCAGAAAGGCTGCTCATGCCATTCCTCAACACGAGCCCCACTGAACTCACATCTCTGTCTGCAGCGCCTTGAACTCGCTCTGCTCCAGGTCCTGGACGCGGCAGCTCAGCATGGCGAGGTCGGACACCACGGATTTCAGCTGCTTCACGCTCTCCAGCAAATCATCCTCAGGCTCTGTGGGCAGGGCAGAGGGGACACCGAGCTAAGCAGGAAGGTGTCCTGATCATCCCTCATGCAGAGCCCAGGGCAGGGTGACAGCCCCACTACCTATTGCCTTTGGTGTAGCAGCAGGTTTGTCCTTGGTAAATGTGCTCCCAGCTCCAATGGCTTCACCAGCATCTGCAAGAGGAGGAGGCAGACGCTCTGTGCCTTGTGTGCTGCAGGGAGCGCAACTGGAGCTCACATCCATCCCAGGATGCTCAGAGCAGACCCTGGATGCTTGTTGGAGCCACGACCCAACCCATAGGTGCTATAAGGGGAAATCCAGGCACTCCCAGTGAGGAGAGCAGGAAGGGGTCCCCATCCCCACCGTGCAGCAGGTACCCCCTCACCTTCCCCGGACACAGCTTTCAGGACACTGCCCACAAAGGAGCTCCCTAAGGCGGAGCGCGGGGTCCGGAACACCGGTGTGCGGCAGGCAGGGGTGCGGGCACGGTACGGGGTCTGCCAGCCTGGGGTACGTGGGACGGGGGTCCAGTCTCTGCTTTGCGATGGGGCAGCGTCATCATCGTCCTTCAGAAGGGAGGAAGAGCAGAGCAGACAGTGACAGCTCTGCCATGGCAGAGGGGCTCGAAGCATGGGGCATCTGCCTCCTTCTCAGGCCACCCCCAAGGCAAAGCTCCCACCTCCTCCTGCAGAGCAGCCCTGAGGCACTCGGCGAGCTCCCGCAGCCGCGTCCTGCTCTCCATGATGTCCTTGGAGCACCAGGAGACTTTGTTCCTCTTAAGCTGCAGGTCGAGGAGCTTGGCCTTGGTGGTCTCCAGCTCCTTGCGGAGGGCAGCCTGCTCTTCCCTGCGGGATGGCCTCGGCCTCAGTGGGAGCAGCGCTGCCCTTCCTCAGTGTGGGATGGGGACATCTCCCAGGCCTGCCTCCCACCGTGACCCGGGGGTGGTGCAAACCTTCCGGATTTAGGTAGTTTCCCCCCCTCAGGATTGGGCGCAGCAGCCTTTCCCACAGCCTCTTCCACCCGCCTGGACAACCACGCCGGAGCCGTGTCCCGCTTTGTATCCCCCACCCTCCAAAAGGGGCTCGATTCCCCCAGACCAGAGGGGTTCGAGCAGAGGTGTCCGTAGCAGGGTCAGTACCGCAGGCGCTGGTGGGAATCCATCAGCTCCTCGTGCTGCAGGCTCTGCTCCTGCAGCGTGTCCAGCGTGGACCTCAGCCTGGCCTCCATCTCCAGCAGCTGAGTGCGGGCCATGTGGTTCTCCTGCTCCAGGAACTGCGAGAGGATTGGGGGACGCAGCCATGGATGAGGGGACCCATTGGCACAGTCCCACCTCCTCCTCAGAGTGCTGTTTCCTATTAGGGGCAGCTTTACCCTTGGAGACCAGCAGGGACATAGGACAGCTTGGGGGGGACAACATCACATCTGCATCCAGTGGGAAAACTATCCCGGAGAGCTTCCTGGCCCCCCCATCCCAGCAATCACTGCTGCAGGATGAGTTGCTGCACTACGTGCAGGAAGCCAACCACCCTCATCCCCCCGCTATGGAAGGGCTAATCCTGCTCCTGGCCAGCCTCCAGCATTCCTATGAGGACACGATGGGAGCTGGCAGCGCGTGATGGCGTGGGCAGGGTCAGGCAGCTCCTACCTCCCGGCACTCGATTGCCTCCCGCAGCTCCTGGCACAGTCCATTGCGTTCCCGCTGCAGTACTTCCCGCTCCTGCACCAGCCTGCAGGGATGGATGGGATCAGGGATGGCAGGAGGTGTCTATGGGGGCGCACAAACCAATGCCCTGCCCCAGGGCTCAGACCCACAAGGCCATCTCCTCCCGCTGCTTCTCATTCTCCTGCTGCAGTGCATCCCGCTCCTGCTGCCGCGCATCCCGCTCCTGCTCCAGGTTGGCCAGGCTGGTCATCAGGGAGCTGTGGTCTGCAAGGGACAGAGCTGTCAGTGTAGGGGGGGACACAGGGGCAGCTCCAGCCCCACATCATCACCCATACCTGCGCTGAGGTGCGAGTTGGCCGCTGTCAACTGCTCCAGCTTAGCCACTGTGTCTTGCAGGGCCACCGAGGTCTCCTCCAGCTGGAGAGATGCCTGCAGAGACACGGTGCCCTCTGGGCTTGCTTTGGGATGCTCTTCCCCATGGGATACCCCTAAATCACCCCATGCCTGCGGCCAGCCAGCACAAGGTAACACCCTACCTCCTGCTTGGCTTGGAGGGCTTCATCCGCTCGCTGCCTCATGGCATCCCGCTCCTCCAGGCAGCTCTGCAGCTTGCTGGGAACCCTTTCCAGCAGGGCCTGCCACCGGGATGCCAGGGCCCTCACCTGCGCCCGCTGTGAGAGGAGACAGCGATGGGTACAGGTGATGCCTGCTGCGTGCGCCAGTGTTTCCCAAATCCATGGGGAAGGGGTCCAGCCCAGCCGCACAGGGTCTCACCTCCTGGGCGAGCGCTCTCTGCTCATCCTGCAGGCTCAGCAGAGAGGCATCCACGTGGCCCTGGAACAGGAGGCGCTGCCTGCTCCAGGCACCCTGGGGAAGGGACAAGGACACCGGTGCTCAGGCAGCGCTCCCGGTGCTAGCAAAGGGACACACACACTGTGCCTGACTGAGACCTGGTGCGCTCATGGCACAGCACGCATCCGACACACACCATGGCCTCAACAGCTGTCTTCAGCTCCCGATGCAGGTCCTGCTCCAGTCCCCGCTGCCGCTGCAGAGTATTCATCCTCCTCCGCAGCTTGAGGTAGAGGTTGCGGTAGATCTCCTCCTCCTAAGGGCATCACGGCAGAGCAGAGGGGGCTTTGCACCAGCTCTGCTCCACCTGGTCCAGTGGTTAGCCATGACCCTCCCATCCTGCCCCCAACATGTGCCAGGGATGCTTCCCTGCACAAAAGGGTCAAATCCAGCAAGCTCAGCGGGTTGAGCCAGGCGAGATAACGCGGCTGGAGCAGCGCTGGCTGCATGATGCTGTGCACTTTACTTCCACTCCACTGAGCTTTGGAGCCCCGGTCCCACCGGCAGCACCAATGCTGCAGGGAGCAGGGTGGCATCGCCCCAGTGAGGACTCTTACCTCTTTGGGGTGGATGACATCTGTCTGGGTGAGCGCATCCCTCTGCTCGGCCGGCCCCACGCCAGGCAGGGACCGCAGGTTCTCATTCCAGCCCCGCAGCTGGAGCGACAGGGCCTCGATGATGATGAGGGTGCTCTCCAGCCGCCCCTCCAGCTCTGCCCGTGGCAGGGACTTCAGCTGCTCCCGGGAACAGCTGGGGACAGAGAGAGGGCTTAGGGCTGGGACAGCCCACAAGTGCCATAGCCCTGCCCTGGGGGATGCTCATCCCAACACTTACTGCCAGAGCAGGGAGTCTGTTTCGGCAGCGCTGTCCTTGGCACAGGGAGGGGGACCCGTGGATGTGTTGGTGCTGCTCTCCCGCAGGTCCCGCGGGATCATGTGGGTGCCGGTGGCTGTGGTAGGCACCGGGGTGACGCTGGTGCCAAAGGTTGCAGTGGGAACCGGGGTGACACTGGTGCCAAAGGTTGCAGTGGGCACCGGGGTGACACTGGTGCCAATGGTTGCAGTGGGCACCGGGGTGACACTGGTGCCAACGTCCCGGCGTGGCAGGGTTAGGCTGTGCCGCAGCGAGTCCAGCAGGGATGAGGAGTTGAGGCTCTTCTCCAGCCACACCAATGGCAGCACCCAGGACACAGCATCCAAGGCCGCCTCAGGCGAGGGGACAGGGGTGGCTGTTTCCTCCGGTGCAGCAGGATCTGACCTACCTGCCTCAACGGGAGGGGATGCGGGGGGTCCCTGCTCTTGTGGGGCAGAGGATGGGGACTTGGCTTCCTTAGGGGTGTCTTGGCAAGGCAGGGAACCAGAACCCTCATCTCCAGATAGGGACTTGGGGGCCATGGGGCTGAAGGAGAAGTCAGAGGGTGCCACTCGCCACCCATGGAAGGTACCTTCCTGTGGGGTGGAGCTGGTGCCGGGTGGCCCTGGGGTGCAGGAGTCTGAGCTGGTGCTGCCTGAGGGCCCAGGGGTGCAGGGTGCTATTGTGGTGCTGTCTGGAGGGGTTGGGGGGCAAGGCACTGAGCTGATGATGCTGGGCTGGCCTGGAGTGGGACTGCTGGGGGGCTCTGGGATGCAGGGATCTGGGGTGGGACTGCTGGGGGCTTCTGCGATGCAGGGATCTGGAGTGGGACTGCTGCAGGGTTCCGGGATGCAGGGATCTGGGGTGGGACTGCTGCGGGGTTCCGGGATGCAGGGATCTGGGGTGGGACTGCTGCGGGGTTCCGGGATGCAGGGATCTGGGGTGGGACTGCTGCGGGGTTCCGGGATGCAGGCATCTGGGGTGGGACTGCTGCGGGGTTCCGGGATGCAGGCATCTGGGGTGGGACTGCTGCGGGGTTCCGGGATGCAGGCATCTGGGGTGGGACTGCTGCGGGGTTCCGGGATGCAGGCATCTGGGGTGGGACTGCTGCGGGGTTCCGGGATGCAGGCATCTGGGGTGGGACTGCTGCGGGGTTCCGGGATGCAGGGATCTGGGGTGGGACTGCTGCGGGGTTCCGGGATGCAGGGATCTGGGGTGGGACTGCTGTGGGGTTCCGGGATGCAGGGATCTGGGGTGGGACTGCTGCGGGGTTCCGGGATGCAGGGATCTGCAATGGGACTGCTGGGGAGCTCCAGGTTGCTGGGCTCCAGGATAGGGCTGTCCAGGGGTGCTTGCACAGTGCTGCTGGGGGGCTCTGGGGTGGAACTGCCGGGGAGCTCTGGGCTGGCGCAATTGGGGGGCTCAGGGGCACTGTGCACCAGGGTGGGAGTCTTGGGAGGCTCCAAGACACTGGGACCCACGGTGAGAGTCCCAGGGGCCTTCAGGATGGTGCTGCTGGGGGGCGCTGGGGTGCAAGGCAATAGAGTGGTGCTGCGGGGGGGAAGGAGGACAGCACTTCTGGGGGGTCCTAGAGCACAAGGCACGGGGGTGACACTGCTGCGGGGGCCACGGGTGCAGGGCACTGGGACGGCACAGTCATGGTGGTCCTACAGGAGATGGGAAGGGGGGGGGGGTCAGGGCGGGCCTCCCCTTGCCCCCAGCACCCCAACCTCCCCATTGCCCCCACCCCAATACATCCAACGATCCCCCTATTGCCCCCCCCCCGGCATCCCCTCCCGTTAACCCGTCCCATCCCTCCCTTTTCCCCCCTATCCCGACCTTGAGCCGCATCCGGCGGAGCAGCGGGGTGAGGGTGGTGTGCTCCGCGCCCGGCTGCAGCCGCAGCTCCTGCAGGGGGGTGCGCCGGGGCCGCTGCTGCGCCTGGGGAGGAGGTGATGGGGAGGGGAAGCACCGGGGGGCACCGGAGGCACAACGCCCCCCATACACACACGGACACGCACCGGAGCGCTCCTGCCCGCCCCAGGGCAGCCCCGCACCGTCGGGGCCGCCCCGCTCGGGGATCCCTCCGGCTCCCCCCTGACCCGCACTCACGGCGGGGGACTCGGCGGCCTGCATGGCCCCGCTCCGGGGCTCTCCCGGTCCCGATCCCGATCCTGATCCCGGTCCCGGTCCCGCTCCGCTCCCGCCGCTTCCCTCACGCCGCCGCCGCTGCCCGTTTGAAAACCCACGCTGCGCTCTGATTGGCTGCTCAGCGCACGCGTCACCCCGCGGGGAGAGGCGGTTATGGGCGGGGCTTAAGGCGAGACCACGCCCCCCTGCCTCTCCGCTCAGCGCCGGGCCCCGGGCCCCGTCGAGGGGAGTGCGATCGGTTCCTCCCCCCGGTCCCCGGTGCTTCCCCCGGCCCTGCCCCGACCCAAGGGGGGACCGAGCCCCGCGTCCCCCCGCAGGACGCACCCGCAGCGGTGCCCGCGGCTCTCGGGTTTATTGCTCCCGCGGGAGAGGTGCAGCGGTGGGGTACGGGGGAATCCCGGCCCTGGAGCGGGGTTAGGGGGGACGTCCCTGAGCGATGCCGGGGGGATACGGGGCGGCTCAGCCAGGCCAGGGCCGGCTCGGGGGGGCAGTCCAAGGGACTTCGAGGTCGCAGTCGAAGTCATCGAAGGTGGCGGGGTCTGGCGGGGGCTGCTCCGGGGGTTGCGGGGCCACCGCCACCGCCACCGGGTCCTTCTGCAGGAGGTCGGCGTCGAAGGCCACCCCGCGGAAGAAGGGGTGTCCCTGGAAGTGATGGAGGTAGCGCAGGCGGTGCAGGGGGTTGTGGCACAGCAGCTGGGGATGGAGGAGGACGGTTGAGCAGGGGACACCCCAGTGTCCAGCCCGGGATGGGGCAATGGGGACCCCAAATCCCATGCGGGAGGGTTACCTCGGCCATCAGCCGGGCCAGTGCGGGGCTGAAGGCGGGTGGGCTCTGGTAGCTGCTCTGCTTGACCCGCTCCAGCATGGCCACATGGTCCCCTGCTGGTGCCACGGGGAACTGGGAGGACACAAATGGATTTAGGGGCACTCCATGGAGCCCCATTATGCCCCCTGCCCCATGGTCCTCACCTCCCCACTGGCCAGAGCGAAGAGCAGGACACCCAGGGACCACCAGTCGGCTGCATGGCTGTAGGGCCCCCCACTCAGCACCTCTGGGGCTGTGGGGATGAGTAGATAAATGCCTGGGGGACCATTTCTCCCACCGCAGCCCCTCATTGCCCCCTTACCCATGTACTGCAGGGTGCCGCAGATGGTGTGGGCTCGCTCTCCCCACTGCAGGTGCCGGGAGAGGCCGAAGTCAGTGAGCTTAAGGTGCCCTGTGGGGCAAGACACCACGTGGGGGCCAAGATGGGGTGTCCCCATAGACGGGGTGTCCCCATGGATGATGCATCCTCAAACCAGAGCCACCAGGTCCTTACCTCGCTCATCCAGGAGAATGTTCTCCATCTGAAATGAGACAGATGCTGGGGTGGCCTCTCCATACTGGGGGGTTCAGAGACCCCCTGACCCCATCCGCTGACCCCCCATCCCCGCTGTCACCCACCTTCACATCTCTGTGTATGATGCCCAGGTCGTGCAGGTACACTGGGGGGGAAGATGGAGCCGTCAGAACCATGGGTCCCCTCCCATAGCACCCAGCAGACCCACCCCTGCAGATCCCCATCCATGGGGATCCCTGGGTGCCTCTCCCCAGCATGGTGAGCACTCACCCAGCACCAGCACCAGCTCAGCAGCAAACAGGCGGACGGTGGCCTCGGTGAAGCACCCAGCCGCGCGCCACAGCGCGTGCAGGTCCCCAGTGCTGCAGTAGCTGCACACTGCGGGGACGGGTGACATGGGCATGAGAGACACGGGAAGGGGGATGGCATGGGCACGGGGGGGGGCAGGTGGGTCAGTCGGGCTGTGCACTAAGGTGATGCGGCCGCTATGGCCATGCACCAAAGGGATACAAACCCTGGGGATATAAGGAGGCACTAGCAGCAGGGCAATATGGGCACCAGGACCAACACACTAAGGTGACACAGCGTGTCATACTTAGTCATACTAAGGCCACATAGGAGCATGCAGGTACCAGGGCCATGTACCATGGTGACAAGGAGGGCTGGGAACCGGCTCAGAGGTGACAGAGGCACTGTAGCTACTTGGGGACCAAAGTGACATGGACCCCCCCGGGGTCAGACAGGCACCAGGGAACACAGAAGTGACACGGGCATGGAGGTGGCGTGGCCATCAGGGCCACCAGTGCCAGGCAAGCACCAGGGCTGGGGCTCCTCCTTCACACACACACCCCACACCCCCCCGTACATCCCTGCCTCAGTGCAGCTTGTCCCCATCCCCATCCCCATCCCCATCCCGTCCCATCCCCATCCCCTCCATCCCTGCAGGGTGGGAGCCATCAGCCGAGCGCCGGGATCCCCGGGGCGGCGCGGGGGGAGCGTGCGCGTGTGCGGGGACACGTGTGCTGGCGGCGGGGACACGTGCGCGGGGGGGGCCGGGGGCAGATGGTCACTCACTGATGAAGAGGTGGCGCTGGCCCTGCCAGCTGTCCCCCAGCCCGTGCACAAACGGGTGCCTGACCTGTCTCTGGGGACACAAAGCAAAGAGGGTGAGCAGCCCCGGGGGGGGGGGGGGGGCTAAAAGGGGGGGACATGGGGACCCTGCTCCTGCCGCCCTCCCGTTGGCCTCTGCCATCCCCATGACCACCCCCATGGGCTGGGGTCCCCCCTAACCTGGATGCTGACTTCTTCCTTGCACTGCTTGAGGGTGTCTCGGCGCAGCACCTCCACTTTAGGCACGACCTGGGGGGGGGAAGGGCTGTCAGGGGGGGCTGAGGGGAGGCAGGGGTACACAGGGGTCCTGGGGGCAGCTCCCACCTTCACGGCGCAGACCTTCTCCCGCCCGCAGTCCAGCACTTTGAGGATGGTCCCAAAGGAGCCTTTGGCCACAAAGCCCAGGATCTAGAGGGGGGCGATCAGGGTCTGAGCACTCCATGGAGACGGGATCAGGGTGCTTGGGGTAGAACAGGGTGCAGGGTCCTGTGTAAGGTGAGGTGGGGTGGCCCAGGGCACGCATGGCAGGTGATGGGGACACCGGGAGGACCCAACAGGGACACCAGTGGGGTGCAGGGGGTACCCAGTGTGGGGCACATAGGGATGGGGAACAGGGACGCAGTAGGACACACGGGGACACCATTAGAGTGCAGAGGGACCCCGATAAGACGCACGGAGTCTTCACACCGGAGCACGGGGACCCGGCGGGAGTAGAAGGGGACCCGGTGGGACGGCGGTAGGATGTGCAGGGACGGGGCACGGCTCGCGAGGAGAGCCAGGGAGACGGTCGCCGATCCCGGGATGGCGACACGGAACGCACGGAGGATGCTCGGGGCGCCGGGAGACCCGGGTAGGACCCGGGTAGGACGTGCAGGGGTCCCGGTAACGGCGTGCGAGGGGACCCGCCTGCCAGGGCGAGACGCGCGGGTGCCCAGAGGGGACGGTCGGGGGACCCCGATAGGATGCAGCGGGACCCCGGTAAGGGGGTGGGAGCCCCGGGACGGCACCTTGAGCTGCTGCTGGCGGGCGGAGGGGCGCACGGGGAACTCCGGGAGGAAAAGCGAGACGAGCTGCGGCAGCGGCCACCCAGGCAGCGGCGGCTCCTCGGTGGTCCCCCGCGGGACCAGGGCGAGCCCCGACCCCGGTACCGGCCGGGCGCGGCCCAACAGCGCCCGCACCCACGACCCCACAGCGCGGCCCTACGGAACCGGGGGGCAGCGTCAGCGGGAGGGGGGGGAACACCGGGAACCGGGAGGGGGGGACCCCGGGGGCCGCCGCACGCACCTGGGGGGGCCGCACCGGGGCCGGGGCCGGGCCGGGGCCGCTGCTCGATGCTCCCATCGCGGCGCCGCCCCGGGCCCGGGCCCCGGTAATCCGCCGCTTTACATAACCCCGCCGCCCCGCCTCGCTCCGCCCCGCCCGGGCGCGACAACCCCCGGCCCCGGGAACCGGGGCTGCCCCTTGCACCGGGAGGCACCCACCGGTGACTGATCCCCCCTCACCTCGGGGCACGTCTCAGCCTTCGGCCCCCCCCCCCTTGCACACTTAGGGGGTCCCCATCACCCACTCGTCCTCTTTTCCTTGCTCCGGGGTACCCGGTGGGGTACCCACAGTCCCCATAACCGGGGGGTGATGTGGATGCTGCACCCCCTGAAGTGTGTGCCCCGGGGAAGGGCAGGGGGTAAAGCCACAGTGGGTCAGGGGCCGAGAGCTGCTCCGGGCACTGCAGCGTGAATGGGGACACGGGGAAAGAGCCACCAAAGGGCTCCAAATTAAAAACTCTTTTATTTGAACTCTCTCCCGTTCCCCTCTCTCCCAGCCTGGAGCCATTCCGCTGCTTCCCCAGGCCCAGCACCCGCACAGCAGGGAGCGGGGAAGCTCATGGGGCACCATTAGCACAGGGCACGGAGGGGTGGTCTGCACCTCACATAGCAGCCCCAGAGCACGCTGCGCCCCACAGCCCCGTGCTGCTGCCCCTATATCCCGCAGCAACAGCGCTGCTGGGGGGGGCAGCATGTGGTTAATCCCCGCCTTGGGCATCACCGAGCAGCACGGCCACCCCTCACTGCCATAGGGGAGCATGGGGCACCCCGGTCCCTTCCTGGCCCGCTGGGTGCTGCCGTCATTTGCGCCTGCCGAAAATGGACTTCTTGCTGGGGTTCTTGTCCCCCACGCTCAGGCCGATGAGCAGCCGAGCCTTCTCGTCCTCCTCCTGCTGCTGGATGGTCCCGTCCGATTTGCTCTCCAGCTTCCCCCGGGCCTCTGCACCCGACGCTGGCTTCAGGCGTAGCTTCTCCTTGATCACCTGCCCCGGGATTTAGGGGGCTCAGCATCCCCCATGGATGCACCCAAGCCCCTTCGCATGGGTCAGAGCTAGAGCTGCTGTGCCAGGGAAGCTGCTTCCCCCTCTAAGGAACATGGTGCCCACCACGCTGCACATCCCGGGACCTCCATGCAGCTCCAGCAGCCTCCCTGGGAGCAGGGGGGACGCACAGCAAGATGGGACCCCACGTACCTGCGCCACCAAGGCTTTGCGGCTGTCCCTCTTCACCGCCATGGCAAAGTCCAGCCACGTCCACGTGTTGTTGTGGTACTCCAGGCACGGCAGCACCAGGTTCAGGTCGCCCCAATCCACGCTGTTCTTCTCGCCCTGGGTGACCCACAGCGTAGGATGATGCCCCAGGTGTCCCCCCCCCAAGCTGCAGGGGCTGTGCCCCCTTCCCCAGCACACCCCATCCCACCAGACCCATACCTTGTAGCTGACGCAGAGCGGCACCTGCGGGATCTTGATGTAGATGAAGGAGTTGTTCATGGCCGCGCGCTCCTTCATCTTGTCGATGTCATCCACGGGATGCTGGGGACAGAGCAGGAGCCGTGAGCAGAAGGGAAGGAGAGGGGACAGAGCCAGGAAGCAGCAGGGAAGGGACAGCCAGGCACTAAGCCATGGCATTGCTTCACGGGGGAGGGCTGAGAGCTGCTCTGGTGTGCTGTGAGCAAAATGAGATGCCGCAGAGATCACATCGAGCGTGCAGGGGCTTGGGTGTAAAGGATGCAAACCCTCCAAATCCCCCCCAAAGGCAGCAGCGGGTACCTCTGGTGCTTTCCGGAACGATCTCCTGACCCCTGACGTCCGATTCAGTCCCTGAGCGACTCCTTTCCCCGGGCCCAGCGAGTCATCAGCCACAATGAGCTGCCGCGGCTTCACCACAGGGATCCCTGAGACAAATGGGGTGGGAGATGGGGGCTGGTGGGGGTTATCCATCACCCAGACCCCTCCTCTGCTCTACCTGCCCACAGGGATGACCACAAATCCCTGTGTTCCGACATGTCCCACCAGCAGCTACCACAAACATATGGAGCTGCCCAAGGACGTTGCTCCAGTGCCATGTGTGGTGACCATGAGCCTCTTACCCGTTGTCACCAGCTTGGACTTATCTTCTTCATCCCCCACCTCCTCCTCCTCCACGTTGCGGCCGGGGAAGAAGAAACCCATCATCCTGTGGAAGAACTGACGGGTGAGCTGGATGGTGAGAGGTACCACGTTCACCTGCGGGAGAGAGGCACATCACACCCTGCCCATGCCCTGCGGGGACCTCGGCCACCTCCCAGCCCATCCCCAGCACCTCGAAGTGCTCCTTGATGGAGATGCCTCCAACGGGTGGCCGGACCTTGCTGAAGATCCTCAGTGCCAGCTGCCGGCCGGACTGGCAGGAGCTCTGGGGACGCAGCACCACCTGCAGGGGACAGGGATGGATGGCTGGGATGAGGACAGATCACCTCATCGCGCATGTCCCCAGGGATGCAGGGCTGCTCCTTGCCTTGTACACAGCGTTGGGCAGGAGGTTGTTCATCGTGACCCAGCCCAGCTCCAGCAGATGCTCGGCTGTATCATCAGACTTGTTGACCTGTGCACACGGATCCATCAGCTCCGCGCGCCCCAGACCCCAGTTTGGGGGCTGTGGGTGCCACCAGCCCATCTCTACCTTGCTGTAGAGGAAGCGCTGGAGCTCCAGCTCGGCTATGCCCAGCTGCCCGTCCTCCTCGGTCAGGCGCCAGCGTGCCTGAGCAAAGTAGAACTCGGTCCGTCGCGCCACGCTCACGTCCTCCGGCTGCTTCCGCAGCTCCATCTTGTTGGCTCGCTGCAGCTGGAAGTCCTTGAAGCACCTGCAGCACGCAGGGGAGCAATGGGATGTGGAAACCATGGAATAAGGGGGACACAGCACTGGGGAAAGCCAGAGACGGGCTCTACCTGATCAGTATGTTGAGCTCCTCGCTTTCCAGCTGCAGGTCAGCCTTCTCCTGGCTGAGCTGCTGCTGCAGCCGGTGGTTGAGGTCGAGCAGGCTCTCGTTTTTGCTGTCATCCTGCAGGGACTGAAGGGCACACAGCCCTCAGCACCCCCTGCCCCACAGCAGGCAGGCAGGCCCTGTCTGGAGATGGGGCTCACCTTCACATTGGAGTACATCTGCTTCTCCAGCTGCCGGATCTGGGCGACGTGCTGCCTCACAGCCTCCTGGAGGTGCAGGATGCTGCTGCGCTGCTCCTCGGGGTTGCTGGAGATCTCCAGCTGGAAGCGCACCCGCTGCTTCTTCTCACTGTGCTCCTGGAGACGGGGACAGGGGAAGGTTAGCATTGCCCTGGGTGCTGTGGGGGACACAGTGACCTGAAGCCTCGTGGGTACCTTGCGTTTGGGCTCCACGTGCAGCAGCAGGTTGTTGACTATGTCAAGGATCATGGCATACTGTGCGGGGTTGGTGGAGATCTCCAGGTCGTGGTGGATCAGTGTGAACGTATCCACAGCTCCTGCAGGGACACACAGGGGAGCCTCAGCATGGCCAGAAATGGGATGCACGTGGGGGCCAGCCAGAGATGGAGAGAGAGAGGGAATAAACCAAGGTGACTACACAGGCGCAGCGTGTCCAGCATCATCTAGTGTCCTGCCACATGGCTGGGGACCCCTCCTGTGTGCACCCCTCTGATCTCAGCAGGGCGAAGACAGGCCACCCCTGGAGTTAGCTGGCACTTATGGGTCTGCCCCCCAAGACACGCTGCCTGCATGTACCCACCCTCCTGCTTCTTCAGCAGATCCTCCTTCTCCTGGTTGGCGGGGGTCTCGGGGGGCTTTATCTGCGTGGCCAGCTCGGGGTCGATGTCGTGGCTGTAGCTGATGTAGTACATGCGGCAGCTGCAGCGGGAGATGATCCTCTGTACCTGCTGGGTCTGCTGGGCTTCCGAGGGCTGGTTCCAGTCTGGGGACAGGCAGGGGGACCACGGTCAGAGCACCAGGTCCTGCCACACCGGGGCCCAGAGCATCACCCAGCCCCTGGAGCCATGCTGGGACAGGCCAGCCCTCAGCTTGGCCACCCTGTGTCACACACGAGCAGGATGGGCACAGACACAGCAGCCACGCTGTGAGCAGTACCTGTGGTGGTGCTGACCATGCCCCCCACCGCCTGCCCGCTCTCCATCAGCTCCTGCACCGAGTCCAGGCTCCGCTGCCGATGCTCCTCAATGTTTTTCACCTAGGAAGGCATGGAAGCACCACTGGCTGTCCCTGCTGTGCCTGCCCTGGCCAGTGCTGCCTGCTCCCCATGCGGCCACTCACCTCCAGCCAGAGCTGCCCATGCTCCCTCTCAGTGGGGCCGCTCTCCGTCGTGGCAAAGTACTGCATGCCGTCCAGCAAGCAGGTCCAAGATGTCTTCTGCTTCAGCGTGTCCCCATACCAGGCAGGGTGGTGCTGGCACTGCAGCAGCTGGGCTTTGGCAGCAGACACAATCACGCAGCCCTCGGTCTCCGCACCGCGCAGCACCATCTGCAAGGGGGGGGTCAGATGAGCCCCTGTGGGGCTGGGACAGTCCCTCTCGCAGCAAGGCCATGGGGAGGACAGGTACCTGGCAGTTGACCAGCTCGATGAGGCAGTTTCTGTTGTAGATGTCATCGGTTTGGCAGGCGGCGATGCCACAAAGCTGCTCACTAGCTCCCGACTCCTCCTCTGTGAAGACCACAAACTTATCTGTCTCCTCAATGAGCTTCTGCAGCATGTAGGCCCCTGGGGAAGGAGAAAGGGTCAGTGCAAGGCTGTGTGGTACGACGGGGTGAAGGCAGGCACGGCTTTGGGCTACCATGCACGTTGCCAGGGACGGGTTTCTCCTCCTTGCCGTGCTCACCCCCGGAGGAGGCTCTTTCGGGACGGCCACTGGTGATGGGAACAGTGACTCTGGCAGGGATGGAGTGAGCAGAGAGCGGGCCCCGCTTCAGCTTCTTGGCTTGAAGCTGCGTGTCGATCTTGAGCCCCTTCAGCGCCTCGGTGGACAGGTTGCGCTTGAGCACAGCTGCCTTCTTGTAGCCATCGTAGAGGCCGAAGGCGATGTCCCGGTTCGTGGTGGTCCAGGACGCCCGCAGGTCCACCAAGTGCAGCTGATGCGTGTGGAAACCATCGTCCCCATCCCGCAGGGGCAGCTCCTGCACACAGAGGGTGAGAGCTTCAGTGAGGCGAAGCCATCCTCAGGTCCATGCCCATGGGACTCGCACACAGGGGCTGCCATGCTCTGCGTGGGGACCACTCCACAGCCCTCACCAGGGATGCTGTGGCTGGAACTGGGTATCCCTTTGGCCAGGCACTCAGATCAGAGGTCTGTCTCCTCTCCAGCCAAATCCCCTCCCCATTGCATCCAAAGACCACCTTGTCCCAGGGGGATGCCATTGGGCCATGCCCTATGCACACGCAGCGGTACCTCCTCTGCTGTGCGGTTGCTGTGCCGCTGGTAGGTGAGGGAGGACAGGCTCAGCAGATGGGTTTTCTTCACCAGGGTGTCGAGCCGGTGGTCAGCGTTCTCATCGCAGGTGGAGGCCATGAGGTGCACGGTGACCTGGCTCAGGTCGCTCACCATCTGCGTGATGCTCCACTCCGAAATGAGGCGTCGCATCACCGTGCCGGCTGGGGGACGGGGATAGGGGTCAGCCAGGACCCTGTCATGCTCGGAAGTGCTGCCGGCAGGGCCCCCACTCACCTTGTGGGATGAGTCGTTGTGTGCCGCGAGTGAAGATGTGCCCCTGGCAGCATTCCACTTGGATTCCCCGCTGCTGGGCAAAGGAAGCCCAGTAATGAACCTGCAAGGGAGCAACTACAGGCACTGAGAGCGGAGCGCAGGCAAAGCGGGTTGGTAGCACCGGATCCCCATGCCCAGGACTTGCCTGCAGCCGGGGGAAGAGCGCAGTGTAAGACAACTGCTTGTAATGCTGCCCCAGCTTCTTCTTACTGGGTTTCATGTTGTTGAAGAGCTTCCCGCGGCAGATGGGGCGCGTCACGCTGGTCCACGTGGCCCAGAAGTTCTGCATCCAACGCAGGGTGCTGCTGTAGAGCAGGATCCGGGGCTGGGAGTGCTCTGAGGATACACCCACCGTCAACCAGCACCATGGGGCAGGGATACAGCAGCTCCCAACCCAGGACTGCTAAAACTAAAGGGATCCCTGGGGTGCTGCCACCCACCCTCACCGGGCCGCGTCAGGTCCATGCGGATGGAGAGGTTGAGGTTCTCGGAGCGGAAGGCATGGTAGGAATCGTACTGCTGCCCCACCGGCACCTCAGGCAGGAAGTCGGGGGAGCGCAGCACCACGCCGTGGTGGTCATGGGGGTTCCCGTGGCACAGCCACTGCAGGTCCAGCGTCATGCACAGGTCAGGCAGGTGCAGGAAGCAGCAATCGTCATACCTGAGTGGGAAAAGAGACCCCATTGCCATTGTCGCCCTGGTGGCAGCCCCTGCGCTCCCGGTCCCACACTCACTTGGAAGCTGTCCGCACATTGATGTCCAAATTGCCCTTGAAGACAAACTGCCCGGGCTTCCAGTGGAAGGAGAGGTGGCTCCACTCCCAGTGCATGTTCTCTGTGGTGTTGTAGGGGTCCTGCAAGGACGAGCATGGGGAGAAGGCAGACGTGAGCTGATGCCACATTGTGCTCCACTCCCTAGCTCGGCAGCACCCACCTCGGTGGCCAGCTGATGCAGGTTGGCCTGTTCAACATCCATGTGCCAGTCCCCATGCAAGAGAAGGCGGCTCTTGTCCCACCAGGGCAATGGGGCGCTGGGGTCCTCTGAGGGCTTGGTGAGGAGATCCACACACTGGCTGATGAGGGTCCAGGCTGGGTCCCAGCAGGGCCCCCACACGATGGTGAACTGGGAGATCTCAGCTGAGGACACAGAGGTTGGCTCAGCCCTCTGCGTGTCCCACACAGCCCTGCCTCAGAGCAACCCCGTCCCTCCCGCTCTTACAATGGAAGTCATGGTAGAACTTCAAGGGTGGCATGTTCCTCTCCACCGTGGCATCCCCCCAGGGCAGCCCCAGCTTGAGGAGCTGGCGGCGCCGGGAGCAGGCCTGGCCGCACTGCTCGGCTCCGATCAGCCGCCCGGAGAGCTGCCAATTCCGGATCTCAAAGAGGTAGCGAGGGTAGTCACGGATCCGCACTGCGGGGACAGAAGGGCTGAGATGGGGCGGCAAAGGGACACTGCCCCGGTGCCCCACTCTAAGCCAAGGCAGAGGCGCTGTCACACCTCTGCTCCCTTCCCACTTCCCTGAACCTCCAAAGCTCATTTCCCCTCGCTCGGTCACACATTCCGTGGTGTCGGATCCTGGGAGCCCAGGCCACACATCCACCACGAACACCCTCACACAAAGCAACTCACCAAAGAAGCTGCCAACTCTGCCCTTCACCATGCGGCACCACTGCGTGACCATCTCCAGACCCTCGGTGGGAAACGGGCTCACACCATCAATGTCCCTCATCTGCTCCAATACATGCTCCGTGCCATGGAAGGACTTATCAGCCATGGCCACCAGCTCCAGATGGGCCAGGGTCCAGGTGAGGAGCGCTCTCCTCATGGGCGTGTTGGCGTAGAGGCGCCGCGAGCGCTGGATGTAGATCTCGATGTTCTTCTTCTCCAGCGAGGCGTAGAGCTCCTCGATCTTGCGTGCAGGCAGCAGCTCCCCGTGCTGCTTGCGCAGCGCCGCCACCTTAGCATCCAACAGCTGCAGGCGCTTGGCGCTCTCCTTGCTCTCATCCTTCATCAGCTCGTAGTTGTCTCGCAGCTTGACCTCGAACACATCGTCGAGGAAGACCCAGGAGAAGTGCGTCACCTTGAGCAGGAGGTCCGGGGGCAGCGCTGTGCTGGGGGGCCGCCCGCGCCGGTGCAGACCTTTCAGCCACTTCTGCACACCCACCGCAGCGTCCAGCGTGCGGGAGAAGTCGTACTGGTACGGGAACTCGATGCTCACGCTGGCGAAGGAGAAGGCCCAGCCGCGGTTGCGGAGGGTGCGCAGGGTGGGGAAGGCGCAGCGGTGCAAGACGACCTCCTCCAGCTCCTGGCAGCAGCTTCACCTCCACCTCCTTGAAGCTGAAGATGCTGTGTCCGTCGAAGCCGGCGGCCAGCTCGGGGCAGTAGCCATGCAGAGCACCGCCGTGCCAGCTCACGGAGGTCCGCTCGGCAGCCAGGCTGATGTAGTTGGCTTCGGAGACGAAGGCTGTGAGTTTGGCAGAGCTCAGCTCCAGGGATAAGGACAGGAGTCTTTTTGGGGGGGTCCCATCTGGCTGGAGGGGAGTCTCAGTAGGGGTGGTGGGGTGGGATGCTGGGCTCTCTGGGGGTAAGGAGGGAGATGTCCTGCGGCCGAGGGCGCTCTGCAAGGCTTCGTGGCACTGCAGGGTGGCCAGGGTGTGATGGTACAAGTGCATGTGGTCGGGTGGGCTCCACAGCACTGCCAGCCCCTCGCCGCACTGCACCTACACCAGAGAGAGCAAGCAAGTCACTGCCAGGCCCAGCATAGCCCTGTTGTCCTCTCCAGCACCGTTTGGTGCCAATCTTTCCCCTGCTCCATCCACCCCAGCCCAACAAGGACAAGATAAAGCAGAGACCCAGTGCCCAAACCAACCTCCAGGGAGCGGATGCTGCTGTGGTAGGTGACAGAGAGCATGGAGAGGTTGGCCACCGGGTTGGGGATGGCAGGAGCTTTGCAGCACGGCTGCATCTTCTCCGTGATGCTCTTCACCAAGGCCAGCACCATGCCCTGGACGCTGACTGTGCAGCTCTCAGCACTTCCCAGGATGGTCAGCGTGTCCAGCCGCAGCTCCAGGGCCCCTAGAGAGGTGGCACATCAATGCTGGAGGCACGGAGGAGGCACACCACAACGTGCCAGGTTCCTCTGACAGCCATCTGGGACCAGCCTTGGATGCCACTTACCCACCAGGGCTGAGAGGGTGAAAAGATTCACATCCTCCACCTTCAGATCCACCTTCCAGAGCAGCCCCCAGGGCTCGCTGGAGGCAGAAGGTGGCTGCTTGGCAAGCTCAGCTCCACCAGGCCGTGAGCAGAACAAGGGCAGGACCCTGGCGAGGCACTCGGTGCATGTGTCTGACGACTCCACTTGCAGCCCTCGGATGGTGCAATCCAGGAAGAGGGTGTCTGATTGGGCGCTGGACATGCCCAGGGGCTGGTTGTAGCTGCCCTGCAGGATAAAACAGGATCATGGAATCACGGAATGGTTTGGGCTGGAAAAGACCTTAAGATCATCCAGTTCCGACCCCGTGCCATGGGCAGGGACACCTTTCACTAGAGCAGGTTGCTCCAAGCCCTGTCCAACCTGGCCTTGAACACTGCAGGGAATGGAGCATTTACCACTTCTTTGTGCAGCCTGTTCCAGTGCTTCACCACCCTCAAAGTAAAGACCTTCTGCCTTATCTCCAACCTGAACTTCCCCTGTTTCAGTTTAAACCCATCACCCCTTGTTCTATCTCTACAGTCCCTGATGAAGAGTCCCTCTCCGGTATCCTTGAGGCTTGCTCCTCACCTGCAGATTGAAGGAGTCGAGGATGAGGGCTTCTCCCCACACATGCATGTTGGGGGGATGTGGGGCACGCTGGATGTGTGAGTCGTTGCCCACACGCCAGCAGAGGTGGTCCACGGCCAGCACCGCTCGCTGGTGCACGCTCTGCGGCCGGAGGTGCTGGTAGTCTGTGGGCAGAGAGCAGGGGATGAGAGCAGGCAGGGCTCAAACATGGGCAACCCAGACACAGCCAGGCAGGGGTCCACAGCCCGTGGCCCTCCCCATTCCCACCACTGACCCCCAGGAAGAGCCCAGCAGCCACCCTGGTGCCAATACCTGCAGAGATGGAGTTGAAGCCCAAGGCGAAGGGTGGTGTGTCCCCCAGCTGCACCGACACATTGACATTGGACAACGAGGCACACAAGATGATGGGCGCTATGATCTGGGGATAAGCTCCTGCATGGGACAAGCAGGTATGGGCCACTCTTGGGGTGCTCCCTGGCAGGGAGCAGGCTCACAGGAACCCCCTCTACACAGGGACCCCCCAACCATCTGCCACTCTCTGTACCAATCCCCCCATCCCACAGGCCGTGCAGAGGGCAGAGAAGATGCTGGGTGCCAGGCACCCTGCCAGAGCAAGACAAGGGAAGAGGAAACAAGCTGCAACACCAGCAGCCACCCAGAGGCCAAGTTTACCTTCCCTTGTGCCCTTGGCTGGGGACAGGCACTGCCCGGCACCTGTATTCCTGTGCCAACAGACCCAGCCAGGGGGAAAACTCTTGGTGGCGGTAGTGGATGATGCAGGTGTTGAGCAGCACAGCAGCCGAGAGGTCAATGGCTGTGACCTAGAGCAGGGAAGGGGCCGGGTGGCAAACACACTCATGCCAGGAGCTGGACCAGCCACCCCAGGAGACAGGAGGGTGCTCAGCCACCACTCACCTGCACGCTGGTCTTCAGGGAATTGAGGCACACGATGCGCTGGCGGCTCTGGGACAGGAGAAGGCCATCTGGGGACAAAGAGGAGCAGAAGTGAGGGGTGGAAGAGGGCAGCGATGGCAGCAGTGTCCCAAAAGCATCCTTCCTGGCTACTTGCCCTCCAGCTGGAGGTCTACACTCATTTGGTCCAGGTCTGAGGTGGGTGTGAAGTTACGCAGGGGAATCTGCTCCTCTTCACGCTGATATAGGAACTGCAGCAGCTTCAAGCTCCAGGTGAGGTGCCTGTAAGAAGCAGAGAGTCACTGCCAAAAGGGGACTGCACTGTCACATCTTCCATCTCCCCATCTCTCATCCCCAGCTGACTGGTACAAAGACACCAGCCAGCGCACAGCTGCAGCCCAGCCCAGCGCTCTCATCCCATCAGCAGAGGATCCCATCATGCTGTCCTACTGGAGGACCAGCTCATGTGCCTTCCTCCTTCGGCAAGAGCCCAGCCCCAGGCCAAGCTCAGTCCTTTCTACTGGCTCTAAGACACGGTATTTGTGGTCTAGCAGAGCAGGGGATGAGCAGTTGTTCCCAAATCCATGTCCCAGCACTAGGACAGCTTCCCTGTGCCTCCTCACCTCTTCTGGCTGTTCATTGACAGCACCGTGCTGGTGTTCTCCAGCTTCACCTCCACCCTCCTGGGGATGAGCTGCAGCGTGTCCCTGCTCAGCAGAGTCAGGGACTTCAGGGGCTCTTCTGGGCCTGGAGAGGGACACAGAGAGTCACAGGGAGGCTCCTGCCCAAATCCCCACACGATGGCACAGCCAAATCTCTCTGGCTCCAGTGCAAGTATAGGTGCTGCCAGCCCCTGCCCACATCCCTGTGCCCATCCCTGACCTGCGCTGGGCTGTTCCCCTGCAGCGCTGTGCTGGGTGCTGGCAGTGATGCGGTGCAGCAGCGGGCTGCAGAAGAGCCCTTCATGCAGCTCTGCCTGCAGGGTCCGGATACGCAGCCGGACCCCCACCAACCGCCGCTTGCTGCTGATCTCCAGTGAGAGGGAGAGCGCCAGGGCCAGCTCTGCCAAGCAGGTGTCACCCTATGAGGGGATACAAACAAGGAATCATAGTCAACAGGTTGGAAAAGACCTTTAAGGTCATTGAGTCCAACAGTTACTCAGCACTGCCAAATCCATCACTAAACCATGTCAAAGGAGTCACCCAGCTGCCAGCTGGTGGATGCTGAAGGTGAAGTGCTGGGCACAGCACGGACCCCAGAGCCTTGCAGCATCACCTTGGGGACACTGCTGGAGCAGGTCCTGAGTGTCCCATAGAGCTCAGGCTGTAAGGGTTGGATTTCTTCCTTCCCCAGCACTCACCAGCTGGCTGCTACGCAGGACTTTGCTGTTCACCTTTGTCAGGCTCACCTCGCAGGTCAGGCTGGGGAGAGCAGAGAACAGATGGAGATGTGGAACGTGCTGCTTCCAAACCCGGCCCCTGCCTTCTCTTTCATAGAATGGTTATGGTTGGAAAGGACCTTAAGATCACCCAGTTCCAACCCCCCTGCCACTGGACGGGGATGCCTCGCACTAAACCATGTTGCCCAAGGCTCTCACCACCCTCACAGTAAAGAGCTTCTTCCTTATATCTAACCTGAACTTCCCCTGTTGAGGTTTAAACCCATTACCCCTCATTCTAAACCCTTTGTCCCTGTTTCTCCTGTGTGACACAGGGACCCCAAGTCCCTGCTTCAAGTCCTCCCAAAAGCAGAGCTTAACTCCATGCACAATGCAGCAACTCATAATCTGGAAAACACACAACTTGAGCTTCCCATGAAGGGAAAAGGGACCAGGCCAGCTTGGGGAGGTTAATGTGTCACAGCACAGGTGACATGGGATGCTACTGAGTGGGACACGAAGAGGTGAGATGCCAGACTGGGGCCGGATGGCCCAAGGGCCAGGCTGGGGAAGCAGAACAGGGCTGAGGACAGCGTTACCTCTTCCCATCACCATTCAGGAGGAGACTTATCTTGCTGGCCTGGATGTGCCAGAGAGACTCTGAGGTGGCCACGTGCAGAACCATGATGTTGATGGAGTCCATGTGGATGGAAAAGAGCTGGGGGGGGAAGATGCTACTATGAGGGATGTCTGACAGCAACACAGCCCATCACACGGAGCCAGTGCCTCACCTGGCTCAGGAGCCTCAGCAGGGAGGGTTTAAGTGCCAGGTTTGCTCTGCTCTCGCTTCCATCCCCTTCTCTGGGAGCCTCTGGGATGGGCGGATGGAACCCACGGCCCTTCTGGAGATCCGTGCGGATTCGCACCTCGCCAAAACATAGCTCAAAGTAGCGCCTATGGAAGAACAGCACTGGAGTTTGCACACCCAGCCCCATGGCCGGGGATGCTCCCACCCTGGGGACATGCAGGACCAGCACGAGGGCACCCACAAGACATGGCCACCTCAAAGAAGGGGATTCACTCACACACTGAGCAGACCACAGGGACTGCAAGGAGGTGTAATGGCAGCAGGACAAGGGATGAGCCAGACCCCCAAGAGAGGAAGGAGGGAGCTGGGGCAGGGATACATACGGCAGCTCCCGGCTCAGTTTACTGGAGATCCAGATGTGGTCGATCTCCTGCAAGGATGCACAGGCAGGTCAGAGAAGAAACAATCCGGCTGTGCCTTGTGACGCTCATCCCAATGTTCCCGCTCCGCTCCCAACCTGGCATCACACAGGGAGCAGCCAAAACCCCAAGTCTGGCTATGGAAGGAAGGGCCTGGCACCAACTACGGGGCAGGGATTTGCTGCCAGCCTGGAAGCGACCCCATCCAGCTTGCCTGCCTGCCTCCACTGGTGGCCACCCCTTGCCGGGTACCCACCACAGTTTGCTGCTCCCGCTGGAACTTGAGGCTGATGTTCTGGGCCCAAAAGAAGCCGAAGGAGCCGATCTTGAGCTCCGCATGAAGCTTCTGCCGGCACCAAGTCACGGCCAGGCGACAGGCCAGCCACCTGCAGGGATGGGGGGGCCAGGGTCAGCTCCGCACAGGGGATGGGCACCCCCTTTGTCCTTTGAGCACCAGCTCCAGCACCCACCAAGCAGGTCCTGCCTCCATGACCTTGGAGCAGAGACCCTGCAGGGTCACCCCCCCCAAGCCCTAACATCCCCCACCCTTGGACTGAGGGGCCCCTTTGACCCCCATAACCATGCCTGTGGGCTACCCTGGACTACTGCAAGCCCCTGACACCCACCCACCCAGCCCTTGCAAGCCCCCTTCCCAGCCCTATGAGCCACCCCAGACTCCTGACACTCCCCAAGCCCTCTTTATCCCCCTTAACCCCTCATTACGTCTCTCCCATACCCCCAACACTTCACCCGCAGCCCCATGGGCCCCCTCCACCCCTGACACTACCCCAGCCAGCCCTGTCATACCCCTAAAACCCCACACCCCAGTACCATCCCCAGGGGCCCCCATGGACCTTTACAATCTCTCCCCCCCAAGCAGATCCCCCCGTGCCGTGTCACCCCCCCAAACCCTCTGGATACCCCACTCCCACCCTAATTTTTATGAGCTCTATCACCCCCCCAAGCCCCTGCGGGCCCCAAACCCCCCCAACATCCCAGTGCCACCCCCACCTTGACCTTTACACCCTCCCCTCTAAGCAAATACCCCTCTATACCCCTGTCACTCCCCCCCGACCCTTACGCACCCCTTTACACCTCTATATCCGCCGCACACCCCCCATAACCCCTCGGGGTCCCCCAACCCCGCGTCCCCGCGGTCCCCCCCGGCCCTGACCGCGCCAGCAGCCCGGCGAGCAGCGCGGCGATGAGGAGCCCGAGCAGCGCGGCGGGCAGCGGCATGGCTGGGGCTGGACCCGGACCCCGGCCCCGCTGCGGCCCCGGCCCCGGCCCCGCCGCCCGTGGGGCGGCGCACCGGGAGTGACGGATGGAAGGGGCGGGGCCCGACGGCGCTTCCCGGTAGAAGCAGCGCCCCCGCCCGGGCTGGCAGCGGGATGGGGCCCCGCTTGTTCCGGCGCTCCCCGTACGCACAGGCACACGCCGGGCGGATTCGGGTCTTTTATGGCCTCAGGGTAACGGGGTTTGGGGTACAGAGGGAGCGGGGAATGGGGCACCGGGTTGTTGGGGGGGTTCTCGGTGGGAGCTGTGAGGGGAGGACTGGGGAGTCTGATCCTGCTCTGGGTTGGGTCTGGATGTTGGGATCTGCTTTTTACTGCGTTTGGGACATAGGGAGCTGGTTTGTGCTGGATTTGAGATGCGCAGACCTGGTTTGTGCTGGGTCTTGGATGCTGGGCTCAGCTTTGGGTCGGGTCTGGATGCTTTAGGCTAGATGTGGGACATGGAGACCTGGTTTGTGCTGGGTCTCAGATGCTTGGACTCAACTTTGGGTCAGCACTAGGACAGAATCTGATTTGGGCTGGATTTAGGATGTGAGGACCTGCTTTGTTCTGGATCTTGGGCTCTGCTTTGGGTCAGATCTGGATGTTGGATCCATTTTGTGTCAGATTTGGGACACCAGGATCTGCTCCACATTGAATTCAGGACACTGGGATCTTCTTTGTGTCTGGCATGTGCTTTGTGTTAAAATCGGCACCCTGTGTCCTGACATGCATCAAACCCCAATGCGAACAGGGGCCATCCCCTTGTCTGAGTGGTCCAAACCACCTCAGGGCAGCACCCAGAGGCAGTCTGTGTCCATCACAACTCAGCGTGGTACTGCTCCGCTTTGAAGACCTCACTGGGCTGCATGAAGATGCCCTCCATCACCTTCCAGTAGTTATTCTGGCTGGAGGTGGCCATGCCGTGCACCTCCTTCTGCCCGTGGATGGGGCGCCCGTACTGCTCCCCCGTCACCGAGAGGAAGACATCGGTGGAGGTGTGCTGGAAGCGAACCTCGCTGTCCCGTGACCAGTAGGTCCCAGTGCACATCACGGTCCAGTCGTCCAGGTAATCACCCTCACCATCCTCCCCGAACGCGCTCACCTCCTGTGGTCAAAAAGAGCTTATTTTGGGGGTGGGATGAGCACTTTGGGGTGCTGAGCTCACCCACAGAGTGAGGAGAGGGCTGAGGGGAAAGGAGGGACCTTGCTGGGACCTGGGGCTTTGTGGGGACATGGAGGGTCTGGTTGGGATTGGGGTGTTGGGGAGGTAACAGGAGCCCATCTCAAGGACCTGAGAACAAGGTGGAACTGGGAATCCAGCTGAGACCAGGGAACAAGGGAGCACTGGTGGGGATGTAGGGGGCAAGGGGGATGCGTTCGGGAGCGGGGAACAAGGTGGAAGTGGTAGGGACAAAGGGAACAGAGTCAGGACTAGGGAAAAAGGAAGTGCTGGCAGGGACATGGGGAACCTGGTTTGGACTGGGAAGGAAGATGGAGCTGGTTGGGATGAGTAGGACAGACAGGACCTGGCAGGGGCAGGGAGAACCTGGTGGAGACTGGGGAATGAGATGGGGCTGGCAGGGACAGGGAGACCTGGCAGGGACATGGAGAACCCAGCCTGTACTGGAGAGCGAGACGGATCTGGTGGGGACAAAGAGGACCCGGCAGCGCCCAGGGAAAGGATCTGCTCCCGTTGGACACGGGGCATCCCGGTGTGGCCGCTGTCCCTGGTACCTGGTTCCCGGACAGCGGGGATGCGAAGTGGTGGCTGTGGAGGTTGCGGCCGGTACCCAGGTGCGTGAGGCGGATGCTCTGTCCGCACCGCACCGGTGTGCCGCGCTCGCAGACCCCCGCCGTGCGGGCCCGCACCCGCCAGTAGCTGTTCCCATCGTCCGCCGCCGACACCCCGGTCACCGACTGCTGCCCGCTGCCTGCGCCCGGGGCGAGAACCGCGGTCAGGGCCGGCTCGGAAAGGGGGGAAGGAGGAGGGGAAAAGGGCGGGATGCCCGGTTACCGGAGCCGTAGCGCACATCGTGCGAGTGCAGGCGGACGTTGTGCCGCACGTTGAGCAGCTTCACCACGGAGCCGCAGGTGACGAGCCCGGCTCCGGTCCCGGTGCCGGTCCCGGTGCGCACCGCAACGCCCAGCACCAGCACCAGCACCCGGGCGAGCACCCGCGGCCGCGCCGCCGCAGCGCCCCTCATCCCGCCGCCGCCGCCGGAAGAGGAAGTGGCGCCGCTCCGCCCGCCCGGAGGTCGCCGCTCTCCTGCTCCGCCTCCCTTCGCTCAGCCGCTGCCGCCGCCGCCGCCGCCGCGGCCTCCATTTTCTCCTCGGCGCTCGGGTAAGGCCGCACCGGGAGGCACCGGGGCCGCGCCGGGCAGGGCGGGCGCTGGCAGCGGCGTTGAGGCCCGCGTCAGCCCGCGGGGAGCCGCTGCCAGGGGAACGGGGGGGCCGCGGCGGGCCTGGGGCGGCTCCGGTGCAGGCCTGTGTGGCCTGCGGCGGGGCCTCCGCTCCCGGCTGCCGGCCGCGGGTAGGCCCGGCGGCTCCAGGGGTGCCCGTGGTGAGGACGGGGCTTTATGGGGGGAGGTGACCCGGGTGTGGAGCTGCTGACCGGGGCCCCGCGGGCTGTGGGGTAACGGGGGCACGGTGGGGAGCGCTGGTAGGGGTGAGGGGTGGGTATGGGGAGCGCGGTTCTGGTTCCTGGGAGGGGGGAACAGGGTCTGAGCTCTGTACGGCGGTGTTCTGCATTGCTCTGCTCCTCAGGTGTTATTCCCAGAGATTTCCGTTTGGTTTAGTGAGCTTATGGTAGGGCCTTCCGTGAAAATCCATGGGGCAGCAGCCTGGGAAGGCCCTTTTGGGGATTAATGACTGGCTAAAAGGTGGCAGAAAAAGGTAGGGATGAAGGAGTGGAGGCACAATGGGGTGAGGTTATTGTGGAATTTCATCGGCATCTCCCCGCTTTATTTTCTTAAATACGGTGATGTGGAGAAGGAAAACTTAATCCTTAATTATTTAGGCTGTGATTACCTGCAGAAAACAGGAAATGCAGAGTGGCTGAGGTGTGGTGAATGAGATACTACATGTGTAAGGAAGATAACAGGCACTGCAGAGGCTGACTCCACATCAGCTTTTACAATGCAGGAAAGAGCTGATGGTGCCTCAGCACTTTCTTTTAAAGCATCCATCACCCCACTGTAGCCTGATGAGCAGAGTTTGGAATTGCTTTAAAGGAGCAGAAACAGATCAGAAGACATTATATTGCTGTGTAAAGCGTTGGCACTTTGTGCCCTGGCTCTTGCTGGTGGTTCTGGTTTGCCCATCTCAAAATAGGAGCAGCGGAAAAGGGGCAGGAGCAGTGTGGATGAGCAGGTTTGGGGCAGGTGAAGCTTTCCTTTCCTCACCATAGGGGAGAACTTGCTGATGTGGGATACAAATCAGGTGTGCGAAGTCCCGTGCAGGTCAGAGAAAGCGAGGAGGAGACATGAGTGTTCAGTTTCTTACAGGAAATTCTGATGCAGCAGGGCTAAAATAAACAAGAGGAAGTGCTTTTTCGCACAACATGTTATTAAACTGTGGCAGAGGATGTTCTGCCACCCAATAGCATCGGGGCACTGGGACCAATGGGGAGCATTAAAAACTAACAAAGTAGGGGTGGGAAGTTCCAGAGCTGCAGTGCTTGGGCTTTCCCTGTTGCAGCAGCTTGGTCTCTAGTCATCGTTTCACCCCTACGCTCCCTGTTGTCTTTTACTCCTGGGGACGTACTTAGGCCATGCTAAAATCAGTTTCATGAGCCTTTAATAGGCTAAATAAATAGATTTGCCTCCTTAGGCCAGTGTTTGATCTGAGTCAAGTTTCCAGCCTGTTATTCTCACTGGGCTTTCTGAATCCTCTCCAGCTTAACTTTTCAAAGGTAGATTAAGAATTAAGAACAAACAAGAACTAAGCAGGACCGTTCAATGGTGGCTTTGGCAATGGACTTATGTGACCTTAAGTGGGCTGTGAGTTGAATCGTGACATGGCAGAGGTTAAAACAATCCCTGCCCAAACCCTCTCCCATCCAAAAATACCCCCCACAAAACCAGTGTTAGCGTGGGTCAGGGACTTGATGTAGTTTGTCACACAAAGAATGGGGAGAAGCCAGGAACTTGCTTCTCTTCAGCACCCATGCTGTAGCAAAGCCTAGATCAGCACTTGGTTTTTCTGTTTGGGGCATCAACAACGATATCCTGAGGTTGATTGCTGAAGAATAATCGATGTCTCTTGAAGTGAGGATGCTCCTTGGTTATTCTTGGTTGTAACTGCTGTTCCTGATGCCGTCCTGCCCACAGTTATGTCCCTGCCTTGCCAGAGGACCACCCTAACTGACATGGAGCAGAAGGTTTTTCCATAACACTGATATTCTGCAGGTACTCGCAGTGTATCTCCGTTTCTAAGCCTAATGAATTAAGTTTTGCTGAAGTAAGTGCTTCTGCCTCCAGCACTGCCATGTTTTGCAGTCCTGAGCAGCCAGCAGCTATCTGGATGCATGGCCATGGCTTTACAGGTGTCTGAAAGTCTGGTTTCCAGGTTCATTACAAAGCAGCCCTTGTTCTGAAAGCACTGCCTGGCCTAATGAGGGAGGCAGCCCACAGTGCCTGTGGCTGATGTCTACCCTGGTCCTGCTGACCTGATGTCTGCAGTCTTGGTATTGACAGCCAAGAGAGGTTTCCGCTCAGGGTCATCCCAGTTAAAAGGAGCCTGTGGACTCTGGACAATCGCCACTGTGCCTTTGAGCTGGGCAAAATGCAGACACCCCTGGGTGAAAGCAGAGGTTGTGTAGTTGCTCAGCCCTGAGCTGATCTGGTGTTGATGTTGAGTGGGAGAGGCCGTGTTCAATGTGGGGGCACCCCTCCTTCCCTCACTGGCTGCTCTGGTGCTGTTACAGCATTGCTATTGTCTTTGGTCCACCTTGGTCAGTGTCTAGTGGCTATTGTGTATCTTTGGGTAAAGCTGTACGTATATATCACCTGTAGGAGCCTGTCTGCTTGTGTACAGGTAAGCGTGCAGCATTAGGCATGGTCTCCCTGTGTTTTCGATGCTCTAGTGCAATTTAGTACTTGCTCCTCTGCTGCAGTGTTGCAGGAGCAGGGGTGCTGCTGTGCTGCTCTGAGGAAAGGCCCATAGCATGATACAGCTGAGCTGGCCCAATGCTTATCCGTATGACATCTTTAAACCCCCCTGTGTGACACACAGTGATGCTGCTGGAGTGGGGTTCTGTGTGTGACCCAGACCAGGCAGCAGCGCTGGTCTGAGCTCTGTGTCTCCACCCGCTCTGGCTACAGTCTCTGCCACCTTCCTGTCCTGTTTTATTTCAAATGAAGGCCTCTTGGCACACAGGGTGAGAGAGGCACCTTTAGTCCATATCTGGTTCAACGCCTCCTTGGTAATAGCTACCCTTCCATTTGCTGTGCTAAGTGACATCCCTGCTGTCCTGAGCTGGATCTCACTGGAGCCAAAAGCACCTGGTTTTGTGGGTGGTTGGCTTGTGTGGAGCCTGCTCAGCTGGGTCATTAAATGAGATGGGTTTCCCAAGTCCTAGTCATTCCCTGTGTCCAGACAAATTTGATTTGACATGAACTGAAATTTCCAGGAAGTGGTAGAACAATTGATGACAAAAAAAGTTGGAACTGTGAGTGAAGTGGCGGAGAACAGTAAAATTGTCTGGGATGCTGTGATGAGGGGGGTTCTTTCATTCTGGATTTGTGTGTTCTTGAACAGGAGAGAGATGAGGTTATTAAACTTGGAAATGCTCTAGGAAAAGCCACTTAGCCTGTTATGTATGTTAATAAACCCTGATGGATACCTGTAGAAGAATTGGTGAGAAAATGTCAGGTTGACATGATATTCATACACAGACTGGCGAACATAACAATTCCTGTTCCTCTGCTGTACGTAGCTACACTATTCATCAGTGGTGTTTGCTTCAGGGTTTAACTAGCATCTGTACTGCCCTCTGAGCATGACTCCTGAGAGGGATGCTTAAATACACCTGTGTAAATTCTGTCCTCTTGAGGATGGGCATCACCCTGTATGTACGCACACATCTTGTTTGGGTGCAGAGCAGTAGCGTTGGCCTGCTGCAGTTTCTGCCTGTCTGGAGCGTGGCAGATAGATAGATGTTGGCCACAACCACGTAATCCACAGCCAAGGAGTACGAGCTGCTGTCTGCTTGTGTCTGAAACTTGGCAGAGGTCTTTCCCTTGTCTTTGTTGTGGGTTTTCCTCAATGAGATATGGCCAACGCGCTCCTTTGGAGCTACTGGTACTTTAGGACTTCAAAGATTATCCAAGATCGGCCTTGCACCTTTTTGTTGCTTTTCTTTAAGTGAAGAGTATGTCCCTGGTTGTCCCTAAGTTGTGTTTGTGCACCAGATGTGTGGATCTCAGGGTGGAACAAGAAGTCCTGCACACGAGAAGTGTGGTGGCAAAGCTTTGATCAGGTTGTTCCGTATGGGACCAGTTTCCTTCAGCTGTTTGTTTGCAGTGGGAAATGATTAAGGAACGTTTTGAAGCATGTTTGTTTAAGCATCATTCCCTGGCCTATGGAGTTCTCATCTTTTTTCCTTTCTTTTTTGGTGTGTATTAGATTGCATCAGATGTAATTTCACATGAAGGGTTTGGCTTTAGATCTGACACTTCCTCTGAGCTGCTTTTTGTACCTTCCCAAAGCCTGGTGGGTCTTCCTGGGCAGGAGTTCTCATCTTCCCACCCATTTGAGGGATTAATTTGTTTTTTTTCTCATAGCTGGCTTTGTGAGCTGCTCTTGTTTTGATGTATGTAAAAAGGAACCCAGAAATCCCTTTGGAAAGTTTGGAAATCACAGCAAGTTTTGTAACCACAAGAAACGAAAGCTCAGAGAGGCAGAACTTGAGTCGTGTCTTTATGGACACACTCTTTCCTTTGTGCCAAGCTGGATTTATACTGCTTCCAGAAACCCCAGTTGGGGAAAAACATCAAACAGAAGGTTCTGGGTGTAGAAAACGCCCCGTATCTGTGGTCTCTTGTCATTTATTTATCTCTGGAAGAGACCCCTGGCTCTGGCTGTGTGGACCAGTGGAGTTGGACAAGCGGCAGCTCCTGGCCCCTTGTTTGCTCCCAGGCCTTTTGTTTGCCCCATGGGGCTCCACAGAGCCTTGCTAACATCCTCCAACTCAGTCAAGGCCCTTCTCAGCGTCACCCTGGCTTCATTAACTGAGTGAGGATTACTCACATGAACATCCTCATTGGTTGGATTGTGTGCCCAACACCTTGTGGTGTCAGTGGCAGCACTGGGCTGCTTTCCTGGCTGCGTGGGAGGGTATGGATGGGATGATGGGCTTTGGCTGCATGTGCTGGTTCAGCCTCAGCCCAGAGCTCAGCTGTGCAATGAATGCTGCTGTGACAGGTCCTGTCCTGCTTGCTGAGACATGGGTTGACAGGAGCTGGCAGCATTTGACCACTGGCTTTGCTTGCCTAATCTCTGGTGACAGGGATGTCCAGGCAAAGTAGACCCTGGGTAATTCAGGGCCTTGATAGATAATTTCAAGCCCTCTTGCCTTAGCTGACTTCTCTCCAAAACCCTGTAGGGGGAAGTGCTTGTGTTTTGCTCACTCGGCTGATGTGATGGATGTTTCCTCTTCCCCCAGGTGCACTGGAGCTGTGTGTGAGAGCCCGCAACCATGTCTGACTTCGTAGAAAGTGAAGCAGAGGAGTCAGAGGAAGAGTACAACCAGGATGGGGAGGTTGTGCCCAGAGTAACCAAGAAGTTTGTGGAGGAGGATGAAGATGGTGAGTCTGCCTGGCAGTTCTGAGTTTGCTGAGTTGTCTGGGTGCCTCACTGCTCTGTTTTACATCACATGACTGCAGATGGAGCCATAACTGTGCTATAATAGCATGGCCATCTGTAGTTGATCATCTCAGCTGTTTAAGTGCCTCCTTTCCTTCAAGTGCTTAGGTGGTTTTATATTTGGCAACAGAAAACACACTGCTTCACCCCCGTGGCACTTGCAGGCACACAGTTTGGTAGTAAACAGTAGAAGCAGAGGGTTGTCCGATATGACCGCTCCACCTGTTCCATCTGCAGCAAGAGCATGAAATCATGAGTCAAGAAGTGGGGTTGTGACAAGGGCAGCTGCTGGGTTCTGCGTCAGTAGAAGTGTTCACTTAAAACTCTCTGTGCGGATAGCGTGAAGGCGTCTTGGCAGATAACCAGTGAGTAAATGTTTAACACTTGCTGCTCTTCACCCCAGATGAGGAGGAGGAGGAGGAGAATCTTGATGATCAAGATGAGCAGGGGAACCTGAAAGGATTCATTAACGATGATGACGATGAGGAAGAAGAAGAGGAGGAAGAAGCCAGTGACTCTGGAGACTCTGAAGATGATGTTGGCCACAAAAAGAGAAAGCGCAGTAAGTTTTATGATGACTGTTCACAGCAGGTCACAGTGTCATGCTCTCACACTGTCCTGCCAGAGAGCAGAGCTCTCCCTCTGCCCTGGGTGTCTGCATGGGCTGGGTGAGCTGTACCCTTCTTACTGTTGGTCCATTCCCAGCTTAGTAGAGTGTAACTCTTCTCTACTTTCTTCTGTTAGCTTTTGACGACCGCCTGGAGGATGATGATTTTGATCTCATTGAAGAGAACTTGGGCGTTAAAGTCAAAAGAGTGAGTCGTGTTCCCATGCTGCTGTTAATGGGGTGGTGGGTCTTAGCGTGAAGGAGCTTGGAGTGAGCAAGAGGTGCCTCCTGTCTCCTCCTACCCTCCTGGGGAAGAGAGAACTGAGTGCTTGGAAGCGGGATCTTTCCCTGCCCAGGCAGCTGGGATCTGGCTTCCTAGAGTTTGCAAACCACTCCTGGTTCCTAATATCTGCTGTGCTCCTCCCTTCCCACCTCTGCACGACAGTCTTAGGAGCCTGTTTTCCAGTAACATTCTCCTGCATGGTGCTAACCTCAAAGTCACCACAGGCTATTGTGGACTGTAAAGCTCCTTCCATAATGCTCGCTAGAGGCACACCGAGCCAAACTAATGCTAGTGGTGACAGCATGCAAGTGGCACAGTCCTCAGCAGGCAGTTACGTTGTGTGCACACTGAGCCCCATGAGTACCTGCAGCGGGGCTGCCAGGGGATGGCTCTTCTCCCCTTCTTCACTGAGCTCCATCCTGCTCCCTCTCAGAAGTGCAGTCATGTCCTGGCAGAGGCTACACGGAGCCCAGTGTCCATGCTAGGAATTGTGGGCACTAATGAGCTGTTTTGCTTGCAGCAAAAATTCAGGCGTGTGCGAAAAATGTCCGATGATGAGGATGATGAGGAGGAAGACTATGGGAAGGAAGAGCACGAGAAAGAAGCCATTGCTGAAGAAATCTTTCAGGATGGTGAAGGCGAGGAAGGAGGGGAAGCTGTTGAAGCTCCTGTTGCTCCAGCAGAAGAGGAAGAGGAGGAGGAGGAAGATGAATCTGGTGAGTGTGGATGGTCAGTTACGTACAAAGCATAAAGTCCAGGAACTAAGTTAAGGCTTTCTCTGAGCTATATGTAAGTAAAGACTGTATCCCCATTGTGGTAAAGCTCATTTTGGTCTGATTAGTACAGTCTTTAGAATGAAGTGTTTCTGAGTGGCAGAATTAGTTTGCCTAAACCACTTTATCCAGAAGCACATTACATATGCTGAGGTGTTGAATGTTTCTAACATGGAAATGCTTCAAAGGAAGGAAGTCAAGGCACTGTTTAGTACCTAGTAGCACAGCACATGGCACATGCCTGCCTCACTTCAGCATCAGCCTGTTGCCACTGCTAATACCGTACTGAAAGAGTGTCAAGAATTCTCTGTCTGCTGCCTGAAGCAGCAAGGCCTTTTCTGACTGCATTTCAGTGCACTGAGCTGCAGATAGCTGCCAAATGGCTTTGCCTGTGTCTGGAAGTTCGTTCTAGCTTGTTATTGTGGTTCAGGCTCCTGGAATGTTTGAGGTTGGTGTAGGAGATGCTGTGGGTAGCTGGGCAGGCTGACAGCCGGCGGCAGCCTAGGCCTGTGGTAGAGGCTCATAGTTGCATTGGCTGAGTTGTGAGAGGTACCGTTTTAATATGTGAGGTCCTGACTAGTAAATTGTTTTCCCCTGTCCAGACATTGATGACTTTATTGTGGATGATGATGGACAACCTCTGAAGAAGCCAAAATGGCGAAAGAAGCTCCCTGGATACACAGATGCGTAAGTATTGATTGGAAATTGGCCTGGAGCCTCAAAAACGATGCTCAGCTTGAGTCTTGCAACTGCAGAGTGATTCAGCTTGTGGTTGGATACTGCTGGTATCTTTGCCTAAAGGAACCTGGTGAATTTAAACATGGAGCGTTTAGTCTGTGATTTGTTAATGTCTGACTGGTTCCTTTCTCCATGGATTTTTTATAGGTATACCAAAACCAGTCCCTTAAGAGAGGTGTTTGCATGTAAAGCTCAGAGTTCTGTACCTATCCATGATAGGTACACATGATGGGGGAAAAGTAAAACTTAGACTTGGGTGCTTTGGCCTCTTCTGTGCGGCTAGAAGGATGTTCTATGAGCCATACCATGGGGGTGAACTGTAGTTTTTGCCTTCCAGTGCTTTGCAAGAAGCCCAGGAAATCTTTGGTGTGGACTTTGACTATGATGAGTTTGAGAAGTACAATGAGTACGATGAGGAGATGGAGGAGGAATATGAGTATGAGGATGAAGAAACTGAAGGGGAGACTCGTGTACGACCCAAAAAGACTGCCAAGAAGCGTGTCAGCCGACGAAGCATCTTTGAGATGTATGAGCCCAGTGAGCTGGAGAGCAGTCATCTAACGGACCAGGACAATGAGATCCGCATGACAGACATGCCTGAGAGGTTCCAGGTGAGGGAAGAGGGAGCCAGAAGGTATTTCAGCGTTCAGATGTATCGGTGACATTGTGAGTTATGTTAGCTGTGTCAGCCCGGTTTTAGCACTGGTCCTAGCTTCTCTTTGGCCACTGGGTGCCAGTGTTGCACTCCTGGGCCTGTGCTCTGCTGAGATGTCCTTTATGCTGGATGCTGTTAGGAATCCCTTGAGTTGTACCTCTGGATAACAAGAGGTACAGTGCCAGAGAAGGTTTGCTGGGGTTTCTGGACCACCCATTTGCCAGCCAATGCATACCTGTTCTGTACCAATTGTAAATCACTTTAATCCAAGTGACTGGGACTTAACACTGCTCTCAAGGCAGAGTCCTGTTTGTGCTGCTAGGAATCATTCAGATATTTCATATTTTTGTCTTAATTTTACCCTGTATTCAGATTTTCACTGAACAATCCATCTCCCTTTATGTTAATGTAATTCTGTGCAGAGACTTGTTACCCTCCCTTGTAAAAGGGACAGCTGAAGCTGCTGGCTCTTCAGAAGGACCTCTTTTCTCATGCCAGTGTGCACAGCGCAAGGAAGTGCTCTTTGGAATGTCTTCTGGCCGTATGTGGCCTGTTCAGACATTCTGTCATCCTCATGGATGTTGGTGATGATTAGAGCAGGCTCCTGAAGGAGAAGTGAGACTAAAAGCCCAGAGAGGGTTTGGAGCTGCTTTATGTTCTGTTATTCTGTGTCTGCAGCAGGAAGTGTGATGATAGAACACACAGATTGAAACAGAGGATGTAACTACAGAGAGTTTGCATCTAGTAGGAAGAAGGGGGGTACCCTGATTTGATCCTCACAGAAGATTTCACACCATTGCAGGCCTTTCCACAAGCCTTTGAGAGAATTGTAGCTGCCTTTACTGGTGTAAAGCTGATGCAGGTTTCTTGCGTGCTCGGAAAATGCAGATATTGAAGTGCTGTCCTTAGCAAAATCCAGTGGGTATGGGAGGTACTGAGGCAGCCTGCAGCTCAAAATAGTGGATTTCCAGGCCTCTTGGAGAAATGGTAGCATGAATCCTGGTGCTGCGCATGCCTCTGCTCATCCTGTTGTCTCCCCACAGCTGCGATCCATCCCGGTGAAGAACGCTGAGGATGATGAGCTGGAGGAAGAAGCTGATTGGATTTATAGGAATGCATTTGCAACACCCACTATCTCCTTGCAGGTAAAGGACCATGCCTGGGACTTGTGTCCTACTTGACCTCCAGTTTTCCAGCCTGGAGACATTGTTCTAGGAGTCTGCTGAGAGGAATGTGGTGCCCAATATGTTTCTTTCTGGTTTTCAGCAGGTCATTTAACATGCACGTCTTCATTTTTGCATCCATAAAACAGGACGAAAAGGATCACAGAAATTTGCAAGAATAACTAGGAATGATTGAAAGATCTCTGAGTCACTGTGCACTTCTGTGTTTCTCCATTTTAGGAAAGTTCTGACTACCTCGACCGTGGACAAGCCAGTAGCAGCTTCAGCCGCAAGGGGCCCAGCACCATCCAGAAGATTAAAGAAGCCCTGAATTTCATGAGAAATCAACACTTTGAGGTAATTTTGCTCTATTGCCATGACGAGGCCTGAGTTGCTGTCTCCTTATTCAGACAGCATTAGCAGAAGGCCTGCTGGGAAGCGTTTAGGGCAGCAAACTAGAAGGGACTGAGGTACCTGGTTGCCTCTCCTGTGGCTAAATGGTGCTTCGTTGGTGCAGCTCATCTTATATAAGCTGTGGCAGCACAGGTTTTTAAGGTCTGTTTGACTGGGCTGCTGTCATGATGTTTCCCTGATCCTGAGCAAATGATGTTAACTGAGATGAAGGAGTTTCAGACTCTCTTCAGTCTTGCTTAGTCCATTCAACCTATTCTCTGAGGTGCTGCCTGATGCTGCAGAAGCTCTTTCGTTTATGTGGTGTTTTCTTTGGTGGATCAGTCTTAAGAGCTCGGGCATGGCTTGTTGTATTTCCTACACTGCTGCTCCATTAGCTTGTTCTTCCACGTGAAACAGGAGCATTCTTTGGACTTCCAGCTGCCAGGAGCAGCCTGGTCTCGTGCGTGGTGGTGACGAGTCTCATTTCTGACCCAGGTCCCATTCATAGCCTTCTATAGAAAGGAGTATGTGGAGCCAGAGCTGCACATCAATGACTTGTGGAGGGTCTGGCAGTGGGATGAGAAGGTAAGGAGTGTTTTCACTGCTTGTTATTCCATTGATATTTAACATGTCTTCCCACCTAGCCTGATACTTTCAGCAGATTTTGTTTTGGCTGTGGAGACCTTGTGTGCTTTTTTTACCCATGTTACTTGCATGTTTGCTGTCATGTGGTGGTAGAGGTTATCTGACAAAAGAGGATTCAAAACAGTCCTTCCCTTCACCCAGTTCCTTTTGTGTAGTGACCTTCTATGAGGAAAATCCAAACCTTGATTTATTTTCTTCTATTACTGCAGTCCATCTTTGAGATAAGACCTGCCACGTGTCTCATCTGGGCTTGGCTGTGGATAATGATTTTGATGATTGTTTTTATATGACTAATATCCCATGATCCTGAGAGCCCCTGTCTGGAAAGGGGGGAGACAGATGTGATGCACTGTGATGGTGCATTTCACTGGAAGTCTTTTGTTCTCATCTTAGTGGACCCAGCTGAAGATCCGCAAGCAGAACCTGACACGGCTGTTTGAGAAGATGCAGGCCTATCAGTATGAACAAATCTCTGCTGACCCAGACAAGCCCTTGGCTGATGGAATAAGGGCCCTGGATACTACTGACATGGAGAGGTATGGTTCCATGACTTACATTCATTCCAAAACAACTTCAAGTGTGTGTTGACTTGCCCAAACAGCACAGGCTGTCTGGCCACTGCAGTGCATTGACTTTAGCCCCACCACAAAGCCGGTACTGAGAAATATTTAAGTCTCTCTTGGAAGATGAGCCCAAGTGCTCCTTCTGCCTGTGACCTGTACCAGAGCAGGTTCCTTGAGTGCTCTGACCACGGCTCAGCTGCAAGCAGGGTGTAACATGCTGGCTTTGCATGCCGTAGGCTGAAGGACGTGCAGTCCATGGACGAGCTGAAGGACGTGTATAATCACTTCCTGCTGTACTATGGGCGAGACATCCCCAAGATGCAGAATGCTGCCAAGGCTGCTCGAAAGAAGCAAAAGCGTATCCGAGAGGATGGTGAAGAGGAGGAAGGTTTGTCCCCAGATTTGATAGTCTCCTAGTTGTGGGATGGTTGAAAATCCTGGTTCGAAAGAACGGTAAGGAAGTTTGTTGAAAAGCCCGTGTATTTGCACAGAGCAGCTCTGCTGTTCACTTCTATCTCAGCGTAGTTCCAGCTCTTTCAGGCATCTCTGATCAGCCGCCTGGGTGTGTGTTTTAATGTGCAACCCAGAGATATTGCTATTAAAACCACAAAAGAATGAAACTGAAGAGAAGATACTGTGTTTGGGGTGTTTTTTCTAGCCCTGAATCATTTTAGGACTCTGCCCTTTGAGATGTGCTGTGGAATTTAGGGGCTGTAATGCACAATGTAGGTTGTGTTTAATTCCTTCGCTGTACTTCTGACACACTGCAGCTGTCTGGATGCTTCTGTAAAGAGGCCTTGCTAAACATACCCTTCCCATAGGTGATGGGGAGGATGCAGAAGATGATGAGCAGAAAGGGCCTGAGCTGAAGCAGGCTTCCCGGCGGGATATGTACACCATCTGTCAAACAGCTGGGCTGGGTAAGAGCTGTGCTCTGTCATGCTGAGCTTGTATTGGCTTACCTGTAGAAGGAGAGCTGGTGGTTATGCTCAGTATAAGCTGCTTGTCCTTATTGGTTTTGTTGTTTTTCTATTGCCAGATGGCCTGGCTAAGAAGTTTGGCTTGACTCCTGAGCAGTTTGGGGAGAACCTCCGAGACAGTTACCAGCGTCATGAGACAGAGCAGTTCCCTGCAGAGCCCCTGGAGCTGGCCAAGGATTATGTGTGTAGGTCAGTGGGGGGATGTGACACAAGGGAGGGGATCTGGGAGCATTCTCACATCCTAAGCCTTCGTGTTGCCTTTTTGCTTTTAGTCAGTTCCCAAGCCCTGAAGCTGTGCTGGAAGGAGCCCGCTACATGGTGGCTTTGCAGATAGCCAGGGAGCCTTTGGTCAGGCAGGTCCTGAGACAGACTTTCCAAGAAAGAGCCAAAATCAACATTTCACCAACCAAAAAGGGGAAAAAGGTAAGGAAGGGGAGCTCTGACTCCATGAGGCAATTCAGGGAAGGATCTAAATAACATACAATGCTCTTTTTTTGCATCTGAAACCTTCTCCCATGTCAGTGGCAACTCAGTGAATCTCAGAGCAGCGTGTGAGCTGGGCTGGTGCAGAGGCCAGCTCAGCAGTGTGCTGCCATTTTTAGTCTCAGCATTTCATCAGACCTGATTCTTGCTGTTGAGATGCTGCCTTCAATTATTGGAGCAGTCTCTGTTTCTCTGGGACTGGGAAGGAATTCCACTGTGTCCTGCTGGGGAAGGAAATGCAGACTGGCAGGCATAGGGGCGACGGGGTATTGAATAAAAACCATTGTCTGCTGTGGTATCCTGAAGGGTCTTTCTTCATGAATGCCTTGCGTGCATGCTGACTTGTCTCTTCCTCTCCCAGGATATTGATGAAGCCCACTATGCCTATTCCTTTAAATACTTGAAGAACAAGCCTGTGAAGGAGCTGCGAGATGACCAGTTCCTGAAAATGAGCCTGGCAGAGGACGAGGCACTGCTCACTATAGATATCAGCATTGACATGAAAGGAGTGGAAGGGTGAGTCCTCACTGGCTGTGCCATTCATGCCTTGGCAGAGCTCGTTCATCTCGTGCTGCTGTGCTGTTAGAGCTCTTCTATAACCCAAACTGCTCCTGGAAGTCATGACCTGGTGCTTTCTTGCACTTTAAAGTCAGGCAGCCTCTGAGGGTCTTGTCTGCCTAAGTTTTCATTAAGATGAATTAAAAAACATTTCCCTTATTAATTTGAGCCCTGAAGCCTTTAGGATTTTTGTGAAAGATGATGGTTTTTTTCCCCAACTGCATTCACTCTGTACTCCTTGGTTCTTTCCCTGCACATCTGAGGAGCCACACTGTGCAATGTGGTTGTGGGCTGCCCTGTGTTGTGCTGATCAGGCCACCAGCATGGCGTTTGGCTGTGATCTACCTCACAACATAGCTTTTGCAACTAAAGGAATGTTTGATGGAAGGTTTGGCTCTCCTGTAATTTCCAGGCATCTTCCTGAAGCCAAGGTGCTGCTATTGCATCCTTCTGCAGGAATCTGCCAGTGGTAGTGTCAGTGCAGGCATTTGAGGCCCTTTTATATCTTCTCTTATTTCTTGCAGCTATGGTAGTGACCAGACATACTTTGAGGAAATCAAACAGTTCTATTACCGGGATGAGTTCAGCCATCAGGTGCAGGAGTGGAATCGGCAGCGTACGATGGCCATCGAGCGGTCCCTCAACCAGTTCCTCTACGTACAGATGGCTAAAGAGCTGAAGAACAAGCTGCTGGTGGAGGCCAAGGATTATGTCCTCAAGGTGAGATGGGAGAGCTGGGGTTACAAATCCTAACAGTCCTGCAGCATGCTGGAGATAGCTGCTCACAGGCCATACACAGGCTCTTTCTTGGGAGAGGAGGAGGAGGAGGCAGGCAGGGGTCTGCATCTGGTTCTTTCCCAGGGTTGGAGAAGAAAAGCAGGCATCTCAATAGGGAGGGGAGATGGGCTCCATCGTACTAGAGAGCTGGTTCCAGTACTGGACAGAATACAGTCTTGCTGCCTTGAGCAGTCCATGACTGCCCCATCCCTTGCAGTGTACAAGACCAAGTTGGACAGAGCCTTGGGCAACATGGCCTAATGTGAGGTGTCCCTGCCCATGGCAGGGGTTGGAACTGGATGATCTTAAGGTCCTTTCCAACCCAAACCATTCTGTGGTTCTGTGACCTTCCTTCTGGGAAAGGGCTCTGCCAAAGCACCTGCAGTGGATTTTCTCACTCCTCAGTGTCCTTTCCTGTTCTACCAGGCTTGCAGCCGGAAACTGTACAACTGGTTAAAAGTAGCTTCATACCGTCCTGATCAGCAAGTGGAGGAAGATGATGATTTCATGGATGAAAACCAAGGGAAGGGGATTCGCGTGCTAGGCATTGCCTTTTCCTCAGCCAGGTAGGAGGACAGGAATTGCCTCTGGATCACTGTACAGCTTTAGCAGTCCACCATGTCTGAGTGATTTCTGCTTTGCAGGGACCACCCTGTGTTTTGTGCCCTTGTTAATGGAGAGGGTGAGGTTACAGACTTCCTTCGACTGCCACATTTCACTAAGAGAAGGAATGCCTGGCGTGAGGAGGAGAGGGAAAAGAAGGTGAGCCTTGGTGCAGCTGTTGTTGGAATGAATGTCTGCATGTTGGTTTTGGTACCATGCAGTCCACTGTGGGCTGGAGAGGAATAGTTGGTCTGAAGACAGCTCAGGCCTTGCCACTTGCATGCAAACATTGCCTTTTCCCCACCCTGTAATTTCCCTGGCAGAAGAGTTGTTTCCAGTTATATTTCAGTTCATCTCTTCTGCTCCTCTATGGGGAGTGGCAGTTGGGCAGGCTTTTGACTTCCATTCTTACTTTCACTGATTTTCTGTAACACAAGAGTGCGAAGCCATCAGTCTTTCCTCTGCAGAGCCTTCCCCTGACCTGACAGTGGTCAGGAGCTGCGAGGCTGGCCTGTGGAGAAGACGTTTAGCCATGTTCATGGCATGGCGGCAGATCAGGGTAGCACTAGGGGAGGATTTACCCTGTGAAATAGGAAGCCAGGTCTGGTTCAGTACCCAGGACTAGCTCAATACAGAAACCCTCCAGCTTTACTGCTCTGACCTGTCTCACTTCCCCTTCCAGGCCCAGGATATTGAAACCTTGAAGAAGTTCCTTCTGAACAAGAAGCCTCATGTGGTGACAATTGCAGGCGAGAACAGGTAGGTCTTTGTGTTCCTTCCACTTCCCAGTCTCCTTGCAGTCCTTCCCTCATGCCTGTCCACATTTCACTTGTTTCTGTCTACTGGGGTTATCTCCCAAAGTGATCCCAGGACACAGCTTTGCTCTCTCCCCTCAGTCTCCTTGGCTGTCTCTCCCTAGGGATGCTCAGATGCTGATGGAGGATGTAAAGAGAATTGTTCATGAGCTGGATCAAGGGCAAGCAGCTGTCCTCTATTGGAGTGGAGCTGGTGGACAATGAACTGGCCATCCTGTACATGAACAGCAAGAAGTCTGAGGTGAACCTTTCTGTTATTTCAGCTATTCCTTAGTCTGTTGTTCATTCGTGCTGTCTCATCCTCTGTTGTGCTGGCCCTGCCTTGCATCATCCTCTGCCCTGTGTGATTCATTTAGTGACAGTACTGATCTTTGGATCAAGGCACAGCATCTTACTTAGACTTCCCTGGAGAGATCAGCATCACCAGATGTACAGAGTAGATATTGATGTAGTCTGAAATGAGTCTTGCTCAGCTGAGTGAGTGGGGTTGTTTCATTCCTACTTACAGCAGAGCTCTTGGAAGCCTCTGACTTCAGCTCTCTTTGTGCTGAGCACCAAATGCTTCCCTTGTTCCAGTCCCCATCTGATGTGTCTTTGCTGCTTGTGCTACAAAGTGTGAAAACACCATCAGGGTTCTCCTTGATTCCCTTGCAGAATGAGTTCAGGGATTACCCTCCTCTGCTGCGTCAGGCTGTATCCCTTGCTCGCCGCATCCAGGACCCTCTCATAGAGTTTGCCCAGGTCTGCAGCTCTGATGAGGATATTCTCTGCCTGAAGCTCCACCCTCTGCAGGTAACTTCTTCATGAGATCCTTGGGCAAGGAAGATCTTTCTCTACAAGAGAAGGTTGTCTGGGAGGCCTGGGACAGTTTGTTGTCAAAGAAAAGTATTCCAGATTGAACTCCTGCATGTTCTGCCTGTTTTGTCCAATATTCAGGCTACACAGCACCTTTTTTTTACCTTTTAACTCATCTGCCTCCTGCCTTTAGGCGGTTTCAGGGGTAACTGGGGTGCAGCACAACTCCCGAGAGCCAGCGTGTTATGTTTGGCACAGCTTGCTTTATGGTGAAGTGTTGCAAGCATCTCCCTGCGAGGCTAACACCTCTCGTTTCTGTCAGGAGCATGTGGTGAAGGAGGAGCTGCTGAATGCCCTCTACTGCGAGTTCATAAACCGTGTGAACGAGGTGGGAGTGGATGTCAATCGGGCCATTGCTCACCCTCACAGCCAGGCTTTGCTGCAGTATGTGTGTGGCCTGGGACCACGCAAAGGCACTCATCTGCTAAAGGTAAGGAGGCTTCTGTCCCTGCCCACAGGAGCATGAGTGGCCTGATAGCAATGCTTTTAGATGAGTCAGGGTCCTGTGTGCCAGATGCAGCTGACAGCTCCATTGCCATGTGTTTTAGTAGGTGCTATCTCACTGCACCCATCCCTGAAGCTATGCAAAGACTCGTGTCCTTGATAGACCCAAACAGGTCCATCAATCCTGCGTAGCTCCTGAACCCACAGGGATCAATGCACTGTTACGGTAGCAAGATGCCTTCATGCGGTAGAAAACACAAGGCAAAAAGCCAATGCTTTTCCCAAAAGGTGGAGCTATTCCATGGGGAATCATCTTCTTTCATACATGCAGGCAGGGAGCAACAACTTGAGTTGTTGAAGCTTATATTGGACGATTTGAACGCTGCAGAGTCCAATGTGAGTCCTCTGCTTTTCCTGGAGGACCCTTGTGTTTGAATAGCAAGGTTTCTGCTATTCCCTGTCTTTCCAGATCTTAAAACAAAACAACACACGTCTGGAGAACAGGACCCAGCTGGTTACCATGTGCCACATGGGACCCAAGGTGTTTATCAACTGTGCTGGCTTCATCAAGATTGACACGGCGTCACTGGGTGATAGGTGGGTATTGGGGTGCATCTAGTGTCACACAGAGCATGGAGTTAGCATGAACAAAGGCTGAAGCAGTCTTGTACCCTGGAGCCCATATCCCAGGAATTTCTGTGTGGCCCTCCTGATTCCTGGCCAAGTTCAGGTATTGTTGGGTATTAATCTGATCCCTGAGGGCAGCTAAACTCGTACAGCAGTGCGAGCTGCACAGCATTAATTATATAGGTTTGAAAGATCCTTTGTGGTCAAGAGGAACTAAACTAAAACCAGTTATTCCCTAATGCAGGAATGTCTGTCAATAACCCATGTGCACTTTGGCTTAGCTTTTGCTAGTCCTACCAACAGTGATTTACTTAAGGGAGGTTCCAAACTTGAGGAATAACTCTGCAATTCAGCTTCCTCTTAAACTAGCAGCAATATTGGGAAGTTTGTAGAGCATTAGGTTACTGGTAACTGAACAAGAGAGAGGTGTTTGGAGGACAGCAGTAACCTAATTTCTAAATCTCTAGCATCCAAAATGCCTGGCTGTATCTTTGCAGCACAGGAGCTGCAGGCTTGGAATTTGTGTCTTGCAGCGGTTCCTGTTGATTAGCAATGAAGAATTTCTTGTGTTCTTTTTAGTTTGCTCCACAGAGGACAGCGGTGGCAGAGCAGACATGCAGCCAGTCGTGGTGCTCAACAGTGTGCTTTATTATTGAGCTGAAGGAGGTGACTCTGGACCCCTGCAGAGCCCTTATCTGAATCTTGTTTTATTTCAGCACTGATTCCTACATCGAAGTCCTAGATGGGTCCAGGGTCCATCCTGAAACCTATGAATGGGCAAGAAAGATGGCAGTAGATGCCTTGGAATATGATGAGTCAGCAGAGGATGCTAATCCAGCAGGAGCTCTAGAGGAGATCTTGGAAAACCCTGAGCGTCTGAAGGACCTGGATCTCGATGCCTTTGCTGAAGAACTGGAAAGACAGGTGCACTGGGGCTTCCTGGTGCTGAGAATCAGAGGGAAGCTCCGCTATCCTGCTCAGTTCCTTATGTTTTATAGCTGGTGACCCTTATCCTTTGGAGGAGCTGAGCATTTAGCTGTTGTAAAATGTATAAACAGCCAGTATGAGTATTCAGTGTCTGACAGTGGCATCTAGTAAATTGCTTACACATGGGGCAGAGGGAGGAAGGAGGACAGAGACAGTAATTAGACCATTTAAGCTGTTCTCCCTGAAATTACCTGGGTGTTTTCTCAATGTATTGGTACTTTCAACCTCAGCATCCTGTAACTGAGTTTGATGGTGGATTCTTCTTTGCATTCCTCTGTTTTTGAATTTGGTGTTTGATGAGTTCCTTGAGTTCTTTAATAACTTACACTGAATTCCATACTCGCCTCCTTTCTGCTGCTCATGGCTTTATAACCTTTGAATACCATGCAGGGCTATGGTGACAAGCATATCACTTTATATGACATTCGAGCTGAACTAAGCTGCAGATACAAGGACCTGAGAACCCCGTATCGTTCTCCAAACACAGAAGAAGTCTTCAATATGCTGACCAAAGAAACTCCAGAGACTTTTTATATAGGTACATCCCTGGTTTCTGTCATCCTAAGTTGACTTAATGTGTAAAGGTGGGGCAGAGGGATCTTAGCGAGTGTGATGCTGGGATGGTGCTATGGTTGCATGTGTCCAAAGTAGCTTTTCTGGGTAGTCTTCTAACACCTTAATGTGCAACTGCCTTAGACTGAGGTCTCTCCCCTTCCCTGCAGTTGGTTTGCAGTTGTTCATTCTTCCTTTCTCCTCTCCCATCGCACCACAGGTAAAATGATCATCTGCAATGTGACTGGCATAGCCCACAGGCGGCCCCAAGGGGAGAGCTACGACCAGGCGATCCGGAACGATGAAACTGGCCTTTGGCAGTGTCCTTTCTGTCAGCAGGACAACTTCCCTGAGCTCAGCGAGGTGGGGCTGCTGCTCCTCACGGGTCTGCCTTTGTTGAGAGCCTACAATCAGCAGGCTTAAGCATTTTGTAGGGTTCTTGGGAGACAAGGTATCAGAGCCACGACTGGGTCTGCAGTGCCCAGTCTGAATGTGGCCTTTGGCTGCAAATATCTGTTCCACTTTAGACTAATTGCTTCAGTATAGATTTGACAGCTCCTTTATAGCTACATTATGGATTTTAGTGAATTGGGCTGGGAGGGAAATGGACCTGGGGCTAAGCTGGCCAGTTCTTTGCAGTTACATAAAGCAGGTTTGTTCATGGTCTAGGATTGTGTTATATGCAAAGAAACTGCCTGTGACGCTGAGAATAGAAAGTTGTTTTGCTACCTTCTCGACTTCAAGAACTTATCTCAACTCCCTGCTGCTTAATGCAGCTGTACTTTAGGTCTCCTCTAAACACTGCTGAATTCCAGTCTTGATAATCCATGGCTTTAAAACCCTATAGCATTCATTAGAAACCAGCCCTAGCTGCAGGCATGTGTTCAGGGTCTGAAAGTGTTCTGACCTTCCTGGTTGCAGAGACTCATAAGCTGAGTAGAACCAAAACAGCGTAGCACACATTGAAGTCCTCTGTCCCCTGCCCTTCCACATGTCTTTGCTGACTGCACCAGTTTGCTGACACAGCTTTTAGTCTTGTTTTGAGTGTTTGCTGCTGGGGCTATTTTGTTTCCATTCTGAATGACTTTTACCTTTGCCTTGCTCAAGGTTTGGAACCACTTTGACAGTGGTTCCTGCCCCGGTCAGGCCATTGGAGTGAAGACACGTCTGGACAATGGTGTCACTGGCTTCATCCCAACAAAATTTCTTAGTGATAAGGTGGTCAAGCGGCCAGAAGAAAGAGTGAAGGTATGAAAGCAATGGATTCCCACATACCCAGCAAGAGCTGGAAGAGCCTGGAGCCAGTACCAAAGATTCAGGGTTTGGTTAACAACACCATTCCCTAAATGACTTTTCAGACCTTATTTTCATTGAAGGACTTCGAATCAGCAGCAAGTTCAGGTTCTGGTTGATGTCTTTGTCCCACAGTGCAAATCTCTCTTGGCAGCTGGTGGGAACCACGTTAATCAGTTAACATGTTGCACTGCAGAAGGATTTATTATCATCTGGCTAAAGTCTGGGTTTAAGAGACCAGAAGGCATTCTAATGCAGAGCTGCCCTTTGTTTTGGCTTTCTAAAGAGTTCACAAAACTGCTGCTAGGTATGCAGGGGTCACTTTCCTCCTCTCATAGCTTTTTCTTCTGTCTCAATTCACTTGTGGAGGTCAAAGTTACTGGTCCAGAGTTACAGGTCTTGCTCAAGACAGGGACTGGGGTTCTGGAAGACACGGAATCACTTATTTTTATCACAAGATGAAATAGAGGTTTAAAATCTTTGCTGTCTTTCGGGCTCCCATGCAGGTGATGGATAATCCTGAAAGCTCAAAGGTCTCAGCATTTCTTTCAAGAGCCTCTAACTTCAGCACGGTTAACTGGACTAAGACATTGCACTGTTTGTGGATGGTGTTTTCTTTCCCATTTTATTACAGCAGTCCTTTGGATGTTTTCCACTCTGTTTTAGAACAGACTTAACTGCTTTCTTTTACATACTGAAGTCCAGTTTTGCAGTTCCCATTGTTAAAGATATGTAAAGCAGCAAACTTTATTGTCCTCAGCCTCCAGACATGCGGTTTCCTGTATGGTCTGGAGCAGAGGTAGTAACTTGCTGGAGAACTGCCCATTTTTCCTTTCATCTCTTTTGAATCTGGTCATCTTGGGATCAGTTGATTTTTACTTTGAACTGAAGGCTCACTTCTAAATGTTGTATCAGTCTGAAGTAGATGAGGTAGTTTGTACCTCCTATTGGCAGCATGACTCCACACAGACTGCTCTTTAGCGCAGGGAGGCTGGTGCATCAGCTAGACCTGCTGATGAGCTTTACCGGCCCCTCTCCTGTAGGTGGGAATGACCGTTCACTGCAGGATTATGAAGATTGACATTGAGAAGTTCAGTGCAGACCTGACCTGCAGGACCTCAGACCTAATGGATAAGAACAATGAGTGGAAACTGCCTAAAGACACCTACTACGACTTTGACTCTGAGGCAGCAGATCACAAACAGGAGGAAGACATGAAGAGAAAGCAGCAGCGGACAAGTGAGCCTCTAATTTTATTCTCCCTCTTAATGCTGACCTTCTCAGGGTGCTTCAGGAGAATAACCGCAATTAGGCATGTAGCTGTAATAAAGCAGTTCCTCTTGGAAGCCTGAACACTCTGCTTTGTTCCCTAGCATACATCAAGAGAGTAATTGCTCACCCATCGTTCCACAACATTAGCTTCAAGCAAGCTGAGAAGATGATGGAGACCATGGACCAAGGGGATGTGATTATTCGGCCAAGTAGCAAAGGGGAGAACCACCTGACTGTCACTTGGAAGGTGAATGATGGGATTTACCAGCATGTGGATGTCCGGGAAGAGGGCAAGGAGAATGCCTTCAGCCTGGGCTCCATGCTTTGGATTAACACAGAGGTAAGAGCCCTGCAGAGCATCTTGCTGTGCAGGATGTATGTCTGAGAGCTGTATACTAAAATAAGAGTTCCTCATTATGCACCCTGTATACCTCTTTAAATGTGTTTCTTCAAAGGAGTTTGAAGACCTGGATGAAATTGTTGCTCGCTATGTCCAGCCAATGGCTTCTTTTGCCAGAGACTTGTTGAATCACAAATACTATCAGGACTGCAATGGTGGAGACAAGAAGGTAAGTCTGTCCTGGGGCGTAGGAGCTTCTGTAGGAGATATAGGAGTTCTACATAAATTTCTTTGGCTCAGGACAGGTCTTAAACTCTGTCTGTCAGAGGCTGCTGCTGGAGGGAGCTCTCTGGTCTTCCTCTTGTTGCCTGGGGCTTGGCAGTCACTTTCCAGCAATAGCTATAGGAGATTCTGTCTGGGAGCAGTGGAGATAGGAGAGCAATGGGAGTATGGTGTGCTGCCAGAGCAGCAGAGGGTTGCCCTATCAGCAAATGTCACTGAGAGTAATTTGCTTTCTGTGACCTGCTGACATTTGTGCACCAGCCTTGTGCAGAAGGAGTGTGGTTGGTGTTCCTTGTTGGATTGTGAGCATCAGGGCTGGGAAGAAAAAGGGCTGACCATAGCATGGAGGGAGATATCCATGGGCTCTATGTGTTGCTGGAAATGTAGACTCTCCTTGAGCATTTCTCTTCTTTCTCTGTTTAATTAGAAGCTGGAAGAGCTGCTGATAAAGACCAAGAAAGAGAAGCCAACGTTTATTCCCTACTTTATTAGTGCCTGTAAAGATCTACCTGGCAAATTCCTCTTGGGATATCAGCCTCGAGGCAAACCAAGGTAAATGAGAGGCAAGCCCAACATCTGCAGTTGAGTACTGCCAGTACCACACCTCAGCTTACTGCTGCCAGTTTTCCTGCCAGCTCTGTCAGTATCCCTGTAAAAGTCATGCCTCCCTTACCCAGGCTGTGGCCTCCTGACAGTAGGGGACCCATGAATGGAGTAAATCTTACCCCATTGACTTGTGTTTCTAACCAGCTGGCTGCTACAAGCAGTACTGCCCTGTGCAGGGGGTGTCACAGGAGCACAGGCAGAGATTGATAGATTTTGCTTGAAAAGGAATGGTATTTTGGAGCAATTGTTTGACAACAAAATGGATAGGTCTGACTGTTCACTATCAGTATGGCCATGCCTGCTCTGACTGCGACCTGTCAGTGTGAGGGTGCAGGTATGGCTCTGAAGCAGTCTGCAGCCTCAAATCCTCTCCTGCATTCACCACTCCTCACAGGATAGAGTATGTGACAGTGACACCAGAAGGATTTCGCTACCGGGGCCAGGTCTTCCCTACTGTGAATGGACTCTTCCGTTGGTTTAAGGATCATTATCAGGACCCTGTTCCAGGTAAGCATCCCAAAACTTGAATGCCTCAGCTGTCTTGCCTTTCAGCCAAGTGGCCCTACAACAGATGTTGGGCTTGTCTCTTTCTTCTCCCTTAGCCTCCTGCTCACATCATTCCCTGGTAACATAGCCTGTTGCCTGCTTATTCAAATCCTGAGTTTCAGCTGCTCTTCCAGGAGAACTAATCCATCTCTCTTGGTTTGTATTTCATACAGGTATTACCCCAAGCAGTAGCAGTCGGACCAGGACTCCAGCCTCCATTAATGCTACTCCAGCTAACATTAACCTGGCAGGTCAGTGCAGACCTTTCCTGGTCAGAAATGGGATGCAAGTTCCTCATCCAAGCTCTGTTTTGTCTAAGTGGTGGATCTTTCTTGCAGACCTGACCCGTGCAGTGAATGCTCTGCCACAGAACATGACTTCCCAGATGTTCAGTGCCATTGCTGCTGTGACAGGCCAGGGACAGAATCCAAATGCCACCCCTGCACAGTGGGCATCCAGTCAGTATGGCTATGGAGGCAGCGGAGGCGGCAGCAGTGCGTACCACGTAGGTGTCACTTAAGTGTAAAGGTTGGACCAGATGGTCCTTGAGGTCCTTTCTGACCTCAGTTCTGTGAGGTTCATGAGAGGAGGTGCTGCATGGCTTCTTGTTGCTAGAAACCATCCTGTGGGAGCTCCACTGGGAGCCTCAGGGGTTACTTGTTACCTGGGTCCTAGTTGTGGTACACAGTGAGAGCCTGGCTGGATTCTTGCACCAGGCTTCTTCTTGCCTTCTGTGGCTGAAGAAAGAGGCCCATAACACAGCCCTGCTCTGGGGAGAGTGGAAGCAAGTAGCAGATTGGCCCCCAAGGAATGTGGCAGGGTGGAGAGGTGGGCTCCAGCAGTGAAGGTGCACAACCTCCTGATTGTGCCCCTGAACTGGCAACGTGAGCTGCCAGGGGAAGAGATTAGCTGTGAAACTATGTGCTGAGTTTGCTGGGCTTTTCAGCTCAGCGTGCTAATCTCCGAGCTGCACCGGCAGCACACCTCAGCCTGACCCAACACCCAGAGGCTTTGTAGGGAATAAGATGGAATTGGACAGTTTCAGCTTACACTGAAGCCTTTCCTCATGTGTACTGGTGCCTGCCTCCTCCCAGCCCACACTGCCAGCTCCATCAAGGCCAAATCCAGCTGCAGAAGGACTGGGTACAGAAAACACACCCAGCCATTAGAGACGTTATCAAGAGGTGCTGCAAGACAAAGCTTGCAGGGAGGAGTGATCCTCTTTTAGACCACCTTGAGAGGCTTTCATGGAGCTTGGCACAAATAACACTGAACTGGGGAGAGGCAGGCACTGTGCATAACCCAACATGTTGATCATCAAGACAACCTGAAGGAAAAGGGAGATGAATACCGGGAGGCAGAGACTAAACACTCCATTGGACTGAGCCAGACAGCTTGGGATCTGGGAAGGAGCCATCTCGGAAGCTGCTGTGCTCACAGGGGAAGAATTCATCTGTTCTTCAAGCCCACTGTGGGACATTGTTCCTGTTAGCTTGCCCCAAATGCCTCTTGTGCCCATCTCTTGCAGCCCTTACCTCTGCTTGGCTTAAGTGTTTCCCCTTGTACCCTGTGTGGGGTGAAGAAGGAAGGCAGGATGTGGTGGCTGGGTTGGGTGGGTGATAAGAAGATCTCGGGGGAGCAAATGCTCTCTGCTCAGCAGGGTGCTGTTCCTTCTGTCCTGCAGCCCCCATTCTCTGGGCAGCAGTCACTGCAAACTTCTCCTTGCCCAGATGAGGGGCTCCAGCAGGGCTGGGAGTGTACAGTGAGGACATGCACCAGCCTCCTGGGCAAGCAGGGCAATGCAGAGCCCAGCAGGGTTTGCCCTCTGTTCTAACACCATCTGCTCTCTGCAGGTCTTCACAACTCCAGCACAGCAACCGGTGGCCACCCCTCTGATGACCCCCAGTTACTCCTACACTACCCCCAGCCAGCCAATCACAACGCCCCAGTACCAGCTCCAGGCCAGCACCACACCCCAGTCCACCCAGTCCCAGACACAGTCACAGCCATCATCCAGCTCCAGGCAGAGGCAGCAGCCAAAGTGAGTGACCCCAGTGCTGCGTGCACATGTATCTGTGTGTCCCATCCTGATTTCTGTGTGGTGGGGCTGCCTTGCACCTTTCCTGCATGGGATCCTTGGCAAGGGGTGGGCTTGGGGTCTGTCCTGCCATGTGCCTGATGTTGTGCCCGTGTCATTGCAGGACCACCAATCACGCTGCCATCGACTGGGGGAAGATGGCCGAGCAGTGGCTGCAGGAGAAGGAGGCTGAACGGAGGAAACAGAAGCAGAGGTTGACTCCTCGCCCGTCACCCAGCCCCATGATCGAGAGCACACCCATGTCCATCGCTGGGGATGCCACACCACTGCTGGATGAGATGGATCGATAGGTGCTGCTGGGCCTGACCTGACACCTCCACTCTCTTCTGGGAAGGGGAGAAGAGAGTGAACAGTTGAAAACAACTTCTCTTCCCTTAGCCACATAACTCCTGTTCTATACGTCGTGGGAAGTGACTCGTAGTGCCGTGCACCTGAGCAAATGGACTTGGCAGGGCTGGTCTAAATATATATACTATATATAAAAAATTATATCATAGGAAGGGACACTGCAGTGGTCTCTGTGTTCTAGGCCCTGGTTCACCATTTGAGAAGCTCAGCAAAGTAATTCTGATGTCAAATGAGTCTGTTCTTGTCCATGCACAGCAGTTCTGCTTTCACCGCAAAGACTAGGAAGCAAACGGTGGTGGAAGTGCAGACCATGGGCCTAGAGTGAGCCTCTTACATCTGGATTCTCCCAAACCCTGACTGTCATCTCCCCGAGCCCTGGGAGCACAGAAACCACAGGGGTTGTGACAAGCAAACCCAAGTTCTCAGTTTCTGTGGTTGGTTTGCTCCACGGTTTCATGCTCTGCCAACCCCTGGCTGTGTTCACAGGGGTCCAGCACAGCAGCTCTGGAGCTTGGAGCCTTGCTCTCGTACCAAAGGCTTGCTCCTTCCTTTGGCTTCTTTTTGGAACAATATTTATTTAGTTTTGATTTATTATTTCTTTTCTAATCAGACTGCAAAGCAAAGCACCAACCACCAGCTGGGATCCCAAGCACGGGACAGACACATGGGGCTGGAACACAGCTGCTCCTACGGTGGAGAACACGAAGCAGCCGGGCGTGCATGGCATCCTGCTCCGTGTCTGCTTAATCCTGCCCACTCGTAACCAAGAGGGGTGAATAACGAGTGTTCCTACTGAGCTCTAGCTGAGAAGTTTCCTGCCTGCCCCCAGTGCTGCCTGCCTGCCCTCTCCTCTTTAGCAACGGATTTGCTTAGAAGCAGAGTTCAGTGGCAGAAGTGGATGCTCCTTCTTCCTTTTGTTGCTTGGAATGTGCTGGAACTCATGGAGAAGCTGATTTCTGTTGTGCTGAGGAATAATGGTTTGGTCTGGATGCGTCTTGCAGAGACATCACATCGATACCCGGGATGCTTCCTGGAATCTTGTGTCTCTCTGGCTGGGAGAGGTACTGGGGGGTGCTTGGGAAGGGGCAGGTAATGTTGGATAACTTTGGTCGTGTCAGAAACAGCCCACTGTAGTATTGCAGCACCGAGAGCCATTCCTGAACTGGGACTTTCCTGCTGCACACACACTTGCCTCTCTCCTGCTTTGTTAGTAGGGATTTTCTATGGAAGCAGAGCCTTTGTTCCTTCCAAGGGCTCCTGGTCAGGCTCCTCTCTCTAGGAAGTGAGCAAGAACAGCAGATCTTAAGGAAACAAAGATCTTTTTTGCATGTAAATGCTCCTGAAGAATGGCAGCGACCCAGGAGACAAAGCAAAGCTGTTTTCACCGAGAAATGCAGGTCCTGCCTTGGTCACCATCTCCTCTGCAGTACTTGGGGGGCTGGCACGGTGCTGTTCCCCCCCCTGCAGCCCCGCAGGCCGGGCTGGGGACATGTGTGGGGCCCGGGGCTGCTGCACTTGCAGCTGTACTCACCTTAATGCTATTTTTTTATGTTCTGAACTCTGTCCGATGGGAATGGGAGCGGGAGCAGCTCCTGCACAGGGAAGTGTCCGAGCCGGGGGTGGGGGTTGGTTGTGCGTTGGCTGCTCCCCCTTTTTTTTTGGCTGTCTTTTGGGTTTAGTTTCCCCCTTACCCTCAATAAAAACTCTACTTTTGGGAAGCTGCCTCCGTGCCCCAGGTCTGCACTCGCTGTGGTGGCCACAAGGACTTTGCACCCGTTAGCAGTGCTCCAGAGGGTGAGATTCATCCTACAGCCTTGGTGTTTCCCTGCCCGGGGCTTATGTGGTCTGCTTATTTCAGGGATTGGGGATTGCAATGTGTGGTCCTTTGGGAATAGGGGGGTTTGCACGGAGCAGCTTTGCTCTCTGGGCCTCTGATCTTCCAAGGATGTGTGGCAAGATGGGAGACAGAGCTCCTGTTGCTCCGGCTTTTTTCCTGTTGTGGAATGTGGTGGGGGAAGATCTTTCCGCTGGTCTCACCGGGGATGCTGTGCTGGGCCATGCTCCTCGCTCAGAAGCGCTTTGCAGGGTGTTACCCTCAAGCTCTTCACTATAGGAGCCTGGTTATGAGCAAGGGGACCAAGCCCAGTGGTAATCACCATCCACGGACATGGGCAGCGTCTGCCCTTGTCCCAGGGCTGGAAAAGCTTTTATAGTCCCACTTCAAAGAGCACTTTTATGGTGTTTGAGGAGACAAGGTTCCCCATTCCTCACTCGTGCTGGAGGCATTGGTGCCAGTGTGGGAGCCCTGGGACAAAGCTGTGGGTGAAGTGTAGGAGATGGGGTGATGCAATTCCTGGGCAGTTCCTCCAGGGAAGGGCAACCCTGTGAGCTGGGACTTGCAGCTCTGGAGCAGGGGAGATGAACCAGGGCTCTGCCCCATGCTGGTGTGGGGACAGGAGCTGTGTCCCCAAGGCCCAGGATGATGGCACAGGTCAGTGGGAGCAGCAAAGAGCAGCTCAGACCCCTTTGATACCCCCCCAGCTCCAGATCCCACATCCCCACGAGCGGGATCAGCCCCAGGGTTTCCCTGGATGCTGCCCCCGGTGTGATGTTCCCTCCCCAAGGAGACAGGACCGAGGCTGCACCATCTGCTTGAGCCGATGTGACTTTATTACAGAGCCAGGACCCGCGCAGGGGGATCAGGACCGCAGCTCTCGTGCAGGCTGGGCCTCAGCTCTGCTCTTCAGCCTCTTCTTCCTGTTCCTCTCCTTCCTCCTCCTCTTCCCGCTGGTTGTTGGAAGCGGGGATGCAGTGGCTGGCGCCGGATCCCTGCCCAAGCCTTCCTGCACCGGGGCATCACTCAGGATGGCATTGGCTGCTTCCAAATGCAGCAGTGGGACCCATGGATCCTGCCCTGCAGTGGGATGAGGTGGGACGGCAGCTGCAGCATCGCTCAGCTCCATGTTTCCAGAAGAGCTTTTCTTTCTCAGACCTTTCCCTTTCTTCTTGTCTGCCTTCTTCCTTTTCCTTTCCTCCTTGGCTCTCTTGCGGGATGAGGGCGGGTGGGCAGGCACTTGATGCTCCCTTGGGATGGCTCCTCCAGCAGTGCTGCTCCATGGGGGGCTCAGAGGGACCCCCACGGGCCTCGCTGCCCGGTCAATGAGCTCCCCACCAAACTCATACAGCACCGGCTCCCTGGGCACCGCGATGGCCACTGTGTTGTAGGCCTTACACCTGCAAGGAGACAGAATGAGGTGACCCCAGTGGGGCTGAGCACGGGGGCAGTCCCCATGGCAGGGGGCACTCACCACACATAGAGGTAGGGCTCCACACACTCCTCCCTGTAGGTGAACTCAAAGCAGGGCACTTGGATGACATTGAAGAAGGCCTGACCCACTACTCGGGAGGCTGTGTCATTCACCCGCTGCAGGCACTCCTTTAACCTGCCACAGGCAGAGCTGGGGTGAGGGGGGATTCCAGGGGGCTGGAACCTCTTTTCCCCCTGTTCAGGGATGCAGGGATGCTGGGGGATGCTCACCTGTGGTCACAGTCGCAGTGGCTGATGGTGTGCCAGCGCAGGTTGCGGTACCCATAGCGCGCAGTGAAGGGGTGGATGACGTGCTGGCAGTGGTCATGGTCCCGGCAGCACCGGTCCGTCTCCCGGTGCTCCCCTAAAGGGAGGGATAAATGGGGTTTGGGAATGGCTGGGGGCAGATGGGGCTGGGATAGGTTTGGGCTGGGGTCGGTGTTAGAGTGGATCTTAAAGAGGGCTGGAATCATACTGGGATGGGCAGAGCTGGCACTGGGATGGGGACTGGGGCTGCAGCAGCATCACAGTGCGGATGAGACTGGGATAAGGATGGAGCCAAGACCAAGAGAGGGACTAGGATGGAGTCAGGAATAGGGACTGGGAGGGGACCAGAATGAGAGCAGGATGGACCAGGGATCAGGCTGGGGACAGAGGATAGAAAAGGACTGGACCAGCACCAGGATGGGGGCAATGATGGGACCAGGATGGACCAGCCCTTTGATGGAGACTAGATAAAGGTGAACTGGGACAGGACTCGGGCAGACGGGGATTGAACTAGCCTAGGGATGGGGACTGGAGTGGAGCAGTGCTGGGATGGGACTGGACTACGATGGATGGGGACTGACCCAGCACTGGGCTGGGAACTGGGCTGGGGTGGAGCAGCAGCAGGCTGGAAATGGGGTAGGAAGGGATAAGAAGGAATGAGAAAGGATGAAAAGGAATGGGAAGGGCTGGGATGGGAAGGCAAAGGAAAATAATTGGAAGGGAAGGGATGAAAAAGGAAGGAAAAGGGTAAAAAGAAAAGGAAAAAGGTGTAAAGGAATGGGAAAGGTTGGGGAGGGAACGGGTGGGATGGGAAAGGATAAGAAGGGATGCAATGGAACGCGACGGGATGGGAAGGGAAGGAGTGGAAAGGATGCGATAGAAAGGGAAGGGATAGGATGGGATGGGGTGGGAAGGGACGGGACAGGCGTGAGCCGCCCTTACCCAGTTGCTCGTAGGCATCCGCGTTGCTGCCGGCTCCGCACCACAGCGTGCCGGGGTAGGTGAGCCCGCGGCGGGCGCGGGGCCGCCCCGCTCCGGTGCCGGGGGCCGCTCGGGGGGCGGCCGCCAACAGCAGCAGCAGCAGCAGCAGGAGGCGGCGGAGCAGCCCCGGGTCGCACATGGCACCGCGCCGTTCACCGCCCTGCGGCCGCCTTATAGCCCCGCGCAGCCCGCCCCGCGGCGCGGATTGGCACGGCCCGGCACCGTGCGGAGGGTCCCGGAGCGCCGGGTGCTGGAGCCGGGCCCGCAGCCCGCGGGGAAGGGGTTACCCCTCCCGGTGGGGCCGCGCCGGGCCCCGTTGCTGTGGCAGCCGGTGGGGTGATGTGCGGGGACCGCTAACACAACGAGCCCGCCCCGTGACGCGCCGGACCCCGCACGGCCCCCGGCCCCTACGGGACAAGGATGAGCCCCATAGTCCCGGGTCCTGTCCTGCAGATGCTCCCTGCATCCCATCCCATGGGTGTTCCCTGCGTCCCTTTGTGCAGATGCTCCTAGCGGTCCCAGCTCCTGTCCCATAGGTGTTTCCTGCATCCCATCTCATGGATGCTTCCCACATCACGTCCCATGGGTACTGCCCACAGCTCCACATCCCATCCTACATTGTCATTCTCCGCAGCCCCATGCCCCATCCCATGGATGCCCCACAGTGCCTTCCCAAGGAGCAGCCCCCGTGCCCAGCCGGGGCTGGCAGCCCACAGGCAGCTCCCCACACCACTGCCAGAGCTCATTCCCTTTGGCCAGCTCCCCAGCCACGGATCCCATTGATATTCCAGGCATGGACCTGGCGCATTGGGCAACCGATGGAACCAGCGCTTGGCCTGGCAGGACAATGCCCCAACACCCCACGGGGATGTGCATGGCTTAAGAAAGTCCCCTCACCCCCAAGACCCCATAGGGGTGCATGGCTGCATCCTGAGCATCACCCCAGCTTGCTGCCCCTTGTGCCACCCTTGGTGCTGGAGGCCGGGTGCTGGGGACACCCCCGTGCTCCCCACCACGCACTGGCCTGGCTGGGACAGCGGATCCCGGTGGGTGCCCATCCCAACCCATGGGCCTGGCAGTGGTTCAGGGCCTGGCTGGCCGAGGGTGCTGGCGGGGGCCCAGCACCGCGGGGGCTGTCCCTGCTCAGCTGTCGCTGTCTGTGACGCTCCCCATGACGGTCCCATCGGCTCAGCCTCGCCGCCAGCACCCAGGTACGGAGCACGCTGGGACCTTGGGGTGCCCACGAGCGGTTGCAATGGGGGCCATGGGGGGCTCTGTGCTGGGGGCAGCTCCGCGGGGTCTGTGGGTGCGGGATCTCCCCCCTGTTGCATGCTCAATGCTCGCAGTGCCTGCAGTGCCCGCGCATGGACCTGTGCCACGTCCCTGTCACCCAGGAGAAGGGCTGGTACCTGGCGCTGATGGCCCCCAACGTCAAGGGTCCCAACTACGCCTGGCTGGACCCCTCCCGGCTCTATTGCCACCCGCAGGTACCCAGCACCCGGTGGTGGTGGCACCCATGGGGGCGTTGGGGTGGGCTGCGTCTCTATGGGGCTGCCGGGGCACCCAGGCATGCCCATGGATGCTGGCAAAGGGGCTGTGGGTACCCAGCACCTCTGTTCCCTCCCCAGGGCTTGCAGGACTGCGTGGCTGACCTGCTGCAGCCCTTCCAAGGAGACACCATTGACATGGTGGCCGGTATTGATGCCATGGGCTTCATCCTGGGTGAGCAGGCACATTGGTGAGCCCAGGGTCCCTGTCTCTTGTCCCTGGGGGGGTCTGACAGTGTCGTGCCCTACCCCAGGCTCTGCTGCCGCCGCTGTGCTGCAGAAAGGCTTCCTGGCCATCCGCAAAGCCGGGCACCTCTGCGTGCAGACGGTGGCACAGCCCTACACTGACTACTCAGGCAGAGAGAAGGTGATGGAGGTCCGCACCGATGCCATCTCTCCCGGTGAGCCCATGGGGTGCTGCTGCCTTGGGTTGAGGGGCTGCTGGTGTGGGGACCGAGCACTCAGCGCAGCCTCTGCCCCGTGCCAGGTCTGCGCATCCTCCTCGTGGACCAGTGGGTTGAAACCGGGGGCACCATGAGAGCGGCCATTCAGCTGGTGGAGCGGCTGGGGGGGGTCGTGGCAGGTAGGGTGCACCCATGGGTGCAATGGGGCTGCCATCCCCCTACCCCATGGTGGCTGTCCCCTCTCTGTGTCCCCACAGGCATCGCTGCCATCTGCATTGAGGACAGCGAGGGTGGGCGATGGATCCAGGAGCGCTACAAGTGCTCCCACTGCGTCCCCCCGCGCCTGCAGCCCCGCTTCAACCACCATCAGTTAGGCTGGAACTGATGGGGCTCTGGCTCCATGTGTGCCCCCTGCATCCCACGTGGGGCACAGGGATGCTGGCTCTATAGGACAGGGATGACAGAGGCACCCATCGCCTGGTCCCAACCTCTCCTGGGTGACAGCCACCATCCTCCTCGGCTCCATTCTCCCCTCCTCCATCCTCCCTCGGATGCAGACTGCACCCAGGGCCAGTGGAGGCCGCAGCCAACCCAAAACTTCCCTTAAAAAGCATAAAAAAAAGGTTTTATTAAGACAAAGAGGAGCCCGGGGGCACCTCCCCATGGGAGTACCTGTGTTTGCATAGCAAAGGGAGCCGCACTGCTCCTGCCCACCCCAGCCAAGGGTGCCCATGCTGGGCAAGGCAGGGGGGCAGCAGGGATGGCTCCTTGGGGCCGGCCAGGGCCACCCCTCTTTGGTCCAGAGGTGTGAGCGTTGGGGGGTCCCTCACTGGCAGCACTTGGGTTTCTTGCGGGGTGCTGATAGGTACAGATCGCTCTCATTGCTGCTGATCCCTAAAGGGGCAGGAGGAAGGTGTTGGGATGGGGACAGTGGGGGATGCCAGCACAGAGAGGGGGCAATGGGGGACAGCGGTATTGTTCCGGTGGGGGGTACTCACGCACGGTGTCGCCGATCCTGCGGGCGCTGCTGCGCTCCAGCTCAGCCAACACACTGCTCTCAAAGGTCAATGCAGCCACACGGAAGAAGAAATCCCGCACATTCTCCCCTGCACCATGAGATAAGAACCCCATTGAGTGCCCCCCATTACCCAGCTGGGTGCTGGGGTCTGCACCCACACACAGCCAGGGACCCACCAGTAAGGGAGGAGACGGCCCAGTACTCTGCCTGCATCTCCTGGGCCACCTTGAGAGCATCCTTCTCCATCAGGTTGTACTGTGCTGGTGTCTGTCAATGAACCAAGAGGTGGATGGGTGACAGGGACACCTACACTGAGCACAGGGAGCCCATGGGAAGAGGGACACACTCACGCTCAAGTCCTTCTTGGAGCCCACCAAGAAGAGGATCACGTTGGATGGGTCATTCTCCTTCAGGGCATCAGCCAGCCATTGCCTATGGGAGTCACCAGCCAAGCGCTACCCTCCTGCTCACACACTCTAGTATTGCCTCCATCCCCATGACCTCCTGCCCAGCTTCACCTCTCCATCCAGCCCCATCATCACTCATCATCCCCAGTCCCACCCTGGCCATGTGTCACCTACCGCGTGTGCTCCAGGGACGCCACATCATTGACATCGAAGACGATCACGATGGCTGGAGGAGAGGAGGAAAGGGGTGAGATGGGGATGGGGGCACTGTGATGGGACGAGATCACCGTGGTGGGGCCCTCACCTTGTGCTCCTCGGTAGTAGGTGGATGCAATGCACTTGAAGCGCTCCTGCCCAGCCGTGTCCCACCTTGGGGGGGTGCAGGAGGTGATTGGGGGGGCACAGGGGTGCAGAGGGAAGGAAGGGGGGGCTGGCGCCTCACTCACAGCTGCAGGCTGAAGGGCACCCCCAGCACCTCAAACCGCTCCATCTCGAAATCCACCCCGATGGTCGCCTTGTAGTTCTTGTCAAAGGTGTCCTTGCAAAAGCTGGGGCGGGGGGGAAAGGGGGTCAGCAGCCCCCCCCACCCCATCACTGTGGGATGCCCAGCACCAGATTCCAATTGGAATCAGGCTCAGCCCAATCAGCGCTGCTGCTCTTTTAGGGGGGGTGGTCTCTTCCTCTGCCTCCTCCCACCCCATTAACCCCCCCCCGGGGGGTCCCATTACCAGTTAATCACAGTTACCGGTTGATCAGACACGTCTTCCCCACCGAGAGGTCGCCCACCACAATGATCTTGGAGATCTTGAACCTGCAGCACAGGGGAGCTCCTGGCTGATTATTGGGGGGGGGGGCTCCCTCCTTCCCCCCCCCCCTCCAGCCATAGGAGCAGAGGGGTTAATGGGGTTGGGGGGGGGGCCACCGCACAGCCCCCCCCTGTGCCCCGCAGCACCCACATCCCGTGTTTCCTGCCTCCAGCCGCAGCCCATCCCAGACCCCCGTGTCCCCCCCCCGCGCCGCATTCCTGCGCCGTGACGCAGGGCTCGGCACACGGCAACGCAGGCAAAGCCACGCGGCGCCCGCGCTGGGGACCCCCAAGCCCGGGGGGCCTGGCCCCGTGTCACCCCTATCACCCCCATGGTGGGGACCCCACAGCACACCCCCCTCCTGCTCACCCCACGGTGCCCGTCCGCTGCTCCTGGCAGGCGCTGGACACGGTGGGGTGGAAGGAGGAGCGGGTGTGCAGGGCGGCCTCCTTCCGAAAGCACTGCGGGGGGACGCGAAGGGGGACCCCGGTGTGACCATGGGGCTCAATGAGGTCACCCCGCGGCCGGTGTCGTCCTCCCCCGTCCCCCCCCACGCTCACCGGGGGTAGGTCGGTGATGACCCTGTCCCTGCGGACCGGGGCCAGGATGTTCATTGTCCCGCGGGGGGGTTGGGGCGGGCTGGGTGGCTGCGGGGCAGTGGGGATGAGCCGAGGGCCACTGCGGGGCTTGGGGACAGGAGAAGGGAGCGGTGATGGCCCCGTGTCCCATGCACAAGCAGCCTGGGGCTGTCCCTGTGTCCCCAGTGGGGCTGTCCCCTTATTCCAGTTGCACCCACATCCCTGGGACGTGTCTGTCCCTGTGCTCTGCCTGTCCCCACGTCCCCAAAGCATGGATGTCCCCCTGCCCCAGCCCCCTTAAGCCCCCAGAGTGTGGCTGTCCCCATATCCAAGCTGTTCCCATCTCCCGGCCATCCCCACTCCCCAAATGCACCACCCCCAGGATACAGCTGCCCCCTCATATCCCATCCATCCCCATATCCCTAACGTGCCATCCCGGGGCATGCCTGTCCCCATGTCCCCGAATTCTCCCCCCCCCCCCCCCACCTCCCAGCTATCCTCACATCCCAAACGTGCCATCCCATTGCACTTCCACCCCTTCATCCCCGCGTCCCACAAATCCCACCATCCCTATCTCCCGGAGCATGACCCCACATCCCGCGTGTGCCCGTGCGCAATCCCTGACCACGGCCAAGCCCTCCCCGTCCCATCCAGGGGAATGGAGCGGGAGAGGAGGGGGGGGGGGGGCCCCGTTACCGCGAAACTCCCGGTAACGGTAGCGATGCTCGGTGCTGCACACCCAGCCCCGGAGGAACCGGCGTCCTGGCTCCTCCCCGCCGCGGCCGCGGCGGGGAGGAGCCAGGACGCCGGTTCCTCCGGGGCTGGGTGTGCAGAGGCGCTGCCTACACAATGGGACCCATCAATGCCCCCCCCCCACCACCGGGGCTCATCCCGGTCCCCACCGTCGAAGCGGCGATCGGGACCCCGTTACCTCTGTGGACTACAACTCCCATGATACCCCGCGGCGAACACGCGCCCCTGCGCATGCGCGAGCGAGGCGGCCACCGAGGACTACCATTCCCGGCATACCGCGAGAGTCGGGAGGGGAACTCTCGCGAGATCTTGGGGTATAAGCCCGTGCGGCGCGGGGTGGGGAACCCCTTTCGCTTTTCCGCCTGGCCAAGATGGCGCCCAAGGCGAAGAAGGAGGGTGAGGGCTTGAGCGGCGGGGGGCTATGGGATGGGGATGGGGGTGCGCTGAGGTGGGTGCCGAGGTACGGGTGTACGCGGGGAAGGCTGGGATGAGCGGTTGGAAGGGGGTAAGGTGAAGCCTGGAGTCCGGTGCTGGGCCGCGGACACGTGGAGGTGGCGGGAGAGGCCTGCAGCCAGGCGGTTATCTGAGGGGGGGTGGGGTGGTGAGCGCCTTTGAGGTGCTGAGGGTCTGCGAGGGAGATGGGGAGGGAATAAGGTCATCATTGAGGCATTGTGGGGGGAAACTGAGGGTCCTGTGAGGGAGATGGGGAGGGAATAAGTTCATCGTTGAGGCTTTGTGGGGGAAACTGAGGGTCTGTGAGGGAGATGGGGAGGGAATAAGTTCATAATTGAGGCTTTGTGGGGGGAAACTGAGGGTCCGTGAGGGAGATGGGGAGGGAATAAGTTCATCATTGAGGCTTTGTGGGGGGAAACTTCAATCATTGAGCATTTTGGGGTTGGTGTTGGGTAGATGAGGGAGCATGGGCTACTTGGAGAGGTCCTGGATCTCCATTGGAAGCCTTCCATTGATGAGGCCCTTCCCCCTGGGACAAGGGGAAGCGATGGCCTGTTAGGACAGGCACAGGAGTGGATGCTGGCCCTCCAGATCCTGGTTGTGCTGACTGATTTGTCATCGTAGCTGTGCCTCCGAAGACAGAGGCAAAGGCGAAGGCGCTGAAGGCCAAGAAGGCCGTCCTGAAGGGGGTCCACAGTCACAAGAAGAAAAAGATCCGCACATCGCCCACCTTCCGCAGGCCCAAGACCTTGCGGCTGCGGCGGCAGCCCAAGTACCCCCGGAAGAGCGCCCCACGGAGAAACAAGTAAGTGTGGGGTGCTGGGCTTTGCCCTGCTATGGGTTGTGTGGGGTGGAAGCAGCCCTGTGTATGGGCCCTATGGACTTTGCTGCAGGTCTCAGGGTGAGCCCTTGCCAATGTCCCACCTTTGGGAGCTGAGCAGTGCCCTGGGGTGCGGTGTTTGGGGTGCAGGTGATGATTTCAAGCGACCAAAGCCTGAGAGTTTGTGATTAGAACTTTTTTTGGCAACTGATGCACCCCAGAGAAAGCCCTTGAAGAGCAGAAATGGCTTCTTCCAGCCTTCTGTTAACCACAGGGTTTCACTCCTGCAGGCTGGACCATTATGCCATTATCAAGTTCCCTTTGACCACAGAGTCTGCCATGAAGAAGATAGAGGATAACAACACCCTTGTTTTCATCGTGGATGTCAAGGCAAACAAGCACCAGATCAAACAGGCTGTCAAGAAGCTTTATGATATTGATGTAGCCAAGGTCAACACATTGATTAGGTGAGAAGAAAGGGGAGAACAGGTGGTGATTGATCTCTGTGGTGTTTCAGTGTTAAAGCTTTGTGACATGCGCTTTGTGACTAAGCACATCTCAGTGGGAGGGGGAGACTGTTGGCAGACCAAAGGGACTTCACCAGGGAGCTCTTCTAACACCCAAGGAGCCTTGTGCAAATGATGTAAACGTTGTTATTCACTGAGTACAGTGATGTTTCCAAAGGAACCACTGATGCACATTAGTATAGTGGGAAGGGGAACATGTGGGAGTTGTCATGTGCCTCTGTTCTCATGTCCCCTGTTCCACTCTAGGCCTGATGGAGAGAAGAAGGCTTACGTCCGACTGGCTCCAGATTATGATGCACTGGATGTAGCCAACAAGGTGAGAAACGGAACCTTTTGCAGCTCACATTGGTTGTCTTGCATCTCCTCCACCTGATTGTCGTGGTGTACGCATGAGGGATTGTGCTTCAAGCACAGTAGCACTTTGGGGTATCCTTGTAGTAAGACAGGATCAAAGGGTTCAGAAGCAAGACCACTGCTGTGTTGCTGGAAGTGGTGGACAGTGTAGTCTTCGAGGTTTTTGGGGTAGGCAAGAGGGAATGTGACTTAGTGCAAGTTACTGCGGTTTAAATGCATAAAGCTGTTGTATAAGGGCAGGTCTGGGATGAAGAAGCCTGTGCTCAGAGGACAGGAATCCTGGGGAGATGCAGTGATGTCTGGTGGAGGCTCTGCCTTTCTGCCACTGTAACATCTGTTTTAACATGCTTTGCTTCTTTCCAGATTGGAATCATCTAAACTGCATCTACCGAGGACTGTACAGACAGGAGAATAAACCTTGTGGCACCACTGAGGGGCTCTTGTGTTTTGTGCCAGCACAGCCTGTGTGAAAAAGAGCACCCAGCCAACTTTTGGGGTTCACTGCAGTGAAGGGGGTTCCTCTCTCCCTCCCTGGCACTGGGTGGGCAGAGCTGCCTGCTCCCTGGGGGATCACACAGGGAGCAGTGCTGTCCTGCTGGTGAGGTGTGCTGCATCACTGACCTCTGCTGTGGGTAAAACATGAGCTGACAGTGCCCCAGGGTCTCAAATCTCTGTATTTACCTGAAACCTCTGGTATGCTCCTGCATTTTCTTGCACTGTGCAATTAGCATGTGTTTGTGATTGGTGTCTTTTCCTTGTGGAGTGTATCCCAGGCTATTGAGTACCCAGGAGGGAGGCAGTGACCACAACAGAAACGTGTGAATGCTTCAGATCTGGCACAAGCAGAGTGTCACACCACTTCCTAATTGGATCAGCTCTTTGCTGTGCTGCAGGCTTCACTTGATGAAGCCTTCAAGCTAATCCAATAGAGATGCTGTGTTTTTTGTTTCCCTGGCATGTTGTCTACTCCCCATGCTGTAGTGTGTGAATCACAGCCTGGTTTCCACTGAGCACTGTTCCTCTAACCCCGCAGGTTCACAGTCCTCATCAGGGCTGTTTTCAAACTGTTCCTGCCTTGGCAGTCTTTTACTTCCTCAAATCTGCAGATGAAACAGATTGTCAGTGTTTGGAGAGTTGCAGGAATGTGGGTGAGCAGGAAAGGGAGGTGAGGAACGGATACGCTTTTAGAGAGGTACTTAAGAGTGGAGTTAAACCTGAGTGAGAAAGGTGTTGAAAGCTGTGCTCAAATATTGATCGGGCTAATTGAGCTCTTGAGGGGTGGGACATGGAGTTCTTCTCTCGAGTCCTGGGGGTTGGTTTGTATGTGTGTGCAGGAGAGGGGTGGATGGGAAGGGGGAGCTGCTGCCATAGGGGTAAAGATCTGTGCTGGGTTGTGTGGCCCTTAGTTTGAGACCTTTCTACCTGGTGCTCAGGGCTGCCATCACACCCTCTCCTTGTCTGAGGAATTGGGATCCTGGGGTTGGAGGTGGGAGCTGCCTGGAAGCACCCCCTTCTCTTTGGCCTTGTGGGATGCTCAGCCAGACTGGGAGGAGAGGCAGGAGATGAGGGATGAGGAACCACCCGGAGGGAGGAGCATGGCTTCCCTGGATGCTTCCCAGGTACCAGCTCAACCTCCGGCCCGTGGTCTGGGGAGGGGATGAGCAGCAGCAGAGGCACAGAGGGGTTTGCCTCAGCCCTGTGCTGCCTCCTCAGCTGTAGTCACCCCAAGAACGACATAGGGGGAGAGGTGTCCTTCCTGTAGCAAAGCTGGGACAGCTGCTGCAGTGAGGAGCGGGTTGTGCTGCAGCACAGACACTGGGGAGGGATTTCACATCAGCGTGACTTGCAGTCTGCCCTGACCCTGCATGGTGGCTGCTGCTGGCTGGCTCTTTGCTCCCCTGTGCTTTGCCCCTTGCTCTGGGCTGGCAGCTGGCCTGGTCCACAGCTGCCCCAGCATTGCTGGGAGATGATCCGGCTTGAAGCCAGGAAGGGAATGGGGAAAACAGGGCTCCCTGCTTCGGGAAGCTTTGTCATGCCTGACCCTTCCACGCTGCTATAAGAGTGGCGAGAGTGTGTGCTGGTGCCCTGAGCTGGGATGGAGTCGTATCTGCCAAAGGGAGAGGTGCAGCAACTGGGGTGAGGAGAAGCTAAGGTCTGAGCTTGTGTGGGGTAAGTGGAGGTGGTGCATAGAGGCCATGGGGCTTAACCTGCAGCTGGGCAGATGTGTATCTGTCAGGATGTGCTGCTGAGGGTGAGGCTGTGCCCTGCTGGAGCTGCTGAGCTCCATTCTGAGGGGTCAAAGCTGGTGTAGGTCCCTGCCCACATCCAGAGTATCCCGTCTGTGCTCCAGGCTGCCGGGCTATTCCCAGCACCTTCCATGGTGTCAGTGCATCAAGGGATCCCTAGCAGCATCCCAGCCCTGTGAGATTCCCCAACTGCTCCCACTTACACACCAGCTTATTCCAGTTTGTATCTGCCTGCGCTGAGATGGTGGTGGGATTGGTAGGATGGATCCTGTCTCAGCGCTGAGTCCCTTTAAGCCATATTGCTTATGCCAGTCCGATGTGATCCCTGAGCTGTCGTGTCAGCAGGATTTGCCTTCCCAATGCTCTGGTGTTCCACAGGACTGGCTGGGCTGGTTCTGGCCCCACTGCCCCAGGGAGCTGAACCCCCCCCCTCCTCCTGCTGCTCTGGGGGTGCTGCTGGAGCCAGCCTGGTCCTGCTGCTGCAGGATTGGACCCAGCACCCTCACAGGAGGCTGGAGCTGCTCTGTGCCAATGAAGATCACTCCAGGGGGGATGCAAACATGCAGCAGTCTTCCAGGAAGAGCCCGTGGCCTCACACGGCTTTCCCATGCCAGCTCCACTTCACGTGGCTGCAGGGTGAGTCATGCAGAGCAGCCAGGCTCCACGCCGCCAGGCTGGAGACAGGTCAGGGACTGCAGCAAGGCTCCATACCTCTCCTGGCTCCCTTCCCCTGCTCAGCCCTCTGGAAGATGAGTGAGGAGCAGAAGAGGGACCTATCCACGGGAGGGATGGGGTCTCGCTTAAAGGCTCAGCTGAGCTGGTAGGACCAAGAGGCTTGAGTGCATCTCTGGAGGCTCCCTAGAACAGAAAGGTGCCCTCTCGGTCCCTGAGGACTGCCAGCCCTCCTCTGGGAATGGGGGCACATCCTTTCCCATCACTCTCTTTCCATCATCCTCTCCCTGACCCTGCTCTGCCCCACAGAAGAGCCAGCCCAGGTGTGCTGCGGCAGCAGTAATCAGACTGATTTTAATGCACATAACACCCAACATCACCATGGGAGGGACTCGTCCCTGCCCTCGCAACCCTCTGAGGCCATCAGCTGTGGAACGCAGCCACCCCTGGCCCTCCAGCTGCCCGCATGGAAGCCGGCTTGGGCTGCTTCTCCATCGGCCATGCCCGTGGTTTCGGTGGCATCCCTGCCGCGAGGCGAGGCTTTCGGGCTGATCCGGCAGGGAAGTGCTTTTAGGCAGCGGAGCAGGTGAAGGCAGAGCCCGGGGCTGCAGAGCAAGCCCTAAGGCACATCAGAGCAGGTTGGAAGAGCCCAAAACCTCCAGAAGCCAGAGGCTGGGCACCCCTTGGCGCGCACGTCTCAGTCTATCAGAAACTTCTCACCATCCACATCTCTCCCCGCAGAGCCCTTCCGCAGGGAGGGGAAGAAATCGGAGCGGAGGAGGCGGGAGAAGTACATGAGGATCATGGCATCAAGCAGCAGGAGGTTGGCAGTGAGGAAGGCACCCTGGCCCTGCACCTCCACGTAGCGGAGGAAGTACCAGGTGAGGTAAGCCTGGGGCGCCAGGCGGAAAGCGAAGTACATCACCAGGTTGACATACTTGTTGGCCTCGTAGAGCGCTGGGGAAGGCACGTTGCTCATCTTCAGCAGCATGCGGATGGTGAGGAAGATGTTGCTCACCTCCACCAGCAGCAGCAGCATGGCTGCCACCAAGAAGCGGCCCGTGATGATGAGCGAGACAAAGGCAGAGATGGCCTGGGGAACACACACAGAGAATATAAGGTAAGCTCTCCTCGCCCTGGGGAAGGTGACTCCTTCCCCGCCTTGGTCTGGGTGTACCCTAAGTGGGACCACGCAGTGCTGCTCCCCACACACAGGCGTCCCCGCAGCCCCCCAGGCACCTGGAGAACCAGTCCGGAGATCCAGTTCCCCCAGGACCAGTTACACCTCCCTGTGCTGGGGAGCTGGGACCAGCCCCCAGCTCTTCCCTCACTGGCGCGGCAGCCTGTCTGGCTCCCGGCGCTCCGAGCCGACGCTGGCAGGAGTCCTGCCCCACCAGGCACCCTTGCCTTGATGTGCAGCCTACCTGGCAGCCAGGGCGAGGCAGAGGAAAGAGCTCCAGCTTGCCCTGCCATAGCACCCAAAACCTGCATGGGCTGAGCTCTGGGGTGTGTGGTACACCCTGTGCTGGCCCCTCACCTCCCAGGGTTATACTCACCATGGCGTGGTGCACCAGGTACTCCCAAGACGAGCGGGATTGATGGTTGAAGATGATGTCAAGGGTGTCATGGATGAAGTAGCCTGTGGGACGAAGGAGAGCACTGAGGGGATCTGGGTTGTGTACAGTCACCCACCATGGTGAGGGGGAGCAGCAGTGAGGAGGAGGGTGCTGTGAGTATGCTCCGTGTGTTGCACCTCCACCCTGTCTGAGCGTGGGGTGATGGCCAGGCCCCAGGGGCTGGAAGTCCGCAGGCTCCACGCTCATGATTAAAGCAGGAGGTATGGAGGAAAGTTGCCTGGCCCTTAAGCCAGGGCTCCCCACAGCCCAGCGTGCCGGGATAGGCTGGAGAGGGATTGGGCAGAGCCCAGGGACCGATTGCAGCCATCGCCCTGCCCGGCTCCTTACCTGAGGAGAAGCAGACCAGCAGGTGCCCTGAGACGCTGTAGCCGTCCTGGATGTCGGAAAGCAGCTCCGGGGCGTGCCAAAGGCTGGGGCGTGAGGACAGGAAAGGAGGGAGGGGGTCAGAGGCAGGGCGCTGGGGGCCAGGGGGACCCGGGAGCAGAGGGGTCCAGACCCCCGCTCCCGTTTCGCAGGGTGCGCACCCCCTTCCTCTCCCAGCTCCCCGGTACCTGAAGAGGGCCCATAGCCCGGCCAGCACGGAGTGTGCGAAGGAGACGAGGAGGTTCAGCCAGCGCCAGGCGCGGCCGGGCCGGCTCCGCACGGCAGCGGGCCGGGGCAGAGCCAGGGCCACCCGCCGGAGCCCCGCGAAGATCGCCACGCTACCGGCCACCAGCGCCGCCGAGGGAGCGCGCCAGCCCGGGCCCATCGCGCCCTGCTCCGGCGGCGCGGCCGGCTGGCCACGCCCCCACTGACCGCGCCTCTCCCCTGGCCACGCCTCCCCATTGACCACACCACCGCGCTGGCCACGCCTCCCAAGTGACCACGCCACCTCATTGGCCACGCCTCGTGTGGCCACGCCTCCCAGTTGACCACGCCCCCCGTCTGCGCGGGAGAGCGTGTGCGGGCAGCGGGCACGTGTGTGTGTAAGGCGGAGGTTGCGCGCACGTGTGCAAGGCGCTGCGGTTGTGCCTGCACCGGCTGGGGGTGTTACGCGTGTTCCTGCTGCTGTAGTCCGTGATTGTGGTGCTGTCTCTGTGCGAAGCGTTGTATACATGTGGGTCAGGTGTGGCACACTTGTGCGGGGCGCTGGGTGTCCGTGCAGGGCCGGCGCAGCGTGTGCGTGGCAGGCGTTGCGCATCCATTCCGGGCTTCGCACGTCTGCCCCGGTGCTGCACAGCTGGCGTGAGTCCCGCACATCTGTCCCGGGCACCGTGCGCGTGTGCCGGGCACGGTGTGGCTCTGCCGCCGGTAAGCCGGTCGCTAGATGGCAGCACGGCCACGTGGCGTGCGGTCGGCAGTGCCGGAGCGGTCCCTGTCCCCGCCAGGCCGGGTGCAGGGCGGGACCCCGAGCCGTGGGTACCTCCGCAAGCGAGGGGCCAGGTCTCCGCGCGGTAGCATCCCCTCCCCTGGTAGAAGCGGAAAGCCCCCGTCCCGTTCCCCGCAAGCCCTAGACACATGGCGAGACGCGGGCACGGCCTGCGGTGTTTTGTCTGCCCGCGGCTGCCGTAGCAACCCCCGGAAGTGTCTCCAAGGAGACAGGAGGAGGCTGGGCCCGGCCGGGGCAGCGATGGAGAAATACGAACGGATCCGGGTGGTGGGGAGAGGGGCCTTCGGGTGAGGGCGGCTCCGGGGCGGGCGGGAGCCGGGGGTGCCGGAACGGGGGTGTCCCGGCTGTGTGCGGGGAGCGGCGGTGGGAGGCAGGCCGCGTTACCATGGCAACAAAGCGTCGCCGTGGCAACGCGGGGGTCAGGCGGTATGTGGTACCCTAAGGGAGGGGGGGTGTCCAGTCGCTGGCTGTTGCCATGGCGATGGGGTGACACGGCACTGGGGTGCAGGTCCTGTTGCCGTGGCAACGGGAGGGGCAGGGGCCACGTGTCAGCCCGGGGTGGTGGCTGCATGTGCCCTGCGCTGAGACCCTGCCCGCGTCCTGCAGCATCGTGCACCTCTGCCTGCGCAAGGCCGACCAGAAGCTGGTGATCCTGAAGCAGATCCCGGTGGAGCAGATGAGCAAGGACGAGCGGCTGGCGGCGCAGAACGAGTGCCAGGTCCTCAAGCTGCTCAGCCACCCTAACGTCATCGAGTACTATGAGAACTTCCTGGAAGACAAGGCGCTCATGATCGCTATGGAGTATGCCCCAGGTGGGCCCTCATGTCCCTTGTCACCGGTTCCTTGGCAGTTGACCATGAGCCAAGTGACCGAGCACTGGCACAGGGTGCCCAGAGAGGCTGTGGCTGCCCCATCCCTGCAGTGTTCAAGGCCAGGTTGGACACAGGGGCTTGGAGCAACCTGGTCGAATGGAAGGTGTCCCTGCCCATGGCAGGGGTTTGGAACTGGATGAGCTTTAAGGTCTCTTCTAACCCAAACCATTTCATGATTCTGTGATTCTGTGCCTTATGCATGTTAATCATATCCAAAACAAAGAGATTTCTAACACCTCTGTCACCAGTAAGCGTGCTGCCATCTGCCCTTGGCTTAGGTTTCACACGCGTTTCCCTGTGTCAGCTCTCGGCCGTGCTGCTGGTCCCCCAGCGCTGTGTGGGAAGGTGTGATTTCTAACGAGATCTGCTGTGGAGTTGCAGATGAAATCGACGTTTGCATCAGGGTTTCTTAGAAGCTGTACTTGAGCCCTCAATCTGCACCTTCCCTACTCAAAAGGGGCCTCTCTGTGCCACGTGGCCTCTTGGACAGCAAGAATTCCCTTCTGCAGAACAGGCTTATCTTGTTCTGCTCTTGAGGTTTGTGTCCTCCTCCAAGAGCTGTAATTTTAGTGTTTCTTTTCCTGCTGCCTTTGACAATATGTCAACAGTAACTTCTCTTTTGCCATTCCGTTGCCCCACCAACTGTGCTGCCATTGTTTTCTGCATGGTCTCAGGAGCACTGGAGGACATGCTGCGTGTCCCACCAGAATGTACTTGGTTTAAGATACCGTGGCTAAATCCCACTGGATTTGAGGCTGGGTTTGTGCAGCCACCCTTGCTGGTAGCCCTTTATTGTTCTTCACAGGGGGCACGCTCGCAGAGTTCATTCATAAGCGCTGCAACTCCTTGCTGGATGAGGACACCATCCTGCACTTCTTCGTGCAGATCCTCCTGGCTCTCCACCACGTGCACACCAAGCAGATCCTGCACCGTGACCTGAAGACTCAGAACATCCTCTTGGACAAGCACCGCATGATTGTCAAGATTGGAGACTTTGGCATCTCCAAAATCCTGAGCAGCAAGAGCAAAGCCTACACGGTGAGTGGCCTGGCTCTGCAGGGGAGCTGCTTAGCACCATGGCAGCCAGCTGGAAACTGGACTTGGCTCAGGATAGTCTCTTAGAAGCTGGCAGTGAGGTTGGATGTTGCACACTTGCAGTAGGCTACATCCATGTGTCGTGATGCTGCTTTGTTCCTTGGAGTTTATATAAGCTGATGTCTTCACACCCAAGTTTGCTGCAGCTCTTTGGGCACACTGGTAAGGGGAGGACAGGGTTCCTCCCACTGTCACAGAGGGAGGGGTGGTGTTTGCAGGATTGTCTGACACATACTTGGCAACAGAATTCCTGCCAGTGCCTCTGTCCTGCCTTGACTTAATCTCTTCTCTCTGCCTGAGTATCATTCCCCACCTGGTCTAATCTGACTAGACAGTTATATCACGCTCATTGCTCCAGGCTCCGATTCTCTCCAGTGAATAGGAGCAAAATTAGAGGTAATCTCTGTATGAGCAGGGGAGGTCACCAGAGAGGCAAATCCTCATGGTTTTTACTGAGATTCTCAAGCAGATGTTGATGCCAGGGAACAAAAAGCCCAGCTCCACTAAGCTTTGGCTGGTGGTACTCTAGCCAGCCTGCGCACTGCGCTCTAAACTGGGCCTTTCTCTTTCCACCTCGCTGCCCCAGTTTCCCAGCATCATGGTAAATTTGCCTCTTCTAGGTTGTGGGAACCCCGTGCTACATCTCCCCAGAGCTCTGTGAAGGGAAGCCTTACAACCAGAAGAGTGATATCTGGGCTCTGGGCTGCGTGCTCTATGAACTCGCCAGCCTCAAGAGGGCTTTCGAAGCTGCGGTAAGGGGGAGGTGGTTTACACACAGCACAGGGAGCTGTGGCCTCTCAGAGAGGTGCAAATGCCTGCTCGGATCGCTCTTCTCACTGAGCCTGGAGGTGTGAAGGCAGAGAGCAGTGCTGAGAGCTTCCTGCTCCTCAGCCTCGCCTCTGTCCACCCAGATACTGGATGTGTCTCTTGTTGTCTCTCCAGAATCTTCCGGCCTTGGTACTGAAGATCATGAGTGGGACGTTTGCCCCAATATCGGACAGATACAGCCCCGACCTGCGCCAGCTCATCCTTAGCATGCTGAACCTGGATCCTTCCAAGCGGCCCCAGCTGAATGAGATCATGGCCCAGGCCATCTGCATTCGGCCCCTTCTGAACCTCTACACTGACGTGGGCAGTGTCAAGATGAGAAGGCAAGTGAAGGTGTCACCTTAGTGTGCCTTGAACAGGCTGCCACAGCTCACGCGTGTCTGACCAGCTCACTGGGCTCCAAAGAGCATCTACCCATGCAGCTCTCCTGTGTTAACCGATGTGCTGATGCTGCAGGCCAAGCCTGGCCCGGTGGCTCGAGGCCATAGCAGGTGCCATGGCAGGTATGAACTTGTCATTGGAGCAGAGTTTTGAGCTCAAGGGGCAGCAAAGCAATGCCAACTCTCTTCTCAGGTGGCTTAAAGCGCCTGCGAGGCCATTCAGCTGTGGCTTATGCTGTAGCTCTGCCCAGACCTTCTGTGATCCAGGGCTCTGCAGGACTTCTGGACTAAGCTGATGTTAAGGGCTGGATTTTGATTTGGCAGGCCTGAAAAACCCTTGGCTCCGGTGCCAACAGTGACCCACAGCCGGACGGGAGGACGAGTGAGCAGTGCCAGGCCAAGGGGTGAGTCCTGTCACGGTGTGTTCAACGCAGCTCCATTCAGAAGGACCCTTTCCTGTGGATGATGGGAGGGTCAGAGAGGCACTAGAGCTTCTGGAGAGAGGAAGTTGAAGAGATGTCAGCTTCCATGAGCCCTGGAGGAGTCCGTGGGTGCCTGAGCCAAGTTTCTGCTGTTCCCAACAAAGGCTGGGAATGAGCCGGGGGGATGCTGAGGGGGATGTCCTGGTGCAGGCCAGTGCAGCTGGCATTGATAACAATTAGGATAGGGCTGTTGGGGTGCCGCTTCCCTCGATTCTGGGGTAAATACAAGGCCCTGTTCCCAGCCCTGGCTGGGAGCTCTGCAGCAGCCCCTTGCCAGCCTTGGCCCGGCACTGGTCTGGCTCTGCTGGCTGGCAGGCAGCTCTGCTGGCACCCAGACTGGCTGGTGTCTTCTGTTCCTGTGGGAAGAGAGTCATGGGTCCATGTTAATGATTTCTCTATGACCCATAGGTGTTCGAGGGGGCTCGGCCAGGACAGGAATCCCTCCTCCACTGTCATCCATCTACACGTGGGGGAGCGGGATCACCACCCCTCTCCGCCTGCCCATGCTTAACACTGAGGTGGTGCAGGTGTCTGCAGGCAGGACACAGAAGGCTGGGGTCACCAAATCGGGAAGGCTCATCATGTGGGAGGTGAGTGACGGTGACTGATGGCTTCCAGTGGCCTGTGGAAGCCTCAGGTGTGTGAGTTCTGAGGAGAGCACACTTCTGCTCACTGCATAAGCTCTGGCGCTGCATCCTCCAGCACCACTGTCCAGTCCAGGGTGTGGGTAACACTGTGGGAAGGGGCTCCTCTGAGGTCTCCAACCCCCCTGCGGGTGACACAGCTTCTCTCCACCAGGCACCCCCGATGGGTGCTGCAGGAGGCCCTTCCCTCCCTGGAGCCACTGAGCAGCTCCAGCCTCAGTTTGTGTCCCGCTTCCTGGAGGGTCAGTCTGGTGTGACCATCAAACACGTGTCCTGTGGGGATCTCTTCACAGCCTGCCTCACAGGTGAGCTGCTGCTTCCTGCCTTCGCCTCCCTGAGTGCCAGTCCCCCCTGCGTGGCATCGGGCTTGCAAATGTAGTGTCACTGCACAGAGAGGAACCCCGGAGGATGCTGGGATTACATGAAGGTCTGTGCGGCCTCTCATGTAACATTAGATGTGGGGTAGAAATGAGAGGCACGGTCCTCCTATGATGCCACATTGGTCAAGTTGGTCCCAAAGGTGTGTCTGGCGTGGGGAGAGCCACAAATCTCCTCTGATTGTTGTCTTGGCTGATGTCACCTGAAGCCAGGAGTGACCTGTACAGTGGGGACTGCAGTGTGAGGAGCATCTGAGAAGTTCAGCCTTTCCCTGTCACATACTTTGTGTGATGCAGACACAAGCAGTGACCAGCAAAGACTGGCATTGCAGTGAGAAGTCAACACATGAGCTTCCGTAGCACTGGTTGTCCTCAGCTATAGGAAGACAAGGTCTGAAGACCCCTCAGGGTGAGCCGGGCAGCTTCTGGCTGGGAGAGGAGCACACGCAGCACCTTGAGGCTGTTTGCAGAGCGAAGCCCTCCCAGTAGTCCTTTTAGAGCCCTGTTTGCACTTCTGCTGGTGATCAGGGCAGCAAATGACAGACATGCAATAGGCAAACTCTGCAGGCATGGGTTTGTCCCACCTCTCCATGGTGTTTCCTGCCTCCCCTCTGCTGGGTGGCTGCTCAGCGGGTGCCTCTGTGTGTTTAACACCTTGACACACCGTGCAGTTACGCAGCTGCAATAATGTTATCTCAGCTCTCTCCTATCGTCTGCTCTTTGTTTGGCGAGTTGTTAGAGCACATTGAAGCTGCTGCTCTCTGGAAGCTCACTAAAGGCTTCAGGCCCCTGCAGCAAGTTATGGAATCATACAGCCGTAGAGTCGTTTGGGTTGGAAGGGACCAGGGTGGGTGCTGGGAGCCACAGCCATCCCCACAGGCTGTGTGTGTGCCTTGCAGGGCCTCATATATGCCAATAACACAACTTCCCTCTGCTTTTGCAGACAGGGGGATAATCATGACCTTCGGCAGCGGCAGCAATGGCTGTTTGGGGCACGGAAACTTCACGGATGTGAGCCAGGTTTGTCGTGAGGGTGCTGGGCGTGCTGCTCCCCCAGGGTACAGGATGGCTCCCGCCTTCCGCGCCACGTGAGAAGGCTCATCCCAGCTCCAGGGATGTGCATCCCAGCCATGCTTTGGCATCCAACTCCCTCCCCTTTCTCTCCCTGTCACTGCGGGGTTTAAAAGACCCAACCTGCGTCTCTCTTTCTTTCTTTCTTTCTCCCCCCCCTACACAATGATCCCTTTGAGCGTGGGGGAAGTCAAGAGCTGCCTTGTGGTTGCTGTTGGCAGGCTCCCAGCTTGGAGCCTGCCTCCAATCACACACCTGCCTGCTCCACTCTTGGCCTGCAGCTGCCAGGGTTCACTGAGAAAAGTTATTTCTCAAAAGCACCACTATTTAAAGAAGAGCCCTGTGCTTCCGATGGGCTCCGAACACAACGGCCCCGGGCACATCGCTGCCTTCCAGCTCCCTCCTCGGATGTGGCAGCAGCACCATGGCTTCCAGCCGAGCACAGGCACTGCTGCCATTTGTCACTGTGGTCAGCTGGCTCGGTCCGGAGCTGAGCTTAGTGCTGGGGAGGGGGGAGAGCAGTTGGGAGCAGCAGCCAGATCCCAACAAATGGTGCTTTTCAGTCTCGGGAGATAATGAGGATGAGGTTCGCTGTGGCGAGGTGTCAGGTCTAACAGCAGGTCACAGCAGGGGCTGGGCGAGACCTGGAGATCCTGGTCTCTCCACACCCTAACTGATAGCTCACAGCTCTTGTACACAAGAGCCTTTCAGCCAACGCATCCTGCACCAAGCCCCTGCCTGCTCAGGGAGTGCGTTACAGCCCCTGGCACTCCCCACATGGGCAGGGGGGCGAATCCCAACCCTTCCCTCTCCAAACCGTTGGTGCTGGCTGCTTTCTTCTGCCCCAGAGATGTTTGCATTATCTTCTGTGCCGTGTGCACGTAGTCTCTGAGCCCTTTGAAGGCTGTTTGGAACTAGAAACCCTTCGCTGGTGTTTGTGTTGGATGAAAACTGGGATGCTGCCAGCGCTGTGTTGAGGCTGGGGGGCCGGGTGGGAGGGATGGGGCTGGCTGGGAGGTCTCGGCTGACGGCTGCTGCTCTTCCCCTGCCAGCCCAAGATCGTGGAGGCCCTGCTGGGCTATGAGATGGTGCAGGTGGCCTGTGGCGCGTCCCACGTCCTGGCAGTTTCCAACGAACGGGAAGTGTTTGCCTGGGGCAGGGGGGATAATGGTAAGAGATGGCTGCTTGGTAAAACAGGGCTTGTGCTTCCCATTGCCTGTTCCCACTCCTCTCACCAGCCCTGCTTGCCCACGGTCGTCTCCAGATGTGCCAGGGTAGGTGGGTGTGGAGGAGCTGCAGCTGCTTCACCGCATGCCGATGCCCCTGGGGTTTGGATTTCGCTTCTATGGCTCTTGCAGCAGCTACGTTGATGCTCATGTTTGTGCATTGCCATCAGCTGTGTCCTGCTCTGTTCCCTCCGCAAGGTCGGCTCGGGCTGGGTACCCTGGAGTGCCACAACTCCCCCCAGCAGGTCGCAGTCCCGCCGGAGCATGAGGTCCACAGAGTCATCTGTGGCATTGACTCCTCCATGGTCCTGACTGTGAAGAACCAGATTCTTGCCTGTGGGAGCAATAGGTAAGAGGGATGAGGGTCTGTGCTCCAGAGCCTGTTACAGCCTCCTGGGCCTTTCCTTCTGTGCCCAGCCCAGGAAGAGGGAGCAAGGGGCTGTAGAAAACATCGCTCACTGTGTGATCCTATTCCCCAGCATCACGCTGCTGGTGGTGTGGTTATGCCGGGGCAGGGTTTGTCTCCATTCTGCCAGCTCTGAACTGTGCTTTTCCCCATGCAGGTGTAACAAGCTGGGCCTAGATCGGATTAGCTCAGCAGAGGAGCCCTCCCCAGAGGACCAAGTGGAAGAGGCCACTGTGTTCATGTGTGCCCAGTCAGTCCCCTTGAACCAAGAGCCGATCGTGTGCGCTGACATTGGGACAGCGCACTCAGCTGCAGTCACAGGTGAGGGGAGTGTGCCCAAATCCCTGACTGGGGGGCACCTGCATTTCTCCATCCTCCTGCCTCTGTTTCCCATGGGCCTCAGAGGAGGGAGACACTTTGCTCCTGATGCCAGAGCTCTGTGGAGCAGGGTGCTCAGCATGGTACAGAGCAAAGAGCTTCAGTGCATCCTCAGGTGACACCCAGTTGTTTCTCTTGTCTCTATTATCAGCTTCTGGCCAGTGTTATACCTTTGGCAGCAACCAGCACGGGCAGCTGGGCACCAACTCCTGCTGCAACAGCCGTGTACCCCACCTGGTTGTGGGGCTCCAGGCGATGAAGGTCACTGTGGTGGCTTGTGGGGATGCCTTCACTGTGGCCATTGGTGCAGGTGAGAACGAAACCTCAGTGTTTTGGGCCACAGGAGACTCCAGCTTTCCTCTGCCTGCGGTCCATGCTGTGGTCAAGGGGATAGCCTGGGGTGGTATCAGGGAGGAGGGAGGCTCTGCGTGCAGTGACATCTGTGTGCGTATATCCCTTTGCAGATGGTGAGGTGTGCACATGGGGGAAAGGAGCCAGGGGACGCCTGGGCAGGAAGGATGAGGAAACAGGAACACCAAAGCCGGTGCAGCTGGAGGAGACGCATCCCTACCTGGTGACCTCCGTTGCCTGCTGCCACGGGAACACGCTGCTGGCAGTAAAGCGTGAGTAGAGGCTTTGTTACTGTGATTCCTGCCATGACAGCCCAGCCAGACACAATGCCTTGTGACTGGAGCTGTCCCAAGGAACCCTGGCGTGTGAGCTCTGTGTTATTCTAGTCCCTCTCCAGCTGTAGGTGAACAGAAATAACTCGAGGCCCATAAAAATGGGCCCTTCAGCACTGTGGTGCTTCCGCTGGGCTGGGAGAGCAGAGGGACAGCAGAAGAGGTTCTCTCCTGCGCTCCCACAGAGGTGGGGAGCTGAAGATCCAAAAAGAGCGGCTCTCTAATTGCTGCTGCTGAAATAGAAGCTGAGATTTGAGGCGTCGTTTTGGCTGCTGCCTTTCCATTGCGGTTTGGAAAAGATAGCGCTGGTTTTGTGGTTCCCCTCTGCTCGGCCCAAAGGCAACATCGCTGCATGGTTAAAACGTGCCCGTGGCACGACCTGCCCTTCTGTTCCCTGGGTGTGTGATGGGAGCCTGGCCCACGCTCCTGGAGGGGCCTTTCTTCCTCCTTTCCTGGGCTGATTATGGCCTCAGTGCTGGGCTGAGGGATCCCAGTCCCAGCCCACTTCAAGCAGGCTAATTGCACCCTGGAGGGGAGGAGGCCGGGCTGACTTCCCCAGCGCAGTGCAATGGGCCGTGGCTCCTGTTCTTCCCCTGCAAGAGCCGTGCTCTCATGTGATGTGTGCTGCCACGTGAAGGGGACGGGGAATGGCCTGGGCCCGGAAACAAGGAGGACATTTGTCATGGGAGTAGAAGGGCTCTGTGTCTGCAGCAGGCTGCTCTCCGCTTCCGGAGCTGGTTTGTGGGCTTCCACCTGCAGCACTGTAAGTATAGGGACTGAGTGTGTAGCCCCATTTCTCTCCTGCACTGCCCAGTCTGAAACCTCAACCTGCTTGCCCTGGTACTGGCAGCGCAAACTCAGCAGCAGCAGTGGCAGGGCAGCATCCTGGCCTTGCTATCCCTATGCCTCAGGAACCAGGGTGCAAAAAGCATCGGGAGCTCTGTAAAAAGCTGAGATTTGGGCTTTCACACAGCTCAATCTGCCTGGAAACTTCTCCAGAGAGCACAGCATTGCTGGTGACACGTGCAGTGTCACTGCTGCTGTCAGCTCCGGCTGTGACCTGGCCCGCAGAGGCTGCTGGCATAGGCAAGCAGGGCTCTACCTCTGGGGCAGCAGTTCTGCACCGCTCTGCGGTTTCCTCCCATGTGGCAAACACAGTTTGTGACTGGTTTGGGCTTCTGCCCACTTCATTGTTGAGGCCGCTGCTGTGCCCTTTGCTCGGTCCCACTGTAAACGCGGGAATAACTGGGAAAAGGCAGGTGTGCCGGAAAGGAGGAGGAGGGGGGCGCAAGCTGCAAGAGGCTCCTGCTTGGGCTCTGTGTGCTGGGCATTGCCTCCTGCTTGTGCCACTACTGAGGCCTTGCTTCCTGCGATAGCAAGGCAAGGATTGCAGTTGCCCATCTCTTGGGTATCTGGTCTGTGTGGGGCAGGGCACTGCTGCCTGTAGCTTCACCGGGATGGTGGCTTGTGGCTTATTCTTGGTCCTTGCCCTTTGTGTTTCAGCTGCTGTGGAAGAGTCGCCTTCCCAGTGAGTTTGAGTCGAGAGCTGCCTGGAATGCCTTGTCCTCTCAGTGCTTCCTGATGGCTCAGCCCTGCATTCCCAGGCTCAGGAGCCCCAAACGGGAAACAAGGAGCTCCTAACGATGGTTCCCATGGAACTGGAACTGGTCTCTCTTACGGAATCAACAAGGCTCACTGTGAACCTTCAGTGCCTGAGAGCTGCTGCCCTGGATGTGCCATGGGGTGGACATCCCCAGAGCTCCGCTGCTGCTGTCAGCGGGGAAGCCTCCCCGCTGGAAGTGCCCGTGTGGAAGGGTGAGGAGCACAAAGGTTGTTTCCCAGTGGAAACTCTCTGGTTACACAGCCCAGGCTGACAGCTCCGTGTCTGAGAGAGCTGTCAGCCTGTGCACAGCGGTGTCTGGAGTTAGGCCCCCAGGCACTACTCGGGGTGACTAAGTGCAAACCTCTTTTCTAATTAGAGAAGCCTGTCCTTTCCCATCCCCCAAAGAGCATTTCACCCATTTGTTGAGCTGTTCATCGTGCTTCTGAGGGTCCTGCTCTGCACAGCAGGACGAACCCGCTGCAAACAGCCCCTTTGTGCAGCACAACCTGGTTTGCTCTCCCAAAATACAGCCTGGAGCTTTCCAATTAGAGCATCCCCCAGCGCCAGGAGCTCACCAGAGGATCCTCCAGCTGACATTTGTCCTCAGGCCCCTAAATCCTGCTGCTGACCGGCTCACGGGCTCCCAGCTGCGCTAGCGGAAGGCGGTGAAACACAGCGAGTGATTGTCAGCACTTGAAGTTTTTCAACCCGGATCTCTCCAGGGGGATGCTGAGCTTTCACCAGGGATCCTTTCTGTAGGCAGGAGGGGGCATATCACCATGTCACAGACAGGGGCTGCAGTTTTTATCTCCAGAAGGGTCTTTTCCTTCCCCCCCCCCCCCCCCTTTCTTCTTTTAACTTGCATCTGCCCTGGGCGATTTTTTGATGAGCTCCTGTCTCTGATCTGCCTGACATTGCAAATGCTCCTGCCTCGCACATCCATCTTTGTGCCGTTGCCAATCTGTTGTGTATAAAGTCAGGGCTTTCATGAGCTGGCTGAGATGAAATCTCTCTAATTATTTCTGTGATTCTTTCCTGTGTTCAGTGAGGGGAACCTCGCCGGGCCCTGCTAGAAGCCAACTGAGCCCTCTCTCATGTGGAAGGTAATGAATCTCGGCAGCTCTCCTGCTCTTTCTTCCCTTCACCTCCCAGGCTCCAGGTTGGGAAGGGAGCAGGTCCTGTCCGGCCGGGAGAGGCGTGTGCCCTGCATGCAGACGCTGCCTCCCTCTTTGGCTCCTGCCAGGGTGGGAGCGGGGCTTTTTCCCTGCTGTGGAGCTGCCTTTCCAGGCAGTTACACCCTGCGAGCCCTGGAAGCTCGCTGGAATTCAAAGGCCCTGCCAGTCCCTTGGCACTCGCTTTGTGCTGCAGGTTATAGAGGGTGGCCTCAGCAGCCCGATGTCAGCGGAGGTGAGGGTGTTCTCCACTCTTGGGCACCAGGGTGATTGTGGGGCTGGATTGAATCACCTCAAAGCCCCTCTGGGCTGCTCCCTGTGCTGAGCTGGTGGCAGCACCAACTCCTACAGCAACACATATCTCTTGCCTGCGTTGTGCTCAGCTCCTTGGGCTTCCCTTACCCTGCACCACAAGCAGACACATCCCATAAGAAGGGGCTGATGTTCTGCTACAGCCTCGCCAGGGCTGAGAGCTGACTGGGACTGTAGGACAGAGCTCTCTGCCACCCTTGCATCGAAGGTGGTGACACCAAAATGCCACTGCTCCATGGGATGTGAGCACAGAGAGCCACTGGGATCCCGCTGTGCTGCCAAATGGAGGGGTGAGCCTCTGCCGGCCCCCTTTTCCCACTGATGCGCTGGTGTGAAGTGGGTTTTATGACTTAACGATGCTTTTGCACCGCAGTGCTGAGCTGTCACCAGCTTGATCATGGGCTGAGGAGCCCGTGTGGAGCAGTGTTAGCGCAGGGCCCGGCGCTGGAGCCGGAGGGATTTTGCAGCCTGCGCGCTCCGTGCAGCAGCTCAGCTGGGAAGCCCAGCGAGATGATTTGAATAATTTAATACCGGGCTGTGACCAAGCCTGGCGAAAGGGTAAAGGAAACAAAGAGGCCCCCAGCCCCAAGCAACAATAGCTCTTGAAACGACAAGCCGAGGCATGTCCGCGCTGCCGCAGGCACACAGCAGCCCGGGCAAATAGGCCACTTGCATTCCTCACGTCTGCTGCTTTGTTTCCCCGCAGAAGCTCCCGGTGAAAGCTGCAGGTCTTGGGGCTTCTCCCTTTTATCCTTGTGTTGTTCCCGTGTTCCGGGGAGCTGGTGGTGGATCGGCTGTGTCCCTGTGGCTCTTCTGGCTAAGGAAGGCAAGGGGCGAAGGGAGCGGGTAGGGGAGGTGATGCAGGGATGCTTTGTGCATCCCGGCTGGTGTAGGTACCCTCTGTCACTGTCATCCGGGAAAAGCTCGTTCCTGTTCCTGTGCTCCATAAGATCCCAGTGACCTGGGGCCACCGCTGTCAGCAGGAAACAGCCCCAACCCCCCTGCTGATCCCAGAGCTGATTTGATTTGATTTGATTCCAGCCCCTCCGTTGTGGTCACATCCCCATTCCATGAGCCTGTGTCTGTGTCCAGCCGCCTCGCTCTCCTTACCCCCGCCTTTCCTGGGCACAAAGCAGGAAGAGGACTCTCCCTGCCCCTTTCCCCCAGGGCAAAACGCTCCACCTTAACTTCTTTAGAAGCCGAGGTTTGTTTTCTGTCCGTCCAGTTTAAGTTAAATACAAGGCGGGGGGGGGGGGGAATGGAGCAGGGGTGCAGGGCAGGGAGAGGCAGGAGGAAGGCCTCCCAAAGCCCGGATGGGTTCAAGGACTGACCCACCACAGGGCCGACAGCGAACATATCGCCTCCACAAAGGGAATTGCGCTGCTCCGAGTGTCGCCTTTGTGCGAGACAAACGCCCCGGCTGTAACGTTGGGAGCGGGGAGGGCTTCCCTTAGGGAGAGGGGGAAAAGGGAAGGACCTTTGTTTGCAGGGTCTGACACCTCCCAGCCGTCCTGCCGGCAGTGCCAGCACCTCCTGAGGGCTTTGTCAGCTCCTGGCTAATTAGCAGAGATGCTCCTCAGCGAGGTTAGGAACGGGAAAGGTTTAAAACATCAAAGAGAAGTGGTAAATAGCGATAAAACAGCGCTGGTCCCTGCCTGTCACGGCCGATGAAGGCTTTCTAAGGTCATTTAAGCAGGAGTGATGCAGGATGGGGCTTGGAGCAGCCTGGTCTTGTGGAAGGTGTCCCTGCCTGTGGCGGAACAGGCAGCTTGGAACTGGATGAACTTTTCCAACCCAAACCATTCTATGATGATTCTGAGTGTCCTACACCTGATATGGGGTGGCGCGGGGGGTCCCCTCACCCCGTGGGGTACCAAGGACCCATCCTTTTGGTCTGAGCCCCATCCCAGAGCAGTGTCCAGGGCTGGTTTTCAGACAGGGCCCGGTTGAGGGTTGTTCAAGGCGAGCCCAGCTCCAGGGCGTGCTGTGGCTTAGTGGCAGAACCAGACGGACCACGGGGCTGTTTGTCCATCCTTCCCCGGGGGGGGGGGGGTCACGGCTCTGAGTGAACCCAACCCCAGGCTGCCCCCCCTAAGACAGCTCCGAGGTGCCCGGTGCACCCCTGTGCTCTCTGTACTCTCTTGTTCCTCCACGTTGGGTTTCCGGCTCTCTGGGAGCTGGTTAAAGTTTAGCTCAGTGCTCTCCACCCTCCGAGGCTGCCAGCTCCTTACATCCCTCCCACAGGGCTCTGGGTGGCTGTTCACACTTCGCGTGTGTTGGGACGAGCTGCCCTGCTATGTGGGTGTCAGGAGTTACAGCCCCGTTGCAGCTCAGGTCAGGGTAACCCCCAAAATGAGCCACCCATCCCCTTCTTGGCGGCTCGGGCAGCGGGCAGGCAGCCTGCCTTCCCCCTCGGGCTCTTGGAGGGGTTTATTTTAAGCAGAGCCTCTCGGGGAGAAGAGTAACGTGAGCTCCTTGAGTGACAAGTGATGGAGCTTGACTTGCTTAGCGTGTCCCCCAGGAATCCCTCTCCTCTGCCATTTGCTAATTGAAAACTGCTAACATTTGGGGCTGGAGCAACTGCCGCCCTTAATGGGAAGCTGGCTGGAGCGTGCGTTGGTGGGACTAACACATGCTCACAGCCTGTCATCTGCTCATTTCCATCTCTAGGGAAAGGGGCAAATACTCCCATATGCTGCTCCGGTTTCTGAAAGAGTGAAGTGGGGGCTGGAGCCAGACAGATCTGCTTTTATTCTCCCTCCTCCGAGCTCTTGTGAGGAGGTTTAGAACCGGCGGCTGGAGGGATGCTGTTGGGGCATCAGCTCTGAGCAAGAGGAGGCCGCAGGAGCATGGCATGTGTCCCCATCATGCCTGGGGCATATGGGGGGGGATTAGGGAACCCCTCTATGTCCTGTTGCTGCCCAGCAGGAGTGTGGTATCCCCAAGGAGGGGACACTGAGGCAGTGAGGACAGCACATTGTGTGCCCCCAGCCCGCAGCCGGAGCCCAGCCTGGGCCGGGGGAGGGCTGCATGTTGGGCTGGGACTGTATGATGTGATTGATGTGATGTGATACGATATGACATGACGTGATGTGACATGACAGTGAATGTGACATGACATGACATGACATGACACGACATGATGCTTCCCCAAACCCCTGCCCAATGCAGGGGGTCCCAAATCCCTTTGGAAGGGTCTGTGCCCAGCGCAGGGAGTTCCAAACCGCCCGAGGGGCTGTATCCTATGTGGTGCTCCCCAGGGTGTCTGTACCAATGCGGTGCGTCCCAATCCCCCCCCCCCCCCAACCCCATCGTGGCTGTTGATGCTCCCCGAGCCCCGGGGTGCCGGGTGGGGGGGAAGGCGCGGGGAGGCGGAGCCCGTGCGGGAGGCGGCGGAGCCCGGCCCCGGGCGCGGGGCGGTGTCGGGCCGGTTCCACCGCCCCGTCCAGCCCCCGGGCGGAGCCGGGCTCGGAGCGCGGAGCGGAGCGGGGCGCGGAGGAGCGGAGCGGGGCGGCGGGATGCCGGGCTACGACTACAAGCTGCTGGAGCGGCCGCGGCGGCGGGTGCTGTGCCCGCTCTGCGGGAAGCCCATGCGGGAGCCCGTCCGCGTCTCTACCTGCGGACACCGCTTCTGCGATACCTGCCTGCAGGAGTTCCTCAGGTGAGCCCCGACGTGGCCGCACGGAGCGCACCCTTTCCCCTATGGGGTGCCCCGATCGCACCCCGGTCCGGAGCTCCGCAACACGGGGGGCACCGGGTGCTTCTTCCCCCCCCTCGCCGTCAGTCCCGCACATCACTACCGGGTGCGGGACCCCGGAGAAGGCTGTGGAGAGCCGCGGGGTGCCCAGGACAGGGAGTTCGGGGCGGCCCTGGGGATGTCCAGCGTTGGATAAGGGGTTACCCCGTGTTGTGGGGTGCCCCACCTTGTGGGGGGCCCTGGGTTGAAGCGAGGGGGGTGCGGGGCTCGCCCAGCCCGTGACAGCCGCCCCACGGGGTGCAGCGTCCCGTGGCCCCTCTCGGTGAGGAGGAGGAGGAAGAGGCCGGGTGAAGCCCGCAGCGGCGAGTTTCGAGCGCTCGCAGATATCTGTGTTTAACCCCTTCCCGTCCCGGCTCCAGAGGCGGAAGCGATCGTAGGTGTGTGTGTGTGGGGGGGGGTGTCGGCTTCCCCGGTACGCCCGTGGCCACGGTGACCGCTGCCCGGTCTGTGTGTACTCGTAGGGACCAAGGGGCCAGGGCCCCTTCCCAAGGACTCGCTGTTTGTCAGCCCCAGCCCAGGTACCGGCCCCGGTAGCTGCCCGCGGGGCTCGGTGCGGTGCCGGGGGTCGCACGGTGCCCGGTGCCCCCCGGGGCGGGGCGTTCGGCGGGGCCGAGCGTGCCCTCGGGGCCCGGTTTCCGCTAGCCGCCCCCGGCTGCACCTCGCCCCAACGAGGCGACCTTTGCCCGGTGCGGGGGCCCCGCGGGCACCGTCACCGCGGTCGGTATCGGTGAAACCGGGCGTTCCCCGCGCCTGTGCCGCGCGGCTCCGCTCCCTCCCGCACCGGTCCCGCGGCGCCCCGGCGCTATCAGCGTGGTCAGACATGGGGGTCTCGCACTGAGCCCCCCCCCGCTTGCACCAGGTCAGGTTTGGGGATCCCATGGGCTGAGCCATCCAATCCCACCGGGGGGGGGGGGTGGGGGTGTTTGGGGGGTGTTTGGGGGTGCTGGGGCTCCCCCTCCCCATCACCTCGCTGCTCCCCGGCACGCTGCGAAGGTCAGAGGCAAGGACGGTCCCCCCAGGCGCTGCCTCAGCACATTCCCTGCCTGGCCAAGCGTGAGCAACGGGGAGGCTTTGTTGGGGATTAGGGGCTGGCTTTGGGTCGCCTCTTTCCCTGCCAGCCCCAGCACCCCAACACCATCCATGGAGGGGTGCAGGCGGGGCTGGATGCCCCCGGGAAGGCAGGAGGGTGATGGCAGCCATGGGGCGATGCCATGGGCTCCCCGGAAGGGGAATGGGAGCAGCTCATCTGCCCTGGTGACACCCAGGGAAGCGCCCGCAGCAAATGGAGCGGGCACACGGATGTGGCTGTGCCCCACGGGGTCGTGCTCACAGCGCTGGGCTGCATTCACTGGGGGGATGTCACTTGGGGGGGTGCAGGGATGGGGGGGGGGTGTCACTGCCCGGGGCCCGTTCATCCCAAGCCAGCACGCGCCAGGCAGCACTGCTGGATCCATTGCACCGAGTCACATCCGCTTGGCAGCTCTGGTTGAGGCCACGCTGGCGCCTGCCAATGGTGTGCAGTGATCAGACGTGGAGGGGTTGAGCGCAGGCAGGACAACCTCGTGGCCTCATCCAGAGATCCAGGGTCCTTGTGCTGTGTCCCAGTGTCCATTGGGAATGGCGCGTGGGGCGCCAAACTCATCTATCCCCAGGCAATGTCATGGGGACCAAGAGTGATGGTGGCTCTTGGCCAACTGTGTCATTGTCCATGCTGCCTGTTTGGCTCCATCCCTGTCTTTCCACCCCATAGAGGTCAGGCTGAGCAGAGCCATTCCCTCTTCAGGGATGGCTCTTGGGATGAGCACCCCATCCTGGGCCCCAGCAGGATGGGGACCCCTCCGGGACAGCTGCCTGTCCCCATATCCTGCCTCACCTCAGTGGCTGGTGGGGCCATTTCCTGTGGAGCAGGAGCCCCGGGGCCATGCATCTGGGCTGCACATCTGGTGTCCAGCTGTGGCCTCCCACAGCTCCCCTGGGCCCTGGCATCTCTGGCTGTGGGTGCCCATGGTCCCCACCACCACGGTCCTGGCCGCCGCCACCGGCACCCTGCTGTAATCCCAGGGGAATTGGGGTGGGCAAAGGGAGGGGATCAGGGTCCAGATGGTGCCACGCTCACAGCGGCTGGTCCAGGTCTCTGGAGACCGGAGCAGCAATACCCGGCCCGGGGGGGGCGTCTGGTGGGGGCATTTCCCAGCTCAGACAGATGGAGCAGGGATTAGAGCTGCGGCTCCCCATGGGCTGGATTTGGCGCAGGGTGAGCGCTCAGCGACTGGAGGGTCAGCACCGGCTCCATGGGGTGGGATGATGGGGACCCTGCGGGACATCGTGGCTGTGTCACCAGGGCAGTTCCCAGCCCCGAATGACCCTGACCCTTCTATCTTGCAGTGAAGGCGTCTTCAAGTGCCCAGAGGACCAGCTGCCCCTGGAGTATGCCAAGGTGAGCCTGGCACATGGATGTGATGCGGGACGTCCCCATCCCCGTATCCCCCACTGAGGGGCCATCCCCTGCCCCGCACTCCCGCCTGGCACAGCCGCACCAGCCTGGCACGGGCACCCGTGCGGAAGCAAAAGCCCTTTGTGCCGCGGAGCCGGGAGCGGAAACCCATTCCCGACAAAGGGAGCTTGTTCGTGTGCTGGCGGGGGGGGATCCGGCCCCGGCAGTGTGCCCGCGGCTCGCAGCCAGCCCGGGATAGGGGTCCCTGTGCCCCCCCCCCCCCAGCCTGCTTTGGGATGCTGATGCCACGGTGCTGCCATCCCAGATCTACCCCGACCCGGAGCTGGAGGCGCAAGTGCTGAGCCTGGCGATCCGCTGCATCCACAGCGAGGAGGGCTGCCGCTGGAGCGGGCTCATCAAGCATCTCCAGGTAGGGGCCAGCGGGACGGGGGGGGGGGGGTTAAGGGTGCACCCCATAGACCCCCATTCACCATCCCTGTGCCCCCCAACCCAAGGCCCATCTCGGTACCTGCGGCTTCAACGTGATCCCGTGCCCCAACCGGTGCAGCGCGAAGCTGAGCCGCCGGGATCTGCCCGAGCACGTCCAACACTGCCCCAAGCGCCGCGTCAAGTGCGAGTTCTGCGCCAGCGACTTCACCGGGGAGGCCTTCGAGGTGGGCACTGCTGCGGGCAGTGATGGGGCAGTGCTGGAGCAGTGCTGGGGGGGCAGTGCTGGGGCAGTGCTGGGGGCAGTGATGGGGCAGTGCTGGAGCAGTGCTGGGGGGGCAGTGCTGAGGGGCAGTGCTGGAGCAGTGCTGGGGGAGCAGTGCTGAGGGGGCAGTGCTGAGGGGGCAGTGCTGGGGGGGCAGTGCTGGGGCAGTGCTGGGGGGGCAGTGCTGGGGCAGTGCTGGGGGCAGTGATGGGGGCAGTGCTGAGGGGGCAGTGCTGGGGCAGTGCTGGGGGCAGTGATGGGGCAGTGCTGAGGGGGCAGTGCTGGGGGGGCAGTGCTGGGGCAGTGCTGGGGGCAGTGATGGGGCAGTGCTGAGGGGCAGTGCTGAGGGGGCAGTGCTGAGGAGCAGTGCTGAGGGGGCAGTGCTGGGGGCAGTGCTGAGGGGCAGTGCTGGGGGGGCAGTGCTGGGGGCAGTGCTGAGGGGCAGTGCTGAGGGGCAGTGCTGAGGAGCAGTGCTGAGGGGGCAGTGCTGGGGGCAGTGCTGAGGGGCAGTGCTGGGGGGGCAGTGCTGGGGGGGCAGTGATGGGGCAGTGCTGAGGGGCAGTGCTGGGGGGGCAGCGCTGAGGGGCAGTGCTGAGGGGGCAGTGCTGAGGGGCAGTGCTGAGGGGCAGTGCTGGGGGGGCAGTGCTGGGGGGGCAGTGCTGGGGCAGTGCTGAGGGGCAGTGCTGGGGGGGCAGTGCTGGGACAGTGCTGGGGGCAGTGCTGAGGGGCAGTGCTGGGGGCAGTGCTGAGGGGGCAGTGCTGGGACAGTGCTGGGGGCAGTGATGGGGCAGTGCTGAGGAGCAGTGCTGAGGGGGCAGTGCTGAGGGGCAGTGCTGGGGCAGTGCTGGGGGCAGTGATGGGGCAGTGCTGAGGAGCAGTGCTGAGGGGGCAGTGCTGAGGGGCAGTGCTGGGGGGGCAGTGCTGGGGGCAGTGCTGAGGGGCAGTGCTGGGGGGCAGTGCTGGGGGGGCAGTGCTGGGGGCAGTGCTGGGGCATGGTGGCAATGGAGGGGACACAGATGGGCAGGAGTGTTATGAGGGGCATGGCCTTGATGTGGGTATCATTGGGGTGTAGCCTGGTTGGGAGGAGCAGTGCAGGGACTTAGATGGGCTGCAGGGCACCAGGGGGACACAGCCCGGGTAGAGGATACCATAGGGGACGCATCCTGGGTTGGGGACGCAGGTTGGCTATAGGGGGGCATGGCATGGCCGCATCCCTGTGCGGGCTGGCCCATGGGGGCAGCCGGAGGGTGACGATGCTGTCCTGGTCCCCAGGGCCACCAGGGCACGTGTCCCCAGGAGAGCGTGTACTGCGAGAACAAGTGCGGGGCCCGCATGATGCGGCGCCTGCTGTCCCAGCACGCCCTGACCGAGTGCCCCAAGCGCACGCAGCCCTGCGCCTACTGCGCCAAGGAGTTCGTCTTCGACACCATCCAGGTGAGACGGGGCCCACGGGGACCCCTCATCGCAGCTCCTGCCCCCGGCTGACGGCCGCTCTCCATCCCCAGAACCACCAGTACCAGTGCCCCCGGTACCCCGTGCCCTGCCCCAACCAGTGCGGGACGCCCAGCATCGCCCGCGAGGACGTGCCCACACACCTCAAGGAGAGCTGCAGCACTGCCATGCTGCTGTGCCCCTTCAAGGAGGCTGGCTGCAAGCACCGGGTGAGTGTGTCCCTGTGAGCGTCCTTGTGCTGTCCCCATGTGCCCCACGGCATCCCCATACCTTCCTGCTGTCCTGTCCCCTCTGGTGGCCATATTCTGCTCTGTCCCATCCATGGCATCCCCATCCCTGTCCTGCCTCATCACTATTTCCCTTTGCCACCCCAGTGTCCCCATGACATCCCAACGAGGCGTCCCTGTGCCACCTCTATGTCCCTACAGCATCCCTGTGCCATCCTGCTGCAGTACCACCACACTCCAACGCCATCTCCGTGACAACCTCACAGCATCCTTCTCCCATCCTGTCCCTGCTGACATTCCCATTGTCCCCGCAGTGCCCCAAGCTGGCCATGGGCCGTCACCTGGAGGACAGCACCAAGGTACATCTGGGCATGGTGTGCGCGCTGGTGAGCCGGCAGCGTCAGGAGATCCTGGAGCTGCGTCGGGACGTGGAGGAGCTGTCGGTGAGCAGCGACGGGACCCTCATCTGGAAGATCTCCGACTACACCCGCAAGCTGCAGGAAGCCAAAGCCCGCAGCAACTACGAGTTCTTCAGCCCCCCTTTCTACACCCACAAGTACGGATACAAGCTCCAGGTCTCGGCTTTCCTTAACGGCAATGGGAGCGGGGAGAGCAGCCACCTCTCCGTGTACATCCGCGTGCTGCCGGGCGAGTACGACAACCTGCTGGAGTGGCCCTTCTCCTACCGCGTCACCTTCTCCCTGCTGGACCAGAGCGACCCTTCGCTCTCCAAGCCCCAGCACATCACCGAGACCTTCCACCCCGATCCCAACTGGAAGAACTTCCAGAAGCCGGGAGCGTCGCGCAGCTCCCTGGACGAGAGCACCCTGGGCTTCGGATACCCCAAGTTCATCTCCCACGAGGACATCAAGAAGCGGAACTACGTGCGGGATAACGCCATCTTCATCAAAGCCTCGGTGGAGATACCCCAGAAGATCCTGGCCTGAGCCCTTGGGGCTCCATGGGGGGACAGGACATGAGTTGGGCACCCGCCATGGGGTGCCCCATTTGGTGCTGAGCCCCTGCCTGCCGCTCGGGTGGGCGGGGATGGGGCTGCTTCCCCATGTCCATCCCAGGGCTGGGACCCTGCTGCAGCCCCTTTTCAGGTGCTTGGGGGGGGTGTTGGGGGGCTGGGACCCCCGAGCTCCCTCATGGGGTGCCCGGTCTCAATGGGGACCCCCTGCCCAGAGCCATATTTTGTAAGCTGGTGCCCCCCGGGAGCACGGTTGTTATTTATTACCCCGGGCCCCCCTCCCCTCCTCTTGTTTTTGGTCAATAAACATCTCTTGTATTTATTATGGTCCATCGAAGCTCATTCCTCTGCCTGGGCGAGGATGTGGGGGGACCCCTGTGCACTGCCCCCCCCCCCCAGCAACAGCGTGCTCATGGTGCAGCCATTGGGCTGGGGGGCTCGGAGGGGGTAATCCCTGACCCACATCCCGGCAGCAGATGGGTCAGATGGAGACGGATAACTCAGTAATCACCAGCAATGGGATGTGCTGGGGGTGTCCCCAGGCCTGGGGTGTCCTTCAGCCCCCCCCCCCCAGCCAAGCCAATTACACCCCTGGGGGGAGCAGGGACTTCGTACAAGGGGGTGGGTAATGGTGGAGGGCACTGGGGGTGCTCTGGGGGGGTCTCAGGGATGTGGTGTCCTTCCTCCCCCCCCCCCCCCCCCCGAATCACCCCAGCGGCAATGGAGGTGTCACATCTCTGCAGCCTAATCCCACAATTGCATTAGTGCTGCTCAGGCTTAATGTAATTAGCGCCTAATTAGCTGCACCCGCGGCTGGGCTGGGCTGGAGGGCGCTAGGGTGTGCCCATACCTCATGTCCCCCCCCATCATCAGCCCGTGCTGTAGCCCATTCTGATGCCAAGAATTACCCTGTTTTGGTGCCCAACATCAGTTCATTCTGGAGCTCAGAATCAGCCCATCCTGGTGCCCAACATCAGTTCATTCTGTCGCCCAGCATCAGCCCATGCTGGTGCCCAACATCAGTTCATTCTGTCGCCCAGCATCAGCCCATACTGGTGCCCAACATCAGTTCATTCTGTCGCCCAGCATCAGCCCATGCTGGTACCCAACATCAGTTCATTCTGTCGCCCAGCATCAGCCCATGCTGGTACCCAACATCAGTTCATTCTGTCGCCCAGCATCAGCCCATACTGGTGCCCAGATCCAGCCCATTTGGGCGCCCAGAATCACCGCATGCTGCCGCCCAGCACGAGTCTGCACTGGGGCCCGGCATCAGCCCGCGCTGCGCTCCCCCTTCCTCATTCCCCGGGCTTCCGCCCAGTGCTCGACTCGGTGGCGCCGCCTCGCGGTGTCTTTTGGTTTCACCCCAGACCCCGCACTCGGGCCCGTTCTCGTTTGATTTTGCCTCCTGCAGACCCTTATGCTGCTGTTTTACTGCTTCCTCGAGCTAGGTGAGGGCGAACTCATCATCCAATCCCTCTCCGCATATATCTTACCTTTATATATGCATTTATAGTTATATTTTTATATATATATTATATACAGTTATATCTATATACATAATCAATACACACACATACATAATGTATAGACATACATATATATATTTACATATATACACACACGCATCTACACATATGTATACACACACTGTATAAGAGCTGTCCCATTTATACACCACAGCAGGGTGTTGGCATTCCCTTGTGCACCCCAATTATTATTATTAATATTAATATTACAATATAGTATAATATATACAATTATGATATAATAACATAATAGTTATTATATATCACATATCTTATTGTAGTTTACATGATATATAATAATTATGATATTATTAAAATATAATATATTATAAATAATAATAATGATGAAGAAAACTCCCACGTAGTTATTTGTGACCTAAAGGCTTTATGACCTAATGCTATTGTGGGCAGTGCTGTTCGCTGAAGCCTGTGCTCATTCAAAGCCCACGCGAGGGGAAAACCAACCCCAGGGAGCTGGGAGCTGCTCAGAGCTCCGGATCCATCCCTCTGCTTCCCCTGCTTGGGGTTTACTCCCTTTTCTTTCCCCTCTCCAGCCACTAACGTGGTATTTGCCATCAGGTGCCGCTCTCCAGTAGCTCTGATGAGCACCACTGCACAGCTCCATTTATCCTGGCACGTCGCAGCCGGAGCCACGTCTCCGTGCGGTGCCTGGCTGGAAATGTCAACCGGATCTTGAAGCACCTCTTAACCTTCACGTGTTTGGAGCAATTCCCCTGCAAGCCCCTGTCTGCGGCGCAGGAGGAGGAGATGCTCTTAATATTCATGGGGGAGAGGGAGAAAGAAAATGGATTTGCTACTAAATTTAGCCTCAAATTTCGAGCTTAAAAATAAACTTCCTGGGAAGTTGTTGGCTTGAAGGTTCATTCTAAAGGCCCAGCAGCTTTCAGCATGGTCCCTGCTGCACTGGGCCAACGCAGCTTGGACCCTGGGTGGGTAGTACATGAGATGCTCGAGCCAGTGGGGAAAGTGTTATTAAAGACCCTGGAAACGGAGGGGCTGGAGCTTAGTTTAAGACCCCAACCACACCGAGATGCTCCTATTTAACTGAACACCAAATCCTTTTCACACCTTACAGAACCTTTTCTATATAGATAAGGAGAATTTTTGGCAAAACCCACTTCATCTGCTGCTCTTCATCTATTGCTGGCAGAGCCCTCATTTGTGCCAATTATTGCCACTCCCCGCCAAGATGCAAACCCAGACATTAATATTTCACCAGGAGAAAAAACACAAGGGCAATTTGCTGTCACATCCCTCATTATGCACTCCAGACAGGGTCCCACCCTCACCCAGGACCGAGCGGTTTGAGGGTGGTGAAGGAGGAGGGGTTTATCCTGGTTAAATCCTGGTGTGATTTCACCGCTGAGGCCATCTGAGTTAATGCTTTGTACCCAATTGCCTGGAAATGAACTGAAGTAGATTAAATACTCCAGTAATTTTATTGCAATTTGGCCTTGTTGAACATTGGAAGAGCATCCAACAGCGGCTGGTGTCCAACACCAGCTTCCCCAGGCAAGTCCTGAGGAGCTGATTTCAGCGTGCCCCTTTCCTGGGGCTCCTCTTCACTGACCAGATTTCAGCTCCTCTCCATCGCAAGGCAACGTGCTGCTGGGTTTTGGCACTGAACACCTCGGGGTGTTGCTGACCCCTCCATGTTCGCATCCTTCTGACACCCACCACGGTACAGTGAGCTCAGCGCAGGGGGAAAAGACCAAACACAGCCTTTAAATCTTCAGAAGAAACCCCTGTTTGGCCCTAAGGGAGAAGCTTTAAAAGGCTGGATCTTACTCTGTTGTATGCCAGAGGCCTTAAGCTTAGTTGTGGCTGCAGGCTGCTCACACCAAAGTCCCCACTGGCTCATTATTGCTGCAGTAAACAGGTCTACCTACCTGCAAAGACAGTGCTGCAGAAGGGATTCCTCCTGCTGGGGGCAGATGAAGATGCTACCAAAGATGCTCCAGTGATCGCAGGACAGAGGATTCTGAAGCTCTGTCTCTGTATGGTGGGCAGATGGATGGGGGCTGCTCTAAGCTGCCTGGTTTACCCCAAGATTCTGGAGGAGCACGTGCAATACAAATACATTTCCCAGTATCTAGGAAAAGTGGAGACAGTGTGAAAGGTGTTAGCTTGGTGTCTGCAAGATTGACACTCCAGCACAGAGAGATGGAGTTTGAGTTGCTGCATCATTCTGGGATGAAAGTATAGGTTAAATTAGATATACATATATATAGAGGGGGGAGAAAACCTTCTACAGCTGCAGAGGGGTCTCTTCAGAATGGGTCTACAAATGTAATGAACCCCCTTTATACTTTGGTATGATGCTAACAAGCAGCACTGAGTTCATTACACACGCTGGGAGGTCAGCACTTCCAAGGGCAGGCACTTCTCAGTCCAGCTTTAGCAGCCCTCCATCTCCCGAAGACACTTCCCTCCTGGGCTGGGAAGATGTGCCAAAACCCTCTCCGAGTTCACCTTGCCAGGACTTAAACCCCCTCGTGGATTCCTCCTCCTTTCAGTGAAGTATTTCAGCCCCTTTCTTGCTCTGCCATTTTGTGCATCTTCTGTTTCCCAGCCCTTCTTGATGCTTTGATCCAAGGCGGCCATACCTGATGCATTCCCACCCCAGCAGCCCATGGAGACCCCTCCCCACACTCCCACCCCATGCCACACAAGCCCCACGCACAGCATGAACCCAGCAGAAGGGGCAGAGGGATCAGGCCTCTCTTATTTTCCCTGCAGACAAGCGGGAATTGCGGCTGGACCTGTAGCACACAAGCAGCAGTGTTCATAATGTCTGCGGTTTAATCAAACCCAGCAACAATTCCCAGTTCTCTTCCCAGCAAGCATTCCTGTCCTGGTTCCTACGGGAGCGGCCGAGTCCCATGGACATGAGCTTTTCATATTGTAAAGCTTAAGGAAAATGCACGAGTGTCTATAAAATGTTAACTCTGGGCTCTAACAAAGCGGGTTTGGGATTGAACAGCTTCAAAGCTTCAGCTGGAAACGCATGTCAGCAATGGAAGCTTCCTCGTGGAAGGCTTTACACTGCTTTCACGTTCATCCCCCTTAGGATCTATGCAATGTCCACTTCCAGCTGGAGGAACCATCAGAATGATGATGTTCCGCTAAAGCAATGTGGTGCTGCTGAAGGGGAAAGATTTCAGTGGTGATGAGGCAATGGAAATAGCTGAGGAAAACACGTGGCAACACCTCAGTCTTTCCCCAAGGAGCAGAACTGCCATTCCAAGGACCCGTGAGGGGAACAGGAGCCTTGTACTGGAGCTGGAGCTCAGGGAGCCGCCAGCCTACAGACAGACAAGCTGAGCATTGCATGGAGCCCAAAGGCTTGTGCTGATCCACACCAGGGAGAACTCAGGGTGAGGATGTGGCCCTGGCCCTTCTCTTTACTTCCACACTACACCAGGCAGAAATAAGCCCATATAGGAACAAGGGATTCCAGCAGAGCACAACTCCTGCCATGTACAGGACCATCAGCCTCGGGCTTGTGCCTCCTGTGCTCTTCCCTTTGGGAGTGACAGTGGCATGGTTGGACCCCAAAAGTGGCACCCGGGAATGAGGCAGGTCATGGTTTGCGTTTCTCTGTAGAGGAGGTGTGGTGGGGAAGGCAAAGGAAAGAGGAGCCGGCCAGCACCAGGCTGTGGCTGAAGTGAAAAGGTCGGCTGGAAAGAAAAATCTCACTCCTAGAACAAAAGGCAGCATTTCAGTATATTTTAATAGTAAAATGATTCCCATTTTTCAAGCAATGTCCCACCTGGATCAATCTCAGGAGTATTTTTTGCTTCCCGGTCCTGCTGCCCCGGGGCAAAGTCTCAGAGGTCACAGCTCTCCCTGTGCCTGCCCCTGCAGAACGATCCCAAACACCTCCCAGGCCTCAAAACCACTTCCACAAACAGCACGACACGGGACTCTACTCGGTCTCTCTCTCACAGAAGAGCAGGAGGCAACAAAATCAGCTTTTAATAACAGTCTGGGTTGAGATTTGCAGCAGGCTACTGAACAGAGGAGACGCCAGTAGTTTATTTAGTAAAAAGGAAAGGATTCAGGTAGCAGAACTAACTCAGCAGGTTAAAGTCATCGCACAGCCCTAGATCGGTTCAGGAGGGGGAGGATGGGGGGAGACGGCGGGGAAGACCAGTAAGGGGAGCAGCTTCAGACTCAAACCTTGGCTTCCACTATCATGTATTGAGAAAAATATTGCATGAAAAGCCTCAGGGTTTTAGTTCTTTCATAGATGTATATTTACCAGTTTTCACAAAGACTGCAGGAATACGATTATAAACAATAAATTAGGACTTCATGTTGCTATCATTTGGCATAACACAATCAGGCAAGTCTTCCTTTTCTGTTTTTAAATATAAGGCAACACAAGCCAACACATAATTTAATCCGTCTTTAGTCAAATTGCTTCACTTTGCTAAAAGAGTTCCCACTAAAGAACGGTTTAGAGTACACTTCAAGGGATTTAAATAATGCCGTAAGTGTACTACCTTACGCAAGGAGTCAGGAAACGTACTCTGCTAAGCTTTGAAACCTAAGGAGTTGTTACAGCCCAGGACTACACGTCTAACTTAAAAAAATACAAAGAAATGTCTCCTAATTTCTCCATTTACCCCAAAACTTGGAAAGAATCTCTAGCCAACTATAGGACACCACTCCAAACCGGTCACTTCTCTCTTTTTTTGTTCTTTTGTGTGTGTTTTTAACTTTCCTATGATGTCTTTTAAGATCGCTTTTTCTCTTTGAAACCATGCTCGTGGAGGAAAAGTTCAAGGAGCAAATACTTAAGGCTTTGTTTGTTTCCAAGGGCTGTGAGGGAGGCCAGTGGATGGCAGAGGCCAAGTGGGTTCACCCATACACAATGCTACTCAAACCCACACTACCAGGCGACATTCATACAGAAATATTACACTTAAAAGTTACAGTGTAGAGCAATAGTTTTTAGCCAGTGTACATATAAAGAATCAATGCATTTTTTTATTAATTTTTTCTCTTTTTTTCTCTTTTTTTTTTTAATTTCCAAACTTGATTGTGATCATTATGTTCAAGTATTGGTCTCATTAATAGGGAGAATTTTCTACTTACAAGAAATCCGGCTGTTAGAAAGGAAAAGGTGTGCTGTGGTAACGCTAAGGGGAACAAGACGCTGAGGTTACTCAATAGTTAGTGTCCTATGGTCACCGACTCGATTAGCTGCTGGAAGTGATGTGGGAAAGGAACAAGAGGAGTTAGGCACCGAGACCCTGGGATAAAGGGATGCTAGAAAGAGCTTTGCTAATCCCCAGGGAGAGGAATTGTTCTGTTAAACCTGCTGTGGGGTTCTGAAGGAGAGGAATACGGGACCACTGGTCCCATGGTGGCTCATGAGCAGAGCTTCGCAGCAATGGGACTGTGCCACGCTGCCCCGAGCACTGATTATGTCTCCTCACCCTGAAATTCATTTTAGCTACCAAAAAGCTGAACCCTTTTTGGAGTCATCAGTGGGTCTGGATTCCTTCACATCAGGACAGCCAGACTCCTAGCAGCGAGGGGTTCAGACAAAGCTAGCTCTTAGGCAAAAAGGGAGTGGGGAAGGGAAATACGATGCAGAGAAAAGGCAGCTACCTATGGCAGCTATGCTGCCTCCTAAACTCACCCTTCCCCCCTTCTCCATACCCTGGTCTGCAAAAGAAAGAAGTGTCAGAAATACCTGCCGGAGACTTTTGACAAAGTCTAAAATGACAAAGGTGGGCAAGGAAGAGTTGAAAAGCTTCTTCCTATATTAATGCCCAAATACATCCCTGTAGCTAGCTCATTTCAAACACAGGCTTCTTTTTCAATTAAACAGGCCTCTAGACAGTGCAAATGGTCAATGTTTAATGCATTAATGAAATGGGCTTTCGGCTGAAAATAAGCCCTGCTTCCTGACAAATCCTCTTGCTCTTAATCTTCAGAGGAAATGGAGATGGAAATTTAAGCAGCTACACTACCTTGCTCTTCATGGAGCTGGCAAAACCCTGAAGCAACTCAACATCAGTCCAGCAAGGAGCTGCTAAGCAGAAGCTGCACAGAAGGGGGGGGTCTATGGTGAGGAAAGGGCTGTGGTGTGAAGTAGTGTAATGAAATCCTCTGACACAAAAGGTGTGTTAAATATCTGATACAGAAAGGAGATAGGTAACAAGCAAGCAAAGCTTTTAAATATACAGTATGTCGTCTTCTGAGGATTACTATAATGATCACACAAGTTTGCAAGTTAAAAATGCCTTGCTTATTAATTAAAATTAAGACTAAACCTCTATGTTTCTTTTCATCTGTGAAAGTGACTGCAGCTTATCTATACCCTGGGTGTTGAATATGAAGATTTCGACTATCGGTTGGTTCAGGTGCTCGGTTCATGGGAGGCCGATGGACTTTTCCCAGCACGGCCATGCTCTGATCTCTGAAGCAGGACTGCTGGAAGTCCCCACTTAGGTAATCCATGGTCTGCATCACATTATTCTGGCTGGATGGGCCAGCTCCAGCTCTGTAATGAGTTCCTCCTGCACAATCTAGCGGTGCTCCTGCTGGCTGTCCCCCGTGGAAAGGCATGGCGAGGTCCTGGGACCCAGAGCTGTCACTGTTGGGGGTGGGCAGAATGTTATTCCAGATGGGCTGGAAATAGTGCCCATTGGTATATGGCAAGGGTCCCTGCAACCCGTTCACAGGTGGAGAAGGTGTAGGCTTCTCGATGGGGGGCTTCAAGCTGAAGGACTGGCCCATGCACAGTTCTTGAGGGTAGTTTGAAGTTTTGACAGGGAAGCTCTGCCCGGTGATCTCTCTCTGAGGGTGCTTCCCTGCGAGTCCAGCAGGCCCAGCAGCATCCCCACACATTTGCTGCAGATGTGCAAGCTGGTGCTGGTTCCACGCAACCGATTTGATTTCATTCTGGTACGCGGGTGGCACCCTGTTAATATTCACCATGGGCACATTAACAGAGGCAGGAGGAATAGCAGCAGCAGCATGATCTACAGGGTTAACTACACAGGAAGGCATGGGTGTAGGGACATTGTGAGTAGATACCCTGGTACTTGCATTGATAAGCAGGTTGCGACTTATAGGGCTGGGGTTTGCAATCTGTCCCTCACACACTGAGGTAGTGCTAATGCCAGCTCTGGCCTGGCAGAACTGGTTAATCTGGTGCACAATGCTGCTCAGGTCCGGTGGCTGGTTCTGCTGCAGGGTGGCAGCCATAGAGAGGGGAATGGTTGAGGTAGACACGGTCACATTCGGCGGCGCGTCTGCATCCGGCATCTTTCTGCTTCCATGTAAACCCGGCTGCAGCAAAGGATTTGGGGGGTGCTGCAGAGTCTGGTGTGCCATGGTCTGAGGATGCTGCAAGCCCTGAGGCTGCTGCATGTTCTGAGGGTGCGGCAGCGCCTGCGGCTGCGGGATCCCCTGAGGGTGCGGTAAGCTTTGTGGCTGGGGTATACCCTGAGGGTGCTGCAAAGTCTGTGGCTGCGGGATACTCTGGGGGTGCTGCAAAGTCTGTGCATGCTGGAGAGCCTGCTGGCGAGCGAGCGCCTGGGGGTGGGTTAAAGTGCTAGGTGCAACGTAAGGGGTGGAAGGGGGATTCATCATTGCTTCCGGCAGCAGGCGCGTGCGTGTCCCGTCAAAGTCTTTGATAATTCCTTTTGCTGGAGATTTGACTATCGCCAGGAGGCCCGTTTTGGTGGTGGCCTGAGATGGGTAAGGACTGTACCTCTGGCCCGAAGTATCAAGTCCGTTCACAGTACGGCGTATGTGTTTCCTCTGGGGAACCTTGACACTGTTTGGAAAGATTTTTATAGTCAGTGGGTTGTTGGCGACCTTCTTAGCATAAGCATCCAATTCTGCTGGGGTAGGATACTGTGCAGATCTCATTTTCTGTGTAGTGTCCCCTGTGGAGAAAAGGAAAATCATCAATACCGATCCTGGCAATCAAAGGATCAAGCCCAGGGCAAGACAGTTGCACAACAAGAGTAGAAAATCTCCAAGGAATCAAGAGGCAAGAACCTCATCTTCCCAGACCAGCGGGTCACGTACCAGAGGCCTCATTCCCTTTATTACCTGGTGACCAACACAAGCCCCAGCTCAGCTTAAGGCAAGACCTGCCTATGGGAGCAAAACAAAAACTGTTTTCATCAGAGTATGTTCATAGTTGGGCAAAACCAGGTAACGTGCTATGAACATTGGGTTGTCTCCAGCTTGAAATACTTCTCACAGCTTGTGGTAGTGGCCTACTTTCTAGTTTCTTAATTTAAGGCTGCCTCCCCTACGGCTCTTCAAGGCCTTCTCAGTATCTTTACCATGTAACTGAAAATCAGAAAGTTATGAATTAAACATTAAACCCATATAAGGCTGAGGTGGGAACCATACTGTGGTGGGTTGGCCCTGGCTGGACTCCAGGTGCCCACCAAAGCTGCTGCACCATTCGCCTCCTCAGTTGGACAGGGGAGAGAAAATAGAATAAAAGGCTCCTGGGTTGAGATAAGGACAGGGAGGGATCACTCAGCAGTCACCATCACAGGTAAAACAGACTCGACTTGGGGAAATTAGTTTATTACCCATCAAATCAGAGTAGGAAAATGAGAAATAGAAACTAAATCTTCCCCCCCAGCCCTCCCTTGCTCCGAGCTCAGCTTCATTTCTCATTTTCTCTACCCCCTCCCACCCAGTGGTGCAGGGGAACTGGGGTTGTGGTCAGTTCATCACACATTGTCTTGCTGCTCCTTCCTCTTCAGGGAAGGACTCCTCACACTCCTCCACTACTTCAGCGTTGGGGTCCCTTCCCACCGGACAAAGTCCTCCATGAACTTCTCCAACATGAGTCAGTCTCACAGGCTGCAGTCCCTCCATAACACACTGTTCCAGCGTTGTGTCCCCCACAAGGACACAAGTCCTGCAGCAAACCTGCTCCAGCGTGGGCTTCCCACAGGGTCACAGACTCCTTTGGGCAACCCCCTGCCTGGTGTTGAGTCCTCCATGGGCTGCAGGTGGATCTCTGCTCCACCATGGTCTTCCATGAGCTGCAGGGCACAGCCTGTCTCACCATAGTCCTCACCATGGGCTGTAGGGAGAATCTCTGCTCTGGTGCCTGGAGCACCTTCTCCCCCCCTTCTGCAGTGACCTCAGTGTCTGCAGAGCCTTTAATCTCACTTCTCTCCAGATGCAGTTCTGCAGTTTCCCCCCCTCCTCTTCTTAAATACATTATCCCAGAGATGCTGCCACCATCACTGACTGGGCTTGGCCTTGCCCAGCAGCAGGTTCCCCTCGGTTCCATCAGGCATAGAGGAAGCTTCTCACAGAAGCTAATCCTGTAGCCTCCCTCCCCCCCCAACCCTTGGCATGGAAGCCCAGCACACATCTGAAACCCTTCAGCTCAAGCTTCCATTTACATCTGAGCTCTTTTCTAGATGCTGACATCTGAAAGCACTTTGAGTGTCTTTTTGTCCATTAAGAAGCCCTTGTCAGTCCAAGTTCAGCAAATGGAAGGAGGCTCCACATGCACTATTTTATGGCTTGCAATTATTTCTTCAGCATGGCACCTTGCTAAGGACAGCATCCTCATATCACACAGCAATCTGACAGGATATCCTCACAAGATTAAAGATATGCTACTGCCCAGACACAGACAAAAGACGTGTGAAGACAGGGGTGTGGGGTTACTCTGATGTAGCAGATACCTATCTTGCCCACAAGCTCCAACTGCTTCTGGAAAGAACTTTAGACATGATGGGAAATGCCTGTGCCTCTCTTGCTATAATCATATTCCAAGCAAAGCTGGGCCATTCCATCTCTGCTTCTCTTAAATGACTGCCTCCAAAAGACTCCTGAATACATGAGTACCCAGCATTTCTCTCGGCATCCTGCAGCTTCCAATCATCACAGGTGAGGGAGAGCAGCACTGCTCTAAGAGCACTCACTTTCAGAAAGTTAAGGGTCAGAAAATGGATACCCGAAGAAAGGATAATTATAGAAATGTTAAAAGTGTCTTTTGTGACATAAGCAGCTTCGCAAGCAGGTTGTCCTGCAGCTCTAGCACAGGCACGTACCACAGCACCAGTTGTACTCTTTACTCCCTGCGCTGTCCAAACACCAGCATTCACTACCCTTTCTCTTCATCAAAGGAAATACTTGTTTGATATCAACCTGAACGTCCCCTCTGTTCGTATCCCTGTACCTGTCGCTGCAGGCAGGTGGTTTATATCTATCCTTTCGAGTGAGCTCCCAGCGGAGAGAAGAGCTTAGGAATGGCATTCACCTTTTCCTCAAAGGCAAAGCCTTCATGAACTCCCAACCTTTCATTCTTAGCGCTGCCCATGTTCATAAAGTTCTGTTTCTTCCCCAAGAGATGACCCTTGCAACTCACCATCAGAGGGGAACCACTGACAACAGACAAAGGAACCCACATTTGGCTGTGTAATGGTTTACATTATGCTCGCGGCATTGTCACATGAAGCTTTCATTTCCAGACGAAAAACTAAGCAGATACTTTAGGACACCTTCACCACCAAAATTTCTCAGCCTGGTTTACATTCCTATAGGCATATTATCAAATGAGGTGGTAAACACTAAGCAGATACACTAAGTATTCTTTCACTCAAGGACCTATTCTGTTATACAAACCACGATGGAAGCTTTTAGAAAGCAGCTAAAACATTGATGTTTGAACAGGCTGCAGCTATCAGTTGCAACACATCTGTAATCCCAATCTGGAAGTGCTCCTTCCTCTGATGAAAGAAAATAACCCCTCAGTTATACTTAAATGACGCACTAACATCAAGTTTGGCATCCTACCAAATGGCAAACCATCTTTTAAATCCCATTCATCACTTCAAACAGCGCCCATTTTGCGTACAGCTGAGATTATGCTCCTTGTACTATGAACTCAGTCATTCTACTTAGGCCTGAAGGTGATGTATTTCTGAGTGTCCCAATGTGCTGCTTAAAATGTGCTTTGCTAGTAGCTCCATAGGTAAGATTCAATGACTGTAATAATTAAGACAGTAACAAATTAGGAGAAAAGCATTATGGGATGAGCAACAGTCTGAGTATCCCCTACAAATACCCTACAAACCAGCAAAAATCAAGTAGGTCTGGTAACTAAGTGAATGGAAAACCAGCTAGAACAGACCAAAAGGAAATGCTGGTATTAGAATATGCTCATCATTCATGTGCAAGAATTCAGGCCATCAAATGATGAGGCGGATGGCAGATAAGAAACTACATTAAGAAAACAAAGGGATGAGCTCCGCAAAGCTACCTAATGGTAAATGCCAGGCAGAATACTTTTGTTGGAAAGTAATTATTTCATGTGTACTGTAAGGTAAAGCTGCGCATGTGAGCAATTACCCCAGTAAATTGGTGAGATGCAAGTTCACACTCCTGCTAATCCCGTGGCAACCAACTCATCTGGTCACAGCCCTGTGCGCCTCTCACTGCTGGAGCTATTTATATCATGAAATGAGATTTCTCTGCCTCACCTCAGCACCAATGAAACATCTTTCAAGTGCATTTCACAAGAAGGTTTTAAAACGCACTGCTTTTCAAAGTGCCCACGGTTAAATTTTCATTAACGTTAAACAACATACAAACAGGCTTTCAGGATGCCTACCCTAACGAGAGCATCCGCGCTTGGATGAGCCAAAACCCGCTGCGCCCATCTTCTGCATAAAAATCTCAGTTGCTACAGGTTTTACAGAAAGAGACGTCACCCCTCGAAAGGACTCTATTTTGGTGATGACCCCAGATTCAGTGCCAACCTGCTCTTTTCTCTTCTGTCCGTCCGTCCGTCCGTCCATCCATCCATCCATCCACCACCCACCCACCCCAACAAGAGCTCTCCAAGAAGCACCTTTCACCTTGACTTTACACCTCTGTTGTAAAAATCACCCTTTCTTACTCAGACCTTGCACCACTGCTTCTATATATGACAGCAACTGCAGAAACTGCCCAAACAGACTTGAGCATCCCGATTAACCGGTCAGGTTTCTTACTGGAGTCACTGAGAAAACCCCTGTGTGGATAAGGATGAATTTCAGGGGGAGCCTTTCCTGTGATGCAGACTGGAATTCAAAGTAAAATACTGGAACTGGAAGTCCTGTAGTGATCAGTTTGAAAGGAAAAAATACGTGCATACTTATCTTCAAAACTCCTACTGCACAGACCAGCTTTAAGAAAAAAGCCTCTTATTTGAAAGGGAGGAGAAAAAAAAAAAGCTAATTGAGCTAATGTGGATTTTGAAGCATTAATAAAAAGTCTAATCTGGAAAACTACACTTACAAATTATTAATACAAACACTGTAAATCTGAATAAAGGTTATCATGTGGAGTTCTGTGCCTTTCATAAAGGCAATAGCATTATTATTAAAGCCCACTTCCAACCCCCCAAAGTCACAAGTCACTGTTCATTAAAAATGCTCATTAAGTCAGCTCTGCTTTGGCCAAGGGCTAGACTGCTTGTGCATATACAGTATGGAGAGAAATGCACCAATTAATCTTACACACATCTGCAGCAGGGGTGAGCAAGGTCTGTAAAAGCAGTTTCATTTTCCATATAAATCAGAACAAACTGGAACAGCTGAGCATTCCCACTGCCTGCCAGCTACTTTATGTCCTCAATTCTTTCAAATGCAGCACCCGGAGCTCTTCCCTAAGCAGGATACAGAGATGCTTTCAGCAAGGGGATAAGCAGTTCTCAGAAACAGCATCAGGTACCCTCAGATTAAGAAACTGCCCACGTATCAGCATGTTGCCTTGTAATTAGCAAATACCTGATTTATGCACAGCTACCCTCACATGAACCTCAACAACTTGCTTTCAGAACTAAGCTTTCTGACCCACCAAAAGAAGCTTCATGTGATGCAAGGACCTCGGCACGTTTTCGCCACAACAGCCTACTTTTGAATAAACATCAGTCAGCAAAGCTTGAACTGGAAATGGGAAAGAAAAAGGAGAGGTGCCCAGTTTCATGCCACCTAAGGAAGTCCTTTTGTGAGTACAGATTTTTACTATTGCTGGAAGTGTCATTACAATCACCAAGCTTTTGGAGTTGGCATAAGTGCTCTGCAAGTGCTGAGGTGCACACGTGTACATGAACAGTGTCATTCATTTCTGGCAGGATCAGAACTTTGAGCATGTCACCTTAATTGCAAAATTATCTTACCTAGTTTTCATCACAAGCCTTAAAATACTAACGACTTGAGCTACAAATGGACTGTAAACTGCTTGGGTTTCAAAGAGCAATGAGTCCATCAGCAAAATGAAGGTACAGAGATCTCCCAATGTACATATCAAACACGACAGCCAGGTCACAGCCCTAAGAACCAAGTACACAGATCTTACCTAGAAACCTTGGTATTTCTGCAATTTCAGCTGAACAATCAATGTGCAAAAGAGGAGACACAGAGTGAGATTTAACACAAATCTCTAGCCAGTGACCTTACATTCCCCAGCATAAGTTGCTCTAAAAAACAGTACTACACCCATCAAAAAAATGACTGGAGGTATCAAAAAAGGATTCTCAAGAACTCTGCAGACATCTTTTCAGAGGCACCAAAGAGACGTCAGAAAGAAGACGGAAACTTTGAACTTTAGTTATTTGGGCTAGATCACCAATACTTGCAATATATGCCCCAGGTATGTAGAACAATAGAGCTGCTGACCTCAAAAGGTTTGCATTAGCCTGATCCAACTTTTATTGGTTTCTAGGAGTAATTAAACGACTGGAAGTGAAAAAGAGTCAGGAAAAAGTTGTGTGAAGAAGCAAGTCAGCTGGCACAGCACAAAATGTTTCCAGCACAGAGGCACGAATCTCACAGAAAACCTCACTTGCATTTCATCTTGCTGTGGTTAAAATTAACCTTTATAAAGCCAGGAAAGTGGGGGGAGAGCTTGCTGCACACACGTGAACCTCCACAGCCATTTCTCAAAGCCATTATTGATGGATGCCTTGAAGGCATAACAAAAGAAAGACTCTAACATTAAACAGTTTTTCCACTGTACCCTAAATGTTTATGTCAGAGCTGTACCAGAGCCAGATTTAACAGTTAACCACATCCTGCAGACAAAACGTCACTCACATTTCTGAAGTCCAGTGTTCATCTGCGTGTAAGAAAGAAGCTGAAAGGAGAGGTCACCTGGTCCTGGCAGACAGGCCAGCATGGCAGACAGGCACTAACACAACATGGGGCATTCACTCCTCTGCACACTGCAACAACAGAGAGACAATTCAAAGTTATAATACAAGGAGGAACAGAGAAAAGAAAGCGGCAAAGAGCCATCCCTGGGTGAAGGCCTGACCAAGCACAGATGTGCAACCGCTGCTCCAGTCCTTTCTGCATCTCATAACGGTAATGGCCATGATTCAAGAAGTGGGTCACCTGCAGGGTTCTAACTAAAATAGCTGTCTCACTCTCCTCTGCTGCTTGACGCACAGAGGATAACCCATAACTCCATCCTCAGATTTCAAAGGTGCTTGTTATGAATGGTACAGAAACCACCATCACTCATTTGCACTGTATTGAAATGTGCTGGCTATCAACCAAGCGTAGCCAAAGCAAGTCCTCTGGAGAAATCCTGTCAACTGCTCTTTTACATTTAATAAAAAGGCACGCCATGCATAAATTGAAGGCAAAGTATGCAGCACTCTGCCTCGTGGCAAGATTAAGCTGCATGCTACAGCTTGTAATTTCTGTGGTCCATTAGGCTGGGAGATGAATGGCTACAACTTCCTTCATTTCATAGGAGACTCGCTAACCTGGGTTAGACAAACAGCCAGACGTGCCTCCTGCACAAAGCAGCTGCAGAGGTGCCACCAGCCTCTGCTGCAGAGGTTCAGCAGTTAGGAAATCAAACCTCAACACAAATGCACAGAGCACTAAAGCTCTTTTATACACAAACAGTGCATGGCTGCCCTCATATCCCATCACCGGTGTACAAAGGGGGGGGGGGGGGCTCTCAACAAACCTCACTCAGGCTCAAAGGCTCCCAGCTGGAATTATGGAGAGATATTTAAGGTGGAACAAGGTCGCAAGAAGCCTCCTGGTCCAGGACCTTGCCCAGATCCCCTCTGCCACAGCAGCTGGGGCAAGCCACAGCCAGCCACAAGCACTTTAGAACGCTCTGGGAAACAGGGTGGCTGAGCCAAACTGGAGAAATCAATTGACTTCTCTTCCGTGCCCAAGCACTGGTGCAGCTCTACAGGGAGTACTTTTGCCAAAACACCTGAGGAACAGCCAGAAAGGCCTTGGGGTTCGTTATATGACCCCCAAGACATGGCAAGAGTTGAAAGCTTCAAAAGTCATAGGCTGATTTAATTTCAGTCAGTTTCATAAACCCCAATCCAAGCAACTGGGGAGGCATTCAAAGGCCAAAAGATGAGAAACAGAAAGCTCGAGACTGGTGTGAGAAGCCACAGAGGCCACTTCAGAGTCACACTGCTGAGGACTGCACAAAGAACATAAACCCTTCGGATGACACCTGATGTGGCAAAGTCAATGCTGTGTCCTGGATAGCCCCACCGCCTTCATGCTCCAGAAAGCTCCAAAATCAGACTTCTCTACAGGGATGTTTTAATGACTTTAATTCGAAACTCAACCACAGACCACCCAAGGAACACTTGCACCAGCGCAGCAAACAGCACAGACTTAAAGCTTTCCTGTAGCACAGCAATTACTCGCTGTGTAGAACTCATTAGCTCCATGTTTACATCCTTGGTTCAACATGCAAAGGTTGATTAAACCAACGGCCAACAAAACCTCACACAAACATTAATTTATGAGAACTTCTGCATCTTCCCTGTGTGAGAGCTCTCAAATCTGAGTGTTGCTAAGTGAGCCCGCTGGGTGCCACCGAGACTAACAAAAATAGGTTTGGGCACTGAATGGCAGCTTGACAACTCCAAGCTATTGCCCATTCACCCTTCCCACTCAGAGTAACAGTGACTCAGGGCTGTGAGAAACAAACACAAAACCTCAGCAAGCTGCAGGGTCGACAGCTCAACCACCAACATGTTTACATCATTCTCCATTTCATTCCTAGGAGATAGTAACGATCTCCACTACCACAAGTTGAAGATATGTAGCTGTAAAACCTTGTAAGATAGATCTAAACCCGGGTTTTCTTCTCATCCTCTGTAGGAGGTGGAGTTCTTGGAGTCTTTCAGAAGGCGCTCAGAAACGAGGGCTGAAGACCTGTCACATCCACAACTTGAAGGAATCGCTTTAGGAGCTGAAAAGATGGTCAACCTTTACAGATGAGATTCATTCACCACTTTGCATATATATATGTATATACGGATATATATGGTCTTATATACATATAGTATGAAGTGTCCAGTGAAACTCTGCAAAGAGCCTGTGGACAGCAGTTTCTTGCCCCAAATCATGCCCAGCATGACCAAAAAGACAAAATGAGAAGCCAGCTCCTTTTTAATCAGAAGACAAAAGCACCGCATGTTGCCAGAGCTTTACCTGAGTAAGCAACAGAAACACAGTCAGCAAGAAAAAAAGAGTCATTGTATTTTCCTTTTCGCTTCATTTCATCAACTTCATAAGACTGGCAAAACCAAGACCTATTTCTCAGTGAAAAGCAGACAGACAAAATTAAGGGCCTTCCCTGTAGTCAGAAAACCATCAGGTCACACCATACTCTAATACTCACCTAATATTCATACTCACCTAAACATCTACCTTTTCCTCCAGCAACGTGTGACGCCAGGCCAGGATTACTCCCCATCCCTGCACAACCAAAGGAGCTCAGTGTCTACAACATTACTTAACTGATGACAAGTTTGTGTGCAGCCCCAACAGAGGGAAACAGCACTGCACTCAACGTGCTCTTTGACTGAACAAGCAGCATTTCTGACAGTAAGATCCGTGGTGGGTTTGCTCACCTGCTCCTTCATTAACGCTCATTACAGCCTCAACACTGTGGCTCTTGGAGTAAGCCTCTTGCTGAGAGACTCAGCACCACAGACACAGCAATAAACACAATAATGGCACATTAGGAGAGAGAACAAGTGATTAAAGAGTGGCCACAGCATTCAACTCCGAAGAGTTGGGTTTCAGCGATAAGACACAAGTATTTCCTTGAAGGTCAAAACATGTATTTACAGGAGCTTTAGCTCCAACACAAGACAGTAATGTTTTAGAGAGGGTTATAAAGGCAAGTTGTTCCTGCAGGCAGATAATCATTTTAGGTGAAACCAAAGGTTCATAAGGACTGCGGTGGCAATAGTAGTTTTAAAGAAAATCCTAGACAAATAATTTTGAGTCAAAGCACAATATCATTCTTTTAGCTTGATTTTAATAAGCAAATCGATGCCATCTAGGTCACTGCTGAGCATTAAAAAGAGAAATCCAGACTGCTACAGAAGTGCTGACCTTAACTCCATCACTGAATCCTGTAATTAAAACCCTGCTCCAATTTTTGTTCTCTATGAAATTAATGTGCTTTTCAAAATCAAGATCTCAGTATTTGAAATATCTTTACAAATGAGCCCATTCAGGTTTTTTTGGTGAGAAATTATTTGACATATATTCCCTTTGAGATACTCAGCACCTGACTGCTACGTTCTCACTGGCTCTTCTTCAGCACGAGCTAACGCAGACAACTCCCACATACCACCCAGCTAACCTGAACTGAACCCCCCCACACACCGTGTTTGGGATTGAGGTGAGCACTAATGGTCATCTCAAACAGTTGGTACTCACAGTCTCAGGTCAACAGGGGTCTTCACATGAAGGCAGCTTGGCCCATCACCCCCTCCTGCGCTTGGCTTTATTGCTTCTAATTAGTCCAGAGTAGGAGATAAACTGAACGTGGCAAGTCAAGACCTCTCACTAGCAAACTTGGCTTCACAGCAGCAACTTGTGTGGGCACCAGCACCTGCAAAGCTGCCCCAGTCCCTCCAAGGATGGGTGGATATTACTGGGGGAACTGGAATGGATGTAAGGAATTAGGAACCAAGGGGGGTTTGCACTGTACCAGCCTCAGGAAACCAGTCAGCTGCAAACTGGAAAGCAAGGCCAGTAGGCTTTGGCACCCAGCAAAACGTGGCAGCTGTGAAACCCTTACCTTTAAAGTCCTCAAATTGTATTTTAAACTGATTGCGTATGCTGCCAAACACAGCCCAATGAGCTCTGTCTTGGAAATATATAAAAAGTAGATTTCTGGAGGAAAACAATCATTAGATGGAATAAATAAATAAATACCCTGCTTTGAAGTGATTTTAATCTAATTTGGCTGCAGGATAGAATTTTAACAGCTCACGTACTGCAGGATGCTCTATGAAATAGTTAGCAGGTTTAGACACATGAACAGAGGGCTTTTTTTTTTTCCTTCTAGGGTTTATTAATCACCAAATCAAAGCATGTTAAGCTTAAGAGGGATTTGCAGTGCTTGGGATTTGGGGGTCACTGTCACATCACCACAGTGACTGCTATGTTCAGCCTTACCTATGCATCAGGGTCCAGGCAGCAATGTCCCACGCACTGGTTTTCAGAGCAAGTCCTACCACCAGCAGTGTTCACCAGGCAGGACAAAGAACTCACTTCCACCCATTGCCCAGCGACACCCTGCCTGTAGAGCTAAGAATCAATTACAGTAAAATTTACCATGATATTGCTTTTCTGGACTAAAAAGATATATCCTTTTCTGCCTGATACTCAATGTTTAGCATTGCTTCTGCCAGAGCCAGTGCTTCCCAGGCCAGGGGGTACTTTTACAAGCTAGAGTAAAACCTAGCTGTAGAGCAACATGGTACTCCTAGGAAACTTCTAACACTCTAACACAGCCTTAGCATTATATAAACAGACCACATATGCAGAGCTATTGCCAAGTTTTAGCTACGCCAGTCTCTGAAGCTCCCAAGAGGCCTTACAGGGCAAGCACACAAAGGAAACACTCCCTGTAAAGCATCCTGGACCGGTGAAATATGGGAAGCTGAGCTGGTTGAGACGAAGGCAAGCTGCTGAAGTCTAAAGTTAGGTCCTGAACGTAAACATGCATGTTTGAAATTCCACGATTAACTGCAGGAATTGTTGACAAAGCCTGGGGCCGGGAGGAAGCAGGAGCAGCCACCTCCACACAAAAGAAAAGCTCCAAACTATTCCAAGTTTCCAGCACCCTGGGGTCCCATAAGCCATTCGAGGGCTGTTAAGCACTTGGAGCTGGTTGATACACTTAATTTCTCCTTATTCCCAAGGTAGTTCCATGAAGTTCCATAACCGCCAGCAGGATTTACAGTGCATGTGGCACGTTCCAAGTTCAGCATAACATAAATGCTGCAAACAAAAACCAAAACTTACTCTGGTTGTGAAGCTGCTTTGGTACAAATGTCTGTTAGAGCTTGCCAGAAAACATAATTGAATCCTGGCCAATTTTCATGCTCCAAGGGAAACTCAGTGTCTCATCTACCCCCTGGCAGGCTGCTCAAAACCAAATGAGACTCATTCCTCTTCCATCTCCTGAAGTAACCTAAAATCTAAGGGGTTCAAGAAGTTGTTTGTGTGACCTGAAGATGCTGAACCCCCATGGCCAACCTCAGCGTTCGATATGACTCCTTCCAGTCAGCCATGCCTCAACTGACAGACACCACAGGCTTCCTGCCTTAAAACTCCCCCTTTATTCATGGGCAGTTCCCAGCATGGCCCTTTCCCAGGATTGCTGAGGAGCCAGAGATAAATCTTTCTGTTTCCTGGAACAAAATTACCAAACTAGCCCTGTATTCATCACAGGCTGGTATCATATCCTCTTTAATGTTTTATAAATGGAAAACTGCAAAATAATGCGCAGAGAGGTAGTCTTTTGAGATGGCAATAAATCACAATAGCATTGAGTGTACTTGGGGAGAAATAAATAGGAAGAGTGAACAATAGAAAGTCGCCTTCTGTGACAAACAGAATGCACTGTCAGCATCTGCCAGCACAGGACCTCTTGGCTTTCTGCATTCAGATGGACCTTTGCTAGAGTTTCCATCAAAATCAATTTTGGCTCCTTGCAGTTTAATTAACTATGATTTTGCTTGGAAACCATTTCAGCTTCCAGGCTGACCTCCATTTATAATGTTCGTCAGGCAACAAAATTAAACAGTTTAGAGGGGAAGACAGTGGGAATTTAAATGTCTGTGGGGTGCTTTGGGAGAAGGGAGGCTCCTGCTGCAGCTCTGCTCCTCTCCCTGAGCTGCGATGCCAGCGCTCAACACGGAAAGAAATGAAGCAGCTTTGGGGCAACAGCACTTAAAATGGAATATTGCTCATATCACACTCCTCATGCCCAAGGGCTACCACTAAAGGCTTCTAGGTGAGCAATTTTGAACAGGATGCTGTGCAGTAACAAAAGCCGAGGTGGCGGCTCCCAGCTCCAGGTACTGCCACATGTGGCATCAGCTCCATCAAATTCCCTCTTTGGATAAAGCCGCAGTAAGCTCAAGGTTATGATCTTAAGAGTTTAAAAAGCCTGGGGTTTTTTTTCAGGTCAGTCCCAAGAGATTGTTTTAAAACACAGTCCTACGCATCTGCTGAAGAGGAGAACAGTTGGCTTGAATTGTAAGATGAATTTTTACATAGCTTCTGACCTTTCATCTAATTGAGGCCTGAAGAAGAAGGAAAAAAGAGGAAAAGCGATACGTCACTTCAGTTATTAAAATCCATCAAGCTCAGACTTTAGCCTTGGGATAACCACAGCCAAAAAATTGACTTGCAAGTAATTATCACTGCTATCTGCAATAAAAGTTAATTGGACATAATTGAACTAAAGCCCTAATCTGAATGAAGCTGTTGCTGGCAAGCAGCCTGCTCCTGCCTGCACTCTGCAAATGGAACTGCTAGCAGTAAAATGGACAAACACGAGGCTGCTTTTACAGCATATCACAGCAGTTCTGCAAACAGCTCTTTAGCTGGGCCAAAATAAAGCCATTAAGAGGGCCCATCCTCACCAAACACACCCTGCAACGCTCCCCGAAGCTTCAAAAACAAGTTTCAGTTGTACTGACCTCTTTAATTACATGGCCTGAAACATAAGATTCATGTCACGAGACGCTGGTTTCATCAGCTGCCCAGCGCTGCGAAGAGCAGTACAAATAATGTGCTTCTCGAGCACATAAAGATACCAACTCGGTTTTCAGGGCTGATAATTTACCACCTTCATGCAGTTCAATAGCCTTTCCTGTCGTAGGACCAGCTTCTTTCATCTCCTCAGCAGAGCAGACAATTAGCTGCTTTCTCTCCTCAGCCCATGCAGGTGGCTGGGGGAAGGGAGCGTTAAACTGAATTCCTGCTGATTTCTGCATTTATGTTTTGCATTTTTGTTAACTAACAGACCAGAAAGCAGTCGTCATCCCCACATACTACTTTAGAACTTCCTTCCAATTTTAATTATTAACACTCTGCCCTTCACCAAAGCATATCAAAGCACTTAACAAACATTACCGAAGCCACATAATCACTCTGAAACGGGCAGAAATTGCACATAACTCCTTTTACAGGGGCTTAAGGTTATTTTTGACCAGATTTATGTTAGAAGACTGGTCTCCTGATTATGGGCTAGTCTGTGACAGAAGAGATTGAAGGATGCATCCAGCTCACCACAGGTTCCTGACATAGTTTGGGATGAAGCATTTAATCACCTGATGCCACGGTCGCTGCTTGTTAAAAGGACAGCAGTGAGTGACAGTTTTCTGCCTCGGAAGAAGACCATGAAGATAAATGAACTAGTGGAGCACTCAATACCACCTTGGCTTCTCACGTCAGGCTTACAAAGTCATGTTCCAGGCAGTTTCCTGCGGAGAACTGAAGCAAACCACCCCTCCCTGCCCTGAGTGCCATTTGCTCGCTACGGCTCCTCTGCGTTTTCACAGCTCAGAACAGATCTTCTTCGCTCAAGAAAGCTGAGACAGAGAACCAGTGACATCAATTCCCTTTCATGACCCAAATCAGTGGCTTACTTTACTTTGCTCAAAGCCCTCACCTCTTTTTAAGCCTATTTTTAGATTTAACTCTGTGTTCTGCAGCGTGGCAGGAGCTGACAGACAACGCAGGCACTAAGTAGGTCTTGCCAGGTGTTTCAGGCTGCTTCTAAAGGTGAAGGAAAGATGTAGAAAAGACAAGTCAGGACGATTGCAGGGCCTGGCCAAAGCTTCAAAGGAGTATTTTCTGGCTGTGCTTGAAACATATATGCCAGTGGTCAGCTATGAGACAGATGAGATACTACTTTTACCATGGGAACATATGCAAGAAATAGGAAAATCCACCTGCCTGAAGTCAGAAGTGATTTGAATAGCTTTGCATCTGCCTCCTCTGAATTTTTACTACACTAAAGCACTCCTCAGACCTTTAATTTTCTTTCTCCTTTTATATGGTAACTTCCAAGTTTTTAATGTTGTGTTGGTGGGAAACAGGGATGAAGAAATAAGTCTGGGATGTATGTTGGTTGCATTTCACGGTACATAAATCTGCATGGCTGTTTAGGAGAGGGAGCAAAGGATGCTACACTTGAACTACAGCAGTTAAGAGCAGAGGCCAGGTAGATACAGCATTGCCATCAAAATCATAACGTGCTCAGAGTATTAACCTTACATCTGTATTTTCAAAATGCAGAACAGATTCCCTACCTATCACTTAAGGTTCACAGAAGATACCATTTTCTGCAACAAGATACTGAGAGGTGTAAACAAACATTCCTTCCTCCAAAGCATCCATTCTCCTTTGAGCAAACTAAACCCAACTTCTTCCTCTATGCTCCAGCAACCATCTATAACATCACAGCAGCTACCATAAAATAGAAAACAGACTTACAGATACAAGTGTGCATGCTTTCACATGGTACTAAGGTTAGCTGCGATGACTCCCATCCAACCCAGCACAGCCCGGCAACTACCAAACTACAGGATGCTGCTAACACATACCCCAATGGAGGCACCACACATTCCCACCAACAGACATTCTCCATCCTCATATGCAACTTCCTTCTGCCTTCAAGTGATAAGAAACCAAAATACCCATTGACCCCTTTCCCATAGCGGAGAGGCTGCAGTTGTAACCTCAACATCCTTAGCAAGAGCCTGCATCACACTGGCATGACGTGCAGCTTTCCTACATGTTCGATGTCTGGGAGAAGCACAAGGATGTAATTCTGGGCCTTGCTTTGCCACAAAGGACATGCAAGAGCTGTGAGCTTCCTCATGCTACTCTCAGCCAGAATTCCTCCCTCTCAACTTTCTCGCCTTCTCAGATCTGAAAAGGAAGCTGTTCTCAAGTGCAGCAAACAGCAGGCTAGGCAAAGGGGAAAGGAAACATGACACAGTTCCCTCTCCAGTGGCTGCTTTGCACAGATCACCATTATCTTCACTCGTTCCACACTTACTCTGTAAAAGCCTAGAATTAAAGTCTTAATCATGACTTACAGAAATCCTTGTGGCTGCACATGACACCAGGATGACAGTTTTTCCCTCTAGAATACCATTAGAAGTAACAGATTATGACAGATCCCCAAGTAGGGAAGAAGCCACCTTCCCCTGTTTACTGCAAGCTGATTATTAAAAATACACACATCATTTCAGAGCTAACTTTGAACAAATTCCACCTCTATGCAACACATGAACAACAAACTGGTTAGATACTGAAAAACACGCTTTGAGTCCAGTTTTAAAAATAGATTCACTTGAAAATGAGAAATATTTGCAAATAAGGTCAGAACGAATGAGGCTTCATACAAACCAGAAAACTGAACTTGCACATTAATTAAAAAAGTAAGAAGTGACTCACTTGCAGGCCAGGAGCACTGACGGCTGTGAACACAGGTGGGCAGCTCACAAGGGATGGATTTCAGTTTGCATTGGTTATGTGTGTGTACCACTTTGACCTGTCCAATCACACAGACAGTTGCTTGGGTTTGGTATTTAGCTCTCTGGATACTGAATTAAGGTCCCACCTATAGTGAAATTTTAACAGCCCATTTACAAACCAAGTGGAGAAATAAACAGCAAATTTATATTTAAGATACAAAACCGGAGAGCTCTGTTTAACTGCGCACAGTGCCAAAGCTTCCTGCTGGACCGTGGACACATCAGCTCTTAGATACACATTTTACCATTTGTAAGGGCAAGATAAGACCTTCTTCTATACTTAGCAGATATTGTTTAGCCTCCTGTAAAGATGAAAAGCATTCTAAGAACCTCAAACAGAAGCTGCAACGCAGGTACAAAACCCTCACCAGCAGCCATCCACCATCAGGTGAATACCGAAGAGCTGGACCAGACACTGGGATGGTGTTTTCCTGCCAACCTTCCAAACGAGGTGCTGGTGCCCCCCTGGCTTGTCCTGACCCACACCTCATGTCCTTATCAATCCTCCAAGAAATTTAAAGGCCATCTCATACCAACTCAACAGAAGAAATACATTAATTGCGAGCTACTATAAAAAGTCTCTGCTGTTCTCAGTGCTTTCCTGAGAAGCATGAAACCCAGCCAGCTGCAGCGCTGGCACTTCAAAACAGCCACAGGGAATGCAACACAAATGTGCAAGATGTTCTCAAAACCTCTGCGCACCACAAGCACCAGAGGTTTTTGTCTGCAGACCTGATAAAACTCTTCAGTGGGATCTCACCAGATTCCTTCAGATGCTGCAAACACATTGCCTGCATCCAAAGTTTATACGCACAAAAGGCTTCTATTTCCCACAGTAAGTTTTACTGACTACAGGTGAGCAGACTTTAGTTTGCTTCTGTCCATCCTTCCTCCTCTGCACTTGCCTTTTTCTTAAGAAACCCCAAAACGAACCAACACTAGACACACAGATATACATAACTTGTATAGACAGCCCACAAGAGGCAGCTGTAACTGCGCTACAGTCAGGGAGACATCCCTGTGCATGGAAAACACAACCTGGCTGTGTGGGCAAGAAGAGAACAAATGCTGCTACCGCAGCCCAACAGCAAACACAGCACAAACCCACCCACGTGAACGCTGAGCTCCTGATAACTTGGCCTGTAACAGCCCTGACCTCCATATAGCATCTTGCACCAAAAGGCAGCACAGCCCCTGTGAACACCGTGCGAGACACGGTTACTCAGGCAATCCCCAAAGTATTGCTTGATTTTAACTTCCAGGCAATTTGTCTTTCCAACCATGGAATTGCTATAGTCATCAAATTCAAAAGGTAAATTTTTCTACCTTCAGTTAACTGCATTAGCACTGTTTATAACTGTGTGATTGATAAATGCTTCACAGAAGCTGTAATTAATGTATTTTTCTCCTTGGAACACACATTGAACCCCTTGGCGCTCAGACACTTAATGAAAAGCAATTTATCAACTTGCTTTGAATAGCTGAATCTGACTCCATAGTGCAGAGAGAACACACTCTGCTTTAAGCACTACCACTCTGAAGAGGTACCACGCACTGTGATATTACAAACGCCATCAGACACAGTGCGGACCTTCATCGGGATGACAGTGACCATCTCATCTCACTGGGAAACTGGGTACAATTTAACATGGCTTAGCTGGGATCCTTTCCCTGGGGATGCAGTCAAGCAGAAGATGTGCAGATGTGCTTTGCCAGGATGGAGACTGGGAGTGTTTTTTCAGGATACTGGACAAAGTTCCAAGTTCTGTGTGGCCAGGAGCTGCCTCACTGCTGGGAAGCAGCAGCTCAGTGTATTTCAGCCTGGACATGTATTCAGCTGCTCACAAAGAGGACAAAAATAAAGTGCTTACAGAGTGCTCATTTCTCAAATTGTGTTGCTTTGTATAGTTGACATATGCAAAAAACCCCCAAACCAACCAGTATTTAGAAGGAAAGGGTTGACATCACAGGAAAATTTATGTGCGATTAACCAGCCTTCAAAGCCTAAAATCTGAACTCACGTTTCTGGGACTACAGGCTACAGATTTCCAATGCAGAAACTGGTCTGTACTCCATGTGGCAGACTGAACCTAAGGATTACATATTCCCACTGCACATGTAAGTCTGTTTCCCATTCCTGCACTGTCTTGCTCTCTTCCATTTGTCTTTTGATGCAGATAAAAGCCAATGCAGATTGCAACTGCTGATACAGAAAAGGCGCAAGACACAGTGTGCCTTTGGACTAAGGCAAAAGAAAAAGACTCGGGTCCAGACTGCTAGAGCATGTCAAGAGATTGTCTTTGAAACTACAAAACTAGAACTGAAAGCGCTGCATTTGTATTTGATTTGATCAAAGAGACTGGAGGAGAAGGGGGAGAAATCACATCCTACAGATGCAGGCTAAAATTTAACTACTTCACACATAATGTGGGACCAGCTGATCCTGTACAGGCATAAATAAAGAGAGAAAACAAAGAAGTACAGTCACTCTCGCTCTGAATATGCTGCTTCCACAGACGGCTGCTTCAGGGTCTGCCAAAGAGCAACAGGAACCCATTTCAAAGCCAGAAAGACAGAGGAAGCACATATCCAGCGCTCTCGCCATGGGCACACATTTTCAGTCTCCAGTGAAGAGTAGAGGAGTGAGCTCCTGGCAAGTAAGAGAAAACATACTCCAAATGTAACGGCTATTTGGATAAATAACTGATTACTCCCTGTGGGACACTGCTCCACTGATCTGACTGTGGGATGAAGGCAAACAGTGGCAATCTTCCGGAGGAGGGCTTCGGACTGCAAGCTGCAAAGGGACAGGAATGTTATTCTCTAATAGGGCATCCACTCGGATACGTGCGCAGCACTGGGAGAAGGAGGTTTTGCAGCAGCACAAACTACACTACAGGTAGCAGCCTTGCAGATCCCAAGTAGCATCACAGGAGAAAGAGATACCTATCACTGCCACGCTCCCCAGGAGAAGTTTAGAATACTTGCGGGATAGGCTGTGTGCTCCTGGAAATTCCTAACTGCAGAAGGTGAACCATTTAGATGGCCCCTGGGCCGAAAGGATCAAGGTCTTTGCCTTTCACTCGAAATTAAGCAGAAGTCATTTTAGGGAGTGAGGCAGACAACAGTCTTGCACAGAGATCAAAAAGCCCTCCAGATGTTTATTTTAAATGAAATTCAGAAGCCAGTATAAACCAGATTTCAAACACTCAATAATCCTTCCCATCATTTGCATGAGAAAAAACAGGGGAAAGGTTCTATCCTGCTGCTCTGAAACTCTCCAGGAATGTGCAGGATTAGATTTTGTTCCTAGACTCTTCAGATGGGAATTTGAAATATGAAGGGCTCCACACTGCAGTCTGATGGCACTTAAGCATGTTGCTCCCCTGTGCTATATGCTTTGATGGATGCTCAGCACACACATATGGGGCATCCCATGTGAAGGAAGCCTTTGACCTTCCTCCCCAAGACTATTCAAAATCATGGATTGAAAGTGTCTAAAAATGTCAGTCCTAAATCTTCAACTTTCTTCTCCTCTTGCTACTTCACTGAATGCCTCCTGATTGTGCAAAAGCAGAATATTCAGGCGTCAATCTAAGTAGCTTGGGCTGACAGTGTCTCTGGAGAGAGGAAGAGAAGACAGATTTCCAATAGCTCAGATGTAAAGAAAGCTGCTACACAGGAGGAGAGATAAATAAAGAGGGAAAGTAACACACCAGAGAACTTTTACCAAGGTCACATCAGGATGCTGAACACCACCCGTCTGCAGGGGAAGATTTAGATGCCTATTCCACTACACATATCCATTCACCTGTTGGCAACAAGAGCCCTCAGTAAACTAAACTGGTTCTATCCATGAAAGGAGGACATTGGGAAGATGATACCAGCTAACAAATACAAAAGGAAAACCAACAGAGCTGGTCCTGGATGGGTGCCCTCCATGGCAAAACCCTTGGCATGACTGGGAAACAGGCAACACAGGATATAGCAGCCAAAAGGATGGACAACTCTGCTCTAATCAATGCTAAGGGCTCCCAGCTCGCAGCAGAGGAGGATTCTGCACCCATGTGAGCTAGAGCAGCACTGGGATCCCATCAGGAACCGGAGCTTTTGGACTCTGCTGCCTCACAGGGTCATCTACAGGTTGCAGTTCCTCATTGCTTTGACATCAGGGCTGTGGACACGTGGCAGGTTGCTGCAGACAGACTGTACCATGAAGAAAAAGCTCTGCCCCCAAATATTCTATCAGTTACTGCTGTGCCCTCAACAGGAGGGTTTCTTGCCCATTTCAGCGATCTGAAAGACATGCTGGGCAAGATTTCAAGCTCTGACAGAGTGATCTTATCACTTCTGTGCTGTTCTCGCTACACAAGCCCCTGATTCAGCAGCGTGTAATAAAATCTTCATTTGCATGAAAAGCACTCTCTGATCACAAAGTCTTCTGTTCCACAGTCCTCTTCCCATTTACAGCATCAAGATGCAAGCACCACCGTCATTTCTGCTGGTGACTAAGGTGGAATATTTTACTTATGCTGTATTTGGAGAGGCTCTCAACATTTTAATCCCATCTTTTCCTAAAATTCTAACAATATTTTTGACTAACACAAAAGCTGCGCACATCCAAACTATGCAAGCACTGCGAAGTTCAGACTATGCTTTCACCTCCACTTTAAATAACCATGCCACGTGAAGCACACTTCATATCAGCACACAGTGACCACAAGCAGTTCTAAAATGGTTTCAGCATTCAACAAGTCCAATCTTTTCCAGTTTGCATTTACAGTGTCATGACACACAGCATTGGTAGAGGATGTATTTCAGAGGATAGAAAGGTGTAGCCATGCACAGAACAATGCTCTCTGCTGCAACATGATTAATCTCTGTCATGGAAAACTAATAAAATCAAGTATCTCGTTATCTTTCTTTACAGAGAGACTGTTAAAGCTTAACTGTGTTGGGAAACTTTTTCCTTTGGACTAAATCACAAGCCTAATGTATGTGGGCAACACACATACCAGCATACGCAATTAACCGCCTCTCTCCTGATGCTGCAGGAGAAAGTCCACCAGTTCAGAGGCAGGCTGCAGCCTTCAAAGAACCAGCCTTCTCCCCATCAGAGATCTCTCCCCAGGACCAGCCTGTGCCACCTCCCATATTCACCTGTTTGCCAAAGTTAATCACATCCCCCACCTACACCCCAAAATCCCACCTGGCTCTGAGCAAACTCAGCCAAAACAGAAATACCTTTCCTCACGTCAGCAGTGCAGTCCCCATTTAGAAACGTTTTCTTTCACATTCATCCAGTGCCAAAACGTTACGATGTGCGTGCGCTGCGCTGATCCAGGAATGCTGCTACTGATGCTGCTGCCTCCTGTCTATCACCAAGCGTCTCATCTAGCGCATGGCCATGCGACAACAGGCACTTGAAATTGGGCAGCTCAGCAACACATGTACACTGAATTTTTGAGCAAGCTATTCTAAGCTGCTTTGCTAGCAGTTTCTGGCCTGTGCAGTTCGAAAGCACACGGTTCTGGCCCTCACAAAGAGCAGACCTGTAAATGACATCTTGAGGATTAAGCTGATTGAGATGCAATTTGCCTAGCAACCATTCATTAAGCAGAGTTCAGAAACAGGCCAGCAATCTATTCCACCTCCTTATCGGAGCAGTAAACAGATAACAATCTCCACTGTGTCCTCTACCCTTGGTTCAGACACATTGTAAACAGATTTTTCAGAAGTTTAAACTCCTACAGGAAATCTCAGAGAACAATCCTGCCCCCCAAACACCAGGGATTCGGTTTCACCACGTCCCATAGGAGCCTGGAGCAGCTCTAGAACGAGGACGATGCAAATCAAATTGCAAATGCATTTGCAGTTCCTGTGCCTCCAATATCTTCTCACATAGAGCACTAAGAGCCCATCCTAGTTGTTAAAAACTAAAATCTTAATCACACAAGCACTTGGCATTGCTATTCTGATCACTGCAAAGGACTCAATAAAAATCTTATTCCCTTCCTTCATCTTCTGGAAGGAATCGATTGGCACTTCCAATGTCTTTGAGAGAGGTTCCCCCCCTTCAGAGGAGAAAACGAAAGTCACATCCTCCCTCCCATTAAGTGTTTTTTCCCCTCATTAAACGAGCAAGTCAACATCACGAGGGAAAATCAAATCAGCTACCCCAGCTTGAAGAGTTAAGCTGAAAAGGTTAGGCGAAATCATGATTTTGCATAATTGTTTCCCTGCAAGAAACATCTGATGATATCCTGCTCTGCTCCAAGATTAAACAACAAAGATTAGCACGGACATATTTAAGACTCTCTACCTGAATGGTTTTCCTTTGGTGTACAGTTCTTCTGGGAAATCACTGTGACATACAGCATGCTATTACAATTAAATATGCAAGAAAGAAGAATTAAACTGACTATGAATAATTAATACCCTACAATACTACTTCACAAGGAAAGTCTGGCTGAACATTGCTGCAGATGAGATGTACCTAATTACACGGCAAATCAGAGCTGGTAGCTTTACTTTTATGATGGAGTCTAAACCACTGAGTAACTTCATGGCTGCTACTCAATTCTAGACAAGCTGCTGGCCACCTGTGCCTCCCTTCTTCTACTTGCTGCCCATGGAGCTGCAGAAAAGGAAGAGAAATAATGCAAGTGTTGTAATAGCTGCTGCACTGCTCATGTCACATTAAAAGGTATAAAGCAATTATCTGACTTCCTAGTACAGAGAATAAAGCAAACATGATGCAACAATTACTGATGTGATAAGATCAGGTGAAGGTTGTAAGAAAAAACAATTAAAAAGGCTTGCAAGAGCTAAGGAATGCAGCTTATTTTCCCAGAATCTACCTAAATGAGAAAGATAGCATCAGCTCACACAGCAGACCTTCCTGTTTCAAGTTTACTGTTTTGGAGGCTGCAGAACATCAACCGTGGTAAAGTCACAGTTGGGTGGCTGGGTACAAACCCTCCATCTTCAGCACAACTCTCCTGTATCAGCTCCTACTGAAAACAGCAATTAAAAATACCCTAAATCACCTAAATGAATATTTACTGAAGTCCTCAGGATATTGGTATTCAACTCCTGGCATTTTCCACTAGGCACCAGTCAGGTCAGCTCTCTGCTGATGGACACACTATGCTCGTGTTGCACCCATTTACCTGGACAACCTCATCTCCCCTCACTTTATCCAAGCAGCACAGCTACAAACACCACCCCGCTGCAGAGAGCTACTTTGAGAGATACACATTTGAAATCCAACCAACATTTGTGATCACTGAAGCAGATCAGGGCATTACTACTGTATTAGCTGAAGGTGACAGCCCTACAAAGACGTGTGCCCCTGCTCAAAGCCCCATGCTGCTCAGGCTCCCTCACTCCTGCAGGATCCAATGCTTTTCTCCTCCAAAGCAAATACAAATCATGGGGTCTTTCTGCACACAGGCAAAGTCACGTCAGAACTATGCTAGCTTAATATTAATTTCCTATTAAAAATTAATAGGATTAAATGAAGCCTGTGAGCCGGCAGGCACCCAGACAGTCATTTTGCCGATGCACTCGCTGGCCGGAGGAGAGGGATACAAAGGATGGGCTGCAGTGTTCCTGCAGGATCCATGTGCTGACCAGGAAGGGTAGCAGGGGGCTCTTCCCCACATCCCCTGACAGGAACCGGTGTTCCACCAGTGCTGTGCCACTCTGTCAGTGAGCAGCTCATCCTCTTGTTCAGAATCTGATAGGGAAGGTGGAACCCATGAAGATCATCCTGAGAACTTCAGCATCTTTTCACTTCAGATCCAGTCTTCTGGGCACTGGCTCTTACCCTCACCCACCCACACATGTTTCCCTTTCTCACTGCTGGAATTAATCCCCTTGCCAATAAGCATCCTGCAAATACCCAGAGTTTACAGAAGCGAAGTTTAACCTTCAGTCCCTACTAATGTTAACAGAATAGGAAAAAATTAACCACAGCACAACAGAAAAAAGCCTGTATCTGCATTCCCAATTATACAACAAAACACAGCACGTGGCAATATTTCCAGCCACCTTGCTGGGAATAAAATAGTCAGTGGACTGCAACTTCCATTTTGAGCAGCGGATGCGAGAGCAATGGGCACCGAGGTTGTCAGTGTTAGGGGATGAGGATGAGAGATTTAAGGGAGACGAAGTGACGTATGTAAATGATGGTAACAAAAATGCTCGTACCTAGAAAAACAGTCACCTTAAACATTTAAAATTTCATGATCTCTCCTACTTTTTAATGGCTTAGCCTACTTTTTCCAACCTAATTTGCATGATCAAAATAGGCCTCCTGCCAGGAAGCATTAAAATGGCAGCCCCCCCATCGAGACCAAACTCCCTTCACCATACAAGTCTGAAGGACTAATAACTATTCCTAAAAACATTTTAAATCCATTAAAGGTGTTTAGTAAACATTTATTTAGAATTAGTGCCCTTACTGGGATTTTCTTTATCTATGAAAGTGCTTTATAAAAGTCTTTGGCGGAGGAGCAGGTACCACCCAAACGCCTGCACCATCTCCAACCCCCTCCATAAAGCCAAGCATCTTCACGCTCCTGCTCTGCACTGCTCTCAACATCCAAGAACCCCAAATCATTCTCCAATATGAACCAGACAATTCCCAACAGCTGTTCTGGGAAGGGTGGGCAGCTGGAAGTCCCCCCACTAAGATGCAAGGAGCAGCCAGGTTGGAGTTTACCAACCCCACCAACTTCTACACATGGTATTTAATTCTATATGTTAAAACCACCCCCACGCTAGTACCATAGTAGTATAAATCTCAATATTACTGAAGATTTGGATTCTGGTACAGATACATGGTGCTTTATACACATTTGTCTGAGCTATGTGCTATCCTTCCAGTGCCATCTGCACAAAACCAGGGTTTTATCTAAGCGTTGGAAACTAAAATAAATCATTTCCTCCGTATCTGTGATCTAGCTGGAGACAGACGCCACAAGCCCCAGAGCTGGCTAGTGCAGGCTTGCCTGGTTAGAAACAAAATTATATCTGCATCAATGTGATTTATTTGTAATAAAAAATGAGGCAAAGCAGACCTTAATATCAGAATAGTCTCAGCCAGCCCCCCCAGCCCATAGAAAACATAATGGATGGTGTTAAATTGGTATCACCATTTCCCCAGCAAGAAACGCCACGATCAAGAGATATATTTTAATTGCCACACCTAATGAAAAGTACCTGCTCATCCTCCATTTGCTGTATTTATTGCTATATAGCACAGGACCACAAAGCTTGGGGGGGTGTTTTCCGGTACTGTTAGCTTTTTGGTGTAGCTGTGCCCCACTGGAATTGTCAAGAGTGAACTCAGCCCCCCAGCACCATGCAATAAATGGGGCATCTCTGTCCATCCTGCAGGAACCACTTGAGGTTCCAGAGCTGCATTTCTCAAAGGATCTCGTCCTTAGCATCCCCTGTGAGTGGGGACCTCACACCAAGTAGCATATTCTGACACTGGAAACTCAACTAATATAAACGCTGATCCCTCAAGACAGTACAACCCACAACTGGAGACGTGTTACTCCCACAAGACCCATCGTTTCTACTTCTCAAAGCCACCAAAGGCTGGTAAATAACTTATATTCTCCAAAAGCATTGCAAACAAGAAATTAATTTCTCCTGGTTGAATGAAAGAACCTTTTGGAACCTATGTAGAATCACTGAAAACACCAGAACTGGTTTATTTTCTTACACAGAATAACATCTACCATCTGAACTCGCTGCTGTGAGGTTGTAATGGGTTGTATTCAGCGAGCCAAGCCGTCTAAACCACAGATTATAAAAACCAAACACTAAACATTTTTAGACGTAACTTTCCTCCACAGACTGTGTTTTATGCACTTTCCACTGGAAATGTTACCTCAGAATAAAATCAGATTTAATTGGCTCTTAAATAACTGAACAGGCACTTTAATTTTATTTCAACAGCGATAATTCATAAATCAAGCAGCTGAAATCCTGGCACAGAATGTCAAGTAAATAGAGCAGAACACACTGAAGGAGAGGACGAGCATCACATGGTGAAAGGTGATTTTTCTTAAGCCTCCTGCATCGCCATTTTATGGACATCACAAAGCTACTGCCACAATAAATACTTAAGAGCTAAAGTCTGCCAGCTTGGGGATGCTACAGTTTATCAGCAGGAACTGCTTAACAAAGACCAACGGGTGAGATGGCCCTTGTCCAACTGGAATTGCCTGGAGAATGTTTAGGATTTGAACTGTGGATGCAATTTCCCTCATGCACACTAGATGGAAGTACGTAAAATCTTAATTCTTCCCTCCTGGAAATTGAGGTGGTTGCACTGTTATGTCTTACTAACACGTTTTGAGAAGCCTTTTTTGGGTTCTTCAGTGGCAACTTCATTGATAATCTGTAAGAGGATGCCCTGAAAGACTAAATACGAGAGGATATACATCAGAAACATTAAATATGTTATTCAGACTAATTTCCAAAGTACATGCATTCCGCTCCTGGAGTGCTTCAATGACAATCACTCACTGAGGTCCTTCACAGAATCTGAATTGGTGTTTTTAAACATTCAGGCTGTTTTAACAGAATAATCATTCTGAAGATTCTACCTTGTCACAGAATAGAAACAGGGAATAGGAAAGGTACAAAAAGCTTCATAAATACTGCTGCAGTTTTGAGTAGGAAAAAAATCCCCAATTTTAGATAATACTGGGAGAGGGATAGGGAGAAAGAGCAACCTAAAGCCTTGCAGAACAAGCTACACTCAGATCAGAGCAACAGAGCGGCCAACCTGAAAGGGATTAAATTACACACAAATCTTCTGGAAAGGATCTTAAAAGTGACTCGTTCCCAAACATGCCATTTCTAAATTTAAACACTGAAGAGTTCACGGACAGGAAAGCTCAGAACCAGGCAGCGGTGTGACCAGGAAAAAGGTGCTGGAAGAGCTCTCTTCCCTTGCCTGCTCTGGCCTTTTCACATTGATTTTCCTCCACTGCTCATTCACAAATGCTCAGCATAGCTGCGAACAATTTAAAGCCAGAGGATGTATGAATTACCAGCTCTAGGAACACATTACCCATTCCAGGCAGAAGCTGGAAGAAAAATGAACCAACCTAGAATCAGAACAGGCTGATGAGCTAGAAGAGAAATAAAGGCAAGGAAATACCTGACTTTTCCTGCCCACAACGAAGCCAAAGCATGTGATAAACCTCTAGAAGGCAAAAAAAATTAGACAGAGAGTGACAGAACAGGATGAATCAAGAGCAAGAACAATAAAGGGAAGAACAATAAAATAGGCATGAAGGGCTCCTCTTCCCAGCTGCTGAAAATGTATGCTTTTTCCATTCCAGATTCCAAAAAAGATGAGCAGAGGAGGAAGTTTCCTTTGGAGAGTGGGAGCATCTGTGCAATTTTCTTATTTAAAGGCTCATACAATGCTATTTCTATCCAACAGAATTTAAGCTATATATACACATGGTATGGGCTCAGGTAATCATATGGTAATCATATGATAGTTTTCAAAGCATTCTTGCATGCACAAAGTACTCATGGAAGGGAACAGAATGAGTGACAAGGCAACAGCCACAGGAAAGGGCAGGACTGCGATATGCAAGTGCTCTAAAACACACTCTCCAAGTTTAATACATGGAAGCAAGAAGAGGGGACAGCAGGATACAGCAAAGGATATGCCTGGGTCAGGAAATGGGAATAAAAACCCTCCACAGCACTGCACATTGACTTGTGCAATATTTTAGCAAGTAAAAACATGATTTTTTTCTCTTTCCCATTGTTTTTGCTATAGCAGCAACTATTGTTTTCTCCACCAGAAAGCCCAAACCCACCAGATAGGAAGAAATCACCTGGGAATTCTGTGGGTGGCTGACATCTTAGCTTGAGGAGCACAGGACAGGGAGATTGCCCATGCAGAAGTGGAATGACACAAAGGGATGCTAAATCCACTCTGAACAGCACAACATGTCATTTCACCCATTGCTACTTGCTCTCCTGCGGTTTCTAAATCAGAAACAATCAGAATCCTGCTGGAAACAATATACAGCACCTTAACTGGGTTGGCTGCATTACAGACATCAGCAACGTGTCACTTGGTGGATTGCTTTTGTCTCTTTTTTAATACTAAAAATAGCTTCACTTTCGTGGTTCACCTCTTCTGTATCACATTACTACAGACATCGTAAGAAATTACAAACCTTTCTTACTTATTGCACACTGATGCTACAGAGTCCGTTCACACTGGAGGCAGGACCTAATTCAACAGAATTTTACTTAGAAGTATCTCACCAACGCATTGCATTTACAGAAAACCTGTTTTCTAACACATTTCCCTATAGTACATCCGTCAATGCATCCATTTAGAAGCTTGGAGCAGCTCATTTATCTCTAAACGCATCAATAATCCAGACGTTCAACTCATCTGCTACACACACAATGTTCAGCAGACCAGAAGCACTGCATGGGACTTGAAAACTTCCATTAAAATCTCTCTCCCAATCCCACCCCAGCACACCCCTGTTACCCGATACCAAAGCCAGACTGCAGCCAAACTTCCTTGTGAAATGATTCCAATTCTGAAATATCACCATTTCCTTCACAAACCCTGGAAACTTGGACTAAGCTTCAAACACAGTATAAATAAGTTAAGCAATGGGAATATGTAAACTATGCATAATTCTTGAGCACAGGGGGAGAATAATTATAGCAACAACAAATCAAATACAAAATGAGTGGGGAGACATGAAGAGACACCCAGAGAGAACGCACCGAATTAAGGAAGAGGGGTCCACAGAGTCAATGAAGCCAGATCAACCATGGGCCATCATCACTGTTGGTTTTTAAGTGCTCATTTAAATCATAGAAATCATAAAATGGTTTGGGTTGGAAGGGACCTTAAGATTATCCAGTTCCAATCCCCTGCCACAGGCATGGACACCTTCCACTAGAGCAGGATGCTCCAAGCCCCATCCAATCTGGCCTTGAACACTGCAAGGGATGGGGCAGCCACAGCTTCTCTGGCCACCCTGTGCCAGCGCCTCAGCACCCTCACAGGGAAGAGCTTCTGCCTTATATCTAACCTGAGTTAGAACACTAAAATCATGGAAACCAGCAGCTTTTGAGGAAAACAATCCACTGGAAAAGTACTTTTGGACAAAGCAAAAGCCGACTGTCCTGGATGCCAGTCAGCAGAACAGCCTTCTCGGGAGCAATGTTCCTGAGCAGCTGAATCAGTAGTTGGAAAGCAATTTTTTGGGGGAAGAAAGAAGATGGAAGAGTGTGACAAAACTCCTTTTAGCATTCATATTCAGACTAAGGATCTGCAATTGAGAGAAAAACTGCTCCAAGACCGTTATAGTTATGATTTTAATAGGAGTCCCAGAATACAATGGGAAAGTGGGAATACGGAATAGCACACAAGGAGTAAGAATTTGAATTACTCACTTAACTTCCCAGTTTGGAAATGTTTTAAAAGCTGAAAATTGGGAGTCATGGGATGATACAATCCATGAGGAAAACGCTGAAGCCTTTACTCATCTTCAGGAGCATCTTACCCCATAAACAGCTTCAGAGGAGTCAGCAGGCCCCTGTTAGTCTACAACGTGACAGAGTGACCTGCTACTCCACTGCTGGGTGTAGCATTTCAGTGAACTACATGTTCTTAAAGCAATTATGTGAAAGTTCTGATCATCTGTTAAATAAATCAAGCAAGTCAGGTTGTGGCTATGCTCTCAGTGGCGTCTTTAATAATTCCATAAATCCCAGAACCCTGGGAGTTACCAAGCTTTAGAGAAATGCAGAACGGACATTACTTCATCTCCCATCTCCATAAATCAGCAGGTCCACTCACTGAAGATGAGCAAGCCAGCAAAATATAGGATACAACACGTTTCTGTGATAGAGGCTTTGGGGTGAGGGCAATCAGGGCAACCACCTCTACTTCTTCCTCTCCCCATTTCTGTGTGGCAGCCCAGGTCAAAACCAAAGCAGAATAAAGATGAATGGACAAACCAAGTTTCTATCCCATATCCAGCAAGCGCAGGTGAGGATACGAGCTGGTGCTCCTGTACATCATGCAGCAGTCTGCATGCCTGGTAAACACAGATACTTCAGTCCTTGACTAAATCCATTCCTCGCCTCTTGATCTACTTAGTTTCCAAAAGCACATGTAGATCTAAAAGCTTATCTATCAGATGACAACTTGAAACAAATACAAATAAGACTTAAATGAAGGCAAATATCCAAGTTACAGGGAACATAAGGGATCCTTAATTTTACATTTGGAGAGAAGAAAAAACCTCAATACTATGTGGCCATTCTCCAACTTATTTTTTAACGTTATTAACAGAAATAGCACCCGAGGCTGTGCTCAAGCAGAAAAAGTGTGAATCTGTTTGCAAATGTGAAGCGAAAGGGGGAACAAAAATACCATCTTATTAAATGGTATTTGTTTGGTGCTAAGCCCATTATTTATTCAATTGAGAAGCTCAGGAAATGACAGAGAGGGAACAGCAAGTAAGGTCACTACTTACTGTCAGTATCAAAGCTGATCCTTAACAGAATTTAAGCACCTGCCTTTTCTTTTATCTCAGCATCTTCTTTTCCCTTTTCTTTTATATGCTTCCAAAGCTGTGTAACACAACACACATGCACCAAGCACGAAGGAACAGGGAGTGTGCCGGCTTCTTTCAGCAATCATCTTCTCCCTTGTCACCCATTATGTCAGATTTCTCTATTTTTGCTTAATTCCTGCTCCTGCTTCCTCTCTCCAGACTCTCAGGCTGGTTGGGCTTGAACTCAATATGGCTTCTTAAAATAGTTGAGGGATACTGAGAATATCTGAAGCCATGCTTTTAAACCATCAGCCTGCTCATCAACCCATCCTCCATCTCCTGTGACTCCCCTAGGAAAGGGTCAGTTTCCGATTTCTTCACCTCAGAAATTCTGCTCATTGTAAATACCATACAAAAAATAACAAACAGACTTTCTTTACGGGATCGTTTTTCTCTGAAGGCTTAGATCCTGTATTTATTGCACATCTTACCCTCTCTTCTGATGCTCGCTCCTGACCCAAACCTTCCTGTGCTAAAAAATCACCAGTTAATTTGCTTCTTGCTTTTTCTCGCTGCTGCTTTTCCCTTCCCTGAGTTTTCAGACCCTCTGGACTGGCTTTCCAGGACCTGAATGCTTCCCTTACAGCCTCCACTCCCCAGACTGCTGGCTACACGAGCCTGCTCTCACCTGCAACATGCTCCGACAGCGTCTTCCCCCCTGCTTTATGCATTTACTTCAGTGAAAGGACTCCAACAAGTTCAAATTCTTCGGGTGGAAAAAAGTCACGAGCAGAAATACACGCGCTGAAGGGGAAAAGCAACTACCATCACTACATCCCCTTACTGCCTACTCCGCTCCGATCACAGAATCTTCCCCGTTGGCTGCTGAATCAGATGAAGTTTCGCCAGCGCGCACACACAGAACCAAGGAGCCTGGCAGGATTTATTCAATCACAAAGTCATCGCCAGCACCCATGACATCACTCGGGAAGCCAACCTCATCCCCATGCAACAAAGAACAGGGTTTGTGCAACGCGCAGCTAGGAAGTATTGCTGCAAAGAAAAGTTTGCTGGATAAACTTGTGTTTTCTTGATGCGGTACAAGGAACTGAAGGGCTGCGGCGAGAAGTGAATGGAATGAATTAACACTGCCCTAAGCCAACCTGCATTTGTGATTTACCCTACAACTGGTACCCAGCCGCGGGAGGTGATGCAGGAGGAGGATGGAGGATGTCCACGAGCCCTCGCAGGTGCTGCTGTGGAAGCTCACACACTGCACAACCAACAGCATCTCAAGCACTTTGCTCAGTAAAAGGGCTGCGAACGGGGAACTCGAGCTCCGCAGCTCTCATCCACACACACGGCTGGGGGGGGGGGTCAAAGCGCCCCGTGGTTTAAGGATACCTCCGGCGAGCAGACACTTTCTTGGGAAGGAATTACACAAAGGATCCGCACGCACAGCCACCGCAATGCCCCTGCTTCCCGAGGGCACTTCCCTGTCGCGACCGACGAGGTAATATCGCGATTCCCGCTGTGTATTCGCTACCGGGGGGCAGGCGCCGGCAGTGCCGGGGGTGCAAAGGGCCCGGCCGGGCTCCCCCCGTCCCCTCACAAGGGCGACCCGGGAGTGGGGGGGGGCACAGGGCTGAGCGGAAGAGACCCCCCCGGGGGGGGGGTGGTGAACTCCGGGAGGCGCTGTCGTGGGGGGGGGGTGGTGTCACGACAGCGCGAACACCTCACGCTGTGGGGGGAGGGGACCCCGGGGAAGGACAATGGGGGGGGGGGGTGAGGGCCGCGCCGGTCCCGCCACCCCGGTGAGGAGGCGGCGGCCGCTCCCCCCCCGCCGCAGCCGGGACTTACTCTCGGTGCCCCTGCCCGGGCCTCATGGCGCCGCCGCCGCTGTGCCCGCCCCGGCCCCGCCGCTCGCCGCCGCCGCCGCCCGCTCTCGCCGTGGTGGCTGCGCCAGCCGCTCCCGCGCACGCGCGCCGCCCGCCAACGGACCCGCCGGGCCCGCCCCCTGCGCATGCGCGGGAAGGGAGAAGAGGAGGGGGGCCGCGCCGTGTCGCCCCCTGGCGGTGCCCGAGCATTGGGTGTTGGGGGGGGAGGGGGGCAAAGTCAATTAAACGCTGCCGTTAATTAACCCTGGTGTTAATGTCGTTAATCAGGGAACTCACCTCTGCCTATACCTCCATCGCCCCCAAGACGATGGGTGCCCTGCTCCATCCCTGTTCCTGCCTGGAAGAAGGCTCCACGTGCCTCATCCCAGCTCATCCCAAGCTCTCCATGGCTTTCCCCTCGTACTCCCATCCAACAGGGCACCTCCAACCCCTCCATATCCACTTACCCGGCTCCTCCCTCCCCCAAGGTGCAATCCTCAGGAAATAGGATCTAAGTTAAACTGGGAATAAAGGAGGAAAAGCCTCAGAGCAGCCTGGAGTTAGCTGGAACGAAGCATAGGGAAGGTGATGGCTGCTGGGGAGGAAGAAAGGAGACGGGAACAATCAGTTGTGCTGTGACCTCACTTTATTGCAAGGAAAACAGAGAAGTCGGACAGCAGCATTCCAGAGACCCCAGTATCCTGGAGGCAAGGCAGCCCATCACTGGAGGCTTCTCCGCCCAGCTCGTGGATGATCCATGATGCATTCCTGTCAGTGGGATATCATCAAGCAGCTCCCAGTTTCCATTTCCCAATGCTGTTAAATCATCTCCCTGATCTTATGCTGGCGGGTGCAGGACTTGCGCAACAGGTTCCAAGCAGGAGCGGAAGCCCCAGATCTCACTGCTGGGGCAGCAGCCTGGGCTCTCCTCCCTCAGGGATGTTGATGTATAACAGCACATAGGGATTGGCCTGGATTTCTGTCTCGAGACACCCTGAGCACAGCCTCATGTGAAGGGGAAACTGAAGCCTCCGACTCAGGAGGGTGCTGGGCTGCACTGTCCTCTGTGCCAACGGCTCCATAGAGTGGCAGGTCGGAAGGTTTGGGCCATTCCCACAAAGAATACTACATTCCACTCCAGCCCTCTACCCCGATTCCATCATTCTCTGCTTCTGGATTGAACAAAGGTGCCAAGATACCCGCAGGGGAAAACAGGACCAGTTTCTCTGCATAACCAGAGAGCCCAAGTCTGTTAAAAGATGGGCAGAGAGCTCAACTCTTCACCTCCACCTTGAGCTTCAAGCGGACATCACACAGGAAAGCATTCATCAGGTCCTGGCCAGCCTCCTGAGCAATCCTGCTGATGACCTTCCCTCCTCTTCCGATCAACATCATCTGCATTAAAACCCAAAGAGCAGCTCAGCATACTCATCCTGATGTTGCTTAACAGCAGGAAGGAACTGCCCAAGAACACAACAGGGGACACAGCAGTGAGAGAAACCCCAAGATCAAACCATGGGCAACTTCAGAAAGGCATAAGCATGAGCAGCCTGTGCCAGGCTGAAACCCCGCAGCTGAGGAGGGGGATCACAGCAAGGATGCACACACGCTGCAAAAGAACCTCATTTCACACTCCCCAGCACCCATCTGTCTTCTGTCACTCACCATATGAGACTTCCTTGGGACCAGGAGGCTCTGCACAATGAGGAGCTCCCCACTCTGTCCTTCCTCCCACATCTCTGTCACCTGCAACATCAAGTGAGCACTTAGCAGCTCCACAAACCTCCTCAGGAACCACAAATGCTGCTCCCTCAGAGGCCACCTCGGCCCCCAACCCCTTTCAACACACATCAGGTGCTGTGAGACCCATTGTGTAAGTCCCAAGTTACCCCATGGGGCCTGTAAAGGGCCTGGCACATCTCACAGCTTCAAATAAAGCGATTCTCATCCCACACTCAAAGGCAAGTCTGCTTCTGCATGCTTCCCACCTGAGTCACACCATAGGGCACTTCCAGTGGCAGGTACTCCAGTACCTTCTCCCTGATGATATTATTACAGACCTCCTGAGGTGACTGGCTGGTCAAGACCCCGCTGTGAAACTCCCAAGGGCCTGGCTTGGCTTGCATGAGGAGGTACCGCTGTCACACAAAACACACATCACACCATCAGATGTCACGTACTGCTCACATGGTACCATCAATCCCTGTCCTCATCCTGCTGTGAGTCACTACGAGGATGCTGCTGCTGGTCAGGCATCAGAGCATAGAATCATGGAATGGTTTGGATTGGATGGGACCTTAAAGCTCCTCCAGTTCCAACCCCTGCCATGGGCAGGGACACCTTCCCCTAGAGCAGGCTGCTCCAAGCCCCTGTGTCCAACCTGGCCTTGAACACTGCAGGGATGGGGCAGCCACAGCTTCTCTGGGCACCCTGTGCCAGCGCCTCAGCACCCTCACAGGGAAGAGCTTCTGCCTAAGAGCTCATCTCAGTCTCCCCTCTGGCAGGTTAAAGCCATTCCCCTTGGCCTGTCCCTGCATCCCTTGTCCAAAGCCCCTCTCCAGGTTCCTTGTAGCCCCTTTAGGCACTGGAGCTGCTCTAAGGTCACCCCTTAAGGTGCCTTCTCTTCTGCTGGTAGTTCAGTATCTTTGGTGGGGAAAGGAGAAAGAGAGGCATCTGAAACTCAAACCCTACCAAAGGGTCACACCTCCCCAGAGCTATTTGTATGAGTTCCAAAAGCCCACAGGATCTTTTGTAGCTCAAAGATAATGCATTGGGTGGCCTCGTCTTGATGAACAAGTTGCTGTTTGGAGAGCCTCAAATAAGAGTTCTGTACAGAGAACTCTGGAGCTATAGCACGGACATACTCCGCATTGACAACACTTCCCCCACATCCCAGGCTGAGAACAGCAGCTCTGCTGCTTCCCCACAGCACATGAAGCTCAACAGGAAGCACTGGAGTCTCACAAGGATAAGAGCATGCCAGCCTCAAAGCGATTAGAAGTACAGACAGCAGTTACCTTGAGTGTATCCACCTCCTCCCCATGGAGAGCTGCCAGCATGAAAATCTCCTGGAAGCACGGCCACCCTTTCCTGTCTTTCAGATCTTTGGGTCCATTTCGAGTCAGCCCTTGTGGTTCCCCTGTGACAACGCTGGACTCCGATGCCTTCACACCACCGTGGTTTTCCAAGCCAGAGCCACCTTGGGCTTGATCTGGGCTTGACTCAGGGGCCCTGCTCTCAGATGGGGAAGCCTGAGTGATCTGAGGAGGAGACTTTGCTGAAGAACCGGAATTCTGTTCAAATGCAGCTCTCACTTCCAGTTTCTTTCCATTTACAATTCCCTCCGTCAGCTCATTAACTAGCTCCAGCAGGAGGAACTTCTTCTTTAGCAGATCCACCTAAAGTGAGGGAGAGAGGCATCAGGAATTTGTCCTAAACGAGGTCGGCAGCGGGGCCCTGGATCCAAAGGAGCCAGGGGAAACCACCCAAGGGAGGAAGCTGCTGCAGGCCAAGGCTTCTGCAACAGAACTGGACAGAAACACACCCAGGCTCAGTGACCTGGACACACGTCACTGCTGAGGGTGCTGTCTGAAGACACCAGCGTAAACCACTGCAGATGGCAGAAGGAAGAAGCTCTCATTTACCTTGTTCAGAACCAGGATGCTGGGGACCTGAGGAAACTCAGACAGACACTTCAGCACCTCCTTGCTCAGGGCGTCTCGTGTCCAGTGATCAGACACATCCACCAAAACCAGAACTGCCAGGAAAGAGGGAGGGGGAAGTAATGAACCTGCACTATCCAATACGTTCTCTGCAGTTTATGCTGCTCACCTGCTGCTGCTTCTCCCTCTTCTAAAGGGAACCATGCAGATGGAACCAAAAAGGACAATTCTAGTTGGCAGAACTATAAAGTGCAGTTTATATCCGTCATCCAAACAACATCACATGCTAAAACTTAACATCCAAGCCCAGTTATTAACCAGGGCTGCTCCCCCTTGGCACCAGGCAACTCTTACCCCCTCCTGAGCTCAGTATTAAGTCTTTTCACCACCCTTCCCTCCTATTTCATGCTCCTGGAGCTGCCTTTTCTGCCCAATAAACATCCAGATACCACAGCCATGGGGCTGTGAACTTCTGTGGCAGATAAAGGGTTCGGGTTGACCCAAGAGGAGCTGAGCACCCACCTAAATCCGCGTGTTTCATGCTGTCCCATGGGTCTGTCAGCATGGCTTCATCCAATTTATGTCTGAAAGACAGATGCAAAGGAGTGAGCCAGATGATCACAGCCACCTTCCTTCCCCTCAAAGGGGCAGGGAAAACAGTGCTTTCCATCATCCCAGCGGACACAAGGCTGCCTCAAGGGCTGTGACATCCCTTGTTAGGTGCACACGTGCAGAATCAAACACAACAGGGCTCAAGGGACACCACTGAAACTGCAACGACAAAACCCTCGGAGACCAAAACAAGGCTGAAAGCCCACATTCCTGTCGCTTCTGTTTTCCAAACGCAGCACAGTGGAATGGCTCCGGCTGTATCACACCCCAGTGGACAGGACCCTCCCCACACCACCAACGCTACCTTTTGACTTTAAAGTGATTAGTGAGGCCAGGCGTGTCCAGAATGATCTAGAAAGAGGAAAGACAAACCCTGTAAGTTTGCTTGCGGTTTCTGACCAAGCTAAACTTTGTACTTGTGCCCTCAGAAGGATATAAACGGAATACAAGACATAAATGAGAAACAACAGGATACAAATACAGAAATACAATGGGTGTACATGAGAAGCCCCACACTTCGGTCCAGCACTTCCCAGCGCCCCCGGCGGAGCAGGGCAGCTCACCAGCTGTGTGTCCTCATGGGTGATGACGCCCCAGGCCTTGCATCGCGTTGTGTGCACTTTCTTAGAGACAGGGAAAACCTGCAACAAAACAAACCCATCCAACACCCCAACGTGCATTAAGGAGAGCGACTGAACACACAGAACATAGAATTATTAGGGGTGGAAAGGACCTTAGGATCATCCAGTTCCAACCCCCTGCCTTGGGCAGGGACACCTCCCACTAAACCATGCCACCCAAGGCTCTGTCCAACCCGGCCTTGAACACCACCAGGGATGGAGCATTCACAGCTTCCCTGGGCAACCCATTGCAGTGCCTCACCACCCTTACAGGAAAGAGTTTCTTCCTCATATCCCATCTAAACTTCCCCTGTTTAAGTTTGAACCCGTTACCCCTTGTCCTGTCACTACAGTCCCTCATGAAGAGTCCCTCCCCAGCATCCCTATAGGTCCCCTTCAGATCCTGGAAGGCTGCTCTGAGGTCTCCACACAGCCTTCTCTTCTCCAGGCTGAACAGCCCCAACTTTCTCATCCTATCTTCATACGGGAGGTGCTCCAGTCCCTGATCATCCTCGTGGCCTCCTCTGGACTTGTTCCAACAGTTCCATGTCCTTTTGATGTTGAGGACACCAGAACTGCACACGGTGCTCCAAGCGAGGTCTCAGGAGAGCAGAGCAGAGGGGCAGGATCACCTCCCTCAACCTGCTGGTCACGCTCCTTTGGATGCAGCCCAGGATATGGTTGGCTTTCTGGGCTGCGAGCGCACACTGCAGGTGGCTCATGTTCAGTTCTCATTGACCCAACACCCCCAAGTCCTTCTCCTTGGGCTGCTCTGAGTCTCTTCCCTGCCCATCCTGGAGCTGTGTCTGGGACTGCTCCAACTAGAGAGCGACTGAACACCCACAGCACGCATTAAGGAGAGCGATCGCACACCCCGAACACGCCTCAAGGAGAGCGATCGCGCTCTCTGCCCTGGCCGCTGCCCCCAGCCTCACCTTCCTGCCCAAGAGCTGGTTACACAGCGTGGACTTCCCCGCGTTGGGCGCCCCGACGACGGCGATCCTGAGCACCCTGGGGTTGCGGGGCTGGTCGGGCCGGCCCCGCAGCAGCCGCTCCTGCTCCTCTACGGGGGGAAAGGAGGAGGTCGAACGCCGTTCGCCCCCCACCGAGGGCCGCGATCGCGGTGGGACCGGCACCGCTCACCTCTGCTGCTGGCCACGGGCGGCGGGTGCCGGCCCAGCGCTCCGGACGGCTTCTCCGAGGGGATGCCCAGGATGCTGCCCAGCGCCGAGCGGCTCCCGCTGCAGCGGGCGGGCCGCGGAAGGCAGCTGGAAGGGGCTGAAAGGAAGCAGCGCAAGGCATGGACCGAGAGCCCCCAAAGCCGCGGCACTGCCCCCGCCCGCACCCGACCCCGCTGCCCTCACCTGGGCGCAACAGGAACGGCCCCGCCGCTGCGGCCCGCAGGGCCCAGCGTACGGACCGCGCCGCCATGGGCGCCGCCATCTTGGCCGCCGCGGGGCATGGCGGGAGTAGGGGCGCCGCCCGCTCTCATTGGTGGGGAGAGGAGGAGTAGAGAGGAGGAGGGCGGGAGCAGCGCGCCGCTGCCCGCAGAGGGGGAGTGTGGGGAGGAAGCGGGAGCGGGAGGGAGTGCCCCCTGCTGGCCCCACAGGGCGGGGGGACCCTCCCAGCGGTCCTAATGCTCCCCCCCCAATCCCAGTGACCCCCCACCTCCCAGTGCCCCCCCCACCTCCCAGTGCCCCCATCACACAGCCCAGTCAGCCCCGGTGCCCTCTGGAGCACACCCCAGTGCACCCCACAACACATCCCAGTGTGTCCCAGTGCTCTCCGCGCCGCTCCCCAGCCCATCCCAGTGCTCCCCAGGATGCCCGGTGCCCCCCCCCCCATCCAACTACTCCTTCGTGCTCCCCAATAAGCCCCAGTTCTCCCAGTTCCCCTCTTCAATGCACCCCTGTGCATCCCAGTGCTCCCCCTGCCATACACCCCAGGGCTCCCCAAGTCTCCCCAGTCCCCACAACACACCCCAGTCTCTCCCAGTTCTCCCCAGCGCACCCTGCGCCTCTGTACACCCAAGTGCACCCCAAGGTTCCTTCTCCCACCCGCACCCAAATGCACCCCCGGAGCCTCCCAGTGCTCCCAGTGCCCCTGCCCTGGGCCCAGAGCCCGCAGGGGCCGTGGTGAAGAAGAAGAGCCGGATCCATGGTGCTGTAACCCCTTTATTGCCCTGTGCCCCATCCAGGGCCCCATTGCCATGTCCATGCCACGTCCATGCCATGTCGTGCCACGTCCTCGCCGCGTGCTTGGCCGTCAGCAGAACCGTTACCATTACTAAACTCAGTAATGGTAACGGTTTCCCCGCCGGCCGCTGGTCCTTGGCTGCACCCGCGGTACCCCCATCCCAACCTCTCCTTCCCATACACCGCCCATCCCATGTCCCACATCCCCCATCCCTCCATGCCCACGGCGCTGCTCCCGGGCCCGTCGGTGCGTCGCTCGCTCGGTGGCGGTGCAGCGCAGGGGAGTACATCATCTATACTGTAGTGTCTCATAGTGAACTTACAGTATACGATGATATCCTGCCCGGCGCGGCGCGCGGTGCGTGCCATGGGGCGAGCAGCAAGCACAGCCTGCGGGGGGGGACAGAGCTGTTAGAGCCACCACCTCCCCACTCAGCGTCCCCATTGTGCCATCCCTATCCCCCCTGAAGCAGGAGGGAAGCTCCAGTGTCCTCCCCCCCCTTGCATCCCACAACCCCATCTTTACCCACCCCAATCCCACCACCCTGGAGCAGGAGGGAGGATCTCGATGCCTTCCCCATCCCAATATCCCTCTTACCCCTTCCTTGCGCCCCCAGTTCCATCACCCTGGAGCAGAGCAGCAGCTCCCAGTAGGTGGTACCTACCTATGGGGGTGCCACCGCGGCTTTGGGGGGTGCCGGCTCTGCACCCGCCTTATAAAACCTGCTCTGCCTCATCTGCATATCTCACATCTGCACTGCACATCTGGATGGTGCCCTTAACCCCTTCATGCCCGGGGGGGGGGCACAACCCTAAACAGCTCCCACCCAGCCTGGCATAGCCTATGGGGTTCTTGAGGATGGGGGGGGGGTTCTTCAGGGTGATACCCCACACGCCAAAGGCATTATGGACACAAGAATGGTCGCTCCCTATACCTGGGGGGGACCCCAAACTGGGAGCTCCCCATTGCAAACTGGTTCCCAGTTGTCGGACATGGGAGCCCCATGGGGATGGGGCCCAGGGTGATGCACAACATATGTGTGCAGGGGGTCCCCATAAGCAAGGTACATGGATCCGAGTGTGAGGACCCTGTGTCCCCTGCGGTGGGTGGCCTTCGAAGTACCACGTATGCTGCCATGAGGGACACGTCCCCGAGCAGTGTGTGTGTCCCCCCCCCTGAAGATGTGCCCCCAGCCTGCAGGGACACATCCCATAGGAGTACATGTCCCTGTGCCTCCTTCCCAAGGGGACGTGTCCCCTGGAGGGATGTCTCTTTGTATCCCCATAGGACATACCCCCAGCCACGTGTGTCCCCAAGGGTGCTGCGTCACCTCGCTGTGTATGACCCTGCTCATACTTGTCCCTGCTGCAGCCCCCGGCCATAAACATCCCCCTGGTCATAGGTGCCCCCCATCCCCATCCGGGGGGACCCCCACTGTCTCCCCCCCCGTGCCCCTGCGCCCCGTTGTTTGCGCCAGGACGCGCTGCTGTTCCTGGAAGCCGCCTGCAGGGAGGTGATAGCCCCCTTCCAGGGCCTGCATGGGGACCCCGATAAGCAGCAGTGTCCGGCTATCGGGGACCCTGCCCTGACACATGGGCTGCCCCCAGGCCCGCTGCCGCCTCTGGGTGACAGGAACAGGGGCAGCGTCACCCACATCCCCCCCGGCCTGGCCAGGCTGGGGCAGGAGGTGGCCCAAGGTGAAGCCCCAGCTCCAGCCTGTCCCCAGGCATCAGGATGCTGGGACCTGGGGGGCTGAAAGGGACGGTCCCCTCCTGACTTCAGTCCCTGCTGTCACCCAGAGGTGTCCCGGGGGGGGGGCTGTAGTGCTCCCCAGAGCGTGACACAGGACCCCGGCACGTAAAGCAGGATAAAGGCAAAGTGCCCCCTGCCAGCCCCATGTGGGTCCCGTGGGATTATCCCCATCCCAGCCAGCCCCGCTGCCTGCGGGTCCCCAAACACAGCCCTGCACCCCATGGGGCAGAGGGGCCCCAGGGTCTGTACCATGGAGCTGATGTGGGACCCCCGGGTGACGCAGGGACCCCTGGGTGCTGCTGCAGCCCTCCCGGCAGCCGTGCTCCGGGGCAGTGTGTGCGGCTGCAGATAAGAGCATGGGGGCTGCAGAGCTGTCCCCCTATCTGCAGGGCCACCCTGCTGCAGGGTGCAAGGGACGGGGCCTTTTGTCCTGCCTGCGCCCCTGTTCAGAACAGGGGGGTCTTGAGGGAGTCCCTTTGCTGCAGGGAGAGCAGTGGGGCAAAGCCCCCCCAATGGCTGCGGTCACTGCTCCTGCGTGCAGGAAGGACAGGGACCCCCCCCCCGAGCCACCCCCATGTCCCTCAGGACAGGGCGCATGGGGCTGGGCTACAGCGGGACACGGTGGTAGCATGTAGTGGTGCCACCAGCCCTGCTCCGAACCCTGGGGTGCTGCCGGTTGTGGGGTGCCCCCACAGCTCCTGGGTTAACAAAGGTGATGCTGCTGCAGCTCACCACCAGCTTCACCCATATGGGAGCAGGACAAGGCTCTACCCTAAGAGCAGCCCCAGGCATGGGGCAGGGAGCCCATAGCGCCACGGTGACCCTATGGAGACCACAAGCCCATGGGAGCTCTGCGGAGCAGCAGGAGCTGGGACCTGACTTCCATGCACCCCTCGTCCCAGTGGGACACCCATCTGCTCCAGCCCCCAGCCAGCCCCATGCCGCAGTGGGTCAAGCACCGCCACTGGGGAGATGGGTGCAGGAGGCACAAGAGAGAGCCAAGGGACACCGTGACAAGGCTTTATTATCGTCCAGCAGTGAGGGTGGCAGGGACACAGCCATGCACAGCACAGGCAGATAGGGCACAACGCCCGGCACACCCGCCAGCACCACCACCCACCGGGGGCTGATAACACCATCTCTCCCCACCCCGAGGGCAGGGAGGGGGACAGGGTGCCACCGGCCCCACAGCACCCACCTGCGACCATAGGTCGCTCCGGGCAAAGGGAATGAATGGCCAGGAAGGGGCATTGACAGGAGGTGGAGGGGGTCTGAGTCCCTGCGCCCACCCTATGGCAATGTGAGGGACCCAGCGCCCCACAGTTGGCTTCACACATGGGTTTGGCAACAGCCACACTGAGCACAGGCATGGAGGGGACATGGCCCTCTATGGGACACACACAGGGGACAACCTCTTTCACATTGGCACTCAGGGCAGCAAAGCCACTGGCCTTAAAGGCAAGGGGACTGAGCGAGGTAGGGGCTTCTGCACTGCCCGCACTGAGCACCGGCCCTGGGCGCTGGTCCCTGTCCCCACTGCAGTGCCTGCCTGGTCCCCAACCTCCCTCCGACCCAGGAGCTGTGGGGAACAAGACGCGGGGGCCTGGGCACAGCCGCCGCAGTGGTTTCACCTCCCTCTCGGGGGACAGGGTGGCTTTGGCAGCGCTGCCTTTTGGCGTTCCTGGTGGTGGGACCTCACCAAGCCTGGCTCAGACCAGGCCTCAGTTGGGCTCTCCCCACTCCAGATCCCGGGAGGAAACTTCCTGGAGGGAAGGCAGCATGGGAATTGGCACCATGATCATTGCCACCTCTGGGAAGCCAAGCCAGCACTGCAGAAGTCCCGAGCCACTCCAACAGGGAAAGCCCCAGGAACAGGCTATGGGCAGAGGCAGGGGTTGGGCAGTGCCCAAGGAGGAGGACAGGGAGCCAAGAGGAGATGGGTCCTGGCTGTTCTCTTCCTCCAGCTCCGCATCCCACAGAGCCTCTGCTCCGAGGACAGAGAACAGCAAGGCACTGGGATCGCAACACCAGACAAGCTGCCAGTTGTAGCTGGGGGTTGGATCCAAACCCCAGCCTGGTACAATACAGTTAATAACAAAATCAATCCCCCCCCGCCCCATAATAAAAAGAGCAGCTGATCGGACATGCAACCTTCCGGCCCTACAAAATAAGGCACCAGAGCTTCGAAATGAAACCCTGATTGTCTTTGATATAAAAGGAATTCCCACGTGTTGAAGGCAGTTGATGTCTGAGTGCATTAACAGGGAGTGATCTTCACTAGCTTTGGCTTGGCCAGCCTCATGCCTGGGCTCCGGTGGCTTTCTGGATCAGGGGAATCTGCAGGAGGGGAAAAGAAGCTGTTAAGGCTGGAAAATGGAGAGGCAGGGAGCTCCCTGCACCCTGTGGCTGGGCAAGGAAAGGCTCCCTATGAGTCTGGAAGCTTTCAGGCAATTCCCTATGCCCTGAAGAGCTGCAGGAATTGCAGGTGCTGGTGCATGGCTCACCTTTGTGAGATCCACACCGGTGATGGCACGCACGGAGGCGGGGATCTCGGCCAGCAGACGGTTCACCTCCGACGTCGTGCTGTTGTTCTCTCCACTGAGGACAACGATCTCATCCACTTTGGAGAGGGGAGCAGCCACTTTGGCAGCGATCTGGGGAAGCAGGGAAGGAGGGGGGGATGAACAGAGTGAAGGAGCTGCTCACCAGCCTGCTGGGCAAAGGTCCCTACACAGCACAGGAGACCTGGCCCAGCCTGGGATCCCCCTGGAGCAAGGGGATGTTGCTCCCTCCTCACCTCAGGCAGCGCATCCAGCACTAGAGCCAGCTGGGCAGCTTCTCCATACTTCTGGAGTGCTACAGCTTTCAGCTTCATCCGCTCAGCCTCTGCCATCCCGATGGCCTCGATCACGAAAGCCTCCGCTTCCCCGATCTTCCGGATCTTTTCCGCTTCCGCCTGAGCGAGGAGGACCTGCTTCACCCTGGAAAGGGAAACGCAGCCCTCCAGCAGCCCGGACCCCTGCACTGCTTCCCTCCATCCCTCCTGCAGCCGCAGGCGCAGGGCTCACTCACTTCTCGCCCTCGGCGATCTGTTGGATGCGGTAGGCTTCGGCCTCCGCCGGCCGCTTCACGGTGGCGATCAGCTCCTTCTCCATGCGGATGATCTCCTTCTCTTCCACATCAATCTGCTTCTTGCGCTGCACCACCTCGATTTCGATCTCCTCCTGGCGGATCTTCTGCTGCTCCCGGGCGCTCTGGAGCTCGTAGGCGAGCTGGGCCTCTGCAGTCTGCACACAGGAGACATAAGAGGGGTCTTGGCCATCCTCTCCTGCGCACAGACATAAGGGCCCTTGGCAAGCACTGAAAGCAGGTATAGCTCCTGCTCCCACACGTCAACCCAGGGGTGACATCCCAGTCCTTAGAGCTGCACTTGCTGTCATTCCCAGTGCACCTTTCCCATAGAATTTGAGCCCCACCAGCTCCAGGGGCAGCAAGGATGACCCCATCCTTTCCTCTCCTTGTCCCACCTGTCGTGAACAGAACCCAGGTTTCTGTGTTTCAACCTGGATTCCCCACCTCCAGCTCTCCTAACATGTGCAGGAGGAGGAATTTGACAAGTCCCAGAGCTACCAGTACCATGAGGAACCAGGCAGGGACCAGCAGTGTGCTGTCAGACACCTCTCACCTTAATGTTGACCTCCTCACTGAAGGCAGCCTTCTGCAATTCAAAAGCCCGTCTGGACTCTGCTATTTTGGTATCTGCCATGAACTTGACATCCAGCATTTCCTTCTTGCACTGTGCCTCCTGCAGAGAGGAAACAGAGAGCAGAGCTCAGCTGGAGCAGAAGAGGCTGCTCTAGGGAAGCCCAGCATGGGTCTGGCCTCACCCGAATGCCAGCATCTCGCTCGGCCTCTGCCACCCCAATGTCTGCATCCCTCCGGACAGCCGCAGTCTGAGTCTTCCCCAGGGAGCTCAGGTAATCCACTTTGTCATAGACATCCTGGAGAGGGGGAGATAAGTCACAACCACTTCAAATGAATGATTCCATCCTGTTCCCTTCCCGTTGAAGCTCAGAGCAATCACTTGTGCGGTTAGGCCAGGGTCAGAACGAGCCATGTCAGCCTGCTGCCAAATCAAACAGGGGTGACAGGGGGAGCTGGGCTCTCCTGACATCTTTCCTCTGTCTCCCTAGCAGCTCGGTTATCAGTGAGCTCTCTCCCCAAGCCGTGTTTACAGAGGCAGCTGATTTAACTGGGTGCTCTTTGCCATCTGCCTGGATACAGGACAAGCAGTGGCGGCTGTCATGGAAACACCCGGAGGGCTGGAGCAGGCTGTGAGCTGGAGTCTGTCACCTCACTGCAGCAGAGGAGCCAGGGCCAGGCTCTGTTCTGCTGCTCCTATAGCTGTGCTGGGTGCCCCATAGCACAGCACCCTACACCTGAGCATACCTTGATGGTGAAGCTCAGGATCTCGATCCCCATGCGACCCACGTCGGGAGCTGCCACCTCCCGCACCAGCTTGGCAAACTGATCCCTGTCCTGGTATATCTGCTCCACTGTCAGGGTACCTGCAGAGGGGAGGAAGGTGAAGGGCTTTATTTGGAACAGGCAACGCACAACAACATGGGTCTAAGGTCAGCAACATCCCTGTTGTCCCTAATCTCCTCAGGTCTGGGCACCAGGGCGTGCACCAACATCTCAGTGTCACAGCACAACCACCACACACATGTGCCACCTGGAACCCATGGGGACTCAGACATCTCGGAGTGCAGGCACTGAAATCCCACTTATCACAACACCCAGGAGCTGCTGGAGGGGTGGAACCACCTCAGATGTCGCCTCTGCAGCCAGCAGAGGAGGCACCCGTTGTGGGTGCTGTGCTGGCAGCAGTACTGCTGGGAGCAGCCAGCAGAGAAGGGAGAAAGCTACTCAAGATGCCTTGAAGAGCCTGAGTCCCCTCACACCTAGGATGGAGCGCAGGTGTCCCTCCAGGGTCTGAAGGACCACGTTCTTCACATCCTGCACGTTCTTCCCCAAGAACTGCTCGCAGGCCACAGCCAGGAGCTCCTTCTCGGTCATGATCTTCACCTAGAGAAAGGAGACAAAACCAAAGGGACTGACGGCTGCTGTTCAAAGAGGCACAGGCACCCAACAGCAGCAGCAGCAGCAGTACCACCACCAGGCTGCCCCCATGCTACTGATGCTCCAAGGAACCATGAGCTGTCACCACGCTCAGCCAGGCCACCGGAGCAGCCGCTGCTGCTGGACACAGCCCTGCTGCAGGCACATGCATGGGGCAGACACCTCTGCAAACCCCACTGCAGCTCAGTGTGCAGAGGTGCTCCCAGCAGCCATCTACCCCACAGCAGCAGCCATGGGGTGATGTTGGGGCAGGTCCCACCAGATGAAAACCCTACCAAAAGAGCCCTGAACTACTGCACCAACACCCGACCTAGGACGAGAGGGCTTTCCAGCACTACCCCTGTCCAAAAGCCATTCTGTTACCTTTCTCTTCCTCCTCCTTCACTAAAATTAACTTTTCTGACACAGGGAAAGCAGGGAACAAGGAAGAGTTTCACATGCCCAAGGAGCAGCTTGGGAACAGGGGCTCCATTCGGTGTTCCCTGCAAGGAGAGATGAGATGAGATGGCCATAGTGCACTGGTTTGCCCTTCTCATGGCTGGGAGCTCCCAAATGCACTTTGCAGTGACCCCAATGTGCTATGGCCAGGACCTGGTTGTCCCACTCTGTAGGGTCAAAGTGATAACAAACCCCAGAGGTGGGACACAACCACCCCAGCACTGCTTTCACCTCCCACAGTCAGAGCCAGACACAAAAGCATCCCTAAATCCAGGCAGCCAGGGTCTCCAGATGGTCCTGCTGGTCACGGGGCTGCTTTTGTAAGGCAAAGTGGGTTACAAATGAGATGTGTGCTCATGGAGCTCTACAGGACCCAGCTATGAGGAGATACAACCCATCAAAGGGGCAGCTCCTGGTGACCACGTCCAGTCTGGACATAAGGGCATCTCTGCGGCGGCACCAGAGAAGGAAGCAGGGCCACACCAGCCACACAGCTCTGCTGGGACCTCTGGGTGCTGAGCGTGTCCCACAGCACCCTCTGATGGAGACATCTGGGCTGGGCAGCACCTCCTGTCCCATGAGATGCTGGTGGCATCATGATGCTGATGCACAGGGCCCTGGCTGCTGCCCGTGATGCCAGCAGGGTCCTGGCTCAGAGATCTCCTCAAAGCTACCCTCTGATGGGTCCACAGCCTATAGACCTCATCCCTGATCTGTTACCCTGTGAGTGCCCATTGATCCTGCAGCCTAACCTCTGGAGCCAAACAGCAGCAGTGCCAGAGAGCAGGATAGCTGGGACCAGCCACCGCCTCCTAAGGGAGAGCCACAGGGCCAGGCCAGGGTGACTTCTTGTCCCTGCACCTCAGGGCCAGCAGTGTGCACTTCCCACACAAGAGGGAGTTGGGAGAGCTGCTCACCGAGCTGCACCCAGAGTGTGGGTCCTGCACAAGGCTCATCCTGCAGCAAACAGGAGGCTTTGCAATACCAAACCCAATCAGACTCAGCAGCAGGGTTCATGGTGTGCATGTGCCAGCAATTCCACCTCTCCAAACAATCCCCATCCTTTGTGAACTACAGACAGGATAGAGCAGGGTGTTGGTTAAGAGAGTCCCTGTGGTGCTTAACAGGAGCAAGAACAATTCAGGCTCTGAATAAAGCCTGCACCAGCGACCCTGGACAGCCTGAGGGAGCTGGGCTGAATATGGATGTCAACCTACAGAGCCAAAGGTTACACAAAACAAGCCAGAGCTGAGCAATCTGTGCTCAGCTTGCTGCCTGTTTCAGACAGGGCACTGCGACACTGGGGGCTGCTTCAAATGTCATTCACATCAGAAAGAGTGGAGCTGGCAGGAAATCAGAGAGCTTCCATAAAGCAATCCCATGTGGATCGATAGCACCGCACCCAGCTCCAGGCAGCTGCAGTCACAGTGAGGGCTGGCCAGGGGCAATCCAATTGGCTTGAGGCTCAGGAATGGGACAGAGGGATACTAAAGCCCAACGTGGCTTAAGGCAGCAGCACCCCAAGCACTCAGCCAACACAAGAAGGAAGCTACTGGTGTGTCCTCATTACACCAAGACAAAGACAGCATCCTTATGCACATTAAGCCCTTTATTAATACAGCAATCACTTTTAAAGGTGTTAAAGGTCTCCAGCAATCATTTGTTGGCTTTTTTCCTCTCTTGCACAAGCCCTCGAAAGAAAAAGGTTTACTTCAAAAGTACTTCTGCAGAATCAAGGTAACCTCTGCCATGCACAGCCCCAACTGCCTCAAACCCGCTTTCAGCAGGGCAAATCCTTGCAGCTCACAAGCCTAAACCTTTAATGATAATTGAGAGTGAAAGAAATGAACAGTGAGAAGAGAGAATGACATCAATGAGATGGACTGGGAGCTGCAGTTTTAAATCAAGGCACCCAGTGATCCAGCCTTCTGTTACCATGTACCAGCCTAGACCATTCTGTAGGCAATGGAAGGATGTCCCAAAACTGGGTCAAAAAGGGATGTTGGCTTCACAGAAATACCTTTTCCAAACAGAGAAGGAAAAGCCTACACATTTGTGAGATGCGTGTGAGGGGGCACATGGGTGCAGGCATTTTGCCAACCATGCAAAGACTGTTATGGTTATGTGATATAAATATGGATATAAAAACTGAAAACCAGGATGCTGATTCACAGCACTGGAGCCAGGATGAGGCCAAGATGCTGGCTCCTGCGCACAGAGCTGCTCCCCAAGAGCAGCAGGGTGACGGGCAATCCCCTGTTGAGTCACGGTCCTGCCCGGCCCTTCTGCTGCGTATGAGAATCCAGAATCTACTCCTGGCTGGATTCCCATCCTCCCTTACACAGACACAGCATCAGGTCAGAGCAAACCAATGAACCTGGGCTGGAATGCGCTGCTCTGGAAAGCACCAGGTGGAATGTGTCAAGTGCTTGGTCTTAAAAGGGCTGCAGCAGCCACAGTGCCCTCCCTTGGTGGGGCTTTAGATGCACATGGGACTTTGGTCACACCACTGCATCGCTCAGCAGCTCCACCGCTCACCTCAAGGAACGTGGCAGTTACCTCTCATGCAACAACAGACCTGGACATGCCTTGGACACACGGTGACCACAGTCTCGTGCGCACTGAGAACCACTCTCTTGGGTTTCTACACCCCGAACGAGCTGTCAGGAGCAATCCTCAATCAAAGCATCCAATTGCCTATTTGCAGAGTCAGGTTCTGTCAAAAGCTAACAACATTTTCCTGACAGCATCCTCCCCAAGGCAGGACCTGGACACAAGACCCTGCATGAGGACGTAGAGTCTAAGCAACTCAGGTGTTTGTGTGCTATCACAAGCAGCAAGAGCTGGTTTCCACATAGGAAGAAGGCTTGAGAGAATCAAAATTCAACAAAAGCCAGCAATTTTACATACAAATCTTAGCGCCTGGAGGGATTAAGCTCTTTTTTAAGCTCTAACTCACCGTGAAGAATGACAAGGTCCACATGCTACTAATAATAATGCAAAGCAACATAACACTGGAGCTCAATACTACCTCAGGAGCGAGCGGCTCAGTCCTGCAGGGTCACACACAGCTCCACGGGCACTACAGTACATCAGCATTTCACACACAGGTCAAGTCACCCACAAACAGCTCATTTGCCACGCGGACAAATGAGACATGAGAAAAAGAGGAATGGTTTTTTGGGAAGAGGAGGAGAGATCACAACCCCCTTCACGACATGGGACGTGTCTGAACCAACAAGGACAGTGTGTACAAGGATTTCAGAGCAGTTGGCTTCTGTTTCTGGACAACAGCCACCTCTTAAGGGGGAAAACAAGATGTACTTTACAGACATGCATTCCTGAAATGATGTTTGGAGTTACTGTACCTGTGCCACACCTGTGACAGTTAAAGCTACCCCCTCCGCCGTCTCTACGTCCTCACACCTGGGCTGTAACGTCATTATCTCTAGGGAAATCCTGCCAAAAAACGTAAGATATTTGCACGTTTCCAGGTTACACACGCTCAGCTCTTCCCTTTGCACCTCCTGCCCCGGGCGACCTGCTGCACTCCTCACAGGTAATGTAAGACAGGCCCAGAATGCAGCCGGAGGCTCCATCTGTGACTGGAGACAGACACTTTGGTCAAGAAATCGATTTTCAGATAATGCTTGAAGGCAATTCATCAGCAGAAGAAGGCTGGGAGCCAGGCCAGAAATGGTATCATGACTCTTTCCCTTCTGCTGGGCTAGAAGGAGACCAGAAGCTGGCAGCTTTGGGACCACAAAGGGCCTCCCATCAGAGGCTTGCTGTGCTGCGCTGCCCCAGTGCTCTCGCTGGCTGCTGTCACTGCTTTAAAAAGCACAGCATGGACCTGGGGGGCTCCTGCCCCATGGTGTCACCCCCATGGAGCCCAGGGCATGGCAAAACCTGGTGCTGATGCTGCAAGAAGCAGCCCAGCCTTTGCCCTCGCTGAGTCAGCATTAACAAACACCTACCTCCTGATCTGGTTCACCTCTCCTGGTATTATTCCTGTGTCCCAAAGGCAGACAGAAGTGAGCCTCCAGCTTAGGGCTGTGCCTGTGTAGTATCAGGCACCCAGGAACAAATCAGTTCCAGAATCACGGAATGGTTTGGGTTTGAAGAGACTTTAAAGCTCATACAGTTCCAACTCCCCTTCTATGAGCAGGGACACCTTCCACTAGAGCAGGCTGCACATCCTGCAGCTCCAGAGCTTTCTCATCACTCAAGGTGAGCTCAAGTTACTGTGGCCAGAACTGGCAATCTGCAGGTCATGGTTTGGTGAAACAAGAGACATGCTTGGCCATGGCAGGTTCTGCTGCAAGAAGCAAAGCCTGGCTCTCCCTTCAACCCTAACAAGCCAAGAAGGGATTGGGAGACAGGGCAAGGAGCCACAGGGCAGAGAGCTTGTGTCGGTGAACATTGGGTCAAACCTCTGAACCATGAAGGGGCTGCACTGGGCTGCTGAAGTTGCTGCAGGATTGGCTGCAAGTGCTGAAATCTATCTCTGCAAGTTCATGCCTGCCTTGGCCACTGTCCTAATGAAATTGGCACACAAGCTGGGAGCTGATAAAGCAGATCCCACTGTCCAGGATGCACAAAGGCATTTTCCTGCATTCATAGCTTTAATCAGCTAGTGCAGGATTTTAACCTTCTGAACACCTAACCTACACTTTGAATTTAATTGACAGTGCTGCTTGCTAGCCAGCAAGTCACGGGGATGCTTACTAATTACTGTTACACCAGTTCCTAACTGCTCACAGTGTAAATGCCAGTCCTGTGTGCTGCAACTCACCCCAGGTCTCTATGCTGTACTTTCAAACGTGACAATATCCAAACCAGGCACTGTCTCCGTGTAAAGGGAGAAGGGCCGAGTGGAAACCCATATCCAAAGCTGCAGAGCCAGGTACAGTTGCCATTTCCCCATATGTGTACAGGTTTCTTTTTGAAATGGCACGAAACCTGCCTCAAATCCTGTACAGAACCCAACCTGGCCTGCTTGCGGCTCCACACAAAAGCAATGCCCTTCTGCTCTCCACCAAGCACACAGCGGAAACAGTGCTGTCAAGTAAAGGTTTACAGCTGGGGTGAATATCTGCAGCATTATCAGAAGGAGCCAGAACAGCAATGCTGGATCTGGGATTTGCCAAGTGTGCATCTGTCTGCATTACCCATAAGCCGTGGAGTGCGCCCCAGGGCAAGTGCCAGAGGAGGGGAAGGAGAGGAGGGTATTGAGACTTCAACTGTCCCATTAGAAAACCATTAGTTTCTATGTTATCCTGCTGCTGCTGCTGCTGCTGCTGCTGCTCAGAACAGAGGGATAAAGTCAGACACAGTGTTAGGAAGCTGGTGGATTATTACCTGTGCAACCCCTGTTACGTACAGTGGGACCCCCTCCGACGTCTCAATATTCTCACAGCGACAGAGGATGGTCATAACCTCCAAAGACAGTCTGAGCAGCGAGGAATAAGGGTAGGACAGCAAATATACAAAGCAGTTATCAGAGAGTAAGACACTCATTGCAAAGGACAATACGAGACCTTCAGGTTTCAGCTTCTCCCTGGTCAGTTTGCCTTTCTCCCACCTATTTCTCCCAGGGCTCCATAACACTGGGCCAGACCCGCTCCTTTCATCACAGCTTCTTTCGGTGAGGATGAAGGGGCTCACCTCAACCCTGTGTGCCACACGTCACTGCAGATGAAACTGAACCTGGACTGACACCCTGCAGGAATTCTCCGCTGGAAGCAATCTTCACACACAGAAAATTCCTTTCTGTAATGATTCAGATGCTTCTATGCCAACATTTAAGAGGGAACAGGAAAGTTTTAAATGCTAGGGGCCTGGCTACCCACCCCTGCCTCAAGCACTGATGAGAGAAGGTGTTTCCAAGTGCTGTTCTGAGAAGCTGAATAACACCATTTGGCTCCCCCAGAGGCATGCAAGACCGTGTTGCCTCTCTCTGCTTTTATTCCTGACCCTTAAACAAGGACAGGGCTTCTCCTTTCCTTTTTTTCCCCCAGTCCTCAAGGTTGCAGCAGGATAAGAGCCCAGCACCCTGCCAGCTCTAACTGTTCCTTTTGTTCCCAGGTTAGTGCTACCTGGCGGGATGCCGCTGACAGGAACACAATTGCTGCTGCCTCTCTTGCTTTCAGCACTGGCAGCCCCAGAAAAGATGTCCTAATTTCAGGGGAGGAAATCTGCCTCACTCTTCATGTTAATGCAGCAGGCTCCATCTGTGGCAGGGCTCATTTGGGAAGGGTTCTGTTTTCCAAAGGAGAATTAAGTCCCACATCCCATGGTGTGAATCAGAGGATAGATTTTAAAGTCAAAGATTCGTTTGGGTGCTGGAATTGCTGCCAAGAGCCCCGTTTGCTAAATAATGCACAGACCTCTATCGTATGACAGCTCACTCCTGGCAAGCAGCTCTTGGCCCTGCACTCAGCCTTTGCTTAACTTAATAAGTGAGCCTCCTGATTACATCTGTTATTTCCTGCACACAGCAGGTCAAGGTCCTGCACTGTCCTCTGCGCTTCTCACACAAGAGGAGGAGCTGGAACCACTCATTCAAATCAACGATTCTCCCATGAGATACCTCACAAAAGTTTGGGAATGAAGCTTGTCCGGATCAAATGGAATTATTAAGGACTGAACCCACAGGCTGGGCCTTTCCTTCCCCTCCTGCCTCATATGAGCATCGCTGGAGAGCCCAGCCGAAAACGCGTGGTGTTAGCTGAGACCTCTTCATGCTCTCACAGCAATCCTGAGTACGAGCAGCCTAGGAGAGGACCTGGGAGCTGTCACCAGTCAGTTGCCAGCAGCAGCCAGGACCTCTTTGCACAAGGCAAAGCTGCCTGCTTCCAGGTGAAGAGCAGCTACAGCAGTGTATCATCTGCAGAGCAAGGGCAGAACATGCTCACTTAGTCTGCTGGTGGCAACATGTGAACAGGGAGAAGAGGTGGCAAGATCGGGCAATAAGGGTTAACTCTGACCATCACTCCGAGCAAAACCCAAAAGTCCCGTCATTATCCTTTTCCCTGCTATTTTTTTTACACAGATGGAGGAAACCTGCATCAGTGAGCATGGGGGAGGTGTTGAGAGCAACACTCCCACAGATCCTAGAGACAAAGAGCTGTATTAGCAGGACAGCAGCACTATCAAAGCATGTTAGTTCAGAGACCAGTGCAGGAAGAAGCAGAAAGCAAAATCCATGACGGAGGAAAGGCAAAGAAAGGAAATCCCGTGGTTTTAAACAGGAACACACTCTGCTCCCAAGGTGAGAGCAGCCAGCACATCGTTAGGAACAGAGACTGGAGGAGCAGGAGGGGGCACTGGCCGCTGCATGATACAAGCTCTGGTGAGCTCAGGGATGAGCCAGCCCAATGCTTTGCTGCCCAGCACCTCTGTGAGAGCCTGGAGCACAGCAGAGGAGAGCACGGCTCCTGCCTTCCTCAGCACCAGCACAGGATGGAACACACTGACCAGCCAGGCTGCAGCCCTCTCAGCTTGGTGGGGTTTGTGTAAATAAACAACTGGGACTGAGGAGAGGTCCCATGTCCCTAAAAATACTGCTGACTGCCCCACTGGGATGGCTTTGCCTAATTCCTACTCCAAACCCACAAAGAACGGGGGGGGGGGGGGGCTCCTTACCTTTGGGTGTCAGTAATGCACCACCAAGCCCAGGCCCAGCCTCCATACACATACTGCTTGACATCAGAGCCACAACAGCCACCTGCAGCACAGCAGAGATGTAGGGATTACACATACAAACCTGAGTCACGAGCACAACTTCATAACAAGCCTGCCCAGCCTTCGGGTGATGGGGAAAGGGCATCGGGGGGGGGGGATGTCATTGGTTCCTCCAACCTGTTGGAGCACGGGAAGCACCAGGGCTACCAAGCCAAGCTCTGCAGCATGACCCAGACAAACCCAAAGATGCCTGCAGGATCTGATGAATAATGAACACAGAAAACTCTTTCCAAGATCCACAGCAGCCCTGGGGCACCCTTTGGTCAGCCATAATGCAGCTGGCTACCGGGAACAAAACACTCTTCCTCACCCCCATGGGCCGCACACAGCAGTTTTCCAAAGGCAACCTGTGTTGTTTAGAGTTGTCTTGTAAAAGTGGGAAATAGTATTTGTGATAATTCAGTGTGAAGAACAGTAACACACAGAGAGCGACTGGGTTTCAAAACGAGGTTTTATTTAAGCTTTGTTTAGCAGTTTAAGCACTTTTAGCAATGACAATTCACTCTTCAGTATTTTTAACCGTGATGCACCGGCTCTGTTATGGAAAGCCACGTAGGAAATCCATCTCCTTTCCCTCACCCCACACTGCAAAGCACCCTTTCATCCACCCAAAAGCTAGCAGGTCAGTGTTGGAGGAGGGACGAAGCTGGGAGCTCCCCAGAAACATTTCCTAGTTTGGGCTCATGCAATACTACAGCGCCTGAAGCTGTGATGGTCCATCACAGAGCTGGCTCTGCCCGGATTCAGGTCAGCTTCCGGAACTCCTTTGATGCATTAAAGATTTGACCCCAGCGAAGCCAGAAGATTCTCACATCTTTGATTCAAGGAATGAGACCCCTGCTGCCTTTCAAGGAGCACCCTGCCATGATCAGTCCCCAGTTTAATGCCTGGCAAGAGAGGAGCTCTGCAGCTCCCTGGCCTGGACCAGGGCTGTGAGCTGCCTTCTCCCAGGCAGATGAACCCAGCAGTCCCCCCCTAGTCTGTCATCCACAATCACACTTCTTACAGCAGTACCCCAGGGCCTCAGCAAGGCGAGCACTGCACCAACAGAGCAGCAGCTTCAGCCCTGGGGGATGTATCTACGCAGGCAAGGCAGAGCCAGAGCTGGCGCACAGGGAAAACAGCTGTGGCTGGACTGCTGTGGGAGGAGAAAGGGAGAGCTATGAGACCAGCAGATAGCTCTTTCAAGGGAGATGACACACTAAGTTTGCTGCAATAGGTCAAAACGAAGAAGCAAAGGCAGCACACATCCAGGCAGAGCTTCTCTGGACCACAGGAGGGGCCTTCTGTCTGTCCCATCCTCAAGCGTTTGGCCATCTTCTGCTCTCAGCTAGAGGTACCACCTGCTTCACTGGTTTCCATGCAGTGGTTGATAATCCATAAGCAAAAGCCCCAACTACAATTCTTTACCTTCCAATATCGGTAGGAAGTAAACACAAGCGGGAGATGGGTTTACACACTTCTCAGGTCTCCTGTGCTCCACAGCCCTGAGGAATATTCTCCTGCCACCCCCACGACAGCCTCTTGATAGCTTCTTCAGCCTCCAGAGAGCTTCTTCCTGTAGCTGGAAGGCTATTTCAGCCAGGCAAGCAGCTACAGAAGCTGACGATACAATATCCTGCAGCATTTCAACCGCAGCACCTCTTAACTTTTCCTGGTGGACGTCAGCCCGGTTAGCTCAGCCTTTTAGCCAGGCCCTTGTTTTCCAAGAACAGGAAGGGAGGTGTTCCTGGCAGCTGGGAAAAGCAGCCCCACATGGAAAGGTATTTTATTTCACAGGGTCTATGTGGCCTTTACCAAAGCTCTGGTAATTGCTTCATGGTAATGTTCTGAGAAAACTCTGCACCCTCAACCCACTGCTGCCACAGGAACGTTCCTCTCCACACAGATGTTTCTTCTCTTCCGCAGGAAATACCTTCTTTGGCATCACATCCAAAGTGAGCCCCATGTTTGCTTCCTAACACTGCCACACAGTACAGTTTACGAAGCTAGATTATATGTCAAAAAGTGTTCAAAGCATAAGGAAAAGAGGGAAAATCAAGACATTAAACAGGAGCAGGACGCCAGCTGGTTGCTTTCACGCAGGCTGGACGTCTGAGTGCAGCAGAGCTCTGTCCTGGTAACACAAGTCAGATGAGCTGAACACTCATTTTCCATTGCAGTCCCGCAGTCTCTTTCCCAAGTCTCAAAGAGCAAGTGAAAAAGGAACCAACAAAGCGAAATCTTTGCAAGGCTAAAGAATAACCCCTCTTGCACAATGAGATTTGGCAGAGAAATTGCCTTTTCCAGCTATAATACACCCACTGTTCCAGCAGCCTGGGTCTCACAGTCATTTGGCCATAGCTTCCACAAACATCCACTGCCTCTTCCGGGGCAGTGTGCAGCAGCCAGGCACGCTACAAACACAGGATTCATCACCAGGAAGCTGCCATCCAGTCTGGCCTCTTCCCAAATGAAGGGGTCCCATGTTCAAGCAGGAATTCCCAGAGGCAGGAGAAAGCACGTTGTCTGTTTGGGTTTGGTGGGGTTTTCTAATGAGATGAGATTCATCGCTTGGGAGTTTGGAGATAAATGGAGCTCTCAGCAGATGCAGGAAGCTGCTGCCCTGATGGATGGCATGCAAGGAAGAACAGGAGCCCCAGCAGGGACACAGGGCACAAAACAGCAAAGCTGAGACAATTGGAGGTTGGGAACAAACTCAGTGTTGTTTGCTCTCCCAAGGTAACTGGAGGCAATGAGCTTGTATTCTGGCAGGAAGTGGTGAGTGCTCGGAAATCAGGTCATGGTAAGCAGGCTGCTATGATAGCTTGATAATGATATTCCTTCCCCAAGACTGCCACAGGCTGAAGATGAGAACAAAGCAGACACCATCACCCTCACCCGCACAGGGAGAGCTGTCATCTCCACACCTCGGTTCAGGGCAATCTGTGCTGGAGTCTCCTCCTCCAGGAGGACCCATCACCTAAGCAGGGAATAAACAGCTCGGCCCAGTGGGGCAGAAGCCAGGTTTGTAGAGAAATAGCCCCAAGTCATGGGGTGCTAACAAACGAGTGCAGAAAGGGGGAAAATGATAACTGAAACCAGTTACTGACAAAAGACTTAATGGAGATTAGAGAAAAGGCAAAGGCATAAAGAACATCATGGAATAAAGCAGGGTCTTGGCTAAAGGCAGTCTGGTTCTTAGGCCCTGCTGTGCACTGGAAATGAGGCTTTGTCCACATGCAGAAATGGAACAAGGTGAACAAAAATTAATTTAAGAGAGTGCAGGGTTCTGAGTTGAATCCATAAAAACCTTGGATGGTCACTACAGCAGATGAAATGGATGCTGGATGTGATCTGTATCAAAATGACTGCTTAAAGGCTGGAAGTATCAATGCTCAGAGCGAGTTTAAAAACACACATTTAGTATAATTCATCTTGTAAACAGAAACTCACAGAAGACAAACCACAATGAAGTTACACAACAAAACCACAGAGATACTACCCCAGAACTCCAAAGGGAAAGCCCCGAAGCCATTCTGTCCGCTTCCTTCTCCTGTGTGCTATCAGATGAGCCATCTGCAAGTCTTGGACATTGAACAATTACCTGACAAGGGAAATCTTGAGTCCCACCACCTGCAAAAAGCTGAAGAACTACCTCTAGAGAAGGAACTGCCTCCAGAGAAGGAACTGCCTCCAGAGAAGGAACTGCCTCCCCATACGCTGCGTTTTAAGCACCAGCAATCTTGTGCTACAGACTTGAAACAAGCTGTGAGGCTGCGCTCTGGGCAGCAGCCACTGAGCATCACAAGCAGCAAGAAACCAACTGCAGGTGAAGATTCTTGGCCAGCCAAAACGAAGAACCTAAGAGCAGGAGCACTCAAACCTGGCAATGAGTGCCACTAGAAGTTTCCTGCATGGCTTGCCTGGCGTGAGAGGTAGAGGACCTCACCCTCAACCCTCAGATGGCTCTTGCTGCTCACCACATCTTTCTGCAGGACACAGCCTGGACCTTCTCCTGCCATTTTCTTGCTATCGACTGTTCTCACCCAAGCATAGCTCTCTGCATTTCTCCTTGTTGAACTGCACCATAGTTCTTCCAGGCCATTCAATCACTCTGTTGAGTTTGTTTTGATTCTAATCCAGGTCTTCAAAGCTCTCAAATCCATTCCTAGCTCAGTACTGTCTGCAAATTCAATAAGCACATTCTCAATTCCATTATCCAAGCCAAAACAAGGAACGTACTTGATAAATCCTTTCAGCTGAACAGTGAGGCACTGTCAAGTTCCCTGGCAACCCTTTTCCAGGCAGTTTCATATTAATTTTATAGAATCTAAGAAACCAGTTCCTCCTTGCACTGGGGACTGTAGACCTTTTGCAGGATTGGCTTGCAGAGCCTCAAGAAGCCTTTATTTTCAGGCTTTCAGCTTAACAGAAATACCATGAAAATGGCACAGTGACACTGGCTCCAAATCAGGACCAGTTCTTGCAGGAAAAAAAGGGATGCACCAACAGGATGCAAGAGCTTAGAGCAGCTCTGGAAGGGTTAAACTATCCCTGGCTGTTGGGGTGTATCAGGAAGTGCTTACACGAGGAAGGAATTAACTGCTAGCTCTTCTTTTACTCTGACAGAGATCAAGGAGCCTCAAAGGGTGACGCAGGAAAGCAGAGTTTGAGAAACTGGGCTGGGCTGTAGTTCTCAAGCTGAATTCTGAGACATCCCATGTAAGAGGCCTTAGTAAAGGCAAGGTGCACATCAGCGGCTTCTCCCCATCCCCTGCAGCGCTAACCCACCTGACGGGGAAGTCGGATTAGCTGGACGTGGCTCATACACAGCAAATACAAGGAATCGTTTTCTTGGAGGCATTTACAAGCAGTGCACTTGTTTCAGTGCTCTCCCAGGAAATACAGCCAGGTTGACCGGGCAGTTCCCCTGAACCTTTTTCCTCCTTTCATACCCTGATCTTATGCTGAAAGAGCAGTTTGTTCTGATCCGGAAATATGGGTGCCAACCTTCCCCTGGCACCTACCTCCAAGGGCTCACCTCAAAGCTCCTCTGGCTGCCGCACCATTGCTGTGTGGGGCTGCCCCGCAACCCTCAACATTCCCAAAGGAAAATGTTCCAACTGTAGAGATTCAGAACATATCATTTACTTATGGTGACTGTAAGATGAACGTGGCCAGTACAAATTACATCTCCTTACAACGAGACTGCCGAAAGCATTGTATTTCATAATTAGCAGATTGATCCTTAGCCAGAAAAGCTGCCTTCAGCCAGACTGCAACCCAAACCCAGCATTATGCATCCAACAAAACCTACTTAGCTGCTGGGAACATTCTGGTATCAGGATGAACAGGTACTTTGTGTATTGCCTGGAAAACACGGCTGGCTCTTGGAAGCCTCAGTGATGCCAAAGTCTCCCCAGAACTTGCACCAAACCTTGATAGCAAAGTTAGATCCACAGTTTGGAGACACCATCATCGCCTCTGTAGGGTTTGTGGTGCACTCTCACAAAGCCTGGGCTCTACATTTCGTGGACAGATTGGAGTGCAGTTCTTAGAAGGGGATCAATATTGCTCAACAAGAAGGATGCAAGTGCCATTAGAGTGCTGACCTGTGCCTGAGAAGCAGCTTCCCAAATAAGGCTGCGAAGCTCCTGCACACACAGCCATTCCCAAGGCACTGCTGGCTGCTCCTGGAGCACTGGAGGAACTAAAGTGCCTTACAGGAGAGTGAAAAGAAAGAACATCGTTGCTCAGAATTCAAACTTCAAGAGCCATAGGCTGGATGTACAATAAGGAAACTTTTCAATGAGCTTCATGATTTGGAGGTGCCTTCCCACAAAGTCCCCCAGATAACATTCGTATGGCACTTCAAGACTGTGAGCCAAAATCTTGCTTTTAATATTACTTGCTGCTGGTTTATTCTTCCCTTCCCCTCCTCTCCCCCCGCTTTACCCTGGAGGGACATGGCTGAAGTTCCTGGAACTACAACTGCTTGTAGTTACGTGCCTCCCACTAACGCCTTGGCATTCACTACGTAAGCACGGAGGAGCTGCAGGCCCTGCAGAGCTCCCACAACCTCTCAGGCTGCCCCTGAAGCTCAGAGCCGGTGCTCTCAGGAGACAGCAAGCGCTTGCAGACCATGTTGGGCAGCAGCAGAGGAAAACCACGTGCGGCGGCAGCACAGAACCCAGTTCTGACCTACAGAGCCTGGCACGATTTACGCTTCCTTCCCAGAATGTGGTTGCACATCGAGGAGTGTCCTCGGCTGCCTGCTCCCGGCTGTGGGAAAGCCTAAGGCTTGGAACTGCGAGCAGATGCCACAGATTCCTGCTGGCTCATCCTGCAAGCTGTGTTGTAAACTTCAGAGCTGAACAGATGCAAAAATCCAGCTCTGTAAAGGCCGAAAGGCATCCCGGCACACCTGGAGCACGGCTTCCCGAGTCCTCCCATCTCCGGACATGGCACTTCTCCAAGCAGCACTGATTGCAAGGGGGGGTCTCTCTGGAGGGAAGCGCAGCACCAGCTCTAGAGCCCAGCTGCGAACTGCAGGGACGTGCAGAAGACCAGGAAAAGCGCAAGGAATACTGCTGCTGCAGGCAGTGCTGGGTGCGGTCTGTAACCCCTTAGAAGCAGCAGCCACAGCAAGCATGGTTGTTTCCAAAACAGCAGCCTGCTTCTGGCTTCTCCCCAGTAATTCCCGTAACAGGTTTGTTATCCAAGAGATGGACTGATAACAGCAGCCAGAAGCAAGTGCCACAGCCCGCTGGAGGACATAGTTTGACATGCACAGCAGAGCTGTGACGGTAGCACAGCCTTGACCTTCACAGGCATTTTCCCCCCCCCCCGGGGTAGGTTAGGTCTGAGTATCACAGCTCCTGCCACAAAACTAGTTCAGTGAGGATAGGAAGGATGCAACACGAGTGCGGACACAGGAATTAACCAACACCTTGCACTCAGCCTGTGATGAAGAGCGAAGTGTCCAGCTCATACAGCAAGCTGTTGCATCTCCTAATGGTCATTAAGTCCTGCCCGCACAGAGATGCTGCGCCAAAGCGCAGCCTGGAGCTTCGTCTGAGTATTGAAGCAGCTACAGGTTGAATGAGACCTGGTGATTCCACTACGGGTTGAATTTAATCCCCACTTAAGCAACCAGCTCACCTGCTGATAACATCTCACCCGTCTGACGGGCATCAACTGTGCCCATTGCCAGCACCAGTGGGACAGGATGGAGATGGGTACCGAAAGAGCCAGGCCCTGCCCGGAGCTGCTCTCTCTGCCCCAGCGGGATGCTCACACCCGGCTCTGCTTCCCGGCAAAGCCACCCTGCCCCGGGAACAGGGGAGGCTCCCGGGGATCCCAGCCAAAGGCTGCCGGCAGCGACCCACAGCCCCGCGGGTGCCTCGCAGCAGCACCGGGGTGCGCCAGCACCGCATCCACACCCACCGCGCCCCAGGGACCCGGTCCCAGAGCCGGGAGCCATGCAGCAGGGAGCTGCCCTCTGCCCGCCCTGACAGGGCCACCCGCAGCACCCCAGTGCCCACCATAGCAGAACACCCCAAAGCGCCCCCATGGCAGGGACCCCTCCCCACTGCCCCATCAAGGAAGGGTTTCCCCACACAGCTCCTTCAGGGACCCCCCCCTCAGATCACAGGGGCCCTGCAGCAGATACCCCCAAACACCCCCCCCATCCCCATTCCCTACCAGCTCCCCGTGTCCCCCCGCATCAGGGACCCTCCCCAGAGCCCCCCATGACAGGGTCGCCCCCCAAAGCACCACCCAAGTCCCTCCATCACGCCTCCTCCTCAGCGCCCCAAAGCCCCCTCAGCACAAAGACCCCCACCACCCGCGCCCATGACAGGGACCCGTTAACGGACCCCATTACCACAAACACCCCCCCCCCCCGAGCCGCCCTCAGGTCCTCCTCTCTCGCCATGACAGGGACCCCGGCCGTACCTGACACGACCAACGCCTCGTTGGGCCCCACCGTGTGGCAGTTGCCCATGGCGCCCACCACCACCGCCGCCTCCTCCTCCTCCTCCTCCTCCTCCTCCTCCTCAGCCGCCCGCTCCCACAGCCCTGCGCGCCGCTCGCCACACCCCAGCGCGGAGCGTGGCCCCCGCGCGCCGCCATGTTGGGGAGGGCAGTGGTGCTGCCGCTGCCGCCATGTTGGGGAGGGCGGCGGTGCCGCCGCCATGTTGGGTGCCGTGGGTGTGCCCTGCGGTGTGTGCCCTGCGGTGTGTGCATGGGTGTGCAAGGAGAGGTGTGTGTGCACTGCGGTGTGTGCATGGGCGTGCAAGGAGAGGTGTGTGTGCACTGCGGTGTGTGCATGGGTGTGCAAGGAGAGGTGTGTGTGCACTGCAGTGTGCATGGGCGTGCAAGGAGGTGTGTGTGCACTGCGGTGTGTGCATGGGTGTGCAAGGAGGGGTGTGTATGCACTGCAGTGTGCATGGGTGTGCAAGGAGAGGTTTGTGTGCACTGTGGTGTGTGCATGGGTGTGCAAGGAGGTGTGTGTGCACTGCAGTGTGCATGGGCGTGCAAGGAGAGGTGTGTGTGCACTGCAGTGTGCATGGGTGTGCAAGGAGAGGTGTGTGTGCACTGCAGTGTGCATGGGTGTGCAAGGAGAGGTGTGTGTGCACTGCAGTGTGCATGGGTGTGCAAGGAGGTGTGTGTGCACTGCGGTGTGTGCATGGGTGTGCAAGGAGGTGTGTGTGCACTGCGGTGTGTGCATGGGTGTGCAAGGAGAGGTGTGTGCACTGCGGTGTGTGCATGGGCGTGCAAGGAGAGGTGTGTGTGCACTGCGGTGTGTGCATGGGCGTGCAAGGAGAGGTGTGTGTGCACTGCGGTGTGTGCAGACATACGTAAGGTGGGGTGCGTGTAAGGCAGGGTCTGCACTTCAGCATCGTTATAGGGGTGCAAGCCACGGTGTGTGCACTGCAGCGTGATTATAGGTGTGTAAGGCACGGTGCGCGCCGCGCAGGTCGTGCACTACAGCACGTGCTGCACGCGCAAGGCGTTACCGGAGGCAGCTCCGTTCACCGCCGTCACACTGAGCGCTGAGCTGCGGCAGTGCCGCGCGAGGCCCCATCCCCGTCCCCATCCCCATCCCCATCCCCGTCCCCGTCCCCGCACAGCCCCAGCAGGCGCCGGCTGCTCTCCCGCAGCGCCCGCGCCAGGCGCTCGTCCCCGCCGGGCGGGCAGGGGTCCCTCGGGGCGCAGTCACTGAAGTAGCAGCCGCTGAGGGGCTCGAGCCCGCCCCGCAGCGCGCAGTGCAGCGGCGTCCGCGCACCCTCGGCCGCGCTGCGGAAGCAGAGCCGCGCCAGCGGCACCAGGAGCGCCTTCAGCCATACCGGAGAGTGCCGGAACAGCCCCGTGTCCACGAACCCTGCGAGGGACGGAGCGGGCGCGTCACCGCCTGCGCCGCTGCGCCTCGGGGTGCGCGGATCCGGTGGGGCTTTCCCTCGGGTGCTGCCGGCACTGGGGCTTGGCACCGCAAGGCTGGTGCGTGGTGGAATGGGGCGCAAGGGTCCGTGCGGGAAGGGTGCGTGGGTGCGCTGTGCAAAGGGATGCGCATGGGACGGGGGCAACTGTGCGAAGGTGCGTTTCGTGCCAAGGGACGCGGCAAGCGCAGGGACACGCTGTGCAAAGGGGTGTTTCATGAGAAGAAAGCGCTGTGCAAACGGGCATGCCATGCAATGGGACATGGCATGCAAAGGGACAGGCCAGGGACAAGCGCACACCGCGCGAAGGGATGCTTCATGCCAAGAGTGTGTGATGCAAAGGGATGCAGCACGCAAAGACGCAGGCCGTGCAGGGGCATGCTTCACGTGGAGACACGCGGCGCAAAGGCATGTTTCGTGCCAGGGACGCATGGCACGAAACAGCACACTATGCAAAGCAGGGGACAAAGTGCAAAGGGATAGTTCACGCCGAGGCCGCACCGTGCAGAAGGAGCCGCCACGCAGAGCGCCCTCCATGCAAGGCACGCTCCATGCGCTGGCGCCCTCCACGCCAAGGCCGCACCACGCCGAGAAGCCCCCGCGCAAACCACCCTCCGCGCCAAGGCCACCCCGCACCCATGCGAAGGGCCCCACGTCCCTACCTGGGTGCGCAGCGTAGCAGGCGACGCCGGAGCCCCGCAGGCGCGCGGCCAGCTCGCGGGCGTGCAGCACGTTGGCCAGCTTGCTGTCGCAGTAGTCCTGGAAGGCGCCCAGAGGCCCCGGGGCCGGGCTCCCCAGGGCGCCGAGGCGCAGGCGGGCGGCGCGGTGGGCGCTGGAGGCCACGATGACCACGCGGCTGGGAGCGCAGCTCCGCAGCCGCTCCAGCAGCAGCTCGGTCAGCAGGAAGTGCCCCAGGTGGTTCACCTGGAACGCCAGGCTGAAGCCGTCCTCCGTCGTGCCCCCGGCGCTCACCCCTGCGAAGGAAGGGATGGTGGTGCGTTTGGGGGGGGGGGTGAGGGGAAAGAGGGGGTCTGTAACTCACCGGCGTTGTTGATGAGGAGGTGCAGGTGGGGTTCTTCACGCAGGAAGGCGGCGGCGAAGGCGCGCACAGAGCGCAGGCTGGCCAGGTCCAGGTGCATGAAGCGCACGTCTGGATTCCCTGTCTCCTGCGGGCACAGAGCCGGGGCACCACGGGGTGGGGATGGATCCCACCCGGGTTAAGGAGGGCTGCAGGGTGCTGTGTGGTGCCCCCTGCCGGGGCTGGGGGTGCCCTGGGGTACTTGGAGATGTCCTATGGGGTTGTCCCTGGGGTGTGCCATGGGCTGTACGAGCCTCCGAGGGGTGCCCGTGGGTATTCTGGGGGTGCCCATGCCATGCCCAGGATGGCTAACGAGGGTGCTACAGGAGTGCCAGGGGAGTGCTATGGGGTGTTATAGGAGCGCCCATAGGGGGGGCTGAGGGTGCCCATGCCATGCCCAGGATGGCTAACGAGGGTGCTACAGGAGTGCCAGGGGAGTGCTATGGGGTGTTATAGGAGCGCCCATAGGGGGGGCTGAGGGTGCCCATGCCATGCCCAGGATGGCTAACGAGGGTGTTACAGGAGTGCCAGGGGAGTGCTATGGGGTGTTATAGGAGCGCCCATAGGGGTGCTCTGGGGGTGCCCCATGTGATGCCCACGGAAGTCCCACGGGGATATCACAGGGGGTGCCCCTGCTCTCACCCTGCGGATGCGGCGCGCCGCTGCCTCCCCGCGCGGGGCGCTGCGCGTGGCCAGCACGACCCTCGCCCCGCACCGGGCCAGCTCCAGCGCCGTGGCCTCGCCGATGCCGCCGCTTCCCCCTGCGGAGCACAGCGGTGAGCGGCGGGGCCGGGTGCGGGGCGCTGCCCGGCGCTGCCCGGCGCTCACCGGTGACGATGGCGGTGCGGCCACGCAGCTCGGGCCGGGCGAGGGGCGGCGGGGCCCGGCGCCGGCGGTACCGCAGCAGCGCGCCCAGCGCCGACCAACACATCGCGGCTGCTGCCGTGTTCCGCCTCCGAGGGAAGGGAAAGGAAAGGAAAGGAAAAGGCGGGGAAAGGGCCGCGGCAGCGCTGCTCCTTTCGCAACCGGAGCGCGGAGGCCTTTGTCCCCGGTGGAAGCAGGGACCGGGGTCAAGGCACTCTCCCGGCTGCGTGCAGCCCATCGCCGCGGCACGGGGCTGCAGTATCCCCCCGCTCCCGGGTTAAAAACTCTCTGCAATGAGGGTGGTGGAACACTGGCACAGGTCGCCTGGAGAGGTGGTGGATGCACCATCCCTGGAATCATTCAAGGCCAGGCTGGATGTGGTTTACTCCCGATTTGGTTGAAGATGTCCCTACTCATTCATAGAATCATAGAATAGTTTGGGTTGGAAAGGACCTTAGGATCACCCAGCTCCAACCCCCTGCCATGGGCAGGGACACCTCCCACTAAACCATGCCACCCAAGGCTCTGTCCAACCCGGCCTTGAACACCACCGAGGGATGGAGCATTCACAACTTCCCTGGGCAACCCATTGCAGTGCCTCACCACCCTTACAGGGAGGAACTTCTTCCTCATATCCAATCTAAACTTCCCCTGTTTCAGTTTGAACCCGTTACTCCTTATCCTATTACTGCAGTCCCCCATGAAGAGTCCCTCCCCAGCATCCCTATAGGCCCCTTCAGATACTGGAGGGCTGCTATGAGGTCATTGCAGGGGGGTTAGAACTGGATGAGCTTTAAAGTCCTTTCCAAACCAAACCAGTCTGGAATTCTATGATCCTCCTCCTCTTACACCCCATCCCTGTAGACATCCAATATCAGGTTCGACTCAAGCAAGTCGGTGCCTTCAAAACCATCCTATCACCCTCCACCCCTCCTCCTCTTCCCGTCTGGACCGCCACGACTGTCCCATGCCTCCATCCTTCCGTGGGCAGAAAGCTCCGTGTCCGTGCGGTGGTGACAAGAGTTAAAGACAAGACAGTCAAGAAAACAGAATGTGAAGTATTTTTGTTTTATATACAGAATACAGGAAAGTTTTCTGTAAAGTCTAAAACGTTACAATTACTCTGTACAGTGGAACTAAGCTGTTCTGCGGGGAGGTGGCATCGAAACAGAAAAGGAGACAGACAGGTTACGACAAACGAGCTGCTACAATAGACAATTTGAGGAACGTCATACCACATGTAGCACTGTACACAGCTTTAAAACATTGAAAAAAATGCCGTCACTGATGTATTTACACAGAATCCCAACGCTTTTCCTTTGTCTGAAAGAAAAATTAGGATGGACACCAGGAAAAGAACTCATTTCTCACTGCCCGTAATACACAGTAGCTACTTGTAGTGCAACCATAGCAGGGAGGGACGGGAGAAAGAAAATAACTGTGGGTAGAAGAAGAGCGCTTCTTTACATTAAATAAAACAATGATATTGTATAGATTTGCTGTATGAAAACTGTATTTCTCTTTTTTTCTTTAATATAAAACTATTGTCACTGGCACAAAATAGAACAAGTTTCTGATTATTTTACAACTGCATGGGAACTATCTGTCAGGGAGAGTCCTCGAGTCAGACAGCGGTCGCCCCTCGCTCTGACGCGTCCTGCTCTCGCTGCAGTTTTCCTTTTTAAAATGAAATGTATAGTACAAATATATGTGCAAATGCCCCTAAAACTTGAGCAAAAACCGAAAAAAAAATAAAATAAAATAAAATAAAACCCCAAATTAAAAAAAGTTAAAACGTTCTTCATTCCATGCAAACGGCGCGTGAACAGTCTCCGGGCCGACACACAAAATCCCACCTTGGTTTTGTACAGTTTTGCATTGCAAGAGTCTGAAGGGTTTTTTTTTTTTCCTTTGACTCCAAAAAGCTCTCTTCCTAAATAAAAAATTCCTAGGGAACGGAGTTGGACCGCAGCACGGGCACCTGGTGGGGTTTCAGAGAAAGCTTCTCCTCCAAGTCCATGTCTTGTACTAAGGCAGTGCCCCCCTTGGGCTGTTTGGTCGCAAATTCAGTGATGCTGAAAACGAACTGCAGGCAGCCCAGCTTGATGTAACTGCCGTGGTGGAGCAGCGCTGTCCCCTCCCAGCCAGCCCCGCTGCCCCCTATTAAGCTGGAGCTGCTGGCTTTGCAGTTACAGGGTTTCCTATGCTGTCCTTGTGCCTGGGAACTCATCACAGCGGCTTCTTCATGCGGCTCCTCTTCTTGTTTTCTGCTTTTATGTCGCTCTGGAAAAGGAAAGTGATACGGGTGAAGTTTGGGTGGGTTGTGGCAGCTTGTTTTCATCAACAGGCCTACTGCTGAGGTGCCTTGGGTAAGGTCCTCCAGCAAGAAGGTGTTTCAGTCCTCTGTAGGGAGTGGCTGACAAAGGGAAACGGGAATCTCCCCACAGCCCAGAGAGGTAAAGGCATTTACACATCTATTTTAGCAGCCAAAACAAGAGGGAGCTGATAAAGTGGAGAGCAGGAGTAGGCCATGTGGGGATGGGATGCCCATAGCACATCCCAGATTGCTTGCTCACAGCCCAGAAGGGGAGGATGTGGGGGGAAAGCCGCTGGTCCAGCTCTGAACCAGAGCTGATGTCAGGCAGGGACCTCAGCGTGGTTTAACTCTGTCACTGAAGGCACGAGCAGGGTTTAGAGCAGAGCCCTGGGCACTGCCCAGGCTGCAGAGGAAGGTCTTGTGCAATCCCAAGCTGAAAGCCAATGGAGAGGTTTCACCTTCCCAGAGAAGCTGCGGCTGCCTCATCCCTGCAGTGTTTAAGGCCACACTGGACACAGGGGCTCGGAGCACCCTGCTCTAGTGGAAGGTCTCCCTGCCCGTGGCAGGGGTTGGGACTGGATGAGCTTTAAGGTCCCTTCCAACTCAAATCATTCCATGATTCTTGCAAGGGGGTGCACCAGTTGCTGCAGAACAAGGGCCATCAACAAGGAATGGATCTATACCTGCTCCCATTCCCCTTCTAACAGCTCCCTGCGATGGTACATGGGGCTGGGGCTGTCTCAGCACTCACTTATCACACTCTGCACTTTGGCAACAATACTGCTGGGAGGAGTGGGAGTCATCTTCTCCGAGAAGTCACACGAATACAGAACGTTGTCCACGGTTGTCCCATGCTCACTGTAGTTCAACAGCTCGTAATGTTTCGTATTCTGAAAAGAAGAAAAAGGGAGGAAGTGGGAATAGAGACATCAGGTCAGAAAGGCTTCTGCCCATGTACCCTTTTGGAGCACTGGAACACATCCCCTCTCTCCCTCCTGCTGGTGGTGGTTAAATAAGAGCAGTTAAAATATCCTCCAGCTTCAGCGACCACCAACCCGACCCTTCTGAACAGCTCATGCTGACAGCACAGTTTTCCAGCAAGAGCTGGTTCTCCATAGGGAAGCAAAGCCAGAGCAGCTTTGAAGAAAAGTGAGTCCTCCTACTGCGCTTGGACCAACAGATCTTTGGGAAGCAGGGATTCAAGCTGGCTCTCCCAAAGCGATCGCACCACTTTAACAGGCACACCAGATGCAAGCTGGGCCTGAGACCTGTGCCGAAGCAGGGAGGAGATGCACTTTGGAAAGCAGACACAAGATGGCAAGAGGGATGGCAGCGTGCTGCAGCAGCTGCAAGACAGAGGCAGCCTGAAATGCCAGGAGACATTACCCTGACACACAGCACTGCACCAGCAGCGTCACGCTCAACTGAGCTTTGCAGAGGATGTTGACTTCAGGTTAGCTCACAGGAATCGTATGAGGGCTGAAGACCTTGTGCCCCAGGGGCTACAGAGCAGTTACAAAAGCTCCCCGTGCGCAGGGGAGTAAGTTTTCAAGTAACCTGTTAAGCTGCAGAGACCAAGGGCAAGCACGAGCTGCCAACGGGCAGAAGCAGAAACAGCAAACAGAGCTAAGGAAGGGAAATTCTCCTTCTAGAGCAACCACAGCCATAGGAGGCCTGCTGAAGTATGGAAGAAGCTCAGTGCCTAGAGCCTGATTTAGGATTGACCACTGTGAGGGGATGCTTCAACACAGAATTAAGGTCTGGAACCTATTACTGAGTGTGCTCTGTAACTTGTAGTGCACTGGAGGAATGGCGAAAGCTGGCTGTGGGTTACTCCTGGATGCTGCTCAGTAACTGTTTAACTAATGGTGATATAAAAGACTCTGTTTTGCTTCAAAGACTCTTTCCATGCTAAGAGACATCTCCAGCAGTGCTTTCATTGGCGGCCCCACCAGCCTGTTTACTTCAAGAACAAACTAATCTCAGGCCTGTAGTTAAGGAGCAACTGTAGACCTCTGCTTATGCTGAGAGCTTAACTGAAATCCAGTTGAATAAATAATGTAGAGCACTGCAGATGGCATGATCGCTCAGCAGCACTGCCACACCTGAGAGCAGAGCTGCGAGCAGTTCCCTGCCTTGCTCCAGCTGAGGTTTGATGTCGACACGCCGCTGGATCAAAAAGCATCAAACCACTTCCATGACTTTTTCTTTCCCTGGACACCAAGCAGTGACAGTGCTTACTTGTGGTCAGGCTTTGTCCAGAAGCAGTTAGCTCAGAGGGATCACGCTGGCAGAGCTCTGGGCTTCAGAAAAGGGTTTGACAGAAAACGCTGACGCAGCCTTCACTGGAGTGAAACCATTCACAGCCCTGGCTCCTTACTTTGTAGTCCACAAAGGAGCCCCACACAAAGGCAACCTGCTGCCTGCATCTCCAGCTCTCCCACTGCTGAGCATGCCAAATAATAAACCCCCAAACCGACCAACACTCAAGCACTCACCTCATCATAGAATATGCACGCATGTTTGCCAGACACGTAGTTACAGTGACCATAGCTTGTAAGGCACACATCCATATCAGCTCCTGTCAATGGGAAGGACAAAACAGGCTCAGTTCATTCCAGAGGCAGAAAAAACTGTCAGGCAGCAGAGAACAACAGACAGAATTAAACTTCAATTAGCAAAACAACAGGGGAGCAACTGCCTTTGTCTGAGCTCCCAGGACTGCATGAATAATGCCCTGATAAGCCACAGAATAAAGTTTCAGGGGGGGAAGGGAAGGCTGGCAGCTCCAGGGAGGTTGAAGAGCATTTCAGCTCTTGGGTCTATCCAGAGCACTACAAGGATCTAAGTAAACACATGAAACCTGCAGGCAAACCATAAGCTGTTCTCTCCATCAATCAGGCATTACAGCCCCAGGGGAGCCACCCTCTGATACCAGCCAGGTTACAAAGGTGCAACCTCACAAACATTCAAGTGGACGGGGAATATTTCCACGTTTCCTGGTAACGAAGAATCCCAGCACCAGCACACCAGTGTCCAGAATGGGTCTGTTTCCTTCCGCACCCGCTTGGCAAACACTTAGGGAGAGGTCAGGGAGAACCACCCTGATTCTGCAAGGTGAAAAGCTACTCACCTGTCCCAATGTAGAGGGTTCGATAGCACATGTTGACTGCACCCCCCAAGCCCATGAGGGGATAGAACACTGCCCGGGCTTGCACTTCCTTTCTTTGAGCTGCAAGAGAAGAAGAAATCACCTGAAGAATGTTATCAGCCACAAAGGCTGCTTGAGCCCAGTCCTCAGTGCTACTCTCCAAAAAGCACAGATCCTAAAGAGAATGCAGTCAGCTTTGTCCTGAACTCCAGTTCCCAACCCTCTAGGCATGTTTGTGCATTAAACATCTTTTTGCCAGTCACCAGAGAAAACTGCTCTCTCCCATCACCCGCACAAGCCATGCAACGGGAATGTCAATACTGAGTGTGCACAATGGAGCCACAGTGAGGAAAACACCGGCTTCCTACCACCAGTTTGTTTCTCAATCTCTTCCACTGTGGATAATCAAAGAGCTGAGCCTTAAGAGTCACTTTGACACCAAAAACCCCACAGAGTTTAGGCTTCTCCTGACACCACATCGGCATGGCAGTTTTACACCAAGAGCATGAACTCAAAGAACAGGACACAAGGGTTATGAGAGATTGCTTCCAGAGCCACCTACAACAAGGGCACTGGCCACACTGAGTGGCACCACTGGACAGGCAGCACTCAATGAAGCTGCAGTGTGCAGATCCCCACCTCTGCCCTGCACAAGTCCTTTGAGCTGTTTGGCTCTGCTGGCTCAACAGGGCTCACGAAAGGCCTTGTATCACATATTTCATCAGCAATGCTAAGCATTGCTGCTCCAAAAGGGTGATGGGTTAAGACTGCTGAAGAATTTCTAGATCTCATCTGTTAGGAGCAGCACAGGAACACAGCTCATAGCACAGCTGCTGTCCTACAACAGCGTTCAAAAGAAGACGGACAAAGCATTTAGAGAATGCTGTGATGGAACAGCAGCAGGGCAGGCAAGCATGGAGTTTCAGAGGTTACTGACTGGCAGCAGACTTCCAAAGATCTTATCTTGGATATTTACCCCCAGGCCTAGCAGAGAGGGAGCAGGCAAGAGCTTCCACAACAAGGCTGTCCAGTTAGTGCCTGAAAACAGATTAAACTGACTGGGAACAGAAGCCAGTTCACACTGCAGCTTTAGGTGTTAGCATGCTGATACCAGTGCCCATAAACAAAGCCACTGCTGAACTCGGGAATATGGAGATTTCCAACAGAAGAGCAAGTTGCTTTCCACTATTTCCATTAGCCGCATTTAGCGTTTCAAGCTTGACAGCGATATTATCCTGCACAGCAATGACAACACATGTATTCTGTGCCTCAGATCCTCCTGTTTGTGTTTGTCTCACAAGCAACTTCTCCAGAAAGAGGGAGCAGGAATTCACGTATTTCTCTTGCCCGCATCAAAGGTGAGGACAAAAAAGCAAGCAGCTGAACCTGCCCATTGCTGATTGCAAGATGAAGAGAACACAACTTCACTAAAGATTTCCAGCAGAAACTTAGGAGTTACTGAAGGTATTTCCATTGCCATAGTCAGTAAATAATTAAGCAGAGGGACCTGAAGGAGTTTCTGGCCAGTGGATATCCAGAGCGGGGGGGATGAGAGGAAAGAAACATGAAAGGCAGCATCAGATACCAGAAGATGAGAGAAGATCTCCTTCAATGGATAAGCAAGGGAGTGCCAAAAAGCTATGGCTCAACATCAACCAACTATTCTAGGGCTGCTCTTACCTTCAATGTGGTTTCCCACAGGAGACTGCTGATGGGAACTGACACTGCTTGCTAGAGACTGAGCTTTGGAAGGAAAAAGCTGATGTATTCTCTGCAAGGCCAGAAACTTGATCAGCTGCTCATCCAGCATATTTATCTCAATCTCTGTTAATAAACAAAAAGCAATTAGTAAGTTATTCATGGAAAGGGTGCAATCTGAACTGCAGTGGATTTAACTGTCCCGCTTTCAAACGTGCAATTTGCTTCAACAGCAAAGACTTGACAAATTCTGCAGTATCAAGAATCTTACACAGAGCTGATCTATCACTTCTTATCGTCTCCTACGAGCAGTGTGCAAGGAGAGCACCAAGCATGGCCAGAGAGCTACAACTGAGGCTGCAAGCAGAAGTTTAGGGGAACAAGGGCTGACAAAGTTGAAAACCTGCTGGTCTGGCTCAGAACCAACAGATCTGCAGAGGTGGACATTGTGCCCCTTCAGGCAGCACACTGGGTCCTTCTTGTGAAGCTCCATTATCTAGCTAGAAAGTGTAACCCTATGTTACAGAGGAAAGGTGTAGCCACCTTTGAAGCTGCTACAGGCTCACTCTTGAGCCAAAGGCTTTCATGACAGGGTCAGCTAAACCAAGCAGGGCAATTCAGACAATATTATTGAGCTTTAAAACAGATCTGTGGCTGACAGCTTTGAAGTACTGACATTTGAAAAGCCCTACAGAGGTCTGCTTTCTAGCAGCAAGCAGGCTGGCTAACCTCTCCTTTCCAAGAGCTTTCTCCACACCAACAGGTAAATGGCAAGCAGAAGAAGCAGAGCTTTAACAGCCTTTCCTAGTGGCAGAGAGGTAGCTGGGGCAGGATGAGGAGTTGGGTTCACCCAAGATAAGAGGGTCAACACTGGCAGTGCCAGGAAGGCTGTTCTTCAGATGTAGGAGTTGTCTCTGGCAGCAGCCTCCCTATGCTACTGACGGTTGCTGTTCATCAATCTCCTCCTCCTGGAGTCACTACTCCACTAAGGTTTAGCATTTCTTGCCAAGTGCAACAAAAGGAAAACACAAAACAGCCCAGTCTGGAAGACTGACAGAAGCAGAAATAAATCAGAACATTAACTGACCCATGAGAGCATCACCACTCAGGTGAGCGCTCGACTGTAAGACCTATTGTCACTGGACTTTACATCCGCCAGGAGCAGCTCTGGATTGCACAGAGCACCACAACATGGCAGGGCTGCAGGTCTGTGCATGTGAATTCCACCTGGAAAGCTGCCCCTGCAATAGCTTTGTGATCACTCCCCAGAAAAGCTCCAGGCAGAAACACTTCATTGGCCTCGCTGCCTTGGCAACACTACAAGTAGGGAAGCATGTGACATATTTAAGGTAATGTATACCCAGCTCCACCCTCACCTGACTGCAACCCTTCTTTATCTCTGGATCCTTTTCCTTAGGGAGAGACAGAATGCTGTAGGGAAGCAAACAAACAGATACTGATAACAAACTGAATACTCACCGCCGTCCATAAATGCTTTCAGGGAACTGGTGAGGTCCAACATAGCTGCAGAGTTTGAAGTGAGTGATGAGGGTAGAGTTAAAGCGCTTCCTATGGATAAGGTGCTGGGACTGACCTTACCATCTACAGAGAAAGATGGTGTAGAGAAAGATATGTCACTGTGACGTTCGTGAGACATGCACCCAGCCCTCAGGCTGCACTTCCCTTCCAAGCTGCTCAGAATGACTAATTTTGCTCATAGTCATGCTCTGAAAATGGCCTGAATTAGAGGCCATCAGCTTTGCTCTGCTCACAGGACTCGTGTGCGCCTCCAGCACAGAGCCAACTGCCAGCTCCTGCCTCTCACATCCTGCTGTCAGAGGAATTCTGGACCTATACATTTAAGCTCCTACCCCCTGTTCAAAGCAACAGCAACGACAGACTGTAAGTGATGTTCTACAGAGACTGGGAAGATAAGCACCAAACCCCCAGGAGCTGGAAAAGCTAACTAAACCCAGGGACATTTGCCAAGGAGGTTGCCTAGGTCTGAACATGCCTAAAAAGTACAAATAGCCCCATTTTTACTTCTGCAGAATTATCAAGGGCTGTATTTCACTGCCCAGTAACAATGGGACAGTTAAAAGAAGACCTTATTATATGCAAAACAAACCCCTCCTGCTTGGGCACCGACCATGCAGCTGAAAGAGACAACGGCAAGTGCCAGGAAACAAAATCCCTCTAATGCCTTGTTGATACCACATCTTCTTGAACTGGTTTGCTCAGAGCTACTATAAGCCTGAAATTTATGGCAACAACAACAAAAAAAGGTCATGAATGATTTGTATTTTTGTACCCAGCAACAAAATCTGCACAGTCTAATTTAAGATTCGTTGTAAATCTATATCTGTACATCATGTTAGAGGGGGAAATCTAAATATTTACACCTCTCCCGAGAGACACTGCACCAAAAGAATGGTTTAATCTGCATTTTGTAGACTGCAGCAAAGGCAATTAATTAACATCTTAAGTAACTGCAAAATTATGTAGGGTTTGCAGCGTTCTTCAAACCACAAAGCAAGAAGTTTCCTACAGCGTGGGCTCATTTCCACTTCCAAAGCTTCTCCCAGTCTTGAGTTTCTAAGCAGGGCATGGTCAAACCAGCAGCCTCAGAGTAACCAAGTGTCCTCAGCAATAAGCAAGGAGGCCAAGTACTCTGGGAACTGCTTCCAAACACGAGGTGAAGCTCCGAAGTTACTCATTAAGGAACTGTAAGGATAAAAGGCTGTTGCCTCGTGCTTGCTCAGACCTAAGCACTGCATGCAAGCCTGCCACTGAGCAGCTGGGAACTGCAAGAGACATAACAGAGCTCTATCAAAGCCAAATTTGAGCAATGGGCAGTTATTCTGACAGCTATCAACATCTCGGACTTGATGTTTTGATACTGAAGAATGGCTATATACACTTTAACAGCAAGGGTTTTGGGTACAACCTGGCACAGAGATGGTATATCCAAATCCGTAACTTCCCTGCATTAACAGACTAGCAGATACTAAGCAGACTACACCTTCTGAAGTCCATCCTCCTCTAACACCAAGGCTGCACAGCCGAAGACTTCAAACACATCCGTGCTAGGGGACAGAACCATTGCCAGAGCATCTACTGTGTACACAAATCCCAGGATCAGGCTTATGCTGCGAGAACTGCCTTGCAACTAGTGCTTTAAAGCAGCCTTAGACACAGCAGCCAACTGATTTAAAACTACTGCTTTCCAGAATTAAACTGATCTACTATCCTGCTCCTCAGGTATACGCAGGCAGCAAATTCCCATCCTGCGGCTCCCATGGAGGGAGCCAAGACAGAGGAGCCAAACTTCTCCCAGCTCTCCACAGAAAGCACAATTCCCAGTTAAACACTGGAATACCGCTACAGCCTTGAGGCTCAGAGTAACACTGAGCCTGAACACTTTCTCAGCCTCAGGGGGACCAAGATCAGCTCCTCAGCACCTACCTGAAGGTGGTGCTGGTGAACAGAATCTGTTTGTGGCCCCAACAGCAGAGATCCCATCTCCTGCAGCCTGCGGCGGGGTGAGAGCCCTCGTGGCAGTCAGAGGGGAGCCCATAGATCGCAGGTCTGCCGTCAGCGGCGGTCCTATCTGCGCCTGCACATTCTTCCTTTGCAAAGTGCTGGTGGTCTCCAGGCTGGCACAGGAGCTTGATATGGACGTAGGCATACTTGTGACCGGCACAGAACCCCTTTGTGCACAAGAAACAGGTCCTGCTACGTTCTCCGTTTTGACAATGGTTCCAATGGTGTGATTCACAAGTCCACAACTCGCAGGGGGTGTGAGGGGCCGAGGCCACGTTTGCCGATGGGACAAAACAGGGATTGTGTTACCAGACCCGACCAGCCTCTGGGAGTCAGTCAACTGTGCTGAAGATTCGGACGCAACGCCATAGAAATGAGGACCATTGACTTTAATGTCAGAGGCTGTCGGCCCATTGGAAGTCCCACAAGAAGACACCTTCTTGGATTTATCTATACAAGAGCTGCAGTTGACATCTTCCTGTGTCAAAGTCTGCTGGGATTGCGAGGAGCTCAAGGAATTCTGGGTGGTAATCCCTGAGGTGCAGGATGACATGGAATAGAGGGAAGGTGTGGGTGCCTTGTCAGCTGCCTGGTAAGAGTTGGCGAGTGAGCCATCTGCCACAATAACAGGCTTAATATCGGCCTTCTCTGTTTGTTCAGAGTCCCAAAGAGAAGTCATCTGCTTAGCAGATAAATGTTTCAATATGCTGCACTGGAGCGCAACAACACTACAGAGCCACTGGGAGGAAGGAAAAAAGCACAGGTTAGCTCCACAGGCAGACAGTGCTCCAAACCTCAACAGTTACTTTATGGTTCACCCAGCTGCCTCACTGTGCTGCTGAGCGCTTGGATGCAGCCTGGAACTACAGCATCTGCTTTGATGCTCACCTAGAATCAGGAGAAAGTTCTGTCCAGAGGTACAAGAGCACAATCAAAGTTACGCAGTGTTTATCTCCAGGCCAGGGACAGTACAGAGAGGAGCAGAGATGGAAGGAGGGAGAAAGCAGCAGACGCGCTTCCTCACCCCCAAACTCCTCCTTCCCCTCTTCACTTGCGTTACAACTCCTCAGCTAGTTACAAACACATCTTTCACCGATCCGGGCTCCCATCCAAACACAATCCTCCAGCTTTCTCTGTAGCATGCTGGAAAGACAAACTGATCTACCCCATGTTACAGGGAGTCACCCACCAAAGCTGGGGTGGAGAATACCCTTCCTTTTCACAAATTAGAGGAAGACCAAAAGATTTATTCCTAGTTTCAAGCTGCATGGTGAATATACACCTGCCACACAGAAGAACCCTGCCTGAGCTAACAGGCGGCCATGACACCACTGACTGCAAAGCAACATGCCTTCCTACTGCAGAATGTGGCAAGAAGTTTCATACAAGGTTTAAAGACTCATCTGAGCTTAGTTTAAAAGTCCAATTCTCTCAGCAATAAAGAGCAGGCCAGAAATGTGACGTTAACATACAGATAAATGTGTCAGGGAGCAGCCGAACATAATCAAAGTGGAAAGTACTTCCCCCTCAGCTAGGAAATAAAGATGACATCTAGACAGAAAGCCCTCGACTCCACTCTTAAAGCCAGAAGACTATTTCACCACTTCCCTGAAGTGACAAGTGAGGAGTTTTACATTTCACCTGGAAAGCCAAAATGAAGTTTTAATGGGCAAGGGTGTCAGAGACAAGACAAACTATCACCTTCAGACATTATTTTGAGACTGGTTTCCTAGACAACTGCTCTGATCATGACTGAAATGGAAGAGAATCTTTGTACCAAAGCAGCTACAGACACAGAGTCCAAACATTTGACTTCATTTACCTCCTGTTGTTCTGTCTGGCTGGCTAAGTGCTCAGTGTTCAAAAGGTGCTTCTGCAAGGGTTCCTCAGGGATCCCGTTACAGATCAGCTCGCCATCTCTAATTGCTGCAGGCGCAAGTAACGGGGGTGGAAGCTGGTACTGGGACTTTATAGCATCAGGAACCTACATTGTAAAGAAAGAAGATCACACATGAGAACAGTTACTCAAGAATGACTAGTTAAACAAAGTGCCTAACCACCACTCTGCTTCGTCTTCACTGCTTCCTGACCCAAAGGAACCCTGCACACAATACATTAGCTGTTTCAAGGACTGAGTACTTTAAATTGATGCAGCCACGCTGAAATTAATAGCTTTTATTCCCTTAGGTCAGGCATGACTTCAGCACACCATGGTGGCTACGGCAGAAGAGAAGTCGCGCAAAAAAAAGGCCACAGAAGAAGGGAAACCTGGATGGCATTTTTCAGGTGTTCTGGCAACAAATACTCATTGAGGTTTAATACAGCAGCCCCAATTCTGACTGTAGGGTCACCGTCAGGAGGCTGTGTGTTGGACTTTATATGCTCGTGCTAGATTTAAAGGCTTAGTTGCAATAGCTGAGCCTTATGGCTGGCAGAAACACAAGGTTCTTCAATTCCACACGTAGTGAAAAAGCAACTGCTGACTCCCAGACCTCTCACCAACGCCTTCATTCACACCCCACCCTCTTCCTCCTGCCCTGAAGGCTACCCCTGCAGGGCGTGCCGGCTTCCCTTCCAAACTGGAATACACACGCACAGGGATTTTCACTGACACCCACTTGTTTACACGTACCTTCAAACCTTTCCTCTTTCCTGACTGAAGAACTCTGCGATTCGGAGGATGTTTCTTATGGATTCGGTTTAAGAAATCCACTTTGACAACGTGCTGAGATATGGTGTCCTGGAACCGGTCAAATACTCGGCACCGATTACTCAGGGTCAAGTTCTTCTGGTTCAGCTGGGTGATCAGATAACACCACAGGAGTTAGGGATCTGCAGGTCACTCCAATGTACCCCAAGACTTTCATAACGCCTCATAGCACTGCCATCAGTTCAGCTTTAGACTATTTGTTTCCTGCAGCACTAACCATTTCTGTTAAAGGGCACATTGCTGGAGATGAATACAAAAGCATTTAGAGGCCTACTAAGCAGCATCAATGCTCTCAGAAGCAGTCTGTCTGGACACAAGCCCTTTGTTTCAGCCCCCTGTTTCCTGAGTATTTAAGTCTCAAGCACACTGCTTTTCCACAAACGAGAACTCCCATTTGAAATGAAAGCTTTTTGGGTTAAGCATGCAAAGAATTACTTCCCCTATTCGTAGCACTGTGCTGCTTTGTATCACAGTTCTGGAAAGCTCATCTAGATCTTAAGGAGTCCAGTCTGAAAACTAGACAAGCTGTCAGTGAGCTGCAGTCTGAGCTGTCAGCATCAGTTACAGGAAAGAGTTTCCCCATCTTCATATTTTATTGCAGATAGCAGCATCATATTCCTTTGGAGAGCATGTTGCTTGCAGCAGGAGCTTTACAAGCGTTACAGGGAGCAATAAGAGCTCAGAAGCTGTTTCACATTTGTTGCACTCTGTCCTTTAAACGGACCTGCCAGGTTCCACACCAGCATCCAGTTACCGTACTGCAATCATAGCCCTTGCTTACCACCACATGTTCTATGTGATTTGGGCACATCCATCTACCCAGAGGCATGGCAGTAAGCGGTGGCTCCAGACAATCCATGTGGAACAGGAGTGGACAGTAATCACACTGAATGAGAGGTGCCACTCTGCAACTCCTGCAAAGAGAAAACCGCACCTTATTTCCCATACAGAATATAAACTGAGCACACAGGCAAGCTTGGCTAACCACTTGAGCTTGTCTTTCCTCACCAATTCCCCTACACTATGTTACTTGCAACTAAAATGAGGCTTCTGATCTGTAACTTGATCGCTGCGGACCTTCTGCAAGACCCACTGAAGGCAAAAGGACTTGCCCACGCACAGGAGGGTTTCTTGCTGCAGAAGAGGTCCCGCGGCAGGAAGAAATGCTGGCGCTGGAAAGCTGCAAGTACCTCTCAGGTTCACATCAGCAACTTTTCAAGTTGACCTTGCCTGTTAGTTCTGAGTGGCTACGTTTAGAGCAAAATTCAGAGATCAAAAGGAAATCTCAGGTTTAGGTTAATGCACTTTCTTTCTCAGGTGAACCATGTGTGAAGTTGGGACATTTACTTCAACGACATGTTCCCAGAACAGGCCTCAAACTCCAAAAAGCTACATCTGATTCCCCAGGCTTTAAAGTCTTCACCCTATGACAAAGTCACCAGCTGTTCCCCACAAAAGCCCACCTGAGTCTCCAGCCCACTTCCAGAAACTCACTGACTGCGGTCCTGAAATAGAGCTTTTGTTCTCACTCTCATTTTGCACTGGGAGACAATTGGGTGCCTTTTTTCTGCAGTTATAAAAACCAGCAGTGTTTTGCACTGGGTTTCAGATTTACTATTTCAGTACAATATTCCTGTTTGCCTTGGGCTTATATCTCTCTCAGCAGATTCCTATTTTCTAAAGGTCACCTCCTCATATACGAGCCATAAACAAATACCTCTGTATTCTACACCATTATCACTTCAGAAAGTAGAAAAATACCCAAGACAAGCTCACACTCTTCAGGCTATGTTTTAAAGCCTTTTACAGCCACACAAGGCTGCAGGAGCCACACCTACCCTTGCCATGGTTAAACATCTGTTAGTTAGCAAAGATGATTATTCCTCCATTTGTTTACAGGATTGTAAGCAAGTAATGAAGGAGAATGAGAAAGGGAACAGGTCATCTGCATTTTTCCATCAAGAACTTTGCTCCTGTAAAGGGTGTTGCTACACCAAAGAGCTTCCCTGGAAGAGTCGAGTACCTGTTGCATGTGAAGCAGACTTTCACTGGCAAGGGAACCAAACCATTGTGGTCTAACTCATGTTGTGCTTTCTTGACATTCTTTCCTGTGGTTTCTTCCTTTCTCCTCCTCTTACTAGTACCTGAAAGTAAAATTTGACAGGCTTTGGGTTACCCACATAGCGATCTGCTTTCTGATAGATGCACATAATCATCTTGGGCAGAAACAAACAGAAAAGGCAAAGAGAGCTGCTTAAGGAACCCTTATCAACCACTAAATCTAGCCTTAAGTGACAGAGGCTGTCTTTAAAGGCAGGTGGATTTTATACTTAATCATTTCAGTGACATCCCATACATCAAGTCATTACTTTGTTACTAGATTATCATATCATAAATCAAAATCGAGTATTTTGACAGTTGGAATTTATTTCTTCAGACTGATGATCTAGACCAAGGTGACAACAGCAAGCATCTATCACAAGCACTGATGGAGTGTAGCATGCAGCAGAAGTGTTCCCACAGCTCACACCTGAAAGGCCACCTACTGATGGAGAGCCGGAGGAGGATCAAGGGTACTTCTGTACCAGCGAGCACCACTGGAGCCACAGCTACTGAGGAGTAAGGAGTGGAAAGAGGCAAGATGGCAGCAGGATGCAGCTGCAGACATCTCCACCACCACTGGACAAGCCATCACTCACCTGGAAGTGCTGTGGTGCAGGTCAGTTCATTCGGCAACTGGAACTGTGTTGGGTTCCTTTCCATGGCAGCAGCAATAAGAAGCTCAAAGGGTCGCTTCAGCTGGGGCTGCCCACAGTCCATTTCTGCAATGGCAGAGTCATCATCCACGTCAATTATGTCCTCATCGACATCATTCTGCTCTGAGTTGGGGGTCTCGGTGCTGGCATTGGATGTGGGAGTGCCAGGCCGGCTTGCTCTCCTTTCCAAGATCCTGGCGTGTGCATTAGCCCTGATGCTGCTGCTAGACCTGTCCAACAGGTCTGCGTCACTGGTGGGGGAGGTGGTCCTTTTCCCAGATTTGTCCACCAATCCATTTACCTGCCCCAGCTCTTTCTTCTGCTCTCGCTTCTGCACGACATGAATAGGCAGGCTTATCATGGAGGCCGCAAACAAAGCACATCAACCTTGACAAATATGCAATCGAAGACAAACAGCATCTGAAAAGGCTTAAGCCACTTCCTACAACTTCCCCTGTGAAGCCTTAACTCAGCAAACCCCATTTGACTGCAGCTAACCCAGATGACAAAGCAGCTGAAGGGAACCAAGCACGGGGAAGGAAATCAGCATGTCTCTCTCCTTTCACGACAGCCATATTTGATCAGGACAACGTTTCACATCATCTAGCCCTGAATACCTGACATCGGACAACTCTGCTTACTTCGCCAACCAACACTGAGAAACTCCACAGTGGACTGTTCATTGTCAACGCACTCTATTAACCCTGTCAGTGCATCCAAACCCATGACAGAACAAGAAGATCAGCTTGAGAATACAAACACAAGATACAAACAACACTGCTATCTCTTAACGATAGGAATCCTGAATGAGGTGGGCAGCAAGAACTGCAGCAGAGGAAAACAATACATTGGGATCACTGCAAGGTCCATTTTGCAGCAGGAGGGGATAATGCATGGCCTAGCATGGACAACTGTGCTCCAGCATCACCAATGTGGATGAACCAATCTATTTGATCACTAAAATGGTCTGCAAAAGGAGCAAAGCGTGTTAATAGGTAATTTTTAAAACAGAAGTTGGGGATTGGTTTTCCTTCCCCCCTCTCCCCCATTTTACTTATTTTATTATCGTATTATCATATTTATTATCATTTTTCAATTTGCAACCTTCATTTTAACTGTAAGCAGATGGCTGAACAGCACCCTGGAAACAAGAAGGCAATCCATTCAGGAACAAAAGGCTGAATACACACTTTTCTTCCAATCTGTTTTGGGTGTCACTTCAAGGGAACAGTTGCTAGATAGTTTGGTGCAGTTTTTAAACCCTCTGCTACGCTGTCTTACGTAGGCACAGCAATAAGATGTTTACATTGTGCAAGACGGCTTCCTGGAGAAAGAGCATCAAGGAAAAAAGACAAGACACGATCTTGCTCAATCACCTCCTTCCCCTCCTGCTCAACAGCCCGGGAAATCATAACTCACTGTGATTTCACCCTCTGCTGATGTGCAACTGCTGCAAAGTCACACTTCAAGGCAAACCCCTACACGTTAACCAGAATCACAGCCACGGTGCCAAAGCTGCATTAACGTGACTCCTGTTTCACCTGCAGACAGCTCACCTCCTCAACCACGGGAGCCATTCCCATTTCCTCTGTGCCTCAGCTCTCCCTCCTTTCCAGAAGTGTGTGGCAAAGGAAAACAATTTAAAAGGCACAGCCTGACAAGAACATATCAGGCACTTAGTTCTGGTTCCTGCTTTGAAGTTAAAAATACCAGCAGGGTCTCATCAAGACCCTTTAGTTTTCTTTAAGCCACTTCCTAACAAAGCCTTTTGCAACTGCAAGCACAAAGAGTAACTCTGGTGGTACATATGCACATATTATGAGGAGAGGAAGCTGTAAAACACTGGATGCACATTTCAAACAGACAGTGTGAAGGGCAGGGATCACAGCTGGTAGGAGAGGCTTTACCTTGCGGCGTACAGTGCAGCGGTGACACATCCATTCCCCCGGAGGCAGCATTTCCTCACTGAGCGGAGGGTTGCTACAAGAGAAGCACAAAGCAATGCTTTATTGTTCTTTCTGAAGGCCTCATGGACATCAGCCTGAGTCAGGGTAGCTTTGCAGGTTTTGTTCCTGACAGATCTCCATGGTTTTGTCCCCCCACATATCCACTCAGAAGGACACCTCTAAGAAGCCTTCCATGACACCCATCTCATCTCCACAGTTTCAGAAGACAGCCTTAGAAATGAATAGCAAAGATAAAAAGATTCACTTGTGTGCAACACACACACCTCCATCCTAACACCAATGCCTCCTGAAATAACTTGATTACTCCATGTAAGACTGCACAGATTCCCATGCAGCAAACACAGTCATGTATCCAGGCATTTGCATCCCCTGGATTTGCAGTGAGTCCAACTGAACAAGCTGCCATGAAGTCTACCCACTACTTCCCATGTACTCCATCCATGGGCACGCTTATTTAATGGTGGAAACCACTTTCTATCTTAAGACAACCCAAATACTCTTAAAGGCGTCACCATATACAGCCTGCCTTGGCTATGAAGCACAAGATACATCCTACTCATATGGATCTGTACTTACTATAAAAGCTGTATCACATCGAAATGACATTCTCATTTGGATGCTAGAAATAAACCAAAGCAACTTACATGAAGGAGTAAAGAGGATTATTTCGAGACACACTTCTCCTCAGTTAGAAGCAGAGCAGCATATGTTAGATGATACTCTCCTTACAGATCCTACTACTAGCCCAAGAACTTTCCAACACCTCTTTATCATTAAGATTTGTTATTTCAGCAAAGTGCTGACTGTTGCAGAAGAAGTGTACATGCTGTCAGAAAAACAGGCAGCTACCATGCAGTGGGGCTTAACATAATACTTTTAAAAGTTCTGCCTACTGATGCAGAATGATGACAGCCGCATAGCAAGAGTGCTCCCTTGTGCTCAACACTCAACAGAGAGATGCGCTATCACAGGACCTAGAAGCTCCATCTCCTACTGACTGGGACATCATAGAATCATGGAAGAGTCTGGGTTGAAAGGGACTTTAAAGCTCCTCCAGTTCCAACCCCCTGCCACAGGCAGGGACACCTTCCCCTAGAGCAAGCTGCTCCAAGCCCCTGTGTCCAACCTGGCCTTGAATACTGCAGGGATGGGGCAGCCACAGCTTCTCTGGGCACCCTGTGCCAGCACCTCAGCACCCTCACAGGGAAGAACTTGTGCCTCAGAGCTCATCTCAGTTTCCCTTCTGGCAGGTTAAAGCCATTCCCCTCGTCCCATCCCTACAGCCCTTGGCCAAAGCACTTCCAGGTTTCCTGTAGCCCCTTTAGGCACTGGAAGCTGCTCTAAGGCCTCCCCAGAGCCTTCTCCTCTCAGGCTGAACAACCCCATCTCTCTTACAAGCTTACAAGACCAGCCCAAGAAGCCACATGAGCGTGGGGAGCCAGACTGTGGTTCACTTCAGGAGTCTCTATACTGTTTATTTCACCTACAGACAGTTACCAAGCCAAACCCAAGTTAAGCTTTAAGAAGTCTCCAGCACCGACAAGCCAGCCACGATAAGACATGTATCTGTTGGCCGGTAAAGAGCTGTGCTCTGCAGCAAAGGGAGAGGCTGCCTTCCTCGAGAATCTTGCTCCTAGCACAGGGAAATGGCTCAGGATCCCAGCCCAGGCTCCCAAGCTTGAGCTGTAAAAACAAACACGCTTCCTTTGTTTAAACAGAGTCCCGGCGAGCCTTGCCCCGAGCGCACCAGTGTGCCAGCAGCAAACCTCCGCAGGTACCGCAGCCACCCAGGGTCACACTCGGCCTTGCCTGGAAGAACGCGGCAAGAACCAAAGTGGCAATAACCTCAGCATTTCTGGTGTCGGGCTCCAGGGAATTGAGTAGAGCCAACACATCTGGCAGCCATTTTGAGCAGGAGAGCAGGCTTTCGGAGGCCTCCGTGTTCCAGGCGCTCCAGAAGCACAGTGCTCCGTGTATATGCACAAACATACCTGCAGCTTATGTTTCTCATTTCCTGGAGGACTTGGATGAACAAGAGATCAGGCTCTAGATGAGAGCAGCACCAAAACCTTAACTACTGGCTGCTTTACATGAAGCCTCAAGCGTTTGGCTAAAGCAGTGAGCCCCAAACTGATAGAAGCAGGGGAAGGGGGTGGAAGGAGGAGAGCAGCAAATGATCCCCGTGTGCTTGCTGCTGTGCAAATCCATTTCGAGCTGTAAGGTGGATCCTGCAAGAACTCCTGCTGGAAATGGAGCTCTTAGATCCGCAGCTACAGCGAGCAGGGATTCATGAGGCTCATTCGCCCCCTCCCAACACCTCAGGGGGAAAAGAACCCACAGAATTTGATTTGTTCATAGGGAATTCATCCCTCTGAAGGTACCGACGAGCGTGCCTGAACCGCTGGAAACACGTCTTCCCCATTCCAAACAGCGTGCCAGGGATCCGCGCGCTGCCAGATGCCTCCTGGTTATTTGTTTTAACTGTTACCTCAATCTTATGCCTCTTACAATGAAACAATTAATGCCACGGTGAATCCTGAGAGGTGCCGAGGAGAGTCAAAATGCTTTTCTTCCTCAGTGTGTATGCTATTGTCCCATTTGTTATGCTGAACTATCTGCTCAATAACCATGAGATCCTACATGCACAGTACTCTTAAATGACAGCTTGGAGAAGTGTTTTAATGAATGCTGCTATGCAAAGGCTTGTGGAAGGAGGGGGACAGATTAGCTTCACACCAACAGCGAGGTTTTAGCTCTCAGAGTAGCCTCCTGAGTTTTTTTGCTTGCTGTCAGGGCCTAACTGCTATAAGCAAGTGTGTTAAAAGACTGACTCTGCTTCTCCTGGTTAATGAACTGTTCATCAAGGCAGCCTGCTGCACTAACAAAGACCGATGAACGCTGCTCCTGCACCACTGGCCCCTCTGTGAGCACAGAGCGTTTCCTGGGTCTTAGGGAAAAGGCAGGGAAGCTCTAAGGAATGGCGTTTTAATTGAGTGGTTATGACCACATCTGTCAACCTTTTACTGTAAGCATAAGAGAAACTGATTTTTAAATCTGAACAAGATACTTGATCTTCATAACCACAGTAAGAATTAACACTTTGGCAGGAGCACCACAGCCCTTTTCTCCTTATCTTTCATAGGTTCATTCTCCAGTCCTTAGTGCTGGCTGCCAACAGGACCTGCAAATGTACAGCACCAACTTTATCTTCACTTACAACACATCTCCTCCCAACCGCACGCCAACCAGTTGTACTGTTCTGTTCCACTGAACCTTTGTTTCAGAGTTTCCCCTTTTGTCAGCACAGGAGAGAGCAGTGTCCAACGCCGTTTCACCTGGAAGGTTTGGTGTGCCCCAAATCAAACGTGCTTCTGAGCTGAAGACAAAGACAGCTCTGAAAAACTGGGGCTGGCTTTCAAAGTTAATATCTATACAAACACCTGGAAAACCAACTCATACAAAGCCTCTGAAAATCAAAGGAGATATTTATCACTGCCTATTCAAAGGCCACTACGCTGATAGGAAGTCATTTGCTATATTATCAGCCTCATGGTTTTTTTCTAAAGAAATACCATCTCCCTGAAATTCAAACCAGATTTGTGTTGTCAGGATTTGCTCTTCCATGGTCGGAACATTTTGCAAAGCCTCCCTTAAATAAAGTTTAAATGGCTATGAAGAAATAAAGAAATCTTCAAGAGTTACCTGCACATTAGGAGTTTTTATCAAGCAAACAATAGCATGAAGCCACTTAGCTTTTCAATTTCACACTCCGGAGCTCTCACACATCAGATGCCTGTTGTAGTCTGAATCCCACAATCACTCTTCACTTTGCTGACCTCAATAAATAAGTAAATAAACACTCCAAGGAATGGCACCTTCTTCACTATGAACTGGGCCACGGCTCTCAACGGAACCAGTTAGAAGCCAACCTGAAGTTATTTACACACCGCATTCCTGGTGGCCATCTTGCGTCAAAGGCACGTTGACACTGCTGAGAGCACGCTCCGGACCCACCAGAATACAGTCAGCTATGAGGCTGGGATCGCGGTGGCAGGAAAACAAACCAGTGTCTGGGGAGGCCTTCTTGAATAGCTTGTCTCTGATGTCAGTTGTTTTCAACATCTGACTTAGGGTTTTCTTTTCTGCGCAGAGGAAGATAGCAACTCCACAAAAAATGTAGGCAAGAACGTTTAATCTCCTAAATAACTCAGTGAAAGGCTTATAATGAAGGACGCTGGTTATGTTTGCCAATTAAAGGAAGAAAGCTTTCGGCTCTTCTACTGGACTCCTATTTATCCCAGTGATGGACAGAGCTACAGCTGTTCTACCAGCTTCATAAAGAACAAGGCTCCCTGGCTTCCTACAGCAGGGCCTCAATGCCAGCCGCAACTAAAACAAACCAGGAAACCAACCTCACTGTCAGGGCATTACAAACACCCCATTGAGAAACAGAGAAAGTCACAGCATTTACAAATTCAGGGCTTTGAAACAGTTTTACTGCATCCGAGTTACACACTTCTGCCCGCAGCTGCTCCAAAACGGGAGGACACCAAGAGCCTCTACCTTATGCATAATAAAAGCACATGAAACAAGCTATCAGCTGTTTCAAGTTTTTCCCCACTGCAACTCTCTTACCTTCCTATTGCAACTCTTGGATCAATGGGAAGTTCACTGTTTTCTGAGGACAGAAGTCAAGATTCCAAGGTGGTTATTAGGAATAGTTCACCTCTCTCCCCTGTTCCAGTAGTTTCAGGATTATTCTTCAGCACAAACTACTCAGTGAAGGTCTGCAAGTTCTGCTCATTGACATGGATAAAGTTCCAGCGCTTAGGAGTACAAGAAATGCCCTATCCCTGGCAGTGTTCAAGGCCAGGCTGGACAGGGCTGGGAGCACCCTGCTCTAGTGGAAGGTGTCCCTGCCCATGGCAGGGGGCTGGAACTGAATAAGCTTTCAGGTCCCTTCAATCCAAACTATTCTATAGTTCTATGATAAACAGTCTCCCTGATGATGCTGAACATTTCTCAAGCACCAATGCAGACACCACCAAACCTCACATAAGCCAAGCATAATCTTTGCTCTTTACAGACCTGCAAGCATGACCTGATCACGTTAACTCTTACAGAGTTTCAGGAACTTTCTGCTCTTGACTAGGCTTGCCTATGAAGTTATACCCACTTGAAGCCAGCAGTGCCATTCGCATTGCCTACAGAGCATCAGCCACTAGACTTTAATCTCTGGTGCATCTCCTCCTGAGGGAACTAGTGAAAGACACCTTAATAGCAGCCAGCGAAACTTTGTCACATTGAAGTGGAAGCCCTGAGAATGCACAGAAAAAGTTCTAAATTAGTAACATCCAGCAAGGAGACCTGGACATCACTGGACAGATCAGTACAGGGTTATTTTGGCAGCCACTATGCAAGGAAGGGAACTGAAGTGGCCATTTCACAGGTCACCAACTATCCCGTCATGTGGAACACGGCATCTGCTTAGCATGCATCTTTCCAGCAGCATGGCCTGAGTTGGAAATAAGGGTTCAGCAACAGACAGAGAACAGAAGCGTGATTAAAACACCGTTTTATGGCCAGACAGTGAGCAACAAGATGCACGCAAGGAAAAATCAGACTAACACAATCTGTCCATGTGCCAGTACAAGAGGGGAGGAAGACTCTTAAGTTTTAAATCTAAGGAGTAACATGGACAGGTATGCTAAATCCCAACATTTCATTTACTGTGTGCTTATGTCTACCTTCTAAGCCAGCCAGTGCTCACCACTGCAAGGGCAGAACATCATTCAAGCCTCCGGCAGCAGTAAGAACCCCAAACCAAAGCACTGCTGTATCGTGAATTTGAGTATTTTGAAACCAGTGAAGTTACTTACTTGTACCCATCCTCAAACTGCTACTGCTAGTCCCATCCTGAGAAGGGAAAGCCAAGTACAATGTCATGGATGCACGTGTTACCCACCTTACCTCACTTCCCTTCCTACCGTCACCAGCGTCCTCCCTGTGCATAGGCAATCCCAAAGAATCAGGAAAGTTCCCTCACATGAGATGAAGCGGAACATTTCTGTCTCAAACTTGACAAGCAGGAGAGTCCAATACAGTGGATAAGCTGCATGTAAACATGTGATCGCCTGATGTAATTAGCAACTTCTATTTATGGAGAGAACCTGGCCCACAGAGACCATTCCACAGACAACCCGTTATTACCTTCATTAAAAGCTGACAAAAACTACTGGGTTTTAACATATTAAACTTCCATGAAGGTATAAAACCCACTAAGTGTTCGTCTATGTAAATAAATGTGCTTCAAAAACCGTATAATGCCACCTGAAGCTTTCTGATCTTGTTTTCCAGTAAGGTTGGTTGGTTATCAACACTGATATTGGTTATGAACTCTGATATTTGAGACATATCTGCTAGGGAACTGTGCAGCTTTGTACTTCTAAGCAGAAATCATGGAATTCAACAGGAAGACTTGTTGACTTTGGAAAATTTGGGTCAGACGCAGAAATTCAAGCATTCTGCACATCCTGACTCCTGTTTCTTTCCCATGCATCACTCATGCCTGCACTGCAGACAATAGCAACAATAGCCTGAATTCAGTGTCCAGGTTCATTGTTAAGTGTTCAGATCTTTACAGCACCATCTTCTTAACAGATTAGAAGTCATCTTCACAAAGCAGGATGACACACAGGGCAGCATCAGGGAAAAGAAAGAGGTCTGAGGAACAACACAGCTCGAGTGAGAATCACTTCATCCAATTTTGTCTTTAAAGAACAATAAATGAAGAGACATCTCTGGTGGGGGAAGCAAAAATAATCAAAACACAGGTCTGAGAGGTTTCAGAGGAGCGAACACATTCAGCCCCAGCCATCCTGAATGTGTTCAAAGGAGACAGGGGTGAAAGGACAGAAGCAATAAGGTGGAAAAAAGGAAAGCAGCACATCAGAAGAGGATGAAGGACAGACCCGTAAAAGCAAAAGGACGAATTTGTCTTCACACAGGCACAAGTGAAGTGCAATTCTGACATCTCTATGTGGATGAGGCTTTCCCATGAACACAGGGGAAGAGATGGAAAAGAGCAGCAATAGAAAAACCCACCAAAAGGAGGGCATACATTCTTCCCTGCTTTTTCCAGATCACCTTCATGTCCTGCTCCTGTTGCTATTCTAGACGGAGATCACTGGGAAGTTCACATGCTGCTTGCCCAAAGTCAGAGGCTGTCCAGGCAGGTGTTTCACACCAATCACTGGTGCCTGCCAGAAATTCAGCATGGGGCTTGCAGCCTCCTAAATTGCATCCTCAGGCCACTGCTTTCTGCAGGCTTCAAAGTGGGTAATCTCCAGCTCCATCTAGTTTACTTCAAGTGACTCGTGCAGAGCAGATGTCAGCAGAAATAGGTTAGAGCTGGGTTCAGGCACCACGTTTCCCTCAGCTGGCTGAGATGCTCTTTGCCTTTTGTACTCAAGATCTGACAGCCCAACTGGAAGAATGACTTACAGATTCTTTTTCCTTCATTTTGGGCCATAAGAAGCATCTACTCCATACCCTAAAAAGCTATGTAATTGCATTACATCTGACATCTGTCAACTCCTTTATTAAAGGGAAGGTACAACGCTATTTTTACTCTGCTTACAGCTACTGGATACCACAGCATTCCTTTGAGGAAGCTGGGCAGACATCCTGAGAGCAGTGGAGTCGGAAGCAGCATAAACTGACTACAAAAAGGAGAAAAAGGCAGCTCTGACCTTCTGACCACGTCACAGAAATCACAAGTTTAGCCAGTAACCTGACGTGACAAGATGCTTTTTGCTTACACTCCCTTCTTTTAAACCCAGTACTTCATTCCCCTACAACAAATCCATACTATAATCTCTGATACATCAGCATTCTCACAAATCCTAGCTTACTTCCTGACTGGTTAAACACGGGTACATCCTCCTCACATGTGATTTATATTGCAACAGGCAGCACACCCTGAATATACACACTTTGTAACACTTGCTTTCAGGAAGATACAACCTCCTTCCTGCTCTGGAAGCTCTCTTTCTTCTTGGCAGATTCCTGCTCTTTGCTACTGACCTGAGGATTAATAAGGGCTCGGGACCACAGGAAAAACTCAAGAACCTGACACCTACCAGTGAGTCAGTCCAGCAACAAAACCAGCTCAACATCCATCCCTTGTGTGGGTCAATAAACGGAATTGATGTTAGTGCCTCTATTATGCAGAAAGGCTGTTTCAGTATTGATGCTACAACTGAAATCCTGAATTGACTCTGTTCCATGCAAGGAACCAGCCAGGAGCCTTGCCCTCCATGCAGTGTGTTCTTCACACCATCACAACAGCACCTACAAGCCAAGTCAAAAAGGTGAGTTTCAAGAAGAAAAAGCAGCATGTTTGGTCCTGGCTCCTACCAAAAATACACAGCTCTGTTCCTGACAACACTGTGGGGGCTCTCCCCACTCGAGATGTCCTTCACACCCTCCGTAAGAGAAGCACAGCCTGATGCTAGACATGCTTGTCATTACCACTTCTCATTTACTACCCCCACCTAAAGCAATGCTGAGAAATGTAAAGAGAGGGGAGAATTATGAGTATTACACGATTGTGTGTACTAAACACAGTCCTCCCATTCCCAACTCCAAGATCTGCAGGCGGGCGTACAATCTTAACAGCTTGTCCGTGATAAAAGACATGAGGCAAGCTAAATAAGGTGAATATATTTACAAGATAGTGCTAAAATCTCCATAACAAACAGTCATTAGCAGATTAGTATTATGAATCTAATCCAATTAAGAATTTCCTTTGCAAATGCCTGGAGGAGCTGGAATTCCTCTGGGAAGACCTTTCCATGAGTCACGCCTGCAGGTCTGACATACCAGGAAAGACCAGCTCTGAAGCAGCATGAACAAAGCCTTGAACCCCCACCTTGAAGCCACTGCAATCTACTGAACTTCAGGAGTCCACAAGAGTCCTCAGTCCCACAAGTCCCAGTCAACAAAACTGGCACTTTCCCAAGCAAAGGGACAAAACAGCAGAGAACTTTACTAACAGTCTCATACCGTGCCCTTTAAATAGCTCCGGTTCATTATGGGTGTTTGACATAATGCTAGTCCATACAGCAGCCATGCCTGAAGACAAAGTGTTAACTTAAGCAGCTAAACATCCCTACTTGACTGTGTCAGAACCCTGATGCCCAGCTCCTACCGCTTTATGCTGATATTGAGAGCAGCAGCAGCGATCCACAGCTTCATCTGAATGCCCAACTCTTGCCCACGCTGCAAGATCTGCTCACTCTCAGTTTAAAACGAGCACACACAGGTGAGAACCACGGTTTGTAAGCCCCCAAGTTAGATTAGTTCATCAGATTCTTACTGTGAATGGTTTTCTGGTGCCCTCAGCTTACATTGGTAGATTTGGGCTGACCTTATCTGCCTTCGCACGGAGCGATTTAGGACAAAAAAAGGAGAGGGAAAGATCTTATTGGCACAACTTTGCTCAACAGAACTGCAAAGACTGATCATGTTACCACATCTGCAGGCACATGCGCAGTGACCCTCCACACTAAGGAACCAAGCCAGTGCCACTGCTTCCTTCTGGTTTAGGATCAAGACCAGGCTGGTCCCAATGCTATCAAATATCAGAACCAAAGACACATAAACCCAAACTTTAGGGGGCTATTAAAAAGTAGATACGTAAAACTACTGTTTTAACAATGTATCAGTAAAGGTGGATACGTTTAACTTAATGTTTGGAACAGAAGAGCTCACCCTGATCTTCAAAATGCAATCACACAAACATTCAAGTAGGTGTTTTGCCAGTTATTTAATGTAAAAACAACCCAGAAAGCCTCAAAATACGAACTTTCTGCAGTTAAACCACAAGCTTTCGAAGCTGTCAGAAGTGCCAGCAACACAAATGAATTCAATACACAGAAACCTGGTCCTCTGTAGTTCACTGTTAGGGATAAAGTTAACCTCTCCAGCAGCATTTCTGCCCATCCTGCCACTCCTTGCAGCAGCAGATGCTTCAGACCATTCAAAGCTTCACCTGAAACTCTGGAGGCAGCCAAAGATGCCCATTAGAGGAAGGATTAGTTAACACAACAGACAGGCTAAAGTTTCCCTCCCCGCCCAGAGAATGGATATTTATGTAAAAACCCAAATCCAGACCAAATGCCAAGATAAAAGCAGGACATTTCAGACCTGAGTAAAGGGGAGAAGAGTTACAGATGTCCTACCTAACACAACTTTTTTCCACTCTTTGTGCAAAGCACTTACCCACTGTGACTCATAGAAAATATGCAAAACTCAGGCTAGTTTAAGCTTCACTCCTTCTCTTTGCAGCTCTCTTACTCCAGTTCTTCGACAACTTTGGCAAAGACTGCCAAATTGGAGGAGAAATGGAGCCAAAGACTCCAAATATAAACATGGAGAGGGAAGTGTTGATGGAGCTAGCAGGCCCTAGTATGGGTGCAGTGTACCTTCTCCCAGCAGCTAAAGAAAGTGTTTTCGCTGGGCAGCGTCATCAAACTGGTACTGTCTGTTTAGGGTAGGGGGCAGCTTTTGGTACCTCAGGTCACTTTCCCATGCTAGCAGTGCCTCACAGCCAGCAGCAGGGTTCTGTAAGAGGGACGTGAAGAGCAGCATTCAGCGAGGTGGGTGATTTTGGGCTCCTCCAACCAGAAATTCAGGCAGTGAGACTTAAAAAACAGGGATGAAAAAAAAACAAACCCCAACACAAAACTGTTCTGTGTTAGTTCTCCCTCCTGTTGTCACTCCCCTCCCCCTGCTTGTTAACTAAACTTTTCCTCTCCCAGGGATCCTTCTAATCCTTCAGCGAAGCTGTAATGAATTTGTAACATCAGGCACTCTGCAAACGGGCTTCAACATGAATCGAGTTTACCACGAGCTCCAGAAAACACAGGGAATTCTAACAATCACATAGCCAGAAGGAGGATATAAAAGGGGAAGAATAGAATAGCACTGGAAAATTGGGTTTCAATCATGTAAAGAAGGAGCGTACACTATTCCCAGGGGCCTGGGTTAAAGCAGAACATCAGAATGGAAATGCAGGCTGCACCATTACCCAAAGCAGCGGATTATGGGCAAACAGCATAACCAAAAGCAGACTTAAGAGCTAAAAACCCTTCGTTCTGTTTCAAGAATTACTAAGGACTGAAAAGAACCCAGTGCTCTCTGTAAATTCAAACCTGAAGACAGTCACCTGACTGCAATATTAATCCAAGTATGTTGAAACTAAGTGTCTGGAAGGGATTTTACACTTTCCTGTATCCCTTCCACCAAGCCACTTTATCTGCAGCCTGGCTGGTGATCCTCTGCTCCATGGGCTCTCACAGTACCTGCAGGAGTTTTATGCTGAGCTAGAGGTTCTGAAATGGAGCTGTGAGAATAGCTGACACGCTATGAATGACACACAGATGAATGAGGAAGCCACTTGCACAGTGCTTCAACAGAACTTAGTATTGCACATCTCTGCTGGTAAGTAACATCAGGCTCGGAAAGTTTGGGGGATTTTGGCCGAGTGTCTATTGTTTCCTGCAGAAGACAACAGGTTCAGGCCCCAAACTGAAGTTAAAGCAAAGTGCTGAAGTTTGAGCATCACACGCTTACCTAATGAAGCCAACTTGCTCACTACAGGCTCAAACAACACGACAGAGAAGACTTCTCTACACAGGAAGACACAAAACTAGTTTATGGGCTACTGAGCTGGGTTAACTCCTGGGTTCGTTTCCAGCCGCCTGCGTGACTTGGGCTTATCACACCCTTGTCATTCATTGTCTTTTATAGTATGGTCTCTCTACACAGCTTTAATCAACTGATTACAAACCCCAGACCAATTAAGAGCTGCTCTTCTTAATTTCTCTTTAATTTTTTCTATGCTGATAATAAATGCAACCTCGTGCTAAAAAGATTGCAATAAATATTTAAAGTACAGGTAAACTATCGACACTATTCAGCTACTATGCCCCAACAGAGCATTTAAACTGCTATTCAAATGACTTCAAACAAGCATTGCATTACAGCTGCTACTCTTAAAACACAAAAACAAAAGGAGGCAGAAAGGAAGTTACAAGTGGTGCCTTTATGCCTAAGTTTATAGCCAGAACAGAAGCTTACTTCAAAGAAGATGCAGGTGGCAAAGGGAAGAAAACAGGAAAACAAAACCTGAGCATCCCTTCGAGACAACCTGGTTCACAGCAAAACCTTGGCCAAGACATGGACAGGCTTCCATGAGCAGGGAAGCAGAACCAGACCCAAGGCGGAGAGCTTTAGGTAAAGCCTGTCTCCTGCACCACTCCAAATCATGCCACATCCCACAGCAGGCTCTGTGCCATTGTCAAAAGGATACCCCAGGAAAGGCAACAACTGAAGTGAGAAAGCCTCATCACAACTGCTCCTTCCATTTCTGTTCCCAAAGGTGACCAGCTAGCCAAAGATAGATATGTTTTAAGTAATTCTAACGCAACTAACTCAAGTACAGCCAAAGCTTTACCGACACCCGATTTACACGACTGCTTCCCACTCACCAACTACAAGAAACTTGCCAAATTAAGCCATGAAATTCAGCCAGATTTAGCCATGCACAAAGCGGTCTCATTTATGGTTAGGCTTAACCAAGACTCAGAGTCAACCAGGAAGCCCTACAGCATTAGTCACAGCTCTTGCACCTCAAAACGTGAAGCTTTAACCATCGCTCCAGCCTCACTAAGAGAAGGCTCAGGATGTGCTCAGCAGCATCTGAAAGCAAACACTGAGTTTTTAAGCAAGTATGCCACGGAGAAGTTAAAAAACCAGCCCCAAAGAACTTAAAATTAAAGCCCATCAAGAATGCTGGACAAAAATAATTAAACAATTAGTGTCCTCCTAGTAAATGTTAGAGGATCTGCACTACCACCAGTAGCACTTCCTGAGGGTAGGAGGGGATGATGTCATGGCTGCATGCTACAGCATTGTCGGGTTCGTCTGGCTACATGCTGCTAACGGGACACTCCCTACAGAACTGTGACCACACACTCGGGTTTTCCTGGTATCAGCAATCAGTTTAATAAGTGCTCAGAGACCTGCAATTAGCATAGAAAGGCAGTGCAACCACCAAGTAAAAAAGGGGGAGAGAAAAAAGCAAAGAGACAGCTGTAACAGGGTGGCAAACAAAGCTCCAAAGCATGAAAGAGAGAAAGGAATGTGGTTAAAAAATCTCCCCTAAGGAAGAATACTCTCTACGCCCGAGCTCCAGCTGTTTGACTTGCCCCGCTCCCTCCTCCACTCCATTATCCATTCTGGCTGTGCTAATTTAACACAAGCCGCCTGCGTCAACTGTTGAAGGGGAGATTCGGGTAAGGCAGCCTGGGACGCATCCAGAAAAAGGGGAAAAACTTCGGGATGGAAAGTTGAGGTGCTTTTTGGTGCGGGGCGCTTTGTGCCAAGAGCTCAGGAAGCTGCGAGGGAAGGCAGCAAGAGTCCTTCCCCGCTGCAGCCTGCACCGACCAGAGCTTCACCATTGCCTCCACACGCACCTCGGCCCTCACACTGCACCCAGATTTGCACGCAGGGAGATCTGCCTTCACCCACAAAGCCACCCAACGCCCTGTAAGAGGATCCTAATGCCCCCCAGTCCACAGCAGGCACTGCCAGAGCAGGTCTGGAGTGAGGAGGAAGAGGCGGAAAAAAAGGAGGGAAAGGAATAAACCCGGCCAATCTTAAAGCCTGGAGGGCCAGATTGTCCGCAGGGAAGGTGCTTTCACGTTGGAGGGAGCGCTGCGAGGGTTTGGAAGTCACCAATGCAGCCAAAATGGCGCTGAGAATAAAAATATAATTTAAAGGAAGGTCGCCATATTGTAAACAGTGAGGCAGGGAGACACAGAGACAGCAACCTCCATTATTCCCAGCAGCTGCAGCAGCACGGAAGCGCTGGGAATGTCAGGCCTGGTGCGGAGACGCCAGCGCCGCTTCCTTCCCTCCCTCCAGCCACAGCGCTCCGGAGGGTGTTCCCCCCCCCAAGCAAAGCACCCTCGGAGAGGGGTGAGGAGGGGAAGTCACCCGCTGGGGAGGGTGGAAGAAGGCCGGGCAGGGGCAGCAGCAGCGCGGGCAGGCCGCGCAGGCAGCGGCCTCGCTCCTCCTCCAGGCCTCTCGCCCGCTGCTCAGCGCATAAAGAAAGGAGGGTGGCGGCCCCCCGCCCGCAGGGAGGGCAGCCAGAACGCCGTGCACCCCGGCTGCTGGGGATTAACCACAGGGAAGGGGACGGACACGAGTGGGGGGCTGCGGGTCTGCACCTCCTTTTTTGTTCCTGCCGGGCACCCCCCTTTTTCCCAGGGCAAAGCAGGGAGCTAACGGGGAGCAGGAGCTGCTGGAGGGAAGGTGCTGCCGGGATCCGGAGGGAGGACAGCGCCGAGCCTTACCAGCACTGGAGGTGGAAAGCGGCGGGGCAGTGATCGCAGCACAGCAGATCCCCTCCTTCCTTGCAGCTATCGCAGCTATCGTGGTTAGTGGCCCTGCCACTTCGCCTGGGCTCCTTCTCGGGCCTCCTGCTCTTCTTCTCCCCATCTTCGCTCTTGGGGGGAGCCAGGAGGGCCTGGATTTGCTGCACGGACAGACACACAGACAGCGCCTCTGAGGGGCTGGCACCCACCCTCACCCCAAGCGCCCTTCTCCCGCCTCACCAACGACGGGAAAGCGGCCCCGGGGGGAGGACGGGACACAGGGCCTGTGCCGGGCCCGCCCCGCCCGCCGGGCCCGTGTCCGGAGGGCCTCTCCCGGGGATTGGGCGCGCTGCCTCCGTCCCTCCGCACTTCCTTCTATGGCCACCGGGCTCCGGGGGGGGGGGGGGGGTGCCCCTCGCCATTTTGCAGCCCCGCGGCCTCCCCCGGTCCAGGCCTCTCCCCCCCAGCCCCGTCCGCCGCCAGGGCCTCACCTCCATGAGCCCCCCGGAGGTGTCCAGGTCGTAGACGATCGTCTTGGTCTCCATCTTCTCCCACATTCATCCAGCCCGGGAGCGGCCCCGAGAGCCGCCCCCCCCCCCCCCCAGCGGCGAGAGGGAGCGAGGCGGGGATGGGGGCTTCCTATGAGGGGGGGTAAAGGGACGGGGGGGTGGCCCCTCAGCGGCGGCGGCTCCGCGTCGAGGCGGCGGGGGGCGGGCGGCGGGGCCTATCCCACGGGCCGCTGCCTCGCCCGGCCGCAGGCGGGCCCGGGGGCGGCCGCGGGGGTCCCCGCTCCCGCTGCCATTGCCGTGAGAGGGGAGGGAGGGGAAGGGGCGGCCCCGCGCCCGCCGCCGCCGCACACGCACCGCGCACGCACCGCGCACAGGCGGCGCCGACGCTCCGGGCCGCACCGCGCATGCGCGCCTCCGGCGGTCAGCCGTGATGGGAGGGTGGGGGGAGCAGAGCGCAGGCAGCGCTAACGCGCATGCGCCGCTCCGGCTGCGCGCACAGGCGCGGTAAAATGGAGGGGGCGGAGCGAAAGAGGGCGGTGCGCAGGCGCGTGGACGCCGTCACGTCCCCCGGGCGGTGCCGCCGCGCGTGACGTCACGACGCAAGGGAAAGGGAGGGGCTCCGCCTGCCCGCAGAGGGCGCGCCGGCGCGGAATCGTTCCCGTGACGTCACCCAGCGGAGGCCACGCCTCTTAAAGCGGCAATGTCCGCCCCACTCCCCCCCGTGCAGCGAGGCGGGGATTGGTGTGTGGGGCCTCCCGGGGGACGCGCCGGGGGTGCGGGGGGGACACCCCCACGCAGGGCTGCCCCGCTGAGGAAGACGCCACCGCTTCTTCTAAAACACCTGGTTTTATTAATGAAACAACCAAAAGATGGGGGGGGGTCCTCTCCACCCCGGGGACCCCCAGCCCGGGCGGGACGCGTCGGGGGTTGAGCCGCAGCCATGCCCTGTGTCCCCCCTCCGCGCCCGGGTGCGTCCCCGCTGGGGTGCCGGGGCGCCGGGGCAGGCGGGGGGGGGACACACGTCGGTGGTGGAGGGGACGCCCCAGGGAGGGAGAAGCAAGCGGGGGGCCGGGGGGCACGCAGCATGCTCGGTGGGGGGGGCACACGACACGTCCCTGCGTGGTGGCGGTGGGAGACACGGGGGGTGCGGGGGGGGCAGGACCTGTGCTGGGGTGGGAGAGGTGGGCGTACCCCCATGGCCACCCAAACCCCTTTACTCCCCCCCCCCTCAGGGGCTTTGCAGGGTGTCCCCCTCCCTGCTGCACCCCCTGTGTTTCCCGGGGGGGTCCCCACAACCCCGCTCCCCCTGCTTGGGACCCTCCTTCATTATTTGGCCGGGGGCTCGGGAACACCCCCCCCTAGTTCAGCACCCCGGGGTGGGGGTCGGGTGGCAGTGGGGTGCAGGCAGACCCCGCGGGGGTCCGGGTGGGTTGGGGGGTGCAGGGGGGTGGCTGGGTCCGGGTCAGTCCCACCAAGCGCTCGGCTTGAGTCTCATTGGGAAAGGTGGACACCGCCCGTGCTGGGGGGGGGGCTGGTGGGCACGGGGGGGGCCCGGGAGGGGTGGCTGCGGTGCCCGGCTCCACGCTGCTCACTCCTAGATGGACACTTCATATTCCCTTGTCTCCTGCAAAGAAAACAGACTGCGAGGGGTTGGACACTCGGCGCGGTGATGGGATGCTCGGGACCTGGGACAGGGCAGCTCCCACCCCATAAAGCCCTGGGGGCACAGATGGCCCTGGTGGTGCATGTCCCACCCCATGCGTCCTCCCTGGATGGATGTCCCCTGTTGTGAAGGGTCCCTGGGTGGATATACCATTCTGTGGATGGTCTCATCCCATGAATGGTCTCTGGATAGATGTCCATCCTGGGTAATGATCCCTGAATGTATGTCGCATGCAATCAGCAGGCCCTGGGTGTATATTCCATCCCATGTGTGGTCCCCGCATGGATGTCCCATCTTGTGAAGAGTCCCTAGATGGATATTCCATCCCATGCACAGACCCTGGATGTATATTCCATCCCGTGTGTGGTCCCTGCATGGATGTCCATCATATGAAGGGTCCCTGGGTGGATGTCCCATCCCGTGAATGGGACCTGGAAGGATATTCCACCCTATGTGTGGTCCCTGGATGGATATCCTACCTAAAGCATGATCCCTGCAATGCATTGCCCTATTCCACTCCTGTCCTGCTCCACACACAGCCCCTGGCACACAACACAGGGTCCCTGGGGTGCCCAGCTCTGGCTGGGGGGCCCTGGGGGGCCAGTACTTACTCCTGTCTCATAGGTCGGGTTGTCAAAAGCCGACTCCACGGTGATATGGTCGTAGGGGTGGGAGCCAGCGAGGGGCAGCTGCAGGGACGGCTTCCCCTGGAGCCTGTAGGGAGCGGACAGATGGAGCAGGAGGAACACAGTGACCTCGTGGGGAGCCGGGGGCCCCCCGGCCACTCACTTGGAGAAGTAGAGGTAAATGCCCCCGATGAGCAGGGCCACCACCAGGACGGGCAGGAAGACGGCGATGGCGACATTGGTGCCCTCCAGCGCCGGTCCCGATGGCACAGCCTTGGCCACGGCTGCATGGGATAGGCGGCTCAGCGAGGGGGCACCCCGCATCGGCTACACCCTTGGGTGCTTGCCTGCACCCCATCACCCCCTTGCCCTTACCATCCAGGTTGCGGTTGCTGTAAAATTCATCATAGGAAGCTGGGGGGGGGGGGGGGGGAAGGGAAGAAAGAAGCCGGGATCATCAGCGAGAAGTGGGGCGCTGAGGGGTGATGCCGAGTGATGGGGGCTGCTCTCACCCGCCTTGCAGATGGGAGGGGAGCTGCTCCAGCGCGACGGGTGCCCGGGCAGGCAGCGCAGGACTGCTCTCGCCCAGCAGCGCCCGGCCCTCGGCGCACGAGAAGCGCAGGGTGGCTCCCGCCGGGTACAGGCGCCGCTCGGGGCTCTGCCGCCCGCCCGCCGGCACGCCGGGGTTGTGGCACGGCTCGTAGGTCTCCGCTGTGGGGCAGGGACACGGTGCTATCAGCGCCCATCAGCGCGGGGGAACATGGCCTGGGAGAGGGGACCCGACTCACGGATGCATTTGGGGAGGCGGTCGCTCCACTTTGGTCCTCCCGCTGCGCGCTCGTGGCACGTCAGGGTCCCGCTGCCCGCCAGGATGTAGCCCTTGTCGCAGATGTACTGCACGGTGCCTCCCACCGGGAATCTGGGGCTGGAGACCACCCTGCGGCTGTGCTCGGCATCCCCGGGGTCCCGGCAGGAGGTCACTGCAGGCAAAGGGGTCAGTGGTGACGGGGGCTGCTGGGGATGTGCCGCAGGGCACAGGGATGCCAATGGGCGCCACTCACCCCGCTCGCAGGTGGGCAGGTCGCCGCTCCATGTCAGGTCCCAGTGGCACATCAGGAGGTCAGTGCCGGTCAGCTGGAAGCCAGGGTAGCAATGGTAGGTGACCACGGTGCCATGGAGCAGTTCTGGCTGCGAGGATGTCTTCCAGCCGTTGGCGATGTCTGGCAGCTCGGGGCAGGTATCGTTACGGGGGACCTCTGTGAGGGTGACAGGGTGAGTGGGGTAGTGTGGGACACCAGGGACAATGATGGCACTATCCCACCATGGACCTCACCAGAGAAGTGGATGACAAAGCCCTGCCGATAGGCAAAGGCACCAGCACCAGGGTCAGACTGGAACTGGACGGTGACATCAGCAGTGGAGGCATACAGCTTGAAGCGGCCAGCGAGCGCCCGTGTACTGGCCCAGGATGCGCGCCGTCAGGTCGTCCCCGTCATAGAAGGTCAGCACATCCCCTGAGCCCAGCCGCAGCCTGGGGGAGCAGGGCGGTGAGGGCAGGGGGGAGCATGGATCCCAAACCCCTCCATCCCCGTGGCCAACCCCGCACTCACACGCGGACGTCCAGCATGATGCGCTTGTCCTCCTCCACGTGCAGCCCCCAGATGCAGTCCTGGCCCTTGCCGTACGCCTCTGGCCAGTTGGGTGACAGAACCACGCCGGCTGCATCCGTCAGCTCCCCGCTGCACACCGCTGTGGGTGCATGATGGGCTCAGCATTGTAGTGCGGCACCCACCACAGCGCCAACCACCCAGTGTCCAGCACCCACCATCCCCGTTAGCTACGGCTACCACTGCATCCCTCAGCTCCAACACACACCATAACACATCCCTCCTGCTCTATCCCCAGCTTCATCACCAAAGGCACCCCCCAGCTCCAGCACCCACCAAACCCCATCTCCAGCCCACTTCTTCCCTGCCCCAGTGTTGGTGCCCACCACGGCATGCTGGCTCCGTCTCATTCCACTGTGGATCATTGGGATCGACGCACTCAATGATGGTGGAGCCCTGCTCCAGCGTGTAACCGGGGTCACAGCTGAACTCCACCGTGGTGCCCACAGGGTACCGGGGGTCGCTGGCCGTGAAGTTCCCAGTACTTGACAAAGGGCTCATAGCAATGCCCCTGCTCAAAGGCTGTGGGCACAGGGGCGAAGGTCTGCAGGGGCCAGGCAGGCATGGGATGCCTGGTTGCCCCCCTCCACCCTGGCCCCGTACCCTCATAGCGCAGTGCCATGCCCGCAGCGGCCCCACTGCTGTCTGTGGTGAGCTCCACAAAGAAGTGGCGCCCGGTGCTGAGCAGCCCCTCGATGGGCAGGTACTCCACCTCGTAGGAGTCGTACACTGGTGGTGCCTCCACGTTGTTGCCGTTGCGAATGATGAGCCTGGCAAAGCATGGCAGGGGCAGGGTGATGTGGTGGCCATGGCCAACAGCACCCGTCCTTGAACATGATGAAAGACGCCCACCCTTGGGTATAGCCAATGACACCCATCCTTGAACGTGATGAATGACACCAACTCTTGGCCATTGCCAATGGTGTCTTCTTTGAACATGGCCAACAGTGCCCACACTTGAGCATGGCCAGTGGCACCCATCCTTCAACGTGACCAACAGCATCTTCCCTTGGATATGTCAAATGACACCCATCCTTGAATATGACCAATGGAACCCATCTACAGGCATGGCCAACAGCACCCATCTTTGGGTATGGCATATAGCTCCATCCTTGGACATGGCCCAGTGCGATGCCGCTCCACAGTGCCCTGGTCCCTCCAGTTCCCCTCTACCCTGTTGCCAAACCTGTCATCATCCTCTGCCAGCGAGACCTTCTCGAAGTGGAGGTGCAGGCGGTGTCCGGCGGGTGCCTCCAGCAGCCAGTGGCACGTCAGGTTGTTGCTGTAGTTCCCGGGGAAGCCGGGCGAGACGATGCGTCCCACCGTGGCGTTCCGGACCACCCCACCACATGCCGCTGCAGGAGAGGGACCGTCAGCACCCGGCCGTGCCACACCGGCTGTGCCGCGTCCCCCAGTGCCGGTGCTCACCGAGGCAGAGGGGCTCGCGGGCAGCTCCAGAAGGGCCGGGTGGCGTTGAGGCAGGTGATGCGGTGGGTGCCCTGCAGCTGGTAGCCGGTGGTGCAGCGGAAGCGGGCGTCCCCGCCGGGGTGCAGGCTGCTCACCGACACCTCCCCGAACGCCGGCCGCGCCGGGAAGGGGCAGCTCAGCACATAGGCTGCGGGCAGGTGTGGTGTTATGGATGGGGATGGAGCCCTCTAAAGACCCCAGCCCACCCAGTGCCGTGGTATGGGTGCTGCAGGGCTGGGTGACACAGTGCCTACGGCTGTCAGTAATCATACAATCAACCAGGTTGGAAAAGACCTTTAAGATCAAGTCCAACCTTTACTGCCAAGGCCACCACTGACCCATGGCACTGAGGGCTCGGCTCCACAGTGTGTGGACACTTGCAGGGACTCCAGCACTGCCCTGAGCAGCCTCTTCCAATGCCTGAGCACCCTCTCGGTGAATAAATTGTTCCTAATATCCAGTCTAAACCTCTCCTGCTGCAGCTTGAACCTGTTACCTCTTGTCCTATCACCTGGGAGAAGAGACTGACCCCCACCTCACTCCATCCTCCTTCCAGGTAATTGTAGAGAGCGATAAGGGCTCCCCCTCAGCCTTCTCTTCTCCAGACTTAACCCCTCCAGGTCCCTCAGCCATTCCTCATCACATTTGTTCTCCAGGCCCTTCACCAACTTCATTGCCCTTCCCTGCATTAGTGTTCTTCACCCACTTAACCCACCATTGGCACACATAAACTCTGCTGCCTATCACCATGCTCTGAATTAACATTGCACCAGCAAGGGAGCCCCTGGGAGGTAGCAGGGTGGTGGATGCTGCCCCATACCTTGGTATCGGAAGTGGTAGGAGCTGGGGCTGTGGGGCCAAGGGCTCTGGAAGCGCAGGGTGAGGACGTTGGCAGGGCTGCGGATGACCTGGCCCCGCAGCAGGAAGGACTCATTGGCCAGGAGGGTGGGCTCCAGCCCCCCCATGCTCTCCACTGTCAGCGTCTCCCCCTCTGCCAGGCTGATGTTGTGTACCTATGGGGACAGCCAGGAATCACCACCCCGGTACCCGGCGTGGGGCTGGTCCTTGGGCAGCTTGTCCATGGTTGATAGCGTGTTGGAGCAGGTCCGTGCAGGGCAGCGCCTTTCGAACACGGTTACCAACACCATAAATCATCCTGCCCTGCAAAGGGTGAGCCCACCACGGCACAGCCAGGCCCACAGCGACAGCCCTGCCAACAGCTCCAGCCCTCTGGAGTGATTTGCTATTAATGATGTTAATTAAGCAGGGGTGTGCAGGTGATGGAGGAGCCAGGGCTGACTGTGGAGCTGCTGCCTATGGCTCACTACTGGCTTTCAGGAAGCCATGGGCAGAGGTGGGGGACACACATCCATGTGCCACCAATGGGAGCAGCACGTGGCCTCAGCACCAGCCTCTGGTTCCAGCAGATGGGAATTGGGTTTTCCTGGCTCTGCACTGCAGCATCGCTCACACCTTCTCCATCAGTGCTTCCTTAATTAATCCTGCATCCCTGCTCCTGTGCTGGGTACCAGCTGTGGCAGCTGGTGAGCACAGGGTATCCTGGGGCATCCCACCGGCTCGGGCACCTGCATTCCTGCCCCTGGGACCCAGCTCTGCTGGCCTGGGGACATGGGGATAGGGATAAGACCATGTGTCTGCTGCACTCTACGCAGTGATGGTGCAGAGCAGGGGACATGCCACGCTTGCCCGTGGGCACTTGGCACCCCATCCCACCCACAGTTCCCATCTCACCTTGAGCTCCACGCCATAGCCAGGGTAGACAGAGATGGTGTAGGTGCAGTCCAGGCTGCCATCATAGGGGACGCTGGCCAGCTCCGGGGACACCAGCCAGCCCTCAGGACCCGCCAGCGTCCTATTGCAGGGGGCTGTGGTGACAGAGGAGACCCCTGCTCAGCCCCACTTCACCCCAGCTTCCCCCAGCTCCCTCCCCAGCACTCACCAGGCCCCTGCAGCGTGGTGACAGTGGTGGTGGTGATGGTGGAGGTGGTGGTGATCCCCTCCTCATCCCCATGGACCGCAGCATCCCCAGTGCGGGGTCCTGGAGAGGTACTGGGGGTGATGGGTGCCTGGCTGGGGGGGGATGTGGGGCTCGATTCCGAGCACCTTGGCAGGGGACCACGAGGGATCAGCAGCCGGTACAGCCCCCCACGCATCCCCCCATGGCCCTGGGTGCCCCGCTGGTGTGGTCAGTGGGTCAGTGGGGAAGGCAGCCCTGGGCAGGGCAGGGGTGCGTGGTGGGGGCTCAGGGGCTGGGGGGCCAGGATCTGGCTGCAGGGCACCAGGGGGCAGGACAGGACCAGGGCCCCCGGGCAGGAACGGTGCCTGGCCCAGGTAGTCCTTCTTGAGGAAGGCTTCGTGCAGCAGGTCCTCCAGCAGCGGGTGGTGGTTGAGGAGCTTCAGCGTGGGCGCTGTGCTCACAAAGCGAGCCTCTGCCTCCCGCTCCTCTGGTGTGGGCAGCGCCGTCGGCTCCCTCTCGGCCTCAGCGCTGTCCCCAGCTTTCCTCGCCAGCCCGTTTAAGCCTGTGAGGAGGAGAGAGTGTGGGGTGCTGGGGGCCTGTGGATTGATGCTGCGCCATAGACTGATGCTGCATCAGGGGACCGACACTTCAGTCTGGACCAATGGTGCACTGTGGACCTATGCTGCATCATGGACTGACATGGCCCTGGGGACCAGTGATTCACCAGGGACTGAAGCCTCCTCACAGACTGATGATGTGCCCAATGTGGCACTTGGGACCAAGCCTTGGACATGGACTGATGCTGCACCAGGGAGCAATGCTGGTGCAGCGTCAGTCCTGTGCTGCCCAGGGGACCAACCCTTCACCATGGACCAACACTTCATCCTCCATCCTGAGGAGCAACACCTCCTGCTCACCAATACTGCACCAAAACCAGGATGACAAACAAGCACACTGACCATATGCAGTGGGACCCTGCCCTGGGGCAGCCCTGCAAGTTAAGCCATAGCTAATTAATGCATAACTGCAGCTTGTACCCCATTAAGGGGTGCTCACCCCTCCCATGACAGGCACACAGGTGATTGCCATGGCTGCCATAACCAGCTGCACCGGGAATGCCATGGCTCCTCTGAGCATTAATCCCTGAGCAAAGCCCAGACACTTACAGCCTTTAGACCAAAACCAAAACCATTAAATCAGCCTTAATGAGCCACCAGCGTCTCTCCCTGGTGGGTCTGGTCCCCTCTCCCAGGGGGGCACAGCTCCCCAGCCCCACCATGCCATGGCAGAGGGGGATGCCACGGTGGCAGGGGTGCTACGGCATCACCCAGCATCCCTCTATGGCCAGTCGTGAGGCCACAGGAGCACACGGGCATGTCCTGCCACCGTGCACAGGCATTGAGGACATGATATTGCCAATTACCGGGTAATTATACCGATCTGTAGCAGGGCAGGGCCCCACGAAGATTAATTACTCTCTGACTGCTGCTTTTAAGGGACTATTAAAAGACATTAGCTTGGGTGAGCACTGTGTGGGTGCCAGGAGGCATCCCCACCACCACTGCATCCCTTGGCTCCCCTACCCTTCCCCAGGGATGGTGGCAATGCCCTGGGCACAGCAGCACGATGGGAGGTGAGTGTCTGACCACACCGGTTCCAAAAGGTCCACTTGCCCCCCAGCAAGGCAGGAATTATTTTTTAATGGGATCCATTTATTTGAACATAAAACTTAATGAGTTTGTACCGAAGGGCACCAAAACCTCTCTTAGGCTTTAATAGCAGATTAGTGCTCAGGGACCAGCTCCTCAGAGCGAAGGCTGGAGGAGGGATGCCTACCCTGGCCTCATGACATCTCAGTTGCCCGGGATGCTGCAAGCATGGTGGTCCCCATTGGGGCTCCTGGATGAGGTGAGACCCCACAGCAAGATCCCCACAGCAGGTCCTACCTGCGTGCGGTGGCACCCTGGGCTGGGCAGTGCCTAGGCAGCGGGTGCTGCCCTGGGCTCTGTGTGGTGCTCTGTGCACCACAGGGTGCTCCCAGCACCATGGAATGCCTCTGGGTACCATGAGATATTCCTGACACCAGGGGATGCTCTGGGTACCACTGGATGCTTCCAGCGCTACAGGATGTTTCCAGCCTCTGGGGATGCTCAGAGCTGGAGATGCCCTTGGATGCAGGATGCTTGGAGCACTGTGAGAACACAGCAAGTGCCCAGATGTTGCCACCCACGTCCCTCAAGCACCACCAGATTAGACCCTCCACCCCTACAGATATCTCTAAGCAGCTTATCTCCAGCATCACATCTGTGTCCCTCCGACATCCCCAAGGAGACCAGGCCTGGTGACATTAAACCCTGCCACCTACCACCCACCTCCCAGGCCCTGGCATCCCTTCAGGGCTCAGGGTGGGCACAAACACTTGCAAAGGACCCATCAAAACCCCAGTTGCTGAGTGCCCATGTGGGCTGAAGCTGGGCCGGGGTCCTAACCCCTCACATTGGCTTTACCAGGCAGGAGTCTATTAACAGGAGCCAGGGAGATGCCGGAGACTAATGGGGCTGCGGCGGCGGCTGCCCCCCCCGTTGGGAATCAATGCTGCTGGCTGTCACAAACACATAAATAAGGCAGCACGTGGCCTCCTGGGGAGCAGCGATCGATGCTGCCCGACAAGAAAGTAATAACACAGCGCAGGCCATGGGTCAGGGCCCTCGGCTCTCCCAGGAGCATCACGGTGCTGCTCCTGTGCCTCAGTTTCCCCGTCGGTAGGGGGGTGATGGCTGGCGGGAGGTGCAGGCAGCCGGGCCCATGGGGGCAGGGGTTGGGGCCTGCAGGAATCCAGGTTTATTTTCCAATTTAAAATCCAATCTGGCTTTGCCCCCGCGCCCGGGGCCTGCAGCAGTGATGAATGAGCTGTCAGGCAGCCTGGCGCCACGATCCCCCCTCCACAGCCCCTGCACTGGGTACAGGACGTGCCCGCTTGATGCCAGATCCTCATCTCCATCCCCTGCTCTGGTAGCCATGGGGAATGGGGACCCTCGCCACCAGCAGGCAGGGAATGAGGGCGGATGGGAAGGTGTAGGCAGTGTGATAGCACAGGCAGTGTCGGGATGCAGGCAGGAGCAGTGGGTGGTGTAAAAGCGCAGGCAGGGATGGTGGGTGTAAGCAGTGGGTAGGTGAGCGCAGGGAGGTGCACACACACAATGTGATGGTGCAGCAGGGATGTGCAGGCAGCTCCCTACACCAACACCACTGCCACGCAGCCAAAGCACTGCCATACAGCAAGCTGGGCGCCCCATTGACACCCACATCCTGCTACCCCATGGCCTCTTCCATGCCCGGATGCCCAAGCCAAGGATGCTGGAGCAGCTGGAACCAAGGGGCTGCCCCGGTGCCTGGGGACGCTGCTGGCCGCCAGTCCTGGCAGCTACCAGAAGAGCTCAGTTTAATATTCATGGCGGCGCTGGCGGGGAAGCGTTTGACCTTGTATGTTCTGCGATTCTCCTTGAATTGAACAGTCATTTACCCGCTGACACATGTCACATGTCACCACAACCAGCTCCCTGGAGCACCGCGGCTGTGGCACACTGAGCATCACCGACAGCGAGCAGGCACGAGGGCAGAGCCCAATGGGCACCGGGGTGCCCATCCCCGGGGTCTCCCTCCCTTCCCACCCCTGCTGAGGGTGCCCCCATCCCCTCCTCATTGCCCGCAGCCTGTGTAATCCCGCTTTCCCTGCGGAGCTAATGCATTTGTACAGCAATTTCCCTGAGCGGTGGCGGTGATAAATGGTGTGTCTGCTGCTATTTCGGACCTGAGCGCTGGAGCCGTGCGGTGCTACGTCCCTCCTCCCCAAATCAGTGCCCAAATCAGCCCCATCCCAGCCTTGCGTTGGTATCCCCTGGGATGGAACCCCCACTGATGGGCAGCACCCGCTCTGTGCCACCCCAGGGCACTCGTGGCATGGGTACCCCCCCCCCAGGGCTCTGTGCCAGCCTGGGCTCTACAAGGACACAATACAGCTCATCCCCTCGCACACCAGGGTGGCAGAGGGGGCACCCACCCTATAGGGCACCCTTGGGTGCATGGCTCCAGGCAGGAGGCAGCAGGGAGAGCAGAGCCACGCTGCCCTCCCAGCTCCCCAGCCCTGTGCCTGCTGCTGCTGACAGCGATTGAAATGTGCTCGTCTGGCTCTGTGCTTGGGCTGCTCAGCCGTGCCACCCTCCCCGCAGACACCATTCTCTCCCAGCGGGTGGGAAGCATGGAGCATCGCACCAGGGCTGGCATCCCAGCTGCCTCCAGCACTTGCCTTTCCCCCCCTGGGAATTCAACATGAGCATCCCCTTGCCAGCAAACCTTGCGCCATCACTGCTCTTCATGTAGGATCCCAGACCGGTTTGTATTGGAAGGACCTTAAAGCTCATCCACTTCCAACCCCTGCCACGGGCAGGGACACCTTCCACTAGAGCAGGGTGCTCCAAGCCCCATCCAACCTGGCTTTGAACACTGCCAGGGATGGGGATGAACCAAAGCCACCATCCCCTCCCATTGCCACCTCCCAGGGCAGCTGGGGACCCTCAGAGCCCGCCCTGCCTGGGCATCACCCCCATGCATTGCCCAGCATCAGCTGATCCGGTTTTCAAGCCCCTCTCTCCGTTTTCACAGGGTCACAGCAGCGCTCTTGCAGCTGATTAATATTTGATCCCTTCAGCACAGCTCGTTACTGCATGTAAATTATATATGTAATAATCCCTACTGGCACGGCGAGCGTGTGGGCCGGTGCCTCGTGCTTCTCACACAGGCTGGGCATCGAGCACATTCCCAATGGGATGCTCTGACACCTCAGAGGATGCGACACGGGGTGCCAGGTCCCATTGCAGGGCAAGCCGGTGAGGAGTCAGGGAGATGGAGACATCCCCTGACAGGTCCAGGCAGCCCCTTTGCCACCCAAGGGTGTCCATGGAGGGCGCAGTGCTGGTACCCTGGCTGGCTCCATCTCTCCCACAGCCTAAAGGAAGGGATGCTGGCGCTCTGGAGCTGCTGCCTGTGACTAGAGGGAATCCATTACCTCCCTGGTTATAGGCAGCTTTCAAAGGCAATCTTTCAATTGTGTGCATTTAAAGGATTGATCGGAGGTGAAATTATCCTCTCCTGCCAGAGTCACCGCAGACACAACTTCACCCACCTCCCCTGGGGCCTCCCTGCGCTCACAGGGGGCCTGGATCCTGGGATCATCCCTGGCCTTCACCGCAGCACAACCCTAATGAGCCCTGCGCCCATCTGAGGGTCCCTCCACTGCCCTGCACCAGCCCTGGGGGTGCCCTTGCTGTGCCTGTGCTCCTTTGCACCCCATTTGCCTCCCACATTCCCACTCTCCGGCTCTGCCAGGTGGCTGCACAGAGCCTGGGGCCGCAGCCCTGCTCGGTGCAGCGCCGTGTGCCAAATTCATCCCCACCTGCAGCAGGTCCTGCGGCAACCAGGCTCCCATGGGGATGGTGGAGGCGGCTGGCGCAGCCCTGCATCCCCATGGGCACCCTGCCCTCCCATCCTCTGGCTTAAGAGCATTATCCACATAATCCCAGCCTGGCGCACACAGCGTGGCAGTGATGAACTCCTCCGAGGCACGCAGGGGATGAGCACATACGCTGTTAATTACTGTAGCGGATCCTGCTTCCTTCCCTCTCCCCTCTCCTCTCACGAAAACTCGGAACAGCACCCACATCCCCAGGAATGTCTTGTCCCCACATCCTTTGCTCCTATGAGCATGGTGATGTGGCTGACACTGGATGGCATAGCTCATGAGGGCACAGTCAGGCCCTGTGCCACCCATCACAACCCACAGGCTGCAAGAACCCCAAATTACAAGGAGGTCCCTTCAGCACAGCATAGATGATCCCCTAAACAAGCCAGGCCTGCCATGGCTTTAGAGAGCTGGGAAAAGGGGGTACGGTGGGGCAGGGTGGATGGAACCATGCCTGGCACCGTACCCCGGCTGCATCAGTGCTGTGGGGCCCAGACCCTACTTACTCCTGTGGGCACTGGCAGCTAGTGCTGCCCCATGGCTGGGCCAAGCCTGCAGGTCACTGGGTTCTAGCCCCACAACGCCACCATCCAGGGGACATCACCAATCCCCTCAGCCTGGGTGAGGGTTCTGTGAACCCTGTGCCCTCATCACCCAGACCCACAGCACATCCCCTACATGCTCCAGCCCATCAATGCCAAGTCAAGGCCATGGTGACAAGGTGGTGCTGCATGGAAATCAGGGGGCTGTGCTGGGAGCCCTGCCTGATGGGGGACAGGGAGTGGGTGAGTGAGTGTCAAGGGCAATGCCCAGCACATGGGGGGGTGCACAGGGTGAATGGGACCCCACAGCTCCCAGCCCTAGGAAGAGCCTGGCATCTTCCAAGGCATCCCTACCTCTAACACTATGGGAAACGCACGTACAGAGTTTAATTAACTTTATTGATATTCAGAAATTAGGGGACTGACTAGAGGTAATTGCTCATTAGAAATCATTAAACTGACACTGTAAGCACCAGTCTCCCTTGGGGGAAGCCAGAGCCCTGCTCCCAGGACAGAACCAGGCACACAGACACCCCCCCCAACCTCTCTGCACCCAGTGGGGTGGGAGATGTGGGTACCATGGCCTTGCCCCACTTGCTGCCGCGCAGAAGTTCCCCCATCCACCCTCTCCACCCAAGCAAGAGGCTGTGGCATCACTCCTGGCAGCAGAACGAGACGGGAATAGCAGCGGGCACAGGGCCACGACGCCCTTCCCCGCCTGGGCTCTGCTGCCAGATGGGGAGTTTATGTAAGTCCCTGCACGGCTGCTGCCTGCAGCTTGGCCGAGCCCCGCAGGCAACCTGCGTCCCCCTGCCTGCACCCTGCCAGGGCCGGCAGGGATGGACCCCCATCCGCTCCTCACCCTGCCCATGGTGGACTGGAGCAACGCAAGCCCTGGTGCATCCCCAGCCTTGGGGTGTGGGGCAGCAGAGCCGCAAGGCGTCGAGGCTGCCCGTGCCCCACGGGTGGCAGAGCCAAGGAGCCGAGCTGGGTGTTGGCTGCTCTCCTTGGGAAGCACCAACCCCCACTATCCCTTCGTCTCCCTTGCGCCCTCCCCATAGGCAAAGGGGTCACCCCAAGCGAGCCAGAGGGGAAAGAGGGGACAGAGACAAATGCCCCCAGGCCCCACAGCACGGGGGGGACCAGCTCGCAGCCGGCGAGGGGTGTCGAAAGGCTTGGTGCTGAGGGCGCGGGTCCCCCCCCTCGGTGAGACCGGCAGAGGGGCTGCAGCCGGAGCCAGCCGGGGGCGGCGTTGCACCAGCCCGGCTGCAAACAGCTCTGCGCGCCCCCGGCGGCTCCCGCTCCCCGCGCCACCGGAGGAAGGGGGGGGGGGGATAACGGAGAGGTGATGGCGAGAGCCCCCCCGGTGCGGAGGGGTCGAGCGCAAGTTGGCAAAGTTTAGGAGCGACGGGGCTGGGGCCACCGGTACCGGGGGCTGTTGGTGTGTATGGGGCGGGTGGGGAAGGGAGGGTGGGGGGGGGGGTCACCGTTGTGAGGAGGGGAGCGGGGAAGGGGGGGGTGATGGCGGTCCCGGCGCTTACCGTGTGCGGTGGCCCCGAGCAGCGCGGCGAGCAGCGGCAGGAGCCGCGCGGGCGGCGGCGCGGAGCCCATGGCCGGCGGCGGTCAGCACCGCGGACAGCTCCGCGCTGCGGGCACGGCCGCGCCGCAACGCTCCGAGTGCGGCGCCCGCCAATCCCGCGGCCGTGGCGGGAGTCGGGGGGGGGGGTGGGGGACGACGGACCCCGCCGTAATGCTCCGAGTGCGGCGCACACCGATCCTGCAGGATGGAATGGGGATGGAATGGGGATGGAATGGGGATGGAATGGGGAGGGAATGGGGAGGGAATGGGGAGGGAACGGGGGGGGGGGGGCCTCCTCCCTGCCCCCCCCCCCTTCCGCGCCGTAACTCTCCGAGCGCGGCGCCCGTAAATACTGGGAGATGGAGGCTGGGGGAGGGGGATCTCATATACACCGCCCTTCCCGAGTATAAACGACCCTCCAGGCTGGGGGCCTGTGGGAAAGCTCAGCGGTGCGCACCCCATCGTGTCCCCCATCCCCATGCTTGGATACCCACCCTTTTCAGCCGCCCTTCTCCATCTCCCCCTCCTAAATAGCCCCACTCCAGGCTGAGCTCATCATCCCTAACCAGGGCAACCTGGGCCCAGGGCAGCCCTCGCAGCTGGGTGTGGGGGGGTGTATTCTGTGTTCCAAGGGGCTCACACCCCTTCCCCAGCCCGCTGGCTCTGCGGGGAGGGCCGGGGGGCCGCCAGCCCTGCAGCAGGCAGATGGCGTTGGCTCCGCTGCCGGACGGCTCTTGCGTGTGTTAAAAATAAACACAAACCCGGCTCTTTGTTGAATAACCCCCTCCCTATCTCCACCGAAGCCCAGATGGCTTCTCCTCCCCGCGCCGACGCCGTGCGCCGCACAGAGCCCGCAGCCCGGCCAGCCCCGGCCCACGCAACCCACCATCGCCGGGTGGGTTTGCGATTCTAATCCCAGGCCCTGGTTTGCCAGCACGCACCGGCAAACCTCGGCTCGGGATGCGGGCAAACCCATGCCTGCGGTGGGATCGACGCTGTGGTCCTCATCCGGGGGGGATGCGGGGCAGGCAGGGGGCAACCGATGCTTCCTGCAAAGTGCTTTCAAGCTCTAAACCCAAAACTTTGATCTGCCTATAGCTGCATCAATGTTTAATGCACCAAAGGCCTGGTAGGGCTTGGAAGATGAACATTTTGAGGCCAAATTGAGGGTTTTGATATTATGATATTCAAATCATTTTTAAGCAGCCCAACGTTTCCCCCAGCACGTACCTGGACTGCTAATGAGGGGCTGCCTCCTGTTTGGGTTTGACACAAAGCAAACAAACCCTTTGCAGGTGCCTTCAAAGCATCCGGATGGGGAAATAAATGGGGGTGAGCGCAGCACAAGGACGCTGCGCTCCCCAGGGAGCATCCTGGCTCCCTAATTCTTCCTTAAGTGCCAGTTGGCACTTTGATGGAGTATGTGTGAGGCTGGCACAGCATGGCGTGAAGCACTTGCACGGGTGGTGATGGGCTTTTGGGATACTTGAGCTGCCAGCCCAGTGTGCAGTGAGTGCAATGGATGCAGTGAATGCAATGGGTGCATTGGGTGCTGTGGGTGCAATATGTGCAATGGGTGCAGCAGGTACACAGCTCGGAGCTGCTGAGCCCTGCCTGGCCTTGGCCAAAGCTCCTCATTCCCAGTTTGTCCTGCTCCCTATGGATCCGATCCAGGTTCAGCTCCCGCAGCCGGAGCCAGGCTGTTCCCCCATCAATCCCACCCTGTGCCAGTGCCAGCCCCGAGTTTTCCCATTCATCCTCCCAGCCTGCACTGGGAATATTTCATTTTTACTGTGCTCTCCTGACCCACGCGGCTGCTTTGGGAAATGGATTTCTTGCTGTCTCGAGCATTGCCTCTGTTAATTTAAACCCGGGACAAGAGGCAGGGGGGATGGAGACCATGTTCTCTCTCCTATCCAGCACAGGGCTGAAGTGGCACCCCAAAAATTCACCCCAATGCAAGATGAGCTCATGCAGCTGCTTTTTGGGGTTTGGGGTATAGGCATCCCCAAGATGGGAGCAGCCCTGGCTGGGATCATCCATGCGATGAAAACGATGGTTTAAGGGGTCCCACAGAGCCCTGGAGATGGTCACTGTTTCCTCCAACACCAACAACCATCCCTGCACCCCACAACAGCCTCCCCGGCTTCACAGCATCGTGAGCAAGGCTTTTCCAGCCCGACCTATTAACACACCGTTAAACAGAGAGGAGTTCGTTTTGCCGTGTAATGTTTCACGGATAATTAATTATTCCTCATCTTCCCAGCAAAATATAAGCGGAAGAGCAGGTAAGAGGTGCTGTTCAAAGCACAAAAAGCCAGCTGAAACCTGGGGAAACCGGTGAATTACTCGCAACATCAAAGGTGAGGGAGGATGTGCTGATTTAGTGGGGCACCGCGTGATGCAGAGCCCTGGGCATCACAGCGATGCTGAGGCCAGCACGTACTCATTGCGTTAGTGGTCCTGAGGAAGAGCACGGACAACGGGTCTGTGAGGGACCCCATCCTTTGCTTGTGCTCCCCATCTTCATCCCATCACCTCCCCATCCCTGTCTGCTGCTGGATCTGCCTTTGCATGATGCTGGGGTATCTCCATGACCCAACTGAGCACCACGTTGAAGGGGGGAAGGAATTCCCCCCAGCCTGGTCCCCAGTGCTTCATCTATCATCAGATGTGAGCAGCAACATAAGTAATGATATTTAACATTTCATAATAACGACAATTAACCAGTAAGTAATGCCTTTTACACCACGAAAGCCAGAGTAAATTAATTCCCCTAATTAGCTGTCAGGCAGCACAGGGGCACTGGCAGTCCCTGCCTGTGTTATCCCCCCCCAAAAGCATCACTGAGTGTCCTCAAACCCCAAATCACACCCCATATTTTGCGCCAGCACCAGTGGGACATGGGGCTTCACATCTGAGCCCTAAATCACCCCTATCTCCTGTTAAAAACATAGCAGCGACAACAAAAAGATGGCACCAAAATGGTTTATGGCTGTAATAAATTGTGCTGGAGGGAAAAAAAAACCCCTGTTTGTCTTGAAGCAAGCGGGGGGGGGTCCCATTGCACACAAATGGGAGTGTTGCTGAACCCCACGTCCAGTGACCAGCAGGGAGGGAAAGGGGGATTTATTGGAAACACTTTTCCATCACATTTATCCCACCCTATTGCTCTGATCCTGCTGGGGGGGGTGAGGGTGACGCAGGGGTGCAGTGCCCTGTGGTACCCTGGGATGCAGGGCTTAGGCTGGTCCTGGTGGAAAGGACGTGGCTCCCACTGTCCCTGCTGGGGCTGGAAGGTGGCCAAAGCTCCACCACCAATGGCTGGACTCTGCCCCATCCCTCCCCCTGGCCCTGCTCCCGGCTGCCAGCAGCGATGGGAACGAGGACAAGGGCGGACATGGCTGCCCCCAGCCAGCCCCACCAGGCCACCTACGACGCCATCATCATCGGGGCCGGCATCCAGGGCTCCTTCACCGCCTATCACCTGGCCCAGCGCCGCAGGGACACCCTCCTGCTGGAGCAGGTACCGTGTCCCCAGCCCTGACATGTGCCCAGCACCACTGTGTCCCCAGCCACAACGAGCGCGGGTGGGTGCGTGCAGACCTGGATACCCTCTGCATGGCATGGAGTGGAGCTGCCACATGTCCCCAGTGCCAGCACCCGTGTGCCACCAGTGCCAGGACCCCCATGTCCCCAGTGCCAGGACCCGTGTGCCCCCAGTGCCAGGACCCCCATGTCCCCAGTGCCAGGACCCCCATGTCCCCAGTGCCAGGACCCGTGTGTCCCCAGTGCCAGCACCTGTGTGCCCCCAGTGCCAGGACCCCCATGTTCCCAGTGCCAGGACCCCCATGTCCCCAGTGCCAGGGCCCGTGTGCCCCCAGTGCCAGGACCCCCATGTCCCCAGTGCCAGCACCCATGTGCCCCCAGTGCCAGGACCCCCATGTTCCCAGTGCCAGGACCCATGTACCCCCAGTGCCAGGACCCATGTGCCCCCAGTGCCAGGACCCCCATGTTCCCAGTGCCAGCACCCATGTGCCCCCAGTGCCAGCACCCATGTGCCCCCAGTGCCAGCACCTGTGTGCCCCCAGTGCCAGGACCCCCATGTCCCCAGTGCCAGCACCCATGTACCCCCAGTGCCAGGACCCATGTGCCCCCAGTGCCAGCACCTGTGTGCCCCCAGTGCCAGGACCCCCATGTCCCCAGTGCCAGCACCCATGTGCCCCCAGTGCCAGCACCTGTGTGACCCCAGTGCCAGGACCCCGGTTTCCCTGCACCACAGGGCTGGGGAAGTGTCAGGGCAGTCTGTGTCCCCAGGTATCAGTGGGGTCAGGGGGTGGCAGTAACCCCCATGTCCCCCTGCTCCGCAGTTCATCCTGCCCCATTCTCGGGGCAGCTCGCATGGGCAGAGCCGCATCACCCGCAGCGCCTACCCCCAAGTGCCCTATGCCCGCATGATGCCCGACAGCTTCCGCCTCTGGAAGCAGCTGGAGGACGAGGCCGGCACCAGCCTCTACAGGTGATGGCAATGGAGATGCAGCCCCACCGGGCACTGTCCCCTCCACGTGGGGCTGGGGGCTGCGGAAGCTGTGTGTCAGGGCTGGACAAGGTTGCCCCGGCAGCAGCTGCCAGCGCTGGGTAGTTTATGGTGCTCATAAGGAAGCATCACTAAGGAAATGAGCATCCAAATGATCCTCCGCTGCTGGGGTCAGGGCTGACAGCTATGGCTGGACTTGGGGGGCGGGGGGTGAGTGGGATGCTGGCATCTGGATCCTCCCCATGCATCACCCCACACTCCCATATCTCCATTATCACCTGTATAGCCCGTATCACCCAGCATGCCCAACATCAGGCATCGCCCATCCCAAGCATCACCACTGCCTGTGACTCGGTTTCCCCGAGGGGCAAAGCAAGGGGGGTCAGCGCACGGAGGGGGAGCTGATGTGGCTGGTGGGACACAGGCGGACGGGGCTGGTGGTGCTGGGGCCGGCGGGTGACCCGGAGCTGGAGAGCTGCCACCAGAGCCTGGGGGACAACAACCACGTCCTTGATGCCGTGGAGCTGGCCCAGCACTTCCCTGGCCTCCGTCTGCATGATGGAGAGGTGGCCCTGTGGGACAGCACTGGTGGGGTGCTGTTCGCTGACCGCGCACTGCGGGCGGTGCAGGTGAGTGCTGCCAAGAGGATGGAACGGGGTAGGACAGGATGGGGTAGGACAGGATAGGGTAGGATAGGATAGGATAGAATAGGGTGAGATTATGGGATGAGATGGATGGGATGGGATGGGATGGGATGGGATGGGATGGGATGGGATGGGATGGGATGGGATGGGATGGGATGGGATGGGATGGGATGGGATGGATGGATGGGATGAGATGGGATGGGATGGGAAGGGATGGGATGGGGATGGGTGGGGATGGGAAGGGATGGGATGGGATGAGATGGGGTGCTATAGGATGGGATAGGATGGGTGTCCTCTGGCTCAGTCCCCGCAGCCACCTCCTGTCCCCATCCCCTCTCAGGAATGCCTTCCGCCGGCACGGGGGCACCCTGCAGGACGGGGAGCAGGTGCTGCACATTGAGCCTGGGGCCATGCTCACCATCACCACCACCACCGGAGTGTACCGAGCGCCCCGGCTCATCATCACCTGCCGGAGCCTGGACCGGTGCCCTCCTGGCACCGCTGGGTCTCCGCCTGCCGCTGCAGGTGAGGGTTGGTGGCACCATGGGGTGGCACCAACATGGCCAGGACTAACACTGTGATCCCAGCCCCTGCGCATCAACGTCTGCTACTGGAAGGAGAAAGAGCCCGGGAGCGCAAGCGGAGCCGGTCCCTGCTTCATGGCCATGGGGCTGAGCCAAGCCCCACATGGCATCTATGGGCTGCCCGCCCTCGAGTACCCCGGTCTGGTCAAGGTGAGCAGGGTATGGTGGTGTTAGGGGGATCCCACAGCCAGCCCCCCTGACCTGCTGCCCCCCAGGTTTGCTACCACCACGGCAGCCCCACGGACCCCGATGAGCGGGACCGGGCGCCCCCGGGTGCCTCCCCCCCCGATGTCACCCTCCTGAGCAGCTTCATCAGAAGCTACCTGCCCGGGCTGGAGCCCCGGCCAGCCGTGGTGGAGACCTGCCTGTACACAGTGAGTGTGCCCCCAGGGGCATCCGACCCCAAGCTGGGCCTTGCCGTGCCTTCCCCACAATAATGGGTCCAGGAGAGGACCCCTGGCCCTGCACCCTCACACCATGGCTCCTCCAGAACACCCCAGATGGAGATTTCATCCTGGACTGGCATCCGAAGTACAGCAACATCATCATTGGGGCTGGCTTCTCGGGTAGGCGAGGGCACCCAGCACCCCCCAGCGCCCAGATCTGGCCTGTGCCCCCCAACCTCCTTCTTCTTCCCACAGGCCATGGGTTCAAGCTGGCACCAGTGGTGGGGAAGCTGCTGTGTGAGATGAGCCTGGGTGAGGAGCCATCCCATAGCATTGCTCCCTTTGCCATCAGCCGCTTTCCCGGAGTGCTCCGGGCTGCACTGTAGGTGAGGGGCCCTGGTTGTGCTCACACAGCATCACACATGACCTGCAGCTGTGCTCCTGCATCCCAGCGTCCTTCCATCCCGCTGTGCTAGCGCACCTGCATCCCCACACATCCCCACATATTCCCATATCCCTGCATCCTACTGTCCCAGAATGCTGCACCTCAGTACCCCTCCACCCCTCCCCCCCATACTTCACCATCCCAGCACCCAGTATCCTGGCACCCTTCCACCCCACATCCCAGCACCTCTGCATCTCCATATCACAGCATCCTGGTCCCTGCCCCCTCAGTTCTCAGCACTCCTACTTCCCCCCATCTCAGTAGCCCTCCATCTTGCACCTTAGCACCCCTGCATCCCTAAAGCACAGCATCCTGCCGACCTGCATCCCCAGATCCCAGCACCGCAGTCTCCATCCCCACATCCCAGCATCCTGGTACCCTGCCTCCCCGCATCCCAGCATCCCCCACGCTGTGCGGTGCCAAGCTGTCTCTACCAAGCACCAGCTCCCAGGAAACAAATTAAGGAGCTTTGTCAGCCTCATGAAGATGGAGCTGGAACAGCGCAGAGACGCTCTTGCTTAGGAGTCAAGTTAAATGTTTTAATGTTAAATGTGCCATTTTATTATCATTAGATCGCTCCCACTTAATGAAAGCGCATTAGCGCAGCGTGGCTTTATGGCAGCGAGCGCAGAGCTTCCCCCATTTGTTTCCAAGAGATGCTTGGGAGAAAGGATCAAACAACCCAGTTTGCGGGGTCCGGGGGGGCGGGGGTCCTGGGGATGGGGGGAGGCAGGGGCAGCACCCAGAATCAGCTGGTGGGTGCTGGAGCCATGTGCAGCACAGGCGGACAGCGCTGCGCATCACCATCTCCTCCATGTTAAATAATTAACTGAGCTGAGGGCTCCCATCCCTGCTGCTCATCTGCATATTTATGAAGATTGATAAATGATGCAGTGCCAGCACCCACGAGGGCTGTCTCCACTCCCCATCACCCATGGGTGCAGCAGGCGCAGGGCTTGGTCCCTCCATGCAGCATTCCTCATCGAGGCTGGATTCATCCCACCAACCCCATCACCCCCCAAAACAGGGTGACCCCCCCATCACATGGAGCAGCCACTGCCACCAGCCAGAAATGACATTTATTTCCATACTGAAAGTAAAGGGGATGGGGGGGGGGACACGGGACACGCACAGCTGGGCTAGTGCAAAACAACCAGGCAGGGTTGGGGGGTGACAACAACCCGGATGGGTACCTGGGACCCCATCCCCATGTCCCCTTCCTGGCTGCTCCCCAGGGCCCGGCCAGTGAGAGACGTCTTTGGCTCAACTAAAAGGGGTTTAAGAGGACAGTGGGGTGCCTGGGGAAAGGGGGGGGGGAGTTTAAGTTATAAAATAAGGAGCCAGCAGGCACTGAGGAATAACAAACCAGGATGCCGGAATGACCGGCTCCGCCGCCAAGGACAGCCGGGAGGTTGGAAGGTGGTTTGGGGGCTGCAGCCAGCGAGCCGGCCGGGCTGCTCCCCCCATAGCAGGGCTGGGGGGTGGCTGCGTGCGTCCCCCCCATGTCCTGTGCATCAGGAGCTACCGGCTGCCCGGGGCAGCCCTGTGGAGCTGGGTGTCTCTGGGGCGATGGTGGGCTCTAGGCAGGGGTCTCGGCAGCCCGGCTCTCGGCCTCGCTGGGGGAGCTGCGGGATGAGCGGCGGGTGCTTCCCTCGGCATCCTGCTCCTCGTCCCATCTGTCGTAGGTGAAATGGTGCCGGGAACTTGGGGGGCTGTGGGAGAAAGTGGGGTTAATGGGGGCTCAATGCTCCTTGCATGCTGCAGTGCTGGGCGCAGTCCCTCGGGTGAGCCAGCGAGGTGGCAGCCACACGGATGGAGCCTCCGGGACCACCTTTATTATTGTTTCAGAGAGATGTGGGGTATATTCCACAGCAGCTCGCTCATTGCCAGGCTGAGCTGAGCCCCACGGGTCAAACTGGGCCTGCCCAAGGGCTACCAGCCCCATAGGCACCCAGCACGTGGCCATGGATGCAAACAGCAGTGCTCATGGACATCACCGCTTGAGGGTGCTGCATGCACCAGAACCCGTGGCTGGGTGCTAGGGGTGTTTCTCCCCACCACCATCACCCCATGATGCCTTCCCTGGCCCTGGGTCAGGCAGGCCAACTGTGACCACGTTTCCAGAAGGCTTTTCCTTCCCTTTTCTCCAGCTCTTTTCCTATTCAAGCCATTGGAAAGGATAAACCCCGCTCTGAAATCACAGCCGGAGACCCCAGCGCACCCATTTGTACCTCAAATCCCCATCACAAGCCCCTGCACAGCACATGCCAGCAGGATGTGGCTGCCATGAATCCCAACCATCCACTCCGGCACCCGCACTGTGGGTGCTGCCTCCCCTCCATGCTCACACACTGCACTGGATGCATGTTAGTACCCATCCCATTCCTCCCCAATGCCTTCGGGCCCCACCACTGTCCCCAGGGTGCTGAATTCCCTGGGGTGAGAGCCCTTAAATATCCCGAAGGAATAAATTCAGCTGCATCCCAGATGGTGGCTGGGGAACAGGAAGGGATTAGCACTTCCCAGTATCCCATGTACCACAGCTACTAATCCCAAACCTGCTGCTGGTCCTGCTGCGGTCATGCCCCATGGCTGGAGATGTGTTGGGGATGCCCTGCAGCACCCCAAAAGCAGGGCTGCTCTGGACAAATCCCAGGGTGGGATCCATACCCGGAGCCAGGTGAGGATTAGGACGAGCGGTTAGTGGCACACGGGGAGGTTCATGCTGCACAGCACACACCGCTCCCACCTCCTGCCTCAGTCGCTCTCGGGCCGGTACAGATACTTCATCATCAGGCTGTCAACCTGCTTCTTCCTCTGCTTCTCCTCCTTCTTGCCCCGGCTGGGGTGTCCCTGCTCCTCACCCCCCGCTGCCTTTGGGCCCTTCTTGACACTGGAGGTGCTGCGGTAGGAGCTGGTGGAGCCGGAGGAGGAATCGGAGGAGGAATCCGATTCGGATGATGATGACTGCTGCTTCTTCTTCTTCTTGGATTTCTTCTTGGACTTCTTGGAGCGCTTCTTGGAGCTGCTCTTCTTCTTCCGCTCCTCCTCTTCCTCAGAGGAGCAGGAGCTGCTCCGGTGCCGGTGATGCCGGGAGAAGTCGAGGGCAGATGCGGAGCGGCGCAGGCTGCCGGGATTGGGGTCGGCAGCACCCAAGGGGGCCGCGCTCCGCACGCTCCGCACGCTCCGCACGCTCCGGCCATCATCAGAGTCAGCGTCGGGGCTGGAGCAGCGCCGGGCCCGCACTGGGCGGTAGCTCAGCACCTCCTGGATGGCAGCTTCCAGGTCGGGGTCAAGGTAAGAGCGGTGCCCCACGGGGCGGGCGTCCCTGGGACTCCCCTCTTCAGAGGCAGCGCTGCGGGGCCGGGGGGGCACAGAGAAGCTGCGCCCCAGCGGGGGCTGCCCACGGGACCCCTCGTCCGCCTCTTCCATACGGCTGCGGGCCAGGGAGAGCCGCGACTCGGGGCGACCCTCAGGTCCCCCACGCCGGCTCCTCAGGCTCCCAGGGCTGGAGAGGGCGAAGCTGAGCACTGAGGACCGCTCATCCCCCGCCTCCTCATCCTCCATCCCGCGCCAGGAGGCTGAGGATGCCCGGCTCACCGGGGCAGAGGCGACGGAGGCTTTGTCTCCATTGGCAGCAGAAAGGGACCAGCGCTTGCCCAGCCCTTGGCGAGCCCAGCCGCTGGCATCGGCGAAGGCACGGGCGATCACAGCCGCCCGGTCCTCAGGCTCACTGCTGCGGGCTGCCCTGCGAGCAGCACGCTCGGGGGAAGGCGGCCGCTCTCCCAAAGCGCTGAACAGCGTCTGCTCATCCCCATGGCCACCTATAGAGTCCTTGAGGCCCGGCCGCTTCCTATAGCTGAGGCAGCTCAACACCGACACCGGGCGCTCCTCACCCTCTGGACCATCCGGTGGGGCTGACCTGTGCCGGCCCCACGCACGCACGGGGGAGACAAGAGAGAGATGGAGATGAGCGGGTGGAGCGGGGCCGTTGCGCTGCCTCGGCAATGGGCGTCAGTGGGAAATAGCACCGCGTTAAAATGTCACGTAAATGGGGGAATTGTTCTAGCCCAGGACTTTGATTCCCCTTTTCAAGTGTTGCGTTCAATCTATTTCACTGTCGGCTACCTGGAGCCGCGGCGTTTGATTCCCGACTTCAGAAAAGGTGGAATTATCTCCCATAATAAAATGGTTTACATCTGCACCGCTGAATAAATTAAACCAATTAAGAAAACCCGGCTCAGATCTCTCCCCTCCTGCTTGGCAGAAGGGAGGGGGGAGCCCTCTGGGACTCCTAGAGCCCAGCTAGGAAATTGGGTTTGGATAAAAGCAATCTGCGCGCAGCAGGCGAGCGCCTTCCCTAGGGAATGGGAGTGGGGATGTGTGCCCCAGCCCCACGCTGGCCATGGGGGCACATGGGCATGGCCCCCCCCTTTCTGCTGGTGAGGTGTGGGGAGGTTTGGGGAAGATCCAGCCCTGGAGAAGGGGGATGATGCACAGGGATAGAGCCGATCATTGGGAATGCTGGGGAGGCAGATGGGCTGGGGGCTGTGATGCCCATGTGCCTCCACAGTGGCGCAGCAGGTGGAATGATGGGAGGGGGACAGTGGAGGTCCCTTTGGGTGGGGGGACATGTGTCCCCAGTGGAGACTGAGCTGGCCACCACATTAACCTTTCCCTGACCGGCAACACAAGCACAGCACCCAGAGCGTGACATCCCATGGGTGCCCCCCCATACCTTGTCCACCCCCTGGTACAGCTCACCCTGTCCTCTGCCACCCAGCCCTGCACCCACCTGCTGCCCTTCAGGCTGCCGTCATCTGAGAGTGCTTTGGAGGAGCCTTTGTTCTTGGAGAGCCAGGACTTCACCCCATCCACGCGCTCCTCCAGCTCCGAGTCCACGTCAGAGTCACCGTCACTGCCGGAGGACGGGGTTGGGGTGACAGAAAGCAAGATGTGAGCATGGGGCAGTGAGATTTTGAGTGCTGGAGCAGCAAATTGCGCTGGTGGGCGCTGAACCCCCCCCAGCACCCACTGCCTGGGTACCCTGGCGTGGGCAAAACCTCATCCCATGGCCCCGCTCCATCTGCAATGTGCATGCATAGGGGTTCCACGAAGCACAAAGCCCCAAACCACCCCTTTGCCCATCCAAGGAGCTCCTGCACCTTCTGTCCAATGTCCCCCCGTGCCATTGCACAGGGCAGCAGGCAGGGCACAGCTCCAGAAACACAGGAGATTTCCAGCCCTAGGGCTGGGAAGGAAATAAGTGACTTCGTTTTATAGGCCACCGTCGAGTGCAAAATTACAGCGAGCAGGAGCAATGTTGATGGCCCTGGGTAAACAGGAGTTTAGCAGGCAGGACAGAAACGACCCCGGCAAGGCGGGCAGATTTACAGCCCTGCCGAGCCTGGAGCTCCTGATTTACATCCCAGCGTAAAAAAGTCCTATCTGGCTTAAACAATCTAATTTATATCAGCCGTTCGTAACCATATTGATTGCCTTTAGAAAGAAGGTGCCGTATGCATCGCAAAATCCATTCCTCCACGTTAAAAGCATCCCTGTATAAATCTCCCTTAATACCTAACTGCTTACTGCTTTCATTAGGGTTATGGCAGTACTGGCAGGATCCATAAGGAAATCGAAGCGGCACGGCCCCCTCTCTAACCACCCTGCCGTCGGCCGGTGAGAGGTGAGGTATCCCACCAAGGATGGGATATATCATATCATCTTAAAGAGCTGTTTTATCCACCCAGCTTCGGGCTTATTCCCTGCCTGGGGCTGGCAGCAGACAGCACAGGCTGGGATAGACCCTGTACATGAATCTTCCTCTTTACATGCAAAGCAATTTGCTGCGCTCCATCACGCGCGCGTCTCCCTCCCCTGCAATACATCCAGGCAACGCTCAGCTTGGAAGAAAAACAAACAAGAACCCACAAAATGACAACAAAACAAACCCCAACGAGCCCCCTAAAACAAACTCCGGGGGCAGCCAAGGTTTTATAACCATCAGAATGAAACTCCACATCAAACACAGTTTATATCCGTGCCGTTAGTTAAGCGCGACCTGCGTCGTGGTGCAGCGACCACAGTGGGGATATTAATAGTGGGTGGCAGCGGGGCTCCATCACTGCTCTATACCAATGCACTCATCATTAGCCATGGCAGAGTATCCCCCCTGCCCCATCCTAGGGGCTCATCCCGTCCCCCCTGCATGAGATGCGGTTACGTGCCGTGCTGTGGGTGCTGTTAGGGCATGCGGAGATGGGCCAGTGGCATGCGGGGCCCCGGCCCGTGGGGGTGAGGTGGGGGTTAAGGGAGGGGGGAAGGAAAGAGAAGCTCCTCACAGTTTACTCTTTCTTTTCTGATACTTTGCCACCATGTCCTGCAAACTGGGAGGAGTTGGGGGGGGGGGGTACGGGGGGGGGAGAAACACAAAAGAAAGGAAATCAAATCAAAGCAAAAATAAAAGACCAAAAGGATGGGGAATAAATGGGGGTGAAGGGCCGGGGGCATCAATCTGATGAGGAACTGCTGAGGCAACCGCGGGTGTTTGGCCTGGAGAAAAGGAGGCTTAGGGAGAACTTCTCACTCTCTACAACTACCGGACAGGAGGTTGCAGTGAGGTGGGGGTCAGCCTCCTCTCCCAAGCAGCAAGTGATAGGACGAGAGGAAATGGCCTCAAGTTGTGCCAGGGAGGCTTAGATGGAATATTAGGAAAAATGTATCCACTGAAAAGGTTGCCAAGCACTGGAATGGGCTGCCCAGGGACGTGGAGGAACCGCCATCCCTGGAGGCATTTAACAGACCTGTAGATGTGGCACTTGGGGACATAGTTTAATGGTAGACTTGGCAGCGCCGGGTTAACATTGACTCCACGACCTTAAAGGTCTCTTCCAACCCAAACGATTTAACGATTCCATGATTCTATCCTGGGCGGGATTCCAGTGTCCCAGGCTGGGCTGGATCCCAGCATCCCAGACCTCCTGCCAGCCTGCGCTGCCCTGGCTCCTGGGGCTCCCTGGCAGATTCCAGCCAGCCAGCACGGCCCTGGCTGCATTTCAGGCACCTCCACAAGTGAGTGAAGCCGCACGAGGGCTGTGGAGGGAGGGATGCACGGACTGATGCATATGTGCACAATGCATGGATGGCCGGATGCATGTGTGCATGGTGCATGGATGGACGGGTGGACAGACGGCATCGTGTCAGGGCCAGGCAGAGCCGAGGGGTCCCAGTGACATTTCAGAAGTGGCGAGGAGAAGCAGTGAACCCCAGTGATGTGCCTTGCACAGGGACCAGGCCCAGGTGCTCTTACCTGTTGATGAGGTCCTCATTGCTGTCACTCTCCATCTCATCCTCGATGGCTGCCTGCAGGTCCCCGATGCGCTTGAAGGCCAGCTTCAGGTCCGACTGCAGGCTCTGGTTGGCGGCTTCCAGGCTCTCCAGGTCCATCTCCTGCAGGGAGGGAGCAGGATGAGCTGGGTGCCCCAGGGAAACCCCCCTCTTCCCCCTGCCCAGCCCTGTTGTGGGTCCCTCACCAGCTCATGCTTCTTGCGGCTGGCCTCTGCCTCCTTCTTGGCCAGCTCGCCCATCTCCTCCTTGACATCGCGAAGCTGCCGCTGCAGCCGCTTGTTCTGCTCCTTCTCCCTGTTCTCAGCAGCCGCGCGCTGATCCCGCTCCTCCGTCAGCTTCTCCATGTTCTCCTTCAGCCGCGTGGCCAGGCTCTGCGGAGCAGCAGGCGTGGGGTCACCCTATATCCCCCCCATGGACCCTTCCCCCTAGAGCAACACCCACCAAAGGCTCACACAACAGTGGTTCCCATCCTCAAGGGGATGAAGGAGAAACCCCCCTCCCAGGGCCAGGGAAGGGGCGGCACAACCGCGAGGGCTTTGTTGAATTGGAAAAATAGATTTAACTGTGTGTGAAGTAATTAAAGCGGGTAACGTAGGGAAAAAATAGCTCCATTCTCCCCCAGCCACCGAGCCAGCCACTGCATATTTATGGCCCCGGCAGAGAGAGCGGGGAAGGGAAATAATAGCTTGGAAAATATGAAGAGGAGAGCTAAGCTGCTCCGCTCCCCAGCAGAGCTACAGAGGCAGAATATAAAGCAGGCTGCGTTTAGCGGGGCCGCCAGAGTCTATAATTTCCCTAAGTCAATGCAGGGAGAGAGCAGCACTTTGCCGGGCTGGGCAGTGGATTACTGTTATCGGCACTTGCAGGGAGCTTTCCCTGCAGGAATGGGGACAGCTGCCAGCAGGGGAGGGCTGCGGCGTGGGGGGCCCCGCAAGGGGATGGTGCGGATGTGCTCAGGGGATGCCCCGGGCAGCTCTTCATCATGGTCCTAGTGTATCCCGGTTCCATTCGGAGGGACCTACCTCCAGGCGCTTGACTTGTGTCCGCTCGAACTCCAGCCTGGTCTCCAGCTCACGGATCTTGGCCTCTTGCCGGCTCACCAGCGACTTATCCACCATGGATTGCTCCAGGAATTCCAGCTGGCTCTGCAGGCCTTGCAGCTGCAGGGGAAACACAGCCTCAACCACAACCTCCCTGGTCCCCCCGCTGCCAGCCTTGCTGCTCCCATCCCAATGGAGAGCTCCCCATGGGAATGCTCTGCACCCCATACAGTGTATAGCAGGTCTCTGGGTGTTCCCACATGCCCCCTGGCTTCACTCATGGTGCATACTCATGCCCAATGTCAGTGTTCCCCACCTTCTCCTGAAGTTCCTGCTTCTCCTTGCTGACCTCCTCCAGCTGTGCCTGGAGGTCGCTCATCTGCGCCAGGTCCCGGGATGCCTGTGGGACACATGGAGGCCATAAGCGGGGACCCCACTGTGCTGGCTCCAAGCGAGAAGTTATGGGGGTGCCATAGCTGCTGCTCCCCCCTCACCTGAGCCACAGCTGCCTTGTGCTTCTTCATCAGCTCATTCATGTCCTCCTGGTCTTCCTCCAGCCGACTCTGCACCTCGTTCTTCTCCCGCTGCAGCCGGCTCAGCTGCTCCTCCAGCTGGGGGGAGCCGCTTGTGTCTCCCACTGCACCCCAAGAGCAGGGCACCCACCCCCAAAGCCACCCAAATGGTGCGGGGTCACCCTGACAGCATGCATGGTGCTGGGTCTCCCCCCCGGCTGCAGGTGGGGTAGGATCCCATCACGATGCGTTGCACCCCAAACCCCACTCACCGCTGCCTTGGCCTTGGAGAGGTCATCGATCTGCAGGTGAAGGTCTTCGATCTCCACCTCCATGGACTTGCGGGCCTTGACAGCGGCCGCGCATGTGAACTCCGACTCCTCCAGCTGCGGGGGCACGGCTCAGCGCCCAGCTGAGGGATGGGGACACCCCGTGTCCCTCAAGGGCTGTGGTCTGGGGGGGGATCTGTTTGCCCACCTGGTTCTTGAGCTGTGCGATCTCCCTCTTGCTGGGCGCGTTGTTCTTCAGGTGGTCCAGCATGATCTGTGCATCGGCCAGCAGCGCCTTCGTCCTCTTCAGGTCCCGGCGCAGGCGCTTCTCCGTCTCAAAGTCCCGCTGGTTGGCCTGTGGCAGGGGGGGGATCATTCCAGGACACTGCCCCCAGGGTGCCCACCCCACCATGGCGTCTCCAAAGCCACCCTGCGCCCTACCTGCTCGCTGACAGCAGACAACTTGCTCTCCAGCTCCCGTTTCTCTCTCAGCACTTTCTGCTTGTCCTCATACTCCTCCTCCAGCTGCACCTCCATCTGCTTCAGCTGCAGGACAGCCCAGGCAGCCGGTCAGGGTAATGGGAAGGGGCCGGGACCCCTTCCTCCTGTGTGTCCCCACACACCGGGGACTCGGGGTGACCCCATCATCCCGGTGTTTGCGCAACCACAGGCACAAAGCCCAGCGTGTGCTGGCCCGGGCAGCGGAGGGACCGGTCGGACTCGCCGGGCCAGTGGAGCCGGGCTGCGGCTGCGGCTGGACGCGTGGGAGCCTGGTACTACGTGATGGTGCCCGGCTGGCAGCTCCCAGCATCCGACCAGGGCACAGGGACACATCCTGGACAGCCCATGGGCAGAGGGGCCGCAGCTGAGCCCTACCTTCTTCTGGCACGACTGCCGAATCTCCTCCACCTCCTCGTCGCGGCTCTCCACCTCCTTGGCATGGGTCTGCCGCAGCCGCTCCATCTCCATCTCCAGCCGCAGCTTGGCCTGCAAATGGGGAGGGGGGATGTAGTCAGAGCAAAGGGGACATGGGGGGACCCCAATGCCATTCCCTGGGTGCCACTCACCCGGAAAGCCCCCCGGTCGGAGGCCGGCCGGGCTTCCCGCCCCACAGTGACCTGCCGGGCCATGGCACGGAGGGCCAGGAGCCGCGTCGGCACCAGCGATGCCCGGCCCAACACCTCCTCTTCCCGGGCAAGCCCATCCCAGGTAATAACAGCCCTGCATGAAACCACCCCACCCAGAAACCTCGCCCCTCCCCGCTGTACCTGCTCCAGCATCTGGATGGTCCCAGCCTGCTCGTCCAGTTCCTCCTCCTGGTCTTTGACCTTCGCCTCCAGGTCCCTCAGCTGCTTCTTCACCTTGGCCAGGGAGGCTTCGTCCTTTGACTCCTGGGAGGAGATGTCCTGCAGCTCAGCCTCCAGCGCCTCTGCCTTCTGTGTCAGCCCTGCGATGTCTGAGTCCTTGTCCTGCAAAGAGAGGGGGGCACCATGAGCCCGGGACACCCATTGGTTGGGGGACTGGGGAGAGGACATGGGACCACTCACCTCCAGCAGCTGCTTGAGGCCAAAGACCTCGGCCACCAGCACGTCCTTCTCGCGGCTCAGCTTCTCCCTCTGCAGCCTCTCCCGTTGCGCCTCCTCATGTGCCTGCGAGAGCTCACTATCAAACCTGCATGGGCACAGCAGGACAGGCACTCGGCACACTGCCACGGGCACCAGGAACGGGTCCCCAGCCCTGTGCCACCAGCACTGTGCCGAGCATGCCCATCACACACCAGCAGGCACTAAGAAGGGCAGCGTGTCGCCGACTGCTCATTTGAAACATGCTGCTGATGAGCTTTTAATTGCCAGCACGGTGGCACGGAGTCACTTGGAGAAACTCCTCCCAACGCCTTCCCTCAGTGGCTAATGGAGAGTGCAGCACCCACAGCGGGGCTGGTACATGCTGACAGGGACACTCTGCTATGCAATAGCACCTAGGGACACCGCACTCTCAAAGCAGGACATGGAGGGGCTGCAACACACGGGGGTCTCCAGCAGAGATGGGCTCTTGTGGCAGCTCAGCTCCACGAGGCGCAGCCCAGCGCCATGGTCCCATGTGGGATGGCACTGGTGCCATACCCAGAGGGGACATGAGCTCCTGGGGGGGGACTGCTCATGGGGCAGACTTTCCCTATGCCCCTGAGAGGAGATCAGTGGGGTTTGTTCTGAAATTGCTGCCTTTGGGGCTTGGAAAACAACCCTGTGTTTGAGTTTGTGACCTGCATTAAACACCTCAGCAGCTAATCCCTGTTCCTGCTCGCGCTGGGTAATAAACAGCTGCATTAACACAGGCTCCAATCCACGGAAATTGAAATTAATTAGATTGGATTCTCTTGCTGTATTTGTGTGTGATCATTACCATAATGAGATGAAAGCGTCCCCGCTGCTTAATAACGTTAGCAAACTCTGGGGCTGGGAGAGGGGACGGGATGAGAGCGAGCACTGAGCACAGCAGTGGAGCTTGAGCAGCCTCCACCATAGAGCATGGCCCCACACAGGGGGATCACTCAGCTCTGAGCCCCCCAGAATAGCATCAGAATCATCCCCGTCATAATAAACACCCAACTCGGGCAGCTCTATCCCACTGGAGACACCTCAGCCAAGCGGGAGCTGGTGGAGTGCCCAAATCCCTGCTAAAATGGTAATGCCACTCTGCAAGAGGCTCTCTGCGCGGCGAGGATGCCATCCCCGCTGTGTCCCAGCACTGCCAGCGCGCGGTCCCCACCTCCGCTGCTTCTTCTCCAGGTCATGGTTCCGTCCCTGCTGGCCCTCGAGGTGCAGTTTGGTGTCCTGCAGCTCCGCAGCCAGGCGCTGGCACTTCTTCTTCAGCTGCTGCAGCACCCGCTGGCTCTCCTCGCTGTCTGCCTGCAGGTCTGTCAGCTACGGGCAGCAGCAGGCAGGGTGGTGAGGGCTCTCACTCATGGGATGCCACCATGTCCCCACTGGCCATGTGCTCCCGCAGTTCTAAGCTGCCCATCTCCATGCTGAGTGGACAAAGGGGTCCCCCGGGGCTGAGCCCCACTCACCTTCCTCTCCAGCTGCCTCTTGCCCTGCTGCTCCACCTCCAGCTTGTCCTCCAGCTCCTGCTGCAGCCGCTTCTTGGTGAAGTCGATCTCCCGCACCGCACGCTCGTATTTCAGCCGCCATTCGCCACCTGTAAGGGGAAACTGGGTCACCAAGGGGCTGCACGGGGTGGTACGGGGGCACCACGGAGAGGGCAGCACAGTGCCGTGACCACAGGGCACCATGGTGTGCCAGCAGCCAGCACTGGAGCCAGGACAGTACCAGAATCATCATCATCCAGCTCCCCGTTGAGCTCAGCCGCCCGGATGAGCCGAGCCTCCATCACCTCCATCTCCATCGACTCCATCTGCTTCTTCAGAGCATCGTACTTAGCCTGAGAGGGGACAAGGCCACGGTGAGCACCGAGGGGTGAAGGAGATGCTGCGTGGCTGTGGAGAGGGACACTTACCTGCAGGTCCTTCATCTCCTTCTCGGCCCGCAGCCTCTCGGCTGTCTCGGCGTCCAGCAGCTGGGAAGCTGACTCTCCAGTGTTCCGCTCGTCCGTCAGCTCCGATGTCAGCTCCGTGATCTGGGGAGGGGGGGTGCAATGGGTCCATGGGCCAGCGCACGGCATCGCACCGCCTCCCGGTGCCGGCAGGACCTACCCTGCTCTCCAGGCGGTCGCTGTTGAGCCGCAGCTCGTTTCGCTCCTTCTCCACCTTCTCAAGCTTGCTCTTCAGCTGCTGGATCTCTTCCTGCAACAGAGAGGGCAGTGAGGGAGCGGGCAGAGCGGGGCAGGTCCATGCAGCACCCCCCTAGCGCTGGGTGGGCAGGATGGGGGCTCCCCTGCCAAGGGCTGGGCAGGGAAATTCCCCAACGCTGCCGTGCTGACTCCAACCCCATAAATGGTGTCGAAACACCAGGCAGCCCCAGCAGAGACAGAGGGGTCTCTGCATCCCCTTGAGAGATGGGGTGAGAGCAAACCCACTCGTCGGCAGCTCAACAAAGGGTTTGGATGCACCCAGCCCAGGTGGGGAGGGAGGGGGCCCAGCAGGATGCCTGGGGACCACGGGCCAGCATCTTTCCCTCCCCTCCTCTGAACCCAGCGCAGGCACCCATGAGGGTGAAAGCTGAGCCAGGCTCTGTGCTGGGCGGGATCGGCAGGGCAGGAGTGTCTGGTTGCCAGCACTGGGTGGCCCCGCAGATGCCTCTCGGCACACGGTTTCATTTCCATTCTCCCTGCCTTGTAATTGGGCTCATGCAACAGCCGGCTCTGGGGATGCTAATGACATGCTGATGGCAAATGAGGGAGCAATTCCAGCCTGGCACTGATGGGGTATGGGGCAGCCACAGTCCTGCATCCCTCCCAGCCATGGGCCATTGCATCCCATCCCACTGCGGGATCCTGCATCCCTCCCAGCCGTGGGCTACTGCATCCCACCACACCATAGGATCCTGCACCCCACCCCACCAAAGGATCCTGCATCCCAATCCATCACAGGATCCTGCATCCCAACCCATCACAGGATCTTGCAACCCACCCCACTGTGAGGTCCTGCCTGGGACCAGCCCCCCCACAGGCCCCCCTCTGCCCCATTCAGTATCCCCCAGCACAGAGATACCCACGTCTTTGCCGCGGATCTGGTCCTCAGTGAGCTGCACCTCGATGAGGGGCCGCACCGTTGTGAAGAGCTTCCACCAGGGCCAGTCCTTCACCCCCTTGTTCTTCTTGATGTTCTTCTGCACGCACCGAATGGCCAAATCCTGGATCTGGAATCACCCCAGGGTATGGTGTCAGTGGGACAAAGCAGGGGGGGTGCTCAGCACCCTGGCACGCTCCCCTTTGTTAGCATTTGGGCTAATTGCACCCAGCTCATCCGTCTGATTCTTTCCAGCCCCTCAATGCTAATCTTACGGTGAGGAGCCGCCAAGATGCCTGCTTTACACCCTCTCCGCTATTAAAAGTAGGAGCTGACACTCAGCTCCATCCCACCGCAGCGATGCCCGATGATTCCCCCCCACCCCCCCGGTTCCCCCTGGCCCCCCACGGCTGGGCAGGCGCGGGGGGGAGGCGGGAGGAGGAGGTGCTGGCCCAGGAGGCAGCAGAAAGGCTGCGCTGCCCATTTTAGGCGAAATTGTGCAGCAGAGCTGGGAGGGGAGAGCTGCTGGGACGAACCTTCCTCTTCTTGAACTGCTGCCGTGCCAGGAAGCCCCTGCAAACTGCCTGGAAGAGGGTGATGTTCCTGCTGGTCTGTGTATCCCGCTGCTCCTCCAGCCTGGCCAGCGATCCAGCCCGGAAAAACACCTGCGGGATGGCAGCAGGGTGAGATGCCGATGGGTGCCGGCATCCCTCCGGCTGCACCGGCCGCTGGGGATGCAGCTCTCCCCTCTGCAGCCCCTGTCCCGCCCGGGGGGTTTTATTCCCCAGACAAGAGGAATGTCGTAGGTGGGAGCAGACAGTGCTGCCCTTGTGCTGCGGTGCCACGCTGTGCCATGCCGTGCCACCCATCCCTGCCCACGCCACTGCCACAGCCAATGTCATCATACCCGGCTCAAACCCATGTGGTAGCTGCTCTTCTCCAGGTCCAATGACTCCAGGAGCTCCTCCACTGCCTGCAGGGAGGGAGAGGTGTCAGGGCTGTGCTGGCAGCACCCTGGGGTGCAGGGGACCCCTGGGTGCAGCACTGGTCCCAGCACAGGGCACGTACCCGCTTCTCATCCACCACGATGTAGTTGCGCCCGTGCTTCTTGGTCAGGTGAGGGGCCAGGACGTCAAAGCGCCGCCTGAACTCCGCAAACACCATGTGGTCAGGGTACCCTGTGGGGAGCAGGGGGGATGCAGGAGCAGCCAGGACACCCAGGGGATGCCCGGGGAGAGCCCTATGTGCCCTGGCTTGTTGGGGATCATCTTTTGGGAGAGCTGATGCTGTCACCCCACGTAGCACAAGCACGGCTGGAGAACCCCATCCCTTCCCGGGAGGTTCTCCTTGGCTGTGTCCTCCAGATATTTTGGCCAGCATCCATGGAGAAAGTGGCCAGATCCTGCCTCAGGGGAGCGCAGGGACACGTGTGTTGCTTGTGCAAGCAAACAGGCTCCTTCCTGAGCCGCAGCCAACTTCTGCATCATGCTCACGGTGCCGAGCCTCCACATCTTAATTAGTGATGGGGTACTGATGGGGCTGCTGACCCTGGCACAGCGGCCATCGATCCGGGCGGCATTGATTCCCGATCGCGGCAGGAAGGGTCCAACCTCCAGGCAGTAAACCCTTGGCTGGGCAGCCAGCCACGTGCATCGATAAATGCTTTGCTGAGCACGACCCGGAGGCCCTCGTCCCAGCGGGACTGGGGCTGGCTGCCAGCAGGAACGCTGCCAGGAGCCAGCAGGCACCAGCGGAGACACCCTATTAAGGCCATGCCTGTCCCCAGCACAAGGGAGGGGGGACAGGACCACGGTGGGAGGATGCGCTGGGGCTTGGAGTAATGGGATGTGCCAAAGGGTGTCCCTGGGTAGGGTTTGGCTCCCAGGATCGGTCCCCCCATGGGACACGCACCCCGCAGGGTGCCGCGTCTCACCTTGGCGGTACATGCGGAGGGCATCGAGCAGGCGGGAGCCGCGGAGCTGGGCGCGCAGCAGGGGCACATCGAGCTGCATGAGCCCGGCCTCGCAGTGCTCCGCGGGCAGCTCCAGCTCGCTGCCGCTCACCCTCCGGCACGGCACTGGCACGGGGGTCCCCGCCGCCCCCCGCCGCCTTCGGCAGGAAGCAGTGCACGAAGTGCAGCTTGGACTTCTTGATGCTGTCGATGAGGGCGTCCTGCGGGCGGGGGAGAGGGAGGTGAGCGGTGACAGGCAGCGATATCCCCCCAAACCTGGAGATCCATCCTCTCCATGGCATCCCCTCACTCACCACTTGCAGCTTGATCTGGATGCAGAGGGACTTCTTCTTGACGGCAGCCACACCGGTGGTGAAGGTCTTGCGCATGCTGGTGGCGCGGCGCAGGGCGAGTTGGGACCCCCCTTCCAACCCAGCCACCGAGCCCGACAGCACCAGTGCTGACCCACCACGGCCAGCAAACAGGCTGCTGATGACCTTCCTGTGCAGCACAGAGGGGATGTCACCCTCTAAATCACCTCTCACCCCACTGTGATCCCCCCTAACCCAGGGCCAGACTCACTTCTGCGACTCCTGCAGCAGGATGGAGGCATTTTGGGTGGCTGGGTTGTGCTTGACATAGTTGAGCCAGCCCGTGGCATCATACTCAACCCAGTTGGTCCCGGAGCTGTGTCCCAGGAGGAAGTGCCGGGGCTTGTCACTGGGGAGCAGCGGGTTGTGTCCTGTGGGCAGACACGGCACCGCTTGGCACAGCCCCATGGACCAGCACTGATACACGGCCCCATGGTGCCAGGCTCCTCCTCACCTTTCTTGCCTCCTTCCTGGGGGCCGTAGTAGGAAAAGAGCCGCTCCAACAAGGTGTCCTCATTGCCACCCGGCTGCAGAGCCTCCTCCTCCAGCAGCCACAGCAGCCCCCGTGCCTCATCCGTACGTGCCAGTGACCGGACCTGCGCGTGAGACTGCGCTTGCATCCCATCCGGCGTGCTGGCATCCCCGGGGGGACACAGGCCACCCTGGGATGCAACCTTGGCTGCTGTCAGCGGCAAAGAGATGGCCCCTGCCTCATGGAGACCCAGCAGGGAAAGCGTCTGCAACACTGCAGGCAGTGCATGTGGCTGGGGTGGAAAACTCATTGCTCAGGCACCCACGGGCTGAAACCCAGCGCAGGGCTGGTGTGCAGCCCCGCTTCGTCTCTGCAGCCTCCTCCAGCAGGGACTGGAGCGCTCCAGGGACTGGTGCACCCTGAGGACCTATGTACCCAGAGGTCCAGAGCATTCAAGGGACTGAAGAACCCTGAGGACCCATAGACCCTGGGGACCAGAGCACCTCGAGGACCAGTGCATCCAGGGACTGATGCACCCCAGGGATCACCCAACATCTCTGCATCCTCCTGCCTGCAGCACCAGCAGCATCCAGAGCTAGTGGGGACAGCATACCAGTGGATGCACCAGGGATGTGGGCTGCACACACGCTTGCAGATGTGCTCTCCTAGCCAAGCATTCAGGACAGCCCCTCTCCTAACCCGAACTACTGCCAAAAGGCCAAGAAAGCCGCTCATCGCTGCCCCGTGCTGCAAACCACCATGATGTGACCAGAAGGAAGGGCAGTGTGCGCTTACCAGTGCCTGGTGTGAGGGCTGGTCCACAGCAGCGACAGAGCCAGAGGAGCTGGGCTCAGCATCAGCCAGGGCAAGCTCTATGTTCTCCTGGTGAGGGGGAACAGAGGCTCAGTCAGTGACCGTGCAGTGGGGAGGCAGCTGATAGGGACTGGCAATTGGTCTCAATGGGGTGTAGGAAGGAAGCAGGACACTCCCAGTGTCCCACTGCTCCACAATGCTGGGTGCTAAGGATGGACCAGGACACATGGAAAGGTCCCCCTGGGCTGTCATGCAAAGAAGGAGCAGTGACAGTGATCTTCACCACCACCACCCCCCATAGCCTGGCACTCTGACAAAGCCGCTGGGATGGAGCTGGAGCTGCCAGCAAAGGTACTGTCAGGATGGGAGCCCTGGGATTACCCCCGGCTGCACAGAGCATCGTCAGAGCTGCTTTGGCTGGACTGGTCCAGAGCAACCATAGGGCAAGAAACCAGGGGGGAAGGACACGAGATGCTCATGCAGAGTGGGGAGGAGGCGATGGCAGCCCTTGGGGGTGTCCCTGTCACCTCCTTGTAGCGCTCCAGCTCGCGGGCGAAGGTGCGCTGGTGGAACAGGAGCTGCAGGCGCTCCTGGGCATAGTTATGGCACAGCTCCTCGAAGGTGGCTCCTCGGCTCTGCCCTGACAGCTCCGGGTTCTGTGCCCCGGGGGTGTCCACCACCGTCACCGAGCACACCGAGTGCTGGCTTGACTTCAGCGCCCTGCGGGGACAAAGGGACAGAGTGGGGTGGCTGGGTGCTGCCGGGCCACCGCGCACCTCCCCAGTCACCCAGCGCCTACCTGTTGAGGAGGGAGATGAGGAGGGTGAAGAGCTCGGAGTACAAGCCGGCTGCCATGCCCTCCAGGCACTCCAGTGCTGTCAGCTTGGGACCTGGCCAACGCAATGCTTAGCGTCCCCATCCTGGTGGCCCCTGGGGCTGTCCCCACCATCCCTCACCATACCTGTACTGCTGTCGCCCAGGGGTGCATCCTCGGGGCCCTGCCGGAAGGAGGTGGATCTCTGCAGGGTGCCCTTGGGCTGGTGCTTGAAGATGGAAGAGGAGAGCTCCTCCAGGCTGCAGCCCAGCAGATAGGCGGCTTTCTGAGCCCACTCGTGCCGTGCAAACTGCTTCCTCCCGGCTGCAAGAGGAGGGAGAAGGGGGCTCAGCACCGGCCACAGCATCCCCCTAAATGGGGGGCACCTCCTGGCCTCAGACCCCCCAAAATAGGCTGGGAATGCTGTGCACAGTGGGAACACATGGCTGATGCAGGAGGGCCGGGAAGTGTGCTCTGGAGTCTGATTAGAGGAGATGGGGGATGAATGGCTTTGTGCCTCTGCGGGGCTCAGCCCAGAGCCACGCTGTGGGTCAGAGAGTGGGGGTCACCCTTCACTACCACCACCCAGGGGCCCCTGGGGCCTGTGATGGTGTGGGGCTCTGAGACACGCCAGCATGGGGACACATCCCTGCTCGGCCACATGCACTGAGCATCCCCCCTGCAATGGGGCAGGACAGACACAAGCACATGGATGCTGAGGAAGGGCAGGTGAGGTGGGAGGCGGTTAATGGTGACACACAGGGACACGACAGTTGGGAGGGGGAAACCAGAGACGCGCGGAGAACAAGACTTTACCTTCGTCGGCGTCTGCATTGCAAAGGGGCAGCATGCACCATGCGAACAGAGACAGGGTTAGAAACAACGGCACACGCGGCACGGGGACACCCTCACGCCACGCACACGCCAAGCCTGGTCCTCCCCAGGCATCGCTGCAGTGAGACCCTGCGACCCAGCACGGGGCCCTTCCCCTGCGAGCCCCGGTCACACTGGTGGGGAGCAGCCCAGCTCTGCCAGGGGGAGCTGCTGATGGATCCAGCCCAGTACAAGTATAAAGGAGCCAAGGAGAATAGGGGCTGGTGCTGCTGAGTGGGCAATGAGCATCCCCATGAGATGCAGCACAGAGCTGGGGCTGGGACACTTCCCCCCAGGCACGATGCAGGGCTGCTTCCCCCCAAGCAGGACGTGGGGCTCCTCCCCCAGCAGACCCCCATGAGGAGGCTCCAGAGCTCCCCTGGTGTGATTGCAGCAGGGCCCTGCTGCCCTCTAGTGCCTTGGAGCACCCCAAGAGCCAGCACTGCACCACACTGTGCCCCCGAGATCCTCCTGGTCTCCCTCTTCCCATCCCCAACTCATCTTTTCCCCCTGGTACAGCCACCAGCTTCAGGTGCCCATCTGGGTTGTGCCCAGGCCCTCCTGTCAGCATGCAGCACCATAGCGGGCTTCCACGGTGGGAAGGTGAGAGCCCCAGAGGGAGAAGAGCAGCGCCATGAAGCCGAATTCACCACCCCCAGGGATGAAGAGTGAAGCTGGCGCCCATCACAGCAAGCCCTGCAGCCCGTGGTAAGCTCTGGGTGCTGGTGCCCGCACCAACAGTTGTACCAACAGAACTGGGCTGGGGGGCAGCAAGCAAAGTGGAGGCTGCCAGGACCCAGACGGGATCAGGGTTGGTCCCAGCACACCAGTAGCATCCCGAGCCCCCGTTCCAGCCCCAAACCCAGCACCACACAGCACCACCCAGAGCAGAGCCCCCCATGGCTCCCATTACCGGCTCCATCTGCCAGCGGCTCTGCAGGAGGACAGGGGAGAGATGTTACACGGGGGACAGGGGCACTTGTAACCCCCGACTCCCTCAGCCCCAGCCAAGCTCCTGATCCCCCAACTTGACGGGGGCCAGCCCAGGGTCTGGGGGTGCTCAGTCCCCACCAGCCAGTGGGACCACCCCGACCAAGGGGGCAGAACTGGGTGTCCCAGAGCACCAAGACACATCCCGAACACCCCCCCCCAGGGCTCAGTCACACCAGGATGGGGCTATTTACAAGGTGCTGGTGATCACTTCAACCCCATGCAGCCATCAGCCCCAAGCCTTGGCTCATTAATGCCTCCCAGGTTACCTTTTGTGGCCCCGGCAGCCCCCAGGTGATAAATGGCACCGAGGACGAGCCAGAAGGCTTTCTGCTCATCACTGGAGATGTCCATCACCTTCATGGCAGCCTGCAGCTTGTTGAACTGCTGGGTTGCCTTCTGCTTTTCCTCTGGCTGTAAAAGCAACAGGAGCCATCGGTGTGGGAGCCTGGCTCTGCCTCCCTGCGCCCAAATGGTCCAGCAGGCAACCCCATGACCCCCCCACAGACCCCCCATCCAGCCCCATAGCAGCGACCTTGGAGAGGGGTGTGATGCCGAAGACGTTGTTCTCTGCCAGGTGGTTGAAGTGAAGCTCAGTCCTATGGGGATAAACACCAAGATTGGCCCCACGTGGGAGACCCCAGGGACCCCCCAAGCCAGGACCATGGCCTCACCCCCAGCTCACCTCAGGGCACTGTCAGAGCAGGCCATCAGGTAATAGAAGACATTGAAGGTGGCCTCGTTGGCCGGGCGCTTGGCAACACGCAGCTTCTCCAGCAGCAGCGTCTGGTGAATGGGAAGGTTGGGAACCATCCCCAAGGACCACCAAGGCCCCCACCAAGACCCAGCCCACCCCAGCCTCATCCTTACTGTCTGCCCAAGGTCCCTGTGGAGACATGAGGGTCTCCTGCCCACTGCAGGGCACCATATGAATGCAAACATCACCCAGGCAACCCAGGAGCATCTCCTCTCCTGGGGTGTCTGCTACTACAGGAGCAAGAAGCGGCTCTCTGGAGTTAAGGGCTCTGCTGTTATCACACCAGGACAGTGTCTGGAGGGCAGAGAGCTGCTAACGCAGCGAGGACATCTGATCCGTGTGTGTTGGGGTGTGAACAAAGATGAGAGAAGGATGCCTGGCTGCTAAGCGCTGTGAGCAGGAAACACCTCGTGGAGGATGGACCAGCTCCTGCACAACGGGGAGCTGCCCTGCTAAGGGTGGACTTGGGGGGCCACCCCGGCCCCCTCACCTGTACAGAGGCAGATGCCACCTGCCCAGCCTGGTCGAAATCCAGAGAGATGATCTGGGAGAAGCGAGTGGCGTTGCCATTCATGCCGGTGCTGCTATTGCCAAAAGCCTCCAGGATGGTGTAGAGAGCCTGCCACTTCTCCGCTGCGGGAAGAGGAGCGGGGTGCTGGGGTGCAGGGGCTGTGCAGCCAGAGACAGCACCGCCAGCCAGGCAAGTGCTGCTGCTCCTGTGCCATGCTCCGCGCCACGGCCACCCGTGGTAAAGGGGCCGGGGTGAGAAAGTGAAAGCGCAACGTGTGGCACGTGTCTGGCCGCAGCAGGATGCTGTGACCACAAAGCAAGAGGCATGCGGGGACCCTGCAGCACACCACGGACTCACCGGAGAAGACCTTTCCGGTGCTGCCGGCGATGGTGGCGAGGTACTGGACGAGGTGCTGGCAGTTGGTGGTTTTGCCGCTGCCGCTGGCGCCCAGCAGCACCACGGCCTGGTCCTGGCGGCTCATGAGCATGCTGCGGTAGGCAGCCTGAGCCACCGCATAGATGTGCGGGGACGTGTCCTCCCTGCGGCACCCTTTGAACATGTGCATGACCTGGTGCGGACAGCAGAGAAGGGTCAGCACCCTGCTCCCTATCCCTTCTGTTTCCCCCCCATCAGCAGCAGATTCACCTTCTCGGAGTACATGGATGGGGAGCTCAGCGGGTTGATGATGACCATGGTGGGGCCGGCGTAGGTGTGCAGGAGGTTGCCGCCGTAGCGCTGCCGTAGCGTGTGCAGGACACTGGACTCGTTGAGGTAGAGGAGGCTGGCGAGGTCCTCAGCACGGTCACAGGAGGGGGGGTTTGCCTGGCAGCAAGGTGAAGGGGGGGCATCAGGTGGGAAATGAGGGGCTGCACCGCTATGCCCCACCCTGTGGCCTTACCTTCTCCACATCGTCCTCCTCCACCTCCAGGATGGCTCCATCGTGGTCCAGCTTCACCTTCACCTTGCCCTCGGGCAGGGGGCTGCCGTCCTCTGGCCGTAGTTGGCTGCCTGCAAGAGGCATGGGATGCTCAGCAGGGCTGTGCCAGCAGCACCCTGGGGTCACCACAGCCATGGGAAGAACAGGGAGTGCTCCATGTCCCCGTGGCACCAGGCTGATTCCTGACTCACCCAAGGAGAAGCCATCCCTGTGCACCAGCCACACCTTCTCAGTCTCATACCAGGCCTCCTCGGCTGCTATCTGCTCCTCTGTCTTTGCCTGTGGGGACAGCAGGATGTGGGGTGATTGTGGTCATTTGCCCCACCTCCCATCTCACCCCCTCCCCATGTCTCTGGGGCTGAAGGAAGCAGCCTGGCTGTGGGGCCGTGTGCCGGGCAGCCAAAAATCACTGCAAACCCCAGCTTGCCTACTGCCCCTGAGGCTGCAGAGACCACCAGGGCCCTGCCACAAACACGAAGCGACAGTGGCCCATGAGTACATCCACCATGGCCACCTTGGAAGGGCCAAACCCCCAAACCACAGCCTGGAGAGCAGGCACCCATGCCAGCCAAGTGCCAGGATACAGGGACACCAGGCATGCTGTGGGGACAAGGGGCATGCTACACACTAGGGACACAGGAGATGCTGCTCAGACGTGACAGAGGGACACAGGACGTGGCACAGTGACGGCAGAGTTCCGCGGTGTGGGAAATGCCGGGCTGGCATTGCCAGCACAGCGGGAACGTCCCCACCAACTGGGAGCAGGGTGAGCCCCAAAGCCAAACCTGAGCTGCAGCAGGGACGGCACCAAAGGGGGCTGCCGGGACATCATCCGCTTGACCCTGGTGAGGTCGAGAGATGGAGGTGAGGGCGAGAAGGGTTAATCTCTGCCCCACAGACAGCACGGGAAGCGGTGCCGGTAAGCGATGGGGGCAAAGCACTGCTGTGCCAAAGCCTGCTCCTGTGCCACAGCCACCGCTGTCACCAGTGGAACGGCAGGTCCAGTGCAGTGCTGGGAACACACGGAGCCAGGAAGGATGCTGGCCATGAGGCTACCTGCCAAAGCCCTGGGAAGCCACTGTGCCAACCTGCCGTAAGCTCTGCCAGCACCGGCTGCTTTGGCACAAGCTATGCTGGGTGCTCGGCCCCTTTACACTGCTCTGCACCCCTGCCCGCCCCGGCTGTGCCACTGCAACCAAGAGCACCCTCCCAGGACCCTGGGCTCCCTGGCCCTGGGGAGAGGTACCGAGCCCCGGCCACCCTGGCACCACGGAGCAGGGTGGGATGGGGAAAGCCTTACGCTCCAGCACGAGGCGCGGGCACAGACGCCAGCCCAGCGGCACACAGAGGATGGCAGGGGGTCGCTGGTAGAAGCAGGGGGCTCCTGAGGACAGGGGTACAGTACCTGGCTGGGTGCCGGGGCGGCAGGGTCCAGCTAGCGGCAGCGAGGAAGAAGAGAAAGGAGAAGAGTAGGGGTGAGAGGCAGAGAGCAGCAGAAGCATCGTGATGTGCCACAGGGCCTTGGCACGACCACAATCCCCATGTTACCACCCTGGCATCATCCCAGCTACCAGTGCCAGGCTGCCAAGGGGATGCCACCAGCAGGGCACTGCAGCTCCCCATGGCCCAAACCCACCAGCAGCCCCTGTCATCCATTCCCTACTGCCAATGCCACCCAAAAAGGAACCATGATACCGGTGGCCAGGCCCAGGGGTACAGCCACCCCATACAGAGCACACAGCACGGAAGCGTCCATGCCTCCCCATCCCAGATGGATGGCACGCGAGCACCAATGCCCCTGGAATTACAGTAGTGGTGAAGATCCTCTCCAGCCGGCGCTGTGCCTCCTCTGACGGGCTCAGCTGGGATGCGGGGCTGGGAGCTGCCTGGAGGCAGAGCACTGTTAGCACCAGAGGGGATGTCACAGCCTTGCAGCCCACCAGTGCTTGGAGGCTGGCACAGTTGGGGTACCAGTGGGTACCCCCAACGCCCAGGGACCCTGGTCCCCACTTCCACACACACCTGCTGAGGGGGTGCCGGGGCAGTTTTCGTGGGGATCGGTCTCTTCTCGCTGGGTTGCTGCTTCTTTTCCACACGAACCAGAGGGGAGACAAGGGGTATTGTGATGGGGTGGCCGCAGTGCACACAACTGCCCCGAAAAGTGCCCCCCACCCTGCACCACGCACCCCAAAACCACTTCAAACCATGCGGGTGAGCTCACACCGTGCCTCGCCGGGCAGCACAGCCCCACACCGTTGCGTTAGAGCATCCCTTGCCGCGTGCACACACCGGTACCTTGTGCCTCTCCAGGGCGGTGGGTTTCAGAGCGGGCGCCTTTGCCGGCTCTGCTTTCCCTCCTGAAGGATGCCCCAGCGGCTCCGGTTTGGCTTCAGCACCAGGGGACAGGGACGGCTTCGCGTCCCCCCCCGCCGGCTCGGGGGACTTCTCCTGCCGGTCCCCCGGCCGGAGCCGCGGCCGGTGCTCTTTGGTTTTGCCCTTTGCCATGAGCGTTTTGAGCCCTGCTGAGATCTCATCCTTGGGCTCCGGCTTGGCGGGGGCTGCTGGCACGGCGGGGGGAGGCGGCGGGGCAGGAGGAGCCGGGACGGGCGCATGGCCCATCTCCTCCTTCCTCGGGGGTGGCACCGGCTCAGGACCTTTGGCATCGCGCCCTGGTTCCTTGGCACCGCCGGTGTCCTCCCCGGGTAGGACTTTGCGGACCACCTTGCGCACCACCCGGACCACCCTGCGGCGGGACAGCCCCTGCCCATCATCCCCTTGCGCCTCGGTGGCCGGACCCTCCAGCCCGTTCACGGCTGCGCCATTCAGCACCGGCTCCGGGCTCTTCCCTTGCCCAGGGGGTGGCTCCGGGCTCTTCGGGGGCTCAGTTTTTGAGGGCTCAGTTCTCAGGGGCTCAGGATTCGGGGGTGCAGGCGCCGCATCCTTCAGGCTCTCTGACTGCGGCCACAATGACACTGGTGTGAGTGGAGGCGCGGCGGAGCGGTGCCTCCACCGCACGCACCCGCTGCTTGGGCGGGTACCCAGCGCTCTGTGCCCTGCCATGGGAACACAGCTCCCAGCCAGACCCCTTCCCCAGCCAACCTACAGCATCCCAGGGGGATGCTGAGCCCCTGCTGAGCCCACAGCCCAATACGATGTCCCCAGGACCCTCCACGATGTCCCCAAACCCTTGTACAGGGTCTGTTCCCACCAAGGGTAAGCCCCATTCCCAGCGCAGCTCCCCCCTGCCCCTGCCCTTCAACACTTACAGCCCCATCCTCCTTCCCAGGTCTTTTCACAGCTAAAGACTTGTCCTCGTCCTTGACCTGAGGGTCAGACAAACAGGAGCGTGTTTCAGCCCTTTGTGGGGCCTCGCTGCCAGAAAAGCCACAGGGACCAGAAAAAGCCATCGGGATCATCACTCCATGCCAGCGGGGCAGGAAAAGAAGAAACAGCCCCGATTTGCAGCCTGCTGCAGCCCCAAGGGTGAGGACATTTGTCCTTCCAGGCTTCCCAGGGACTGAAGCACAGAGATACGTCCTGGTTATGGCAAACCCCAGAAGTGGGAGAGGAAAGGACCATGCCCGCCTGGTCCCCTCAATGCGTGCAGGCAGCGAGTGAGCTGGTACATGGAGCCCGTCACCACTCCCATGGGGGCTCTGTCTATCTGCACGTCACCCCACGGGTGTCACAGCACGTTTTAAGCGTCCCCAGCTAATCACTGTGGCAGCCGCACTATGGGACGTGCCAAGCAGGACAACCAGGAGGATGTGGCAGGGTGGGCAGCCAAACCCTCCCTGCCTGTGAGCTCCAGGGCTGGCCGGTGGCACCGAGGTGGCTCACACTGTGTTAGGGGCTGCTCACAAAGGGGCTGTTAGTGATGGTGTTAGTCACTGCATGCGTGGCCACACCGGTGACCATGGCCATGCTATGGTGAGGCCGGGAGCGCCACTGTGAACGCGCTGCTGGCGCTAAGGCAAACCGGTTGGCAGTGTACGGCAGCGCGACCCGAAGGTGGGGTGCAGGCAAACAGGCAAGAGACTTCCCTTCTGCTCCCAGAACGCAAACCGGGATGAAAACGCCATGGTGATGTCTCATGGAGCCGCAGCCTGAGCTGGGGAGAGAGGGAGAGGTGAGACGGGCCCGGGGCAGCATGCGGGATGGCAGACCATGGCAGTGTGCAAGTCCTGCTGGCCCTCGGAGCCTGGGACCCTCCGGAATGGGGGTCTGAGACCACTTGGCCCCGCTCAGCATACAGAGGTCTCCGGGGACAGGCAGGCGGCCAGGCTGAGACGGGACAACGCTCATTGTGCAAAAATAAGCCCCTTTGGTCAGGCTGCAGGACCGTGCTCCGGTTTCCCCCCGGGGCGGGCCAAGCCCAATTGCAGTGAGCAAATGCCAGGGTGAGGAACAGGATATTTTCTACCCTGGGCACCCTGCTCACGCTGACAGCAGGGGTTTATTCTGAGCCTGACCCCGTGCCAGCAGCCGGGCAGCCCCAGTGGGACCCATTGCCCCAGTTCGAGCCATGCTCTGAAACCCAGGCGGGCTGTGCCTAAGGCTGCGGGGGAGAGCTCCCTGCTCCAAGGCCAGAGACGGCACGGAGGAGCACGCAGCCAAAAAAGCTCCCTGTGCGGGGGTACCTCACCCCATCCCTGAGGGGTCCCCCTTCTCACGGCAGCACGAATCACCAGTGCCCAGAGCTGGGCATGGGGGTCCCAAGATGAACCCACCTGTGCTTTAGAGCCCCCAGACCCTCTGCCCACCGCGCTCCCACCTCCAAACTGCCCGGAACTGCCCCAAAGACCCGGATAGAGCACCGGTGCGGAGGTCCCGGTGGGCACCACCAAAGCACCCCATGGATGGGCGCAGCCTCCAGTGCCAGGGGACCGTCCCCTTGGTGCTCCCCGCTACGCGGTGCTGGTCGCGCCGGGGGTCCCCACCTTACCGCGGGGGTCGTGGTGAGCCGGGAGCGGGGTTTCGGCCGAGGCGAGCGCGGCACAACACGGTGCGAGGGGCCGGCGCGGGGCGGCACGGGGACAGCTGGGCTGATAGGGCCACCCTAAAAATAGCCTGAGGAATGTGAGGGCCCCGCCGGCGCGCGCAGCACAGGCAGGGAGCAACGGGGGGGGGGACACACGCAGGCAGCGGGGCCTCACCACCACCACCAGCACCACCGCCGCTGCGGCCAAAGGAAGTGATGTGGGAACTGCCCAGCATCCGTCCCACCGCCCACCCCGGGGGGGAGCGGGGAAAGACACCCCCAGGCTGAGTGTATCGCGGGGTACAATGAGGGTTCTGTATGGTGAGGGTCAGCGCTGCACCACTCTGTGTCCCATAGTGGGGTGCCTGGTGCGGCAGCGGGGCATCCGGCATCGTGCCAAGCGATGCAGCCTTGACGCCGCTTGCTCCTCCCTTTGGTTTCCCATGAACACAGCAGCCACCCGGAACGCTGCTGGGGATGCATGGACAGACGGACGGAAGCGTGAAGAGTGCCGGCCCGGCAGCCCTGGTAAAGCCACTTCAGTGGCAAAGCTGCCTCCGGAGGGTCAAAGTCTCCCTGGAAACAGTAGGGCAAGGGACTGGGGGCCTCCGCGCGGGGACTGCCGGGAAGAGGCCGGCAGCAGGGAGCCGGGAATGCCGGAGGCACGGAGCAGTGGTGACTGATGGGCATGGGCATGGAGGGGACCTCAGTCAGCGCCTGAGCAGGTCCCTGCATGACACAGATGCGCCCCAAGCTAAAGAACACTTCCAGACGGAGCAGGGGGTGCCAGCTTGACTGGGAGAGCCAAACCCATGGGCAACACGACAGGGTCCTGCCTTCCCAGGGGGTCCCAAGCACCCCAGGGAGCCACGCGCCGGGAAGGGCTCTGGCTCCCACTGGGCTGTTCGGTGGCCGCGTTTCTGCCTGGCCAGCAAATTCCTATCGTTCCTCCTCCAGGAACTTCAGCAGAGACATCCCTGTGGCTGAGCCCACCAGATACAAACCCTCTCCCCACGGCCGCCGGGGACCCCCACAGTGGGGCACCCCAGCAGCACCGTCCCCATTATAATGGTAAAAGAGCCCAACTGAGAACTTCTGATGGAAGAAGTGAGGATAAATGGAGAACCTTCCTTTGGCACAATGGGAATAGCACAGTCCCCACCCCATTTCCCCCCCAGCCCTCATCCCGGTTGAGCACGGGGCCCAGCAAAGAGCCAGCACCATGGCACAGCGGCCCTTCACCCCACAGACCTTTGGGAACCATGGTGCCGGTGGCACGGGGTGAGCGTGGCACGAGGGCTCTGCCAGCGCGGCCGCCGCGTGCCTGTGGTCCCACCAAAGGGCTGGGGTGGTCGGAAGCGTTTCTGGAATATTGCTGCCGGAGGAATTTTGCCGGTAAATAAACAAACAGGAGCACGGAGCTGAGGCGGACACGGAGGGTGCTTTCACCCTGCTCCTGCTCACAGCAACACCGTGACACCGGCTGAGCCCACCACGAACGCTCCCAGACACGGTGCTGCCCCTGCCTGGCTTCAGCATGGATCCACAGGCGTACGGATGGCTCAGCACGGCCCCCAGTGAGGGGGTTAAATCCCCCACGGAACACAGGGAGCCCAGCACCATCCCTACTCCAGCCAGGGAGGGGCTTCCAGAGCCCAAAAGCCCAAAATATGTCTATAATTTCCTGTTTCCAAAAGGATCATTTTTATTTAAATTAGGACCAGAAACATTCCAGGGAGCTTAGCGGGGCCTGGGGGAGAGCCAGGCCTCCCTGCGTGCCGGCACCTTGCACCGGGCGAGGGACCCCTGACTGCACCCCGCGCCGCAGCCTTGCCTCCCCATCACCGGCAAAGCCCCATCGTGCTCCCTCGGTGCATCCTGCACCAGGAGGTGCCTGCGCTGTGGTGGCAATAGAAGATGCCACCAATACGGTTAATGCCACCCCTCTGGCTGCTTTCCTGCGGCCGGGTAACCCCACTGTACAGTGCAGCCTCTCCCCCGCAGCCCCAAGGGCACCGGAAACTCCCCTTTCCCCGTTCCCAGCCACAGCACCGTGCAATGGTCACAAGCACATTGCTGGCTCCAGAACTGAACACGCACACACCCCCCAGCCCCGCAGCGTTATCTGTTCAGGGTTATCCCGACGGCATTGCCCTGTGGTGCCCCATCAACCTCACCGTGGCCGCCCTGCCTTCCCCACACCGCACAGCTCTCCCCGACGCAGGTGACCTGCTCTGCAGGCACAGGCACCTTCCTCTCCCTAAGGGAGGCTTAAAAATACCCCAAACAGCCCCAAACCCGACGTCAGGCTGCTGCTGCCCCTGCCGCCACGGGGGACGTCAGTCCCGCAGGGTCAGCAGAGCCAGGCAGCTCGTACAAGAGATGTGGGTCACCCAACCATTAAGTTTCTATTTATACAGCACCAGCACGGGCTGCACACGCCGGCGGCAGCTCCTGCCCCCCCCCCAGCACATCACACTGCCCGCTCCGGTCCCTGGGGAGGGATGCAGCGGGAAGAGGCCAATGTGGGCAGTGGGGCAGTGCCACTCCTGCAAAGCAGCAATAGGGATTTCATGGCAGTGAGGAGCAGAGCTCCTGTCCCTGCTGGACGGTGCTCCCTAGGGATAGACTAGATGCAGAACTGGGTTCTCCTGGAGCCGCTCCGGCAGGAGGAAAACCAAACCCAACACCGTACTCCGGGGGCAAAACCTACTGGTGCCAGTTCAAAACTGGTGCCAACCTCCCCCTGTAGCCACTCGGTTGCCCTGCGCATCATTCCTGCATCCCAGCCACAACCTCCTGCATCACACCTGGCTGGATCAGCCCCAGCATCCGCCACACAGCCCCCTGCCAACCCAAATACCCTCTGCGAGGATGCTGGTGGCCAGCACACCCCCAGGACACTGTCCCCATGGCGAGGATGGCGTTACTCACATCCCAAGCAGCACGGCGCGTCCCCTGGCCACCCTGCAGCCAGCAGCGGCTCAGCTCGCTCAGCTCCAGGATGGGCTGCACCTTCAGCTGCACCGTGTCCCCGGACTGCCGGATCATCTCCACGATCTCATCCCGGGATTTGCTCTCCACGTTCCTCCCGTTGATTTCCACCAGCCGGTCCCCCGGCACCAACCCCAATGCCAAGTCTTTGGTGCCGGCTCCGGGCTCGGCGAAGTGCACGACGCGCCGGTATACCTGCCCATCGGGCGCGCGGTCCAGCATGGTGGTGCGGCGCAGGGAGAACCCGAAATCACCCGTGTTGCGCCTCTGCAGCTCCAGCTGCCGTGGGGTGGGAGGCTGTGGGGGCACCAAGGGGGGCAGCCGCAGCTCGGCAGGGAACCTCTTGTCAACGAGCTCCGGCACCCTGGCACGCAGGGATGCAGCAGGAGGGGTACAGGGGTGTCCCATAGGGACCCCTTGCTTGGCGAGTTGGGTCTCCAGCGTGCGCACCTCAACCTGCGGGGAGGGTGCTGCTGAGTGCTCGGAGGGGGTGGATGTCTCTGAGGTGCTCTCATCCCGGCTCTTCTGCGAGAAGGAGAAGCGTTTGACAATCATCTGGGAGTTCTGCTTGGCCAAGGAGCCGAACTTGGCCGCTCGCTGCAGCACCGAGCCCTTGAAGTTGGCATCGTCCACCTTGAGGTCGTCGCTGGAGCTGGCCGTGCTCAAGTGGCCCGAGTCCAAGATGACGCTGCCCCGGTTGCTGTCGGAGTCAATGTCCGTGAGATGCAGGTCGGAGCCACTGGCCACCTTGATGGGTATGGGGTTGGAGATCTCCAGGCGGGTCTTGGAGTCCCGCTTGGAGGCACGGTTGAGGTTGAAGAAGCCCCGGCGCATGCTCATCTCCTCCAGGCTCTTGAGCTCAGCCGCCGACATCCGCTCCTTCTTCTCCTTCTTTTCCTTCTTCTCCTTCCGGGCCCCATCCTTCTCTCTGTCCTTCTTCATTAGGTTGAACATGGTGGAGGGCACCTCGGGGCGTGCTCACCCCCGTGGCAGGGCGCTGGGTTGGGGGTGCTGGTCACGGCACGGCCGCCTGCCTGCAGAAGGACAGACAGGCAAGGGTGCCATCAGACAGCAGCATGGGTAGCACCCACCCCACCACCCCTCAAGCCACCCCACCGAGACCCCCAGCCCTGGGCCATGTCCCAGCATCCCCACTATCCCCAGGGCACTGTGGGGCTCTGAGACTGCCCTGGTCATCAGGTCCTTGCCCTGGCTGGGCGCCAAGCCCTAGGAATGCAACAGTGGCGGTGCAGTATCCCTAGGGATGCCCCAAAAGAAGCTCAGAAGCCTGGCACCCCATTTATCCCCACGCTAGCACTGGGGCTGACTGCAGGCAAGACCCCCATCACGTCCCGCAGCTTGGGAGCAGTGCTGGAGCAGCATGGGCAGGAAGGGGAGGCAGGCATCCCAGTGGCATTTGCAGCGGTTACCACCAACACGGATGCTCCAGGCAAAACCACCCACCCCTGCCTGCTGCGGCACCGTGCTGCCCACCAGCTCAAAAAGCCCCTTGTTGGAGAAACAGAGGCCCCTCTGCTGCTTGCCCCAGCCCGGGCCACCGCAAAGCCATGGGGGACAGCCATGGGCAGTGTCCCCACCGGGGAGGGAGCCGGAAACACGGCCCTAAGCAAAGGCTGCTGCAATAAACAGGAACCTGTAAAATCACATTCCTCCCAAACACTGATAAGTGTCTAATTTTAGCACCGGCAACGCAGAATCTCGTGACGCTGCCTGCAGCCTCCAGGAACAGTCGCTCTTTCATTCAGGCATCCCGTGCGGGGGGGGGGGGTGCAACCAGCCATTGGCAACACAGCGGCCTGGAACAAACCTCGGATCCCCCTCTGGAAAACGATGGGGACACCCATAGCCTCGCCCCACATGGGGCGGTGATGGGATCCTTCTGTCCCTGGGGCAACTGGTGCCCCCCCCCACCCCTCACCGAGCGCTCAGGGTGTGGATAAACAACTCCAAAGTGGAGCAGTGGGCTGGCAGCGTGGCGCGGGACAGGCTGACAGCTATATATAACAGGGCAGGAAGCTGCACAGGAACTTAACCTCAGCACAAAGGACAACAGGAAAACTCCCTGTATTCGAAGCATCTGCTTTAGAGCTCTCTGATGGGTGTGGGGATGAGGTTTGGGAAACCCACAGAGAAGGACAGTGCTGCCCGTGTTGGCAGTGCCGGCTCTGCGGGCACTCTGGGGTGCATGGATGCCATGCTGTGCCAAGCTGCACCTTGGATCCAGAGCAGCATCAGTGCTGCATCACCACCACTGCCTGGCCACATGGCCCCTGCTGTCCCTGCATGCACCCAGTGGGACACAGGGAACCCATCATCCCCTTGGCAAAGCCACATGGATTCAGGGATTGCCCGAACCCGGGCAGGCGCACGCGTGCCCAGGAGAGTCCCGGCCACAGGGCAGGTGAGGGCAGAGCTCTGCAAGCCATGGCAGACACAGGATCCAACCCAGGCAGAGGTAAGCAGTTGGAGGGACAAGGTCAGGCACGGAGCACGCCCGGGTGGCTGCATTCACCAGCTCAGAGCCTCCAGCCCATGGCCACAGGGGCTGCCACGGCTCTGTCCACACAACTCAGCCCCAGGGCTCTGTCTGCTGTGCCCTTCCTGCAGTACCGGAGGCTTTCCCTATTCCCAGGGCCAGGACCTGGGCCGGGCAGCACCCCAAGACACAGGAAACCAAGCCAGCTCCTTTCTCCTCTCCCAGAAACACCAGCCGCAGGCGACGGCTGACCCGAGCCTGGGAATGGCACAGCTCCTCCCCATGACCCACAGCAGATCCTGCCAGCAAAGGGCCCCACATCCATGCCGTGATGGGCTCTCCACCGGCTCCTCCACAGTGATGCTGGGGCCTCAGCACAGACAATGGCAGGGAGAGAACAACCTGCAACAGTCCATGCTCCCCCTCCATGCCACCGGCACCCACCGCCTGGCCATGCCCAAAGCGGGGTGGCCCGGGGGATGCAGAAAGGGCTGCACCCTGCGCTCACGCCATGGCAGGAAGGGGGATGCTGGGACCCCTTCCGTGGTCCATGGGGAGGGACCCTTGGGAGCAGAACTGCTCGCTGGGCCGGTGCTGGTTGGAGCCGAGGCGCTGGAGGCAGGCGGCCAAGCACTCTCTTTGTCCTCGGTGGTTTCTCTCCCCTGCACACACGCTCCCTCCCGGCCTTTGTATGCTCAACAAAAAGGGGGAACAAGCGTTACCATCTGCATCCCTAATCAGGCAGCGGCCCGGCCACATAAACCCCACACAAAGCCACTGCTGACAGGAACGGGGCAGGGGGGACCCCCCAGATGAAAACCCCAGCATCCCCAGCCCACGAGGGATGCTGCTGTGGTGTGCTCCCTGCTCCCCGAGGAGCCTCCCGCCCGTGGCACGCACACACCGGGGATACCGGATGGGTGCAGCCCAACGCCTGGAGCAGGAGGCGGCTGCTGAGCGTCTCCTTGCTCCTGAATCAGACCCAGGGCGCCTTCCCTGACTCATCCCGGGCTTGCTCCGGGATTACCCATCGCCAGGCGTGATCGGGGCAGTGCCGCGTATGAGCCGTGAGAGGCGAGGGAGAGGCACTGGGGATTGCACGCAAGGACGCTGCTGTGACACCTTGGCTGGCGGGGCACAGGGATGTCACTCTGCAAGGGCCTGGGGCCAGAAAGGGAGACCCAGCTCCAGGCTCCCAAACCCAAACCCCCTCCTTAGGCCACCCAAGCAGCGCTTGGGGGGGGGGTGTGGGTGTGTGAAGCTCCCTCTTTATCCCCCCTTCACGGCCATGAGCCCCCCATGTCCCTGCTGGGGAGTTCCATGCAGGAGGAAGGCGTTCACTGAAACTGCAGCCACTCCTTCCCTGCCCAGACGCAATCTGGTCCGACACGCTCCCTGCGCAGGGACCTGCACTGCAAGTTTCCCGGCCTCCTGCCCTGCTCCCTGCTGCGACGCAGCACAGGAAGCCTGGTGGCTGTCACCTCCTTGGACACATCACGCCGGGGCATGGACGATGCTGCGCCAGGGAGTGGGTGCTGGTGACAGCGATGCGGAGCGGCCAGCCCAGCTCCCACGCAGGATGACCTGCGCCATGGCTCCCCGCCTCCTTGCCGGACACAAGTTTTCCAGAGAACAAGGAAATTTAGGGGGTTTCCAAGTCCTTCCGCACTGCCTGCCCTTATGGACAAGGCAGGAGGAAAACAACCCCGGAGTTACCTGAGCCACAGCTGGGATGTGTTGCTAGAAACTCCAAAGCGGGGTTTTCGGGTTCTGCTGTGGGAACCCCACTTCCAGCAGCAACGGTGCCCCAGCCAGCATCGCCCTAGGCTGGTGCTGGAGGCCAGGAGGACACACGGGGGGGTAAGCGTGGGATGCAGGTACCCGCCTCGCCCCAAAGCCGGGCAATAAACCAGCCCAAAGAGTCCTTACAAAACAGAGGTGAAGGGGCAGCAATCACTGCCAGGCTCTCCCGGGTGGGAGCCAAGTGGGACACAGTTCAGTGCCCAGCTCGGGGGGGGGACAGGCAGGTCACAGCCCCTCAGCACTGGGCCCGTGCCACCCCATAGCCCTTTCCTGGCCCCGGATTAACAGCCTGACCCCGTCAGGGCCCAGCCCACGGCAGAGGCGATAGGGTGAGCACAGCACATCAGCTGAGCAAAGTTCAGGGCCTGGCGCAGGCGCCGCGGGAAGGCCTGAGCGCTTATGGGGCACAGGGTGATGGGAGCTGCTGGATGGGGGTCCCTGGGTCAGCCCAGGGTGCAGAAGCACAGCTCCCGCGTGCCCTTGCTCACCCGCCGTGGGCCCACGCTCTTCTGTAATTGCCCTAAGTTTAGCTCTTGACCAGACGATTTGCATCTCACAGCCCGCCTGGAAACCACACTATTCCTGGCCGCACGTCCCAGCCCTCACCCGCTGCTCTATATATTCCTCTCCAGGCAAATGAACATGATGCAGGCAGGCGCCGTGGCAGCCGCAAGCCCCCGCCACCCCCAGCACAGCAGCTTGACGCAAGGACACCCACCCGCCCTGTGTCCCTCCTAAAAGGGACCCAGGTGCCAGAGCCACCGGCCCCGGCGGTGGTGCGGTTAATGGTGAGCTGGGATAATGGCTTTCGGATGCAATTCCCCAGTGCTGCAAGAAAGGCCCAGGCTCATGGTTTCTCCCTGGAAGCGGGGTCAGTGCCAAGGAGCTCCACTGCAGGTGCTGGGGCGCCCATCACGAAGCATCCAGCATTGGACACCCATCATTAGGTACCCAACATGGAGTACCAAACACGGGGCTCCAAACAGGGGGCACCTAACATAGGGCACCCTGCAGGGACACGCTGGCATGTGTCCCACACCACACAGGGGGTGTGTACCCCCCCAGCACCCCCAGTGGAGCGCACAGACCTCCAGCACCCCACTGCATGAGTAGTAAACACACAGGCGCTGCAGTGCAACGAGAGGGGGTGTGTGCGTACACACAAACACAGCCCGCAGCGCAACACGGGGGGGGGGGGGGGGGGGGGCACGCACAAGGTGACACAATGGGGCCGACACACACAGGCACACACGCACACACATACGCACATGCACACATACATGTACGGCCACCCTGCAAAGCACCGGCGGATGCACGAGCACAGGCGCCGCAAGACAACAGCGGGCCACGCGCATACACGCACCCCGCAGCGGCCCCGGCGGGGCGGGCACGGGCACCCGCACACACCCCGGCTCTGCAACGGGGAGCACAGCCCGGCCCGGCCCGCTCCGGGGCGGGGGGTGGGGGGGTGCGATGCAGACGGACCCGGCCCCGCACGGGGCGGTGCGTGCCCCGGGGCCGGTTCCGGTACCGCTGTCGGAGGCTGCGGTGGGGACTCACCGGTGGCGGTGGCGGCGGCGTTGCGGGGCCCGGTGCTGGCGGCGGCGGTGCCGGGCCCCGGCGGCGGCGGCGGCGGCGGCGCGGGGCGGAGCGGGGCGGGTCCGCACCGGGGCGGGCACTGCCGGCTGTGCGCGCGCCGCTCCCCACGGCGCGGAGCGGAGCGGTGGAGCCGCGCTCGGCCCATCCGCCATCAGCGGCCCCCGCTGCGCGTCCCCGCGCACCGCTATGGCACCGTGCGGGTGGGCACAGCCCGGTGCGGGGTCGGGGGGGGTCCTCACCCCGCAGCGCAACGCAACGCACAGGCGGGAGACGCTGGAAGCGCGTCGTGTGCTGGCACTGATGAACACAGCCCTGTGCGCCGCACCGCTGCGCGCACACGCTCCTGGGGTTCCCCTCTTTGGAAGGATCCGATAGGGAACTGAGCCTGATCCGACCCGGGGTGCCTGGTGCCCGTTGGCAGGAATGCAAAGCAGGGCGCCTGCAGAGCCACGTTGTGCCTGGTGCTTCTCCCCATGCTTCTCCCCACGCTGCGTGTCCGCGGGGAGGGCTGTGAGCAGACGAGGATGGTGCCTTGGCCGGGAGACAGCGCATGATTAACAATGAGCATCACCCAGCAAAGCCTTTGTTACGGTCCTTCCACTCTTGTCTAGCTCTGGGACATCGCGCTGGGGTCGCTCAGATACAGCCAGAATCCTGCGGACCCTACGACCACCAGCTCTCCTGGGGCAGAGCTTTCAGGACAAGCCCTGCAGTCTCTGAGCTGGGACAAGCTCCCTTGCTGTCACATGTGGGAGCAGCCAGGCCGCCTCCATGGGACGTGGCTGACCCAGCAGGGCTTTAGGGAACAGGGACACCAGAGATGGGTATCCACGAGCTCTTTCCAAAAGCTCCATCTCCTCTGCTGGTAAGCTCCAGATGGACAGAGTAACCTATGGGCACAGGGGTCTGCCCCCAGCACCACCCCTGCCACCTCCATGGCCCCTGCCTTGCCCTGGGGCATCCAGAGCAGCCCAAAATCCTACCACCATCCATCAGAGGCTGAGCTGGACTGAGCTGTGTGGTCCTGGCTCTGCTGCTGTTAGGCTGCGAACGCAACAGCCCCACCGCCTTCCATTGCCGTGCAGCCGTGCCGGGCTGTGTGCTAGCCAGAGGCTGAGCCCTGCATGCATGAGGAAGGGGCCCCTGTCATCCCCTGTGCGCTGGGAGTAGCACCAGGTTCACCCCGCTCTCAGGACACGCTTGCCTGGGTGTCACAGGCCCCATTCCTTGCAGCACTGAGCCCATAGCACATGCCCGGGACGCAGCAGCAGAGCAGCACGTGTGCGGGAACAAGCTGGTGGCCGTAGGAAGGGTGCTGCTCCGGGCCCTGTGCTGAGGGACGCGGAGCTGGAGGAGATGCAGCTCTTGCAGCGGCAGAGGACGGCGGCAGCGAGCGCAGCCGCCTGCTTTTGTCACACTTCCCTTTGTCCCAGGCACGTGGTGCCAAGCGCAGGGAACCACAGCGTCTGGAGAGCAGGGATGGGAACCGATGAGCTGGAGCGGGGGCAGAGCCCTGGCTCAGCTGCCGGGGGGGTTTTCCAGCTGCGTTGGTTTGGGAACACGTTGTGTGTCTGCCCCTCTGCCCTGCCTTCCCCAGCACAGGCTGGTAACAGCCTGCGGCAGCTCCTGCTTCCTTATCATGCGGGGCAGGCGGTGGCGGCGTGATGCCGGCTGGAACTGCCGAGCGCGTTGGGGTCCGTGGTGTGACACAGCCCTGCCACAAGCAGTAACCCAGTGGTGCCACCCGCCTGCGTCTTCCACAGGGCTGAACACCTCCATGCTTCCCAGCAAGGTGTCCGTAAGGTCCCATCCAACCTCACCAGCCTCTCTCCTGGGACCGAGCCACCCCGAGCATCTCTCTCTGCATAGGAGGGTTTTACAGGCACCCTATACCCAAGTAAAGTCTCTGTGTTGCCCCAAGCATCCTATAGAGAAGCGGGACGGAGCTCCGGTGCCCTGGCAGATGATCCGCCGGAGCATTGAGGGCCCAGAGCCGGGCTGGGAGGGAATGATCTGTTTCTCAGCACCGTGGGGTTTCCTAAATAGGTCACTGCTTTTCTATAGTCTCCGGGATCTGGACAAACCAGTTGTTCCGGACAACCCGAGGACCTGCCAGCATCGCCGCAGCGGGGCTCCCCAGGCGCTCGCTGCCATCCCTCCTGGTCCTTGCAGGGGGGACCTGTCCCACCCGCGCTGCTTGCTGCGAGCGGGGAGAGCAGCTGGGGAAGCTTAAGCCGTACGCTGGGGTCCTATTCTCTGTCCAAGGGTGACCACCCCCTGCCGTGCCCTATGTGGGGTGTGCAGGGGGTTCCCCAAACCCTGCTCCCGGCTGTGGGCAGCTCCTGGCTCCAGGCTTTGCCCTGGCACTGACTGAAGCTACAGACAGCGCTTCCCCTTAGCGGGGGAGCCGTGCCCGTGCGGGGGGCACAGGGTACCGCCGCGCACCCGCATGCGCCGGGGCCGCAGCCTGCTCGGGGCGAGCTCTCCCTCTAGCGGCTCCTGCCGAAGCCTCCGCGCACCGGGGCGGCCGAAGCCACGGCCGGGCCGGGTCCCAGGGTCTGAAGGGAGCAACGGGACCGGCCCCATCCCCTGGCAGCCGCGATGCGCGTAGCACGGTGCACAGGGATGGGACCCCGCGGCTTTACAGGACCGTTCCCACCACCTTTGGAGCGCGGGTTGCCCTGCTCCTCCTTCTCCCTCTGCCGCGGGTGCTGGTCAGCCGGCGTGCCCAGGGTGTTGGTGCACAGCCTCAGCCCCACAGCTCTGCCTCCCAGCGATCCCCCTCCTTTGCCAATGCCATCCCCATCCCCTCCATCGCCCGCTGCAGCAGTCAGCGACAGGAAAGGCCCGCACCAAGGCATGGCAGCGCCCTGTACCCCGATACCTCACAGTCCCCACCGGCTGGGCCGCTGCCATCGCTGCAGCAGCGCCCCGGCAGGGTCCCCCGGGCCGGGCGCCAGCCATGCCGCGGGCAGCGCTGACGGGGCGCTTTGCTTTGTGCCGCTGCCCGGCGGGGAGACAAAAGGCGCAGTCAGACGCGGGCTGTGATTGTGCTGGCAGCCATGCGCTGAGGCAGCAGCCCCGCGCCGCCACGCTCGGCCTCGTGACCCGGCAGGGACCGGGCCTGTGCCCATCACCGTGGCACCCGGGGTCTGCCCCACCATGGTACCCTGGGTCTGCCCTGCCATGGCACCTGCGGGTCTGCCCCACCATGGTATCCTGAGGCCTGTGCCCAGCATGGCACCCCAGGTCTTATCCCGCCATTGCCTGGGGGAGCCCCACCACAGCGAAGGGAGAAGAAGGGTGTTGGACAGCCAGAACCTGGTTGTCATGGTAACCATGAGGCCTGGGGCCTAGCCGTGCCTCGTTGCCATGGTTACCGCAGGCCGGAGGCTTCCCAAACCCATGGCGGCTCCATCCCCAGCCATGTGGACAGGGATGTGTGGAATAGGGGGCAGCACCAGGGCTCGGCGTGGCCATGGCAACCAGGGTGATGCGAGACCCCACACCAGCAGAGATAAGCAGCATCACAGCCCCCTTTGCCCACCATAGGGCCACAGTGAGCAGAGGGTGTCCACACCAACATGGAGCTGGAGACCCACCAAGGCAATGGCAATGCCAGGATCTACCGCCTAACCAAGCCCACCACCCGCAGGGCCTCACCGTGAAGCCGCCATCCCCACCGTGCCAGCCAGCACCCTGTGACACCGCAGCGCGTTGCCCCTGGAAAATGCCAGAGCGGTCAGAGCGTTGAGTCATTGGTGCCAAGCTTATCTGTGCAAACAGCCGCCCTGATTAGGGGGGGTTATTATTATTATCAATTTGTTTTATTTTGCCCCAAGAATGTGGCTCAGCCCATGGGGATGAGCAGCTGAAATCTCCGGGGATCAGCAGGACAATGCCAGAGCGAGCATTTGTGCTGACGGCCCTGCAAACGCTGGCACCGGCTCCCGGCCAGCAGCACCCTATAAAAGCTGAGCCGCTGAAGTAGGCAAACATTACATGGGGGAAGCAGCAGTAACCGCCTGAGCTAGGTGAGTCCTGGGACCGATCCGCACCTCTCCCACCTCGCCCCTGCCAGGCAGACACCTTCCTCCTGCCTGGTGCCCAAAGACACCCAGAGGGACCATTGCCCTTTCCCATGGCGAAAGACAGGCTCACACATCCCCACTGGCATCCAGGGGGTGAGAGCCCCTCTGCCATGGAGAATCCCACTCCTGGTACCCACCTGGCCTATGGCACAGCGGTTGGCATCTCCCATCATTAGGCAGGGCTGTCCATGGGAGTGCACTGTGCCTCCCAAGGGAGGCATTGCTGAGATGCTGGGGCAGGGAGAAGAGGCAGGGGGTCTGTTGGGCACCACCAGGCACAGGGCAGACTATGCCCCATGTCACAGCTCCCTACTCCAGTGTAGGGAGGTTATTCCTAGTGATGGGAAGGGGAAAGGGGAGCCAGGCAATATGCCGGCAGTCACAGCTGGGAGAAGGAAAGGGACACTGCGACAGTGAGAAGGGAGCACCGTGGTTTAGATGTTTTCCAGAGCCCCGCACCATGTCCCCAACCCCATCCTGTGGCCAAACAAGAGGGTCTCACTGTGACTGGCCCCAATACTAGGGCAGCTGCCTTCAAAAAGGCACTGCAGGCAGCGGGCACAGAGCTGTCCCCAGCCCCAGGAGCGGGCAGCTGGGAAGCACAGGGACACACTGCAGTGCCAACGGCTTTTCCTTCCTTTCCAGACACCGTTCCAGCACCAAAGATGGCTCAAACAAACCCTCTGCCTGTCCCCATGGGCCCATGGAAGGTACGTCCTCGAACCCCTTCTCTCTTTTCCCTGCGTTCATGTGGGGGACAAGGAGAGGGGGAAAAGCCAGTCCTCCAGGAGCAGGGCAGTGAGGCAGGGAGGAAGCACAGGAAGGACAGCACCCGTCCCCCTTATCCTCTGTCTACGCGAACGTGCCTCCCTCCTGCTCAAACCCCTCCTGGGCGTTCTCCATGAGCCTCTTCTTAGCCCCGCTCTTACCACCGGTCCTGTGCCAGGGAGTCAGAGCAGCCCCGAAAGCCACACGCCGTTATTCGCCCTCCCGTCAGCGCAGGCAGGCAAAGGGGACAGGGGACACGGCAGAGATGCCGGGGAGCAGCCCCGAGGGCCTGGCAATAGCTGCGGGCACACAGTTAAGAGGAGGGAGCCGAGATGGAGAAGCGCGCGTACCAATGGGATGCGCCCCACCGGAGCTGGAGCCTTCGGGGAGAGGAGAGCGCCATCCGCAGCCCGGGGGAGGCCCCCCGGCCCTTCCCCCCCCCCCCCCGTTATCCCTCTTTGCCCTAGAGCGCTGGGAGCAGAGGCCGGGAGAACCGCCAGCCACAGCCCGGCCACCCGCCCGTGCCCGCGCGGCTCCGCTCCTCCCTCCGGACCGCGGCGCTGCCCCGGGAGCCGACCTCCGCCGGGGTGAGCAGGAGAGCGGAGCGGGGCCGGCACCGAGGCGCTGCGGGGCCGCATCCCGGCACAGAGATGGAGCGCGACCCTCTCAAAGAGGGGCTGAACCGCCCGCGGCCGGTGCGGGGCGCTTCCCAACGGCGCAGCTCGGTCTGCGTTGCAGATCACTGTGTACGATCAAGAGAACTTCCAGGGCAAGAGGATGGAGTTCACCTCGGCCTGTCCGAACATCATGGAGTGCGGCTTCGACAACATCCGCTCCGCGAAGGTGGAGTGCGGCGCGTGAGTACCCGGCAATGGGATGCTTCCCTGGGTGGGTTGACTGGGCTGGATGCAAAGCACTGCAGCAAGGGGAGGATAGGGAGGAGAGTCTCACCCTGACGGGGTAGAGTGGGCAGCACTGGCAGGGACAGAGGGATGGAGGACAGTGGTGATGCTCTTGGTGTCATCCGAAACTCCCTCCTGCAGTCTTGGAGCAGCCAGGTTTGGAGCTCACCAGTGCCCCACGGGGATGCCTGCCCAAGGATGCAGCAAAGATCACTACTCAGCAAGGTTCTTGAGCTCAGCCTAGTCCCCATCCTGCCTGTGTAACCCCATCAAGCACCTTGACAACCACAGCTGCCACAGTGCCCAGCCCTGCTTTACCCCATGCTTTCCCCGCACTGGCCAGAGCAGAGCCTTCCCACAGCCTGCACAGGGCTGCCCCAGTCACTGGTAGGGATCTGGAGCAGAACTGGGCTTCTCTCTGAGCACAGGAATCTTCCCTGGCACAGACAAGCCACGTCCTGAGCTGCTCCAGACGCTGTGTGTAAGGATGGTCCCCATGGCGAGCATCCTGCTGGGGCTGGGAAGCAGACAGGATAGATTTGTGCTGCTATATTTAGGGTTTGTAATGCTAATGGGATTAGAGCTGCCTGCGTGCTCGCACCGTAATCAGCTCACTGCTCTAGTTGACGTGCTCCTAATCAGGCTGTTCACCTTACACAGGGGAGCACGACAGCGGGACACGCGACCGGGGCTCAGTTTGGATCAGTTGCATGAGGCTCTTGGCCCCTCCGGGCTCACTGTGCCCCTCATACCCCATAAGCAGGAGGCTGGAGTGTGCACAGCCTGTGACATCACCTTCCAGCCCCCAGCCCAGCCTCTGCCTCCCCACTCAGCTCCAGTTGTCCCATCCCATTCTCTATTAAGGGGATGTCCCCACCCCAGGGACAGGCAGGATCTCCTATGGGCAGCACCAGGGCTTGAAAACGTGTCCTGCAGGATGAAGGCATCATCCTCTCACCTCTCCTTGCTTATTTTCAGCAAAGAGGGGGAGCCAGAAAGGGCAAAGGATCAGGAATTTGGGTCTTTCCAGCTGTGTTTTGTGGGAAACAAGAAATGGGGCTTTTTGAGGGAGAAGGGCAGCGAGGCTGTCCTGGGGCATCCTAATGCGATGCTGAGCTGCGCATGTAACCGCAGAGCAGTCAGGGGCAGGGCAGCCACATCCAGCACCGCTCCCTCTCCTCCCCGCTGGTGGGCAGAGGCCAGACCCCAACTCCTCCTCGCACGCACACCCGTGCCCTGGTGCCAGGCGCGGGCAGGACCCCGTTGCTGGCGCGGGAGGCCCTGGCACGCTCTGTCTCCGCAGCTGGGTGGGTTACGAGCACACCGGGTTCTGCGGGCAGCAGTTCATCCTGGAGAGGGGAGAGTACCCGCGCTGGGACGCCTGGAGCGGCAGCAACGCCTACCACATCGAGCGCCTCATGTCCTTCCGCCCCGTCTGCTCCGCTGTGAGTGCCCCGGCTTCCATGGGTGGCCCTCATCTCATTCAAGTGCCCAAGGCCAAGGGAGTGGGGTCAGGAAGGGCAAAGAGCTATGCCAGGGGCTCTGTGGATGGCAGAGGCTCCTTGGGTTGGGTTCAGCTCTTCCCCTTCCCGTGCCCAGCAGGATTTGCTCCTTTTGTCCTGTAACCTAAAGCTTTTAAGGGGATTTTTGGGCCTCTGTATGGGAGGAAAGCTGGGGGACAACTCACATGAGGTGGGAGCCGTGGCACAGCCCTGACACCTCCTGGCCCAGCATCGCCCTGCTGAGCACCTCCACACAGTTGGGCACTGGGCAAACCAGCCTCCCCCTATAAAAAACCCATACAGCCCCGGGTCTGAGCACCTCCCTCCCTATGAGACCCTCTAAGCAATGCCACATGGAGGGACAGCCCTTGCCCCGTGTCCCCATCCAGGCCCGGGACGGAGCACCCACCCCGTCACCCCTGCTCTTTCCCCAGAACCACAAGGAATCCAGGATCACCATCTTTGAGAAGGACAACTTCATCGGCCGCCAGTGGGAGCTCGCGGATGATTACCCCTCGCTGCAGGCCATGGGCTGGGCCAACAACGAAGTGGGCTCCATGAAGATCTCGTGTGGCGCGTAAGTGACGGGCAAAGCACCACGAGCAGCAGGGACAAACCGCAGCCATCGCTGCGCTACCACAGCCGGGGGGGGGACACCCCATAACCCCCTTGCTTACCTCTCATCCCTCTTAATGGCTGCCTGATGACTCCTTCTCTTCCAGCTGGGTTTGCTACCAGTATCCCGGGTACCGTGGCTACCAGTACATCCTGGAGGCCGACCACCACGGAGGAGACTACAAGCACTGGAGGGAGTGGGGTTCGCACGCCCAGACCTCCCAGATCCAATCCATCAGGCGTGTCCAGCAGTAGCCCCCCACTTCCCACTACATCTTTGCAAGGTTTCTAAAGCTCACCGGCTCCCTTTTGGTGCTAATACTCCCCTCCCGAAATAACCACCCCTTCTCGTACTGCAACTGCTTATGGAACAACACTCCCCAACGGTACCGACTGCCACGACTGCCAATAAATGTGACTGAAAGAAAAAGATAAACCAGCTTGGGGGGTGTCTGCTGTTCATAGACTCCCAGACTGGTTTGGGTTGAAGGGACCTTAAAGCTCATCCAGCTCTAACCCCTGCCACAGGCAGGGACACCTTCCACTGGAGCAGGTTGCTCCAAGCCCCTGGGTCCAACCTGGCCTTGAACACTGCCAGGGATGGGGCAGCCACAGCTTCTCTGGGCACCCTGTGCCAGCGCCTCAGCACCCTTCACAGGGAAGAGCTTCTGCCTAAGAGCTCATCTCAGTCTCCCCTCTGGCAGGTTAAAGCCATTCCCTTGTCCTGTCCCTGCATCCCTTGTCCAAAGCCCCTCTCCAGGTTCCCTGCAGCCCCTTCAGGCACTGGAGCTGCTCTCAGGTCTCCCCTTCAGGAGCCTTCTCTTCTCCAGGCTGCCCCAGCCCAGCTCTCAGCCTGGCTCCAGAGCAGAGCTGCTCCAGCCCTCGCAGCAGCTCCGTAGCCTCCTCTGGACTCACTCCAACAGCTCCACATCCCTCTTGCGCCTGTTGTGCGTCGGAATTGCAGTCACACATCCCCATTCCAGCAGCAGGGACCAGGCTCCCTTTCAGTCCAACTCTCACACACAAACACAGCAGCCAAACCCTTGGTGCGGGCTTCTCTTCCTCCCTGCCCTCCCCTTTCCCTGCCACGGGAAAGGACACTGAGCTCCTGGTCCCACTGAGCATCCATGCCTACACAGAGCCACCTGCACTGCTCATGGGCTTCATGCTGCCAGCTCTAAGGGACCAGAAGCGGAGTCTCCATGGCCGCAGCATCCCCGGTTCAAGGGATGCTCCCCGAGAGCGCGGAACAGAACCTCACACCGACACCCACAAACTTTAAAACTTTTATTCAACAATTTACATCACTTATTGTCTGTCTTAACGTATTCGATCTACACAAATTTCTGGTTTTTCTGTTTTTTTTTTTCCTGACAAAATAATAAAATTTGGATAAATTTTGAAGACTGTTGGTGCAGAATAAACAAAATTCCAGGTTTTTTTTTTTTTACTTTTTTTTTTTTTACTTTTTTTTCTTTTTATTTTTTAAACATTTAGTGTGAAGTATGACATCATTGGTAAAGATAACATCATGCCATTACAGCTCATGGACATTACCTATCCTTACAGTCCGTGATATCACCCATTCCAGCGCAAAGGGCTGCGCCAGACGCAGCTACAGCAGAAATTCCACTAACTCTTCCAGCCAACCTCTCACCACCGGGAAAACGCCAACACTTTTCCAGCTGGGCACGCAAGAGTGCATTAACCTCATCAGGAATAACCAAGGGAGGGAGAAGGAAACACAAACTACCTTTACAGACTCGTGTGGTCGCACACAACCAAGAGGGGCTGCGCCACTCTGAGGGTCAGAGCTAACTCAGCACAACCCCTTGGTGGTGAATTGAATACACAAGGAAACGGAAGGAAATGACAACTGGTGGATGGGGGAGGCAGGAGGAGACAGGCGAAGCGCGCGGCTGTGTTTCGCATCGCCCTTAACACTGAAATACTCAGGGGAAGGGGGACAGAGGGGGCACCCGTCCCCCCCAGTAAACAAGTTGAGGACCTCCAGAGCGAGGCTGAAGGTGCGGAAGTACACGTGTGTGATGGGAGATAGAAAAGCAGCCCTGTTCGGTATGAAAGAAAGCTGTCAAGTTAGTACAAATCGCTGCCACGGCGAAGGGAACAGGAGGAGGAAGTGGTCAGGGTCCTTCTCCCGGCACAAAATCCCGCCTCTCCTGCACAAAGGCTCTGGGATAAGCAGTATCCTGGCTAAGCAACACGTTTCCAAAGGTGGTACCTGCAACCCAACGCACCCAACTCATGAAAACAAACCCCAGATCAAGCTCAGAGACCAAAGCGAACTCACCCTCCACTCCAGGGACCACAGCGAGGAAGCCTTTTCCCCCACCTCACAGTGGGAATACACAATAGTAGGGTTAATTCTCTCATTAGAAGCCTCCAGCAGCTCCATCTCCATCCCCTCCTCAAAGCCGTGTGCTCCCCGTCCCCATCCCACCTGCGCACCCGGCGGGTACCACTCTCAACCAGAGGAATAAAGGGGCACTCGTTCATGCGACACTAGGAGCGTACCTGAACCACAGGGCAGCAACACCCTCGGATCCAAGCACTAAAGCAGGCTCTTTAAAATAAAAAAATAATATATATATATATTTATATAGCTGTACAGAGACAGAGAAAGCCAAGGAGAGGGGAGAGGCTACTAAAAAGAATCAAGAAGCGCCAGTTTTCTGCTCGAGCTGTCAGCCAAGAACTGTCACCTTACATCAGACCCTGCAGGGCGGTGAAGAGAATGCAGGCAATGACAGCACAGGAATGCAAAAGAGGGCAGATAAGTCACTTCTGGTAATGAGACACAAATTAAACTTTCAAAACATGTGCATAGCTTTATTCATCTGCTTCAAACTAACCTCATCACGGAGCCTCGGCGAAGCCCCGGTGTGCAAAATGCATCTCGAGAAAATAATGCAAGCAAGCTTTTCACATTTACAGTGGCAGGAGCACAGAAAGATCGGGACAGGAACCACACGTTGGGGTGAGCCGGGAGAGAGATGACGGAACAAGGAACTGCACAGCTTCGTATTCAGAGTCACTGACTGCAAACAGAAGCACTCCTATTTTGTTAACTTCAAGCAAGGCGTGTTTTAATTCTGCTTTACGACAAAAAACGTAAGAGAAAAACCCCACAGTAACAAGAACCACAACCTGGAAGGGAATAAACCCCCGCATAACGGGATCCCCGGTGCTGCAGAGCCCTAACTCCAGCGCAAAGCCACTTGCAGACCATCACCGGCCCTTGCTTTGCAGGGCAAAGCATTGCAATGCTTGTTTTTGACCGCAGGAGAACAGCACAGCAGGCTCTCTTTCTCTGCCCCCTCCAAAGTCACAGGTGCCAACCCACAGGACATCACCCCCAAACCATACGCTGGGCTCTATGCAGGCTCGAGCCCAATCCATCAATCCAATAGGTCACTGGGACAGTAACGAACCCTCGGATGTGCAGAGGGCCCAACCGTCCCAGCAGCTCACACACCGCCACCAGCTCCCTTCAGAAAGAATAAGCACACGTGCAAGGCACATTTAGTCAGATGGACACACACAAACACGTGTGTAAAACAGCAAACGCTGACCAAAAAGAACTAATGGATGCTGAATAAACTAAATTAAAGAGGCAGAGTTCTAGCCTATGTATTGATATACTATTTTCCAGGCAGTTGTAATCCCCAAGTGTCTTTCCTCCATGACTTTAGACCTTCCTCATTCTTTCCTCACTTTAGAGATACTTTTTTTCCAAATGGATCTTCTATAAATAATCAAGTACATTCCTTTCTTCCCCCTCCAAAGAACTCCTCCTGCAGGGCCGCATCCCCCCATGGTGATCCAGGTCTGACCCATTAAGACAAGAGGTTCTGGACCTGCTCGTGCCCTGTGTTAGCACCTCAGTGGGGCAAGACCTCCCTCACACCTCAGCCATCAGGTTTTGGCTGGTTAGATGGCCTTTTTCCTTGGAAAACAACCCAATTTCAGGCACCAACCATTCTGCAGCACCCAGAGAAGGAGCCTGTGACTGGAACACTGGGGGCGCAGGCAGGAAAGAGGCCACGCAATCTTTAATACTGCTGGTTAACTTCACATTGAGATAAAGCCTTAAAAAGATCTTTTTGCAGAGATGAGCAATTTCCTTCCATTGAGAGATTCAATTAGAAAACAGAAGTACTAAAACCAGAGACAAGACATGGATTGAGATTTTTCTACCTCACAAGTTACTTGGGCCTCTTTCCCGCACCACCAGCCAGGCAGGAAGGAGAAGTTGAAAACCTCAGGGATTTGCACTACCCTTTCCAATAGCAGCTTGAAAAAAGGAAGGAGGGAAAAAGCAACAACAACGAAAGGCAAATGCACAGTGTTCTCTCAAGTTAAGAGTTCTCCTTTGCTTGCGTTTGCATAGAAGTTCCCATAGATCAGCACCAAAGTCAGGTAGACCCCTCTCCTGGACCCCGCTCCTACGCTACCCGCAGTTAGTGGCTGTGTTACACCAGGGTTTAACTACTCGCAGAGGAACTATATGGTCATGTAAAAGGAAAACAACAAAAGTGCATCACACATTCTTGATTTTCAGGGTTACTTATAGCAGCAGCAGCATTAATCCAAGACAATGAACAGTTGTAGAGTCATTCTTAAATGCAGCAACACTTAATGAAATGTCTTCAAGGAAGGTCTTAAGAGGGTCTTTCTCAAAAGGATAAAATGAAAATGAGACTATTTGATAGACACACAAAAGAGATCAAACAAAAATTAAAGACACCATCTTATTTACATTGAAAAAAAAAAGAACCCAAACAACATTCTTGTTAAAATATCTTTACAACACCTAAGCAAAAAAATAGGTCTTTTAAGAATAAAGCAGAAACTCCTAAAGCAGTATCCATTTTTGGAACCCTTATTTAGCACCTGAGGAAAGACCGTATGGAAAGCAGACAGGTTATTTTTTGTTGGTTTTGCTTGTTTTGTAAGAAAACTCTAAGTTGTGTGTTCATGTTTGCAGCACACAAGTTTCATACCACAGACAGAAATGAACTATTTTTTTTTCTCCTTTTAAAAGACACTCTACTCATCAATAAGGCTGTAGAAAAGGGATACCGCTATCTTACAACATGGCTTTAGAGCGCTGGACATGTTAGATGATGCTTTCTGATTAACAGTCACGATGAACACAGCTCAGCATCCCCTGGTGAAAGCAAGGGGATGACTTTTGCTCCTGCCCCGGGACAGTAAGCAGTGTGCCAAGAGGGTCTTCAACACAAGGCCATCATGAAGCCCTCCGCTACCTCCCCACACGTCTGCTTCCAAGGCCCTGGAGCAGGATACAAGGAAGCAGCCTTACCCTGTGGTGTAATACATCCTGTACAAACATCTAAAGCTCTGTGATCTCTGGAAGGCAGCCTAGACCGAGATCTGCTCCTTCACACCAGACCAGGATCCTGCTTCTCATGGACATGCTCTCATGGTGGCCAAAGCCAGAATGACTCTGCCCCCTCCAGCCCCAGCCCTCCTCCTGCCTTATGTGCTGGTGTGAAATGTGTAGCAGCTTACTTAAATCAGGTGTAGCCTTGTTCTCACCCCTCCTGACCTCGACCATCTCCCTTGTAAACAGTTTCTGTAAGGAAAAGAAATCACTAAGGATATACATACAGAAAAGTCTTCTAGGGATGAGACTCCTGAGAGCTTTGGACACCAAAGCAACTTACTGAAGATGCTGGATCAAAACTGAACACACAGGAAAACCACCTGTGAAACTACATCTGTGAATGCCATAGCTCCCAGATGTCCCGAGGTCACCCACTGGCCGGAAAGGATGCAGTCATGCTACAGCAGCCCTCTCTTGAAGGTGAAAAGCACCAATTACACACAATTGAGAGGACAACTTCCATCTCTCCTTTATCCTGTTGATTCAGCTAAGCTGGTTCACCCCATCGCCCACTCCCATGGTGTACTCACAACCTGAGGAGAACTGGGGTTCTCTTCAATGTTTCAAACAAGCTCACAGCAGCTACAAAAGGCAAACAGTGGGATCTGTCCCAGCTCATCGCAGGGGGGTTGGACAAAATGACCTTTGAAGGTCCCTGCCAACCCAAACTGTTCTATGAGTTATGGCTGAGGGAGGGTGATGGTTTGAAGCAGGTTAGTGACAGAATCTATGCCCTGGAGCTACCCACATTGCCAAGGAGATTTCCAACAACAAAAACAGGTGTCAAGGACAACCACGGACAAACCCAAACCAAACACCAACCAAGCCTTGGCAGTCATTGCATTGCCAATCCACCAGACAGGTGGAGTAGAAGGAAGCAGAGACGCTAAAGAACCACCGTCACCAGAGACAGGAGCATGAAGCAGCTTCTAACTGCTTCACTTTGAGTGGACCAAACACTCCATGATCCACCAGAGGGAAAGCAGATCCCATGCTGGATCTGGTACACACTCCACAAGACCCTGTACAAGAGACCCAATAGGACCTGTTGCAGAGGAACAGTGAGGAAAGACCAGAGGAGGAAGAAGCCAGCCCTGCCCATGAAGGAAACCTTACCCCAACAGACAGCCTGGCAAGAGAACCCGAGGAAAGGGACTCATTGGATCAACAACAGAACAGAAATGGGAAAGAAGCCTTAACCTGAATTAGTATCTTCATAGCTAATAAAAAAATAGGTCATGATCTCACCCTTAGTGCCACTTTCCAATACCACACATATTTAAGGGTTTTTGTTTTAAAACTTTACTCAGTGTAATGAAAACAATGGCACAAATAAATACACGCTCACTCTCCTACATGAGTAAGATGCTCGCACACGCAGCGCCAGCTCCTTGCCCACAGACACCCTTAGGTGCAGCCCTGGGAGAGGCTGAGCACCCCTTCCCGGGCTGTATTTGGTTTATGCTACAGTACTAATACTCTGAGTCAAACAAAAAAACAAAACATGAGACTTATCAGTAACACCTTAGCATTATTTCAATGTGCTAAATTAGTCACAGCTCCATTTCTTTTTTTTCTTTTTTTTTTAATAAGTTTACACAAAAATAATCAGAAAACAGATTAAATCTGAAGAGATTTTTAATAAGTGCTCAGTAAAGAATTGTGTGAGGACTTCAGGAGGACTGCAGACAGCGACAGGGCAAGTTACACCAAAGCACAAGGAAGTTTCTTCATGGTCCTGCCTGGCTCTAGGCAATACTCCATCCCCAAAACACCACCTTTGCCAGTGAGCCAGAATTACAGGAGCTCAGAGAGAGGAATTCCTAACTGCTTAGCACTGAGCACATGCCATGGAGCTCATGAAGACAGACATTGGAAGAGAGGATGGTCAGAAATACAGCAGAGAAGTTGCTGAGAGTGTTTCTGGATGGGTCCCGGTGGCATAGAGCCACGCACAGCGAGGCAAAGCAGCAGGGATGAGCATCAGGGGAGAAATCAACCCAATCCATGGCTTGAACCCTGCTCAACGCTTGTTTGGAACATCAACTGGACTAGGCCAACATGAGCATCCTCAAACACTCAGCAAGACTGGGATCCTTCTAAAGGCGCAGGGTCAGATTCAGCAATGGGTTAATGCTGCTCAGCTTCTGCATCACAACAGCCAAGAGAGTAGATCTGGGGAAGGGGGGGACCAGGACAGCGCAGAGCCCAGGGGAAGCAAAGAAGGGTTTGGATTTGTCTTTTTTGTCTTTTTGTTTTTAATGGAACCCAGCCCTTAAGGCGACAAGTGACTACACAAGGCAAATAAATACACAGCAGAGCCTTAAAGCCAGTAAAACAAACTGGAAACTTTGCCATTAGCCTTCACCCCGTTGAAAATAATCAAAACAAGAAACACCCCAAAACCTTTCTTCCACCTTCATTTTCCCAATCCCACCATCCAGTTTGTTCAACACTTTAAAGCTCAGGAATGCCCCAGCTCTTCCACAGTGGAGCTGAAGGCAATTCCAACTTTTGGCAAGCAGTTGGGAGACGTAGAGATAGGAACGTTGAGGACTAGATGTGGGGCACATCTGTAAACACGTTATACATCTGAAAGTGACACCCACCTGCAGAGGTGGTACAGTTTGTAGGTGAAACAGAAGTATTTGCGACTGGCCAACCACACATTTCTGAACCTGGACTGGTACGATACATGATCACTATATAGTATTACACTACAGTATTATACTATATAGTATTTTATACATAAAAATGGAGTAGGCAATCCATAATCAAACTTGTAAAACAAAGCGTGGCAGACAGCTAGCGATCTTACAGAAGGTACAGAAGAAGTTCCATTGTCCCACTGTGAGCCTAAGCTTCTCGCTCAGGAACAATCTTATTAAAACAATAAACAATTAAAAAACATGATACACATTCCTAGTTAACAGAAAAACAAGTGGCTATATCTAAGCACAGGGGGTAGGCAGAAGTTTTGGGCTTATTGGCTTCCTTAATGCCCCATAGGGTCCAGACTGATTTGCTGCTGGCCTTGGTACCCAGATGTATGTGAGCCACTATTTGGCCACAAACACTTCACATTGGATATATGTGGATCTTGGGTAGGTCAAAAAAACCAGTTTGACTTTATTTATAGCTCTCTCTTGCACTGGACCCTGTGAACTTCCCACCTTTAAGAACCAAAAACCCAGAGAAACTACCCAACCCCAAGCTGATTTGGACGCGCTACACAAGCTGCAATGGGACAGAGCGGGTTACACAGCTGGAGCTGCAGTCTGCTTTCTCTACCACTGCTATAGGAAGCTTTCCTTCCCTTGGGATTTATTTACTCTTTTTTTTTAATTATTTTTTAAAATTTTAATTCTTATTTTCATTCCTAAGTCCTCCATTTTTTTTTTGTAATAAAATAGATTTTTATTAAGAGATCATCATAAGCAGAGCCCGGAAATACACAGACTGCATTAAAATATAAAAGAGCTTTTCCAATGGGCAGGTGTGGCCATTGGAGTTCCATGGACAAATTGAAAAGGATTCAAATTCTTTTTTTTTCTTTTTTCTTTTTTTTTTCTTTTTTTTTTGATTTTTTTTTTGAGAAAAGAAATAATTCAAGAAAGGTGGAAGTTAGCAGAACTCAATTCCTCTTCAGTTTTCCAATGAAAATGGGAAAGAAATCCAGCACATTTAGTGTTAGGAGACAGACAGAGCAAATATGAAGCACCTACAGTTGAAAGCAGAAGGTATATTTTTTTTTGCTCCCAGTAATACAATGGCATTAACCTGTGGGAACAGCGGGTTTTTTGTTTTATTCCTTATTAAATGCCTAAACAGATTGCTTATTTTTGCACGTTGTCTTTTGAGAAGAAAAGAACTCTTCAGTTGCAATAGTCCAACGTGTAACCGGAGCCAGGTCAACTGTGTGACTTCACCATGCATCCTAGAACTGCAGTATTACCCCCAGAAGAATGATGCTTTAAGACAATATTCCCAGCATCGGATTGCTGCTTTACTCCTGGCAAAACATGCGGATTATAATTCTCTGGATAAAAAAAAAAGGAACTGCAAACTTCAAGGTGTTTCTCCAGCATTCAATGGGAAACAAAACAGAAAAAACACAACCAACTAGGTGAGGTGGAAGGGAAAGGGGAGATGAAGTATGGTGAATCATCCTGATTTCCCTGTGATTAGTGTGTCACTACAGTCACAGAACGAGAAACAGAAACCTTGTCAAGTGGAAATGCCTCTCCAGTGGGTTGCTGTGGCCCATTGCAGACGACAGCAGGAACTTTAGAACCGGGCTTGTAAATTGAGTCTGTGTTTGTTAATCACTTGCATTCACTCCTTAACCAAAAAACAAAACAAAAAAAGGAAAAAAAAAAAGAAAAGGGGGGAAAAAAATAATCTATTCAGTACCGGAGATTAAATAATCACGTGTGTAGTCTCGTTGAAATAGATTTTCAGATTCCTTAAGAAGTCTAATTACTTTCAGTTGCCATTTTTAAATAACTATATATATATTTGTATATATTATCCTGTGATTCTAGTTACGGTTCCTCTGCTGTACTGAAGATTTAGAAGGAGCATAAAAGCCTTTTGTCCCCCGCGAACAGCACAAATGCTGCAGAAAGGATAGAACAGGCAGTCTCATCTTGCTACCTTCATTGATCCGGGCGATCCATGGCTTCATCGTAAGTGATTATCCTTTTGGGATCTGGAAAGAGAGCACAATCCTAAGTTTCCCACAAGCTACTTTCAGGACCTATGGCTGAAGATATTCTAAGACTTATTCTTGGCTCTGACAGCTAACACCAGAAGTAGAAAGCTGTTGCACATACACATAGGGAAGACTCATTAAATCTTAACTTGTCACTGGTTTTATTGCTCTTTGAGACACTCTGCTTCTCTCTGGACACCCCAAAATTATGGTAAACCTTACTGTTCTGACTTTTAGCAATCCAAAACACAGGTAAACCCAGACTACAAAGAACAGGCACTAAAGAACTGAACTCGGGCATCTCCAGACACCAAGACCATCCACTCTCATCACCCATCCCAACAGACAGAGGAGAACAGAGCAACTTAGCTTATTTATTCTTTCCAATAATCCTTACCTTGCTTCTGCAAATTCCAAACCAATTCCATTTCTGTGGAGGCAAAACGAGAAGACCATTGTTATTATGCAGATTGATGCTGCCATTGGAGACAACTCCAAATATACTTTAATTTTCCTGAGCATGGCACAACACTGAGGCTTTCAGACAACGCCAACCCCATCCAGCCCAGCCCCAACTCAGCCCACAGGTTTGCATGAATGTGATGTGAATGATCTGGGAATAAAAGACTGTAATGCAGTCTTCAGGGTAAGATGGCGAAACTGAGCGTCAGAAATATCGCCATTCTCTACTCCTACACACCACAAACTTTGGGCTTTACTACTCTGACTCCAACTTGCAGCCTCAACAAGTAGACCTGGAGAGATGATTTCTGTGAGATTAGAACTCATGGACAAAGCAGGTTTCTCATGCTGTACCGCATGCATCTGCCGAAGCACACTGTGCAAAGACATTGCTGCAAAACTGCTGCCAACATATCACCTAAGAACAAGGTGCGATGCCCAGGACAGCCAGCTCCCTGCTTGGCTGGCAGCTCTTTCCCTAATTTACCTTCACACACATTTGCAGGCAAAAGACAAACCAACCCTCCCCAATTCTTGCTGAGAGTACATGTTCTTGTTTAGCTAAGAACAGTAAAGTTAAATGTTCTTTTCATTCACTTTAAGAATCAGAATGCTCCCCCCCCCCCCCCCGCAGTCCTATGACAAGCTGGACAGGCCTTGGAGCAACCTGCTCTAATGGAAGGGGTCCCTGCCCATGGTAGGTGGCTGGACCTGGATGAGTTTTAAGGTCCCTTCCAACCCAAACCATCCTGTGATTCTATGATCCACCCAATGAAAATATCCCAAATTAAGTCACATCTTTAGAGACCCATTCAAAATAACTATATTTAGACACTCTCAAGTTGGAATTTTGTGAGCTGGAATATTTATGAAGATACTAACAGGACCGTGCACCCAAGTTTAAGAGACATAAATATAGAAAAGGAGCAATTTAGTAGGAACACAACCTGCAAGAACAATCTTTTAAGTTCTCCCTTTTGCCAGAAAGGAGGGTAACAGAACCTTGGCAAGGGTTGGGAACAGGGAACAGCAATGGATTATTGAGCTACATGGTACGTGAAGTAAAACACAAACCAAGGCAGTAAGTAACTAACCAGCATGGGAAAGGAAGAAGAAAAACCCTACAGAAGTCACAGCCTCAGCACGATGAGTGCCACCTCCATCAATCACTTCCATGTTTGCATCCCTTCTCCAACCCTTCATCTGTTATTTGTTCCTCTGCTATCTCAAGCTCCCTGGGGCAGGAAATTGCATGAGAATAAATATTGCCAGCCCCCTTTGCACAATTAAGCCTTTTGTAAGGAAGCCCCTGACAAGATTTGACAAGGTCTGTTATTTCTGTGTCACGGTAACAACAGCCAGCCTGCACTTCCATCAGGGGAACCCCAGTGCTTTGGGAATAGCAACCAGCCTCTACCACCCCCAGGGATGGATGTAAGCAACCTAGCAAGGGACTCCGTCATCTGCCAGATGCAGATTCCCCAGAAGTAAAATGAACCAGCTACTAAAATTACCTCCAGCAGAGCTCATTTTCCATTCAGTGATGTTAGATGCATCATTTCCTAACAACTAAAGGACATCACCTATTTTAAGAGCTTTCCCCAAAGGCAGGGCTCAGAAAACTACTCTCAAGTTGTTGGTTCCTCCACATTAGAGCAATGTTTGAGCATCAAATACGAGGCAGAGGCTGAAGCACTGCTCACTGCTGTATCTCCAGGCAAAAGATAATGCTTTCGTTTGCACTTCCATTTGGCCTTAACACCAGAAGAACTGTGAACTGCTTGTATTAAGATGTGCCTGACAATCAGATAGACAGTGAGATACTATCAACAACGTGCCAAAATACCCCTTGTCAAAATTCTGTTTTAAAGAAAACCCTAACAAATCAACACCCAAACTCCCCAACCCTTTCAGGCTTCAATCCTCCTTCAGGAAGAGAGGTAGGAGAGAAGGTTTTGTAAATTGCCCTGTGAAGCACACATAGACAGACACATTGGCAGGGAGATGCTCAGCCTGACAAAGCTACAAACCCAAAGCCCATCAGAAAACTGGATGTGATATTGACTGCTACTGAGTATTGTCAAGCGCAAGAGCAAGGTCCTCCTCTGTACCTGGCCCGCAGCACATGGATACAGGACAGCAGTACAGGTTCAGCACACTTCACCAACTGAAACAACTTCACAGAGGATAAAAACATGAAGTCATTGGCTAACTGCAACACAGAACCAGGAGAAAAAGACTTCAATCTTAAGATGAAATTTTGTGATTTTGCCTGTTTCACCTGGCAATAGAACGAATTTTCTTCCTGGTTGTGGACTGGTTACAGGCTGCAGTCACCTAGTGACAGTCACATGGTGCTGCGACAAGTACCAGAACAGCAGTGGTTGGACAGGCCTCAGTTACAGGAACTGCTGCTTTCCAAAGCACAAGGTGGTCAAGACCTGACCAACAGAGGCCACCATTCCCAATGCAGGACACGTGGCTGGGGAAATTGCATGCTTCCTTCTCAGCAGACTCCAACCCAGCTGGAGAAAATGCCATCAACAAGGCCTTGCACAACCCAGCATCAAAGCCAGCCCTGCTCCAGCCAGGGGCAGAACTAGGTCACCTCCTGTGCCCCTTCCAACCTCATGTTTTCCGGGATGTTTCTACTGCTGGCCAACCTCTCCACAGCCCTCTGGGATCATGGTCTGCAGGAGCTGCCTGCAGCAGACAGCCCCAGCCATATCCACCTAAGGGGCTCCAAGGAGAGAAGCCACTTTTTCTGGGAACTATCACCAGAACAAAGGGTCGGTGGAGAAAGGCTTTGATGTGAGGAACAGACTAAAGGTGAATGGTGCTGAGATGACTCATAGGTCAATAAACTTTATAGCCGGACTGGTACATAACCTTGGAGAGGAAAGAAAGAAGTCTCTCTCCAATAACTTGTTAAGACAGGCACTTCTACACACATTTACCCTGCTAGAGAGGCTGCCTCTGCAAACAGAAGTGTCTGCACAATACCATGTTCTTTGTTCTTATAAATCTAACATATAAAATGAGAATAGTCCCTAAACTGAAGTGCTAGAAAACAAACAATAAAGAGAGACCATCCTCATCTGTTTTTTCTAGCTACAGGACACAATGAGTAAGATATGAGATTGCCCCTGAAAGCAAAGACTGAAAGTTCAATGCTGTGGAGACTTCTCTCTGTACTGAATACACTGCAACTCATCCTGACAACTGGAAACAGCAGAAACTTGAAGGAGAACTAAATCAGCTTTTGCCTCACAGCTCAGGCCTCACAAGCGACAGACTGAGCTCTAACCCCTTCCCACCAAGGGGGATGGGAAGCCAAGGCACTTTTCCCCCCCCATCTCCTGATGTAAAGGATGAGAATTGCTGAACTCACAGCTCTGCTATTTCTTCTGACCCAGCTCACCATGGCGTGCATGCCACTCCTGGCTGGCCCACGCTGCCTTGCTCCATTTTCCATGCTGCTCTTCTGCTCCTTCACGCGAGCAGAGATGCTGGCGTGACCGAGATGGAACAAAGCAGCAGCACAGGCAGAAACGTGGGGGCAAGACAGAAGAGGAACACGCTGCAGTTTCCTCTCCTCCACCTATGTGGTCTTTGCTACTGTGCAGCTGAACTGCAGATCTTACTTGCTCTTTAGGTAAGGAAACTACTGAGCTTCCCACTTACAGAGTGTGCCACGTAGAACTTGGTGTTAGTGACAGCGTGGCCTGGAAGACTGCAAATGCCCAAATATGAAATCCTGCAAAGTGTTGGTAATTACCCTGATATGAAATGGCTCATCCAGCTGTCTGTAAGAGGACGAACTAAAGCAAGAAGAAGATACTGATTTCAACAGAACTAAAGCCACTGAGATACAACCAGTAGGCCCACCAGAGCTCAACTAGATCAGATCTACCTTGCTAATCAGGCATGTCACCCGTGAATGCTTCAAGGTACCAGCACAAACACCGAGTGGCACGTGCTGTCAATGAAGGCAGCCACACTGAAGGATCATGTTTTGTAGTCAAGCAGATCGGATGAGCAGGGTAGTCCTGCCCTTTAAAAAGGAAGAAAAAGCAAGGCACGGAGCAGGGCACAGAAGAAAACACATGAAAAGCACCTAAGAGAAGAACAAGAGGGTGAATCTCAATCTAAATCTCCCCTCTGTCAGTTTAAATCCATTCCCCCTTGTCCTACTCCTACATGCCCATGTATAAAGGGCCTCTCCACATTTCTTGTCAGCTCCTTTAGGTATTGGAAGGAAGCTGTGAAGCAATTACAATCTATCATACCCCTTGCAATCACTGGACAACCATGCACAGGAAAACCTGCTTTGCTGGAACAATTCAACTGAGTAAGTTAGAGGCTTTCCCACGGCTTGAGTGCAGCCCAAGAAGATCCACACAACCTGATCACAGTTACAGACACAAACAGCACAAAAGGAAGGCAAGCTTGTGACAGACAGACCGAGACACTGCAACCACACACACTAGAGCCCATTCCTCACTGCAACACCCAGCACTTCATCCTTGCATTGAACTACTGCTCACAAGGAGCTCAGAGTAGGGAACATGCAAGGATCCCACCAGCGCTCCATGCTCACCCCATCCTTGCCCTGCAATCGTTTCTCTTTGTGTCCATAACCCCAGAGGCAGGGCAGATCTGAAGATCAAACTATTGAGACTTTGCTCAAAAGCAAACAGATCGATCTGAAGAGGGAGAAGTTCACCCTCCTCTCGAAATCAAAATCAAACAATCTGAGGATCCAACTGCCCGGGACACTCGAGCACTGGCCCTGGCAAACCCGCAGGGATGAGAAGGCAGCTTGTGAAAAGTAAGCAAGTGAAATCGTTCCTTTCCCACTGCAGAGGAACTGGCTGGCCAGGAGTAGGACCTCAGGAAAAGAGCCCAAGATAAACGGAGGGAATGGTGTGGGAATTATCCACTGCACTGCTGCCCTGTGAACACCCCAGCAGCAGCATTTTCTGGACGTTTTGCAGGACTCTGGCTGCAGGGTCACCACAATGAAGAGGGCACAGCTATCTCCATGGGGCAGAAGAAAGCACCATTCCTCCCTCTACCCATTAACATAACCAAACCCCAACAGACCTGAATACGCAGAAACACCCCAACATCACCACAGGAGAGAAACGAAGACTTGGACTATCTCCTGCTTTGTACACCAGTATCTGAAGTAAGAGAAAGAAAAGCCCAAGCTGCTTGGAGCACCCCTATCAGTGTGTTAATGACAGTACTGACTAGAAACATCCATCATCTTTTACCCATAAGAAACACCTTGAAGCTGGCACTGGCACAGCAATGAATGGGCAGAGGAGGGGTGGGGTTGTTTCCCCAGGGCATCACAAGGGTGCTTGCTCTGGATGCTCAGAGCAAGAGCATTCACATGCACAAGGATGGAAAGAGAAGAAAAAGAGCAATTTAAAGAGTGCTTTAGGTGTCCATTCTTGCCACTGAATGTAATTAACGCCTGTGTTTAGGAGAACTAAACACAGCCAGACTTTGAAGTTAACACCTCCTTAAGAGAGGACAGGGAAAGGGAGTGTTCTTTATTTTCCTGTTGTTACCATTGTTTTACTGGGGTCTGTCTTTCACACTGCTAGTGAGAAAGGGAGAGCTGATGAGCCTCTGCAGCTGTATAGTTGCTTTTCTACAAGAAAACTAACAAAAGGCTGACAAAACCAAAGAAAAATTAACTTATATGTTGGGAAAATCTGCAAACTCGAGAAAAGGATTGCATAGGACTATGCTACAGCTTCCTGGTATCCCATTTTCTGATGGCAAACTGGGATTTAGGCTGCAGGCAGCCACAAGAAATGAGAACAGAAAGCTCGCTTTAATACTGGAACAGACTGAGCACAGGGTAGAGGACCCAGATAAAAATCAATTGATGAATGCTGTTCTCAAGAATGCTAAAGCTTAAAACGTTAACATCACAAGTGAGATGACCTGGAAAAAACACATTTGGAGTTATTATTTTTAAGTGACTGGGCTTGCTATTACTAAAGGAAGGCATCTGAGTGTCTGCCTGCTACACAAAGGGTTTGTAAACAGGTAATTTAAGAACTTAGCAGTAGGTCAAAACACAGCAGATTTGCCAATGCCAAGCAAATACCAGCCCCTCTGCAGAGGGAAGTGAGACATTATCCACATATGTATGTGGAACAGTAAACAAGAAATGCATGATCACCTTTTTCCCTTCAGGATAAGGGGATGGAGGGATGCAGGGATGCAGGGAGAGGGAAGAGGGTGAATAAAAAAAGTAGGAACTGCCCCTGTGTTGTCCAGACTGTGCCAAAAGGGAACTCACAACCCGGCTCCTGTTAAGACTGAGCCAAAACCAAAAGCCAAGAACAGCCACAAGACCTTGCTGCTGCTGGGGCTGAAGCTGAAACCAAACACAAGCCAGCCACAGGCTTCCTTTTCTTCATTCCCAGTTTAAGGCATCTCTCTCATGTTTGAGTCATTTCAGTCTCAAAAAAACAACCCCAAACAAAAAAAAAAACAACCCCAAACAAAGAAAACGAGGGGGGGGGGGGGAAGGAGCTGGACTACAAAGGACTCCATGAAAGCAATAAAATCATCTGAAAGATGTGGCTTACGAAGACAATGAGAGAATTCAATCTGTACCCTCCAGAAGAGTTGATAAGCAAAGGTTTGTCTTGCTGTTGTTCCAACGTTCCAGAAGGACAGGAGAAAAGGGGCGGGGGGGTTTGCTCGGGAAATTAAAATAAATCACACCATGAAAAGCTGTAGGAATAATCTGTCTTCCTTCAAAGCAGTGATTTCAGGGCCTGATCTGCCCAAGGGAGAAGCCTCAACACTTTGGTGGCAGAGGTGTGAGTACAGACTATGAAGCCTTTCCAGTGACAGAATAGCACCTGGTAAAGCTGGAGCAGAGCTGGTGAACCTACACATTTAACTCCTTCTTCCAGGGGAATTAAAATGTAAACCACACTTGCTGTATCATCACTTACCCTTGTCCACAGAACAGGGAAACAAGTACCTCTGAACAGTAACTAAACAACTGTTTGAATAACTTCCCCAAACCACTGCTGCTGTTAGAGATGTGCAAGCAAAAAGCTCATTTTTAAAGCAATCAACGGCTGTAAAGAATAGATCACGTTAGAATATTGCATTTAAAATAATAACATAAAAAAAGAGAAAATGCCCTTAGGCAGGAAGTGAAGCCATTACCTTTAGTGTGATACATAATAGCAGCCCTCAGGTCAAAAGAACCCCAGCTATCTTTCCTTTCTAGGCCTCTCTGGTACCTCTGTTCTTTGGCAGAGGCTAGCAAATTGTTCGTGGGAGAGGCCAGAGGATTCTCTATTTCATAGTCTTTTGAAAGAAACACTAAAGCACCTTGGCTACCGGTGTCTGCCTTTTGTAGGTCACCTGTGTGATGCGACTCCAAAGCTAAGACACCACCCTCAACAGCAGTCCCAGGCTTAAGAATAGCACTAAGAATTTGAGGGCTAGTCCGTTTATCCAGCTCATAAGCCTTAGGAAACACAGGTTGTTCAGTTCCTGAGGGAATGATTTCAGCACACTGTGAAACCAAAGTGGCAGGATATTCCCCTTGAAATGTCACTTCCATTAACTGATTATCCGCAGATTTCCCCACACCAGTTTCGGGTCCAGCGCTGGGCTCGTTGATGAAAGACAAACCCCACTGATTCTGGAAAATATCTCCCAGGTTCTGCTGATTGGTCTGCGATGGGAAACTGACTTGGGTTGTACCCAGAAGCACAGTTTGCATATTTGAAGGGTAGATAAAAAGGCCAGATTTCTTTTGTTCGAGAGCTGCTGAAGGTGTACTCACGTCCTGGGGTCCTGACTCAGAGGAGGTGGATGGTACAGTACTAGCAGCAGATGAGAGCAGTGGCTGGGTCCCTGGGGAATACACACTTCCATCTGTCCCTGCCAGGATGGGCCCATTCGAGAAACTAGCAGAAGTAACAGATTTCATAGCAGACATGGGGACTTGGGACAGTCGACTTGATGTTTGGGCCTGAGTTTCCCCGGCAGATGATGAAGATGATGAAGACGATGTGGAAGGGGTCTGAGCTGCTTTGTTGAGGTTCTCTTTAACTTTACTTGCATAACTTATTTTGGGTACGATTTTAGCACTGCTATTGTCCACTGGAAAAACTGGGGGTGGTTTAAATAAGGTCCATGAGTCCTCTTTAGATGTAGCTGATGACACATGCTTCCCTTTGGGCCGGTCATCAAACTTCTTGCTGCTAATCCCAGGTTTGGCATCCGAGTTTTTTCGCTGTACATCCCCAAGCCCAGGCTTTCCCCGTCCTGCTCCACCAGCTCCAGCCTCATATTTCCAAACTGGCTTAGTATTTTCAATTCGGTTCCCCTTTTGTTCGCTATAGTCAGGCTTGAAACTCTCAAGTTCCTGTTTTAAGGTTGGTGCATTGACCTCCTGTTGCATTATTTTATCCTGAACTAGATTCAAGTTCTCACAACCCTTGGCACTGTTGCGCCTGCCTTTCCGCTTCTTAGGCGTAGTATACCCACTCTCGGAGCCACTTCCATCGTTATCGGCCCCTTTCCCTACATAGCCATTGGTGATATAGCTGGAATTATTGGTTACCACACCATTTGGAATAGACATTCCCTCTGGCTTGTCTGAGGATTGGCTTTCTCTAAGTTTGTTTTCATAGGACTTCTCATTCTTTTTGTCCATGCTGTTTTTCTGAACGAAGTTTTTGGGTTTGATTCCAGCTTTCCCCAAAGCACTGGCCTTCACAGTCTGCTTTGGGGGCACGTTAGTGTCTACGAGCTGCTGGCTGCCATTGGGTACCCTGGATCCTGGGGTGGTGGTTTCATCAGAGCACAGGCCCTTTAATGACACTTCTCTTTCTCCTGCATTACCATTTAGCTCTCCATAGCCTAGAAGGAAGCCAAAAACAACAAAAGGCAAGAATTAGAATGTGAAACGTTAAACTTCTAATGGCAGAAAGCTGTAATCAGCCCCAAACATATCCAGTTTTCTCAAGCAGACATTTTACAGCAGGAAAACCTTTAGTCTCCCATGTACAAAAGCAAATGCTTATTTGCTGGAAACCACAGCACAAAGGGTTAAACAGAAGTTATCAGCAGCCACTGACTCACACATACAACAGGGTGCCCTATAGATGACAAAATACAGCAAGACTATTCAGATACTAGATAAGGAAAACTGTACTGAAGGCTACTGGCAAGCTGGAGAGCTATTTCATCAGCTACTGTTTCCAGGTCATGCAGAGGAAAAAAATGTAATTCCCAGGATGCTTCAAGAGAGAGGGATCTGCTACCTTTGTGATGAGATTTGTTGAGGTTCAGAATCCATACAGTGAAACTAGAGCCAACTCCTATCATCTCCATCAGCTCCCAGGCCTGCAACACCAGCAACCCTCCTTCCCACTCTCCTCCCAAATGCCACCTCCAGTAAAGGGGGAAAAAAATCCCTAAGAAAATCCTAAAAAAGCAGCTTTCCAAGAGGACGTGTGCAAGTCCAGTTGGAAGGAGGAGGGAAGAAAGGGTGCCAGCATCCCCTCACTTCAAGACAGCAACCAACACCTCCCTACATGTGCTCTTTAACATTGAGGAGGTGATAAGAGTAGGAAGAACCACATCCCTGCAATCAGCCTTCACCACTACCAGCGATTGGTCTCCTGCCTACCAAGAAACTTGTCCTTGGGAGACCCGCTCCTAGCTTGAGACCCAAGGAATAAAGCCCTGGCTGAGGGATCCGACTCATCAAACCATGAGATTATGCTGTACACTCAGCTTTCCTTCCTTCTGCAGTTCACTTCTAGGCCTTACGGTTCTGAAGTGAATCTGGAGCGTGCAATTCAGGGATCTGAAGCTCGGAACAGTCCAGAACCACCTCAACTTCCTGCCAGTTTCATTTTCTTTGCAAAACCTCTGGCCAGAGACCTTCCACTTTCAAAGACTTTGGCTACAATGGCCCAAGAGAAGCCTTGAAATCCCACCGAGAGATGGGAAGAGGACTCTGTACCCAGCTCAACAAACACACTCCAGCTGTGCATGGAGCAGAAGGACCCGCTCCCCCAAGAAGAGTGATCTCCTTGCTCCTCCTCTGACTCATCCATCCTTCCTCCCGAGGGTGGAAAGCCTGACATCTCCTGCAACAACTGACCCACCTAAGGCTTCATCTGCAGCCATGGTGGCACCAAGTCAGTCCCCCAAGAACGAGAGGGTGAAATTCCAGCTCGAAAAAGAATGTTTTTGTTGCTGCCAATGTTGTTGAAATTAACTGCTATACCAGAAATCACTGATCCCCACATCCTGGAGCCTCAGATGTCTGGCAGATGTAACTGCTCAAGTTCTGGGTAAGTTGGGAACAGAAAAATCCTTGTAGGAATCTTTACAGAAATTCCACAATTGAGTTTGCTGAGAGGGATCAAAAAGGATTTTACTACAGGCATATATCTGTAACCACCACTATAACTTTCCAATGGGCTGTTAAGAACATCAACCATGAATACTTCATCTTGGAGAAAACTGATGGGATAAGATTAAGATAAGGACTAAAAAAAAACAAGTATTTGAGAGGAAGCCCTTCTCAAGAGCAACGTGTTACAGCTGACCTTGTATGACTCAAGACTTCTGACACCACTTGCTAATGAAACAAAACAGTAAGAATGGTCATAAGACCACTGCAGATGAGGAGCTAAAGAATGAAATGAAGAACAAAATCCATCTCAGTAAGACAGTGTGTCAGCAGTTTCTAGTTCCAATTTTCAAGTATTCACAACTCAGCTACCTGAGTTTTCTCCCAATCAACGATTGGCACAGCTGGCTCGGGCCTGGGCACAGAAGGGCAGCGACCAAACGTTTAGAGGAAGAAGACTAAAGAAAAGGGATGCAGGTGAGGAGCATCCGGCAGCCCCCCGGCTGGTTTCATAGCTGGAAAGGGAGGGGTGTCAGAGCAAGCGCGCCTCAGAACCCCGGGCACGCTGCGAACAGCGAAATGACTACTCGACTTATTTTTGCTCGGGAACTTATTTTAGCGCTGGCCGGGGCCGGTCCCTCCCTACCCCCGCTCCCGAGGCTGCGTGCGTGGCTCCGGCGCCGCCAGCCCCGCTCCCGATGCCGGCCAGGGCCCTTCCCTCGTTATGTAAATGAAAACCTCGAGGAAACCCATAGAATTCACGGTTTTATACGGCATTTTAGGTGTTGCCGCAATCACACACATTGCTTTGAACCCCCCCGGCCCCTCTAAATGCGATTATTTCTCAGGACGCAGCAGCCGGGCAGCGCCCCAGGGAGAGGGGGGGGGAACTCGGGAGCAGCTTCCCCCCGCTCCCCAGCTCCGCGGTGCCGTTCACTGGCTCCGCGCAGCCCCTCTCCCGGCTCGGCCCGAACCCCGCGGAGAAAGCGGCCGAGAAATCCCCCCCCCCTCCCCCCGGTGCAGGCCCCTCCGCCTCCTCCGAGTCACTGATCGGTTCCCCCCAGCGCCTCCTCGCCCCCCGCCGCCCCCCGGCCCGGGCCGGGCCCCGGCAGCGCTCCCGGTGCGGCGCGGCCCGGCCCCACGTGCCCGGCGGGCCCCGCGGCTCCCGCAGCCGCGCCGGCCCCAACATGGCGGACAGGAAGCTGCCCCAGCGCGGCGGAGAAGCTTCCAGCCGGGCCGGGGGAGGAGGCGGCGGCGGAGGAGGAGGAAGGCCCCGCCGCCGCCGCCCCGCGAAGGTCACAGGCCCCGTCCCGCCGCCCTGCCCCGGACCTGTTCTCCGCTTGGCCGCCTCTTGGTGCTGCGGGCCGCCGTGCTTGTGCTCGTGTCGGAGCGGCGGCTTGGGCTGGGCTCGGCCGTCGGGCGGCGGCAGGTAGGCGCTCTGCGGGTGGTGGTGGTGGTGGCCGCAGTAGTAGTAATGGTGGTGATGATGGTGGTGGGGCTGCTCCTCCATGGGGGGCGGCTGGCGGGGCCGGGCCAGGCCGGGCTGGGCGCTCGCTGCTGGGCCGTGCGGCTCCGGCGCTGGGACGCGGCGGACTGGCAGCGCCCGCCCTGCAATCAGCGAGCCGCGCCGCCGCGCCCGCCCCTCGCCCCGCCCCGGCCGCCGGAGAGGAGAGGAGAGGCGAGGCGGGGAGAGGATATGGGAGCCGGCCCGGCCACCGCGGCACGGCCCTGCTGGCCAACCCCTCCCCAGGTGAGGCCGGGGGCCGGGTGCGCTTCACCCCTCTCCCCCGTGCAAGCGCGGCCGTACCGAAGCACAGCCGCCTTCCGCTGCCTTCACCGCTGAGTCAGGCCTCGGAGCCTGGCGAGCGGCTCCCCCGCGGAACCGGGGCGGTGCACGCACAGCCTCACCCCCCGCGGGAGGAGGGCGGCTCGGGGTGCAGCGGAGCCCGTAAAGGAGCGGGTAATCTCCTGCAGCAGGCCGGGTTAGTGCAAGCGCGTCCGCAGGGCTGCGCCGGAGGGGAGGCGGTCAGCGGGAGCGCCGCGTTAAAGCCGCAGTCACGGAGAACGCGGGAGCAGCAGCGCGCTGGGAGCGCCGCCGGGTCCCCGCTCTGCTCCGGGGCTCCGCCCTCAGAGCGGCCGGGACGGAGCCCAGCACGGCTCTAGCGAGGGCCAGGCAGCTCCACGCTCCCCATTGCTCGCTTCGGAGAAAAGCGCTGGAGATGAGGAATGATGCTTAACAAAATGCCAGTGGTGGTGTCGGAAAGCCGGGGACGAGAAGGGGGAAACAATTTGGAGCTTGTCAGAATTCGCCCCAGATTCTCACCACTGCAAACCCCTGCTAATCCCCACTGGAGCGTGTCCTGTGGGGGGGTTGCAGCCAAGTGACCTCGACTCCTGCCACTGCTCTGAGCGTGTCCCTTCACGGGAGGAAAAAGGCCAGCAAGACATTCCCCTCCACCTGCCTTTCCCTGTTCCCTCGCAGACACAGGGATTCTCCACGGACAGCAGGGGGTTTGATTTGGACACAGCAGCGACAACTGAGGCAGGAGTTAGGAGGGTAGGAAAAGGGCAGCGAGAGGGATGGGGAGACCCGGGATTGACACAGGCTGGATTCAGGGGCAGAGTCTTGCTCTGAGTTATTCACTACTCCGATGTGGTTTATTACCTGCAGATACTCAGAGCATGCACCACAACAAAGAGGGAGCATGAGTGATAAAACAGGATCATGCAGTTAAAGACACTTATACTTAATATGCACAAAATAAAAAAGGCTGCACAGACAAAAATAGTATTTCCTCACATTTCAGGGCTTGCAGTTGCAGCTTTAACATCCTGCTATATATTTTACGTATTTATATATAGTAAACAAAGTTCCTGTGTGCAGAAAGCTCTATGAGGCCTCAGCTCTCTACAAAGGACAGTCCTTGCCCAGAGATTTTCCAGTTTCCAGTTTCATTTCACCAGAACATAGTTGAAAATCTGTGCCTCAAGCTCAGCTCCCCATTCCCCCTCTTTCATACCCAGGAGGTAAAACCTTTCCTACCAGAAATACCAACTTCTACATTAATATAGAGGATTTTTTTCAAGGCTTGAGGTGTTTGCAGTCCTTACCAAGCCAGCCCCACAGTTAGCATTTCATTCAGCATGAAGAAAAGTGATTCAGAACACTGAAACCGTTTAAGCACGCACCTCTGAACTTAGGGCTTTACCCGTGCTCTCAGGAATAACGGTCCTTTCAAAGGCTGACTCAGAGTGACCTCATACTGCTTAGGAGACAAGTCTTAAAATGAGGAGTCAGGCTTTAATCACGCTTGACATTTTATTGGTGGCTTGGAAGAATTTATTTTTAATATAAAGAACTGGCTTGAAGACACAAACTGCAAAAGATTCTGGAGAAGGCAAACAGCGATGGTGGGCAGATCAGCTCTGTACACACACGTACAGCAGAAGTTTAAGTGTTCTGAGTACAGGGTCCAGAGGAGGCCGCGGAGATGCTGTGAGGGCTGGAGCAGCTCTGTTCTGAAGCCTGGCTGAGAGCTGGGCTGGGTCAGCCTGGACAAGAGGAGGGTTCTTAAGGGGAGACCTTAGAGCAGCTCCAGTGCCTGAAGGGGCTGCAGGGAACCTGGAGAGGAGCTTTGGACAAGGGATGGAGGGACAGGACAAGGGGGAATGGCTTTAACCTGCCAGAGAAGAGATTGAGATGAGCTCTTAGGCAGAAGCTCTTCCCTGTGAGGGTGCTGAGGCGCTGGCACAGGGTGCCCAGAGAAGCTGTGGCTGCCCCATCCCTGGCAGTGTTCAAGGCCAGGTTGGACCCAGGGGCTTGGAGCAAGCTGCTCCAGTGGAAGGTGTCCCTGCCTGTGGCAGGGGGTTAGGACTGGAGGAGCTTTAAGGTCCCTTCAACCCAAACCAGTCTGGGATTCTATTTTGTCACTTACAAGTGTCATGTCAGCATTATCTAAAGCTTGAAAAACACATTTTAAAATCCAAACTAATGCATGCCCTCCAGTAACAGACCAGACACACAGCGCAAGGCACCATGACACTGCTCACATGGCTACAAGAGGGGGAAACACTGCCATGCCTAACGCAGGGAGGCATTTGGAACTACAAGTTCCAGCATGCAATGCCGCGCCATGGGCTCGTGTCTCCTACATGCCCTCCTGGGACATGTAGTCTCGTGAAGCTCAGCTCCGCGTTCATCCCGTCGTTGACACAACGACACCCCAGTTACACTGTGTATTAACATTCACTAGTTGTTCAGGATGTGTTCTCAGTGGAGAAGGGATACCAGAGATTTCCATGCCTTCTCATCCACAGTTTTCCTTCTTGCTGCCCTTTGAGTTTGCAAGCCAGCAGGGTCTCAAGCAAAGGGAAGAGGTAATTTTCCTTAGAATTCCACACCCAGTGCTAACTATTTCCACATCTAGGCACAAAGTTGGGCACAGCCAGCATAATTAAGTCATTTATTCAAAGCCTTAGTTTATAAAGCTTTGAAGTCAATGGCTTTTCAGAGAACCTGCTACTTAAAGCTGCAAAATGAAGGCAGCAAAGAATGAACCAACTGCTGCAGAAACCTTAAGAAAGTTTTCCTGGAGAGCCTGACCTCAGATGAGCTTTGAGTTCATATGAAAATGCAGTTAAACTGAGAAGCTAATCTAGTGATTTTCTAAGAACAAATAATTTCCCTTCACAGGCAATCCTCTTTTAAGACATTACATTTCATTTCCATTAAGTGTGTTCAGGTAAGTTCAAACTGAAGCTATAAAATTAATCCATGAAAAGAAAAATGCTGTCTTTGTATTTCTTGTGTCTGTCTCCTAGTTAAAACTCAAAAGTGGGAAACATCCAGATTACCATATTTATAAATACTGGGAAGGGCTCTCAGACAAAGCGTGGCATTTATTTACACTTTTTTTGCCACAGAGGTTTCATTTATAGCAAGGTTCAGACTCTGTACCCCAACACGTCCAACCTAACAACACACTTGAGCGGATGCTTAATTCCAAGTATGTTTATAGCCATATTATTCAAGACCTTGATACATTTAGCCCTTGAAATCTAATGTATTTCAGTCCAATGCAGTCATGATTTAGCAGCTGCTATTCAGGTGTTGGAGGAAGATGCAGATCTCAGAAGCAGTTTAGTCAAGATGGATGACAGGGTGATAGTGCTCCCTGCAGCCTCCTGTTTGACCAGGGTGCAGCTCACAACCAGCCTTTGCAGTTATCTTCAGGTAAGGTTGAACCTCTCCTTGACTCTATTTTTGTACTCACTGTACATTATTTATAGGTTCAGAGCTGGTCTCTTGAAAGACTCCTCTCTCTAGAGACAGCTGGATAGTAGACTTTGGGTTAGAGGTCTTAAAAAGCATCAAAAGAAAAAAAAAAAGGATTTAACCCCTAGCTGAATTGTAGGAATGGGTACCACACACCTTTTCCACTCCTAACAACTTAAGCATTTCCATCGAATAGCACATGCTCAATTAAGATGTTTTTTCCTCCTGAAACTTAACTTCCAAATGCCATAAGCACACTATGTTAATCCTTCATTCACTCTCCAGAAAATTAAGGCAGCCCAGCACCAAAAATAACTATAGGGCATAGTTTTGTGAGGCAGCAAAACTGATGTAATGGCTAGCTGCTTCTGAAAGGGAAGGTCATCTCTGCCTGTGTCTGCCTCTGCCCTGGCAGCAGCACTGGTGCTTCTCTGAACTTGCTTGAGAAATTAAACTAAAAGGCAATTCTTCAGATGAAAAAGTGCACATTTTTATGCTGTTTAAGCTTCCTCAGGAGCCAGACAAGTATTAATAGCCTTAAGAATGGGCTGTCACAACAGCAGCTCAGGAGTTGCCTTCTGCAGCTGAGGGATGAGCCCTTCTGGGAACTGGGCAGTGGGAACACAGCAGTGGGAACACAGCTGGGGCTGCAGCCACTTAAACCATCTAATGTTATTTTGCTCATACTTGTGAGTCAGTCCCCTCCAGTGCTCAAAAAGGGATGACGTGATCGCCCTTCAGAGTGTTTTGAGTGAGCTGTAACAGAACAGCTGTAAGCAGTGGGACCTCCTTCTGGTGGTTACATCTGTTGTTTAATAGGACTAGATCTGAGGAACATTGCTGTTGTAAACACACTGAAGTGTTCACTCAGGCAGGAGTAACATTTGCTGCCCATATCTGCATGAAAAATTGTTTACTAGAGTGCAGTCATAAACTGGAGGCAGCTTCTTGGATACATGTAAGAGACAGTACTGGAGGCAGGCAGCAGGTTAGCCTCAGCCAAGTCTCTCGTTACTAGTCTGAGACTTCAAAGAATCCTGGCTCTGGGCTTTCAGACAGTTCTGGACCTCCTCCTGCTTCCTTGGATCGCCACAGGGACCACAGAGAAATCCACACAAACACCTTCCAAGGTGTTCTTGCAAGAACTGCCCTCCATTTAGGGCCTGACGCACAGGCAGCCCTGCCTGACTTACATGGGGGATTGTATCAGTCACTGCTCGCAGTAGACTTTGACCTCTGGAAGACAAATGAGAAAAAGCTCAATCTGCAAATCCCAAGTACTTTTTATCTTGTTATACAACACAGGAGTCACAAGGTCGCTGGTCACGTTTCATTCTCATTCCATTTGGATACCAAGCAGTTTTTAGTTAGAAACAGGGTTGGGATTTTTTTTAGTCATTATTTTTAACATAAGCATTGGGTATGTCTGCATCTGACACACAGTGAGTTCAATAAGTGTTTGGACTTGGGGTCTCCAGCCTAACAATGCACAGCACTAGAAGAACACTGCCTCTGGAAGGGATTTATTTGAGTTATTACTAAAGTTGTTTCATTTTGTGACAGAGGGCAATGATATTTGACTATAAGATTAGGGATTGAGAAGAGCCCTTGTCTGGGGGAAAATTAAGAAGACTGGAACCATTCACCACTGAGGGGGTGAATCAAAAAGTCCACAGTGAAGGTATTACAGAATGCATAGCCTTGAGATAGCAGTTTGAGAACTTTTGTTCACCTTATCTCAAAACATAGGAACATGAAGAGGAAGAGGAGAAGGTAAATTAAAGGGTAAGCAGCCACATTTTAATGCTTTGCATAAAAACATACATGGAATTCATCAATATGCAGCATTATGAGGAACAAAGTACTATGTATTCTCAAAGAATGGGCATAATTCAGCTTAAAGTAAACATTTGACATCTAAATTAGGAGATTTGAATGGATTATTATCTATCATTCTTCAGGGCACAAGTGAGCTTCTACCTTAGGTTTTAATAAGCTATTTCTATGAGGTATCCAGCACCTGGAGAGCTCAAACAGAAATGCGGAGCAGAATTTACTCATAATAAACCCATCTACTCCAAAGGAATTATGAGCTGAACATAAACACACAGCTGATGGCTCTAGCTAGGCAGGGAGAAAACACAAGGCACTAGAGACCAGTAAGGACTGGCAAGGCAAGCACTGGTCACTATGCAGCCAGATGCCTGTTAACATCTGGATTCCACAGGGGGGTTCTTATGTCCTCAACTTAATGGATCTAGGCTCCAATTTCTAAAATCCAGGTATTTCAGTTACTAAGTGAAAACACTGCAGAAGGCAAAAGGCTCTCATCTTTTTCTTGGAATCTGGTCCATAACTCTTGTGCTCCCACACAGTTTCTTTACTTTGCTGCTTACCTACTCATGAGGAGGCATTACAGGACAAAGGCTTTTGTTCACAGCAAAGGGGTTGTGGAACAGCTATTCTGGCACAGCTCCCCAGGTGGGGATACAGTTCATACAGGCAAAAGAACTCACTAAACCATCTCCTTAAAAGGCAAACTACACCATCAGAATAAATCATGTCTACATCTTTGCTTTTTGCATGCCATCATTGCTGCAGGGGTAACTCTGGGGTTTTTACATTCCAACCTGCATAACTATTCTGGCAGGACTAGTAGTTCCTTGACCAGGAAGACAAGATGCACCAGGAAACAAACAAAGAGCAGCAGGAAAAATTAAAAGCTTGCTCTGTTTTCTTAACAAAGTGTGGAAGGTGCTTTCTTAACAGCTTCTTTTTTTTTTTTGTACATATTGAAAGAGAAGAATGAACTGATGAGCCATGAGCTTGGCTCTGTTAACAATGAGAAGGGAACTGTGTCCACAAGTCACCTCTTGGGTGGAGAAGAGCAGCCGAGTAGCAGTACACAGCAACACCTACAAAACAATTTATTTACTACATGTATGGAACAAGATTATTACCTCCTAATGAACTGTAGAGAAACATAAGTAAAATCTAAAGACATAAACAACTCATCTAGAACCAAATCAGAATTCTAGATATAAGACCCCCTGCTCTGCTGGAAATTAGCCCAGCAAGTCACACAGCAAGTCCAATTAATAATATTAATTCTTCATTATCATCTGCATTAGACCTCATGGCAGCCCCAGGAAACGATATGAGTCAATCCTTGACTAACTGGCTCGGATTCATTAAGGAACCAACATATATAAAATCACTCAAGATAAAAAAAATGCTAAGGTTTGCCTGGCTGATAATTTATCTAATGGCTGCTAAGACTGGAGTAATGGGAGAGGGATGAGAGGGAACAGCACTACATTGCTATGGAAACCAGAATTTTCAAAATAAATACCTTTGCAGAACTGAGGTTGCAGATCTAAAATAATCCATACTGGTTTTAACGTGCCCTCCCTTTGCCACAATGAGCCAGACAGGCTGACCAGCCAGGGTCAGACAAAAAGCTTGCATGTGGTGACAGAAGATGTCCCATGGTTCATGTTCCTTATCCCAGTGCAGGATGGGCTCTGGATAGAAACCTCAATGTTTGGTCTGTTGCCTGTGCAGTTTGGGGAGTTTTCCTGCCATGCAGCCAGTCTGGTCAGGCCAAAGCAAGATGAATCCATAACCACCTGAGGTGGGAAGTGTTACCTTTATCCCACTCTATTGATAATCCCAAATATTTCCAGAGTCCTTTTTTTATTATTATTAAGTGAACTAAGACAATATATACAGTTTTATGAAGTTCTAATCCCCTCACACTAGAGGAAATCCCTTACACTGCAAATAGCTCCAGTGCAGTTACTGTTCAGGGTATCCCTGTCCTTTGCTCCCTGTTAGTCCCATTTTTGAAAGACAGCTGGTAACTTCCCCCCTTGTGCCTGGGCAAAGGGTTCCTCATTTTAGACACCCATGTACCTCCACACCCCACCTACCCAGTACCAGCTCACTGATTGCTGCTGTAAACAAGTCCAGGCTCTAGGAATGCTGACTCACAGAGCTAAGGCTATGAGAAATATGTAGAGTTGCTAAAGAAGTGGAGCTCAGCAGGTTTCCTGCTCTTCCTCCTTATCTGCAAGCCCCTTGCCATGACAGGCTGTAATGCAGGACCTTGCTTCCTCAGAGGAGGCAAAGAGTAGGTACTTGCTTCCTAAAGATAGTCCACATTCCTCTGGATTCCCAGTTGCTTGCTAGTAATTGCAGGCAGGGGAAGAAACCCCTCAGTTACAATCACAGGGCTACAGATGTGCGGAGATTAATGGCTCTGGGGTAGGCTCTCTTGCCCAACGCAGCATTGCTCACTTGAGTGCACGACCTGGGATGTACTTGAATTCCTTTAAAAACCCTCAGTATCTGCTATGGAAGGCTATGCTTTACCTATAGACTTTACTGAACTGGATTTAGCTCCAATTCCTGCCTTCAGCAGAGCTGAGTCAGTGCAGACAGGCAAATCACTGTTTGCTTTGGGAGGGTTTGCCACCAATCGAGACACGAGGACTGGGTGCAAATTATGGTTTGCTGTGGGCATGCCAGCACACGCAAGGAGAGGAACCTGTGCTCAGGCTGAGCTGCAGGGACATGGAGCAGTGCAGGTAGATGGGCGCTATCTAGATGGGAGCCAGTCTGGGTGCATTCTGCCTGTGTTAGCACACTGCTGCACTCAAACTTATCAGCTCTGGATTTTATCCAAAGGACAAGCTGAGTGCCTACCAGCCCATTTTCCCCACTGGGAAGTGACCTCCTGTTGCAAAAGGCAGAGCATTTAGGGAAAGAAGAGTTTTATACCCACACAATTCACGTGGCAAATAACCCCAGAAAGCCTATGAGGGAGCCTTTATGACTGGCTGGGATGGGCAGGTTGCTGAGCCTCAGCCTCCTCCTCCTCCTCCCATTACCTACATAGCTCATTTGCAAAGAGGCAGAGGTTGATGAGCTACATTTGCAAGCTGGGCAGGGCAGACCAGGGAGCAACTGTGGTTGAGGAGAAGGAGCAGGCGTGGCCAGAGCTGTATTGCAGTGCTGAGAAACGACTGTGCTAAATGGTCATGGTACTAGTATTGAGTCGATTTTACCTATAACCTAACTACAGTCCACAGTCAATGTGGCCTGTGGCTTCAAAATGCACCAGATGCACACAACTAGGGATGCAGAGCTTCCCATTTGATTGGCAACTGAGTTTCAGCTTAGCTGTACATCAAATGAAATCCTCAGCAAGCTGATCTTGCACATAATTCTCTCTACACTTGACAATTTGAAGATGCATTTGGCTTAAGTCTCCCCCTTTCAAGGCAACAGGAGCCATTTTGCATAGATGGAGGCTGAGGCTGGTCCTACAAGGCCCTCACACTAGTTTAAGAGAACAGTAACTATAGTGCTTTTGCGCTATTTATAGCGCTTACTCAAAGCCAACCTGAGGTCCTGTCAGTCCTTCATCTCAGCTAACTGCTGTTACAGTGAAGCTGGCTCAGTGTGAAGATGCCCCCATACAAAGAATAGATCAGATCGTAAATACAGAACAGCTGCTTAAGCAGAATGCAAGGAAAAGAAGCAATGATGTTGCTGGGCAGAGAAAGCACTGCAAGAGCTCACAGATAGCCTCCTTTCTCCAAAGGCACATGCGCACTGCTATCATTCAGTCACATTTCTCTCAAGCTTCCTGGTAGCAGCATCAGCAAGTGTGTTCTGTCACATATGACTGGCTGGAGGACTCTGTCCTCATCTGACAGCAATGACCTGGCCTCAATTTTTCACTATTTTGTCACCTCCTTCCTCTCTTTAAGAACCATAAAAATCAGTGGGCATGAAACCTACAGCACAAAGGCAATTCTCGCTAGCACAGCCTGCTGCAGCACTTACCTCAGCACGCAGGCGGCTGCCAGAATGGCAAACCCCTCCTAACCTACATTAGATTCCCATAATGTTTCAGATCAGGCACTTTACTTCCAAACTTGGCTGAGATTTATTGCCATGGCCAGACTTAAGACACACAATAGAGACTTCAAAATCTGAGGGTCATGGTGAGAAGCTCTTGTAAACTCTAATGCTTTAAAATAACAGACAGTTCAACCCCATAAGAGAGCCCATAAACCAGATACTGAAACCTCCCTAGAATGAAGGCCACCCAGATTTCTCCGCATACAAACTGTGCTGTAAAACATCAACTCTGGTTGAATGGCTACAGCAAAACACACTTAACATTGCCATGGCCATAGCCATGCTGGCCAGAGGTGATATCATGGGCTGTGCTCACTGTCTGGAAATGAGGAGCAAGGAACACGCTGCTGAAGGCTGCTCAGTCCAGTGACACATCCTGACATGGGCCACAATGAGACCAAAATGGGCAGTTAATGCCTTTTAAACATAATGGCAGTAAAACCCCAGAGTGAAGCTGTGTACAAGCACACTGACTTGGTCAGTGGCAGAGGATCTGCCCAGGCCTTTCATGCTTTCGTCCATCTCTTGCTGTACCTCCTTAGTACTTCCTCACCCCTTAAGACCTCTCACTCCTCGAGGCTGCTTAGCTAATTAAACTGCTGCTTTTTCCCCTTTGTTGGCTCAGTTCTACCTGCTGAACAGCAGCAAAAGTGCTCTCCCATTGATGTCACCACTACCTTTAAGAAAAAAAGCTGACCTGTAAGCTATTTTTAGCCATGTTGTAAAGTTGTGGAGCTATTTTGGTCACATCTCTGTACTGGAAGCTGCAGGATGCTGACAGGCTCCATGTTTGCCTTGGGAACAGGGACTTCAACTGTGAACAAGAATGGCTTGTGACTTCACGCCAAGGCTTCTCTGCCCTTCCTGTGCCACAGGACTCTACACCAAGACTTGATTCCTCATCAGTTTAGAAGAGCAACACATCCTCCTGAACTCTGCTGGATACCAGAGGCTCTGTAGGGCCTTTCCACTACTGTCCTTTAGCGGGCACTGCTTCTATGTCTGCAGAGGGTGCTACTTATTCTGTGAGCTCCCTCACTCCCATTTGCCTCACTCCCTAGGAGGGGAAAGATACAATTATGAGTCCACAAAGACACTGCACAAGATTTTATCTATCTTCCTTTGCAATAAGCATTAGGCCAGTGCCTGCTGACAAGTCGAGTGCATGTAACTCTGTAGAGGTAGAAGGAAGAGCAGAAAGGAACCATTTGCATAGCAACATGCTGTTCTGCATGCAGACTAATGCCCGGGAGCTCTGGGGTACATCCAGGGCATCAGGCAGAAGGTGCCTGGTCTAGACAATTGTTTTCTCTAGAGTGCCCAAGGGTTGGTTGCCAAGTTTGCTGGGGCTATGTAGCAGGTGCAAAGCACAGGCAGAGCAGAAGGCAAAGCAACTGGATTTAACAGAATTAAGCCCATAGATACAAAAGGAAGTTTGAAGGATATGAAATATGAAGTAGATGAAAGAAAGGAAAATACTGCAGCTGCTGTGTTTAGGACAGGGGTGGATGAGTCAGGTCTACAAAGGAGGAACAAGGGAATAACTGTGTATGCAAGTTTTTGAACAGCTGTCAGCCTGAGAAAACTCCTCGTAGGACTACTCTTAGTAGTATTCCCTCTTAGACATACTGCTGTCTTCAGCTATAGTTCACATCTTCGCAAGACACTTCAGACAGTGAGTAGTACTAACAGTCACACACCAATCTTGTTTGGGACAAGCCCCTTATGTAGCAAGAGAAACCAGAATTTCATCAAGTCAAGGTCTATCTCACATATTTCCTTCCCAAGCTTTTCTCTAAAGGTTCTTTTTAAGAGTTCTCACACCAAACCCTACATCCTGCTCATAAGGTGAGCCACTCCTTACACCACTGACGCAACTTGTGCCTGTTTTTGTGAGTCAGCACAACCCACGTATCTCCTCCAACCAGGACCAGCGCCTGCTATAACAGGATGGACCATCCCAGGCAAACGCTAGCAACCTGTTACAAACAAAATTGCTATACAGAGCATCACTGTATTTCACTGGGTATTTCAGCAGAAGGAGCTGTTTTATCTCATCTGGCCCCAGGCAGGCATTAATCTGTGTTATATACATCACAATCCTCACGCCAGTGAAATCAGCTAACCATTAACTAATATTTTATGACATGGAAATTAAAACCAGCTTAGGAAGAATGTAACTTTTTAGTCAATAGGTGGAAATGGCATGGACTGAATAGTATTGTTTAATATGTTATTTTAGCAGGACAGAATGGAAGTGCTGCAGTCCAGTTCAGACACAGAGTTGTGTCTGCAGCAATGTGTCAAGACCTGTTGGTTCAAAAAGCTCAATGAAGTGTTCTGTGTTTCAGCTTCCCTCAGAGAAAGCCAGCAGCAAACATTCCATACTGCAGACATTTTGGTGAGATGAAATAACACAGAAACATGTTCCATTCTTTCCCTGCCCAGCTTCAGCAGCCTTGTTTTGGGACACTGGGGAAGCAGGGTAACAAACACGATTGACAGAACAGACAGAAAACCTCTCAGCTCCTGCATGGTAAACCCATGCTCCTGCTAACAAAGCTTTGCCAGTGTGGGGAGTTAACTATTACTACCTTTACCACCTTCTAGATACTTAGATTTCACCTGTTTTCACACAATTTATCTTACTGTGAGAGCATTACTGGAATCATTACTTGTCTCCACCAATTAGTTAATGAAAACATCCTATCACCATCTCCACAATGCAGAGATTTCACCAGTAAACATAAAGAAAATGCATTTTTAAATATGCCTACACCTGCTCTAGTTTCTGGTTGGAAACACCAGGCGTACAGTAACAAATCACAGGCAGCTCACCCCATAGACGTAGTCAGAGATCGCCAACCAATTGCGTGGATCCAGGGAAATGCACATCATACGCGTCCGCTGACAACTGCAATTGTTCCGAGCCTCCTCTAGGGAGTGCAGTCGTAAAGGGAGAAACGAAAACTGCAGCACACATGCCAGCTGGTAACCAGTGACTCAGGATATTCAGGCCATCACAAATGGTGTCTGTCCATTTCCAGCTGAATACAGGGAGCAGCAATGAGGTCTGAGGTTAATGTAAGAGCAGAATTCTACTAGAACCTGAGGTATGCTTTAGCATGTGAAAGAAAAGTCTGCCAAGATACTAAAAATCAAGATGTAAATTAAGCAATAGGATTTCGAATACTGAATCAATCATTTAACCCATCACACCCACAGCTGAATGAAACATGGACAGCACTGCTATGGGGCTTCCATCTCTTGCCCATTGTATATCATGCTGCATATCCATCAGATCATCCAGGGAAAGCCTGCTCAGTCTCAAAACATCATTCAGGAGGCCTTGGCCTCTGTGCAAAGAACAGCAGAGACACATTCATTTCTAGAATTAGCTGTATTGTGTGTGTTTGTGTACATCTCTGTACTAGAAACTGAGCAGAGCCACCAACTTACTTCACCCTAGATTCACAAAACAGCAAAGCAGATAAGATCTGGCTGATCTTCCTGGTGAGGAATCATGGATTAAAAGGCATACGGTTGACTATTTCCTTCTTACAAATCCCCTCAACTCTACAATCTTCTATGCCTTCCCCAGTGAAGGACCAGAGCATGAAATGAATCTGCTCAGAACAGGACCTTAACCCCCCAAAATAAAATCCATATTCCCAGTCTTCAGAAAACCCTAAGTATAATCCCTTAGTGTCACCAGGACAACACACTTTTAGAAGCGGGGTGTCTTTCTGTCCCACTATACCAGACAGTCTTTACTTTTCTAGGTAAGTGCTACATAAGAAGCTATTGTCACAGTGATTAGAAGATTCCATAGTGATCCACTGAAGTAGCGATCTTCTGCAAGATTCTTACAGGGCGACAGGCTCTAGGTTGCTCACTGGAGCTAGAGAGGAGCAGCAGCAGTGGGGACAGTGGGTTTGGGAAGCCAAGAGGCAGCAACCATTGCTGCTTATGGATAAAGTTGCCAGGCTGACACAAACACTGCCACATACAGAAATCATCTACATAAAACTGGAAGAGATATCCATGTATCCCAAACACAGCAACCAGACCAGTGGCCAGGGATTTCACTTTCAGCCCAGCCTTCAAGCGGCAGCAGATACCTGTAGGGCAATACTGGTCTTGTGCTTTTAGAGGCTAAAAGTTCCCTCTGTGTGTGTTACTAGATGTAGGTTCTGCAATGAAAATGCCAGCAGCTTGCTCAGTTTAGGCTGAACAGCATTGCTAGTATCTGCTAGTATGCAACAGCCCATGGGAAGGGGGTAGAGGCACTGAGCACAAGCTTCATGTTCACTCAGCAGGCACCAGCTGAAGAGAACCATCTGATTCCTAAACGCCTGTTGCCTCCCACTTTTTGTCTCATCTTCGTACTACATATAAGCTACACATGAAAGTTACTACATGAAAGTGGTAACTTTCATGTGTAGCTTATATGTAGTATATGTAGAAAGCCAATTCACTCACCCACTCCCTTTATTATAGCCCCTCTTGCTGTTTTCTCACCTGTCTCCTTCAACCTGCCTACCAGAAGTCCTACATATTGACATAAGGAAAAAAGAGCAAAAGCCTCTAGAAGGTGTGATAAATAAAAAGGAACCATCAGCTCCTTTTCACCCTTGCAAAGAACAGAGTATCTCCTCCCTAACCTCTCCCATTCCCTCTTAAGCACTTATTTCCTTGTCTGCCATGAATAGTTACAGGTGTTTTATAGAAGCATGGGAAAGGAAGACTTATTAAAAGATGCTCAGATATCTGTAAGACTATTCCTGGTGAAGGCACATTCAGTTTCTAGGGGGTTGTTGCGGATGTATGCATCATCACATCTCAGAACTTCATTCTCCAGCTATTTAGGATTCCCACACTGGATTGCAACCTGCCTTTACATAGAAGAGGAAGCTTTCAATGAGGTCACACCAGACGCTGACAAGCACTGATGGGTGAGTCATGCTGCAGTAGCCAGAGATACTAGCAACAGATTTGTTAATCTGTATGCAGCCTAACTCTTCTGGTTTATTCAAGAGTGGAACACAATGGCTCAGAGACAGGTGACTGCTGAAGAGCAAGGCCATATTTTCACAACTGCTTTGTGGATTACAATAAGAACCAGCTCCTGCCAACAATGCAAGCTGTGTCATTTTACCTGTAAAATGGAAAATCAAGATCCAGATAGGGTCAGCAGTAGAGTGGTTCATTGGAGGTCACTGGAAAAGCCACCATGCTAATAATGAATCTAAGGGTTTTCAGAAGAGTTCCACCAACTCTTGCTCCAGCAGTTTAAATCATCTCCTCTAGCAAACTGCTCTTCTAGAGGCTACATCCCTGTGCCAGGCTCAGCACCAGCCAGTCTAGCACAAAGGCCAGTGTAGTAACAGCATTGTTAGGCTTGGACTGAGCTAAGACATCTACCATAAACCAGAAGGGTCAGGCACAGAAACTTTCTTCTGCTGGCTTTGCTACAGGGGAAAAACCTGTGGAGAAGGACTAGACCAGACAACAGCAACATCCTGAACCACCACAGCAAAATTCAGTAGATCTTGTCCATGAAGTGTCTGGAAGCATGACACAAAAAACCATGGAACAAGTGAGATATGGGGACCAAGTGCATGACAGTGGAAAAAGTTTCTTCATTTTGGCTAAACTACTGGACAGCCAGACAAAGAACCAATAAGAAAGGGAAGAGGCAAAGGAAATTCAAAAAGTTCTGTAGAGGGAGAACAAAGAAATGAGGTGCTGTTATATTTTAATTGTTTGGGAGCTATAGCAAACTTCCTAAGTCAAGCAGAGAAATAATTGTTTAAGACTTCTATCCAGAAGACAGTGTGAGCAGCAAATGCCAGTAGGACAACTAACAAAAGGTGTCTCTCAGAGAAAGCAAGCCACCTAGAGATTGCATAACCGTAATGAATTTCCTCCCAGTTTCACATTATTAGTCACCTTTCACCCTTCTCTGCCAAAGGCCTCTTCTTATCCATCTATCCAAGGGCCAGAGCCAAGATGCAAACCTTTCCTGTCCTGCTTCTTTCCATCAGTTGCTCTTCAAGGTCAAGGGTTCCACAATACTGATCCTTGCTGCACAGTCCAGGCATTTTGAACCAACTCCAGAGTAAAACCCTCTTCAGCCCTGTTTTGATAAACAGATCCTCCTTATACTCAGTTGTCATGGCCTGGAAAAATGGCTTTTGGACAAACATGTTTTGATTTTGCTGTTAAAAGGAGTCAAGAACATTGTTATCTATGACTGTGTTTAAGAGGCACCCCAACACACCACTTATCTCTAAGCATCTGATCTACCAAAGTGCATTGCCTCTTGTTGTGCTGTGTCAGTCACAATATGTTTTACTGATATTCTGGAAGTTCTTCCTAGCATCAGTTCATTTGGCATTTATGTTATAAGCTATATATAAAAAAAAAGCACCTGAAAAAGGACAGCTTAATGAACTTATTGTTATTCTGTTTCAGAGAAAGATAAAAAGAATTCCTGGGTGTCCTTGAGCAACATATCTTACAAAAAAAACAGAAAGAAATCAGGGGAAATGTAGATTTGACAAAAAAAAAAATAATTCTTTTTCAAGTTCTGAAAACATTGCAAAGCAAAACCATTGCAAAAATCCATCAAGAAGCCCTCACCAACAGAAGGCATGCCTACCTAGAGTCCCTTGGAAACCTGATTGATTCAGGTGGAAATGACCTACTCGCATTTATTTGTAAGTGCCCGACATGGCAGTAGCTGAGGAAGGAAAAGCTGTTGAGTCACACTGCAAGCCACTTTTCCACTTTGGTCTGGTTGCCCAGAGGGTAGAGTGGGACAGTCAGAAAGCTGAGATTCCGTTTACGCCTCTGACACTGACTTCCCATATGACCTTGGCAAGTATTTCTTCTTGTGCCACTGTTTCCCCATTTCTTAATAGATAAAACCACTCCCTCGACTCATGGGACAATCATAAGTGCAGAGCAAGGAGCACATTTATTTATCTAATAAAAGACAAGGGAGAAAAGATGAAGTGTTATTATTGTTGTGTTATAATACAAAAGCAGTTATGTAACAACATCAGTATTGCTTCATTTTTGTCATTACAACATAACAATCCATCAGAGGGATGCTGTCTGACGTGGTAACTTCATCCCAGTGAAGGTATTGAAGTTTACCTCATTGACACAAAACCAGATTATAACCATCTGGAAGACTCTACCTCGTTTATTTTGACCAGCCTTTCTCTAGAACATGTTTTTCCTGTATAACCTCCTAACCCATAATAATGGCCCAAACTGCAGGTTTCATGAGCTAGTAAAAGCAAAACAATTCCTTGCTTGTGCATTTCACAACTAGTCACACACTAAAACACACGAGTGCTTACCTTCTCTTGAACCGAGGAGCTGAAAGTTAGTTTCTAACTCAGTACATAAAACATACAAAGGGCACATTCTAAAGATCTCATTGCCAGGAAAGAAGTAAAAAGAAACCTCTGTAATTTGGCTAAATTACATTCTGCTTGCATGATATCAAAATACCGAAACCAAAAGCACTGACAACTGCAATTCATAACTGCTATCACAATTAATAACCAAATTTTATTAGTTCAACAATTTATTCTAAAATTTATAATTGGTGACTTAGAAAGGGTCAGAGTAAAGTAGCATGTGGACTGGAGGCTAAGGAAGGTAGGACTGTGATTACAGCAGCTGAAACTCTGCCTTAATCACACTCTTATCTTTCTTATCTACTTAAGTATTTATAAAGCAATGATTACTGTACTGGGCCCCATCACTGCTTCCAGTTAACTCTGAACCAGCACCTTTGCATTGCTGTAAGTAGTTTATACTGCTAAAGGTGTTGTCATTCTGCTGAGACAGAAAGCCAAGCTCCTCATCACTTAAAGTCATTACAAAAGGTAAACTATGACACTTCTAAAGAAGTAGGGGTGTTAACCCCAATGTCCTGGCCAAAATCCCAGCTGGAGTAATTACAATGTGCCTTGAATAAATTCTTGCCACAGTTTCCGTTGGACATGGTATTGTTCTCTACTTCCTCTCCTACAATATTGCAGAGTGCTGATGCACGCTCTTAACGGTCCTGTCTATGCTGGAGTGTCATGTGGGTCTACCCCCAGACCAGCTCTGGGGCAACACACTGGGAATGATGTGTTGAAACCAGTTCTGCCTGGCAGCTGAACCTCTAGGCAATCTGCAGTTTGTATTTATTGATGCTCTGGCACCTCCTTCTGATGGAATTAACTTTGGGTACAGCTATTGGATAAGCAGATGGGTGCAAATCCCAATGCAGACATACATAAACCTGTTTAGTTCTTTAAGTGAACTAAATTTGCATCAGGAAATCAGGAAACTAAGCCAAACTAACTTTCTAGATGCCTACCATGATCATCTGAGAAGGCAGCAAGAGCATGCCTAATAGCTCAGGGCTAGAAAAGCACACTAAAAGTGCCTGTGTAGCTGGCGACAATAAACACCATAGTTTTCATGTTGGCTGTTCCTTCACAATTTCTGCTTATTTTTGAAGCTATCACTGAATAAGGATCAAATGCAAATCTAGTATTTTCAGTAAAATACTTGATAGTTAATGGTGAAGCATTATTCACATTTTTCTGCAGCCACCATTAGAGATGCTGAGGAATTTTACCTAGAGCTCTCATTGCCTTTCTGTGTGTGTAACAGAAAGAGCTGAGGCTCAGCCTCTGCTGGTGTTTGCTGGGTTAGCTTTACAGACCTCACTACTTGCAGCTTTTACTCTCATCATTCATGAGCTTTAAAGGCAATTTGTCTGCTGGAAGAAATACAAGATCAAGATTCAGAAGAACCTGATTCTCAATTCCACCTTATGACCCCATGGGCAGATCACTCCCTCTTACTGCTCCATTTAGTTCTCCCATTGCAAAAGCAAATGATACCCACTCTTTTGCAAAACAAGAGTGAGAACAAATTCATACTGATAGGCCATGCTGGGCAGATTTGGGTCAAACACCATTGTTCTAACATATGAAAACACAAATATTTACCTTTCAAGTTTGTCCTTAATTTCCCCCAAAGAATTCCTCCAAACCCATGTTATTTTAGAAAGACAGAAACTGTAGTTTCAGAAAGTGGAGGGTTTTATTTTTGTACCATTACAAAAATGCCTTTTAACTTGTCAAACGATACGCTACAAATATCTTTGGCAGATGAATGAAACCAAGTTTCCTGTCATAGCTGCCAACTTTAAGGTTGAGATAATCAGATAAACCTTTAGTTTGCCTTTTCCCAATAACTTACAACAACATATGTTTGAAGTGATCCACGCTTGCCTTACTTTTCCCATTGGGATTTGAAAAGGCAAAGTATCAGACCACTATGTGAGAAGTTTGCAGAACTCTTAGATGTGGTCCACAATTATTACAGCCAACCTCTGTTCTTATCTTCCCTCAGGTTTCCCCCACCCCAGGTTAAACAGTCCCCAGCAGCTCTGCTTGTCGAAAGGTAAAAACAAAGTTTACATAAATAGTATCCAGCATCATCCTCAATGCTTGCTTTACAAAGCCTTTTTACAGGTACAAACAGGTATAAAACACCTGTTAGTTTATGGGAAAACAGGACAGAAATTTGTTTTGCTTCTTTTATTTCAGCAGTAATTCTGGATTTAGAGTTGTACTTTTTCATATTGGAGACTTCAGAACCATGATTATTTGCAGGGCACTTTACAATGTTGTCCCCTAAGGTATAACCCTGAAATTAAAAGTGCAAGCAATCCGTACAAACACACCTTTTACAAAATGTGCCTTGTGTAACTGTTTCTAACAATTTATTATCAGGATGCCAGTGCAAACTGTTATTTTGATGATTCCTTGCCCCCATACTCCTGAAAGGGAAAGCAACTATAAACACAGGGGAGACTGACCTCAGTGATTTCCTCTGTTCAGGCAGGAGCACAATGCACTTAAACACCATGACAAGGAGAGGTGGACTGTTTAGCATTCCTCCAGCTGTAATCTACAGTAAAACCAAATAAACAAATACATGACTACAAGACATGATAATTAATCCCTGCATGAAGCCAACTTTTATCTCTAGTTCATAGATAGAGATACCAAAGCACACAAAGGCTCAGCAACCTACCAAGTTCAAAACGTACCACAAGACTACAGCTCAGGAGGCTCTGTGCTTGGCCTGTGAGATTTTTACTCTTAAACATTCCTAGCCATACACGGGACACAGCTCAGCCAAGGGCACACAGTCAGAAACGCACCCGCTTGGCCAGGCCAGTTGCACAAGAGTCAGCACAAGCAGACACCTACCACCATCCCGGGATTATGGCCTGTAGCAGAGCTGCTCCCAGCCCATGAAGTGTCTCCTCTCAGCCGGATATTCTCATCCCCAACTCGCCTACCCCAAACCCACCCTCCTCTGACACAACTGCCCCTAATAGGCTCCCACCTGCCTTCCTTCTCCATCTCCTCACCCATGTCCAGGCCTCACCTGCCCTATCCCCAAGCCTTCCTTCTCTCTGCTCCTCCCCAGTGCCCCCAGCTAAGCTTCCTCTTGCCTTTCCTCAGTTTCCTCATTTCCCTACATCTCAGCAGCACCTCCCACCATCTTCTCCCTCAGGCCCCTCTCACCCCTCTGGATCCCCACACGGAGGTCCCTCACACTCCTCTCCATTCCCTCAATGTCCCCTCAGCCTAACTGCCTTGAGTCTACCTACAACAGCTCCCCCAAAACTGCCCCCTGCTCCCGCCGCCCCTCACAACTGCCCCCTGCCCCTCCAACCCCTCACAACTGCCCCCGCTGCCCCTCACTACTACTACTACTACTACTACTGCCCCTGCCCCTCCAGCCCCTCACAACTGCCCCTCGGCCCCGCCTCCTCCTCATCCTCCTCCCCACAACCACCGCCCCCCGCCCCTCCCGCGCGTCCGCGGATGGGGGGGGGGGGGGGGGAAGAGGGCGGCGAAGTCTCGCGAGAGGGGCGGGCGGGGGCCGCTGGCTGCGGGCAGCGCGAGCGGCGGCGACGGAGCAGCCGGAGCCCGGTTGGCGCTGAGGGGAGGCGGCAGAGCGGGCAGGCGGTTACCCCGGCGCGGCCCGGCCCGGCCGAAGGGACCCGCTCCGCCGCGGCAGGCACGGCCGGCGCCGCCCGCCCTCCCGCACGCCGTGTCCCCGCGGCGCGGCCTGGCCGCGGTTCGGCGAAGCGGGGCCCAGGCGGCGGCGGCGGCGGCGGCCGCGGTGGTTGGTGGTGGTGGCGGCGGCGGCTGGGCGCTCCGCCGCGCCTGCCCTGCCATCTTAGGTGCCGTGCCCCGCCGCCTTTGTGCCCGCCGCGCCCGGGCACCCGCGGGGGCCGGGCCCGACGCCCCTCCGGGGGCGCCTCCCCCCGCGGGGCCGCCGCCCCTTGCCCTGCTCCTCCTCCTCCTCCTCCGCGGGGGGCGACCGGCGCTCCCAGCCCGGCTGCGGCGGAGGGTAAGGCGGGCATCGCGGCGGGGGGCTCGGCCGGGGCGGGTCGGCGGCGCCCCCGGGAGGGCTGAGGGAGGACGGTTGAGGTGGAGGGGAAGGGGGGGGCCCGGTGGGGCCAGCGCCTCCCCCGCCGCGCTCTGCGGCAGTGCCGCAGGACTCGGGGCCGAACACCGGCGGGGGAGCGGGAGGCGAAATGGCGCTTCCCTCGGAGGGGCGGCCGCCGCCGGTGGGGTGTTCCCCGCTGTCAGGGGCCGCCACAGGCCTGGGGCTGGGGCCGGGGTTGGGCTGCCGGCCCCACGGGCCAGGCGTGCCCTGCGCCTCTGCCGTTTTTGTCTGCGCGGCTCCGGTGGGCTTCGGTGGACGAGCCCTCAGCCGCCGAGGGGTTGGGGGGTCCCTCGGAGACCGGCGGATTCCTGCTTTCCCCCCCTCCCTTTTTTTTCCTCCTTCCCCCGAGATCCCTACCCCTCGCTCCTCCCCAAGCGGTGAGTTTTCCGTGTATATACCATTTTGTTAGGTGCTGGTGTGGGATTTGGATGAAAGTGACCTATTTTAAAGACCTTTTCTTGATTCCCCTTAGCATTGCATGTGGCGGCCGATTCCGTTAGCCAGATAGCGTTTCCCAACCATTTTAATTTGTCAGATTAAAACATCTCATGGAGGCTAGATTTCTGCAACCCGCGTGTGGGTATGGCTTTGGGAATACCGTTCCCCCTGCTTTGCTGCAAAGCATCTTCGGAGCATTAGAGTTCACCTTTGTCACTGTGGAAGCAGAAATAAATATAAAGGCGATACCTGGGCGCCTTGAACATGCAGTTGTACCATTGTGTTGGGCGCGGTACAAGAAATGGGGAGGGAGAGGGGGGAGAGAACCAGGGATTAAAATGGTTGTTGTCAAGTGTAGATCTTTACGTGCCTCAGGAAAAATATGACAGAACGGTATTAGCCTGGAAGACTTGAATTTATTTTCTCAGGAAAAACGTTTCGTGTTGATCGTGCCTTGTCTCTGCTGCTTATCATAGCATGGAGTATTTCATTAGGTGGCATTTTAGTGGCTGAGTTGGTTAAATAGCAGTTGCATTAACTAGTTGAACAAATTATGTCCTTCACCTTTGACTATTGCATTTTGAGAACCCTTAGAGCAGTGTGTCTATGCATGCCAAGGGCAGATTAATAAGATGTTACCTAAGGTTTGGATGTTATTGATTCCTTACTATTAATGCTATTTATAGTGCATTTGACATGGCTCTTGCTTTATGTATTTGGATAAAGGTTATCGGCTTGGAGTGCTTCAAATGGTCCCAAAATACCACCCCTAACATTATATATATATTTATATTGTGGAACAGTATTGTTGGGTCATCAGTGTCTGAAAAATGGCTTTAATAGATAGCACATCATAATAGTGAAAACATGGTGGAAAGCTGTTATATTTTGACACTAGGGAAGGTTTGGTTTCATGTTTCAGGATTCCAGAATAACAACTTCTGTCGCAATAAATACGATTTTAGATCAATTTTTCTTGAAATTACTTTGAGCCTCCCTGTTCCTTGCCTTTGTGCCTGTTCATAGCGAGCGTGTCATAGTTTTTGCTACTGAAGTCCAAGGGCAAACCTAATCAACGACTGGCTTGAGCCTTCATATTAGATTCTCCACAACATTGGCCTAGTTCTGGCTGGTATGTTTGCCATTTTTAGGACTCCTCTTCGTTTTATCTGTAGGCTGAAATACATTGATAAACTTGAACCTTAATTTGTCCTTTGAACTTGAGAGAATGTTTTTTCTCCTCTTTTAAGAATGTCTCGCTGAAGAGAAAGTGATTGTGGTACAACAGCTTAAATTAAATTTAATCCTCTGGAAACACTGCTGCCTGAAGTAAAAACTCCTTGGATAGTTTGCTATTTTTCTCTTTTTAACTAGACTGAAATTAAGTGCTGCGTGTAGAGGACCAGATGTTGGCATTAAAATTATGTACAGATAAGGTGACTTGGGCCTCAAGTTAGGCCGTTGGAAAAAGTTATCTATCATATGTCCTTCTGTTAAATTCTGCTCTAAGGCTGGAGAATTTTAAATGCTTACTTCCATCTAAATAGCATTTCCATTTGTACAGTGTTCATCTTTGCCTGTCCATTATAATTCATCAGGTTTTGTCACTGGAATAACATTTTTTAATGAGTTGTTAGCCTCAGTTTTTATGCTTGGTGGGACACATTAGAAGAGAAGCAAATATCACACTAATAATTACATCTTCAGATGTATCCTAGTAGTGGATTTCCTGTAATGAGGATGTTTTGTAGAGAACAATAGATACGGCAGCGAATTCAGAGATTTGTTTTAAAGATGTTGTAGGTAGCTGACTCTGCAGTAGTGAGATCCACTTGGACACAGCCCTTCCACACTCGACAGGAACATTAGGTGGTTTCCAGGTACTTCATTTTCAGGTACTAATTCTGGCAAAGACGGATGGACTATTGCTGTTGTCTCTCTCCTCTCTTCTGCAAGTATATACTTCTGATCTGACTTAACAGATACTACAGTAATTTGCAGAATGTTCCTCATATAAGTTTAGGTGGCAGTAAGAATATTTTGTCAAATAAGAAAATGTTCAGAGTTTTTCTGGTTCTCTGTGGTCCAGAAGTGGTAAGATGGCTATGATAAATACCACTTGTCTTGTTCTATTCTCAATGTATTTTGGAGAACACTTGCATAATCACTAAGATCCTATCTTAGAAGTATTTTCTGTTGTGTTTCTAGTTCATATTAAAATCAGGTAAACAATGTATTGTTATGTTGAAGTGGGTGCTAGCAACTACAGACAATCTTTGGTACTTGGCAGTTGGCTCTTGTCTTCTGAATTACAATGGTCATGGATGGCCATTAATTTTTCTGTTCAAATATGCTATCCAGTGTGAAGGTTTTTAGTTTTATTTCTCTTTGTGAACCTGAAGAGTTTAACTTCTACTCTGGACTTGAATCATCTCTGCATTAGAGTTATCCTGGGTCTGACAGCAGGGTTTCAGTTAAGGGGAACACAGATGTCCTCCCTCACTTAACAGTGTTTGAGACAAGCTTGCCTATAGCAGTACAGAGGGATGATTTAATATCTTCTGAGACTCATGGTTGTCGTTTTTTTATAACCCTCGAATGTCTCTTGCTCTTCTCCACAAACTGCTCATTCTTGACCAACGTGACACAGGATGACACCCGGTCTGTGCAGTCTTGTGCTCTCTGGTGAGTTCCTGTTGCTCTAGAAGTTGATTCAGGTGTGTGGTACCATCCTCCACCTACCTTTCCACTTATGTCATTCTACTGACTCTGGTCTTTGATCCTGCTCTGAGCCACACCAGCAGAAAGCTGACCTAAGGAAGAATGGAAGGAGTTTTGTGTCAGTTTGGTGATCTGAAATGGCTCAGTGCATGGTTAGGTGATGCTACAGACAAGCCAGTTTATATCAGTTTATTCTGCCATGGAACCACAGCTTGTTCAAAGAGAAATGTGTGGAGACAGAGGTGGTTGATGGCACTTTTTCCTAAACCTGTAGCAGTTAGGTTTCAGGATTCTTTTTGTTTTATTGTTCTTTAAGATGCTGAGAAGCTATTCATCATACATTGATTTCTGTGTGGAGAAGAGACTGGAAAAAAATCCAATGGATGGAGGGTCAGAAAACCACTAATCCTCTCATGTGAAGTTCCAGAGGGAGCTCAGCTGTGCAGAGCTGTGAAGCAGAATCCTTCCTGTGAAAGCAGAACTTAAAATACAAGAACATGAAACTAGAGGTGAAGTGCAAAGTGTCTGAGGGAAAAGTGTGCCCAACATGGGAGGAAAGGATGGAGATCTCTTTAAAAGCCCAGTTGGCTTTTAGACAGTGTTCCCTTCTCCTTGTCTAAGTGCTTATTTACAGTACAAAACATGGAGGCAGGAATACTTTCAGAAGGCCCTTAGAAACACAATGGCCATTAGATAGCACAATGGGTGCTCCAGACATGGTTTCTTAAAGCAGTTTTTAACAAATATTTGGTGATCACTGGAATAACAGTAGTTTTTTAATTACCAAAGGGGAAATCATTGAGAACTTTTAATACTCTGTCAGAAATTTAGAGCATTGTTACTCTTGACTATTATTATTTTTGACATCTTCCTGATTCCTTTGCCAGCAGAAAAGCAAGGTAGCCACTGTAAGCATAGGGTGAAATGGCCACAGCAGCTGCTAAGTTTTGTCTAAACAGAAAAGTTTCTTCAGTTTAATTGTAGCTTCCTGAGTCCAGATCTGCAGAGTTAGTTACACACCTACATTGTAGTTTAGAGATGAGTTTTTCCTTCTCTTAGGGGTATGGTGAGGACTGTCCAACGTGAGTTACAGAGATGATGGTGGCTGCTTAATCTGAGTGGACAGTAGCTAATAGTTTTGCCTGTTGTGTTGCTTGGCTAGATACAGTTTTGATTTTTCTCTAGGGGTCAGGATGGGGTGACAGCATGAGATTTACATATTGAATATTGTCCTTAGAATGGAAAAGGCTACAAATGGTTTGGTTTGGGGAAAACTTACATCTTGAGGAAAGAAGTAAAAATCACAGCCTCTGAAGCTGGCAGGCTCCGCCGGTTTCTGTGCCTGTGATCTTCCACTGACCCTTATTACACTCCTGGCTACAGCCAGGCAAATATTTTCTTAAGAGTGAGATGTCATTTTATAAAAACAGTGTTCTCCTACGCTCATCAAGTGTAACGTGTTTTCAGGGCAGCCTTCTATTGGGATGTGGGTGCGTGCTGCCTGTGTGTCTAGTTGGAAGGTTTTGCTGCGTGTCAGTGATGTCAGGCCATGGTGGAAATGGAAGTTTTGATGTTTAATATAATATTAATCTCAGATTTTTGTTCATAGCTTTCAGACTGAAAGACAATGTGTGTTGCACCTGACTTCTTAAATGTGAATAAAGTTGCTTTCAGCCTTTTGCTTAGTTAAGCTGAACTTCAAACCCCTCTTTTCTTCCCTTTTGTCTGCTGCCATTCACTGGGCATCAGCAGACACGGTTTTTGAGGGGCTAGATCCTTTAGGAGCAGTCCCCCTATTTGCTGGTTCGGCTTCAGTTCATTCTGGTCTGGCTAATTCTGTAACCTGGGGAAAGCTCTGGGATCCAGGCGCATGGGAAAGTGGAATATGTGAATGCAAGTATGTTGAAAGGGTAGGGAACATTTCTTGTAACAGTTTTTGGCTTGTTCCCTGTCCATGTGTTCAGTCAGTTTTCCAAGCATCCAGCAATCCTTCCTCTTCCTTGACATACTCAAAGGCAATAGCAGACCCAGGAGCCTGTTCCCAGAGAGTTGTTGTGTTGGGGTTTCTTGGAAAGAATCGCATGTGGAGTTGCACATGTTTGTTATTTTTGCCTTTTTCCCCCTTCTTAATATGCAGTTCTTACTTCCCACCTCAGTCCCCTTTTAAGTGGTGACTGTCACTCCCTGCCCCAGCTGAGGAGATGAGAAAAGAGGTTATTTTTGCTAACACTGTTTCTCAAATAGGCCACGGGCGTACGATAAGTAGTGCAGCAACTTTCTGCATCAGATATTGGGATCTCGCAAGCTGCGTCCCGATGGCAGCACAACATGTTTCTGCTTTAGTTCTGCCTTGCAGTTGTCACTAGGATTAGCTCCTCCCAGTTCCCACTTCCTTGTAACCCAATCTGAATAAAGATCATGGGATTTGAATGTGCTTTGCTGCTGCTGCTGCTCTGCGTGTTTGGGTTGTCTCTGGGTTCTTTGTACCATGTACACCGTGATCTTTGCTTTTTGGCTTTGCCTGTTCCAAGGAGCAGTTGACAGTTGTTAAAATCAGTTCTGGGCCAGCCATGATTCGATGCGATTAAACTGTGTTAAATGTGTTCCAGAACTGTTTCTTGGCCTAGATAGCAAACTAGTTAAACCCTGGTTTTGAAATCTATTTATGTATGATGCGGCTGCATACCCCTAGGTGAGCTGTCATCTTCTCCAAGGGTCAGAGCACAGGATCTAGGCATAGCACGTGATCTTCGTTAAATCCACCACCCTCCCACATCTCCCTGGGCTTTTTTATTACCCTTTGCATATTGAAGTCTTGGGAATTATGTACCAGACTAACTGTAGTAATGCAGTTTCATCACCCATAAGGACTAACTCTGTTGCAGTGATATGATTTTTCCTGCCATCAGCCGAATGAGTACAAACCCCACTTTCTACATGCTCACGACATCCTAGTACACAGGCAAGCTCCTAGATTGAGGTTTCTATGAAGGTTTGCAACTTTAATAAGAAAGGGGGTAACTTAGGCCTTGACAAAGTTTCATGCTGGCTTCTAGAAGTGCATATCAAAGTTGGGAAGGAAATAATGATATGTTTCAGATGCAGGGCCTTGCTAAGAATGCCAAGCTCCATTTTTATTAAGGTTAATTGCCATATAGACAAACCCTGAACTCTTACCTGGGTTTTTGGCTTAATTTTCCTTCTTCCCTTTGCACGCAAAACCCCCTCTAACCCATGCTTTGAAGTATTCAAAACTAGGTTAGTCTCTGGCTGGAGGTGTGTGGTAGAACCTCCTGTTAATTCTTGCTGGGACCTGCCCGTTTTGCAGCAAGAATGCAGGCGAACCCATCCAAATGCTGATCATCTGTCTTTTGTGGAGAATGGAAGATTATTTTTTCCCTTCATTTGACACAATACATGGGTGAAGGAATTCTAGGGCATCCCTGTCCCAAAAGCCACATCAGGCACCCAGAGCCTTACAAAGAGTGTGTGCCCATGGAGGAGGAGTGCTTGGTATCAGGATGCTTGGTGTGGGTTCAGTTGATTGCATGGCTGTCACTGAAGATACTTCCTTCTCCCACTCTCAGATGTTGCTGTGAGCTGCTAGCTCTCAAGTTGACCATGTTCTTACCTGATCAACCTACACAGCAGTCCCAAACTGACCAGAGTCTTCCAAATTTCGCTCTTGCTGAACTGCGAAGAGAGAGTGCAGAGTTCCAAACTCTTACAATAACCTGTGCTTAAGAAGAGGTCGATACATGTGTGCTTTTAACCCAGGAATAACATGTTCCAGAAGCAGCAAGTTCTCATCCTCCCCAGTACTTTGATTTCATTGCAGTACTGGTGTTCTAAATTTGTTTGTGAAAACAAGACTGGGTAAAAGATGTGTTCCTGATTTGACAGTCACAGGCAGAGCACTTTAGATACTAGAGTAACATGAAAATAGTTTACTTATAAAGAATGTGATATACCTGCACTGGCTCACATAAGAAGTCACAAAGCCATAAAGAACATTTAAAGAATTATTTATTTGTTTATTGAAGCGTCCTTTTCCAAAATACTTTAATGGTAGATACCTATTCTTAAGTAGCTCCTCCCTCTTGAAAATATGAATTCACATATTATTTTAAGTACCTTGTATTTTCCCCTGTTGCAGGAGCTGGTGGTTGTGGGTGACTGCAGGCAGGCCATCACCTGGGCTCCAGAGTCTTTCCACAGTGGCTGGTCCAGCACCAGTGTGTTTGATCCTTATTTGAATAGTCTTCCCATTGCACACCCTGGTACTGAAAACTAATTACCTGTAGTGACTATAAACTGGTATAATCACTATGCTGCTTGTAGGTATTACAAATATTTTTATGTTTAAATAGAAATAGCTATCATTAGTATGATGAGAAATGAAATATTAGTACACAAATAGAAATCTAAGTAAGCTATAACACAGATTATTTTACCTATGTGATGTTTCTGTACTTTTCTCTGACTTGGCAGGATAATAATAGTAATTCCCAGTTCTGAATTTCATCCATAAATCTCAAAGTATTTTAAATGGGTGATGAATGTACGGGGTTTTTTTTCACACTTAAAAGGTGGAGATGCTGAAGTAGAGGTAGAGGAATGGTTTGCCCAGCATGAGTGATGACAGAGGTAGAAGAATTTGTCTCCTTGGTCCCCAGTTAACATGACTTCAGTACCCCCGGGTTGTAAAGCAGAAGCAGCAGTGTAGAAGATGCTGTGGAGGGTGTGCTGTGCCAGTGTCCCAGATCTCTTCGTGAAAGTCTGGCCCTGACCTCCTAATAATGCAGGGGATCGGGTTTTTTTGTTTCATCATATGAGCGCTACGTGGATTTTTCTTCTCATAATGGCATTTTGATGGTGTTCATTAATGACTAGCTAAATCTTGAAATTTGTGATATTCTCTGTTACTATGATGTGCTGGTTGCTGGTTTTTATTTTTAAATAAATCTGAAAAGGGACTTTAATGTATTGTAAATCAGTCCCTGAACTGGATAACAACAAAGTCTTTCCATTTTGGGAGTCAGTCACACAGAGGGATAACTGAGCACTTCTCACCTAAGTAAAAAATATTCTTGTGCGTATATAATTGCAAGATTTGGGGATTGTGTGGACATTTTCATGGAGTTCTTTGGAGGCAAGAGTGTATGCTGTTATCCTGTTTGTGCAGTCTCTACTACAGCTCCATCTTGCATCTTCCTGAGGGTCTAGTTAGTGTGTAATGCAGATGTTTTCTGTAGAAACTTGAGAGTGTTCTCACCTGGGAAGGAAGAAGAGCTTTGAGCCCCTGTAGCATCAGTAGTCTCTAAGCACTGCAGAGCGAGCCATTGCTCAGCTCGTCACAAGTAACTTTCATCTGTTCTAGATTCTACTTCAGCTGTCTCTGCGGAGAGATTTGCAGTGTTGGTATTCATTTAAGGCGTATCTATGCAGTAAAATTGCTGGGGCTTATTTGGAAATAATAAAGCTTAGGATTTTGTTCCTTTGCTCCTATTATTTTGAAACTAGAATAACCTAAAAAGCATGCAAACCTTGAAATTTGACTGCCAGTGTTGAAGTGTACCTTGGTTTTCTGAGGGATTTATGTTCAATGTTGCCACAGCCATGGAGTATGAAATTTAGCAAGTGTTCTCCACGATATGCTTTCAGCTTTGGAACTAATGCTGCCTGTGCTGGTTTGCAGTAGTTCATACCTGTTTATCATGCACGTTGCAAAATCTACCTACTCATTTATATAGGTGTTGGGGAAACAAGAATGATAGGGACTAGCATGAGTGGTATGGAGCAGCAGGAGTGGAAGGAGCGTATGGCGTGAGTTGTGATTCTACTTGTCTGCTTATGTTCTGGTTAGAAGGCATCGAGCGCCTGCTGATGTAGGGGTTTTCTAGCTGTGATTTCGTGTCTGTGATTAGCATTTCTAAGGACATGACACATACGGTCTCACCACTGAAATACGTTCTGTAAATATGTAAACAGAAAATTACAGAGGTGATCACCGTCCGTCTGTCCTGACGAGTCTGCAGAGGTAACCCAGCACGACTCAGCACGCTCCGCTGGGCCTGGCCGATAGAGCAGATCAGACTGCAAACCTGGGAGTAAAATCCCTTTTCTGAGTGGAGTTGCCACCTCCTTTGATGCTTCATTAATGTCTCATACTCTTTCGCTTCGATCTCCAGGACAGGAGATTGAGACGTTTGGGTCCCTGTCCCAGTGTCTTACCATTTTACTGTTTGAAGTCTTAAAGTCCAACTTCATAGAAAACTTCACCTGCATCACTGAAATCTGTAATTACGTTTTAACTGAAATCAACCATTTGTTATGCCAGAATCCCTTAAGGTGGATGGTGAACAGTACTCAGGACTTCTAAGTTCAGGGGAGGTGTGAGATACTGTGAGATGGGGGTCTCCTAAAAACCCTTTTCTGGACAAACTCTGCAAATGGGACCTGGTTAGTTGATGTTTTTACTGGAGCATTGTCCTAAGTTGGGAGCAAAGCTGTGTTTTGCTGCTTTGAGAAACTATTAGTATTCAGTCTGAATGGAGCAGGCTGCTAATACTGATTAGCTTGTGCATAAGGTGGAGATGGCAGTCTCCTTAATATCATATTTAATTACCAAAAAAATCATAGCAAAGAGGTACTGAAGGATTCATTGTTGCTGTTCAGTAGGAACCATGTGACCACTGGGTATTTAATTCCCTTCTATAATTCTCCCTTTTTTATTGCTGTTTTTTCATTGTTGCTGTTTAAAATTAAGTCATAAATTGTGAGGAGCAAGGAAAGTGGTCATGTACCATCAAGTTTGGTGTCAAGAAGCATCTTGGAGATTTGCTTCCAAGGTTTTGCAGGTCTTTCTCACTTAAAACCTGTTACTTCTGAGCTTGCAAGTCATGTTGAAGTGTTGAGTTCCGGTATTACATGAAGGATGAATCTCCTCATGACGTGGAGCAGTCAGTGCACGTGTCCTGGCATGGGCCTCTCCTGAGCTCTAATAAATACAGACAAGGTATGAATGCCTCTTTACTGCAAGAGGCGTGTTCTTCCCCTCTGCAGGTGCTACCTTCTGCATGCATACACATCCAGCAGCTCCTCTGTCCCTAGTGCAGTATGTGTGCTTCCTCTGCAGGAAGGATGCTTCTCAGAAAGCTCACCTCATATGGAAGGAATAATTTTATAAAGCCTTTAAATGAGAGAGGCTTTGGACAGGGGGCTGCAGGGACAGGACAAGGGGGAATGGCTTTAACCTGCCAAAGGGGAGACTGAGATGAGCTCTTCAGGCAGAAGCTCTTCCCTGTGAGGGTGCTGAGGCGCTGGCACAGGGTGCCCAGAGAAGCTGTGGCTGCCCCATCCCTGCAGTGTTCAAGGCCAGGTTGGACACAGGGGCTTGGAGCAACCTGCTCTAGTGGAAGGTGTCCCTGCCCATGGCAGGGGGCTGGGCCTGAATGAGCTTTAAGATCCCTTCCAACCCAAACCAGTCTGGGATTCTGATTCAGTGAGAGCAGTTTCCAATTTACAATGACTTAAACATACTGTGTTTTATCATGGTAAAGGCCACTTGCCTGGATAACTCAAAACCTATGATGAAACAGGCATAAACAAGCATCAAACAATATAGTGTTCAAGATATCTTTATAACTAAACACCTTTTGGCTTGATCCTCCTTCGCCTGGGAAGGATTGGGCTTGTCGCATTCCCCATTTTGTTGGGTACTGAAGGGAATGTTCTTTTACCCCGTGGCACTGGTACCCAGTGGTAACAGCCAGAGGCAGAGCTGCTGTCCTGAGCTGCTGAGCTGTGCTCTGAGAGAGATCTGAGCCCTCCTCTTTGGGCTTAGGTTTTTTGGTGGATGTGATGTCATCATTCCGCGAGGTCTGCGCCGCTGCGTCCTCCAGGAAAACAAAACGGGGGACGAGACCTGAATGTCAAATGGAAAACACAAGCAGATCTGATGCTTCCTCTCCGCCCTCCCCCTTTTGCTTTGAAAGGAGCTTTCAAGCCGACTTTATACAACAGGAATTAGCTTCATAGAGAAAAAAGAGAGCGGGAGAAGCAGTTAGTTCTTTTCAGTTGTTACTATCAGGTCCTCAAAGATAACTTCTTCCTGCCTTGCGGGAGGATGTGATGTATGTGATGTGCCAGATGCAGATATAGGGGCATTTTGTAGACACCACGGTTCCCCTTGCTTCAGGGATCTGTTTTATTAGTAACCTTTCTCTTTTTTTTTTTACCATTTGGGTGATGCTTGAAGCACAGTGATTTCTTGTCACAGTTGGGTTGGTTTCTACCAGAGAACTATCCCATCCACTTCAGATGTTTGTATAAGTACCATGGCAGTACTAACACCAGCCTTCCACCAAGATTACTATTGGGCCCTGGCCAGTGTCAGAGGAGCAGCCAAAACCAACTGCGGGGCTGATAGAGCCAAGCTCATTTTTGTTCAAGCCTGTGGAATTTGAGTGTATCCAAGTTTCTCCTTGATGGAAGCCCTTTTGTGACCTAGCAGCAACTGGCTTTCATGCAGCTTGTTAGCTACACTGAGCAATATGGTTCATGTAAGTATGGGCAGGTTTATTCTTTTTCAGGCTAAAGCTTTAGCTATTTCCTCATTCAAAATGACTTTGCAAAATAATCTGCAGAGAGGTGGATTTAGGTATTTGGAAGCTACAAACTGAGCATTGGTTGTGAGTGGATAGACTGGTGGTCTCTGAGAAGTTGTCCAGATGTAGTAAGAACTTCTGGGCACTGAGCATCACTGGAGCTGATATTCCTTCCGCTTTTGTACTCAGGAGCCTGGATTACTTCTTGGTTGCTCTTCATAGCTTGGATTCAAAAAGTAAATACTGTTTTCTGGCATGGCATGTTGAGTTCTCCCTGTCCAGCTGGGCTGCATGGGTGATCTGCATGCGTGATGAGGGAGCAGCTCTTGCTGGTCAGTTGTTAGGGTGTGTATCTGCCAAAGGTATCAGGAGGTTGTTCTACTTTTCCCAGCTCAAAAATCCAAGATCCTTAGAATTTCTGAAATGGACACCTGATTTTCCCTTTGTTTAGGAAGCAGGAGCAGTCAGCAAATAGATCTTTTTCTAATAAGGGAAATGTTGCTCAAAACTTTGCTGTTGTTTCTTTTCCCTTGCTCTTATTTGTCTGTCCCTGCTGACAAAAGGCGTAATCCATTATTCCTAAGTGTTGGAAAAGAGGTTTCAAATTGCCAGGTATGAAATTATGCCGCTCGCTCAGTTACCAGCAGGAAACGGCATGTGAGATGTTTCAAAGCCTACAAAGGCGAAAGTTCTTTGTATGTGTGAATTTAGGATTCACAAAAGGTGTCAGACTGACAGCCTTGGAGACTGTGGAGATGGGAATTTTATTTATCCCCAGAGTAGGTGCTGAGCAGAGCCGCAATAGTGCAAAAATGTCCTGTATTATTCTGCTGCTCCACTCTACCAATGCCCTTCACAGGCGGCCTCTGGGGTGAGGTGCTCCTTTCTCTGTGCCCCTTCAAACAGTTGGCTGCCAAAGGGATGTGAGGGTGTTCTTTTATGTGTGATGTGGGTGCTTATCTCCTGAAATCCAAAGAGATGTGAAAGGAATTCGATAGCGTTTACCTCTGTCCAGCCACTGGAGCAGAGACAACCTGCAGCCTCCATGTTCTCCAGTTGCGTGCAGACTGGTGGTCTCAAGGCAAAATGTGTTAGCAGTCGTGAGTCTGTTATTCACTGATGTATTTGTTCTGCAAAGGTTTAACACTCTGTCTTGTGATAAATGTAACTTATATTGAGATATATGATTATAAAATCAGGTAAATAATTCTACTCTTTGTTTTAATAGACTGGGCACTGGATGAAACTTAAAAAAGAAGCACACACCTTGTATATTTAAAGGCTGGCATAAGAAATGGGACATCAGACCTTTGTGTTCTTGCTATGAAGTTGTGTGGTCTTGGACAGGTCACCCCTTAGTCATGTAGTTTACGTGTTTGTAAGGTAAGGGTGTTTGCTACAACTCTGCTATGTACTCAGCAAATACCAGGGCTTTTTAAGCCTTGGTAATGAAAGTATAGGTCCGATGTGACACTGCAAGTTTTGGCTGTTGAAGAATATCCTCTTGAGAGAAAGACGGGAAATGGAGCAACCTTTGGTCTTTCCACGTGTTTCCAGACCCAGCATAAGACGTGAGAAATGCCAGTGTGAATGGAGACATTGCAGGTGCAGTCCTTACCACCCTGTTGAGTTGAGACAGTTGGTCAGTGTCAGTCATGCAGAGCTGTGTCCTGCAGGCTGTGAAACTGTCACCCTGAGCTGTGATTTGCTTTCTCCAGCCTGTATGGACAATATACGGTTTGAATCCCAAGGACTGGTAATATTTCAGCTTTAGAATGAATGGTCTTTATTTCAGGGAGGCGCTTTTCTTTTACTTTTCACCAACAATGAAATACCATCAACCCCAGTGCAAACCATCACTTGTGTCCCAGAAGGAAAACCTCTTCTTTAAGGCTCATGCTGTTCACCAGGGCAAGATTTCTGATGCAGGTTCTCAGTATAAACTATCTGTGGCATGATAAAATCTGAACATGCATAGGTATCATTAATGAAGATGGTTTTTAGGTAACAGCTGGTTGTCTTCTCATGTGTTCTTTTGCTTTTTAAATTCCATGGACTTTCTTCAGATTTAAATGGAAAATGCTGCAAGTTTTTCTGCCTCAGCGCAAGGACTCCTCATAGCTCTGCATAAGGCAGGTACTTCAATGCTGTAAGGAAGAGAACCATTTTAAGGGAACCTGGACAGAAATGGTGACAGTATTGAAACTCTAATGCAGGCAGTTTCTCTTTTTTGGCTAAAAATGTTTGATAAACTCGTCAGAGAAATAGGAGGGTGTCTGGGAGGTGTCATGTAAGGAAGGTGCTGTGTTTTCATTTGCTAACATGAAAATGGAATACCAAGGCGTGTTTGGGGGGCAAGAAAACCCACAAGTAACACCAACACAAAGCAGCAGGTGGTCTGCTTCTAATGTCCCCCGGCAAGGTCTGTCCCTCTGTTTTCCTGGGACTGTTCTCATGACTGTCCTTGTTCCCTGGTGCTTTGCTTCTGTATCTTCATAGCCAGACCCCTGCGTTGTGTATTTGTAGACCATCTTAGTTAAGTCCTTCAGACCATGCAACTTAATCCTGTCCCAGCTGTGCCACGTAGCTATAGCTCTGGGTAGTAGTTTTTACCATCTCCATTACCATCCTTCATTAGATGGTGTTACTCTGCCTCTGAGTAGTACGGTTTGACCAAGTCACCGATTGCCTTCGGATCAGAGACTCCTCACAACAGCCACCGCTGCCATCCAGCAAGGTGCCGTGCTGACAGAGGCCTTCCAGCTCCATTCTGCCAGCAGTGAGTGCTTAAGGAGAAATGTAAGATTGTTGTAGTTGTATTTTCTTTGCAGGCCTTATACCCTTACAGCTCAGACCTGGAAAAGGCACCTGTCTGCAGCTGCATGCCTTACCTCATGCAAAAGCTGAGGCAAGAGTCCTTGAAACAGGCAGGACAGCCTTGTTTTCAGAAAGCCCAAGTGTAAGAGCAGGTTCCACCATATCTCAATTAACCTTTTCTTTAAAGGCACAGAAAATAGTTTGGTCCATCGACTGAAGCAATCCAGTTCTTGTTCACCCCAGCTAAAGGGTAGGGCTGGAAATGGTTGCTGATTATTTCTTTTCCGTTCATTTGCTTTTGTGAATGATTGCAGAGAACAGCTGGATTAAGCAGCTTTGTGTGCCAGCACACAAAGAACCCGTGAAATATAAAGGTGTTTGGATCTGTGCTATTGGAATAGACCCATTTCTGATTAGAGTTTTGTGTCAAATTTAAGATGGATGTGTTCTTATTTGAGCTGAAATTGCCTTTTCAGCCTTAAAACACTTTAACACTTACTTTGTACATTCAAGCGGCTTAAGTGCTTCCCTCCTCTCTTCAGGCCAGAAGGAAGTGCTGTATTTCTCGCTTGGTGTACAGAAGAAAAATTGTTTAAATACTCTCAGCAAGAGTCAGCCTAGGCAGGATGGACCTTGGGCATTAAAACCTGCTTTGTGGGCCTTGTTTCTGAATTGTTGTTCCAACTATTTGCTTCAGGTGATGATGGTGACCTACCTCTTTCATCCCTTGTATTGAGGACAAGTAGTAATCCTGCCAAAACCAGAAAAGAGCCAGATGATTTTTGTTTAAGTAGGTTTTTGGAGAAAAGATGTAGTCATTTACCTTCTGTGTGGGCACATGATGTATTGACTTAACCTGTCTTTCTGGTGGAGAGGCAGCCAAGTAGTAAGATGCTGCAGTCTGTGATCTGATGGACCTTTTAGTAAACCTTCTGTAAGGAGAGATCTGAATTTCCTGGGTACATTCCAGTGCAGTGAATTCCACTCCTCACTTCTATAGTGCTTGCAGATGTTGGTGTTCAGAGAAACCACAACACTTGAGCATTAATGCATGTCTTCGTCCTAGTGAGATATAGGTAAGTAATCATGGAGGCAGGTAAAGCATAAAGGTTAATTTGTTTTATATAAGTTCCATCAAGATGGAAAATCCCTTTGTATTGCAAAACAGCTCCTGGTGCAGGGGCTTTTCCTTAGCAGACCCACTCTTCAAGTGCAGTGATAAGAAGAAGGTAAACAGTGCTATGCAGGGGGTTATACTCAAAGAGCAGCTGAAGATGCTGCAGCCCTGGGCTATAGGAGATCAGAAGGACGTTTCCCTGCCAGAGAGGCTTCTCTTGTTTCCAGTTTCTAGGCTGTTGGGAATCTCTGTCCTGTGTTGAGTGAATCATTCCTGGAGAGCACCCAGGCAGTGTGGAGGAGGAAGATGCCTGGTGTGAATGCAGGAGGCATAAAAGTCAGATGAGAGAGGAGAGATAAGAATCCATCAGGGCAGAAGTCTAGTGGCTGCAGGAGAGTCGGAGAGGAAGGAGCTACAGCTGGTGGAGAAATGGAGCTGGAGGTTTGCAGGAGAGGTGACTCGGGGGCCTGGGAGATGGAGGCAACAGGAGAAGATGAGTTGGCAAGGGAGATGGCAGTCTGAATTCTGACACTTTCTAATTCTGGAGTGCTTGCCTTTGTAACCTTAATAATTTTGTTCTAATAGACTAGATACAAAAATTGCATTATATGTTCTCAGGAATTAGGTTGCTATGGTGATGGGTATAGAAGTACATAAGAGGGAAGATGTCAGCAAACGGAACAGCTGTAATGTAACATACGAACCTGTGACTGCCTGGATTTGGGAAGCAGGCCTTTAGGAACTTCTCCTTCAGACTCTGCTTTCACTGCAGGGATACCTGTTCCTGTGTGAAAGTGACGTCAGAGCTTCCATAAGAAATCCTTCGTGTTTATGGAATTTCAGATGGGCCCAGAATTTCTGGGTAGACAGAGCAAGTATGTCACTTCTGTGCCACGATGGGGAGGTCTCTGTTCCACCCAGTGGCTGGAAGTGCAGGACCAGTTGGACCATGAGTGTGCGGGATGGGAGCGGAGTAGGCAGGCATCAGCGCAGGAGTGAAAGCGGTGGTGGTTGTCACACACCTTCTGCTTTTCCCCATCAGCAGCAAGGATACCTTTTGTATGCCCACCCACACCTCCTCGTTTTAGCATTACTTGTACAGTGTTTGCCATGCTTGGGGAAGGATGGGTTGTGAGCGGGGCTATACTCCACAGGATAGGGTTGCTGGAGAGCTGATGGAGCAGGACAGTGGCCAGGATGGAGGAGCTCTGCAGATACAGTTCATCTCATGCAGGTGAATGTTGGTACAGCACAGGGCCAGCAGGGCAGCATTATGTGGGAGGCTTCTTAAGGCCAAATGTGGTGTAGTGGGTTAAGGACTGGCTGCTGGGAGGTGAGTTAGTGCTGTCAATGGAGGAAGTATGGGCTAAAGGGAAGCTGCTGGTAGTTTCCAAGGACCAATCTTCAGACAGTTTTAAATGGTGTTTTGGGCTTGATGTACATGTGAAAGGATTGTAAACGTGTTAATAAAATTTGCTGGGGTAAAGTTGTGGGTGTCATCAATCCAAAGGAGGGCTGGAGTCTCACTCAGCAGGATGGAGTGAGCTGGAGGATTTGCAGTAATATGGACATAAGTGGGATAGCACAAAGTGCACAGTCATGCAGTATCAACAAGCGTATCATAATATGTAAAAATACATATTGTCTGTATGTACTATATGTAGGTGAAATACAAAAGTGTGGTTTATCAGAAATGATGTTGAAATACTTGAGTATATTCACTGATACGATGGTGGTTTTAGAAGTTTAATGCTGTATGGCCAGGAAATAAGCAGATGTGGACAATTTTGTTCAGGGATGTTTAAAAAAAAGCCTTAATTTGGGAAAGATGTGAGGAAGGGTTATTGGGATGTGTTGGAAAGTCAGTTTTCTCCTATATCATAAAGGGAGACAAAACTGGCTTGCTTTTATCAGCTAAGAGGCTAAGGGGACACGTTGTATCTCTGTACTTGCGCTTATTCCTCAATATGGAAAAGGGAAGAATACTGTTTAAGGGCAGTGTGGGGAAAAGAGTAAGTCAGTGTAAACTGACAGATAATAAACGCAAACTGTAAGACAGTCTAAATCAGTTCTTAAATAGGTTCTTATATCAGTTCTTAAATCAGAATGGGAGTGGGGTTCTGGAGCAGCTTTATAACCAGAGGAGTGGCTTTGAGAAGTTCTCCAGAGTTGGCTATGTTTTGATGATTGGAGTCTATTATATAGTTGCTTAAAATAGCAGGAACAGGAGTTAATAGGACCTTCAGTCCTGTGATCTTAACTATCCAACTGAGACATACTCTGTGCCTGAACCACCACTACCTAAATTGTTTTGTATATTAGTTGAAATGAGCGTTTGTTCCCATGAAAGCAGATAAAACTCACCAAATTAAAAGGCTTGTTATCTTAATACGTATTGAAAAGTATGTTTTGCTTGAAGTGAAAGGCAGAGAGAGAAGTAATCTAGACCTTGTAGAACCCACTGGTGAAGCATTCCTTCATGTAGGTAAAGTAGGTGGGTTTTGATTTGTTATTGTTTGCTTTTGGTTGTTTGACTCATCCCTTTGCTGTGTGCTGGTCAAAACATTGTTCTGCTCAGTCATGTGGAGACAGGAAAAAGAAATACTCAGCCTGAGCTGGAGTAAAACTGTGCAAATTGTCCTGACTTTGGGGAATTCCAGCAGGAAAGGAGGTACTCACTATAGAAATGCATGAATTAATAGCTCAGTAAAGGTACTCTATTTGTGGGTACAGTTGGATGGGGCTTGGAGCAACCTGGTTTTGTGGAAGGTGTCCATGGGGTGGGGGTTGGAACTGGATGAGCTTTAAGGTCCCTTCCAACCCAAACCATTCTATGATATGATTATTTCTCTGCAGCCTTTTGAGAAACCTTTTTTCTGTTTGTGATAGTAGTTGTATGTTTTATTAACCCATGTTAAACAAACTTGACCTTTTTCATAACAAGGTATGTTATGGTAATGCTGGCTTGACCCTGGAAGAATAGCAGTATAAAAACTGTCATCCAGAATACATCACTGATCTGGTCCTACCTGCTGTTTCTGGCAATGGTAACAACTGGATGCTTCGGAAGAGGCACCAGGAGAGTTCAGGAATACCTTACCCGACCTGTCTGTGGATGTTCTTACTCCTGTGAATGTCTAAGTTAAAAAGCAATGTTTGTATCTCTTGGGCTCAGCACCTTACAGTCATTTCTGCAGGTTAATTTTCCTCTTTAGAGCTCGATTGGTTGAATTCCTTCCCTCTGTTATAAATATGCTGCTCTTACATTTTATGGATTCTCTCCTTTCTCTTGAAGCCTGAGCACCTGACATGGCCTTCTTGTGTATGATTTTAGCTCTTACACCTTTTCTCCTCAAGCTTAGGTCATCATCTTGGGCATTTAAGATTTCCTGTCTCTTGAGGCCTTTTTGTACTGTATTTTGATTCTTATTGCTAGATGTGAGTGAAGAATAATTGCCAGGAGCAGAGCATGGCAGAGACTTGCTTAGTATATTGTCAGAAATTCTGTCTTATTTTCCTAATAGATTCCTCGTGTTTAGGACTAGATATGTGCTTGATGGTTCTTTTTGCCCTTTCATTTGCTGCCTTCTTGCTCATTCACTTCGGTTTTTAAGGTTCCTGTGTACTTTCTGGTACTGTCAACTGCCCTAAATAAAACTTGCCATGTACCTTTCCTTCCTATTCCACATCCTAAATACAAATACTGCGCAGGATCTGTGGTCACTCTGGTTGCAAAGGCCTTTTCCCTTCCTCCAAATGTGTAATTATGCATCTGACCCCTTTCTTTTTTCAGAGTTGTGTATCCATTCAGAGATAGTGTTTCTGTTCTCTTCCTAAGACGACCGAATACAATAATTCTGTATGCAGGACTTTGCCCACTTCTTGTTGAATATCCTTTTGAGTGGTTCTGTTATTTTAATGACACAGTCCAGTACATAAATGTTTGGCTTGTTAGTTCTTAGTGTGTCACAGTCACCAAGTGATGAGCATGTTACTTCCACTAATTATTACTTTGATTAATTCCTCTCTTCAGTTTGGCTGCAGCCACTGTGGGAGCTTCTGGAGCAGTGACTGTTGGAACAGTGGTTGTGACAAAAGGAGATGTCACTCTGGAGCTATGTCAGGCCTTAGGGCAGCTCCTTACTCATCTCCATAGTTCAGTAATGTTTAATGTATGAGTTTATTGAAGGACCGGCTTGCTTGATGTATGGTCTGTGACAGCACCATACCTTATACCTAGTCATCATCTTTGTGCAGATAATTTGCCTTCTTTCCTGTATCCTTGTTCTCCTGTGTGGCTTTTTTGGTACCTTGGTAGTGGATCAGGCTGGGGAGCAGCTTGGGTTTTAATATTATTCCCACAGAATCATTCAGTTTTCTCTTGGATTTCTGTTGTATTTGACTGTATTTTCTACCTTTGGTCCTTCCTAATGGCTCCAGTTTTGCCAGGTTCATACTTGCCCAAAGAAGGGTCAGACCCATGGACTGGTGGGTTGGAAGCTCTGGGATGGACATGTGTCCTTCTCTCCTCCTGTGCTCCAGGGAATTCATTTGCAAGCTTCATTTAGATGTTTTTGTTATTTCTTTACTGATTGGTCAGAAAGACTTTGAATTCCCTCCTTTCAGGCCTCCCTTCTAAGGCTTCGATACTGCCACTTTTTAATCACTCCTTTTCTCAAGGGTAATTATCTATATTGTGAGCTTTAGTAGCTTATTTCTGGGTTATTTTTGCTGAATCCGAAATAGCTGATTTGCTTACGTTTACTATATTTATTGTTCTGGGGTGAAATTGCTTTGGGGTCAGGAAAAGGTTTCTTTAAACTCAAGTCCCATTAGGATATCTGCCTAAATTTATTCTCTTATGGGCAGCTGGAGTTTCCCAGTACTTTTGCCTCTAGATTTAGCTGGCTCTCCCCAGCTGGCTGCTTGCTAACCTCTTCCTGGCCAGTGGTTTGTAGCATTATTCCCACAGAGTCTTCCAGTTTTTTGGATTTGACTTGACTTTCTACCTTAGGTCTTTCCTACTGGCTCCAGTTTTGCCAGGTTCATACTTGCTCAAATGAGAGTCAGACCAGCGTGATGTGGTAAAGGACAGGAATTGGCATTGACTGTGAACTTAATGAATTGCAGAAGAAGGGGGACAGTGGATTTAATTTTTTCCAGTTGCCTTCCTCATAGCTTTGCTAGCCTAAGGAATCACTAAATTTAGAGCTGACCTTCTTAATAAATGCACCAGAACTATCACAAGCAAAGTCATTCAGCAGATGTTAGTGTTGAGTATGTCAGGGTATGGTTAGCACTTCTTCAAAGTCCATGGTATTGGTCTTTGAGAAATGAATGCTGGCTGTTCTTAAGCAATTCTGGTTTATCTCATGAGGTGTTCTGTTTTAAACAGGAGAAATAAATACAGGATGCTTATTGGTACTAGGGTATCTTTCAGTGACATTGGTAATGTATTTTATTTGTGTTGTTTAAGTGGTTGATTGGTGTTTCTTGGGTGAGTGACATTGCAAAAATTGCTGGTGACTTGAACTAGCATTTTGAGGAGTACTGGTAGTGTTTGGTTTATTCGTGTTTGCGTATAACTGGCATATGTAACTTGTCAAAATAGATACAGTTTGTTCAGAATATCTGTCTGTAGCGCAGGAATGGCCTTACCCAGTTGTTACTTTTTCCACTACTTACAAAACTTGGAATATTATCAAAATAACAGAAAATACAAAAGATTCTTTCCATTTTGGTTCAAATGGAAAACATGGGGTAATTGTTGCACTATTGGCTTTACTGCTGGTGTGGATCATCCTAACAAGTACTTACACCCAACCTGGAAACACATCCTAGGCTTGTCAATAGAGGTTTGGGAAGCTTAGATTTCTGACCTTTTTTGCTAGTGACATTCCTGGAAAGTAAACATACATCCAAGCAGAACAGCTCAGCGGGATCAGAAAGTATGCTGGGGTACGTAATGCAGGGAGCTGATGATGGACAGTTTAGTGTCAGAATCTTGAAAGGAAATCAAAGAAAGCCACAGTCTACAAGTGCATGTATAAGAGAAACACAAGCAGTGCTGTAACATGAAAGTGTCTTCTGGAGGCTATTCTATGAAAAAGTAAAATAGAAAAAAAAACACAGAGAAGAAGAGAAAAAGAAAAAAAAATCTGCAGAGAGTTTTTTCCAGGATAAAATCATTCTTCAGAAATCTTCTTGAAAGAAACTGAGAAAGGAATCTGCCTGGAATGATAGGCTTGCTCTTTGTCAGGTGAAGAAGAATGTATGTGTTGGGGAAGAAAAGCCTGTTTGAACATAGGGTCTCACACAGACAAAAAGCTGCCAGAATTCACCATAATATCCAGATGCAGGTTCATCTTATCCTTATAATCTATTCCTTCTAGAAGTATGTAGCTGAGGGAATGTGGAAGATACCAGTGGGACAGCGTTTGATGACTATTCTTTGCTGTGAGCTGCTGCTACAGAGGAGGATCTCGGTTCGTTTGCAGTAGGCAGTACTGTTGTTCCATGTTGTACACGTAACATATTATATATGTGGGATTTTAGACCATGTGCAGTGCTCCTGTCGTAAGACAAGTTATAGAAGTGTCCAGCATGGCTGGGTGATCTTGCCTGCTTCAGGCTTTGGCAGTAGAAGGGGCTTCTCACTCGTAAATGGGGTGATCTTGGCTTTTCCCTTCCCCTGGGGATCAGCAGGAAAGAGAGGAGCATCTTATGAATGTAAGCTTGAGGGTGAAAAGTGATGTCGATAAAAGCAATGTCTCAGAGGGGCTTTCCATGGTTCGCAGTTACCCTCCACAATCCAGTTTCCTCAGCCCATTCCAGGTGTCTTTGTTCTGCTTGCATTTGGCACTGTTTCAGGGTGGTTCCTTTTTTAATCAGTTTTGTGACAGCATTTTGGATTTTTTCTGAATATTGAACATTTTTCTAACAGTCTCTCGTAGAATGCCATTCATGTACACCTCCCCTTTCCTTAATGACAGTCCTAATGGATCCAGTGTGGAGAACATGGGTACCAAAAGGAATGATTTTAGGATAATTAAGAGAAAGGCAAGTTCATTACTTTGCCAGCATTTTTCCATCTACTAAGTGGTAGAAGTAAGTTAGCAGGATCCTGAGTGAGATGTTCCCCAGTGCCTCTTGCCCCTTTTGCAGGGCATGGGAGAATCTGGATGCCGCTTGCTGCATCTCCAGGTTTTGCGTGTTTCATTTCTGGGATTTTTTTCCCCCTTAATTACTACTTCAGGATGTTTTCCAAATGGCAGAACTAGGAAGAGAAAAAGTAACATGTTGTTAGCTTGGTGGGAGAGGCGTACCCAAGTACCCAAGTCGTTTGTGGTATGTGGTTTTACATGAGTCAAGTGACTTAAAATTGCTGTGCATTTGGAGAAGCTTGGGAGTGCTGATAGACTTTCCATTGTGATAGTCACCTAAATACAACTATCTTCACACCATCTGCTGTGGTGTAATTGAGCATGGACAGGAAGCTGATTCTTAGCTGATCAAGGAAAATACCTTATTCCGTGAGCAGAGAGTAATTGGTCTTCCATGTGTGCAATGCAACACATTTGAGAGTTGCTCTGCTATTAGGACAAGAAGAAAGGGTCAACTGGGGTTCCAGAGCCTGGGTTAAAAGAGGGTTTAAGGAACATCCACAGCACTTGGTACATTGCCAGGGCATCTTTTTTAGTTGGAAAGCAGTAAATCCCATGTTGTAGTTTTGACAAGGTTGCTGGAAGGAGAAACTGGGTGCTGAGATCAAGAATGTGCTTTCCCAGTAATCATGAAAAACCTGATGAACACATGTCCCTGCGTTTGAGATGTGCACAAGGATGGATAGAAGATGATGCGAATCTGGCAGTATTGCACTGGATGAAGATCCCTTGAATTTCAGATAATCCAAATGAGCTTCTTCTGTCTGTGCCCTTACAGAAAGGACCCACCCCAGCAACCTGGCTGACACCTGGCGTGTGGTGAACAGCAAATAAAGTGATAGGATGTATAGTAGGTGATCTCTGTTTGCCCTTTATCTTTCCGGATGAGGTAACTCCATGCATAGAATTCATCAGGATAAAACTTTAAAAGCTGATTTATATGCAGATCACAATATAAGATTTATATGCAGATCACAAAATAGGTCAAGGGTGGTAGCATCATTCCTAAAGTCACATATATCAGCACTGCCTGGTGTGACAAGAGTTCATTTCATCCCCCATCCCTGGCAGTGTTCAAGGCCAGGTTGGACACGGGCTTGGAGCAAGCTGCTCTAGTGGAAGGTGTCCCTGCCCATGGCAGGGGTTGGGACTGGATGAGCTTTAAGGTCCCTTCCAACACAAACCAGTCTGGGATTCTTCTGATGCTGGGCCTTCATCATCTGTTCTGATATTTCCCCACCAGCTGTACAGCCCTTCCGCTTCCAGTACCAAGGTTAGAATCAAACCATCACGCATCCCCATGGGATTGAGGGTGGGTATTGCACATCCCGTTATTGCCTGAAGAGAGTATTTTACTCACAGTCACATAATACCAGAACACAGTCTTCTGTGCTGGGCAGTGCAGCCCTGAGCACGTGGGAATGTGCATGTTACATGTTGTGCTGCAAGAACCTCTTTGGTGTCTCAGATATAAGTCAAAGAAGCTTCCTTTCCCCAACAGGCAACATTATGCTATACTGGAAGTTCAGCTGAGGTTTCTTCTGCATGGTTTATAACCAAGCAGCTCATATATGCTGATATTTCTGGTTGTTATGCTAGAAAACTTTTATTTGAGTTTAGTTTGGGATTTTTTTGCCTGAAAATGCATGGAATAGTGACAACTTCACATTTTGCATACAAACAGAAACTTGCATTCTGTACTTTTGCTTCCTTTTTTTGCCTTACAGGCTTATTCAGAGTTTGTCCAAAGTGGGGAGTGATTTGTCTGCTACTTCCAAAAAAATTGTGCTTTCAGGACAAGCATTCAACGCTATAGAGGTGTTTAAAAGTCAGTATTTTAAGCATTCTCACCCTTTTACTCTCACTTCAGACACAATTGCAAGTAAAAGGGAAAAACAGATGACAAGTCAGTTCATGCGTTCCTTTTTACCGTATTTATGATGGTGGTGGAAATTTTCAGCGTCAGCTGGAATCCATTCAGGAAATTTCTAATAGTGTGTTGAGGGGGCAGTTTAATCTCAGCTTCATACGCTCCCCGGATCAGACACGGATGCAAGTAAGAGAAAATCCCTTTTCCCTGTTTCGACAGTTGCATGATGACACTCATTCCCCATCTATTTGATGCTCTTGCATTAGATCCTGTCAGAGGAAATGACATAAAAATCTGGCAACCGTTTGCACTGCATGCAATGCAGATGCTCTTATAAAAAATCTAAACATCAGCTTCCAAATGCAGTTGTGTTGTGGTGGGCTGTTGGGTTTTGGTGTTGGGTTTTTTTTGTTGTTTGCTTTACTTTTGCTCTGGCTTCGAGTAGGACCTGCAAAGGACCAGTTAGTTTGTCTGTTGATTAATCACTTTATATCTTTGCTGTTAGAGTGTGCAGCTCTAAGGATTGTAGGTGCTATAACTGATCTCCTGGTTGGTTTGTTTTTAAAGTGTCATGTATATTCCATCAGGGAAAAATACATGGAGTAACCTCCATTTGATACTAAAGAGAAGTGTTTGTAGGTTTTACTGTGCTAAGTGTTTTGTATAGCAGATGACATGAGTATTATGTCTCATATTCCAAATAATCTGTTATTTATAATTCAGGAACAGAGGGCAGCGCTGCTGTCAGCCTCATTAGCCATTGTAGGAGGCCATGTAGTGCCTCTTGGTACCCAGGGAAATGGAGAGAGACACAGGATGATGGATGCATAAATTTGTTTGTTGTTTCCATGATGTTCTCACATGGTGTTTGTTTAACTCTGGTTATAATATTCTTGTGTGTAGAAGCTGAAGGATGTTGAATATGTTGATTCCTTGAAACTTCATTTGTACGAACAAAGTGTGCTGCTTTTTAATGCTAATGCTCTACAAGTAAGCTTATGTTGTACTTGGGTGCCTGCAGACTTTTGAACCATCTTCAGGAACTGCAAATGCTTTGATGCATCTCATGGTTAGTGTAACTGAATGCCTTCTAGTCACCAGGTTGGTCTGGATGTGAACTGGAGAAATAATATGATGGATAGGTGGAAATCTCAGTGAACAGGTTCACTTTGTGTTTGCAGGGAAGGATTAATACATTCTCTTCTTAGTACAGTGGTTTATTACATGAAAACAGTTATATCTGACAGCTCTCAGCGTCACAGATTTTAGTGCAGTGAGGAGAGATTTGAATTTCTCTAAGGTCTCCTGGCATAAGGCTTAAACATGCACGTTAAATATGGCAACTGACCATTTAGAGCTTTGCTTGTTCTGCTCTGCAGGATCCCAGGGGATGTTAGTCACAGGGGTGGGTCTTACTTCAGCTGGAGATGACATGGCAGGGAGGCAGAAAACTAAGAAGAGAACAGGTCTTGTCCCGTCCTCATCTTCAGCTTCCTTATGTCAGTGGTTCAAGGTGTGTGGGTGTGTGTATGTGTGCATTTAATATAGCCATAATTACAGGGAATGTGACATCTTATTGATTCACAGACTTTCGGGGATGTGTGCATGTGGTTTCTACTAACTGGTTGTTGTTCAGATGAAAGTAATTTGATAAAACATTTTGGCCTGTATTCAGTGTTATTTAAACTAGTAATGGTTGCTACTGACTAAATGTAGTTACTTCAGCCTGCATGGGAATAGAGTTGGTTCAGTTTGTGCTTCGGTCATAGAAACATAGAATCCCAAACTGGTTTATGTTGGAAGGGACCTTAAAGGTCATCTAGTTCCAACCCCCTGAGACGGGCAGAGACACCTTCCACTAGTCATTCCCTGGCTTACTTTGACTCTCTCTCATACTCCTCCATCACCTTGTTGGTTGTGAGTGGAATTGATGTAAGTACCAGCAGTTGTGTTTATGCAGTGCAATATTCTCTTTTTGTATGAGTGACAACTAGGAAGAAATGTGGAATTTATTTCATCTAATTTTAGCAGCCTGCAAGGTGGCTTGTAGGTAGACTGCAGAGACATGAGCGCACACAGGGGATGCCTATTCCTGGTGCAGTGCCTGTCTCTTGGCCACAACCAGGATCCAGTTGCCTGATATGAGCTAAGGTGAGATGATCCATCCATCCATACACTGGAGACAATTGTTTTTAATGGTATAGCTGCACCAATCCAAAAAACATACTGTAAAGAGACTGCTTTGGTGGAAGAATGTGAAATACATCAGTGCAACTTGACTGTAATTTAGAAAACCAGCTGCCTGCTGGTATATAATTGAATTTTCAGTGCAGTTTAAATGCAGAGTTTTGGGTGTTTTTAATCTTAACTCATCTGTATTTTTAATACATTTAAAATAATGCAATAACCATGTTGTATGCCACCTCTCCTAACTTCACTTCCATTTCCCCGGAGCATCCAGGTGTCGTTATTGCAGGCAGAGCATCTTGGCTGCTGGCACTGTTGGGCTTTGGCAGGCAGCACGTGTTGTCTGGGTAAAGAGAAGACTGAGGGAATTTAATATTGGAGCATCCATAAAAAATGGGAGCACTTTATTAAGCAAAGGCTGCATAAAGCTTTCTTATGGGTGGAATTTACATTAATGCATTTTATTGTTCCATCTAAGCAGATAAAATGATAACTGTAGTGTCATGCTCACGTCTGTGACTATCCCGTTAAATAGGTTTTAATACTTAATGGTTTTATTCTCATTCATTTCAAAGCAGCAATTATTTTCAAGAAGAAAGATAATTAAATTTGTCTCAATGTTCTCAGGATTAAAGGGGGGGGGGGGGGAAAGCTGTATTTTAAGGTGTATCACAGTGGATGAGGAGTTCTCTGTTTTGCCATTCCAAGCCTGGCAGCGCAATAGCCAGTCCCATACCACTTCTGCATGTGTGGTAAAGGAGCCTGGAAAGAGTTCTAGCAGCCATAAGAAGTGCTGCCTGTTGATGGCATTTCAGAGGCATGCTCCAAGATGATGCCAAGAGTGAGTCTGGTGGCTGGTTTGGCATCAGGGGTAGGTGGGGAGCTGTAATCCATCTCAGCTGCTTGCACTGGGGGTTTCCTGCTCTCCCTGGCTCCCACTCGCACGCTCGCTCCCGAGGACATGTGACTTTGGGCCATATTAGCAGGTTTATCCAAGCCTAGCCCCTCTGACTAACAGATGTAGGGAAAAGGGCATTCTGGGATTGCAGCAGTTGCTTTTGTACAACAATGTCCTTTTTGTAAGAATCTGATGCTTCTTAAAAGATGGAACATGACATCATTACTGTCGATCCAAGAAGCATTCCTTCAATAATACTGAGTGTGCTCTGGTTATCAGCTCCCTTCCCCCAGCTCCTCTCTTGCGCTTTTCTGACTGATGCTTTTTGTCTATTGTTTCGTCGGGGGCTGTAAATGTGAAACAGTTGTCTTTCAGTCTTATGTGCTTGTTAGAGCTGGAATCAAGTGGAATATTGTTGGCTTGTTTGAAAGAAAAAATAACAAAACCCACCACTTTTCTTTCCAGTCTTCATAAATGTAGCGTGTGCTTCAGGTACAGGCTGAATTGGAGCTAATTATTTCCCTTCCCACACGGTATTAGTTACTGCGTTATGCAACGGAAGGTGGAGATGTCCCAGTCCTGTTCTGTGCATCTCACTCGGCTTCATTGGCAGTTGGTGATGTCCTGTGCTGATGTTGCTTGCTCTGAAGGCTCCTATATATGATCCTGCATCGATGTGCAATGTGCCTTTGCGTGCTCACTGGTGCAGTGTAGCAGAGTTGTGGACAGCTGCATATTTTCTATATGTGTATATATGTATTGGCCTACCACTGGGATTTTAAAGGAATCAGGAAAACTGGAGGCTCTTGCAGACTTTACAACTAGGTATGTCTTGGCTGTCTCTCACCCCATCGTGCTCTCCTCGTAGTTATTTGAACTAACAAGGAGCAGGCAGTCTTTGGCGCTTTCACATGCTGCAACTGTTAGAGAAGAGTACTACAGAACATAAACATGCAGGAGTATGTCTTTTTCCATGCTTGTAGGAATTGCTCCACAGGGAGGGGAAAACAAATGATTCATTGATGGTTTAGAGGGTTGGAGGAAGGTGGAGTTTATAGAGTCCAGGAAAGGAGGATAAATGGACAGGATAAGGCCTTCTGATACCTCAGTTAAACTCAGGTTTGTTGTATTTGTTTTCTGGTTTCTGGAAAAATGAATTTGAGCTATGAAATGTGAATTTAAAAAAGCACCAGTCTTGGCCAGACAGGGATTTTTGGGAAGAAGTGGGCTGTGTGATCAGCTGTTTGCCAGTCACCCAGAATGCTTTTATTGGTATTTACAGGGAATTGAGAGGAAATCCCAATACCCCGGCCCTTCCTTTTTAGCTGTGTGTGGGGAGAAAGGTGCATTTTACTTGTAATGCTTGTTTAGCTTCACCTGTTGTGATGATACAGTATGAATTTAGCACCACTTGAAGGTATACTTTTATTCTGGATAGATTCCAAGGCACACTGAATAAATGAAGGCAAACTCATGGTACAAACAGGATTTTGTGCATTCCAATTAGTGTCTGCAGTTGCAAGTTCCTCTGAATAAACTGTTTGCCGGTGGACTCTGGACCACTGTATCCGGTACTGTCATGATTAAAATGGATGTCTACTCTGCTGAAGCAGAGTGGAAAGACGTATTATGTGTGGAATGGGGTGTCTCCTGTTCTGGTTGCTGTTCCTCTAAAGGAGAGGGTTGCAAATCAGGCTCTGAGGAGCAAGCATTTTACAATAGAGATAATGAATTTAGATAGGAGAAAAAGCCCCAAAAGGACCATGACTGACTAAGCTGTGGAAGGAGAAGCTTTAGAGAGGTCTCTGTGTTTTTGCTGAAATGAATAAAAACTGATCTCCAGCTGCTTCATAACTGGAGTGCAATTGTAGAAGTAAAAATATAAATACAGATCAGTAAAGGGCAGTGGTGGTTCATACACTTCATACTTGTACCATACATCGTGTCTTGCAAAGACCATAATAGGTAGAGATATATATAGATAGAGATGTGCAATTGTGTCATCCGCTTTAAGACACAGTGGGTGTAACTCTTCAGAGGGAGGGTGTCAAGGTAATATGGACTCACTAGTGACAAACTGGTTCTTGCTGTAGGTCAAAATGATTCTGGTGACTGCCCTGCAGGGGACTGAGCAGGTGCTGGAGCAAGGAATGTGTCTCACTTTGTCTTTTGACTTTGGTTTGTGTTCTGTACAAATGCTTGGCTGGTGTCACAGTGGGACTGTGACATTATCCCAGCAGATAGGTTGTGTTGTTTCACGCAACAGGGATGCATGCTCTGGAAGAAGTGGAAAGTGCTCTGCTGTAGCTTTGTTTCTGACTCCTTGAGAAGAGGATAATCAGTGAAGGACTGCAATCTTTTTCTTACAGTAATCCATGCTGAAGAGGCTCCATTCATACAGATGAACCAAGGGTTGAGGCAGCACTTTAAACCCAGATAGTCGGTCGGCTAACTGCCCAGCAGGATGCCATCAACCAGCCGAGCGGGCAGCCTGAAGGACCCAGAAATTGCAGAGCTCTTCTTTAAAGAAGATCCAGAAAAGCTCTTCACAGATCTCCGAGAGATTGGCCATGGAAGCTTCGGAGCAGTTTATTTTGTAAGTAGCTTTGTGACTTGTGAATTTTGGCTGTATGTCTTTTTATCTTTCAGCTGTGGGTGTAGACTGGTTTTAAATGTATTGAGGAAGAGAAACTACTGTGAATCTTTTATATGTGGTGATGTGTGTCTGTACAGTCTCAGTCCATTCACAGACTTGCGGTAGCTGTTGTAAGGTGTTTGCATATGCGCTGAAAGGAAAAACTGGAAGCATGGCCCTTGCCCAGTGCATTTGGGTGTATCATTATGTTGCAAGCAAGGATTTATCAGCTAATTCAAATATTACTTCTCCTCCATCAGTTCTGACTGGCAATGCCGTTCTTTTGGTCTGATCATCTCCTATCTCTTAAGTTCTCTCTCCCTTTGTGCATACCCTCAGGCTCCCTTAAAGCCATTCTCTGTGTTTGACACCTAAGTATTGGTTCTGTCACATCCTTCCCTACTTCAGGCAAGAATCCCAGCATTCATCTGCATGAGATTTTTGGCGTGGTCATCTTGACAGCAGAATTTTTCCCAGTTCAAGTGGAGGTGGGCTGCCTCATGGTAGCCTCATTTGCAGGTTGCTGTATGTTAACCAAGGTGTATCCTCTGAGACCTTCATTTAAAAACTCCCATTTTCCTCAGAAAACCGTTTCACATTTATAATTATGGGAGGTGTGGCCAAACCTGCCAATTTTCCTTCAGAAAACCATTTGTGTCAGTATTTTATGAGATGCCTATTCATTGTTAATAATTGCAGCAGACCATGTTGGGAACCTTCCAGCACAAATTTAATGCAGCACAGATGAACTAATTAGGAAAAGCATCTTAATTTTGTTCCCTGCTTAAAACTATGAGCTGCCACTGTCTGGGAACAGGTCTGGGGGAGGAAGTGTTTCCTAAGGAGACAGTACTCACCTGGTGGCCTTTACTTCATCCCATTCACTCACTTTGGTTAAAGAGTGGATATAAAAAGGACATCACACTACTCCAACCCATTTGCGGGCTTTATTTTTGTCAAGTGAGATTTGTAGCCTATAAGTTTTGTATTACGGTACCTTTTTATTACTAGCAGGCCTGAGATCTGGAATCTGAAACTGTTTTGTGTCGTGTGCTGCATAGCTCAAACAGAAGCCCAAAATATGAGAAGGACGAAGTGGAGGGAGAAATCTAGTGTGAATTAAATAAACGTAAGGAACTGAAGTAGGCGAGTGTATGCCTTAAATCTTTTATTCCTCTGTAATGCTAGGGGAAAAAACCTGCTCTTAAGTTTCTTTAACAACGTTTTGATTCTGCTAATACAAACAATGAAACTTTCTCCAATCAATGTAATTAGTACTGGGTTATAGTTAATAACTGCTTAAGAGCATATTACCAAAGCCGATGACACACTCCACCTTTTCTTTGCTCATGCTTTAATTCTGTCATTGGTGATGTTACTCTGGTCACCAGATGTTGATCCTTTGCGTGGAGCTTTTGGTGGAAAGCGGGATGTATGTGCTTAAATGTCTGCTATGAAACAAGTCTTGTTCATTTGGATCTTTTAAATCTTGGAACATCTCCGTGGCTTTTGTTTAGGAACTGTCTTTTTTCAGTTATTCCAGATCGCAAGGACACTAAAAAACCAAACAAAACTCTGTCATTTTAATGTTGATGAGGTGTCAGCTGGGATGGTTCTCTTGCTCCCAGCTTGGTTTCAGTGTTAAGCAAACTCAATCAGGAGTTGTTTGCTTGGGTCCTCTAATGTATAGCAACCCCCCTCACCAGCTTGCTTTCATTGCCTACAGCCTGGACCAAAAACGTTGATGAGAAATAGATGCAGGAGTGATTAAAAGGTATAAAAATCCATGTAATCCTGAGATGTCTCCCTGCCTTTTTAAATGCAGTTTACTTTTCCTGTGTTTGCTGTGCCTACTTTCCTTTCCTTTTATCCCTGATCCCAAGAAGGGGTGATATGCTACTTTACATGATAACTTACTAAGAGTGTTCACTCCTGTCTCTTTGTTTCTATTGCATCTCGCAGTGGCAGAAAGTTTCTGTTTTTCCCTTAATAATTGTCTTGGATTTTGCTGGTTCACCTCATGGTTTTAGTTCGTAGAAACTGCAAGTCTGGCACCTCTGAATCATTTTGGTATTATCCTTACCCTACTCTGCAGTGTAATAATAGCTTTCACTTGACACAGGAAACCTACTACACTGGAACACTGCAGATGGAGCAGAAGAATAACCCACTCCCTTTTGTTAGAGCTGTGCTCCTTCTGCTCTGCTGTAGTATTTGGCTTGTCTGGTTTGTTGCAGTTCTTCACTGATTGGAGCGTTTCAGAGATGGTCTCTAATTAGTAAAGATCTAGGTATCAGTAACTTTATTCTTCCTTTTTCTGGGTCTCAGAACCCAAGTTTAGTCACCCCCCAACTTTAGTGTCAGTGAGACAGGAGGAAGGATCCTCTCAAACAGATAGAAAACTAAAAATAGGGTTGATTCAAGCTCATCATAACTGGTTGAAGTAAAGACTGTCAGGGAATTCTGGGAATCTGTAATGGACAGCAGAAGTAAAATGTGGAAGAACCTTTCTACAAAAGGCAGAGTCCCGGTACTTCGTTAATCCATATTCTGGTAGATTGTGCTTCATAGTGCAAATATATCCAAAATCAGCATTTTTATCAGTCATCAGTGAATGCTGTGGTGCACATTATTCTGATTTATATGGTCTGGCTTCATACCCAAGTTGATTATTCTTGCCAGAGAGACTCAGGAGTGTTTTCCTCTATCACCCTCCTGTGCTGCTGAAATGCTTAACAGTGGAGAGGCTGGGGTCTGATCTGGAGCCATCCTCCCTGCAGGGTGAAGCAGCCCTGCTTCTTCTTCTGCCAGGAGGGAATGTGCAATTGCCTTGGTGCTTGGTGCTGTGTCCTCATCCTTCCTTTAAGACACAATAGCTGATTTGTGGGAGCACTGGGGAGAAAGGTACTGGTGTGCAGAGCAGGTATCTACTGTGCACCTTGGTTTGTTTGGAATGGAGCAAGGGGTTTGAGCCTTGCTTCTGTTTTGTCTGTATGGACCTGAGCAGGGACAGAAGTTGATTTAGGGAAAATCAGTTCTACTTGAGTCAGAGCTGCTTTTATAAGCTATGATTTTTAGTTTAGAAGTGACAGTACATGGCTGCTGCAGAAACCTGCTGCATGCTGAGCATGAAGAAATGTCATACTTCGTCTCATGAACAGGAGGGTGATCTTCAACTTCTAACAGATGAAGCAGGCACACCCCTTGGATGATAGTTTAGTTTAACTCTCTGCAAAAGTTAACTAATGGATAAAGTTGGGTTTTTTAATGGGTATGTTTGGTTTGCATCTCATGGGGAATCTTGGTCTGAAGAAACTGATGCATTGTGTTTTCCTGTTACAGGCACGTGATGTGCGCACCAATGAAGTGGTGGCCATCAAGAAAATGTCATATAGTGGGAAGCAATCCAATGAGGTATGTAGAGCATACTGCATGTTAATTCTTGACCATTGCAAATACCAATTATATAGGATTATTTTAATTGGCTTGGGTTACAGCAGGAGAAATCTTGCCTTTAACTGTACAGGTGAGTGAGGGTACAGTGAAAACAAATCAGTTTACTGTTCACAGTGTATTTCTGCTTAATCTGCTTCTGGAAAAGATAGGTAGGATTCTTTTCTTTCAGACAGAAAGAGCTCTTTCATGGGACCATATAAATGTGTAGAAAGCAAAAAAGAAAATCAAAAATGGTACATTTGTATGTTACCATGCCCTTAAATGGTCCATTTGAGATGCCTTTCAAAGTAACCACATTGCCCACTGAACAGAGGAATAATAGCAGCGGATGCAGTGGTGAAAAATTCTGAGGGAATCTTGCATGTACAGAGTAGTAAAGCAGAATGCATCCTTCCCTGGAATGACTGTGCTGACGAGGAGCTAAAACAAAAGCAAGCTAGCAATGAATGAATGAGTGTGAAAGTCTGAGCAGCAGCATAATTACGGAAGAGCTGCCAGAGCCAGGGATTAAGGCAGTCTTTGCAGAGGTCTGCAGAAGTAGGCCTCTGAGATTTAAGCATTAAGTGTTTTCATGGCCACCCCAGTTGTGTGTTTTTTCCCTACGACGCTTTAGAGACAATTGATTTTGTACTTGGAATGTTTAAGTGCTAATGCAGATTCTTGAAAAGCCCAACATGACATGAGCAGCCCATGTGGTGTTATTTCTGGTAAACTGACATCTATCAGATCATGGTGTGATTTTTTTCTTCCAGAAGTTATTTATTGTAAGACTCTGTTCAAGGCATTCATGGTTCCCTCCCTCCATTCTCTCTATTCCAGTCTTAGAAGCAGTCTTGCTTGGATGAGTTTGACTAACAACTCCTTGTTTTCTGTGCCTGCCTTTTGTGTATTGATCATCTGCGCTACAAGGAGCTGAGCTGTTCCTTCCTTTGTGTGTGTGTGTGTCTGTGTAGGAGGTAGAGGTGGCAGTGTCTCTCCAGCAGTCCTAAATTCTAGCTTCCCGGTTAAATTTGCTGTGCGTGCTTCTATTTTGTCACTGCGGTGACTTGTTTAACTGTGTACTGATGAAAGAATAATTTGTACTTACTACTTGTCCCACTGTTTTAATTACTGTGAGCTATAAATACTCTATTCACATGAATGAGACAAACTGTGCATGCTTCAGAAATAGCTGTTGTTTGTCTTCAGTGCATATGTTTCTTTATTTTGAAGAAAGTAATAAGACCAGGAATGAAATGCTTTCTATTTTACCTCTGTATTTATTTGTTTTGTTCAGAAGTTTGCTAGAGTTAGGGACTAGCCTCTGTGAAGAAATTGATTAAGACCATCCTGGTATCGTTTATGTTTACTTTGTCTTCCTAATAAGATTTTATCATTGCTGGGAACAATTATTCTCTAAGGGTATATTTTATAGTAAAAATAAGTTGGAAAACCTTTGAAATAAGTGGTACTGTGTACTTTGAAATATGTAGTACTGTGATGTTAAGTACACATCTTAATGTGATCCTGGAGGGCTTCTTTAATGCAGGAAATCATGAACACATCTTGATTAACAGTATCACTTCTCTCTTCCCAATAGAGAAGGTTAGCATGGTGCATTCTTGGTTTGGCTTTTATTGCTTAGTACCTCAAAGCCTTTGGGGCTGAAAGTAAAAGGCAGCTAAGTTGTTCTTGTGCTGGAACAAGGGTGTCAGTGAGAGAGCTCACGTTAGAATAGCTGCACTAATGCAATTTTAGTGAAATTCCTGGTGTTGAGCAATGCGTGGTCAATTGGCTGCCTCAGTTGTGGCCACCATGTTCTCTGGTTTCATTTGTTCCTCTAGCCCTAAAATGTTTATTGAGGAGGATTTGGGTTTTGCATGTGTTTTCTAAAGCATTTGAGTGTATGGGACCTCTGTCCATCTGTGAGTCCTAGACACACACAAGGAAGTGTGCGCTGAGAGATTAACAGGACCTGGAAAACAGCTTTTGAACCTTTTGGAGCTGGTGGATGTGCGGTGAATGGGAACACTTGATGGTTTCCTCCAAGGAGAGTAACGGCAGTGTCTGGGCACACATTGGAACATGACATTTTGGCCTCTTCTGTACTTCAAAGTTGCACTGGCAGAGCTCTCCTTTTATAATCCTGGATTTTGTTTTATCTGTTTGCTCTTTCTCTCCTGCAGAACCATTCCCTTATCTTGTAGGTAACTCATTTTAAATCGGTCCTTTGACAAGACTAAACTAGTAATGGAGGAACATTATCAACAGAGTCAGATATTGGGTGACTGATAAATGGAGCCTCAGCCAGTGTGATATAGTTACTAGTAACGACAGGTCTTTCTGTCTACAAGAGTTAAGGGAGAGACATCTGATCCTGCTGAAGGACACTTACCATCCACATCTCTTTCAGGCTGTGATGTATGTTTGATTTGACAACAGAAATGGGATCCCTTAAAAAAGGAACACTTCTTTTTTGAGGACTTTCTCTGATATTGTTTGCTAGTATAGCCTATGCATACATATAAAGTATTACACTGATGAGAAATCCTTACGCACAGTCTAATCAATCAACATCTTATTTTGTAGATGTGTTGAGGAGTTAAGCAGTGAACATCATGGTGTTGATGTAAATCTATTTTGATTGGGAACCTTAAGATAATTTTGCCTCTTAAAATAATTAAAATGATATAATGACTTAACAACAACCTGGGGAAAAAAAAAAAAAGTAACAGTTGATAAAGTCTTTCTATTCCTTTTTATTTTCTACAGAAATGGCAGGATATTATTAAGGAAGTCAAGTTCCTCCAAAAAATAAAACACCCTAACAGTATAGAATACAAAGGCTGCTATTTGCGGGAGCATACAGCATGGGTAAGCATCTGCTGCACTCTTCTCTTGTCTTGGTTAAGGGCACTTTGAAATATCTCCAGCTGGCTTTCAAGAGGCACCTGAACACTTGCATTGCACAGACTCAGCTGAGGGTAGCCCAAGACCTCACAGTTGCTCGGCAAAACTGAGTGTGGTTTTTGGAAGCAAGGTTTAGGGGAATTTTCCCTTTCAATTGCAGAGTAAGGGGGTTGTTTTCCTAGTGTATTTAGCTTGATGGACTGAGTGTTTTAAATGAATAATAATAGTATAATAATATAAATAAGTGTATTCTGAGTTATTAGTATTTCTGTTTAACTAAATTCTACTGTTGTATAGTGTTTACTTCATTGTCGTTGCTGTGTGTGTGTTCAGGTGACAAAAACAACCAGCTGGTTTTATCTCCGGCTGTTATCTCCTAATTCATTCCATACATTTGATTTAAGCAAACAAAACCCACTCTCACACCCCAACTTAAATTTGGGTTATTTGATATTGTGTGCATAAAAATGCCTATGTAGGAATAGATGTTATTGGCTATGCAGAGTAAGCGTTTTGTCAGATAAAAAGTGTAATGTACACCTCTCATAGATGAAGTTTTTGTAGTGTGATATACTCAAGAATTGATATTGTTGAACTAATAGTTGAAATTGTAAGTACTGATCTTGTGTTAGCTTCAATAAATCCATAGGACAAAGTTTTAGTTTCTTTTTTTTTTGCAATCTGACTGGGACAAAATCTTAAGTAAATCCCTAAATAGCCCTTTAATACTCTGATAAGCTTGGTAAGTGCAATTTAACATTGCTGTTAAGTATGTGCATATAAAATAAGATCTGTTATACAATACATAACTGGTTCTGAACATGCTTTTATGCCTTCCTGTACAAGTTTTGTGGGTTGTTATCTTACACAGGAAGGCTGTGCTAATTCCAGTTAGAGCTGTCCTCATAGGAGAGGTCAGTGTGACGGTTCTAGAATGGGGCTTATGTTACAAGCAGTACTTGGTTTGTTATGGCAGTCTGCACTGAATGCACCAGGGAATGTTTCTAGATTTCTCCACAGGAACCTAGAAGACATACATTTACTATCAGAGATTTTCTAACTACTCCTTTGATTTCTTCCCATACAGCTTGTTATGGAATATTGTTTAGGATCAGCATCAGACTTACTAGAAGGTATGTTATGCACATTTACTTGATTGAAAGTCAGGAGTAGAGTGCTGAAACAGGAGGTTACAGCATCAGAGAGTTGTCCTTGAGTGGATAGTTTTATCTGTGGGCAGAGTGTGTGTGAGCAGGTTCACTTTCTCAGGTTCTTGCCTGGCTGTAATGGTTTGTGTCAAACACCAGCTTTCCTAGGGGCCTGATTTCTCCTTGCTTTGTATTATTTTAAAGTTTTCAGTCAGCTTTGTATTTTCCTCTGAGTTTTAGGTTCTCCTGTCATGACAGTTCAAGATTTATTTCTGCAAGCCCTTGCTGTTGATCTTAATGCTTACTAACTGTAGGCCTGTTGACTAAAATAGCACTGCTGCAGTAGTAGGGTTTTGCCAAGATGAGGTCTGTTGTTAAATGGTCATTTTTCTATCAGGCTTCTTGAAGTGAATTTTCTTTGAAGATATATGTGTGGCCAGTCAGTTGTTCATCTCCTTTCCTTGCCAGCAGCGTTTCAGGGCAAAAGGCCGAGCTGCCAGAATCATCTGTATTGCTACAGCTGATTCATGTGTGCATTGTAAAGTTCTAGGATTTGAGATTTAGGTTCATTAACGGAAAATGGAATATTGAGTCTCAAATAGGTGTTTGGGAGGATGGTCACAGAACTGACAGGAAAACAGTTTACAGCTGCAAAGTAGTCTCTTTTGTAGTAAATAGGTGCCGCTTTGCAGTTAGATTACATCTGATAATGGAACGTACACTGTGAACTAATTTTTACATTTGCTTCTCAAACTGAGCATAGTAACAATGACTTTTTAGTGTTTTCTCTCTGTTTATGTTGTTAACAGTACTCACTTGCATGCTGCAAACTGCAGTGTTTTCTTTAATATTGAATTGTAAATAAATTCTTTCCTTAAGTTCATAAAAAGCCATTGCAAGAAGTGGAAATAGCAGCAATTACCCATGGTGCTCTCCAGGGATTAGCATACTTGCATTCTCACAATATGATCCATAGGTAAGTGGCTATACTTTTGCTGTCTCACACACTTAACAGGTAATTTATTTTCTTGATTGTATTCCCTTTGATCCCAAATTCAATATTTGCAAGCAAGAGGTTTTCTTTTTGCTCTGCCCATCTGCTCCCCAACTAGTGATTTATAGTAGACGAATACTCGCAAGCTACATATCTCCATATGCACTGTCTCTTACAGCTGGTGTTCATAATTTGTGCAGAATTGCTTTGAATCTATTAAGCTTTTCAATACTTGTTACGATGCTGATTGTTCCTGAAGCTGTGAATAGCAAGGCAGGCTCAGTTCATCTAACTAGCTTGTGGCAACTGCAAGGCAGAGATTGCTGGGGTGGGGGGAGCACTTGTACCTCAAAAATCGGTTTTATATTAACACACCTGTTGAGAAGTGCACAGTAAGTATGGGATGCAAATGTTCTTTGTGTTTAAAGGGCCTGCTGCATTTTAGTAGGATGGAGGATTTAAATAGTTACATTATTAGGACTTTCTGAAAAGCTTTGGTAAAGGACATGGTTAGTTGAGGTTTTGTTGGACTGTAAATGAAGCTTATCCAGATGTGGCATTAACCTAAAGGTTCAAGATCCTGTATTTGGAGAAAATCTAGTGTGTTTTGTAGTATGTCTTATAGAAGATTTTATATTTTTTGGAGAAGAATAATCCTGACACTTGTATTCTGTAATCAGAGATATCAAGGCAGGAAACATCCTGCTGACAGAGCCAGGACAGGTGAAACTTGCTGACTTTGGGTCTGCCTCCATAGCATCTCCTGCCAACTCATTTGTGGGGACGCCATATTGGTAAGTCAAGAGTTTCAAATATTTCTGTCTTTGTGAAGTGAAAAGATTGTTTCTTGGGTATTTAATACACTTGGGATTTATTGGAGCTAGCTTTGTAATCTTCCAGTTGTGTAGTGATAAAATGGACTTTGCCAAAGATTAAAGAGTAAATAGGCTCCGAGCTCGAGAGGTTGTGAGTTCTTGTATTTAGAGCTCACAACCAGTAATAAAACTATTGTTAGGCTGACTTTGCGTCGTAGAGGTGGGATTGAATCATCTCGAACATATTTTAATCAGTCCCCCCCAGTGCTTTTAACAATTCATATCTTCTCACTGCGTCTGGTGGTTGAAATAACTGAAGTGTTTTTTCTTCCATAGGAAAGGCCAGGTTCATTGACCAAAACCCTTTGCAGATCCCTTGTATGCTTTTGATCTCTTACACCTAATCTGTGGTGTTTACACAACGGCATGCTCCAGTTATTTCACCAGAATTGGCCAGCCAGCTAAATTGTTGTGGGAGGGCAAAAAGCTGGTGGTGCTCAAGGATGGAGAACTGAGCAAAGCACAGGAGAACAGCACATAGCCTCCCCACAGGCTTATGCTAGTGTGGGTGCCTGGTCTTTGTTCGCAGTATTCCGTTTCCATGCCTGATACCTTGGGGAATGATTTGCTTATGGTAGCTGAGATCAGTGAAGCAGCCTGCTTCATTGGAATACTGATGCTGATACAATGTGTGCCATTGCCCAGAATTTTATGAGCATCAATTTCCTTCTCTTAGGATGGCCCCAGAAGTGATTTTAGCCATGGATGAAGGGCAGTATGATGGCAAAGTAGATGTTTGGTCTCTTGGAATTACCTGTATTGAGTTAGGTAAGTTATTTTGTTTGAAAAGATTATAAAATGTAGTTATTTAATGCCTAGAACTTATTCAGCTGAATCACAGTGCAGAAGATCTCTGCTTGTGTCCTTGTCCTGGTTTCTCTGGGACTTAAGTTTTAGAGAAAAGGGCTAAATGTGATCTCTAGAATTGAAGTCCCCAATGTGATGTTCATTGAACTGGTGTTTTCATTACCTGAAGAAAGAGTTATGTAGATAAAGAAAATAGCCAAACAGTATCACTAAAGGTGTTCACAGTCTGTGAGAGAGGCAGTTCTGAACTGAAAACTAGTCTGTTTTCTGAACTGCTTTAGAAATGAACCATTAAAAGTACCAGTGTGAAAATCTACTTAATGATAGAAGCTGATACTGTTTGCATGAAAATCTAAAATACAGTCCTGCAACAATGAAGGTTTGGATCAGGGGACAGCTTCAAAGCTATATTCAGTGTGTGTTATCACTTGTGAATGGATTTGGCTGGGAAATCTCTGAGTTGTTTTAAGGAAAAGGTACAGACTAATCCAGTTTTGAAGTGAAAACCTATAAATCAATCCCCAAAGAAATGATGGCGTCACCATTAGAACAGACTCCTTAAAGACTCCTTAAAGGTTTTAAAGACCCATGTTAGTATGGCATTCTATTTAAAAACATGCAGTATTGGAACAAAAATACGCTCACTGAAGCACAGCACTGCTCAGGGTCCAGTCAGGATCCAGCTCTCTGGAAGCGCTTAGCTGTAAGTTTTACTGGGGATGGTGAGGTTTCACCTGAGGCTGTCCTACCATCCTTGTCAGATCTCATTGTTCATACTCCAAACAAACTTTGGTGGAGGAGCAGCAGCGAGAGCTCTCAGGAACACGTTAATCCATGTGAACTGCACAGTTCAGCTGAAAGTGCTGTCTGGCATTCCAAACTGTCAACTTCATTTTCTTCCAGGACGTGAAATAGATTCTTTCTACAGAACAGAGATTATTTTTTTGGGGGTTGCCAATATAAAGCTAGTTGAAGGGGTGTGACTGTCATGACAGAATCCTGCTCCGAGTGTGGAGTAAGGAGACTTGGCTGGCTGCAGTGCTCCAGGAATGCAGTGAGCTCATGGCCACCACACCCCCGGGAGCCTTCCTGCAAGCTGCATGTTTGCAGTATGAAGTGTTGGGCTTCTTCTATGGCTTCTTAGTGTAGTGGGAGGTAAGGCTAGGTCAGCACGGTAGAGCATTGGAGGCTGGCCGGTGTGGTTGTCTCAGTTGGGATGGTTTGAATAAGCATGGGAGGAAAGCAGGAAAAGGGGATGGCTGGTAGTCTTCTCAAATGATCACTTAGTCGTAGAAATGGCTTCATTGAGGGCTCAGTTTCAGTGTTTCCCGAAGGTTTCTGTTTTATTCAGGTGAGTTAAGAGGAGAAAAACCGGGGAGAGCAGTCAGTTAAGATGAAAATAGTTTAAGGGGTCAGTTAAGAGAGTTTAATGGATAATCAGCCTGATCCTTGATGGCAGCAACTGGTTATCTGACAGACTACAGAAGGTAAAGTGCTACATTTGAGGAAAGGCTTAACTCCACAATTTGCCCATTCTGGGGAATTTGTAGGGCTTTGTCCGTGTTGCGATAGTGATGACTGAACTGTGATCTCTGATACATAGCTTACTGCTACTCTGCAACTCAAAACTGAACAGCAAAATCAGAAAACAAGCATTATTTTTCCTTGTTTGGGGTTTTTTTTAGGTAGGAAAAGTTTTCTGTTGCATTTTTCACTCGTGTAGGAATGGCCTTGTGGCTTGACCAGCTCCTCTGGAATGTTTATGGCAAGGCTGAGCTTTATAGGTTTACCCCATAAACATTCTGATGAAGCTTCAGTTTTGTTGTTCCAGTGAGATCATCTCCTTCCTCATTAAGCTTTCATGCTGTGTCAGTCTATAAGAGTAACACAAGCTTGAAAGGGAGAGAAGAGCCAAAGAGAATGCAACTCTCAAAATAGTATAAAGAGTTGGCCTGTTACTGACTTCCTGCCCATGTGCTTAGTCAGTTAAGTGTGATTTGATGGTTCTTGTTACCAGCTTTTTCTTCATCACTGCTGTCCTAGAACTAAATATTTGCTAGCTTTTTAGCAACTGTAGTTAAAAAAAGGGAGGGGGGGCAATGAAACCAGGAATGTGTAGTGGCTAAACACCGACTACAGAGCTTTCTGTTAACTTACTCCTATTTTAGTACATTAAAATGAGTCAGAGAACTGAACTATGATAAACCACGTAATTTAAAAGCTTGAGAGGATAAGGCATTTGATCTTCAAAGTGCTTTCATCTTCTGCAATGGTGTAGGACATATGCCAACATATCTGTCTGATTGCAGGGTAGGGTTGGTTTGGGGTTCCATGTTCAGGCAATAGTGATTCTGCTGATGTGGTTTTCTTTTTAAAGGGATGTAAACTAAAATAAAGAGCAAAACTATGAGACTATCTCCCTGTATAAAAACTATTTTCTTTTGTGTGTAGCGGAAAGGAAGCCTCCTTTGTTTAATATGAACGCAATGAGTGCCTTATATCACATAGCGCAGAATGAATCCCCTACACTACAGTCTAATGAATGGTGAGTATTACTGAGGGAGGAATGTTGCAGGGAATTGCTGTAAATGGAGTGCTTTGTCATGCTGAGTTCTTGAAATGGCTGGATTCCTGTTGGGAGGATGTGAGCTGGAAGGTTCTTATTTGGTTCACTATACATTTTGTATGCAAAACTGACCCATCACTAAATACACATTTTGAGACTCTAGAGTGTGGTAGAAACCGGACACGTCACTGGGAGTTCCTGTAAGAAATTCGGTTCATGGGTCAGTAAAGTTTTGAAGTTCCCAAGTGAGCCAAAAATGTGGGGTTTAGTGTTGTTTTATCACAAACCACACTGTCAATGCTTAAATTTTGTTGAAGATGAAGACACTGCTTGTGCGTGGCAAGTCTCTGTCGCATAAGCTGCAGAAGAATAAAGCACGTGTTGTGCCTCCGAGCCCCAAAGCTGTCTTTTGAAACAGCAAACACAGTAAACTGGTTTCAGAAATTAAAAAGTCCTTAATTGTGGTTTTCTGAGCCACAGTCCTGGGCCTCTAACATCATACATTGTACCTGATTTTTAGATGACTTTTTGCTACTTCTGAGATTTTTCTGTTGAGGCTATTTCACACCCTGGTGCTTGATACAACATTCAGCTCCTTTTATGCATTTTGTTTCTTCTGACCAAAAAATGCAGTAATTTAATTTACTGGAAAAATTGGAGTAGCCCCCCTCCCCGCCGCCATTACATCATGGGGGCAGTGGGGGAGGAAGTAAAGCAAACCTGTACAACCGATGTGCTGCTGTTTTCAGGGCATAGAATAATAGAACAGTTAGGGTTGGAAAGGGCCTTAAGATCATCCAGTTCCAACCCCCTGCCATGGGCAGGGACACCTCACACTAAACCATGCCACCCAAGGCTCTGTCTAACCCGGCCTTGAACACTGCCAGCGATGGAGCATTCACAACTTCCCTGGGCAACCCATTCCAGTGCCTCACCACCCTTACAGCCAATAATTTCTTCCTCATACCCAGTCTAAACTTCCCCTGTTTATGTTTGAACCCATTACCCCTTGTCCTGTCACTACAGTCCCTAATAATCCTGCCCTGCTGAAAGCCTGTGTGCAGAGGGGAAAAAAGGGCAAAATACAGGGGTTTTTACCTTGCAGAATGAGAGAAGTTAGTAAACAAATCATGACCTTAAGTCTTACTTGTGACAGATTGCATAGTTGTGTCTGAGGGGCTGGTGGCATTCAGGAATCGTGTGTTAATACAGCCAGTGGATGAAACACCAGCACACAGAGGTGGAACAGGGCAGAGGCTCTGATTAGACCATGAAGAGTTTGTGCAATACAGAATTGGCCAGGTTTGGTGCTCACACTGAGCTACAGAGGTATCTGCCTGTACATGGAAATATCCTTCTTCTGGAATTTGTTCTTAAGCTTGAACATTTTGTCTGGAAGCTGAGGTTAAAGGGCTCTACATGCTAATGGTGGACTTTGGTTTGACCAGGGGTGTCAGAGGCTGTAGTATGAAGTATGGGGTCTGTGTGGTTTCTCTGCACTGTTTTTCTGCTAGGGACACTCAGATGTTCCCTGCCCATTGCAGGGGAGTTGGAACTAGATCATCTTTAAGCTCCCTTCCAAGCCAAATGAGTCTGAATATCTGGATTCCTTAAGGAATGAAACTGAGTCGTTAACTCAGATGGGTTTTTTTCTTTTCCTTTTTTCTTGCCACAGGTCTGATTATTTTCGAAACTTCGTAGATTCTTGCCTCCAGAAAATTCCTCAAGACAGGCCTACATCAGAGGAGCTTCTGAAGGTTGGCTTCCTTGTCCTCTTTGTTTTCCACATAGTATTAAAAGGGGCCATGCCCTATGATGTTCTTCTGTCTCGCCTGCTGTACTAGGCTATGGTTAATGATGCGTTCTCTGCCTGTTACCATTATTACCTTTGAGCTGAGGGAGCTGTGGAGGGTACTGAGCCAGCTGTCCTAGCTTCATTTTTCCCTTTTCAGTGTCTAGGGCAGTTCCCTAAGTGACACTCCAAGCCAGCCTTATTCTCATAAAAGGACACCCATCAAGTGACACTGAATGACCATCAACTTGTCAAGAGTTGCAGTTTAAGCTCAGTCTATGCTTCCAGTGACTATAATTAATCCTGACAGAGCTGCCATGCATTAGTTAACAAATACCTTTCGTTATTTCCCTCTATTCTGTGTATATATATGCACACCAACCCCCCCCCCCAAGGCTTTTTATCCTCTCCCATCACCTATATGCTTTATACGTAGGACTGAAATCTGCTGTTCTAATGGTATCCCTGGGGGAAAGGGAGCAGGGGAAAAGCAGGTTTTTTTGTCCCCATACTTTTTCTTGACATGATTAAACCTCAGCTTTCTGCAGGTTTCTTGCTTTATTTCTTACTTTGGTTTCCATTTGTGCTCCTGTGTGCTGCAGACACTTGGTTTTCCTTGCTTTAGTCTGGAAACAAAGCCAACCTTGCTAAAAGCTGACGTGTTCCTAAGTGAACGCAACTCGCATAGAAGTTGGGTGTTAGAGCTGCTTTATTGTAGGTGGGACTTTGATGGATTTCCTTTGTGGCATCAGGTGGCATTCAGGATTCTGCTAACTTGTCACTCTTTTTACTGCGCTCGTGACATAATTTGGGGGTTTCTTTATTTTAATCCTGGCCGTGTTTCTGCTCAGTGTTGCTCTGAAGGAAAATGGATGCTATTTATGAAGGTTTTATCATCCCCTTTTTTGCATGTTTTTACTGAAATGGTTCAGGGGACTTTTGCCTCTTCAAAAAAGAAAGCCTGTATTCAGAAAGTAAATGCAATTATCCAGGAACGGGTTCGGTGTGGGAGTGCAGTCCTGCCATTTCAGAACCCTGCAGATTGGTTTTATTTTGAGCAGTGCACTGCAATTAAAGAGAACACTGATGGAAATTAAACGTTTGTGAATGTATTCCTTCCATATCTATAGTCTGAAACAGCTGCATCCCACTTTACAGGGACAGGTAGCGAATGTGACATGATGGAAATGGCAATGCAGTCCTCCAGAGGAACAAAATGAAACTAGTGGTGGTGTTACTAATGACTCATGCTTTCACAGCACATTTCAGCTGGAGCCTGCAAAAGGTGCTTCTGGCATACATAGACAGGAATTGTTTTACCTATTGGCAAAGTGCAGCCACCTTTGCAGTGCAATGCAGTGAATATCTCCCAAAAAAGAACATAATAGGGCTAACTGTTCTTCTAGGACTGAGCTTGAGGTTCACAGCCTATTTTATGACTCAGAGCTGTGTGCTGAGTGTTTGATTCTCAAGCTTTTCTAAACAAGGAAAAGGTTTTATAGTGAGAGTTAGCTGATGAGTTGATTAACATTTGGTTAGAGGTACTAACCAGCTTAACACCTTCAGCACCGATACGTTATTTGTTGCTCTTCCCTCTTTAAACCACAAGTAGAGAACATTTCTAAATACCCCGATACCCAAAGGAGTCCAGGTTTAAACTAAACCTGTTTTCATGATATGTGAAGTACCATTTCTGGGTTTTTTTTCCACATCTTTCCTTTTTGGTGGACATCTCCCATCAGAAAGCAATCACCATGAAATCTGTGTGGATTGTGAAGTCTGCAGATAGTGCCAGCATAAGCTGCAGAGATCTTCTCCTGTGCAGGGAAGAGGGCTAACAAACCCAGATAGAATTCATGATTGTATCCTCAAAGCGTGTGTACTGGAGGCATAAGAGGTCACTCACCTATCTGTGTGTCCTACAGCATATGTTTGTTCTTCGGGAGCGGCCCGAAACAGTGTTAATAGACTTGATTCAGAGAACAAAGGATGCGGTGAGAGAACTGGACAACCTGCAGTATCGTAAAATGAAGAAGCTCCTTTTCCAGGAGGCACACAATGGCCCCGCAGTTGAAACGCAGGAGGAGGAGGAGGTGAGAGAAGCTTTGGGTTTCATCACTGAACCAGGGAATGATGCTGTCGTTCAAATAACCGCAACTCAGATACTGCTAAAACCAATGGAGGCTGTTTACACACCTGGCTGTAAACTGTCTCTTCCTCTCTGTGCTTGGAATAAAGCTACCTCAAGGCACAAACACGGACAAACAGGGTAGATGCTTCATGCTGGCAGGAAGCTGTGCCATGTATTCATGCTTGAGCAGTTAGCTTCCAGTTCCATAAATCCCAGCTTTTTTTGCCTGTTTATAAGGCTTCATGAGGACTCTTTTAGCACCTAGTTAAACCTCTATTTTGATCGTTTGTACAAGGCCCTTAACAGTCCTCTAGTTTTGACTGGAGAATGTTGTTCTAAGACTTAGAAATTTGTACTTGATTTAAAAGGAAAAGGGATAAAAAACAGCAGTCAAGGAAATCAGTCTGGTTTTGGGTTGCAAACTGCAGTCACCATGCAGAAATTGAGACTCTGGACTGTAGTTCTCATGTACAGAAAAACTGTGTGAGATGCAGGGTCCCAGCTGAGCGCTTAGGTGATGCTGGTGTCAGAAGGGTTTCTGGTGACATGCTGTTGCTGATACATGATCGAGTTCAGCTTGTTAACAGGCTCTGTGTTGAAAAGAATCTGACATCAGCCAGTTAATCCTGACAAGGCTGATTCCGTCTCTCCCCTGCATCCCACAAGAGAAATGTTTCATGGCAATGCCCAGAGGGTGGGAACTGCCATGATGTGTCAGGTAGATGCCTTTAGGAAGAAATGGATTGAACATTTCATTTGGTCATGTCCATAGATACAACTGTGATGGGTTTTGACTTCTCTTAATAATTCCTATCTCCTAGGAACAAGATCACGGTGTCGGCAGGACAGGAACAGTGAATAGTGTTGGAAGTAATCAGTCCATTCCTAGCATGTCTATCAGTGCCAGTAGCCAAAGCAGTAGTGTTAACAGTCTTCCAGATGCCTCGGATGATAAGAGCGAGCTGGATATGATGGAGGGGGACCACACCGTGATGTCAAATAGCTCTGTCATTCATTTAAAGCCGGTAAGCGCTGGATTTATACCGGATAACTTTGAAGGTGTAAAACAGGGAGTGGATTTGGTTGGCACAATGACCAAAAGTTCAGTGTTTCCTATCCAGGTCATTATCTTCAGGTTATAATGTTGTGCCCCAAATACGTTAATGTGCACTGGGAACTTTGGAAGGTTACTGTAAAAATAATTTCTTTCTGTTGATTCACTAACAGTTATTTTACTAACTGAACTGTTTCAAAAGCAGTTTGTTTTACTTGGGAGGAGTTGCAATGTCAGGTTGTGAATAGGTTTATTTAGTGGATGCTTCCAGAGTACTGCTTCATGGGCTAAAAGGATGAGTTCCCCCTTTTTACATCCTAGTTAGTGGATTCTTAAATACAGAACCCAGAGCAGTGGCTGAAATCTGTTCCTGGAGCACCCAGTTTTGCAGCACTTGATTCAAATATGTGGATGCATGGAAAAAGAAACACAGCACTCTGGCCATGGCAAGGTGTGAAACCACTTCTCCTGCTTCAACTCTGCCCAGTGAAGGACAAACTGGGGAGCTTCCCTCTGATCTATACTGCTCCTTCTTTGGAGGGGTTATCACACTGTTCTCAAAGCAGTAATGTTCCCTCAGCTAATGATAGGTGTGGTTAGAATGTTTTGTTCTTTGCCCAGATATGCACCAAAGACACAGGTATTTCCTTGGGGAGTTAATTACTGTATCATATCTAACTACTAATCGCTCTGTGATGAATGACAAACCCAAAATAAGAGTGTGGAATACACCGTGACAAATCCTAAAATTTCCTTTGAGGTATATTTCTGTAGTGGGTGTAGTGAAAATCTTCCTCTGTCTTTCAGGGTTATAGACATTCTGGTTTTGTCTTTCAGGCTTGATATCATCTACTTTATAGCTTTAATGTTTTGTTGAAGTCAACTAACTTTTCAGTTTTACAGTCATCTTTCTCTTTTTCAGCTTTAACTAATCATTTTCCTCTTGGTACGAGAAATGCACAATGAAACTCCCAAAAGCAGAGATCCTAGATCAGAGCTCTTGATACACTCTATTCCTTCATCCAGCTTATTGGCGGGAGAATCTTTCAGGGCTGATGAATGTAAAATGGTTTTTCTTCCTTTTAGTTGTCTTTTGAACCAAACCCAAGTAAAAATCTTGATTAACACAGCTTCTCTTTATTCTCTCACAGTTACTATTTGCTGATAAGGAGGAGGAAAACTACAGAGAGGAATCAGATCCTCGAACAAGGGCATCAGAACCCCAGTCTCCTCCCCAAGTATCTCGCCACAAGTCTCATTATCGCAACCGAGAGCACTTTGCTACTATACGCACAGCATCGCTGGTACGTGAAGGTGGTGGTTTGGATGAAGTTGTAGGGGAAGGGACACATTTGAATGTAGCTCAGTGACACTAGTAGAGCTGTTAGGATTTCATCAGAATATGAGCTATCCACATTGACAGAGACATTGTCACTGAAACACTTGAATGTAAGTTAATAAAAGCTTAAATGTGACACCTGGGCAAATGTAATTTGTGCATATTAGAGATTTTTCAAACCCAGGAAACAGTTTATAATAATAAGCTGGCTGTTCTTTTCATGTGCATATTATGTGTATTTGTATGTGTGTATATATATATATATGCACCCTTATTGCAGTTGGCTAAAAGACATTATTTAGTATCAGCTTTGTAACAATTGTACAGTTTTTCTGCTGGCGCCCAGCAGAGCTTATCTTCCACAGCAGAATTCGGTTCTGAATCTGCTCTGCTGCCATTAGGATGTGTGCTTTTCTTTACAACAAAATCATATTTCTATCCTGAATAGCTTTCTTTTGTGGTTTGAAGACTGCTGAAAAGCAGATTAAGCAGCATTAACTTACTTTGGCCTGATGTGGTTATCTTCCTAGGTGACAAGGCAAATGCAGGAACATGAACAAGACTCGGAACTCCGAGAGCAGATGTCTGGCTATAAACGTATGAGACGGCAACACCAGAAGCAACTGATGGCATTAGAGAATAAACTGAAGGCAGAGATGGATGAGCATCGCCTCAGGTTGGACAAAGATCTTGAAACACAGCGTAACAATTTTGCTGCAGAAATGGAAAAGCTCATTAAAAAGCACCAAGCAGCCATGGAGAAGGAGGTAGGAGATCATGGTTTAGCAGACCAGTCCGTATTGTTAATGGCATTGAATTGTCCACTGCTTCTCATTGATGAGAGATGCTATTGTAGACTCTTACATGTCTGTTTTCAGGAGCCAAGCAAATTGCTAATTACAAAAAGGCTAATACATCACCTCCTTACACTAAGGGGTTTACGTAACTAGAGGAAAGGTATGTCCTTCATCACAGTGCGTTATACTAAATGTTAGTGTATTGACCCCAGAAAAAATACTGTGAGGGTTTTCCTTTCTTTTGCCATGCATATGCTGCCAATAACTGACTGCCATCAAGTGTTCTGGAGGCAGATCAGCCTGCAGAGAAATGTGCCAGCTACACTTAAATGTTCACTGTTGAATTGCTTATGGATATGGGATTTTTTATGGTTTTAAATAATTGATAATGAAGTGGTGCTGCCTACAGCAGTTATTATTGATTCTCTGTTCATCTTGGATCTCTCAGTGGAGGGCTAAGGATATAGTTTATCATAAGGTGTTGACTTTGTTAGGCAGGACTAGCTGAACAGTAGGGCTGAGGAAATGAAGCACTGAAAAGAGGACTCCTGCCGGGTGTGTTGATGGGGGGTTGGAATGAGAAGAGAGTGAGGGCAAGCTCCTGAGGCTCGTGCTTATTCAGAGTCATGGTGAGTATCGTGGTGACTGTACCAAGAGTTCTGGGTCTTGGGCTGAAATGGAACATGAGCTGTAAGGACGCAAACTGATTTGCTGCCGGATTTGCTGTAGGCTAAAGTGATGGCCAATGAAGAAAAGAAATTTCAACAGCATATTCAGGCCCAACAGAAAAAAGAATTGAACAGTTTCCTGGAATCCCAGAAGAGAGAATATAAACTCCGTAAAGAGCAGCTGAAAGAGGTAACTCATCTGTAATGGGAAATGTGAATGTAGTGCAGTGTATGATGTGGTGTGAGAGCCAGTCAGGGAGAAAAGTGACACTGTGCACAAGAGGTCTTTCACTGGATTGCTGCAAGTTCTGCATTTCATGAGCAGAGTCCTGTACATGTGTTTGTTGAGCTCTTTGACCTTAGACTTAGAGGGTTTATTCATACATTGGCGCCTTCACATTCATCTTGTGAAAGTACAGCCTTCTCCATTGTTTAATATTCCTTTTTAGCCAGAAACATGCAAAGTTGGCAATCCTAAGGAACCAAAAAGGTGGAAAGGTCATGAGCATTTTTCTCATACCTTTTTGCTGCAGATATTGACCATGCACCCCAGCAGTTAATGAAGCTTCTTATCACTTAATGATGTGTCTGTAGCAGCAGGAAGAAAACAAAACAGTAAAGAAAACCTGCAGATACTCTGGGCTTTTTTTAAAGGATATTTTTTATATAGATATTTTTATATTTATTATATTTATATATATTATATATATTTATAAATATATATTTATTATATTTATTTATATATAATATATTATATATATTTATATTTATAGATATTTTTATATAGATATTTTTTAAATATCTATAAAACACTATTTCATTTTAATGGAGAAAGCTGTGTAATAGTTTGAAAATCAGCTTATTGTGGTGAAAAATCATGACCCTTGTGAGAGGCGGAGAAACTGTAGAATCAAACTTCCTGATTCTTTTTGTGGAGTGGTTGAAACCCTAAGCACTATAAATAATTCTTTTGAAAGAACCATTTAATGCTTAACCATCAACTTGTGTGACGCGACTTAGGAGCTTGCTCCAAAGGGGGAATATTCCCAAACATAGACATTTCCCAGGAGGGAAAAAAAGAGGCTAAAGAGCAGCAGAGCCAAGAAAGATCTAACAAAAACTATAGTAAAGTGGGCTTTTTGTAATAACATCGAGTCTTTTTCTGAGTGGGCAGGAGATCACAGAGCACCAAGAAGCACTGGTGAAACACAGAGCACTTCTATCTGATGTTGAAGTTGAGATGTATCACGACAAGCCTAGTTACTATAGGGGCACCTCTAGTATGCAGTTCAAGCAAGCAGAGTCTTCTGCCAAAGATGCTTCAAGTTATGTGTTGTATTTAGTACAAATGTGCCAACTGTGGCCTTAAGCTTCACCTGTGAACTTCTTTATATTGTTTATGTAAGTTGTGGTGGCTCTGCCTTGATGAGTTACTTGTAAAATGTGTATGAGTTCTATCAAGCAAGAGAAACGTTTTCTAATGTGCTTCATGGCTGGGGTTTGACCAACAGGATGACAACACTTTGCTTCTCCTCTCAGTCCTTTGGGAGCCTGTAAAAACATATGTCAGGCTCCAATTGTCTTTGTTTTCAGTGGCAAACCATCACTTTTACATTTTGAGCTAATGTACATGTCTGGCAAGTATGGACATGAACCTGCAGTTTGGCCAGCTAAAATGGCCAGTTCAGAAAACAAGTTGTAGTTAAGTTTGGTTCCCTGTGAATTGTCTCCTGGTGCTCCCTTAGATCTGTGATAGGATGCATTTTGCAAGGCTGGGATGGTACAAGGTGGAATGGCTTTGAAATGCATTTTATTAGGCAGGTCTGTCCAGTTGTTCAGGGCCAAGGAGCCTCAGGTGACTATTCCACAATTAATTACCTTGCTGTTATCAGGAGCTGAATGAAAACCAGAGCACTCCAAAGAAGGAGAAGCAGGAGTGGCTCTCCAAGCAGAAGGAGAACATCCAACATTTCCAGGCAGAGGAAGAAGCCAACTTACTGAGGCGTCAGAGGCAGTACTTGGAGCTGGAGTGTCGCCGCTTTAAGAGACGGATGCTTCTTGGCCGCCACAATCTGGAGCAGGACCTGGTTCGGGAGGTAAGAGAATAGGCAGAGATGAGACCTGGAACCACCCGTGTGAAATGTGTCTCACAGGAGCACCTGCAGTCCAACTTGAGTCTCTCTGGAGTGTTAATTGCCACATCTAAAGTGGTTTTGGTAAAATAATGGTTGTGTTCTGCAACATTGTCTGGTCATCACAGAACGGTTTGGGACCTTAAAGCTCACCTAGTTCCAATCCCCTGCCATAGGCAGGGACACCTTCCCCTACACCAGGTTGCTCAAAGCCCCCTTGTGGCGTTTAGGGAACCATGTGGAATGAAATGGTTCAGAATAGTGTCCTATTGTGGGAGAATTGTTGGATCCAAGAAGTCAGCAGTTATGGTGCTTTCTGTGCTTACTGTGAATGCTGTTGAGCATCTACAGCAGGAAGCAGAAAAGGGAAATGAGGAAGGAAAAATGACCATTGGCAGTGCTGTCTGCTTCTGATAAGACACAAAAACTCTGTGCTCTGTCCCCAAATGCCTTGGCAAGAGAGAAATGTCCTTGTGAACAAAGTGAAATGTCACATTGTGAGCAGAAATCCAAGTAAGTATGGAGAATCTAATAATTCCCTCTGTCCTCCTGGTAGGAGTTAAACAAAAGGCAGACACAGAAGGACCTGGAGCATGCCATGCTGCTGCGTCAGCACGAGTCCATGCAGGAGCTGGAGTTCCGCCATCTCAGTACCATCCAGAAGATGCGCTGTGAGCTGATCCGGCTCCAGCACCAGACCGAGCTCACCAACCAGCTGGAATACAACAAGCGCCGGGAGCGGGAGCTGAGGCGTAAGCACGTCATGGAGGTCCGGCAGCAGCCCAAGAGCCTGAAGGTACTACATGATGCAGGAGCTCTGGGCCTGAGCTGCTGGTGGTAGTGAAGTGGTACATTGCAGCTCAGGTCTTATTTGCTGTGTGTGCAGGTTCAAGGTATTTTGAAGCTCATTAATTCAAAGAGGTGTCTCATTCCATAATGAATACCTTATTTAAAAAGGGATGTATCTGTCAAGTTGTGTAACTGCCAGGGTGCAGCTGCAGCCCTCCAAGTACCACATGTATGAACCATAGCAATGGTGGCCAGGATTGCAGTGAATTATAGGCAAGCCATAGCAGCACTATTCCTTCATCTGATTTAAAAAGCTGTGGTTCTCAGCAGTGTGCCTTCCTTTCTGAGGTAGTTTAAAATGCATTTAATCTTTGCAGTGCCCTTGTTTTCCCCCCTCTTTCTCTGACACTATTTTCCGATCCTCTTCTCCCACCATTTACAAGAATAAAATCTATTTAAAACCAAACAAACAGAAAAGCTTCGTGTTGCTGCATGCACCAAAATGCACTGCACTATCAGACTTGGCTAACCCACCTTGTATTGTTTTAGATAAAGGCTGGTATGTTAGCAAGTGTGGGGGGAAAAGAGAGACATCAACTGCAGTGTCCTCAGGAAGGTCCTAGCACTGACCTTTGCTGTGCTCTCATGGGTTTCTCATGCTGCCCTTGTAGCTGCGGTGGCAGACCAGAACTGTAAGGCCTCTGTAATTGAGGCTTTAGTGTTTTCATTGTAAGCCTTCACTTCATCCAAAGGAGTCCAGTGGTTTATTCTGAAGTGTCTGAGAAGGGAGTATAAGGCCTTTCACAAAGCTGCCTGGTACATTTCCTTTGAGGAGGCAGACTTCTTCTCTCCACCCAGTGTTCAGCTGTGCCAGTAACAAAATGAGTGTATGGCATACTGAGCATGGGGTTTCTTTGTTGTTCTAGGTCTTTCCTCTTCGTGATATTTCCCATCTGACTTAGTTTTCACCATCTGCAAGTTATCTTCTCACAGAGAAAATAACCAACTTGAAAATAGAACTTCAGAAGGAAAAAAAACCCTCACCACCTGATTTGTCAATATTAGAATGATATTAAGTAGTGAAAACCTGGCTTGTGAGAACAAGGGACCATCTGATGGCTGTTGAGAATCTCCAAGGATATAGTGTATAAATAGCTGATGACTTCACAGGGAAGCTGTGCTGCACTCTGAGCTGAATAAAACTGAAGCAGCTGTATTAGGCTGATCCTTCTGAGATTAGCATGAATGAGTTCTGCCTCCCCAAGGTGATGCGGTGCAAACACGAGTGGGCAGCGTGTCCGTTCTCCCTCCCTGGCTGGCAGTTGGGACAGCAGGATCTGCAGTCCCTGTGGGCTGCAGAGGCTTGGCTCTCACCTCTGCACACTCTTCAGTCCCTTCCCTTTTCCAGTGAGGGCAGGGCTGAGTGTTTTTAGGAAGCATGGAAAGCTTGCGCTTTGCTTTGCATGGCTGTTTTGCGATTAGCAAAGGATTTCAGGCTTGAGCTGTCAATCCAGCACCTTTGCATGCACACAGTGCTAATAATGCAGCCTGCTGGACAAGCGTTCAGTTTGGAGCACAATCCCCTCTTTATTGAGGCTGTTCCCTGGTATTATTAACTCCTTCTCTTGCTTCTGACTAATGCAGGCAAGTATTCTTCATTGAATAGATAATTTGACTATTTGTTCATTTTCTCTCTCCAGCAACGTTTTCCCTCAAGGGCACATGTTTCAGGCTCTCCCTTTGTTATTTAGCAAGGTCCTTTGTCCTGAAAGCTGAGCTTTAACGGTCAGTGTCTGTTGCCACTCTCACAGCACCAGAAGGACCCATAACTTGAATTCACCCTTCAGTGCAAACTGCTCTGTTATTATTTGGAGTGTGTTAATTGTGATGCAAATACCCTGTTGCTGGTGTTTCACAATTCTAGGTCAAACTGATCTTGTCAGAAGTCTGACTGGAAATCTTACCCCTCCCTTCTGTTTCCTGTTGTTAAAGCCTTTGGGTTGGAAGCCTGTAAATAGTCTGGTGTCCAAGCAAGACTCCACAGAAAGTGAGGACAAAATAGATTGCAAATATTTTGCTGTGACCAGGTCCCTGACAGGAATGTGTAACCTGCTGAAACTTCCCTTAAGGGCACGGAGGAAACAACCTTAAAGGTTTCCTGGAGGGAAATAACTTCCTGTGAATTTAGAAAGGGTAAAAGTGATGTATTCCTCTCCGTAATACATGTTTTGGTTTGAGTGAAACTCATCTTTGTCCTGTTTTCTGCCTCAGGTTAGCAAAGTGGAATTGTTGGTTTATGCAGCAAAGCATGCTGGTGTCTAAATTGGGCTGGATATATTGTCTGATCCCACTGCATCTTTCTAGGTGGCTACAAGTGCTGTGCTTATCACCTACCCTGCTGAGCCTTGAGTTAGTGCCAGGAGTAGGCAGTGGAGGAGCTGACAGGAGGACGTGCACGTGTATCTGCCTTGCTGGTTCAGAGCCCAGAGCAATTCCAACTTGCACAAGGGACAGGAAAATGGCCCTATGCTCTGTTAGTGCTTTGGGATTTGACCATGGTGGCTGACAGTGAGGACGGCCCAGAGTGGTTTTGTTGTTGATGTTGGGTTTTGCTTGTTTCTTCTTACTGTAGTAAGACCAGCACAATGCTGCTGTTGCTTGTGGTGTGTGTTTTCAAGCATCTAATCTTTCCCAGCCATTTTTTAGTATATTTATAAAAACCAAGCTCTTAATATTAAGGCTTAGAATCCATTTTATCTTCCGTCAAACCCTCAATGGAAAAAGTGTTGCTCTTTTTCCCTGTTCCTTCCCATGCACCAGATCTGCTTCTTTTCATGACATTAAGCGCTGTCCATATGTATGTATCATACAAGCACAGTCATGTGTAAGTATGGCTTTTGGTGCTAATAAATTAGTCCTGTCCCTCAAGAACTTTTTCTTGAAAAGCAACACCCAGGACTGGATCCAGTCCAGTGACAAATGTGAGGCTCTTTGTGCACAGACAGCTGTATTTAGGCTGGAGCTTTGTTATAAAAGTGTCTGTATTGTAATTGTTCCGCACAGTAGCAGTGTCAAAGCAGCTGCAGCAGTAGTCGTTGCCTGTTGTGTATTTTGCTTCCCTCCTTGCACTGTAGATGTGAATATACATTTGTGGATTCTTGAACTCATATCCTTAATGTAATTGTAAATATCCATTTGAATGGATATTTCTCTCATTTGAAACACGCTGGTTTTTTTTTTTTTCTTTGTTTGTGTCCCCTCCATCTTTCCAGTCAAAAGAACTACAGATAAAGAAGCAGTTTCAGGATACATGCAAGATCCAAACCAGGCAGTACAAAGCACTGAGAAACCATCTGCTGGAGACCACGCCAAAGAGTGAACATAAAGCTGTCCTCAAACGGCTCAAGGAGGAGCAGACCCGGAAGCTGGCTATCCTGGCTGAGCAGTATGATCACAGCATTAATGAAATGCTCTCTACACAAGCTGTGAGTCGCCTCTGAGGGATCCAGGGTTCCTCAGCCAAATAGGGATGTTTGCATTTGAACCGATCTGTATCCTGACAGCAGGCTGTCTGCTTCCTTGCTACACGTGCCATACCCTGCACAGTCATTCCTCTGTGTTTAAAAAAAAGCAGCATTCAAGCGCAGAGGAAAGAGGTATTACCCCCTTCAGGCAGGTTCGAGTTGAAGCGGCTGTTGCAGAGATGCAAAGTGATGCATCTGTGTGGCCAGAGGACTGCTTTTGCATGATGTTTGACAACATAAACATCCCTGCTAGGCCATCGTTTAAATAACATGCAGCTTGCTGTCTCAAGTCATTTAGGTTTTGATTTGTCAGTGATACCAACCAAAGCATGTGCCACTGGTGGAAGATGCTCATTGGGTCATGGGGGAGTCCAGAGTTTTGAAACAGTGGTAACAGTGTTGTGAAAGTTCTGTGATTCCTTCTTTAAGAGATGCCTTCTTTAAGAAATGACCCCATGAGCAATGCTTTGTGTCCTTGCTACAACTGAATGTGCAGTTTTCTTTGCACTTCTTGCATATTGCATCCTGCTCACATCGCTCCGTACAACTTTGTGAGGCAGGGTAGCTGGCTTAATTTATGTATGGGAAGGTTGAAAGTTCAGTATCATACTGCTTTTAGGTTTATGTCATCACTTTCTTTTGCCCAAAGTCCTGTATTGGCAGGGGTATGGACTTAAGTCTCCTGTGTACTGGTAATTGGTTAATCCAGTTGAGCAGAGCAAGAGATCTTCTCTTTGTCCCTGACAAAAGGAGAACTGTAGATACTGGCACCTCCAGCAGTCTGGTCTCTGTAGTATGGATCATGGTTCCTGAGGTGCTGCTGCTCATCAGCATCACTTGCCTCAGCTCTGTGGGCTCACTGTCACCAGTCTTTGTCACTATAGGTCCTCTGTTCAGTGAAACGAAGTACAATAGAGACCAATTGTATTGCTAAGAAAACAAAGCGCCATCCCATTCTCTCCCCCTCCCTACAGTCCTACCCCAGAGTGGTTACCCCATAGTGAAATGTCTCTATTGTCTGTCTTTCCCAGCTGCGTTTGGATGAAGCACAGGAAGCAGAGTGCCAGGTTTTGAAGATGCAGCTGCAGCAAGAATTGGAGCTGCTGAATGCGTATCAGAGTAAAATCAAGATGCAGGCAGAGGCCCAGCATGATCGGGAGCTGCGTGATCTTGAGCAGAGGGTATCCCTCCGCCGGGCCCTCCTTGAGCAGAAGGTAAAATGGGCATGTGTGCATCATTAGCACGCTCCATGCTTCAGATCTTAAATTGTACTTAATGCAGAGAGAAAATGCTTTTACCTTGCTGTACGTAGTCACACAAATCATTTGGGTATTTGCCTCTCTGGGATGATAGTTCAGTGACACATAGGCTAAACTTTCTGCCAGCTCAGCCACCCTGTGTGAGCAGCTTCTGGCTGGGATAGAGCTGCTTGGAGCTTGCCAGAGGGAGTCGTACCTCTCCGAGCAGGAGGGAAGGAGAAATGTTCTTTCTGTCTCTGAGCTGCAGATTGCCTTCCCCAGCTCATTGGAGGACAGACAGTAACAACCCAAAGCTAGCAGGGGGGCTTTTGGAGTTTGCATAGTATCAGTAGTAGGTATCTTTGGGGAGGGGGAGAGGAATCTAAAATGTGTTTGAGCCCCTGTGTTTTGTGGTAACATTACCTTTTGGCAGATCTGCTCCATTTGGCAGTCTGTGCAGACCAGGTTGCGGTTTCCCTATGAAATTGTGCTTGTTACGTTTGTTATTCGTCAAACTGAAGTCGCCAGACCCACAGGCATGGGTGACCTCCTGCTCCCTAGATTTCAGCTTGCAGTTGGCTCTGTGTATTAAGGTGTTCCTTCTTGAAGTATGTTTTGATGCGCTGTGCCAGACATATGGTGTGCATAGAAATGTTGAGTGGCCTACACAGACAAGGGGAAGGGTAATTCATCAGTCAGGGAAAGGAAACACACAGTCAGCCTTCCTTCTGCACATTTCCCCCCCTTTGATTTGCCCTGTGGTGCCAGCCATTGCCATTCACGCAGCAGTTCCCAACTTTGCTGATGGCCGATTATTAAATTAGGGCAATTACTCTGTGGCCTCGAGGTTCTTTACACTTAACTTCTCCCAGAGGCTAACAGATGGATGCTGGGTTGATAGAGTCCTTGTCTGCGTAAAACTGCTCCACCTCACGGTCAGCTGAGGAAGCATCCCCAAGAAGACAGTTCAGCCCTAGTTGTCCTTTGGTCTCCTGCAAGGAGGTGGATCTCTGGAAGTAATTGGGTTTGTGAAAACAGAGTTCCCGTGTGGTGCCCACTTGTGTAACAGCTCTTTAGACCCCATCACAAGTTATTTAGCTTCATCCGGAAGAGGACAGCTCCATCATAGCCCTGCGTTTGAGGGTGTATTTCTACTGGGCATGTATTGCCCTCTGGTGGCATGATCTGCCCAGAGCTCTGGGATGAAGGGTCCCACAGAGAGCCTGCTACTGCTCCTTGTCTATGGGAGCAGCATATCTTGTACTGCATGTAGTGTTATGTTAGAAGTTGAAGTGATGCCAGTGACTTAAGGAAATACACATTAACCAGTAATAATGTTGTGTAAGTCTTTTACTGGACCAGGGTTGAAGTCTTGGCGCGTAGAAAGCCCCTGCGGAGCATTTGGTATCAGCAGTGGTGATAGGAAGCTTAGCAGTGCTACTTCATAGATAAAAAATAGATGTAGCATAATATTTTGTGTGTGTTTGTGTCCCTGTATTGCTGTGGGATAGCAAAATATTGGATGGTGCTTCAACTCCCATGGGTTTATTCAGCGATACATGCAGTCCTGGCACATTGCAAGTTGCAAAGTCATGGACCGGCAGTGAGACTGTTTCTTGATGGGGTCACAGTCGCTCAGCAGCAGCTTGAGGGAGAATGCGGGAGCAAATGTAGATGCATCATTCTTTTGTGAGAGTATTTTTCAGAAGGAGGGGTGTTGTTCTGTGTTTGTAAGAATTGAGGGTTGTGATGAGTGTTCTGGTGCGGGTCTCTCCATGCTGTCACCTGGTATTTGCTTGCATGTGCTAACTGAAACTGGCAGCCAAAGAAAGGGCAGGTATGTGCACAAGATGAGTGTCTGAGTTTATATGCACAAATATATACATAGCCTGTGGCAAAGTCAGTCCCTGCTGTTCAATAATAAACCAGATTCCAGACATTAGTGTGTGCCTAGGACTCTGCTTCCTTCTTAGCACAGTTTTCGATGGTGCCCATCACCACAGTAACTCACTAGAGCATACAAGTCTGAGGCTAAGGCGGGAGCAGCCAGCCTCATCAGTGCACAGCCTACAGTGACTGAGGCACTGTACAAGTTATACTCCAATGCTGTGTTGTTTGTGTTGCACCAGTAATGAGCATGTCCCAAGAGAGTCTTTAAACGACCTCAGATGTACTCATTTCCTTCCCACGTGCCTCAGACTCCTCATCTTCAGAGTCCTGCATCCTGAGGTCATTTCTAAGGGATATCATTTTAATGCAATGTGCTAGGCATGTCTTTCTGTGGAGTTCAGTTGCATGAAGTCCTGCATGTTATGTCGTCATAAAGACTGAAAACTGTGAAGTTGTGCTTTATGAAGACACTGAAAAAGGAGGATTCTGCTGAGGCAGCAGGACTGGAAAAAACCAAGTGGAGCATTTTAAAGAGCTAACATTAGAGAAGGCACCTTCTTCCTCTTCTGCCTTTTCCAAGCTAGCTGGCCATAGCGTGACTTTCAGCAGGAGTGAGGAGGGCTGCTCTGTGAAGTCAGTGTCACTCATCCAGCACTAAACCCAGGCAAGCGGATAAGGCCAGTTTCTGCAAGCCCCAAATGGTTCAGGAGATGACTCACGCTGGAGCAGATTGTTTCCGAAATTCCAGATGAAATCACTTTGCATATTCCCTGACTAAGGCAAGAGAGTGCAACGCTCTGCCCAGTACCTTCAGCACAAGATAACACCTCTTGGCCACGTTGCTGCTGACAGCAGGGGAGATGCAGTGAGCTATGCTCAAACTCTTGGCTGCCGCTTTGTACCCATTTGGTCTTTTTCACCAAGGCCAAAAGTAGCTTTTTCAGTGCTGGCAAGAAGATAATGGAGTGATTCTTTGGTTCTCCACCTGACTGCAAAGATTTCAATAAGAAAGGCTTTCATCCCTGCCCGATGGGTGTCAGGAGGCTGTAGCTCCATGATTTCTTTACTTAGAGAGCTGATCCCAGTGCCCCTACCAAAGTACTGTTGGAAAATGATTTGTAACAGTGCTATGGAGAAGAAATAGGAGTTGCCAGTTTGCACATCGCCTAGCTAATAATCTGCTACACAGTTCAAACATTGCTGCTTGCTTTCTTCAGCTGCACACCCTGGAGAAAGTATCAGGGAAATGAAATATGAGAAACCAATTTAGGAAAGGGTTATATAGGAAGCGATAAATATGAGCTAAGGAAGTCTGGCCAGTGAACACTGGAGAGGAAACTGAATGTGGGTTCATACATTGAATCCTGGAGAAAATTGCAGTCACCGTCCAGTCAGATTGAGCTACAAACAGTGAAGGTCACATTAAGCTGTGTTGGCAGGTATTTGACTGCATAGGCACTGTGCTTGGCTGTGTCTGAAGGTGCTTTCCCAGTAGGCTTTTATAGACGCTCTAGATTGCTGCATCTTTAAAGATTAATCTATGTCAGGTTGTTGTTATCAGTGCAAACTTGGGGTTTGCACCTCTGAAGCTTCTGTATTCACCAGGGAACAGGGGCCAAGACCCTTTCACTGATACTCCCTATGCTTTGACTTGTGCAGGTCTACAAGACTTACCCTTTTGCCTTCAGAACAGATTGTGTGTCAGTGGATATCTGATCTAGATCCAGTCTCAGTATAAACACGGGGAGAGAAGGTTCCTGACTAGCCCTTCAGGGACTCGAGGCCATGCCTGCGAAGGGGTCCTGCCGCTACAGACTCTCTCTTCTTTTTTCCTTCCTAGATTGAGGAGGAGATGCTGGCCTTGCAGAACGAGCGTACCGAGCGGATACGAAGCCTGCTGGAGCGTCAAGCTCGCGAGATTGAAGCCTTTGACTCAGAAAGCATGAGGCTAGGTTTTAGTAACATGGTTCTTTCTAATCTCTCCCCCGAGGCGTTCAGCCACAGCTACCCGGGAGCTTCTGGCTGGTCCCACAATCCTACTGGGGGTGCAGGACCTCACTGGGGTCATCCCATGGGTGGCCCACCACAAGCTTGGGGCCATCCAATGCAAGGTGGACCCCAGCCATGGGGTCACCCCTCGGGGCCCATGCAGGGGGTACCTCGAAGTAGTGCTATAGGGGTCCGCAACAGCCCCCAGGCTCTGAGGCGGACAGCTTCTGGGGGACGGACGGAACAGGGCATGAGCAGGAGCACAAGTGTTACTTCACAAATATCCAATGGTTCACACATGTCTTATACATAACTTAAACAATAACTGAGGGTGGCAATTCCACTGGAGCTGTCTGCCAACAGAAACTGCCTACAGACACCAGCCCAGCAGCCTCCTCAGTGCGGTGCTGACGTGTGGAAGCTGGGTGCACATGGAATATTGTATTCATTTTGTAAAGCATTACGTTTTGTGTTTACTAACTGGGATGTCATAGTATTTGGCTGCAGGGTTTTGGGGGGGGGTGGATTTTTGTTTTTGTTGTTGTTTTGTTACTTTTTGGAGGGGTCTTGGGAGGGCATCTGAGAAATATATGCAATTAGTGAGAAGAGTTGGCTGGTGGTCGTCACACTGACAGGAGAGAAGGGCCTCAGACTGCCCTTGTCATGCCATCTGTAGGAAGTCTGAGGGAGAATGGAGACCTCCTCCCATGTCCCTAAATTTCGAACTGCCACCCTGCAAAAACCAGGCGAGCTGCCTTTAAACCAACATCCAGGGGAGGAACAGCTGGATCTTCTGTTCCCTTTTTATTTGTCACTAAATTGGGTAAATCACTAGGGTATTGCCTCTGCCAAGAGGCATTTCCAAATTGATAGGTGAGGAAGAAGGGTGAGAAGAGAGGCCAAGAGACATCAGGGCTCAGCAGGGCCCTTCTACCCAAGTGCCCGCTCCGTGTCGTGTAAGATGTGATGTTCTCTCAGAAGGCCCTGGTCAGCTTCCCCAGAGCTGTGTAGGTAAATCTGGCTGGAGGGAACAGGCTTGGAAGTGTTTGAAATTGAATCCCTGCTTTGGCACTCCCTGACTGTGCTGCTGGTAGCTCAGATGAGGTTGGGCAGAGGAGCATAAGTAGTGCACTTGTACAGCTAATACTGTGACATCTCATTTTAGCTAAGCATCAGAATAATTCTTGGAGCCCAGCGTAGTCCTTTTTGCTCCATTCAGAAATGTTTAGACTTTCAGCCAATCAATCTCAAATGCCAGAGGTATTTTGAAGGATGCCATAGTCACAAAATGCCATCGATCGGGTTTTTCATTATTACACTACATCCACCAATTTATTACCTTTTTGGCTTGTTGCAATTTCCTGTTTACATGTAGAGTGTAGCCAACTGTTTAAATGTTTAGTTGCCACGGTGTACCAGGAGGAGCTGAGCCAATGACTCTTTCCCAGCTGATGACTAACCCACATCACCACTGTAGATCTTGCTGCATGTGAGGCTCCTTTTTATTATTTCCATTGCTGCAATACTTCACAACTCTTACAGTCCCTTGAGATGCTGTGATATTTTGGCAGCACACCATGCGAGAAGGCACTACTTCCAGAGGCTCGTTGGGGCTGCTGTACTACTGAAAGGAAGCAAAGGAGGTTGTGAAATCCATACGGCGATAAAGGGGTCAGGGAGTCTCGTTAACCGAGTCACTTGGTTGCATCGTGTCATCCGTTAGCGCTGGGAACTGGAGATGCCCCTGTGCTCTCGTGCCAGTTCAAGCTCTGGTCAGCCAGCACTGTGGGGTGAGGGGAAAGAGCAGGTAGATGAAGTTTGGCTTGAGGCAAAGGTTTCCGTCTTGGGGGGCTGACCAGCCAGGGTTCTTTGTAAATGTTTTTCCTTGCACACTAATCATCTTGAAGAAAACACTAGCTGCTAACTCTAGGATTTGCCTTTAATATGTTTATAGGGCTCAAAAGCGAGGTTTTCCGAATGTGTTTGTCCATGTGACATATTTATATAGTAACTACTCTAGTGTCTCGCTGCTGTTCAGTACTCGACAGGGCGACATTCTTTCGTTAGCTAAATTAACATCCACTCCCAATCCTTAACTCTCTGCCAGTGTCCGGTGAATCCAACTGGGATTTCTAGGATCTTGACGTAGCATATCACTCGAATCAAAGATGGAAACTCCACCAAAACATGTGTGAGCAGCCCCTTAGTAAGGAGCTTTGTAGTACTAACAGTTGTTGGAAGCCTGGGATGAGGCGGTAGTCCCATGGAGGTGACTGTGGTTGCTCTCCTGGGGCAAGTGGTGACTGTGAATTGTCCTGTTCCTCTGCTATGTTTTTATGTGGAATTGGATGTTTTTGGGGTCATTCTTTTGCATTGCAGTGTTGTTGAAATGCAGCGAAACTGATTTAGAAAAGGTACCTGTGTTTTCCTGGGGTTAGAAAGGCAGGCAAACATGAAATGAAAGGCCAAAATTGCATTGAGGCTTACCATGGGAGTGTAGAGGCCAGAGCATGGTGCTAACACAGCGTTTGGAAGTTCAGCTCCTCTGTCACAAACAGCAGCAGCGGCAGCGGGGACAGGCTGTACCTGCAAGTTCAGTGGGTTCATTCTTTTGCTTCTGTTATGGTTTGAATTTGGTCGAAGTCTCTGGCTTAAATTGAGCTACTTCAACAGAATTCTCTCAACCCATCTCTTTGTGTAATGTTGAGCATGACTGAATGCTGAATCCAAATGATGGCTATCCCATATTGGCTTTTTTTGTATTCAAAAAGAATTGTGTAGTAACCATTTTTACATGTATATCATGTGCAGACCTGGACTATTCCAACAAGTTAATATTTTAATTAAAATAGTTTGCAAAAACTGATTCAGATCAACTGGTCTAAATGTGTGTGTCCCTGTGTGTACGTGGCGGAAGGAAAGCTGTCCCAAACCAGCCTGGTCTCCAGGGGGAGCACCCCATTATGCAGCTGTAGCCAGATGGGTCAGGGTCAGGCTGTGCCTTGGAGGTGTGTGAGGAGGCCCTTGGTGTTGAGAATGTGGATGTATCTTGGGTACGTCTCAGATACATGAGCAACACCACACCAGAGAGATGCAAACACTCTCTCTGAATCAGTTTGCAAACTCTGTTTTTTAAGTTTTTTAAGCCCAAGTGCTCGTTGCAGTCATGCCCTAACTTTAGTTTTAGAAATACTGTAAATTGTGGGAACTACTCCAGTACCTCAGCAGGAGATGTCCTCTGACATCTTTTACCTTCGTATTTTAACACTGGGGAAACTCTTCTGTGTGGACTACTTTGCAAACTTCATTGGGTGTTTTCACTTGACCCCTTGACCGGCTTGACTCCTGAATCTCTTATTCTGTGGTTGTTTTTCTCTCCCCTGTGCAAAGACCTGCAGTTCTGATGTAGTTTAGCCCAGAGATGAAAACAGCAGAGGAGCCAGCATTTTAACCTCTTTCTGATTCAAATTTCTTTTGATTTTAATCAAGATCAGTGAAAGGGACCATGTTTTTCTTGCTTTTCATGGTCCCAGGGAGTAAGCAGCCACCTCTCCCTTCCATGTTATGTGCTTGCTTTCTCAGATGCAGCACTGAAATGGAGGCCACAGCTCTGTTTCACCTGCATTCACTCCAAGCCCAAGAGCTTCAAAGGGGTTGAAGAGCTAAATGTGGTATGATACCAAGCTTGCCACAGAAAATTATCCCCTGCAGCCATTCCTTGCCTGGCTTGTGTCCAGGCTGGCATCGCTCTATATCCCAGCCATCCCTCCCACTCCAGAACATACATTGCACACTAGCTGTAACCTGCACGGGGTGCATCCCGCTCCATCCTGGGATGATGCTGTTCAGTAACACCCCCAGCTTAACGTGCCATTTCTTGAGAGGCAATAAATTGCATTGTACCACTGTCTCCCATTCCTCTGTTGAATACGCACATCTCTCTGGATATATATATATGGTATCTCGTGTATATATTTACTCTGTACGTATGTGTGTGTGGGTGTACGTGCACGCACACCTCACGCTGTGCATTTCTGGCAGGGCACTTCAGCTCTGCTGTTCTATACACTCCTGTTGATGAGCAAAGGCAGCCCCTGCAGCAGGGCTCTTGAGAGTGAGGGCATGAACATCTGCTTCAACACTGCCCTGCTCATTGTAGCTTGCTGTTTCTGGAGCACTGGAGGGTGCGATAGCTGCTGTAAAGGACAGAGGGAGCTCCTAGAGGGTACCAGAAAGTCAGAAGACAGCAGAGAGGAAAACACAATTGTTTAGCAATAGGAGAGCAGTGGAGGTGATGTAAGGATCTGCTGGGGAGGGGGCTGGGGCAGCGCTGAGCTCCCAGTCCCCCCCTGAATCTTGCCATGAAGGATCACAAGTCTTGGCACTTTCTTTTGGCATTCCTGAGTTGAAGCCACAGCTAACTCCAAACACTGTCTACTTTTGTGTGCGTCTAACAGCTGGGGCAGGTTCTGTGGAGGTTCAAAAGAGAAGCTAAATTGGAAGACTTATATATGTGTGTGTACAATATAGACATGTATGTGCACACGCAGGCACTTTAGGTCCATTCCTTATTCTGCTTAGGCACGTGTCTGTGGTTACTTGGTGGCAGAGGACAGTTTTGTTCTCCTCCTGGGTGCTTGCTCTGCATTTCTAGTGAATCTTGCCCTGCTCTCTCTCATAGTAGAGGGGTGAGTGCCATGCTGGACACCACAAGCTCCTCAAGCTGTGAAGATCCTTCTCACCTTCTCCTTTGTTCTCTATAGACCCCATCGTGGTGAGATGTTTGGTAGTTTGGGGATAGATGGTTCTTGCGTATGTCAAGTCACAAATATTCATCCAACTGCAATATTTACCCGGAGGGAAAGCCCAGCCAGCTCAGCAGTGTGCCAGTACGGGCTCTTTGTGCTACCAGAGACTTTGGAGGCAGTTTTCCCCCACATCCCTTTTGGAAGGTCTTGTGTGAGTTCTTTAGGCAAGACTCGGGTTTGGTTGGGACATCCTTACCTTTCACAAGGAGTTGTGTCGTCTTTAGCTGTGGGCAGCGAGCCCAGAGCCACGTGCCAAGGCTGGAGGAGTAGGGCATGCCCGGACAGGGCTGTTGGTTGGTGTCCCTCTGCTGTGTTGGTTTCAGTTTGCACTTCTTTGAGTCAGGTTGGAGTCTGTTGAGAAGCACGTGTGAGGCGCTTCGGAGGGTTGTAGGTAGCTGTTTATAGCCAAAAAAACCCCACCAAAACCCAAGCTGATCGGTCTCGTGGTTGTAGTAAACATCACCCCACCAGGGAACGATGGCAGCAGATAGCCCTGGTTCCTGTTGCACAAGGAGGTTCAGCCAACTGGGGCCGTGACGCTTCTGGCTGCATCCCTGCCCCTTCTCCTGGGGAAGGAGAGGCCTTTGTGAGCTAGAGAGGGACTTGGTAAATCAGGTTTGCTGGCAAACAAGCACCTTAACCACCGAGCTGTGGGTCTTGATACTTGCACTTCACCTGAAGGCTCCTTTTGGAGGGGGAGGAAGGCAGTTTGGTACGCGACGGTTGGCTTTGCACCCTTTCAAACATCCTGAAGCCATGTCCTAGGGAAAAACCAAACCCCACCATCAGTTCCCTCTCTCCTTTGCTTTCTCTGAGTGCACACACTGAGTCCAGGAACCAGAAGGGCCGAGCGTTGTCCCCACGGATGTGAACAAACCCGGGGGGACCTTCGCCCCTCCGGTCCCCTGCCCCGCTCCCCACCCTTGAGTACGGGTACCTCAGAACATGCACAGATTGACTTTTCACTGACAATGAGCTCGAGTTATTGTGAGTGAAAAGAGTTGTAATTACCTGTAAATATGTAGTTAACAAATTGACCTAGTTTCTGTATTTTTTAAGTTTTTGTACTAAAATTTATAGATACAGTTATGTGCCAGCTAGCAAAAAGCTACTATAATTGCCCGTCGTAGTTCAGCATGCATCTAATCCCAAGACTTGTCCAAGTGATGCCGTAAGGAATTGTGCTTAAATATTGTGAGCTGGGGCCATTGGGGCAGTGGGGGGACGGGGAGGCCAGTGGCCACTCACCCGGGCTTCCAGCTTCCAGCCTTCAGCCCCGTTTTCCATGTGGAATGTTCCCCCCATTGCACCATATGCTGTGTGTGGGGCAGTGCAAGGGATGGAGCGGTGGCTTCAAGCTTTCTCTGGAGCTGAACTCAACCGAGTTCAGGTTCTTTGCTGCAGTTTAATACCGGCTTAGGACTCTTTTATTTTTCAGCCCTCTCTGGAAACGATCTGTTTTCCCTTTCTGACTGCTTTTGTCTTTAAACCCGAGATCATCGAAACCTACTGGAGGGGAAAGAGAGAAAAGGAACAAAAAAAGGAGAAAAAGACTTTCATTTCAGGTCGTTGCCTGCTTTCAGTGCCAGGATCACGCATTTCTATGGCAACTCTGAGCTCAGCAGAGTTTAGGAATCAGCACAGGGTTGTGAAGGAGCTGAAGTGCTGCTGCTTGCAGCAGGGCGAGCCTGTGGGTGCCATGCGGAGGGTCTCCGTGCACTCTAAGCCCTGCTGCTAAGCGAGGGGTGGGCTCCTCGTGCTTCCTAGGAATGGAGTAAGGATCTGTGCTCCTTGTCTTGTGGCAGAGGCACGTCTGCAAGTCGAGATGAGCTTTGCTGAGCAGCCCGGGAAGCTGCGGGCAGAGGAGTTTGAGGTCCGGTCATCCTGGAGGTCGTAGGGGAGATGGGAGCTTGTAAGGATTCATGGATCACGTACGGGTTTGGCTTCTGGCAAGCAAACCACCCGCTTCCTTTCTTCAGCTTTTCTTCCCTCCTGATCCCCCCCGCAGCTCTTCCCCCTCTGCTTGCTTGGAACAGGGACATTTCTTACCTGCCTAGAAACAGCTAAAAGATATTTGGGGAGGGGTGGGGAGGGAGGGTCAGCCCTGATGTAAATAATTAACGTTGCAAAGTGAAGTGTGTATAACATAAAAAGGCTACAGCCCTTTGGTGACTTGTATAAATGCTTGAGAAGGTTGTGGGAGGAACTGGAGGACCAGAGAGACCTGCCCCGGGCAATGCAGCCATCGCTGCCCCACCAGCACCGACACCAGTGGGTCGGGAAGGGGGGACCTCGTGTCCCTCAGTGTGGGATCCCCCGTGGTTTAGAGGATGGGATGTGTGTGATACGGATAGGAGAAGCTGTGTGAGGTGTGTATAGTGTATATTTTTTACAAATAGCTTGCTTGTATTGTGAAGAATTTTAAAGACAAACTTGAGAATTCTAGCCTAACTATTAACACAAGTTTAACATCAGTTACCCCACTGGGTTCAGAGCCTCTTGAATGTATATTCCTTTTTGTAACCTAAATGACCTATTCTTCTACCAGTCAGCCAGACATCCTATTTATATTTTTAATTTTATATATTACTTTTCCATTTGTTCTCATTATTTCCAGCATGTTTCTGGGTTTGGTTTTCGTTTGGTTGGGACGGGGGGGGGGGTGTTTCTTTTTTTTGCACAAGCATTGTGTGAAGTCGAGGAAATATTAACTCAAACCTGGTATTTTCCAACCTGTTCCCCCCCTTCCCCTTCCTCTCCTCCACCCCTGGTGTGTTCTTTTTTCCCTTCTTCCAGCACCAGGTTGGGGTTTTTCTGGGCTGGGATGCAGCGGGTGGGAGGAAGGGGATGGCTCTTTTTCCATTCACAAATGCCAGGTCTTTTTGCCGGTCAGCTCAAAAGCGCTTCACTTGCTGATTGCTTTAAAAAAAAAAAAGAAGGAAAATAAGTAAAATCCAACAAAACTAAAACCTTATCAGTGCGGGAGGAGGGGAAGGGCACACCTGTAGCCACACAACTGCTTTGGCTGCGAAACAAGTGCCAACCTTTCCTGGCGAGCAGGTAACCACGAGGCAGCTCCGACCCTGTTCATGTGCACAACCCCGAGAGCTGCCTCGCACAGCAAAGGCTCTTGCTGCTTTTCCTCTCCCCCTTCTTCCTCCTCTTCCTCTCCCCCTCCAGTCCGGAGGTCCCAGCTCACCACCAAGAGCTCGCCCAGCAGCCGTGGCATCCCCCGGCTCTAGCAAACCCTGGGTGCCACGTGGGTTTTATTGGTGCCAGAGAGCATTAGCGATTAACCAACCACACACACATATCTGCTGTTTTACTATGAACACTGGTCTGAGGTTTCCAGGCCCAGCGCCGCGGTGATGGGCCCACGAAGGATTGAACATGGGGAATTAAAAACTCCTTTCCTGCTTCCGTGTCTGGTAGCACCAGCTGGTATGAGTGAACCTACAGGTGTGCGTTTTCCTTCTGGTAGAAAATGCCACGAGCACTAACTGGTAAGGCTTAATGTACAGTATATTGTCAGTATTCTGGTATTCTTCTGGTTCAACATACATTATAGCTCCTATATAACCTGTATTAATTGTATAGATTGTGCATTTAAAAAAAAAGAAGAAAAAAGCTGTTACCGAGTTGTCAGAAAAAAAAAAAAGGAAGAAAAAAAAAAAAAACAACAAAAGAGAAAGGAAAACCAGTAAGGTCATATGTAATATTTTGTTTGTAAGTATCCTTTGTATCATAGCAAAGGAAATGTTAAAAACAACAAAAAAAATCAACTGTAATAAAGTAATTTTAGTACACGGAGTGTCTGCCTGCCTTCCTCAGCCTGCCCTTGCCCGCAGTGGGTTAGCGGGTGTAGGACCTCTGCCATGTAAAGATGGGGGGCTCCACAATGGGACCCCCCAACCTGCGTGCCCGCGGCAGCCCCTTCCTGCGCTCCTCTGCCCGCAGGAACTCTGCCATGGCCCTGAAGTACTCGAGCACGGCCTCGTGCCCCCAGCACCGCCCCGGGCTCCCCTGGGGGAAGCCGCAGTGTCCCCCCTGGGGGGTCAGCAGCAGGAAGAAGTAGGGGCTGGTGCGGAAGAGCTCCAGGGGCAGGCTGCGAGCGGCGGCGCCGCGCACGGGGTCATCGGCGCTGCAGAGGCACAGCACGGGCACGGCCGCCTCGTCCGCGTCGCGCAGGGGCTCGTTGCGGTCCCAGTAGGTCTCCCAGCTCATGGAATGGGGCTTGGTGCTGCAGAAGAGGGTCTCCTCCAGGTCCCGCAGCGAGCGGCTGCGCAGCAGCTTCTCCATGTCCACCACCTCAGCCAGGGACCTTGAGTACCTGCAGGGATGGGGCAGCTGCCGTGGGTTGGATGCATCCACCTTAGTGGGTTGTGGCCATGGCCCTGCACACAGGGAGTGGGGGGGACCTGCAGCCCCTTCCCGCTGGTGCTGGTTTCGGGGTCCCCAGCCCAATGGTGGGGCGGGGTCCTCGCAGTGCATCCTGTGCCAGCGCCAGTACCATGGCAACGGGAGGCAGCCAGCGCTCCGTTGCCATGACAGCAGCGGTTGCAATGGGTATCGGAGAATAGGGGGGGGAGCACCGTGCTGCCAAACCCCCCCCCCCTCGAGAGGCCAACAGCCTCCCACCCCTCCCCAATACCCCCTGCACTCCTGTAGTAAGTCAGTGGCCTGCTGCACCACCTGGGCTTTGCTGAGGATTAAGATTCCCCCCCCAAGTTTTAGGCTTTACCTGCATTTGGGGGGGGGGGAGCCCTCATTTGCCTACAATCAGGACCCTTTTGCCCTCCCCCCCCTCCAGGGTCTCAACAGCATCCAGGGAGGTGCCACTTGCTCAAGGCCTTGGCACGGAGCACTTTATCTCCTATCCCTGGTCTCAGGCAAGAGGAACCCAAGACCCTTGGGGTTAGTGGTCATAGACCCCCCCCAAAAGCCCACAAGGGTTGGGTTGGGTGCAGGGGAGGACGTGTCCTGCCCCGCTCAGCCCCTCCAGGGTCCAGCACAGGGGCTCTGCCAACCCATCCTCTTGGTGGCATCTCCTACCCCAGGGACCCCTGCACTCAGCCCCAGCCAGGTCGGGCAGCGCGTGGTGGCCCCGTGGCAGCCGGCTGCAGGCTGGTGTTCATTAACCAGCACATTTTGCTGCTCTCAGCACCTCTGTCCCTGCGCTGGGGCTCCATGTACTGCCAGCAGCACCCATTGCATGCACACACACACCCCCCCCCCCAAGGGGCTCCCGGGTACCCCCCTCCCCAGGACCAAAGGGCCCCACTGACCTGCTGAGTCCCTGCTTGAGGTGCAGGAGCAGCGGCCACTCGTAGAGCCAGGGCATCCCGGACTCAAACCAGTCCCGGGCACGGAAAATGGGGGAGATGCAGGCGGCGGCGGCCAGGCGGCTGGAGGAGCCGCTCTCCCCCAGGTAGGCAAGCAGCAGCCCCGAGCCCGAGCCCTCGCTGACGGCCAGCAGCGGGGCGCTGGGGTGCCGGCACCGCAGGTAGGTGATGGCCTCCCCCAGGTCCCGGGGGTCCCCGAAGGGCTGAAGCCGCGGGGTGGTCAGGGGGCAGCCGTTGTGGCCCCGGCGGTTGAAGACGACGGGGATGAAGCCCCTCTCCAGCGCCCGCAGCCCCAGCTGCAGCAGCCCCCCCGTCACCTTCCCGGCGGCGTTGGGGATGAGCAGCAGCACCGGGCTGGAGCCACCCCCCCCCGCAGCCCCCCACGGCCCCACCAACCAGTCCAGGGCCACCAGCCCAGTGTCCGGCATCTGCAGGAGCTCTCTGGCCACTGCCGGCTCCGGCTCGGGCGGCTGCAGGAGCTGCTGCAGCATCTGCAGCCGGGGCCAGCGCGGCCATGGCCAGTGGCCACCCCGCAGCGCCACCGACCGCCCCAAGCTCCGCACCAAGTGCTGGGCCAGCGCCGAGCGCTTGCAGAGCAGGCGGCAGCGCCCGCAGCCACCCTCGGTGATGAAGAGGATCCCCTCCTCTTCCTCCTCCTCCTCTTCTCCCCAGGCTCCAGCCAGCTCCACCCTCCCGGTCCGAAGGCACCGGGCCAGGAGGCCCAGACCCACGAGCACCGCGGCTGCGGCCACCAACCCCTCTGGGGGCACCATGGAGGCGGCGGGCGGCAGCCCCGGTGCTCGGCGGGTGCCGGAGCGGTGGCGGGGCCGCGCTGGGAGAAGCCCAGCCCCGGGGCTGGGCAAGCGGGGGGGGGGGGGGCCGCGCTGGGGCCGGCGTGACCGCGGCCAGCCGGGGCCGAGGGGACTGGGTGAAACGGGAGGGACACGTGGCTGAGCGCTGCCTGGTGCGGGGGGGGGGCTGAATCCCATCGCAGCCATAACCCCCCCCCATCGCCGCGGGTGCCCGTGCAATGCTCACACCTTTATTGATACAAATGTACAAGGACACATCTTACAGTAGGGAGCGTGGCCCCAGCGGGGGAAAAGGGGGGCAGGGCACCCAGGGATGGGGTCCCCATGGGTGCCCCGGTCCAGTGTAACGCCGCGGGTGGCCCCGGGGGGTACCGGCCGCCCGGCGAGGGGCTGTTTGGGGAGGGTTTCGGGGGGGGGGGGGGTACACGGCCACCGCCGCCACGGACACAGGCTATGTACAGGATAAGTTAGGTGCGGCCGGGGGCTGTACAGGGCGATGTGGGCACCTACCCCCAGCACCTCAGTGCCGTGGAGGGGGGGGGGGGCACAGAGGGGGAGCTCACCCCACGGCTCCCCCATGGGCTAAAGGCCACGTGCAGCCGCGCTCACCCCAGGTGCCAGAGGGGAAGGAGAGACAAGAAGAGAGCGGAGGAGGGCGGGGGGGGGCGCGGGGCGGTGCTCACTGCTTCTTCTCGCGGGTGGTGATGGTGACCAGCTGCTTGGCGGCCTTGGCGATGTCGTAGGCACACTGGATGACCTGCTGCGTCAGGAGCTGGTAGTCCACAGCGGCGCCCGGCTCGGGGGGCACGGTCTTGCGGCACTCGCTCTGCAGGCGGTAGGCGCTGGCGTTGAGCAGCCGCAGCGAGCTCCGCACCGTCTCCAGGGCCGGCTTCTGTAAAGGGGCAGAGGAAGCATCAGGATCCGCACCAGGGGGAATCGGTGCCTTGTGGGGAACACACCCCCCCCCCCCAGGCAAACCCCTTCCCACCTTGGGGAACAGCGATGCCATCTCTGTCACAGCCGAGTGGATCTTCTCTGAGCAGGGCATGAAGCTGGGAGCGAGGAGAAGGGGTGAGCACCGGGGGGACACAATAACTCCCACCCCTGCGAATGCAGCCCCGAGGCCGTGCTCCAGCCCTACCTGTCGTGCTTGGACTCCTGGGCTGCCCGCAGCAGCTCCTGGATGTTCTTGGTGACCTGCTCGGTTTTGAGGATCACATCCTCCGTGCTGGGCAGCCCCGGGTCCAGTTCCCCGTCCAGCGGGTCCAGCTCATGCGGGAAGTCCTCGTCCTTGCTCAGCTCCACAAACCGCTTCCCCTCCATGCTGCAGGGATGGACAACGCAGCCGGGTCAGTGCCAGCCCCGTGCCCCTGGGTCCGGGTGCCCCCCGGCCCCAGAACTCACCTGATCAGGACCTCACCCGCCTGCGTGTTGTCGTAGTCGCTGTCGGTGCCGCTGCCGTGCCGGTCCAGCTTTGCTCTGCAGGGGAGAGGAGCAGCGTCAAACCCTGCCCAGCCCCATCCCAGCACAGGGATGGGGGTCTCCCCACCCCAAGAGCTTCCCCTCTCTCCCAGTACATCACCATGTGCCGGGCACCGTCAGGCGGGCAGGAGAGCAGCGGGGAGGATGGGGGAAAGGGCACCGAGGAGGCAGATGGACCTTTCCGGATCTGGAGGGGGATAAAAAGGGTAAAACAGCACTAAAGAGGGCGCAGAGGGGTCTGGAGCCAACCCCGGGGATGTGCAGGGGAGGATGAGCAAAGGGGACACCGCTCCCTGCATGCAGGAACTCTGCATGGCTGCTGTTCCCTGGGGATGTCCCCAGCCTGACCTAGGGGAACTGAACATCCGAGAGGCCACATCCCAGGACAGACACAGCCACCACATCCCATGCAGGAGCCGTCCCCGCCGCGGCCCCCTTACCCGGTACACGCTGGCCGGGATGTGCATGGAGTACAGAGCCTCGTCCTCCACCTCCTGCTGACACACGGAAGGTTACGGCCCCGCGGGGACAGGACCCAGCGCCCCAGAGCCCCCGCTCCCATCCCAGCACGCTCACCCCAGCGCCGAAGGGCTGCAGCCGGGTCACCAGCTCCTCCACCGGCTGCCCAAAGGGCTTCAGCGCCGAGCCCGGCTCGTACATGGAGAAGGCCTGGCGGTCCCGGCGGAGCGGGGGGGCCGTGCCCGGGGGGTGCCCGTGCTCCGGCCGCTCGCTGGGAGCCGGGGTTGGGTGCGTGGGCCCAGTCTGCTGCCGGATCTGCGCGTTCTCTGCCTGCAGCTTGTGGATCTGCAGCCAAGGACGGGAGGCATCAGCGAGGATGGGGTACAGCAAAGGAAGGGTCCTGCTGGTCCCGCACCCACCTCGCGCTGCAGCCGGCGCAGCTCATCGCTCAGGCTGTTGTTCACCTTCATCAGCTGCTGCACCTTGGCCTCGGAGGCAGCCAGAGCCTTCTTCACCTCCAGGTACTCCTGCAGCGTGATGGGGCCGTCCGAGAGGTCGGAGGAATCCATGCTCTGTGGGGACACAGGCTCAGTAACAGAATCCCAGCACCAGGGTTGTGGGGCGGGATGGGCATCCAGGCTCACCCGGGCACGGTTGTTGCGGGACGCGTTGCGCAGCAGCTCCTGGTCCGTATCCTCGTCGGAGGCGACGCTGTCGTAGTCGTGCTGGTCGTCCTGGTCGCTCTGGCTGCGCAGCGAGTAGTCGAGGGCGTCTAGGGGAGGGCAAAGGGGGTGCTGAGCACAGGACAGAGGGGAGATGCTCAGCTGCCCCCATCGCTGCCCCCCATCCCTCACCTGTGGGGCTCAGCAGACTCTTCCCTTGCTGCCGGCGCTTGGCTTCCCCGAGGATGTCAATGAGCAAAGTGGCGAACTCCCTGGCGTTGAACCTGGCCAGCTTCTGACGGCCCTGGGAGGGGGCGGGGGGGAGAAGGGAGTGAGCAGGGCTCTGGGTGCAAGGGACCGGGGGGCACAGGGCTTCGATGGGGGCCTCACCTGGTTGCGGGTGGCCGAGTACTCGGGGTTGACGGGCAGGAAGGGCACGGCGCTGCGCTCCGTCACCAGCGTGCTGTGGTTCTGCGTCGTCAGCCACACTGCGGGCAGGCATCGGGGGCAGACCCCTAAGGGGGGGCTACAAGGACTGTACCCCCCCCCCTCCGGAGCAAGCTGCAGCCTGGGGCCGGCAGCGGGGCCGGCAGGACGCAGGCGCGGGCGCAGGGCCAGGCTTGGGCTGGGAGCGGAGCCCGGCCGGGATGACGGGAATCGCCTTCCCCGGCCGCCCCACAGGGCTGGGGACCCCCCTAACATAAACCCCCCCACTCCTCACCCTTTGGAGCACCCGCTCTGCACTCCCCATGTGTCAGGGAGTGGGTTTGGCGCCCTTATTGGTGCCCATCCCCCATGGAAATGGGGTGACCCCCACCACCACCCCCCCCAGCTCAAGGGCACCCTCCAGTCAGTGCCCCCATCCCCGGGGGGGTCCCGGCACCCACCTCCAGCAGCACCCCAAGCCCCGGCACCCAGCAGCGGCCCCTCGCACCGAGAAACCCTCCCCGGCCAGAGGAATGAGGAAGGAGGGGCCTGCGGTCCCTGCGGACGCATCCGGATCAGGGGGGGGGGAGCGCTGGGCTCAGCCCTGGCCCCACCGCCTGCTCCTCCCCACGCCAGGACGCCCGCCCCAGCCCTGGGGGGGTGATCCCTGTGCCCCCCCCCGGCTCACCCGCGTCGTTCTCCCGCCGGTCCACCTCATCATACACATCCATGGCCAGCTCCTCGAACAGGCGGTTGCTGAGCTGCAGCGGGAACAGGGAATGGCGTCAAGCGGGGATAGGGGGAGCGGACGGGACCCCCCCACAAAGCTCTGGCCTGGCTCTAACTCACCGCTTGCAGCTTCTTCTTGGCTGCCTTGGCCAGCTCAGAGAGGTCCAGGCTGGGGGCGTGCGGAGAAGGGGGAAGACACTGGGGTTATCCCTGTTCTGCCCCCACTAAAACAGTCCCCAGCTGCACCCCACTTGGACAAGGACCCCCCCCAAGGGCTGGTGAGCAGACACACGGGGATGAGGTGGCAAAGGGTGAGCTGGACCCCCCCCTCCCTGCGGGGGGGTACCCATGCCAGCGGCACTGGGGGGACCCCCGGAGCCAAGCAGACAATACCTCTGTGCCATGCACTTTGGGCGCACCCTGCGCTCCGGAGAAGGCAGCGGAGGGAAGAACAGGATAAAGGCGGATGTTAAACGCGCGGGCACGCGGACCCCCCCACTATACCCCCCAAAGGATGCTCCAGAGCCACTCACAGAGGTGACTGCGGTCCCCCCCTTCGGCCCAGCGGGGACGCCGGGGGGGCCATGGGACAGGGCAGCGGGGCTGCGGGCACGGGGCACTCACCTATCGGCCATCTGCGGGATGATGTAGTGCCCGTTCTTGTGGTCTGAGCAAAGAGAGGGGTGGTGAGCAGCGCCCTGTGCCCCCCCCCCCGGGTAAACCACCCCCGGGACCCCCGTGCTCACCCGGCTTCCTGCCGCAGAGGTAGAAGGCCAGCCGGTCGGTGAGCTCGTACTGGCACTCCACCAGCCGCTCCGCCAGCTCGTGCTGGGCTGCCTGCCTGTGAGAGCATGGGCAGGGGTGATGCACACCCTATGGGGGTGCAGGCAGAGGGTATCCCCCCCCCCCATTCCCCACCCTCACCTCGCATAGTCAATGGGGGTCCGGCCGTTCACATCGGGCGCCCCGGGGTCGGCGCCATAGACCACCAGCAGCTCTGCCTGCAGGATCTGGCCGGCCTTGGCCGCCACGTGCAGCGGTGTGGTGCCCTTCTCCTGCGGGCACGGGCAGCATCAGCCCCGCATCCTGCCCATGGGATGGGGGCCCGGACCCCCCCTAAATCCCAGCCCCATCCCCAAACACCCCACCAGTGCTCACCGGGTGGAAGAAGTTGGCCTGTGCGCCCAGCGACAGCAGGCGCAGGCACGTCTCCAGGTTGCCCGTCCGCACGCTCGAGTGCAATTGCTGCGGAGGAGAGAAGGGGTAAGGGGGGAGGAATCTGTCTCCAGCACCAAGGGGGGGCCCTGCACCCACTCCCCACCTTGCTGAGGTCCTTGGCAGTGACACCATCGTCATCCCGGCACGGCAGCTTGTGCACAAAGGCCAGCATCTGGTACTTGGCGCGGATGAACTCTGACTTGGTGGGGCTGGAACAGGTTGTGAAGGGGGTGAAGGGGGGGTGCCTGGCCAGCACTGACCCCCTCCCCACGGCGGGGGGGGCACTTACTGCACTTTGTCCTGGGGGTTTGCCTTCCGGCGCCCGCTCTGAACCTGGGCTGGATCCAGCAGCGAGTGCTCCCAGATGGAGTTGGCCCCGTTGCTTGCCAAGGTGTGCACCATCTGCGGGGGACAGGCAGAGCACAGTGGGCACGGGGCGGGGGGGGGGTCCCTGTATGACCCCCCCATGTCCCCATGGGGAAAGCACCCACCTGGAGCAGGGTGGCGGGCCAGGGGCTGTGTCTGAGGTGCTTGACGATGGAGATGTGGCGGCCCAGGCTGCGGTGCACGCTGCAGCACTCGTCGCAGATGAGCACCCCGCGGTTGATGGACGCCCAGCCGGGGTCTGCGGGGTGCAACAAGGGGATGTCCCCGGGGGTCCCCTCCCCACGCGGCCCCCTCCCCATCCACCCCACTGCTGCTGGGGGGGATGCGTTGCCATAGCGATGGTTTCCCCAGTGACTGTGAGGGGCTCAGCCCATCGCCAGGGGAAACCCACAGGTTTCCCATAGCAACCAGCACCAGCCAAAGGGGGGGCAGGATTTGGCCTCCCCCACCATGAGGGCAGCTGGTGGCAGGGATGATGCCAGCTCCAGGGCAGAGCTCCCCAAGCAGGGGAACCCTGAGTCATGGCAGCACTCAGTGAGGCTGTGCACCCCCTCAGCCCCCAGCTGGGCACTTGGGGGAGCCCTGGATAGGGGGGAACGCGTCCCCCAATGAGGGGCACCCCCAGCCCATGGGCTCCCACCCATGGTGGTCACCAGCTCTGCAGCCCCATCACCCCACAGCAGCCCCACAGGGCACCCCAGCTCTGGGGGCAGGTGCCATGGCCCCCCCCCACTTCCCACCCCCCCATTCTCAGCCGCTGTCCCCTGCCCGGCCAGACTGGAGCCCTTTGTGTCCCACTGGGAACAAAGGGCTGTTTGAGCTGCCGCGTCGGCCCCATGCTGGCACCAGCCCTGGCACCCGCGGGGGCCCCACTCACAGCAGCTCCCCACACACGCACCCCAATGATGGGTCCTGGGGCTGGGCCGGGGGGAGATCCAGCCCCCATGGGGGGGCTGTGGGGCTGTAACTGCCCCCAGCAGCACCGAGTGCAGGATATGGGGATCCTCAGCTGGGTCACAGCCCCCTCCCATGGATGATGCTGAACGGTGCTTGGGTGCTGCAGGGGACCCCCACCAGCCTCTGCCAGCCCCACCACCCCTTGTTTCTGTAGGGCCTACACAAAGACCTCCGCACAGATGGGGGGAGCCCCAGGCCCCTGTTCTCAGTGCGATGGACCGCTGTTGGGGTGCCGGGACTCCTCAGGGATGGGGGGGGTCAGCCTGGAAGGGTGCCCTTGAGCTGGGGTGTGTGAGGGTCACCCCATTTCCACGGTGGGGTGGGCACCAGCAGGCATGCCAAACCCACTCCCTGCCACCAGGGAAGTGCAGAGCCGGCGCAGCAAAGGGTGAGGAGCTGGGGGGGGGGCACCACTGGCCAGAAACAATGGTCCCAATGGGGTCCTAAATCCCCCCTCCTCATCCCCTGTGGATGCAGTTTGGGGCCACGCAGCCCCGCAGTGCTGCAGTGCCCTGGGGCCGAGGTGGGGTGTCTGGGGGGGAGCCTGGCAGCCCCGTGCACACAGATGGCAGCGCCTTGGCAGCCGGCGCGGCAGCATCTGCTGCCTTGGCGCCCGCTGCCCACGGGAACAGGACGCTCCGAGCAGGGGGAGCAGCCCGGAGGGGCCGCCCCGGACCCCGTTGGTCTCGGGTACCCCGGGGCAGCACCCCAAGCACTGCAGCGGCACACGGGGTGCGGTGGGATGCGGGTGGGATTGCAGCAGCTCGGGGGAGCGCTGGCGCTTGGGGCACCCCAAATCCTGGGAGGATCATGGAGCTTAAGGGAATGCCGGCGCCTCCATCCCTGCACCGGGACCCCCAGCACTCGGCCCAGCGATGGTGAGTGGTTGGCATCCCTGTACAAAGCAGGGATTCAGCCAAGGGAGCCTGGGCACAGGGATCAGGACACCCCACGGACACCCCAGCACACAGGGCCGGGCGGCACATCCCCGGCGGGTGCTCCCGGCGCGGTAGGAAGCGGCCTCTGGACTTTATAACTCATTTCCTCACATGGCTGCCAGGCGATAAGAGATTGGAAGAACCGCGTTTCCATTTCCCCCCCCCGCCCCGGCAGGGAGCCCTGGCACCGCCCCAGGCACCCCCGTGCCCCCCGCTTGCCCCCCGCACGGGGGATGAGCCCGGGCAGCCCCGTACCCACGCGTGCCGCTGCTTTCCTGGCAGGATCCGGCCATTGGCACGTGGCCGGAATAATTTCGGCACAGCCTTGGCCCGCGGGCAGCTTTCCGGGGCCGGCTCGGAGCGAGAGCCCGCACTCTCGGCCCCGTTCATTCATTGCCACAGGGACACCCGCGCTGGCCATGGGCAGGGCTTGGGGGGGCCGGCCCTACTGTGGGCAGGGTTTATGGGGTCCAGCCCCACTGCAGCACCCATGGGCTCCGTGCCTGATGTGGGGGCTGTGGGCACTGGCACCGTCGGGGATGCGAATCGTCTTGCCCAGGCTCAGGCTCTGGCTTGCAGCGCGGCCGCCACCGCCAAGAACGGCTCCAGCTGGTGTGGGCGCTGGCTGTGGGGTGCTGTGGGGTGCTGTGGGGTACCCCCTCCCCTCCATCCCACCATTTGCAGTGCCCTCGGTGCTGCTGGCACCCACTGGTACATCCCCAGCCTACGCCAGCAGCCCCCATGCTGAGGGTGCAAAGGCTGCGGGTGCTGCATGGGGGTGATGGGTGCAGTGGGGGCACACTGGGTGCTCAGAGGGGAATCGGGGTCACGTTTGGGGCGTACTGCGAGATTCCCGGAGGAGAGAAAAGGGGGTGCACTAAAGCGTTGCATCAGAGGGCTCCTGGGGGGCAAAGCAGGACGCAGTGGGGGTCCTTGGGGTCTGCACTGCAGGGTGACCGTGGGAGGGTCCTGGGGGCACGCAGGGGCCTCACACTGGGGAGCAGAAGGAGATGCAAAAAGGGCCCCGTGGGCGCATCCCGAGGGGATGCAGAGCGGGTGCACGGGGGGTACCGCGGGGCGCAGAGGGGCTGTACCGGAGCCGTACCGGAGCCGTACCGGGCAGTGCGAGGCAGACTCTTCGGAGGGGCGGGCGCGGGCGGCGGATGGGGCGCACCGGGGGGAGTGCCGCGGGGTCCGCGCGGGGTGCGGAGGGGACGGTCCTTACCTGGGGCGCTGCAGTCGGCGCACACCTCCGCCCGCGGCGCCTTCCGGGACATCCTCAGCGGCGAGGCGGGCCCGGGCCCGGGCCTCTGCGCCAGCGTGGGGCGGCGGCGGCGGCACCCCCGGGCCCGCCGGGGGGAGGGACGGGGAGGGAAGGGGGGGGGGGGGAGCCTTGCGGCGGGGCTGGGGCGGGGGGGCGGCGGGGGCCCGGGGCCGCGGCACGCCGGGGGCTACCGGCTGCTCCCTGCGCCCGGCGGCTCCGCAGGAAGCGGCGCAGGCCCGGCCCCGGCGGAGGAGGGGCCGCACCGCCCCCGCCCCGCACCGGCAGCGCCGCCGCGACCGCCCCGCACCGGCACCTGCGCCCGTGCCCGCGCCCGCGCCCGTACCCGTACCCGTACCCGCACCGCCGGCACCGGCACAGCCCTGCGCTACCCTGGTCCTGGTGTCGGTATCTCAGGTCGGGTCCTGGGCACTTCCCACCCCGGTTCTGGTTCCAGTCCTGAGCACCTCGCCTGCTCCTGGGCACCCCCTGGTCCTGACCCCAGTGGTCAGAGCCCTTCTGGTCCCGTTCTCAGCGCTGTTCCCGTCGTGGTCCCAGCCCTGGTCCTGTTCATCTCACCCCCAGGCTCCAGTCCTGGGCATCCCTGTGGTCCTTGTCCTGCTCCCAGCCCACGTCCTGCACAGCCCAGTCCGAGCTCTGGGCATCTCCCTGTTGTCTCAAGTCTTGCTTCAGGCCCCTCAGCACCGGCTCTGGCACTTGTCTTGCGCCCAGCCGCAGCCTGGACGCCCCTAATCCTGGCGCTCTGGCACTGTGCGCCACACTCCTGTGCATCCCATCCCATCGCCAGGCGCACTATGGGGCGCAGTGCAGGGAAGCATGGTCAGGCTGGGGGCCGCAGGGCATGGGGTTACATCCCACCCCAGTAGTGCAGGCAGGACACTGCACTGTGGATGTGCAGAGTGGGCCACAGCATTCCCAGTAGATTCATCAGGGAATTTGGGGGGGGGGGGGGGGGAATATGAGGGTACTGGATAGACCCATTTATGGTCTATCCCCCCCAGTCTGGCATCCTTTAGGCACTTGGAGCAGGGGGGACGCCCCGTTGCGCAGGCGGCTGCGGGGGTCAGACCCCTGCATCGTGCCCACCCCATGCAGGATCCACAGCACCGGTGCCGAATGCTGTCCCCCAGCAGCACGGGTCAGGCTGTGCGAGGAGTGACCTCACCGAGGGGATGGCCCATGACGTCATGGGACAGCGGGGACATGCGGGATGCTGTGCGGGGAGCAGGGCAGGGGGATGCGACCACCGCCGCCACCACCGCCCTCATTGTGGCTGGATGGGGGATAACGAGGGGGTTCAGCCCCACCGAGGGCGGGGGGCAGCGGGGCGGGGGCCGGGAGCGCGGCGCCGGCAGGAGGCTGATGCAGCGGCTGAGGCCCAGCCTCGCATTGTTCTCGGGCAGCAGCCGGAAAACACGACGCCCGCCCGGGAGAAACGCAGGCGGAAAAGGAAACCGGGATGGGGGCCCTCGGCGGCCGCTGCCCGGCATGGGGGGGGCTCGGACCCCCCCCCCCCCACCGCCTTCACCCCCGCCCTGCCGTGTGCCCAGGGCCGGCATGGGGGAAGTGGGAGGGGGGGAAATCAGCGTGGAGAGAAGATGTTGGGGGGCCCTGAGGGTCAGCGGGTGACACTTCGCAGCCGCCCCCCGTCCCCCCGCAGGGTCGGAGGCCTCGGTGAAGGGCTGCGCGATGCGGGGTTTGGGCAGGGCCCGAGGAAGAAAGGGGAGGATGAGGAAGGGGGCGACGCCGGGCAGGGTGACTACAAGTCCCATGAGGCCGGGCGGTGCGGGGGGGGGGGGGGCGCGGGGGAAGCACCGTGCGGGAGGTGCCGGTTCCTCCCCGCCCCGCGCCCCCCCGCGCCCCGCTCCGCCCCGCGCCGCGCCCGCCGCGCCGCTCCAGCATGCACGGAGGATGCTCGCGTCTTGCTCAGGCAGGAAGGGGCCGGAGGGCAGGTACCCGCTGCACTACCTCGTCTGGCACAACCGCGCCCGCGACCTGGACCGGGAGCTCAGCGCCAAGCAGGTGGGGGGTGGGGGGGGAACGGGGCGTACCCCCGGGCACGGCCCGGTTCGGCTCGGTTCAGCTGATGCAATGCTACCGGGCTGCAGCCGGGCTCCTGCTCGGGGCTGGGATGAGGATGGAGATGATGGTGGTGATGATGATGGTGGGGTCCCTCGCGCGGCTGGCAGGGCTCTGGGGGTGCCGTGTGTCCCCCCGCACCCCGGGACTGTGCCGGCTGCCCCCGGGGCCGGCGTGGAGCAGTGGGTACCACCCGCCGGTCCCCTGCATCCCCAGGCGCACGCAGCCCCAAGCATCCCTCCCCACGTGTCCCCTGCTAGGCCTCTGCGGGCCCGGCACCCCGACCGGCACCCCACTTCTTAGGGTGCTCAGAGCCCCACTGCAGCCCCCCAGCTCCCCACCCTCAGGCTGAGCCCCTCTGGGGAGAGACACAGGGCCCTGATGCTGCTACGGGGTGCAGACCCCAGCCCCAAAAGGCCGGTTGGATTCTTCTCAACGTGGGGGACCCCCGGCGTCCCCCATCCCGGGAAGCCCCCAGCCGGCGGGTGGCGGAGCACGTCCCCAGGCGGGTTCCCAGCCTCCCTTCTCCCCCGTGGCGTTGCAATTCAGGTAATTAAAACCCAACCCCGAAGACGCAGGAAACCGCAGGCGCTGGAGGGAGGCTGCTGGTGAGGCTGTGCCCAGCATCCCCGCTCCCTCAGCCGAGCTCCCGGCACCCCAGGGTGCTGAGGGCCGCGCCGGATGGACCCCGCTGATGCACAAATCAGGGGGCTGCTGTACCACGCTGCTCCCACCGGGATGCAGGCGATGGCTCCCGCCACACCCGCCTCCATTGTGGGGGCCAGCCGGGAAGGATGCGCCGGCATCGCCCCATCGCCGGCACGTTTATTCCCGTGGTGATTTGGGGTCGTTTTTCCCAGGAGCTCGGTGTGGTGCAGATCAAAGCTGGGTGCAGGCGGTGGCGGAGCCTCAGGAGATGCTGGGGCTGCAGGGAGGGTTTCCAAAACACCCTGAGCCCGGCTCTGGAGGGGCTCTGACATGGTCCCTGCTGCCATTTGCAGGGTGAGAGCCAAGCCGGCTCTGTGTGCACCCATGGGTGCTGCAGGCCAGACCCCAGGGCAGGGGGGGGTTTGGGTCCATCCCAAGCTGAGCCCTCTATCCCTATCCAGGGCGTCCAGGGACACGGCTCAGTACACATGCAGGTGTTTGGGGATGGGAAGTGCGGGGGCAGCTGACAGCATTGCTCCTCTTCACGTCCCCATAAGGGCCCTGTGTGGGTCACCGTGAGCTCCTGTCCACACTTGCCTCCACCCGGTGAGTGAGGGCCAGCGGGTCTGTGTGGCAGAGACCGCACGAGGAGGTGGCAGGCAGTGACACAGAGCCCATTGTACCAGGACATCCCACACCACAGCCTGCCCTGTCACACATGGCTGGGACCCGGGGCTGTACAGGGACAGCAGCGCCCAGCACCGCCTCCCTGTGCTGGCCCGTGTCCCCTGATGCCACCCGGCAGCAGACGCTGGGGTCCCCCACCCTGGGGACAACCCCAGGGCAGGGGATGCTGTGTGCCATGTCCTGGCTGGCACGGGAGGAGCAGCCAGAGCTGCACCGCTGCCACCCCAGAGCCATCCCTGTCCCCATCCCCAGTGGGTGCCACAGCCCCAGGGCGGGCAGTGCTCCTGAGGTCTGTGCTGCAGCCCCTTGAGCCGGAGCTGTCCCAGCACCAGGCCCAGGATCGAGCTCTTGCTGGTAAAAACTGGGTCACGCCGTGTCCCCCGGGGTTGGCTCCTGTGCCGCATCCCTGGAGCAGGGACCCTGATCCCACCTGGCACTGGGGCAAGGCTGTGGCTGGGGAGCCCCACTGAGCCTGCAGCACCCGTCCCCCAGCTGGGGGGCGATTGCTTTAATTAGAGTCATTTCATTAGCGCAATTAAGAAGCAGCAGTCGCCTGGAGAGCGCTGGAGCAGTACGTTGGCTCCTGGAGAACTGGGGGTTGGTTTTGCTCCAGTGGTGTGGGCAGCCTGGCGGGGGTTCCCCCTGCATGGTGAGCCCCTGGGGCTGAGGGGCATTTGGATGTCCCCGAGCAGGGATGGAGAATCCCTGGGGCAGAGGGAATGCAGGATGCGCCCAAGAGCAGGGCAGGGACTTGCTGCAGGCAGGAGCCTGGGTTCAGAGAGCCCACACCCCAACCCTGCCCGGCCCCAGCCACCTCTGGGGTGCCCGGTCCCAGTTGGCACCTTTGGGTCCTGCACCCCAGCTTTGTCCTCCCCAGAACCCATGCTTTGATTTGGGGTCCATCCCGCTGCCCTCTCCCCTGGCTGCATGCAGCTGCCCCTCTCCAGGCACAAGGTGTTGGGGGTGCAGAGGTTGGTCCCCCACTGCCGCTCCATCATCCCCTGCGCCGTACCCCGAGCCTGGGGCACGGGTGCGATGCTGCACCCCACGCTGGTGCTCGGGGTGCCCATCACCGCCGCCACCCCCCGCGAGGGATTCCTCGGGGCTGGCCGGGTGCCCGGCTCTGGGCTTGGCACAAACAATGGCAGCCCCAGCGTGCGGCTCCCCAGGGCCGGGGATCCTCGGAGCAGCCGCTCCGCTCACGCAGCCGCCTGCAGCTCAGGCAGGGGAACACGTGCGCCCGCCGCAGCCACGCTCCGGGCCTCGGCAGAGGGGGTGCTGCCTGGCAACTGGGCAGCAGCACCCCCCCTGCATCCAAACCACAGAGGTGGGGGCTCTTCCCAAGCTTGCAGCTGCATCAAGCCGTGCAGGGCTCCACGCGCTGCGCCCGTGGCATCTGTGCACCCCAGTGCCATGCCCCTGCTCCGTGCCCGTATGGGTGGGTAGAGCTCAGCCTGACCGTGCTGAGCTGTGCTGGGTGCTGGCAGCACCACTGCGCTCTCCCCGTGGGTCTGCGGAGCCGGGAGAGCCTTCTGGGGTGCATCTGTCTGGGGGAGCTGAGGGGGTGCTCGCTGAGATGCCGTCAGATGTCGGCTGCTTGCGGGAGCTTCACGTCTGCATTGGAGGGCAAGGTCTGGCCACCCCGGTGGTCCCTGAGGCCCATTCCCTCCTGGCAGGCTGACATTGAGCAGCTGGACCCCCGAGGACGCACCCCGCTGCACCTGGCCACCACGCTGGGCCACCTCGAGTGTGCCAGGGTGCTGCTGAAGCATGGTGCTGACGTGGGCAAGGAGAACCGCAGCGGCTGGACGGGTGAGCCTCGGTCCTCCATCAACCTGCCCTGGCTTGGGCATGGGCATGGGCTTGGGCATGGGCATGGGCATGGGCAGGCTCAATGGTGCAGCTCCCCAAGGGACGGCTCCCGCGGTGGCAGATGCATGTGGCCACCTCTGCAGTGCCGCAGCCCTGGGCAGCTGCCCCTCTCTGCGCTGCAGTCCTGCAGGAGGCTGTGAGCACCCGGGACCTGGAGCTGGTGCAGTTGGTCCTGCGCTACCGCGACTACCAGAGAGCCATCAAGCGCCTGGCTGGGATCCCCATCCTGCTGGAGAAGCTGCGCAAGGTATCCCCATCCCTCCATCCCATGGGAATAGTAGGGTGCGATGGCGGGCAGGGGGATGCTGGCCACAGGCTCCTCCCGACCCTGTTGGGCTCTTGGCAGGCTCAGGACTTCTATGTGGAGATGAAGTGGGAATTCACCAGCTGGGGTAAGCTCGGGGTAGAGCATCGCTGGGGAGGGAGCGGGAGTCCCCCAGCCCCAACATCCATCCCCGTCCCCAGGATGGTAAACACCATCCCACCTCTCCCCATGCACCCCAAGCTTGCACACCCTTGTCCCCAGATGCATCCCCCCCCCAGCTCAGCGCTGTCAGCCCCCTCGGGGTGCAGGTTGGCCCCATCCCTGGCTGGGCTATCACCGTCTCTCCCCAGTGCCGCTGGTGTCCAAGATCTGCCCCAGCGACACCTACAAGGTGTGGAAGAGCGGCCAGAACCTGCGGGTGGACACCACGCTGCTGGGCTTTGACCATATGACCTGGCAGCGGGGCAACCGCAGCTTCGTCTTTAGGGGGCAAGGTGAGACAGCACCAGGGTCCCCCTGTGCCCTCAACGGAGAGCCCTGCAGAGCGCCCTGGGCACGGGTGGTGCGGTTGTCCTGACCCTGCTCCCTGCAGACACCAGCGCGGTGGTGATGGAGATCGACCACGACCGGCGGGTGGTGTACTCGGAGACGCTGGCCCTGGCCGGCCATGACCAGGAGGTGCTGCTGGCTGCTGTGCAGCCCACCGAGGAGCAGGTGATGGGGCGGCTGACGGCCCCCGTCGTCACCACACAGCTCGACACCAAGAACATCGCCTTTGAGAGGTGGGCTTGGGGCAGCACCGGGCCCATCCCTAGGGATGCGCAGCCCCGCAGGCTGGGTGAATGAGGCCATCCACTGCTCACCGTGTGTTGTGTCACCCAAGGAACAAGTCCGGCATTCTGGGCTGGAGGAGCGAGAAGACAGAAATGGTGAATGGGTACGAGGCCAAGGTGAGGGGCAGGGGTTGGGCTGCCTGAAGGAATATGGCTGGTTGGGGGTTTGGGGTATCCGCATCAGCCATTCCCCCCTCCTCATCCAGGTCTACGGCGCATCCAATGTGGAGCTGATCACGCGGACACGGACCGAGCACCTCTCGGACCAGCACAAGGGCAAGAGCAAAGGTGGAGCCGGCATGGGCTGGGTGGGCAGAGCATCGTGCCCGCTCTTGCCCTCACCCCCTCATGTCCCATAGGCAGCAAGACCCCTCTGCAGTCCTTCCTGGGCATCGCCGAGCAGCACGTGGGGCCCAACAACGGGGTGAGTGTCCCATGGGTCTGGGGTGTGCCTCCACAATTGGACACCCCCCTCACCCCCCTGGGCCACCCCATAGACGCTGATCACGCAGACACTGAGCCACGCCAACCCCACCGCCATCACCCCGGAGGAGTACTTCAACCCCAACTTCGAGCTGGGCAACCGGGACATGGGGCGGCCCATGGAGCTCACCACCAAGACCCAGAAGTGAGGGGGGAAGGAGCAGATTGGGGACCCCCCTGTCCTTCCCCCCATCTCCTTGCCCGCTGCAGAGCCCCCCATGGGGGGGGGCAGGCAGGGGGTCCCCAGCCCGGCGCCTGTCCCCGGCAGGTTCAAGGCGAAGCTGTGGCTGTGTGAGGACCACCCGCTGTCCCTCTGCGAGCAGGTTGCCCCCATCATTGACCTCATGGCAATAAGCAACGCGCTCTTCGCCAAGCTGCGGGACTTCATCACCCTGCGCCTCCCGCCCGGCTTCCCCGTCAAGATCGGTACGAGGGGGGTCCTTAGGGGTGCAGGTGATGCAGCCGGATTCCCTCCCTGCTTTTTATCCCTTTTCCCACAGAAATCCCTATCTTCCACATCCTCAACGCCCGCATCACCTTTGGGAACCTCAATGGGTGCGATGAGCCCGTCAGCTCCCTGCGGCACAGCCCCAGCAGCGAGGCCCCTTCACCCAGCAGCGACTCTTCCAGCGTCAGCAGCTCCAGCTCCCTGAGTACGTAGGGTTAGGGGGGACACGGGTGGCGGGGTAGGGGGGGACAGGGAGGGGTACCCAGGCTTTTGGTGCCTGTCTCCCATAGCCTCATGCCGGGCGTGCGAGATGGACCCGGCCCTGTTCGAGGTGCCGCGGGGGTACAGCGTGGTGGGGACGCACCAGGATGCCCTGCGGGAGGATGAGGATGATCTGCTGCAGTTCGCCATCCAGCAGAGCCTGCTGGAGGCAGGCAGTGAGTATGACCAGGTGGGTACTGACACCCCCCCGCCTCCCATTGCCCCCCCCATCCTGATGCTGCTGCGGGAGAGGCTCATCCCACCTTACCCCGTCCCTGCATCCCGTGGTGATGGGTCAGCGCTCATGCCATGGAGCTGTATTTTGGGGTGTTCAGGGCAAAAGGGGTGCCACCCTCTGACCCCCCCCATTCATAGGTGACCATTTGGGAAGCACTAACCAACAGCAAACCAGGCACCCACCCCATGTCCCACGAGGGCCGCCGGGGAGACAGGTTGGTAAGGTCCAGCCAGCCCCCCCGGGGGAGCGGGATTGGGTGCTGGCTCCACAGGGACCCCCATTGAGACCCTGCCACCCCCCCCCCCCCAGGACTCCCCAGCACACAGCAGCGCCCCGGCCCCCCGCTGCCCCAGCGCCGGGGGGGGGCCGGGGGCCCAGCACCCTGTTCCCCAGCTACGCTGGAGCAGTTGCGCTTGGCCATGGCGCTGTCGGCGCGGGAGCAGGAGGAAGCCGAGCGCCGGACGCGCCAGGAGGAGGAGGATCTGCAGCGGATCCTGCAGCTCTCGCTGACGGAGAAGTGACCCCACACCCCCGCTAACCCCCCCCCGACCATCCCGATGGGGATGGGGATGCGGCCGGTGCCGTGTATGGGGGCACAGAGGGGGAGCGGGGTGGGGGGAGGCAGCCCAAGCACTGCAAGCGGGGAGGGGGGTGCAGGATTAGGCCTTGGTGTGGGGGAGATCATCCCCATAGCTGGGGTGCAGGGGGGGCACCCCACGGCAGGATGGGGTGGGGATGAGTGGCAGCCCTGCAGAGGGGTGGCAGGGACCGGGGGGGGGGGGGCAGCCCTACAGACTGTACCCACCCCTGGGACCCCCAACCGCCCTATGGGGTGCTGCTCGGCCCCTCACCCGAGGGAGGCGGTGGGGGGGCACATCCTGCCCCAGGTGGGGGTCTGCCAGGTTGTGTGGGGTCCTGGGCTGCCCCCTGGAGCTGGAGGGCTCTGCGCAGCCCCCCCCCGAGCCCCCTCGGCCCAGGCGCTACCAAGTGCACTTACCCGGGAGCTGCTCTGCCTGCCATGGGAGGGGCTCAGCCCCATTGCACCCCACAGCCAGCGTGGGGACCCCCCCCGGTGCGGGGGTCCACTGGGGCAGCCAAGGGGGTGCCTGTGAAAGGCCACCCGGTGTCCCCCCCCTTAACTCACTGCTCGCACCCCCCCTGCCCTGCTCGGATGCCCCCCCCCCCCTTGGCAGCGCTGCACCCCCTCGTCCTGGGCACTGACCCCGAGAGAAACCTTATGTCAATGGTGCTAACCCCCGGCCCCCCCTGCCCCAGGCTGCTCCTCCTTTGCACATGGGGGGCTGGGGGCAACAGGGGGGGGCTGGGCTCGCTCCCCTGGGACTTTTCACAGCCGGTGCCCCCCCCTCCACCCCATGCACCCCACAAGCGACATCTGGGCCAGGGCCGGGGGAGCCCGAGCAGCTCCGACCGCGGCCAACACCAATAAATGCTCTTTAATGTTTGTCTCTCTCGGCCTCTCTGTGCCTGCCCTGGCGCAGGGGGGTGCAGGTAGGGCCCCCCCGGCACGGCAGCCCCATGTTCTTGGTACCCGCTACACAGCCATGGGTGGCTGAGCCCTTTATTAAAGGGGGACCCAGGAGCAAAGAGCCGGGTGGGAGCAGCCGCCGAGGGGGGCGATGGGGCAGTGGGAGGCAAAGGGAGTGATGGAGGGCGATGTAGCACCGTACCCAAGCACATCCTGGCCATGGGGGGGTCCAACAGCTCCCTGTGCTGGGAGGATGCTGGCATCCAGCTTGCAGGTCCCTGAGGAGGGATGCTCAGCAGCCCCAGCCTGTGGGCGCCGAAGCGGGACCCCCTCGGGTGCCAGGACACTGTCGGAGCAGGATGTGACCTGATGCCAATGGGGGGGGATCCAGGGTCTGATCCCCTCCCTGCAGCCTCTGCTCCTGGGGAAAGAACACTGCTTTGGGCTCCTGCCCTCTGCGGGGACTCGGCTTTAATCCCAGGGGGGCCGGGGCAGTCCTCGCTGTGGCCACCGCTTTAGTCCGTGCCATTGGTGAACTGGCAGAGTTTGTTCTCCAGGTCGGAGATGCGCTTCTCGTGCGCTTGGACCGTCTCCTTCAGGGCACGGATCTCCTCCAGCACCTCCTGCAAGGCTGGCTGCTGCCGGGACACACACGCAGGGTCACTGGGGAGCCCCTTCCAACCCCCCTGCAGGCAGGGGAGCGCCCTGCGGCACCATCCCCATCCCCACGACACTCACAGAGACGTTGGGGTCACAACCGGAGTGGCTGCGGCGGGGGCCTGGGGGGGGTTTGTTGTCCAGGATGTTCTTCTTGACCACCTTCAGCTCCCGGTTCTTGATGGGGACGTACCCATCCCGCAGCGAGATGAGGATGGGCTCCGCATCCTTCCCGGACAGCCACTCATCCGCCTCCAGCGCCGGCTCCGGGCCCGGCGTGTCGGGATACAGGTCATCCTGGAAGAGGTCTGACTGCGGGGCGAGGGAGGCTGCAATGAGACTTTACCCCTCTTTACCCCCCCATCTCCCCTGGGACCCAATGGACTCACCTTGCGCGGCACCGTCATGACGATGGGCTCGCACTTGCGCTCGTGCAGCTTGAAGAACCTGTGTGGGGCAGAGGCAGTCAGGGTCCAGCCACCCCCTTGTGAGCCCTCCGGGTCCCCTGAGCCCCCCCCCAGGCTCTTACCTGGCGATCTCACACTTGCTGACGTCCAGCCCACGCTTGGGCATGAAGCCCATGCCCCGCTGTGGCTCCTTGCTGCTGTAGGTGTTCAGGTAGTGCACGTAGGGTGCCTCATCCGTGATCTCGAAGTACCGGATGCTGCTGTCTCCCTGCAGGGATGGGGATGGGTGTCAGCCAGCCCTGCCACCCCCAGGGACATGGGTGACATGGGGGGGGGGGTGCACCCCAGGAGGGTTTTACCTTCCCACAGAGGTAGACGATGCTGGAGTCAGCGTCATAGAAGGGCAGCAGGACCCCGTTGCTTGTGTCCATCTCCTGCAGGGCGATGGGCTCCTCAAAGTTATTCTGTGGGGCCGGAGCAGTGGGGGGTGAGTGGCGGTCCCCACACCCCCCACCCTGGTTAGTCACACATTAGCCACAGCACTCTGCGGGGACAGGGCTTGTTGTTCCACCCCCCCCCCGGTACACAACCCCCGGGCACACAGCTTGTCATGCCCCCTGCCCCAGCACACCCTGCCCCACTCCTGCTTACCTGCATGACTGGGTACACCCCAGCCTTGTGTTCCCCCCGCCAGCACTCCTTGTACCCCCATCCCCAGCACAGCACAGCACACTTGGGAACTTGGCATCTTTATGGGGAGGATGCAGCAGGCGCCCCATCCCGGAGCAGGGAAGGGGGCAGAGGTTTGGGGGGGCCAAGTTCCCGGGGCAGCACTCCATGCGGCCTCGTTACCGGGTCCCACAAGCCCAGCTCCCTCTGGCTCATTCTGGTAAAGCCCGTGGTAAAGATGTGTCCTTCCCGCGTGAAGATGGCCCGCACGGGCCTCAGCCCTTCGTGGGGGGCAAACCTCTCCTGGGGGAAGGGGGAGAGAGTCAGCATGGGGCATGGGATGGGGGAAAACGGGAGGGGGTCCGGATCTGTCCCCCTGAAGAGATATTGAGTTCTGCTGCTGGGGAGTGCATGAGGCTCCTGGAGTGCATGTGCTGCTGGAGAGCATCCCTGGTACCCAGCGCATCCGTGGTACCCAGTGCATCTCTGGCACTTTGAGCATCACTGGTACCCAGAGCATCCCTAACCCCCAGTGTGTCCCCGGCTTGGCTGTGCTCCATAGGGTCCCCAGAGCGGTGCTGGCCAGGCAGGAGCTGCTGTCTCATACCAGGTCCCAGAGGGCCAGCTGCCGCTCGCTCATCTTGCTGAAGCCGGTGGTGAAGATCTTGCCATCGGCCATGAAGATGGCGCGGATGGGGCGGACGCCGTCGTGGGGTTTGTCTTTCTCCTGCACCGGCCATTAGCGGGTTAAAACCAAACACAGAGACGCGCGGTGCAGGGGGTTAGTAGGGTCAGGCAGGCACTGGGGGGGGACCCCGCGGCGGGCTGGTGGGGGGGACACACTGGAGACACTCACCGCCACAACCTGCTGCTTGCGGGGGTCAATGATCCGGACCTTCTTGTCCTTGCAGGTGGTGACGAGGAGGCTGCCGTTGCGGTTCCAGCCCACGTTGTAGATGAGGTCGGTGTGCATGTCATCCAGCACCAGCAGCATCTCCCCCGTGCCCACGTTCCACAGGATCACCAGGTTGTCACAGCCTGTGGAGGATCAATGGGGTAGACAACATCACCCCATAGACCCCTCTCTAAACCCCGGGGAGGTGACCTGGGGCCCCCTTTTACCTGCGCTGAGCAGCACGTTGCGGGCGGTGGGATGCCACGAGATGATGCTCACCCGCTTGGAGTGTCCCTCCAGCGTCACCACCGGCTCCGTGATGTTGCGCATGGGGACGTAGTCAGGGATCTGCCACACCTTGAAGGGGGGGGACATGGACAGCGGAGTGTGCTATGGTGGGGATCGCCCCACGCCTGAGCACTAAGCGGCTGAGGGCCTCGGAGCCAATTAACCTCATCCCTAATCCGGCTCAGGCTGCAGGAGGGTGGTGAGGGGACAACAGCAGCGCCTCCATCCTGGGGTGCATCCCTCGCAGTCGGGGTGCTGATGGGCACAGGGAAAGGGGTGCACCCCAGTACCCCCCCCCCCCCCCCAGCTATTCCTGGGTGCTGAGTCGCCGATGCGGGTATATTTAGCACAAAGTGCTGCATCATGGAGAGAGCAGCCGCCGCCAGCGTGAACGCATGGCACCGCAGCTAAAAATAGGCCAGTGACACTTCGCAGGCAGCGGGATGGGGGGGGGCGATGCCCTGCACGGCTCCCCCAGCGCCCACCGCCCCCCTGCGCCCGGGTCTGCCCCTCACCATGACGGTGGCGTCCTCCGAGGCGCTGGCGATGACGTTGTCGTTGTGCGGGCACCAGTCGATGTCCAGCACGGGCGCCGTGTGCCCCGTCACCAGCGGGTGGTTCTTGTCCACCCGTCCCGTCTGCAAGGCCGAGGTGCCCCGGTGAGTACCCAGCAGTGGGGGGGGGGGACACACGCTGCCAGGTGACCCCCGAACCCCAGCCTGGCCACAACGTGGTGCTGTGGCACAAGTGGGGACGTGCACGGGGGGGCAGAGCTTCTGCCTTGAAGGGGGGAAACTGAGGCACAGAGTGAGAATGGGCTCACTATAATGAGGCCTTTAATGGAACACGGAGGGAATCAACGTGACCCGGGAGAAGTTGTTTTGTGTCCTCCCTGATGACAAAGAGAGGTTGGGGACCCTCTCTAAGGCCCTTTGCTGGGGTGGGCAGCGCAGACCCCCACCCCACTGGGATGCGCCCTGCGTGTCATGCGCTCCCAGGGAATTCCGGCTGGGCAGAAAGCAGCCAGGGGTTTCCTGCACCCCCTCAGTTGCCCTCGGGACATCGCTCTGACAGACGCAGATCAGCCCAGGCTGTCCATCCCCCAAGCACCCGCGAGAGGATGGAGATATTGGGGCAAAACTCAACTCTGAGGCCACAGCAGCCCCCCAAAAGCAGAGCCCATCAGCACATCCCCCCCAGTACATTCCATCAGCGTTCAGCCCCCAACAGCCTCCCCGCTCACCTTGGCAAGGGGCAGGACGATGAAGGCCCCCCCGCCACCGGACTCCACGATGATGGCCACGAACTTGGGGTTGACGGCGCAGAAGGAGCTGTCACACGTCACCTTGGAGACGCGGATGTCCTCGTACATCTGATCGGCCTTCACCGGCTGCCCGAACACGTGCCGGAACTTGCTCTGGCGCACCACGCGTCGGCTCATGGCTGCGGGGTGCAGGGTCAGACCATGACACCCCCCCCACCCCAGCACAGCAGGGAGGGGGTTTGGTGCCCTTATCCCCCTGATAAATCACCCCTATCCTGGACGCAGAGGGAAGCCTTAGGACACGGAGATGGCAGGGGATGGGGACGCAGGATGGTGTCTGATGTGACCCTTATCCCATGCAGGGAGTGGGGACAGCCCCCGTGCAGGGGTGTGTGGGTGCTGCAAGTGCTGGGGATGGGCATCCTGTGGCCAGAGACACTTGATGGCTGGGCAGCGACATGGTCATGCCACGATGCGCTGCTGTACCCTGTGGCTGTGCCGTGTCCCAAGACCAGCACTGGGGTTGGCACACGGGCAGCTGCAGTCGAGAAATGGGGCTGAGGAGAGCTGAGAGTGGACATGGAGGTGCCATGCACCGGGTCACAGCTTGTCCCCTCGTGCCCCATTGTGCATCAGTGGCCCAAAGACCCCTGGCTTGACACAGCGAGCAGGAGCGAGGCTGTGCGTCCAGCATTGCTTATCCCACGCCTTCCCCATGGGCTGCTGCATGTGTCATTCATTCTGCATCCACAGCCCATTCCCCTGGCACTGACCCCGGGCCAGGGTTGGACCTGGCACAGCCACGCAGCCCTGTGGGCACCCCGGGGTGCAGAGGAGCCCCCCTGTGCTCACCATGGCTCCAGAGGGGTTCCCATCCTAGCTGGGCACACTGCCCACCATCACCCACCTCTGTCCCAAGCCCCTGCTGCTCCTGGCACCTGCTGAAGGGTACTGAGCCCCTCAGGACCCCTGGAGCTGGGGCTCCGCAGCACCCATGACCAGGGACTCTGCTGTGCTCTTTGGGGGCCTCAGCCATTGTCAGGGGCCGTATCCAGCCACCAAACCTCATCCAGGAGCACCAGGCACCACTGCTACGGGCGAGATAAGAGCAGATCTGCTCCTCCATGACCCGGCCGGTGGCTTTTGGCCAGGGCACGTGCAACACTGAACCAAGCCGCATCTGCCCCATCCCTGGGTGTCCCCAAGGGTTCCTGTGGCCCTTCAGCATCATCCCTGGCCTGGCAGAACGGGTCGTGGGCTGGAGCCTGGCTACCGGGGGGGCTGGACACTGGCACCTGCTGCTGTCACCCCCAGGGCCCCAGACATGGTCCCCAGCCCTGGGGACGGGTGAGTGGGCTCCGTGGGGACACCCTCCGGGTACTTGGCAGTACAGTGGGAGCAGAGCGTGGGCTGTGGGGCACAGGGAGGGGGTGATGGCCTGGCTGGCTGGGCAGAGGGCATGCAGGGTGCAGGCAGGGCGCAGGCAGGGCATGGGGTGCAGGAATGGTGCAGGTGAGGAGCAGATGTGGTGCAGGCAGAGTTAAGCAGGGTGCAGGCAGCGCGTAGGGTTCAGTTCGGGTGCAAGCAGCGCGTAGGGTGCAGTTTGGGTGCAAGCAGAGTTGGACAGGGTGCAGGCAGAGCTGAGGGGGGTGCAGGCAGAGTTCAGGCAGGGTGCTGGCAGTGCTGAACAGGGCGCAGACAGGATACAAGCAGGCTGCTAACTGGTCTGCAGGCAGGGCGCTCGCAGGCTGCAGGCATGACAGCTGGATGGGGCGCAGGCAGGGTCGGATGGGGTGCTAGCAGCAGGCAGGCGGGGTTCAGGCGGGATACAGGCAAGGCGCAGGCAGGACACAGGCAGGATACAGGCAGGATACAGCAGGACAGCCCCGCTCCCCGCTCCCCGGCCGTGCCATTACGTTGCCACGATTGAATCCGCAGCGGCTGCTCGGGAACGACCAGAGGTCACTGTCCAAATATAGCCATCTCCTGCGGGGCGGCGGCGGGCGCCGCGGGGCCGGGGCCGGGGTCCTCCCGCACCCCCCCTCCCGCCCCGCTCCCGCTGCCCGCGCCCCGCTGCCCGCGCCGCGGCTCTCACCTGCGCTCGGCGGCTCCTGCGCGCTGCGGGCGCTGCGCCCCGCTCGGCTCCGCCCGGCCCGGCCCCGCTGCGCTCCCCCCCGCACACCGCGGCCCGGCCCGGCCCGGCCCCGCTCCGCCCGGCGCGGCTGCGCTCGGCTCCGCGCAGTGCCGCTGCCGCAGAGAACAGCTGAGCCGAGCCGGGAGCCGCGGCCGCCACAGCCCCCCCCGCGGAGGGCACCGGGAGGTGGGGGGGGCCGGCCCGGCCCCGCCTGTCCCCGCACCCCGCCCGGCCCCCGGCCCGGCCCCCTCTGGCCCCGAACGCGGGGGGCTCGCACTCCCCCCCCCACTCCCCGATACGGTGCATGGGACCCCTGCGCACGGCGCTGCAGCGGGATGGGGATGGGGAGAAGCTCCTTTCGCCCTCCGCGTCTTCCCTACAGCACTCTGAGAGACCGCGGCGGACGGGTTCACCCCCCAGCACTCCCCTTCCATCACCGCGGGGTCACTTCTGCCCAGGGCTCAAGCGGGCACAGGGCTGCTGGGCATCCCCGCATCCCTGCGCTGGGTGCCCCCGCATCCTGTGGCCAGCCCAGCCCCGCCGAAGCCATGGCCATGGGCTGGCCCCAACCCCACGGGCTCATAAACTGCCCCCCCAGCCCCGGAGCGAGGGGGACTGCAAGCCCATAGGGGTGATGAGCCCGCATCAGCCCTGCGTAGCGGGATGGTTACAGGCACATCCAGAAACCAGATCTGGAATTTAGCAGAAGCCTGCCCCGCAGGGATGCCCTGGTCCAAGGGGATTAAGGGATTGTGGGGCTCGGGGACCGGTGGGAGGGGAGCTGCGGTTCCTGGAAAGGCAGCAAAGCCCTGGACCCTACAAGGGCACCGTGTGGAGCCAGACAAGCATTGGCTGAGCCGGGCAGGAGGGGGCTGCTGGCAAAAAGGAAGGGAAAAGGTGACATCCCTGCTCGCCTGGCCCAAGGGGTGGCTGGGAAGGAGGGGCTGCGGAGCCCCCCCAGCCTGCCCTGTCCCACCATGGCTCTGGCTCACTCTGCCCTTGGCCCCACGTCCTATATCCTCAACTCGAAGCCACATCCCCAGCGAATGCAGGACAGGGCCTGGGAAGCCTTTCCCCAGCCGGGTATTTGGTGCGTGGATGCAGCTCAGCTCCTCGGCTGGCCATGGCGGGTCTGGTCCAGAGTCCAGCTAAAACCGTGCATCTCCCTCTGAGCTTAAACCCCAGGAGCCTCCCAGAGCTCCCCTGTCTGTGGCAATCCCGAGGGGGGACCTGCACTGTCCCAGCTTTTACACACGTAACCCACCCCCAGCATCTTCCCTTTGGCTGCAGCAAGGTCTGGAAGAGCATCTTGCTTGGGAGCACAGCTCCTCAGTCCCTGCACGGATCACTTGGGACAGGATGGGTCCATCTACCCTTCTGGCAGGGGACACGAGCGAACAACCCGGCTCTGGCTCCCCAGACCCTGTGCTGACAGCAGCACGGGAGCACTCATGGCCCCCAGCCCCAGAGAGGTGGCAGGGGGCCCACGTCATCTTCAAAATAAAACTTTATTTATCCGGTAACAAGAACATTGAATCTGCACATCAGTGCACGAGTTCACATTTAAAAACAGCTGAGCACATCGGTCATAAAGTCTTTAAGGGGAAAGGGGACGATCCCAGCCACCAAGGAAGATCCAGGTGGAGCAGACAGAAGCGCTCCCCGGTTTGCAACTCCACCACCAGCCATCCCTGGGGCGATCCCTACGCACCAGCACGGACATCACATCTCCATTAAGGAAAACCAAAGGCACTGGCACCTTCTTCTGTGCCAACAGAGATGTCTGCAGCGCGGGCGGGCTGTTAGCACCTCTGGCAGCACTGCCAGAGGGTGACCAAGAGCCTGGATCCCTCCTGCGCCAGGCCAGTGCCTGCCTCTGTCCCACACCAGCAAGGGTTCCAGGGGGTCCCTCCCTTAGGGAGAAGCATGGGGGGGGTGCATGGAGCTGGGACCAGATTAAGGCAGGACACACCGTGAGGGGAGCAGGGGACCTGCGGCGGGTATGGCTTCCTCCTGCTGCTGGGCTGGGAGAGCACTTGGAGCAGGAGCTGTGCCCTGGTGCCAATTCCTCCTCCAGCAGCTGGAGCTGCGGTGGGTTCCCTTCCACCAGCCCTTTGCTGGCAAAGGGACATGGAGCTGATCCCTGCCCCATCACCTCCTGAGCCCCTCCTGCCACCGCGCTGGGACCGTGCCCCCAGGAAAGGTCTGAAAGGGGAAGAGATTTGTACAAGTCACAACTTCTCAAGCAGACCAGACACACACACACAGCATCGAGTGCAACAGAACAGGGTACAAACCAGGTTCACACGCACGCTATCCGTTTGTGCAAGGCTCACACGTTACAGTACAGCCGGAGGTGGGGCGGGCGAGGGGAGGCGATGGCTGAGATATTGTACAGGAGTCAATGTAAACAACGCAGCATCCCCCGAGAGGGCTTTGCAAAACCAAAAGAACAGTTGCTTTGTACAAAAATGCCCTTAAAACAACACCTTTCTCCTAAAACCCCTCCATCAGTGAGGCTTGAGCTCCCCATGGTGCTTGGTGGGTCACAAGAAGCACCAAAGGAAGCAGGAGTGAACCACCACATATCCATGAGCCACCACTGTGAAGGACAACTGTCCCCACATAGAAACCTCTGATGCCAGGGGCTTGGTGGCTTCATTGCCCAGAGGCTGGAGAGCTGCATGGACACAGTCCCTCCAGCCCCTTCGCCTTTCTGCCAGCCAGGTCTGAGCCTCCAGCCCTCCAAAACCTTCACAGCCCCGCAATGGAACCACCTTCCCCAACTCCCTCTTCCCAGATTAAAACCACAGCGATGCTGGGACAGAGCTGAGGACAAGGGGACAGCACCACACCTCACTTGCAGGGGCCTGTGCCCCTTGGCTGCTCTCCTCAGCTGAAGCACTTGGACAGCAGCAGAGTAGTGGAAGGAAGCAGCATTTCTGGTCTGCGTAGAAGAGCGTTTCTATAGGGAATTTCTCCTGAGATGAAGATGGGCAAAGAAACCAGATCCCCTTCCTCCTCCTTCTCAAGGGAACAAATGACACACAGAGCTTTCCCCTCCCGAGCAGATCCTTGTCACTAGGACATGCAGCCAGCCAAGCACACTGCTCCCTCCAATGCAGGGCAGGCCTGGTGGCACCCTATCCCTTCCAAGGAGCAGGCAGACATGTCCTTGGGGTTGGGAATGGTGGGCAGCACGGTCTGGTGAGGTTTGTGGGGAGGCAAGGCCTGGAATTGTCCTTCACAAAACGACATGAGCCACTTGGCCTTTCCTTTTGCCCAGCTCCGAAGCCAGCTGGAGCTGGCCAGGAGAAGCCAAATGTCTTTCCATGTCCCAAAGAAGTATCCGGCTTCCTGGGCCAGGGACTTGGGCGGCTTCTAGTGACCGAAATGGCCTGTGATGATGTGCTACGTGACCCAAGCTGGGCTACTTTGGGCTGTGCTCCAGCCTGCAGCTAGCACGGGTGACAGAGCCCAAGCTCCTTGGAAAGGAGGGGTGAAGCACATGCTGCTGCTGGAGGACAGACGTGCAACCCCATGCTGTGGGAATGCGGGACAATCCCTGGGAGCTACAGGAGGGCAGAGAGGTAGGATCCTCACCTGTGGGGTTATGGATACCCCTTCCCCAGGGCAGACACATGCTGCTTCCCAATACTCCACAGCACTCCAGTGCTGTGCATTTCTCTCCAGCTCAAGCTGAGCTTGTCCCATCGGAACCTGCAGCATCAGCACCGCTTTCTAGGCACAGCCTTGTCTGCTGCTCCTCCCACAGCGTGTCCTCTCCATGCGGGGCTTTCAGCAGCTGGAGCCACTCTGCAGCTTCTCTCTGCTTTGTTCCTCCCCAGGAGGCAGATCTGGGCTAGAGCCAAGCACCAGCTCACACACAACCTCCTGCTACAGACCTTCCATGGGACTGGAAAGCTCTGGATCCTGTCTGCAAGTGCCTTCCCACAGCACACATACAAGCTGCTGATATGCACGGCTGGAAATGAGGAGCTTTAATTTAACCAAACTGCTTGGGAACCATTAAATCACTTGCTGGAGGTTGGAGCAGACCGTTCAAACACGGGTTCTCCAGGGAAGCAAGAACCTGCAGAATGGCTCAGAGCAGCCCATGGCCTTCCACATCCAACTGGCACTTCTGAAACTCATCTTCCAGCAGGAAGGAAAGGGGCACATTCACCATTCCCCTCCTGATGGGGGTTCCGAGAGGACTGGAGGAGAAGGGACACATTTGGCAAAGGCTGGCATGGAGGCTCACTTCTGGAAAGGGAAGACAGGTTCCAATGTCAAATCCACTCCCATTTCTGGGCAGATTACAATGAACAGCACTGAGTAAGATGGGTTTGTTTTCCAGTTTACAGAATGCAGTCTTGCCCTTTTTAAAAAAACAGAAAACCACATGGAAATGACAAAAAAAAAAAAAACCTCTATAAATACCATATATACAATTTAGGCAAAAAAAAAAAAAGAAAAAGAATCCAGAACAGCTCATCCCTCCAGGTGCTGGGAGTGACAGCAGAGAGGACAAAGCTTTGCATTCAGTAGGGGCAACGCAGCATGTAACAATAGGTTTGGGAGTGCCCAGAAGTGCCCGTGAGCAGAAGGGAGAGGAAAACTCAGGCAGCACGAGGAGACAAGGATGACTTTGAGGCAGAAGGGAGGCAGCAAGAGAGCAGAGGACAGATGATATGGCCATGAACTTGGAAGGCCCACAGCAGTATTCAAGTAATGGGAGGGTTTAAACCCTAACAAGACATTTGTTTTAAAAGAACACTCTGGCTTTGGGGGGTCTCCTCCTCTCACACGATGGTTTGGGGCAGTTGAGAGCTTGGGAGCTCATGGAGGAGCACTGCAGGACCTGCACCAGGATGTGAGCACTGATTTGATCTCTGGGGTTTTTGGAGCCCATCCATCAGGATTTACCCACATGCTCCCTTTGAGGATGCACCAGCTGAACCGAGCCCAGGAGGGGTGTCCTGTAGCAGCTTTGCGAGTGATCTGCCAGCATCGTGGAGTTCCAGTTTGCAGAAGTAAAAGAAAGGTCAAACAAAGGGACCTTGGCACAAGCCTTCACATTTATGGGGGCTCGGACCCCAACAACTGCCCAGCACCATTCGAAGCATGGGGAAAATTCAAGTGAGGAATTCGGATCCGGTTCTAAGCACAACCCCACCTTGCCGAAGCAAGCCAACATCCACTTTCATGTGATGGAAGTGTTCTTTTAAAACAAAGTACAAACAAAAAAGAGAACATTTGAGGTTATCTGAGTTAAAAAAACTTGAAAATCCCAAACAGTCCTGCAGTCAGAGTCACACACAGAAGAACCAACCCACACCTACATGCGCCAGGAACAGTAAAATGACAATATAGATATAAAATTAACCAATAAAGTGCATGTTCCTTATATTACACCTGCCCCTTGGGTGAACGCAACGCCACGGGTTGTGTGGAGAAATCCCAGCCGAGAGCTCGGGATCACATTGTGTTGTAGAGGGGATTGGTTGTCCGCTTTTTATCATTGGTCTTTTTGAGCCTCCTCAGAGGGTGAGTTCTCCCATGCTGCTGCCGTGGTGCGACAGCCAGGCCTCCAGCTGGGGACAAGGAGTCCAGGACCTTCGCCTGGAGCAGCGGAGGACCCTCCTCGGAGCTAGTCCACGTTGGATCCATGCTGGAAAACAAGCTCTGCTGGCTGGAGCCGCACTCTTTGGCGTACTGAGCTAGCGGCCTCTCCACAGGCTTGCTCTGGGCAATGCACTCGGTTGTTCTGAGCTGTTCCACAAAATGCTTAGCGGGCTCCGGGGAGGAAAGGCGATGCTTTCCACATGAATCCCTCTCCAACCTCCCCCCGCAAAAGCCTCGACCCAGGGCAACGCAGGTGAGAAGCACTGGGTTGGCATCGGAAGAGGCTGACTCCCTCTCGGATAAGTCATCCTTGGAGAGGTCCAGGCAGTCCAGTTTGGCCAAGGATGCCGAGCGTTTCATGTGGGATGGTGTGGTGAGCCCCGCGTGCCGGATCCGAGCCTCTATCTCCTTCGCTCGCTGCTTGACCAGCCCAGGGCTGTTGCTGCGCTCCTCCACGCTGCAGCTGCTGGAGCTGTGGGAGAGGCCGTAACACAGGAAGGAGATGTCCAGAAGGTCCATGCTTTCATCACGTTGGCTGGTGAAGTCCTCACCACTCAGCTGCCTCGAGGCGCTGGCACCCCCCCTACAGAGAGGTCTGTCCCTGAATGGGAGAGCTGCATCTCCCTCCATCCCACACGGCGTGACCAGCTCGTCATCAGTACCAGTGCTCTGCTCAGTGACACCTTCCAGGTGAATTACACAGGGATGATCTGGGCTGGCTAAAGGTGTAGAGGTCACCTGGGCAGAGGGAGAAGCAGCACCGAGGTGAGCAGATGACCCACCACCACCCTCACTGGGGCTGCCCACAGTGCAGGTGACCTGCTTGTGTACCGCGTGCTCCAGTGAGAGGTTTACCAGGTTCAGAGCTCGGGGACAGGTTGAGCACAAGGAAGGGTTCAAGTTTTCATCTAAAGAGGGTATGGCTGTGACCAGCCTGCCCTGCTCACAGCTTGCATTGGGGCGCTCTGCAGACTTGACCATGGGAGTGTATTCAATGATTTCAATCCTCTTTGGGAGGAGGGAGGGCAGGGCTGGCTCCTCTGTCCCATCGAATGAGACCACTGTCCTGCGCTGCTGTGCCATTCCCTCCTGCCCCAGGCTGGGCTCTGCAGGCAGAGATTCCTGTGCAGGCAGGTGCCTGCCCACAGGCAGCTCTGCTCCAGGAAGCAGAGGCAGCTCCTCATTGCCTGAAGCCCGTCCTCTGTCACCCTCCGGAGCCAGCTCCAGGGGTGGCTCCTCGCTCTTTCCCCGCAGCAGGAGCTCGGCGGCAGGAGAGTCGTTCTTGGAGTTCTTGCGGGTGGGTAAGATGCAGACTGGGGATGTGTGCTGGTGCTCCTGTTCCTGCCTCAAGCGCTCCTCAAACTCCAGGGTGGCTCGTCGGACAGAGCCAGGGCACCACTTGGGCTCAGGGCTCATGGAGCTGCGAGGCTCTTGCTGCTCCCCTCCAGAGCTGCTTTCCTCCAGGTCTAATTTACCAGAAGATGGCTGCAGGGAGGGGGCAGTTTCTTGCTCAGCTTGCACAGGGTCCCTCTCCTTTTCCTGGTGTCCAGCACACGCTCCTTCACTCTGTTCCACCCTTTCTGATGCCCAAATCGCCTCCACTGGCAGGTCATGCACTGTGTTCCTCTTTGGTGTCTGGGAGAGGTTGGCTGAACCTTCTCTCTGCTGGGCAGGTCCTGCTCCCTGGTTGATTGACTCAATCTCTGTAATAATCTCCTTCACAGAAATGGCATTTTCCGAGTGGGATCTGGTGAGATGGCCTGTGCTGGGCAGCTCGGGCACCTCCTGCAACACAGAAACACTACAATTACAAAGAGGATCAGCTGTGCTGACACACAGCAAATGGCAGCAGCTTAAAGGAAATGGGGGTGCATGTTCCCAAAGGAACAAGAAGTGCAGGTGCTAGTGTGTGGGGATAGATTACAAGTGCTGTGATGACTAATGAAGCATTATTGTCTCTGGGGCTGCATTCAAGATATTCCAGGGCTGGATTTTCACCTAGGTTGAGATTCAAGAACTTCTTATTTAATTGCCATGAATTCCAGGGGAATTTAGCTTTTTTAAAATAAATAAAAGTCCACTTAACAAAATAAACCTATCCCATATGCTTCTAAATGCAGAGTTTTGGACTGAAAACTGTGAAAGATTCTGCTCATGTAGGTGAGTGAACAGAAGTACAGGATAAAGAATGAAACCTGCTCTGGTTTCCCTGGAGGAAAATGGAAAGAGAGGCTCCTGCATCCACATGGATGCTCCTGCCAAATCACTGGAGAGAGTGTTGGCTTGGCCTAGTGTATTTGGAAGAGTCTCATTGCCTCACATGGAGATGGAAAAGATTCAAGCAATGCAGCATGGAATTTAAATAAGAGAGGCTCCCAGAAAACGATGGCCTCAGACATCACAATCCCTGTGAGAGTCCTGGAGGATGGAAATTGTAAGAGAAAAGTACCTCAATTCAGAGGTTACTAAATTTTGTCAGGATCATATCTCTACCCAGGAGAGAAGTGAGCTGTGACATGCCTGACCCCATCACTCCAGGCCTGGACAGGCTCATTCTCTTCCTCCAGCAGCGGAAGTTCTACATCTGCCTTGATTTACTATCCCATTGCGGTTCCTTCCCAACCAGGGGAAGGTGCAAGTTTTATCCCACTCTTTGGTAGATTTCTCAAGTCAAGATAAACACCCACACTGGTTCACAACACTGAAACTTGGATTCAACCTATCTGATGCAAACCTCAAAAGTAAGTTTCTCAGCACAGCAGGTCAAGGTTGACTCAGTCAGTGCCCTGCCTCTGCCAGCAAGCAGATGTTTAAGGAAAAAGCACAGGAAAGGCCAAGTATCTAAAAGTGAAGAAGAAGGAAGCATCTAACAATGCCTCCCCAACGGCCACCCTGCTCAGTGAGAGCCAGAACTAGGAAATCCCCTGTCCACAGCAAGAGAACCAGGTTTGAGCAGCAGTTCCTAGGAAAAATGAGCAAGTTATTTTAACCTTTTGCTGTTCTTCATCTGTGGAAGAGTCATCTGATGCCTGAGGAGAGTTTCCAGAGCTGCTCCTTCGAGCATCTGCACCCCCATCCACAGCAGGCGGCACTTCCAGCACAGGCACCCTGGAGACTCCATTCCTTCCACTCCCTTGCTCCTCCATCCTGGAATGGGAGCAAGTGCGTGACCGGCTCTCCTGGGAAAGCTCCACAAATTTCTCCAAAGCACTGAAGAAATCAATCCTGTCTGTACTTAGCTCTGTCACTGTGGGCTGGGGATTCTGCTGGAGACTTGGGGAATTTTGATTTGGGGACTGGGGAAAGTCTTTTAAGCACGAAGTGAATTCTTCCATGGGAACCAAGTGCACATTCATATCAGGCTTAAGGGCATCTTTTTCCAGATCGTCCACTGTCAAATCAGGGAACTCTGTTATTTCCAAAGGGCGCTGGAGTTGCATTAAGGCCTCAGAAGCACGGCAGTTATCAGGGGGAACAGAGTCTACACAACATCCTGCCGTACAGCCATTGATACTGTTCAGGTTCAGCTTGTCCTCCATCTGCTCAGCGTGGAAGTCTCGACACGTAAACTCTAAGTGGATCCTTCTCTCCTTCACACACACCTCCTCGATCATGTTGGCATCCTCTGGGAGCTGCTGCTCCCTGTCTAGCTCAGCTGAGTAGATGGGAGATATCGGCTGCTGGTTGTCGTTGGTCTTTGCCTCTGAGATCTGGTCGGCTGAGGTGGTGATCTCCTTTTTGTTCAGCTCCAGCCCAGACTTGCAGATGGGCTCGTGATGGTCCGAGAGGTCACTGTCCGAGTGCGAGCGCCACAGTTTATTATGCCGCTGTTTGCTGCGGGGATGAAAAGAAAGGAAAACACTGAGTAGTGTCTTCATGTACCAGAGCCAGACCCACCTGGCTGCAAGAGGATGCAACCTACATGAAGAATCATGCCAAATACTGGAGTCATTGACCACAACTGCAGCTTCACTGAAACAGGTCAGGGTCAAAGCCACTGCTGGAGACGTTGATCCAATAACAAGCCACATCCCCCAGCAGTATTTTATCAGTCTATGCAACAAATAATGTTTAACTGAGTATAGAATTTGGTCCTCCCTCAACCACAAAGCACTTTTTGCTAGCAGGTGAGTGATGACCAAAGAGAGAAGGTCTCTAGTCCTGCGTGTGAGTGGATGGTGGACATGGAATGAAGTCAAATTTCCTTTGTGGCTCCTTCTTTGAACAGGTTCAGCGATCAATAACTGGGCTCTGGTAACCAAGAGGGTAGGGTGGGGTGAGAGGATGTGGGTGTGTGTAAAACAGAAGACATCCTCAGCAGTCAACAAGCCTGCCTTTCACAGGAAGGAAGCTAAAGAGTTCTCCAGCTCTTGGAAAGCCCCCTTAGGAAGGTCTAAGCAGTCGCAAAGCCAAGCAGCATTGCAACAGCTTCCTTATCCCAGCCCGTGCTCCTGGGCTTACAGAGAGCAAAGGAGGCAAGTTCTGACAGTGAAACCACACCAGCTAGTCATGCCTGCAAGGGCTTCGCTGACTGACCACAGCCGCAGGGCTGTGCTTCCACCGATTGCCCCTAGGAGGAGAGCAGATACCACAGAAAGGTCTTGGATCAGCAGGAGACCTTGTAAAACCTCTTCAGTCCCTTGCTAGTGCGAGCAGGCGCTCCCAGACACATCCATCGGCTGCAGTAAGTTAATTAACAGATGCCACTGAACTAATTACAATGCACTGGTTTGGTTGTGGGTGCCCAACAGCTAAGGAAAATAATCCACTGCAGATTTGGCTTTCCAAACCCATAATCAGCTACAACCTTCATGTATGACACAGGTCAGAATCAGGGCCTTTCAGAGAAGGATCAAGACTAGAGGCCAAAAGGCGTTGCTCTGCGGTGCACGTGCTCTGTCTCTAATGGGTTTTGGATCTAAGTCTGACATTGGCAGCAGAACCAGGCTTTTCCATGAGGCAGGTTGTTGCTGAGGCTCTGCATGGGATGCTAAAGGCTTCCTATGCCCCTGCTTATGCAACCTGGGGAGAAAACTGTTGATGTTTTCTAAGGGCATTTCCTACCCTGGCACTTGGGTGCTCACATCCAGCTGCGCACCTGATCCTTGAAAGTCAAAACTACCCTCATGCATGAGCAAACCCAACTTGCCCGGCACAGCCTTGATCTGAGAATCAAAACACACGTAAACAACCACTGGGAGAGGTGCATCATATCAGCTTTCAATGACACACTTCCTCCACTCTCACAACCTGCAAGATGTGCTAAAAGCAGGAGAACAAGAGCCCACATCCCTTCCTAGAGCCCACCGCCACCTCTTCACCTTCCTGGGCAGCATTCCCAGCGCTGGGGAGAACATCCCATGGCACAAGGTCTGGGGCAGCACTGGGGCTGTCCAGCTTGTGGTCGCACCAGCCTTGGACCAGGGCCCTCTCCACCCCCCACCAGGCTGCAGCCAGCTCTCCAGACTCCGGTATAACATTACTGCTGTTGATTTACAAGTTGCACAAGGAATAGAGGATCCCAAACACTGCTTTCCTGTAACTTATCCGTAACTAATAAAAGCAACAGGGCTGGCTCAGCCTTTCTGCGGCTATCATCAGATAGGAAGAGACAGTTTAACTAACCCCAGGAAGTATGACAGTCCCAAAGAGCAAAACACGCTTGCTTGTTGTGACTAAAAGCAGGCAGGGGGTTTTCATTTTACAGCTGGAAAACATCTCCCAGTTGCTATAACCCCAACACAAAACCGTAACCAGATAGCGCGAGCACATGGCTGCCCTCACATACCATCCCCCTGAAACTGGAGCAGTCACATGAGTGTGAATCTGTTGGGTTTTTGTTTTTTACCTGTCCTGGAATACTGCAGCAATAAACAAGGCAGGCAGAGAGCAGAGGGCAAAGCTCAATAACATAAAGAAGGAGGGGAAAAAAATGGCAGGTTGGAGCTGAGAAAGGAACCACATAAACAGACCCCTTCTGCAGCACAGAGAGGCCATTCCTTGCTTCAGGGAAGCTTCATTTACTACAGGCTTTTTTAGTCCTACCCACACAGGTGCAATGCACTGCTCTTGCATTTTTGAAAGCCTCACAAGTCATCCTCTTTGTGCTGTTGTATGGGGACTGGCAGAGTAGGTCAGGATCAGTGGTGTGCTCAAGTGGGATGGGAGCCACACATCAGATAAATGATGGCAGCAAGAAAAGATTTACCTCCTGAAAGATAAATTACTGAAACACAGGGGAAGAAAAGTCCTTAACCAAAATGTCTGTAGAGGGCGGCTTTGCAGGTGTGCCACCAACCACCAGTGTGACATTATAAACCAACTGTAGGGCTGAAGATGCAATACACCAGCTGCTACCAGCCCAGAGCTCCTTGCAGGTGTTCACCAACCTGTTGCAAAGGATGTGCATGTGTTTTTCAGCTCTGAAAAGCTTCTTTTCCTTCCTCTGGCCTATCCCAGTGAGATTTGATTGCCCAGTCTGCTCAGTTCTACATAGCACACCACACTGGTCAGGTCACCTCCAGCTCAGAGTTAAGCACTGACCTTATTAACTGGTGCCAGCAGCACGTTTGGTGTCACACGAGGCACCAAAGGCAGGTGTGGTGCCTGTCTCCAAGGGTTTCAGTCCAGAAGAGAATAGGTATTTCTTGAAATACTTATTCTACTGTGACCTATCCTGAGACTGAGTATTACCTGGCTCTTGAAGTGAACAGGACAGACTCAAAGGGACAAAACCAAGCAGAGGACAGAGGTGATAATTATACCCCAAAGACAGAACGTGAGTGCCTGAGCTGCTGTGAAGAGCAGCATAAGGCAGAAACCTTTCAAGAGCACCATGCAGCTATGAAGTAATTACACTGGTCAAAACATGCCCAGAGCATGTGGCGGGAGGCTCAACCAGGGTAAGTTCTGCTTGCTTCAGATCTGCTCCCTGGAAAGCACACCAGGATCCTAAACAAAACACCGTAATCTGGGGAACACAGAGTATCACTACCTCCTTCCAGCTGATCATGTGAAGACATTGCTTAATGCAGCTTACAAGTGGATTTCTCAGAAACATGCAATATTTGTGTCTTTTGCTAACCAGGTGATAGGCTTGGGCTTACAACACACTTGCCCAGCTCCACACCGGCCTCAGGACTCCATGCACGGAATAAACACCACTGTTTCAATGCACAGAACATCCTGTCCCCTCCCCAAACACCAACACTTACAGAAGTGATCTAAATAAAACCAGACCAGCTGCTGAGGAGGGGCATGCTCAACAGGGAACTGTAAGGCTGAGATGGAGACAAAGTGAGTTCCCTGCCAAGTGATGTTACAAGCAATAGGAACACCATTTATCTCTGCTGGAGTCTGCACAGCTTTAAATGCTGCATTCAGATGGTAGATCACAGGATGCTACTCTCCAAAAAAATCAGCCATCCTGGAAGCCAAAGAGCCTCCTAAAAGCTCTTTATTACACCCATTTTCCCAGGCTCAGCTGAGATAACCCATGAAAACAAAGCACTATCTTTCCCAAGACAATTAGGAGCTCATAATGCAGCAATGGAAGTTCTAATTAAAATAATGGAATCAATCACTTATGCCTTAACAGAGGTAATCAGGGTCATTCCTTCCACTCACCTGGCCAGCAGGATCCCTTGGTATTCCTCCAGCTGCCGCATAAAGCTGGGGTTGGGCTTGGTGACAGTGCGCCGCTCCTTTCACGTAATCGTATGCCCTGTCCAGGTTCCAGCCGTATTCCTTCATGGCATAGGCGATCACCTGTGGATGCCGAGCGGCTCACTCCCATCTTACAGTGCACCAGGCACTTGGAACCATTTTTCCTGAGGTGGAAGAAAGACAAAAAGAGGATCATTACATAGAAAACGTGGCCTCTGAGAAGCTCAAGAAAATAGCAACTTCTTTACTGGATGCATTATCAAACATATTTTCAACACTGTGGCCACAGTTGGAAGTCTGGGATGTGATCTGATAATCCAATTTACAAAGTGGAGCAAGACGCACAAAGGAAGTGAAGAACAGGGTCTTAATATTCTGAACGGATTTTGTTACAACAGCGCTTCTGCAGCTTTTATCACACGTGGACAAACATCAGTTGTTTGCAGATTCATGAAGACTGCTGAAGACTCGTATGGCACCCTTGAACTTAGCCCCAGTGGCCAATGGGTATTAAGCAGTATTCCGAATGAAAAGGGCACCCATATATCACACAAATGTGGCATCCCAGTGCTTAAGTACTTAAGGGGATACAGTGACACCACCTCAAATAAAGTAAGTCTCGAGCCATACTCAAACAAATCAGCTTGTAAAGGCTATGAAAAATTGCAAGCACCAGCCATGGTTAAGAGATGACAGACTTCTATAATGGAAATAATACTTTAAAGGCAACATACGCCAATCTGTTTTCTGACCAGTTTTCCCTTAGGAAGGCTGCTGAATTAACTGGAGACAGCTCATGTAACTGGGATGCAGTTCTCTGCAGTAAAAAGGCCCTACTTTCAGCACCTGCTATCAGATTACTCACTATAACTGACAGCTTAGAGAGCTACACAGGCACTTATTCCTGTTAAAGGGAAGACTTTACTCTGGAGCTTTACACTACAAGTAATCACTTCCAGACTGTGGGCTTCATCATACAACCTCACAATGCAGGGAACAGCTTAAGTTTGGTTTTGGCTTAGGTGGGTTTGCTTCTTACTTTTGTTAAACCCTGCTCAATTTGTTACTGCCCTTTCCTCCCCTCCAGCACCTCTCCAGATCCATTGCATTTCCTAAGCAGCAGGCAAACTGTTAGCTCTCCAGTACCAGGAATTACCCATTCCACTGTTTGCTTGGACTGCAACTGGGCAGAAACCCCTCACCAGTCCTACCTGCTCCTTGTACAAGCACCTACAAGAATGAAAACGTGTTGAAGGCAGCTCTTAGCCAGAAAGTACAAAGTGAAAATGCTTTGATGCCAGGTATGCAAGGAAAAGTAGTTAGGAAAATCAGTAGGAAAATACAAAATACTTAATATACATCTTCTAAATGTGTTTGTTCTGCTCTGAAAAGACTTACTTTGCCTTGGAGATGAATTTGTAGGTGTCATTCCAGTAAGCCAGAAGATCTGTTGCTTCTTCATCATACACCCGAATATTATGGTATTCAAAGAGCCCAGGGAAGAAGTTATCTATTTCGCGAGTCACATTCAAGATATACCTCACCCTGTGTGGAAACAGAGAGCAGATGAAAATGCAGAATGTGCAGAACATAGCAAATTCAGAGAGAGAACACAGCTGCCACACAACAGCCTTGCCTTGCGAGTGGCAAAACAGCATTTGAAGTTACAGCCTTGAACACACCTCCTTGGAAACCGGGGCTCAATGCAAGGGAGCAGCAGCTGATACGGACAAAAGGCTTGGCTGAGCAATTTTGAGCCTAGCCTCTGATAAAAGGGCTTCCATCCACGCTGCATAGAAGCTTCCTTTACAGCCTGTCAGGTTGCACACTGCTTGCCCACTTAAGTTAGCAACACTTGCGTCACAGGAGCTCCTGTACAGCCTGTTCACTTCGTGTTTGGACACCTTTGTGAATCTCTTCTCCTGCTGCACCAGCAGCACAGGAAGATTAGAAGATACAAGCTTTAACATAGTTAAACAAATGTGTAAAGTAACTACAGAGAGATGCAACGGACAATGAGCCACTGGGGAGGATTTATTTCTTATCCCTTAATTTTCTGGAAAGGAAACTGCTAGGGAGAGCGTATGGTGTTTATGTACATTACACTGAGTATTTTTAGCCCTGCGGGTTACTCGTAAGATGCTTATGAACTGCACTCATGCTGGACTATCAGACAGAACACGAGCACTGCAAAGGAGTGACATCCCTTTTCCCTAGCAGGTATGAGAGTCCTAGCAGTCAAATAGGACCTGTCTGACCCAAGGGAACTGGAGCAGACCCTGAGCTGAGTGAGGAGAGTCCATTTTGCCAAGCTGATTTGCTGAGGTACAGGTATGTAAGCAATTCAGTTCAGCAGTGATTCGTTTTCTTTCCACTGGATTTGGCACAAATCAGCCAGGCCCACAAATGATGATTTAATTGCAAAATCTTGTTGCTTAGATCCACCTGGCTAGAGAAAGGACACTCTTAAGCTTAAGCCTGAAAGGGCAGGAGACAGAGGAACCCGTCAGTGCTAAGTGTGAGAGCTACAGGACTTCCTCCTGGGCCCCACTCAAAGCAACAAATGCTCTTCTTACATGTTTTCCTTCCTGCTGCAGCCCAGAGGTGCAGACCCCAAAGTGCCTCTGTAACCATGAGACCTCAAGTCCAGAATAACGGGCTGAAGCAGAGGGCACAGAGCCAACCACGCAGCATCCAGTTAAGCAATTGTGGCTTTATGCTACTTATAGCTGTGAGATTGCTGGCTTCCTTTGTTCACCAAGGGGATGTCAGTCAAGGTCAGCGAACAAGATTCTTTTACTTCAGGGTGCCTCTTTGTGGGACTCACAGTTTGGAGGAAGCAAGAGCTTGTTTGGATCTGCAGACCCTTTACTAAGACTCAGGTTACACAGCAGGTATGGAAGAGAGTTTGTTGCACAGACAAGTGTCGAGGCCAGGACTCCTGCTTTTAAGCTGGTAGCCTGAAGCTACTTACCCTCTGTTCTGCAAGTCTTCCAAATTGGAAGCGTTCCATTCCGAGCCCTGCAGGGAGAACATGCAAAGGGACACATCAGCCAGAAGGAAGACATGGCCAGACAACTGATGGAGGGAGGGATTGTCACCAGTGACCTGGAGGAAGAAGCTGGCCAGCCAGGTATTAGAGAGCAGAAGGGATCTTTTGAGTACATGGGTACACAGAAGAGCGGTAACAGTGCTTAACGTTCAGCACCTTATCTCGCCCCATTAAGCAGATCCACTCTGAAGCTACAAGCAGCCCTGCTGAAGCAGGAGCCCAGCACGGTACCCTGGCACTTCCCTGCAAACCACTGACAAACCAACTTCAGCAAAGATGAGAACACTCCACCCCTTCCCTGGAGGCTGTGCCAGCTCTACCCCACAGAGGACAGACTGCCAGCACCATCCAGGTGCTCTTTATGCATGAAACACCCATCTCACACATCAAAGGCAAGTAACACAGTAAGCTCACTTGGGTTACACCTCGTCCCCCCACGTCCAAAGCCTGTGTGAGCAGAAATAAACACATCGAACCCTGGCTAGCTAACCCTCTGCAGCACACACAGGGCCTCCAAGCTGCTTGCTTCCTGCTCACACACATAAATCCTGACTGAGGACAAAAGCACTCAGACAACGGCTTCCTTCAAAATTTAAGGGGCACAAGCTATCTGCTTCCCTGCCCTAAAATAGCTCCTGAATCGAAAGATGGTTCAAATAAAGGAGTAAGCAAGAGGGACCCAGGCAGCACTACCATCACCAGCAGAAGAGCACTGCTCATGGCTGCTCCCATGACACAGGCTTCCACAACACCACCAGGTTCAGGTTGAGCCAGCCCTTGGAGCATAATCACTGCCTGCCTGCAAAGCCTGTCAGCCTGGGAGTTAGAACATCCCGGTCTTGCAGTGTCCATCCAGAGGATGGGCTGCTGCTTGCCCCAGAAAGCACAGGCACCCTGTGTTGAAGATGGGGGAGCCCCGACAGCTCTGATTCACAGGCACACACTGGTGCCCATGACAGCACTTCCAGAGTAGTCCTGAGCACTCCCAGCCCATGCCTGGATGTACACGCACAGGAAAACGCTGTGTGACTATTCTGGTAGCTACTGGGGATAAGTCTGTTGTCTTGACATGAAAAGCAGCTCATTCTTCCCAAAGTGAACCACTTCCTAAGAGACATCACCATAATGAAGATACCATTCAAGAGTTCAGCACAGATGGAAATCTGTTTTGAGCAGGTGAAAGAGCAAATGTTACCTGCCATGGCGGCACAGATTACACCAGAATCCATCGCCTTCAGCCACAGATCAGGGCAGCTCCACCAAAGTCCAGAGCTGAGCACAATCTGAAGGATGAGTATGGTGGCTCTTGCTATTCAGGATCTGCCAACAACTATATTTTGATCCCTGCTGTATTCACCCTGGCCTCCAGCCTTAGATAACTTCATGTTCTCTCTTCCTGGCCAAGGAAGAATACCTTAATTCAGGCCTGGGAAGCACCAGTTTCCACAGGTATGGAGAACAATGCTGCAGTGGTGAAAGCCTTTTCTCCTATCCTTTGATCCACAATTACTAACATCAATCAGATCTCTTATTTCCCGCTTAGTTATTTTAGCACTCTGTAAGTGGGATCCCACAGGGCTCTTGTCTCCACCTGGAAGAAAACAGCTTCATTCCCCACTTTACCTTGCAGTATAGGCACTCCTGAATTAAGCTGGTGCCCAGCCCCAGCAGCACTGCTCCTCATAGCAGAGCTGCTTTGCAAATACTTCCATTCCGCACATTAGCCACAGCTCCTTCAAGCCTTGTTTTAAAGGTCTTGTTCCTATTAAATACACTCTGAGCCAAGACTCCAAGCCCTGCAGCGCACTGAACTGCCTGTGCTGCTTTTGACTAGCACTGTAAGGCTGTGAACAGGTTTTTGTCTCCAGAGAACACGTAGTTTGCACAAATAAAATCCATTACATTGTAGGTACTTAATTTTCCTGGCTCTACCCCACCACAATTTCTTGGGAGCAATCACATTAACGTGCGCCATTGCTTCTGAGCCACAGCACTAAGCTTTAACGGAGACAGGGAGAGGCTCTCTCCATTTGGAAAGCCCAGCAAGTCCAAGAGGAATGGCTTTTGTTTCAAGTTGGGCCAACCTCATAGGCTACACTTCCCAACCAAACCTGTGTCTGTTGCTCTAGGGCTGGGAAATCCAGTGGAACGCTGACTCACCAGAAGGAGGTGCAGTAATTAGACAGGGCCCAGCAGCAATGAAAGGCAACTAAGCCAGCAAAACATTAACAGGCAAAATGCTTTATGTTTCCTTAAGTGACTTATCTTCAGGATTCTTCATTAGGCTCCTCTGCTCCTCCTGGATCACATGAACTCAGAGCTTCCCGTGTTACAAGAGCTGCGATTCCACCTGAACGTTACACAGCTCTCCCCAGACAATTCCCCTCCCTCTTTCCTGTAGATATGCCCCTCCCAAACACACTCCAAGAACTTGCTGTGAGGATACCCTGCACAGCTTGAAGCTATAAAACTAGCCTTATATCAATGGAAATAGCCCTGAAAAGTAGTTAGAATTGAAGACTTTTTGCCTTCCATCCTCTAGTGACTTAGAATATCAGGTTGGAATGGACCTCAAGGATCACTGGTCCAACCTTCCTAGGTAAAGCACAACCTAGATTAGTGGCTGCGTCTACAGCTTGGCTGGTGTTGTATGGCAAAGTTCAGCACAGCCAAGAAGCCAGGCTGTTCTTCTTCAATAGGACTAGTGCCTTGCTTAAGACTATGTGACCCCAGGATCAGCCACTCTCTCCTTCAGAGTTCCGGAGTTCCTCCAGAGGCCTCTGTGTCAACCGAGACATAGGGAGATGTGTTTGGTGAGTTTACTTTTGAATTCACTGTAAGACTTACCAGAAAGACATGATCAAATATCTGTGTGGGGCTGTCCATCTGCCCAAGGATCACTATCATTTCATTGTCAATGAACTCTTTGAATTCCCGCAGGTTACACACCATCTGCATCTCCAGTTCAGTGCGTATCTGGGTGGGGAGGAGAGCACAAAGAAGCCATGTGAAGGTTTTGTTCCACCCTTTCATCATGGCATAAAGCACAGAGCTCTCTGGTTTGCACAACAGCACTTCCAGTGCTGTCCCCTCACCACTCACCTCTTTTGAGGTGATGTTCTCCAAATCTTTCTGCATCATGATCTCCCTTAACTTGGTCTTAATCAGCCGCTCTGTGCGTTCCCGCTCAGTTGGACTGTCAGAAGAAAGCAAGAAGAAGAGTCACCAGAAGGGGAAACAAACTGGACTCATGGCACTTTTAAACAGGTATTGTATAGACCAGGTCCTCTGCAGCCTCACATACTCATGCTACTTCCCCCAAGCACGTCCTCAGCTGAAGGGAATTCAGGTGACTGTAAAGCCCAGTTTAGATTCCTGGTTGTGTATGAAAGAGACCAACTGAATGCTCCTAATCCATTGTTGTCATCTAGAGAACCTATGGTATTTGGTAAAATTTAAATTGGGAAGGCTGCATTATACTCTCTGGAGCAATATCTAAGCCTTCCCCTACCTTTCTTGGGAAGGTAACAGCTCCAAAGCTCCTTACATGGAGAGACAAGGGCAGCTAAGCCTCTGTGCATTCCTCCAGCCTCTGCTGCCAGGGGCCTTATCACCAGCTGCAAAAATAGCCTAACACCAGGGGAAATTGCAACAGAGCAGCAGGCCCAGAGCTGTTTCACCCATCATCTTTAGAAGGGACCCAGCAGTAATATCTCACAGCACCATTCTGTTTCCCTGGAAGGCTGCCTGGATTGTGATTGCACAGACACGTCTCTGCTTTCCCAGTGCCCAACTGGTGGTTCACAATGAAGATCATCAATGTTCCTGATTCTCTTAACCTTGTGCATTATTTCAGGACTCAATTAAGAGAACGCTGCCTCGGTGTTCCCAGGAAATCATTCAACTGCTGCCACAGGGGAAAGGGTGGGTGACACAAAATTTATATATATTAAGCCAAAAGAGACATTAACCTGACAGCTTGCCAAAACTTCTCAGCCACCCTCCTTGTACATTAAGAAGCAACCAAATGTGAAGACTTGCTCACAGCTGAACAACTGCTTAGCATTATTATTCATTCACTGAACTCCAACAACAGGAAATCCCTGAGAGCATAAATCAACCAGCAGCACTATAAACTGTGAGAGCAGCTGGGGTTACTGAAGTCATTTCTTCTACTACAAGCTAGGCAACTAAGCTCTCACGCTCAGCATCACATCTGGACACAGACTACCTTTGAGGTTCTATGGTATCAGTACCATCAGCAATTAGTAATCACAGGGGTTGTAAACTTCGAAAGCTGATACAGCCTGTAAATTTTGCTTTTCCAAACTGCTCACCTATCTACCTTAGCCTCTGTTTTGGACCATATGGCACCAGACATCGAAATGCTTAGGTGGTGACAGCTTGGGACCTATACATTGTCCTGCTCCACACTGGCAGACTCCTCAAAACACAGAAAAACTGGTTTGCTATTTGTCCCCATTCTCAGGTGTGTCATCTGGATGTCCTGTACGGATGCTTCTGAGCTCACAGTCTCAGAAGTCCATACATAGACACTTCACAGCAAAATTAACTGAATAAGGAATAAAAGAAAACACCATGTTACTCTAAGCATGTGCTCAGACACATATCAGAACAAAGCTCAGAGAAACCTATTCCTTTCAGGAGACAATAGGCCTGGAAACCAGAGGACAAAACCAGTAAAGAGGAAAGCCTAGGTACTAGAATACACCTCACCTCTTGCTAGGAACACAGGACTTACCTTGCAGAAGATCTGCAAGCCTAAAGGGCAAGGTAAACAACCAGACTGAAAACAGAAGGTGGAGGAGACGCAAGGGAGCCCAGGAGGGGTAAACTTCCAGTGCTGGTGTCTACCTAAGCAGGGGTCTGCTTATTACCCGGAAGATGAAACCTCTCCTCATTAATACCTAATTAAGAGTAACCTCCTGTGGGAACTTCTCCTCATTTGGAGGCTGCAGTGCTTGACAGCCAAACACTTGGGGCTCAGCAGAGCCAGCCCAACTTACACATCTGTGAAGAGGGCGGGTGAGTCAGGCCGGTGGGACTGGACATCTTGCATGGCATTCCACTCATTGACTGACGACTGGTCGGAGTTGATATGGCTCTCATAGTAACTGACCCACGTGAGGAAGAGGCTCCCTGGGTAGTAATTGTTGCTCCGCTGCCACCTCACAAGCTTTATGTAAACTCTGCAGAGCAGACCTAGGAAGGGAAAAATACTTGCAGGATTGTAATGTTTTTCCTCAGCCTGGTATCAAGCACAAAGCAGCAGCCAAACCCGGGGTGCTGCTCAGGTCCCATCAGTCAGTACAAACCCCAGAACTACAGGCAACAGCCCCCAGCACTGAGGAGGAGGCTGTCCTGCAAAGGCATGGATAACCATATGCTTGCATGCCTTAACCGAAGTATGCCAAGACAAGCCTGGGTAGCAGCAAAGGTGCCTCACAATTGAGAGGGCAGAGGCACCTCTGTTTCTGACACCAAAAACTGCTACAGCTACCGAAGCAATAAAACAGGATTCATGGAGTTTGTGTCTGAGCCATACTGCTCAGACAGCTCCTACTGTGCCATCAGATTCCCTGGACACCCAGAGTCAGACATGGAGAGCTGCATAACCAAGGACTTAGGACTTGACTCTACTGAAGTGTTTGGGTGTCCACCCTCTCTCACGAGGGATGTCAGAAGTTTCTTCAGCTGCTCCTGGCAAACAAATCCCCCTCTCCTATTTTTAGCTTGTTTTAAATCTTTGATTGGGATCAGAAGGATCCAGGTCAAAATCACTTGGGTGACACAGTAGCATGGCACCCTGACAGGCAATGTATTTCTGCAATGTGAAGAAGCTTGAGCCAGAAATACTTTCATGGCCTCTACATTCTTACATGGACCACCCTAAAAGGAAAGAAAAATGCAGGCAGCTTCTCTTTCCTTCTTGCTATCACAATGAACATGTCTCAGTGGAGACACAGACTCCTAAAATATGTACAGTGTGTATCCCCCAAATTTCAAACACATGCTCAAAGCAATTCTACTTCTGAGAGATTCAAAGCAGCAACTCTTTGCAAGGAAAGTGACCCTAATTCCCTCCTACCCCCAGCCAAGATGAAGGTGCAGCTGCAGCAGAACTATAAACTCACTGCTCTATACCAGCACTTGCATGCTTTCTTTTTCCTCTAGTATGAAACTTCCTATCTCTGAAGGAGACTTCTGGCTGCTCAAGTAGGTCTCAAGACACCAGTAACACAAAACAGCACCTGGGCTTTAAAAACTCAAGCAGCCAAAACACCTTGGAAGAAGGATCACTGGGAAGTACTTACCACATTGCCTGCACAGACACCGGCTTGAATATGTGAACCCTGTTATCTGTCGATACGCTGAACCCTCTGGGGAGAAGGGAAAAAAAAGCACAGTAAAAATGTATCCCAAAAGCCACTGATTCGTTAATAACTGATTGTTGGTAGCACATCAGAACAGCAAAGGACTAGCCCTATGCATACACTGCTGAGTTCAGCTAGCAAACAGACCAAAATAGCACACTAAAAGCTCTATGATAACTCTTTTTAAGCAGCTGCTGTTCAGGAATGAAACTAAGACAGTGGGACAGTGCTGGGCTGTGCTGTTTACCTTGGCAACACAAATTCAGTGCCACAGCTGGGAGCAACAGAGTCCAGCTAGAGTGATCCTGGGGCAGCTACCAAGGAAAGAAAAGTCATTCCATGCACTGCACTAGACAGCCTTTGTAACTGGCACAAACAGGAGTCTGCAAGTCAGGTGTCTGTTTGGCAGAGAAACATCATTCTTATTTTATGTTCAGCTGAATGCTGCCTGCTGCAGCACGATGGAGGCACATAATAGGATCCCTTTAAGGAGCTTTCACTATACACCCACTCTTCAGGAAAAGCTCCTTTACTCCAGCTTAAACACACACATAAGCCGCAGTCTCAGTGCGTGTTTATTCACAGATAAGTCAATTATTGGTGTTCCCTGCCACAACCACTGTGATTTAGGGCCTTTGAGTCTACTAACCTCATACAGGTCAACAACAGGTCTGCTGGACCTGATTAGGACTCTGCCGTCATTTGAATCCTTCCCCATACACCGTGCTACAAGCTCACACCAGAGACCCTACCCATCTAGAACATGCAAAAGACACTCACCCATCCCCATCCAGGTGGATCAAGGTGTCACTCCACAGCGGCAGCACCAAGCCCATTGTACAAGTGCTACTGTAGTAAGAAAGAGAAGGTCAGCCCATCTACTACAGCACCATGCTATTAGTCTAATTTCACGGCAATGGTTGTGTATTTTTGTACTTATTAGGAAAAACATGAAAATCCCACTGCTGCTTCAGGGACAAACAGTGCCAGAATTGCTCTGCAGGTGTCTGGCAAGGATCATTTACCAGATACAGGGTACAGCAATACTCTGTCAAGCAAGCTTAAAGGGTTAACATACACCCAAGAGAAGAGCAGACTGGATTCAAAGCAGCATGCTTCGTGCAGAAGATCAGAGGGGGCTCACAGTCTTCAGTCAGCTCAAGGCTTTTCTTTACAGATTAGTCTCTCTCAGGCTCAAGTGGTTTGGTTCTAGCTCTGATTTTGAAATCCATAGCTTTGTTTTCTTCTTTGTCCCTCAGTCCCAGCTGCTGGGAACTGGGACCAGTGTAGTGCAATAGGAGGATGATTAGCAGCAAGGAAGGTCAGCAATCACAGCCTATCACCCACTGTTGACTCCTGACTTCTTCACCCTCCTGCACCTCCAGGATGAGCACAACCACCCACTGAGACTGACACCTCTTGGCAATCCCACTCCTCTCTCAGCTGCTTTGACCTCTCTGCCCTCAGGCACCTGCTCTCTGTAAGGCTGAGCAAAAAGCCAAGTTAAAAGCAGAAGTCAAGCAAAAAGGAAGTCAAGGAAAAAGGAAGTGGAACCCCAACGCAGCCTGCACCAAGTGGTCAAACAGAAAAGCTGACTCTCAAAGCTGTAAAATCGGTCCATAATCAAAACAGCATCTTGAAGAACTGGATTCTTTTGTCTCTTGCTCTAACTCTCTGTAGTAGCTGCTCTCAAATTCCCACAAGCCCTAACACCCCTGTCAGTGCCTACAGCTCATGAGAAGTGGGGGAAGAGGGTGAGACTCAAAGCTTCAAAGGGTCAGCAGACATGAAGCCCTGTAAATGTACATGCCTTGGAGCGACTGGTGCCCAGCACAAGGAGACACGGTGGCACGCAGCTATTTCTGTTGACAACATGAGATGAGCTCATGGAAAGTTGTGTTTTTAAAGGCTTCCCAAGGTGGCCAGGGTATTTTTAGTGACACTGTTTAGGAGGTGCTTATCAGAGACCATAGCAACAAGTCTACATTGAGTTATAAATACCAAGCGGGCTAAGGGAGGCTGTATCAGACTGACCATCCAGAACTGAAGTAACTCTAGCAGAAAGCTAAAATGACCCAGCTGCGTTATTAGAGATGAATACCAGCGAGCTCTCAGTTATCAAAGGTGGCTGTGCTGGTACATCACAGCCAGTAGCAAACTCCAAGCTCACAGCAACCTGCGCAAGGACAAGTTATTCTTGCCCTACCACAACTCTGAGCTGCAGCTGTACACACACAGGAAGGGAGACAGGAGCCAGTGGAAGCATCAAACTGGTCCCTCTTTTCATCAGACATCACTTGAACTAAGCATCCAAACCAAGCCATGTGAAATTAAGCATGGTGGCTGTTGTGATCAGCAGCCTGGTTGGAAGGCAGTTTCTTGGCCGAGCAGTTTCATTGGAATATCCAGGTGATTCTTTCCCTATGTGTGCAAGAATTTACAACTCATGTGCCTTCATTCCCTCCCCAAAGCGCCCACTGTTCCCTGTGGTGGGGGGCTACGGCAGGCCCGTGGATTCCCTGACTGAAGGCACGAAGTTAGAACTCAGTCTTGAAGGTGTTAAAGCGTATCCTTGAGAAATGAGGTACCAAAGGCATATGAGTGGGAAAACAGAAGATATCCAAATGGGAAAGTAAAGGGAGTCTGGAGAAGCGAGTCAGATAAGGGGAGCAACTAGCAACAAAGGAAGAACTAGGCAAAACAATGGACTTATTTAACACGGTAAAGAGTTATCCAATAATGTACAGTTGCTAACTAATATTAACCGATGGCTAAAAGACACGTGTGTTAGAAAAGGTACATAAGTAGAGGTTGGTAGTAATAAAGCACCTGCCTATTTTTTCTTCCTACGAAGTCACCGAAAATATGTGTGTGTGAGATTTTTGGCTGTCTCGACAACAACGGTCCCCTTGTAAATGTGAAGCTTCTGCCCCTGAAGCTGCTGGAGGTGCTTCCTCCTGGCTTAGAGTCACTCCAGCAGCAAATGCTGCTTCCCAGCCAGATTCTGCAGCCTTTTGGAGAGGTCAGCAGCAATTTAAATGAACGAAGCAAAAGCACTAAACCCTGATGACATACTGATGTGTGGGGAGAGGACACATTGCGCAAGATCTGCCACCAGCAACCCTGATGCTCCCATTAGGCTCTTTCTGCCATGACCTTGGAGGAGCTGCCTGACAATCACCTTCTTATTAGCTGCTCTCCTGAACCTTGATGACCAGCTTTTCTAATTGCAGCTTTTTCTTTCTTTCCATCCAAGTTGTCCTTCTCTCTGATGTGCAGATGCAGGATTAGGGCCTCACCACTGAGAGACACTTAAGAGCACTTAACATCCTCACACAAGCTGGAGGAATGGAGGAAATGCTGACCTGCACTGTCACCTTCCATTTGCCACCTCCTTTCAAGAAATACAAGGGGAATTCTGGATCTCAAGAAAGGTGTTAGCTGGAAAACCTGAAGCAGTCTATCCCCAGAAAGCATGGACACCAGACAGAGATTTCTACACTTGACATGTGGGTGAACACAAGGACTTCCCCCACCTGGACACTGTGAATACCTGTCATTGGAAGAGAAATCCATTCCTAGGACAATGCTCTCTTCGGTGTCTTGTCTGCCATTGGTGGACACCACCACCATGTATCTAGTGCGGTTCTGGTAGGTGCTTTCCAGTCTTACAGCCTAAAGGAAGGAAAGGGAGAGGTCAGCAGTGCAGCCAGCAAAACACACACACCATTACCTCTACAAGCCACTTGCTCATGCTGAGTGACAGGCGCAGAAGCAGTGATGCAGTTTGCACCAGTACTTCTTAGCTGGGTAACCAGCAGAAAAGGCAGAAGCAATTTACTCTCTTATACAAAGCTTTCCTCAACAGTGGGACATTCCTGGTGCCTTCTGCACACCCTGCTGCGGGCCTGCCCTGTCCCACCAAGGCTGTGTTTAAACATCAAGCTTACAGGACTGGCTGCCACAGTCCTCTGAGTGGTCCCAGCCTAGAGAGCTTCACTGAGCATTATACATTCAGAAAGAGAGACTGGTGTTGAACCTACTCTTCACCTCTCAGAGGGCTTTGTGCAAAGACCTAGGGCTTGGCTTTACACTACTGCGCGCTATAGAAGTTCCAATGAGACTTTTTCCACCACCATGCCAGGCAGCTAGGCAGAAATGCAGGATCTAAATTAGATGTGGTTTCCTGCTGGCCCCTTGATTCCTTCTAGCAGCTTTCCCAGTGCAGAACCAACCTTACCACCTTACACCTGCAGAAAAGACTTTCCTATCACTAAGCTGTACCCACGGGTGCATTCAGATTGCCCAGAGAAGGTGAAAATCACTGTGCCTCACTGCTCCTACCGCAATCACAAGTACTCCAGTGCCAAAAGAGAGATCTAGCAGGGCTCACCCTGCACTCCCCCAAATCAAATATTACTGACAGCATTAAGAAAGCAGCTGTACATCCAAATTGTGAATGTCAGACCAACACTGAAGCTCCTGAAAGGCTAGACTGAAGTACAACACTCCTCCAGAAGCCACGAGGAAGTGAGAACTGAAGTGACTCCAGCAAATCCTCTTACAGACAGACTGCTGGTGAGCGAGGAGCCTGGGGAAGGGAGCCTAGCATTGCAAGTTTTGTCCATAACACCTGCAGTAGGCAGTCTTCACTTGCAACACTCTTTGGACTCTGTTCCACATCATTTACAGTTATTTTAGTCACAGACAAGCTATGGCATCCCTAGAAAGGAAGTGTCGTAATCATGTATATCAAAGCTTAACTTTGGGCAGCCTAATCCAGCCCCAAGACACTGTCTGGCCTCTGTGTTTACTATACTGTTAAACTGCTACTTAAACTTTGAGCAGGGCCTGCAGAGAACAAACATGGGCAAAAAGGAGCTATCACAGCCCAGCCTTGACTCATGCTGTGATGGGAACCAGTTGCTGAATTCCCTGTGATCCAACAGTTGAAGCTCAAAAGCAGCTGACACCTTCACAAAGTGAACCTGAGTTCCTCAAACATCAGCAGCCCTCCTGAGCCAGTTCTTGTGTAGACATTTCTTGGTGGCCCCACAGGAGTTGATGGCTTGCAGAGCCCAGTCTCGACAGTCATTTTACCCTTATATAAAAAGCTCACAAAATAACTGTTGTGTGGACCCTTTCAGTAGGCTGCTCTTCCCAATACGCTCCTTTAGTTCTTTATAACTTGGTCTTGAGACCAGAATGGCACCTTGCAGGTTAGAGGAAATCCCCTCTGAGCTCCTCACACCTCACCTGTCCACTAGCCAGTAAGTCCTGGCCACAAGATGTGGCAGTCTATGGTAAAGATTCAAACAGCACAGGCAGCTGAAACAGAGCTCACTACATCCACCAGAGTGCTCTATTGCAGCTGAGAGCAGTAGGGAAAGCTTCCCAATGGCATTGCAGGGAGCAGCAGCTCTAGTGATGGGGGCAGAACAGCAAGTGCAGGCAGCAGATGGTGTTGACTCTGTCTTCTAGACTTGTCCAGTGGGACCAAAGAGAAACATGAACTACCCAAACGCTGACGCCAGCAGACAGACGTGCTCTGTACAGCCAGAGACTGTGCCCCACCCCATCTCTTTAGGATAAGTCATGCTAAAACCAGCCTTATTTTCCTTCTTGCTCCTTGAGTCACTGGGATTCCTTCGGAAACACAGCGGATCAAAGTGGTCAGTCCTTCACGGTGTGAATTCTGCCCAAGACAGCTGTTTCTACAACTAACCACTTGTAGCAAAACAGAAAGGGTGCTCTTCAACCTAAAAGAGCAAGCAATCACCAAGGTCTTGTGGTTAAAGTAATTATCTACATTAGGAACCAAACCTCAACAGAAATCCAGACTTGGCTAAAATGGGAGCAGATGGACAACAGATGCCCTGTGTTCGGGGCATCCAAACACAAGTTCTGTTCTGCTTGTCTTGAGGACAGTCCAGCAGCAGGAGGATTACCATAACTTACTTTGCTAAACCAACTCGGCTGGCAGTAATGGGAAGTGTGGTCTTAACACAAGACCCTTTAGAAGAGAGCTGGAAAAACAGCAACCAAAGGTCACGCAGCTTCAAGTTAGTGTGGTGGGATTTTCAGAGGGCCACTTAAGAGAAACAGGCTTGGCTTACTGTGGTTCTCTAGATTTAACATGTAGAGCCTTGCCACAAAGCAAAAAATCATGACTGGAGCAGATGAAGTGTCCCTCTAAATTTACTAGAATAATAAACCAGCAAACTTGACATTATAAACCAGCCAACCTCAACAGTTCCTATTAGAGCTCCACACAACCATCAAATCACAAATTAGTCTCCAACCTTTTCGTTAAGTGCTAGTTCATGATGTGCTCACCCAACAACAGGAGTGCACTGAGTGGTCTGATGTCTTGTAAGTGAAGAGATTAGAAATCCCAGTCAATCTAGGGAGCAGGCTCTGGCTTGAGGGACTGCAATGAGATGGAAGGTTCTTTCTCAACAGCTCCACAGAGCTAGCTTTCTCCTCAATTTGAGAATGTTATTTATAGCGTGTTCATGAACAAGTCATCCCCTGTAGCCCTTTCAGCAACATTTTTCTTAGTTTCAGGCTCACCTAAGCACAACCCAACTTTATCTTCTGCTGCATTCCTGTTTCATCAGAAGTATGATGTGGTATTTTGCCAGCCCCTATGAACAGCACATTCCAAGGGGTTCATACTGACCTTTCATCTTTCTCATGCTACTTGACAGTAGGTATTTCATACACAAACACATTTCTCGTTGGGATATTTGAAAACAAAAAAAGGTGTCCAACTTTCTGAAGTCTTCTCTTATTATTGACACATGCAAGTGAACAAGTCCCCACTCCGCTAAGCTACAGGAAAAGATTCAGTTTGTACTCTTAACTCCTTTTCCTCCTTCCTACTGATCTTGCAGTGGTACCACTGCTCTAATGCTGCTTCCATGGAAGGCTAAAAACCTCTGCCAACAGCTCCAACAGAAACAAGAGTTGTTCCAAATCTGAAGTGTAGGTTTATGGAGGATTAGATTCCTCTGCTGCCCTCTGAGCTGTGAAGTCTGCCCTCCGAATGGCAGCAGCCAACACAAGAAGAGAATGCATTTCTCTCAGTAGTGTTTGTATTTCAAACCTCATTTGTATCTACTGCTTTATGAGAGAGTCTATTGCAGCCCTGCACACCCTTCGTTCGTCAAGAATCAATTAAATTCAAGTAGACTATCGAACTTAACCTCATGCAAGATTTCAGCATTCCAAATGTAGCTCGGAACAAAAGGGTTTATGTCTCAGCCCACAAAGTCCTTATTCAGCTGTTAAGGCTAATTTGTCCCAAATCATACAATGTAGCCAGTGATATTGCTGAACAATGACTTGTTCAATAGCTTCCAATGTTCTAACCCTGGCTCAGATTCTGAAAAGCACCAAGAACCCCCATTCCCATCACTTTTGCTGGAATTTTCATGACAGCAAGGTGTGCCTGACAAAGCTTAGGAGCAGGTCCTTTTGTTTGCTTGTAGCAGGTTATTTTTGGTGGTCACTTTGAAAGTTAATGCATTCCATAGTCATCTTGACTGTTTCCTAGCTATACTCATACAATCAGTCCGGCACCAGGAGGATTCAGCAAACCAGAGGTGCCAGAGTAACACTTCTGATGCTGGCAGCCCTACTTTGGGCATACGTTGCTAAGATGCACCAAGAAAACACAGGAAAGAAACTTCAGGCTACTGAGTGATGAGAGATGCAGATACACTGCAGTCATGCCTGACCTTGTAGAGCACTTCAATGTGTCCTAGACAAATTCCTCACTGCTGCTGTTTTGCTCCTGGAGGTCTGTAGGACTGTGTATCGATGCTATAAACAGCAATGCCTAACTTTCATTCCATCATTATAAAACAACCCAGAAAAGCAGAAAGACAAGGTTCAGTTTAGGTGCATAGCTACTTGGGGATCCTATATGCTCCTTCCTGATAAGCCATGGCCTTTTGGGATGCAACAAGTTGGGAGAGCAGAGTGAGGAACACAACTGAACTGATGTGGAAGGGCAGATATTCACACTGGCCAGACCTACTCTCGATTTACACAGGATACAAGCTAATTTACCCAGCTTCCCTGTTAATTGTTACAGTACTTTCTGAGAGCATAAGTATTTGGTTCAAAGGCAGTCTTCTGGCCAAACTATTTGTCTCACTGGCCAACCAAATAAGCCTTTCATAATTAACTGCTTTTTTACCTCTGTGGTTCCAAAGAAGACTCCCCAAACCCGCTGATGAAACCGTTTAAGCCTACACACACCACTGCTTTCATGAATTACACAGGTGTATTTCTCAAGTGGAACTCAACCTTTATATTCCTTAGGAGCAGGTAAGCAAAAAGCCAACCTACCAGTCTGATGTTGTCTTCTGGGCGGAGCAGTATGAACATGGCCTGCAGGTGTTGCTGGAGATCCCCTGCAGGCAAGAGGGAAAGGTGAATGCACGGAAATAGCTGGAAATCACATGCGAGTTCCCGGCTGTCCAGTCAGAGCAAACATCCACCAAGAAACCTGACACGTCACTGTGAGCGTTGGCACTTCCACCTACTCAGAGATGACAAAGCTCCAGCTCTTAGTCAGCTGCTCTTTGCTCCATGTGCTCACCTGTTTCCATCTTACCATGACTCTTCTTTCCTGCTAAACCCTCTTACCCTTTTAACGGAAAGAAACAGTGTTTTAGTACTGTGTTCTGTTGACAGACAAGGCAAACGAGGTAGAAATGGAGCCCTCCACATCTCATTCTACCTCATGCTTCAAATCATTATCACTTAGTGCAGAACCAACACCTAGGCAAAAGAATCCCCTTTGAAATGAGATTTAGTCCCATCTCAGAACAGCACATGCTCGCATGAGCTTATGGACCAACACTACCCCCAAAAGCAGCAAAGACTGCCACCTGAGAAGCCAAGAACCTACAACTGCTCCCAGAAAACATTTGCTTTTTATAGGCGAAGCTGAGGAACAATGAAACAAGAGAAAAAAAAATCACAGTCACACAGTAGCTTTTCAAGAAGACTTTGAAGAGCTGAGAGTCCCAGGTTCCCAAAGCATCGCACATTTGAAAGACAAGTGAGATGGTTGGTACTGCCACACTGCCTGCCCATAGAGAGGCCAAGAGTTTCTCTGCTGAGCAAGCCCATTACTTTCTGAGTGTCAGAATGTGAGAACACCTCCAGCAACGGGCTGGTTTTTCAATTGCTACCTGGAAAATGAATCTGTATTCCCAGAAAGGAGAGTATAAAGCTGCCAGTGGGAGGCACGGATTGGCAAAAGGAGCCTTTACTCTCCCACTCCTCCACACATGGGAAGTGGAGTTCAGGCAACACTACAGGGAAGAGCACGAATGCTGGAGCAAGCATTCAGCACAACTGGTTACAAAGGCATTTCTAGGAAGGCTGAGTAACCTTCCTGACCTCCCTTTCTGATTTATCAGCAGTGCTAGAACCTGTGCTACTTCATGGACTTTCAGAAGTAAGGAAACTTGGATATGGAATAGCATCCAGAAGTGCTGCAAAAGGGAAAGGGAAGAAAGGAAACACTGCCCAACAAGACTATGGTGCCTGGTTTCCAAATGATTTTTACAGCAGGGCTAAAGGGCTGCTGCAGCTATCTCCTGATGGGACAGAGGCAAGACTGTGTGGAGAGGACTACGCAGGACACGGCATTCCCTGCTCCTCTTCCCTCCTCCCTGAAACATATTTCAGCATATGGAGAATGAGACAATGCCTTGGGAGTGCATTTTTAACTGGGGGTGGAAAAACTCGAGGCACTCTGCAGTGTGAGAGAGGTCACAGACAGTGTACCAGCAACGACAAGCACACGAAGCTACTTCCTGCCCAGGGACATTGTTCCCAGCGCTGGAGAGGCTGGCATGTGCCTCCCTGCAATGCAGTTATTTAGGGAGATAGGTAGGACAGGAAAGGCCAGCTCATCCACCAGACGCTTGTCCTCCTGTGGGTGCAGTGGGAGACAGATTTCCCCATGCTGACACCAGTGCAAAATCCTACCAGTGCCGCTCATTCCATCAAGTTTCAGCTGCAAGTGCCTCTTGCCTCAACAGGCAAAGGCCTCTCTGCTTCAGGTGGCACCTCCTGCCTGGCAGCCTGGAAGAGCCCAGCGAGTATTTGACTCATGAGACATTCACCTCTTAGGCAGCTTAAAATGAAAGTTGCTTCACCTCAGTTTTTCCCTTCCTAAGGCATCAGAGCTCCCACCTATTGCTGCCAGTAATCCAACAGCAGGAACCAGTTTGAGAGCTGAAGTTTCCAGAGCTTAAAAAACACCACAGAGACTACTGGATTATCCCAATACTTAGGAAAAAAGAGAGGAAATTCTAAGACAACCCTTTCTGCAAGGCTCAGTCAAGGAGCTTCAGAAAGTTCATTGCATTCCTCCCTGTTCCCCAGCCTGCCCTGCCACCCTTGGGAGCTAGGGAGCTGGCAAATGCTCCCTTGGTCAGCTTTAGTTGACTTGCAGGCATTTCCAGCCCCAAACACACAAGGCAGTTTGTAAACTTCCTGGATTAAGGAAAAGCAAAAGAAAAGTTTTAACATGCCAGAATCAGCGCAAAAATATCACATCCTGTCCTATGAAGAGCTGTTGGCTTTGCTGGCATTCATGACAAGACTGCTACTTCCTATTACATTGTCTAGCAGATGCTTTTGTTTCCTTCAGCTGGCAGGCTAGGTGCAAAGCATCAGGGAGGGTGGGCTCTTAGAAGTGATTTACAGTATCCCAGACACAGCAAAAGCCTCAGGGAAGTGCCATCTTTTTTGGCCTCCTCCAGTGCTGTTGGAGTGTAAAAGCAAGCCATAGTCCCACAGAACACAGCCCAGGCAGCACAGGACCACTAAGCAAGAGGAGCATGTACAACTAAGCTGGTACTGTATGAAGTCAACTTGCCAACTCATGATGCTGAAGATGATATGATTAAAGAAATGGGTGTAAGCATTAATTATTTCCTGTTATGCATTTACTCTTTATGCTGGATTCTAGCACCTCTGATGAATTGGAAAAGCAGGTCAGGAAGGTTAGTCAGCCTTCCTAGAAAATGCTCTCATAGCCACTTGAAACACTATTGCATCCATAGGCAGCAATTTCATACTGGAAAGTTATGTCCGCTCTCTACCCCCCTTCTAATTTTGTGTGCCAGAGATAAGTCACGACACACACACAGGAATGAAAGCTGAGCATGGATTATCAGAGCCCAAGAAAGGAGACAGTTGCCACTCACTATGCCAGCTTGCTGCCAACAGCCGGGTCACCTCACAGCAGAGCCACTCTCAATACATCACTGTTTAATTTTGGTGGCACAGATGTTATGCTCAGGAAGGTGAAACACTGATTGCTCGGTGCTGTGGTCTGCTGGCATGTACTATACATCAGAGAGGCTCTCAGAAGAGGAAGGTGGTGCACACTCTCATACAAAGGTCCCTCTTGAGTGAAATCTCCATGTACCATTAAAGAAATACTGTATCATTCACACCACTTGACATGCAGGGAAACTGAGGAAAGGACATGAAATCTCACCACATAAATTGAAGAGACAGGAATAAAAGGAGTCTTCTAAGAACAGAAATCCCATCCCTTAGGCAAGCCACCCTCTTCAATACAAAACATCTTGCTGGAAGCAATTACGACACACCAGATTTGCTTTCTTGGCAACCTGGCTTTTAAGAGCTCTGGGCTGATTAGACAAGAAACTCCTTCCCACCGAGGTTTCCGGACCTCATGCAACTCAGCAGTAGTAAGCAGATGAGGCAACAAGAGGGACTCAAGAGCTGTTTTCACTGCCTTGCCTTGTTCTTTGGGAAAACCACCCAGCAGGTCTCCTCTGCACAGTAAAGCCAAGAGAGCAACTGCCAGCTTGGAGACCTGTGCTTCAGTGATGCAGAGGACTTTGGAGAGATTAAGACCCAAGACAGGCCAAGATAAACCTTTAACACTGCTGATTCTGCTTTCACAACAATTTCACTTTAGTCTCAATCAGAAAATCCAGCTTTAAATTAAGTTTCAGAACAATTTATTTTCCTTTGACATCTGGTAATGTGTCTCACTCAAAGCGATTTGGGCACTGCTCATACTGTGTCTGAGTGGAAGTATGTCATTAACTGCCTTTGCTTTAAATTCTTTTTATTAAGAGGTTTGGAAGCAGATTTTGAAGTGGACCAGGTAACTCTCCTGGATGTAGAGCTCGATGACAGCCTCATGGTATCAAAGTACAAAGAAATCTACACCAGAACCAAACCAAATCACCTTTTGGTGGTCACTTTTTGGCAAAGAAAGTTGACTCCAGGCTGTGTTTCTGCCTCTTTCCCATATGCAGAAGTCTGACGGTCTCAATGTTGGGTTTATTTTTCCTGATTGTTCAACGGAAGGGAAAACCCCCCCACTATCTGATCCCTGCGAAACACCACCAGTGAATAAGCATCATACACACAACAAACAACAACTTACCCTGAAATGTTTGAGTTTCATTACTCAGACTGACTTTCCAAACAAACAGTCAAAGCAAAACCATGTATCAAACTTCCAGCAGATAAAGGGGGTGGAATTATGACTGGCTCTGTATTATTCACTCTGCTCACCCATCTGAGAAGTCACACTGACTTTGCTCAGAGGTTTCCTCACCACTACGTAGAGGTAGGTCTCCTCCTTTTCCTCCATCACAACCTGTTACTTCCAGATCAGGAAGAACCATTACTCATCCTGTATCACAACCTCAGGTTCCCCAGTGTAACTCATGAAGGTTTTGATGGCAATCCTCGAGCCTCTCTCTCATACAGAAGTTATAGGATGATATTTTGGGGGGCAGCTGACATCATGGAGAGTTAAGAACACAACTGCTGCCCTGATGCCACCCATTTGTTTGGTTTTGCAGCATAAACAAGGGAGTGCTGAAGCCTTTTTGCCTATCAGCATTAAACATCACAGTCTTGAGAGCGGCAGGTCCACTGATGCAAACAGAAACGTGTGTTATCTGGTGAGAATGAACTCAAGAAAGGTAAACGTGGGCACCAGAGTAAGCAGACAAGCCTCAGCCATCACATACAACACACTACCTGCATGCTTGTTGCGCCTGTGACTGATCCTGGGAGTAGACGACCCATTTCCTCGTGGTAGGAAGAGAGCTGCACCTTTCACAGTGAGGAAGCTTTCGCTGATGCTGCAAGAGGAGACACAAACAGTGAATAAGGAAAACTTTCTACTGTCTTTAAAAGCAACAGAACAAGAAAGGTTCAAGGTTCTTCTGCAAGGAAGTGATTTCAACTGAGTTACTTTGTTGGTAAAGAACTCCCCCCCATGTAAGCACTGCAGACATTCAAAGCATAACTGAGAACAACAGGAACAGAGAAACACTGAAAAGCAGAACACATGCCTGGTGCCATTCTGCCTGCAGAGATGGAACCTGAGCAGGCAGAGGGGATTAACCTATGGCTATATTTTCGATTTGAAAGTCAAGATGAGAGCTCCACATTTCTAAAGGGAGATTCATGCAGCAAGCCCACGCACCTCTGTAATTATGGACTCTGTTAACCCTGTGCTTTGGGGTTCAGGCACAGCTGATGCCCTCCAGAAACAAATGGCTGCCTTCAGCAGTCAGCCAAAAGAAAACTAGTGTATATAAGGGCTTAAGAAATCAGGAAACCACTGAGTCATACGATAATTGACTCAAAAACTCATACATTAAAAGCAAAGCTGTAATGCTGGTGAATTCAGAAACCATTTATTGCCTTGAGTTTGCCCTTTCTGAAGTCACATGAGGAGAGGTTTGTGGAAAGGGACAATAGAGAGTTCTCAAGTTCTGTGGAACAGCTGGTATTTTAAGCACATCTTCCAGTAGTTTGCTTAAGAGATGCTGTGACACATGGAAGAAGCAGGATGCACTATATTAAACTACCTGTTGCACAGTTAAAGGTTCCTGCTTTTCTCAGAAGTGGTGAAATAGTCATACAGGCTTTGAAGAAAGCCAGCAACAACTCTACAGTCAACAGGATGGTTGATGAAGATAAGACAGGATGGGAGAGTCCCTGGCATCGTGCACCCCAGCAGCTCTGTGCCTCGAGAAAGACGTTGGCTCGTACTCTTCAACTGAAGAGGAGACTAGGAACTTCTTAGTTCCTTTCTCTGCTTAAACAAATACCAGATGTGATTATTTACTCCCTTCCTTTAAGGGATGAGGACTGGGAAATGATAACACTGGAATAAATAAACCATCCATGTATTTGGAGAAATCCCCCGTTACAAAACGCAGGTGAACACTAGGATATGCCAAGTCATCACCCTCCACAGCTACTTCTGCTCTGCAGCATAAGCCAAGGCCGCCTGCCTGCCTCCTTCTCCAGGGACACGATGCAGTAGCTACCCAAAGGCAGGCACACACCTAAGCATGACTGAAGACATCCCAGAGAAACCAAACGTGACCAGGAACCAGGACACAGCATGGCATGAGCCTGGGATCTCCTAGCTTCATGGTTTGAGGTTGGTTGCTTTAGAAGTAGGCTCTGCCAAGCACATTTTTACAGGTGCAAGAACCATAAAAGCTTGTGTTAAAGGTGCTTGGGGTTAGGGGGACATCCACATCTGTGGGCACCTCTCCCCTTTGCTGGTGGGGATATAAACCCATCAGATCCTCTGAGCTCCAACAGCAGATACACTCAGAAGGATCTTCTTTTTCAAGCCTGTAGCACATCCCAGTGTTTCGACTGCAGGGCCATAACCTGAGCACTCCCCCTTACTGACAGGGCTTCTCCCAGGACTACTTCCTAAAATTAAACCAGACATCAAACACGCACTGGATGCTTCAGCAAAACCTGAATTCTGAAGAGAAAGAATCACTCATCCCAAATTGAAATGGATCTGAGAGCTTTACCTATGCTCGAGTTCAAACCAAACCATATTAGGTTAATTGGGCACGCTGAGCTCTGATGTTTCCTCAGAGCTTTCTCATGTAATGAATTCTGACTGAGCCTTTCCAGCTTTTGGGGACAAACAGAACCTCTGAAAGCTCTCAAGTTACACAGTCTGAAGTAGGAAAACACCGAGTTATCCTGAAGCCACTAACTTAATACAGGTATAAAGAAAGAAAGAAATCTTTCTCCCTCACTGAACTTCAACATGTTTCCATTCAAGAGTGCTTGATGAAGAAAAGAAAAACACTCCTGCTTCCAGACCAGCCCCCATGATGGAGCGGGGCAAAAAAGACCATGCTTTGCTGAGCCTCAACAGGAGACCAGACAATTGATACAGGAAGAGTGAGAAGACATCCTCCCCTCCTCCTCCCTTCACAATCCCACCACAGAGGCACAGGAGGAGGAAGCATCCAGCAGTCGCAGCTGGTTGTCACACAGGTCATTTTACCAGCAAAGCCAACAACACCAAGTATCAGCCATCCTTTAGCCTGTGCCTGAGGTTCCTCCAGGAGGCTGAATTAGCCACTACTTTTAGTGGATAAAGCAGCACGTAGCTAGAGGGTTGGGAGGGTAGAAATCTTCTCACTTCCATCACTTTCTCTTATCACCAGCTCACTGCTATCAGCTACCTACCTGGAAAGGAGAAATAGGCAGAACTTAAGAAGTACATCAGGTACATCCTTCCAGGAATTCACCTTTTGGGCCATTAACTACAAGCAATAAGCTTACTTGGTATAAGACTAGGGAAGAGAAATGTAATACCCTATACAAAGGGTCAGAACAACTGAAGAATGTTCTGGTAGAGCAGGGAGGTCAGGCTGGCAGGGTAGGAGCGAGTGCAGGAGATGGTCATCAGCACTGCGGAAAGAGAGCCTATGGGTGGAGACAACAACTTTGTCCAGCAAATACAGCTCTGGGGACACTCACTGTGCAGATGAGGGCATGGCATCGGTGCTCTTAGCATCACCTGCCACAGAATCCTAACACCAGAAACACAACACACACCAGTATCCAGCACAGCGCCCCAGCAAAGAAAGCCCCATAACACAAACACACAACCAAGCCCTTGCTCTGAGATTCCAGCAGTAAAGAAAATCTTGGGAGGAAAGGCAAGAAGTTCATAGGACATTCCAAATAGCTCTAATGATAACTACCAGTGAATTACAGACTGGTTTGCGTTGGAAGGGACCTTAAAGCTCATCCAGTTCCAACCCCCTGCCATGGGCAGGGACACCTTCCACTAGAGCAGCTCGCTCCAAGCCCCATCCAACCTGGGCCAGCACCTCACCACCCTCAGAATAATGAATTTCTATTTCAGAAAGAAAGGAGAGAAAACCTTCTTTTAGAAGCACAGCAAGGAAAGCAAAGAGGCACCTGAACAGCTTCTGGCAATGCTTTATTCTAATAAACACTTAATTAAGTTATTGTGAGCCTGAGGATGACTTTTCAGCTGGCTCGACATACTCATAGGAGCAACTCCTTTACAACAGGCTCTGTCCTGTCCAGCCCAGCCCTTAACAGCGTGCTCGCCAAGCAGCACAACTGACAGAGCTGGCAGCATCCCTGGGAGGCTCAGCAGGAGAAGTCCTTCCACCATGTCCCCCAGGGCACAGGAATGGGTAACAGGGTGAGGAACAAACCTCCTCACCAGCCGTGCCCACAGCATGCACTGCAGCAACACAGGCACTGCAGGGAGATTACATCCTCCTGTCCCTTTCTCCCTCATCCTTTGAGGAAAGGGGGAGATGGAAAAGCAATGGGACAAGAGAAATGAAGATTTCAAGGTACTTGATATTTGAAGTCCACTACATGTATTATTTACAGAAATACAAACAATTTCTCTGTCAGCCTCAGGTCAGCCCTGCAGAAAAGTGCTCCAAGGCAGCATCCTAACAGCCAGTGAGCTACAGCTCAGCACCGGGAAGCTGTGCTGGGATTTCAACACCAAGCCAGGCTCCATCTGGAGCTCCCCATGACAAGAGCATTGTGCAGTAACCACGAAGGCTTCCAGCTCCTGAACAGAAAGCTTTTTTGGGACACAACCATCACCCAGCGCAAGCTCTGCAAACACAAGAAGCTGCCCAACAGGACTATGCATCACAAAGAAGGGCTTCAAGCTCCCAACTCATCTTCAGGACATACCCTTTCCTTCCAGTACCCAGTTAGATCAAAGGCAAATAAAAGAATACAGAAACACTGATTGAAAGCAGGCAGGCAAGTCTGAGAGTGAGGAATGATGCAAGTTCTTTACTAACTGCGAGCATTCAGCATTCCAAGCTCTGAAAAAGGAAGGTGTCAATGCAGACATCTGTACGACAGCGCTGGGGATCTCATCCCAGTGCACACCTCATCTGCTGCCAGCTCAGCTCTAGCATCCTCCTTCAAGCCACAGGCTGCAAAACACAAAACCGAGGAAAAAGACCGAACTTGAAGCGCTGGCAGGAGGAGCAGGCGTCAATCCTGAGCTCATCATGAGGCTGTAGAGCGAGGGCAGCCGGGGACACAGAGCAACTCCTGCAGCACACGCCAGGACTCACCCTGCAAGAGCAGCAATTCCAGCAGCAGCTTGCTGTGGAAAAAGTTATAGGAGGGCAGGCCAAGCAGCCTGCTGCTTTTCTCAGCACCTCAAGGCTCTTCCCTCCCTCCTTCTGCTCCCCTTCCTGAACTGGCTGTTTCCTTTCCTCCTCAGCAGGCCCCGTGCATGCCATCCCACCTGATCCACCAGCCTCCCCCTCACTTGACCTGGCCACAAGAAAAGTCCTGGCCAATAAATCATTAGCACCAAGCAAAGGGTGCAATGGTGGCTGGGTGTACAGCTGGACAACACAAGAGGGATGTGGAGCTGTTGGAGTGAGTCCAGAGGAGGCCACGGAGATGCTGTGAGGGCTGGAGCAGCTCTGGAGCCAGGCTGAGAGCTGGGCTGGGTCAGCCTGGAGAAGAGAAGGCTCCTGAAGGGGAGACCTTAGAGCAGCTCCAGTGCCTAAAGGGGCTATGGGAACCTGGAGAGGGGCTTTGGACAAGGGATGTAGGGACAGGACAAGGGGGAATGGCTTTAACCTGCCAGAGGGGAGACTGAGATGAGCTCTTAGGCAGAAGCTCTTCCCTGGGAGGGTGCTGAGGCGCTGGCACAGGGTGCCCAGGGAAGCTGTGGCTGCCCCATCCCTGCAGTGTTCAAGGCCAGGTTGGACACAGGGGCTTGGAGCAACCTGCTCCAGTGGAGGGTGTCCCTGCCCGTGGCAGGGGGTTGGAACTGGAGGAGGTTTAAGGTCCCTTCCAACCCGAACCAGTCTGGGATTCTACGATTCTATGTGCAGCCTGGCAGCAAAGGATGTTGCTCCATCAAGAGACGGAGAACATCACACCAGATGGGAGCATCACACACCTCGGCATCCCTCCCCAGGGAAGCATCTACCTCTTACACCTTCACTATAAGCTGCTTTTCAACAAACACCCCCCTATCTCCTTTACTTACTTTTTCAAGCACCTGGTTTAGTATCTGCCAATAATCTTAATGAATGATATAGAGGAGAGCAATGCTTGGCTTCCAGCTTAAGCCTTTGCTCCTAAGCAAGTGATGAAGCCACCTGCTTCTCTTCTCACCAAGACCAGATCTCAGGGATGTTAAAGCAATGTAGTACCACTCACTAATAAAACCACCAAACCCCAGTAAACAAAAAGCCACTGCAAAACCATGGAAATGGAAATGGAAAAGGCAAGGAGAACTCAGGATTGCTCTGCACTGACAGCTGTATTAGCAGGGTCAGCTGGCAGCACTCACAGACAAGTCTAGGCTCTTCTGATATCCAAAATAGAAACAAACCCAGTGCAGAGCAAAACAAGGGCCCTGACTTACAGAAAAGGGCTCTGTAACACTGTCAACAGAGGTGACAACACTGAGGGCAGGGAGAGAAAGGGGAAGTGGTTCTGCAGCAAAGGCCACCTCTCACCGCTCACCACTTCTGCAACTAAAGAAACAGCACGAGGAGGAAAACAAACAGAGCGTGGGAACCGCTCCCCCTCGGCTGCTTGACGTAAACCGGGTTTTCAGCAACATCTGCACTTGTGCCTTTTTCTTCTCTTTCAAAGGAACTGTCTACAGGCACTTCCTCTGCTCCAAGGTGGGGCTCGCTGGAGGGGTAATTCAGCCGCAGTGACACAGAGAGGCATCATCGCAGGAAGCTTTGCAACGGGAACTCACTTGCAGTAACTTATCCACAGATCCCTTCCCACTGTAGCCAAGTTGTCTTTTCCTTTGCTTTGGTCTCCAATATGGACATCTGCTGATGCTGACCTAGACCAAGTCACAGTTTTGCTAGAAGGTGCCTGAAGGATGATGGGTATGAATCTGAACTCAGAAGGAATTGCTTTTACTTGCCCCAAGTGAGAAGTTATGGTCCATTCAGAAAGGGTACAACTTGCAAAAGGGAGCAGTGATGAGCATGGTTGTGTCTGCAAGTGAAAAGCAACCACTTAGATGCACAAAGCAACCACACTCACAGACAAAGTTTCAGAGATGGGATCTAACCAGCCTCAGGTCATCCAACAAGGCCGCAGGGAGACACCCACTCACTACCTTACCGAGTTAATGGTCTGTAAGTCAAGCCCACCGCTGGAAAACCAGTGCCCTTGTGCCACCAGGATCTTTTGAGTTGAGTTCTAGAAACCATTTTGCAAGCTTGAGACTCAGGGCAGCCTGGATACACAGGCGACAGCAGTGGCATCCTTTGGAGACAGCACAGAAGATGACAGCTCTGTGCTGAGCAGCCTTGCTGGCAGCAAGGGGAGCAATCACAGCTGCTGTTTGCAGCCAACGTTCTCATCCTACACAGCTGCATCGGGTCTGTGCTGTGCCCACAACAACCACAACCACCTGCAGCATTCCTCTGCCTCCGGGTGCCCCAAGCCCTGCTTTGCAGCAGCAAGATGACCTTCGGACTCCTATCACACATATTCCATTGCAGGCAGGGATGGGATTTATTTGTTCCAGGCACAGGAAGCCAGGCTGGACTCCTGAAGAAGACATCATTTCTGACAGAAGTCAAGCCCACGAGGGTTTCCTGTTCCCTTCACATACCCCGGCCTATGAATGAACCAGCTCAAAACCATACAAACCCCTAAACCAAAGGCAATGCAGGCAGACACCTTGCACAGGCACCGGCTGCCTCCTCACCAGCCCCTGGCAGAGCCAGTGCTGTGAGCTCAGTGCTGCCTTCCCATGTGCCCATGCTGGCTCCTGACAGCTCCATATTACATTTCCCAGGGCTGCTGTTGAATGTGGGCTCATGCAGTAGCACACTGACAACCCTGTGTGTGTCACCTCACTGCTGAGCCCATCAGCATCACCTCTGGCCAGTGCTCGTGCAGAGCAGCGATGGAGGAATCATCCTCATGCCAAGGCTGGGCAGCTCATGGGTGCAAGACGCACCCTGTTGCAAAGCTGCTGCCACCACTGAAGCACAGTACAGGGTGGGACATCCCATCGCAGCACTGATCACCAGGTAATCCTTCATTTCAATGAATGTAAACTCAGGCACAGACTATGGTTCACCGCAGCAATGAAGAACAAAGCTATCACACACTGAAATGCACTCATTTCCCAAAGAGCAAAAACCTCTACTGACCACTGCTTGGCTACACAACACTAAGGGAGTCCCAGCCAGCCATATACGGGGTTGCCCACAGTCAGCCCCCACACTGGCTTTAGAGAATCCAGCTAGAGAGAAATAAGAATAAGAAGCAGCAGTAAAACAAGTTGTGCAGAGAGCCCTGTGTGCTTGAACTCGAGCCTGAAGATACGCACCAAATCGTTTTTAATACAGCCCAAGCATAGCACTTCAAGTGCGAGAAAGGGGGCAGCGAACACAATTAGGATGCTTATTAAGAAATCCAGCACCGGGTGTTTACAGAAGAAATCTGATTCTCTGCACTTTTTTCAAGCAAGAGACCCAGACCGGAAGCGAGACCGTGAAAGGAATTTATTTTACATGATAGTCCCCAAAGGCTTCCAGGTCTCCAAGTCAAGACATTCCCAGATTAAATCCCTACGCGACATTCTTCTTGCGCTATATACTGTTTAAACATCCATGGACTTTAATGCATACCGTGGGGTTCATGGAGCAGGACAGTTATACCCCAGGGAGCATTCTGCAATGTTTTACCACCACGTGCCACACTCCTACCAGCTCCAAGTGTCCCAAATGATCCAGCTGCTGTGGTATGAACAAAATGCTGTCACAAACATTCTTAAAAACACTTTGAACACGAGAAAACTTCATAGGAGAATCTAATCACATCAAGGATCAGATCAACAACAACAACGAAGATTAGTTATCCTCAGAAAGCACGGCTCTGACTGACACATACTTATCTTCTTTTCCCTCTCGGAATTAGCACAGTCCGTGTTGTACATCTTTACACCACGCAATGATCTCCTCTGCCACCAGAGTTGGAAAGCGTGGCCTTCATACGCAGCACATTTCTCTTTAGATCTTAAACCAGAGCTGACACTTCCTCAGGCACTTGGTTTACAACCAGCAAGCCTGGAAGCTGTCTCCCCACTATGTTCAAGAGAGGGTATTTTCTTACCGATTTTCACTCCCATCTCCCTGCATGTGCAGGATTCATGGGTCAGACATGACTGCGTTTGGCTGCCCGGCAGCACCACACACGGACCCCTCTGCTTTAAATACGACTGTAACACAAGTCACAGGAGACCCACTAAGGTCACCATACTGTCCCTCCCCACAGCAGCCAAGCCTGGGGGCACCTATATTTAGCCAAAGTATGCCCAGCATGTTAAAGCTGGAAGGAGCTCTCCGACTTGGCCTGAATCACAGCCAGCACTGGCCATCTACCCAAGATGGGGACAGTCTGAGCAGGACACCCTGGCACCTGCTCAAAGCAGGGCATCCAACACCCTCTCCAGCACCCACGGCACCCCCAGGGACAAGCCCAACCTGGTAGGCTTAGGATGAGCAGAGCAGCACAGCTCAGATGCAGGCAGCTCGAGGAAGACATCGCTCCATCGCTTCTGTAGCTGGTTATGGTGGAGGTGGCCAGCACCGAGCATGGCTGTGGTCAGCAGGGGAGCAGAGGTCCTGATGGCTTGTGAAGCAGCACCATGCCAGGTCTCAGCTCTGCAACCACCCTGACAACCGGAGCAGGGCATGGGATGGACGAATGACACTGGGGAAGCAGCTTGGCTTGGATTGCAACCCCGTGTCCTGCCCTCAGTAAATACATTAGCAGACCCCTGTAAATAGAGCACCAAAACAAGGACCACTCTGTCTCTACACAAAGAAATCAACGCTGAATTAATAAGCCTTTCCCTCTGAGTTCAAAAGAAGCAGATGCTTGTTTACCAAAAGCATCAAAAATCATCAAGAGGCTGTTGGATTGGACTTGTAAAAAAATAGAAGGAAGTTATTTGTTCAGTATTTTAACTTCTGCAGCACTCAGCACTTTCATTTTTCTCTCATTCTTATTGCATCCTCCCCATGCACGAGGGCTATTTGATCCCTAAATGACAGCTTCCAGCAGAAACAGTAAAATCAGTTTAGGACTGACTGTCCCTTTAGATTAGCAAAAAGGACAGTCAGCGGTAACCAGCAGCGCGAGGCAGAACAGCCACGTGCCAGGTTTCTTTCAATAGGGTTTTGATCTGAAATTGGAAGTCACAGAGAGCTTTACCTATTGTGCTGATGCAGCCCATAAGCGGGCTATTGATCTGCTCACCCTTGCAAATACACCAGTGACTTCATTTTATGGAAGAGCAAAGCCACAATTAAGGGAATAAAAACTTTTTAATGTGGCTGCAAATAACAACCTAAACATAGCTGGAATAGTTTCTTGGAGTCTGGTCCTTTCTTCAGTCCAAGGCAACACTTTGAAGGACAGTCTTTAGCATAAGCAGGGTTAATACAAACTTCAGATTCATTTGAAAGCTCCAAACCAGAGTAGAAACATGGCATCACTTGGGGTTAACTGACCCAGCACTGCAGGGAATGGGGTAGCTCAGCCTTTGAAGACACTCTGCTCCCAGCAGATGGGTGACACGCTGCTGTGTCCCGGTACAACACGGACCCCAGCAGGAGCCAAGGACAGAACTCAACATTTTGCTGGTGTAAGTGACATCAGTCTCTGAAGCCATCAGGAAAAGCTCTCCAAATCAGACCCTGAGATATAATTATGATTCATTTCAATATGCAGACTCAGCACCACTTCCCAATCCAACTCTTCCGCCTGCAGATATACCAAGTTCTTCCTGGAGACAACATCCCTTGTGACTCTGCTTTTTCTTCTGGTGCTCTGAATGGGGATCAGCTTACCAGGAGTCTTTTATTCCTGAAATAATTTCCATTAATCACTCACCATACAGTATCTCCAACAGAAGCTGACGGGCTGTGGGATGTCTAACGTCACTGCTGCATCTCCCAAGTGAAAGGCTGAAATGAAGGACAGCCCAAGAGGGGAAAGGAACTGGGATATGTCTAAGTAGCAAGTGAACTTCTTCAAACTGCTCCAAAGAACTGCAATGTTTTTATATAGATACTTTAAATAAAAGTGGGGAAGAAGCACCGTTTGAACCATCCATTCTTCATACTTGCTCACAGAAAAAAAGCAGATAAAAGGAAACACAGCAAGGTGCGTTATCCTGAAGCATTACCCTGCAGTTGTTCAATCCTGACTCCTCAGTACAGCTGCAAATTAACATAGTCTCTTAGCACCTTAATGTGACTTTCAGCTAAAGGAGATGTCAATGCTTGACTTCAAAATGCATACAAGGAGTTTCGAACTCTGCATAAAAAGCGTGCCAAGATTTGCTGACTAAGACTCAAACTGGAAATACATTAAATAAAGTTTTATTTTACAAGAGTTCGCATTCAGAAGAGCGGAGATTCCAGATGTGTTTCTCCCTGCAAAAGTCAGGTGCTAAATTTCATCAGAATTAGCACTTTAAGCAGTTTGGCAGCCAATTTTCAGTGGTTAACTCAGGTCTTCATATTCCCTAAAAGCATGCAAACCCCTTTAAAAACCACACATTAAAGTAGAAAAACCCATGGAATACTAAACACTGCAGTGTATCACAGACCCGGAGAAGCCTCTAGCAAGAACAGAGTGTACTTTAGGGAAAAGGCTCTTAAATGGCTTTTAAAAAGGCTCAAGAATAGATATTTGCTTAATTTCAAGCTAGAGAGCCTCTCGTAGAACATTTCATGATGTTCTTGAAGGAACTAAGGACAAAAAAAGTCAGGAGTATTACAACAGTGTCAAGGTTTTGCTCTGGTGACTGTGCTGGGAAACCTGGTGATGTGCCTCAGACCAGCTTCCAGTGCCTAAAGGGGCTACAAGAAGCCTGGAGAGGAGCTTGTGACAAGAGTCTGCAGGGACAGGACAAGGGGAATGGCATTTAACCTGCCAGAGGGGAGACAGAGATGAGCTCTTAAGCAGAAGCTCTTCCCTGTGAGGGTGCTGAGGCGCTGGCACAGGGTGCCCAGAGAAGCTGTGGCTGCCCCATCCCTGGCAGTGTTCAAGGCCAAGGCTGGATGGGGCTTGGAGCAACCTGCTCTAGTGGAGGGTGTCCCTGCCTGTGGCAGTGGTTGGAATTGGAGGAGCTTAAAGGTCCCTTCCAACCTAAGCCATTCTGTGGTTCTATGTCCTGCCCTATCTCCTTTGTGCCCTGCTGAGCAGATTCTGGTCTCAAACACAGGCTCCTGCGCTTGCCCACCTACCCTGGTTTCACAATCCCCATCGGCCCTGCTCCCACACTGAACGTGTCCTCACATAGCTCTGGGATGGGTGTTTATCCTCGTGGTTAGGGAGGCACATGAATATTCCTCCGTTTGCTTTCTTACAACTTTCTCCCTGTGGCAAACCAACAGGAGGGCCAGAAACGGTGCTGACAAATGAGTTGTTTTTATTTAGAGGAACTGGCTTTCCCTCTTTGCAACACAGAGGAATGCGGCTGTTCCACTCTGCATTTGTTTTGTGATTTCTCCATCTCTTCTTTAAAGCAAATAAAGGGGAGGGGGGGAAAAAAAACAAACAGCCAACCTTAACAATAACAACAACAAAGGCAGTGACAAACTCTTCACACACCACTACACGGCTTAAAGAAAACAAGAGAAAAAAACCCAATTCTTGGTTCATTTTAGTCCAGAATCGAGTTGCAGAAAGCAAGCAGAAGACAGCCTATGTTTCAGAGGACAAAAGTAAGAGCAATGATAGTTTTTCCCATCTGTGCCTCTGTGCAATTGAGATTCCTCCTTAAATTATGTCCTAGCAGAGGTAAATTTATCATTTGCTTATCAAAATGAGACTCCTCCAGTCCCACCTGGTTGGAGCCTCTCACAAAACATGGGCAATATGCCTGGAATACAGCTGCCTGCGCCTTTCCATTGGCACCACTTGCAGAGCTGGAGTGGTTGAGCCAAGACACAGGTAACAGCCCACTCCAAAGCATCCCATTGGACCACTCTAAGCTGCAGGGCAATAAGAGACTCAGATGACCAAATTCATTCTCTTCATGTTGGCAAACAAAGCACAGGGAGCCAGGAAATACAGCACAGTTCATTATCCACAATAACACTGGTTAAGTCTAAGCTCAACTTATCCCAACAGTTCTCTGCAGGGGTCTCAACCCACCCTGGACAACACTGGACCCAGGGCTGAACTTACCCTGATTCATCTCTGTGCCTCCATGAGAGCTGTACCACAAAATCCAGATGGAACAAATCTGCACTTTCCCAGTGGGAAGCTGGAAGTTTAATAGAGTGTGAGTGAAACCCAGAGCTGTGGAGTTACTGAGATCACCAGCAGGAGAAAACCCAGGCTGGTGAGACAATATGGACCTCATTAAGCCATTGTGAGAAGTGTGTGAACAAACTAAGGACTTCACAACTAAGTGACAAAGATCATTTGTTTAAAAGCAAGGAGTAAATGGTTTCTGGTTCAGCAGCCTGTGGGTTTAACCTACTTGTAACAAAGGTGTTTTGAGGAAAAGTGTAGTTCTTAAATGGCTTATTACAAATGAACCCAGAGACCCCAAAGGGCTAAATACAATGTGGATGATGGCCAGATAAGTACTGGATAAGCAGGAAAATGCACTGAGGAGCCTGTGGCCTTACTGTACCCTAGAAATACCCAAATCTGAAAAGCTGCTGATGCCAAGAAGCGCAAACCCTACATCAGGATCTCATGGGCTGGATTTCTCCCCTCGGTCAGGTTAAAGCCATTCCCTACTACTACACCCCTCATGAAAAGTCCCTCTCCAGATTTCTTGTAGGTATTTGGGTATTATTCTCCCCAGCCTCCCTCATCTGTGCGCTGATGTCCTTGAACCAGAAAGCTTCTCTATCACGAAACACTCGGTTAATCCTACACAGCAGTAAGTGGCTGCAGAACAACCACTGCCAGCCTCCCGTTACTTCCCAAGCCGTGGAATTCAAGCTTTGGCCCAGGTGCATACACAAATCAAAAGGATGTATTCTGAATACTTCAGCACAACCATTCAGAAGGACAGGAGTGAGTTTCACTCCATGTGTTTGTGGAAATAGAGGCTTCAGCCAGCTGCTGTGAAACAGCACGGCTGGAAACTCCAGTTGCAGATTTGCTCTGTACACATTACATCCATTACACTGGGGAAAAAATATTTGCTGAACTAGTTTTGAGCCCATACAGGCTGATAATTTAACCGCTGTTTGTCAGAGCAATGCTCAAGAGGCAGCCCTATTACAGGACAGGATGCAGAATCTTCAACTCTCTCTGACCCCACAAACACTGGTTAGGAGCAGCATTTAGAAGCAGAGATTTAGCCTGAAGTTGTTTAGAAAACAATGCAGCAATACTTTAGCCAGGGGCTCCATGATAAAGGTACAAGGAAGTGCAGTCCTGCAAAAAGCAAACCCCACTCGCTGGCCCCAAAAGGTTCTTTTCTGCTGATAATGTCACCCAGGACCTTCTGCTTTGCAGCCTTTAGAGAAATCCCAAGCATTCCCAGAGGCAGCAACATCTGCAGAAGCTGTAAGACAACACAGACTCGCAGAGGCAACTCTACCATTCACAACCTTTTAAAACGTGGACTTGGCAGCCCAGGCTTCCTAACTAAAACATACTGCTTAAAATGGGTGGTGGTGTGTGGTTGGGGGAGGTTGTCCTTGACACACTGGTTTGCTGCTTGACTTTTGATTTTATGTCTGATAACCATCTCTGTCTCTCTTCCAACCCCCTACCAGGAAGGATCAGTGAGATAAATACCCATAGCTTCCAGGAGAATAAAAGGAAAAGCCAAACAGGAAAAGTAGTTATGAACAATACAGCCCTGGCTCAGTTAATGATCAACTCTGGAGCACATAGCATACTACTCTTACCCAGTTACCGCTGCTTATTTGCATGAAGCTTCTCATCATCAGTGGGTATTAAGAGGCCTTTTATGCACCACATTTTGTGTTATCGCAACCAGCAAAGTACTAAAAAAGATGAGAAGTCCCCTATGACTCTGCTCAGTCAACAGGAAGCCCATCCACTGCGCAGGGCGAGCTCAGCTGCACGGAGGGGTGGGCAGGAAGGGTAAGGGGTCAGGTTCTCCTGCCTGCACATTCCCATTGCGTCCTTGATGGAGTATGAAGCCATCTTCTGCAGTCATACAAGGAACATAATGCACAATTAAATGGAAAACAGAGCTGCTGCAAGTCCATCCTAATCCTACCAGAGATGAAGAGCTCATCAACTGGTTTCTGTACCTCAAGCACCTCCAACCTGAGCGACCCTCAGCAACTTCAACTGGAGCTGAGAGCAGTAACTGGAATCTCTCTGATGGTCTTCAAGCCTTCTGAGCAGCTGTTTCAAAGAACCTCCTCATCAGCTCTTAAGTATCACTGACTCTCAGCACAGTGGTGAAATCCTCAGAGCTATGGCACTTACAATGGCACAAAGGCAATTAAAGATTTCCAATAATAGGCTGCTTGGAGGATTGTGGTCTAATTGCTGCACAGGTCAAGGTTTTGGCAACAGTAACATTGTGAGCAGATAAAAAGATAATGTTGTAAGGTTTCCCATTCAATAAATAAATACATAAGCAACTCTCCAAACAATAGCAATAGCACCTAAAGCTCCTGACTTCACACAATTTAGAATGAGACGGTCATGAAATTTCCTCCATAAAAGCCTTGGCTGCATGACAAAGGTGAATGAAAGGGGTGGGAGAGAACAAGGGGCAAGGCAGGCTGGGCACAAAGACAGCCTGCAGCAAGGAGGAGGCAGCACAATGAGCTCGAACCATCCCGTGGTGTAGTTTAGTGCAGTTTGCGATTACCTGCACAGCCTGTGACTTCCTCTTACGTGAAGTGTGTGGTTTCTTCACACCATGCTTTGTCACTTAAAAGAAAGCTGAGTGTGTGAAAGAGCAGCAGCCAAGCCCGTCAGAACACTGTGTGTCTACCTCTAACCTTCTGCTGAAAATAATAGTGTTTAACTTGCTGGCTTTATTTTTTAAGAGCTCCAAATACCCACAACACTGAACTCCATTCCAGCTCCTACTTTCTTTTCCCCACTTCCATAGTTTAAAGTACTTACAAAAACTATCAGTTAACATCTCATAATAGAAAGCACACTAGTAGGAAGCAAGTATGGGAATCATGGAAAGGAGCAAGCTTATTCACAGTCTAAGACCCATCTGGCTCCAAACTGTTGGAGGATGAAGTAGTAAACAGTATTAACATGTGCTCCACATGAGCCCGAGGAGGGCTCTCACTGCTGCTTTGCAGAAAGGAAGCTGAGGCAGAGAGAAAAGTATTGAAACACATAAAAAATGCACAAACCCACCCAAGGGATGTGGGCACCTGTCGTGGTTTAAGCCACTATAATTCAAACCAGTTCGCTCACTCACTCCCCCCTTTTTCTTCCCCCAGCTCCCGGGGGTATGAGGAGGAGAATTGAAAGAATGCAACTCCCACGGGTTGAGATAAGAACAGTTTAGTAACTAAGGTATAACACAAACCACTGCTGCTACCACCAATAACAACAATGACAGAGAAGTACAAGAGAAATACAAGGAAAGAGAATACAACTGCTCACCAAGCCCGACCCAGCCAGTGCACCCCCAACAGCAAACCCCCCAGTGCACCACCACACCCTTTCGGGTCTCTGCTCTCCATTTTCACATCCTGGACATGACGTGCTGTGGTATGGAATAACCCCTTTGGTCAGTCTGGGTCAGGTGTCCTGTCTCTGCCTCCTGCCGGCTCCCCCTCCTCCCTGGCATAGCATGAGGCTCAGAAAGGCCTTGGCCAGACCAAAACATCACCAAGCAGTAACTGAAACCACTGGTGTTATCAGCGCTGCTCCAAGGCCCAAAAATCAAAACCACAGTGCTGCACCAGCTACCAAGAAGGAGAAAAATGACTGCTGCTGCTGAACCCAGGACAGCACCAAAGGCAGGAGGTTAGTTCTCAGGTTAAAAGGAAAGGCTGAGGACCATCTGCACCTTTGGACCCCACTCCCTTGATGAACACCAGCCTGGTGGGACTTTGCCATGGTTACACAGGAAGGATGTGGTGCAGCAGGGAGCCAGAGCTGGGTCTTCCTGAATCCCAGCTGAGCCCCCTAATCACTGGATAATCCCATTTTGCTACCCAGATAAAGAGGAAAACGGAGTGACAAAGGAATTTGGCATTATCACAGGGATGTGGAAAAAACACTTCAGGGGCACCAACAATGAATTAGATACCTAAACCTTGGCCAAAAGCAGAGGAAGCAACTTCAGGCAGGAAGAACGGATCTATGGCAATTTTTCCCGGTTTCTTCTGTTAAAAATGGGTTGGAATTTGCAAAATGGCTTAAGTTGTGCTTTTTTCTATCTTTCCATCAGCTGCCTTGGAGTTTTAACTGACCAAAACATCTTTCGCACTCTACACACAAAAAAGCCCTGGTAGATCAGCAGAATTCCTGCTAGGGTCAATGAGAGCAGCAAGACTTTCTGGAATGAGGTACAGCCACAAAACTGGAGCATTTCTGATCAGCACAAGTCCCTCGGACACTATGTGAATCCTTGTGAACCTGAAATGAATTCGACCCAGAGCAGCTGACTACATTACTGACTAAAAGCGTCAACACAAGAGCGATTTCTGCTGATCTCTGAAAGTCAGAGCTGATTAGCCAAATACATCTACTAAAGAATACACTGAAACAGAAGTTTCTGAGAATGTTGGGGTCACCACTGCCCTTCCTGTTCCACAGAGAATACATTTTTAGCATAGCAAAACATCAAAATCTGGATTTTTAGCTCTGGTCTACGATGAAATAAGGACACCCAATACCAATCAGCCTTGTGAAGTTGTAATTAGGTGTATAAACTTTAAACAGGTCTTTATTATGCCGGCCTGAATGCCAGGGCACTGTCCTGATTGAGAACACTATCAGATGTACATCAGCACTCAGCCTTGTGTGAACATTCATGTGCAGGCCAAAAGCTCTGTCATTCTCATGCTTATTAATCTTCCCTTCCAGGAGGCAAAGGACAGCACAAGCTCCTCTGATAAGTGGGTTATCTCTCTCCCCAGAAAAGGAAAGGGTGGTCCTCCCAACCAAGCGGCCATTTAAACTGCTACTAGATACAACCCCGCAGGGCAACATGTGATGGGAGAGCAGAGACAAGCAGCATTTCCTCTTCCTTTGATCCCTTTCCATACAGGCACAAGCTGTGGGTTAAGTGTTTGAGCAGAGTAGAGAACAAACTTCTTAAAAGCACTTAAGCTGTTACTCAGCTACCTAACAGAGTTTGGTAAACCATGGTGAGCTGTAAGGAAATGTTTCAGCCTATGATAGGCTGGGGTTTTGCCACAATTCCAGGATTACTGCTGCTCCCCATATCCTATCTGCATCCCTGCTTCAACGGAACCGTTCAGGTGTACCACCCTTAAACCTCTTTAATCAGGAACCCCTAGGAAAGCTGTAATATTTACAGGCAACACCATGAGGGGAAAAAATGACTAAGTATTTTGGGCTGAGCATGAAAGGCTCAGAGAGACTGAATTAAACTGATTACCAGCTACAGCAGGGATTGCCAGCACTCAAACAAGAGGCCACAGAGTCCAGGGGCTTACTTCCATATGAGCATAAGCAGGAATATCTACTAAAGTAGATGTGTCTCACATGGATACACCTTGCATGAGGCAGCTCCATTTCTAGCAGGAACGCCTTGCTACAAGAACCCAGTTGCAGGTGGGACCCAGCCTTTTATCCTACTATCTTGAAGCCTTTCATGATGTTTCCAAGAGATAAAACAGCCAATGGATTTTTTAAAGGAACACCAAACACGGCTTTACCGCAGGGACTATATCTCTAACCCCCTTATCTACCACCCCACAGCACTCATTTCCCTCTTAATCCTTCCAGCTCAGCCCCACAACTCAGGCAGTCGCTGTTAATCGTCTATAAATTAAATGCTTATTTGTATCTGCATTTCAAAGGGGGATGCAGCGGGACAGCCCGAGCCTTCCAGCAGCTTAATATGGTCACAGCCACTCACACGGCACTTAGAGCTGCCCGAAGACTGAGGACTTAAAAACTGGCATCAATTCACGTGTCCCTCTCCTGACCTGCAGGTCCCGAGCGTGAGACCTCAGCCCTGCTCCTATTGCGTCGACTGAGAATACCAACCCCGGCGCCGCAGCTCCCAAGATATCAAACAGGGGCTAAGCTCTGCTTAAAGCCCGAAAGAGGGACAAGGGACGCGGCCACGGGAAGCTCGCACCTCGCCAGCACGGCACAGCCCGGCGGCGGAGACGGGAGAGCGCTACAGCTCCGCACCGGGCACGGAACCGGCGGCACGGCGAGAGGACGCGCAGCCCCGGCTTCCCCTGAGCGATGCTTATGGAAGCGCTCAGATGGAACCCAAAGCTTTTGTAGGGACAACCCCCCCAAAAAAAGCGGCGGAGGAGAGGGACGGGAGAAGCTGCAGCCGCCGGTACCGGCGCTCCCGCAGCCCCGCTCCCTCCGGCCGCCTCCCGGGTGCGGTGCCGGCTCCGCTGCCACGGGGAAAGTTTGTCCGAAAGGAACCCGCGGCGGAGCCGGCGACCGTAGAGCGGGGAAAGCGCAGCCCGGGCGGCTGCACCCGGTAAGAGGGACCCGTTCGGAGCCGGGGCAGGGCGGGAGCAGCGATGCGACCACGGGTCGCCGCCGGTACTCACAGCTGAGCGATGGCGCCCTGGGAGATCACGGCGTTGTCAGAGAAGTACGGGATCATCGCGGCTGCCCGCGGGACAGTGCGCAGAAGCGGCCCCGGTATCGGGGCGGGGCTTCCTCGGGCCCCGCCCACAGCCCCGCCCTCCGGCCGCACGTGGACGGGCGGTCCCGGTGGGTCCGAGACCGGGATTTGAGCGGTGATTCCCCCGGGAGGGCGAGAGAGAGGGAAAGGGGATGGGAAATCTCGTGCATGGGGGTTGGTGGTGTTTTAGCGTTATTTTATTATTATTACTAATAATTACTTTTATTATTCCCTTTTCCCCCTACATCCAGGCCACAAAACTGAAACGAGGGTTGAAGCAGCACATCAAACGATTCTTTCATGCAAAAAGCAGGCAGCGACAACTCGGTACTTAGGAACTGATGTTAATGTCTCTCCAGCAGGAGACAAGAGGGAAGGGAATAGTTCTTGGCAATAATTTTCCTATGCAGAGATGTGACAACTCATTTCTGCCAAAGGAGAAGCCTTTCGGTGCTGTTTCATCTTTAGCTCCACCGTCTCTCCCGAGAAAAGGAAGAAAGGAAGTTCCTTAGAACAAAAATCCTGTCCTCTGGCTGCTGGGAATTGCAGTGCAAGGAGCTCAGTTTTCCACTGCAGAGAGGAATTCAGATGTTACAGCATGAGGGAAACTATTAAACAGAGTTTTATTTAATGGCAGAGCCCGCCCCATCCAGCCCACAGGACAAACCCAAGGCAGTAACTGCCTGTTCCAGATCTGCATTCTCCAGCCCTCACACCCAGCAAGCAATGGAAAAACAGCCCAGGAACCTCAGAAGCCTGCGCAGCGTTTCCCATAGGAACACAGGACATCACAGCAAGGAGGGATGCAAATAATACACTGCTCTTACGTTGCCTGATGTGGACGGTACATGCCCAGCTCCAGCGAGATGGCAGCGGATGATGTGAATTTAAACACATACACTTACTATTACTCACTAATTAATGGCTTTAATCTGTCAGAGAGGAGACTGAGAGTAGATACTAGGAAGAAGTATTGTCTGGAAGGTCTCAGCCATCGGGGACTCACAGAGAGAAGGACAAAGCAGTGGAATCTGTGATTCTGCAGGTTTTGCTAGAACATGGCTTGGTTGCATTAATTTAAGCAATGTCATCTTATATAGCCAGGAATACATCTCTGGTAATGGTTCCTCACAGCTGTAAAGAAAATGAAGTGCCAACTTGCTGCAGTGCCAAAAATCATTTTGTTAGGGAGAAATGAAGTCAGTGCAAGAAGCAATGGAAAAATGAGGACATTAGAGAAATGGAGGGTAACTCAATCCCTCCAGAGGACAAGGGACTGGCAAGAACCTCATCTTCAGTAGTAACACATGTCACACATTCATAGACTGAACAACAAACCCAGAACTTCTATTCTAATTAATAACTTAAGGCCTTTATTCAAGCACTGTAGAAGACTAAACACAGAGACATCAGATTTCTTACATGCAACTAACATTACAAAGGCAAGCCCTTCAAAACTGCTCAAAACAAGTGCAGTGATTAACTACAAGGAATACTCTCAAAGCAGCTACTCATAACATATGGATAATAGATTTGTAAATGAATTAGTCCTGGATTAATGCAATCACGCACTGCATCTCCATATGCCAGGAGACCAAATGATGATAAAATATTCCAGCTTTTTTTTTGAAGCTTTAGAAAACAGGAGTAGGAAATTCTTGAATAAAGTTCATACATGGAAATCTGATCTAATAAGAAGCATTTGAATGTGGTTTTGTTGCCATAAAGACTGCAACAGCAGCCTAAGATTGACACTGCCTTCAGGGTACACAGGGTACACATTAGAGACAAGTGTTTCAGTTCCCATTGGTATAGCCTGTGTTATTTTCACATCCTGCTTTTTAAAATCAGGATTGAGAAACACTCTCATTTCTTTGCCAAAGTCACATCCTACGTTTAGACCTGAGCACAAGTATTGACCCCACAACCTGATCTCTCAGCGTGCAGGAGCAAGCGGGAAGGAAAGGGCTTCGAGGGGATGCACAGCAAGATGGAGTTGAAGGCAGCAGGTCACAAGACAGCAAGAAGCTGCTCCTTGCTGGAAGCAGGTGCACTGTGCTGGGACAAACACACGAAGAATTTAAGTGCACCAAATCGCAGCGATGACAGGTAGCAGTCTAAATCATCACTGTGCTGCCACTGGAGCATGTGAGCACTGCCATTAATCAGCCTATGACAAGACGCAAGTCACACTGTCTGGGCTTTCGTGTGCTTCCCAGCCCAGCACACGGAATTACCCTTTGCTGCAGGGCACAGGCACTGCCTGTCTTCAGTCGGCATTTTGTGCTCCACAGGAGGTCACAGGATTAGCAGGGCCATGCTGCAAGTGGTAAACAGCACCACATCTGCGCTCAGTACAGTGCGACCCTTGTTGGGCAGCAGGATTTCATTTAACCTTTGAACACTACACAGACTAATAAACTGCAGTTCCATACATTGTGCAAGGCAGACTGTAAACATACCCATCCCCAAACCTTTGCAACACTAAGCCGGCTACTCCGGCAGCTAGAACCAGTTATGGAAGCATTGTGGAAAAAACCTATGACAAAGAGTGCTCAGAACATCCAGATCGGTACTTCAGGAGCAGGGAACAGAGGGAATGCCCACCACAGCCATCTCTGGAGAGAAGTCTAAGGGCAGAGGGGGAACATGCATGTGCAAATCTCTTGTATTGACTTGCAGTGTTCTGTCTGGCAGACAATAAGGCTGAAAATCACTTAATGGTTTGAGTTGGAAGGGACCTTAAAGCTCATCCAGTTCCACCCCCCTGCCACGGGCAGGGACACCTTCCACTAGAGCAGGGTGCTCCAAGCCCCTATGTCCAACCTGGCCTTGAACACTGCAGGGATGGAGCAGCCACAGATTCTCTGGGCACCCTGTGCCAGCGCCTCAGCACCCTCACAGGGAATACTGTAAAATAGTGAAACACAAAACACATGGTTTATGCAGCTGCCTTAGAGTCCTTACCCATTTTAACATGTTTTGATCTTGCAATGATGTAACAGAGTAATTCTGTGTCCTACAGAGGGCTTGCAGCTTGCAAACGGGATCCTCCTTGTACAGCTGGGACCTCAGTACACAGATCACCAGTAAAAACACATGAAGCCAGGTTTTGCATTAGCATGCACAGACTTCACACTTGCAGAAAGCACGCTTTCAGCTGGACATAGTGCTGTCAGTGCACATAGCCCCTGTGCAAAGAGGACATTAATCAAGCTGATGTTTCCATCCAAGATCAACAGCATAAGGCTGAATTGCTGCTTCTTGTCCGACTACAAAAAGGTGTGGGTGTCACCTCATTCCACCCGCTCCTATCCCACAGGGGTTTGCTGAGTGTCTGCTCATGTGCCAAGATGATTAAACCCAGAGCACTGATTGTCTTATTAGGCATGTTCAATTCTTACCCTACACTGGGGCCCGGTGACCTCTTTTCATTACAGAATATATCTGCCAGCAAGACTTTTCTCTGGTCCTCTCAGTTCTCTCCTATTGAGGAGCCCTAATGAAGATGATATATTGCCATACTCTCTCTAGAAACTCACTCCAGTGGGTATGAAGGGTTGGGTATTATTTTAAGTGTCTTTGGACTGAAGTCCAGGTTTTGAAGCAAGGAATATTCCTCTCTTCCTCCAACACAGCGGGGTAAACCTGTGGAAGGTACTGCAGCTGTAATGTTAGTCATATTCAAGGTAAAGTGAACAGTGGGAGGTTGTCAGGCGTAGGAATTTTGGCCTCGATCCATTAGTACCAGTGTAACAGATAAAGCGATGCACAACCTGGACTTGTGTTTTCAGGGCATGATGAGAACAACTTGTGAAGCTGCTGCTCTAACAACAAACCTCCCCCTCAGCACCATCAGCATCCTCTCCCCATGGAGCGATGAGCTACAGCACTGCCTGCCCAGCCTCCTTCACTGTGCACATGGAAAGGTTGTTCTTCACTGCTGGGCAGCTGTTTCCCGTGTCATTTATGACAAATTCCAGACTCTGGAAAACAACATGTCGCTGCTCCAAGCACTGGAGTCTTGCACAGGCACTGCCAGAGAGAGCAGAGGCAGCAAGTTCATTTCCATGTGCAGAGGGGGGGCAATTGCTTTGTTTTTCTCATCAGCAGCTGTAAGTGCTTCCCCACAAAGGCAGCTGTCTCAGCATCAGGTCTTATGGGGAAAACCAGTTCTAAAAGGTAGCTTGGAAGAATATGGTGCCATACTCGAGCTGGTTAAGGGTCAACGGATCTGATGGCCCTGCTTTTGTTTTGGTGGGAGGTCAGTTAATTCATCCTGTTGCTGTGAGGACATAATGAACGGTCTACAGATGAGTCTGAGTGGATTAAGACTCCACACAGATGACTTATCTGGGGAGAGCCTGACACAGTGAACAGATAAGGAGCAATCTATTGAGAGCAGCACCTCCTGTGCTCATCTCCTACTGCTCCCTCCCCACCACAGAGGGGGAAGTTGCTCTGTCAAAAGTCTTTTGGCCATTGTTAGCATGGGAGACAAAGCCTTCTGCATTATGTAGTCCAATTTATCAGGAAAACACGAAGCCTCTTCAGTAGCAGGGATCATAAACAAGCCGATGCATGCAGGGCAGAATGAGACATAGCGAAGAAACAAAGCTTCCCCAGTGAGTGAGAGGCTTACCACCCACCAAGGCAGCACGGAGATACACCAGTTTTATTACACACAGTAAGGGAAATATAACAAAGTAATTAGAAAGGAGCCCATATCTAGTTAAAAAAGAGGGGGGAGGCAGGAACAGGGAAAGCATGCAAAACTATACTTGAATCCTGAAGAACCAGTCAGAACAGGAAGCCACGTTCCAAATTTGGTTATTTAAGCTGTCAAAGAGGATTTCTGTTTCTAGTTCTTGAGCAAAGAAATCAGACAGGCACAGGGATAGGGCGATAAGCATCTCAGAAAGAACAAACCCCTGCTTTTAAAGTCCTTTTGGTCAGTGGCCAATCCTGATCAATGATTAGGCTTCTTAGCTGAGAATTCAACACCTATTTTGCAATATTATCACTTCATTAAACCCTTCCCTCACAAACCCCACACCCAATCATTGTATAGTTTACTTGTCATTAAATCTGAGAGGGTCTGACACAAAGAGGTCAATGCTCAATTACACCCCTTTTACAGAGGCAGAAGCAAAGAAGACTGAAGGGACCTGAGCAGCGTCCCTTTCTATTTACAACAGGAATCTTTCCTTGGCTTAGATTTGTCTCCCTTAGAGCACCTGGCTCATGCTCAGCAGGAAACATGAGCACGTATGGAATCCTTACAGCACCTCCTGGTCAGGTCCTTCTTCCCTAACTGCTAAAGAAGGAGCACAACCACATGGGGGCAGTTCTGGGCTTGCTCTGTGCGAAGCAGACCCTTTGGGGAGCTGAAGGACCTGACCCACCTTCATTCCTTTTACTTCCCAGTTTGTCTTTGCCTTGTTCCTCACTCTCCTCTGTTCACACGCTTAGATTGACACATTAAAAATCTCTTTCATAAGCATTCATATGTCAGTTGAGCTCCCTACTGCAGCATCCTGTATTTGCCTCGTAATGCAACAATACTAGTCTGCTTCATCCTTCAGATCACACCTGAAGTCACCTTACACATTACTGTGATCCACAGGTATGTGATCAGACTGGCCATGCTGCAAGCACAGACACAGAACTTGCAGTGAACCCCAGTTTTACTACAAGTGCTATATCTTTGCTCACAGTTTGGTGATAAACCAGCTGGTAATCAAAACTGGAGACCACAGACCCACTTTGGTGGCCCTCAGAACTGTTTCTGGTGGTCAGCAGAGCTGGCAGATTAACAGAACTGCTCTTTATCTCAGTATTACATTCTCCACAAGCAGCTGTAGTAAGCCACAGGGAGGCTAAGCTGTCACTGAAAGGAAAGACAGAAAGATGGATTCAGGAAACACATTCTAAAGATAAGGTTCATACTGCAAGAGCTTAGTAATCTCCGGCATGGATAAACACCGGCTTTCCTGTATACTACGCACAGTCCCGCTCACTCAAGATCTGGAGTTACAAAATGTCTCGTACACCCATTAGAAGATCCAGCTACTGTTTGAGTACCAACAGAGTAAGTGTTTGGCAGCTGCAGCAGCAGCAAGCAAAGGAAGCACAAGGCAGGTTTAGTTGCTAGAACTCACAGCGGGTGGTTTTTGGAAGTCTCTTGTAACAGAAGACAGGCTCTAAGGATAACCACAAGTGTCAGGAGCCTGCCACAGGAGCACCAAATGGTGATGATACACATCTCTTAAGAGCCACAACAGGCAAAGGGTGCTGCAGATTCAGCAGAGCCTTCTGCGTGAGCCTTCTGAAGTGCAGTCAATTTGGGTAACTAGCCAAGGGACTAGCACCCCTCTGCCGTAACCCAGAGGTAGGGAGATGCTTACAACAGGTCTCAGTTTAAAAAGCAAACAAGTTGGCTTATGATTTACTGAGCTGTTGCCCTCTACAATGAAACACATGCCACAATTCCACTTACTATTTGAAAAGCAACTTTTACGCTGTTACAAACCATAAGCTCCTGCGTCAGACTGTGGTCTTCCGCTCTTAAAACAAAGGTATTTACTCACAGCTTGAAACCTTGAGGCATCTTGGCATATCCAACTGCTATCATGGCAATAATCTGATTTGCCTTCCTTCCCAGTTCACTCCTGGAAGGAACTATTTTGACTAAACACAACAAACCAGAAGCTAAGCATACTTGGGCTGCAAACTGTGGCTTGGTTTTATTTCTTTCTGGGCTTTTTAACACCACCTGAAGAGGGGAGGAAAAGCACTTTTAGAGAACATTTTCAGGTAACAGCCCCCAGATTTTGAGCAGGACCTCATCACTTCCTATGGCACATGAAGGGATTGACTGGCTCCTCAGCTTTACCCAAGCAAATGGACTTCAGTCTGACCAACAGCCAGGCCATAAAAGTTCAAAGAATTCCTCCTGCAGTCCCCAGCAGCCATGGGGACAATATAGCCTACCCAGTTTTAGATGCAGCAGTTACTGGGCAGCCTCAAATGCTGCATTTCAGCAACCACTGGGGTTTCAGAGCACCCAGAAGTGGTAAATTCAGAGTGTGGAAATAGAGGCACAGTTTAAAACATAAACCCAAAAAGCAACCGGCAGATCCTGACAGCAAATCCAACGCAGACTGCAGCACCACTGCTGCCCCGGGCCCTGGAGATGTCGTTTGTCAGCAAAATAAAGATGCTGAATCCTTGCAACCTTGGCGCAGAGCGCACAAAACATGACTGTCAATACATCAGTTGGTATAAATACAACTCAGCTCAATACACATGCATTTTAGGTAAGTTTTAGCAACATCAGGATGATGTCATGAGATTGTTAATGCAGATGCTCCATTTAGAGTGTATTCAGCATGGCAGTATGTCTGGGGACAGGAGGAGAGATGCACAGGCCAGCTGGCTGTACAGCCTCCAGATAGCCTAATAAAAATGTCTAGAAGGCAGCTATGAAGGTAATAAATATAATAAATAGATTCTCCAGGGCATCTGCTTATGTATTACTCTGTCCCAGTCCTGTTAGCCAAGAGTTAGACAGGTGACAAGGACTGGTTCCATCAGGGACTCCAAAGCAAAAACTGGACCTGTGTTAGGGGCTTAGGGATTTCACCCATAAAGTGCAAGAATGGTCACAGCTACAGCAGGTTACAGAGACCCTCCTGCAGAGCAGACATGAACCCTCTTTCTGCACCTCCATTAACTCTTCCCATCTCTTGGAGAAAAGCTTGAAGTGGATTCTAATTCACAAAGCAGAAAGTTCTTCATTCCACGATGGTGCCGGCAGAAGCGGTCTTGTGGCGAGCGCAGACTTGTCATGTCAGTTGCTTGCTCTGTAGAACAGGTTTAAGTTTAAACAACATTTTCACACACTTCCTCTCCCTCACCCGTGAGACAAGAGTCCATGCAATGAGGCCTCTGAGCTGTTAGATCTTAAAAAGCACAAGCAGATCAGTAACCAGACAGATTGTTTGTTTTATGTATCATGATCTTGATGTGCCTACCTAAACGTTTGAGCTCCTGTTTGAAACAAACTCCTCTGCCTCTTTGGAGGACATTTTAGACTGGTTGTTCTTCACGGCCTCTGCTCAACAAGCAGAGTCACTCAACTAGTCACTCCTGCTGTCCTGCTGCTGGTCTTTTCTGCACATTCCCCTTCACCTCAATATATATCCCATAGCTCATCAGTGAGAAAAGATAAAGAGCAGAAGCCTAACACAAAAAAAGCTATCTAGAAACTGCTAGGCACTGGACTAGCAATGCTGAGGAGCTGGATCCAGATGGAACATCCGTCTCTTTTGAGACAGTAGTCCCTAGATTGTGCAGAAACATGGAAACTCAGGAGGATGGAAGTGAAGGCTGGACTTAATGAGCCTCAAGACTGATCACTGCAGACATCTCCCAACACCAAACACATCTATGTGCTTATGCTTAGGTCTTAAGCTAATTCCATTGCAAGCATTAACATCTCCATGCGCTAACATCCTACTTAATAAATACTAAAATGTTATTTTATTAACCCAAACATGCTTTAGCACTTCCAGAGTCGTGCACTCCACATCCAGTTAACGGGACCAGTTAAGACAACGCGTCTGGGCTTGCTTGATGCCAACCACGATAGCCTGAGGTAGCGTTTGAGCACATTTTACAGGAGTGCAGGAGACAACAGGGCTCCTCATCAGAAGAATTTTACAAACGGCAGAAATCCCACCCCAAACACTGGCTGTAGCTACAACCAGGTCACCTGAGTTCCGCCTCAGGAGAACTTCACCAGCCTGGCCTTGCCCAGGCAGGCAGCAGGAATGTCAGGCTGCTGCTGAGCGATACCTCGATGGCACTGAAGCTGATAACATACCTGGCTTTTAAAGCCAAACTCAGGCCATTGCCTTTTTACTGTCTGGATTTTCAATAGCTCCTACTTGCTATGTTCCCTTGAAATCTGGGGATCAGATATACTCAAGAGCTCTTTACATACATCTACTGCTCCTCCACAGCAGGGCTCCAGGTTGACTACTTACCCCTTTTGACTGGATTATTTTTATGCTGCTGTAATCAAACCCATTTAACACCCACCCCCTTGTTTTCCCTGCGAAGGCTCTTGGTTTCAGTTAGCGTTCTGACCCCGGTCACAGGAGGCAGGCGGTTCAGATCACCACATCAACAGCAGGTTGTCATTTCCTACCCCAGGAAGTTATTTCAAATCTATTAAAAAAGGGCTCATTTCAAACTTAACCTACAATTGTTGCTAAGTGCCCACAATTAAATACCTCCCATCCCTTCCAATACATTATGTATACTGAGATCAAGTCATGAGTTGATCTTGTGACTGCTGGAAGGCTAAGAGTGGAATTAAAAATCGGAGTTTAGCCGAGTTCAATTTGAGCCTTTGGGAATTGTGCTTTCCAGCTTTCCTCTCTGTCATGGAAGTTGTAAAATGAAGGAACAGCAATTTTTAAATCATCATTTCAGGATAAAAGACTGAAGGAAACAGACCAGCCACCTTTCCTGGGCCATGCAATCACAGGACTATGCTGAAATCATGGGAATGTGCAACCAGGACAGCTTTTTCTTTTGCAGATTCATCCAAGTTGGCCCCAAACCCAAAGGCCAAATCTTGTTCAGACCTTGTGAATACTAGAAATGACAGCTTCTGTTGTTACCTACTCACACAAACAACATTACGCAAAGAACTGTAACAGCCAAAGCGCTCATTAAGGGAGAACTATTTCACCTTCACTTCCCCTCTACTCCCTCTGCAGGGAATCTTATGCCTTTCCTAAAAGTTGATTGGAACGTGTTAGTGCTCCTGCTGCTGGAGAAGTTACCTGGTAGACAGAGTTCCTGCTTTTATTAAGTTCAGCTGAAATAATTCTTTTGATGGCTTAGAGGATAGGAGACAAAGCTTACAATGCTTCAAGAAGTCCACCCTTAAGACTACAACTACATTATGAAATCACCATTAATACTCATCACCATTCGATCAGCTGAGTTTCACTGGAGAAGCATTTATCAAAACAGGTTCTTCCTGAAGCAACTGAAATCAGCATTTACAAAAGGAGAACATCTCCAGGCAAAACAACCCCAGTTTAAAGAAATCTCTGCAAATTCTCAGTGTTTTCTTAACTCTGGAGTAGATGCTACTGAGGCAGGTCATCAAACAAGTAACTATCCATCCATCAAACATGCTATTTTAAGCAGCAGGTGCCTCTATGGCATAGGATCACCCTGTGCTTCAGCTTTTAGATGCACAGCTTTTCACAGATCCCACGTACACAATGGCCTACCCAGGCAGAAGAAACACTGCTAGAGGATGACTGTCACTGTTGAAGTCTCTCCTGTGATACTCCTGCTAACTAGACAAATCCAATTCACCTCTTGATGGCAACAGAGACTTTTAACCAGAGAACCAGAGTTTGTTAGTATGGTTATTCCTCTCAGAACATCCTGATGATGGCCCAAATCCCAAGGAACAACACAGGACACTGGAGGGAGCTAAGGAACAACACAACCAGGGTTTGTTCCTCAGATACAAGCAAAGTCTCCACATAGACAGAGAAGTGGTGTCTTCAGGCAGGACAACCCTTCCTGGATGCAAACAACGGTTTGGTGAATATACTCGCTGACAGCTTTGCAAACTGTTCCCCACAGATATTTTTTAGTGTTTATCTGACATTTTCCATTTCCTACTGCAGAAACCCCTTCACTGGGAGCATCGCTCAGGCCAGTTCAATACAGTTTTTCAGTAAGGTACATATCAGACAGTTGTGCAACATTAACAGCAGAGAGAAAATGATGCAGAACAGAACAACAACAAACCCCTTTGTGGAACATTTTATGCAGAAAGAGATCCTTGAAGACTCTTGCAAGCCTCAAGTGGCAATCTTACCTTCTGGGCTGGGACCGGCATTCTTCTTCCCCACTGTCTGCCTCCTGCATATACAGGAAAGGAGAAAAAAGTTAATATACTATAATATATGCAGAATCCAAAGACTTGCACTTCACTGCTCTGATTGTAGAAGGCAAAGGAAAGTCTCACTGCTTCTGCGTGTAGCTGTCACTGCAGAGGAGCTCACTCTCTGCTCAGCTGTCACTTCGTGTTCTCTCCAAAACTCACTTAAAAACTCAACATCACAAGAATTTTTGCCATTGCAGGACTTAGCATGCTCTGGTGGGGACTTCCAGTGACCCCTGCCAAACAAGGGAGGCTGAGTAAATACATAGTTCACCTCTGGACAAAAACCTCTGGGTTTTTCAATTACCTTTACGTAGATCATATTGATTCACAGTCAGTGTCAGCAGTCGAGTGTAAGAATCCACAAACCCAGCAAGTAATGAACTGACAAATAGGACTAGGTGAGTGCAGATAGATTAGAAAGTACAAATTTGACTCCTATGCTGCTTGAAATGCAAAATTAATATGCACAATCTCTACCATACTGTGGAATTTTACTAAGCCTACCTACTAAAGCCCAAAGCAATATCTCAGTAGAGAGATCTCAGCAATTAATTCTCTGCTGCTCAGTACATTTATGTAGGCATTGCTTATGATCTTTGAAGGGTCTTTTAACGGGTCAGCCCTGTTAAACTGAGAAAGACACTAACACTGCAGTTATCACCACTGGCTTTGCCTAATCCCCAACCTTACCCCACTACTTTGGGTTGCACTACCTGATGTAACAGCCTCGCAGCATTAGGATGGTGGGGTTAGATGGGGATGCCCAACACAAGCATAAGACTAGAACCACACCACCTTGCATTCAGGGTGCTGCATCACCTTAAGGACTTGACGGGCTAAAAGTCCCAAGCAAGATCAGCAAGACAGACAACTGGGAGCCAGCATCAGCCGTACAGTTAGATTCCTTTGAGCAAATCCATTATTTATCTCAAGTGATGTTGAAGATGGCATTAGCTATTGTGGGTGTGTTTGTCATTGCTGGAACTTCCTAGCTCCTGCCAGAGAAGGGGCTCTGCTGAGTTCCCTGTGGGCTGATGAGAAAGTTGACTGGGGGGAGCAAGGGGTCAGAGGAGAAGAGGTTTCATTACATACAGGACAGCTAAAGACATGATGGGGTTTTTGAATAAGCCAAAACAGATCAAAAGCATGTATTTGGCTGGAGAACAAGTTCCTTAAACCCAGTTAGGTAAAACAACTGAAAGAGCACTTGAGATCGCTCCTGTGCTGTTCAGGAACCCAAGCTATGCAAACATTTTTAGTATTATAATGAATGGCCCTTTCCACATGCCAAAAAAATCCTTGTCACAGCAACTGGCAAGCCTGCTATGCCACAGCCAAAAGTCCCACAAATGACAGGAGAAGATCTTGAAATACACAGATCATTTTCCTAGCTCCACTCCAAATTCAGCCCGCAAGAGCTCCATGTGGAGGAGGCTAGACATGGCCCAATTAATTACCATCTGTCGTTGCCGAAGCTCTTACAAGATCTCTTTAATATTAGACATGAACGTGGCAGATCCGTGTGAGGAGTACATCTATTCAGGATATAGCTGTCTACAGGAACAGAACTGCAGACAAGTGCAATTAGAGCAAGAGATCCATTTCCAATACATGGGATGTTCTCCCATCTTCATCCCATCAACCATCTTCTTTGCAAATGCATCTGTACCTTCTCATGGACAGAGAGCATTCAACATGCTCCCATATTTCACATATTCCACCACTGCTATATTTCCTCTTCCACAAGTTCATCCACAATATCCAGCGTATTCCATACCCATCCTACAGTTCTCTGGGCTGTGTTCTGCTCGCTATGTACTTCTGCAGCTGCAAAACATCACAAAAACCTTAGGAACCATCAGCCAAAAGTAAGCTGCAATGACAAGTCACCCCACTAGAGGGGAGGGCAGGACAGAGATGTGCCCAGCGCATGGTCAAGTGCAAGCTCCAGTGAAGGCAGCGGCTCCAGTACTGACAGGACCACCAAACAAGCACCTTCACATCTTCAGAGTATTTCCAAAGAGGAGGAAGTATTGCTGTCTACACAACAGTTCATCAGCCAAAGAGTGGATCAAAACATTCCTTTCTGAGGACATCTCTGAGAAGGCAGTTTAGACTTTGAGAAGGACCATACCTGGACAGCGCCCTTTTGGGTACTGAACCCAGCCATTTGGAGGTGTGACCTGTGATGGTGACTTTCACACAGGCAGCATCAGGAACCCTAGTCCTGCCCCACGTTCACCATGCCCTGCAGTACTCACGCTGTACTCACCGCAATGGGTACAAGAGACAGCAGCTTGTACAAGAGACAAATGCTCCTTGGAGATTCCCCATGCTGGATTGCTCCAGCCTCAAACCAGCCTCCTCCACCAGCCTGCAAGGAGGAGGAAGCTGAGCTGCACTGATGAGCTCCAGAGGGAGTCATGCCCTGTTTTCCTTGACCAGAAACAGAGGCCTCGGGGGAAATGGAAGGAATGAGTCGCATTGCTCTAAACTAGGCCACGATATTAAATGCAGTTTAAAGTGAAAGATGAAAAATTCCATCTCTGCTCCTTTCAGGCCATGTAGGACAGAATATGCAAAACATTAATCCTGTTTGTGCTTTGATCCTCTGCCAACTATCTGTCATCAAAAGAGCAAGGGAGAGGAGAGAAATTTCTGAGTGCTATTCTGTTCTACACAATGGGAGTCGCTCCATGTCACGCAAACAGCTCTGCTCTTAGAAATCTCCCTTTTGCAGGCTGATGTAATGATAAACAAGAGTCAATCTGCATTCTTGTGTACAGGGGCTGAAGCTGTCTGCCTGTAGTTAACATTTCACTGTAAGAGGTATGATTATTAGCCTAAGCCATGCATCTTAACATTCACTCCATTTCTATTAACCAAGGAACATTTCGCACAGACTACACCCTAAAAAAATACATCTTTCAAACCTTGAAAGAGATTCCAATTTAATAACGACTTGCTCCATGTCATTTTATGCCAACATACCTGACTGTATAGACTTTGCCTGGGAAGTGTTTATCAGGAGTGTGACTGGTCACAGCCATCAATAATAGCAAAGCACTGGCAATTTAGGCAGTTTTCAGCCCACGAGTCAACGTTTTGCTCACAGCTGTGACATGCACACTTCAGACATTACAGAGCTCCTCTCCCTCTTCTCTGTTTTCTACATCTTGGCCCAGTTTTGCTTTTTGGATGGGCAGCTCCAGAATCTTCATTGTCTGGTACGCTTTCCCCCTTTACATACATCCTCTGCACAGCAACAAACACCAGCAGTGAGCGATCCCAAATTCCTCATAGGAAGGCAGAACCAAGAGGTAAACCCACTTTCCTTTCTTTAAGCTGTTAATTTTCAGAGTCAGTATTGTTCTTTTTCTTTAAAGATCCTTAACAGGGGCAGAGAGACCTTGTGCAAGAGCAAGAATGCAGAAGCCGTTTTCTGAGGAGCTCTGTGAGACAACTTGAAGCTGTTTCACCTCTCCTAGTGAAGTGCAACTGGCTGCTTCTTATTTATACAACAGAAAATTAGCCAATATAGGTCCCCCCAAACCTGCAGCAAGATTCAGATATAGCCAGGCCATCAGAGAAGCTTTTCACTGAACACTGTCAGCCACCATTATGTGAGCAACTCTGGACTCAGTCTCAAAGGAAATACTACAAAGAAAAGGCTTGTAATTAAATGATCAGTCTTCTAGTTCTCTGCCTCCCCTTTCCTTGGCGCGATCCCATCCAGTTGTTCAAACACACACTAAGTGCCTCTGAGCTGAACACGACCTTTGCTGGGAAGAAGGCAGCTGCTTCAGTCAAATCAGAGGTTGTGCAGCCAGGCACAGATCCAGTTAATCCATGCAAACACTCCTCTTCATAGCATCCCCCAGACTCCCAGGGTATCTTTGTCTGGGCTGCAGTGCACTGCAAGCTCCTCCATACATGAGCTCCCCTTGTGTGTTAGCAAGTTTTAAGCAAGTCAGTACAAAACCCACCCTCCCTCAACTATTACCCAAGGCACAGATAACCCAGTCTGGTCAAGTACTGCAGAGAAGGCGTCATTACTGCAGCCACAGCCTTTCCTCTAATGCAATACAAGTCACATAGAGATAAGGGTGTGCAATGGACGTTCAGATACCTTAGGGCTTGACTCAACTCTTGACACAGTGACATTAGAGATGCCCTGGGGTATTCAACATCTGCATGGGACTGGCATGAGATGCCCAGTGAAGCAACTGAATAGAGGCCATTTAAGTCCAAGGGACCAGGATCTGTGCATGGACATCACATAGAACTGAAGATCAGCACCTTCCAAGATGAACCATTTGACAGACACTGATTCAAGAGCAGGCTCTGCACAAGGCTGATCCTATCAATTATCTCAAATTATGTGCTGGAACAAAGTAAGACAAACATTTGAGTCAGAGTGCCAAAGATCTATTACACATTTCTGGAGCAGAGAGACTTTCATGCAGTCTGAGTTGTATCAATCTCTTAAATAAACTGTGTTAGCAAAAAAGCCCACACATATGCATTTGCAGTAAGGCTGAAGCGCCAGCAACAACACTGGCTGGTAAAAAGAAATGAGGGCTGACTCCAAAACCTGGGTTTATGAAAGGTTCCCTTTTTATTCACAAGAAACCCAAGCAGTTTGGTGATTTGACAGCCAAAGTTTGCAGTTCCACAGCTGCCCCATGGAGAACAAAGACAAAATCTGCAGCAGTTTGTGTGAACTGATTTATTCGGCGTACAATGGAAACCATCAACACGACGGCAATGTGCAGGTACTCACATAGAGAGGATGGGTCTCAAAGCTGAACTGAAAACCAGTTCACTTCAGAATCCCTCAGTCTCTGGAGATGCTGAACCTTAACCATTATTAAAAGTTATGAAACTAATTAATAAAGTCACCTGGTGTGCTCTAGAGAAGTAGTTCATCGCTGCTTTCTGAAATACATCTGCCATTAAACACTTTTTATAAATAGAAGCTGCTACCAGGAAGCCTTTAAGTTTGACATAAAAGTTCTTCAAAAAGCTAAGCTGAGCAAACTAGGCCACAAAGGGGAAAGAGGAGAGCCACGCTGTGTTTTGCATAGTGCTTTTACCTCTCCAAAGCAATAGGGATCAGGGGTGAACCGGCTGCTTTCTCCAGCCATCTCTCATCTATCACTATTTGCATGAAATGTTTTGAATGAACACTGGTTTCCTCCTCACATTTCTTCTGTGTTCGAGGTTCCACATAAGCAACAGCTTTCTGCAGCCAAGTGTTCATTCAGGGGTTGGCATTCCTTCAGATTGTTTTCTGTATCACTTTGCTGTGTCAGTAATTGGTATATTCAGGTCAAAGACATTGCGCTCCTGCTCTGGAGAGAGGAAAAAAACCCAACAAGTTCCTTATCAAAGCTTTCATCTTCCTGCTGGAGCTGAGAGATTTATGCAAACCTTGTTTAGATTAGGCCTCACTAAAAACTGCACAAGTAAAGCTCAGAATCTTGAAGGCAAAAATTAGAAGCTTCCAACTGGTACAACAAGAGTCAGGATGAGAAATGCAGTGTGACACAGCCTGCTACGCTACCCCACAAGAGCAGATTTAAAAGGAGATTACTGTCTATTGAATTTCTGCAGTGAAAGAAGCTTGCCTGATGTGGAGTACAACAGCTTTTGCCTTAATCGCAGACGCACCCAAAGGGGAGGTAATAGAAAAGAATACAAACTTTCTAGATACATATTCATATTAAATATCCCTACGCCAAAGCAGTATCACACATGACCTTTCTAAGCTGTGTAGTAGCATATTATCTCTAGACATTTACAAACACCAAGAAAAAGCCTAAAAATCTATTGATTCCCTGAAGAGATCTTTCCTCTAACTTTCAGAAAGCCTCTAACACTGCACAAGTAAGAGAGAAAAAGCAGGTATTTAACATAATGATGATTCTTTGCTAGATTAACACCTCCCAGAACCCTGAAGATACCGGCTTAATCTCCTTTTAGGCAAAGCTAATGAAGTTGTCCACTGGAAATCTTAAAATGTAGAAGCATTTGTTCCCCTACAACAGCAACAAATGCTTATGTTGATGGAACAAGTGTGAGAAAACTCACTTGCTGTATGAACCCAAACACTGTTTTCATACATATTTAAGGTACAGTTTACCTAAGACCAAGTCAGAGATATGCATGTGTACACTGGTGAAGCACAGGGCAGGGCTTCTACACAATGAACAGTCTGTGATGAAAATGAAATCCCAGCTCCACAGGTTACCACAACGAGCAGCCGTTCACCATCCATTCATGCAGGGTGACACATTTACATGCATGAAATTGGCCCTGTGCAATTAAACATGGATATTCACACCTTGGAGCTGCTCCAGTCACTACCTGTTCATACTCAGACCTTGCTCAACCTTCCAATGCACTGCAGAGCTTTCAGAAACAGCATGGCCATGTGCATCTCCTCACCCAGAGGACTGACATCTCCACCTTGGAAGCTGGGAGACTCCTAAACTGCTGCATTAAAAGACAGTTAGAACTGAATAAGGTTGAAAGAGCCTGAAAAGCAAACTAGTAGATGAGACATATGCAGAGAAGTTGGAGATGTGAAACTGCAGCTGATAACCTTCTATCATTCATGATCAATACTATAAGGCATTACAAGGAATAAGGACATAGACCAGACATAGCAGATGCACATCACAGCTTCTGGTGTAAGTCAGTTAGTTTCCCATTGAAATGAACAAATATTAAATGTGCTTTTAAAAGAAGAAAATATTTGGGTTTCACTCCTCATGTTGAAGGGCTATTTTAGGAGGAGGAAGGTGGAAGGAAGGGAGGTACACTGCAGAGGGAAGGGTCTTTGTCTTGCAATCAGCCATCTTCCTGTTAGCTTCTTGCTCACCTTGGTATGCACTCACAGCAGCCTCATTTGTATCCCTGCTACAGTCATCTCCATTAAAAACCAGGAGGTTATTCCAGGGCTCTGTGCAGGCACAGTTCAAGTTATAACTCCAGAACTTTGACTTCTCACAGAATGTACAGCAGGGTCACTAAAGCAATGCTGATTCACCTGCCACATATATGAAATATATTGTAGACATAAAGGGACAAGAATAGAGCTTATCTGGATACCATTCCTATTTATGTCCAAGCTGTGCCAGCACAGCTCTCCTGTTAGAACTCTAATTCATGGTCAGTAGCAGCATAGCCAGGCATGGGCTTTTCATTTTGACAGCTTGCCTTTAACTGCCCAGAGGGAGTCACACACAGCCATCCATGAGACACATTTGAGTTCCATTTTCACCCCATACCAGCTCAGCAGGCGAGTGGCTGCTGTACAACACAAGCATCCTTCTCCCTTCCAGAACATTAGAAGAGACTCTCACCCCCTCATCTCCTCTGAGATCCAATCCCTGCCAGCTCTCATCAGAGCTTCCCTTGACGTAATGAACACACGACACAGTGGATAAGTTAGGAGCAGCACAGAAATCTTCCTGACCTACCTGATCTGTAAGCACCAGCAGCCAGGCGGCGGAGGGCCCTTGGCCTCCTGCATCAGTAATTAAAAGATGGGTTTCTAGATGAAACAAATTCTCCAAGTGAGAAGTCACTTAAGGAGGTGAAATCAAGACTCTAAAAAGGGATCAGAGCAATACTCAGTCCTTCCAAATTCCACAATACTCAACCTCTGAAAAGCAACATAGAGAGGAAGTCATTAATATTTCAAATCCTTAACATTGCTTAACCCTGAATCGGTGTCGAATGGTATAATTACAAGTTGCAAATTGTCACCTTGCATTTGGGAGAAAAACAGGGAAAAAAAGGTGGTAGCTAAGCAACTACATGGTGCAGCGTGTCTGGATGCAGCAGCATCTGCGCTGGCACTCACAGGCGGCTATTGCACAACCCTGGATCCGAGCAGGAGAGCAGCCGGGGAGTCTCTGCTCTATTGCAGTGACAGATCTGGAACAGAACTGGCTGGCAGAGGTTTAACAGCAGGAGTTGAGACTCCGTATCAGAAGAGGAATTGGCAGCAAAGTCTCATCACCTCTAGCCTCTATTGGGGTAGGGAACAGAAAAAAGCCCCAGGTGTTTCAGGCAAAACTTCAAAAGGGATTGTTGGGAGATGCAGGACACAAGCAGCGTCCTTGCAGAGCAGAAGGAAAGGAAAGCCTGAAGGTACACCCTGGCAAGACACCGCAGAGAGAATCACAAGGTACAGAGTGTGCTCCTTGTTCACATCCTCGGTCCTCAGGGCGCAGCACAGACTCCCAATTGCCCCACTTCTGGCAGGGGACAACTGCTACCAGAATTGGAACATAATGGTTATAAACAGCTCAGAATCACTCACTTCTTTAAAAAATACACCCAGGTATTAGTCTCCTGCTGCTGGAACTGAAGCCAGCAGGCTGAGCCATTTTCTTGCCGGATGCAAGCTGGTTTACAGGCTCCCTCCACAGTAGTGTTCTGCCTACACTCTCGCAGCACTCCATGCCTACAGCCAATTGGAGATACAAGGGCTTAGGCAGTTTCTGAGGGACCAAAACCAAGGCATCAACTCAAACAACACCTCCTCCAACAGCAGTTAAAGAAAAGAGAAAAAAAGAGAAAGGAAAACACAGCTGAGGAGTAGAACAAGGTTTTCTGGATGAGTCAAATAGGAGCAGAACAAAGTTGCATAATGAGTGCCCCTTGACTTTTGTTATTCCTCCCAGCCAGCTCCTCCAAAAATCTCTTTGTTATTGTTTATTTGGGTATCAGTCCAAATTGCTGTGGGAGGAGAGAAAAGGGAAAAAGGAAATGCTGTCAAGCTATTAATTCTAGTACTGGAGTCATCCAGCACTATCCCATCTATTAACGAAACAGTGTCCTGTTTACTGCAACACTCTCTAGAGCCTGGAAGTTAAATACAAGAGAAACAGATCTTAGTCTCTTGCAAAAGTGACTCCAGCATTGTGTCTCCTCTGCCTCTGCTTATTTACCTGCTGCTCAGCCCAGAGCAGCAGTGTCATCCCGTATCTCTGGGGAGAGCAGACAGCAGCAGGGGAAGCAGGCGCCTGGCAGCTGGGAGCATCATTCCTGAAATCTAAGCCTCTGTGAAACATTATATTGCAATAAAGGCCAGGCTGTGTCAAAAGCCGGGAATGACTGTGGCCACCACCCGTTCTCCCATTCTGCTTGATAGAAAGGAAGTCACGTTCCTACACGTGTGTGTTGATAACAAGGGAAAAGCTGCACTAAACCAGAATGCAGTGCAAGGTTTGGTTACTTCCCCCTCTCAAGATGCAAGTGCCACTGGCAGTGGGTACAGCTTGACCTGTCAAAGGCACATGCTTCCATAGAGCTAACTTGCTCTTGCTCTGTGCCAAACCTGGCTGTTCCCAGGAGCAGGAATGGCTGATCCAGAACCCCTGTGTCCAGAACAGCCGTTAATGACAGAAGGACAGGAACACTGTGCCAAAGGCAAAGGAACCCCATTAGTCTTGGCACAAGACTGGATTTGCCTGACCCCTGGAAGTTCAATAGATGTATGAGATTTGTGGCCCTGCAGTACTTGTCTATATAATCCCAGCCTCCTTTGTGCCATCTGCTTCCCCTTCAGCAGACTGGCCATCAGAGACACAATGCTAAAACTCGTGTCTCCTTAGTAACAGGTTTTTGTTGATCTCTCCCGCTTCTCCCAATCTTTCTATCAATCCTGTAATCTACCAGGATTTTCCCTGCAGGGATGCAGAACAGCATCAGTGGAAAAAATTATACAGGACAATACAAACACTTCGGGGCAAGGGTAGAAGGTGTACAAGGGGAATGCATGAAGTTATGAGAGCTACGAGTCTATCGAAACCAGATGTTCTCATTATGCTGGAGCAAGCCACCAACATACCTTCAGAGTGCCAGGTTTAAGAGCTCATTGAGCACTCAGTGCTCCAGTATTATTTTCTTAAAGAGTTGCCAATTATTTTCCATCAAAAGACAAACCTTAAGAGGAAACACCCTACACATACCCTGCATCCCTAAGACCACCTTCTCTAATACCCCAAAGGTAAAATCCCTGCCAACCTCAACACATGCTGGTAAGGAAGGACTGTATTTTCAGTCTATAGAGACTGGCTCTCTTACAGCAGGTTTTAAGTTAGTGATTGCTGGCTGCCTCTGGTTCCTTAATCCCTAAATCCCTGCACTCTCTTCTTGAGGTTAATCCAGTTAAAACTTTCCCTTCCCTTTCACTAGCACCTTGCATAAATAACCACCTGAAGAGCAGAGCCGTAGGAGCCAATGCTCAGCCTGTCCCTTTGTCCTGCTGCAAGAGAGAGTGTAAAGTAAGTACGTACTGCCTATGCCAGAAAAGGAAATTAAGATTAGCTAGGTAAGGGCAAAAGGCACTCTTTATGGATTGCTTAAATCAGCAGGAATCAATCATCCAGTCCAATCCAAATCCCCCAGTTGCTTTCTGCCTTAAGATAAGTAGAAACAGGTTTATGCTATACTAAGATAAAGCAGCCTTAAACCAGTGTAAGCCTGCATGTCAAAATCCCCCTTTTTGGGAGGAGTGGAGAAGTTGCCTTTGAGGTCAGCTCTAAATGAGATGGCTACACGATTATAGTCATAGAGACCATGTGGTATTTGGAAAAGCAACACTGATCAGCACAAGAAAATCACTTCTTTAGGCTTTGCCTGCTGATCTGGCCCTGCCAGCGCCCTTAGCACTGAGCCCTGTGGGCAGGAGAGGGAAGGCAGCACTAGAAGCAGGCAGCAGGTCCTCAGTGCCTGCCAGGAGGGGCCAGAGCAATAGACATGTGCCTGGCACATGCACAACAACGCATCAACAGTCTATTCCAGTGAAGATGTGTATTTGCCCAGCAGGAATCCTTAGAAGAGTTTTGCCCATTCTCTCCTTTTCCAATAGGTGAGCCCCGTGTAACCTGCACCATCCCCTTAAGGCAGGCAGTGAGCAGTTACAAGAGACATCCTTAGCCTGGGACAGGCTTTGGGTCTGTGACCTGACAGACCACATAGATCATGCCCTGACATGTGTCTGCAGGTCTTCTACTCATTGTGAAGCTGTGCCGGTGCAATGGAGCATCACACATGGTTGTGGAGCTGCCTGTCAGGCAAAAAACACTGCACATGGGCTCCTTGGGGCCTGCCAAGCTCTTCAAGCTATGCACTAGAGCCAGGGCTTGATCATAAGCTCTTTGTGTGCCTGGTCATTCACAACCAAGAGAAAGAGAAATCCGGTTTGGAGGGCTGTTACACTGAGGTAAGTAGGTGTGGAGTAAGAGTGAATGGAACAAGGAGTAAGGTGCCTGCACAGACGTTTCTAACTCCATTTGTGCAGATGTGGAAAGCCACCATTCAGTCTCTGGTGCTTACTGAAATGCTCATTCTGAACGGCCGATCAGTCAGGAGTGGAATGTTTCCTGCAGTCACGGAGTAGCTATTTTAGGATTACATTATGCACTGTGCTTCCACTAATAGGTACACTAATAAAAAAAGAGGTGTTACACCCAGCAATACATTTGCCTCAGACCCGAGTGCTGCATGTACAAACACCAGGGTGAGCAGGGGAAAGCTTAATGAACCCTGGTACTGACATGCCACACAGTTTTTCACAGCTCCAGGGATCACCTAGCCATTAGGCTTGCCAAATACTGATGGAACAGGTCAAATCACTGAGTTCACTGGCCACCTCTGCTACAGGCCTGTCAATCTGCATCGTCAATGGAGGTTCATCACAGCCACAGGAGTCACCAAAGTGAAAGGCAGACTACTGTACCTCACACATCTCTCGGAGGAGACCAACCCAGATACTTTCAGTCCAGACACCAGTTTCCCTGCTTGTGTTGCCCATGGTCTCTACCACTGCCTTCACTCAATGATAACTCGTACACAACTACACCCTCTGGATCCCCTTCCAGGCCTTGGAGTCCCACAATTCTTTGACAAGCTGAAAGTTCCCAGGAACTCATTTTGGAGCACGTCAAGAACTCTCAGCTTTTTTAAGTGAACAAAACTCAAATTATTAAGTGCTGTCAAGCTTTCATGAAAGCCAAAGGCACTTTTAGGGAAAATACATCCTTGTGTTTGGCCAAGACTCACCCCTCTCCCAGTGTCTCCTACATGCATTAAGATTGCAGCTGTATCCATAAAACTCACACACCAGCTCTAACATGCAGATTTGTTCCTTCCACCCTCTCCAAGGTTGAGCTGCGATATCAGGGTTTGATCAATGTGGTTTTCTGAGAGGGAGGATTGAAAGAGCTAAGAAGAGAAACATGAATACAAGCACTTAGCCAAACAACACAGGTAAGCTGCATGCCAATGGCACAAGGATATTCTTGGAATTTCAAAAACCATTGATCTTAACACAGGGCAGATTCAGCATAAAAAGTCAGGTTTCTGTCAATAGTTCTGCTTTTACTAACAGGTTTATACAGATCATTTTGAAGATCAAAGCCATAGAATCCAACAGGTACCTGTATAATAAGTCTCATTAAAACTAGAGCAGGTCAGCGCTCTGATGAACTTAAGCTGTAGATCCTTCTAATGCTCTTGAAGAGAGTTTGGGTGACCAGCCAAATGAGGATTCCCTCAGCTCAGAAATGCACATCATCTGAGCCAAGTGGAAATACTGTCTGAGCTAAGCAAAACAGAGTTTTGTGTGGGTTTGGGTTGGTTGTTTTGTTTTAAACAACATGAAGAGCAAGCAAAAAGTCCCAAATTATGAAGCAACAAAGACAAGAGTCAGAGTTAAAAATAAAAACCAACTTGGAGGAAAAAAAAAAAGGCAACAGAAAAACCATTGTATTAAACTGATGTTATTTTGATGTTGGATTCAAATCCAAAGAATTGCATTAGCCCACACAGACATAAAGCATACAAAAATGTTTAACAGGATGTGAACTCTAGAGCACAGCCCATCTGCTGGAGAATGAAAGCTAGTGAATATGCACAGCTTTAGTGCTAGGACATCCAACCTGCAGAGTCTTCAGGGCACTGAGCAACTTTAGCTGGCGGTCATCTCTCCTGTAAGACACTGATGTCCAGGAGTTGAGAACACTGATTTACACCCAACAGCAATTGCTGTACCAAATGCAGGGAGGCGAAATAGAGAACTGAACAGCAGTAGCAGCACATATATATGTATATATTCAAACTTAAACACAGGAGATGTAGGTTGGATATAAAGAAGAAATTATTTACCGTGTTAGTGGTGAGACACTGGAACAGGTTGCCCAAGGAAGTCGTGAATGCTCCATCCCTGGCAGTGCTCAAAGCCAGGCTGGACAGGGCTTGGAGCAAACTGCTCTAGTGGAAGGTGTCCCTGTCTGTGGTAGGGGGTTGGGACTGGATGAGCTTTAAGGTCCCTTCCAACCCAAACCATTCTGTGATTCAGTTAAAGCACTCACACCCCACCGAGGTAAAAAAAAATAAATCTTAAAATATTTAGGTCTTTTCTAACGCAGAAAACATCCCTGTGGAAGTATGGAAGTGGTAGAAAATCCTGGATAGTGTTTACCTACTGAACAAGGTCATAAATTAAGTAGTCTGAGAATCTGTGGTAGCTTAGCCCTGAAATAGTCCCCCCCTTTTTTCCATCTGCAACCCCCTTCACTACTTAGCTCAAAATGCAAGACAACAAGAACACATGATCCAGCTGGTGTTGATGCGGGCAAATACATGGCTGAAGTCACAGGAGCACATTCTTTAGGGCTCATGAACCATCACATGACAAACATCACAAGAAGCCAATTTACTCATCACAATTGAAACTTCAAGAAGTTAATAATAATAATAAAACCCATTATGGGAAAATCTCTTTGGAACGGAGGAGCTGCGCTTGAAAAGACTGCAGCAAACAAAGCAAAGTTCTCATGTTATCTGGAACTTCTCACTTTTAGCGTTCTACATATAACTTAGTATTGCTTTGAAGTCCCTAATATGTACTTTTAGTTATATAGTTTAGAGCCAACAAAGAAGCTGACCAACAGCCAGTGAAGACTTATCAATAAGCCTCTTACAAACACACAAATGTTTGAATTTAGTTGCAGACTTGAGCTAAAAGTCTTCTGATTCTGCAAGTTTGAAAATCAACAGACCATTCACTTGCTATAAAGCTTATAGGTGTGAGAGGCTTCCTTTAAGAGGACACGGAACCCAGTCCTTCTCCTGAGCTGTCAAACAGTACTGACAGCTATGCGGAACACAGACAAGGTCTGCTCTCAACTCCAGCCAGATAAATGGAAATAAAAGCAGAATTGCCTCTTAACACGACAACAAACTGATTTTCACACCTCTATCTGTATTTATTTCTGTACCCAGACAAAAGAGATAACTTTTTATTTTAGAAGAGCTGCTTTCATTGGAAAGGTCTCAAAGTTATACTGACATTTGATCCTGACAATTTAATTAGGGATTGGTCCAGTGCTGGAATAGTGCTCAATATTCAGGGATCCTGAAAGCTGTGAACTGTTTAAAAAGGTTTCAATCATCCACAGGGCCTCTATCAAATAGATCACTGTAGACTCATCCTTGGGATTAAGTCATCTCTATTTGTGAGCCCTTATGTGATTATCTATTACAGAGCAGAAGTACTGCATGAAAGCCTCTTCCAGGCCTTCACCACCATCTGTGAATTACATTATTAACAATGGTATGAACTTCCTAAGAGCATCTGGTTCTCTCCCCACCCCCTTCTCAAATCACTGGAAAGAGCTCTTCAGTATCAAACCAGGCACAGGCAAATCCATTTTCCTTTTTTCCCCTCTCTCCCTACATCCTCCTGCCCTCCAGCAGCAGAGAGATGGAGCTCAGGTCTCCATTTCCGTGCCCTATGTGTATTCTGCACAACTCTTTCTGTTGTTAAATGAAGATGAACTAAACCAACCAAGTGATGCACATGCCACAGGCATTTTACTGGGAAAAGCGGAAGTTTAGTCCATCGTTTTGCAGAGGCAGCATCTCAAGTATGCTACTGAACTGCTGCCACAGAATGCATGTGCTGAGGCACGACAGGGGCTGCACACTCCCACCCCGAGACCTTCCGTCTTACCCACACAGTTCCTGAAGTTAACCAAAACCAGGCAGCAGCCATGCAGCCGATTTGAATAATTCCTGTTCTGACATTCTAGACACAAGTAAGTATTTTTGTCATCCCAATCCTCGTCCCCACCAAGCATGTATTCTGAAAACATGCCAGCTTCTTGTAAACAAGAAGTAGGAAGAGGCAGTATCACCCAGGACATCAGAGTGCACTCCCCACTGAACTCCGCACAGAGTTCACATCAACCAGCCTCCGTGGCTACTCCAAGGGATCATTTACTCTCGCAGGAACAGACTTCTTCCTATATCATTTTCTCCTGCTTGCTCTTCAAACCTAACTTCTTTTCCTGCTCTACACATAAGGCCTTTAAGAGCTTCTCATCACCTCAACTCTCTGAATACATCAGCAACAGTTTTTCCATTCTTTTTTTTCCCCAGTGTAACTCTTTAGTTGCACAACAGGTCACAATTTTACAGCCCCGTAAGATACAGCATCTTCCTGTGTCTTAAGTAAGCAGCAGCATTCTTTGAAAGAAAAGTGCAATGTTATGGCTAGCACAATAAAGATTTTATTCAGCAGGAAAGAGGATTCAAACCAAATGATCCCGTAATGCGCAATAACAGGCAGAAACTACTGGGAAGGAGGGAGGGGGACAAAGATGGTTTTGCACAAATTCACATGAACCCTTCTTCTAACATATTGATTCTCTTATCCCCATGTTTCAAATAAATAATCAGGTATATGTTGAGATGATCAGACACCAGCATCTAGAACAGAGTCTAATTACAGATAAATACAGAATTTCTTCAAGTCCACAGAAATAATGGGCAAGTACGTTTACTCAGGGTTACCACCGCTTTGAGATGCTGCCTGAAATCGTGCTCTTTGTGCGGGTCACGGGAGGAAGGATGTGGTTAGTGCTGAGGGGAGGAAGCTTGAGGCACCCAGCTCTCCAGGATCTTCTGCCAGGATTTGGTTTTATTTCAGTGTGGCTTTAGAGGGATGGCTTAACAACAAAAACCCAGCCTTTTGTTTCCTATAGCTCTCTGGGAGGCTTGCAGGGAGAAAAAAAAACAAAGTCTTGGAGCAAATTAGCAGCAATTTGAGATGGGCTCTGCCAAGGCCAGCTCCCAACATACAGCGGGAGCACAGCGCTCTGATCAGAAGGATCTTACAATTACAACATTGATACCTGGAAGAGCAGCAGCTAGAATTGGAATTTATTCCCGTCTTTCAAAGAGTAGCTACAGGTGACCATGCAATCAAGTTAGCTAATATTTGCTAATTCAGTGCATTGAATATCACCCGATGAGCTCATTTTTGGAGGCAGTTCAATGCCTCACTTCTAGGACTGATGTCAGTGTCACATGCTTGGAGAGGATCAGTCTGCAGCTGGGTATTTTAAAGCCTTCTATCATGAGTACAGAAAAGTCAATGGATTTCAACAGCATCAGCTAATGAATTTGTGTTTTATGGCAACAATTTAGTCACCAGACCCCGCTGTCAATACCTCTGTGAGAATATCAGAATGCCACTTCAGACAGTTCCCCCTCGCTCTGCTTTAAGCCACTGGCTGGAGCCTGAGGGGTGCAGCAGTCAAGTTCTTTCAACAGAGAAAGTTGTGCATCAACAGAAAGACAAGGAAACAGGAAACTCTCACTGATACTGACTGGCTCGTGAGAAAATGATTAACCATTGAGAGACTAAGCTCAGCAGTTGTAAAAATATATAAACAAACAACAGCAGGGCAAGAGGTGCTGAGCATCAATAATACAAACACTTCAGGCAGCAACATTCAACCCTATGGTCACATCCCATTCACTCACAAACCAACAGTGAAGTCATCTTTTGTTTTGACATAATACAGGGATGCCACTGAAGTTCAGTGGCAAGTGTTCATGCAGCATCAGTGAAGTCCCCCACGCCCTGACACTCACTGCTTGCTCTTCGTACCGACAAGCAGGAGGAGATTTGCATCACACAAATAAGCAGTGTCTTCACTGTGCAACTGCATGCGACTTTTTTGGAGAGAAACAATGCTCAAATACAAGGAGTGTTGTGTGCATTAGGCTGCAGAGTGGGTGGCAGTGATGTTGTCAGAAAGCACACAGCACTTCTTACCTCCACGCCCATTGACTTCAGTGGAAGGCTACATACGAAAAGTCTCTGAAGACGAAGTGTTCCCTAACCCATGTTGCTGTCCACACACTATACTTAGGAAAGAGACAAAACAAGAAAAGCACACAAATGAAGCAGCATGAAACTGTAGCTTTTTTCTTTTGTTAAACTCTTGCAGCCCCCACTCCAGTTAAGAAATCAGACCATACACCCATCCATTCTGAGCAAGCCCTTCACCACACTGCCCCAGCCTTTGACATCTCTGGAGTGTAGGATGAGAATGGTGGTAGTTTACTGCATGCTTATATTGCTCTCAGAAGACTTTGGATGAACACGCCTAAAAGCTTCATGTTCCACCCAATTGTTCAACCAGGGGCTGTGTGTTTTCATACATGAAGCATAGGGCAGGACCCGTTTTAAAAATCCCTAAGAGCTTCTCTCAAGGAAGTTTACAAGCTCTGCATCTCCTTCACTCTCATCCAGGCTACAAGTTTCATCTGTAATAGTTCTAAGAACAGGAGAGTCAAAGGCAAGAAGCCCTAAACTGCCATGAACATGAAGCCCCAACCAGAGATTGCCAGGGCAATGAGCAGCTTGGGTACCTCCAGAAGAGCTGGCAAAAAGACTGGGCATATGCGATGGACACCCTGCTTGCACTGTGTGAACCTACACGTGGATAAATATGTGTGATGTACAGACTGCAGCTGGGATAGGGGAAGGCTGTTTATGACAAACTACCTCACAGAATTACGAGTAGTTTACTCCAAAAGGTTTATAACTTATTTTCAGACTGTAGTTTTAATCCTGAGCATTCAGTCAAAGAAAGAAGAGACTAACGGAAACAAGAAGATTCTTCTGTGTCTCTTGTGGTGCCATCAGATATTCCTTCTCATTTTAAGATAATGATTATAAATTCAGGGTACCTCAAAGGTTTTAAAGCAGAATACACTCCTAATTGCAAACTAGCTCATTTTCAGCCAGATCTCCTCTATACAGAGCTAGTTTTTTCAGGTCTGAAGCTATTTGGCAGTTGTCTGCAGCCTGGACCAGGCTGCACATTTCTCTCTCTTTTTTTTAAATTTTAGACTTAATGTAGCATGTACTCTCAGAAAGGTTTTACAATGCAGCCTTTTGTAGTTAACTTGCTCCAAGCTGGGCCACTGCCAGGTTGTTATCAATGACATTTTAAAGCAGATGAATGAAGTTCTTATTACGGTGACAAGCAGAATTGTGATATGGCACATGCATGCACTGAAAGAAGAGAGCTCGCTATTAGTTTGTCAGGTTAATAAATAAACAGTGATTTCACGAATAAAAGCCTTTTATTAGGAAACAAAAGAACAAAATTAATATTTATAAAGCTTGAGTGGTTTAGAGCACCCTTTAAAAGAAGATTATTCCATTTCAGTCAGAGCCACCATCATGGATTAGAGATTCTTGAACACAGCTTCCCCTCCTAATTCTCTTATCACAGCAGCGAAACGCAGAAAACAAAGCTCTGCCTTCTGAACTGGTTCAGGCCTGTTCCAGTGCTTCTTTGCCAGTGAGCTTCTCAGTCTGAGATGGACAATAATGAAGGCTCATGCCAGCAAACATCGCTGTTACGTCTTCAGGACTGCAGCGAAAGGCTGCACCTGCTGGAAGAGCTGTTGGCTCCTTATCACAGCAGGAAGTTCTCATGTTTTGCACAGCGAGCTCCTGCACCACAGACACTGAAACCCAGCCAAGCCAAGAGTGACGCTGTGCGTTACCAACACTGACTGCTGTCAGGAATCAGCTGCAAATCACTTCCCATCCTCTGCCCCTAGCAAGATTCTTCCCTAATACCCTGTTGATACCTCGGAACTGCTTCAGGGCTCTTCAGTACTTCCTACAGCACGTGCGAAGAAATGTTCACTGTCAAAATGGAGTTTAAACAGTGAATTATGTCCAGGATAATTCCTACTTCATAACAGACAAATGAAATTCTGACAAATATAGATTGCTTCTCATCTCCAGCTGTCTTTGCGTGTACTCCCTTTGGCTCAAGTAATTCTGCGCTTATCTGTCCTACAACCAAACTTGCAAGTTTGAACTGTAAACAAACTAAGCAGTTTTGGTTTGGGTTTTGGTTTGGGGTGTTTCAGGGGGTGTCTGGAGGAGGGATATGTGTGTGTTTGGGTTGGGGTTTGTTGGCTTGGGTTTTTTTAATTCTTATTTTATTTTAAATGAGGCCGATCTCAAGTTCGGAATTAACCAAAGCTTAAAAATCTGTCTAGCACCATCTTCTGCCCAAATACCACAAAGATGAAAAACTTTTCCACTCTCCTCAAGGGAAAGTCAAGTTTGAACTTCCTCACTCAGAAGAGAACTAGATAGAAACTGCCCCAAAATAACTGTCTCAGGCATCTACAGTCAACACGAACAGATCTAAGTCAAACAGAGCTTCCTCCAGACAACAGCAGTTTCTGGTATATGTGTAAAAGAGAAAAATTCCACTTCAAACCCCAGAAGTGTGGGTTGCAGAAGCTTGTGGCACAGTTGCTATCTCTGCAGCATGAAGCACAAGTTGACAAGAGGGATCTGTGACATATATGTGAAAAATATTCATTTCACCCACTGAGTCTATGCAAACTCTCTTCAGTCGTACTATAAACGTTTAACTGATAATGCCTCCCTTGCCTTGAAGTTTTTATACCCATGTTACCTTTTGGGAAGGCATCTGAAAATATGCCATGTTCATAGTGTTTTGCCTGATGATATCTTTTCTTTCCCATTCGGGAGCAAAGCAGAAGCTGCACAGAAGGACAATTCACCCCCACCTACCACCCAGTGAAGTGCAGAGGGACACAGTAGCAGGCTGGCACAAAACCCAAGAGATATCATATTAGTATTTGATTTCCACATGCAACTTTATGCAATATTAGGCTTGACCCACACTATTGGGGTAGCTGCTGTCTGGAGATTCCTTTAAGTGTTGAAATCCAGGCTTAGACATTCTATTAACTGCTGCACAACCAAAGTATTACCAAGGAGGAGGAAATGCCACAAAGCACAAAAAAAGCCTAAGCTGTCGTGTTTCACTTCACTTTCTGAAGTCACAAGCTCGCTACCCCACATAGCACAGCTCAGCTGAAAACAAAACCAGAGGAAACTTGCAGCACCAAAACTCACTTAATGCTACATAAGAAAAAACACTTGTTCAGAAAGTGAATTAAGTCTTTGTCAACTCTTCTGCAATCTCAAAAGGCAGAGGGGAAGGCTGTCACTTCAAGGTTTGCACTTCACCCAGGAAGACAATGTAACATGGCAGCTGGTTAACTGTTTCATACCACATTTGGGAGCACTGTATTTGAATACAGCATTTACAGCATCATCTACAGAACGTGCCCAGAGCTGTTTGTTTTAAAACTATTTTAAACTGTTGAGGATGACAGTGGAAAGGAAAACACAGCCAGGAAGACAACAAGGAATAAAGAAGAATCAATCCTTATTCCACAAACACCTTTATCTTGTCACCCGGCATTTCCTCTTGCAGCTAGGTTTAGCTCCTGAGTCACTTTCCTGCTTGCCCCACAGCTACTTATGAGCTCAATTTTCAGTGTGACACTCATTTCCTACAGAAGATGCTCCTGAACTCAGGAGTAGAAAAGAGAAACAGCAGACTCAAAAGGAAACCTGCTACCATACCAGGAGCAGGCCATCTCACCAACAACTGCTGACTGCTCAGAGCATCCACGTTTGTGAACAGAAGTTGTGCTTTTTAATTACAGTTTGCTAAGGACTGGCCCCTTCCTGGCTGAGTAAAGCCTCGGAAATATTCTGCAGACAGAGGAACAGCAGTTTTCCGCATGCAAGTGAAGGTCAGGGGCTTTTGGTTTTAAATGCCTGGTACATGGCACTCTGGACTCTCAAACATTCACTTGCTTCAGAGATTCGTGGGAAACTCCAATCAGATGGATTAAGCCAAAGGGCTGGCTCTGCATCATGCAGGAGACTCAGACTACCTCTACTTACCAACAAAGTTCTCCTTTGGAAAGCAAAGCATTTTACCCCTGCAAGGCATAGGCCCTATCCCTCCCTCTCATCATCACACTAAAAGGCAGAGATGAAAAGCCTAGTGTTTTGTTTCTTTTCCTTAAGAATCCTAATACATGCATTTCTCAGACATGAGCTGTTGAAGCTAAACCAAGCCAGCTGAACAAATCTTAAAAGTTCTTGCTGCAATTTTATATGTGATAATTCTGCACATCAAAACAGAAGGGACATGGTGGCTGCCAGGGAGAATAATAGGGCAACAGTCCCTGGTGACAGGACTAGCTTTTCACATTAAAATTCATTTCCCGGATATTTAATCCAGTTAGAAGTTGAAGATAGATGTGCTGAGTTCACTAGCTTCTGCCTTTTCGATAAGGAGGACTCAAGGCTTAACAAGTGAATGCAGCATCCCTCAACAAACCCCTCATGGTGCTATTCTTCTCCAACTACTTCCTATCACTTCTCATCTCTTCTAAGAGAGAGAACAAACTCTCGCATTTGGAACCTGCTCCAAATTCCCTTTGGGATATCCCCACTTGTACAATAGCAAAGCCAGTTACAGGCAAACTAAGAGAAGGAACCTGCAGATTGTCCCCTAAGGAGAGAGCATCACATACCAGCTGCTACAGCAAGTGCAATAAAGTCCACTAAATAGATGAAACACATGACTCAATGGGCCCACAGAACACAGGAGCCAGGTTATGGTCTTCTGCCTTTCAGATCCTTCTTTATCTTGCCACAGAGTCGGTGGTGGTTCACCAAACTGGGGTGTGGGCAAGGGGAAGGCTATGCAACAAGGAGCTTGGCATCACAAATCCCAGACCCCCACAATTCCTGAGATGACATCTCCGGAATTTACTTCCCAGAGATCTCCTGAGCTGCTCCTCTTGCAGAACAGTGGAAAACTCAAGCATCCAAGCACCTCTTGAGGTATGGGCTTAGTACAGGCACAGCATGATCTGTGCTAAACCAGCTCTCTCAAAATAGAACAGCTGAAATATTCTAATATCTTTGATCAATACAAGAAGTTTATGTTGTGGCCTTAAGTGACTGTCATGGGTTCAGCAGCAGCAGTCATTTTTCTCCTTCTTGGTAGCTGGTGAGACTGCGTGAGTTATTGAGGGGCTTAAACCACGACAGTTCCCCGCTAACTTCACCTTGAAACAGCCCACACTGATGCAGGAACTTCATTATTTCCATGAAGCCTCAGTTGAGGAGTTCCTGGGGAGGACTTAGCAAACCCAAAAGCAGCGAGGAGCCACAAACACAACCTACTTCAGTGAGTGCCACGGGTGGTTCATTTGCCAAGGCCATACGAAGTTCACATCACAAGGTATTTGCCAGGAGTTTCCTGATTGCTGGCATACACAGCAAGGGTGCGTCTCACCATGGAAGCAACAAGCTGTTTAACTGTGTGACTCATCTTACAGCAACGTTTTCTGCCTTCTGAGAGGAGATCAGCCTGCAGTGAGCAACACTGATAAGATGCATATTCAGAGCAATTCTAAGCAGGGATAAGAAAAAGCTATTCACATATTCCAAACTGCATCTCCAGAAGCCTGGCCAAATGCTAACTACAACACACAAACACACACTGGGATATTCTATTATTGCAATAAAACATTTTGCAGATGGTCGACAGTGATTAAGACAATTAACACAGCCCAACTAAAAATGCAAAAATGGCTTTTAGTCTTCATTTTTTAATTCCTTTGAACAGCTTCCAGCCAATAGGTAAGAAACTCTGTCTGCCGTAGTTAAATCACTGACTACTTCTAGTAGGTACCACCTCTTTCTTAAGATTTTCCTTTTATATAAAAGATATGAGCTTCACTGTCACTACCTAATAAATTAAAAGGATGTTCAGACAAATCAATGGCACAGAGAGGAGACTCTTCTTAAACTCACAGGCTGAACTAAACAACTTCAAGCGCTTCTGAAGTCTTCCCATCCAGCACATTCTTGCAAGGACAGCAAGAGCTTCCATTGTGCAGATGTTCCCAGAGACAGACTAAGGACAGCCTCCTCGGTTCAGCAGGGTAAAGTTGCACGGTGGTACTGGGAGGATGTGGGTTGTTGTGAGTGAAGAATGAAACCTTCAGCTCCAGGCTGTGCTCAGGGAGCAGCTACACTGAGCTTAGCTGCCCAAAGGCTATTATGGCTTTTTTATGTTTCCCAAGACAGAACAGTTGCAGCTACAGATCTCTCAGGATTCTCTTCCAGTAACTGGAAATCCTCAGGCACTACCCCAGCATGAAGGCAGCCCTCTTACACTAAAATACTTCCAGCAGATTGCTTTTTGAATGGCAGTCTCTGCTCAAAATAGCATCCTCCACTTTAGTAAACGTGTCATTGACTCTCAGAATAACTGTAGATATTACAGTACCCTGCCCTTTTCATCCTTCTTTCATCGCTTAAATGGCAAGAATCAATATAGGCCAAATAATGACTCATTAGAGCATCACAGGCTATTTGCATTTTCAAATTACAAGCTCCTTTTCAAAGCACAAGAATTTATGTACCGTTGGAACTCAAGAAGTGGCAACTTCAGTGTGTATTTCACTCTGATTTATATTTTGAAAGATGCAACTGAGCTGTACAGTTGTTTTATCCAAAATGCCACAAATGGCATCATATTCAGTGGAATAAAAAAATAATAAGTGAAATAAAAACAAAGATGAAATTTCCTTCAACCTAAAAATGGCCATTTTAGGTCAACTCTGAATAAGTACAACAAGAAACCTCACTTTCCCCAAGAAAAGCAGGCTGCAGCTTCTAGGCCAGCTACCATAACTTCCTTGGGCTAGTCTTCACTGCTCAAGACACACATACTCCAAAACTGACAACCTGTAGATAAACGCCCTAGGAAACAAAACAAATAGAAGGGGAAGGATACGGGAGAAGTAGCTGCCAACTTCACAAAGAAGCCTTAGACTGAGTGATCTAATGTAAAGCACAATATGAAAGAGGTATTTTATATTCAGTACATCCTTTAGGTCAACAAGCACAGTAACAAATAGCGCAGCGTATTAGACCTGACAGTCAAAGTAAGTTGTAGCCAGGTTCAAATTTACTCTCCTCACCAATCAGATTAAACAAAAATGCCAGCAAAACCTAAACCACTCCACCACAGAAACCAAACTGATCATCATCAGTGTGGCTGTAAGGTATGAATGCTCAGAAAATAGACTCTTGTATGCTGCATATTTTAAGAATATTTCTGTATGATCCTCAGTGAGGTTCCAATTCAACTGTCATTATCTTCTTTCTTGGCTCCAAACACTGTTTGCAGCCTACAAGAGGACACTGCATCTCATGCAGATCCCTAAAAGAGCCTGGTATGTGTGTATACAATATACAACAAATCCTCAAGAGAAGGACTGATCTTTTGTCACCAAGCAGCTTCAGCTTAGCCATCAAGCTGCTTTAGGAGGAGAGTCTCACCACATATGAATGCATTTACACATACACAAATTATCTGCAGCACAAGAGCCTGGTCCTGTAGAGCTGGATAGAAACCTTCATCCTTTTAAAATACAGCATCACACCCAGGAGGAGGTAGAGGCCTCCTGTTTTAATTTCAGGGCTTTCAACAGGAGTTTGAAAGATAGGGAAGATGTTACACATCACCTCACTAAAAGAGCTTTGGTTTATCTTCCTAACAGTGACAGCTGGCAACACGGGAAATGGAGGTATCTGTAAGGCACCATGAGAAGTTTGCATGAAGCAGGAATCCGCCCATTCTTCTGGTCCACTGCTTCTGAAAATTTCAGGTTTTGGAATGAGCTATGGCTATACCTGAAAAACATCAGCTAAGGAAAACCAACAAATATCTGATGACAGCATCTTTAAATATTAGGCATTTCTATGTCTACTAAGTAGATCATAAGATGCTTCTGTTCTACCGGTTACATTGTAGTCTCCTCCAAAATCAACTCTCCACAACCCTATACAAGCAGCAGCAATCAAGAAACTAACGAAAACCCAAAAGAAACAAACATAAAAGCAGGTTCTACTCAAAATAGACTGGACTTATCAATGACTAAGTGATCTCACAAATGCCACATTGTTTAACAGCAATTGCAGAGCCAGGGGTAGAGAAGTGTTATATTTAGCTTCCCCACAAATAAGTGGGAAAATATTTCCTGTACATTCCACCAGCAAGGAGCTCTCAAGCAAAACATGACAGAGACTTCTAAACACATTTGTAGGAGTCTGATTCCTGCCCAAGCTGGTCCCCTGGGATTAAGGGGGGAAGTGAAATGGCTTAGGTTTTCATTTGCTTTAAACTTTCTTTTTTCAAGCTGTGCACTGTAGAACAATACCTGCAGCATATCCTTTCTTTCTGGGTCAGTCGCTCCCTTCCAATGAAAGGATTTTGTCCCTGAGAGGGTAGGGAAGACAAGTGCACTGCAACAGCACTCAGGGCCAGGTTGCCTGCCCAGCTTCTTCACTTTGCAGGACAGAGATTACAGTTGGCAAGAAAGAACCCAAAGAAAATATGCTTTCATTTTTGTTCCACTGAAATAAAGATTCTAGAAGGGAAGGATGGCAAATCCCTTGACCAGTTGACAAGATACTGTCATGCAAGACAGGAAACATGGCAGATATTGGGGAACAGAGTCAAAGAATCTGGGGTACAGACAGAAAAAGCAACAGGTTAGATTTTTCAAACTGGTCTAGCTGAGCACTGTCTGCACATTCAAGTGGCGGTTGTGAACACAGTGGGTATTTCACTGCTTTTGTTCAGCATGGGACTATGGTGCCCGCCTGCCATAACGCAGATTTATATTTCCAGGAGCCTTCCTTCACTTTGGCTCAAGTCTTCCTCCTCCCAAAACAACCTTCCTTGAGAAATGGGAAGGAGAACACCTGCCCTCCTCAACTCCCTCAAACACACACAGGAGGGGAAATAAAAAAGGAGATCTTATTTCGTGTTAGAAGATATACAAAGGCTTTGATCAGCATCAAGCAGCCCCTCTCTGGCTCATGCTATCTTTCCATTTCACTGCAGCACAGTCCTGCCTTCTACCATTTCCTGCTAACATGGCACATCAGAAGACAACTGTTCTGCTGTTCAGAAGTGAAGACTGCAGTCTTACTGCTCAAAAGTGACTGCATAACCAAAGGCCACAACAGATAGAAGCCTGGACAGACAATTAAAGGAATTTAACAAGTCATCAAGTGACCAGAGGGCTGGAAATGTATACTCAACCCTTCGCATGAACTGCCCCAAAATAAATGCTCATGAGATGCTCTGTGGCAAGAACAAGATCAAAACCTATAAATAAAAGCCATCCAATTTCTGAGAGATTCAGATCAGCCATTCCCCTGAATCCATAAGAGCCAATTATAACTGTTCATAGGGCATACTTAATGAAAAAATTCAGTTTGAGGACATCAATTTTACCCTTTCTCCTTGTCTGATAAGTTTATCTCTAAAGTAAAAAGGCATCAATTTAAAAGAGAATCCTTCTCTGTCCTCAAAATTCTTAGTGACCTGGAAACATAATTAGACACAGCCATATGCTTGCACACCGACGTGCTTCTTCCTTGCCCATAAGCTGGAAGAGCAAAGTTCCAGCAGTTCCCAGAAAATCTTTGCTCAGAAACAGCAGGGGTTTCATGCAGCAAGTTAGACCCTTATACCATAAAAAATATTCAGCAAGATGAGCTTTCCTTTAAAGAGGTAACTTAGAGTTATTAGTCCATATAGAAGGAAGTTACCATCAGTTTACAACAGACTGGTGGAAAATGTCACTTAAAGAATCAAGTCCTCCTGCTGAAGCCAACGTTGACCTGAAAGAACGGCAAGTGCAGCAGGCTCACAGGAGCAAGGCCTAGACCAGCGACTGCCCTGTTCAGAAGCCCTTCACAGACTAGGAAGGCTCACCATCTGAAATGATACCAAACGTTTTGGGTAAGAACTTTGTGAAAAGAGGAACACACTCAACAAAATTCTGACAGGAGGATGGAGAAATAACCAACCCCAGATATCACAAGAGGCTAAAAAGGCAGTTAAAACCCTAATTTGTGGTTAGGAAGTTATAACAGGAAATTCTGAAGTACTCAAACAATAGCAGTTAAGGGCAGAATATGATGAATATCATTTTTACTTTAGATTGCAAAAAAACTCAGAGAATGTAGAAGTATTAAGAGAACTAAAACCAGGCCAGGAAAACAGTCACAAGCTTATTTTTACATAGGGCACCAAGGATTTACAAAGACAGCTGGTACAGAATACACCTCCGTACTATGAGACTGAAGAAAGAGAATATAGATAAATATATCAAAAGCTGCATTCCTGGGATTTATGAGGCTCTGGAGGGAGTTGTTTTTATATTTAAAAACTACGCAGTGTTCAAAAATGAGTACAGTTCCAATGTAATGTAATTGCCTGGGAAACAGCCTGGCAGTTCCAGATGGGAAAGCCTTGCAGAATACAACTAATTGTTCATATAGATCAAATACTTAGCAAAGGGAAGGGATTATGCATTCAAGTGGAAGAAAGAAAGAAGGTGCCAAGAGAGACCTACCTATTCTCTCAAGATGTCTTAAATGCAAGAGATGTTTGGGAGAAAGAATAGTGGAAAGGGTGAAGAAGAGGGGGAAGCAACCTCTGAAGTAATGCAGCAGGTTAATATTTATGGCAGAGAAATATAAGTGAAGTTAATCTGTGTTGCTAAACAAACATACCTTAGGAAAGACATGGGAATGAAGGAGGGAAATAAAAAAAAGGTGTTCTGACAGCTAAAATGCTGTTGGGGCAGGCAGGACCTGTCAAGTAGCAGATCTAGTTTCAGAAGAGGTTACCTAACACAACAAGAAGTATTTTCATAGTTGGCGTCTTCATCTCCCCCCAACAAGCAACAGGGATTTCAACTCTTTACTCCCAAAAAACGTTTGCAAGCCAGACATAACACCAGTGTGATAATGCATGAGGCTTCTGAGGGAAAAACCTAGGTGTACAAGAGATCAAATTAAGCTCACAATATTCATTCTCACCCTTAGTTCTATTAGAAACGAGCCACACAAACAGCAGGTTGCAGTTTAAGGGGTTAACAAGCAAGATTTTACAATACAGAAGCACTAAAACAACAACCCATCCCAAGTTTAAAGAGCATGGAAAGCAAGGAGCCTTCCCAGCCTCCTGCCTCACTTCCTGACGCAGGGAACATCTGCACATCTCACCCAGAGATCTGAAATGTGGCCTTACCCGAGCTGTCTTGGGCTTGACACAGCCTCTGGAAGATTATACATAACATTCAAGAAAAAGGAGGGTAAGAGAAAGAAATAACCTTAGCTCTTTGCAAAGCAAGGGCCGTGTACTGGAGATACCCAGAGGGTGCTGTCAGATTCAATCACCTTAAAAACAGCCGTAGCTGAACAATGTCAGTTCGCTTCCAACGCACGCTTCCCGCCTCTCCCCCACCGCATACAACAACAAAATTAAACCGGGCGCTTTATTTAGACAGCTCCGCGCTGCAGATGGGGCAGCAGCACCTTTACATAGAGGAGCGGGGCGGGCTCTGACCTGGACACTGAGGGAACCACCCGGGCTGCGGTGCCCCTCGGCAGGCCGGGGGGCACCGCAGCCCCTCCGCCTCTCCCCTTGCCTGTCACCAGGCCACACCGCCGCGGGGACCCCGTTTCGAGGAGCCGAGGGCAGCACCCACCGCCTCAGCGCCGCTGCCCTCACGGAGCTGTCAGGGCCCGGCGGGAAGAGCGAGGGAAGGGGTTGGGGGGGGTAAAGGCTGAGGCGAGAGGCGAAGGGAACGCGAGCGCTCTGCCCCGCGCATGCGCACGGCCGCGCGCCGGACCCTAACGGCCACCAACCGCCGCGCTCCCCTCAGCGCCGGGCGGGCGGGCGGCGGGACTCACCGAGGCGCAAGGGCTGGAGGTGGCGCTGGGGGTAGGCGAGCGCTGCACCGTGACCAGAGCCATCGAGGCGCGGCGGGGCCCCGCGTCCGGCCGGCGGGGGAAGCTTTACTCCATGGTGGGAGGGCGGGGAGGAAAGGGGTGGAAGGGAAGGGAAGGGGGGGGGGGGGTAAGCGGAGGTGGCGCGGCGCCGGCCGCAGGGGGCAGCAGCTCCGCGCTCGCCAACGGCCTCTCGCCGACTGAGGCGCGCCGGGGCTGGGCCGGCCGGGCACAATGAGGCGCCAGGGCGCATGCGCCAGCTGTCAGCGCCGGACCGCCCCCCCCCTGCAGGTTAACCCCTGCCGCGCCGGCGGGCTCTGCGCTGAGGGGAGAAAGCGGTTGGAGCTGGTCTGGGGTCGTCTTATTCCATGTCCCGCCTCTCTCAGCCTGAGAAAGGGGGTTTGGGAATGTGTGCCGGCTTGACGTGCCTCCTGGAGGGGTGCTCCGGTGTGTGGGACTGAGAGGGTTTTGCAAACCCGCCCCACAGGGAGCACTCAGGACGTGTATGGCACCGAACTGGGTGAGTTTCGCCTCAGTGCTCACACACTGTAGCTTTTCTTTGGGTTAGGAAGCAATAGTAACTTGTAATGTAATGGAAACAGCATATAACACCTATTTATAAATCAGTGGACAACCTCCAACACCAGAAGAGTGAGAGAGAGCTGGGCTGGTTCAGCCTGGAGAAGAGAAGGCTCCACAAGGGGAGACCTCAGAGCAGCTCCAGTGCCTAAAGGGGCTGCAAGGAACCTGGAGAGGGGCTTCGAACAAGGGCCTGTAGGGACAGGACAAGGGGGAATGGCTTTAACCTGCCAGAGGGGAGACTGAGATGAGCTCTTAGGCAGAAGCTCTTCCCTGGGAGGGTGCTGAGGCGCTGGCACAGGGTGCCCAGAGAAGCTGTGGCTGCCCCATCCCTGCAGTGTTCAAGGCCAGGTTGGACACAGGGGCTTGGAGCAAGCTGCTCCAGTGGAAGGTGTCCCTGCCTGTGGCAGGGATTGGAGCTGGATGAGCTTTAAGGTCCCTTCAACCCAAACCAGTCTGGGATTCTATGAAAAAGACAAGTCTAATAAGTATAAATGACGTTTTAAGAATTCAGCCGTCCCCAGGTGGCAATACTGATTGACAGTTTGGGTTCTGAGGCAAAAGGCCAAACACTTATTAGGCTTCATTTGTTTTGCAGTTTCAGCCTGGTGCTGCTGAATTCATGGGAATGTTGGCAAGGGGGTAATTGGGATCTGGATTTGTCTTGGGCATCTAATGACAACATGACACATGATAAGCAGAAGCCATTCTAAGTATTAAACAGGACAAACTTCGTTGCAAAAAGTGTGTATTAACCCACAGATTCCTTTTAAACAGCCTTCATCTGTTCCTCAGGACTGTAGGGGACTCTTGCCCCTGTAAATTTAAGCTGCATGGTAGCTCTCTAGGTGATTCCCCTGAGCTTTGCAGTCAAAGTAATTAGCAGGGAGGCTCCTGTAGCTGGGCTGCGCTGCAAGGGGGAAGTCAGGCTTGCTAATGAGGCATTTTGCCTCCTGGTGGACAAGAGAGGATGAAGGACAGGCTCCCTAAACTGATCTAAAATTGAGCTTACAGAACTGCACAGCAAGCCAGGATCTTGAACATGAAGAAGTCCAAAAGAGCCACCAGTGGTATCCAAGAGTGTGGGGAGAGTAAGTAAAACCTATAGGTAAACAGAGAGCCATTGTCCTGCCTTTTACAGCCATCATGTTGGTATTTTGAAGCACAGTATTTATGGAAAGTATGCCTAAAGCACACTCTGATTTATGGCACAGAAGTCAAGAAAATGCTTTCCAGACCCTTTTTAAATTAGTATCCCTCACGTTCTGAATATTCCACAATTTCCCAATAAAACAGTGTCTTTTTCTGAGCAGCCTCTTGTCCAGCTCTGCTCCTCCCCCCCCCTTTTTTTTTTTTATTAGATGCTTTATCCTTTCTGTGGGCCAATCTGCGATGCACATGTGGGCTTGGTGTATCTGAACAGTAGATACAGGTTGGTAAAGACCATTCCCAATAAAATCATCTTTTTGCCATTCTACGTAAAGCAAGCTGCAAGTTTGGGGAGCAAAAGGACTGTTCTGTGCTCCTGAGTTGAACATGCCAGATATTTTCACACTTTCAAATAACACAGCAGGACCAGAAGGCTGTTAGGTGTGGCTATGGAAAAAAAAGCTCTATCTATAGATAGAACAGAACTTCTTTCCTATCAATATTTGCTATTAATCCAGATATAACTGAACTGCATAAAGTGTATTTTCCAGACCATATTAGTCACCTTTTTATTTAGTTTCTGCCAGTTCAGGAAAGAACAGAAGTAAAAGGTTAGCTAAGAATGTCATGGATAAGCAGTACAATGAAGCACATGGGAACCTTTTTTCAATTACTTTAAAGATCATTTAGGTTTTATGCTATATTCACTGTACCTGCTTTTTGCTGTATTTTACTCAAATATGGTGTTTGTTCTCCCAACTCCTCTTTTCTGTCTGACTTATTTTCTGTGAAACTGAAAAAAGTCCTTTTTCTCCTGGCAAAGCACTTTATTCTTTCAGTTAAAAATGATTCTGCATCACTTAAGTAGTTCCTTGGAGAAGGTTTTGGAAATGTAAGAAGCATGGACCCAAGTACTTTGTGTCTGCTACATATTGGTTATGCAAAGCATGGTGAAGCTTAGTAGAAAGATTCTCTGTGGTCACCAGCCACCCTGTTGAAATGATCGCCATATATGAAGCTGTGCTGCTGTAAAGTTTACCTCATAATTTCAGTGAAGGCAGGAGTCACTTTTGAGGATGGGAAGGGTTTTTCTTCTCTGGCAGGACTCTCAATGCTGTTCATCTTTCTCTAAGTACAATATCTAGGCTGTTAGTTTGTTTCACGCAAATGGATTCTTGCAAATACAGGGCTGCTTCAAGGCGTGCGGCTTCTGCTGAATACATCTGCAGTGATGCAGAGGATAGGTGGAAGCCTCCAAGTCCCCAGACTTTCAGTAGTTCCTTCACTTGGGACTGGTGTTTCACTCTGGGTTTTGAGTAACAGTCATGCAGGGGTTACTCTCAATAAATGATTATTTAAACCAGCTTCTGAAATAGACTTTTGTATAATTTTCATATATGCTGTAGCTCTTCCAAGTATTTGAACAGCAAACCCTTTTAAAAAACATTTACCATGAGTAAATAATGGAGTTGCTATCTACAGCTCACTAAAGGTCCAACATTTCACTTGCTAACTACAATAATCACAGATTGCAGTGCTTCTCTGAGCCATTAGAAAGGTATAATCTGCATGTGCAATGCTTTTTAGCAGCAAAATTTCAATGTGGAGTTGGAAGCTAAAAGGCAGATGAATTCTGATTGAAAAGAGCAATTAGAGGGCAGCCTGTGGTCACAGCATCATGGTTGGTACAAAGAAGAGATTTGAAGCCTGTGGCCTTATTCTTTCCTGTGCTGAAAGCTCTGTGGTCAGCACCTGCAGCTTTAGCCCCATGTGTCGTTTAAAGCTTTACATGAGCTGGTTTTGCACATTTCCCAAACTGACTATTTTCTTTAATACACTGCAAACATTTCTCTGGCTAAAACAACTTATGATTACTACATATCAGGGCTTTTATTGCATAATCTTGGCATCAGCTGCAAACAGCAACAGTGTGCTCCCAAAATGTATCTTACACAGAAACCCAACAAATCGATAGAAGAGGCAATTGCAGTGAAACATCTGTGATGACATATTCAGCCCTTTATTTTGTCAACAGTGTAAGAATTTGATGGCATAATAAAAGGATACACTTTGCTTAGCAAAAACATTTGGGGGATAACAGCCCAGTTAAATAGGGTGTGATTGAAGGTTTGCTTAGCCCATGGGATTGCGCTTCCAGGGAAATAAAAATAGAGCCATTGTGATTCCTCCTTCCAAGTTCTCTTTGTTCGGAGGGTAAAAAACCACTTTAAGAAAAGAGAGAGTATTTTTTAAAATAGATGTTTCAGGCTGAAAAAAATAGAAAGTTTGGTAAATTAATTATAATACCAACAGAATGCTGAAGTGCAAAGGGGAAGAGCAAACCCACCTGGGAGAAGAGATAATGGAAGTTAATCATGTGCAAACTGCTCTGAGGAAAAAAGTGCACAATCCAGCTTAAAGCCTCCTTTAAATTATTCCTGTGCACTAATTTTCTGCTTCATGTTCTTGACATAATTGATGCAGTACTTGGAAATACACTGCAATGAGCTTATTTCCTTCTGATAGATATTGTTTCAAGTAAATAGCAAAGAAGTGATAGTTTATTGCAGCATATTTTTCACATGAAAGTGGACTTATATGTGTTTTGTGGGGTGTTTTTGTGCTGCTTCCTCTCTGCAAGCAAATACTGAATTCTAAAGTCAGTTTTGTAGTGTCTATGGCATGTTACTGTACTGGTAAGCTTGGCATTCCAGTGATATTTGAGTGTGTCCAAAAGGAACAGTTTTCAGAGGCATGTAGCGCAGATGGCCAAAGGTATCTATAGAAGCTACAACCATACAAATTGTTTCTGAGATATGAACAGGAGAACATAGAGGGAAATAAATGTTGCTGGGTAGGAACACCAGGAGTGTTCTACTTTCCAGAAAGGACAGTATAAAAATGATACAAAAATTGAGGCTTTTGACTGTCCATCAAAGTACAATTGTTATTGTAATTTCTGAGCAACTTTCCACCTTGTAATAACCCTGCACATAGCATGGACACTTTCTAACTTCTATGGCAGGGCTTAGGAACAAAACTAAACCTTTTTAAGAGCAGAATAAATATTGAACTGGGTTTATCTAGGGACTCTGGTGCATGTCGCATTCAGCTATTTCCAATTCCAGTTTTACAAATTACTTATTATTTACTGTGGTGTTGTGGGTGCTGTAATAAATAACAATTGACTTGATGAAGATGACAGAGAATGAAACAGTCTGCAATTCAAAATCCAGAGTTCCTAAGCTAGAGAACAAATGTGACTGACAGGAACTCTATTAGATTTTGGGAAAATACTGTTATTTCTGTTAAACTTCCTCTATTTCATGGTTTCTAACAAGTTCAGCTGTCCCATAAAATGGAGAATAATACTCTGCTAGAGGGCAAAACTGTTCCATTGACAAATGCCGCAGCTAAAGTCACAGTTCAGTTTTCCTGCAGGTAGGCAATCCAAAGATGATGCCTCTCCCAGTGCAAAATATAAAGAATGAAACAGCATTAGATAAACCTTGTTTCCTGGCAGATTGTTCCATAAATTTCTCAGTTGGAAGTTCTGAGTATAACACAAAGGAAATCACTAAGCAGGTGCCTGATTCACAGTAGCATAAAGGAGTGCAGAATGGCTGTTGTAAATGTTTTTGTCTTTTCTTTTCTCCTTTCACCACATTGTATATTATTCTTCAAGAATATAGGAGAAATTATGGAAGATGATTCATCAAATTCGTGTAGATTCAGGTTTAAAAGCAGTCTAACAAAATGGCACCCTTATTGGTGCTGTGTATGCCTTTCCTCAGGGCTGCTTCAAAGTGACACAGTTCTTTCCAATTAAGAGCCTGAAAATGATTAAATTGAGTTTGTAATGAATTTGTTTTTATCGCTTGGATTCTCACATCTGGTTAATGCAGTCCTCAGTTCAGCTTGGAATGGACTTGGTTGTTCTGGACTTTGTAAACCTTGAAGCTGAATGTAAACCTCCTGTCACTGGGCACCTGTGGATTCTCTGTGCCCTAATGTTGTCTGTTGCTATTCATAGTCTTTTCTGATTTTATTTTCAGTCATGTGATGCAATGATCTAAGTTCAGTACATAAGAGTCTGTTGGGCTGCCAAAGCCCAAAGACAACCTACAGCAATTCTGAGTCGTGGAAGACACATAGCAACCTTTGGGATTATTGCTTAGCAACTGCAAACACAGAGGAGTAAAACTCACAGCCCGGCTCCACAGCAGGTCTGAGAAATCCCTAATTCACTTCAAGATTTTTAAGGTTGAGAACAGATGGGCATATATTAAATTCCAGTTCATTTGCAAAGTCACTTTGAAAGCAGGAAGAATAAGATCTAGTTTGATACCTGCTCCAAAGGTAAGAAAAACAGTTCTTCAAAGCTTCATGAAGCAAAAGAGAACATCTTTTTATATTGTAATTGTATTGAAAAGGAGATCATGTATAAAAGGGTATTGGGCTCTTTGTGTTTGGTGAGATAAACATGCTCTGTGAAGCACATTAAGGAAAGGCGAAACTATTTCTGAGAGAGAGAGCATCAAAGAGATTGTACTCTGGTTTTGAAAATACTTTTGTAACTCAAACATCTCTAAAATATTTATCTAGACAAACTTTAGTATTTCCTCGCCCTGTCCCACCCAACAAAATCCCCTAAGAGAGTAACAATGAAGCCATAAAAACCTTATTTATGAGCAGATTTGGCGTTTGTGCAGAAAAGGGAGAGATAATCTTTTTCTACCTGCAGGGATTCCAGCAAGAATATTTCTGTCACAGAAAAGGAGCCAGGGAAGTGGCATCCTACTAAATAATGAAAAGCTTATCTTGCCTTCAGCTTGAGCAAAGGCTTGCAGGAAACTTTATATCACACTTCACATTTCCTGGGTGTTTCTAAAGCTTACCTCTGTGCACCATCCTTACTGTTACTTGGACAAACAGGCCTCCCCTTGGGAATGTCAGAGGCCATGAGAGCTTTATGTATTACAAGCCAAATTCTCAACTAATGTCAGTCAGCACTGAAGTTTATGAGCTAATGGTGTCTTACAGAAACTGGGGGTGTGATTCTGTCATCCTCAATGAATTCCAAGTTTCAGGGCCAGATTCTAGCACTCCTTTGTTGTTAGCAGGTATGTGCTGTTTGTATGTTCTTCCATACTTTTGTTATCTGTCCTGCAGTAAAGGAGTGGACATAGTTCTCTGTGCTCTGCTCCCATTCTTGGCTTTAGGCGAATGCCATGGAATTGAGATAAAACAGTCACCCTGAGTTGTTTTTTGTTTTCTTTTGTTCAGAGACATAGAGATACTTTATAAACATTTATTAATCCTCAAAATCTTCCTAACAAATGGTTGAGAGCAGTGTAGAAAATCTATTCATCATTCTTTGGAATTGGGTGCCTCATAAAGCAGAGTGCAGTTGTCACTTTAACATTGCACAGAGACTGCAGAGCGGTTTCATAAAGGATATTGAAAAATAACATAAGTATTTGAAACTGCAAGAAAGTTTATTTTGGCACAACAAAACCAGCTGATTTGGAATGTGACCAGGACATTTGGTTAACACCCTGCTTTAAACCAGAAAGAGTCTGGTTTTACAACTTATTGAGAGAAACTCACCTAAGCAAGGAACAATTTGGGTGGGTTGACAGGTTTCCTTTTCTACCATCATAAATCTGGACTCCTTTACAGCTCATGTCCTCCGGTGGCAACACCAGCTCCCATCTTAAAACCCTCTGTGTGGGTCAGGCAGGCAGCTTGATCCATAAATCCATCGCTCTCCCCAGCAGGTAATCATCTTTGAAAACAATTTACCAGCTGATGCCAATAAGTGCATCAAGAAAGCAGACATAGAAATTTAGTGCTGTGAAGCATCCTACCTATTCAAGCAGTATTTGGACTCAAACAATGGTTATGAACTAGAAGGTCAACATATTAGTAATTACATTTGTCCATCAGGAGGGTTGTAGATCACATTTATGCATTTCCTGGGAGGCTGAACTCTCTTCAGAACAGCTACAAATGCTTAAACACAAAAAGCAAAACATCAAAAGCAACAATATTGCTATGGATACTGAAAGGCCTTAGTGAAAAGCACTTTTAAATAAGAGCTTGAAAAGTTCAGAGTGCAGTTTCATCTTTAATTTGGAAAGGCATTAGGCTCTCTCTGTTAATATCACCCTTCCCTTGCTGTTGTTAAGCACTGACCTGGGTTTTTTGCAGCATGCTGGTGTTTTTGCTTGCTCAAGTAGTTGGGCAACATTCTGCTCCATTCTGTATTCATAAATCCCATTACAGATGCAGACAGTGATGTGTGGAGGCACACCAATAGTTTTCAAATTGTGCCTTGTGAGCAACCCGTTTTCTTCCTGATATTTCACAGAATGAACATTCTGGTAAGAAAACAGTGAAGTTTGGGACACCATAAAGGGAGATATCTGCAATTTTGTGTAGGTCTTCTCTTACAGAATAATCTACAAGATTAAATGCTTGTGAACAGCTTAATTATGGAGTTCATGATACAGAGTTTCCTTTTCTGTGGGAGCTCTGCTGACCCATACACCTGTGTCCTCATTACCTGAACAAAATGTCCGGGGAGAAAAACAGTTGTCAAAGTTGAAATGAAGTAGTCTGTGGGACAGGCTCCCTCACTGTTTCTGCACAGCAACAGAAAAGATGAAGCAGGAAACGTGGAGAAATCTTGCTCCCAGGCATCTGGTATTTTCCATTACTTGCTTCCTTTGTCTCACATCCATTGGATTTCCTGGAGGCATGGAATGGAACCTAAACAGAAATAATGACACTAAGGGTAAGAGGAATTCACTGGTTAGAACTGGGGAACAGGATTTCTGAGCGCTGTTCAGCACTGGGTTTCCGAGTTTTTAAGTGACCTGGAATTAATCACTTCTGTGTCTCAGTTTCTTCTCCTGTAAGAAAGGAACACACTTATTTAGTTGCTCTGTCTCCAAGGGCTGTTGTGATACATAATTAATCCTTATAAATCATTTAATGATCTTTGAAGTGAAGGGGCTGTATTTAAGAGTACAAAGCAGCAGTAACAGAATGAAAAAGGAATGTAGAAAAAGAATATTACTCAACTCCTAACAATAGAGTCATCTTTTAGGACACTGTTGCATCTTTTGGCATTGTTTAACCTGCTGCTTCTGTTCTGTGTCACAGCTATTGAAGGATGGCTGTTCAGCCAGCAGCAGCTCAAACTGCAGGTCTGCAACATCCCAAGCCTGGAGGCGAGAATATGACTGCCACAGAAATGAAGAGAAAACAGGGGAATGATGAGCTGCCATGTCTTAGTATTTATGCTCTGTGGAAAGAGTGCTTTTATAAAAAGGTACAGCAGAGATGTCTGCGTCTGCAGGAGACAAAAGTGAAGATGGTTTGTGAACAAAAGGTAAAAGAAGAAAAGGTAAATAAGAGAGAACCCTGTGACTTGCTGTCCAGAGAGTGGCTCAATAATGATAAAGTGTCACTAGATACTCGTATCTATTTGCTTGAAAAACTCCTCCCTACATTAATCCCAGGAATTGAAAAACTGTTAATGGAAGTGGAAAGAAAGAACGTGCTTGCAGCGGAAGAGCCAACCCAATTCAATCCCTTTATTTTCCTTGGAGAGTATCTGATAAGACATAACCCCCAGTATGGCATTCCTACAAAATCGGGCCCGTACCTGAGAGGATTGAAGGTGGTCACAGAGGAGCTAAAATCTGAGATGGCTGGTACAGCATCAGAGAGGTGAGAGAGCTGAAAGTGTGGCTAGTCACATGAGCAGAGTTGGTGTCTTGCAGTGATGTGACTGCAGCCTGTCTGGTATTGTAGAACAAAATGAACCTTGTGGTGTCCAGTGCCAGCAGTGGCAGTTGTCTCTCACAAAAACCTGAGAAGCAGCATAAATGCCAGAACATTTCACACAAAAAGAGACACCAGTTATTCCTGTTTAAGGCAATTTTCTGCTCTTCACAAGTATGTAATTCTTCTTCAGACTCTATCTTAATTGTGTATGTGGAATGCAAACTGCTTTTGAACTGGTCTAGGTTAGTGACAGCAATTCTTTAGGGCAGGTGTTGGTATCAAAGGTCCATGGACTCTTCAGATCGTTTCTTTTATATTCTTCCAAACTTGATACGAAGAGAACCTTTTTTTCCTCCTTCAGGATGACTTCTCTTGACCAAACCAACAACAATATTATCCTGGTACATTGTAGAAACTCCTTCTCCTGGGATTTTTACTTAGGCTTTCCTTTCAGATTCTTTTTTGTATTTTATTGTGTTGCTTATTCCTGGGGTGTATTTACTCTGCTGCTTTACTCTGATATGTAATAAATATTGGAAGGGGGTTCCATGGCATCTTACAATATGCTATGGTTTAGAATAGGAGTGCATTAGGTGAAGAATAATGGTTTCATTGTCATTGCTTTATTCAAACAAATGCAGAATTGAACTATTTGTGTTTGCAGATGATCCACAGGTGATGGTGAATGATGGCAAAATTGCTCATGCGCTACCAGATCACTTTATTCTGTTTCTGGGTTTGTAGAATAATGACTTCTATTTGAATGGCTGTCTCTTTTATTTGCATAAATAGTGCATGCAGCTTGAAAATTGGTTTCAAGTTTTCAGTGTCAGGAATTAGGGAAGTCAAATGTTGACAGGTCTTATACATAAACTCTAAATGAAGATAACTGAAGTTCCAGTATTAAAATGAATAAAAGAACATATTAAATATCTCTCTACTGCTCTGAGCTTCTGTCTGTCTGCATGTCTAGTCCACATACTGTTACAGTTCATAGGAACATGCCTTGTGTGGATACAGCCAAAGCAGTGTCATGAGTGAATTGTATACAGTCACCTCCTTTTCCCCCATGGGTAGAAATAATTGTGAATGACCTGTTGTGGTCAGGATGTAAGAGCTCAGCTTTTTGTTTTGTTTTTTTTTCTTCTTAGGCACACATAGAGGAGAAAAGATTTTCTATTATATTTTCTATTTTTAAATGCTGGTCCACTGAAACAAATGATCTGGGGAAATGTAAGCTTTCTCAGTGTGCTTTACTCAAACACATACTGTTCTGGGGGATGTTGATGATGCCAGCCTTGCCAACACCTTTTCTGGGGGCTGTTTCACCATTCATATGTCTTCACAGAGGGATACTTGGATGCAGGAACCTCAGAACCAGGTCTCATTTTGCAAAAGAAATTGAATTGAAATACAGAACATTTCCTTTGAGTTGCTTTTTGGTTTGGTTTTGGGGTTGTTCTTGGTTTTATGGTTTGGTTTGGGTTTTTTCCTGCTAAAATATTCTTGGTGTTCATCGTGAATCAGAGCTTATTTCTGGAAAGCTCAGGTTTTCCTGTAGAATGCGAAGTGTTGGCTACTGGTGACATGTTATCTTGGTCTTGGCTGTTAAATCCATGTTTACGCTTTGAGACAGGTTCTCAATTTGTAGCTATCAAAGCTGATGCAAAGGAAGTGACTATCAAGACTTGTAGAAATAAATCTCTCCATAGACAGCAGTGCCACAGGGGGTTATGTAGCCATAGCAGGTTTTGCGTATCAGCTGGTAGTAGTATCATAGGATTTGCATTCACAGCAGCTCAGGATTTACATATTTGTGATGGCTGTATTGAGGGATTTGCATCAGATTCTTAAACCCCAGCAGCACAGAGGATTTTACTGACAGGAGATGCTGGTTTGTGCTCAGAATCGCTCACATAACCAGCAGGAAGAGGAAGGGTAAAATTCTGGTCCCAGTGCAGCTCCTGGGGGCCTTGACATGACCTTCCGTAAAGGCAGGATCTCACCACAGGTTTCTGTCTAAATCTCAGTGAGCTCTCTCAGGCTTCCTCCAATCTCTCCTTAACTGCCACCAGACAGGAGAGCAGATGGGAGAAATTCCATGTCCAAATGGACTGGTACCTGAATCAGAGACTTTATTTGTCCGGGGATGGTAGTCCTTCAGTCTGAGTCACCATCCCTGTGTGGGAGTTAGGCGGCTGCCTTCCTGAAGAAACATGTTTCATTCTGCAGGGAGAAGTCACCCTCACTGCCATCTCATCCTTCTGGAAATGTCTAATCCTGAAATGAGCTCACATTGAAACGAGTGCCCAGCATTGATCAGCTGTTATTGTCTAGGGGGAGAACATCTTGTGCCATACCGAGGACACCAGGCAGAGAAGGCAGCAATTTGGTGTTTTAGGACCCTAGAAGTAAAGGCAGAATTGCAGCCCAGTGCGGGTGTAGTATGCAATGAAACGTGCTGGGCGCTGCCCAAATTAATCACCAAAGCATGTTGGCAACTCCCAGCACAGCCTTAGCTCTGCCTTCAGTTTGCAGACCACTTCTGAGGAGGAGCTGCAATGGTCCAGAAATGGTCTGGTTTTCTCTTTCTCTTTGTAGCATACATTGGAGAAAAATGTGTTAGTGCAGTTAGTGTGGTACCTGCTACATACCTCCTCTTTGCTGTGGCCATGAAGGAGTCAGGAGGTAGGAAATTGTTTTCCCCTTCCCCTGCTATCAAATTGCCAGAGGCTGCATTGCCTCAGCCAGCACTTGTGCAATGCCCACAACTGATGAAGGAACCCAGTTATTCATTAAGAAACCTCTGTGATAAGTGGCCGTGAAGAACAAGTACATAGTGATAAAACTGTGATCCACGTGTGTTGCTGTAAAATGTCAAACAGGCCTTTCTAAATATAGCAGTGGTTTATCATTTCTAGGATGACCTGTAGCAACAGATCAGAGACAGGATCAGCCCATCTTCACAGTATGTGAAACACAGGGGAAGAAGGGAGCAGAAGTCATTAGTTAAAATATAGTTTCTGTGCTCCTGTGTTCTCAGGTAGAATAGAGGAGCAATTCCCCTTACTCTGAGTATTACAGAGGGTGTGAGTGCCACAGAGGTGAGCAGTGCAGCTGCTGAATGCAGGGTAGTTCCCCCAGTCTCCGTGACCTGGAACTCTTCTCCCCACACGAACTGATCCTTTGGCTTTAAGCATACTGACCTTCCTGAAGGCTTTTTTTTTTTTTCATTTCATAAACTAACACAGTCAGAACCAAAGCAGATCAGTTCTACAGGATCAGTTGATTCAGTTCTTCTGTTGTGCAAAATGGAGGATTGGGAAAAACATGGTTAGGTGATTAGAGAAGCAAAGAAAAGGGAAGGAAGAAGAAAGGGAGGCATTTTTAGTCCAAGCTTGCAAACAGTGTGTTCAAAATGACAGAGAGGTTGGGGTATTATCCCTGTCCTAAGGCAGAAAGGACTTTATTGTGTGAGACTGCTTAAGAAATTTCATTGAACATTGTTCGTTGCCAGTGAAGTGCTTATGCGAAATGGTACTTAGGCTTTGAGACAAATGAAGTCTGATGCAATTCTGTTGGTAAATCAAGTGTAGCAAAATTAGGCACTTCTCTTTCTGCTAAAATTAGAAGGTTGAAGGACATCTACACAATAAATGATTAATGCCATTATAAGTGTGAAGGTAAAAATTATCACTGTTGAAACTACACAAACTAGGGTTGCTGTATTGGTGACTTTCCTTTAAATGTCTACCATATGCTCTACAAGAAGCTCTCTCCACACACACATCTGACACAGGTTATTTTGTCAGATTCATGGTACATTTGATTTCAGGAGATGATAGTTGTCAATATAAATACTCTCACCTCCTTGGAGATTCCCTCTGAAAACACAGGTTACTAATACCTAGTCCAATAGTTACACTAGTAATTTTGTGCCTCAAACACCAAGAATTTCCTTGGACAAAAAATCTGCTTGTATTAGAAGGACAAGTATTTCAGTCAGAAGTTATTTCCTTTCCTTTTGTTCTTCAGGGTAGGCTTAATCTAGCTTAAATATGATTATGATGGTATCTTTCTAAACCGTATTCCCATGTCCTACAGGCTGGCCAGGATGAAGGCTGAGGCAAACGTCAAACGTAAGGAGAGGGAGGAATTAGAAAATATGAAGTCTCGGGTGAAATTGATGAGAAAGGAAGAGCTGGCAATTCAGTTCAAAGAGTGGACAGTGGATGTCAGTGGCAGAATACCAATTGCACTGGTAACTAGGAAAGATTCTTGTTAACATACTGCTATGATTGTTCCAGGAGGAAAAGGAAGACTGCAATAGTGGCATCTGCCCTGGCAGGACAGCATGGAGCATAAGGATGGGCAATGGCTCTGACATCCCTTAAGGGCAGGGTGCAGGTTGTTGTCTACCTCTTAGCCTCACCAAGCCCTGATTCCCAGTGAGCACAGGGAAGGATTGCAGTGTGTTCTCCACATAGGTCCTGGGAAGCTAAATGTCCCCTAAGGTACTTAGACAGTCTTGAGGCTGGGGATGCATACTTCATCACTGGATGTCTTTGTAACTATCCCTCAGAATCCCCTTAAAAAGGTCCAGGGCAGCCACTCTTGCTCTCCCGTGGCCTCCATTAAATTTTCTTCCTACCCCTGTGGCTCATACAAATGGATACTGCCGCTCAGAAGAGATGTGCAGTAATTGTAATAATCTCTTGGTACAAGCATTTTTCTTACAAATGACAGAAGCCCTCTAGGAAGTGGTCCTGTGGTTACACACAGCACAACGTAGATCATAGAATCATAGAATAGTTAAGGTTGGAAAGGACCTTAAGATCATCCAGTTCCACCCCCCCTGCCATGGGCAGGGACACCTCCCACTAAACCATGCCACCCAAGGCTCTGTCCAGCCCAGCCTTGAACACCTAAACTAGGTAAGGTCTACATTTAACATTTACCCACCTATGCATGGTAAGAAGCATGGCTGGCCCATACACTGATTCCTCTGGGTGATTTACTTTAGTAATTACCTATTGTTGTCTGCATGAAACAGGCGTTTGACTATCACCTTGATTTGTAGGTTCAGAGTGCCCTGAGGACTTTTGCAGATGTCATTGCTTCTACAGCCACAGATGTCAGGAAAAGTAAGTTTTCGATGTGTTTCCTTTAGTTCTATTTCTGTGGTCTGGATTCTGATGCAAACTGTGAGCAAACAGCCAATGGATTTGATAACAGAGAAAGGATCTCTAAGGGTAGTTAGGATATGAACCACAGATTTTCAGGCAGATTGGAAAGAGTGTGGTTGAATCACTGTGTGGTTCATTAACGGGATCTTGAAAAGCATGGAAAGAAGTTGGAAAAAAATCTTTCAGAGAGATAAAAAAGATCCACTTACATCCTTTGCTAGCCAGACATTGCCATGTGTTATCACTGTTTTTAAGAACCACTGTAACAAACTCCTCCTTTACCTGTCCTATCAGTGTTTGTCTCATGTCTTGGAAATCCCATGGACAGCTTAGCATACAGGGAGGTATGGAGGAAAAGTAGCATCATGAAAATTGAAGTCTGACAGTGTTGTTGCCTTCCATGGTTTCAAGGTTGATGCTGAAGCTTGCCTAATGCTCTACTGAGCAGCCCGTTCTTGTCTGGCTGTTCGCTTTACTGGTCCCAGGCATGCCAGTGACACCCAGCACAAGGGCCTCTGTACCAGAGCACTCAGCACAGAAAGATTTCCATAATTCCTGTCCACTTTAAATAGCTTACACTTGACCTCCCTGAATAATGGTAATTGAATAGCTAGAGCCAGAAACATCAGAGTGGCAGCACACAGCCTGCTGCCAGCCCTGTATATCAAGAGCCTGTAATGATCATCAATAATAACAAATCTGCCTTTGCTGGAAGATGGGATGTGCATTCCTGCTTGCTGTTGGAGTCACCCTGCTCTAGAGCTTGACCTTGCTCAGCCCCTTCTGTATTACAGAATTGTGTCTCTGAATAATCATCCTATTTGTAGTATGGTGTATAAACGCCAAACCCAGCCCATGTGCTCCTACTGTGGTATTTGTGAATTTTGTGTGGAGAGATACTGGGATGAGAGATTGAGAAGGAAGTCTCTATCCAGCCACTTGCTCTCCAGATGCTTAAGGTGGTTTATGTCCTATTTCACTAATAATATATCTCCATTTCTTAATTTAGTTCATTTAATAGCATCCAATAAGCATTAACAGAACATCAAGCTTTGTTTTATAGTTTAATAAAGATAATGTACAGTTCAGGAATGTCTTAACCAACAAGGCATAAATGCATTCTATGGTGAATTTTCTCATTTCTCCTGTTATGTTGTAGAAGAAAGAACACACAAATAATCCCAGCAGATATAGCATGTCTGTGCTGAAAGCCCTCGTTCAGAAAACTCTGCAGGCATTTGAGCTATCTTCTCAGTTCCATTATAACAGGCCAGATAATTTTGAATATCAGCAGCAGCAAAAAAAAATAATCCCATGGAGCGTCTTGGGAAAATGACTGTGATTTTCAGATTCCACTTTTGCAAAGCAGGACCCATGCCCCCAGTATTTTAAGGCAGTTTTATGTTTGTTAAAGCAAAAATCATCCCTCACATATGTAGTTGTAAGTGCCTTTAAAATCATTGCAGTTTGCACCAGCATATGTCAAGAATAAATACAACCATACAGTTCTGAATAGGTAAGTGCAGACTCTCAGCAAGAGAAATGTGTAGGAATTAGAATTAGGTAGACTCCAGACAGTCAGATGCTTCAGCTGCTCTGTAGGATAACCTGAAATAAATATAATCCAGTATGAGAAGATAATTTATCTAACATAAAAGCAAAAACATGTGTACAGTATGCAAACCCCCAACTGTGTGCTTTCTAACCCAATATCGCTTCATTTTTTACTGGCAGTCTGTGACCTGAAACTGGAAATCGTAGACACTTTGGAAAAAAAAGTAAACATAGATGAATTCACAGAGGTGAGAAATGAAATAAGAGCATCTGATGCAGAATGTGGTGTTTATCACAAAGTAGTAGCATTTCTCTGGGGACAGCTAAGATGAATAAGTGAAGGGCTTCACTTCTTCAGCACCCCAGGTAACTGGTTATATCAGGACATTTCATGTTCCATCTTTGTATCCCTCCTTTGCTGTCACAACGCTTCCATTCTGGCCAGCAAGGAGGGTGTATTTTGCTTTCTCAGAGCCTGTGCCAAGCCGCGGTTTTTAGGACAGCCCTCTCGGTCCCTTCCTAGAATGCCAAAGCCCTGAATCACTTGTAAATGCATATGTCGCAGTGGCTGCTCAAGACAGGTTTGGTGTCCCAATATAACCATTACCCTGAGATAATCAGTAGTGTCCTCAAAGTATTGTTATTTCTGATTAAGTTCTGTTAACCTTAGAAAAGCCTAACAAGTGATGAGAAGCTCATTTTTGCTCAGAACTGTTACTGACTTGGACCATAACCAAACTGCAACAAGAGTCGTAGCTGTTCACAAAGCATAACCGGGCTGGAAAACACAGAGCTTTAAAATCAAAAGCTGTCATTGAGAAACATCAGGAGTGTGTTTTTAACCCACCCACATCAATAAGTGTAGTTGGAAGGTTCACCCCATCACTCTAAGCTTCATCAATCTGAAAACAACTGACTTAGTTCAAACTACACTTACTTAAAAACTCTCCAGGCCAACCCTTTGCCAACCATTTCTGCCTACAACGGAGCTGAATTTTATGGCTGGGTACTTAAACCTGCAAAAAGGGATGTTTAGAAGAGAAATAATGGCAGACCCTCAGTTGCAGCGGTGCTGGTGGGTGCTGTTACAATAATTAAAACCAGAGTATAAAGCAGCTGTGCAGAGACTAATTTCAAGCAACCATGAGTGATTTTTGTGCTTTCCTTGCTCTCAGGAGACTCCCATGTTCGCTATTTTGCACAGAGAAGCATTTTCATGGTAACTTGTTGAAGGCTTTTTTAAGCATGAAATGAGGTATTTTAAAATTTCACCTCAGAATAACTGCATTTAATTAATAAAACTATTGTGGCTAATGGGAGCCCAGAGAATTGCTTTCGTCGCTGACATGAAGCATCGATCCATAATCCCTGTGGCACATGTATAAGTACTGAATGAATTCATGCTCCATTAGCATTAGAAAAACGTTTTAAAATATACTTTGTGTACTCTTTATTTTAACTCAATTAAAGCTATGACAACAGAGATCAGGAGTACAAAAGACACAGGCTGTCAAGCTGTCTCATTCACCAGCCAGTGCAACTTTGTTCTCAGAATATATTCTCTGATGCTTTTTGCAGTCCAGTTTTAAATGAATCAAATGATGAAGCTTTCATCACTTCCCTTGGGGAGCTAGTCCATAATCACAGGCCTCACTCTCAAGCGAGGGCTGCTTCTAATCCTCAGCTACAGTTTACCTTTGTTCATCAGTTTGCATCATCCACCAAGACCAGCAAGAGAGATGATCTTTCTTGACACTGGTCTAGGCCCTTTCACATGTGGAAAGCATTCCTCTGTAATGGACCTTAAAGTTAAATGGTGCTTTTTTTTCCTTCCTTGAATTCAGTGCAGCTTTGGGTTACTTAAAGGCTGTTAGAAACTCAGTAGAGAGACCTCACACGTTGTAGGTGGGTTTTGGGGGTGTTTTTTTGGACATACGAAACAGTGGCTTTTGTATTTTTACATCCTTCATGACAAGCTCGTGGAGTCTTTATATTAAAAGCATTTAAATCCCAGAGACCAGTCTTTACCAGTTTATTTCACAGGCTTTGTACCTCCAGCAGCCTGACACAAAGCTGTTAACACTGAGGGAAATACTCCCATTGCCTTTGTAGGGTCAGAATCAAGCTTTAAAGTTGAGATTTTTTTCCATGATCACATGTGACTCACTCCATTTCTGTTGAGATCAGGAGGAACAAAAAGCAAAGCTCTGTTGTTCTTGACGATAATGTGTTCACAAAGTTGGCGAGGTCTCACACGGGATAGCAAGAAGGAGGTATGCCAGCTTTCTTCTGATGGGTGTCAAAATCTCTTGGTTAATAATAAATCAATGTATGCTTATAACGTGTACAGTACTTTACACAGCAGAGTGCTTTACACACATCAGCTAAGAAAAACTTAAAACTCTACGATAGTTCCTCCTGCCCACAGAGCCAAACATAGGCTTCTAAAAACTGTTCTGGGAAGCTGTTAGACAGAAGCATTAATACACAAGCCCTGGGATGTGTCATCAAGATGACATACAAAATAACAAGCTGCTTGTCCAAGCTGCCTCCTCCCAACTGCTGTCATCCTTAAGGGTTCATCTGTCACAGGGCTCTGGGTTGTAATAGCTCTGAAAAGCTGGGAGATACACGTATTCCCAGATCTGCCACCTTCTCTCCAGCCCACGTACATCCTCTCTTTTTATGCTGAAATGCAGAAAAGCCACACATTGCATTAGGAGTTCTTCTTTCCCACCAGCCACCCCTCAGGTCATTGGCTGCTGCTTTTCTGCTCTTCCTCTCTTCTCCGCTTGTCCCATATGTTTGGGAATTATGCAATATAGACATGAATAATAATAATGACATATATTAATATTTCAGTTGGTTAATGCATTTCAACAAGTCCAACATGTTCTAGCATGTAAGTCAGGTATCCATACTCTAAAAATGGGATAATGGGAAACATTCCGTATTTTGGAAATTCCTTCTTTTAACTCCCTGTATGGCTCCCTGAACTGTGGCTGGCTCCAGAAACCTGCTCTAATAATTCAGCACAGGCTTTGGGATTGTGGTTTGTTCTGATGGCCATTATTATTTATGTCATGCACACCACATTTTTAGAACCGTATTGCTTTTGCTCATAAAAACCACATGGCTATAAATCCAAAGTGTTAATGTGTCTCCAAGGCTAGAACTTAAAATAAATCTGGAGTCAGTAGTATTCCCAGTGTGAGAGGACTTAGGTGACAGCAGGCTCATTTTCAAAAGGTTCTTTATTTTATTGTATCCAGACTGGTTCTTTAAACACTGCAATTGTGGCCAATGGTCATTTTGTGGCATTGGAGAGTTGTGTGACTGTCAGTTCTGCAACAATGAATGGCTCAAAATGCCTCCTCAGGAATAAAGTCAAGAATACTAAATGCTGCTGAAAACCATGGAGAACTTCTATCCTCCCTGAGATGACCTGGCTTAATCAATGGCATTTCATAGGGGGGATTCTCATCTAGCATCTCTGAAACACTGAACATGATAAGTGACCTCTGGGCAGCAGAGTCCGAGGCTGGTTTGGAGAATATTGCTGTTTCTGAAAGAAAGAACCAAGCAGGCTGTGTACCATCCATGTACCAAGTCTGCAGATTAAACTACAAACTCCTACATATACTATTGCATGCAATCAATTTTAAGGAGCTTAAATAAAGGTGAAAATACTTGGAGAAAGCTAACCATCACACTGCTGCTTTCTCTCCACAGTATGTCCATTCCTACACTGAACGTTTTCCAGATGACATGTTCCAAGAAATGCTGAAGCATCTCTGTTGGTGTGCTGATGACTTTGGAGAAGCAGTAAGACATGACATGTGGAGGCAAATGTTTGCTTTTCTCTTCATAGATTGTGATTATGCAAAGGTAGGCAAAGCAGCTCGCAACCTAATTTCAATATGGTAATGCTTCCAGTTTGGTATTTCTCTGGGTCACTGCTTTCTCTTTACTCCTCATGACTCTAGATACTCTCTTTGTGCTTACACAGCATTATTTCAGAGGACAATAGCTGCTGCATTGTCTTCAAATTCATTGGTTCTTAGGCACAGAAGCAGCCAGCAGCCTATAAGCTGATGACTGATTTGAAACTGAATGACCTAATGGATGACTTGGGGCTGAAGTTTGATAATTTTGGAGAAGAAATTAACCATGGTCTTTACTACTTCTGGTCATTACCTGTTCCCACAGAACACTGAGAATGTTTGGGTGCTAATTTGTCTGTTCAGCCGTATTGCATTAAAGATAACCTGATAGAGACTGACCTTAACAAATGTGCACATTTCTACAATAGTAACATATATTGTTTCAGTTATGCTGCATTAATTTATACACCCTGAGGGTTTTTATCAATAAACCTCATAGTTTAAATTTTCAATGCAAAGTAGTCTGTCTTTACAACCTTCTGAACTTCTGCCGCAGTTTATGGGCAGGAAATTAAAATCGAGTAAGTCAGTTACAGAGCTGGAAATGGAACTCAGAAGCCATCATCTGGTTTTCAGATGCTCTAAACTCTGTCATCCTCTGAATACATCTGCATTCCCATTAAAATAAATAAACAAATAAGCTAGATGTATTAGAAAACCAGTAAATAGAGCTGAAGAATCAACGGCATGAGCTATTCGTAAAATCTTGGGCTTCATCCAAAAAGTATGGTATTTGTTACAAGTAGCCTTAGTTGACCAGTTGCTGGTACTACACAGCAAACAGTTGCCATAATCTTGTAGTTTTCTACAGGAATTATGTATTCCATGCAGCACTCCTCTAATGATGTTTATAGTGTGCCTACCCAGAATGAACTCTGCTGTACAATGTCATGCTGATAATGTCATTACCTCTAAGAGAATGGAATTACAGAGGACATTTCAACACCAATGGTGTGTTTTGGAGAATAGCTGGCAAGTTTCTGTTTCAGAGATGAGGAAAGAAATGTGCCTATTTCTCAGCTAGGAGACATTTCATCTTCCTATTGCTCCTATGGTGAATCCTCCCAGGTAGGGTAATACATAAAGCTGAGTCCTATCTTTGTCATGCATTTTGAAAGGATTCCTTCTTTCCCTTACATGTTTTAATGTGAATTTCTTCCTATTATTTCCATGGCAGTAATCACCATCTCCATGCTACTAATCCCAGTGGAATCTCAGAGGCAAAGAGCCAAAAACACTAGGAAAACATAAGAGTGAGCAGCTACCAACACAGACTCCATTGCTGCCCAGAAAAGAATGAACAGAGCACAAACATGGTTGCTGTTTTCAGCCTCAGAGGTAGCCTTGCTCTGTGAATTGAGTTCACCAAACTAGTGTGGTCCACACAGTTCTTTTAAACCTGACCTGGTTTCTTTTGTATAGTTCTTAATAAGTCCTGCTCTACTGTACCCACAGGGAAGATAAAAGATGCAAACTAACCCTAGGACTTCTTCCACTTGAATGTGATCCATTACCTGTAGTACTCATTCTGCAAAGCAGAGCAAAGCAGTTGTTTCAGTCCCTAATTTCCATTTGTTTGGTGGCAGGCAGTTATTCCAGTCTGCATGGTGACTGTGGCTGCCTGCCTCAATGAGCTGCAATTAGAGCCAGGGAGCTGAGAAAGCAGTGTTTAAATTACAGTCAGATTAGAAGGTATGCACATGATCATTATTATGATTTCAAATGCATGCATCCAGAAGGATGGCAGCTCAGTAAGAACAGCCTGGACTATACAGTGAAGCAGAAACTTTCCAAGACAATACCAGAACACAGTTGAATCACTGCTCTGATGCCCCAAAAGGCAATAGCTCTGGGAATTCTAAGCTTATTGTCCCTCTCTGCTCATGTGTATCAAGTATAGTTTTTTAAATTAAAAGAATCTGCATTAATTTTCAAGGACATTTTCAGCCCAAAGCCTTTAAATGTAACTGAATTTAGTCAGATTGGTTTTCAAACTAATGAAGTTTAAGACACTCAGATTGCCTTTCTTGCAGCACAGCAATGACAGAGCCTGCTTTCTCATGACCTTTTCTGTCTGTTCCTCACATCTTGCTAACAAGGGTCTTGTGGTGCTCAAGATATACAGGTCCCATTTCCAGGAAAACAATCAATCAGTTAAACACTGTTGAAATGGCAAGTCTGGTTTAGTGTGTTGCTTAAAGGAATTACTGATAGATCACAGCACGTTGCTGAAAACAGATGAGAACCATCACCTGTCAATATCTAGGTGTCAAGTAAATTAGGTCAATGCATTTCAACCCTAGCCAGTAAAGCTGGCACTCATTGAAAGTGGAAACATGTTTTGGGTGGCTGTACAAACACAGATGGTCTGCTGTTATTTATAGTGGATGCTGTACCTGTCCTGCTGAAAAGACTCAGTATGAAGGGCTGAAGGGCAGGAATCTTTCAGCAGCCTCCTCAGTCACTTGCAAAGCACAAAGAAACCTGAGCTCTGTTAGTAAATTTAGGAACTCAGAAAGATAGAACAAGTACTTCCCAAGGTAAGTTGTAAGGAAAAGTATTGTAAAACAACAGGCACCTCTACTAGAATGGCAGATCTGTATAAATTGTAAGTGTTAAAACAAGGTGGAAAATATACCCCTCATTCATAAGTGGTAATTTCTGAAAAGGAATTTACTGTTTTTAACAATGCATAAAATTATTTCATCCAAATCCCAGACTCTTCTGGAATCTGAGTTATCTAAATCCTCCAAGTTTATTACCTTAACATGACAAAAGAATCCCAAACCATCCTTTTTATTTTCTTTTTAATAATACTTCATTAATTGATTTACCTTTTTAATAAAGTTTTGCATTAGTGCTGCCAACTTCAAGGCAACCAGCAGCTGATTGTGAGAAGTAACAGCTGAGGAAATGTAAAGGGAAAATTAAGTGTGTGTAATGGAAATACTGAATGGATAATCCAGATTCCACAGTGATCCGGTAGCATCTTCAAAACCGTGTTTGTGTCTCTATTAAACGTATGCAGAACCCAATCTGATGTATTCAACTGGAAAACAAACAGCATGAAGAAGTGTTTGTATGGGAGTGTGCAAGGTATTTGTATATTAATGGCAAGAAGATGAGGACCCTGGGAATTAGGGCCTACATCTTCTATGTTTAGGGACAGAATTATGTGATGGCATTTGTTATTCCAAACCCCCAGGGAGCTGAAATTCAACTGTAATTTCCAGCATTTTTTTACCAGGAGAAATTAAGTTACCAGAGTCTGAAACACTAAAACTGCACCAGATGCTTACCTTTCAGTTCTGATCCTTTCCTCAGTTCCCAGTAGAGGAAAGGTGTTGCAGTAGAAGCAAATGTGATGGATTCCCTGTTTTCAGTATCAGCCTCCTTGGGAGGCACTTCATCAGTAGGCACTTCTCTCAGTTGTTTTCAAATCCTCTATTCCTAAACACTGATGCCATTAATTATGGTTTAAAATGATAAACAATGGGGTCATCTTCAGCTCAGTTCCAGAATAGAGTAGCAAACTTCTTCCTTTATTTCTTCAGCCTCAGGCCAGGCAAAATTCAGCAGGAAATAAAGGCTTGGTAAACTTTGTTTTGCAGGTTTTAATCTATGAGCAAAATGTGAAAAGGAAATCAATAATTCAAATGGAAAACTACTTGCTATAAATAATGAACTTAAGTAAATCTGTTCTCTAATTAACTACCGTATTTCACTAATGGCAGGGAGATTACAAAGGTGGCAGGACTTAAATAATGACAACGGGAATTCATCATAAAATGGAGAACTTGCAATCATTTAGATTTGCTTTACTTTTGCAACTCACAATTTCCTGATTGGAAATGACCCATTTCATTGTCTTTTCGTGGTGTTATTGTCTGTATACACTCACCCTGAGCAACAAGGACTTAATAAACTCTGCACGTTCCTCTGCACTGGAATTACTGATACTGCCCTCGCCTCAGTGGTCAAATGCGTATGAATTTTTAAAGGAAATTAGGGAAGTTGTCATAATTGCTCTGGTTTTTGGACTAATCATTTTTCCCAGGCAGTTGCCAATACATAACACTTCAAAGGAAATGATGGGGCACAAAAGCAAACTGCAATGTGCACTCACTAACGTAATACAGCACAGCTCATAATACGTGAAAATTCTTCCATAGCACTGTCAGGAAATCAATATCTGTCCAGAAAGCATGAAATATTGAAGCTTTGATCTTTACATGAAGACCTCCTTTGGCAAAATGGTCACAATGTTCTAACTGTAATTGGTGAAGTATATTCAAGAGGATGTGCCTGCAAAATGATGTGTTTGGGGCATGCCAGCTAAGCCCAGAGGAGGAATTTTTGCCTCTGTGAAATAAATTGACTTCTTTGAAATCCGTCTTGATGTTCTGGTAATGGATAATTTTCAGTCACAGGTAATTCTTAGCTAATGGTGCCTTTGTAGTGCTGCAAATATTGATGTAAGTCCTAAGAACTACAGTAAAACCCCAGTAATTGTAATCTTTTTGTCTAGGTTGGTCTCTTAAACAGACCCAAAATACTTGCCCTGTTGATAGACTTCTACAAAAGAAGCCCAGTGAGTGCTCAGGGGGGATTCTGTAACCCAAGACAGTGTAAGTATGTGGGATCTTCCAACTGTGGTTAAAACACGAGGAGGTCACATGAAATTGCAGAGTTAATATATGTTTCGTAAGTGTTACCAGAAGTGAGCAGAGCCTAAAAAAGGACCCAAATGAATGCTGTGAGCTATACACCATAATTTACAAACATGTTTTGCAAACTGTGATGCAAATGTGTGTTCAGAAATACTTCAGCATCCCGAACTTTTCCTTCTTACCACATTCTGGAGTACTTTTCAGAAGTAGGAGTAAAGAAAGAGTTCTTTTCCTGAAACAGTTCTTTCTTACTGGACGGTATTGGAAGTGAATTTTGTGCTTACTCTAAAGTTTCTCTAGAAACATGGAAAGATAAGGAAAAACCACAGAGAATAATCTACATGAAAACAGAATGGTTTTAAGCTATTGGACATTAATTAACTGCTAAGATCAAATACAACAAAAATTACAGCTTTCCTTCTTAACATGGAGAATTAGGAAATATTTCTTTCAAAAGCAATATGGTGTAATACACAGTTACAGGTGCAGATCTCTGTAGGCAAAGACATTGAAGCTCTGTGTTTCTGAGATGCATGTTTGCAGAAGGTATTTTCTGACAGTTTCTTTTCCCTTGGGAATACTTTTTTCTTCAGTTTTCCTTATGCTGTACTAGAGAACATAAACCCAATGCAAACTGTCAGCTTATCAATATATTTTCTATTCTAGGGCCAATAATAGAGCTGCAAGAGATTAAGCCTGCATATTTATGGGGAGGCTTTGATGACCAAAAGGTTTGTGAGGAACTCAGTGAAAAGTTAGTCTTGTCTCAAACTGAGAGAGAGATTTTAGCTGGACCTGTAGCTGATGATAGACAAGGCAGCAATGTAGTGAGAACTATCACAGAAGGTCTTTCTGAACAGAAGAGCATGAGTGAAGCTGAGACTGGAGGAATTCCTAAGGAAGAAAACCAAGCAGCAGAATCAAATGATGCTGAAGTGAGAGAGGAAGATGAGGATGCTGTGTCAGAGCTGGAAAGCACTGATTTGGAAGTTAGAGACTTGGATGGAGATACCATAGTTACTGGGAAATCCACTTTCCATGAGGACATACAAACTGAGGGGCAGACTGAGTCTGCAAGTGCAGTCAGTCAGGAGGAAGTTTTCCCTGAATCAGCCTCCACTGAATACAGTCTCAGCAGAAATGGAGGACCTGGATCTGAAAATCAGGTGGAGGAAGAGGAATTTAGCCTGGGACGAGAGCCTGATACAGAAAAAAATGGGGCAGAATATTATCCTGTCTCAGACAGAGAACCTGGCTCAGAAGGGCAAGTCGGTCAGGAGGAGAACTGGACTGCAGAGACAACCAACACAACTTCAGGACCAACACCTGAAGCTACAGCCATGACCTCAGAAGACAGAGCTCTGGCAGACAGAGATGTCATTGATTCAAAAGAGGATGCTCTAGTTGCAGAGGTTGTGAAAGAAACCCCTGCAAGAAAAGAGAGTGTTCCTGAGCAGCACGGCAGCCAGGTTGGCCAGCAGGCAAGGCTGCAGGATGGGAACCTTCTCCAAGACCAGGGTGAAGGTAAAGCATTCTCTTTTATTCTGGCAGACCTTGATCTTTTTCAATGTACATATTGACTGGTTTAACTATAGGGGTGTTTTTAATCCTTTTCAAAACTGTCCTTGTGGCAGGTGAGTCACTTCTGGTGATCTGATTTCAAGGCACTGAGCAGACACTTTAATTCAAGTATGGACTTTCTGAAACAGAAGCATTTTTATAACAAGGAGAATCTTTATGTTCTGTTTCACTCTGTACTATAAGTGTATATGTAATATAAGTATAGTAGGACAGGAGCCTGAGCATGTTAAACGTAGAAGATTTCTCTTTAAAATTGCAGGTCCAGCTCCCACAGACAGACAGGATTCTCCAGCTGAAGGTAGCCAGGAGGTTGAAGTGCCATGGTCAGGTAACTGCTCATGTCAGCCCTTTTCATTCACTTCAGAAGCTATAGCTTGGATATATGGATGTACAGGCTTTTAGAAAAGCTTTATCTTGTCTCTTTTTTAAAGGCTTATATATATTTTATCTTTCATCAGGTGACTTTCTGACTTGTGACCTAAGTTCCAGGTTTAGCAGCTATGCAGAGAGAATTCCAGAGGACTGGAAGTGTGAGGACACTAGATTTGCAGGTATTTGGTCACAAAGCTGTGTGTTCACTTGGGCACATAGTGCCTGGCAGTGTTGGCAGAAATGCCAGTACTGCTGTGAGCTCAGAGTTTGGCAAGAATACAAACACTGAAGCTGACTTCAAGATAAGAGCAGTGTAGTCGTTGTCTCAGAGAGCCACTTGCTGCGTAACAGTAATTTCAGCTCAGCTGTATTCAGGATTTAACCTTGTTGTATGATAGCATCCATAGACTTAAGAGTTACTATTAGGGAAGTATAAGCAGATTAAGGCCTTTAGTCAGCGTGGAGTCAGTCTGTACTCAGCTATAATTTCACCGGATAGGAAATGCAGGATTTAGGTCTGAGTTGCTATCTGCCACGTGGCCAGCTTTAGGGCAACGTTTGGCTGCCTGTAACACACTGTGCTTTCTGCCTTTCAGACTTACATCCCATCATGGCAGAGATTCAGAACTGTTGGGCTTCTCGTACTAGGAGTGCCTTTGATGAAAGCAACCTCAACCTGCCACAGTTTGTACAGCTCATGGAGACATTTGTTGGTGAAGAGGTTTCTCTGCCTACTGTGAAGAAGCTTATTGTCTTCATCAAAAGAGAATACAAACAGACAGAAGAAGAAAAAATGAAACAACTAGAAAAAGTAAATATTGATAAGTTTTGCTGAGCCCATGTCCAAACAAAACCAAGCAAATGCCTACAGACGCTTACAAAGTCAACTTCTAATCTCATGCTGGCAGAGCTATTCACTTGCAGCCTTGCATTCTCTATTTCAAGAGACCTTTTACACCTTTGTTTTCGTATGGATCCTCCCTCCCTAGCCCTTAGCTCTAGAAGTGATGACAGTCTCATCCTGTAAGAGGTTGTCTGTCTGTTCTAGAGCCTCAGTGACACAGCAGGTTGATAGTTAATTGTGAAAGAGCTCAAAACATTCCATTCTGCTTATTCACCTTCATAGTAGCCAAGAACCTGATCCCTGACCTACTGCACTGCCATGTGCAGATGAGGTTGTGGGTGTTTTGGTGAAGATTGTAAAACTAGAATGTTTGGTTCTGCTATGTGCATGGCTGTATGTGAATGTGCACATGCTTCTTTGTGTTTAAGTTTCAGGGTGCTCTTGCCATGTGTTGAAAAATATGTTCCCTTTCAGCAATATCCTCATGCACAGCATCAGGGTGCCCCGTATCACTTCAGAGTATAGATATACCTCATGGTGGGTCTGTCCATAGTAGTCTCTCTAGCTTAGAGAGGCTCAGACCTCTGTCTAGTTTCCCTCTGTGCTGCTGACCTAATTTGGATGAGATATTGGATCTGACGGCTGTACTGTCCTCACGCTGAGCACAACACACACTGCCAGTATTTTGGCCTTTGAGAGAATTCCATCCCAGCCATTTATCACTGTATGCTGTGCAAAGATAGTTTAAAGGACAAATTGTACATGCATTTGCTTGGAGCCCACACACTTCAGGGCAGCACCAGCAAAATAACAAGGTACAGATACACAAACTGTCGCATCTTTGGGTGTTAGTAAGAAGGCTGTGGTTAGTTCTGCCTGGGAAGACATTTGTATTCTGGGAAACCTGCACTTACCTGAGTTGATCTCATCTTAGATCCAGCACAAGCTTCATTAGTTCACTGTGAAATAACCCTCTGCAGTGCTGATTCTGCCTGGTAGAACTGAACTGTTGGCTGTGTTTTGTGTTCCCAAGCATCTCTCAGGTTTAAAGGTTCATCTCCAGGTCTGAGCTGTCTATGTACAGATAGGAATGATGTGATTGTCATAGCACTGCAGTTTCCATTCTTGGGTAGACACTGAGCATCAGTGTCCAGGAGTCACTACACACCAAGCTGCTCCTCTCTTGTAGGTTCACCACAGCTCTCGCTTGGCCCAGCAGAAACTGCTTTTGGAGGCACTTTTTGAAAAGTGGGACAACAATGCATCGGGGTTTCTGGACCTGGAGGAGGTGGATGCTGTTCTGAGCACCTTCAAGGAAGGGATGGAAAAAGAGACCTTGAGGAAGGGTAAGGAGACAGCTCTGCTCTGAGAGAGCACTGTCAACACAGTAGGCTTAAACCATTCAACAACAGTGCTAATGAAGTTGTTGGCAAGCACCAGTCACTTTTTGTTTTTGCAAGCAGTCATAAGCATACACGGTATGATGTGTAAAATGAAATGGAACAGTTATCCAGAGTGACTTATTAATGCATAGCTCCATCTCCTCCTCCTGGGCAAGACTCCTCTGCAACATGTTCCCAGTCAGAGAGGCAGCCCAATGCTTCCCTGACATTGTGATGTGTTGAAAAATCATTTCAGCCATAACATGGAATGTACACTTGTGCTGTGGCAGTGAAAAACACAGGTAAAAGCTGAGGACATGTTTGCACTTCTCATCCAGCTCATCTGAGCTATCCAGCTATTTTTATAGATAGATTTTACTGGGCTACCTGCAGCAAATGTATTTCATAGGAAAGAACAACAGCTTTCCTTATGGGTCTCAAATAGCCTTTAGTAATCCACACTTGCACAGTGCTCATGAATTAGATAGCAGCTTTGAGTCTCACTTCTCTGTTGGTTCCTTTCTCTGACTAACCTTAGCAAATTTGGTCCTTGACAGAATAGAGCTGGGTCAGACAGAAGTGCTGCAGGTTCGCCTGGACCTGTCTGGCAGCCTTATACATATTAACATGTGGGCATTATATGCTCTGAAATACTGTATTAGCAATTAGGAACAGGTCTGCATGTGTGCTTGGCTGGAGAGGACTGGTTTATTCATCTTCATGCTCATCTTCATGTTGGTAAAAAATGGTTCATTTTGTCAACCACCAAACCCTCTTTATCCTTTAGCTCACTTGAGGCAGCTGATGGGGTAAGGAGCACACGAGTGCTCCAATTCATAGTCTCCAGGCTGCACAGCCACAAGAAACTGGCAGGTCACAGCTCTCTTGCATTCAAAGCATGCCAGAATGTACTGAAATATGGAAGGACATAGTCCCTTCCATGAAGGGCTCATCAACTAAAGGACAAATAAATAGCAAGATAGCATAGCAAAATCAATACTACCTACAAGCAACATAAAATACTTCTAGCAGCTTCAACCTAATCTTCCAAAGCTACTGTGGAACAAGCAGGCTTGGGGGAAGGGGCCACAGACATTGAACACCTCCTGGATGAAAACACAGAATGACAAGTGGGTGGAATTATTTAATTTTCCTTGTAAGTGAAAAGTGAACATTACAGATAGGATGCAGAGAATAATTCATTATGCTATGGCTCAGTAATAAAAGAACTGATCATGCCACATTCAACTTCATGTGCATTTCTTTCTTCATCTCTTTCTTCAAAGGGAGGAGAAAGTGGGGGTGAAAATCCATGTTTATGCCATCAAACAATTTTCCATCCTAGTTCTGTCAAAAAGCCAGAAATTAAATGAAAAATGCTGAATGTTCTGTAGCTGATAGGCAGGATAAGGCAGCATTAACAGTCAGCTCCACCATGAGTGGGGCTGGTTAGCACTTGTTATTCTACAGCTAAAATCAGTGATCAAATACCCTTTGACTTCTATGGGGGAAGGAGGAGGCTCTCAGCTCCCATAAACATCTGTGTCTTAATGCACTGGGAGGCAACCAGGGCAGCTCCCTGCCTGTTCCTGTGCCTCATGAATCAAAGCATTTTCTATTACACTGTTCCTTATAGCCCACTGTATTGATCACAAAATACTCTCTTGCTTAACAGCAAAGTCACACTTTGGCATATATATCTTTGCTTGCCTAGTTCGCTAGTCTGAAGCAGCTTGACAAATCATTCTCCTTCCTTTTCTTGAGTCCAACAGGATTTGAAATCAGGATGCAGAAAAAGTGATGAAGGTGTTAGTCACTGCAGTGCTCAGGAGAGGCATTGCCAGGAGCAGGAGCAGGCAAGCCCACCCTGGGCAGAGCCGCCTGTGAATCCCGGTTTTCCAAAGCCAGGAAGCTGCCTGCAACTCCCAATGCCTGTGCAAGAGCACCCCCGTGAGCCCAGAGCTGGGGTGTGGGGAGCAGCAGCCCTGGCCCGAAAGGGTAGGTACAGGGTGCAACAGCTCTCTTAGCTTGCTGCGATTTAAGTAACATCTGCAGAGAAGCCAGGGGTAAATGTACATTTTTCAGGCCCAGTCTGCTGGGATTACAAGTCTGAGATGGTCCTGTTTCTCTGCAGGATCTCTGGGCAATCTGGAGGTTTGTGAACTAGAATGAGTAGATTTGGGAAAATGATTCTTGAGAATCATGATTTGTCCCTTGTGGCATTCCTCGTTCCCCCTCCTCCAAGCAAAAGGAAGCAGACCTTTCTTTCCATGGCACCTTTCCTATTTTCCATTGACCGTTACTGTTTGGGTATGTTGCAGGGGTATAAAAGGAGCACAAGAGCAATGCTGCTTAGGTTTCCTTCACAGCAGGTGAGAGATCTAGGTGGAAAGGTGCATCCAGTCTGGAAGCTGGAGTTTACCTGTCATGATGATAGCTTCCATTTAGGAGATAGTTGGAAGGAAGAAGAATGACAGACTGGAGCACTCCACCCAAAGCCAGTTGAAGGCTTGATTCATATTTTGCACAGGAAAAGCAGAACTTATTATTAAATAGATTGTCCCTGTCTTATTTTCTGTTTCTTCTACTAGCAAAGAAACACCTTTGCTCCCGTTACCCACAGCTCAGCAGAGTGGGGAAGCTATCCCCAAAGGCATTCCAGACTTTCCTTGAGTTAATTGCTTCCGAGCTCAGTGGCAATGAGGATGAAGCTATTGATAACTTGGTGCAATTTCTGAACACAAGCGTGGAACAAAGTCACACGGAGTTCTTGCAAAGCTCAGCCAGGAGGAAGTGGCTGCACAATATCCAGCAGGCAGCGGAGACCAGCGGAGGAAGCATAGAGCCAGTTTACAAAGCAGTGTTTAAGGCCCTCTCCCAGGTAGGCATCCCAGGAAGCACAGGAGTTGTTTGTATTAGGATTGTGACACTGACTTCAAACCCTGGTGCGTCTGAGTGGAAGGTGGGAAGCTGCTCTGAGGCTTGGCTTCCTTGTGCATTTCTGCGCTTAGCTGCTGTTCAGGGGAGCCCATGGTTGTGCGCAGAGAATCACAGGTCAGATCTGCAATACTTCTTGTCCATGAATTGCCCACACAGAATACATCTGGTCCTAGGCACATATTATAAGGGGATTATTTTTACATGAACTTTTCTCCATTAGCAGCAGGAATAAAGAAATCCATTTCCCTTGCCAATGAAAATATCAAGTGGTTTTGCTTGTAACAGTGTGTCCTGGTCAGACAGAGTCATAGCACAGACACATTCATGTCATGCAATTGGTGCCTGAAATACAAAATCAGTGACCCAGAACAGCACCTCAAAAAAATGAGACAAGTGCTAAGTCCATGAAATAAGTGTAATGGCCAGTGCCTAATGTACATAATGTAATGGGAAATGTTTGGTTGCTAGGATGCAGAAGCCCACGGGGATAACAAGAAGATCAGTGCATATATTGCCCTTTTGGAAGAGAACCAGCTCACACCAGAGCAGGGACAGATTCTCCTACGCTATGTGGCATGTACCGCTGATGATGCTCCATATGTTCTAAACCAGACACTTCACAGAGACATGAAAGGAGTAAGGTAAGAAAAGCTGCAAATACTGCTCCTTTTGTCAAAAATACTTGGAATGGGGTGTACCAGCCAGGGTTTGGGGTGCACTGGGCACAGAGAGGAAATCCCCTGAGGGACTGTTGTGTAATGCTTCATTATCATATACACGCCTTATACTCTGCATGGTCTACTTAGAAGTGCTCTGTTTGGGATTTCACTCCTTTCCTTGGGGAGATTAGCTCACAGTCTAATAATCTCATCCTTCAGCAATTGACTGTTGCATTGGGCCTACATTTTCTTCTTTAAATATTAATTCCCTTACATCAGTTTACATCCACAGGATATTCTTTGAGAACAATGCCTTTCCTTCCCAGTGTTTACACCATAAACAGCTTTCATGCCTCTTCACTTCTCATTTCCAAAAGCCAGACATATTTGGCTGCTTCTTTAAGCCTATTAAATGTTCTTCTAATCTATTAAATGTAACTGCTGCTTGCTTCTGTATTTCGTTTGCTTACATTCATTAGCTGATGTTTTTTAAATGTCCTAGGGATGAAAATTACCTTATTTATTACCACTGTCTTTGGGATGCAAGTGGTAAATGTGGTATTTCTGGATGTGCTCAGAGTAAGGAGCTAACACCTTCCTTCTCTGATGCCAAAAAGCAGGGAGAGATCAAAGCTGTAATATTTATTGTTTCACTAAAGGTTTTCTGCTAATTTTAAACATAAAAGTTTCTTTTTCAGCTTTGCAGCTGTTGAAGAGGGAAAGCCAATCCATGTTCCAAGGGTTCAGCTCCATGGAAGTATCCACTTCTGGAACCACGACCGCCCAGTGGAGGAGAGAAAAGGTTCATTCCTGGTACTGCCATTGCACGACGCTCACTGGAGAGTCTTTGGCATTCTAGGACTTGACACTCTTCGGGACCAGTGTGACACAGCCATCTTTCTGACCCATGAGATCAGTTTCTATCAGGTGGGCACCATCAGAAAGGGGTTTGTTAGAGACCAGCCTGCAGGAAACTGTAGGGACCACGTGGATTTGATATGTTCATTCTGGGTAAATATAACTTGTACAGCTAAGAACTGTGGGTCCCTTTCTATTGTGTATGGTGAAAGTGGTGTGAGCAGAACACCTTATCAATATTTTGCTGGTGAGCATCTTATCTGTGATTATGGGGTGTCACTTCATTAATAACTAATTTAAGCTTCTCCTGACTAGTAAATAATTGCACTTTTGTGCAAAGCCTAAAGATAGAAGCTTTTCTTTCCTGAAGCTCTGAACCTCCCATTTCTGCTTGTTGCCATAAAGTGGCATGAAACCTTACTTTTTACATGGTAGAATAATTGCCAGCAACAGCTGTCTGGATCTCCTCAGGATGCTCTTTAGAATCAGGCTCACTGCGATGCATGATCTGGGCAGCAGGGAGCGCAGCAAGCCAACGTTACCAGCCGGTGTGGCCATGTCCACTAAAACCAGCTTTGTCTTGTTTAGAACGAACTCGTTTGTCTCGTGGCTGTGACCTGAGCACTCTGGAGCTTTAGATTATAAGTTTCGATAAGGGACATTGCACAGTCACTTTTCAGCTTTACAAGTTCTTATTAAAGTAACCTGTTAAAACCATTTATTGCATGAACATTTCTTCAGCTTTTTCCCCCAAATCCGATGGAACCATCAGGCTCATTTGGAGGTTTCTGCTTTCACAGGGAGTTTCTTATGCATTCAGCAAAGCCTACCACCACATCTGCACGTTGGAAAATGTTCTACAAATGACTGGTAATGCTCTGGACTGGTTGTATACCAGGGCACCCAGCATTCGCAGTGTTACTATGTACCTGCTGGAGCCTGGCAAAGACAAGGTAGGCAGATCACTGCAGTGAAAAACCTGTAATAGTCAGGGACTGAAAGGCAGCTTTAGTAAGGACATGCCATTTCTAGCTGCTTTCCCAGTAGTTTTATCATAAAAGCTGAAGCCTGCCTGAGATTCTTGTGCCTGCCTGTGCAACAAAGGGCTGAAAGATAGAGAGGGAAGTTTCCCCCTGTAGAGGAGGCCACTCTTCATTCTTTTCATTCTCCCATGTAAAACAATTCAAGAGCACTGCTACTATAACCCCTTCTCCACGGGGAAAAAAAAAAAAAAAGAGTATTCTCCTATTTCAGTGCTCACAGCTGCATAGGAACCAATAGAACAAAAACCCACATCCATCCATCCAATCCCTCCATCCATCCATCCATCCCACCCATCCATCCATCCATCCATCCCTCTGTAGCTTTGCTGTCTGGGACCTCCACAGAAGAGATTCCTTGCACATCAAAATAATGGTATTTTATAGGAAACATAAAATGTCCTGGCTAATGTATTAGTTCTTTGTTCTGAACTAATGACTAATGTCAGCAGCCAAAGTGTAAATACATCTCAGGAAGTGGCTGCTTCCTAATTATCTAGCTTGTAGAGGCAGCCCCCTTCCCTGCAGATCATCTTCCAGTTGTTGAGCAGGCTCTCGGGCCCTGAGAAGCTTGTTACTTCATGTACAAGTGAGTTAAGAAGATGAAAAGTGTATGCAATATTTAGGACTGATCCTGTGTCATCACAAAGTCTGCGTGACATCTGCTGTAGCCATAATTCAGCTGCTTCCTCTGATAAGCATGGCTTATGTTGGCAGCTTTCTGTTGTCTTTCCAGGCTCTGTACTGTTCCCTTGTTAGCTGCCTTATAGCCAGGTCACTTGCTGCCCTCTGTGCTTTTCACGTGTCAAGGCACACTGACACAAACATGACATGAGAAAGAGAACAGCAAGAGGATGGGAAAAAGGAGGAAAACCTCTTCTTGGCCTGTGGGTGTTTCTCAGTGTGGAGCCTGGGGATGGATTAAATAATCCGGTGAAGGGAGGTCCAGGGCACTTCACATGCAGCTTGAGCAATACACTCTGGGAATAAAACCAAGCATTGTTGGGAGATGTCTTTAAACCATCCCACTGCACTTTAATGTACATAGGAGCTTAAGAAACAATTTCCTCCCTCTCCAGGCTTCAACATTGGCTGTTCCTTTCTTGGATGCAGCTAAACCTCCCTTTTCTCTCTGGCAGGCACAGAACTACACTCTGCGCAAGATGATTTCTATAGATAACACAGGACAAAAGGAAATTCATAGCTCTCCTGTTCTCCTCAGAAAAGAAAACCTCTTAAGGTAGGCTCAGCACCTGCAATAAAACCTATCACCTCTGGTCCTAGACTCCAGCCTGTGCCAGGCGATGATCAACAGTACATAAAGCCCGTGGTATTGCAACCCTTCAAGAGTGTCTGGCTGCATCTCTCCCACTATCAATGCTTCTGGTGTGGATCCATGTGATACTGAATTAGGAAGGGTGAGGAGTATTTTCTCTTTGAGTTTAGGCCTGCAAAAACAGAACTTCCAACTTAATGCTTTTCAGCTGAATTGCCAAGCAAGCCCTACATCTGCTGTGAAAGGTTTGCAGGGTTAGAGCCTACACTGAACCATTTTACTCTTTAGAATAACCTGTCTTTTTTCCCTGGCCATATTAGTCTCACTTCCTTCAGCTGTTCCTTCCGCTGCCAAGATCCTCACAGGCTTGTCTTTTAAGCATATCGTCCTTGTTGTCAAAGTCGGGTGAACAGCCGTTGCTGTTCCAGCAGATGTTTTACTTTTCATAAAACTCTATAGAACAAATGTCAATGTGCTTAGGAAACTTTTTAAAGCAAGGTTCGTTAAATTCTCATGATTTTCAGCAGTTGCTTTGGCTGAGCAATACTGTGTTCCACAATGCTATTTTCTCCTTTTTGTACATGGCTTGAATGATACTTAAAGCTTTGCATTTCATTTCAGGGAAATAAACGATGATTTAGTAATGTAATACCTTTGTTTTAACTAGAGATGACCTGCATCTTACTAAAATATGTGAAGTATATTACCAAAAGTGACTGGAATGGTTTTCCTCTCTTTGCTCTCATTTCAGAGATTACCTGTATAAGTGCATAGACAGTTCAGGAGTCATTCACGCTTCTGTCTACAGAGAATACCACATTGCGGTACCTCTCCGTGATCTTTCGGGACAAGCTCTTGGCCTATTTGACATCAACATTGGACGCAACCAGAAATTACCACCTCATGAACACAAAGACCTGCAGAAAATGCTAAAGATATCCCAAGCTGCCTTCTCTGAGATGCTGAAGACGGCTTTAGAGGAAACAGAACCAACCTATGTACTGGGTATTGTGCACACAGAGCCAAGATGGGCTTTTAGGGATGAAATTAGGAATCTCAGTAAATCCACATCTAAAGAATCATTCCTACAAGTTTGGAATGACAAATACAAACCTTTGGTAACTTAACTACTCCTGAGCAAGCCTAAGTGCTTAGCAGAGTACAGTTAAACAGGATGTTTAGTTTTTGACTCTGGTTCAGAGGGCATTTTGTGCTCAAGTCCCACTGAAATCAAAGGTATGAAGCTTTGTTGCCTTCAGTGATCTAGCATGTCCTCCTCAGAACTGCCCCAACTAAGATCAGAAGAATTGGAGTGTCACAGTTACCTGAATGCTTGAACCCTTCATGGTCTCAGGACCTCTGCTTGCCTCTGAGGCAAGTTTTGTCTCCTCAAGCACACGTTTCATGGGATACTTGGGCTGTGTAAAAATCAATCAGTCAAGGAGACAAAGAGTTACTCATAAACAGGGCAGAGCATTCAGTCGATAACATAAGTCTTGAGTAGCTGATGTTTCTGAGCAACTTCTTGAAAGGTTTGCTTTTGATTCCAGAGCCAGAACACGAGGCAAATTTGAGGCATGCAGGGATTCTCTTCCACTGGTGTATGCTGCAGGACCTGCGCGAGTGTGTCTGGAAACTCAGTGCGGAAAGCTTTGCTGACATAAAGAGCTATGTAGAACCACCAGCTCTGGTCCACAGCATAGTTAAGGCTGTGCTCTTGCTTTTCCATCCAGACTGGAAGGGCTCAGAGGAGACTGAGAACTGGAGTCAGTGTAAACTGGTGAGACTTCAAAACATTGAGACTTTAATTTCTCTTCCTTCCCCCAAGAAGCTACAGTGGAATTACCTACAGATTTCCTATATGTTTGTCTTAGCCATCTTTAGTTCTGTAGCCCTCTCTTAAGTTTTCACTGACACCTGACTCTTTTTATTCTCTGCATTGCAGAAACTTGATGACAATTTGATTCAGGAGATTTATTGCTTTGATCCAACTGCTGCATCTGTGCAGGTTCAAGCAGAGCTGCTGGTGGACTGCATCGCTGGTAAATATCATAAACTAATGTGAGATTACCAGACCTGGCTCGGCAATGAAACAGTGTCAGTGGCAACCTTCATCTGAGTGCTTTTAAGGTCCTTACTTCAGAAATTAACTCTGATTTCACAATAGATGAAGCAACAGATAAAGCGTCCTAAATACCTGCAGTCTTTTTTGGTCAATAAAAGTCAACCTGTTAAATTTAGAATCAAAATTCACTGTCTTAAGGAAAGGGGAACAGATCAGCTTTGAAACCTGCCAGAACAAGTGATCTCATTATAAATCTCCAGAGAAACATAGGAAGAATGATGATGCTTTTGTCAAGCAATACGTAAAGATGTACTAAGAATGATGGCTCTTTTGGCAAGTAAATCTACTTCAGGCCTCAGTGCCCTGCCCTAGGGACTGACCCAGCTCCAAACAGCAATGTGAGTGTGGGAGGACAGTGTGAGCCCTCCTCTTCGTAAACACCATCTGCCAGGTACTTAAAATACTCACTGGCCATATACAGGAGCTGATTTTCAGCCTGCCTTTCTCTTCTTTAATGAATATGGGCTTTTTTTGGTGCCAAAGCAGTCAAGAGGCTATTATTATTTGCAATATCTCTGCAAGAGAAATGACTCTTGTTCTCATTGAGATCTCTCCCTTGATGATCTAATGCCTGTCTGAGAGGCCTGTTAAATGTGATCAAGATGTGTTAATTTAGCAGGGGATATGTATCAAGAGTACCCTGCCCACTGGTGAACACAAAAAGCAGTCAGAGTTCTTTTTCATGTGTTCTCCTCATAAATATTAAACAACTTCACTGGAAAGAACAAAGCAGGCCTAGAACATCCAGTCTTCCTCCAATTAGGGACACAGCTGTAACAAGACTATAGCTTTGACAAACTGCTGGTATGCTACAGAGGGTTGGTTTCCTGGGGTGGAACTTACTCTGCATAGTGTCAGATCAGTGGTGTAAATACAGCTATAACTTGAAATTATAAGAATTCCTTTAAAATTAACACCAGATAATGCCCATATGTTCTATATACGTGTGCTGTAACAGGGAAGACGGCACATAATGAGCAACACTCTATTGACAGAGCGACCTTTAATGGTATGATTCTGTAGTGATCTTTAATAGCATTTAGTAAAAGAGCTTTGAAGTTTATTACTCTTAAATCAAATCTGAGCTTGGAAAAACCCTCACTTTTCTCATTGCATGTTTAATTATCAAATGTTTTGCATTGAAATACAGCAGAGCACTTTGTGCGAGATACAGTCTAATGAAACGACGGTGACCACAATAATGCTGTGTGTGCTTTTTAAAGCACCACCATTTTCCAGGGTGGAATTTACTGGGCTTGGGGAGAGCAACACTGATGGGATGATCTCTGCTCAGCCGTGGGGTGACAGTGCTCATGGCTTTGACTTTTCCTGTTGGATTTACAGCTCTTCTTTGTTACAGGTGTATCTCGAGCAGCAGTGTGGGAGCACGGCTCAGCTCCCATAGAGTACCTGTATCACTGGGTACAAACCTGCCTGGTGCTGGCGGGGAGCACAAGGAGTTCATACAGCAAAAGGAAGACATTTTTAGCCCCTTCTGGCATCGAGTTCCAGTGCACCACCAAGTAAACCTCTTCAGTTCCTCACCTCACCTTAGTAATTCTGGTATTTGACATCCTTTATTAAACTAAATGTTGGGGTTCTTAAATTGTTCTTTACGCATAGCCCCCAAGCCTTTGTTGTTAAGATGATGGGAAGTCTGCTAGGGATTAGAGAAAGCTATAAACACATTGAAGGAAACAATTTTGCTAGTATAGCTACTTATTTTTAAAACCTAAATTAAAGAGTTTTTGTTGAATTTGTGTTTGTTTGAATTAATCCTGATGGGAAAAGGGGAGAGGCAGAGATGTGAATACCAAGCTGCGATGCTAAGGGATCGTACAGCAAAACTAAAGTCAACATTCAGTCTCCTTAAATTGCTTTTTAGGAACAATTTTAAGTAAAGGTTGTTAATCAGCGTTTTGTAAAGTTATTCGGAACGTGCTACACTTTCAATAAAGCAAAAAAAAACCCTTTTTCATTGGATAAAGCCGGACATTACACCAACCGCACTGTCGGCAGCAAGATTTCATCTTTCCGACATCGCTTATTTTGGCCGAATCACTTCTTTTTTAATCAAATTTGGGAAATTAAACTGCTCTTTTTTTCTTCAGCCGGCAACAAGCGACGTGTCCCGGCCGGTGATGCCTGACGGGGCACGGTCGCTCCTCTTCCCGCCGGGAAGTGGCTGCTGGGCTCGGCTTGGGTTCGTCTGGGTTCGGTTCGGTTCCTTTCGTTTCCGTCCGGCTCGGCTGAACTCGGCTCATTTCGGCCCGGCTCGGCTCCCCTCAGGGCGGTGCGGGCCACCCCCACCACTCCTTCCCCTACCGGCACTTTCGCCACCAGCCAACGAGCCGTTACAGAACTCGCTCCCCGCCGCCAGCCTCCTCCGCCCGTTCTCCGCTCCCCTTCTGGAGCGGGACCGGGACCGGGACCGGGACCGGGACCGAGACGCGCTGCGGAGGGACCTTCCGGGGCGGGTTTCTGTCGCGAGGAATCTGCGGCCGCGGAACGACCGGCATCTTTGCGCGGAGACGGCCGGGACAAGATGGCGGCGCTAAGCAAGCAGTGAGTGACGGTGGCGCCGGGGCCGCGAGGCCTCGCCGGGGCCCTCGGGGCCGAGGGTCCGACCGGGCTCTGCTCCGCGGGGCAGCGGATGGGAGGGAAAGTCCCCGGGGCCGCTGTGAGGACGGGCGCAAGCAGGGCCCTGCCTCGGGCCTGGGGCAGCTCTAACAGAACGTCGCGCCCGGGCTGTTGGCCGGTATTTAAACCGGTGTTTATTAAAACCAAACAAAACCCACATCGGTGGGAAGCAGCGGAGGTGCTGCCGTGTGTCCGGGGGTAGTTTTCCCTTTTGGGAAGTAAAATCTCCTCAGGATCCCCCCCAGCCGCTGTGCGGCTGCCGCCGCCAGCCCCCAGCACCGGCGGTTGAGGGGCCCCGGTTGCTCCTCGGCTCCCCGCAGCCGGTCAGAGGGAGCTGCTGGGGTGGGTTCGGAGCACACGGGAGTAAATAGTTTGTCACAGTGACGATGTGGTATCTACGGCACCGTGCAGTTCCCCAGATCCATGCTACACGCTCTGATGAGCAAGTTACCCAGTGATGGACTGGGGAAAGGCAGGTTGGGGGAAATTCCTTACTTACACATTGCTCATTGCCAAAAACACAGACAATGTCTCTGATAGGACGTCTCATGGAGGTTGGCTCTGTCAGTAGAAGAGTTCTCTGTGTGATTAATCTCTGCATGACATCATCTGACAGTAAATCTTGTATTTTGCCATAGTGGTATATGCAGGTTGGTGCTTTACATCCTCGTGCAAAATAGGTGAACTTGCCACACGCAGAATGGTGTCTAATGTAGTCTAAGACTGAATCTCTGCAGGTTAAACAGTAATTTCTTCATTCCAAAATCACTCGGAAGACTCTGGGCATGAGGGATTTACGGCCTCATTTAAGGAGTTCCGTCACATCCCAAATCTTTGCATGGAAAAAGTCAGCAATACCTATGGGAGAAGCTGCCGGCACATGGCAAGGCCGAGCACACTGCTGTCGATGCTGCTCAGCTCCATATTTCATATGTTACAGTGGTGCTGATCTTTTGTTTCTAAAATTGGAAATGGTGGATTTTCTGTTTGGAATATGCTGTGTTTTCTTATAAGTAACATTAAAGGGTAACACTAATTCTTTTTCTCTAGATATGGGCTCATTATGCCCAAAAAAATGCCACAGAAAAATCTCGTTTCAAAGAAACTCTCAGTGTTTGCAGATGACTCTGATGATGAGGTGAGTTCAGCAGTTTTCTGATGAATTTTTCCCCATATTCTTCAAATTAATTGTTTACAACCATTAATGACTGATTGTGTTGGTGTCACTTGGACCTATGTCATCATTGGGTGTGAAATAGGACCTGTGTGTTCTCCAGTGTGAGTTACATGAAGTGATGACTTGGTGGTTGTTTACTTTCTGTCAGCTCTTTCAAAAGCTCATCACATGTGGCAACCTGTTTGTAAGAGTTAACAGTACCCTGTAAAGAAACTTGTTGGCCATCACTGGTAAACATGCTTGCAAGTAAAGACCAGTAGCAATCAACATTCCTGTCTCAGGTATTAACTTTAAAGTGCAGTAAAGCATATTTTATCCTTTAGCTCATTCCGCCCAGATTTCATATAACTGGTTTATGATGTTCAGACTCATGGTGTGTAGGAGTGTACCATATGAAGTTGATACTGCTCTTTGCTGTAGTCTCCTTCTATATTTTTATATTTTTTAAGTATTGCCTTCAAAGTCTTAGCTTTCAACCTGCTCCAGTAGCAGTTGCTGTACACTATGGAACTTACACCCCTGAATATACTGCTATGAATACGAGGAGCATCAAGAATTGGCATGGTACATAGGCTGCTTGGGATACCTTACAGAAACCCAACTCCTAAACCAGACTTTCTGAAGGATTTAGAGGCAGTAGCTTTATAGTTCACAGGTAAAGAACAGGAACTCAAAATCATGGAGATGAACACGGACAGAGCTTTCTGGACATAATGTTGCAATTGATTGGGTTTTATTGATCTGGAATTACTTGTGATAATTTAATCAGAATGTCACTGAGTGCATATTTAGCTTTTTTCCCACAAAACCCAGAGAATAAACTTCACCTACACCCATAGTGTAGAATTTTAGCATTTAAGAAGTTGAAATTTAGAATCAGTTGAAGTTTGGAAACAGAATCTGTATTTACAAAAACATTCTTGCTGCTGTAGAGCTTCACTCAATGCTTTTTAGTATGGTTGAAAACCCAGTGCTAATAGAGCATCAAATAATCCTGGTTAGTTTCTGATTCATTATCAGAATATTTCTTTTAAATATGTTTTGGGTTTTTTGTTTTATTTTTTCTTATGAACTCTCAGTTGTTCTTTTTATGTCACAGAAATCTTGAATCTAGCACTTCCCAGCCTCTCTGTACGTGGTTCACTTACAGAAATGAAAATGCTGCTGTTGAAGGTGGCTGAGCAACCTTTGTACAGGCATGAAAGGGTTGAGGGCCTTCCTAGTGGTACCTGCTCAACATGGAACTGCCTCAGTGCAGCTTGTAGGACCTGCAGGAGGCAAAGAGGACAGGAACATGTCTTAAATCCCATCTCACATTGCTGCTGTCCTTTGCACTCTGTGAAGGTGTGTCCCTCCCTTGATCTCCTAGCTGGCTTCATGGCGCTGAAGGGAGGCTTTCCTTTCAGATGGAGATGGCAGTGGATCCACTGTCCCCATGGCAGGAGCGCTTTCCTGGTCAGTTTAGTCCCTGTCAGTTTGGGATTTGGTGTCTTACTCTACATTAAGGGTCTGACCACACATTTTCCATATCCCAAGAATGAGCTTGATTTAATCTGCTGTCAGTATTACACAGTAGGAGTGGGAACCATCTCGAGTATGGAACATTTTCTAACTTCTCCATTTCTTCTTAATATCTAAACATTAAAGCAAAATAATGCATAGAATTCTATTTATAATAGTGTATGATGCTGTCTACTTTTAGCTTAACAGATCAAGTATCCTCTCAGCAAGGCTGACAGATTCACTAAGAGTCTGTTACAAAGACTCTTAAAAGTTGTCATGCTCATCACTATGGTACATACCCAGCAAAAAGTAATAATCTCATAACTGCCTTTATCAGATAAGATCATTTATTTTTTTAAAAAGCTAAATTACTTTATTAGTTCAGTAATCATTTCAGAGCTTTTCAAGATAAGGAGCAGCATTTGGGAGGGGTTTCATTTCCTGTCTGCTGCCTTATCAGACAGAACTACATCTCAAATGTCTGGAGATTATTAGAGTTCAGTTAAAAACACATAAAGTTTGTGCAGGGAAATCTGCACACCTCACTTGGTCTGTGATCACACAGGAGATACCAAACTTTTGCTCTCTGTTTTTAAATGTTACTATGCATATTTCAATAAGATTTTGCCTGTACTCTTGCTGAAGAAATTTGAAAGGTTTTTTTTTTTTCTCTGCCTAAGTACATTAATGGGTGTTAGTTGCTGATGAAGACAATCTTTGGGTTAGTTCATAAGGGGCAGAGCAGCTGGGATGGAAGTTTTCTCCAAATACAGTGTTGACTGGGAAAAAGCAACCCAGGTGATTATGGGTGCTTTTAGTTAACGGAGTTGTGAATTATTTGCCTTCATAACGAGGAGTTCTCACTATCTTTAAAAACTGGGGGGAAGGTTTTTACCCCTGGGAAAGCCTCTTGTAGGGAGTACATGTTACAGCAACAGTCTAGGATGCATTAGAAATAAGTTTCCTTTCTGGCGTAGTAGTAGTTGTGATGCATCCATTTTCTCCAAAGATGCTATTCCCTTATTCATGCATTGTGTTTTCAGAGATGGCTTGTGAGTATTCCTGGTGCACTGTTCCATGTTCTGGTTTATCTTTGGAATTCAGTTGAAAATATCTCTGTGGTACAGTGGATAAAGGTTCTGTTTCTTGGTTTTATCAGAATCACCCAACATACATTCCTGCACCTCACCAGCCTTCCAGAACTGGTTTGTTGCTCAGGATGTAAAGTGTGGCTGGAAAAATAACTGTATTTAGACCACAGTAGGTGGTAAATTCAAGAGAGAGAGATGGAGTCAGTATGGATAGTCCTTATTCAGAGATAAATGGAGTCTTTAAAGGCACAAAGGAAGAAACTGAGGACCAGCAGAAGACTATATCCTGTTGCAGACTCAGGTTTTCAATTTTACTTAGAGACTCTTCCATTCATTTTGCAGAAGATACAGAGTGACTTAAAGTAAAGTTGGCAAAGTGCTGAGTATTGATGATGACCCGAGTTTATGCAACAGTTTTCATGCAAAATAAGACAAAGTACACTAAAGGGGCTCTTAAATTACAGAGATGAAGGAAGTGAAGAGAAGGAACTGGAGAGGATGTAGGTAAAATCAAGAAAGTTCAGAGAAAGTAACATGGTATTTCTCATAATATGAGCAGCACAGTGTGTTATGGAATTACCAAGTAACTGGTTTGATCTAAGCAAAAGGAAGTTGGGGATTTCTCCGCACAATGTATAATTAAGTTGCGGAGCTCATTGCCACAGGATATTGCGGCATGGCCAAAAAGATAAATGGATTCAGGTATGGATTAGCCAAAATAAGGGGTGATCTTGGTGGCAAGCAATGGTCCAGGTGCATCCTCCAGTGCAGGATGTCCCTCACCTCCTGGTTTCGGGAAGCTAGGAGGGAATGTCAAGGAAAGCTAATTCTGTACGTGACTTGTTTATGTTCTTTCTCTTAATCTTCTGCTAGTAGCCATGACTCATATGGTGTCCGAATTGATATGGGTCTGTTGCCTGACTTGATAGTGTTTTTTCCTCCATGAAGCTCTGAGTCTTGTGTATGTTCAGGGATCATCTGTGCGGTCTGTAGTTGGGTAATCCAGGTCTCTATGAGGGCAACCTTAACAATTCACTGCTAAGTACATATACGTGGGAGTTTAAGTGGCTCATTTTGAGGTGTTTGGATACCAAAGAGTCATGAATCCGAAGATCATAGCCTGAGATTCCTTATCTGATGTGAGAAGCATGAATTGAACAGTCAGATCTCAGCCTTTCCAGTATACAGCTGCGCAGGGCCAGAAACTTGGGGCGAGATCCATGGAAATCTGTGCTTGAGTTCCTGAGTGCTCTGTACAGTCAGCAGAGATGCGGGTACTGCTGAGGCACGACTCACTTCATGCTAATGTGGACGCCTAAAATTAGGGAGATGAATTTTGCTCTGAAAGTGCTTTGCTGTTTGTGAGCTGGTTGACTATCCCTTCACTTGGTGATCAGGCAGAGCTGCAAATTATCCTGCTTCTGCTCTTTGGTCAAGTATTTTTCTGTCCAGCTAAAACTAGATGGTTGTAGTGAGAGATTAAAATCAAACTACATCTAATCTGCCTGACGTCACTGAAGCATGTAATTTCCGTTTCAAATGTATTTCAGTTTAAACAATGGTAATTTATTTTGTGTGTCTACTGCAAAGCAGCATGTAGAGAGTTTAGAAGGGCAAAGCTCCCTCATGGGTCTTTCATAACAGGTCATATTAGAGCGGAATCATCTTCTGGTTTTAGAAAAAGATTGGGATGATGTCTTATATTGACTATCAGTAAGTACCATGCCTGGGGTTTTGGTAACAACCACAAATGCTTTTCCCTTGGGGGCTGGATGTGCAGCTAGTACAAGATGCTTCATTATTAATAGCTACCGTGTCACAATTTGTTCGTCTTGTACTTCTTGTGGCAGTCAGTGGGGAAGAAGTTGGGCATCTCACATGTACTTTGAGAGCATCTATTAAAATAAAGAAATGGGAGAGAACAATGAGCTACTTAGTGTATTTGGGGTAATTTCTTATTTCTTCTATTAATTTTTTTAACCTTTTTAGTTGTGTACAAGCTCAGCTCCATGGTCTCATAGGAGGGGTAGACCAGAGAATCTCATATCTAAATGCTTCTTGATTCGCATGAATTCTGTGTCATTTCACAGGATGGGGTTAAAATGTTTTCTCCGTCTACAAAATATTAAACTGTAAGCTTTGTGCTTCAGAAGAATGGCTTGACTGCAAGGAAAGGGTATGAGACAGATTGCTGAGCTTATAGGGCCTTTAATAAATAGGCAGTTGATAAGTAAAGACAATACAAAAGAACGGGAAGTTCTCATCTGTCAGAGCTTGTGGCACAGCAGGAAATTGTTCACCATAAACCATGAGGGAAGGTGTTTGTTTTCTGTAAACTTACTGCCACTCTAGACAAACAAATGGCAGGTGGAGTTCTGCACAATGATGTGTACTATCAAGAGGATTATGTATTACTTTTGTGTTCATGTAATCTTTGCGGATCAACAAGTTCATTTCATGTAGGCAAAGGAGGAGAACATTCTAAGCAGCATTTCAAAGATTTTGGTGGGATAAAGCTGATTCTGTAAATACAGCTCCTGAATCTGTTTCATCTTCTACTGAGCCATTGCTTTCTGGCCTAATGCAGGGAAGATTCCTTAATGTTCAGGTACCTTTCTGTAAAAAAGTGTAAGAGTCTGATAAAGGAGACCTTCAGTGCTGACCCTTAATGTGTCAAGCAGAGGATCAGCGCCTTTCCCAAGGGCCAGGAGGAAGTTTAGGTCTTTGTGTGTATATGTTGGTATACGTTCCACTGCCAGTTTAAAGCAGCTGTTTATATTAAGAAGTTCGTACAGACTCATTTATAGCATTTTTAAAAGAAAGCAGATGACCTGAAAATCAAGTACAGGTATTTTAAATATTCTACAACATCAGCTTTTCAGTCTTGAAAGCCAGAGGTGAACAGACTGAATGAAGCCAGGATCCTTTCAGTTTGTTTTAAACTAATAATCTGCTATCTACTTCCCCAGTCAACCAACCAACCAGCTGCATGAATAAATAAGAGACTATATCTAATTCTAATCCAAATAAGCAGCAAGCTGCAGTGTACAGGGTGTAGTCCCTGATCACACAGCAGATTCATGAGTGTGTTGCTAATGTCTTACAAGCTCAGGTTCCTAAAGCCAGAAGCATGTCTGCTCCCATACCTGGTTACCTGCAGCTGGGTGGGAGAGGGAGGCTGCTTTTGGTGGGAGCATAACTGGACCATGGAGGGCTTTTCTTCCATGAAAGTGCACATCACACTTTCCCTTTATTGCTGTAGTTTAAGCACAAGGTTTAGCATTTGGATAATGGAGATGGAGTTTATTCAAGTCTGCATGTAACAGCTTTGTAAGATTGAGATACTTAATTACATAAACAAGGTTACACGTCCTGTCAGTTGTAGTGAATCTGTTAAATAAACAGTATCATCTATTGGTTGAGGAAAGATAAATACGCAGCTTAGTTCAACACTAAAAGACAAAACTACATAAAACGCAAAGCTGCCTTTAAAAGTATGGTTAGAAAACATTTTCAGTAGTGGACATGGTTTTTCTTAGGGAAGATCAGTGCTGCTGCTTGCTAGCATATTCATCTTGAAACATGAACATTTGAAGTACATGCTGTTCGTAGCAGCAGCATTCTTATTTCTAAAAATACAGAACTAATGATACAGATCAAACCTATAGTAGGTGCCAAATCTTTCAGTTGTTTTTTTGCTATGAGCACTGTTTTTTCATGTGATTGTATGAATGTCTGCTTATGACTACTACATCTCTGAGCATATGTACATGCTGGAAGAGGATTATGCATATTCTGAGCAGTACCTGTGTATTTCACAGGCTATTGGAAAGATAATTACAAAAATCATTGAGAACATCTCTCCTTTATTCAAAACCGTGTAATCCCCAAGAACATCAACATTTCTGATGCATAAATTGATAGGAGGGTGTAAGTCCAATTCTTGTTAACTTGGGGGGTGTTTTCTGTGGTTTTCTCTCATTTCCTTTTTTAATGGCAAAACCTGAAATAATTGGTGGGTTTGGGAGTGAGTAGGTGTATTGTAAGCATCCTTCTGTTAGGAATGTGTTTCAGTACTGGCTTTAGCTATCCTTTGCTACATGTTTTACCTGCTGATGTGCCAGCTTCTTGCCCCAGCAGGCTGACCCTTACCATAGTGGAGAGGTGTATCTTCTCTGCTGTTCTTTTGGCAATGGTTGGAGGAGGGCATTGCAACTGAAGAGTTTTCACAGACCTCCTATGTCTCTGAGCAGTTCTTGGACAGAGATCACTTGCTTTGTGAACTGACATGCAATTTTATGCAGCTTTTGAGCTACACACCACTGGAATAGTGTTCTTAAACTCATCATCATTTTCATATATATGCTGAGATACTGCAATACTTTGCTCATGGAAAAGGCTGATTCATTTTATGCTTGGGAATGAACTTTTAGCTTTTCTTCCTACAGAAAAATTCCACTGAAATGAGAGACTTACTTATGGAATGGGGTTGTTATACAGTTGTTTGTTAGGAGCTGTGTCAATGTAATTGATTTCATTTTTGTAATGTTTCCTCATAGCCATCTGTGGGTGAAAGCCTTCAGAAAGAAGCACTGAAAAAACAAGTAATGAAACAGGTAAGATGTGGTGGCAGATTAAGAAATTACAGCATCTATTTCCTTTAATTAAATGGTTGCAGGAACAAATTTGTGTCATTGCAGTGTTACAGTTACCCTTTAAAACAATTCTGTATGAAGATAGAATGAGAAAGTTGGGGCTGTTCAGCCTGGAGAAGAGAAGGCTGCGTGGAGACCTCATAGCAGCTTTCCAGTATCTGAAGGGGGCATATAGGGATGCTGGGGAGGGACTCTTCATGAGGGACTGCAGTGACAGGACAAGGGGTAACGGGTTCAAACTTAAACAGGGGATGTTTAGATTGGATATGAGGAAGAAATTCTTTACTGTGAGGGTGGTGAGGCACTGGAATGGGTTTCCCAGGGAAGTTGTGAATGCTCCATCACTGGTGATGTTCAAGGCCAGGTTGGACAGGGCCTTGGATGGCATGGTTTAGCGTGAGGTGTCCCTGCCCATGGCAGGGGGTTGGAACTGGATGATCTTAAGGTCCTTTCCAACCCTAACTATTCTATGATTCTATGTATACATTTAAGATTTTGTGCATTGCTCTTTACAGCACAAGACTTGATCTGAAATTCTCAGGGCCTTTCCTCTAGCATGGAAATCTTACCAGTTTTCTAGGCAAGATTGTTCATTTTGAAACTCTTCTGGCTGTGATCAGAGCAGCTGAGGAAGAGCCCAATGAAAGCTGCATGAGTGAGGCTTACAGAGCTGGCCATAGTGTGAAATACAATGAAATTTGTTTCCTCAATGCAAGCAGTTAAATACACGAGGAGTTGAAGTTTGTTTTGTGGTGTAGAGTGCATTGGTCCTTTTAGAATTTCTCAAAACCTGTGAAAATAGTAGAAGTTTCATGCTTAATTTTTGGGTATCTTTTCATCCTCCCTCCTTTCTTTTAGACTAAATTGGAGATTCAGAAGGCTTTGGAGGAAGATGCTACAGTGTACGAATATGACAGTATTTATGATGAAATGCAGCAGCAGAAGAAAGAAAGTAATGCCAGAGTGTTATCTGGAAGAGATGACAAAAAGGTTGATACCTGAAAGCGTGTGTTGTCTGTCTGAGCTCTGTGTGCTTGGCGTGGCTAAAATTGAGTAACTTACAAGCTTTGTCAAATGCATTTTCCCATGGGGCATGCAAGTTTTGTGCTCAAATCCCATTAAATAAGGTAGTAATCTGCAAGAATTTTGGCGAAACTGTTAGTTCATTGAGTACTTTGTAGTCCTCATCCAGTGGTATTCCAGAGGGTGGCACACTACAAGTTTCCCATGCAGTTTATGATGTACGTACAGTGTATCTGTGTATTTCTGAAGAGAATGTTACAGTGGGATAATAGGATTAGAGGCAATGGGCCCTGTAACTATACTGCTTATGAGAATAGAGACTCTTGTTATTAAGCCAATGAACATAAATTGTCCCTCCTCACACACTGCTGGGCTTCCTGGAGGACTGTCAGGAGACAAAAGTAATTAACTTCCATTGGTGAGATGTGAGCCAGTTTCCACAGCCCAATGGCTTGTTTGAAAGCATTGCTTTCAATTATCCTGACAAGTGATACTTTCATTGTTACTTACTCTGTTTAATTTGAAAGCTTTTGTGAGGTTATGTGGGTAGAAAAGGAAGCTTCCCACTCCTTTGCAGCAGTAGAAAGGCAAGACTATTATAAGGCAGAAGACAGGGGTGAGAAATCAAAAACCACTCATGCTCAAGAGCAAAAATGATCTTAGATAGGCTGAATGTTTTGATCGAATACAGCGTGGAAGCATGGGTGTTAGTGATCTGAAAGAGTATGGCAGTTTATTTCAGATAGCTGTCAAACAGTGGAGAATACGTTAGAGTAGCTGCTGTTAGTTTTTATTCTCTTACCAACTTCCAGCTTCTCTCCATCAATCCCAGTTTGTATCTTCTCAGCCACCTTAATTACCTCTCAGCATGATCCCTTTTTTCTCTTCTGTTTTAGCCCAGATACATCCAAAATATCCTCAAAGCAGCTGAGATTAGAAAGAAGGAGCAAGAAAAGAGAATGGAAAGAAAAATACAGAAAGAGCGTGAAATGGAAGGGGGAGAGTTTGATCACAAAGAGGCTTTCGTGACCTCAGCGTATAAGAAGAAGCTGCAAGAAAGGGCTGAGGAGGAGGAAAGAGAAAGAAGAGAAGCAGCTCTCGAGGGTGAGATTCACACTGAAATACTTCCCCTTTAAAATAAGTATGGAAGTACAGCCTTGTGCATGATTTACAACATTGTCATCTGGGCCCTCTGTGAGGCTTGAGATAATTAAAAAGGTCCAGGTGGCAGATACTGAATCAGATCCTTCTTTGTTATTTTCCTTTGTATGTTACTAAAGGAACAGAGGAAACTCCTCTCTGTGTCAGTGCTGTTTGTGTTGCTGTTTTTTTTTTGAGGAAGAGTCACTTGTTGAAGGAAGTCTCTAAGCCTGGGGTACAGCGAAGCTTACAATCCTTACTTCAGGCATTTTGTAGTGTCCCATGATATAGGGTCATAAGGTAAATCAGGCTGAAATGGCTCTCAGAGGTTTATCTGTTACAGCCTCTTGCTCAAAGTTTGGTCTGCTGTAAGGTTGCTCTGAGCTTTTTCTACTCTGGACTTGAAAACCTCCAGGCTGGAGACTGCAGACTTGGTGGTGTTTACCAACTGTGAGTTGTGTCTGATAAGTATTTGTGGCATGGTAAATCCAACCTCACTTTCTTTCTCACAGCATATCTGGATGTGACCAAACAGAAGGATCTCAGTGGATTTTACAGACATCTTTTAAACCAGAGAGTGGGAGAAGAAGAGATGCCTAAATGCAGCTTCCGTGAAGCCAGGTAGGATGGCATTCTGGAAGGCTTTCCAATATAAACCAGCTTCTGGCTGTTTGTGATTCCAGACTCACTGGACCACTGTAAGAATTAGAGAGTCCTAAACATTGTAGGGTAAAGTGATTCCTTTACACAGCTGATTCATTTAATTATGTGGAAAATGTCTAATAATCATAAGTGGAATAGACTGTAAGAGGGTACCAAGCGGGACAGGAATGCCATTTAAAAAGTATCAGGAGGACATACCACTTGGTATTATTCCAGCCTATATATTCCAACCTTTATTTACTTTGGTTTGCATAGTATTTGGCAATATGCAGTAGGTTCCATATTTTGAATTCTGAGGGAGACAAAAGATAACAAGCACAAGAGGTAAATCACAGGAAATGATGTTGTGATATAAATTGCCTGAAAAGAATGTGAGTCTCTGACTTTGTACTTACTCCACATTTATGGGTTCATAAAAACTAAATTAATTGAGTGCTGGTGCTGCGGTAAAAGGAAATTAACCAAATATACAGGAAAACCAGTGGGAGTGCTTTAAGATCTTAATATATGTACATTCCAAAGCAAAGTGATGAGGCTGAGATACTTACGTAGCTGAGATGGTGAAATTCTGCCCTGTGGAATGGTGAAGGAGATATGTTTCTTATGTGCAACAACTGATAATGTGAAACAGTTGAGGTTAAAGCTCTCTTGAGATAGGCCTTAAACCTGGATGTCACAAGTTAAACGCTTGCCATCTCAAAGAAAATGCAGCACACATCAGATACTCAGTCTAACTAGATGGTGTGCTGATTCATAAGAGTTTACCACAGACTGTTATTGGAGCTGTATGATTATAGAGAAGAGACACATGGCTTTTGTGAGTGACCGTGTGTTTCCTTATCAGTCAGCAAAGAGTGACAAAGCACAACCTTTCTGTCTACTGCCCAGATTGGTCCTCTGTGGATCGGCCTTTTGTGTTTAAGAATATATGGGCTCTGAAAGGATAGCAATTTCTACCTAGCCTCAAGGGCGAGGTCTTCAGAAATACTGGATTATAAAAGATCTACTACTAATGGAAGCTGCTTCTTACCTCTGTCAGCAAAACATACAACAACACAACATACAGCCTCTGCTTCCCTGGATAATTATTTGAGGTGGAAAGAAATAAGCACATAGGAAAAAGTGTGTAGCTTGCCACAAAGCTCACATATGAATACGAATCTGTCTCTTTGCGTAGATGGAGGCTAAAGATACTTAAGCATAGTCATTCTTGTAGATAAATTAATCAGCTCACATTCACCAATGAGCCAGATACAGCTGCGTAACAGAAATCCGTTGCGATGGCTTTCTGGAACCTGGGCCACAGGTAGATTTGCTTTCTTAGACTTTTCAGCAGCATCTTTTGCTTAAGCCCTGACCAGAAGTCAGTTTGTGGAAGGGGCTGAGATTTCAGGCTGTGTAATGTTGTTTTTTTCTATTTTAACATAAAAAAAATGTAGGATAAAGGAAGAAAAACCTGACAGTTGTTATGACGAATCCAACCAAAGGAACAAAGGCCCATATGAAAAACAAAGACCGAAGCCCTCTGCTAAGAAAGAGAATAATCCAGATGCTGATACTGACTTAGAAACTGATAGTAGTGATGATGATAAGAGGCATAAAAATAGTAAAGTAGATTTGAAAAAGAAGAAAAAGAGGGAGAGCTCTGTGAGCAGTGAAGAGGAGGTTAAACATCACAAGAGCCAGAGACATTCCAGGTCACCAAGTGCATCCAGTGTTGAGGAAGAGCCATGCTCAAAAGCCCAAACAAATCATCTTACAAGGAGAGGAGAGAGCAGACCAAGTAGAAGGGGAAATGATGAACAATGCAGGGAAAAAGATCATGAGAGAAGTAGGACCTATGAAAAGGATCACCAGAGGGATAAGGATGAGCGACATAGGTACGGGGATCATGCTAATAAGGATAACTACAGGAGAAGGGAAGAGCAGGGTGATAAACAAAGAGGGAAGGAAAGAAGAGAGAGGGAGGGACACAGCAGAGAATGGAGGAAGGGAAAGGAGAGAGATGAGAAGGACTCAGAAAAGGAACGAGAAAAAGAAAGAACAAGAAATGGTAAAGATAGATATAATGACAGAGAGAAGGAGAGAGGAGAGAAATATAGAGAAAAGGAAGATCATGTGAAGGACAGGAAAGAGAAATATGGTAATGATGAAAAGAAATACAGAGAGAGGAGGGGAAGTAGTCCTACATCTTTAGAAAAAGATGGAGAGGCTGATCAGGAGAAAGAGAGAAAGGGAAGAGAGAGGGAGATGGAAGAGAAGGGAAGATCCAGCTCTGAAACTTCATCTGAGCAGAAACGTAAAGCTGGAGAAGAAGGGGATAAAGAGGAGAAAGAACAAGCACAGAAACCAGCTGAGAGCATGAGCAAATTTGCCAAACGGAGCAATGAGGAGACAGTCATGTCAGCGAGGGACCGGTACTTGGCGAGGCAGATGGCACGTGTCAGTGCCAAATCCTACATTGAGAAGGAAGAAGATTAACATCCCTGTGGTGGACAAAAACAGTCTGTCAAACAGAAGGAAAAGTCACTGCTGCATGGACTCCTGTACAGAGGTAAAAGTGTGTCCTAGTTATTTATTCCTGGCTTTCATCTAAGAAACTGTGTGTGCTGAAATAGAGGAACAACTCTTGAAATGGGTTCATGGATCACTTGAAAAACAGCCTTAGTGTCTTTATACAATTGAAATATTAAACTGGGCTGACTCCATCCACCCTGGCCTTCAGCACCCAACCCATAAGATTCTGGGCACTTGAAGATTCTGGGCCAGACTTAGGAGTGTTAAAAAACATGGCAGCTCTGAGCTGAAGCAGTGAGCTCTGCTGAGAGAAGGGTGTTCTGAGCCCTTGGCCGGAGGCATTATTGCCAACTGATGCTCTCAAAAGTGAGCAACAGACCTGTAAAAGTGAAGAAAAAGGCAAGAAAACCAGCCTGAATAATAATCTAGGAAATTTCTGTATGTAGTATGGTGTTTTGTAAGCTAGATGCATATTGATATATGAATTTTGTATTTATACGTGGGCTTTGGTCTTGGGGACCTGATGTACAGAAACAAATAAAGTGTAAGATACATACTGGATCTAATGTGTGGGTCTTCTTAATGCTTGTGTTATTTTACTGCATCTTTGTGTGTGAAATAAGGTATATGAGTCTTGTTCTTGTATATGAGTCTTGTTCTTGTATGTGAGTTTATGTATTACAGTTGTATCTGCTTGTTTCTACTGGAAGTAGTATTTTAGATTTGTCAACCTGTTCAAAGGTTCATAATGAAGAATAAAGTTATCTCCATTCTCTAGCTTGGTAAGTGGGATATCTGACAGTGGTCGTAGGTTTTAGAATGCATTTTTAACACTTTTGACAGTAGTTTCTGTTACTTTATTGCTTTCATGCTACAGTAAAGTGCACTAATATTAAACAAGGTTTTAAGATTGGTGTTTCTGTAATGTTGTTCAGCCTTAGTAATGAGACAAAATGTGAGTGAAGTTAAATGCCAAGCCTGCCAGTTTACAAAGCCTTGAACTGAGTTTTATATGTAAGCTCATCAAGTAGCTGAGCACTTACTCCAAGTGTGGATCAGTTCAGTTTTGCTGTTCTGTCTGAACAAATGTAATTTGCTTTTGTTTCTTCTGTTGGAATAGAGTGAAAGAACTGAAGGAAATCCTCTGCTTTTTGGCAAAGAGGCCTTGTTGGGGTAGTAAACTGGGCTGGATATTCTGCTGCTGCTTGGAATTGAGTTGTATCTTTGTTCTTTTCTCCCATAAGAGAGGCACAAGAGAAATCTGCAGATGGATTATGAATATTAAATTTATTACAATAACAGTTTACAGTACAAGGCACATACTGATGACTTACAATCAGCTTGCAACACTTGTAACTAAACAGCCGCATAAATTAATACAGGTGCATCGTGTACAAGTTGGAGGGAATACTTAGTTCTGTATAACTAAAACTCCAGTTTAATACTCTGCTTAAAAGGTAAATATGGTCCTAATTTAATGATTTCATAAGTTCCTTCTCACTGCTCAGAATAAGGAGTAGGATGTTCTCATGTGATAGGTAAGTGAAGGGGAGCTGAAGAGAAGGAATTGGGTGGTTTGCCTCAAAACACTTCTAAGTGCTGCCCACTTGGTATCAACCTGCCAACTAGTTTTGTACAAAACCAATGTTTAACATATGGCTATCTGTTGAGCTACCTGATAAATACTGGTTCCTGTAAATGTGTTCAGCTGGATATGTAAAAGGAAGGTAGAAAAGTCAATTGTAAAAATAAATGAAATCTATTTCTCAATACGTCAACCACTGAGCTGAATAGATACTGACAAATGAATTTGTCATCAAGATAATTCATCAGAAGATACAGAAAACTTCACACCAGTGTGCCATGTAACAAAAAATAAAGGGGACTAAGCTGCCTTGCAAGTTCAGCTTTTACAGAATAAAAACATGGACGCATTTTATCTTTGTATTATTCAGGAAAAGATGAGCATTTTAAATCCACTTCTGGAGGACTTCCTTGCTGCATTCCCATGAACACCTCAGGCTGGATTATTCTAGTGAAAAGAGAGCAAAGATCTAACATCACCAGTGATCTTCTGGACTATCTGTTCCTAAAACTATTTCTCCTGTGACTTTGTGTGTCTACATTGCTTTTTATGTCTCCAAATGATTTAAAACTCTTTCGCCCTCTCTCAGTACATCTGTACTCAGAGTGCTGTAGTCTAATTTCTCAACTGAGAGACCTTGCCCTGTTTTACACTGACTGTTGCAGGGCTGTGTTATCATCAGGGCTTCTTGGCTGACTTTCAGTCCACTAGAAAACAGTGGCATTTTTTAGGAGGATGCTAAAACCACCCAGAGAGACAATGGTTGTTGTGTATTAGTGTCTTGAGTACAAATTAAAGATGCGTCTTTTGCCGTTTCAAATGCTGTTGAAAAGGAATAGCATCTATAGTGTTGCACATGAAATAGGGATTTCTGCAATTGTTACTTTGCAAATTACTCCACTAGAAATAATGTTCCCAGTTTCAGTTTGCTTGCAAGGGCTGAAAGAGAAACTTTGGCTTTGAAACAGATAATGCTTCTATTTAATTAAACTGTTTCTGTCCCCGCCTTCACCCTTCCTCCTAGAAGGCTGCAAAATGTCTGTGTAAAGAGGCGTTTGCACGTGGGTATACGAAAATGAGCAAACATTGGAAGTTTAAGTTTGCAGCTGGTTTGAGGATGTGTGAGGGGTTTGTTTTGTTAAAGGAGCCTAGCATGAGACAGCATCAAATTGGCAAAAAATACTCCATCTGGAAGATTTACCTATTTAAATACTCACCCATTTAGGAGAAAACTCACTTATCGGTAGCTGACCACCAGTCTGAAGAGTGAAGGAGCTGGGTAGGGTTTTCTCCTTTATTTCCCACACTTAGATGCTGGACGCATACCTCCACATGTACCTCAGACATCTTACATTTACATCTGTTATGTGGGGTTGGTTTTAAATTATAACAGAAAAATTATTTAGAAACAAACAAGCAAAAAAAAAAAAGTAATTTTCCTGATTGGTAACTTAATAACTAAATGGAATTCTAATATTAAAATAATTCCCAAACTCTTCCTTTTGTCCTTAAAATGAAGTCAGTTTTCGAAATGGCTTTCAAATATACTTGAGGGATAAGCTACAAAACTATTTCCTGTAACTGCACAGTAAGACACATCTATTGTTTTTCTGTTGGCAGTGGAATAACATGCTCCCTTCTTAAAAATAGTTCAGGTGCCTTTTGTTTATAGTCCCAAAAGAACAGTCCTTGTCTCTTGAAGTTACTTAGTCCCTCATTGGAAGTTATGCTGAGACCTAAAGTTAAGTAAACTCAAGTCAGCAGCTGAAGTGTGGGAGCTTCCTCTGGGAGGTGTCTGCACACCTGAGACAAACCTTGGTGGAAGCTGATGAAAATGTTTCAGAAGACAAAGACTCCATCACTGCTTTCTTCTTACGTGGCGAGTTCTTTATGCCAATGTAACTCTACAACAAGTTTCTTAATACCTGCGGCTATGAATGTGTATAGAACCTTAGTTCTTACCTAAGTAGGCCATGAGATACCAAAGAGAATGTTATCCTCTATTTTGTTGTACTTGTTATAATCTCAGTGGTAGAGTGAAAATAGAATGCAAGTTTTTAGATAAATGATGCTTACTTGGGTTTACCTAAACTCTGATGTACCTGCAGCAGAAGTATTGTCCTCCAGCTGACTTGGCAGTTGCAGTTAGCCTGGAGGACAGTTACATCTGGCATGTGTGCATCTGCTATAGAGAAGTTTGTATGTGCATGGAAGTTAATTTGTGTATTACTGCCTCAAAATGTAATAGAAATAGTTCTGATGAGAATCAATCCTGCTGAACTCTACCCAGCTTCTTGTTAAAAAGAAATTCCCCTCCTTTTCTTTTTGAGGGTGAAACCCAAATGTGTTCACATTAGAACATGAGCTAATAAATCTTCAAAGTAGGTTTGTGTAGTTTGTTAAATGTACTGTAGTTGGGTAGCCAACAGGAGTATTCTAAACTCTAGTTCTGTATGAGGAAGGAATAGAAAGAGCCACAGGCTCCAGCAAATTGTAGATGTGAAACTAAATTAAAAGAAACAAAGCAAACTAAAAACACAAAAGAAAACTCAAAAAGAAGCAAAGCAGGGAGGCAGATCTTTAAGATGATGCTTTTTGGCATTGGAACTCAAAAATGTTCTCTGTTGGTTCTGTAGTTTCTTTGGGTGTGTTAGGGTATGAAGTAACCCATGATGAGGTTTTGTGGCTTGATTGGGTCTAAAGGAAAGTGAAGCCTACAACATTACAAAGAATGCTTTTGTAGTACTTACTACACAAGGAAGAACAGACACTGGTAATGAAAAGGAGGATAATGCCACCAAATGTGTGTGCTAATGTACTCAGAGCTGTATATAGTGCTGCTCAGAATCCTCGGTTTTGTCTTCCTCTCTCTACTCCACTACAAACCTACAGGTATACTACTTTTTTTGCCTAGTTTATAAAACCCTGTGTTACTTGAGTCATACATTTATGGCTATCAGAAATATCTTTGTATTTTTCAATGTAGTTTAAGCAGTTAGAACCTTAAAAGCAAATACGACATTGCCCAGTACAAACGATCACATTGAGGAAGATACAGGAGCACTGCCACAGACTTGGGATTCTACACCTAATCCTACCCGCTGATACTTGTCCTTTCGTGGCTTACTCAGCCACGCACACTTTCTGACAGCCCCAGAGCATGGAGTAGTGGTATTCTCATGCGCACAGCCAGCCTTGTGTTCCCAGTATGAGTTGGTTCTCTGTCAGTTCAGGCTGGTTAGAAGTGCACCGGAGATTTCATTTAATTGCTTGTATATATGTGCTGGAGGCACCGTGTTTCCAGATGTCCATTGTCAGTGATGCCACCTCCATGGAAAACTTCAATTTCTTGTCTTATCTGGAAACTAAATTCTTTGGGGGGAGGGGGGAGAATGGATGGGGAAGGTCACATTTTGTGCTCCCCCCATGTTAGCTTATACTGCATTCATGCGGATGTCTCCAAAAGGAATTTCTGTAGCTGTTTCTGGAGTAATGCTTTTCAGAATACGCTGTTGGAGAGAAATCAGTATCAGAAATCAATTGATTTTAGAGGTAATACATAACATGACAGCCATTTGGAAAGACATTTACAATAAGATGAATTTAGTTTGAGTTACATCTCATGAACTACAACACAAGGATGTTTCAGGCTTCTTTCATCTCAGCACTATGAAGATATAAGGTGCTACAGAAGCACATAATATTATTTTTAATTGTAACATATAATTTGAACCAGTATTTGACAGATGATGTATTAATGCTTTAGGACTTTGCAGTTCACTTGGATACCCTGAGGCAACTGAACATACTGCTTCTGAACTGCTAATTACATAAATGTAAATCCCAAAAATGCTGTCACAGACTTGTGACAGAGCATCATCGTTACCTCCTTAAATGTTCCTGGTGTGATGACCAACCGATAGACCATGTAGATTGGAATGAAGATGACAGAAGAGGTTCCTATGCAATAACCCACTACTGTGGTCCAGTAGGGATAGTTATAATCAAACAGCCGTAGCTCAGGAGGGTTGGACAGGAAGCTGCAAGTGACAAACTGAGAAAGGAAAAAGGAAAGTATGATTGTACTGTCCAGTATTTTGATTAGCAGATGCTTACTTTAGCGAATTCCATGTCCCAGCATAGCATTGAACTAAAAAACACGAGTAGGATTAAAAGGTTGACACTGAAAAAAATCCTAAATGACATTAGTATGGAATTAAAAAAACCAGTCAAACAACCAGAAACCCAAAACTAAAGAACCCCCCAAACCACTTCTGGAGATCCAGGCTTTCCTTCAGGAAGTTTAAAGGAGCTCAAGTGCTTTAGGGTATAGCCCAACCAGGCAGTGAAAGAGCCAGGTGAAAAGGCATACATGAGTTCTTATTCCATAAATACACATGGGTGTGTTTGTTGCCTGAGAAGCATTAGAGACACAATTCAGGACCGCACTTGTACATTTAAAGGAAAAAAAAAGATGTTAAGTGGACAGAATCAGATTGATTGATACCGGTGCGCAGAATTTCATCCAGTTACCCTTCTATTGAGCCCTATAACTTGATTCCAGCAAAGGATCTCTTCCAGAAAGGTCTCATCTTAATTTTAAGCCACCAGAAATGGGACGTGTAGAGTTGCCAATTGCTGCTTGTCCTACGTTTAATTATGATCAGTGTCAATTCTGTTTAGTCTGAATTTAACTCACAGCCACTGTGGTGGTGCTTTATGCTGTTCTTTATTGGGTTGTAGGCCCTTTGAATACTCTTTCAAATACTGTTAAGAGTACTTACCTGTGGTAATCACATCAGCTGTCAGTATTCTCTTTGATAAGCTATACAGATTCTATTTTTTTTCACTGTTAATTATTTCTACACAGTTTGTCTTTTCTGTGATATTTTTCCAGAGCATTTCAGTTCTTCAGTAGCTTTTACAAATGTTGATACTAGTTTGGATACAGCATTCTGGCATCAGCTCGATTGATGCTGTTAGATCACTTTCCAGTGCATAGCCTTCATGAATGAAAACTGTCCAGTGAAACAACAAATACTTTTAGTTGAATATCACAGGAATGATATTTGTGACTAGCACTGGGAGGACATCTGATTCTGTTTTATCATCAGAATATCAGGATTAACAGCAAAATTTCCAGTACAGAAATAATGTGCTGCCTTCTGGGCTTCCCTTAGTTTAGTTTAGTTTCCACGGAGAATCCAAATGGCTCTGCCTTGTAACTGCATCACCAGAGCCATGTTCCTCCCTGTTTGTTTTACTGCCTTAGGATCACAAAGAGGACAGTAATATAAAAATTCTTTGTGGTGTTACCCTCATTTCTTCCTTTTCTTCCCTTCTTTTTCTAGGGGTAATAAAATGATAATCTGTTAATGATGCATTGATCATTACAAGTGTTTGGAATCCACTCTGTAGGTCTTACACCTACATTCTGTGCTTCATAAACTCCAGTTTGACCTCCTCTGCTCCTGCTAAGGCTAGTGACAATAAAAGAGAGCGTGAACTAATTTTGGATCAGGAAATGAACACTTTATGTTAAAATGTTATCAATAATCCTGCCAAGTCAAACACTGGGACAGCGCTTCCAACTCAAAATTACAGATTTATACAGGTTGTAATTATCTGCTGTAAATTCTAAGTGGAATATTCCAGTGTTGTCAGTCATCGGGTGCTGAGACAGTATATTTACTTATCTTGGCTTTCCTCCCCAGGCAGTATATTTTATCATCATCTTTTATTGCCTCATTTTGCTGAGGTAAACATAAAGCAACAAACCAGAGTAACTTTGTTCAGCAGAGGGGTGGAGAACCCAGTCTTACTAACAAAAATCCTTAAAGTAGTGATTTAGTAATCAAGACCTTGTATTGGATTTTTCACTCCTTGAGCCTTTTTGATTTAACAAAAAGTGTTACTAAAGACCTTCACCAGAAGATTCTGTAATTAAGCTTTTAGAAGTCTAAGGAGCAGCATTGCTCAGTGGTAATTTTCTGGGGCTGGAAAGAAAAAGCCATAAAGAAAACTCACCAGAAGGAAGATGGGACTAATTGCTACCCAGCAAACTCGCCAGTACCAGCCTGGGGCAGAGCCTAGCATTTCTTTCACATCATTGCAAAACTGGGTGATGCCTGTGGAGACAAGTGGGAGGAGAGTGGTAACAACAGATGTAAGTCTTTTGCGAGTAGATGCACAACATTTTGTATACACAAGTAAATCCAGAATCCATCATGGAAGACTGTTTTGTTTTTATAAGTCTTAATTATATTAAATCCTTAATTCTGCATTACCGCTCTTGTTGCTTTTAGATGTCTGTGTACTCATGCAGAGAACAGTTAATTCTCATGGATTTAGTAATCAATGAGTTTGTAAACTTTTTCTGGAGACACCGGTGATCTTTGCTGAACAGAGGAAATACCGGGCTGCAGCAGCTCAGCAGGCTGGGTTAGCAGTGTGTGTCAGCATGGCGATAGACGTACCATAGAACCAGGACACAGCAACCGCTTCCAGAAACACAACGGTTAGGACAGCCGGACCCGTGGCGTATTCCTCAAACAGCTTTACCACATATGCACCTCCCTGGAAAGGAGACCACAGCATCAGTGAACCGAAGATCCAGTGACGGGAATCTGCTCATACTGCTGTTTATTATTGCCTTCATCTGGAGCAGAGCATTCCCAGATGGGTCACTCAGTTCTGTCACTGCATGGCTGTTCCTGCCAGTGAAATCCCTGAGCATGCTGCTGGTCTGCTCCCTCCCTATGAACCAGCGGGGCTGCCACTCAGATGATCTAAAGCTGAATCCGCTGGCAGTTCTGGCTGGATTTTAAGGAACAAATGGGGTTTGATGGGATGGCTTTTTGCATGCCTTCTCTGGTGGCCTCTTCTTTCACCAACATGAGTCACAGTTACCAAACAGGAAATAAATATGGTGTTACTTTGCTTTCTTTGGGATCTAGAATCATGAAAGAGAAGAGCATTGTGTCTTGGAGAGGAGCTAAGTCTATTTGCAGTAAATGCCTTAAATGAGAAGGAAGTTGCACATAAAAGAGCAAGTGGAGTGAAACTGTGACACAAAAGCCAAGTATTTTTACTTCTTCTTATGATCATTGAACTCATTACTTAGAATTGTGTTTCTTGTTAAAATAGCTCCACAGGGACTATTTGGTGTGACTGATCCTGATTTCTGGCCTGATTTGATGAGGAAGATCCAGGAAATCAGTGCTAGAAATTTTTGGAGAACAGCAACAGTCGATCACAGCATTTTCTTGCAGGTGTATGTTCAATTAAAAAAACCCCAAAAAATCATTTCAAACGTTGCAAAAGTTAAAATAACAAATTCATATTATTTTTAAACGTGGGGCTTCAGAGAACAAGAAGTAAGCCACAGAGAGAATGTGGAATGTTGCGTGTTCCTGGAGCAGCTGGAGCCGCAGCTGCGTCAGTTCTGATGCAGAGCACATCAGAGTTGTGTCGAATTGCAAAAGGATCACTTTGCAGCACATTTCCTACTGAGATTTACTGTTCACATTTCACTCCGCATACAGATTTCTAATGCGTAAAGAAAACAGGCTGGAGATTTAATCTGATTCCTTGAAACTCTCTTCAAAGATGTCATTAGCAGGAACCTGCCAGTGAGGAAAACTGAGGAGTGGGTGAAATACTTACAAATGTCAGGGTTGCTAATGACCCCAGGAAGCAAATGATGATCAGACCAAGGACAAACAGTTCCCTGCGCTTGCTCCAGACATGTGGGAATTCATCCAGGACTCCAGTAATCACTCCCTCTAGTCCTGCAAACTGAAAAGCACGGCAAAGTCATTGGAAAATAGAGGGCAGTGTTACCTGCCTTGAAATGTGTTTCAATGCTTAAAGGAGCTTTAAAGCACTGGAGCAGTGGTGCTTTGTTCTGCCTGTAGAGTTCTGTGACTGCTGTATAGACAGGCTTCAGAACTTTTAAACTCTTGAAGGTGAGGATTTAGTCTTCAGGTATCTGTAGGACATGCCTACCATCCAGAGGAAGTACTGTATTACCAGGAATAGGATGCCAATAAGTCATAGGTGGCTCAGTAGAACCAAGAGTATGAAATCGGCTGAGTTCAGCCTTGCTGGAAGGAGTTACTCATTTCCACAGCATGACACTGACAAGTCATTCAATTTTATTTAAACCTATTTAGGTAATAGCTGCTCTCTTACGGAAGAACATGGAGATGCCAATCCTGCTTTAAACCCTTTAGTGGCAGTGCAGTATTCTGTTTCTTCTGATGCTGGTGGGGATGATGCCATACACCAGCTACCCTGAGAGGTTCACTGCCTTGCACTGCTGTGTACTCACCGTGCTGTCTAATCCCAGCGTGAGCAACATCAGGAAGAAGATGATGGCAAAGAAGGTGGAGGCAGGCATGTTTGCAATGGCCTCAGCATACGTGATGAAGAGGAGGCTGGGTCCTGATATTAGAACAAGGATAACTGTTAGCACACTACTGCTGCAAGGAGGCTGTTCTCAACCTAGAAGGCTATATTCTGTCTTAGAAGCACTTTGAGAGATGTGTATATAAACATAACCTACCAGTATCTTTGGCAACCTCTGATACATCTTCATTCCTCATCTCAGCCATGTATCCCAGCACAGTGAAAATGACAAATCCAGACACAAAACTAGTCACACAGTTCACGGTGCTGGTAACCAGAGCATCTCTGCAACAGAAGACCTAACTCATGTCAGGGGGTCGGCATCTGCTAGAAAGAGTGGTTTACTACAGATGGGGTGAGTTAATGTTCTGGATGGAGTTCTAGAAAAACTAGGGGAATACAGGGAAAAAATCAAGCAGCAGATTTAAAGGAAGAAAAATAAACCCCAAACCCCAACTCCAAACAGATGCTGTAACATCAGCCTGACACTGGATTGAATGCTGGATGTACACTGGTGTTTTAGGAAAATAAGATTTACTATAGGAATATCAGAGAATTGAAAACTTTATTCTATACAAGTTACCCAATTTTATTCTACGTGAGTTATAAACAGTGCCTTTCACCAGCACTGGGTTTCTTTTTCTTAAGCAGCTGCAGTTACATTTTTAAATTCAATTTTACTTATAGAATCAGGTAGAACTCACTGGTAGCAGTTGTTGTGGAATTTGTTGTAGCTGGCGTAAGCCAATAGGACCCCAAAACCTGGACCAAGGGAGAAAAAAATCTGAGCTGCTGCATCCACCCAAACCTGAAAAATAGTGAAGATGAAGGAAAAAAATGACATAAACCAGAGTGAATGAGTTTGGCATATTCAGTATATCACTTAGCCCTACAAAACTGTGTCTCACAAGTCTGCCTGTATTCCTACTCCTCATGTAACACACATTTTGGTAAGAGAGCATGTTGGAACACAAATATTTACCATAGATCTGTGAGAATTGTAAATATCCACTGTAATTTTAGTGCCTGTTCAGTGCTTATTGTGTCTCTACACTGTCTTGAGTACTCACTGGCAGTTTCACTCCTGACAGCATCTGAGATGAATTCACAGTGACTTGCCTGCAACCAGTTTAACATGAGAACTTCCTATCCATGAGTTTGCAGTAGGCTTGGCCCATCTTCCTCCAAACTCTCTGCTCTCTGTGTCCCCTCCAGGCTAACTAGTAGATCGTCACTGCCCCGACTTTCCCTAGATATATGGAAATGCACTTGACAGTGTGGATGCAGTTCTAGTCCTCAGGACTCAGTGCAGCTTTGTTGTAGCCATGACAGATGCAAGTGTGATGCTCGTGTTATGAAATGCCTGTTGTACTTGAAAAGTGGCCACAGCCTTAATGAGTAGTGTTCCTGAAGTACAGTATCAGTCCTCTTTCCAAAGGTGAAAGTTCTCATTCATTTATCCTCTTTTGATTGAACCATGGAGTTCATTACATCTCATTTCTAATATTCTCTTCCATCGTGTGAGGCCATCCTGTATCACCCCCAGACAGAGCTCTGTCACCGTCCAGCACACAGATTGTGATCTGCTGTCCTCACTTCAGATACAGCCAATACAATATCAATGCCCTTTATTGCTTTTTCTGAAGATGTGGTCCCTTATTGGAGATGCTGCTTTATCAGAGACTGGTGTCTTTTCATTTCCTTTTCATTCACAGCTCTCTCTATCAGCTGGGCAGCAGCAGACTTGCAAACATTAGAAGTTTTAATCTTTATATTTGTAGTATTTATTGCTTTGTTTTTTTCCATCGCCCTCCTCACCAGACACTTTCATAGGCAGTGAAGTAAGTGTAGCCTAAAGCCTGATGGACCACTTGTCATCCACAGAGTTCAAAGCTGAGTCAGATATTGGAATGCCTGGGGTTTGTTGGTTACCGCAGTCTTGTCCTCAATCCTTTCTTTTTGAATCTTGGTAGGTCTATGCAGGCCTAACTGATTTATTCCTCCTCTACATGCACTTAAATGCATTATGGTCATATTTTAGTTGGTGGCTACAGAGAGTCTCCTTGGGCTTATCTGCCAGATCTTGTCTTGCAGGTTGGGAGTTACAACTCTGGTAACCAGCACTGTTTACTGTATAAATACAGGCAACTGTGGACACTTGGGCTGTGGAAAAGCCTGCCCAACTGTGTAATGAACCCATCACAGCCAAAAATCCTGCAGCTAGACCTGTTGTTAGGGCTTAGGAAACTTACTTTGCTCAGTGTGGCTGTCAAAGGTGAAGAGATTTATTGCAGTGTAGCAGCAATCACAGCTTCTTGTTCAGTGTCACCATTTTCCTGGTGGGAAATTGTTTGGTGGCTTGTTTTCCATCTAATCACATCACTGTGTTCAACCCCTGTCTGGGAGCTCTGCTCTTTGTTCAAGCTGAATTTATGGTGGATGCTAATCTTAAAAAACTCTTTATAGAAAGAATAGCATGACTTTAAACAAGAGCATGAAGCCAGGCTTGTAAGTCTGCACCAAGACATCTGTTTAATCACGCTCTGTGCTGAAAAGAGACATTGAAGTGTATACATGCTGATGGCAAACAGCAAATCTCTACCCTTTTGTAATGGTTTTTTACCTCAGTGGCCAGGAGTTTCTGCCAGTCAGGTTTCAAGTAATAGAGGACACCTCTCCAAGCCCCAGGCAATGTTGCACCTCTCACAAGCAGGATAAAGAGTATGATGTAAGGGAATGTGGCAGTCACCCACACCACCTGTGAGGGGAAACAGGAGCACAGTGTTTGCCAGGGGTAGAAAGTTAGCAGTGATAATAAGAATGAGTTACTATAGCTCTTAGCATTTAAAACATCCTCATGCGAGCTACGCAGAGGGTCTGTGAGCAGGCAGCTTGCACATCTATACCCACGCTTTCCCTTGGCAGAGTAGTTCTGGTCCAGAGAACAGTGGTGTAATTTAGTGTTGTTACACATTACTTGAATATCAGTAGCAGTCACTCCACACTAAGTGCTTTCTGAATCCATAAGCCTATAATCCCTGTCATGAAGACAATCAGATCATTCTGTCAAGTTACTTGGCTCATTTAGAACTGCTGCTAGACTGTACTGTACCACGTTGATTTGTCTTGCTTTCACATTCACCTTGCCAGATGTTTTGACCCCTTTCCAGATGCTGAAGTATACAATGGTGAAGATTAGCAACAAACAGAGGGTCAGTTGCCAGCTGATGCCTCCCAGGTCATCCAGCCCATCGGACCTGTGCACCTGTAGAACTTGGCGTCTGAAAGAGGAAAGGAAAACACAAGTATAGATATTTTTTAACAGAAGCTGATATTAAGTCCTGTACTGTGGTCTGAGCATTACAGGTAGCCCAGAGGCCTTGAGAAGTAGCCTTCAGTCATGTCTTTTTATCTTAATTAGTTAATGGTGCAACAGTGATGATAAGTAATGACAGTGGTTTGGAACTCTTTATCTAAAATAGAGAGTACCCTCCCATACACCCTAAGCTTACATACACCTATAAGTAAGTATTCAGGGATCTGAATACTTCAGAAGAGGCTCCCATTAATAAGGAGCCCTTCTCCCCCTCCAAAGCAAAGCTTGCTACACATTCCACCAGTCTGTCTGATATCACCATCCTCACTTACATGCACTTACGTATAAAATTCTTCTGCAGGAGAGATGGAGTGTGGGGACCAACTGACATTGTCCTTGCTGAAGTAGTTTGTGCAGTTGCCTGTGTTCCAGGCGTTTGTGCAGCTAGTCCATGGCAGCTCCGTTGTGAAGGAGGAGATGAGGTAGTAAAAGGCCCAAGCCATAATGGTGTTGTAATAGGAAGCTACATAAAGATCTATCACACAGATGGCAAAGCCAATTCCTAGTGAGGCAGGAAATAATTATGTGAAGTAAGTGCAAGTTTTAGGCCAAAAAGAAAGGAATTTGTTAACACATCAACTACAATTAGTAACTAAGGCAGCTCTCAGGAGTACACATACCCTCTCAAGTATTTACAACACTGGAATTTCTTGTGGCTTCAGGAACATTCAGGCTCTGGTTCCAAAAAAGCATCCTTAATCAAGACAGAACATGCTTATATTGGTTTTTTTCCCCATCTGATACTAAATTCCTGGAATTTAGAAATAGGCATCTTGCACTCTCAGTAAATAAAAGAGACAAGACCAGAGCTACGAGCCTGGGAGCAAGAGTAAATGAGCATATGGAACAGGTCCATTTACTCAAGGAGACTCTATGGTAGGACAGCAATTGGCAGACCAGGCTGAAGATAGGGAATCATTTATTTGTAACAGAAATAGTAGATCTGTATTCTTTCCTGGTTTGAACTTTGCCTTGGATTCAGGAATGTTGCACTTGATGAATTACATTTTCTGTTTGTTATTGAATATTTCCAGGCTTGGGTCAGGGAACAAGGACCCAATGGTTATCTAATCAGTTAGAGTTGCACGTCATACATATATATGAGAGCGCACGTGTCTGCAAGTGCACATAAAGCTTTATGAAAGCTTTCTTTGTAAAGCCAAATTCTGGTGTGGAACAACCCTTACTTTGCTTTAGGAGATCTTAATATTTCTTTAAGATATTGCACCTTTATAGGAAACTCTTCCAGTTATTCTGGAAGTCCCCAGTATTTTCCCATTCCCTTTCTTTACCTTTGAATATAGGACATATTTTTTTCCAAATTGAAATACACCCATTCCTGTGGTACTGTCCTAGTGCTAGTTCCATATAGAAGAGAGGAATCCCTCCAAAGATGGCCATAATTGTGTAAGGAATGAGGAATGCCCCTGCAGGAAAGAAAGCAGATTATTGTAACTCTTCATAGGACTTCTCTTCCAACAGTACCAGCACTCCATACACAAGAGTTCCTTTTATCCCACAGGGAAGATGCTTATTCCTCCCTAGCCACTGTGCCACACTGAATTACCATGGGATTTTTCGTAAGAGTAACTACTTTGTAGTGTGAATAACAAGCAACATTCAGGCCAAATGTCTCACAGTTCTATACCAAGTATACATAGGATTCACCAAAACTGCACTGGCTACAATGGACTACAACTGTGAGAGAGATGGGCTACAGGTGAAATAATTTCTTCAGTAAAATGCCTTTGTTACATCAGGGAGACAAAAGTCCCTTCCAAGATCTCCTTGATTAGATTTATAATTTGGCTGATATATCAGTGAGTCCAAGGCTTTGCATTCCTCATGAGCTGGTTTTGACATGTTGGTTTATCTGATTCTAAAATACTCCTTGGGACAGGGATTGAGTCTGTTCTCTTGGAACATGGTTCTGTGTCTAACTGGCTCTTGGCTTCTATTTGTACTGACATTTTAGATCTTGCTAAATAGTTTTCTCCCATGTTAATATCTAGCTACTCTATCCCAGTATTTAGGTTTTCCAATATGCTTGCAAAGTAATTTTTCCTTTGTCGTTTGTTATGCATGATACTAAAATAAGCCACTAACCCATCCATTTATAAGCAAGAAGTTCAGCATTAAGGAGCAGGACACAGAAGTAGTCACTGACCTCCTCCGTTCTGGTAGCATATATAAGGAAATCTCCACACATTCCCCAGATCCACTGCATAGCCAATGACAGAGAGTAGGAAGTCAATTTTTTTACTCCAGGTCTCTCTGTCTTCCAGTTCCATCAGCTGCTGCTGGCCTTCTGCTCCACAGGTGGTGGATGTGGTGGTTGTAGTGGTGGTGGTGGCTGCTGGGGCAGTGCACTGGGCATCCTCCACCTCTCCCATGCCGTTGCAGGGAGCAGAGCTCTGCCCCCCTGAATAACCATTTGAGATCTGAGCTGCCTGCCCCTTATCTCCCTGGCTGGGATGGACTTTGTTGCCATCCTCCACCAGCCGCAGGGCAGATTTAGGGTTCCTGACCAGAAGTCCATTCTCTTTACAGTCTTCTCCTTTGTTACAGTCTGAGGCATCTTTCTTGCAAGTCAGTGGCTCAGTCTCTTTGCCTGTTGCCTTTTTTTCCATTTTCACCAGGATTTGTTCCAATCACTTGCACACAGACAGCAGCAGAGCCCCCTTGTGGCTTGTCTTCCCACACTTATTCCCAGCGTATTCCCAGCACTTTCAGAACTCCTCTTCCATATTTAAATCCATCACATTGAAGGCACAAACACCATCTAAGAAATGAAAATAGTTAAAAATCCATTACAGGGCTTATTGATGCTGTAACTTTAAGTTGCAACTGACAGATTCCATGATTAAAATACTTTTGGAAGTAATGAACCATCACAGCACGCAGTGTGAATCATGTAGCAGACAATCCAGGATTCAGTACAGAGAAAGGAAGGAAGCAGTGATCCTCTCCTGGAGCAGAAGCTGCTGTACCTGGTTTATAACCCCTAGGGCAGGTTTGCTGGACTTTGTGCATTGTTGGCAGTCACAGTCCCACTGTCTTCTGGTACCATGTTTCCCTCTGAACCCTGGTTTCACACTCAGGGAGGCTGCGGGACTCCCAGGTTGCAATACTGAGGGCAGAGTTTAGTGTGGCTTGTGTTTTCAGTTTCATAAGTTCATCGTGTGACTTACCCACTCATCCTGCGGCGATTTCTTGGTTCACCCAGTATGAAGGGAAAAGAATTAATGAAACAAATATGACATAACAGTGGATATACAAATTACATTTCAGGATCACCTTTCTTCAGAAATTCCACAGGTTCTGCTCTGTTTAGCAGCAGGCCTTGAAGGTTTCAGTGGAAGTTTAAGTAAGTATTTAAATCTCAGTTGTTTTGCATCAAACTGACTTTTGAGGCTCAGTCAACACTAATAATAGCAAGGAAAAAAGAGTAGAAAACTTCAATTTGATTGCTTTGAGTAAGAACTAATGTGTGGGTCTAAAGGACAAGAATTGTCCCCAGTTTCATTTAAATCCATCTATCCATTGGGATTTGCTAGCACTGTGGTTGCAGCCCTGGGAAGGGCAGTGGGTACAGCTGCAAAGAACAGGCACTGGGAGACCCCCTGGCTATCCCTGCCCTCTTCATGTGGGCTGGAGCATAACACAAGGGAAATGAACCATCCCCAAATAAAGATAATGCACAGCACAGATTTTCATTCAGAACAGAAAAAGAACTGGGAGTCAGTGGTCAGGGTTTGTTCTCTGGACATTTGTCAGGGAAGTCAAATGCCCTTAAAAGCAGCATTAAAAGCTGCCTTTACTCTTGAAATGGGAGCTGATTCTCTGTGCTGCAAATTCCCTGGGGCAGTAACCTTGCTTTATAGCAAGCAAAGCATTACACAAGCTATGGAGATTATTATAATTCCATCTAATTTATCCTTTTCAAATCCTTTTACACAGTAAACAGCATTGTCACATGCTAGCAGAACAAGCATTATTTTATTTCACTTATAACTGTTGGAAACTAAAGCAGAGAGGGGATATTATTTGCTCATTTGTAGAAATTGCTCATTGCTTTCATCCTTGTGCAAACAGTGTGTTAAGCCTCTTCCTAAGTATCAGTGCAAGCAGAAAGAGAAAGAAAGCTATCGAGCTGCAGAGTAAACAGGAAGATGTTCTCGAGATCAAAGTCACTTGAAGGTGTTTATAACTTTCAGAAATACCTAGTTCTTCAGGCTTACGTTCTATCTTTTCATCATATAGCAAGCAGTGCATCATTAATGCTGAATTCTTAGAGCAGTACTTTGCTGCTATTAGTTAATCATTCACAAAGACTGAATCATCTTCAGAGTTCCAGAGAAAAATACTATTGCGAAGAACAGAAATCTCTGGTTTACCTATGAGGCTATAAAACCTGAATGGCTTTGGAGTCTGAAACCATCCCAGGAAAGCCTGTGTAAATGAGGACAGGCCTACCACCACTAGAGGTAACATAAGAATCCTAGGAAAGGTCACAGCCGATCCTGCCCTCATATAGAGCATGTTAAATAAGGTAGGAACATGGAAAAGTAACCTGAGCCCTTATGGACTTTATACCTCTTACTCATAAATGGGAAAGCAGTAAAGGAAGTTGATTTAGCTGCATTATCTCATGAGGCTGAATTTTCCATACCTGAGACTTAAACCCTTACTGTGTTTGTGAAAGACTTGATTTCTGCACATAAATACTTCTTGGTGCTTTCTTTACAGAGGATAGGTCATGGAATGTATTGTTGATTTGCTGATCTGTGACAATCAAGACCATTCTCTTACCCAGATCTAAGCTCCTTCTGATCTTCTGCAGACCACAGGAAAGAAATATCCCATTATTTGAAATAGTGATGTAGAATTTCCAGTAGTTTCAGCCTAAAAACATGCAAAATTATGTGTGAACTTTCAGGGGCTTTAGCTGGAATTTGAACTCTTCCTTTCTCCCCTGGGAAATCTCTGGAGTGACAGACTCAACAGCAGTGTTCACAGGGGCGTAGTTGGCACATGAGAACGCAACATTTCCAGAGTCAGATTTCATTACACTGTAAAAACTGCGGGAGAATGGACTTTTTCTCCCTCATGTTACAATTCAAACAAAAAAATTATCTGTAACTGCTACGAACAGCACAACAGCTGCAGAATTAAAGCTCTTGGGGCTGAGAAGTGTGCTAGGATCACTAGGGAAGACACACAGGAGAAAATTACAGCTAATAGTGAAGTATTTGCCCTTCACTTCATCTCTGTGCACTGATCTTTCAGTAGTTACAGGTGCTAGAATGATGATAGTGAATGATGTAAGAAAGGGCAGTTTATTACTTATTTTCCATCTGAGCTGTTGTAAAGGTTGCTCTTACATAAATTCACAATGGCTTCTTATAGCCAGCATAATCTGCTACAGAAGGAGAAGAAGAAAAAGCAAGCTCTCTGTGCCTTCATTTGGTTGTGATCTGATGTGACTGCTCCTCTGAGCAGCCCTCAGTGTCTGCACCTCTTGTCCCTCCAGAAGCTCTGAACAGAGACTATGGAGTGAGCCCAGAGGAGGCCATGGAGATGCTGCAAGGGCTGGAGCAACTCTGCTCTGGAGCCAGACTGAGAGAGCTGGGCTGGTTGAGCCTGGAGAAGTAATGGCTCCTTAAGGGGAGACCTCAGAGCAGCTCCTGTGCCTAAAGGTCCTACAGGACACATGGAGAGGGGCTTTGGACAAGGGCCTGTAGGGACAGGACAAGGGGGAATGGCTTTAACCTGCCAAAGGGGAGACTGAGATGAACTCTTAGGCAGAAGTTCTTCCCTGTGAGGGTGCTGACACGCTGGCACAGGGTGCCCAGAGAAGCTATGGCTGCCCCATCCCTGCAGTGTTCAAGGCCAGGTTGGACACAGGGGCTTGGAGCAACCTGCTCCAGTGGAAGGTGTCCCTGTCCATGGCAGGGGGTTGGAACTGGAGAAGGTTTAAGGTCCCTTCAACCCAAACCAGTCTGGGATTCTGTGATCATTCTAAAGGCCAGTTTTCTTTTTCCAATGCTGTGCTGTCCAGGAGCACAGGAGAGTGCCAGTCCTGTGAACTGCACTCCTCCTTAGTCAAAGAGTGACGCAAGAGGAGCAACCCTCAGCCCTGCTCCAGGGAAGCATCCTCTAACACACAGCACATCCTCCACAGCTATTCCCTGCTTTGCTTGCTTGCTGAAAACACTGGGCTGGCTAATTGAAGCCATATGTTCCTACAAGCTTGGCTGGAGCCACCAACGCAGTTCACATCAGCCAAATATTAATTAAATTATCATTTTTGGTTACTCCCACCCAGAGCTAAACTCGAACCAGCACTGTGGATGTCAAAGCCCTCTATGCCCCTGGGTGCGCAAACCCAACTCCTTTGCCTCTATCAAAGCAATCCTCAAGGAACATTCGTGTCCTGGGGCCTGGCTCCTTCCTGAGCCGCACGACTGATGTATCATCGCTTTGTTTGTTTCTTGAGGCACGCAGTGACCCCTCGTGGCAGTGTGGGATTCCCTCTCTTAATGTTCTGCGACATAGTAAACCAAACTCCTTCTAGCACTTCAAAACAAAACGATTTTCCTGCTCTCCGTGTTTTTTAAAGGAGCAGATTGATGTGTCCAGGAGATTAAAGCAATTAGGCTGAGGTACAGCAAATACCAGATGCTTCAAGGAAAGCAAATCTCAGTGCCTCGAGTCACCTGGAGGATGCTTTATTTGAGGTGGGGCAGCACTGACTTCCTCAATTCCTCAGCACGGGGGTTTGTTCAGCCTCACTCTGCGTGGCTGCAGATTCATTGCTTGTCTCCAAGCCATCCAATACATCCTGTCTTTCAAAATGTGGATATTTACATGCATTTTGCATCATACAAGTTACATTCTGTTTTCACATGCTACTTTTATAAGGCAGTGCTTGCTGGAGTGCCAGCTACCTGCTGGGTTACAGCTGTGTTCCTGCAGCAAAACCCATGCCTGTCACTCGCACAGCTCCTCCATCTGCCCCACTTCTGCCCATTCACATGCTAGTACTTGCAAAGAATTCAAGTGCTTTGAACTCTGAGACAAAAAGTTAACTCACACTGCTGGCAAACAGATCCAAACATTATAACACATACCTGTTACCTTGACCTAAATCTTGGTTTTATCACAAAGTATTTAAGATGGTTAAAATTATGCAGCTGCTTGACTGCATATTACACCTTGGGATAAAGATGCTGTTCACACAGGCAGCTGTATGTAATACAAAGAGTCCAAGGAAACTGATTTTATCTAGGAAATCAAGCAAGGAGTTTGTATGACAAGACAGAAATCCCATATCCCACACAGGAAAAGGCTGAATTGTTTATCTGTGGGTGCTGTTCCCACCTCTGAGCCACAATACCAGCCATGAGCCCTGGACAGCCACAGACTGGGGTGTTTCCAGGTACTGGACCCTGATACATGCAGCAGTGAACATTTCTGGTCCTCACCCTGTCTCCTCACACAGTCCCTCTCTGTCTTTGCACAGGAGGGAGGTGACCTGGTGACAGTGGGAAACTTTAAAGACAGGCTTTTGTGGGCTGGTGCGTCCCTGGTTTAGTGCAAGTGTGGTGTGAAGGAGCTTAGAGCCTTCATCGTTTTGCACAGGCCAGGACTAACCCTTTAATCAAAGTTATTATGGGATAGCTCTGATGTGCCCATGCTGTGAGGAGTTGTTAGAAAATAAGTTTCAGCCAACTAGATCTTGAAAGTAGATTACGATTCATTTTACCTGCTGTGTGTCATACACAAGCCATGCTTGGAGTTCATAATGCAAAGAATAAATGCCCTTTGCTTTTTGACTGTGTTTGTCTATACTGATGTCATTAAAAAATGAGTACCTAGAGTATCCTTTTCTATCAGCTTGTTTCCGTTGTGAGCTGATAGCAAGTGTGACACATTCCATTTCAGATTTCAAAACCTGATATTCATAAATACATAGTAGAAGATACAGAGTCCCAGCTTCGGGAGGGCTGCCTGTAACCAGCACTATTAGGTGCAGAGGAGACACAAGCTGATGTCTAAACTACCCTCAACAACAGAAAATCCATTTCTTCAGGGTTTTGGGGTTTAGCTATGCTTCAGTCTAGTTTAATAGAATCAAAACTTGACTTTTGATAAAGAGTGATCAAAACCCACTGAAATTAATGGGTCTAGTGAGCAGGTCTGATCCTAGTGCCAGTCATTTTAAATGTAACCGGATTGGGTGCTTCTGCACATCACTAATGTGTATAAGAAACCTGCAATTTGTAGGTGACAAAAGTAGATCCTGTATCTGAATATTTGCAGTTCTCCGAGGGCTTGCTTCGTACTAAAACAGAACTGTACTCGACAGGTAGTCCCACTGAGATAGTGGCCCTTCTGGGAGAGTAAAAGGCTACTTGCCAAGGCAAGAATGGCGTAAGTAGTGAGCTGCCTCCAGTTAACTTGTGTAATCCCAGATAAGGCTAAATACAAGTAAGATGGGAAAATAATGCCTCTTGAAAGGAATAGTGTTGGGGGAATATAAACCTGTGCTGTGAGTTTTTATGTCCCAATCTTGTCCATCTTTCAGCCTGAAATTAAAAAGTCAGCAAGAAAGAGAGATTTTACCTTTAAAAATGTGTTGAGAAGACAGATGCTGTGTTGTAGTGGGAATGCTGCCAGGTGGATGACATTTAACAAATAGGGAGGAGGGGGAGAAAATGCATTTTATGGCTCGAGAGTGCCCACATGTAGTGCAAGGAAACAGATAAGCTCAGAGGGAATGATATTCCCTTTGTATTCTTCCTCAAATTATTTATATAAACTTGAAGGAAATGTCATAACACAGCAAATATCACCAAATAGAGCAGAGTTCCTTAACGTAATTCTGCACAGGCAAATTAACAGGCATGGTGTTTGAAATGAGAGACCTGTTTGCAGACTCGAAGTCAAAGCCTGGCTGCATGCATGTACTTGTTTGTAATGCTTTGACTTATAGGAAGTAAAGAAACAGTCACCATTGTTTTTAGATGATGCTTCTTTGAAGGAGATTTGTTAACAGCTATCTCCACATTACAAGCCCCTTTATACAGGCTCCAAGTTCTTTATGAAACACTTATACCACAGACAGGCTTCGTTATGTTGTGTAAAATCTATGATGCAGATTGCCAGATCAATGGAGCTGCAAATACACAGTTTTGGAACAGAGTTAAAACACCAGCATCAGAAAGGACAGCGGGATACAGAATAAACATTTCTTTAGGCTCTTAATTCCTAATGAAAACTGGATGGGTTTTATTTCCATGGGGGAAAGCAGGAAAGAGCTTAAATACACACCATACATTTCCTTGTGTGGGAATAATTTAGGGGGTTTATTAAATTCCAGTTTTAGAGCAGTTCTTCTGAATTTCTATGACCCTTTGCAATTCAGCACACCCTGTCCAATTAGAAAATGGACCACAACAGACATTTTCTTTATGCCGAGTTTACAAAGTACTCACCAAGAAAATTACCATCAATTCACTCATCAATAGCACCAGAAGATGAGGTCCAAGTGTCTGGACCTTCCCTGGTGAATGCCTGACAGCTAAAAACCCACATGAAAAAAATCCCACAACGCTTCCAAGAATCCAGATCCATTAAATGCACGAGTCTTCCCCCCCAACCCCCCCAGGCTTTCTTACCACACCAAAACATGTTTTTCATGACTATTTATATATCCAGTTACATTGCATTCCTCACTTAAACTTCCGTAGTACTTGGCAAACTAACCAGCAAGCAAGTTGTTTCAGCACTAAACATGATTGACTATAAATCTATATATGACATACTCTTCAGATTTATTACGTATAATAAGTCTGTCCCATTGAGTTAGATAATTTACTGTGCTGGAACAGTTTACCTTTCAAAATAGAACTTTAGTATGGTTAATAAAACTTACTTCATATAAAATAAATAACAGTTTGCATTGATTTCTTCCCTTCAGATTCTGCTTATTTTTCCTTATAGTTTAATGCCTTTTCATAAACTTTAAGTAAACTTCATGCCCATAATGCAATTATGGGGACTGCCAAAACTGTAATTTCAGATTGTCAGTAACATGTTCTGCTAAAGGCATTTGACTCCCAATATTCAAAACTGCTGGGCAAGTGCCTGAGCAAGAGGGAATAGAGCATGAGAACCCCAGAAAAGCGAGAAAAAGCATTAAAGTTTTAAGACAAAATCAAAACAAACTTTCACCAAAAAACAATACAGTTTTCACCCCAAACCCCTTTGTTAGCGGTACATTTTCCCAAAGCTATAGAAATACTGCTAAGACCTTAAAAGTTGATTTAGAAAGAAGCAAAACGTAGTGTACGCATTCTAGACTGTTATTAGTAGTTCAGACCTTTAGAGCTGAAAGAGGCAGTAAGGAGTGGAAGTTAATGAAGCTCTGGTAGCTGCTTGCTTCAGAAGGCAGGCTCTAAAGACAGCATCTCAAAGTCTGTCTAAATTCATAAAGTACTCCAGAAATCACTGTGTTAAAAACAAAACCATACAGTACCTGTCTTTGGGGTCGGCTTGAAGCACTTTCCTTGGAGTTATCCAAGCTCGAGTAACCTTCACCCGCATTTACTTCAGCCTCAGGAACTCAGTCTGTGGGCAACTCAGCATCTTGGGGAGGTTTTTGTACACCAGTCCCCCTCACATGGTCTGATTTCCAGATAATCTGCTGCCAAAGAGCTCTTGGAGAATTTTTGCGTCACTTTAGTCAAATAAACTTTATGTTTCACCAGGGCTGCAGCTCAGTTTTCCTCCTAGAGGTGGGTGGCTACATTTGTCTGCTCCGATCAGCTCAGAAGAGCAGGATCCAATGAAGGCAGAGGGAAAAGGAGGGAAGCTTTCCTGGTAAGGGGCAGTTTTGCTGGTGCTTATTCCAGCTGTAAATAACAGGATGGGGATGATGATGATGATGGAGACAGCAAACAGGGTGGAAGTTTCGAGGGAATCAGTGAATGACGAGTTTGCAGGTGGGTCTGTGAACTGAGATAGGAAAAACCTGGGATCTGATCACAGTAAAAAGGCTTGGAAAGAATAACTTCTCTTGCTGAATATTTACATTATTTTAATAAAGAAAAAAGGTTTAGTTGTGGTTTAAAGCATTAAGCACTGATTCTTTAAAGTGTTTGGCTGCCTCGGGAAGCTCAACAAGTAATTTCCTTTCTTCCTACTACTCCTCAAAATCTCTCACTCAGCCTCTGACACATGCTGTGTCTCCAGCTTCTTTCATCCAGGATTTCTTCATTCCTAGACTTTACCAGTGTGTTTATAAAGACTCATAAATCACAAGTCAGTGAAATAGTGCCATAGTTTAGGTAACAGATTGAGAGAAAACAAGTGGATAAAGCAGAATGGGAGCAACTAAGAATAGCGAATTGTTGGAGCAGCAGCAGTTTTGCTGTAAGTTGTTGCCAGTTTTCAGGGACTTGCTCCAGACAATCGAAGAGAAAACAAACTCCGAGCACTGGAAAGCACTGGGATATAATTAGCACTTTCCTCTTTCTGTCTTCTGGTCCCTTAATGATAGCGGCAGCCCGGCAGCAGCGTGGCGTTTGCACCATCTCAAGGATTGCTCAGGTATTGCAATCAGAAACACCCGCCGGACGTGGATTGAAAGTTTTGGCTTTCCCATTAATTCTCGTTGGCAAGATATTAAAAACACTTCGGCAAATTAAGTTTGTGGCCTTCAGTTGTATCACAGATTCATTGATCTCTAAGTGGAAATAGCACTAACTCATCCTCTCTGCTGCGCTGAACTTCCCTCCTGTACTCTTCTTTCCAGAACAAGCAGTTGCAGTTGTGTTAATCTCTGCTTGGCTGCCCCAAAGTCAGTGTCCTTGCAGCCTGTAATCAGTCACAGTGTTCCCATGGTTGTCCTGTTCTGAAGGGTTTGCAAGGACAGGGACTTGGTGCCTTCACTCAACCTTTATAAATGTGTAAGTACAGCATTTGAATGCACAAGTTCCCACCTGTGGGTTAGACCCTGTGCTTTGCATAGCAGGTTTTTTCTGTCTTGGGATACAGGAGGAATCTGTGCCTTGCTTTCATGCAGACTTCCAGCTCACTACTGCTGGGAGATGGGAATGGATTTCCCCAACTCACTATTTCTACCCTCTTACAAGAAAAATTCTCCTTGCTTTGGGCCCCTCTTTACATGATTATGTGGGGGTTTTAAAGCTTTAGGGTATCATGACCTTTGAGGCTTTTTCTCCATCTTAGTCTCTGCTTAGAGTAGGCTCTTTTAGCAAGACCTCAAACACTGCTGCACACCATTCATCTTGGCCAACACTTGCAGTTAAATTGCCGTCATATGCTCACATCAGTGGCACCCAGCATCACCATCTGGTTATTTTTGTAGGGCACAGAAAGCTGTAACGTGACAAGCGGCACACTGAGAACACAAAACCACCTTTCGTGACTTATCCTGGACTGCCTGGTCAGTTGATGAGTTGTTTCTCATTTATGGCTTTTGCAGCAGCATGGGAGTTTGTTTGCAGTTTCTTGCCAGTCTGGAGCCTTTGGGGCGTAAGATAAATAACAGAGTTGGGATTTCAGGCAGAGCCCTTCACTTTATCTTGTATGTGAAAGACTTCCAAGTGCTGTACTGAGTCAGTTCCAGAATTCCATGAAGTATTCTGTGCATTTGCAGGTAAAATACTAATGATCTCTGGAAAGTATGAAAAAAAAAAAGGAAGAAAACTGACTTTACACAAGATAACCTCAAATACTTCTGCAGTTCTCTACAGGTAAAGCAACTGTTAGGTCCAGTTCCCAATGCCAGCACAAGGACGGGAAGCATCGAATTCCCTAATAACAGTAGTACCAGCTGTACTAAGAAGAGCTTAACAGTAATTCTGCAAGTGTGTCTCATTCACTGCCAGTAAGAGGACAGGAACAATCTTCCAAATAACACAAAACATATCCTGAAGTATTTATTTGTTCCCATTTTTTGCTTAGTTAGGAATCAGACTGTGTTTAGAAGCTATTAGGATTGGCTTTGGGATAAAAGAAATTCTGATTGTCCTTCCCTGTTATTTTCTAAGCTTACTGAGCTGAGAAATGCATCTGGGAATTAGATGGGTTTTGGAGAGGTTTTGTGATTTCAACTGTTTTGAGAGCACATTTGGGCGGAGAAATCTGATTCTGAGAACCTCCAAACTGCAACTACATGTAACCTCTCCTGCCTCTTCCCTTTCTTAGTTAGGAGGAATTGCTATTTTCTGACTTTTGATGGAATCTGAGATATGACTTCTACAACATCATCCATCAATATTTCCCACCTGTCAGATGAACTCGTGAATTATCATGCGAGAACTACGCCGCCGACAAACAGGAAAAGGAAACTGCTGGTTCGTTCCTCAACAATCCGAAGGTCTTCATAAGGATTTGCAAAGGATATAAACTTCCGAAAGCAGCAGCACTGAGACACAGCAGGCATGAATTGGTTTTGGTTTTACAGTATAACCTAGGCATCTAACATCAGTTGGATGCTGGTTTTGTTGTAATCTTAGTTTACAGTCGATAAGGCATAGAGCTTCCTTTGCTGGACTGTAGCAAGTTAGGTTTGTTCCCACATTATTTCCACTCCGTAAGTTGGAAAGAGTTTAGGTTTTGATCCTCTCTGAACCATTTCCTGAAAACTGACAGGAGTTAAGTGGTCTGTTCCTCAATTACATGCTCCTGTACTACACTGCTGGAGTGGTGCTGGGCCACTTCAGTCCATCACCTCTGTGGTGTCCTCTTACTTCCGTGCACCTGAGAAGAGCCTGAGGTTCTTCTGGATCCAGCAACCCTCTTGCTACACAGGGCAAACTTCCTCAGCCTCCATATGGAGCATGTGGCTTCTCAATCATCCACTCAACTGTCTCAATTCTTACTCCCCCAGTTGAGGGCTGCTGATCACATTCATGATATTCCCTTTAGGACACAAGAGCAGAGTGACCCAGTTAACATCATATCCACAGGAGCTGTTAGTGGGAAATCACGTACTGATTTGATTCACATTTTAAACTACTGCTTAGAAACAAGCCCACTTCCTGTGAGATACAACTGGTGGATAACAAAGGCACTTGGAGCACACAGCTATTGATTCTTACCAAGATACACGTTTTCGTGGGCTGTTACCACTGAGAAAGAGTTTGTTCAACTGCCTTTAGAGCCCTCAAAATGGAAGAAACAGAGCTGTTCCCCTTCTTCTTCCCTACTCCTTCTTACAAAGAACTTAGAAAACTGCTGAGTATAAAGGCAAAACTTCTTCTGCCAGATTAGCTTCATTTCCTATAACATGTTTCAGCTATGTGGATTTTCTGTGCTTATTTGAAGGAAAGGAAAAACGACTCATACTATTGTATAAGCTGTACAGGGAAATAGCTGGGCAAGAGCTGTGGAGATAAGCACACACCGGACAATACTTTAAATACTTAAATTAGCAAAAAACTGGCTTGGAAACTGGTTTTAGTTTGGCAAACTCAATCCTCATCACTGCTGTTTTAACACAAACGTTAAACTCCAGAGAAAAAGTGACTCTCTTTGGCTGCTCTCCCCCTCTCACAGCTAGCATAAAGGGAAGAAAAGAATTGGTGTAATGTCATAAGCAGAAAGGTTTTGAAAGACTAAAACACTGACCTTTTGGAAGGAAAAAGCACCCCCAGAACAACACATGCATTACTCATAATGAAAATATTGTGCATAATAGTGCTTCCCAAGGGACCTGGCTTTGTTTCAGAACCACCAGGGTTCAGCATCAAGTACAAGGATGTTTACTTGCCTTGGTGCAAGTAACAGCATTAAGTAGAGGCTCTGCATCACAGACACATGAAGCCAGAAGGGACCTCAGGAGCCGAGGTCCATTCCTCTGCCAGAAGAAGGATCACCTCCGCCAGTTCTGACACGCTCTTCTGTAACCTGACCTTAAGGAGCTCGAACAAGGGAGGCATCACACATCCTCAGGCAATCTATTCCAGCTCTTCACTATTTGCATCACCAGAAAGCTTTTCCCAGTCTCTCCAGGTTTTGCTGCAGCTGAAGCCCCCAACTTTTTGATCAATCTGTCATAAGCAGTTGAATCAGAAATCCCTTCTTTAAAACATCCGTTTATCAATTAAATGATTGTGACATCTCCCCTTTTCTCTAAACACCATCTTTCAGCCTTTTACTAGGCAGTTTCAAGTCCCTGAGCATTCTTGCCACTCGTCTTTACACTCGTTTTGATCTGCACCTTCCGAGGTGCAGTCTCCTAAAGTACGTAACTCTACTCCAGCTCACTCCCCAGCAACCGAGGCAGAGCTGGGTAACTCTACATATCTTGCAGCTATTTCTGTTGATACACCCCAGTATTACTTTATTCCATAGGAGTATGCAATCAACCATGACGCTTTTACATTTCTTTCCACATCAAGCTCAGTCCCCACTTGCTCTGCATACTCTGTGTACCCAGTTACTCCTGCCTGGGCACCGTTTCTCACATAATACACTTTTGCATAGTTTGACAGATCACATTGACAAGCATAGAGTATAAATCAGAAAATAGCAAAACATTCTGACAATAACCTGATAATTAAATGTATCAGACAAATCAGCTATTCAACAGTAACTAGATAATTGAAAGGTATGCCCAAACTTGCATTGATAACTGCATGCGATGCCCTGGCTCCTGCCAGTCAACACTGTAGGTGACAGAAAGCCTTGACATAAGTCCAGGGTGATGGGAGTTGAACTCTTGCTAGAGAGGAATCAAATCACAGGATCTCTGTACTGCCAAGATACATTCAGAGTACACTCTGTACATTCAATGTACACCTCCAGAACACTTCTGCAGAAAATACTGCAAAGGGCGCAGTCTCTTACACCATTCCAGGACAACAACATCCTCCTAATGCTGCTCCACACCAAATTGTCTTATCTAACCAGCACTCCTGTCCACTTGAGGAAATGTTAATCACAGCAGGTTGAATCATCTTGGATGGCTCTCCTAGACAAACCCGAATCTGGATTTAGTTCAGCAGGCAACACAGACATGATTCAGCTCGGCATTTTTAGTGTATGTACACATATGCACATGTATTCATGTAACGACCATAGGATACACTTTCATAATCATTTAGGAACTTTTACCTCTGCTGTCCAAACAGAACAAAATTCAAACCAAACTAGAGTACCACAGCAATAAACATCCTTTTCTTGCCTGCACTTAAGCACCATCTATCTGCTACCCACAGTAGCTGGCACTTGTGTTGCCATGTGGTTCTTTATCCTCACTTACCCTCTTACTTGCCTGTGACTAAACCTAGTACAGAACAGGAAAACTGTCAGGGTGGACACAAAACCAGCCCACCATTCTGGCACTATTTAAATCTAAGGATGAGTTCTGTGCTCAAGCTATTTGAGTGCCTGTAGCACAGGAGATAGTGCTTGTCTTTCCCTTTGTTCAGTGAAAGAAGCATCCTTAACTACAGAGAACAAGCAGCATTCTCTCCTCATACATTCGCATCTGGCTCACTTAGTAGGTCACTAATGTCTTCCCATTGCATTAGTTCCATGAGGCTCATTTAAAGAAAGAAAACAGAACTGTAGCAGTCACTTTAGAAAGTGTTTATTCAAAAGCTTCATAGCACCATCTTGTTTTTTAAAACATCCAAATAAAATGCAGCAATTAAAACATTGGGTTTTTCTGTTGAGCATGACACTAACTCCACCTGGGAACATACTTCTGGTTGTTCTTGCTAATGTAACTGGAAAATAGCGCTCCTGTGCACACAGACACAGCACTGGGCCTTGATGTGGGTTATCCAGTCCTAGCTCAATAATGGAAGAATAAAAACAAGTGAAACAGGAAACCTCAAGGAAACAGATTCCACACACACCCAGCCCCCCCCCCCCCCAATTTCTGCTGGGAAACAGCATTGTCAAAAAGGTAATTTTAGCAGTTTCAATTCTTTTGTCCTCTCTGAAATTTCAGCAAATGCATTAGTGTAAATATGTAAAATCTTTTGGGTGTTCTTTTACGGTACGAGTCAGACCATGGATGGTTAATTTATAAAGGATCTCAATGTATTTGTTCTAACAATCAGCTGGTAATTTTAAAGGGCCTTTTATGGCCATCTTTTCTAGGGAAAACACTGGTCAAAGGAATTCTACTGTGTTACTGTGGTGACTTTTACTCAAAATTTCAAGTGAAATCAAAGTGCCATTGACAGCACTTGGAATACTTTTCCATGATGAGGTTTTGCCTTTCCCCTTTTTAGCTTTTGGAGTATCCTGTCTGAGAGCTTCATTCAGGTGAGTCAGTAAAGCGCTATTTCCCAATGATCCTTAACTTACATTTCAAGAATATGGACCATGCTGAGGGCTTGGTCACATTATCATTTGGCTATGGCTTCCAACCACTGGAATTCTCTATTGCATCTAATTCTGGTTGACCATTAAGAGGCAAATATTCACTTGGCTAAAGCCCCCATAGGGTCCCACGCTGGCAAAACAATTGGTTCCTGCTCCATCACTGCCAGGATGTCTTCTGGTACATGCTTCTTGTCCACCACCACTTCATACACGTACTCGGAAAACCAGTCATCAGTCATGATCAGGTAACCTGGAGACGAAAACAGCTCATTACAAGAGAACCACCACCAATACAGTGAAGCAGATAAAGTTTCTGCTTGTGTATGATGTGTTAAATAGGACTAGTCAGATACGGTATCTCTCAAGACAAAGAAATTGACCGTCAGGTTGACCAGATGTACTTCATGTGCACTGAAAGACCAGGCAAGAAGCCTGCTAGGAAAAACAAGACCCAGAACATTCATTATTTATGCTCCCTCTGCTAAAACAGGCATTGATGATATTCAAGTGAATTACAATGCCTTAAAAAGGCATTTAAGGTAGTGAAGTCCCTGGCTTTAGATGTTCTCAGGGTTTGGTTAAGAAAGGGAAATTTTCTGGGTGAATATCCAACCATCTGTGGCTTAAGAAAGCTTTGCTGGTATAGCTCTTGCAGTGAGAGGAGGCCATCTGCTCTCCTCAAACATAAACCATCGAAATCACACTTCAGCTGAACTAAATCTGAACTTCTTTTCTCCTTTATATAGTTCTTACTGAGAATTTCAGTGAACAGCCTTTGAACTGAGGGGAAAACAGTCACTTTGAGAGTATCAGAGGCTTTAACAGAAAGCTGCCATTGGAAACAAACTGTTCAAGGTGAACTGAAAATAAAGAGAGGCCTGGGCGAAAGCAAGCATTTAGGAGACAGATGAGCAGGCTTCATGTAATAAAGTTCCTCATGTCCTTATACAGTATCATCCCACAATCAAATGAAACAAGAAAATGTCTAAAGAATATGGACAATAAATGCATCTATCTACAGCATCTTGTTTCTAAAGCAAGAGATCAGATAATTCCCATAAATTAAAAACCCTATCAATTGTAATCCGAGCTAGAAGCCATTTTGGAAACACTGCCAAAGGGAGCTGCCCTGATTATTCTCTCTTCAGGATATGAGTTCTTGGGACACACAAAAACCTCTCACTCCCAAGAGCCAACAAGTAATTGCACCCTGAGAGGATAATGAACTCTGCTGCTGACATCCTGTATCTCAAAGCTTGACAGTGCTGATTAGGATCACAGTGTCTGAACAAGGAGGAAGCGTCAAGCAGAACTTCAGAACATGCAAATAAGTAAGGACACTGTTTGAGAAGGCCTGTGCCCAGTGGCACAATGAAAGCATTATCAATTTCTTCATTAAAAGCAGATACACACTATACACGCCGCAGTATATATACACCTAAGATCCTACCTAAGGCAACCCTGAGCCCTGCATTGCAGCCGGGTGATGGGCAGAAGTGAAAAAGAAACTGGAAAGTTTCCTGCACTTCTAGGCAGGGTACACAATGGAGTTTCACCTCCGGAAATTGATCGATTGCTTCTGCTCAAACCAGTTCTATGTTAAGGCAAGAATACTGAAAAGAACTTGGAACAACATCACCCTGTAACACAACACAGCACCTGACTACAAAGTGCGCTCCTGTGTGTATCAGGCTGGTCCACACTTCTCTAACTGACCCAAAGGAGAATTTTACACTGCCAGCTGCTGGCCAGGGAGAGGTCAGTTGAGGATCAACGGCCTGCAAATTGTTCCATAACCTGGGATGTGGGCACCTGAAAATAAAGCCCTGGAAAGTTCCCAAAGGACTACTACAAGCCACTTCGAGCTTGTGCTGCGATTCCTCTGTTGGAGGAGAAACTAAGCGTCCTTCTGCCATAGCATACTTACAGGATGATATACACACACATATGCAGACATTAAATGTCTACAGGCAAATCTGTTACGTATGTGTGCAACAGCCAGTACAAGAGGTTAGAAAAGGCAAAAGGGAGCTGACTTCTAGCTGGAGATGTATCACAAGAAAGTCCCTGTCATGCCAAAACAAGCAGATGGACCCCTATCACCTGGATATGATAAGGCGACTTAGGCTTCCTCTCATGCTTGGTTTCAAAAAGAGATACCCGATGGGGTAAGCTGGGTTCAAAGTTAGGTAATCATGTCCTGTGTCAGGACAAAAGAGCACACAGGATAACTGCATTTGCCTGCATGGCCGACAGTGTCAGTGAAACACAGAAAGGAAACATTTGACTGGGAAGTGACTTTTTTACCTCAAACAAGCAGTGGTTGTCAGCAGCTGTGCTCATTCCTTGAGGAAAAACAGGATTCCAAGAAACACTTCTTCAACAGATCTAAATGTAATTACTATTTATGAAGAGCAATCAATGCTTGGCTATTCCCAGGGCTTCCCTGTCTCTGGGACAAGCACTACCACAGAAACTCAGTTCTGTGCACTCAGTGCAGTGTGAGCATGCAACCAACTTCATCCCACAATACCCAAACCAGGAATCGCAGGCTTTCCAGTCCTGCGCCATGCAAGGTGGTATCCGGCACCTCGGGCTGTACTGGGAGCAAAGCAACAGGAACCCCATGTGAAAACACAGTTCCATTTCCTACCAATACCAAGTCATTTGTTTGCTTGGTTTTTAATGACTCAAAGCCTGGTCTCTGGTGGTTTGTTGGGGGCTTTGCCCTTTGTCATCCTCTCCAAGAAATAATGGAGTTGGGGCTTACTCGTATCCCCCACACCCTCAGCTGGGATGTGCCAAGTTTAACATCATTCTTGGCCTCTTTACTGATGTGCATTCTGGTTCTCTGCACTGGACTTGTCCAAACACAACTGCCTAAGTCCTTAACAAGGCAGATAAGATTAAAAAAAACACTGCTAGAGATCCATGGCATAGGAAGAGAGCCAGGACAGACCACAGATCCTCACCCCCCTACACCAGCTAGTACCAGACACTGAAGAGTCAAAAAGCAAGAGAAAGGGGAGGAAATTCTGCCAAGTTCCCTCTAACATCCAAGAATGAGCTCTGAAGGACAGTGCAACTGCCTTTAGCTCAGTAGTGGTTTGCCTTGGTCAGTGCCCAAGAAAGTCACCCAGGGAATCTCCTCCCTGACAAAAATAACTCTGAAATAAGAGTCAAGCTTCCTAATTCGGATGGGATTTTCTCTCAAGGCACTTTTCCAGGCAACTCCCTAACCAAAGCAAAACATACACAGTGAGCAAGACTTCCCAGAGACCACAGTCTCTACCAGCACAGAACAGATAAGTGACAATGACTAACCCACAGTGCACACAGATGCCACGCGCATAATGTGTGCGTACAAGCAGGGTCCTATTAGATCTCAAAGGAACCACCAGCTCCTGTTAAGAATGAGTTCTTTTAGAGCCACTTACAAAGTGAACCTGTACTTGGGAAAGAGAATGTCTAAGGAGGATAAACTGTTAGTGCAAACCAGGCAGCAAGGTAAGCTTACAAAGCTGGCAAACAAGTTCAAAGCAATCTTCAAGACAACCAGGGAACTGGGTTAGTTCAGTGTTATTTCTAACCTGCAGCCTGAGGCACTGGCACTGTTCATTTCCTGTTGCTGTAGCTTTTCTTTTTTGTTTTTGGATTATACGTTCAAAGTGAAGAAAGCCAAAAACACAAACGTGGCTCTCCACACATCAGCCACAGCCTCTGCAGCTCCATCACAGCATTCCCTGGTGCTCCAGCCCAGTAACACCAGCACAAAACTGCTGCTGTTCAGCCACAGCTCCACAGGTACAACTCCTGCAAGCAGTGTCAGGCTTCAGCCCACTGCACTGTTTGGGAATATTAGCCAGTTCCCTGAAACTGAGCCAAGTTTTCTCCAGGTCTAGTAAAGAACAACTCAACCTTGGCCAAGGAGCATGTATTGCCAGCACAGCCACAGCTCAGACACACAACTACTGAACTCCAGACCATTTGGAGTACAAACTTCGGTCCACAGAGTGGTTGTAAAGCAAGCTGAGTAAGGCACTTCCTTCCTGGAAGAATTCCACTAACACTAGTAGCATCAAACATCACAAACTGATTATCTGGAGTGCCTCAAAACAAAGTGTTTGATAATAAGAGCACAACTAGCCAGGCCAGTTTTATGTTTTATAGTCTCTATTATAAAGGTCCTTAATTAGCTGTGGAGACAAAAGTTTTGATGTCACTTCTTACTATTTGACTTCTTTACTTAATCCAGCATTCCAAAGTACATTTTACTACTGTCACACTGATGAGCCTTGAAGGCTGAACATCAATGCAGCTTCATTCTTTGGTCAAGACTGAAGACTGTTATTGGAATACTTTGCTGTGAATGTGCACAGCTAACTCAGAACAGACACTACTGCAGCACCAAGGGGCCAGAACATCAATTAAGACTGTTAGAATACCCTACACTGCAGGTAGCTGTTTGTAAGATACCAAAAGCTTACGAACACGACCACATCCTTCACCACATGTTTCCTAAAATAGCCTATTCCCAGAAGAAAGCCTGAGAAATTTCAGCCATACCAAATCTTGTGAGCACAACATTTGGGACTAATGTGCAGCAGAAAAATGTGGTCACCAATGACTGTTGTGCAGTGCCCTGGCACACACCGGGGTCTGTCACAGCATGCTCATCAGTGAGCCTGTGCCAGGCCTGAGTTCACATCCGGCCCTGCCTCAGATAGGGGATGACTAAAATCATGGAGTTTCCCTCCACTCCACTGTACCCAAGTGCTCTGCCAAGGCCTCACTGCAGTTATAATGAAGTATTTAAACTTTGATATGAACTTTATAGTCTACCAGTATCTTCCCATACATGAAAAGTTTGGTTACTGGATTGTCACTGTAAAGACAATACATGCCCTGCTATCATTAAGCTATCTACACTCAGAGTTGCAGTTCTAGCCCCCAGCATAGGAGCCTCTGATAACTGTGTCCTCCTGCCTTTGAGACCAAATGCCCTATCTGTCAAGGGCCAGCATCAATCACTTATGGCCACCTCCCACAGCCACAGTCACCTCCACAGTTGAACTTGCAGCCACAGTGTCAGCTTTATCCAGTGACCCTTCCTGCTTCTCCAGTGTTTACGCTCAATTTACTTAGTAAATCATACCTAAATGAGGAAGGTTTGTCTTCCAGGAATACAGTGCCATAACTCAGTGATCTGCATGCGTGCGCAGGCTTATTTCATGCATGTCCGGTGAAGGACACACAGCACATCCCCTTTCCCCCTTCCACCTCCCTATTTCCAAACACTAAGTTCAGCTCTCCATTCCCAGGACTATAAATTACCTTTGTTACCACGGTCTTCACCCCAGGAGTTTTCCACTCTCCATTTTTCAAATGCATCTTCTTGCCCATCCTGTGACAAAACAAGGTGATGGCTATTCAGTAGTGAAGGACCACACGAGTTTGCAGCAGCCAACCCTTCCTAGTCTAAATCCAGCACCAGCAAACCCACAGAGCTCCACTCCTAAAAGGCATCAGCAGCTTTCAGACAACGGTCAGAAGGGTTGGAGAAATGTAATCTCCTAAAATACTTGTCTACCTGCTTACAAAAGGGAGCTGTGCTCGCAAAGAGATCCTGCAAGTAGTATTTATTTTCACCAGATAAATTTAACCAAATTTGAGCTTGGACTTAACTGACAGAATTTAAGCAGCCTTCCCTATGACCTGTCATGGGGTCTTCCGAAACACAGAACACAACTTGCTTGAAGTAGGAATCGGAGGAAAGGAGCAACGACAATGAAGCAACTCTAATGATTTATAACAGTAAGAGCAAATACAACACTTCAGGATCTAGCTGAAGGACACAGCTCCAAGTTTGCTGCTCTCTAAGAAAAGACTAGGCCTCTAATGAGCATGGAGTACAAGAATTCATGGTCAGGAGTGTGCAGTATTCCAGCCTGCATTAGGTATACTCATCTGCTCCTGAAGTAGTTTCTAATACAAAAAACTAACCTGCAAAGCACCCCAGAAACCCGCTTTTCTTATTCAGTGGAATATTGCTGTACTGCTTCTATTCTCACTTAAAATAGAGGACACTTGAGAGTGAGCAGACTAGGGATAAGTCAGCTCTTGATGCCATCAGACACACTGGGATAAGCATGTTTATGTACCTCATGTTGAGCCAAAAGGTGCCTTTAATCCACATCAATTTTATGCTGTAAAATTGGAATAGGATTTCTTAAATCTTCAAAGCTTTTTATAAAATAGGTAAATCCAAGGTACTACATTTTATAACTCAGGTTTATCAAAGTTCCTTTAGATTAAGGCTTAATGAAGGACAACATGCTCAAATAAAAAGTAGAAACAACTCAGTCCATTTTGAATGTGGAAAAGCCTCTAAATGCTGAACTTGTTTTGGGATTATTTCTTTCAAACTGTCTTTGGATTTAGAGCTACCATCTACTGATCTTACGCACATCCTTTTCTTGGAAATCAGAGATCAGGTCACATCCTATGCAACGATACATTTAGGCAGGTAAAAGAATGAATTTAAAAATACAGACCATAGACTGTAGCTGCAATGAAATGCAGCCACAAACAGGCTACAATAAGTACAAACAGACGGGCTCCAGTCATGAGTAGCTAATAGGTTTCGAATACTAGAAAAGTAAATGTCTAGCTGAAAAACAATGACTTTAGAGATGTGTTCATGCAACACATGCCCACACAAACCAGAAGTGTTAAAAGCTCAGAATGCAGAACAGGAGAAATAATACACTGAGTTGTAAAAAGTAACTCAAAAGTTCTGACTCAGCATTCCCATCCTGAGTCCTCCGACTCCAGAGCTCAAACAAACTTTCAGTTCTGTGCAAGCTGCTGTTCCTCAAGCCAAGGTCATGTTGGACCGGAAGGGATCACTTCAAAGGAACTTTAATAATGACAGCTTCTGGAAACACATGGAAAACAACACTGCAGATAACCCCCAGTTGTAAGTTTTCACATGGTTCTTTTTACTCCACATGTGCTTTATTATACTGCCAGGAGCTGATTTAGTTGTGGATTCATCTCAGCCTACTGTCTTGCCACAGAGCTATTTTGGACACCATCTTCCTTCCCTAATTATGAGCAGGTCAGGGAGGTCACATGCCAGAGTTGCAGGAGGTTTAGACTATTGCACAGTGCCTCCTACTGGCCATTTTAAGAGTAGGAGCTTCATGCTGTAAAACGATTAACCCATACAGTAGGGCATGGTAGGAAACATTCGATGTGATACTTGATTGCTTGCTCAGCAAGACACATCAGGAATCTGTATTTAAAAATCAGTTAACATAGGCTTTCTCTTTCCTTAAAAATAGCTTACTTCCTTTTTCCTTTCTTCAGTAAAGGTTTGTGGGCAGAAGGAAAGAAATCCTGGACTTGTCTCAAATTCTTCCCTCCTTGTTAAGTATTTATAGTTCTGAACACTCAAAAACCACAGGGAGAACAGACAACCCAGGGTGCTGTGGCTCGCATGAACACTGTGAACGAGCCCAGAACAAACAAGCTGCCAGAACAGTCAGATTCATCCATGCAAGCATCAGAACTTGAGGAGGCAGACTCACCTTCTCAGTGACAGCTGTCAGCACCATGGCATGGGTCATCATGGACTTCTCCAAAGATTAACCGTTCTGCTTTGTTCAGGTTCTTGACAGAGACACCAAACACCAGCTCATGATTGTATCTATTGGGAAGGCACATAAGCAATATCGGAAAGGATGCAGGGAGAAATTTTCACTAGTAGTAAATCAGGGAATCAATACACTAAATCAGGAGCCAGTGCATGGGCATAAAAGTTCAACTCTTCTTAGAGTCAGAATAAATGTAAAAGCTGATCTCTTTAGGAGTTTCTCTCACCAAGTGCCAAACAATTCAAATGAGTAAGAATATTTAAACAACCACTTGTGCATCTTTAAAGGAGTCAGGGTTTAGCTAACAAGTGAAAAAACATTATGTTGCTGCTGAATTACTTAAGTATACTCTTGGGGGTATATAATCCAAAGTGCATACAAATTAGTTTCTTTAGCAGCTGAAGGACTGTTTATGTCCTAGCCAAGTATCCCAAATGCTGCCCCATTTCAATTGTCTACTTACATATTCAAGTCATTGATTCCCAGCTTGCTATAGAAGTGCTTTGCAACATCACAGCCAAACCACACAGCCTACAAATAGAAAGCAGAGTCACATCTGGGCCATATTCCAGCCAGTTTTACATTACAAGGGCTGCCCTGTGCCATCCACAAACAGAAACCAAACCAACCTCGCCATCCTTAATGGATGCTGCAGCTAGTTTTTTCAGGACATCCACAGGCTGGTTGTTGTAGAGTGTTTTCCTCCCTCCTGCCATGTTGCCCAGGTACTCCACTGTGTACAGCCTGTTGTATGGATTCTGAGGCCGAGGATCATTCACTAGACAAATCTGCCAAAACCCAAGATGTCACAAATTAGGGTGCAACTTAACTGAAACCTTTGAGAAGTGAATCCAGCTGGATTTCAGAGGATTGCTTTGGTCCCAGCTGCCTGTCCCATCAGCAAACAAACCACCTGGCTGAAATACCGGGGGTTTTAAGGTTCTGTTTGGTTTTGGTTTATTAGTTCACATCCTGACTGGCACAGCAGTTTTGCATGTTATTCCTGCTCTCTAATAGCTGTATCATGGCAGTTTATGACTGATTAGATCATTACATATTTCATAATTACAAAATCAGCATGGAAGTGCAATACGGGATCGAAGCTAATTGTAGGGTAGAGCACAAACAGGAGAACGGGAAGAATAAACATCTTTGACTTGTGGGTGTAGTACCCATCTCATATGGGTTACAGGGGTGGACAGGACACTTGCAACAGTGGAAATAAGTGGCTTGGCAGCAAAGAAAGCTCTTGGGAAGCTTGGAAAGCCTTTTAGCATCCCCACCTTGTCCTCCATGTTGAAGTAAGGCTTCACATGCTCATTGTAGAACTGCACCGGAGTCATGGGGCCATATTTGTGGTAGTTCTTCTCCTTATCCCGGAACTCCCAGCAGAAAGTCTCCGGAGGGTTGCCCAGGCAAGTGCTCACTATTCTGAATACCTGCCCAGAGAAGCAAACAGCTGTGAACTTGCTGAAACACGCAGCAGTGCCTCTCCTACCACAGCAATGCCACTGAGGAATGGATTTCTCCATGTGAGAACCGACTGGAGAAATGGGATCTTAACACCACCTCTGAAGAACATGAGTAAACACACACATGAATGACTTGCATTCAGCTCTGGAAATCTAGGTGTTCCAAAAGGAAAACTGAATGGCCACAGGAAAAATTGAGAATCTCTCCCCATTCTCACACTGCACGTTATCGCCAGGCAAAGCAGAGCCCAAGGTTGCACACAAATTCCAGGTTTTCTAGGAATGCAGCATCCAAAGCAAAGGCCAATATACTGCCCAGCCTCATGCCAACATCTCATAAGTCATTCTGAAGCTCCTCTAACAGGATGCTTTCCCAGTGCAAGAGAAACTTTATCAAACTGATTCTAGACAGGCTTAAGCATTCAGCATCCCATATTCCACCAGGTGGTTTGCCCCATGCAAACACAAAGACAAACCAGTCTTTCTGCCATGCATATAACAAAGTATTCTATCCCAGTGTTTCCACTGTACTGATCTCTTTTTTTTTCATGTAATGTTCATTTGGATTTCAAACATGGACTTTTGCTTCTTCTCAAAAGCCTGGAGTAATCCTCCCATCCGTTTTAATATGTTTGACAATGTCTGTTTAGGGTTGAGCTGGCAGGTTATTTAATTTCATCCAAGATCCCTGCCTGCTGACTGTGACATCCTTCACAGATGGCAGCTTTCTGTTGCTTCTTAGCACAAAAAGTTGACCAGATTTCAAGTCATCAGCATCCCCATAAATCAGAATACGAAGCTGCACTTAATCACTGCTGTACTTTCTCACAGGGTTTATCATAGAATGTGCTAACTCGTAGGCAGTGTAACCAGATGACTGTCTCTAAGGATATTTAGCAGGACCCGCCACAGGTACTCTGAGGACAAAACAATTCAATCATATTAACCCAGGTTTGAATCTGTTTTACTTCAGCTGACACTGGTCTGCTTCAGCTCTGTCCATGTCCTGAGTCCTCTCCTTGCAAGAAAACAACAGGTTATTTAAAATAGGAGAAGTGGGAGTCAAATCTCAACTGCACCTTCTGCACTAGGATCCAGTCACTGGTTTGCGGCAGCTAACTGAGGCTGTCAGTCTTCACACCTTCCTCTCCCTGACTTTCCAGTTCAGGGGAGGAGACAGAATACCTTTCCCAGAGCTGACTTACCCTTTCTAGAGCTAGCTGAGCTGTTTCACAGGGATCCTACGGCTCCCTAAGAATTAGCTTTGTGCTGATGGCAAAAGGAGCACAGATCTCATGCTAAATAACACTATCTGGCTGTGCATAAAACACAAGTTAAGGTGTTCTTGCTTCAAGCAGTTTAAGAAAACAAGCCGAGAGATTAATTATAGGTTGAATCAAGGGTGTGGGCTCAGTGTTTTTCACTGGAGGAACTCACATTTCTCTCTCAATAAATACGTTAAAGAGCAAATGTAAATCCCTAAACTACTATAAATATTTAACGCCTGCACAGGCTGCACAAAAAGTAGCATTTGCTGTGGATACACCCACGTTACCTCAGATAACCCCAAGTGCTGAGGGATGAGGTTATGAAAACAAAATAAGCAAGAAAAAAATATGCCTGAAAGGAGAGCAATGCACAAGAGGGCTCCAGCCAGAGGACGGAAAGTGATGGAGACAGAAGTCTCAGGGGCAGAGGAGCCCGGGAATGGCCTCCCTCCGTTGTTCTGCCACCACACCCAGCACAGCCCATCTCAGGATCTCACGAGCTTCCTCTATCAATCAATAAATAAGCAGACATTTAAACTAAAAGGTGACTTATATCACTCCAGTGACAACTAGAACCAAGATAAGGCAAAGACAGAGCGGCTTGTGCTAAAATCCAAAATGAACAAGGAGGGGAAAAGGAGGATACTCCTGATAAGGAAGAGTCTACAAAGCAGAACAGTGAGGGAAGAAAAAGTCAGTCACATGCAGTGCACTGATTTCAGCTGCTGACCTGCTGTGCACTGGCTTGATAAGAAGAATGTTTATACAGTTCTGGAGTGAATATTTAATCTTGTGTGCCAATGACTGCCCCATTTTAGTCAGAGCACTGCCTCCCTGCAGGAGCAAACCAAGATTTGCTATGCAAATAAAACTGCACGGAACAAACCCAAGCTGTTTTGCCACATACAGAAATAGATGCGATACCACTTGTATACATATAAACACATGAAGCAAGAGTGATCACAAACCTCTCAAACTAAGTGGTTTTGAAGTATACAAAAGAGGTGCAATTGCATATTTCAACTACAAAGCGGATTTACTTTCACTCAACAAAAGTTGCAAACCACTTGCAGGAAAAAACACTGTTAACATCAGCAAACTGAACACAATCTTTCTACAGAACAAACTGCAATCACTTAATAAGCCTTTAATGCCAGGTCCAGGATCCCTCACTGGAGAGCAAGATGCTCTAAACAAATGAAGAGCCATTGTGCAGTGAACTGCATGTCACTGCCCTGAAAATTAACATCTCTAGGAAGCTTTTGATGTCCGCTATAAAATCCTCCAAGGGCTTTTGGACACACACTGGATGTAAATCACGTTAATTCACTTGTGAACCAAGTGCTAGTTGGCAACAGACTCGGGTAGGCTCAAATCACTGAGTTCATCTTAAGTCATATCATAAAAGATTTCGTTTCAATAATATAACCCTGCCTAACACTGATGTTTACTGGGGTGCAGAAAAACTAACATCCATAACCAAACCATTTCTTGAGTCCTCTAATGACAGATATTAAAACCACTTTGCATTGAACAAGTGAAGTAGATCCTTCCTTTTAAAAGGCACGTGGTCAACCTAAACAGACTGAGCTTTTAACATTACTTTTGGCTATTTAAGAATCAAGTATGAGGACTACGATGCGTGCCACTCATTCAACGTGACCAGATGGAGGGCAGCCACTATCCACATACTGTGTACTACAGATTTGCCAATTGATTTGATTTTGAGTTAACTCTCAGAGCCAGGAACAGATGCTGCGATTCCTTCCTTTGCTGCCCCTCAGTATCAGATCACACTGGCTTCAGCCTTGTGCTCAACTCACAGAGAGCTCCCTTTTGTTGTTCTCTTCCGCTCTCTTGTGGGGGATTTATGCAACAACACTTGTGCAGTAAGATTCTACATTCAAAGCCAGCAGAAAGCAATTTTCAGCCTCTTTCCTACTACTTATAAAACCCTGATAGCCCACTATTTTGCTCTCTAAAGACACAAAATAATGCTCTCCCACAAGAAAGGGCGGATGTGTCTAAAATGTCATAGCTTGCGGTTCTATAAATTCAAGGTATTTGTTTGAAAGTATTAGAAAAACTCAATGAGATAAACAAGCCACTGCAAAACCCCACAATGAATACCTCCAAGCACTCTGCCATACAAAACACTGCTACTTAGGTGAACAAAAGGCACTTGGTTTGGACGATCCATTAGCTGAGAACAAGAGTAAGAAATCTCATCCATCCTAGCCTTGCTTTCCACAAGATTCATGTCACACAAGAGTATTTACCTCTTCTATCATCGTGTCCATCGCAGCACAAAGCTCTCCTTTCATTGTTCCACTTTCCACCATATTTCTTAGCCGCAAACAGTATTCTCTCATCTGTTTAAAGAGAGTCATTTTATTATAAGGATATAAAAGGTGACACCTATTTTTGGGACTTCCTAGTTGGTTGTTTCAAGCACTGTTTTACTCTCCAAGTTTTCAAAATGAAAAGAAAAACCCTTGCAGAAGCTTTGTTAGATACTGATCCTTTTCAAAAGATATTTGAATGACTTAGAAGATATCACAAAAAATAATCTGAAATGAATCGTTGCAACTCAATTACTATTTTCCTAACCATTAATTTGAAGCTTGCAGCCATTAGCTCTTCTTAAAGCTGGATTTCCCAGTTCCATAACTGATGCTGCAACATCCACTCGTATGACCTCAGACTCAGAACAGACCGTCTTTATACCATAAAATTTATGTTGCAATTCTAATGCATAATTGATCTCTGGGTTGATAAAAGGAGTTGAGCATTTCCCCACTGCCTGCAGAACTGCAGCAAGAGCAGCACACGCTTCCCATTACTGTCACAATCCGTAAAGCCAGGAACAGTGAGCAGTGCTCCCTCAAGGCCAGCTGGCTTGCCGTGTTCAAGACTAGAATAACATTAACACCACTCATTATGTCTCAGCTTTTCAGCACATATTTTACATTTTTTATGGGGGTTTCTGCAGGCACTTTTCCTTGAGCATGTAGCAAATAAACTGCAGAAAAATTAACCACAGCTCACTAGAAAAAAGCTTTAATTGCCTTTTTATCTAGGCACCTACTCTAGCATCTTCCCAGATTGATTCATTCCGTAGTTCAAGGAGCAAGCTTATATCTTCCTTCGGACAAAGCTGCTCTTCCTGTATTGAAAGCCGATTTTTAAGACTCAGTGTTTAATCAGCCACACATCAGGAATTAACTTCTTAGAAATTTGAGGATTAGGAGCAATTGCTATACAACCCATGCAGGGTACTTTCAAGCTATTGAAGCCCCACAGTGGACATCTTCCATAAACACACCTTCCTGCTCCATGCTCCAAGATTAACAAACTGCTGAGGCTGGTTTTTGAACAAAAGCAAGTGAAATTGCTGATATGCCCTTAATACTTCAGTCAATAAAGAGAAATGAAGGTGGCTCGAACACTTGGAACAGGCTCAGCCTCATCCTTTCCCCTTAATTACATCAATCTTACCTTATGATTCAAGATCTCATTCATCCTTCTAGTAGCCTCTGTAGTGTGAGACTCCGGGAAGTTTTTCTTGGGGACAACACCATACTTTTCTAAACGAAAGTAATAATACAGCAGATTAACCATCATCTAATGCCACACCGTAGATGTTCATGCTTCTGCCTATACCCATGGAAAAGCTAAATATACTTGGGGTTTGTGCAGATTACAAGGGAAAGTCTCTTATTTAAAGGTGATGAGGATTCAAAGTTTACATCTTAATTTGTGACTGAGTGTTGACCTCTGGTCTGTATTCCACAGGGTCCCCAGAAGTGGAAGCCCTGAACCGTTCAGTATCGTTTAATTTAAAACTTGTAGGTGTTGAATTAAGTTGTGCTCTTTAAGAAGCTCTTCTCACCAGAACAAGAAATTAATTGAAAATTAAGCCCCTGAATTACCTTTGAGAACTGGGTCTCTTATGAATTATTCCATGTACTTTATTTAAGGTTAAGGGACTGACTTCCCAGACTCTTCCTTCTCCACATTTATAGGACACCAGCAGCAGCTCAACTACATCCCACAACATGGTATCAGTCAAATATTGCACCAGCTAACAAGGCTCTGGGTGTAACCGCAGCATCCAAAGCCTCCTGTGCCCCGATTAGATATTTGTAACAACTGGATGGGGAAAAAAGGTAACCTCCAGGCTTCAAAGAAACAAATTTCTTTTGTGATTCTAAACTTACATTATTGGCCTGTTGACTTACACAGTGTCACATTGTTTCATAACACAAAAGCTAACCCTAGTGTAATTTAGCCAGGCAGAGAAGTATCTCCTTAATCTGTGTATGAAGGATCTCACTTTGGCTGAATCTTTGTAAGACCAGCACTGCCACATTCCACATCGTTTCCCTCACTGATCTTTACACCACCTATCTTCAGGCTTCAACCCCAAGTAGTTTTGGTTCTGCCTTGTAGACACGCCCTAGTCTAGCAATGGGCTTTTTCCTTACCATATGCCCTAAGAATTGTATACATGGATATAAATAATCAATGTTGAGTCGATGACTGAAGCAAAGGGGATTGAACCTTTTTACTGAACAGGAAGTCCAGGATACCTCATTACTTCTGATGATCTTCTGAGCTTCTGTTATCCACAGCAATATGCAGGCGTTAAGATCCCACACAAGATTTAAGCCTAGTATTTATGAACTGGCATGAAAAAGGTCTTTGCTTAAAAAAGGTAGTGGTTAATGGCATGATGCTCCTTAGCAAGCCCCCAGGTCTCAAACTGAATTATTTCTTCTATTTCATTCTCATTTCTCAAACCAGCATTCCATTTCAAGAAGGGAACAATGCTCTTACCAATAATATTAACCAGCATATCCCACTGTCCACCATCATTTGTGGGGTTGGTGAGCAGGAACTGCACCAGTCTGCCCTCCACAGGCTCATTCTGCTGAGCTGTTTCCACAAAGGCATTTAAAAAGTAGTAACAACGTTCCACCTGAAATGGATGGGGAAAAAAAAACCTCTTAAGTCTGACACATCCTGCATTCATTCCTGATCTTCAGTTCTTCAGAAGTCCTAACTAGATCATCCACCTTATTTTCCACCTAACATTCCAGGGCTTATACTATAAACTTCTTTCTGTTACAGACCAAGGAGTTAGCACAGAGCTTGAGCACAGGGGAATAGGAAATGCAAAACACGAGTTATGCCATGAAGCACGGCCCAAACTAGTCCTAGAACTTCTCCTTTTCCTTTAGGAGAAACAAGCAGACACAGCTCAGAGCAGGGCACAGGTTGCTCAGGGAAGCTGTGGCTGCCCCATCCCTGACAGTAGTCAAGGCCAGGTTGGACGGGGCTTGAAGCATCCTGCTCTAGTGAAGGTGTCCCTGCTCATAGCAGGGGGTTGGAACTGGATGAGCTTTAAGGTTCCTTCCAACCCAAACCATTCTAGGATTCTGTCATTAACATCTTGATAACTTTCTTCTCAGGCTGGAAGTCCCACTTTGCTTGACTAGTGCTTAAAATACTGATTTAAGTAACTTCTGACAGCTCTTCTCAAGATTTCCACCTGTAATGTTAAAACAGTCCAGCCTAAAAGAAACCCTGTCCCACTACTAACACCCAATTGCACAAGCTGTCCTAGCATAACCTACAACCTGCGCTACCATACCTTATCCCAGAAAAAGAGATAGGACTGGCTGAATTCAAACTCTTCAATGTTGTATTTCTTCATGAAAGGAAGGCGCATTGCATTGAGACACGAGAAAATCCAACATCTCCCTGAGAGATCAAAGGAACAAGGATTAAACTGGAATGTCGGCGCTCCGGAGCTGCGTAACGTTTTTGTTTTAAACACAAGATTCATGACGCAGCTTTGCCGCAAGGCATTGGCCAGGACGGTAAAACACGAAACAGCCTGTAAGAAGTTCAGAGACCTTTTACTGCAAATGCAGTAAAAATCAACTGATTTTTATCTCGCGCTATGCAGAAGGGAACAGAGGCAAACACCGAGTCCGAAGCCTGTTATTAACCCAAGAGAATGCTGCAGGGATACAGCTTCGCCCCAAAGCCAATGAAGTGATGTCAGAGGAAGCCACCACTCACCCCCCGAACACGACGGCCGCTGAGAGCGAGCCCCCAGCTCCGGGACACCAAACCTCGTCCCGGAGCCGCTTACCGGAGTTCTTCTGGTTGGTGACGGGCTTGCCCTCGGCGGGCACGGCGTGCTGGAAGACCTGCACCGTGTCCTGCACCACCTGCCGCTGCAGGCACACCTCCAGCGGGTCGTTGCATGTCGCCACGTTCTGGGCCAGCACGAACTGCGGCTCGGCCCGCAGCCGCCGGGTGAAGGCGGCGGCCTTCTCCGTGCTCAGCCCTGCGGGACAAGGGGGGGGGGGGCAACCGTCACCACCGGTAACACACTCCCACACACACACACACCGGTACACCCCATCGCTCAGGTAGCGGGGGGTACACCCCCCCCCCCAGTTGCCATGGCGGCAGGACACCCCCCCGCCCCGTTGCCATGGCAACGGCCCCCCCTCACCGCGGGCGTTCATGGCACAGGCGGCGCGAGCTCCGCGCGGACACGGCCGGGCCCAGGCGGAAGCGGCTCTTATAGCCCCGGCACCGGAAGCCGGAAGAGGGGGCCCGCGCGGCACCGGCCGCGGGTGGGAGGGGGGAGCTCGGCGCGGGGGCGGACGGCGCGCAGCGAGGGACAAGCTTGAGGCGGGGGCTCCGTCCTCGGCGCTGGAGCCTTCCGCCGGGCGACCCGCGCTGCCTGCGGGATCGTGTGCCCTGAGGGGCTGCTCGGGGGCCCTGGTCAGCGAGGCGCAGCCGGGGCTGCCCCGCGGTCTCACCCGCCGTGTGTGGCAGAGTCGCGGCCCGGCGCGCCTGCAGCGCGGGTGTTGCGGTGCTCGTGAACGTTAGTCAGGAACGCGCTGCGGGTGCTTCCTGTTGAGTAACGGCCCTGCTGTTCCGAGCAGAGCGTTTGCACACAGCGGGCTGGAGGTAGTTTACAGCACACGCGGTTTATTTACAGTAATGCACCATTCCGAGATGCCATGAGGCCTGGAAAGCTTGCCAGGACCTTGGGGGAGGCGCTGGAGTGGCGTTACTGGAATTCCCACTGTGCTCCCGAGTGCTTGCGGCCGCCCCAATCCCTGAGCCCCACTCGGCGCACAGGGAGACCCAAGGTGTGGCAGCAGTGCTAAGTACCAGGCAGCTTTCCCCGTGGCCAGAAGGAGCTGGGATGCCCGCGGGACTCCGAGGAAACAGCAGCAAGCTGAGTGCTGCCGCCTCTAACCTGGTATGGTGCTGCAGGACAGGGACAAGAAAGCAGCTGCCAGGTCAACCCTTCACTTTGTGTGCATCAGCATCATGATCTGTGGCAGCACGCTGTGGATTCCTCGGTAGACCGATGCACAACCCGCATGCCTGACTGCACGTGTGTACTTTGTAGGAGTAAGTGTGGAAGGCGCGACCTGGCAGCAGCTGCAGCAGTCCACCCGTCCACCCCCCAATGGCAGTCCTCTAAGCAGTAGCTTAGACTGAACAGATGCAAAGAACCAGTTACGTTTTGAAAAGATCATATAAACTGGCCCCCAAAAAGCTTGTTTCAGTGCTTTATCTCAACATCTCACTCAAGGGCTTAATTCCAGCAGTAGAAATTATGATTCATGGGTGTGCACAGGATCCTTGTGGTCTTCACCTGCAGCAAAAGGGAAAGAACAAAGGAAAAATCACCTACAGGGGAAAAAGAAACCCGCGCGAGTTGAATTTCCCTGGGCTGCATTCAGCTCCAGGAAGCACACTGAGTGCTCTTCTGGTTTAAGCCTTAAGACAAGGCTTAAAGAAGAGGGTTCATTTGGAAGCTGCCTGAATAAGCAAACACTTACAGAGCTGTTTCACTTGATGTTTTGAAGCACTGAAAATAAAGAAGCAGACTCATTATCTTTTGCATTTCCTGCCCATAGGGATATTTAGATTAATATATGACAAGTGCATAATGCCCTCCACCTTAAAATATCTACTATTTCATTATCTACTGCTAGTTCTAAAGCAGGAAGTAGTATGTAGAGTTCTTTAACCATGGAAAGCAACACAACAAAGTAGAATGGAAAAGGCAGGAGACGACAGCATTGCCACAAAACAACGCTGGGTTTTCTCCTAATAAATTAGAGCTTTCCATACCTTAAAAAGTTTGTCTCTTTGAGCCACAATTCCAAAAAGTATCGTGAGTGAAACCACCACGGCAGCAGCAATAACAGCCTCCGTGGGGAAAATGGTCTCTTTGTCTGCCAGGAGAGAGGAGGTTGAATGTGAGATTGATCAGTACAGTCACATAAACCAGGACATTGGTATCACAGAACTGCATATCACAGAACTGCAGATAGACATGCTTCTCCTCCTGTGTCTGTCACGGCTGATTTGAAGTGTTGCTGTCTGCTGTCTGTGTGCATTAATCCTCTGGAAAGAAGGGAGCCAAGTCTGGTTTAGTAACTGAAGGAAGAATGGAAATGTTGGTCCCTGAAGAAGGAGGTTCCCAAAGCACTCTTACACATGGCAGTAAGGGTGTCCAGAAGTGTCCTGGCACAACTGGCGTTGCTTTCCTCCCTGATCCGAGAGTGCAGAAGTGAGAGGGGCCTGGGCAGTTGGTGGACAATGGATGCCCGAGACCGGAGCATCCGGCCCCAGCAAGGCTTCCACCTCCCAGTTGATCACAGAGCTACAGTTGCTTCTGGAGGACAGCTTCTCTTGCCTTAAGCAGCTCTTTTGGCATGACAGAACACAATGGTCAGGGTAAGATGCTTCAAGTAAGACCTAAGGTACTTTAAGCCACAGTTGAATGTGTCCTGTCAGTGTGGGAAGTGAGAATGGGATGACCCTGCCCCAGGTCACGCTTGCCACACGCCTTGGAATAACAGGTAGGGCAGGAAAGGCCCTTCCTGGTGCTGTCCCAGGTGCAGGTGCAAGGAGAGCTCCTTGCTGTTGCTGTGCCCTCAGAAGTCTACTGCTTACTACATTTCACTTAGATTTCATGATATAAATGTACCGATATCATTGTAAAATAGAATGGAGAGTTACTTGTAAAGCTCGTTGTGTGGCAGCAGCCGTTACCTTCAACTGTCAGGTGGAAATCCTTTCTCCACTCTCTGGACAGATAGCTCATCACGCAGGTGTAGGTCCCATTGTCAGACATCTGCACACTTTTAATGGAGAGCTGAAAGACCTCACTGGTCTGGTGGAGCTGGTAACGGTCCTGCAGGGTCAGGGTGGTGTTGTTCTTGTACCAAGCTGCATGGGCCTGAGGGTTGGATTTGGAGTTGCAGGACAGAGTAACATCTTTGTCTTCTGCAGTGTGGAGGGACTCTTCTCCAGACAGGTGGGGAGGAACTGCTCACAGTAATGCAGTGCAACGGGTCATTAGTAAAGCTGCTCATCATGTAACACAACAGAAGTGCCCTTTACATATGCTTTGTACACCTTGCTCAGTGGTATAACGTAGCACAGTTGAGCAGCCTTTGCTGATTCCCGGGAATCAGCAGGTCACTCCCATAACTGCTCTGCCCTGACTTGTATCCTTGGGAAATAATCTAAGTGGAGGCAGGGACATAGGTGGAGACGGGGACATAGGTGGAGGCAGGGACATATCCAGGACATCTTCTTACTTAAGGGCCCACCCACTCCCTATAAAAGAGGCGTTAGATCAGGTCATGAGCACCAGTGGAAAGGGAGTGTCTTATCACATGAGCTATCTCTTCCTAGATGCATTTTTTCTTGGTGAAGACAGCATACAAGGGTGCAAAACACCCGCCTTCACCTACTGCACATACACCGAGGTGCTTGGCCCTTGATTTCATCCCACCCCTGCCATTCTGCGCTCATATCCACCGCTACAACTCACACTGGACATCCAGGATCACAGACACTTGCACAGACTTGTTCCGTGCCAGCATGCACGTGAAGGTGACTCCATTGTCAGACTCAGTGACTGGGGATATGCAGATGTTACTGATGTTCACTTTATTCCCATCTTTCAGGCCCACTTGCCCATCTCCTCGGTACCAGAGCAGCTCCTCAGCCTCGCTGCTGTTCTGTACCAGGCACGAGAGGGAGACGGCAGGGCCAGGCGATGTGAGCAGGGAGAAGTCAGCGTTGTGGTTATTTACTGACAGCTCCAGACCTGTGAAAGAAGGAGAATGAGGGCCCTGAGTATCCTAAGCTGTACCCTTCCCACAGAAGCTGCCCTGCTACCTTCTCCAGGCCTTGACCTTGAGGAGGGACCGAGAGTTTCAGCCTCAACCTAACCGCTCTTTTCAGGTGGGACTTCAGTTTTGGAGACAAGTTCTATCTCAAAGCCCCCTTCACGCTTAAAGTCAGGCTTCTGCAACTGCCTCTGAGAACACCACAGCCTGACCTGTAGTAACGAAACATCTCAAACCCAGCAGTGACCATGTAACACACAGCAAAAGATCATTCCACCAGTCGCACTCACCCTCTTGCTGCAAATCACCATGGCGGCATACCTGTGTCCTGAGGTGTTGTGCTCATGGTTTGGTAAAGTGCTGGTTTTTGGTTGGAGCTGAATGGGCTTGAAGAGTATAGATGAGTTAATCAGCCCCTTGGCCATATCCTGGCCAGCCTGAGTCTGGAGATTGAAGAGTTGCACTTTGTCTAAAGGACAAACCTCAGGACATGCTAAATAAAGAACGGGTATGGGGAAGAAATGTTTCTAATGGGCTGAAACTTGGTACTGTAGCCTGGGTCATAGGTGAAGGAACTGAAAATACAGCTCAGCATATAAAGGCGCTATAGTCCTGTGAATGTCAAAAAGTCTGGAGCTCCCTGTCCCTTCCCTGGTGTTGCCAGCTGGCCTGTAGCTGTACCTGGTAGCTGGCCACAGCTACCGCACTTCTTACTGCTTAGAGCAGCTTTGGGAACGGTGTCCTCCTCATCCCTGTGCAGCTGCTGCAGTGGAAAACGCTGAAGCTTCCCCGTTCCCTTCTCTGCTACTCTCAAAATCAGAGACCAGTTTCCAGGCAGTCCTCTGGGGATGACCTCCAGAACATCTGCGTTCCGGGCTGCTGCTGTGGCACACCGCCCCGGGCACTGCCCAGCCCTGGGCAGCTTCCCATGGTGGGGCTTGAACAAAGCCAGGAGGGTTTTTCCCATTGCTTACCTGCGGCTACACACACCAGAAGGCAAACAGCAAGGAGAGGAACCTCGTAGGGGACTGCGAGGCTGCTCCTCTGCGCCATCTCGGAGGGGTGTCTGTTGGAGAGAGGTTAATTCCTTGCTGCCATCGGCCACCCTGGGAAGAGCCCTCCCAGATGGGTACAAGGTCACAAGGGAATAAGTTGATTTATTGCAGGGACTTCTCCAGCTCAGAGCAGAATCAATGGGGTTTTCCATCTCTAATCTCTATTGTGTGAGTTCATTGCCTCCGATCACCTGTCTACCAGGAGGAACCCATCTCCAGTCATGTAGCCCTGGACTTACCTAGGGAAGAGTCTCTGGAGAAGCTGCTTCTGCCAAGAAATGCACAGCTCCTTTCCCTCCTTATTTATAAGGTTTCAATTTTAATATTTTATGGTAGCTTAGTAAGAAGTGAGTCCATAAAATGGGTTCAAGGCCTCGTTCAATCCGTGGGTTTCGGAGCTCTCAGAACAATGAAGAAAAGTATTTGCTGGGCTCTGCTGGGTGTTTTATGAGACTTGCCAAGGCAATGAGTAACTAATGAGAGTTCCTGCATTGGCTGTAAAGACCTTCAGCCAAAAAGAATACCTTTTCCCTCTCAGCTTTCTGGGCTTTCATGACATGTTTGAAGACGTAGGAAGTTTGTCCTGGTTTCCCCTAGAGCAGGAGCAGACTCTGATTTGCCCCTCCTGATTTGCCCTGAAGCTTTGTTGCCGTGTCCTGCTTTACCTCAAAATGAGAAAATGCACTGATTCAGACTTTGAACTGAAGCTACTGCCTTGCAGCGTGTTGGCAGAGGAGAGAGCAGAGCCGCTGTCCTGCTCACTGATGTGTGCCTGCTCGTCCTTCAGCCGGATGACGGTGATGCGGTTGCAAAGGATGAGGTTCTGGCAGCCTCCAGAACATGTTCTCACCGTTGGCAGTGTCCCCGCAGGCACAGGGCACGTCACTGCTCAGGAGCTGGCTCAGCAGAGCCATGAAGAGCATTTCACAAACAGCAGGAGCCTGGGACACGTCCTCAGCATTTTCTTTATGTGCAGACTAAGCAGCCCGGCTCCGTGGCTATTGTACGCGGAGCACAGGAGCACACACCACTATTTAGTTGTGGGGCTGTTGCAGACATAGAGCACCTTTGAGTGTTTCTTAATAGGACCTTTTTCTGTGTTTATTGATTTATTCTTAAAACTAACAGGGAATTATTTTCAGGTAAAAATTATGTGTCCAAAAGTCCCTTAAAGAGACAGTGTTCAGCTTGAAAACTGCTGTTTCAGAGCTCAGTGTCCAGCCTTTAACTTGCTCTTTAGCTTCAAGTTTAAGCTGAGTTGAAATAGAGAAGGATGCCAAAGCGGTCACAGCGGGACCAGGAGAAGAAGGAGGTGATTAAAGTGAGGATGTAAAGGATGAAAGAATGGAGTTTTGGGGTGTTTTTTTAGTCTAGAAATGAGAGTGAAGGAAAAGGTTGTTGGCCAAGAGCTGTTCTGTGGTGGGTTTGTCATGATGGATGGCACAGCATCAAGCGGGACCTGGGGAAAGCTCTGCGCCAGGTTTGCAGCAGGCCTGTGGTGGGTGAGCTTAGGTTCATCAGGTTTGCATTCCCTAAATGAAGGCATTGCAGTGTTCCGTTTTGCAATGGGCTCCGAGATGTGCTGAAGGAGGAGGGACTGGAAAAGCAACGTGTTACTTGGCCAGAGGCACTAAAAGGCAGCATTTTTAACTGGTAACAATTGCTTTCACAATGGCTTTTTACACTTTTCTTTTTATACGGGGCGTAATTACCTTGTGGGTGTTAATTACTGAGGTCTGGAGTTCTGTGGGGTGCATTATCCACCTTTCCATTACGTTTAGGAAGGATGTAAACCTCATGCTCCAGAATGTGAAGCAGCCGTTAGTGACTCAGGCTGGGAGGAACCTCTTCAGTGAGGCAGATACTCCTTACCTCTCCACGCAAAGGATGCAGCCCTCTCATTTGAGGTATTTGGATCAGGCACGGTCAAGGCAGGATTAGCAGACTAGAGCCAGAGTAACCCGGTGCTCATCGTCCTTATGGCAACACCAGCCCAACAAACCCAGAATAATACTGTTAAATATGACTCTAAGCAGGCCCAAAGGGAATTAATTAATAAACACCAGTCTATTCCTGGGTGTAATCCAAGCCTTAGATGCCTGAGAAGATTTAGGACATGATAGAGATTGGGCAGAAGGTTTTTTTTCCACTGGGTCTCTTAACCTCCAACTCCGAACTTCACAGTGGTTTGGGTTCCATTTGGTTATCTTCACTGCCTGCAGAATGGGGGTAGCAGCTCATAATCCTCTGCATTTCCACTGGCAGATTTATGCCCAGCAGAGTTGGGAGGGCTGAAGGTTGCTCCTGGCGTCTAGGGCATAGCAGGATGTGTGCAGGACCTGTGCAGCTGTGTGGAAGCTGGGGTTAATTTGTCAAGCAGACAATGCCACTCCACAAAACACGTTTCTTCAGCAGGGCCTGATGCTCTGCTCAAAGGCTGCTCCTATCTTCCTACTCAGTGCAGTTCCCTGCTCCTAATCCCTTTTTAATATGAGGTGCTACATATTTTGCAACACTTCCATTGTTGGAGAATGACTGTGATACCCAAACCCACTGCCTCTGCTTGCCAGATAGCTGGGGTGGAAAGCCAGGCTGTCAGGGAGCGCTCCTGCATCTTACTCAGCACTCCTGTTCCCTCCCACAAGACCTATTTTCCCCGAGTGCCAGGATGATGGAGATGTGATGTGTTCTGGTGGCTCTGATTCCCAGCCTGTACCCCACATACTTCCCACTGTTGAGGCGGACAGATGTTGTTAATAATTCTCTTTGCTGATTGTCCTTATGTAAAAGGTCCCGCTCTCTGTCACTGAATGCAGAGGAATGATAAGTGATCTTTATTTGTCATGTGCAAGGTTAGCAAAAGCAGCACCAAAGCAGTGAGTATTCTGAAATCGCTTCGAGGGCATTAAAGAGTCAAATGAAAAGTGGGCATTGATGGCTCCCGACGGAAACCAAGAGGAAGAGAAGCCTTCAGGAAGGTGAAGTCCTGGGCACTAATGCCATCTACTGGAGAGACACCCACAGGAGCTGGCACCCAGGGATCAGCGTCTGGGAGCGAGGAAGATCACCTCCTGGGAGACCTGGAAGCAAAGTGAGATCCCTCTGAGCACCACGACGGAAGCTCGGAGGCAGCAAACCCTGCAGAAGCCTGAAGCGATGTCACACTCACGGACAGCTTTGCCCAAACCTGTGCGCTCAGAAGAGGATGTGTCTGAGGTGGGAATTCCCTTTGCGTGATTTTTGTCGGTGCTGTGGGAAGTCCCCTGCAGAGTCCCGCTCAGGTGATGCAAGAAGAAACCGTATCTTGGCCTTTTCCTGCTGCTGCTCTGCTCGTGTTTCTTTTCCACAAGTGTGAGTAAATTGGGTTTAGAGAACCTCAGTCGTCACTTTCAACAATTGCTCCTGGATCTTTCAAACCACCACCCCCACCGCACCCCCCCTTTTGGAAGTGAGTGCAAGAAATGGAACCATGTTCCGGGAGGGCAAGTCCAACCTTTAATGAGGAGCACTGAGGCACTTGCCAGTGCTCCCTGTGCTGTGAAGAGCAGCCAAGGGACCGTAGAAAGGCTCAGGGCAGTGCATGAAAGCCCCAGCAAACTGCTGCAGTGCAGAAGGCGCAGCTGCCTGGTGCCAGCAGTCAGCACTGATCCCCCTCTCCCCTGGCTTCTCTGGGTTACATCCAGCACTACAATCACCAATCTTGACTTAGCGGACTGAAGGTAATACCCTAACGTGGCTGTTGCTATCCTCCTCTGAGAAATGCGGTGCCAGATAAAGGAAATGTGAAAAGAACCTGGCATTAAATTAGCAATAGAGGTCTTCTGCAGGAGATAAAAGTGACTCATCTGAATTAAATTCCACTTAAATGCTGGCACTTGCAGTTTCCCCTCTCAGGAGGCCTGGTTAGTAGCCTTCAGCTTTCCCACCTAGCAGTGCTCAGGGAAATGAATACCATCCGTCTTTGCATCATCCACTGGTGGAGCTCTGTTTTCTACCTGATTGAACCAACTTGGTGTCCTGCCTGAGCTGTGGGGTTAAACTGCATTGTAGCAGTGATTATGTGTCAGGTTCCCATGACTTGGTTCTTTTCCTGGACAGAAAACATGTCTCTGCTGCTGATGGGTTGGATTTGAAGGGGGTTTTGTTTCCTCTGGGAAACCAAAATGGGTGAGGATGATGCTAAACTGGGTGCTTGTTTCTTGCCCGATTTAGACGCTCTCTGATGGCCAGCACAGGACATTCCCTAGCAGCATTCCAAGATGTGCTTCTTTTTCAAGACTCTGTTCTGCTATGGCCTGGACCTCAGATATTTTTGTCTACCTAGGAACTTTCATCACCAGTGGGATTTCTTGGAAATGCTCTGCTGGAAAACCAAGTGCTGATTTGATCTTGTGAAGTGCTGCCAAACAATATTAGCAGCTTTAACTTCCCTGCTGTGGTGTCATCCCTCATTCCCTCTGCAAGGAATCTGCAGAGACAGAGCTGCTCCATCTTTCCAGGTCATGGGGAACCATTTGCTGCCAATCTTTAGGAGGAAACCACACTCTTCCTCCATGGCTGGAACAACTTCAGAGTGTTTTAAGGCAAAAGCCACAGCCCCTGAATAAGCACCTTCTCGGGTGCCAGGGTAGCGGATCTTGGCGAGCAGGAGCACAGGATTGAGCTGAGGAAGAGCAGGGGGAGGAGGAGAAAAAGAAGAAGGAGGGGGCAGTTTGTTGCAGGTGGGTCCCTATTCTGCAGAGCTGCTCACCCAGGGACCTGGGAGGCAGAGCTCTCTTAGGTTGGCCCAAGGAAATGGGAAGGTTTTGTTTTTACTGGCTGCTGAGAAAATGAGTGGGTGACTCACCCGCCTTCAGCCCCATGCTGCTTTTACAGTTGGTTTGTTGCCTTTCCAGACAATTGGGCTTTTATCAGCTAAAAAGGGAAATGAGCTCAGTTACTCTATGTAGATCCAGAGCAATTTATTTGTAGGCTGGGGACTTAAAGCTATGTAATGGTGATCACTTTTGTGACAGCCAAATTCCCTCTTGTCATTTCTTCTTCCCTTTTGGATTAGGAACATCCTGATGACCGAGGTCTTTGGCTTTTCCAGTTTAATTAGATGGATAATCCCTGTTCCTTGCTTGTCCCTCTCTTAATGACTCTGTAGCACAGATGAGCCCCAAGAAAGAGAAGCCAATTTACTCTCCTTTTCTTCAGCGCCCTTTTGAGCTGTCCCACGCTTGGCTTACACCGGGGTTTGCATCATCTGATGTCTCACGCAAAGGATCCTGAAATGCAGGGAGGTGAAAGGCTCATACCACTGAGGGTTCCCCTCCAAATCAGTTTTATGTGCTAGACTCAGACCTTGTGTCTCCACAGGAAATGCCGGAGCTGGGTAGCAGATGTGAGCATGAGACACCACCGAGAAGATAAACAGAGTCGATGGGAATTTGCTCTTGGAGATGGATACTTTGACGCTTTATGGACTGCAGCACAGTTTTTGCAGAGTGAGCTGTTCTGCTTGCTATTTGTTATCATCCTGCCTGCCTCAAAAAAGGAATTGGCGAGGATCTGAATGGAGGAAACCCCAAGTACTATTTCTACATCTCCTCAGGCGCACAGTCCTGCAGTAGCTTGCAGTGCAGCAGCATGCAGCACAGAACATCAAATGGTGTGAAAATGCCTCTGATCCCCTGGAGGTCCGGCCTGAGCTGGTGACACAGGAGGGCCGGCACCGGGAGTGCTGGAACTTGTTCCACTGTACACAATAACTCGGTCTTGGATTGTTATTGGTGTCTGCTGCACCAGCGCACAGGCTCCGTGGGCCCCGGCCCGGGGGGCTTTCGGAAGGGGAATGCTGAGCTCTGTTCCGGGGAGAGGAGGAAATTCCCCTCTCCGGGAGACCAAACCGCTCCCGTTCGCCTTCGCTCGGCTCCAGCGCCGTGCGCGTCCCTCCGCGCTACGGCCCGGACCGGGACCGCGACCGGGACCGGGGGCAGCGCGGCCCACAGTAGCGGCGCGGCCCGCAGGGGGCGCCACAGTGCTCCTCGGCTCCCCACCCGATCGTGACGCGCCGCTCGCTGCCGCCTCTCATTGGTCCCTCGCCCCCCCGCCGTGGCGGCTCCTCCTCCGCTGCCGCCGCTCATTGGCTGGCGGCGGACAGAGCGCCCGCCCGTGGGCGGGGCCAGCGCCGCCACCGCCTGCTCCCGTTGCCCGGCGGCTCCCGGAGCGGCGAGGCCGGGCGGGCGGCGGGGCCATGGCGCGGGGCCGCGGGCGGGCGCCGCCGCTGCCGCTGCTGCTCTGCGCGGTGCTGCTGGGCCCGGCCCTCGCCGTCCACATTAAGAAGGCGGAGGCGGCGGCGCCCGGAGAGGCGCTGCGGTACCTGCGCTCGGCCGAGCTGGGCGAGGCGCTGCGGGCGCTGGCGGCCGCGGCCCCCCCAGGCCTGGCGCGGCTCTTCAGCATCGGCGACTCGGTGGAGGGGCGGCCGCTGTGGGTGCTGCGCCTGACGGCGGGGCTGCCGCCGGAGCGGGACGGGGAGGAGCCCGGCGGGGCGGCCCTGCCCGGCCGGCCGCAGGTGAAGCTGGTGGGGAACATGCACGGGGACGAGCCGCTGGCTCGGCCGCTGCTGCTCCGCCTGGCCCAGGAGCTGGTGCGGGGCTGGGCCGGCGGCGACGCGCGCATCGGCCGCCTGCTCAACAGCACCGACCTGTACCTGCTGCCCAGCCTCAACCCCGACGGCTTCGAGCGAGCCCGGGAGGGCGACTGCCAAGGCGGCGGCGCGGAGAGCGGCCGGGAGAACAGCCGCGGCCGCGACCTCAACCGCAGCTTCCCCGACCAGTTCGGGGCGGCCGAGCCCGACCTGGAGCCCGTGCCCGAGGTGCGAGCCCTCATCAACTGGATGAGCCGCAACAAGTGAGTGCGACCCGGCCCGGTGCCTCTCTTACGCTCCGAGGGAGAGCCTTGGCTCCGCTCCCCAGGGGCTGCGTTCAGCCTTTCCCTGCGCTTCCGAGCAGGGCTCGGGGCGGGGGGGGGAGTTTCTCCCCAGTCTTCATCGCAGCCCGGGGTCAGCTCTGCGCTCAGCGCCCGGGCTGACCCTCCTGTGGGAGCCTGTGCAGAGCTGGGGTTTGCTGTGGGGAGCTGCACTGGCCCCGCTGGGCACAGGCATTCCCGGCCTCTGTGGCCAGCTGCGTGTGTCCCTTTTCCAGGAGCCCACAGCTGGGAGCTTCTCCTTACCCGCTTCACCATCGGGTTGTGTGTGTGTCTTGCTCTTGGAGTTAGCGGTGTTTTCACCGTGAGCTGTAGAGTGCTTAAAATATTGGGGGTTAAGTGTACCGCTGGTCTGTGTACGAGCATGTGGAGAAGGAGCTGTGCTGCACAGGGCTTCCCCCATCTCTGTGCTTCATGGAAAATTGGCTGGGTTTACCAATAACACTCTGCAGCAGCGTTTCCTCATACAGGTGCTACGCCTGCAGTTCTCTTTGCCGTCTCTCCTCCTGTGGATGCAGGACTGAGCCTTGGGCTCTGCCCTGACCCTCAGGCTCTCGCCCTCCAGGGGGGTGAATGGTGGGAAGCTGCTGTGCTCAGAGCAGGGCAGGAGAGATGGTGCCTTTGAAGCCCAGCAGCCTGGTCTAGTGGAAGGTGTCCCTGCCCGTGGCAGGGGACTGGAACCGAATGAGCCTTAAGGTCCCTTCCAACACAAACCATTGGAGAATAGGGGACTGGAGCACCTCCCGTATGAAGATAGGATGAGAAAGTTGGGGCTGTTCAGCCTGGAGAAGAGAAGGCTGCGTGGAGACCTCAGAGCAGCCTTCCAGTGTCTGAAGGGGGCCTATAGGGATGCTGGGGAGGGACTCTTCATGAGGGACTGTAGGGATAGGACAAGGGGTAACGGGTTCAAACTTAAACAGGAGAAGTTTAGATTGGATACAAGGAAGAAGTTCTTCCCTGTAAGGGTGGTGAGGCACTGCAATGGGTTGCCCAGGGAAGCTGTGAATGCTCCATCACTGGCGGTGCTCAAGGCCAGGTTGGACAGGGCCTTGGGTGGCATGGTTTAGTGGGAGGTGTCCCTGCCCCTGGCAGGGGGGTTGGAACTGGATGATCTTAAAGTCCTTTCCAACCCTGACTGTTCTGTGATTCTTTAGAGAATTATGGAAGGTCCAAACCACTGAGGTCAGTGCGACCAAGTGTCTGAAGCTGTGCAGAGGAAACCAGAATGGAGCACACTGAAACAAACTGTGGCTCTCTTCCTAAAGTTGAGTTAGAGGGAGAAGTGGGGAGGGGATTGCTGCCACCTCGGATCTACCTTGGTTGGAGCTAAACCGAAGCGTGTGACATTTGGTGTTGAATAGTGTTGGCTCAGTTTTAGGGACAAAATGTGCTTGACCAAGCTATTAAGGCTTGGTGGATGCAGTGCCTATGGGGGTTATTGCTCTGCAGGGATTTCATGAGCTGCGCCAGTAACGGTTTGTCCCAGGGATCCTTTAGGACAGCTCAGATGCAGCAGTTTGCACTGAAATCCCTCCAGACTTGGTTCAACTCAGAATTAGTTACTAGGGAAACTCATGCGTGTTCTTAATATCAGTTTGAAAATACCTCAGGCTTTTAGGTGTTGTGTTGGAGGTGGGATTGGCCTCCAAGCCAGGGTGAAGCAGGAAGAATGTGGGGCTTTGTGCTTGCCTCTGCCTGGCAGCAGCGGTTAATGCTGGTACGATTGTATCGGGTGAACACAACCAGCGTTAGAAAAATGAGTGGGTAAACACAAGTGTTTGATTAAAAAAGAGACTGTGGGTAAATGCAGTTCGTGTGAGCTATTTTAAGCAAGGTAAAGGTATTGGTCACGTTACCTCTGCTCACAAACTAAATCCCATTTGACCAAATGAAGAGGAGAGCTCTTTTCCTTCAGTGCTGTATGTGGTGGAAAGATGAAGAGCATGTGTGTATCTGTTAACATAACCTTGGTGTAGCTGCAGCCCCGTGGGTGTTCGCCTTGCTCAGGGCTGATGGAGCAGGGTCCAATCTCTTCCTCTTCCCAAGTGTCACTGCCACTGGGCAGCTCATCCAGTGGGCACGTTCTGCCTCATTGATCCCAAAGAGAGTTTGGAGGCTCCCAAGAGCGTGGCTTGGGTGGGAAGGCAGCAGAATAACTGGCGGGCAGCTGTAGCCAGCATCCTATTGAAGTAGTTCCAGTGTGACTCCCTTTTTCCTTTTTTCCTTCCCAACCTCAGGTTTCTGCTCTCTGGCAATCTTCATGGTGGCTCAGTGGTCGCAAGCTACCCCTATGACGACTCTCCCACACACAAGCTCACAGGAGTCTACAGTAAATCAGCTGATGATGAAGTCTTCAGATACTTGGCAAAAGCTTATGCGTCGCATCACCCCATAATGAGAACTGGCAGACCCAATTGCCCTGGCGAGGAGAGAGAGACCTTCCAAGATGGCATCACAAATGGTGCTCAGTGGTATGATGTAGAAGGTAAAATGTGCTGAGGGGTCACTCTGACTCTGCCAAGTCACCTGCCAGAGCGTCTCCTAGGAATAGCTCCTTGCTCCTGCTGAGATCTGCCATCCAAAGCGGTGGTGATGATCACAGAGGGAAGGATGGGGGAAGTGATATTTTTAGCTTCGAATGTGTTCTAGCAGCTCGAAATGAAGGGAGGTAGCATCACAGGCACACCAGCAAGGGCCTGATGAATCACAGCCTGGGAGATGTTCGTAGGGAAGAGATCACAGCAAACTGGAGGATTCTTCCAGACCCTGTTGGATGCTGGAGAGTCCTCCTGCGGGCAGGAGGCTTCGTTTGCCAAGTGAGCTGTCAATAGGTCTCTAAGTGATTACTGAATTTTGATACAGGAAAGAGGAAACTATTGTTAAAGGCATTTAACCAATGCCAGGATTCCTTGGAGGGATTTTTTTAGCCTTCAAACTTGTAATTTTGTAAGTTACAGAGTAGCTGATATAAAGCTATGTAAAATGTCCATGTGTGGTTCGAGCTCACCTTGCTGTTCTGAAAGCGGGGCGAACAGTTTCCTATGGACTGTTCTGCTGTTAGGCTCGTGTCAGACGCGAGCAGAGGAGAGGTGGGATCTAGAAGGGATCTGAAGTTCAGCCTCTGGGGCTTCTAGGAGAGCTCTTGGTATCAGCCAGTTTACCCCAGGTGCCACCACCCTGCGTGTGTGGAGGTGACTGGCCTGGCTGAGCCATGCAGCTGCTGCTGTGCGTGTGCTGGTTTTGCTGGGACTGGGATTTAGATGATAATTGATGTGATGAGAGGCTCTGGTGGAAAAGGCTTCGTGGGCTGATGGGGAGAGAAATCTTGGCTGTGTCATTAGAAGTGACACCACTGCCGTGCTCCTCAGCGGATGTTGTACAACCACGGCCTCGCCGGGCGCTGCAGGAACTCCTGTGGTGAGGCCACCACAAAACCTTTGCAGAAATGATCTGAAGGAACTGCGTTGCTTTGCTCTGCGCAATCTGCTCTGCTTTCCCTCCTACTCGGGCTGAGGGGTGATGGCAGCAGCACTGGGCAAGCAATGACGTGGAATTTTGTTTGTCCTTCAGGGCTTACAGCTTAGCAAACTAGTAAGGCGGTGTCTGCCCAAAGCAAGGCTTCAGAGCGGAGTCCTGTGCTAACCCTGCGTCCACCTTGCTTGGGAAGGAGGGTGAGGGATCTGTTATTTGGCCTAAACACATCACCTGCGTGCTGGAAGAGGAAGTCTTGACTTCAGTGGTGCCTGAGTCATTTCCCAGGATTTCAGTGGTCAAATAAGATGCGGTTTTATCTCTTTCTTTAGCAGCTGTCTCCTTCCTTCCACCCTCTCAAGTACACTGCCATGGTGTTTGCTGGCTCAAGGTTCACTCTGCTGCTGTGAGAAGTCCAGCGGGAGGAAGGTTTGTGTAATCTGGTGACTTTGTTTATGAAGGAGCAGGATATCCTGGATGATCCGTGCTGCCTTGTTCTGGTGCAGTTGTTATCAGCCAGCGCCTCAGTCGGGAGGTTTGTTAGCTGCAGCTCTGAGGTTTTCTGCCCTTGTAGTGAAGCGGGGTGGATGGTTCCAGAGCTTTGGAACAGTGTTTCCGGGCCCCTCGTGAGCAGCATTTTTTGCTGCAGGGTTAACTCCTTCATCCTCCTGCTAGGATGTGAGGTGCCTGGCTAATGGCTGTGCCCTGATGTGAGAGCCTTTCAGGCCGCCTCTGCCTTGCCAGCCAGCAGAGCAGAGGTTTCACCTACTTCCCTTTCACGGGAAATGGCAAAGTGTGACCTGAAAACCAGTTTGCTCTGTGCTGCCATCGCTGTGGTTTGTATCATGTCCAAAAGGCCCCAGCATCCAGCTTCTGCAGAAACAAACCCTTCTGCCGTGACAAGCCATGGTCTTGGGCTCAGCGCTGATGGCTGCAGGTGGTTCACAGGCAGAGATTATAGAGGGTGCAATGACACCAACTCTCAGAATGGAGCATTGCTGAAGTGGCAGAGAAGAGCCTGTGTGGTCTCTTCCTGAAGCAGTAAGGCTGGACTTGCTGAACTTAGATGTCTTTTCCAACCTAGTTGATTGTATGGTTCTAATTAACCTCTTGCTACTGTTGAAAGTGCAGCTGTGGAGGGTGGTGGCAGCCCTTGGAGCACCTTCCAGGCTGAAGGGTTAACCCACAGGTGAACCAGCCAATACCAGAGGCTGGAACTTGTGTAATTTGATGTTGTGTGAACTTATTGTGTCCCTTTGGGGTTTCACGTCTATTTTCAGTAGTGGATGAAGAGCAGGTGAAGGGGAGTCAGGTGTATGCAGTGTGATAGAAGCAGCAAAACCACCACGGTGGCTGCACTGAGTCATCTGACTCGCTCAGCTCCGTGCCAAAGACTGCTGAGGCTCACACAGGGACCAGGAGGCTTTTCCCAGCGATTGCAGGATTTAAATATGTGGGGGAATGAGGCTGGGGAAATCCCAGTATCCTGCAGGAGATAACCGGAACGCACGGTTCTGTGAGCAGCGCAGGGCGCACACTTGCGGCCTCCAGATCAGGTTGTGCCAGGAGAGAATGCAGGCTCCAAGCAAGGCCAGGAAAAACAAAGACACGAGAACATAATGTTTCCACAGGTGGAAATTTTCCTGCCACGTTTTATCATGGGGAATCAAACAAGCTGGAAAGCAAACTGCCGGGGATTCATTGCACTGGAGTTAACCGGTGCGGGTTTATGCTGGTGCCAGACCCCATTAACTTTCATTTGAGTCTGCAAACAACCCCTTGTGTGTGTCAAGCCGAGGTGGCAAGTACAAACCATAGGAGTAATTGGTAAGGTCAAGTGTGCACAGAAAAGGTGGCTCTCTGCCAGACACTGAATTTGCCTCCTGCGTTCCAGCTGCTGTAGATAAGCACGTCTGCCACCGAGGTGGTTTTAGAGGCTATCTCTGCTGCACATGCTCTTACTCTTCCTTCCTTTTTAACCTCTGGGGGTTTTAAGTACTAAATGCCTGGTTTGAGTCAAGAAAACGCATGCAAGTGTTGGTCCAGATGATGCTTGGAAAGCTGTTAAGAAACTGATGAAGTCCTATCGTGGAAGGATGTGCCTGCCTTTACTTTGCAAAGAGCCCAGTTCAGCAACTGAATTCAGCTTACCGTCAACAGGCTGTTCTGTGGGCAGCCTTGGAAGGGGTTGGTGTTATTTGCAGTCCTTTCCTGAAGGTTCTTTTCCTTGCTAGTTTGGCTCTCATGGCCAAGTGTTTGAGGTGTTTCTGGTCTGTACCGGAAGGTGCTTCTGAAGTTGAAAGTGGATTTAGGTTACGTGTGTGCTTAGAGGTAGTTTCAGCTGTGGTGACAAGCCCCACTGAGCTCCCACACAGCTTTTGGTGGCATCAGAGTAATTAAAATGGGTGCTGAGAGCAGTGGGTGCTCATGGTATGGCTGTGGTGGCTGTTCTCGGCCAGTGTCTGTCCGGGATGCGCACAATTGGCTGCCCTTATGTGTTTGTGTTTCCATGTAATTCTTACTGCAGCGTTCTCTTTATTCTTGAGAGAAGTATTGGCTCGATGGTTTGAAGGTGTCTTTTCACATCTAACATGAACCGTTGGATGTCGGGGCTGTGTGATGCAGCTGCTGGAGCTGGAGGCTCATCCCCACCTCCTCTGAGCTTTAATGGGTGCAGACTAATGGACCAGCACATTCCTCTGCTTGTGTGGTGCTGCCACTACTGCTCCCCCAGTCTCATGCTGTGAGACAATCAATTCTGTCCGCAGACTAAGCGACTTGTGCCACATATTTAATCACATCTCTGGCTTCCTTTGTGCCATCTGCTCTCTGCAGAGCAGGCAGGACAATTTTCTCTGCTTTAGCTTAGCTGCAGGTCTCTTATCTCCTCATATCTGCTCCAGCAGAGCTGGAATTGGAGAGGTTTCTGCAAAGTGCAGCTTGAAAAGAGAGCCCTTCCTGGCTGCCCTGGAAGGCTTCTCCTGGCACATGGTGTATTTATGGTATCTGGCTCCCCAGGCTTGACTCTAGGGAGCTGCATTCTCCTGCTCCCCTGCCTGCTTGAGCTTGGCAGGGAGCAGAGGCATGCCTGTCAGTGTGAGCTCTGCAGCACTTGTGCTGCGGGAGGTCTGGGATCATTACCCAAAGTGGAGTCCTGATGCTCAAGGAGCAGATCGGAGCAGGAGAGAGGTTTGTTCTGAGCATTTCTATGACCTCCTGCCAGCCAGGACTGACTTGCTGTGATTGGAAGCTGCTCACTTCTGCTTTGCGTTCCTTGCAGGAATAGGTATGATGCTTCAATGGGAGGCTGAAGCTTTAGGCAGTGTGGGCTAAAAGGCACTCTGGGATTATCCCAGGTATTACCCAAGCAGGTAGGTAAAATAGAAGCACTGTTGTCTGGCAGTCCCCTGCCTTGGGTGTGCTTTTTCTGTGCTGCCTCTTGAATGCAGTGCTCTGCTAATGGTAAGCTGTGCACAGATCTCTTCACACCTCCAGATCTTCTATATATCCAGGACAGATGGTATATGGAAAACCACGTCATTCCGTGTGCTGTAAAAATAACTGTCCTGCTCTGCAATGGGGCCGTTTGAAGGCCAAATATGTGCAGTGGATACAATCCAAAGTTCCAAGCATGCAATGGACTACTTTTGAAGAAGACTGATGGAGCCAGCTCAAATTCAGTCTGTTGCTGCTCTAGTTAGGGGTGAACATCTGTCCTAAATTTGCTTGAATGGCAGATGAAGCCCTAAATATGCTTCATAATGGCTCTGGTTCATGTATGGATGTTTTCAAATTCATTAGCATCCTGCTAGGAACAGATGGTTATGGGCTGGCAAATCGTTTCACTCTGCATGGTGTTCCCTGGTGAGGGCAGCCCACACTGGGTTACTTCCCTGAGCCTGGTAACAGGAGCTGAACCAAGCATCAGATTTGCAGGTTTTGTTCCTCTAAGCCCTTGAACTGAGCCCAAGAGTTTTAAAGTCCTCAAACACTTTTGGGCCCCTTGTGCTGGACAGGGAAGTCTCTCTCCTGGTTTGGTCTTGGCCTGTACAGTGCCCTGATGGCTGCACGTGACAATGGATTTGTTACAATAAAAGCTTCCTGTGCAGGCTCCCAGAAGAACTGAGAGGGAATGGGACATCCTTGTTATGGTACCATCCCTCACATCTCCCAGGGGTCTGTTCTAAATCCTGGTTCGTGCTGTCAGTCCATCTCTGCTTCACCCACGTGCAGTGGGGCTGTTGAATCCGGAGCAGTGGCCCCTGACCTTTTGGGACAGTGAATGCCCACGGCCACCACATTTATTAAAAGCCTCCTCTGCCTGGTAAAGTGCTGCTGATGGCTTTTCCTGGCCATGCATTAACACAGGCTCTGCAGATGCCAGGTAATGCATTTGCATCCCGGTATTGATCCGTTCTGGCCAGTTAATTGGCCACACCACTGAGGGTCCCTCACTTGTGAATGATGAGGAAACTGCTCAGACAAAGTGAGTGAGGTTTATTACCATAGCACTAATGTAGCACTTTGGGCATAGCAACGGATGGGCGCACAAAGTACTCGTTTATCACTTGCCTGGTGGGGTCTTGCAGGCTGGTGCCATGACATGAGCTGCTGGCTGGCTGCTGCTTTCTGTCCTCCTGAAGCCTGTGTTGCCTCCTGTAGAGCAAGTGTATAGCTGTTCTATGAGAGATGGGCTTCTGAGAGCCAGTTTGACATCCTCAACTCATCCAGAAGGGATCCACTGCATGGGCCCCTGTGTCCATCTGACAGTGGTGGGAGTTGTTCAGTTGGTGCATGGAGGTCTCTGGGCTGAGCAGTCGCAGGCCCCGCTGTGCAGGTTGGGATGGAGCCATCCAGGAAGTGGTGGCCGAGGCCATGGCACGCCAGTCTGCCTGGATTGTAACCGAACAAGGTTGTGTAACCCAGAAGAGAGCATCAGCATGCGTAAAACTCAGTGTGGTGTGTTTGCCATGCTGACACAGCTGCCTGATTTGGTGGTGGGAATGATCTTCTCATGTGGCCACGACATCTGGCTACGATCGTGCGGTGGGATTTGTCAGGGTGCCTCTGAAACCGGTTTCACAGACACTTGTGGTGGTTTTGGAACGTCCTTTTCGCTATTGGAAGCTCCCACGAATGTTCAGAGGGCTGCACATCTGCAGTCTCCAGCTGCATGCTGAAGTCTGAGCTCCAGAGCGTGAGGGGTGATACCTGCGGACCTCGTGTCCTGCTGGTGCACGATTCATCCTTGCTTGAGCAGCAGGTTTGCTTGCTGAGGGCTGAATGTCAACTTCAAATAGGGTCAGGACACTTCTGGACCAAGGTGACCTTTTTGATTCATAGCAGTGCCTATGGTTTCTCTGAAGGGCAAGAATACCAAGATGAGCTGAATCCTGGGGAGGCAGCTCTGTGCGCTCTTGGTTCCTGGGGCTCTTGGGGGTTCGGCTGGTGTAATACTGAGTTAGCAAACTGCCTCCTGGTGCTGCAACATCCATAAACTGATTGAGGCTGCTGCCTTAGAGGGGAAATGTGGAAGGAGACTGGTCACTTGGCTGCAGGTCTCAGGGAAAAGAGCTTGTTTCCCAGCTGGAGTTTCTCAGGAGGACAAGTCTGGGTCCTGTTCTGGCTGCTGGGGGGTTGCAGCAGTCCTCGGGAGTGGGGGTCATCGCTGCCCTCTCAAATCAAGAGGAGAGTTCCCCGAGGGTGACTTACTGCAGTTCATTCCACACTGACACCATGTCAGACCGTGCCAGGCTTTCTGCTAGAGCTGCTCTAGATACCAAGTAAATGGAGAGCATCTGCTTGGAGGAAAGGAGCAGCTGAGGAAGGGCAGAAGGGAAGGCATTGCTTCCTCTTGTCTGGAGTTCTGCTAAGAGGACTTTGTGGAGAACAGCTCCTTGAGACTGGTTTTGGCCTGCAGGTTGGAGCGGCCACCTCCCAGGTTGATAGCCTGGAGGGCTCTTTTGTATCAGAGGCCTGAAGCTCATTTTGGGTGGAGTAACTTCTCTTACAGGAAGACCCCAGAGGTCTAAAGGTGGCTTGGAATGCATAGGGCAGGACTGAGGGGCAGTAATGTTCAAACTCCGGTGTGCCTGACCTGGCACCCTGGACTTGTAGTGTCTGGAAAATGTCTTCACAGTAACATGAACCCCTATGAATTCCCAAGTGCTGTGCTGCTGCGTTCAGGCTGACAGAGCAGTGACACTGAAGGGACTGTCAGCTTTGAGCTGCCTGTGCCTGAGGGACCCAGCGTGCCAGTTACTGGGTGCAACGGAGCTCAGCCTTCCCCGGCACAGGCTGTCGTGATGATCTGATCGGGGTGGTTAATTCTGAAGCGAGGGCAGCATCGTGGTGAGATGCTGTGGGGGGCTGAAGGACAAAGGAAGAACGTGTGTCCTGTGGTGGGATGTCTGTGCATTGCTTTTGGGACATCCTCTTCCTCATTTTCTCAGGTGGGATGCAGGATTACAACTATGTGTGGGCCAACTGCTTTGAGATCACGTTGGAGCTGTCCTGCTGCAAATATCCTCCGACCTCTGAGCTCCAGCAGGAGTGGGAGAACAACCGGGACTCTCTCCTTGCCTTCATTGAGCAGGTAGTGTCGGCAGCAGCTGGGAAACCCGGGTGTCCACAGTGGGCTGAGAGCACCGTGTTCAGTTCCTGTGGCTTGGTTTGCTGTGTGGTAACACAGCTGCAGGTGCTGTGCAGAGGTTGGTGGCTAGAAAGCTGCTGTGTGTCTCTGTGGTTCTGCCACAGTTCCCACATCCTCCACGACAGCGGAGCTCCCCTGAGAGGGGCCTCGTGGGGTGCAGTGTTAAGTCAGTGCAGTTGTTGCTGAGTAATGAACTCACTGAGTACCGGTATGGCCTCAGTGCCATGAACCTCCAGTGGTGTTCAAAAGCATCAGCACTGCTAAGACCTTGGCTTGCATCTGTCTGCAGATGCCCATGGATGAGTTGAGTAGGTGACAGTTTAGGCTGGGAAAGGAGCTGCATTCTGTCCCTTGATACAGTGTGTAACCCTGCTATGTTCACGTTGCTGTGTTGATGAATTAGAGGATTTGTTAGGGAGGATCAGTTGTGAGATCTTGCTGCCTTCCCTTTGGTGTCCTCTGCTGTGCTTGGCAAAGGGCAGGGGGGGTATTGCTGGCTGGGGGTGCGGTTCCCCTGTTGCTGCCTGTCTTCAGCCAGGCTCTTGCATTGTTTTCCTCAGGTCCACATTGGTGTGAAAGGCTTTGTCAGGGATGCAGTCACTGGAGCTGGCCTGGAGAACGCGACCATCGTTGTTGCTGGTATCGCTCACAACATCACTGCGGGCAGGTTTGGTGATTACCATCGGCTGCTTGTGCCTGGGACCTACAACGTGACCGCAGTTGTAATGGGGTAATGTCTCTGTGGCAGCCTGCAGCCACACTGCCGACTGCTTGTGTTCCTTCACTTGATTTCTTGTCCCAAAGCATCTTGTGTATTTAAGGGGCTTGGCTGGAAGGACCAGTGAAGGACTCCAGCTTAGAGCTGCAGCTGTGTTTGTTCACCCCATGCCCCACTGCAGCAGAGTGCTGTTGGATGCCCAGCGTCTGTCACCTTCATTTCCTTGCTTGTATTGATCTGCGTCCAAATCCTTGGGCAAAAGGAGAAAGTGGAGTAGGGTCACCCCAGTAAGAGTTTGTGTTGTCCCAAGTCCAGGTGTGAAGGTGTAGCTTGTCCCTAGGCTACCTCTGTAATAGCCTGTGGCTTCTTTCCTGGTGAGTCTGTAAACAGGAACTGCTGCCTCTGTGACACAGCGAGGACAGCAGCGTAGCTGGGTCTGGTAGCAGTGGGATGTGTCCTGTAGGCTTGTTCTCTGCTGAATCTCTTGCACAGTCCACCCCAGTAGGTTCAGGTGGCAAGAGTAGGCTGGAGTGGTGGAGAGGCTGCAGGGGGCTTTGGCTTTGAGGAAGGAGGTTCTGGAGAGCCTCCTTGCTGAAGCCAGCTGTCTGTTTCACAGCTACGCACCACTGACCAGGGAGAACATCGAGGTGAAGGAGGGAGCAGCAACAGAAGTGGATTTCTCCTTGCAGCCAACTGTAATACTGGCGTCGTTTAACGTCACGCAGTTCACAGCAACGTCTGCTCCTGCCTCTACCATCACCCCCACCCCTGTGCCCGCAGAGGCCCCGAGCCCGACCTCTCTCCATCAACCTATCCAACCCATGGACTTCCGCCACCATCACTTCTCAGACATGGAGATCTTCCTGCGGCGCTATGCCAATGAGTACCCCAAAATAACCCACCTCTACTCCGTGGGCAAGTCCGTGGAGCTGCGGGAGCTCTATGTAATGGAGATCTCTGACAATCCTGGTGTCCATGAAGCAGGTAAAACATGGAGAATCCTTTTATGAGTCACAAATGCAGGTGGCAGACCCTTTTGGTGTTATAAGAGTAGAAGGGTAAATAGGTAAATGACCTGCAGAAAGGTGGTGAGAGGTCTCCAAGCTTTAATGAAGTGGTTGTAATTGTCTCTTTGGTGTGGCTGTGTGTCGGCAGGTGAACCAGAGTTCAAGTACATTGGGAACATGCATGGGAATGAAGTTGTGGGGCGAGAGCTTCTCCTGAACCTCATCGAGTACCTCTGCAAGAACTTTGGCACGGATCCTGAAGTGACAGATTTGGTGCAGAACACACGGATTCACATCATGCCATCTATGAACCCTGATGGCTATGAGAAGTCCCAGGAAGGTATTGCTGCCTGTGCTGAAACATCTGTGGGGTTTCTAGCTCGGAAAACGGGCTTTGGGGCTCTTTGTACGTCTGAGAAACCTGGAGGCCTTGTTGGAGGAGAAGCAGTCTCTGCACAGGGAGGCTGGGAAGGGTCGTGGTGCGTGTGTGGGATGTGCGGGTGAATCCCACATTGCAGGATATGGGCAGTTGGCTGATGCTTGAAGCTGTTGGAGGGAGCTCTTATGCTTCAGCACTGCTATATGCTGCCCCTCTTTGGGTCCCCTTATGGCTTGTGGCTATCCCAAGCCTTGTTTAATATAAAACAACATTCCTTTGACACAGCTCTTGCTTGCTGTGTTTTGGTCCATGCTCTTAGTAACATGTGATGTGGGAGCCAGGCCGTCTGCAGCGCATTCATCCAAGGGTAATACAGGACTTCTATCGTGATGTTGAAATTGGCAAAAACATCCTGTAGGGAAGTCCTTAAAACTTGGTGGCTCTTGCAGATTGGCGGAACGCAGTCTGTGTGTCCAGAGTGATTTTCTGGAAGCAGAGTTCTGCTTGGGTTTAGCAAAGAACTTGTCCAGCTGGTTTGAGGAGGTGAGCTCTGAGGTGAGCTCTGAGGTTTCTGTGGTCGCGACATCCGGCTCTGGCATTGTTCATGGTTCACTGCCTTTGTGCTCCCTGCGGTCAGAGTGGCACTGAGAGCCTGTGCAAGCACCCGCAGAGAGGGCCCCCAGACACCTCTGTGTGCAGGGCAGGCTCTTGCTGAAGGAGAACATGGGTGTCCCCTCAGTCTGGGGTGCAAGAAGCCAGCGCTGTTGTGTTCTCTGCTGTCACCCATTCATTGACTGTTGTAAGCTCTGTATTAAGAGGATGAAGCCTCTGCACTGAAGTGAGGACTCGCACAGGGCACAAACTTGAACTTGTGTTTCGTTTGCAGGAGACAGAGCAGGCACCGTTGGCAGAAACAACAGCAACAACTACGACCTGAACCGGAACTTCCCAGATCAGTTTGTCCATGTGACAGACCCTCTGCAGCCAGAAACTCTCGCTGTCATGACCTGGTTAAAGACTCACCCGTTCGTGCTCTCAGCAAACCTGCACGGAGGTAACGGCAGCCAAACCCAGCTCCTTCCTCTGCTGAGGTGCACGGGATGGGAGGTTGCAGGGGTATCTCCACAACCTTCTACTGAAGGCAACAGGAGTAAGGCCATTTGCAAAGGGATTATGCAAGGAGTTAATTAACCCTTTTGTGCTGCTGGAAAGTGGCTCAGAAGCTGGAAATGGAGGGTGAAAACCATGTTTCCCAGCACATTTGTAGGGGATTGAAGATGCTGCTGGGAGGATTCCAACCACTTCGCTGGAGGCAGCGCATGCTTTGGGGAGTAGCAAGCATGCTGCCCACTGGGAAATGGGGATGGATGCTCTCTCCTTAGCGGTTACTCAGCAGCTGGATCTGGGAATCTGATAGAGTGCTGCAGCTATTAAAGGCTTCATAACAGTTATAGAGTGAAGGGAACAAGATGTAATCCTGAGGGTTCCCTGCCTTGAGTTGCATGGCAGACCTATGACATTTGCTGTAATTTAATTATCTTTTTGGAGTGATGTAAATGATATCTCTGTATTACAGCTTATTCCCTAGGCAGTTTGTCTGCTGGCTTGTAGCTGTGGTAACGTGCAGGTGGCTGCTTTGTGTTAGCATGTTGAGTTCTGTAGTGCAGCAGTACCATGTGTGGGTACGAGAGAGCTGGCAGTTCTCCAGCAGCGGTGGTGTCTGGGCTTCCACAGTGCTATTAGTGCAACTTCCTTGGGGAAAGCTTCAGAAAGCCAAAGGTGTTATAGTCTGTCAGTGCTTGCAATTAGCTCCAGAGGGGTGAAAAACTGCAGCGGTTGGGCCAAGAGCATGGTGCATGTTCTAGGAAATCCCTCCCCTTGCTTTCCCTCCTCTGAAAGCGATCGTTATAAGGTTATGCTCATCATTCCTGCGTGTAAGAGCCAAACCTTTGATGTGTTGTGGTGTGGGTTCACCTTCCCACCTGGGTGTGATCTTCTCTCTTCCTGTGCTTTTGTTATCTCTTCTACCCTCTGGGCTTAATGCTTTGTTTAATGCCAAGTCTTGAGAAACAGAGCATTGGTACTGGTTGGAGGAAAGGAAAAATTTCCCCTATTAGGCTGAGGGATCACTTGGAAAAGTGCGCAAGTATGAGTTAAAGCTTGTTTCCCTTGCAGGTTCTCTGGTGGTTAATTACCCCTTTGATGATGATGAACAAGGAGTAGCCATATACAGTAAATCCCCAGATGATGCTGTGTTTCAGCAGTTGGCACTTTCCTATTCTAAGGTAAAGCTCTAACAGGCAGATGGGCACATCCTGCTGGGATAACTCCTGGAGCACAGGAGCTGATGCAGTGAAGAGTGGGAGAAAATGCTCTGTATGGGCTGGGAGGAGAGCAAGGAGGGGTTGGGGTTGGGTGTGGGTGCAGTCTATTTGTGCTGCAGCCATACAAACATCTACAGGAACCTCTGTGCTTGGTAACCCTGAGTGTGTGACTCATGTTAGGACAAAAGTGCCGGTGCCACGGAGTGCAGATTTGGCTTCACATGTTGCATCTTGTTTTGTAGGAAAATACAAAGATGTACCAGGGGAGCCCTTGTAAGGATATGTACCCCACTGAGTACTTCCCACACGGCATCACTAATGGGGCTCAATGGTACAACGTTCCAGGTAAAGTAAACCTTAAATCTCTTGCACTGTTTGTCCCCAGGTTAATGCATGTGCAGCTTTAAGAATTTCGTCTGCTCAGTCACAAACTCTGCATTGGTCAGCCCGGATTACTGGGACTCAGGTTTCTTTTATAACCTCTTAAATAATGTACCCAGATAAAGTTATTCCTGGGGGAAGGAATTTATAGTGTAGTTTTTCTGGTTATTAGCAAAATGGTTTCATAAAATTTTACAGCCCTATATTAGCACGAAAGGTATTTACAAGACAGATGGTTGTTTGTCTGCTAGTCTGGCTTCCCTTTGAAGCTTAAATCTTGCCCGGTGTAAAAGCCTTCTCTCTTCAGCTGTAAAATGTGTGCTGTAGTCTGTACGTCATCTTTACTGTCTGATGCACCTTTTTTCTAGAGCTGTGGTACAGGTGCCTTCAGAAGACCTTATCAAAACCTTTTTCACGTTCCTGTTGTAGGTGGGATGCAGGACTGGAATTACTTACATACAAACTGCTTTGAAGTGACCATCGAGTTGGGCTGTGTGAAATACCCAAAAGCTGAGGAGCTGCCCAAGTACTGGGAGCAGAACCGCCGATCCCTCCTCCAGTTCATGAAGCAGGTGAGACACACTTTGACCTCAAGCACTTGTAGGAGCTGCCTCTGGGCTTTGTATTAGACGTGCCAGACTGAATGCACTGCTCTGTGGGCTGAAGTGAGTGCTGCTTCCTGGCCATACTGGCTACCTGCTCCACAGAAATCATCCCCATCAATCATGTCTCAACTCCTTTTCCCTCTTCTCAGCGTGCAAAAAATCTGTATGGAAATGGCAACCAGGTGATGCCAGTGTGGGCTTTTTATTTAACCCTACCTTGGTTTTCCCTAGGCTGGAGTAGCCCTTTCAGGCTGTTCCCATCTGAGCTGGGGCTAGTGGTAGTGCTGCACACCCCGGGTATGCAAACAGAGGCGTGGAGCAGAGAGTGCTCTGGTGGCACCCTGAGCCAAACAGTTGCTCATTGTACTCATCAGGTGATAGTTGTCCATGCCAGCTGCTGACGAGTTGAACCTGAACCCTTTCGGAATGTGTCTCTGGGAATGCTGAACCTCTTGGGCTTGGAGGTGGTGGGATCTGGGCGTCAGTGCTCTCACAGGGATGTGTGGAGTGGGAGGCAGAGCAGGAGCTGGCATTCAGCAGGGCTCTGGGTCTGTGTGCAGGTTCACCGTGGCGTCTGGGGGTTTGTGCTGGATGCTATGGATGGAAGGGGCATCCTGAACGCCACCATCAGCGTTGCGGACATCAACCACCCTGTGACCACCTACAAGGATGGAGACTACTGGCGCCTGTTGGTCCAGGGGACGTACAAAATCACAGCGTCTGCCCGAGGGTGAGCAAACAGCAGCGCAACCGACTTCCCAGTCAGTAGTTCCATCGCCTCTGCCCTACAGCAGATGTAGACATGGGTGTTTTTCCTGCCCTCTGGCCTGTGCAGACGTAGCAGTGTAATGCTACCCTGATGTCAAAGACTGCTCACCTGGCACCAGTGTGCAGTCCAAACCTTCCCTTGTTAGGAGGTGATGTGGGGAGGGAGTTGATAACTTAATGTCTTTAGGGGAAATTCTCTTGCTGGCAGCTGCCCACAGAAATGACTTCATCGCTTCAGCTCCTGCCAAAACCTGTTTTGAAGCAGCCTGACTTCTTGTGCGGCCAGTCTGCCACGTAACCCTGCAACACCTGAGCCAAAAGCAGCCCAGCGCCATGTTGAGCCCTGAGCTGCTCCCTCTCCTCCCGCCGTTCCCATGTCCTTCGGAACTGGTCTTGCTCTTCATTCTTGCATGTCTCCCTTTTGGCTGGGAGCAGTAGCAGTCTCGTGTGAGCGGCTAGTCAGGAAGCGGGGTGGTTTGTTGTGCGAGGCCTCAAATGCTTGATGTTTCCTTTGCCTTCTCTCCCCTGGGCAGGTACGATCCAGTCACTAAGACGGTGGAAGTCGGCAGCAGAGGTGGGGTGCAGGTCAACTTCACCCTTTCACGGACAGACGTCAAAGTGGAGGAGGGGAAGGTGCCAGTCTTGAACACCCCAGACACCAGTGACCCCACCGAGAAGGAGTTTGAAACCCTGATCAAAGATCTCTCTGCTGAGAATGGCCTGGAGCGCCTCCTGCTCACCTCCTCCGGGAACGTCGCTCCCTACCGCTACCGCTTTTACAAGGACCTTTCCGAGTTCCTCCGAGGCCTCTATCTGAACTACCCGCACATCACAAATCTCACCAGGTGAAAACTCGCGGCTGCACTGCTCAGCTCCTCCCTGAGCAGCAGCCTGGGGAAGGGCAGTAGTGAAATGATGAGCCATGAGCACAGTGCAGAGATGGGGAGCTCATCCCTCCCTTTCCCTATGGTCCCTGAGTTTGAGGGAGCCCTACATGCAAGAGCTTGGCGGTGGAGCACTGGCTGCAGGGCCTTGCAGATGCATCTGTGTGCTTTTTCCTGAGATGTATTTTACTGATTTAAACCTGGAGTGCTGTCAGTTCCCCAGGGGTGCCTGGGACTGGTGATATTCCTGCAGTGATATCCCAAGTGTCTGCAAAATATCTCTGTTCCATGCTCTTTATTTCCTCTGTTTTCCAAATCCTTTCTAACATCCACCCTGCTAAAGAGTCCCCAGAATAAGTGATCAGTTTGGCTTACAAATCTCAGATGGGTTTTTCATTGTCTGCCTTCAGTTTTTGATTCAGCAGTGTGAGATGTTTGAGTTAGCTTGCCCTGAGCCAAGGTCTCTGCCCTCCTGCAGGAGACCAGCTGCTGCAGTCCTCTGCTATTCTTTGTGACCTGTAGCGCTTGCCCTCTGTCAGCTTTACAAAGCACAAATCTCTTTGTCCCAGGACCTCATTTGCTTGTTGTTACCAGGCACAATGTGCTCATGTGCTGTCCCTGCTGGTGCCAAAGCTGCTTGTCTCATCTGTAGCCTCTATTGTCCTTCCAGTTGCATCAGCCCTGACTGCGTTCCCTGCTTTGCTTGCATTCCGTTCGCTAACTTAATGGCATGACTGTGGCAACAAGTTCTGCATTACTGGAAACAGGCCTGCTTTTGTCCTCTGCTACATAAATTAGTTTAATGTCCAGATGTACCTTGCTTTGAAGGAAGAAAAGAACCACGAACAAAGCCAACATTGGAAGCACGCAGCCATTTAGCAGTTCCACATTTAGCACCATAACCTATACAGAGATACACGGAGCATTGGGTGTGCTGTACCTCTGGACCTGGGTACATCTTTCCACAGATGCTTGTGTTCAAACTGGTGTTCACAGTGAATTCTGTTCAGTGCTGCTGCAGATCTGCTCTTGGGATGTGGCTGTGTTTTGTCTGCCTTTGCAGCCTCTCAGAGGTTGGCAGCAGTTCCCTCCTGTCCCAGGGGTGCAGCTCTGTTCCTGAGCTCACGTTCTGCATTTCATCTCTTGGCAGTTTGGGTCAGAGCATTGAGTTCCGTCAGATCTGGTCCCTTGAAATCTCCAACAAGCCCAACCAGTCCGAGCCTGAGGAGCCGAAGATCCGCTTTGTTGCTGGCATTCATGGGAACGCTCCTGTTGGTACCGAGCTGCTCCTGTCACTGGCAGAATTCCTTTGCATGAATTACAAGAAGAACTCTGCTGTTACGAAGGTGAGGAACCAATGCAAGGGACCATCCTGGAGTCTTCCAGCTGTATCCTGAGAAAACAGTGCTCCCTGGGAGAGACTTGCCTTGTTAACACTGACTTGCAGGGATCCTGTGTGTAGTGGGGGAGGTGTTGTGAGATCCTCATGGCAAGTGGGAACCTCTGACTGCAATTCCTAGGATGAGATCCAGGCAAACGAACCCTTCTAATTGCACTTTATGTACTGTTTCTCCTTTTTGTGCAGCTGATTGACCGAACACGGATTGTGATCGTGCCTTCCCTGAATCCAGACGGACACGAGATAGCCCAGGAGAGAGGCTGCACGTCGAAGATAGGCCAGACTAACGCTCGTGGCAAAGACCTGGACACAGACTTCACAAGTAAAGCAAACTGAAGCACAGTGATGTGTAGTGTCCCTGTAATAGCGCAGGCTGCTTTAGAAGGCTCCTTCTGGCTGCTCTAGGTTTGAGTGTAGTGATTTGGTTACAGAATCTGTCTGTACAGAGAGCAGCGTTCCTGCCCTGGCGCCCAGGGAGCAGAGCTGCTGGGAAGCTTCCAATGCTTGGGATCCCCCTTACAGATGGTAATTTGCAGCTTCTTATTTGCAAGGAAAAGGCAGAGCAGAGCTCTTGAGGAATAGTCCCGAGGTTGGACAGCGCGTAATGTATTTTCCTGTTAACTTACTCCTTTCAGCCCCTGATTTCTGAAAAATGCCTTCTCCTCATGCTCCCCAGGAAGTCTCCTTTTATTTTCCATGCTTTTCTGGTTTCAGTAACTGCCTGTCATTGGTGATACTGAAAGCAAACCCATATGAAACGGTCGTGTCGCATCTGTTTAGCTTTGCAGACGAATTCCCCCCATGGGTAGAGTGGACTAGGTGCTTTATTTAACCTATCAGGTACATCTGCTGCATAATACATGCAACAAACTTAATTTCAGGCATAGACCAAGAATGTACTTCTGGCCTCTCAAACAGCAGAGGAAACTGATGTCAGTTCCCTTTTGTATTTGTTGTTCTGGTTTATAGGCAATTATTCCCGGTACTTGGACACACTGGAGCCTGAGACCAAAGCCATCATGGAGAACTTGATATTGAAGCAGGATTTCAGCCTCTCTGTTGCACTAGATGGAGGATCTCTGCTTGTCACTTACCCATATGATAACCCCTCGCAGACAGGTATGATGAACACCTCCAGGGCCTTGCATGCAGTTACCCTTGGGCTCTCTCTTCTTGGGCTTCTCTCTTGGGCAGAAGTCCATGTGACTGTATGGTTTAAGAGGTTTTTTGTGCTGATGGTGTTCTGTAGCCTCCTTCTGTGTCCAGCCCGTTGTATGTGGGGTTGACAGGCTGTTAAGTAAAGCTATAAAACCTCACAGGATTCAGCGGGGGGGCAGAACGCTTGCTATTTCTGTTGCTGTTCAGCCTTTCTTCTGCTAAAGTCACTACGCAGTCTGCTTTTGATACCACCGTCAGTGTCAGGGAAAATCTGGAATGGCCTTGAAACAACGTGCTTAATACAGGGTCTTGGGGTTAGAATGGGAATCTGCCCCTCCAGGGAATAGGAGCTGCCCTCTCGAAGTCTGACTTTTCTCTTTGTAGCGGAGAACAAAGAAACCCTGAAGCATTTGGCATCTGTGTATGCAAACAACCATCCGCTGATGCATTTGGGCCAGCCAGGCTGTCCCAATAAGTCAGGTATGTTTGGCTGAATCCTTTAAGCCCCCTCAGCATGCGCTAGACTCTCTCTGATACCTGTGTTCTTGCTCTCACAGATGAGAACATCCCTGGCGGTGTGATCCGTGGCTCTGAGTGGCACAGCCATGTGGGGAGTATGAAGGTACTTCATCACAGCACAAGGCTTCCTACCTCTGCTAAACAAGCATTAAAAATGTATTTGCTCTGATGTCTGAGCAAAACTCTCCCACTCTGCGAAGCTTTTTGAATACCACCTCTTGTAACTGTGGTTTTGGCTTTTGCAGGATTTCAGTGTCACATTTGGTCACTGTCCCGAGATCACAGTTTATACCAGCTGCTGTTACTTCCCGAGTGCAGGACAGCTTCCTGGCCTGTGGGCAGAGCACAGGAAATCTCTCCTTAGCATGCTGGTGGAGGTGAGCCACAGCTGGGGAGCAAATTCTAACAAGGAGGGAAGGTAGTGGGCTGGATGGGAAGGGGGAAGAGGAAGAGAACAGTGTGGAGGGTCTTTGTGGCTGTGTTGGTGCTGTGTAATTACAGACAGTCGTAACTTAGACTGTATGAGGAATGAATTGAACAGAGGCAGCAAGTGACCATGATATGTGTTGACCTGAGAGTTAACGGTCTGTGCTGCGTTGCCTCACAGCGGGCTGAGTAGTCCTTGCAGTGCTGTGCACTTTTATTCTGGGGGTCAGGGATGGAGAATGGGCTGTGTTTTGAGGGGAAGATTAGTTATATATTTCAGTTACAAATGTGCCACACATGCGGATCCGAATGTGACGTGTTTGAAATGCTTTCTTTCAGGTCCAAAAGGGAGTCCATGGCTTTGTCCAAGACAAGAGTGGCAAGGCAATTTCTAAAGCTATCATTGTTCTTAATGAAGGTTTGAGGGTCTGTACCAAAGAAGGTGGCTATTTCCATGTGCTGTTGGCTCCAGGTTTACACACCATCAGTGCAGTAGCTGAAGGGTACCAGCAGAAACATGTCAAGGTACGTAAATGTCTGTATTGGAGATTTTCCCTCTGCTCCCTGTCATATTCTGTGATTCCCCTAACTATTCTATGATTCTATGGGTGGCATGGCTTAGTGGGAGGTGTCCCTGCCCATGGCAGGGGAATTGGAACTGGATGATCTTAAGGTCCTTTCCAACCCTAACTATTCTATGATTCTATATGCAGGCATCCCTGTCTGGTCTCTGCCTTGGCTCTGTTTAGCTGATGGTTATGTGCCCGGGTAGCTGTTTTCTGCCCTGATATAATGAATAGAGAAGAATTCCCTAGCACAGCAGGGTTGTTTCAGGCAGTGGCTTTTCTTTCCATTGCACTTGTCTTTGCTGACCAGGGCAGGACTGGGTGGATGCCAAGTGTCTCTTTCATCTTGACACCTGAGAGAGGTGAAAGCTTAGAGACACTCTGAGCTCTTGTATCTTTCTGCAGGTCTTTGTCCGTCACGATGCACCCACCTCTGTGTTCATTGTATTTGACACAGAAAACAGGATATTTGGCCTGCCAAGGGAGCTGGTTGTAACTGTTGCAGGTAAAGTGACACAACTGATCAAAGCTTTGAGCTTCCCTCTCTGTACTGCTTCATGCTGGCAATGACCCTTCACTGAACTGGAAAAGTAGCCTGAAGACATAAATCACCTTCTGCTTTCCCTTCTGAACACGTGCTTGTCATTGCAAACTGGTCCAACAACCTTTGGATCTGGTGACGCTGGACTAGCAGAGGGGAGGGAAGAGGAAGTAGAGGATGTTGCAGGGATCTGAAGGGTTTATGCTGACCTTTGACATGCCTGGAATGGGGGAAGCCTGGTTGTGTGTGGAGCTGGGAGCTAGGTCTTGCTGCTTCTTCAAGGTGCTGTGGCACCAGGTAAGCATTACTAGAGTCCTACTTACTTTGCCAAGGTGGCAGCTGCTGACAGCACAACAAGAGTTTGTTCCCAGTCTGCAGAGCTCGGTGGTGCTGTCCCAAATTGTGAGCACAGAAAATAAAGCTACTGCAGTCCTGCTCTGGAAGCAGCTGTCATGCATGGCATGTCTGCCGTGGCCTAGGAGGAAGGAGCAGGGTCATAGTGAAATGAGGAAAATGGTTGTGATTGAGGAAGGGAAGAGAGATGGTGGCAAGCTCAGGAGCCTCCCATAAACTTTGATGTCTTGTCCCTGGCAGGTGCAAGTATGTCTGCTCTGGTCCTCACTGCCTGTATCATCTGGTGTGTCTGCTCCATCAAGTCCAACAGACACAAGGATGGCTTCCACCGCCTCCGGCAGCACCACGATGATTACGAGGATGAAATCCGCATGATGTCCACAGGCTCAAAGAAGTCACTCCTGAGCCATGAATTCCAGGATGAAACAGACACTGAGGAAGAAACACTGTACTCCAGCAAACACTGACACTTCTCGGGCAGGAAGGGAGGTTTCCATGGACCAGACCCAGCGGTGGGGGCCGATTCCTGTGGTTCAGTTTTGAAACATTAGCTTGCAGGATGTGTCCTCCAGAGGTGCGGGTGGCTGCTCCCAGCTCCCCTCTATTTGCTCTGTTCCTATGTACATGCAGATTAGTGGGTGTTGGGGGCTGGTTTCAGGCTAAGGACACTGTTATGGTTTTGGATTAAGATCTGGAGGTTCACATGAGGTTGTTTGAAAGGCAACTTAACAGGGTGGCCAGCAGAGTTCCTTGCACTTCCCCAGCATCTCAGCACAGCAAGTAGATGGTGGGGAAGTGCCCCAAGACCTGCGGGGAGTCATAGTTCCAACACTCCAAAGCAGTTTCTCTACCTGTTTTGATTTCATGTTTTCCACTCTCTACTTGGGGGGAAGCCACATCCTTCACTTGACTCCATGTTCTGCAGTGCAGCCCTTGGAAAAAGACCCCCCCAAAAAAAACCCCATCCCTTGGTTCTCAGCTGCTTCCTTGGAGCTTCTCCGCATCAGGAGATGCTGTGGCCTGCTACGATCAGCAGTGAGAGCTGGGGGAGATGACATCCACTCTTGATGTGAGCTGAAGGAAGGAGCAGATGTCAGAGCTTCAGTGGACTCTGACAAAGTTTCGGTTGGTTGCCAGCTCTCTGGTACTGCTGTGCCTGACTTCTGGGGAAGAAAGAAGCTTTATACCCATCACCCCTGGTTGCTTTTCATTTGTGTAGTGGACTTGGCCTTCGGGGTTTCATGTTAGCACTTGCAATAGCACTGTGTCTGAAAGAGCAACTGGAGGTTGTTCTAAGCAAACTGGATAAACTGGTGGTGTTGGATACTGTTGGAAAGCAATCAGTTACTGACTCCACCTGATCAGTCTTGCTCAAGTGTACCACTGTTCGGGAGGAAAGAGTGAAATGTGACCACTGCTTTGTATTGTACTCCTATTGGAGCAGCAGGGAGAGGTCATGGGAGTATCCATGGCCCAGCTTCAGTCTTGCATTTTGAAGAAAGGCTGTACCTAATACCATTTAGTGATCAGAGCACTTTGGGAACACCCTCATCAAGCTCTGGTCATGGTGGGCATCAGCTTAGCCTGCTCCTTGGCTCTCTTCTGCCCTGAAGTGTGTAGCAAGAGCTCCACCTGCCTGTGTGTCTGCTGCTGCGGGGCCTGGGTGCAAGGTGTGAGGAAGGGCGGAACGGCTGTGCTGGAGGAGAAGGAAGAAGCAGCCTCATCCTGTTTTGTAGCACTTGGCAGGAAAGGGGAGCTGCAGTGTGCATCCCCCAGGCATGTGGGATTTGGGGGGAATAGGAGTGATGGCCAGAAGGGAAGAATGGCTGAAACAGTTGATCTCCAAAGCCTTGATGCATCTCTGATGTTCCTGTGCTTTCTGGGCAGAAGGTTGGGCTTAGAATAGGCGCTTATTTTCTTGCTGCACATGTTCTTTTTTTGATCCTTGCCCTATTGACTTGAACTGCAGGGTGCAGGAGCCTGACACAGCAATGTCCTGGGCATCTACCTTGCCCTGAGCTGATCTGTTCTCCAGCAACCTGGGGAGGTTCACTAGTGAACTGCTACACATGGTGTCTGTGGGGGGTGTTTGCACCCAAATGTATGATGGGGTCTGTTCTGCAGGGTTCTGACTTGGTCCTCCTTGGGGAATTGGTGCAGTGGGTTCCCTATTGAAGGCTGCTGGGCCCCTGTCACCTGGGGAAGGAGCAGTTCCTCACCCCAGCATGTGGTTGGTGCCCATCCAGAGCCACATGCCCATGCTGCCATGCACTTAGTCCCAGCTGATTCTGTGCAGCCAGCTGGAGGGATGAAGATAACCCTTGCCCACCAGTAGACCTTCTTCCCTGTTCCACAGGGAATTCTAGTGCAAGAAATGTGTGTTAAGATCAGGCTTGGGTGCAGGGAGATGAGGCTGAGCATTGCTTCTGCTCCTGTCCTGCATTGCTGTGGTGTGAAAGCTGCTCTTGAGCCACGAACATCTCGGTGCCTGCTCCCAGCTCATCGTGCTGAGCAGGGCTGTGATTTGGGCCATGACCCTTTCCCATGGGTGATGGGCTGCAGCACACCAGCACTCAGTAGTGCTAACCCTTCCTGACCTCTGAACCTCCCCTGCTTCTGAGGGCTGTAGCAAGAGACACAGCTGGGTTTTATGTTAAAGTTAACTTTGCAAATGGTCCTTAGGGCTCTGTTTGGGTTTCATTTGCTCTGGCAACAGGTGCTGGACTGAGCTGGCCTTGCTTTGTCCCACTGGCAATAACCCTCCTTAGACTTGGCCCTTTCCCTCTGAGGATGGTTTTTGGCAGTAGCTTGCAGTGATTTTGAGTGGGTTTGAGATGTTTTGCCAACACATGAGACTTCTACTGCAGCAGGACCGGGGGGGGGGGGGGATGTGTCTGGCTTTCGCTCCATGCTTGTGGCTGCAGCAGGAAGCACTGGGGCTGTTTGTCACCAGCTGGGGAAGGCAGGAGCAGCCATCTGCCCCAGCCGGTCCCTGCGGGCGCTGTCCCTGGAGCGTGTCCATGCACTGTGCCTTCAAATGTCCGTTTTTTAAGGGACTTGAATCGCCTTTTCCTGGCGGCGGGAGCGAGGCCTGGCTCTGCCCTCAGCCTCTGTTTTTTACCTGTATACTGAGATCCAATAATCCCTATAAAACTATTTTGATGTCCACGTGGGTTGTCTCCTTCTTCCTGCAGTGTGGGCTTGGGGCTGCAAGGAGGATGCTGGGGCAAAGCTGGTGCGGTTGCGCCTCGACTCCTGCGTGAGGAGTTCAGTTCTGTGCCCCTTGCTGAAAGAGATACTGAGGTGTGGAGCTGGTCCAGTGCAGGGCCATGGAGGTGGTGAAGGGTCTGGAGCACAAGTGTGATGGGGAACAGCGAGGGGAGGGTTCCGCCTGGAGAAGAGGAGGCTCAGGGGTGACCTTATCGCTCTCTGCAGCTGCCTGACAGGAGGATGGGGTGAGGCGCATGGGTTGACTGATGTCTTCTCCCAAGGAGCAAGGGATGGGACAAGAGGAAACGGCCTCAAGCTGCACCAGGGCAGGTTTAGATGGAGCTGAGGAAGAATTCCTTCCCAAAGGCATTGGAACTGCTGCCCAGGGCGGTGCCGGAATCACCGTCCCTGTAGCGTCCGCACACCGTGGAGCCGAGCCCTCAGTGCCACGGGTCAGTGGTGGCCTCGGCAGTGAAGGTTGAACCCCATCTTGAAGGTCTTCTCTGACCTCCTGTAGTCTGTGAAATCTCCTCCCAGCCGCAAGGTGGCGCTGCAGAGGGAGGTCCGCCCATCCCGCAGCACGCCGCGCCTCTAGGACGACGCTCTATCCCGCCCTTCTCTCTGGTGCGGTCTCGCCGGGCCGCGGCTGACGTCGGACAACAAAGATGGCGGCGGCGAGCAGCAACTACTGGGAAGGCGAGTGGGGCCTGGGCGAGCGGGGACGGGGCAGCGGCGGCCCGCGGGGCCCGCCCGGGACACAGCCCGGCCCGGGCCGGCCGGAACCGCGGACGGGTCCTCTCCGGCCGCCCCCGGCTGGGGGGCCGGCGGGGCCGGGGGCAGCGGTGGCCCCGTCGTCCCCTCAGCCGTGAGGCGGCTGTGCCCGGCGGAGGGCCCCTGTGGACGGGGGTACCCTGAACCCGAGCCTCGCGGTCGGGTGGGACGGGGCCTGGGAGTGTTCGGCCGTGCCCCCTCTTTCAGCGTGAGGCGCGGCCCCGCCTGCGAGGGTCCCCCTTTCTCTGTGGGGTTCCCCTTCCTCCGCCAGCTGCGCCTCGTCCCCCCTAAACGCGTGCGGTCCCCGGGCGCGTCTGTGACTTGTCCCCGCTCTCGGCCGCTCCGTGCAGATCTGCCGGAAGCAGGCGAGGCAGCTGGAGAACGAGCTGGACCTGAAGCTGGTCTCCTTCAGCAAGCTCTGCACCAGCTACAGCAGCACCCGAGACGGAAGGCGCGACAGGTATAGGTACTAGCCCGTTTCTTTACGTTTTAAATGCTGCTTCTGGTACTTGCTTCATTTGTATGATCTGCTTAATGCTAGTTCCACCTGTAGCTGTTGTGCTCAGCTTCTTAAGCAGCTCGTTTCAGCACTTCTCAGTGCTGGTGTTGGGCTTGATGCACTATTGACTGATACTGGGGTGTGAGTCAGAAAGGCGTGTGGGCTGCAGAGGTGCCTTGTGAGTGTGTAAATGTCCCTGAGGAAACTACTGTGACGGTGGGTTTGCATGTTGAACTGATGACAGGGATTTTTAGTGCTTGCATTGGCTTATTCTGCAGTTTTTCTTGTATTAACGTAGCAGGAGGTCTTCAGAGAAGTGAGTATGAGGGGAATTCCCACTTCCGAGGTGGGCTGGGGTGGTATTTGTTATCTCTGCTTTAGTGATAGGGGAATGGGAGCACTGAGCAGCTGTGGCTAGTCCAGGGTTGCTCAGGGGACTAGTCCTCCCTTTAGAAAAGGTAGTTGCTTCTTTCTAGCTTTCTCGTAAGGTGAGTAGTAATAATGAGAGCTATATATTTGATTTTATATATATATGTATGTATATGAACCAGATAAATAGGCATGGGCATATGTGTATGAGTAGTTTCTGTTTGGTTTAGATAGATTTATGTTTGACTGAAGAATTACTTTGATAAAACTTTTCAGGTCTTTCTTATGTTCTACTTTTGGGCCAGAGTTGAGGTCTTCCACAACATTAACTGTCAACTCCTTTGTCCCTGTGTGCAGCCTTTAAAAACTGCCGTTCCTTCCTTATTAACTCTGGGTCCCAGCTGCGTATCAGTTGTGTGGCAGCTCTATGGATGTATGTTGATATTTTTGTTTATTTAAGTTGATAATTGAATCCATTTTTAACCTTTCCATGAACTTCTGGTTCTGGAAACCTGAGAGATCCTCAAGAACAATCATGTTACTCTTGAATCAGAGTCCTGGTCTCTCTTGTTTCTGGCTCTGTTACTTGCTGTGTAATCTAATTGGTTTAGTTATTTTTACTGTCCTTACTTCTATTATAGTAGTTATGGGAGATTACCAAAGCAGTGAGTAGTCTTTGAAAGGTATTAATTGTCATGTTTACACACTCACATACCCTGTGTTGTGCTTCTGTTCTGTTGCTTAGATGTGAATTTTTGTTGTTAATTTTATCTTAGAAAGCTTCTAAGGAAGGTGTGAAACTGTAATTGTGATAAGTTGTGTGCTTTGTGTTACTCTGTAGAGCACTGATTGCTTAATAGGTTAGCGGGTTGTCCTTACACTGTGTTTAATTAAGGTGCCTTGCACTTGGCCTTGTTTTAACTTCAGGAAAACATTCTGAGATGCATGAAAATGTGATGCCCTTTGCAGTAACTGCTCCTCTTTTTCCTTAGCTCTGACACAACTCCCCTCTTAAATGGATCCAGCCAGGACAGAATGTTTGAGACCATGGCTGTGGAGATTGAGCAACTTCTGGGAAAGGTAACTGTGGATTTACTTCAGCTTCTAGGAAACATTGCACTGCAGGTTTCCATGATGCATGTTGGGAGATACTAATGTGGGTGTTAGACAAGTGTTTCTGGAGGTACCCGTCTGTTGTTAGAGCTGGCTCCTTCAACGTAGGCACTGGAAGTTTCTTCCAGGAACAAGCCATTTCATGATCTGGTTTTGTTTTCCTTCTCTAGCTTACTGGAATAAATGACAAAATGGCAGAATACACAAATAGTGCAGGAGTCCCCTCCCTGAACGCTGCCCTGATGCACACGTTACAGCGTCACAGAGACATACTGCAGGTAACAGACCCGTGTCCTTCTTGCTTGTGTTTTCTCTGTTTGGAATCATAGGTAGCAGTGCTGATATCGCAGCGTGCTTCAGTGTCTGACCAGAAGATTTAAATGCCAGCAATCTCAGCTCACTGTTCTCTCCAAGCACCCCAATCAATGAACTTGAGTTGAAAATTGCATTTGTTATATCTTATTAGTGATACCTAACTGAGAACAGGAGAACATGCCATCGTGTGTAGTTGTCTTATATAGCAAAAGGGGAAAGGTACTGAATTACTTGGCCTGTGTGGCCTGTCACACAGCAGTGTGTGAACCTCACCCTTAAAGTATGATGGTAAAACCATCTAAACTGCTAAAAAAGGTTGAAGGAAATGTGATGGCGGAAGCTACTAATTTGTGTTAGAAATCAGCTGTGTTTCAAACTGGTGATGTTTTCATGGCATAGTAGTGTTAATAAGGCATGTTCTATTTGGCTGGTCAGGTACAGTTTGGTTTCTGTTTTGTATCTGCAATACACGATGTAAAAAGCATTTTATTAGTGAAAGCCATAACATTTATATGAAGGGCAGTGCTGAATACTGACAGTGGTTTTGGAGGACGCCAGTTGCCAGTTAAATTGGTTTTCCAGCAGCGGTAGCCGCCTGAAGTGTTTTCAAATGTTGAAGTGCAACTTGAACATTAAAAAAGAGTTTCCTTCACTGTTCAGAATAGACTGTTTTTATCTGATGTAACTTCACAAAATAAACCCATGAGCACCTTCACCATGCTAAGTAGCTCTTACTAATGCAGCTAGTAACGGGAAATTCAAACACAAAGTGAAACTGGGAGAAGGAACGACCACGGATTTCCCTCTGTGACCTCAGAAGTTAACAGCTACAGTCAGAGCAGAGAGTTTCAAAAGTACTTTGTGTTGATTTCCAACTGGTTTTGATGTGAATTTCCTAAGATGGTCTTGCACTTCATGTTAGGGAACAGTTGACATTTTAAAGGATGGTTGGATCTTGATTTAGTGTATTGCGTTGTTAAACTGGGCTCAGGTTCCTCATTTTGTTTTATTACAGGATTATACACATGAATTCCACAAAACCAAAGCAAACTTCTTGGCAATACGAGAAAGGGAGAATCTGTTGGGATCAGTACGGAAAGATATCGAGTGAGTTGTTTGCTATAGCAATGGTATGGGACTGTCCTTGGGGGGGAGAAGCTGGAAACCCTCTTGTAGGAGAATCTTTGGCATAGCTTGTTCCTCTGTACTCTGAATATAGCAAAAAAAAGTGATTTGAATTCACAACTCTTATTAAGGTCTTGTTAAGATTCTGTTTTGTTTTGTTGTTGGATTTCAGGTCATACAAAAGTGGGTCTGGCGTGAATAACAGAAGAACAGAACTATTCCTTAAGGAACACGAGCACCTTCGAAAGTAGGTGTAATTTGTGATTTACTTTTTGGGGGGATGAAACATTCTCAATTTCAAGTATATGTGAAAGCTTTGTCCATTTGTCGATACGTATGTCCACAATGAATGCCTTGCACTTGGTGTTGTGTGACAGTGCTGCTACTTACGTAGCTGGATAAACTTTTATTGCTTGTGCTGACTGAAATGTGTATAGTCTGTAGCGGTCATGACTGTTTTCAGGGATTTTTTGACTTTTAGGATCTTGTCAGCACTAAGTGATGCCATGTTGTCTTCAGCAGGCTTTTAAAAACCACTTCTGAGTCAGACCTTGCGCTTGGCCTTTGCTTTTATAGGCTAGTCAGTGGGATTAGGTTAAAAAACTAAAAGTCCCAGTGATTTAGCTGGTTTTCCCTTTCATCTTTGTTTGTCAGTCACAGAGAGATGAACCTTTTTCCTTTTGTCTGTACTGAATGTGTACAAATGGTGATGGAAGAGATTAATTCCAGTGTTACCCAAGCACTTAAATACTTGAAAATTGACTCTGGTGTATTGGCCAAGATAACAAACAAAACAGCACTTTCTTTTCATTCTTGTTGCAGAGAGGGCATGAGGTTATGAGTAGCTGCTTTGTGCGATCCCCATTCAGCAAAAGCAGCATGTTTTGGTAGAGCAGCACCAGCTGGTTCATGTTTTCTAGGCAGTCAAGAAGTAGCGCTGATCTTCATTTCATGCCTCTGTTCTTGGCTGTCCTTACGCTAAACCTCAGGCTTGCGCAAGAGGGCAGCCTTTCACTTGAAATAAATAACTATAAAATGACCTGTGGCTTTCTCCAAGGTGCCTTCTTAAAGAGAGCTCCAGCTTCCAGCCAGGACTGCACAAAAAGCTTTTACAGGAGAACAAAACCCAAAATCTGTGATTGTGGCTTAGCACCTTTTCATCCTCAAGTTTCTTTAATATCTTTAAAACTTAGAAGTTAAAGGATGTAAAGTTCGAATTATGACTTTTATTAGGTTGTATTTATTGTTAAAGATGTGTGATGAGGAAATGTAAAGTTGCCAGGAAAAAAACCCCACACTTAATATTTTGGAGGCGAGTGTTACCTATGGTGTTGTACTTTGAAGAATTAATGCCAGTTAATCTGAGTAAACCTGATTCTTTCTAGATGTTGTGTTTTGGTTTTCCCTGTTTGTTTTTGGAGGGGTGATAAATGCATTCGTACATTTGGCATTTTGTTGAAGAAGGCTACAAATAAGGTATTCCTGGAGTTGTCAGGTGCACTTCTAAGAAAGTGACATTTCCCTGAAGGCACTGTTTTGAAAAGGTTGAAACAAGGGAGAGAAGATCTTCATTTTGTAAATGTTACCTGCAGATGTCTTCAGAACTGGAGCCCAGCACCCGCTGAGCATTGATAGCTGTGATCTCTTTAAACGTGCTGAACTCTCCACTGTGATTTTTGGGATAAAAATGCCAGAAAAATAGAATTAAATAAGGCAGTTTTGGAAACAGTTAAACCATCTTCTAAGTGATAACTTGAAAACGTCAAGACTTTTGAAACCTGTGAAAAGAGTTTGAAGAATGGTAATGGGAACTTTGCAAGTGTATTATTATATGATGCAAAGGAATAAAATAACACCCCAGAAATTATATATTCTTATCAGATAGCGTAGCATTCACTTGGCCTTGGCCCTGCTTAATTTATTGTATGAAGTGCTTTTCTATGATGTGATAATGGAGGATGTATGGGCTATTACCCGCTGCTGAGAACCAGACTCATCTGTCAGCCTAGTTCTTTATGCACTACCATGTGAGACAGGGTAATCAGAAGCTTGACTTTACTCTTGGCAGCTTTTCCATGGCTGCTCTCTAAAAAGCCTGCTGGCAGCCCAGGGGGGTATTGTTTGTGGTGGTATCTCACTTGGGGGTAAGATGGGGAGATCCTTAAAGATCTTCTCTAGAAGGGACTTAGGGCATTATCATGGAATAGTTTGGGTTGGAAGGGATCTTAAAGCTCATCCAGTTCCAACCCCCTACCGTGAGCAGGGACACCTTCCACTAGAGCAGATTGCTCCAAGGCCTATCCAGCCTGACCTGAACCTCTCTGCTTTTTGCCTAAATCCACCTCCTTGTTTTTCTGTTCCATTCTGAATGTCATCTCTTCTGGAAGAAGAGTGAAGGAGAATCTGTTGGTTTTAATTTTCCGTATGTAGGTAATAGTGAAAAAGGAGGAGAAATAAATCTGAGAGTACAAAATTTTTATGAATAAAAGGATCCAATGTACATTAAGCACCAATAGAATGATAGCAGTTGAAGCACTTCACAAACCCTTGCTATGCCTGTGATACATAAACCTGCTCTCCATTAGCTGTGAGGATCGTGCATCCATTTGGGCGCACTCTCCTGGGTGGGGCTGCCTGCTGTGTCAGTGCTGCTGGCACAACTGTGGTGTGCACTTTCAGGTTAGGATCATGGTGCTGCCAGGGTAGCCTGCTGGCTGGGAGCATGCAGGGCTCCCAGTTCTGGGAGCGCATGAAACAACGTGGTGTGGTGTTCTCTCTTCAGGGGAAAGCTTTGCTGATGCCTCAGTTCAGTTTATAAATCAGCTGAGTCCGAGTTTTGTTGGAAAAGGAGGTTTGTCTAGAAATTTAGTTGGCTGTGGATCAGTGAAGTTTCTAAGTTGCTCAGTTTCCCACTCCAGTCAGAGAGTTCAAGAACAGTTTTAGCTGCCTCTGGAGAGAGAACCAATAATGCTCATATTTGGTAACAATTGAAATACTAATTATTGTAATAATTATATACTAATATAATTATTATTATAATTCGTAATAATAATTGAAGTACTAAATTGACATGAGGCTGGAATACAGATTTCATCAAATATTGATGCCCTATTAATATTTTTACCTAATACCTCATACCTTTTGTTGTGTCAGGTACTAAATACCAAGTCTAGCATGGTCACGTTTGCAGTTGCGGTTTGAATGCTTGTTTTCTTGGGTCTGTGCCATTCAGTAAAGGTGTTTGTCTCATCTTTTCTGTTTGTATGCTTTTGGCCAGGGAGATAAGCAAGTCATCCATTTTCTTGTAATACTGTTTTCTATCTAAAGAAAACAATTTTGATGAATAGATCTAGCTTTGCGCTTGAAAGACTGCCCTGGAAAGTGCTGCCTCAGAGGAAAGAGTCAGCTTAGTGTTTGCCCTGAGGAAGTCTGCAGTTGCTGATGAGTGACAATCAGTAAAGAAGGGACTGATGTGTTTAATTAAACTAGCAGTATGGTGTGTATGCAAATGAAAATTGCCCTTGTGTTGGTACTTTATTGGGGGTGAATGATACTATATGAGGTGATAGTGATGAATTTGTGTAAAAATTTATGAGGGTTTCAAAGGTTTAGATAGAAATTACAGCTTTTGTTCCCTATGATGAATTCATTGTAAAACTAGATGAAAATGAGACCGCTTTAGTGGTCACCAGCATTTGCTGGAGTGGGTTTGTTCTGTCATTGTAGGGCCACTGTACGACTGTTACTTTATTATTCAGCTCCATGCTCAAAAACTAGACATCTGTCCTCCTCCAAAAGAAGAGGCTGGTGGTGAAGAGGTGCCTGGATCATGAGCTGTGGTTCTGATTGCTGACAGATGACTACTTGTTACTGGTGGGTGTCCCTGTGCAGGCTATCAGTCTATATGGTGAAAAGGATTTCAGCTTAGAATTATGAGATGTGATGCAGGTAGATGAGATGAACCTGCTCAAGTGTTCCTTAGCTAAGGGCATAAAACACCCCTGTGTGGCTTCAAATTTAGTGCTGGATCAGAGGGTAGAGGGACCAGACGAGATGGGTGAGAAACTTTGAAGGAGAAAAGGAGGAGAGCAAACAAAGGGATGTGTTCTGTATGGGAAAGAGGAATAAGAGAAGTGAGCAAAAGAAATAACGGGAATCTGCAGCACTTGTGTAATGGTGCTATTAATAATACATACCTCATTCATGGAGATGATGAGGATAAACTTCATATATGTGAAGTACTCTGGAGAGCTAAATATTATCATTACTATTATTATTATTGCATGTCGTGTTTCAGCAGAACTGTTTCAGATTTCCTGTTGTTTGGGCAGAAACTGCCACAATCAGTGGAAAATAATCACTGGGAAACTACTTTCCAACTTTGTAATGCAGTGCAGATCTTAACAGAAGGAGTGACTTGTTGACCATTTTTCCTCTAAATACTGATGTTGCTTACAGATCCTCACTTCAGTACTGCTTTGCATAGAGAAGTCAGCTTAATGAGGTATGGAGACACTTTACAGGGTAGAGGTGTGTTGATGTTCTGGGGCAAAGCAACCAGTTTTCTACCATAATTTAATTTCCTTTTGTTATCCCTGCTGTTCACACTGATTTCCATTCACCATGCTGTTGCTGCTCAGGTTCCTGTGGATTTCAGTGGACCTTCAGTATTAAATTAGAGCCAGAGTACTGCTGTTGCCTCCCCTTCCATCCCCATCTTCACTTCCAATTGCAGGGGGAGTATCATGTGAAAGAGGGGCAGATTTTCTTGACCCCTTATGTTTGATCTGTCTCTCAGCAGCCCAGGTAAGCCAGGACCATTCTGTATCTATAACAAGGGTTTTTTAGGCAGAGCTGTACGCTCTGTCCAGGCAGCAGCACAAATAAAGTGGTTTTCAAGGAAGGGATTTGAACACGGGATTTTTGGTATTGCAAAAGCTGACTTAAAGATGCGCAGCTTGTCCTGTAATCCTGTTTGGAAATACAATTCTATTTTCTCAGTCTGCTCCGTCTCCTATTGCTGCAGAGTTCTCTGGATTGCAGTTGTGCATCAGTGATTCCTTGCTTTAGCCTTATCTCTGAATGGGATTGAATGGGTTTTATCTCCAGACCTGCTGGCAGAACCTCTGTCTCTTGAAGATTCACAGCAGAATGACACAAAGCCACTTCCTAAATGGTAGGATTGGCTTCTCTGTTACAATTCCAGACTGAATACAAGATTTGGGCATATCATATACTTAACCACAACACCAGCCTGAGAACACCTTGTCTGTTTTCTTATTCTAATAGTAAATAATGCTCAATGAGGGAAACAGTTCCCATCTTCTGGAAAAAAAACCCTAGGAACTTCACTACTTGTTATGTGGCTGTAATTATGAAACTCTGTGAGCAAGTTATTGAAGGAGTTTAATGAGAATTTGAGGAGGTTCAAAGCCTGAAGGCAGTGAAGGAAGATGCTCTCCTGAGTGTTATTATTTATAAATAACTTAATATAAGAATGTGAAAATCAGCCAAGCACTTCATAACTTTCTAAAAATAATTGAAGCTTCATTAGAGTAAAATCAAGTAGTGCTTTTCATCTTCCTGTGCTGTATTTAGGGCTTTAAGAAACAAGCCTCCCCCAAAACACTAGGCCAGGGAGTAAATTCATCTGACAAGGTTTATTTGCATGCTTTCCTTTAGAGTTGGATTGCTTTAAAAAATGCTGTAATCAGTCATTTCCCTGCCATTGATGACTGTTGTGATTTTTTTATACCTCAGTATGTCTAGATGTGCCCCCAGGAAAGAGACTGCAGAAACTCTGCCTGGTCTCTACAGAAACTACAAAACAAACCCTCACAACAAAGTGTGAAAGGATTACCTGAATATACCATGGAAAGAAGGGTGGTTGGGACTAAAACTTGGCTCTGGTTCTCAGTTCTGGGCTTTGCCTTAGAAACAGCACTATGCCCTTGATGGGGGGGAGAGGGAGAGATGCAAAACCACACTCCAAACTTCAGAGCTCTGTGTCTGCTTCTGAAGTTTCGTGCTGGTTTCAGAAATAAACAAATCAGTGATGCATGTTTTATTTGTTTTTAGCTTGCCTTTCAACACTGTTTCTTAACTAGGACAGCTTCCCCCTCCCGAGGTCTGTATTGAAATTAGGACTTTGACAAGAACTGAAGTCCTTCTTACATGGGTTGGTTCTAAAACGTAGGTGTATCTTTTGAACAGACTCAGTGATTGTGGAGTTTTACACGATTTCTTTGGTGGAATCTGAGAATCACTTCTTACTCCAGTGCAGCATGTCATTTTTTTTTGCCAGTGTGGCTGTGTACTTCATTATTCTGTCAGGCCTGAAGTGCTTGCTTGTTATTTGCTATTGGAATGCCAGTGAAAACAAGCTGTTGAATTTTGTTTGATGTGTATGGGCATGTTAAATAGTGATTATTTCCATTTTTCTCAAATACAGAGTGTACAGCTGGAAAGTTACCACGTTGCTGTATAAATGTCATGCTTGAGTTTGTTTATTTTGGATCTCTGTGCTAATGCATCAGGCTGAGGTCCTCATCATCCCTGGCTGCTGAATGGTAGGCTCTGCGAATACCTTACTGTGTTGCTTTACCAGTGGTTTGGTAGAAGACATTGACTCCTATCTGCTGAGGGTACGTAATCCATGGTGGTATGCAGGAGTAGGGCCAAATTCCCACTGAAGCATGCCTGGTTTAGCCTAGTAATACAATTCTGCTTAAAACCTTTTAGGGACTTGAGTTTTGTTGTCAAGTGAAAGATGCAGAGTGCTTTCCTCTCACTTGAGAGTCTTGTTTGTATTGCATAGAATCACACTTCTGGAAGAATGCCTCTTGTTCGGATTTAGGTAAGAAGACAAGCCTCGGAACAAAATTGGGTCAGAGGAAAAATGTGGAGATCTATCACTTCTTAATGAATTGCATCCTTAATTTGGATTGAGGATGGTTTAAAAGTAGTGTGCGCTTTAAATTCTGAACCACTGGTGTTCATTATGTTGTACAGTTACCTTTGCAGTTTGAAGCATCAATTTCCGAAACTCAGTAAGTGGGCAGGTAGATAGTTGTAACATGAGGTACTTCAGCCAAGTCCTGGATGAAAGCCCTATAGCTTCCTACATGTACCAAAGAAACCCTCAAAACCACAGCAGGTGAAGATGCAGTCAGGAAGTGGAATACGTTTCTATCAGTGGGTATTTCAGGGTTTCCTACTAAATGCAAATTGGATTGTCATCCTGGGGATAACTCATTTCTGTGTTAGCTTCACTGGAAATTAAGATGAGATTCATTACAAAGCTGTTTATATGATGGGGCTCTTCTAGAAGACATTCCCCCTCATGTTCTCTTTTCTTGGTTACTTAGTTGTGAGGGGTAGAATAATTCTGATCGTTTTGTTCCGCTTTAGTCAAAAAGCATAAACTGAAAAAGTGACACAACCTTTTTGTTACAGACAGATGATAAACAGCTTGTGTTTCTCGCAGGTTGTGCATCTAACTTGTCTCTGTGTGCTCAACAAATGAGTAATGGCTGATTGTCTTGGTAGAGCTCATTTTTCAACAGGTCGGTGTTGGGTATCGAATGCTGTGTTGATCATGTTGAGGGCTTTTCCTTTTAGTTAAAGGCATAATCTAAATTTTGTGTTTCAAACTGGAGGGAATAATGAAAACAGCACTCCCACTGAAGGCTGGTTCTTCATGCAGCATATAAAGTTTGAGGAAAAGCCGATATAGTCCATTAGTAAGTTACTGGAATTATTCTGACAGTTGTGGTTACTGATAATGACTTACAGTAAGGCCTGCCCTTCTCAGTTCATTTAACTTTGTTCCTATGGGTAATATGGAGCAATTATATGGGAGGGTCAATCTATCCAGGAACTTTCACAACCATGAGTAGAGAGCCTCTAGAAACCTCATTATGTGGCAGTTGGTGCCATCCTGGCCTTGGTCTTGTGCTTACTAATAGGCAACCAGCTCCTGCACTTCATTTAGATGATAGGAGCTGTTTTCATTTTAAGTTCTTAACAGCATTCTTTGGGTAAACTGTATACTGCAGATTATGGAGAAGGCTCTTATTTCCTTATAGATTTGCTTGAAAGGAAGAAGTATTGCTGTTGCTCACCCTCTTGGGACTCTGAGGCATCAGACGCTCTCCCCAGTAGTCCTTAAATGTGCCAAAGAGCTTTCTTGGCTACCTCCGGTTTTTACAGAAAGATTTCTTTCACTCTTGTTAATAATTCCCAGACAAGACAATGGAGTTTAGTGGAGGTGCAGAATGTACCCTTTGGAAATCCAGGAGGAACACCATGTTGGTGTTCCGGGGCTGTGAGGGTGGATCCCTGTGTTCCAGGATCTCCTTGCAAAGGGAGTGCATCACTTGGTTATTTGCTCACATCTATTAAGTTGGTCTTTAAACTGAGTTAGAACTCATCTTTTCAGTGGTTATGGTGCATCTGTAGACATGTTTACAGAGGTTAGACAGCTGTAAAGAAAGTACTTACGTTAGTTTATCTTAAACCCAGATTGATGGAATTGATAAGCTGTCAAGGCATTTATTTAGTGCTGGAGCTAAGTGTCCAATTCTTAGTGAATTTTGCATCATAGGATTGTAGGCTGGAAGGAGCAGGTTTCACCAGTTCATTTTCCTGGAAATCTTTTGGCGGATTCTTCCCTCCAGTGAAAAGCATGTCTCTTGGATGCGTTCTTTCCTCATATGCAAGGTACACATGAACCATCTGGAAAGAAATTCAACACCAAATAATGTTAGTTAACTCCTGCCTAGAGCAATGGAGTATGTTCCAGTGCCTTTCATTCTAGATGTAACAAATTACTTGCATTGATTAAAAGCCATGGGATGTCGTGCCGTTGTGCTTTTTTGGTTCTTTTCCAATTTTGCAGCTATTCCTCATTTCTATTGGAAGTGACGCCTGAGTGTCAGACTCCCCAGTACAGTGATGTGCAGAAATAAGTTTATGTGTTGAGAGTTTGTAGGTGTGATGTTGTTAATAATGTATTGTTCCTTTGGAGCAAATCTATACATTGATTTAATGCTTATGTTTGTGCTGGTTTTGTATGTTTGATTGTTGTAGGCTCTTATTTCACCTTATCTGCTGTAACCAACATTACACCTCCTTAGCATTTAGGTTTATGCTTTAATTAACATACAAAGGGAACCCACAAAAGATCTCAGTTTGTGTCAGTATTTGAACCTTTCTCTGCTTTCAGAATGGTTTCTGTAGGCAAACTGCTCATCCCTGAAAATACCCATCTTGCCTCATGTCTTTGGTTTTGGGTGTTGTATTCCCGTGGTATGTTTGGCTCACCACGCTCTTGTGTTGGGTCTCAGTCAGTAGTAAGCTTCTATACCAATTCTTGTCCTCATTAGCAGCTGTAGAAGACTGTTCGGAGTAGCTAAGCAGCTCCAGCAGAATTCAGTCTTCAATACGAAATTGAATCAAGCTTAAGACAAGTCTTGGAAAATCTGAAATACCTTGTTTGTTAGCACAGAATGCTTTACATTCTTCTGCTTCAGTTTTTAAGTCTTCAGATTTTTTAGATGATGAGATACATCAATGGCAAGATGAAAACATGAGTTGGGGGGGGGTGTCTGCACAGTGTTTCTTTCACCTGTGGGTTAGGAATTACTATTACGGTGGAAATAACAGACTGTAGAAGTCTGATTTGCTTCATCATAATCTCTTTATTTGCCTTAGAGTATCAAGTATGTTTTGCAGTATTTGCACTCCTGGAAGCTCCATGTTCCCTGGTGCTTGTGATTGATTTTGCAGTTAAAGTAAAATTATTATTTCTGTAATTATTCCTAATGTATGTAAGAAAAGAGTTCTCAAGTGCTAAGGTGAGTTTATTCTACAGGGGTTTTCCCTAATCCTTTAAATTTATTCTTTGTGATAATGTTGCTCTTAATTTCATCTGAAGGGTTTAAAGTGCATTGAGAAATGAGTTGTGTGCAGATGAGCATTACTGCTTTACTTTGTTCTCTGACTGGTGCTTGTACTGGGTATCTTAACTAATCAAGTCGGCAGCAAAATCTAGGGATGTGGGAGAAGCGCAGTCCTCACCTGAGTAATCATATGTATGACTGTATTCTGATTTACTGGCATAGAAAATTGCTTAAGAGAAACAAATCAGAAAATGCCTCCTTCAGTTGTAAAAGCTTGATGTGATGGACAGGCTCATTTTCTATCCTAGAGGCCTATTTCACTTCAATTCTCCTTTGGATTAATTAACCTGTCTGCATATTTCAATGATAAACTACACAGTCTTCTGAAAAGAGCAGTTGCACAGAGACCTGATGACAACATGCGTGACTGCAAATGCGGACTTGTGTCATTTATTACAGGAGGTGATTGCCTCAGCATCCTTCAGCATTTTTTTCAGATAGTATTTTGCAATGGCTTTGTCAAAGTGCCATCTGTCTCGACAGGTGAAAGTGCATAATGTATTGAAACAGATGGCAGATCAGATTAATACTACCCAGAACCGTAGCTTGCTTACTCGGATGTGCATAAGGTGATGTCCACTGGATTGGTTGTCTTTGCTTGGAAAGCAGAACAACAAAGTCAAGAGATTTTGTTTGTTTTGCTTTTTAAAGAGTCTCTTTTTGTAGTGTTTTGAATGTGACTTGAGCAAAATTACCTCTTTCCATGATATTTTTTATTCTGTCAAACAGTTTGAAATGTTCATTATTCATAGCTGTGAGAGCATCTTCTATTTGTGTAAAACAGGTTATTATTAGTCAGCAATCTGCAAACTTCCCTTGGCTCTCTGTTGTACTTTGTGTTCCTCATCTCCCTTCAATCTGACTGTTAATTTCTATGGTTATGAAATACACAATGATGAAACAAACTACTTCTGTCTGGGTGTTGCTCTAAGTGAAAGCTACAGTCTGTGTTTGCCAAGAAGTTGGAAGGACTTTGAGGTGCTGCATGTGTGCATGTTATTGCCTTTAGAAAAGCCTCTAGCATCTGCTTAAACTGAGTTTGGGCAGGAAGTATTTAGCTTCAGAACTTAGTTCAGTCTGCCCTTACTGCACATCAGTCATTCTGAAGAGAATTCATGTGCATCTCATCCTTTGAAACAGTTGGCATGACTGCCACATCACTCGGGAAACATTGATCTTGTGACTTCAGGTTCCCGTTAAATGCCTTGTGTTGGCATTTGCATCTGTCTGCATTTGTTGCTATTGAGAACTGTTTATTACTGGGTTTATACATTTTTGTTCTACCTGTCATCATTTTACAGGTAACACATTTCCAAGGTTTGTTTTTATATGTGTACATCCATACATACCTATATAAAAAATAATGTGGTATAATGTAGTTGAATCTGAAGCTTTTAACTACTTTTTGTGGTTATGTCTCTAATAAAACTGCCTAACTACAGCTTTCTCTAACGTAAAAAGCAGTTAGTGTCTGCTGCAAACTGGTAAGCCTAGTTTTTGTGCTCTGAAAACCCTGGAGAACATCCTAGTTCACTTGAGGTCTCCAAATGTGTTCAACATCCCTGTCATCTTCAGCTCATCAACATGAACATCCTATGATTTCATCAGTTAAATGGACAAGGAGCTGGTGATGCTGGTGATGGTAGGTTGCTTTTTAATAGGACTGTTCTAGCGATGGTCTGTTCCACAGAACTTTAGTAACTCATTTCCAGCAAGGCTCTTGATACCTTTTTGTTATTAATTTTAAAAAGGGTGCCTTCTTGTGCACTGTTCTCGCTTCTCAGGCTGTTTTCTGATGCTTTTGCAGTTTATTTTTACGCACTTCCCACATAATACACTTGTCTGTTAGAGGCTGCCTATGTTTGAAAGGCACATGCTCAGTTGAATTTTGTATCTTTGAGAATCAGCGATTACAGAAATTTTAATGCATCACTTTGCTGCTGCCTTGGGACATCATCAGATGCTGTGAGACTTCAATCTCCTTCTGCTATTTTGTGTACAGAACTGTGGTGTTTTACTTCTCTCTGCCAGTGGTAAATACCACACAGTGAATGAAAATGCTTTTATTTGATTCAACTGATGTACTGTGACTGCTGTGAATCTTTGGAGCGTGGCTTTGTTTTGGGAGCCCAGAGTGTTCCAGTTCCAGTGTTTTCAGCATTTGCTGCCCCAGTTGAGTTCCTCTCAACTTAAAATCAGGCAAAATATTTTTAGTGCTCTGTGCGCTGTCTCCATATTTCAAGCCCTGGACTGGACTGAAATAGCAACCTTTGTTTTCACTGCTTTTCACAGACAAATAAGGACATGCTCTTAGCATCTCCCCCCCACCCTGCAGCTTACACACGCATGCACACACCGCACAACGTGCTCCTTCGCTGTGCCTCCAGCTGGAGGTGTGGGGGGATCTCCAGAATTTCTGTGGGTAGAAGAGAAGTTCCAAATCAGGCAGCTCCAGCTGAGTCAGAGGCTGTTGGTACCTTCCCTTCCCTTCCTTCCCTTCCTGAGGTGGCAGAACACTTGGAACAGGGAGGATGGACGATGAAGACTGCCATACTCTTTCAGTGTCTTTTAATCCTTTTTGTTTGGCAGCAGTGAATTCTGCTTTCATACTGGAAGCAATATGCAGCAAAACATAAAACTCCTTTGTGTCAAATTGATTTCCTTCTTAAACTGCAAACTCATATTTTTTTTTTCAGTTATTCTACACAGGTTTACCTAAATCTGTGGTAAACAGAGCAATTGTAGAGATGCAGCGTTGTTTCCACAGTGTGGGAAGCAGGGATGCAGTCACCTATTCTGTGTCAGTGTTACGTTTACAATATTGGTTGCTGTAACAAGATCTATTTTAAACTGTGATTAAAAATCTGTCTATAAGAACTTGAGTAGAGAAAAAGAGAAATTGCTCCAGTCTTCTGAGGATCTTGTTTGTCATTCCAATCTCGCGCATCCATGTTTAAGTGACATGTTCTCTCTGGTGCTGTATTTTAGGCTGTACTTTTCCCAGCAATGCTCATAGAACTCAATTGATGTGAGGCAGTGAGGGGGAGGGGGGACGTGTGATATCAGGGTCTTTTTCTTACAGATGGTGTGTGTTCTGTTTCCCATAAGCATGGCTTTATTCTCATCTAACTGCTATTACTATAGAAAGAACTTGCCTCTAACCGCCATAAAACTGTTTGGTAAACCAGCTCTGCAGCAGTGTTCTGAGATGCTATTACCTGGAACCAAGTCTCAGCTTTTATTGGTAATTAGGGTTTTTGAAGGGGTAAGCAGGAATGGCCAGGATTAAAAAGCAATAAAATTAGGTTCTTTCTTCCCCAATACTCATTTCCAAACTCCTCTGGGCACTGGTACACATCAGGCTAAGTTAACATTCATTAGCCATGAATCATGGAGCATCTGCTCTTGCACACAGGTAGGAAATGCTGCTCCTGAGAAACACTGCCTGTCTTCCCCAAAGACTCCTATTAGCTATACAAAATCTGTGTGGTGTCAAAAAGTGAAATAAGCCATTCTGAGGGTGAAGCTGTTAAGGTTTATGTTATGCTGACCATTGATTTGGTGATCTAAAATAATACTTGTTCCTTTTTTTAACCTTATTTCTTTTGGCTTTCAGCTCAGATCGACTGATAGAAGAAACAATAAGGTAGGAATGAACATAGTAATTTTCATTATTTTATGCACAATTGGCATTTACACTGAATTATGTCTAAAGCTATCAGTCATTTCATTTATACAATAACTGTATTGTTTGCAGCTCCTGGGTAATATTACAGTGATGTGGTGGGATTATTTTTGTTTGGGTTTTGTATTATTATTCAACGTTGACATAATGATGTTGCTCAAATATTTTATTCATCTTAGTTTAGAAAATCTACATTTCTATTAAGGTTGAATAGGCCCTACAAAAACAAAGAGACTGAGCAGAATGAATGTCAGGTTGAGCTGTTTAGGGTTATTCCTGTAGTCAGGATGTTTCTTATCATGAGCACTCTTCAACAATGTGATTTTCTGTAATCCTTCAATGTATTCAGCATGCTACTGTGCAGCTGATACAGATAAGGGCTCTTACCACAAGGGCTTAAGAGGTTTTTGCTGTCGTGTAGTTATTTGTCTTTGGGGGTTTTTTGCATGCTTTGAATACTTAAGTGATACCTTCTCTAACTGATCTAGGAATTTCAGAAGCATAGTATCACAAATGACTTGTCTTATCTGTGCCCTTCCCAAGCTTCCACTGAAGTCTGGGATTTTGCAAACCAGTATTTCAGAGTGCCCAAGTTAATGGTTTTAGATTTTAGATGATTGCTTTTAAAAAAAAAGGAAGAAAGCAAGCAAGAGAAGCTTTCAGATAATGCATGTACTGGCATAAGTGATCAAGGAGAGGAATTAGAGGTGCAGCAAGGCTCTGTGTCCATTAAGGGCTGGCTAGCTTAAGTACACACAGTAGGCTCAGTCTAATTAACATGGTGGAAGAATGTGTTAAGCTACATTAATGTGCAGTGATGAACCAGAAGTGGTGAGTACAGTAGTGTCTGAAATGTGGGTGTAATCTCACCACAGCCTCATAAAGGTGTTTGCCAAACTTAGCACAGTTATTATCGCTATTTGTTTACTTTGGTTTCTAGGTTTTTCCTGATCAAAATTCCTGCTTTTTTGTCGTACTTGTAGCCCTACATCTCCCTCTTGTAAAAATGCTCCACATTTGTTGAATCTCTTACTTGCTACCACTCTACTGACTAGAGCATTAAATAGCATATGGTGATTTATTAAGCTTAATATCCTGCAAGGTTACTTGTATTTTATAATTTGAGCACTTAGCCTGTTGATTAAATGTCATCAGAGAAGCTGAGACTATGTGTGATGAGTGGAGCTCTGTGTTGATTTACCTGTGCAAGGGAATGTAGCTGTGGCAAACGAGCTTGGAGCAGGGCACCTACCTGAATGCTCACCTTGGTTCCTCCATCGGTTTTGAGCCTACTCAGAAGCTGATACCTGATGGTGTCATCAGGTATCCAGGCTGGTTTCAAACTGCTTTGAGTTTCGTTTGCATGAGCTGCAGTCCTGTAGTTGCCTTCGAGTGGCTGCTTCTCGTGCAGTAATCCCAACTACGTCGCTTGGGTCAGAGCTCCTTGGTGCTGTTTACTGAAAGCATTCCTTCTGTTAATAAAGGAACCTTGAAGTTTAGGAGGCTGGATTTCAGCCCTCCTTGTTGCACTATTTATTATCTAGAGTAAATTAAATTCTTCTTGTGGTTGCCAAAAATTCTACATTTCTTTTTGTAGGCAAAGATGTCATTTAGTGACTGCATTGAGCAGGAGATGTAATTTCATTTATAACATCTTAATTCAATTCCAGCTATTGAAACCAGGTGAATTCTTTTGTTTTACTCTTTTTCTTGTCATCCCCAACAATTGCAAGTATTCAGGTATGATATTAACTGGTGGTAAACCCTGCTGCATTTGAAGTGAATTTACCAGATAGAAATTTACCCAACTTGGGATCATCAATTGCTTTATCTATCGTAAACCAAATAAAAGAGGGAATTGTGCAGGGGAAGCTGTTTGAAGGCAGATTCCTCGGGTGAAGTGAGATGTAATTAGCTTATTCGGGCTACTAATACTGCTCTGTCTTCAAGGCTTACATCTGCTTCATTACTCATTATTTGGGTGCAATTCAGGAAGTCAAGAAATCGCTCTGTATTTTTTAAGGGTTGTTATTAAGCAGCGATTCCAAACACTGGAAAGCATTTTCCTGTGGGCCGAGAGGCTTCTTTTGCCAAGCTGCATACCAGTGACCCCACTGCCAGCCACTGCAGTTGGCCCTCATGGTGAAACCCTTCCTTAACTCTCTGTAGAGAACTGATAAGATGCCAAAATTGACTCTTCCTCTGTGTGGTTCCACCACGGGAGCAAACATATGTGCAAGATAATATATAGGCACCTAAGCTGAGATGATTCAGTAGCTCAAGCGATGAGTAGGGCTCTCCTTCCAGATGTTTTGATGGTGCTGAACTTTTAATCCATTTTTAAATGGATTATGTGATTTGGGTTCTTACTGCAGCAGATTTCTTTCCAGAAACGAGTGGGATGTGATACTTTGTACTGCAGTTCTTCTGGAACAGCGCTTACTTCTGTTGGCCAGATATAGATAGAAGCATAGATTTTGCTTAATAAGTTTTGTGTTCTCAGGGTTTCATTTTCAAGCATTATCACTTTTCCAAAATAGCAAACAATTTATTTCTTCTTTTCCAACAATTTACATTTTTAGGCTGGCCCAGTTTGAGTTTTTTCTCTTGTTTTGCATGCACGGTGTGACAAGTTCTGAAGGTTTTATTGTAATACTGTTTCTGAGGCCTAATTCAGGCTGATGTGTCAGTGTTTGTATACTAACAGATTGTGCTGCTCCCAGACTAATCCCTTAGACTTAATTAAAAAACCTCCTTATGTATTTGGGGTGTTTCTTTAGGTTATAACTAGGATTTAATAAAAGGAGAAAAATCACTTGCCCTGAACCTTGACTTTGCAGAATGGAAAGGCAAGAGATAGGTTTTGAGTGCTGGCTGTTTTCGGAAGAGCCTTGCCACGGTGTCTGAGGAAATGTTCCCTTGGTTTTCCTCTTGAGCTTCATCGAAAGACACAACAGTCTTTGAAGTAATTTGAAAGATTGTGTGTGTATGTATGCCTGTATACACTGGTATGTATGTATACACAAAGAAGTGATACAATCAGAATTTGTAGCAATTTAAAGCCGGAGCTTCCATTTCTATGCAGTCAGGGAGTCCATTCCCTTAATCATAAATGTGGTCATGAATTGAAATGAGCAAGTATTGTTCATGGAGTCCAAAGTGAAGCCCAAGTTCCAGTAATACATTAATTATTTGATTTTAAAAAACAGGCCTTGTTCCTTTAGAGCTTTGTTCTAATTCCTCATCCATGTGGATTTGGCTGAGCTGACTCAATGGATGCAGCAAGGAGTTGACTTTTAGGTACGTTTCACTTGGTGTAATGTCCTGTATGTGTATGGCTGCACATGGGGTGTAAATACCTAACAGCTCAGACATTTGTCTAGGTGAAAACACTTTGCTTCCAAGTGAAGGAGCGTTAAAGGTGTATCTCTGCCTGTTAGACTCGTTTGGCTGTGGTAATGGCTGGAAGTATTTAGCACTCTGTACTTTTCCATGCCAGTGAAAACTGCAAACTGCACATAAATAGCAGTTGTTTTACTTTTGAAGTTGCTTCCATACCCCCAGCACTACTGAACATTCAAGAATAAACTTGAAATAGAAGTGAAGTTCTGAGGAAATACAGCTGCAAGCGCCAGAATTTGAAATGTTCCTGCTGATGTGTGGTAGGGATGAGTGGGTTCTTTGTGGCTGTGACCTGGGGCTTACCTGGAAGAGATCTCTCCAGTAATGCAGCAATCTTTAATATTGTACTTCAGCCATGTTTTAGTGTTAAATATAGAGAGCAGGATACCATCTGGTTTTAGAAACTTGGTTTACACCCAACTCTTAGTAGCTGAGGCCAGTGCAGCACTGGGAACAGTTCCTGCTGGTTTCCAACTGAAACATTAAATCGGGGTCATCTTGCTTCCCTTAAAAAGCATTTCATCTTTTATCCTAAACGCTGCTTAGAAGTTTCATGGAGTGAGAAAGACATTCGTGATGTGGGGAGATTATGGTGTTAAGTAAGTAAATGGGGCCAATATTGTGAATAGGAAGAATATGATTCATTTTCTTTAAAATGCATTTGTTGGTGAACAAATGGCAACAGTAAGTCAATGAGCATATGTTAGGGATGGGAATGAAACCAAAACTGGCTAATGAAGGATTTGAGGAAGCTGCAGTACTTAAGGCTGTACGAGACCAGTCAGAGGACTACTCCCCAGAAGCTGTGTGTTTTCTGATAGTTTAATAGTTTCATTTGCAGATATAAAGGCTTAGGCAAACCAGCTCGTGTTTTGAATCATCAAATTATACATGAAGAGCAGTGCTTTTTGCTTCAATTTTGACTTGTAGCTAGAATCCAGTTAAACTCTTGTTCATAGAGATCACAATTACATTTCATTACTAGACCATGTCATATTAAAAATTATAGTCACTGCAGGCTTTTTAAGCCCTTCGGTAAAACTTAGCCCATTGAGCTGAATTTTTCTAAGTGATGGATAAAAGAAATGAAGAAGGTTCCAATCTTGTAATATGTAAACTTAAACAGTTACTGCCTCTTTATATGAGGTGGGCAGCTTCGTTCCTCTGATGTTAAAGCAGGAACCTTGTGTTCTGTGATAATCTGTAATAATAATTTCTAAAGGCATTTTGGAGGTGTCTCAGGAACACTTTATGGCCTGGCACTCTTCTCGTATTTTCACTTCTGTAAATTAATGGATACCTTAATGAGTCATTGGATGCATCTTAGGAAAACATGTGGCTTAATTCAGGAGTGCTTTGGGCAATGCTGTATTAAAACTTCATCTGGACAAGTATCAAGCCAGTGTGGTGGTGTAAGGTAAGCTGTGGGTTACTGAGCGAGGTTTCCTGTCTGCAGCTAGGAAAGTGTTTTGTTTTCCAGGTTGTTTCCTAGTAAAATATCCTGAATGCTCTTCTCAATAGCAAATGTAATGGTTTTGTGAGTTTGATACTTTTTAGAGGACTAAAATACCTGGATGGTGAGTTGTAAATGTGTATAATCTGTCAAACGCTATATCTTCTCCCAGGTGATATGATTTGATATACTTGCTGTTCTAATCTTGTAGCGCCTATTTCAGCCTTTGATGGTAACTGCTTTTTCTCTACTGATATGCAGCTGTTTATTCTCTGTTCGTGATATTGGCTAGCACTTTCTCTTAGCTGCTTTTCTTTGTACACTCATAGGTAGGCAATGTTTTGATCATTCTTTTCTCCTCTAATCTAGTTTTCACTTTCATTTCTACTAATTTTAGTCCTGAAAAGGCTGCCCCATGTAATGAAGATCAGTTACATTAGATGAGTTACTGTATCCACAGGAACAAGCACACACAGTCTAAGAGAAGACGCTTTATAGACTTTCTTCTGTTGTTTTTGCAGATACTGGCAACCCCTTTATAAACAGCAAGGAGGTGACTGCAAGTCTTGTCACTTCCAGTTAACCACCAGTTTCATTTTCACTTTGTGCTTATATGGCACTTCAAAAACAGAGAAGAAAAAATAGTAAATAGCTAGCTGTAAATAAAAAAAGCATGAAGGTTTTTCTTAGTTCTGCCCTAAAACTTCCCTTTTTATATGTATTTTTTTAAAGCTAATGCATCAAATTTGTCTTAAAATGTTAAATCTCATAGAAAATGCCAGGGCTTTGCCTACGTGTTAGCAAACTGTTCATAGTCGCTTTATGACTGATGAATCTTCATTTTCCTAAATGTATGTCCAAATTTACCAGAATGCTAAAATAAGCTTAAAATAATATATTGATCTGCCCTGTCAATGCATGTTGTTCTATTTAAAAGAATTCCCTATATAGAGCTCTTGGAAGAGTATTTTCTGTGACCTGAAAGCTACAAGAGACGTCAGCTGGCCCTGCTGACCCGTCTCTCTCACATAGGTTTGTGTGATGAACTTGTCTTGCTTGCCAAGGTATTCTTCTGCTGCTAAAACCAAAATCATACCTATTATAACACTCAGTCTTTGGCTTGGTGATCTCTTAGTTTTTATGGACAAAACCAGTTGGAAAAAGCAGCTTCCACCTGAAGAGGTGGTGGCCGTTTTCTTTTCCTTGGCTTTCTTTTTTTCCCCCTGAAAGTTTGCCCTGGCACACTATGGGAAGGCTAAAGATCCTTTATCAAGGGCTACTTGAGGTGGAGTAGGCAGATATAATGGAAGGGAGCCCAAAGGAACTCATTGCTCCAGAAACACTTTAGGGATCATTGATCCGGGCTGTTTAAGATGTTTGTGAACTGTAATCGTGACCTTTTGCTGTAAGACTTGAAGGGCAGTTGTTGGGCTTGGCTCTGCTGGATTTTTGCCTGCTGTTCCCATTAAACTGGCTGCAGTGTCCTAGTAGAGAAGCCAGTGGAACACCAGGTCCAGAGCTGCTCATTGCAGATGTTTTGTTGCCAGAGAAACTCGAAGTAAATTTTATCAAACAGTCTTTGCTATAAGGACATTGGGAACACCCGTTCTGTGCTTACTGAGAGGGCAAGTACAATTTGTCTGTGTGACTTTTCTTACCAGTACATGCAGCTAGACCATGTATTAGTAAAGAAATAGAGTATAAAACTTACATATGCATGGATAATATTCTTAATTAGGACCAGAAATTTCTCTCATCTATGCTGTGCTGGAAGCATCATTTGATATGATTTCATTATACACCAGCTCCCTCCGCTCCAGCTTATGGAAAACAGGTTGGGCTTGCTGTAAAGAGATGTTTATGTAAGAGCATCCAAGCTTCACCACTTCCCTGGAGTCAGGGGACAGTATTAATCTTGAGTCGAAGCAAGTAGATCCCAACATTCTATTTGCTTAAATGTCTCCAAAGACCTCATGACTCTATGTCCCAGCTTGATTGTCCAGAAACCTTCTGTGTAAAGCTATACGAGCTCTGTCAGGTCTCAAACTGCACTTAATGTCTCCTCTCAACCAGCATGCTCACTTCGCAAATTGATTTGTAATTGTGAGTCAGCTCTTATTTGCTTAATACTTCTGTAGCCATCATATCCTGATGGCGGACAAGAACTTTCATATGAAAGAGTAAGTATGGGGCTTCTGTGGATTAAACAAACTTCTAAATATAAAGCCTATGCCAGAAGAGTACCTTTAGGTTTGGTTGTGATGCAGTGCTGTTGTTTGTTTGAGCTTGCAGAGATATGCCAGACCCCTGCCTCTTTCAAGAAATCTCAGTGTTTCGGTTGTTAACGGGTTATATAAAGAGAGAAATCGTTTAAGTGTAAAAGATAGAGAGTAATGGAAAAAATGTGGCTTCATTCATATGGCTTCACCTCATTCATTGTTCTCTAAAGAAGCGTTGCCTTCTTGCTTTCCTCTTGTTTTAGCTCTAGATTATTCTTAGCACCAACAACTTGATCTGCTCTTCTTCTTTCTCCAGCATTGCCATGGCAACTAAAGAAAATATGACTTCGCAGAGAGGGATGTTGAAGTCAATACAAAGCAAGATGAATACCTTGGCTAGTATCCTTCCCTAAAATATTGTGCTGCCAGTGCAGAAGAAGAGGTATAGTACAATTTTTCACTCTTGTCATTTGGGAATCAAAATGCTTTGCGATATCAGTGGCTGGATGATGGCTGAAGCATCTTAAAGAGGAATGTGGTGAGTAAGTTGGTTTTACTCAAATTTGAATACTGCATATAAATCAATGTAGCTTAATTTTCAGGTGGAAATTTGCAGTAGCATTTTATTGCCTTCCCTGCTGTGTGGTTTTGTAAAAGTGTAATTTCACTTTACTTCTTGCTTTTTGCTTTTAAGACTGTCCAGAGCTGAAGCTTGGCATACATTGCTTCTTGTTGTGGTTTACAGCTGAGAGTATTCATGACCTCTTGCCTTGTCAGTCTTGGAGATGTTAAGATTTTGGCTTCTTGGTTTCTCTTCATATTCTGTGCTCATGGCTAAAGAGTGTGCCAGATTGTCAAGTCATACATGTTTGTCCTTTTCCCACTTACTCTCTCCTGTCAGAAGGGCCCAAAGAACAGCATTAACATCATTTGATTAGACAGGTTACATCCTGAAGAGATGGATCTTGGTAACCCATAAATTTCATTACAGTTCTTAGCAACTGGCAAGAACAAAAAAGATTTAATAATCTTTGGCCTTAAAGATTCTTGGTTCCAAAGACATGAAGCTCCGAAATTTATTATCTTGTTGGCAGTTGTATTTTGTACATTAAAAGATAGATTTACATCTTTATGATTTTACAGTAGGAGTTCTTCCTTATGTGCTGTACTTGAGCAGTGCATAGTCATGCAATGTGCAAGAATTTCTCAGTCAAATGCCTTTGGTTGTTCCCTTTGCCAGTAACAGAATTCCATTAAATACATTCCACAGATGTTTTATGTAACTGCCCCATATTTTTTTTTTCATATTTATTTAAATTACAGTTATTAAAAGTAACTAAGCCTCACCTACTGGAGATTAAATTCCATCAAATGCTGGTAATTTAGGTGATGAATTCTATGTACATGTGAGCTCTAAGCTATTCTGTTCTCCCTTTTCTTTGATTATTAGTGAAGATTTGTTACTGCATCTGCCTTTTCCAGCTTGGGAGTAGTTCTGCATTTCTGTGTACTGTAGTATTGGGGTTTCCCCGTACAGACTTTGGGGCTTGTTAGTTAAGAAGTCAAATGTTTGCTGATACGACCTTGACTCGGACTCCTTGAAGATCGCTTTCCAGCCGTGAACAGCCTGATTCAAAGGGTCAACCTTCGGAAACGACGGGATTCCCTCATCTTGGGTGGCATTATTGGCATCTGTACCATCCTACTGCTGCTGTATGCTTTCCATTGATGGATGTTCCTCGATGGACTTTGCTAAACTCATCACCACCAACCCTTTCCCCCCCTCAATCAACGAAAAGGGAGTGGGGGAAGTGACAGACTTCCAACAGCCTGCTCGTCACGGCTGGGAGCATCAGCATGATGTCTAGAGCTTATGATGGTAGACTGTGACACTGGGTTTGGGTTGAAGCTGCGGTGTTCCTCCTTCCCTGCCATACATCTTCCTTTGGTTTAAATTTGGTGGGATTTGTTTGTCTTTAATTCCCCTTTTCACTGCAAGGTAAGTAAACATGGGATGCTTACCACAACAGGTAGAAAAATTTCTGTGCTCAGCAGTGCTGGGGAGGTCTGTTGTTGGCTTGTAAGTAGAAGATCATCATTATGCTTGCCTTGGGTGGAAGCTCAGCAGGACACCTGTGTTCCCCCATAGGCCAAGCACTACACTGAACACTTTTGCCCTGTGAGAAGAATATTGCAGCTTTAAGCCATCAGGTTGCTTTACTACTAAGTACATGTTCTGTAATCCTTTTTTTAACTCATGGTTGAGATAGTTATTTCTGCATCATTTGTGCTGTGAAAACTGTGCTTCACACAAATTGCTCAAAGTGAAAAAACAAACAGAAAGGGTTCTTTAGTTCACTTTTTGCACAGGATATGAATAAATTTCCCTCTGAGGACGAGTTGTAAGGTTTCTTGTGGCTTTAAAGGGACTAACAAGTCCCCCTTTGTAAAAAGGGAGCACAGTGTCCCAGCAGCTGTTTACTGTAGTGTTCAGTCATCTGAGAAGTGACCAAACATGAGTTCCACCTAAAAGTAGTCTTTTGGGTGTAAATACCTTGATTTTGTCTGGCATCATAAAGGTCTTTATAAAGACATGATAAGCAGTTTGAAAAGTCTATATTGTAATTTAGATAAAGTTATTCTAATAGCATTATTATTTTTACACTGTAAGTAGGATATAACCTAAATGCCAATTGGAAATGAGAATTACGATGGTTCTACCAGAGGCAGATGGATCTGCTTGTGAAGCTTAGGGACATAACACCTCATAGTAAAAATTTGAATGTACGAATAGTAAAACAAGTATTATTTACCAGTATCTGGGGAGACAAAAAGTCTCTTTTCGTCCAGACATGCGCCATGAATCCTGTTGTGTTTCCATCTCTGGACAAAGCTGACGTCAGGAATGGCTTTGATATTGCACATTCACGAATTACAGATTTTCCTGTTCTTTCAACAGCTCTTTTCCATCTGTCGTATCATAACTCAGTCAATTCAAACTGAGGCACTGAAATAGCTTTCCAAGAACTTTTAACTCTTTTCACAATCAATTTACAGCGCTCCTAACAGATTTCATGTATAACATTACCCACAAATGTCAAATAGTCTCCGAGTTCTGTTCTGGAACAGTCTTAGTGGGGCAGACACAATTTCTACTGCTTTTTATAGTGTCTGTGCCGTTTCTTTTGGAGGGAGTAAAGGCTTCTGCCTCTATAGTGTGAAAAACCCACACTGTTGCACCTAAACTGTTTGTGTGCATTGGAAGGTTTATTTGCAGACTAATACTTTGTGCTAAAATGTCCACAGAGACTTTCTAATTGGTCGTCACTGGGATTGGAAAGCATTTGGACTGATACGTGTAAACCTGTAGGGCTTGTATTTTATATAAAGGGTGATTATTTGGTTGATTTGGGAATGCTCCTGGTTTGAAATGAAGTGTTCATGAAAGGGGTTTATGAAAAACCTGGATAGATAAAGGAGGTTTAGTAATGAATCTCTGCATTGAGAGATCAGACCTCTTCTCCCAGTGCTTTCTCTTTGATTCCTTCACCACCCTGAGGGACCCTGATCAGCAGTCGTGCTTCTGTTTAGGATTTGTAGGATGTGGTTGCTCTATAGTTGGCAATATAAGATCTGCAGTACAGTAAATAAATTCATTTATTTAATCTTATAGCAAGTCTTTTTGCTGGACTTAATTGATGATTTGGTGCATATATTTAATCTTACTGTGTGAAAAAGCTGCTATGGAAAAAATGTAGATTATAATAAATATGTAAACAACTGATTTTTCATGTTATGAAAATGTTATGGAGGAACTGATATATTTTAGTATAAAATAACCAAAATGTACTGAATTCTCTCTGATAAAGCTTTACTGGAAACGGTTTCAGTGTTGGCAACCCCTCCATGGTTTTTATTTGTGTTCGGTTTCAGACGAGGTTTGTGTTGAATAATATGTTTAATTAACCTTGTTGTTCCCCCTTTATCATCTCCTGGTGTAGTGCTCTAGCAGTGTGAGCAGGCGGGTTTGCTCTCTGGTATGCTCACGTATAGCTGAGGGGAAAGACTCACTAATTCCCCTGGACATCTCTAATACACGAAGCTGTAGTTGGAGCGATGGGCTGTAAAATGAAAACAGTGGATTGTAGTTTTTCGTCTCAAATCTCAAAATATAGGTTTGTATGTCTCCTGTTGCTAAATATGTTCTCTAAGCTTTTCCTTCTGTGTGGTTCCTCTTGCTCTAAGGGAAAAAAAACGTCGTTCAAGTCTCATTTCTGCAGTTCCTGGCAAAGTCGCAGTTTTGTAACTCAACCAAATAGAATTGTGCTAAGAAAATTATTGCTAAGGCATTGAAATGAAGTGAGGAAATCCAGATTATTTCTACAGGGCACATTTCCCACACACACTCTGTGAATCTCAGCCACAACTTACCCCCAGCCCTGCTTGGGAGCAAGCCTGAGCAAGGGGGGAGGCTTTGGGACCAAGCCGTGGGGGCTTCTGGTAGTACAAGAGCATGTCCTTCCTGGGGAAGGCACAATATTGATTCCAGGAGCTTTTGCGTATCGAAGTATGGTGTGAATTCCTGCTGGATTATTACATGGAATAATCCCCTAGAATTTGGAGGTTTAGAAGTCCTTCCTTTCAATGGTCTTACGGTTGTTGTGAGAAGGAAGAGTCAGTTCCTTACTGATGTTGAAAACAAAAGAGCAGAAGTAGAGTTTTAGGTGATGTGAAAGCTTCAGATAGATTGTCAAGAGCTTGTCCCCTGAGGAGCTGCATTCCTGAAGCTCCCCCAGAGCTGCTGCACAGGGACTGAAGCCTGGTCCGCCACTTGTGACTGCACACATTACACAATCAGAACTCTTTTAGCTGCCTAAACATAGCAGCTTGTGTCCCAAGATCACTTTATGCAGAGCCTTTTCCTACTTTCACATTTTTTTCTCCCCAAAAGCTTTCATTTGGCACAGGAGGAGAGGTAAAAGCTGTATTGCTCTGAGGAAGGAAGTAATTCCAAACCCCCTAAGAGCAGTGTTGGATTATGAAATCCTTCAGAGCAGTGGGCCTATGGAGCACCGTGCAGCACAGGAGACTCCAGTGAAAGACATACTGAGACAAAACTGAGCCATATCCTAGGTGACAAGTCCTCGTGGTGTGGTATCTCTCCTGTCAGCCGGATATGTGAAACCACCGATGATGCTCTCAGTTGCGAATACCGAAGTGGCTGTTGGTCTGTCTCCTACTGAGTGAAGACAGCAGTTTTGAGTGAACACTTGACAGAAACCAAAACCCTTTCTCACACAATATCCCAGTCCAGATCCCTGTAACTGAGTTTCTGATTGCACTTTCTGATATTCTGCTTTTCATACAGCTTCTTGAAACTTATTTTATTGTAACTGTAATTATTTTTGTTCTCACCTATTGTGCATTCTCTGTATGTATTGAATAAAAAGCTTTGATATGTAATTTAATAATAAATTAGAATTCTAAGCAAGGTGTTTGGTTCTTTCCCCCTGACAGTCTTTGCTTGCCTAAACCTCAGGGAGGATGCAGAGAATATTCATCTCTCCAGCTTAGGATTGTCACCGGACATATGAAATAGTGTGTTTCTCTGTTTGGGTACCAAATATCAGATGTGATGGAGCGTTTCCTGGCCCCAGATCCTTGGTGTGATGGGATGTGTTTCCTCCTCCTTGCATGTGCAGACCTGGACTCCTCTGCTTCCGTTTCAAGCATCTGCATTGGAAAGATCTGAATGTAGTCAAGACTCAGATGGAACAAGGATGCTGTTCTATAGAGGTAAGCTTTACCAAATTTTCTGTGTATCCTTAGCAGAAAACATTCCATTCCCAACTGCATCCCAAAACTGCTGCATTGACTGATGTTGATTTGAAGAGATTTGGTAGTTTAATAGCTTATTTTTCCCCTGCTCCTCCAATCACAACACAAACACCAAAAATAAGTAGGTACTTTGAGCATGGTACAAGCGATTGTAAAAACTCTCTCCATGATGTTCTGTTGTGTCCTGTAGTTTTGTAGCTCCTCTGCAGTCTGAACCTCCTCTACCCCTGGGTGTTCAGGCAAGGCAGCATCATGCCTGAAGGATCCATCTGTATCTGGTGGGGTTGCAGTTGGTGCTCACTCTTGTTTATTTGCTGTGGAGCCAGGCTGAGAGCTCGGCTTGTTCAGCCTGGAGAGAGAAGGCTGCAGGGAAACTTCAGGGCAGCTCCCATTGGCTAAAGGGAAGGAAGCTGGAGAGGGGCTTTGGGCAAGGGATGCAGGGACAGGCCAAGCGGAATGGCTTTAACCTGCCCGAGGGGAGACTGAGATGAGCTCTTAGGCAGAAGCTCTTCCCTGTGAGGGTGCTGAGGCGCTGGCACAGGGTGCCCAGGGAAGCTGTGGCTGCCCCATCCCTGCAGTGTTCAAGGCCAGGTTGGACCCAGGGGCTTGGAGCAAGCTGCTCCAGTGGAAGGTGTCCCTGCCTGTGGCAGGGGTTTGGAACCGGATGAGCTTTAAGGTCCCTTCAAACCCAAACCAGTCTGGGATTCTCAAACAGCAAAATCTGCCTGGCAGCGTGATTCCTGTCTATCTGCTTGAGGCTGGGATGGAGGGAGGTAGCTCTCAGCTGTTGTGTTGTGCCTGCAGAGCTGCTTGAAAGCAGAGGTAGTTTTCTGTATCCTTAATGTGCCTACTAAATACTCAGGAATGACCATATGCTTTCTCAAGGGAAAGCTTTGAATGCTTCAAGCTAGAGAGAGGAACTCCAAAAACTTCTGGAAATGGAAAGGCTGTGCTGGTTTCAGCTGCTGGGAAGTGCAGTTGGTTTTTCCAGTTGCAGCACTGGCAATAAGTGGTGCATAAAATTCCATCTTCGTTTGGATTAGAAACTAAATTGTTAATGGAGCTGAATCCTTTTTTCCAGCTCCTTGTGCAGTCAATAATTTATAGTGGCACAGGCGTAGGATACGTATTTTTAACCATCCGCCTCCCAGAATACTGTTGTTCATATTGAAATCCCCTGTCCTTCCTGACAAGCTCGGGCGCAGTGGGTGTTCCTGCATTATGGATGAGCCACGCTCTGCTCCTTCAGTACTGGTGCAATTCCATGAGCAGATTTCCTGCTGAAAGGGAACCGAAGAACGCTCCATTAGGAATTCATAGGGAGAGACAGGAGTGCCTTTGTTTTCCCCTTGCCTCGACGTGGGAGATGCGCTGCTGCGTGGACTTGATTTCTGACTGCTCGAAGAGAAACCTCAGTGTTTCCAGGAGGTGTTTGCATCTGCTGCATGCCAGGACGGGGGGGGGCTGCAGGTACCGAAGTGCTGCCAGCACTCGTGCTTCAGCATCTCATTAAACACTCCTCTTGCCTTCATATTCCCCTTTCCCTGCGAGCCGGCTCAGCCCCTTAGTGTGTGCTGCTGCTCATGCCTCGCTTCAGCTCCCAGCCGTGGCAGCCCTCCTTTGCTCTCTGTGCTAATGGGACCCTGAGGCTTTGCTAACCCAGTTTTGAAAGCGCTGCAAGCAGAGCAGAAGTGTGGCCGTAATTAAAGTCCCTCTTTAAAGCCTTTGAAGCAGCATTTGCAATTCTCTCATTGTGGGTTATTTTCTCGATGTCTTCACTTTGCACCCTGGGAATGAATTAGTGTCTGGCCAGCAGGTAACGTGGTCAGCCTGCGGTGTGATTCTGAGAGGTCTTCTGCAATCGCGTCCAGTTCAGGCCTTGCATCTTGTGTTGCTTTACCTTTGTCTCCCCACCAGATTCTCCTCTCTTGCTTCATCCGTGTTTGGCTCCAAGTGGACTTTTCAAACACAGGAATTTAGTTTTGGTCTCATTTTAATTTCTTGCACAAAAAATGCCTCTCCTGGCTTTGAAGCCCACAGAGGCTGTCCCAGGGCGGCCCGAAGCTCATCAACCAAAGCTATACCTGGAGCTCGAGCTGGAAATCCACTGATAGCCGCTTCCGTGTGTGGGCACAGTGTGCTTCTCCCCAAGCGCTGGGAGCAGGAAGGCTTTCCTCCATCCCGATGTCTGATCTTCCTTACCCATTCCCATCTGCCTGTTGCAAGGTTCTTGGAAGTGGGGCCAACATTCCTCCCCTTTCATCTGGGACCAAAGATGTTTGGGTGCCTGTGTCCAGGTGAGAGCACCTGCGTGTGCTCCCCCACCTTCCAGCATAGGGGAATTGAAACACCTAAGTAGCAAGGCCGAGTGCAGAAGGGGGTAGATGTGGATATTTCCCTGCTGTGCTATAAATGGAGTTCCCTCTGGGTCAGGCGTGTATCACCAGTGCTAAATTTACCCTAAAATATTACTGAGGTGGGGAGGTTTGTGAGTCAGGTCTATAAAAGCCTGCACTGCTTATGTAAAGGAATACAGCTTGGGAAGAGGCAGCAGGCGGGAGGGCTCAGCCTGCGGCAGAGACCGTTCCTGGCATCATTCTGCCCTCTCCACAGAAATCGGTCTCTGTACTCAGGTAGCAGCTGTGCCTTCGGGGCTCTGCTGGCCAGCTCTTCCTGTGCTTCCATATGCTTCAGGAAATGTAAATAGTTCCTCTATAAATCAGCTTGTGAATGAAAAAGAACCCAAAACATTTGGGGACGATCAATTCTGGTCGTGCTTCAGGGAGAGTTCAGCTCCAGTTGTGCCATGCTGCCTCCGGGAGGGGAGAGGAGGGATGTGAGGGGTGCTGCCATGGGGATTTCAGCATCCAGATCTGTTCCATTCACTCCGGTCCATGTGTTTGGCCTTTGAAAAGGCTCCTGGATGCAGCTGTGTCTTTGCTAACAGAGCATCCCTGTGCTTCATGGTGGATGGGCACATGTTGGCCATCCTGCACCACCCTCTCCTCCTCAGGTCTAAGCACAGACATATCCATGGGGAGTGAACCTCTGCTTCCTCAGGAAAAGCTGTTCCTTAACCAGCAGCCCAGTCCCTTCTGCAAGCGTGGTACCACTGACGCCCTGCAGAGGTGGGCCCTGGCCTGACACAGCTCTTGACCCCTTTTTGGGGCCACTTTGGCTTATCCCCACTGTATGTTTTGCAGTCAAAAATCGAGGTAGAAACAGAGCATCACTTCAGAGCTTTCGGTCTTATCACCATTCCTTTAAGTGTATTACGTTTTGCTGGGTACCTGGGCCATCTGTTCCAGAGCAGTAATGAATTACAGTGCAGTGGGTGACGTGCTGGTTTGTTTTCCTGCCCAACTGGAACTGGGGAAGTCAGTCTGTTTGCATCAAGGAGTAGAAACCACAGGTTTTATTCAATTGGACCCGAGGCCAAATAACTGCTTGGAATCTGCTGCTGGTAAGGAAACGTTTCAAGAGGCAGCGAGCTCAGCAGAAGGAGCTGTTCCACCAGGAAAACTTCCAGCTTTGCTTTGTTTCACGCTGTGTGCTGTTAAAGCAAACAACTCCACAGGCCTCAGAAGCGTTCAGCAGCTCCTGACCAAGAATAGCATCCGACATTAGAGCTGAGCTGGAAACAATGGGAGCCATCCGTTGTCTTTTTCCTTAGCACATAAGGTGGGTAGCTTAGCTCATGGAGGAATCCCCATTGCTCTGTTTGAGGTATCGGATGGGAGTTTTCATCTTCTGAAGGATGCAGCAGTGACCGCCATAAAGGGAAGAGCCTCATTTAGAGCAGTGCCCTGATCTGTGTGGTGCAATTCACACTTAGCTGGGCAAGCCGGGCTCTCCTCCTTTCCATTGTGCAGCCCTAACCGCTGATCCTATAGAGTCTATCAGTTGTGTCTTGTCTGATAACAAACATGGGTCTGAGATGTGATAGAAACATCCACCTTGTGCCACGTAGGATCAGCTGGGTCCTGACGGAGTGCTGGGTAGATGTGGGAGCTGTGGCTCTGCCTCTCCGACTGTGTGGGCAGGGGAGTGGTGACAGCTTTGCACTGGAGCTAGCGGAGTCATGCTGCGAGGGAGCCTTGATCCCTAGAGGGGAAGGCTGGGTCTGGGTAGGGAAATGGGAGGGTGGAGGCTTTCGGCACCCTCACAAAGCCAAATGCAGCTTTTCTCCTCAGTGGAGCCCACCAGGAGCGTGTTTCATTGAAGTGCAAACCTGGAGCTGTCCCACACACCCTGATGGCGTCTGTCTTCAATCTCCACAGTCCCAGAAACCAATTGAGGAGCCGGGGACCAACTGTTTGTCCTTTGCTTGAACCCCAAAGCTCATGCGCATTCATTAGCAAGGGCGAATATGAGGAGGTGAGCAGGGAGCCTATGGTGTTTAGTGGAAAACATGCAACATGGAAATTGGATGTAAACCTCTTGCTGTTCCTTTGCCGATCTATTATACATGAGCCCATCAGAGCAGTGTATTAATAAAACAGGAGGCTAAAGCGCTCGGCGCTCCCATCTCCTCAGTGAGACATCAGAGGCCGGGCTGCCAGCTTCCAGCTTTGAAGTATGGAGCCTGCATCTGCCCGGCTGCTCCGGTGACATGGTCAGGATGCTCCGAGGGGAATCTCGCCACTGAAGGGGAATCTCTCCATAGAGCTGGGGTTTTATGTGAGTAGGATCCAGGACAAAGCCATTGTTCTTTCCTCTCAGCCTTCTCGCCCGCTGGATTCTTTAAGCAATGCACGCAAAAGGCCAAAGATGGCTTAAAGCAACCTCAGGGACCACGTGCTGAGATGCAAATTGCATCTGTTCCTCAAAAGCTCTCCCCACCACCCATGTTTTGTCATGCACAGGTACCACCAACCACAACCACAAGTCCCTTTGCTTCGCTGCATAGTGGGGAGTAAGTTACACTGAATTTCCTAACTACCTCTGGCTTGTTTCTCCCTCAGGACAAATAAAGGGGCTCCTTGGACCTCCCCTGTACCCACACTCATTGCTCGGAGCCTTTGTGCCCCCTGCGCTTCGAGGTGAGCAGAGGGCAGCAAGGGGATGCTGCTGGGTAACACAGGCAAAGTTCAGCCTCAGTGCAAAATGGGAGTAGCTGTAGCCTGGTGTAAGCTTGGACCTGTGTGGCTGTATTTGTGGCTGGTGGCTGTTCAAGGTCTGCGCAGCTGACATCCGAGCTCTGGTCCGTGAGGCTGGACATCAAGAGCACTGATTCAGGTAGCGTTACTAAGGGGAGGGTGTTTAGGAGGAAGGATCAGCAGCGGATCTACTTAGACCCGCAGTTTTCAAAGCAGCGAGGAACGAAGGCACCAAAGAAATACACTTAATGTGCTAAAACAGCACAGAGCCGGGTCAGGGGTGGGCAGCGCAGTGTAAGGGAAGGGCAATGGGGGAAAGAAAGCCGAGCCCGTTGCCAGTGTGCTGGAGGCTGTGGAGCAGCTCTGCCTCACTGGGAGGTGTTTGGGCAGTGCTGCACCAGGGCTGTGCTGCCTGGGCCATGGGAAACCTTAGGGACAGTCCAATGCTGCGACAAGCTCTGGCTTACGGGGGCTGAGCTTTGTGTTGTGGGCAGAGGCAGATCTAGAGCTCCCTCCTGTTCCTTTGGTTGCTGTCTGAGATGAAGGTGAGAACAGGTCCGCTTTTCATGAGTTCGTGAGCATTTAATCTCCATCCTCTCTGGCTTCCAGTTCCTGGGGTTTTTTCCTATGTATTTATCTTTTGCCACCCAAAACCCCTACAGTTTGTAGCCTTATGAAAGGGCAAAAGGAGTTTATCGTAACACTACTGATTAAAAATTACAAGTACACCAAGGCTTTGCTGTGTCGCATCGGAGGGGTTCGGGTTTGGACCACAGGGATTGCCTTGGATGGTCTGTTCGCCCTGCTGCCTCGCCAGCATGGGCATAACCATTTCCAAAGGGGGCCACAGTGAGTCAAAGAGCTGAATCTGTTTCACTGCAGCATTTGCTGCTGAGTTATAACCCATGGGCTCCATGGAGGGAGCAGAGCCCTGGGCAGTGCGGGTGGCTCAGTGCTCCTCAGTGCACCCAGTTTCACCTGCCTCTGCCCTGAGGAACCTTCACTGGCTCCAGGCAGGGCCATTAAGTGGGTCCGATGCTGAATCACGCTGCGGGCTGCCAACATTGCAGAGTTTACATCTGTCTTTTTCCATCATAGACATGGATGGAAATGGAAGTGCTGTGTCTGGTACCAGCTCTGGGGCCATAAGGTCTCATTTGTGATCCCTGCTGTCTCCCATGTGCACGCTGCTTTGCTGGGAGAGGGCAGGAGTCATCTTTGGGAAGCTGCGAGGCTGTTACCTCCAGTGAGTCCTACCCTGAGCTGCTCGAGTGTGCTGTACAGGGACAAGAGCTGTGTAGGACAACCAATTCATCTCAGACTTGGCAATTGGTCCCTCCAAGCTGAGCTGGGTTGGAAGCGGCAGTGCCATTCATTCCCAGAGGATGCCAGAGCTGTGTGGCGAGAGGAGGGTGTCAGGATTCAGCTGAATGAAGTGGCTGTGCACTTCAGCTTCAATGAGGATCGGTGGCCTTGGCTGAGCAGTGCGCTGTTACACAGAAACAAACCCTGGTAGTGACCCAAGGAGTGTGTGATGCGCAGCCAACAGCCTTCCAGCCTGGTTGGGAAGAGACTAAAGCCTTTTAAGGCTTTAAGCTGACGGTTTGGTAATGGCTGGGGTTTCAAGCCTTGGTTTAGGGGATTTATCAAAGGCCTTGGCTCCTGGAGCTGCGTGCATTTAAGCTTTTTGAATGGAGACGGGCGTTGCTGTCACCCTTGAAGCCTATGGCTGGATCAATAACTCGGGGTTTTGAGCAGGTTTGGAATGTGTTCTGCTGTACTCGATTGGGCACCGCACTATCGAGCTGCGGCGGCAGGGCCAGCGATGAGCAGCGGTTCCTAGCGGCCATTCCCCATCCCATCCTTGCGTGCTGCACGCAGGGAGGATTTCTCCTCCTCCCCTGGTCTGGCAGCAGGCCTCCCGCAATCGAATCATGGAATAGTTCGGGTTGGGAGGACCTTCAAAGCTCATCCAGTTCCAAGCCCCTGCAATGAGCAGGGATACGTTCCACGAGAGCAGGCCCAAGGAGCTCCGTGCTGCTTGATTCTGCAGCTTGAGGCTGACCTGTCCGGACCCTTCTCTGCTCTGCCCTGCGCTGTTCTCTTCCGCCTTTTGCTTATATGTATGATTTTCCACCCACAGCCCCCGAAATCCCAGCTTCACCCTCCACTTGCTCTTGGAGTGGGAAGCAAGAGTTAAAGGTTTGGATGTTTTCTCTCATTTAGACAGAAGAAACGAGTTCAGCTTTGACCATGCATGTTACATTTTAATTTTTTATCTCATGCCAAGAAATACAAAGAAAGTGTATAGGATATACCACATCATCCTGCAGGGAAAGAAACACCCATCAGCAAAGAGAAGCACCCAGCCGCGGCTCCTGATGTGTTCATGCTGTGTGTGAAACGGGGCTCTTCCAGTTTGGCTTCAAAACAGGAGGAGCTGGTGCATGGACGGCGGTTGTGGCAGTGGGGGGATAGACCCTACACTTCCATGCAAAGGATCGTGTCCTGGGCACCATCCAACAAGCGGCATCAGGGTTGCCTTGGTGAATCCTGCACACATTCCCTTTCTGATGTTTCTTATCCCGGATGGGTATTTATAGGTTTGAATTTTGCTACCTACTGGTGTCAGCAACTGCTTTACAAACGTTCCCACTCTGAAAAGGCTGCTTTTCCCCAGCACCCCCTTGGCTTGTGCCCAAGCATGGGAGGTTTCAGTTCAAACCGAGGGGTCTTTGCCTATATTAAAGGATTTATATTGAAAGGAAAACGACTTTAAATCTGCGGTTGTTTCAGCTTGACTGCGCAGCCCTGGCCGTGGTTCTGTGCCAAGGAACAAAGCCATCGGCTGAGGTTGGGCGCACCGGGCATACAAAAGGCATCAGTCACGGCGCGGCCCAGTGGGTGCGTTTCTGCAGCCTCTCCCTGGGCTCTGAATGGAAACAGGGCGGTAATTTTGGATGAAAGGCAGGATCTGCTCCCCTTGTCCACATGGAGAAGTCTGTATTTGGAAGGGCAGCTACTGCAGTGGTATGTGCTGGAGGCCGGGTCAGAGCCTTGGAGGAGCAGTTTCCCTCCCCCTGGATAACCCTTGTCAGTGGAGCCCAGCGATGACGCCTCATTGCCAACAAGACCAGTCCTGGATTGAAGAAAAGGCAGAGGGTGGGAGGGAAGAGCCTGTGAGGCTCATGCACTGCTCTAGGGGGGAAGCGTGTTAAATATAAATAGGGGGTAAATGGGAGCAGAGTGAAATACCCACCAGAAAAATCAAACCCTCATTAGGGAGCAAAGTCTGAAATCAAATCTTATGTTGCTTTCTCTCCTCCCTTTTGCCTCCTTTGTCAGCACCCGTCAGTGTGTTGCTGTGGACCGACTGATTCCTGCTAGACCTTTTCTGACCATCGGTCACTGCAGCCATAAGAAGATGGTATGGAGCCAAGCTACCTTGTCTGTAACATCTAGCACTGCTGTACCCAGCGAAGGCTCTTCTGTGTCACCCCGCAGAGCCCAGCTCTCCCCAGGCCCTTGGCAGAGGAGCCCAGGAACACCAGCGATAGAGAGGTGCCGCCAGCCACGTGCTCTGCTCAGAGACTCCTTCCCGAGCCATGCGAACTGTGTATTTATATCCCACCAGGACCTCACACTTGTCGATCGTAACTCCTACTTCAGCTTACATTTAGAGACGTTTCCCACCTTCTCCAGCTCTTCGTCAAGCTATCCTCCTACCAGCTCCACTGCAGGTAAGGCTGGATTGCCATCGCATCGCTTGGATCTCTCACCTCTCCATCACTATGGGGTAGAGATTGCCCAGGCCCTGAGGATTTCACGACTGGTTTAGTTGCAAACCTGGAAACCTCGATTCTGACGTGTGTGTGTGTGCAGGGAGGAGGCTGCAGCAGGTGGCAAAGAGCTGTGACAAGTACCAGGGCTTGTCTGTGGGGATGGAGAGGGAAAGCCTCTCCGTGACATAGTTGTGATCGCCTCTCCTGCATGCTAAAACCCAGTTAAGGAGTGGAGCGGTTGTGCCTGGATGTGGCAAAATCATGAGGGATGCTGTTGCTCCCCATGAACCAAAAGAGGACCCCTGCCTGCTGCTGGCCCCAGTTTGAAGTGCTGTGATTTACCTCTCATAACACAATAGTAAGTGAGGTGAGTGTCAAGGGTTGGGAGCTCAGCACCTTTTTCTTCAGTGAATGCAAGCTGATGCACCCAAAAGAGCCAAAGAGGCAGCTGAGCCAACACCAACGGTGGGATGTGGAGAGCAAGGATCTAGTGGCAAAACCCTTGCAAAATACCAGGCTGCAAAACATATGGGGAAGCTGAGGGAGAACAGGGAGAGGAGACCCTCCAGGGAACCCTGGGGAATTTATTTCTGCAGCACTGGAAAGCCAGGATGCAAGGAGGGAAAATATTGTGTCAGGAATAGCTGTAGAGGCTTTCCCCTGGATTTGAATGCAGGGAAGGAGCACAAAGCTGCATCCGAGAGGATGGGATAATTGTGTCTAATCAGAAAGAAGATCTTAAAGTGAAAGGCATTTAAATGTCTTATTTCCTATTTTATTCTGGGTAATAGTGAGGCGAGAAGCAGTCACCTCAACAGCCCCATGGTCCAGGTGAAGACAGGAGGCACAAACCGCCTTTGGGTACAAGCAACAGATCATCACCATGGGGTTTTTTGGGAAAGCTTCTGCCTTCTCCTGCACTCAGGTGGATTCTGGCTCCTCTGTGCTTCCCCAGCCTGGGACTTCTGGCAAGGACCCCTGCAGCTGCCTCACAAAGCCCCTCTCTTCCTACAGCTGCAGGTATCCCCATACGTTTTGAAGCATGGTGTGTGTTTGCGTAGATCCTCTTGGAAAAACCCAGTGTGAAGGAAATCTGTATTCATACGTGGTTTTAACGAGGAGGAGACAGAAACACAGGTTTCTTTATGGAGCTCATGTGACTGAGCAACTTTGCCACCAGTGCAATTAGAGCAGCGTAATGCTAACCCACCTCGTGGGGGTGGCAGGGTTTAATCCTTTAAATGAGGGAAAGCTCTTTAGATGAAAGGCTTTATATAATGATAAAGAGCATTTAAATTCTTCCTTAATAAACGTTTGGTGCCCTCAAGTACGATAACTCATTGCGGCAGTTCTCCCTGAATGTCAGCTCTTCCTGCCCAAGGAGGAGCTCGCTCAGCTCTTACCATAAGCTGAATTTTGGCAGCCCAAAGGGCAGAAGACGCACAGACAGGCAGCACTTGCCCTGACAGATCTAAGGGACAATAGTGTGTGCTTCCCAGCAAGCAGCTTTTGGATTTGAGTGTTAAAGAAGGGAACGTTTGGGGGATTTGATGGGATCTCATCAACCATAAGGGGAGATGTTGAGGCTCTAAGGAGGGTTTCTGAAGAGATCTGGTGCCAAGGGGCACCCTGGCAGGGCTGTGAGTGGGAGCTCGCACCCAGCAGCGCTCAGTGGCCCCTGTTTGCTGCAGAGCACAAAAAACGAGTTGCGAAAGAAAGGTTGAGAATTTGGCCCATTTTAGAAGGCAACGGTTTGTAATAGCGCGCTGGCAAAGGGGTGGATGGGTATGGAGCCCCAGGGAAGGTGCTGTAGGGGTGTGCTATTGCTGTGAATCCCATGTAACGTAGGGAAGAACGGGAACAGCGTGTCTAGGGGATGTGGCTTTCTGCAGTAACTACCATGCAGAGCCATGGGCGTTGCTGTAAATGTTCTCTTCTCACCTGTTCGACTGCGCCTCTTTAAAGTGTTCTCTTTCAGGAGGCATTACTTGAGTTCAGGGGTAGCTACAGCGTGGATTTACAGCTCACCCTACGCTGTGCTAACCCCACGTGTGCACTCGCGTAGTCCAGAGAAGTTAATGCCAAGCGCTTGCTATGTGTGAAGTTTCTTATGGTGTGCAGTAGATCTCCATGTAGACAAGCCCTCGGAAACGTTCGATTTGGTCTAAGGTTTGGGTTGTTTGGGGCTTTTTTTTTTTCCCCAGGAGATTGATGGTTGGGAGCAGAAGTGCCTTGAAGCACCTTATACCTTGGTGCCGTCCATATTTCTTGGTGCCAGGTTGCCAGCTAGAGCCAACAGAAGGGCCAGGGAGTGCAGCTCTTGGTCGTGCACTTGTGCCCGCAAAGTTCTGATAAAAGAGAGGCTCAGCTAATGCAGAGCCCATGGATATGGTCAGAAATCACCTACAAAGCCTGAATAAATCACAGGCAATAAAACTTTGCATAGTCCGGGTGGTCGGGTAGAGACCAACCTCAGTAACAACCCACAGCACGGACAGGGTGAGGGGGAAGAAGAAGGGATGGGGCTGAATGAAGGCTCGAGGGAGCATGTTGGGATCGCATCCCATGGGAAAAAGCTGAGGGACACGCATGGTGTGGAAGACATGGCAGAGAGCACAGTGCCTACAGGCAGACGGGGAGGAGCAAAGTCTGTTTTCTTGTTATGTTAAATATAAAACATTAAAAAATAATACTACTTGTGGAACTGACCCCAGCCAGCTCCGGGGATGCTGGAGACTTCCAGAGATGCAGAAGAGCGTGTAAGGGATGCAGGGACAGGAACAGGGCTCTTAAACTCCTCTTTGCCTCTGAAAATCTCCTGGAAAGCCCTAAACTGAAGCCCCAAAGGGTTGGAAAGTGGGGGCTGGATCATGCTGAAGCTTCTGTGTGATGGACATGGTGTGACATAAATATGTAAGCGGGTAGAACGGGCTCTCCGTGCCATCATACCTGCTGCTACAGATATACCAGGCTCTTTCCTCAGCGCCAGGAGTATTAACCTCACTTTGGGTGCACAGAGAGGGAAATGGGTGGGTTCACAGAGAAAGCATGATTTTCCGTTCCATTAAAAACACCACCGTTGGGTCAGGGCGAGGAGGAGCCTGGGGTTCTCATGCAGCAGCATCCTGCTCTGCCAGCTCTGAGATCTGCCCTAAGCGATAAAAGAGCTCGTCGGAACAGACATGGAGAACATTCCCAAAGGCATGCAAATGGTCATTGTCTATTTTTTGTTTGGTTTTTTTTTTTCATCAAAAATACAAAAGCACCCACCACATCCTCCAGCTTTCGCTGCAGTTTCGTGCGGAGCAGAGCCGTGGTCCTGCTGCAGCTCTGCTCTTCCCTCCTCCTCCATGGAACAGCTCTCAGCTCCCGATGGCAGTTTGAGCTTTGGGGTGTTTTTTCATTGTAGAGACAGAATCTGCCGCTTTAAAAACCAACAACTCCCCATGAATTCAGTGACTTGTGCCAAAATCCTCGGGAGGATTCCTCAGAATGTCCTGCTCTCGCCTTTTAAAAGAAGCTTCCTTCTTGGAACTCCCTTCTCTTGAACTTTAGTTGTCTCCCCACTCCGTGAGTTTTGCTGGAGGGGAATGAGGTAGTGGATTTCCCCCTTCTCCTCTCTGCGTGGCATCCCATGTCCTTCCCATTCCTTCTGGCGATGTTTGTTATCCCATCACTTGTACAAACTCATTTCCAAGAGGCGATGAAGTAGAAGCATGCGTTCCTTCCGACGGCGCTCCAGAGCAGGCTGTCCAGGGCTGCCCACCTACACTGTGACAATTTTTTGTTGCAAGGCTGAAAGTAAAACCCCAAAAGGAAAGTTGTCTTCCTCCTCTTCGAGGCATTTGCATGCTTTAAACATCTTCTAGGAAACTGCAAAATAAAGAGAGCCTTAGGGCACCTTCCAGTAGTCACTGATGCTTCCCTTATGCTCTTGGGTTGGCCTTAGTTCTGAGGTTCCTGTTTGCCTGCGCCGCGTGCTGGCCATGATGGTTTGGCAAATGGGTTTGTTTTTGGGAGGTTCCCCAAACATTTTGGGATTGGGTTGCTGGGCAGGTTGATTTGTGTGCTGAAACCCATCAGTTTTTACCCCACTATACCCTTGTAAACTCACCACAGGCTTTGCCAGGGCAAGACCTATCACCAGGGGTACCTTGTATGGTCACCACTGTGCAATGGGAAGACTTTCCATTCTGGTCATTTGAACAGGGTGTGTTGCTACTGCAAGGGCCCCGTTCTCCAAGGTGTTCTGCATGTGTGTGTGCAGCTCATGATGGTCAAACTGGGCGATTAGTGTGCTACCACTGCAGCTGGGGTGAGAACTGAGCACCACCTGCCTTAGGGTGGTGGTTGGTGATGGTGGGTATGCGTGTCCTATACAGTGGGTTATAGACAGGTGAGGGTCCTGCTCTAGGTGGGCTGAGGAAAAGAGAAGGAGATGTTACCTCTGACGCTGAGTGAAATGTAGAGCACGATGATGATGGTCCCCAGGACGATGGAGACGATGCTGAGCAGCCTGGCCATGCGCCCGAGTCGCCGCGCTCCATCCAGGTCCCCTTGCTGCCCACTGTTCCTCGACTGCGGGAAACACAAAAAAAAGGCTCTTAAGGGTAGCTGTGGCTGTAGTCCCCAAAATGAGAGGTGACATGATTCCCCCTGTGAGCCCATGGCTTTGGCAGCCCATGGTCTTCCTGAACTTCACATGGCTTGGAGAAGCCCCCTTGGGATGCTGTTCTGCTTGCCCTGGGTAGGAGCTGGACTGGCTTGAGTCTGTCCTTTGTTAGAGTGACTAAGAGTGAGCCCCAGCATGAGACAGGAGGCACAGTGTCGGCCCAGGCCCTTTCTCTTCCATGGAAAACCCTGGAATTCTGGAGTTCAGTCCCCAGAGCAGCTCACTTCTATGGGACTACATCCCCCAGGGGCACCACTGCCTTTCTGTGCAGGAAAAGCATCCTGCCACCACCATCTTCTGCAAATCCATAATTGAGAAGCGATGCATATTGCGAGTTTAACAATCACTGACAAGCCGGAAAACCAAAAGCAGTGACATTTCCTAAGCAGCATGTGGCCTCTTCACTGGCCACTGAGCTGAATGCGTGTGTGAGAGGAAGGGGCTTTCATAAAGTGGGCACTAACTGCTGGCTTTCATCTTGGGATGGGATGTGATTTGGTGCCTCTGGTTACCCTGGATTTCTGCATCAGCGTAGATGGGCTGTGTTCACCAGCTCTGTTACTAAATGCAGTCCTTCTACAGTGAGTTCACGCTCTTGTGTGTGCTGTAGAGAGGGAAGGAATAGGCCATTCAGCTTCTCTATTCTGCTTCTAGTTCCATTGTGATTTCCCCTGCTGCTCTTCAGTTCCATTGTGATTTCCCTGCCTGACTTCTTCAGGCAGCTCAGTAAAAGCTTTCCTAACTAAAAGAAATGGCTCCCTGGCTGTGGCAGAAATGAGGAACTGGATGGGGAAAGCACCGGAGGGTGCCTGGAAATTATTGTGTGTAGGCTCATTAAAGGATTAAGAGAGATCCCCAACAGCTGGAGCTAGGAACAAGACTTGCCTGGTGCTGATGGTGGGCACTGGTGTAGCCAGCTCTCAGTGGGATAAACTTGCAGCCGTGGCAACCCAGGGTGGATGGAACACACAGCTTGGAGGTTCCCTTGGAAACTTTGCTTTTCACTGCTCCATCAGGGCTGGCCACCCATGGGCTTGACAGAGGTCTAGACCCTGGGGCAGCTCCAGGGAGGTTAGTGAAGCTTCCCTAGGGAAGTGCTGCTGCGGCCACAGCTGCAAGGCGCTGGATGGGTTGAGCAGATCTGGGCTCATACCCGAAGGGAAAAGGCTTATACTGGATTGAGCATGGGCTCATCCAGACCTTGCCTGGTGCCTGATGGTGCAGAGAGGGTGATGCTGTGGCCTGATTCCTCCGTGCTTTGGTGCCAGCTCTTATTGCCCTGTGTTCAGCAGCGCTGCTGACCTGCTGGGCAAGAGAAGCCTCCACCTATGCCAACCTCACGCAGCAGCCTGAAGACCAAGCAGAGCTCACCAGATGAAGCACAATACACAGCCGCATGGTAAGCTTCCAGAGTAAGTGATTAAATAAGGACTGATCTTGCTTCTTGCACTTGTAATTGGCAATCACTTGGTTCCCAAGAGAAAAATACTGGAAATAAGGATTCCTTGTGAGGAAGCAGCATCACTGCTGAGAGAAGAGCCCACAGTGCTCCTTGGCTTGCTTGGAGCGAGCATGCTGGGGCTTCCTGCACTTGGCTAAGGGGAGGCCTTAGCACTTAGCAGAAGGGCTCTGAGCAGCACCACGGCGAGGTTATTGTGGTGAAATTACTCACCGTGCGTCAGCATTTGCTGTGTGTGGTAGAGAGGCTGCAGCCCCTCCATCAGCAGAACAGGAGCTCCCTGCTCGGGAAGAGGCAGACGGTCTGTGAGCAGCGCAGCTCTCCAGGCAGAGAAGCCTTCCCAAATTCACATCGTGCCCTTCTGCCTCCCATGAAATCCATTGGGAAAGGGGTTTGGAGGGAGGGGAAATGGATAAGGGGTTTTAAGGTCCATACAGGCAAAGTTTTCCACCTTGATCTAGTGGAGGAGTTGGGTAAAACTCCCCTCGACTTCACTGGGGACAGGCTTTTGTGGATACTTTAACTGCCTTGGAGCAGTTACTCTGTCTTCAGAGCTGGTTTTAAGTACTCAACATTTTTACATGGGTTAAATCTTCCCCTGCTCCACCCACCTCCAGCCATGCTCCCTTGGCTGAGCCAGGGATTAGGAGCAGAGGGAGATCAGGAGCAGGCTGCAGGGCTGCCTGCATGTCCCCCAGGTACCAGCTCCTCCCTTTGGAGTGTGGCTGCTAAAACTGGGGAAACAGCTAAGAAAATGAACATGCTACCTAAAAAGAGTTAAAGATTGGAAGTGTATTGTCCCTGCCCATGGCAGGCGGTTGGAACTGGATGATCTTAAGCTCCTTTCCACCCCTAACTATTCTACCATTAAAACAATCCCACTTTCACAAGAAGTCTGTCTCAGAAACAACAAGCTGCACTGGAAATGGTCCCCTCTCAAATGTTTTAAAACGAAATAGTCAGGAGGCCCAGCACAGCTCCAGCACCAACTGTGAAACATCACTGTGGATTCAAATGAACAAATACGTGAGGCTATTGCACCATTTCCACTTCATCTTGCGCCCTTTTGGCAGTGCCATGACCAAATGGTCTCCGGCCCAGGCTGTGTGCTGGCTGCTGCTCCGCCGTGCTCCGTAGGCAAAATGCAGCTTTAAAGCTTTCCATGTTCTCATTTTAGGTTGTATCACCATGTAAATAACATAGCAGAGCCTCAAAGAGGCAGCTGCTTCCACTGCATCTCTGCAGCCATCCTGCTCCGCTCTCTTGACACCCTCTATAACACCATCCCCACTGCTGGCACCCAGAGAGCTCAAGACTTTGTTCCTTCTGGTCTCAGGCAGCCCGTTTGACAGACCATATCCAAAACCAGCGGGATGCAGCCAAGAGCCAATTTTCATTACAGAACAGGAGGTGACAAAATGAAGCCTCATGGGCTGACGGTGAGAGCCAGGGAGGACGCGGTACCCAGGGATTGACAGGATCCCTGCCCTGCTCACTGACAGCTTCCAACGGTTGGGATCCTTTTTTAGGCTCCGGTTTTTGTAACACGTGTAGTGTTTTTACGGGGGGGGGATAGATTGCCATGAAATACGCAATTTCAGCTGTCTTCTAGGGAAAATACATGAGCTGAGGAATTTGATATATTGATCACTACAGCTTCTGGAGGTGTTTATTGTTCATTTATCCTGACCAATTATGAAGCATAGATCAGCACTGGCTCTTTAGCGAGCTTTTGTTACTGTACATGTATTATTCATTGGTGTGGAACAGTTGGATTTTAGCTCTCTAGTATCACTAATCCTGTGTTTTGCTTTCCACATAAAAACATTACCATCTTGTTTATTAATCGAGACACGCCAAGGCAGAATATCCCAGAAAGGCTTGAGGGCTATGGGGGAGTGAGTTGCTGTGTGTGTGCCAAGGGACTCCATGTGGCAGTGGAGCAGTAGAAAATCAGTAGGACACGAGAAGTGGGGCAGGAAGGACAGGCTGCACCCCAGCACCCGTGGGGCCAGGTAAGTCTGGGTGACTCAAAAGAGTTATTAATCTTACCTGCGTTCAAACTGTTCCCTGTTCAAGCTACTGCTCAGAGGGTTCTTTTCCCTGATAGACTGCCTAACTTGCCTCGTTGCAAAAGAATGCAATTACTTTTCTGTGCTAGTTACAGGGATGGAGAAGATGGATCGTCACCTCCTCTTCCCCGCAATTGCTTCCAATTTATGAACTGGCTGTAGTTGCACTCTGCTGCCTTTCACCAGTTACTCAGAATAATGACCCTCAACACTTGCACTGAGGAAAACATTCCGAGGGAGATATAAGTCGACATCAGACCTAGACGACTGCGCCATTTAACACGAATTAATGATAATTTGACTTCTCCCACATCTTTAGGGCATGACAGGACTGATTTCGGATATGAAGCACCATGCAGAATTGCCCTTGGTGTTACTGTGTGCTGGTTCTGGGTGGATTCACACTTTTTCCCAGTTCACTTCGTTTGTTTGGACTTTTGTACACTGGTGAGTGACTGGTCTCTTCTTCCCTGATGTGGCTGCACTTCGGTAGGAAGGGGAAGGGATTTGATAACAGCCCTACAGTGTGTCTGGTACCCAGCCCTGCCCTGCAGTCCTACAAAGACGGGTCCCGAGCTGCGCTGCCCTTATGTCCATCAGCCCCACTCTCTGGCCTGGGGAAGGACCCGAACCCCTCAGTGCAACCAGGTCCTCGCTTGGTCAAGAAAACACATCCAAGCGCCAGTGGAGGAGCCTCCAGGTAACTCATTTCAGAAGACCAGCATTATCAGGAACAGCCTGAGGGCCACAGCTGATTTTCTTTTTCCACCTCTGGCCATAGGCCCTGCTGGGATCTGAGAGCAGCTTTTGAAAAGTGATTTATGAGACAACCCAAAAGCATTCATTTGCTTTCCTCTCTTGTTACTGCTCATTACTCAGGAAAAAATAAAGCTTTCATGTGCAAAAAGCATTGACTTAGGAAATTAAAATAGGATGGCAAAGCTAAAGGAACATCAGCACATTGTGGAAAGTTCCCCCTGCCCCACCAGGCACCGGGAATCATGAAAGTCTGGTTCCTGCTCAGGTTTGGGGGTGGGTTTTATTCTGTAGGGAGACCTAAGCCTGTGGGAGCCTTGGAAGTCATTGGGAACTACATTTCTCTCCTGTGCAAGCACCAGCTGATGCCCCAAGAATTATTCCTGCTGGCTCTGGTCAATGTTGTTACGGGCTTTGGAAGCAGAAGGCAGCCAAGCAGTCTTCCTGCCTTGTTGGTCCTGCCTTTGGGTTTGACACAGTAAATACACACCGGTACCTCTCTGTCTAGCCGTATTAACTAACTTCTGCTCTTTTATCACTATTTATTCTTCTACTCCATGGGGTTTATGTGGCCCAAGGCACATCCCCACTGCGCTGGAGGCTGTAACGCCTGCAAGAGAGAGTGTGAGAATCTATTTTGCATGAAGGCTAATGTGGTTGGAAAATCCCCGTGAGAGACCTTGTTTATTACCATGGATATGCAATACCCAGCTGCTTTCCCTCTCGTTGCAGCGCAGAGCCAAACAAGGCTGGCTGCCTTCCCCATATGCTGCCTAAACAGGCTCCACCACACAACTGTACTACGCAGTTGACAGCTGGCATCGGCAGAAATGATGATTCCTCCTCAAAATGGAAACTGGTCTCTCTAGAGGGCTTTCTGTGGCAATTGCCAGTGTCTGTCTTCAAGTTGGTGGTGGTGGGTTTGGGAGAAATGCTGGCTGTAGGTACCCTTCAGAGTGTTTGTGTGGTAAAGAGGTAATTACTTCACCCGGCATGAATTTCAAATAGAATATTTGTCTCCACTGAAAATTAAAGGCATAAAAGGTGCCCAGGGGCTGAACGGCAGTGCAAGGGGGTGACTATACATGCAGGGCTGTGCTGACTGAGCCACCTCTACTTGAGATGGGCGGGAGGCTGGCTGGCTTTATTCTCCCCTGCTCTGATGATGGTTTATTTGCTCAGATGTGGAGGATATTGAATGGGGAAAATAGCGTCTTCAGGGCACCTAACAGAGCTGGAGGTGCAGCCTGTCGCTTTGAGGTGTCCGAGGAGCCAGCCTCCAGCCAGAACCTCCCCAGTGCTGCAGGGCTGGGCTCTGCTGCTGGGTGGTGCGGAGGGAGGGAGGGAGATCCCTTGTCCTCGCTTCGCCTCGCAGCTCCTGCCCGGGGAAGCCCAGCGAGTCGCTCTGGACCGCTGCCGGGCGGCAGGGACCGCTCTTCCCTGGGTGCGCCCGGATCCCATCCTCAAATCCCCGCCATCCATCTCCACCCCGTCACCTCCCCGGGAGCTGTCCCCGGTTCGGGCGCAGGTCCCCGCCCGCCTCCCTTCGCCAGAGCAATGGAAGCGCCAAGCAGCGGCACGGCGCGGCCGAGCCCCCCGCGATCCCGGTTGGGCTGCGGGAGATGCGCGGGCTCCTCCCGCCCCGGTCCCCGCCGCGTCCCGGTCCCCGCCGGTGCAGCACCGTGGACAGCTCCGGCGCGGGCCCGGCCCCGTCGGGGAGGCGGCAGCGGGAGATGCTCCTGGCGGGTCCGGGCGCGCGGCGGGTCCCGCACTCACCATGATGGAGAAGACGAGGGCCACGACGTTGATGGGCCAGACGGGGCAGAAGCAGGAGAAGATGGCGAGCACCAGGTAGTCCCGCGGGCGGCCCTGCTCCGGTGCCGCCGTGCTGGTGGCGATGGAGGATGCTCTGCCCAGGCTGAGCCGGGACGGCGAGAGCGGAGGCGCCTCCAGGTGCCCGACCGACACCGACTTGTAGGAGAGCCCGTGCCCGTTGCGCTCCGCCTCGCCGGGCAGCGCGGCCGTGAAGGATTTGGAGCCGCGGAGGCCTTTTTCCTCCCGGCTCTCAGTCGCCGCCAGCAGCTTCTCGGTCTCCTGGAAGCGGGTGGGCAGCGCCGTGCCCGAGCCCGAGCCGGAGCCCGAGCCCGAGCCGCCGGGCGCGGAGCCGCTGCTCGCCATGGCCCGGCGGAGCGGGCTCCGGGAGCGCCCCGCAGCCGCCGCTCTGAGCCCGGGGCCCGCCGCCCCGCGGGAGGCCGTGCCGGAGGAGGGGCCAGCCCGGTTCAGCCCCCGGGGCAGGATTGGGGCCGTGGACCGCCCCCGGGGTGTCCCCGATCCCCCCCGCCCCTGGGCTGCGCTCAGCCTCCGCCCGACTCTCTGCCCCCGGGGATGCGGTGGGTGGGAAAGCCGGGGTGTCCCCTGTCGCCTCCAACCGAGGCTCTGCCCAGCCCCATCGATCCCCCGCTCTTCCCGGGGGCTCCCACGGGCTCGGCTCCTCTGCAGAGGAACGTGAGGGCCCAACCCTAAGCGGGGAGCAGGGGGATGCCGAGGGCAGCTCCGTTGCCGGGTGCAGGTGCGCGCATCCCTGCTGTCCCTGGGGCTCTCCTTGCCGCAAGCGTTTCCTCAAGTGGATGGGGGACATGCGGCAAAGACCAGAGCCACACACCCGTCATCGCTGCGGAGAGGGGCTGGGGCTGCCCTGTGCCCTTCGCAGGCAGGAGCTGCCCCGGGTGTGATGGTGTCTGGGCAGTCGGCGGTTGCCCGGTGGTACCCCTGGTTCCATCCGCTCTGGGAAAGCATCCCAGGGAGAGAGGAGGCCCTGGACGCTCTTTGCGGAGCTCACCCTGCCCTCGCTTTGTGTGGGTGACAAAGCGAGAGACACAGCGGCTGCAGACACCGACACCAAATCTGTGTGGTCCTGACCTGCAAAAAGAGAAGGGATGCTGGGGCAGGGGTGGGTTACATCCTGTAGAGCAAATAACAGCATCCTTGGGAGCAGGGGGTTCTGTGAGGGGCAGGATGGAGGGCTAAAATACCCCACAGGGCTGGCAAAGATGGATGTTTTCCACCCTTTTTGTTTTATGCGTCAGTCCCAGATTTGTCAGGGATTTCTCTGGCAGTAAATGCCATCTATGGAGCACACTCAGCACCTTCTGCCTCTCCAAGAGGTGCCTAAGAAGCAGTGGGGTAACCACCAGAGCTGGGGGTAAAACACTTAGATGCAAATTTGGATGGGGAGAGTGGTTCATGTCTCAGTTACTGCTGGGTTTCATTTAAACCTCCTTTGAATGATGGTGCTGCTGTGCTCTCCCTCCCCATGTGATGGGTGCTGACAGAGCAGGGGTATGCGCTGCTCCGAAGGGGGGGGGGGGGGGCAGAGCAGGGAAAGCCACCCAGAGCAGGGATGCTGTTGGGAGAAGCAGGATTCTTTCAGAGGACATCGCAGCAGGCCTTCTCTTGGCAACGGGAACATCTGTTGGCTATTAAAGCCAAGATGCCTGACACCGTCAGCACTTTAAAGAGGCTCCTTTGCTGAGCAAAGAGCTCTCTCTCCTGGCTGCTGCAAGCTTCCCTCTGCTCATTGCCCAGCTCCCTTGTCCCACCTGGGGATTAAGGGAGGAGGAGGAGACCCTGGAGAGAGGCTGGCACGTGGGAGTGAGGGGTTGAGGTACACTCATGTTCCATGGTTGAAATGTTCCCCCGCAGGGAAGGAGCTCAGACTGCTCAGTCTGTTGGCAGGCAGTGCTGGAGCTCGGCTGGGAGCACTGGGAAGGGAGCAGCGGGGCCGGAGGAGCTCCGTGGGGGCTCAGCACTGCGGGAACACACACAGCGCAGTTTGCCCTATCCAAGAATCTGCCGGCTGTGATGTGTGTGGCTGTAAACCCCAGCCTAATTCCTGCAGCAATTCCAGTTCACTGAGCCTCAGGCTGAAGGGAGCCCTCTCAGCATCCCAGCCAGTCCGAGCTTTCTAAGCCAAAGGGAAGGGGCCTTTTTAGTAAAATTCCCCCTTCCTCCCCACTGCTGGGATCAGCCGGGAGCATTCTATCAGCCTGTCCCACCAGAGCCACTTTGCCAGAACCAGAGAGAAACTGCAGACAGATGGGTGGGTTTTATGAAAGCCAACATCTGTCTCCCCTCCCAGCCTCACAAATCTGCTGGGCACATCGACACCAATGAGCTTAGCACCCAAAGTCCCAGGGCACCAACCTTCCCCTGGCTCTGTTCCCCTCTTTCCCCAGCGGGAGCCAGAGCAACCAGCCAGCCAGGGGCTTTAGTGTGATCCCCACAGCCCATCTGTCCACCCCACACACGTCAACATCAGTGCTGCAGTGCTGGGTTTATAAGCCATGTTTTCTCACAGAGCAAGCAAGAGAGAATAAATAACGGTGGCAACCAGCAGCGAGTGAGACCTCGCAACAGGAAACACGGAGCTGGCACTTCCAGAGGGCTTTCCACGTTCTCCAGTGTTATCACAGAGCAGAGACCCACAGCAGAGTCCCCTACGGCACGTTGGGGGCTCACAGCTCTTACCAGCGGCACAGCTGAGCTCCGCATCCTGCAGTGCTCCTCTCTCGCACAACAGTCCCTTCCCGCTCCCCTCCGTTCGTCCAGTGGATCCTTTACCTTCCCGGCACCATCTCTCCACCGCGGGTCAGTGGATGGGGAGGCACTGCTGGTGTCCCCAGCTCTGGCAATAGCCCAGCTGCCAGGGGATGGCCCCGGACAGGGGGTCCTGCAGGCTGCCCGTGTACCTCTGCTGGCAGGCACCTCGCAGCCCAGGGTGGTGGGAGCAATAGGCAGGGCTGGGCACGGAGCGGTCCTCATTCAGGCTCTCGTAGTGACGGAGCTGCCTCTCCGGGGAAAACGCGGTGCAGAGAGGGGATGGAGGGCAGCGCTGCAAACCGGCTGTGGAGCCGGGCTCCCACGGGAGCTGCGGACGGCTGGGCTTCACCCCTGGCTCCTGCGCAGGGACCCCGGCCCGGCTGCGGCACTCGGAGTGCCAGCAGCACCCAGCACCATGCAGGGACAGGGACAGAGCCGTGATCCTGTTGATGGCTCGGCGCAGGGTAGCGATTTTAGAAAGCCTTTTGCCCCCGAGGTCGTGTTTGAGGGCCAGCCGCAGGGCGTTGAAGGCCTGGTTGTAGTCCAGGATCCTCTTGCGCTCTCTGACGTTGGCAGCCATCCTCCTGGCTTTGGAGCGCACGGGCCTGCTCCTCTTCCTCACCTTCATCCCTTCGGCATCGCCCAGGCAGGTGACTGCTTCCCTGCCTTGGGAAACCCACAGACCCTGCCCATAGCACGCCTGGGGTGTGCTCCCTGTTTCCAGCTCCTCTTCCGAGCTGTCAGGCTCTGGCTCTGTGCCTCTCCCCATGGCTGCTCCGGACATGGCTGTGGTGAGGGGGAGCAGGAGAGGTGCTGCTGTGGTCCTGCCTCCTGTGAGATATGGGAGACACTCCTCCAGTGACACGCAGCCGCCTCTAAAAACCCCGCCATGGGTTCATCACGTGGCTGCATCCCGACCCTCCTCACCTCACCTGCCTGCAGGTGTGCTGCCTGGCCCTGGGGCACAGGGCAAGTCCAGCCTGGCCTCTGCCCACAGGGATGCTCCTGAGCATGGTGCTGGGATGGAGCGTGGGGCACCAGTTCTGGGGTGCCCAGAGGTTGCAATGGGATGCTCACAGGGGAAGCACCTCTACCAAGCACACATTGCAGTGGTTGCTTTAGTCCCTGCTAAGAGTTTGGGCAATGCAGGGGTTCCTTTGCTGCCCTGGCCTCTTCTCTGCTGGGTGAGCCTGGGACAGGTAATTCCTGGGTTCTATATGGTGCCGTGGGACAGAACCACCCTGGCACAGGGCTTGGCCTCTGCTCCCCAGCACTCACTGGTGCTGCAGCATCTCTTATTTCCCAGCTAAGGGAAACAGAGGCACAGAGTGATGAAGTTGCTGAGGAGAAGACAAAATAACTCCTGCCCCAGGAACGGGGCTGGAGCACTGAGCTGCTTTTGAGACAGTGCCTTAGAGCTGCTCCATGCAACTGCACCCCAGGGAGCATCCATGGTAGGCACAGAGGTAGGTGGGTGCCTGGGTAGGAGCAGGTTCTGTGAGCCAGTGGAGGAATGTGGGGGATTTGGCAGGCCTCTGCCCTCAGAGCAGGAAGCAGGAATGTGGCAGAGGGGATTGGGGCAGGTGATAAAAGAGCTAAAGTGCTACCTGCCTCCAGAGCCTTCCTGTCCTTTTGCAGCAGAGAGGAGGAGCCTGGGGGCAGAGCTGTCTGGGCTGGTGCTGCCGGGCCTGCCCGGCACTTACTCTGGGGAAGAGGATGCTGAAAGCAGCTCCTTGTTCTCTGCATCCATCTCCAGGCCAGTGGGACACAAGGACTTGCCAGGTGCAGCAAGTCTGGAGGCCATGGGGAGGGCCAGGTCCCTGTCCCCCTGACTATCACGTGTGTTTGTCCATCATTTCATTAGCGAGCAGTTGCTAAATGCCTTCCTGTGCAAGGGGTAATGCTATGAAAAATGGCCCAGGAGTGGGTCTGACAAATTGTTGGGGTGACTGGTGCCAAACCAGAGCCCTCGGAGAATGTGCCCCCCTTGATTCGTCCCTTCCTATCCTATTGTCCCTGTTCACATTTGATCAATAGCCACAATTAGCGGGGGGCTATTTGTCTATTGCCCTTCTCCTCTCTTGGCTCTTTGAAGTTGGAGCTAATTTAGGTGCCTCTGCTCCAGGAACCCAATAAATCAGGAGCCAGGGCCTCGGGGATAAGGGAGGACCAGGCAGCAGGACTTCAAAGGGAGGTGAAGCTTGCACATGCTTCTGAACATTCACCTGTGCTCACTATGGCTGCCTTGTTCTCCCCAGCAGCTCTCTGGCTGCCCAGTCTTGCTCTGCCCAGGAGTGGATGCTCCTACAGCCACTGACTTACCCACTGAGCTCAGATCAGGAGCGAGGAGCTCTTTGGGATGCTTGAATGCCAGCAGGATGTGCATGCCAGCCCCACTTAGGGATATGCCTGCCCAAAACCCAGCTAAGCAAGATGTATCCCTGCCATGGGGGTGGTTTTGATGAAGTCAGGAGATGCAGTACAGACTAGACATGGAGGGGATTGAGCTGGGCACAAATCCAGTCTCTGCTTGGGCAGAGGCAGGGGCAAAGGGCAGGCAGCAGTGCTGGGGCTGCCCCATCGTGCCCAAAGCCCCTGGGAAACGCTGCTGGGGATTCCCAGCACCCTGGCTTTTGGGATTCAGCCCCAGCTCTCGGAAGCAGATCGTAAATCACGGGCTGTGGGATGCCACCCGCTGCCTGTAATTAGTGCATCCCGCTGGGCTGTCCCCACCTCATCCTGGATGCTTCCTACCTAGGTGCCCATTACAGGGTGGGAGGCCAGCAGGAACGCCCACCCAGGCCCTGCTCCCTCAGTCCCCATTGATTTATTGCCATGCACTGGAGAGATTTATGGGCTGAGATGGGGAGCCAGAAATGTGCTGTTAAGGCTCTGCCGGGCCCTTCTGCCTGACAGATGATGAAAGAGCTGTAATTATCTGTCGCCATGCATAAATCAGGCCACTCAAGGCACTCCCTGCCTCCTCCCCAGCTTCCACAGAGGGGTTTGACCCCCGGGGATACCCCACCTCCGCAGCACGTGTCACTGGGGCACTGCTGGCCGGTGGGCACCTGCCCATCCTGGGCAGCATCTTCACGTGCTCACGGGTCCCACAGACCAAAGGCCTGTTTTGGGTTTCTTCACCCCCGACACTACTGCTGAGGGGGGGGCTGCAGCTCCTGCAAAGAGCCCTGGACTGGCTGCTTCTCAGCCACATCCATCCAGCATCCCCAAATTGCTGCCACTTCCCTATGACAGCTGCTGGGACCATTGGGAGATGAACAGCACTCACTGGAGGTGAAACCCTGATGGAGTGGTGAGGAGGCAGTTGACATGGCCTGGGGGCTGCCTGGCTCCTGGCAGTGTCCCAGCACCATCCGTCCTCCTCGGATGCACCTCAGGAAGGGAAACAGCTGTGCTGGAGGGGCACCATGGAGAGGGAGCTGGTGGTGCTGAGGCGTGAGAGCCAGGAACTGGGTTGCAGGGAGATATCCACGCTTTGTGCTGGCCCCTGTTCTTGGGTGGTGGTGGAGGAGAAGGAGGAGGCAGTTGTGACACTGCCTGCACCCTGTGGGTGAATAAATAGGGTGCTTTGTTCTTGCTGGGGCAGGGCCAGGTGGCACAAGGGACACAGGCTTGTGAGTCAGTCACAGCCAGCCATCGTGCAGTGCATGGGAGGATGCAGGGGAAGGCTGCACTGCCTGAAGGCTCCTGCCTCTGCCCCTGGCACCCTTCGAGGTCTGTGCTCCGGTTGCACGGCACGAGAAAACCACCATGGGTTGGAAAGCTTCATCCTGTGGGGTGGGATTGAGCTGGACACACGTGTTGCCCTGGCAGCTGAGATGCAGCAGGCGCACACACCGTGACAGAGAGTGGGCAAAAAGCCTCGTGTGAGCCTTCATCACCCATCACGGGAGTATGTGTCCATCCTGAGGCCAACAGGGCAGGCAGAGCATCACTGGTCGGAGGATAAGGACGGCCAGCAGATGGGCCCACGGTGGCTGGGAAAATGCAGCCCAGTGGCACAGCAGCTACCCCGCGCCTTCAAGGCTCAGCTGCTGCTGGCTCGGGGAGCGGTTTCTCGCAGCGTGTGGGATTATTTGTGCCATTAGCTGTCGCTCTGTTGGCTGCTCTGCCGCTGCCGCGCCGGGCGCGCAGCATCCTCCCGGCTCCTGCGGGAGGCGCGGGTGGAGGGACCCGATCATCCAAACAGCCGGGACTACAGCACTGCCCCGGCTCGGGCTCCCCAGGTCCGTCCCGTGTGAAGCCCGCTTGGGACGCTCCAGCGACGGAGCGGCAGAGGTAACCGCTGACCGGGGACCGCCCGCTCCTTCCACCGCCGGCAGCCGGAGCCGAGCCGGGGGCGGTGTCCGCGCTGCTCCCCGCCCCGGCGGGGCCGGGCCGAGGCGGGGCGGGCCGGGGGCGGGCCCCGACGTCAGACCCCGCGGCGGCGGCGGCGGGTGGCGGAAGGCGGCGGCAGCGGTGCGGGGAGGCCGGGGGGGGTGGGGGGAAACTTCGGTCCGGGGCGGGGATGGCGGCGGGCGAGGCGGCCCGGGCGGACTTCGCTCGGCACTGGCAGGCGGAGTTCCCGGGGGAGCCCGCGCCCCGCATGGAGCTGGGCTCGGTGCGGGCCATGGAGCGGGAGCTGGAGCGCTGCCGCCGCCACCTGCGCCGCCTGCAGCGGGCGCTGGCCGAGGAGCGGTTCAAGGTGGGATACCTGGAGGCGGCCCTGGCCCGGGCTCCCCCTCCGCCACCGCCCCTGCCCAACGCCCCCCGCACGGCGCCCGGCCCCGGCGGCGCGGCCGCGGGCAGCTCCCCGGAGGGAGGCAGCGGCGGCAGCTCGGACGCGGAGGACGCCTCCTCGGCAGGTGGGTGCCTCGGGGGGCCGTGCCCGCCCTGCGTCCGGGGCGTCCCCCGACGCGGACCGGGGTGTCCCCAGCTCCGGTGCCAGCCCATGGGCAAGGGCATCCCCAGCCCGGCTGCTGTCCACCCTGAGCTCCCGTGCCGTGCCTAAGGCACAGTCAAGGGCACGGCGTGCTGCTCCATCCCTGTTTCCCCATACCATGCCACGCTGCTGCTGAGGTCATCCCAAGGCCCTGTGTTGTCCCTGTCACACAACCGCTGCACCCCATGCTGTGGCATGGCAGAGGATCTGAGGGTCTCCCCAGGCTGTCCCCATCACACAGCCAGGGGCATCCCTTGTCATTGCATGGTTGAGGTCACCCCAAGCCCTTGTGCCATCCCCATCAAACATCTAATGCCACCTGCAGCCCTTGTGCTGTCCCCATCCCACCACTAAGGTCACCCCAAAAGCTCCCGTGTCATCCCTGTCCCACTTCCATGGACATCCCATGCCAAGGCCCTATCCTTGGGCATGCGAGGACGGAGGGTGGCTGTCCTCTGTCGCAGGCTTTTGATGATGTGCTACTGGCCCAGGAGCCACCTCTGAGGCTGGGACACTGAGAGAGTCACTTTCTCAAGGTGTGACCTGGCTCATGGGGATGCCTCTGCTCAGGTGACACCCCGTGACCTCCCATGGGGAAGTCCTGGAGCAGCTGAAGCAGCAGCATGCCAGGGTGATGAGGTGTCCCTGGGCGTTCCACTGGGCGGATTGAGGACAATGTTATTTTGCTTGTGACTGGCTGTTTTGTGGCACTGAAGGCGCAGCCAGTGAGCGCTGTCACCCATCACACTGTCCTACTTCCAGCGGCCTGGAAGTTGTTATTGCATCAGCTTTAAACCAGGTTCAGGTGCTGTCCTGACAGCTAGAGAATGTCACTTTTTACATTGCTAATTCTGCAGTTGACTGGGGTTAACTTTGTTCTTGCGTGATGGTTTAGGGTGGTGGTTTTTCCCCAAGGCTGTATCGTGCTGGGTTGAGATTGCCTGGGTAGCAAGTGCTCTGATCTCAAACCGAGCTTAATATTTAGTGTAATTTGTATTTATTGCATTAGACTGTGGGGCTGGAGGAGAGCTCAGTTTCCATTTGACCTTCCTGAACTGAGTGTCCAAAGCACATGGCTGCTCTTGGTGGTGTCTCTGTGCTGTTCTGGGCTCACTCATAAGTGTGTTTGTGCCTCTCCCCAATTGGCGGGGACCAGCTGTGGGATCCTGCTCCCAGCCCTATGGTAAAGACCAAGGACACTTGATGTGCTGCCTTTAAATGGCCAGCCAAGTCCCTCTCCATCAATGGGCACTGGTTGTAGTTTCTGAAGAGCTGCTCAGCAGCCAAGGGGAATCAAGCGCATCAGAGCGATCAAGCACAGATCCTTCTGATTTACACTCGGATCTTATATTTTATTTATTCAGGGCAATGCTCCTGAATGCTTCCAAACACCCAGGACTGTGCAAGGGACCCTTATTAAAGGAGCTTCCTTGGAGCACAGTGTAAGCCCCTGAGGGTCCTGGCTTCATAAGCCAGACATGTCCTCCGGCCCCATGCCATGGCTGCACTACCAGGACCTTTGCAGCTGCTTGGGGTGAGTCTTTTGGGCAAGACCTTGAAATCCAAGTTTGCATCTGCTCTGGTTAAATGTGGCCTCTTCCTCATCCTCTTCCCTGAAATGGGTCTGCATCGCAGTCTCAGCTCCTGCACTCATCCGAGGAAGCAGCATCCCCTGCACCAAGCACCCAGCTCCTTGCTCCATTGCACAGCCAGGCTCTGTTGGCTCATGGCTGCTACGATGAGCATTCCCCAGCCTTTTCCCAGGCCTTTCCCAAGAATCAGCACTTTCCTTTGTTGTACGGGAATAAGGGCGCTTGTGTGTGCTGCTGGTGCTGACATTTAAAAGCAGAATTGGAGAGTCCTGTCAGATGCATGTGGTCATTGCTCAGATCCCCCTTTCTCCGGACACTTGGTTAACTTTGTGCTCCGCTTGTTTTCTTCTCACTTCTCTTTAGTTTTCAGACATAATTAAAACCTCCTGATGGCAGTGCTCTTTGTTTCTCCAGGGGTGTGTAACTTGATTAACATTGCTCTGCCTGAGTCCCTCAGTGTTTCAATGTGAATTTGGGAGCTTAATGGTGCCGTGGCAGTGGCTGAACATGGTTGTTTCACTGTAACCTATAGCAGCGCTGTCTGGACAGCAAGCGAAGTATTGACTATTGTGTTTGTGGGGATTACTGGGGAAAGACAGTGGTTTCCTTTAAGTAGCTTGTGATTAATCTGATTTAAAGTGAGGAAATCTGCAAGATGCCCATTTGCGGCTATTGCATGAGAGCAGCGCGTGTGACAGCCAGATACACGGTCCTGGCATCTGAGATAACGCCTGTGCCAGCTCACCCAGGACCAACAAAATCTGAGTGTCAGCGACCAGATGGCTAAAAATGAAGTGTGGAAAGGACTAAAATTCCCTTCATCTCGGGCGTCACCTCCCCCTGTGGCCAACGACGCAGCTGGCCTCGCAGCCGAGCACGCACAGTGCTGTGCATGTCCATGCTGGTGGTTGTTGGGGTGCGCTGGATGCCGCCTCCATGACATCACCTCCCTTTTGCCACAGCACAAGTCTGGGGTGAAGGATCCGGTGCTGTGCGTTGGTACCCACAAGGAAAGGGTGAGATGAGTGGGCAGGAGGTGACTTGCTGGTGACCAAGAGGAGGGGCATAGTGATGCTCATCAGGAGGTGCTTTGCGCCCAGCAGCTGGGTAGCGTGCACAGAGGTGGAATAAGCTGGGTGTCCCTGCTTTGCCCTTGGGAAGTGGAGGAAGAGGCTGGCTTTGCCATGGAGTTAGGATGCTGCGGGAGCTCCTAAAGCTCCTCTGAAGGCTGCTGGGTTTGGGAGCTCCCCAACCTGCCCTTTGCAGCACCCTGCGTCCCAGAAATGCGAGCTCTGGGGTGGGAAGCGCTGACATAGCTGGAATAGTCCACGGTGGGGATGCCTAGCGGATCTGGTTACAGCTGCGCCTGTGAGCTGTGCTGTAAATGAAATCCCCAGCCCTCTGTTTAGCTGGAATTACACTTTCTGTCATGGAAAGATCCTGGAGTCACGTGGGCTGTTCTGCTCCCCCTGCCACACCGCCTTACCTCGGGGAATGGGAAGGGAGGCTGCGGGTCCCTGCCTCAAACGACAGTGAGCACGGAAATGCTGCAGCATCGGTGTGTGAACCTAAGGGCCGAGATGGGGAAGGGGACCTGGGACATCTGAGTCCCCAGGGAGTCCCCCCGTCTCGTCCCTGTGTGCCTGGCTGGGGGCTGGATTGCCGTGGGTGTCATGCTGGGGGCTTCTGGCATGGTTTGGGTGAAGGCAGGGCTTGTTCTTGCTGCTCCGTCCCTGCTTTAAGCTCGTGCTGCTGCTGGCAAATACATGCTATTGCAAAAGTGGCATCTCTGCCCTGGAGAAACTCCTCTGCAGCCAGGGATGATGGCGCAGCGCTGCAGGTAGGGCTCTGTCCGGCTGTACTGAGCCACCGCTGGACCTTGCTAGTTCCTTCTCTCTTTCTTGGACCCACTAAAACCCCAGGAAATGAGAGTAGAAAATAACAAGCAAAGTCCAGAGTTTGTCCCAGTGCATCTCTTACTGTCTGGAGCAGGTTGCTGTGTCCAAGAGGTGAAGGAGCGGTGATCCCACAGCGCCTGGGAAGGTGCCCTATTGCATTATCTGTGCATTTGTTTCCCCTCCTTCAGCACCAGAAGGGAATCTGGGGGTCTGTGCTGAAGCAAGGAGGTGCCTGCATGGAGGTTACCCCTCCCCAGGAGCCCTTCTACCACCTCTGTGTCCGTATAGTGACTTTTTTATACTTCACTGTATTTCCCCTCTGCTGGGAAGTGCTTTTTTGGCTCTGAAGATGCAGAAAGTTCCTCTTCTGGCTGGGGAAGGCCAGGCAGAACCTCAGTGTTTAATTTTAACTGCTTAGGCGAGGACAAAACCGCAGTGTGTGTGTGTGTTTGCCTGCTGGGGACCTTTGAATCATCCCCATCTGCTCTGGGGCCCGGCAGCATTTCAGGAGGTGGCTTTTCTCCACGGCAAATGATGGCAGCATTACAAGAGCCCCTGTGTGCTGTGGGGCTGCCTCCCCAGAGAGCGCCGGTGCCTGAGATGGGGTCTGCAGGGTTAACGCTGGGGCAGGTTGGCACTGCTGAAGAAAATCATAAATGAATGCAGAAGTTCATGGGGCTGAAAAGCTCTTGAGTAGAACAGTTTAAAAGCAGAGCTTTTAAATGAGAGCAGTAAGTGCTGGTTGCTGGAGTAACTTCCCCGTGATGGGCAAATAGCGGAGGGCTTGTGAAGGAACTGGAAGAGCAAAAGGGAAGCCTATAACCATCTGCTCTAGGGCTGCGGACACAGCATCTGCTGGGTGGAGGAGCAGTGCTTCCAGGAGCCGGCACCCTGGTAACGCAGAGCAGGATGGATGTGCGGTGGGACCGGGATCCCTGTCACCGGGCAGGGGGACAGCGGGTGAGTGGGCCCTGATGCTCATGTCTCTGTGGCTGGGTCTGGCTTTCCCCTGTGCTGCTCCCCTCTGCCATAGCCCTTGCATCAGCTGAATGTGGTTGCAGTGGGAATCCGGCTGCTGCCCAGCATCGTGAACCTGCATCTCCTTTAACCCAGATCCTCAGCATCAGTGTGAGCATTCCTGGGATGGCTTCCTCCTCTCCCTCTCATGGCTGTGGTGCTTGCTCTCTTCAGCCCAGTCATGCTGACATCTCTCAGATAGGGCTATCTCCAGCATCCCTGCACATCCCTGTGTGCCATTGCCTGAGCATGGTCCCACTGGCTGGGTATTTGCCCCCCAGCAACTGGGGCAGAGGCAATGCTGAGCTCCCCCAGCTCAGCAGCATTCAGGTGGTGGGCAGGAGTGCTGGACTCCGTGGGCAGCCCCTGTGCCCTGCAGAAGGGAAGGAGGGGACACAGTTCATCTTTGGATTCCAGCAGTGCCACAGGCTGTACCTGCCATGGGGCAAGCACTTTGGCTCGGAGGTGGCCCCGGGCCCCCCGGCTCGGTGCAATGATGGTCACTTGTGGGGCAGTTGGTGGTCCCCAGGTAGGAGCAACCGCAACAGCAGGGCACAGAAGAAGCCCTCATTAGGTGGCTGGCTCCAGCCAGAAGTGCCCTGCGGGGCCTGAATACATTTGCATTATAAGTCTATTGAAATCTGGTTTGGTTTTTCTTTTCCCCTGGAAAGACACTTCTGTGCAGTGGGGCTCTTTGTTTGGCTGATTCCTCCTCCCCTCCTGCCCTGTGTGGCCAGTGATGCTGCCAGTTGGGATCCCAGTGGATGGCTCTGCTCTCCCTGCTGCTGGATGCTGGTCTGCTGTGGCTAACCCTGCAGCAGTGAACAGAGGGAGATGCTTTCCCCCGTGCTGACTTTCCCCTGTGCTTCCCTTGGGTTAGAGAGGGAAGCCTGCTTTAGCCAAGGCAGCTCACTGAAGTGTGCATCCATCCCAGGAAAACAGTGCCTGTGTCCTGGTTCATGACACTGCTGGGTTTGCCCCACTGAGCAGGCGCTGGGGAGGTTGGCCAGGGCTGAGCAGCAGGAGGGAGCACTCGGATCCCGCTGCATCCTCGAGGGATATCTTCCGATTGACTTGGCTTCCCCACCCCTTGTTACTTCATCAGTGTTTGCTAAGCGAGATAATTTGCATATGTAGAGCAGTAGATCAGCAGCAGCGCTTCTCGGCTCTCTTGGCTGTAGCCTGAGCAGAATCACAGAGGATGTCCTGCAGATCTGCCCCCAGATAAATCCCAGTTCAGGGATTGTTTGGAGCTCTGGCACACAGGGAGAGCTTTGTGCTTGGACCAGGGCTTTCTGCCATGGGTGGGTTTTGTTCCGACGCTGAACCAACACCTCTTCCTGATCCTTTGCAGGTCCTGTGTTGGGAAGCAAACCTGGCCGAGCTGTCTCGGCAGGGCTGGCACTGGGGCTGGGTGGGAGAGGAGCAGCCTGGGGCTGCAGCGCTGGCGGATATGGCCACAATCTCCTCCCTCTCAGAAGAGAGACGTGATGCGATAGCTGGCTCAAGCCTTCATCAGTCTTAGAGGCATTTTCCTGCAAGCAGCCGCCACCTTTCTTTCCTTCTTTGTCTGGTATTTTGAGAGGCCAAGGGCACTGCTGCTGCGCTGGGTCTCTGCCCTCTTCCCCATGCATGCTGCAGGGGAACCTGCCCAGTTTTCACCTCCTACTTGGCTCCCTGCAGAGTGGGGAGCTGCAGGACCATGCCCTGGGGCTGTGAGTGGAGTTTAACGCTGATTGCAGCGCAGACCTCAGGGTTTCCATCCTGCAGAAAAGTGATGCTGGGGGAGAAGTTTAATGCTGAGTTCAGCTGAGGAGCAGCTCGTTCAGGTCACCCAGCGGGAAGGATCTGCTGCCCTCCTTGGTGGAGAGGGTGGAAACATTGAAGTTTATTCCTCTTTTCCCTCTCTGCAGTCTCTGGCAAGGGGAGAACTGCTGCTGTGCTCCAGTGGGGACAGCCCAGGCCTCCCAAAGAGCCCAGCAGAGCGGGTGCTGAAGGCAGCTCAGAAACGTGGACTCTTGGCTGGTGTCTGGCTTGGATTCTAACTTAAACAGAGGAGATTTAGGTTGGAGATGAGCAATACATTCTTTGCTGTGAGAGTGGTGACACATGGGAACAGGCTGCCCAAGCAAGATGTGAATGCTCCATCCCTGGCAGTGTGCAAGGCCAGGCTGGACTGGGCTCGGAGCGACCTGCTCTAGTGGAAGGTGTCCCTGCCCATGGCAGGGGGTTGAAGCTGGATGATCTTAAGGTCCAACACAAACCACTCTATGATTCTATGACCTTCCACCACCAGCCCCAGCCCGGCCCTGCCTGGACAAGCACTGAAGCTCGTGTGGCCGTGGCTGGAAGAGCCTCTTGCACAAGAGTCCCTAAATAGCAATGTGTGGGCTGGTGGGCAGGGGCGAGACAGACGCCAGGCGGGGAGTGTGGGGCTGGCCCATCGCAGGGAGGAGCTGTGGGACTGCTTTGGCTCTTGCTGCAGTGATGCTCCCAGCTGAAGCTGTGCTGCGGTTGGAGCTGGGGATGGAGAACATGGGTGGCAGCATCTCCTCACACCCAGGGCTGCTCTGTGTCACTGCAGGGTTGTGGGTGCTCCCCCCGGCCCTGTGGAGAGGAAGGAGGTTAAGCTATTTTGCAGGTTTGAGGGTTTTTGCTGTTGTTGTTTCAGCAAACATGAAAATAGCACGAAACCAAAGTGAAAAACAAAGCTCAGTGGTTTGGTGGGGCTGTTTTGTCCGGGCTGTGCAAGGGTTGGTGTGTGCAGCCAGGTAAGGCCCATCGGCTGCAGCACAGTTCGGGCATCCCAGTGCACGGGGAGGCTTCCTGGGGCACCCACCTGACCAGGCTATGGGGCACATGCCAGCTTGGTCCTCCTGGGCTGTGGCATTGCTGCATGGTGTTATACTGGGGGTGACCAGCCAGTGAATGGGCAGGAGTGGCCTGGAAGTGTGTCTGGCAGGGAAAAAGAACATGGCAAAACCTCTGGAGTGCATGCAATGAGCTGTGCATGGAAAACCAACCACCCCATGGCTCTGCAGCTGCTGTGATGGAGAGGGAGCAGCTGCGCCTTGTGCTGCTGGTGCTGATGCTACCATTGCTGATGCTGCTACCACTGGTGCTACTGTGATGTCCCCAGAGCGTGGTTTCCTGCTGTGAACCGGGTTAATGTGCTCAGCCAAGCCACTGTTGCCTTCCTGGTGGCTCACTGTGCTGGGTGGCAGGGCCTTGTGCTGCGAGGGGCTGTGAGGGCTGCAGGGTTTGGCTGTGGAAGATGGAGGGGGCTCTCCATTGGAATCTTTAATGGATAAAGCAAGGACAGGCCATGGTACCTGGAGCCTAGGCAGGAGCAAATGGGAGAGTTGGCGGGAGGTGGAGAGCAGCAGACACTGTCACATCATGGCCACCCTTGGGCACAGCACTGTGCTAATGGCTTGGGGACAAGGGAGGTGTTGGCACCAGGCAGCGCAGGGGTGATGATGCCCAGCAGCATCCCTTGGGGTGGCTGTGCGGTGCCCTGGGCTCCCCGAAATACCTGGGATTGGGGCAGGCGAGGGGTGGGGAATAGCAACCTTGTGGCTGCACCCTCTGACTCAGCACCCAGTGACTCACAGCGCGTAGGGTGGTGGCTGTGGCATGGGTCCTTGCCATGCCTGGGCTGGATACAGCCCCCCGCAGGCAGGAATGTGCCAGGGGCAGCAGCGGCCCCTCACCCTGGATGCCTGTGGCTCCTTGGCATTGCTGAGCTCCCCAAAATGTATTGGCTGCATGTCCAGCCAGCGTGGATATCCCAGGGAGCTGGGATCAGGTGGTGGCAGTGCCTTGGCAGCGTCCTCTCAGGTTTCCCAGACAGAGCAATTGCCGATGCCACCCGTGTCCTGGCACTTCATGCTCCAGTGGCTCTACTTTCCCCTTCTGCCTGGTGGAGCATTATCCCTCCTGCCCTGTTCCCATCTGGTCCGGGCCCATCCAGACAAGATACAGCCAAATGCACTGGCAGGGAATACTGCCCACATTGCCGGGACAGGGGCAGTGGTGCCGGCACAGCCTGAACCAGGGCAGTCTCTGCACTCGGACGCTTGGCTGGCGCCCTGACATATTGGGGTTGATGACTCTGGCACTTTATATTTCCTGTGGCTACATAGAGCTGGGGAGGGTGGTTTAACCCTTGCCTGTCTGTGCCCTGCTCTGCTGACCCTGGCTGTGTGAAGCAGGTCAGCTCCTGGAGGTCCTGGTTCCTCCCGTGGCTACCAGAGCCAAGAGGAGCCTGTATTCTTCAGCCACACCGGTTCGAAGGGCTGATGAGGTTTTGATGGAGCGGGGGCACAGGGTGATAGGAAGGAGATAGATAAAAGCATGATGGAAGGGTGACGATGCTGGACTCCCTTTACCTCCTCACTCTCCTTGGGGTAGCCTGAGGGACGGCCCTATGCCCTTTAACCAGCACCGTCCCCTCCTCCTCCTCCTGGTCCCCAGACCCCCGCCGAGGGTCTGCGTGGCTGCGTGCGGGGGGGACGCTGAGCTCGGCTCCCCGCGGCAATCAGGGGCGGGAGGCGGGACGCGCTGCCATTGCCAGGCAGCACCTCCTTCCCTGGGCACCCTTGGCAGCAGAGCCGCCGTGTGCCCGCTTCTCCCGTCCAACCCCTCCGGGGCCCGCAGCCCCCCGCCTCCCGCCCTCGCCCGCCGCCTTTGTTGTGCGATGAGAGCCGGCTGGCGGGGCTGAGCCGGCACAGCCCACTGAGCATGGAGCCGCTGAGCCACCGCGGCCTGCCGCGGCTCTCCTGGATCGACACCCTCTACAGCAGTACGTGGCCTGGGCTGGAGGGGTGGTGGTGAGGGGGGGCCGGGGTGCTGGGTCCCCACTACCTGTTGTGTAATGCTGCGTCGCGCCGGGGAGGGATGCTGTGCGTGCTGGGGATGCTGTGCGTGTCGGGGATGCTGTGCGAGGGGCTCCCCGGCTGAGCTGATGCTGTGCTCCCGTCCCTGAGCATCCCGGTGGCAGGGCAGTCCTGACTGGAGTTGGTCCGGCATCCCCCCGTGTTCTGCATGAGCAGGATGGGTGATGATGGCCTCGGTGTGGTGGGTCTCGCTGGGGCTGGAGCAGCCTGACAGCCCGTGGGGGTCCTTGGGGATGTGGGTGTTTAATGCTCCTGGTCCCATCCCCATCCCTCTGTGGCTGTGAGAAGGCAGCTCTCCCCCAGCAGTGATTTTTGCGGTGAGCTCCAAGGCACTGAGCAGAGGATGCTGTGGCAACACAGTGTTGGTACCCAGGGGCTGGGGGCGTCCTGCAGCATCCCAGGGGTGCGAATCCCTCCATCCCACAGATGGGCAGCAGGGAGGAATGAGCTCTGGGGCTGTGCTGGTCCTGATCCCATGGCAGCTCTCTCAGCAGCAGCCAAGGGAGCCAGGGACATGGCTAGGGGATGTGGGGACTCGGTCACAGGGTCCCTGTTGTTCATTCTGGGGGAGCTTTGAGCTGTATGGGTTCAACCCTGGAGTTCGGTTTTGGAGTGCAGTGTTTTGCTCAGAGCTTGGTGTTTGTGGGGCAGTGAGGTTTGGCATGGCTGTGTGGGAAGGTGGGATGATCCAGAGAAGGGGGAATGGTGCCCTCCTTCATGGATTTGGCATCTGCTGTTCCCTGGAGGGAGACAGGGGCTGTTGGATGGGCATTTTGCATAGGGCTGAGCTACCCCAAGTTTTCCAGCACAAACACCCGCAGCCAGAGGCCACATCCAGCAGCAGCAGTCCAAGGGTCCGGTGCAGCTCGTGCAGGCAGCTGGGATGGAGCTCGGAGGCCACATCCAGCCCATCCGGACCCTCCTTCCCAGCCGCAGGCATCTCTGCAAAGCAGTGGCTCTGCCATCCCGAATCCTGCTCCAGCCGCTCTTGCCAAGGTGCGGAGGAAGCTGCTTGGCATGTCCATGTTTTGGGGGATGTGGGACAGGGTCTGGCCTTCGTCACAGCAGGGAAGGTGGTGATGGTGTGGAGGAGATGCTGTTTGTGTTGAGCCACCCTTCGGAGGAGGCCCGCGGAGGCAGGTCCGAGGCCAGCTCACGCATCCATGTTGTCATGGTGAATTTTCACCCAGGCACAGGGAAATCGTGGCGTTTCCCCAAAACCTCACAGGCTCCATGCGGATGTTGAGCTTTTCCTGGCAGTGGGATAGGACGGGCAAGCATTAGGGTGTGCTGGTGCACTGCTGCGGTGCTGGGGAACAGCACATATCTGTCTGGAAAGGGAAGAAAATGCCACCCTGAGCTGCTGCGACTGTGCTGCCTCTGCCTGGGCTGGGCAGGAGCCAGCCACTGCCCTTGGATGTGCTTCCTTTTGGAGACCATAGTGCTAGGATTAGCTGGGAAGACGTGGCAGAGCAGAAACAGCCTTTTCCTGGGCAAACCAATCCCCTGTGGGGATGTGTTTCTGACTCTGTCACCTTCCTTGGGCCACATGCCAGCCCACAGGACCCCTGCCCTGATGGTCTCAGCATCCCATGGGCACCAACCCTTGCTGCATTGTGGGTTGACACAGGGTCAAGGGGCTGTGTGCTGGAGCTGGGGTTACAAGCCTGTTTTAGGTCAGGGTGTCCTCACCCTCCCAGAGTGGCTCCCCTGGTCCAGGCCACCTCCCTCCCATCGGTCCCCCCTCCTTGGGGTGGAGCAGGAGCATTTCCACTGCTGCTAAAAAACGGGAGCAAAAATAGCACTGGGTTTTGGCACGGGCACAGGAACAGGCTGCAGGGGCAGTGCAGCTGCGGGAGGAGGAGGGAGGCGCTTGGTTTGGGCTGGCTGGGTGGCAGAGCACCCCACCGGCAGGGAGATGCAGGGGGTGGACCCTCCATGTCCCTCAGCCCAGCAGTGTTCGCCTTGCCTATCCTGGTTGCTTGCTGGTGCTTGGTTCCCTCCCTGCAGTGGGTGCTGGAGAGATCCTGGCCTTCCCCGTAGATACGGCCTGTGGTGGCACAGCTGGAGCTGTAGGGACAGAGCTGCATCCACCCTCCTGTAAGCATTGCAGGCTCCTTCTCCTTGGGTGCCTGTTGGGGCACTGCCTGTACATCTCATCCCCAGCTCTGGCCTGGGACCGGGGTGTAGATCTGCTCCAACTGGGAGCAGTGGCTGCCTGAGAGCCAGGTCATTCCTGCATCCCACAGGCCAGTCCCTTCCCTTCCCGTGCCATCGATGCCGCCTTCTTCCCTGCAGCGCTGCGGGTGTCACCTCCCGGGGTCCCCAGCCGCCTCATTAACGCTGTGTTCCTCATTACCTTGCTGCCAAGTCAACCCAGCCTGGTTGCCAGGTCTCCCACAATGCTGGTGCCACTCTGGGTGCCCTATTGCCCACCCTGCAATTAAGTCTGGAGCTGCAGATCTTGGCCTTGGTGGAGGCAGTGGAGCTTCCAAATTGGTGTGTTTGGTGGGGACCAGAAGCTTTGTCCCCTCTGCAGCTTGGCTCTCCTTAGACCCTGCCTGATGAGGAAAGGAGCTTGGGTGAGAGGTCTGGGTTTCTCTGGGGCATCCCCAGCTCAGCGACAGTGCCTGGTTGAGCTCAGAGGTGCTGTGTGGGGTGGGTGTTCTGGGGAGATGTTCATCATGGGGGCACACCAGTGCTAATGCACCTCATGCTGTTTTCTTCCTGGAGGTATTCCAGCTGGGACCCATCAAAAGCAGGAGGGATGAGGGACATCCCACCGCGAGGAGGCAGGATAGGTTAAAGCCAGGGATCCCCTTTCCCTGGAAAGTGAGGACCATGGCAAAGCTCCCCCATCGATGTCCATCCATCTTGTTCGTTCCCAGTCAGCTCCTGGGTTGAACTGGGCTGCGGTGGCCAAGCGAAGGTGGTTCTCCAGCCTCTGAGGTGTGGTTATTGGCTACTAATTGCTCAGACCTAAGCAATTGTGTCCTGGGGTATCCTGGCAGAGCTGGGATGCACCTGGCCCATGTCAGTGCTCTCCTCCATCCCACCCCCAGATCCAGGATGGGATCCCCATCCCTCCCCACTGCCACCAGCAGGGCTCTCAGCCTGAGCAGGCTTTGCAATACTCTGATTTAAAGATTTATCCACTTTCAGTAGGAAGCCAAATGCAATATTCATGTGCTGAGCAGTGTCAGTGGGAGTCAGGGGACTCCTTGGCCAGGATGGCAGAGCTGTGGGGGCACGAAGTGTCAGTGATGCAGCGTTTGGTCTGGAATGACTGTTCCAGCCCCTGTGCCCTCCTTTTTGGCCAGAGTATCATCCAGGGTCTTGACTGGGTCTCCCTGCTGTCTAAACACAGGGGGTCTATGGGGACAGCCATGGAGCTGCTGGGTGAGGGGGAGTGAGGGGCTGGCATGGAGTTGGGCAGGCCATGGCCACTGACTCTTTGGGAGCTGCCGGGGGGGTCTTAGCCACAGGTCCGGGGGGGGTTCTGGCTGCACCCTGCGGCCGCCCCTGCCGCAGCCGTGCTCCCTTCCCCCTCCCCTTTGTCAGCATCTCGGGGCTGCTGCAGACACCTCTTCCCGCCGCCACCGAGCTGATGCCGTTTCCATGGTAACAGGTTAGGATGTACCCCGGTCCCCCTCTGCGCCCCGGGGACCTGATGCAGATCCCAGGACCGCATAGCTCCTACATGGGGCTCCAGCTCCCCAAAATGGTTTCCCATGGGCAACAGGGCAACACATGGGCAACAGGGACAGCGTGGGGCATCCAGAAATGGGTGCTGGCCTGGCGTGGTGGTGGCTTCATCCTGCATTGGGGAAAGCAGACCCTTTCTGCTCCACCAAGCTGCCCACCCGCCATGGAGCTGTCAGCCTTCTACGAGGGGAGTGGCAATGTCCTCCATACTGCGGACCCAGGCATCCTCCCTGGCACCCATTCCCATTCTCCAAGGAGGATGGACATGGGAAAGCAGGGAGGATGGTGGCTGTGGCTTCCAGCCCAGCTCCTTCTCTCCCCAGGGATGGCACAGGGATGGTGAATGATGGGCAGGCACGGCAGAGCCACTAGTGTGGGGCCAGGGCGTCTGGCAGAGCAGCTGTCCCTGCACAGAGGAGGCCCGAGGCCTCTCAGTGCCGTTAATTATGCAAATTTAGGGAAGTGTGTCAAGCAGAGGATGCCCTGTGGGGCTGAGGATGCTCTGTGTGATGCTCTGCCTGCTGGAGCAGGCAGAAAGCAGGCAGCTGAAGCTGGTGGGGCCAGGGTGGGCTGTGGGTGCTGGAATGTGTGTCTGTGCATGGTCCTGGGTGTTGGACACAGGGTCTGTTGCCTGCAGGTAACCCACAACTGGGTGTTTGTGGTGTGCTGTATGGTGACCCTCGGCTATGCTGCTGCCTGGATGCTCACCACCATCCTCTCTTCCCATGGCAGACTTCAACTATGGTGCGGACGAGTACGACGCCGAGGGCAACGAGGAGCCCAAGGCGCTGCCAGAGGGCTCGGAAACCATGCCCTACATTGATGAATCGCCCACCATGTCCCCCCAGCTCAGCGCCCGCGGCCAGGACAGCGGGGACGGTGTCTCCCCTACACCCACCGACAGCCTCAGCACAGGGGTAGGTGCTCGGGATGCGGAGCTCTGTGCCGGGCGCGGTTGAAGCCGGGGCCGTGGGTATCCGCTCGATTGTGTCAGCAGTGTTGTTGACGGTCTGATGCTGCTGTGACCTGCGGGACCGTCCTCTGGCATCCCAAACACCGGGGTGCAGCACCCTGTTCTGCTGCTGGTGGTGCCATGTCGGTGGGACATGGCGTGTCCCTGCCCGGGTGGCAGAGCCAGGACGGCACGGGCTGGTCGGGGAGAGGGGACCGGGTGCTGTAGCGCAGCCGGGCTGGGTGAGAAGCGTGGGGTTCGCAGGGAGCCCGCAGGCAGCCGCTGCTCCGCGCTGCCGGCTCCATCTAGCGGCACTTGGAGATGAGCCGGCGGCTGGGGAGGGACCCCTTGCATGTGTCCCTCCTTCTGGAGAACTCGGATTTAACCCCTCCTTTCCCTCTGTTCTCCCGAGAGCATCCTCGGGATTTCACAGGAGGGATGCTCGGAGAGCTGCGGGGGGATGAGGAGCCAAGGGGAAAACTGTATTTTTCTAGGATAAAAGATCATGTAAATCCCGGGGACATCGGAGCGGTGTGCCCGGACCGGTGGGCTCTTGTCAGGGCATCGGATGCCCTTGGTCCCTCGGCACAAGGCTCGTGGTGCTGCTGGGGTCCCGCAGAGGGCTGGGGCTCAGCCGGGGCAGGACGCCAGGCTGGGAAACGTGCAGGTTTCTGTCGTGGAAAGAGTTAAGCCTTGACCCGGATGCTGAGGCAGAAGAGGCGAGAGGTGTGGCTTCCTCCTCGGAGCCCGGCGCTGCGCAGCATCCTCCTCCCGGCACCCAGCGCCGCCCCACCGCGCTCCCTGGGGACCGCAGCCGCCCTGCTGTGGGAAGGACCCTGTTCCGGGGCCGGCTCAAACCACCCGGGCTCAGCACCCCTTGTCCCACCCCAGCAGGATGCTGGGCACAGCCCTGCGAGCACTGACGCCGGGATTTGGCGATGGGCTCCGTCCCAGGAGCCAGTTGGGATAGGGGAGAGTGCCCCTGGGAAAGCAGGGTTGGCAAAGACCCTAGGGGTCATTGGCGAAGCGGTGCCCTTGGGGGCTGGTGGAGCTGGATGCAGGCAGTGAAGCTGGCTTGGTTGGCTCTAACAGGATTGGGAAGTGTCAGAGCTCAGGGCCGGCTTTACCTCCATCTCTTTATCTAGAGCTGCTTGTGTCAGGGCTTAGCCAAGCACTGTCTGGTTACGGCATGTTTAATTCAGCGTGTCCAGCCCTGCGATGGGCACAGGCTTGCCTGTGGGTCCTGCTGTGTCACGGGTGCCAGCTTCACCCCACTGCTCTTCTCTGGTGGGGTGGGACTGGTGACACTGCCTTTTGGAGTGCTGGAGGAGGTTTCTGGTGTGGCATCTCTTCTTGCAAGCTCCTGGGGCAGCTGTGACCACATCTGGGGCACGCAGGTGCTGGGTGCAGACACAGTCTGTCTCTCCTTTTCCCACCTGGGAAATGCCCTGATGATGGTGTGAGGTGATGGCCCAGCCCCTGCTTGGGGGGGTGCTTCTGAGTTTGGCGCTGTGGATGCTTCCCCCGGGGCAGGGAGTGTTCTGGCCTCTGGAGACCTGGCTGCAGCAGGCAGGGGCCCAGTGCCCTGGCACAGACCCCTCTTAGCAAAGCCTGAGCTGCGATGTGGACACTGGAATTCCCCGTGTCTGTGTCTCTGCCCACTTCTCGCAGCAGGAGTTGGTTCCAGGGCAGGCGCAGGAGGCAGAACAGATGCGGTTGCTGGTTCCCCTTTTACTGCTGAGGAGCACGGGGAAACTGCTGAAACAGCTCTTGCATTAGTCTCCCCTCCTCCAGCCTGTTCTTGCCCCATTTGCCAGGGCCCATGATGTCCCTTGCAGGTGCCACAACACCGCTCATGTCTCTGTTCCCTGGCTGCCCCACGGTTGTGGTTAGGCTGGGGCAGCAATGAAGCGCTAGCGCTGATCCATGTGGGGAAGGCACGTGTCTCAGCTGCGTTATCCTGCCCTGAGTCCCCTCTGGGGTAGAGAGAGGTCCCTTCTGGGGGTGTGAAACCAGGTCTCCTTATGGCACCCGGTGACGCTGCTGCCTTCTAAGGTCACTTCTTGCGGTGGCAATCACTGTGCTGTGTCTCTGCCTGCCCACGGGACACGGTGGGACCAAGGGACCCCGTCAGGCAGGATGGGCGCTCTCCTGTTGCTGTCTGCTCTGCGGGGCGGGGATGCAGGGGTCTGGCAGGGGACAGGGGACCCTCCCCGTGGTCTCGCCCTGGGAGAACCGGCTCGGGGCAGGCGGCTGCTGCGCGCCCCAGCCTTGACCGCCCGCCGCCGGGGAAGCAGCTCCACCTCCAGCGCCAAGAGATGCATTTCCTGTAGCGAGCGGGCAGGGCGGAGCGGCGGGGCGGGCTGGGGCAGCGGCCCTCCAGCACCCGCAGCCCCGCCGGGGGGGAGCGCAGGCCTGCGCCGGGCCGGACGGTCCCTCCGGTGCCGCCGCTGCTGACCGCAGAGCGGCCGCTGCCACCACCTCTTGGGGGCGGTTGTACTGCCCCCCCCCCCCCCCCCCCGGGATTCCCGGGCTGAAGGCCGGGGCTGTGGCAGGCGGGAGCACCGGGGATCCCATAATGGCTCCTTTCATCCCGCGGCGGTGGCCGGTGTCCAGGGCTGAGTCAGGCCAAGCTGGCTCAGCCGTGTGAGCCCCTCGCTCAGAGCCTCGCGGGGTCCCCGCTGCCCAGCCGGCCATGGAGGAGGAAGAGGAGGCCATAGGGTACTTGGATAAAGTGCTGGAGGATGAAGATGACTCTGAGCCGGGAACCCCCACCAGCCCCGTGTCTCCGTTCTCGGCCGGCGAGAAGGTGGGCAGCGGGGGCTCCCCACTCCTGTGCTGGTGGTGGGGCTGGGGGACGGGGGTATCTTCTTGTTGCTGGTGATGTCCAGGACTTGGGGCAGCTCTTGGGTCCATGTGGCGGGTGCTGGTGGGGAGCAGCAGCATCACTGCTGTTCCTCCAGGACTGCCTGCAGCCAGGGCACGGGCTGGGGCTGCACAGAGTAGAGGGTGCAAAGGGTTCAGCGGGTGCTTGCACAGAGTGGGGTGAGCCCCCAGCCTTATTCCCATGGGGAGTGGGGTTATGCATGCTGCTGGGGGGGGGGGGCGGCTGTGTGGCTTGGCAGAGCTGGCACCGGATGCTCAGGAAGGGGCTGGACTGCACTCTGTCACTGCCCCACTGCATGGCCACCAGCAACCCCTAAACCACCCCAAACCTCAGTGCTGGGAGGTGGCCCTGGGGGGACCCCTGGCACGTGCAGCCTGGCACCCTTCTCTTGCCTGCCCTGCCTCGGTGCCCTCAGGGTGCTGGCACAGGGGTGAAGTTTTCCCTGGGGTCTCCTGCATGTGGCTGCTGTGCCCCACTTTATGGTTGTTCCTCTGGGTTGCAGGGGTCCAGCTGACATCATCCCTATGGGGTGCTGCAGGGTCCGGGTGTGGATGGGCCCCTTATCTCCCCAGCTCCCACGCAGGGCCCAGGCTGAGGGAAGCAGGAAGAGCCTGTGACTAATTGGTGGCAGAAAGCCCACAAGCTCCCAGTGCACAAACCTGCTCCCCCCGTCCACCCCTGTGCAGCACCGATCACTGTGTCCTGGCATTAAACAAGTGCAGCCTGGCAGGGAGCTGCAGGATGGGCACCCTGGTTGGCTACTGGAGCTAGCAGTGCCAGAATGCGACAGGGAGATGCTGATCCATGGGCATGCCCACCCATGGCTCTTCTTTGGGTGACAAAGACTGTTTCCTGAGAGTGGCTTTTAAGTGGGGATCCAAGGCATGCCATGCATTCAAGGCGGTCCAGGGACTGGGATGCCTGGGAGCCTGGCTGAGGGTCCCAGAGCCCCCAGGCCCATCCACGCATTGCCCATCTCCCTGCTCCATGAGGGTCATGCAGCGTCGGTGCTGCAGCAGACCTGATCACCAACTGAGCTGCCAGCAGCTGGTCCCCATACAGCCCAGGACCTGTCCCAGTGCCTCTGGGCAGTGACCACTGGGGTGGCACTTTCCTGGGAAAGCCTCAGCTGGGGAAAGGGTGGTGCTGGATCATGTGGGAGCACCACAGAATCACAGGATTGTTTAGGTTAGACAAGAGCTTTAAGATCACCGGGTCCCACTTTAACCCAGCGCTGCCAACTCCGACACTAAACCGCGTCCCTGCGCGCCACATCTGCACGTCTTTTGTACACCTCCAGGGCCGGTGACTCAGCCCCTTCCCTGGGCAGCCTGTTCCAGTGCTTGACAACCCTTTCGGTGAAGAATTTTTTCCTAATATCCAACCTAAACCTCCCCTGGCACAACTTGAGGCCATTTCCTCTCCACCGCCGGGCATGATTTCACTGGGCGCTTCTGGACTCTGCCCTGGGAGAGTCCTGCAGTGCTGTGCACCACCCTGGAATGCTGCCTGCAGCGCCGGGCTCCCGGCCAGCCCGGGGCAGGGAGTGGAGCGAAGCCGGTGCAGCCCTTGGTTTCCCAGCTGGCTCCAGCCTGGCTGTGCTGCCCGGCAGGCACGTGCCCAGCCCTTGCCATGGAGCTTCCCTGGCATTGATGGGGATACCCATGCAGGGATGGGCTGGTGGGATGAGGGGTGTCCTCCTGTGCTGCCTGCTGCCTCAGCCAGGCTCCTTGCTGTGTTGCACAGGGCGAGCGAGATGCTGGAAAAGGCCTAGAGATGCGGAAGCTGGTGCTGTCTGGTTTCCTGGCCAGCGAGGAGATCTACATCAACCAGCTGGAGGCTCTCTTGTTGGTGAGCATAGGACCTCCGGGGATGTTCCCTAGTGGATGGATGGATGGATGGATGGGAGGATGGGAGTGAGTCATCTCTTCCTGGATAGCCTCCCCCAGGCAGGCCTGGCCCGGATGCTACCTGTGCAGGAGCAAAGCTGCAGGAGCAATGCTGGATCCAGCCCTGCTCTGGCCCAGCCGCCCCATCCTGCCTCCCCTGCTGCTTGTGTGCCTGGTGGGGAAGTATTTATAGTCCCGCTTCCTCTTGCAGGCTCGCTGGCCCTCGTGGTGGAGGTGCTGTTGCACAACGTGGGCTCACCGCTGCCATGGGGAACTCTGTGGGGATGCATGACCGAGAGCAGCCCTTGGTCCAGCTGCTGGCCCAGACCCATCCTGGCTACCAGCTCACATCCCCCTCACCTCAATGTTCCCCTCAGTTCTAGTCTCAAACGCTCTCCCTTCTCCTCCCTTGGCAGCCTATGAAGCCACTGAAGGCCACAGCCACAACATCGCAGCCTGTCCTCACCCTCCAGCAGATTGAGACCATTTTCTACAAGATCCAGGACATCTACGAGATCCATAAGGAGTTCTATGACAGCCTGTGCCCGAAGGTGCAGCAGTGGGACAGCAACGTCACCATGGGCCACCTCTTCCAGAAGCTGGTATGGCCTTCCTCAGGTCTTGCTCCACTTGGAAGAGGAGGAGGGCCAGGGAGATAAAGCACCATGCTGTGGGGCTCAGCTCATGCCCTGCCATCTGTTCGCCGGTGGCCATGGGACTTGTTTTATCCCTCCTTGCAGCATGCCCTGCTGCCTGCCTGCACTGATGCCCACGGTTAGCGGGTTCCAGGAGCAGCCATGGCATGGTTTTGGCTGGAGGTGGATGGTGTGGCTTTACCATGGGGCTGGCAGGTGCCTAGGCTGCTGCCTCTTTGCTGTCCTGTGTTCTCCAGGGTCATGCTCTGGGTCCTGCCACTGCTTCAGACCTGCGATGGGAGCAGAGGTTGTGCCCATGGTGCTGTGGCCATGCTGGGGAGGGGAAGAGGAGAGGGCAGGTTGAAGGGTGCCAAGAAGTAGTTGTAGCTTCAGCCTCCCATGTCCAGGCTCTCATTACCTCTCTGATGGATTTTGGAGGTTTGTGGGGGCACGGGGCTGGGCAGGAGCCCCAGCATCCTGCTGTGGGAGAGGATTCTCCCTGTGGAGACAAGCATGTGGGCCAGCTGGCTATGGCCTGGCTGTGTCCTGCCGGGAGTGGACAGCTTTGAGCAGTGTCCCCTTGGGGGCTGCCTGGCTCCTCACACGGTGGGTGGCTTCAGCATCCCACTGGATGCCCGGCTAATCCCTGCTCCCCGCAGGCCAGCCAGCTGGGGGTCTACAAAGCCTTTGTGGATAACTACAAAATCGCACTGGAGACAGCAGAGAAGTGCAGCCAGAGCAACTACCAGTTCCAGAAGATCTCAGAGGTAAGCTGAACTGGGGGGACAGGGCTGCTGTGACCAGGTTGTCCTGGCACAGGGTAGAGAATGCTGTCCCGTGGTTGAGACAACTGCATCTGCCCCATGGGGATGCTGTCCCTGCCCTGGGGACCCTTGGGGACTGTCCAAAGGCAGGAGCATCAGTGGCTGTGAGAGGGGGTTGTGGTCTTTGCATACTGTGGGATTCCCGCTGCCTTGTGCAAGCTCAAGTTGGATTCAGCCCTCGTTGCTGTAATTTTTGGGATGCCAGTGTAGTCTCTGCTTGCCCCATCCACTAAACATGGGTACTGGGCACCTGTGGTTCATCTCCATGCCTGGCTCCCCTGTAGCAATGGGAACTTCTGTGGCTGCAGGCTTGTTCCCTGTGCTCTCCAGCCCCTCCACAGCAGCTCAGTGGGACGAGCAGCCTCCCAGTGCTGCTGTGGGGCTGGGAGTGCTGCTCCAGTGTGCTACGTGGGTCCATCGTGTCCCTTCTGCTGAGCACAGCCAGAGCTGCTCCTGGCATCCCGTACAGTCCACACCTCCATCCCAGCACCCACGTGTGGCCTCCAGAATGGCCGGGCTGGGGCTGGGATGAGGCATCAGAGTGCAGGAAGGGTGAGGGGGAACCCCATGACCTTGAGCAATGACCTTCCCCCCTGAGGGCTGCTCTGATGGGCCTTTCCCTCCCTAGGAGCTGAAGGTGAAGGGCCCCAAGGACTCGAAGGAGAGCCACACGTCCGTCACCATGGAGGGTACTGCAGGCGCGGGGAGGGGGACGCAGCCTTTTGTCTGCGCGCGGATGAATTACTGAGCAGCTCCCGCGAGCGGAGCCCTTTGTGTTCCCGTGCGCGGAGCCGGCAGGGAGCGGGGGGCACGGCTCTTGAGGATGCTGGGGGCACACGGCAGCCCCCCAGCCCGTGCCCACCCCGTCCCGCTGCACCCGGAGCCGTGCTGAGGGGCCGATGCCGTGCCGCAGCCGGGCTGAGCTGCTGCGGGGCGGCAGAGATGGCTGCGTGGAGACGGGGCTGCCATGGAAATCCTCGTTGTGGTCCGGCTCTGCTGTAACTGCACCTACGGTGAGGCGAGGGGGAAGGCTCCGCGTTCGGGTGCCGGTGGGGAGCGATGCTGTGTGGTCAGTGGCCCCGGGACTCGCTGTCCTTGCTGGGGGGTGGAGGCTGTGTGTTCTGCAGCCTGAAGTTGGGAGCGTCTTTGTTCCAGGCTCTATTGAATCATCTTGGCTCCGGCATACGCGGCCACGCTCTTGCCTTCCCTGCAGGCAGGGGCTTGTGCCAGTGGTGGGACGGCGAGGGGTTGGGGTTTGGGGATCCCTCTGACTGCTGTGCCGGGGGGGGGGGATGGTGACAGGGAGGATTCCCTGTTTTCTTGCTGGAGGCAGTGAGCATGGTGGGGCTGGAATGCTCATCTCTGCATGGCTGGGGAGGAGAGGCACTGGGCATCCCTGCCTGCTGAGGCTGGGCCCTTGCTGCCTGCGTGTGAGTCCCGGGCTGGTGGAACTGTGCTGGTGAGGAGCCTGGTGCTGTTCTTGTACTGGGACAGCCCCCCCCCCCCCCCCCCCGGCTCCCTGGTGTGTTGCATGTGCCTGTAGTGATGGCAGAATCCTCCCCATGGATCTAGGGTGGGGGAATGAGGAGGGGATACCCTGCCTGCCCCCCCTGCATCCCAGAGGATGGCTGCTGCAAGGAGCTGGGCTCCTGTTTTACCTGCTGGCGCAGTTGTGCGGGATGCAGCCTCCAGTTCATGGTCCAGCCCTTCATCCTCGCCTCCCTGTACCAGGACAGGGATTCTACTTTTGGGACTGGGCACCATGAGGCATCATGCTCTGGGGAAAATAGACGGGAACCCCCTGCGGCTCATAGGACAGTGTGGATGTAGGCAGCACATTTCCATCCTCTTCCCCAGCCCAAAGCCAGGTTCTGGCAGTCTGGGGAAGTGCTCAGAAGCAAAGGGAAAACCCAGAGGCATCCGCCTGGCTGTAAGCAGCCAGGGAGACATGTGAGTGGTTGGGTATGGGGAGCAGCACTGTCAATGTGCCCTGTGCCTTCACCTGCCCAAAGAGCTGGCCAGGAGGAGCAGGGTCTGGCTGCTTGGGGTGAAACGTGGCTCTGAAGAGCCCCGGGGCTGGTTTCCTGCTGGGAAGGCGAATGGCAGGAGCAAGGGGGTGTCTATACCCTGTGTGTGGGGCAGCTCTGTGCCCCTGCCATGGATGGAGCCTCGTGTACAATCATGGGGGGCTGCAGGGAGGGAACATGGGGCAGCAGCACTGGGATGATGCATGGTCCTCCTGTGCTCTCTGTAGGTGGGAGTTCTGCTGCTGCTGGAGCAGCCTGGGTTCCCCTTGCACCCAGGACTGACTGGAGTGGGGGGATATGGGGTGTCCCATGGGGTGGCAGAGCCCAGCCAATGAGACCTGCTGCTGAGCCAAAAGGGAAACTGAAAAGGCTGCTGGTGGCGATGAGCAGCTTCCGCCCCACAGCCACCGCAGGCAAAGCTGGTGGTGCCGGTGTGCACACCGCAGCAGGGAGGGAGGCCTTCACCCCGGGGGGAGGCTGTGCTGGCACCATCGTGGTGAGGAGGTGCTGCGGAAAGCTGTGTGCTCACACAGCTCCTCTGGCTTCGCCACCCGTGATGTGTGGCAGCAGAGGGGAGGAGGCCGTGGTGCCTGGGTTGATGTCCCCATCGTACCCTGTCCCAGTGCAGGGACAGACCTGACTGATGCAGGGCCATGGCTGGAGCAGAGCAACATGTATGTAGCACTACCTGGCAAGCACCATGCTGCAGTCACCCCAGTGGGGACCCCACAGGCACGTGCACTGCTGGTCTCTGCAGTGGTCCACACATGGTGCACAATGGACCCCAGATGCTCACCCAGGGCTCTGTGCAGACCTGGGGGTCTCTGTGCATCACGTGTCCCTTCCTCGCCCCTGCAGGATGTGGTCCTGGCTCTCATGGGTGGGAGAGGGGCCGGGGCCCTGTTGGTGGGTGACTGCTGATGCCTCCTCTCTCCCCTCAGCATTGCTGTACAAACCCATCGACCGGGTGACACGGAGCACCCTCGTCCTGCACGTGAGTGTGACCCCAGTCCTGGGGTGGGGGACTCTGCCCCATTTCTCCTGGGGACCCGCAGCCGTGGGGATTGCTGCTGAAGGGTCTCCGGGGTGGGTGCTGCAGGCAGGGCAGTGCCCCTGGTCACTCACCTGTGCCTGGTCCCTTCCAGGACCTCCTCAAGCACACCCCCGCTGACCACCCCGACTACTCGCTGCTCCAGGACGCCCTCCGCATCTCACAGAACTTCCTCTCCAGCATCAATGAGGACATAGATCCCCGGAGGACAGCGGTCACCACCCCCAAGGGGGAGGTAAACCAGGGGGGGGAGGGCAGTGACGGGGCACAGGGTGAGGGCTGAGCCCTCTGCCAGCCCATGGCTGGTGTGTCCACTGTGGGAAGCTCCATCGTGCCTGGTCAGGAGATGGAGGGTCTCCTCTAGGTGCAGTTAGGGTTCAAGGTTAGGGTTCTACCTGGTCCTTGCTGCTTGCTGGCACCCTGCTGAGCATACAGGACTCAAAATAGCGGCCAGAGGACACAGACCTTCCCATGCTCCCAATGCCTGAGCCATGGAGGGGGACAGGAGCATCCATCCGCTGTGGTTTGTTGGACTTTGCTCCCTGCCCGCTCTCACCCCAGCCCTGCTGCCCCACAGACCCGACAGCTTGTCAAGGATGGCTTCTTGGTGGAGCTGTCGGAGGGCTCGAGGAAGCTGCGGCACGTCTTCCTCTTCACCGATGTGCTGCTCTGCGCCAAGCTGAAGAAGGCAGCGGTGGGGTAAGGAGGGCGCTGGGCACGGGGGGGATGTCACAGCCCCCTGTCCTCCAGTGGGCTGAGGGACGTGCCGGGAGGGGGTCAGGCATCACTCAGCACCCACTCCCCTGCTGCAGGAAACACCAGCAGTATGACTGCAAGTGGTACGTGCCCCTGGCCGACCTGGTGTTCCCTTCGCCGGAGGAGTCGGAGCACTGCCCGCAGGTCCATGTCATCCCTGACCATGAGCTGGAGGACATGAAGATGAAGATCTCGGCCATCAAGAGCGAGGTGCAGAAGGAGGTGAGAGGAGGATGGGGTGCTTGGGGAAGTGTGGGACCTGCTGCCGGAGTGGGTGCCTTGCTCTGGGCAGGGATGGGACATGGGGGTGCCTGTGAAAGCTCCTCTTTGCTCCCTGCCTGTAGAAAGCCAACAAGGGGCAGAGCCGGGCCATTGAGCGCCTCAAGAAGAAGATGTTTGAGAATGAATTCTGGCTGCTCCTCAACTCACCCGCCATCCCCTTCCGCATTCACAACCGCAATGGAAAGGTGAGGAGGGTGGGCTGGGGGCCGGGCTCAGTGCTGCCTGTGCACAGCCTGCTGCATCGTCCTCTGTCTTGCAGAGCTACCTCTTCCTGCTGTCATCCGACTACGAGAGGTCTGAGTGGAGGGAGGCCATTCAGAGACTGCAGAAAAAGGGTAAGTTTGGGGCTACTGAGGTCCTCTTGGACCTCACAAGGAGATCCCATAGGATCACAGTCTCTGGTCCCCATGGCCAGCATGGGCTCCATCCCTCTGACGCTCCTCTCCTGTTCTCTCCCAGACCTCCAGGCCTTTGTCCTGAGCTCGGTGGAGCTGCAGGTGCTCACGGGATCCTGCTTCAAGCTACGCACTGTCCACAACATCCCGGTCACCAGTAATAAGGATGGTGAGTGTTACTGTGCTGGTGCATCCCTCTTTGCCTCCAGATGATGCTGGGGAGGAGCTGTGGGGTCCCTTGGCTGGAGCTGGGTCTCTGCTTGGGGACCGTGGCTGTGCAGGGGACAGCTACCCAGCAGGTGGCACTGCTGGAGCAGAGTCTGGCTGCCAGGCAGAACAATCTCGGCCGGAACATGGGAATGCTTTGGGATGCTCCCCAGCATCCCCACGGGCTGCGTGCAGGACCAGGGTGTTCCCAAGGTGAGACCCACTGGGAAGCTCCCTCAGGGATGTCCAACAGCAGGAGACCTTGGGATGTCTGTCAGGGAAGATCAGCGGAGGGGGATGCATGTCCTCTTCCAGGCCTTAGGGATGAACATTGGGGTGTCACCACAGACACCCAGTGCTCGCTATGGCAAAGGCTGCCTGGGGGACAGCGAGCCCGCATATGGGCCATTGGACGTGGGAGGTGGCAGCTGAGCCCTGACATGGCCTCTGCTGTCCCCACCACAGATGATGAGTCCCCTGGGCTCTATGGGTTCCTGCACGTCATCGTCCACTCCGCCAAGGGCTTCAAGCAGTCTGCCAGTAAGTGAGGGTGCCCACCCTTTAGCTCGGGGGGGCTGGTGTGGTCAGAAGAGCTGGGGTCCAGCATGTGGCCCCGCTCTGCCCACAGTGGTTCCCTGGGAGCTGATGGGGATGTTCCTGGAGTGCTGAGTGGTGTCTGCTCCCCCAGACCTTTACTGCACGCTGGAGGTGGACTCCTTTGGCTACTTTGTCAGCAAAGCCAAGACCAGGGTTTTCCGGGACACCACCGAGCCACAATGGAACGAGGTGAGAGGAGGGTGGGATGCAAGGAGGGGACTGTATCCCCCCTTTCCCTTCCAGCCCCAGTTTTGAAGGTGTTTTGGGATGCTGGGGCTGAGCCGTCCTCCCTCTGCATCCCAGGAGTTTGAGATTGAGCTGGAGGGCTCCCAGTCCCTACGCATCCTCTGCTATGAGAAGTGCTATGACAAGACCAAGCTCAACAAGGACAACAATGAAATTGTGGACAAGATCATGGGCAAGGGGCAGATCCAGGTATGCACTGGGGTTTTGGAGCATCTTCTCACCCAGCGATGGACCCTTAGGCTGCCTAGGCTGGGAGGGTTGTTTTGGATTGATGCCTGGAATGGGAAATGCCTGGCAGCATGGGAACTGGGGGACAGGGATTGTGGCTTGGGGTTGAAGGCAGTGAGGTGGGTAGGCATCCAGCGTATGAGTGATGGTCCCAGGGCACAGTGGCTGCAGGAGAATGTGGGACAAAGCAAGAGGGGTCCTGTGAAGGTGACAAAGCCAGCGGTGTTTCTGTTCTGCTGCAGCCTGTGGGTCTGCAGGGAGGGGTTTGGCCCCTGCCCCAGGAGGGTCTCTGGGTGTGCAGTCCCCCATCCCTCCCCACCAACTGTGACTGTCCCCTCTGCCACCATCTGCCTCCCCTGCGTCTCCATCAGCTGCTGTTATGGCAACGGGGGTTTCCAGGACAACGGCTGATCTGCCTCTGACTGGCGGTTGCCAGGCAGGAGGATGGAGGCCTGGGCTGCCCTGGGATGCTCCAGGTGAGCTGGACCAGGATGGCGGCAGCCCCCAGACCCAGTGTCACTGCAGCACCCACCTCTGCCAGGCTGCAGGGAGCCTGAGGGCAGTGGGGATGGTTTGGGATGGGGGTACCTTTGTGTGTTCCTGGTGGGGACACCGGGTCCAGCTGCATTCCCTGGGGGACAGCGTCACGCCTGGAACACAGGGCTCCAGCCAAGGCCACTTCAAAGGGCCCAGTGCAGCTACTGGCTCCGTGGGAAAGCGGCTGAGGACAGGTCCCGTGGGAGCAGGGAGCAGTATGGAAATGCCACTGGGAAGAGGATGCTACGGGGGGATGGCTCTGCACTGGGATGGGAGATGGGGGCTTGGCTTCACCAGTGGCTTGTTCATGCCCCAAATCACTTGTCTGTTGCCCGCTCCACGGGGAAGCAGTGGTGTGAGGGTGGCATTGGGCCAAGGGGAGGGTTGGAGCAGGGATGGGGCTTGATGCCCCTGGGGATCAGTCCAGCTGCACGCTCAGGAAATAGCCTGGGTCAACAAACATGAGTCATGCTGGGAGACACAGGGGTTGGGACAGGGACAGCACAGCTCGTCCCTGCTGTGTACAAGTCGTGGGGAAGAAAGGAAGAGAGAGGAGGTGCTCGGCTGCTTTTCGCGAGGCTGGTTGGAGCAGGGTCAGGTTGGGGCTGTCCTGCTGTCACCACGGCTTGGCCTTTGCCTGGGAGTTGGCAGGACAGGGATGGGCAGCATGGCTATGGGCAGGATGAACAGTGCTGCGGGTTGTGGCCAGGCCCCTTTACCCTGAGCTGTTCAGGCAGAGATGCTGCCCTGGCTGGTCCCTGGGCTCATTGTGACCTGCTGCTGGTTCCAGTTAGCAGCAGGAGTGGGAGATATGGAGCAGTAGCATCAGCAGCTCAGCAAAGGCCTATGGTGTATCTGGGGCTGCCAGGATGGCTGACATGCCCCCCCCCCCCCCGAGCTAGTAGCTGTGCTTAGTGCCCAGCTCTAATCTGATGGCCCAGGCACGTGGGTCAGCCACGAAAGCAGCTTAGCAGCATCAGGGGCTGGTGGGATCAGGTCAGCGTGCAAAGGAATGGTGCAGCCCCTCTGCAGGGGCTGTGGAAGCCTCCTGAGGCTGCAGTGCTGCCATGGGTGGGAGTAACATCCTTCTGGCACAGAGGATGTGGATGAGTCCATGGAGGGGCCAAGGCTGGCACCAGCCTCTAGAGCATCATGGCAGTGAGCCCTAAGGGGTCTGCTGTGTGGTGAGCTCCCACCCTGAGCTCCATCCCTGTGGCTGGCAGAGGATGAGCACCCTGTGCCATGTGGGTGCAGCTTCTGGTTGCGCTATGGGAAGGTGCGTCTGGGTTGGGACTGGGAATAGAATGGCTCTGCTGCGGCTCCTGGTTGGCGTTAATGCTGGTTTGTTGTTGTTCACCCTGTTTTGCATGCAGTTTCCAAGGCTGAGACGTGGCATGCTCAGGGTAGAGGTGCCATGGAGGGCTTGTGTTCCTGGCACTGGAGGGCTTGCCTCTGCTCTAAGCTGTCCCAGTCACTCCCAGCAGCTGGGCTGTGCCCAGTGGGTGCTGGCAGGGGTGTCCGGTGCTATGTTGGGTTGGCAGATGGATGCAGAGCAGGCTGTGAGCACTTGTGTCCATATTGCAGAGGGGAGAGGCTGGATATGGCCCCTATGGCCTAGGATGGGCAAAGAGACAGGCGGTGGGTGCACAAAGGGGGTCTCAGGGTGATGGGGCAGGATGGAGCAGCCCCATCCTCAGTCCCTGTTAGATGCACAGAGTAGAGCTTGTGTTGTCATGGGCACGGTGCCTGCCATACCCGCAGGGAATAGCTGCCTGCCTGTCTGTCCCCCTGGCTGGGCTGGTGGAGGCCCTGGAGGGGGTGATTTTGGTGTCGGGGCTCCCCAGACCTGCAGGGATCTGCAGGGTGTCCCATGTGCACTCGGGGCTGCTGCGGTCCGGACTGGGAGCAGTGCAAGTCCCTCCCAACCCTGCACCTTGCCACATCCATGCTTGTCAGGAGAAGCAGAGGGCAGGGACCCTTCCAAGGCTGGGGCACAGGGCAGAGCCCTGCCTGCACCTCATTCCCTGCCCTGCAGCCCCAGCACATCGCCTACTGGCAGTGGGGCTGACAGGGGCCAGGGCATGCTGAGCGGGTCCTTGCTTATCCCTAGGCCTGACAGGAGACCCCTAAAGTCCTATCCCTGTGCTGAGACCGGGAGAGCCAGCCTGGCTCTTCCGTGGAGTCGGGAATGCTGCAGCCGATGGCTTCCGCGGCCGCAGCTGCTGCTGCCGCTGGGAAGCAGATAATGGATAACGGTGGATAAGGGTGGGTAACTGTGACGAGGAGGCCGGGTGGCCCCTCCAGCCCTCCCAAGCAGCTGCTGGTGGCAGGGCGAGAGTTAAACGCGTGGGGGCCGCCCGGGGGGGGGGGCTGCCTTTGAGTCACTTCCTCGCAGGGGGAGGGAGGTTTTGGGGCTGCCGAGCTGCCTCTCCACAGCCTGGCTCACACCCTGAGGATGAGCCCTGGCCGCTCGCCTCCCCGCCGCCCCGGCCGGGCTCCCCTCGCCGGCCTCCGCTGACCCCGCAGCGGAAGGGATGCGGGTGCAGTCCTAACCCAGCCCCGGCCACCCTCATCTCGCCTCCCTGAGCCGAAGCGGACATCGGGATGACGGAGGTGCTGGTGCAGCCGGAGGGCAGCCCTGGCCCCGTGGGCGAGCAGCCGGAGCACGGCATGGAGGAGCCCGAGGGGAAGCGTCCCCCCAACACGGGCGCCCGCCTCTGGGGCAGGGTGCGCAGCAAGCTGCTCCGGCAGAAGGTGCCTCTCGGGGTGCAGGGGGGACGGTTTTGGGGTGATGGTGGTGGGCACCAAACGGGCTCTGGGATGGCTTTGCCCTTGTGGGGTGGTCGTGGCTTTTGGGGTGGTGGATCTGTGGGGTAAGGAGGGCTCTGATATGGAGGGTTGTGGGGTCCATGCATGGAGCAGGGAGGCTGCTTTGGGAGCTCTTAGGAGCAGTCAGTAGCTTGTGGGATCCTCGTTGCCCTCCTTCTGTCTCCCTCTGTGTGCTGGGGGGGGGGGCTGAGCCGTTTGCACTGTGGGGTCTGGCAGAGGGAGGGTGTGGAGCCCCCCTGCCCAGCCCCGGGGCTCACCCAGGAGGCAGAAATGCTTTTGGATGACTGGGGCCAGGCTCCTGGGGTGCTGGTGCCTGGGTACCCCCCTTGCTTGCTTTGCAGCCCCTCAATCCCGGGTCCCTCCAGGCTCCCCCTCGCGGGGGGGGGCTCACATCATTTTGCCCATCTTTGCACTCAGACGGAGCGCAGGGGTGGGCAGCAGTGCTGTTGAGAAGGGCACGGCACCATCCTGGGTTGTCCCAGAGCCCCTGCGATCCCATGGGGGGCTCCAGGGGCTTCCCTCCATGGGGTCCCCCTGCGGAGGGAGCCGCCGGCTCGGGGCTCGGCGGTGGCTGCGGGCAGGAGCCCCGCGGGGGCTCGGTTCGGCGGCAGCGGGGCCGCCTGTGACGCAGCGGCATTAACCTCGATTCTGAGCCGCCGCCGCCGCTCCCGCAGCGGGGATTAAGGGGCTGCGCGGGGCCGCTCGCCGCTGGGTCAGAACGTGGGGTTTGTTTGCCAGCCACACGTGTCCTCGGTGCTCCCCTGCTGCTGCCATCGGGGGCTGCAGGGCAGGATGTGGCCCCGTGGTGCTGCGGGTACCTGCTGCTGCTCGGGTCGCTCGCAGACAGGGCTGTGAATGGTTGCTTTTTTTGGGGCCGTGCTTTGCCGCCGGCAGCGTCTCCTGTTGTGAGGGCTGCTCTGCTCCCACGGCATGGAGCGGCTCAGGGACCCGGGAAGCGCCTGTTCCCTGGGGAGGGAGCTGCTGGCGTGGAGGTCTGATGGGGGCATCTGCTTCCCGGAGGCCAGGCTGGGGCGTTCCTGAGTGCTGTGCTGATCTGAAGCAGCCCTGGATGCAGTAGAGCCCCCAGGATCCCCCTCCCCACAGCCATGGTGGAGATGGCCTCGCGGGCCACCAGTTTGCTTCCGATGGCTTCACCCCAGGCTGATGGGTGACCTCATGGGTGTGAGGTGTGAGGAAGTGGCATGCCCAGCCTGGCATCCTCTGCCCTGCTGCAGCATCCCAGTCCTCAGGGTCCTGCAGAGCTCCTATGAGGGTTTGGAGCTGTCCCAGCTCCTTGCCTGGGAGCCCCAGGGACCCAGCGCTGCCTGGATCTGTCTTGGCTGCCGCTGCTGGCACAGGAGCTGCATCCATTGTGCACAACCTAGAGGTGTCTTGAGGACAAAATCCTGGGATGTGGCCTCATTCCGTTGGGTCCAGAGTCACTCCATGCACAAGATAGACAGCAGGCAGGGGCTGTGGGATAAATTCCAGCAGGATTGGGGGTCCTTCTGCCACTGGAGCCTCCCCAGGACACACAAAGCGCTGCTGGGATGCTCATCACCTGCCATGCTGCTGTCTTTTCCTCAGCAATGAGGGGCTTTGACCTGCAAGCAAACACCCTTGCCTAATTTGGGAAAACAGGATGATGGCACATCCCTTTGGCTGGGAGCGGGAGGTGTTTCAGCTCCCCGTGGGTAAGAGGAGCGCTGCTGCAAATGCCGGCCTGGGCATGGATATCATCACTAAGAGACCCCTGAGATGCAGGAGGGAGCAGCCTGGAGAGATGCTGGTGACCTGGCTGAGCAGTTTCCCACATACAGGCTGTTTGAAGCCAGCCTATCTGCTGCAGAGGAGCTGACATCTGTGACAGCAGCATGTCACTTGTGCCATCCCGCACAGCGCTGGCCTCTGGGGCTCCCAGGCCAGCAGTCCTGACCAGCCTAGGATGTCCCTGCATTGCACTGGAGCAAGGCAGCTCCCTTTGGAGGAGAAGGAGATGGTGTTGGTAGCGGAGATGGGGCGTTTGCCAGCGCTGTGTGGGCAGGAGCTGCCTGTGGCTCTGTGGGTGGATGCTCCTGTCCATCCTCCCACCCCTGGAGATGGAGCATGGGCAGCTTTGCTTCCTGCAGGGAGTGGGCAGAGTGGCGGTGCTGCCTGCTGCGTGTGGTGACAGCGGGCAGGGCTGGAGGGCCAGGTGCATAGGGACCTGTAAGCTCGGGCTGGTGGCACTGACTCAACTAGCATACATTCAGGGCCGTGCTGGCTGCTGCAAGGAGCTGAATGGGTTCAATTCTGCCTGGCCAGGGGCAAGTGGCTGCAGGGAGGTGCTGTGCTTGGGGTAAGATGTGTGGCGCTGGCAGCAGCCAACCTGGCTTTTATTAAAGCTTTCTTCAAAGCCCTACTAAAGCCCTTCCAGATGTGTGTGCTGCCAGGAGCCAGGAGGACCCAGGTTATGGGGATGGGGAAGGCGTATGTGATGGTTGCAATTAAACTTGTGCTGCAGGAGGCACTCAGCTCCCCACCTGGCTGGGGGTAAAGAGCTTTGCTGCTGCTGCCTGGGGCTCACAGGGTTGGATGCTGCTATGAGAAGGACTGGGCTGTGTGGGGAATAGGGATGGAAGCCCCAAAGGACAAGCGTTGGGCTGGCGTTGGCCTTGGTGTGTGTATGGGGACCTGGTGATGGTGAGGGTTGCTGGAGCGTCAGGGCTTGGGTTGACCGTGGTCCAGCTGCAGTCTTGTGATCCTGGTGTCCAAACCTGCTGCAGGGCCCCACGGGAGCCCAGGGCAGCTGCAGCCTTCCTCCTCCTCCTCCTCCTGCTCCCCCTGCTGCCGTTCCCAGCAGCCGCAGGGCTGGCGGGAGGAGGTGGTGTGGTGCTTGCTGGGCTGGAGCCAGCGAGAGGGCTCCACGTCAGGAGCCATTCCCAGGTCACGCTGGAGACCGCAGCGTTCCTCGTGGCACTGTGGTCACTGAAGAGCTACTTGGGTTCAATGTGGCACGCTTAGGCATAGGGAAATGCCGCAGTACCGGGTCTGTGCCGAGAACCAGGGCAGCTCGAGCCTGTCCTCGGGAGTGTGGGGTCTTGGTATGCAAGAAGGGACATGAGGGACCGCAGGGTCCACCCCTGTTGTGACATGTGGTGGCTTCACGGGCAGCCAGAGGCAGGGGAGCAGCAGCTCCGTGGCCAGAACAGCAGCTCTGGACATGTTTGTGCTCGCCCGAAGCATCTCTGAACCCAGCAGCTGTAGGAAACTCCCTTCGTGTCCTTGATGAGTGACCCATGTGCTTGGCACAAGCCTCACTGGGCAGCTGCATACACACAGTCCTGAGAGCCCGCGCCATCCCCTTCCTGCTCCTGCCAGCTCTCACATCCCATCCCCTTCCCGGAGGGAACATTAGTGCTGGGCTCTGCCCCGCTGCCTGCCCTGTGCATTACAGGGATCGATGGAGCTGGATCAATACCAGCAGCTGGGGACCAAAAGGCATCTGCACCCATCTTTGCTCAGCACTGGGGCCTGGCACCCACTGCGGCACGTGCCGGGGCCTTGGGAGCACCAGCACCTCGCCGCGGTGGCCAGGCACCGGGGCAGCGTCACCAAGCCCCCCACTAGCCCCAAAGCCAGAAATAGCAGAGCCCGTCATTCCCAGGGGTTATAAATAGCCTTGGCTATGGGGAGATGTTGTTTTTCTGCATGGAAAACACTGCCCTAGTTCTGTTTCATCAATCTGCCACCAGAAATAGTCCCGATTTCTTGGCAGTTTCTTGCCTCTTGAGTGTGGGTTAGAGGGGCTCGGGGTAAAGCAGGGCAGGGGAGGCTGAGCCCACCTGGCTTCAGGGCACAGCCAGAGGGAACCCAGACCTTCCCCTCCCCATCCTCCTGCCATGGACAGCAGGTTGCCAGGGAAGAGCATGTCCCACACCTCACGTTGTCTGTGGCTTGGGGGCTTTGGGGTGGCAGCGGGGCTGGCATGGGGCTGTGTCCCCAGAGTGCTGACACACCACCTCTCCCCACAGCTGGACCCACAGGCCGTGCAGACAAAGAACTGGCACATGGATGTGATCGAGATGAACGGGGTAAGCCCCTCACTTCGATTGCAGCTCCTTCTCCAGGGCTGCTTCATGTGTCAATGAAGGTGATGGGCCAGGGTCAGGCTGCAGTGACTCACCCCTGTCTCCCACAGATCAAGGTGGAGTTCTCCATGAAGTTCACAAGCAGAGATATGAGCCTGAAGAGGACCCCTTCCAAAAAGCAGACCGGTGTCTTCGGGGTCAAAATCAGCGTCGTGACAAAGTACATGTGGGGCTGGGGGGCTGATTTGCTCCATTCCCTGTGAGTGTGGGGTTGCACCATGTCCCCTTGCTCCCATCCACACCAGAGTGTGGCTTTTGCTCTCTGCTGGGGGCTTGCCCGTTCCTTCACCAGCCCCATCCTTCCCACCCATCCTGCCCCTAGCCCACGGTTTGCAGGGCTGGGGTGGCCATCATGGGATTCCCTGGGAATGTTTGCTTATGGCTTTGCTTTGTGAACCAGGCGTGAGCGCTCCAAGGTGCCTTATATCGTGCGCCAGTGCATCGAGGAGGTGGAGAAGAGGGGCATCGAAGAGGTTGGCATCTACAGGATCTCTGGCGTAGCCACTGACATCCAGGCATTAAAAGCTGTCTTTGATGCAAGTGAGTGTCCTGGGAGATGTTTTCCCTCCATGTCATGTTCCCTTGGGAGGGTTTTCCGGCACCAAGCCCCCCAGTCCCCTGCCTTGCAAGTCCGGGGTCTGATTCTTGACTGCTTGCGTGGGAAATGTGCTGATGTGCCCAGGGAAGGGGCTGGGGGTGAGGAGGAGAAGGAGCATATAGCAAACGGCTAAAGGTCCCAGCCTTGTTTGTGCCTTGGTGTCTGAGCTGCTGCTGCGCCTGGCTGGCTCCGGAGAGACACTGAGTCAGGGCAGCATTGCAAATGGATTTGCAAATTATTCCGCATCCGTTGCCCAGCCAGGCGGGAAGTGCTCCGCGTTCCCAGCCCCAGCCTGGCTCAATGGAGCCGTGGACCTGGTGATGCTGTCCCTGCCCTCCAGCCAGCAGCCTGCCTGGGTAGCTGGGGTGACAGAGGGGGTTGAGACCCAGAGGGGAAGGAGGTGTAACACGTGGGTGCTCTCCGGACAGATAACAAGGACATCCTGGTCATGCTGAGTGACATGGACATCAATGCCATTGCTGGCACGCTGAAGCTGTACTTCCGTGAGCTGCCCGAGCCACTCCTCACTGACAGACTCTACCCTGCCTTCATGGAGGGGATTGGTAAGGGGATGGAGAAGGGGTTGGTGCCCAAGCATGGCTCTGTTTGGCAGTGCCTGCTCCGGGATGGGAGACTCCTGAGAGTCCTTCCCAGCTCGGCCCACTCAGTTCTGGCTGTCCTTGCTGGCTTCAGGTCAGCTCGGGGCTCATGGTGCTGCTCCCCGGGGAGCAGGCAGCACTGGCTGCTGGAAGCATCTGGCCATCCTGGGTGCCACTGCTGCACAAGGTGTTCCCAGCTCCTGTCCTGAGCCCTCTCCCTCCTTGTTTCCAGCCCTCTCAGATCCTGCTGCCAAGGAGAACTGTATGATGCACCTTCTCCGCTCACTGCCTGACCCCAACCTCATCACCTTCCTCTTCCTGCTGGAGCACTTGAAAAGGTAATGGATTGGTTTGTGGTTCCCACGGGGATACCCAGTGCAGGCGGGAGGTGCAGAATGGTTTGAGTCACTGCTTTGCCGTGGGGATCGGATGTGAATGGAGTTAGAGCCACTAATTCCTGCGGTGCTGTTTGGCCGTGGGCTGATCCTGAAGCGGAGGAGGATGGTGCTGTGCTGCTGTGGAGCAGGGCCAGCAACAGTTTCTCAGTGTTGGGCAGGCAGCAGTGGTTCTTCCGTCTCCTGGCCCCTCCAAGAGGATGCAGCCCTAGGCATGTCCCACCTGCCCCAGCACACCATGAGTCCCTTTGGCTGGTGTCAGTGTTGGCTTCAGGAAAACTGAGTGCTGTGTCCTTTCCCCCCAGTCCAGCAACAGCCCCTGCAAAATGAGGTGCAATAATTGCTGCAACTTGTCTGCAGTGAGTGGCCAGGACCCCAAGATGGTCAAACTGCAGGCATGTCCCAGAGCTGCAGGTGACACCCTGTATCACTCATCCCAGGGCAAGTGCAGCACTGTGTGGTTTGATGGGCTCTGTCTTGGCCCAGGTGAAGCCCATCCGAGTCTGGAGATGGACAGTTCTGGGGCTCACTGGGGCCCCAAAACCCATAGAGAGCGTGGGACAGCAATGCACATGCAGAGCCTGGCCAAAGCTGCCATGGGTTTGGGACCAGTGCTCACAGCTCATGTTACTCGCATCATGAAGGTTTTTTTTTTCCCCTTCTGGTTTGGCTAAAGCCGAACAGAAAAAGTGATTGAGCTGGGGGATGGGGAAGGAAAAATCCACTTCCATCCTGAGAACCGGGCACAGCCAGTTCCCACATCTGCTCCCCTGGCCGGGGCTCAACCGAGCAGCCTGTGCCGGGGAGCACAGCTGCCTCCTAACATGGCAATGTTGCGGCCCTGGTTCCCTCGCTGCAGGCTGGCCGGGGGTCCCAGGGGGTCGCAGGGGCAGGGAGCCATGCGGGGAGGTGCGGGCTGGTGCGGGGCTCCCCGTACCCTGCCGGGGCTTGGGAAGGGTGGAGGCTTCGCAGCACAGCAGCCAGCGAGGGCTTGGTCGCTGCCACATCACAGCCGGGGCTCCCGGCCAGCCCCAGCGGCTCCATAGGAGGCCGGGAAGGGGGCAGAGCTCCCTGCCCTGCACCTGGGTTGGGGGGGCTGTGAAGGGCAGTGGCAAGCTGGAGGTGCCCCACTCGCCCCCCGCATAGCCCTGTGGTTGCCCCATTGCAGGAGTACAGCGTTAGGAGCTCATGTTCCCTCTCTCCCCGTGCGCTGCAGGGTAGCTGAAAAGGAGCCTATCAACAAAATGTCTCTCCACAATCTGGCCACGGTCTTTGGGCCAACACTGCTGAGACCTTCAGAGGGGGAGAGCAAGGGACACCTCACCCTGGCTTCTGACATCTGGTCCCATGATGTGATGGCCCAGGTAGGAGCCGTGCTGGTGGCACGGGGCTGCAGCCCTCACCAGCCACCCGTGTGGGGAGCAGAGGGGTTTACCCGCTTTGTCTGGGTCAATTCGTCACTCTCTGCCGGATGTCTGCACAGGGACAAGCTGAGAGGTGGCAGCTCTGCCCTTGTTTGGCCTAACACCCCCCCATTTGCCTGCTACAGGTCCAGGTCCTTCTCTACTACCTGCAGCATCCTCCCATCTCCTTCACTGAGCTAAAACGCAACACACTTTACTTCTCCACGGACGTGTAGCCTGCAGGGAGAAGGCACCAGCTGCAAACACTCCCAGCTCCCTGCCGGGGGACATGGACTGGATCGCAGCCCCCCAGGGAGACCGGCCCGGACCTGGGACGGTGCCGCCTGCAGCTCCTGTACAATCGCGTACCAGAGGCCCGGTCCCAGCCCAGGCGCCGTGCCCCTCTGTAAAGTAGTCGTGTCTTACGTCCCTCCTTGTGTTCAGGAATTGTTTCTATGTATATTTGTTCAACGGAAGAGGTAGTGACTGACAAGGGCTGCGGATGCAGGCTTCCCCCTTCGCTAGTTTTCTCCTGGACTCCTTCCTGCCCGCTCGTTCCTACCAGGCACCCTTCATCTCATCCAGCTCGAAGCCTGCAGCATCCCACGAGTGCCTGTTTCGCTGCCCAGCTCCCCTGCCCCACGCCTGCATGTGCAGCATCGACTCGCTTCAGAGGCTGGGAGCTCATAGGCTTCCCTCTGCCGTGACAGTGACCAGCTCTGCTTTGGCTTGCTGCCTGCGCAAACGTTGGACCCTGCGCCTGGATCCTGCTCTGGCCCAAGCAAACCTGCGACCAGTGAGAGCAGAGGAGCATGGTGCTGCTTCCTCCTTGCCATATCTCTTCTGGGTGCTTTCAGGCCAGTCCCCTCTACAGCCCTTACCCTGTGCTTTGCCTGTGCGGGTGTAGCATGGCAGCTACTTCCTTCGCTGTACCTCGCCTCCAAGTAGCATTTTGGGGTAACCCATCACACAAGGCTGGAGTGAGAGGGGCTGTGCTGGTCTCCTGATCCACAGCAGGCTTGACAGCCAGCCAGCCAGGCCGGTCTGCTTGCTCTACCATGGGCTGACCCCAGGTCTGTGCTCTGGCACCAATGGGTCCCATAAGGGCACATGGATCCCAGTTTCCCCAACAAACCCTGCTGGGGTGTGGAACAGGGTCCTTGCCGTATCCATACGCCCATATCTCTGCTGTAGTAAAGCATATGGACCCCTGCAGCCCAGCACTGCCAACACTGGCTGCACCCTGTGGCAGAGCCTGCGGGGCACCAGCATTCCTGCCACGGCTATGAGAAAGGAGAGGGTTTTGTGTCCCTCCTTTGGCTTTCCCTGCTGCCCAGGGCAAATGGCAGCACATGGCCCTGCCTTGGTGCCAGCTCCACTGCCAGATGTTTGTGCTCTGCAGCAGCTGGACAGTCACCCAGCCTGGAATCTAGCACAGAGGGATGAGAGGAGGAAAGCCTTCATGGCCCTCACTACTGAAGGCAGAAGTGCTTTGTTCTCGTTCTCACAAAGCAGTTGCTGCTGGGTTAGCTGTGCCCAGCCAACTCAGGTCTGTTTTAGTTAGTGGCTCCAGTTCTTCACCCCAGGCTGATGGCTGGAGTTGTTACGCCATGTCCCAAGGCAGGATGGCCACATGCCTGTGCTCACTGCCAGGCTGTGCTCTGGCTGCCCCAGTGCCTGGCTCCCAGTACGTCCCCCACCCTCCCACATTCCCAGGTAGGTGCTGGGACCTGTTGGGACACGAAACCTTTCACTCTGTGAGTTGAGTCCGTGTTCTCATGGGAAAAGCCCCCTCTTCCCCGATTGCCTTGGCTCTGTGCTCTCCTGTGCCAAATGGAGATGGATGAGAAGTGACCAAGTGTGTCCCTGCTAACAGTGGCATTGCCTTTACCCTCCTGACTAACAGACTGTTCCAGGTAGAGCCCGGCCACCTGCCGCCAATGCACCAGGTATGTCCTAAGCCCACCTTCCCAGGGAAGGCAGCACCTGCCTGCCCTGCACCAGCAAAGCAACAAAAGGAGGGGAGGTATTTCAGTCCCCCTCCAAAGGGCTCACACTCCAGACCCTGCTCCTCTTGACTACCAGCTAAACAGAAGGGAAACAGCATTGCAGAAAATAACCAGGCGTCTGTCTTGGCCCTGGACCCACTAAGGAGGCCGAGTTTTAAATCTGACTGCACAACGGATCCCTGTGTATGTCTGATTTGTTACATGTGTCCAAGTCTCTGTCCACGATACTGTCATTCCAGATGGAGACTCTGTACAGCCAAATCCCCCCCGCGCGACAGGGGCTGGAGGCCCGGTCCACACAGCCCTGGCACAACAGGCTGCGGCCATCCCTATGACTGGCTTTTGCTTGTCCCTGCAGGAAAGAAGAGAGGGGGGTGGACTCTTGCAGCTACAGGTAGAATAGAACTGTTAATTAATATTTGACTTTCAAAAGTTGTTAAGGATATATTTTTGTTTGTGTTTTGTTTCAATTTCTGTAGATTATAAACTTTAAATGGCTGTAAACCATGTGAGGAGAAAAAAAAAAGGTTAATAAAAATGCAAAGCCCCAACATTTGCACAAAAGGAGCCTTGTGGTGTTGCTGTTTGCACTAACTGATCACCTTGGCATCACAGCTTCTTCTCTGTCGTGGAAATCCTGCTAGTTGCACTTCAAGCCAGTGGTATATGCACAGGCATCGTGCCAGGCAATCTTTTAAGAGAAATCTTACGGTTTGGGCTACATCCTTGCATTTCAGTACATTCTGGAGGAAAAAAACCCTGGACTGTCTGGAGCCAGCCTGTTTAATCAGCCCAGAATTACTCAAGCTCAAAATTCAGCTGACTTGCACAGCTTCTGGCCTGAGGATACTGAACAGGCACTGCAAGGGACATCAAGCGATCTGGAAACCTCATCTGATAGATCACATGGTGCTGCCTCCCCACTTCTTTCCATGTGGGAATGGGAGACAACATGCCTTCAAACTGACCACTGACCATCTTATCAACCAAACCAACCTGCTAGTATTGCTCTTCAGGTAAGCAAGTGCTGTCACCACTCTGGGATCTCAAACTGTGGATGCAAAGGAGGGAAAGTGGGTGGGAAAACTTATGAGGTGTGTGCACTGAATCTGAAATCCCACTGCCTCAAAAAGGTGAGGGTAGGTGTTTGCCCTTGCAGAATGGCTCTATTGAAGGTTAAAATCAGTCCTAAATTATCCTGAGTATATAAATTACCCCCTGAGGTCTGAGAACAGAGCTTGGTTAGAAAAACAAGAGTGCTAACACAAATGCATATCAAAAAGGGAGCTGCTCCTTGAGCTAATGAACACGTTTTGACTTCAGTACCAATGTTCTGCAGAAATACCACTTCACTTCCCCCAGTGTAATACTCGAAGGTGGTACAGAGACGTGATAGGAAACAGACTGTGTGCTAAGTGAATGCCCAGTTATCTCTCTAACAGTGGTTTATTCTCACAACTCTGCGTTCCAGTCTTGCTATCAAACTGCTGGAACTAATGGTGTGAGCCCGTGGCAGTTAAAGCAGTAGCAAGATGATTTGTTACTCCCACAGTGAGGTTAAATCAGGCTAGCCAAGTGGCTACAGAGAATTATACTTCTGCAACAACCTTTTTTTTTTTTTCCCCTTAAACTGTTTTGTTCATCTGCCAGTAACCACACGGGTCTAAAGCTAAGGATATTGCTTTTCCCTTTAAGACATGGTAAAGAAATCTGGCTCTCATCTCTATACATGAAATAAGGCAAGTTGTACAGATGGTGGTTTGTCTTCAGCTGGTATTTTAAGAAAAGCCTGAAACAACTTATTTCTCCACAGGATCTTACCTCTCCCCAACAGAGTAGCAAGCTGCAAACTGATAATCATTCAACACTTGCAGCACGTTCAAATACCTAGTAAGCTAAATCACTGCAATTCTTTTTGATGCTTGTCCTCCTGCCTCTTGATGCTAGCAACAAACTTAACCAAAATCAGACCCAAAGGACTGAAGAAGCTCAGAGTCCAGGCTTGTTTCCTGGAAACTGACAGTCAGCTGATCCATCCTGGAGATATTGCTCGCTGCGCCTGGCTCCATCCTCACATACTCCTGCAAGTCTGCCTGAAGCAGCATGCCAGGGCTCAGAGCCAGATTATTGTTAGTCATTCAGGAAAAGTGGCCAACACCATCCAGCTTGGACTGATCAGGACTCTGAAGGCAGTGGAAAGGTAAGCCTGATGGTTCTTGTGCCGTGATGCAGGCTCTTAGCAGCAGCACTGGAACAAAAGGGGAAAATTCCTCCCAAGAGATCCCACGGTTACCGTAGATAGTAATCAATTGCAGCAGAGAAAGCAGCAAATCCACCACAGCCGATAACTCCCGCCTTCAAACCAGCTGCAATGCAAAAAGGATGGGAAAGAATGAGACAAAATAGGAAAGATCTTTTTCATCTCAGTCAGTAACTAGCTTACGCTGTGCTGGCTTGAAGAGCTTACACCTGCAGGAACCTGGCAGTCTGCTACCATGGAACACTGGCACTCCCACTGCCCAAAGGGATAGGAGGAACCTGGCACACACTGGACCTAAAACTAGCACAGCACAATGGCTGGGCCCTTTGTTGCTATGTTTGCCCTCAAGGGACAGAAAACATCCGTGGCCATTGCTGATTTCAGTGCGTTCTGAGGTGAGCACTGTGAGTGGTTTGCTGTTGGACTAGAGAGGGATAAGAAGAGTCACTATTGCTTTGAAAGGATTAGATCCAGGACAGACACAACTTAATAAGCTCAATTAGAAGCACTTTCAAGAGCACTTTCCTTTCTGCTCTCTGAACAGTTTTTTCCTTAAGGAGAGGCGAGAGAAGTTTGATCTTTCTGATGACCCGAGCAGCTCTCTTCCTACTTGGAGCTTTTTACAGATGTCGTTAGCACTCAGAGCTTCCCAAAGTCCCCACTAGTGCCTGCCAGACTAAATTCCCAGTGCTCCTGCTCTTACACAGCTAAACAGAGTTGTCTGAATTGATACATGAGAAAGGAGGAAAGCATTTTCCTCTCTGCAAATTAACAGTTAATGCCAGTGAAATATATATACAGCATATATATACAGTGTAATACATATAAGCAGAGCTTTGTTAACACAAGAGCTGTAGCTTCAGAGAGTTGCTCAGTATGTATTTTTGGCTCCCTCCCCTCCTTCCCATCCACACAGAAGACTGTGGATAGCTAACACTACTGCCTGCTTTTTCTTTCAAGTAAATTCTGTTGATTTTCCTCCAATCTCACTGTCCTGTATGACCAAACCTCCCCTACCCACACATCTTTTAAGCTGACAGAAAAGTGACAGAGCCGTTCTGCCAGTCTGAAGTACACTCTCATACTGACATCACCATAACCCAATACAAAGAGATTTTCAGTCTACGTTCTGTTTAAAAATATCACCTGCTGCATAACCAAATTACAGTCTTATCACAGAAACAGGCACTACCAACCTCTGAAGCCGATTGCTCCTCCGGTGATGCAGCCACTGATAACACTATTCTTCCAGTCTGACTTTCCACGATACTGTGGAAATGAGAGTCATTTCTCATTAAAAATGAGAGTCAACAAGTAAATATGGACTGAACACTCAGTGTCTGTACTAGCACCAAGAGAGATGGAACCACCTTCCAGCCCATTTTCAGCTGAGGATGTTTTTCCCTCTCTTCTCAGCAGATGGCCCCCTGCACTCTCAAACAGAAGACTAGCAGGGCCAGGAGAAGATGGAAGAACAGGTCAGCCGGAGAGGTAAGACAAATCCATATGGTGCAATGCAGTGCTACAGCAAAGACTCTCAGGTGAGCTGATCCAGCCCCCAGAGTACAACACTGTGCACTACAACCAGCTCAGAGACTTTAACATCACTATAACACGAGTGCAACACTGAGCCTGGCCACGCAGCCTGGTTCTCAGCACAGGTGACAACCACAGTACCCTGCTGACAAAGATGGACTGTTTCCACAGCCAGAGCAAAGATCTCTTTGTTCTGCTCCATTGTGCAAGCAGGTAGACTTTTCTTCTACATGCGTTATGAAATCATTGTGTCTCTCAATTAAAAGGCAGGACTGAAATTCGTAACAGGCTTGTTTTCCTGTTTCAGAAAATGAATTATAGATTAACCACTGAGCTGCACAAGGTCACTTCTTGCTGTAGGGGCAAGATGAAAATAGGCCTATTATTTAAGAGCTTTGATCACAGGATCCCTTTCTCCATATGGAGTTTTTAGAAGCCTAATTACCACATGGCAACTCAGAGTTTGATATTTTACAACAACACGCACTTGTAGCTAGGGTTTTAGAACTTTGAAAAGTTTCTTTTCAAAATAACACCTATATTTGCCAACACATTCAGGACTTGAACTGAAAAGTACTTTGCTCATGTATGGTCTTCTGCTTGTTCTGTCAGAGAAAAGCAGTTCTGAAGACAAGTCTCAAACCTGAAAAGCTCTGATGGTCAAGAAACAGAATACACTATCCTACTCCTTACCCTGTTACAAAGGAGATACACATACATACTTGGATGTAGTAGAAGAGATTAGTGTACAAGAAAACATTTCTTACTGCTTAAGAAGTTATTACTCACAGATTCAACCACACATTCAGTGCAGGAGAACATGGCACCCACGATGGCGAAGTTCTTTGCATAGGATATGCCCCGCTGCCCCATATCTTTGAGGACCTCTTTTGCTGTTGGCGTGCGATACGGATCCTTGGGATCAAACCCAACATTGGTGTCGATGCCGGCTGTGAAGACACCAAATGCGCCTCCCAGAACAAACCCTGTAAAAGACAACCAGTATGAAATGAACCTGGGCTGGATTCAAGCAGCACATTCCCTGCAGGCAGCAGAGAACCTCTGCTCCTGCTGCTTGTCGGTGCTGCATTGTGAAAGGGGAAGTTTAAGAACACAAATGTCCTGTCTCTTCATACTATGGAAGCTGTTGCTGACAGGTTGTGCTGAGCAAAAGCTGTGAGCAACTCTTCCTTTGCAAGGCAAGCAGACAAAGATCCCTCCCTGAGACCTGTGACATACGCTGGAGGCTTAGATGAAGGAGAATTAAGACATGGGGGTTCCGGTGCTGCAATTTCGTCTCTACCCTCCCTTTCCCCACCCCACGGAAGGGGCCCCCCAAGCGCCCCGCAGTCGGCAGCCCCGTCCCTCCATCCTGTCCCTGCCTCCCTCAGCCGCCCCACCGCACCTCCCACACAGGCCAGCGCCGCCTTGAAAGCGCAGCTCTCCATGGCGCGCTCCACCATCTTCTGCTCCTCGCTCTTGGGCGGGCTGGGGATTCCGCCGAACGCGGCGGGGTCCCAGGCGCGGGGCCGCCGCTGCTCGCCCACCAGGTGCTGCAGCAGCATGCTGTACTGCAGCGGCGGCGCCGGCGGAGGCTCCGGGCCGCCCGGAGCGGAGGGCGGCGGCGCTGCGGCCATCACCGGCCTCAGGCACCCGCCACCGGCAGAGCACCGCGTCCCGGCCCACTCCAGGGCGCCGGTACCGCGGCTCCCGGCAGCAGCGGCGGCGCGCGGAGGCTCACGGGAGTTGTAGTTCCGCTGCGGGGAGGCGCCGGCCGAGCTGCACCTGGAGAACTACAACTCCCGATAGGCACCGCGACGCACAGGGCGGGGGGCGCGGCTTCCCGCGGGATTGGTCCCTTGGCGCTGGGAGGACTACATTACCCGGCGGGCCGTGCGCCGCCCCCCTGGCGGCCGTTGGAGCCGCTGCAGGTGAGGTGCGGGCTCCGGGTGTCGGAGCATCCCCGGTAGCAGCAGCAGCAGCAGTAGCGGCGGCGGCGGCAGGTGAGCGCGGCTCGGGCTCCGGTTCCGCCTGGGGTAGGCCGGCGGCCTCTCCCGGGGCGGCCCCGCGCTGGGGGACGCTGAGGTGCAGCAGTGCGGGGCTGAGTCTCTCTGCCCCGCTGAGGTGCGGGGAGGGATGGGAAGCTGTGGGGTGTCGCGGTGTCGGTGCTGTCCTCCCGCCGTCCTCCCCTGACAGACTTTGGCTGCGCTGGCGTCTGGGGGGCAACAGGTCTGTGGCGGGATGGTCAGTTGTAGCCACGTCCGTTGAGCAGACGGGACGAGGGCACCTGAGGCGCTGCTGGCTGCAGGTGTGGGGCGGCTGGAGCCCGCGGTTTGCCCCGACAGCCTTCGGGCGTCGTCTGAGGTGAGAGCTGAAGAGCTTCATGGTCCCTCAGCCCCTAGCCCGGGCTCGGATGTTTCACCCAGGCTTGGTGAAAGCGTTGGAGCATCAGGCCACCGCCGGTGCCTTTCTAAGGAAACCCTAGTTGCCTCCGGTGTAAAGCAGCAATTTTACTTTAGGACTTGTGTATCTCAAAAGGGCTTAGAGATAACCAAAATCTCTCTGTCACAAATGCAAACTTAACTCGTGTCAAATCGTATAGAAAGCTTTGCTGTTGGAAGCTGGCTGTGTTTGGTAATGAGATTGGAAATGTTGCTTTTTACCCTCTGTAAACCAGGTGCCATGAGCATTAAAATACCTTCTGTGTGCTTTGCTTGTGTAGCATTTTGCTCAGCCTGTTTTACTTTCTTGTTCTTGTGGATGAAAACCAATTTTCTGTTTGGCTCGGCACAAGTTAAGATAGGCATGACTTAAAACCTCCTTTCTTGACTTCTTTTTTGGCTATTTTCCTATTTAAATCTTAAAAGTTACCATAGACTTTTAAATTCCTGAGAAATAGCTGTGATGGTTTCAATGGGGTGCTTTGAAGTAGAGTGTTTTAATAATTAAAAATTGTTTAAAAGATTTAATAACTGTTTTTCGAACCATGCATTAAACATAAATTCCTCCTGACACCCTGAAACCTTCCTGAAATACAACCCTTTAGAGGTCCCAATGTTACCCGTTTTCTTTGTTTTTATCCTTGATGCTTTGTCTTGTTTGTGTCTTAGTTTAGGACTGGACAGGCAGCTTCAAACAGCAATTTAAAACGATGGGGTTTACTCCTTCAAATATTTCATTGCACAAAGTTCATTGCCAATAACTTTCCTCTTAAATTCCACTGCCCTCTACTGGCAGGACCAGCAGGATACACCTGCCCACTGCTCTTCCCTTTCCACTTGGCTTTCAACTCCTATTTTTAGTTTATTCGGTTTCTTTTTTGAAGGTCAGAAACCATTGAAAAGCATTCGGTTAAAATCTACTGAGACAGTCACTATACAAAGCAGAGAGGGTTGCTGGCAGGATGATCTCCCTAAGGAGCCCTGAACTTCAGAATTCAATCTTCTCCTTGATCCAATATAACCTACTTGGGCTGATTTTGAAGTCACACTGCAAAGCCTATTTTCCAAAGGCATAAAGGGAAACAAAAATATGCTGGATTTGGAGTCTGAGCATGAAGAGTTTACAAGTATAGCTGGAATAGTGTTTTGACTTTCTTTCTCTGTTCCTGGGTTTTAGAAGAAAGGCTGGGTTACTGTTAGTTTGTAAAGATGATATAAAAAAATACTGTGTAGTTACAATTGCATAAAATACTTATAAATATCTATATCTATAAATATATGTATATGTTATATTCCTCCCCTCAGGTATTTTATACCCTTTTCTTATTTCTACTGTTCTGTGTTCTACATATGTATAAATACATGTGCTTGAGTATTTGAATAACCTCATCTGCCTGAGCAGACTTTTCATGTGAGTGAAATCAGACAGAGGATTAAGGCTTGGAGAGAGGATCAGAGAGTTCAACACATCATTTGATAAATAAATTGTTCACATGAAATTTTCAGCTGTTTCTTTACAAACCTGTGAACCTTCATTATTGTGCATGTGTGTAGCCAACACATTTGATTCTCTTCCTTCACCAGGCTCCTACCGTCTGAATGCTGTCCTTGAAATCCCACTTTGCTCTTGGAGGTGTTAAGTCCAGTGTAAGAGCTTTAGGTTATTTTTAACTTAGCCTAGTCCCAGATGGAACATTTTTGTTTCATTTGAGTGTGCCTCTTCCCTGTGTGGTGACAGCATTGAGTGCACATGATCATTAGTTTTTCTTCTGCCTGCAATACACAATGTTCCAGTGTGTTCAGTGTCTGTTTCAGCAGAGGGCAGCACATGGGGATGTTAAATAATTGTTTCGCTTGAACTTTACAGTGACTCAGTCTTCCTCCCACACTTCAATATTCTGCAGACAGGATAAACCTTGGAAATAATGGGGGTTTTGTCTGAAATCCTGTTTTTGCATATGTCTTACTTGTAGAGTTCCCAGGATTTGCATAGGCTTTGGCTGTCATTTTTTGGCATTGCTACTAAAAAGTTTTCATAGTCCTTAACTTTATTTTGTAGAACTGCCAGTTCCAGAGTCTCTTCTTAAGTGTGTGAAGGTGGAAGTCAACAGTAATTGATTCAATCCATTTTTTTTTTCACTCATGTCTACCTGTCAGCACCTTTTCTGCCTTGCCAGAACTGTGATGATCTTGGGGATGAGAGGAAGAGGGGATAAAGTAACAGGTATTTTAATGAACAAAGGGAAAGCTTTCAGTTGTACCACAAGCAGAAGAAAGTCTGGCTGCTCTGCAGTTGTCTTGCCTCTTGTGTAGGAAAGGAAGTGTGCTAGGGTCCTGCTGCACTCTGATTCTGGCAGCAGCACTTAGTGTTTCCATTCTGTAGCCTTCTCATCTATATAATGTCTGATGCTTTCCGACTTCTCATCCAGATTGTGAATGTAATGTTGGTTTTGTTTGAGCTTACTCAAAATATTTTAGGTTTGAGAGGGCATTGGAGAAGTTCTTCATGAGATACACCTAAATTCAGTGAAGAAACCTTGCTTCTGTACTTCCCTTAGCTTATATGAATTTAAGCAATATATGTTTGAGAGTGAAGTTATGTTTTTGCTGAGGTTGCAAGGCTGTCCATTTTGGAGAATACTGGCACTATCATGGCAAAGAGCTGAAGTACTAAAAAAAGGTCATATTATAGCTACCTGGCAGGTATGTAGGAGTTAAAACTGAAAAGACATCCTGACTTACTGTATGTGTTTTTTCTTTAGGTCAATGTAAGGTAGACTGCAGAGAGACATTTCAATAAAGTCTCCTTTTAGGATCAGCAGATGTATTCCTTGTGGCTCTGTTCTGTACCTCAGAAGGAGCAGGATGTGGGTTTTCAAGATGAGTGTTTGATCCTGTCTGCTCTCTTTAACGCTTGATATCTCGAAGTGCGATTCCGTTTTGAAAGTAGGATGGTTTCTTTGTACTTGTGCCACTTCAGCATGCTCCTTATGCTCTTCACAATTTCCTTAATATTACACACACTTCTGTTTTCACCTGTGAAATTCGAAACGCACTTGTAAGTCACGGGCTAAAAAAAAAAATCTGTATGAGTGTTCAGACATCATCATCTCCCAGGGATTTTAGCTGTTGCTATAGAAGCCTAAATTCTCTTTTGGGAGACCTTTCCAATATAAAGAAGTTGATACCGGAGGAAAGTTGTCATGGAAATATACAGCAAAAAGAGAAAGGAAATCTCAATGTGATGACTCTTACATAGGCTTAGCCAGCTTGGTGATGTAGCTTTTTATCTGAGGGCTCTAATTCTGCAGATTCTCTTCATTGCATTCCAATGGGCTGGAATGCTACAGGCTAAAACCTAAAGAGATAAATTATTTAACATTTACATAACCAAAGGTACATCTTCAACTCAGTGAACTTCGTGTTTATTCAGATTCAAGTTTCCTTGCTTCATAATAACTTCTGAACAGCAGTATGACACTATTTTTTAGGCTACCCAGCCTTCCAGGTGGGGAGGTAAAGTCCCTTTGGAGCTGAGTTTGAGCCCCATTCCTGCAGTGCAGCCACATCAGTTTCCTAGGTGTCAGCCCATTGGGGTGGGTGCAAATAGCAGTGTTCTCTACAACCACCACCATTGTTTGCCTGTTGGAAGGAACCCCTTCCAGGTGACGTTGGTAGGCTGGGGGGTTTCCAGCAGCCTGCTTCTAGTGTGGGATGAGCTATAGGAATGGCAGCTCTAAAAGGTTTTACAGACCTCCTGCTATTGAAATAAGGCTTTTGGAATTCATTTTTAAATGTCTAAAAAGAGGTTATTCTGCAGGCTTCAGTGCCATTCAGATTTGAACAGGAGTTCTTTGTGTCCAGCTAAATGGTCATACAAGCAGATCCCTCTCCATGAATTTCTTGTCCATTTATGCCATCGCTAAGCCTGGTTGGTTCCCTGGCTTCAAGGCTCTTTGTGTCTTTCTTACTAAAGCTTCCGGATACCTGATAGATGTGATTATGAGTGAGCTGCCTTTAAATATCTATTACCGGTGTCACCATGGTAACTGCTGTAAGAGTTTCCTGCTGGTAGAAGGTTTCCAGCTCCCCGAGATACAACGGGGCAAAATGCTCAAGCTGTTGTTCTCAATGAGATTCAATGAGGTTTGAATGAGATCACATGCAATCAAAGAGGAAAAAATAGCATATTTCTCATCTTTAATAACAGTGAAAGGAGTATAGCTCAATCTGGAGTCTGTCCTTGGATCAGAGGACAGGTACGTGAGCAGGGACACCTCAAGCTTTCCCTGGAGGTCATGCTTTCACCTGCAAGCTCCTGAAGGAATAGAAGGATGTTGTTCTCTGTGACAGAGCCAACAGTTGGCCTTTCTTTTGATACTGTCAACAAATGAACTCATTAATCCTAATGAAGGATTCAAAATCGTGATATTCCACTTGCCACATGAGCAGGCAGAGTTGCTGGTGATTCACTGTGGGGTAGAAAACGTTGAGCTGGCCTATGTTATTCTCCCCTCATTCCTCTGTATTTTTGAACTGCTACTTTTCTTGCTTTAGGCCTTCAGCTGCTGTGTTAGCAGGGCAATATCCAGAGTGACTTTTCCTGCTGTCCTGGATTTCCTAATCTTCCCTTTCTGTCATATGTGCTTTCTTTCCCAGGTTACTGTTGCTTGACTGATCCATCCTCTTTTGCCCTGCAATGACCGGTGCATCTATAGGCTTCTCTACAAGTCATGTTCACTAATGTCCCTTGTGCTAACTCCATCACCTCAGGGGGTTGTTTTGCTTTCATTTCTTTATGGTAAACAGGTCACAGACTCCATAGGATTCTTCCTTCTCATGCAGTCTGTTCTTTTGCTTCATTACCCTTCTATTTTAATATCTGCTGGAGATTTTAAGCTATCACTTGCCTTTATAGAAACTCAAAGCTGAGCACCTATTTCTGTCTCTTTCCCACTTCATTAGCTGCTTCTGCTGCTTGTGGCATTTAGACTTTCTAGCTTTCCTTAAGGGAGGCTTCCATTCGTGTAAAGAGCTGTTCAGTGTAGCTGTTTAGTACAAGAAAATGAGAGCCTGAGCTTGTGGACCTCGAGGAGAGGTACAATTTGCATTTGCTTTGTGTGTGTGGACAACAAACAGGACAGAGCCAGCAAGTACTGTGCTCCTCTGTCATGGAAAGAGTTCTGCCTGTCTGGAGGATGAGTTCATGCTGATGAATGCTGATATTTGTCCTTACCTGCCTCATAGACAGCATGATTTACATACTAAGATCTCTTACTAAGCTTGAAAAGGCTCATAATTGATTTCAGTTATAATCTTTATTATGTGCCAAATCTGGACCGAGGGTTTAAAGTCTCGTTAGTAATTACTAACCAAGAAATCCAAGGAAATAATTCTCATAAGAAATCTCGAAAGCAGAACCTAGATCTCAGAATAGAATTTGCTTGCATTATACCACTGCATGTTTTTTAATAGTAACTACAGAAACTCAGTAGTTTCTGTAATGCTGTGGTTAATACTGGGAGGGTCTCAGTGTTTGGGTACTTCAAATTCCAGCTTCATGGTAAAATTTCTTAAGTGTGCTACATTGATTCAGAAGTTTAAGCAGCAGCAGACATGTTTGTTCATACAAGCTGTCTGGAAGCAAGGAATTGCTGAACTTTAATTTAGATTCTCCCTTTTTTCCAGGATTTATGTTACCAAAGCCTAACTTTTATGCTCTGATTCTGGGTGCCTATGTCTCTTGTGAAACTGCTGACTTACTAAATTGGAGCTAAACCCAATGGGCATTGCAGATCCTTACTAGCTATTTTGTCAGTAATTTAGGTGCCTTAGTTTCCTTACCTGTAAACTAAATGAGCTGATAAGCTACTGCAATGATTAGGTGATACTGTTCAAGTAACCTGTAAAAGATGCAGGGATTAAGAGCTCTGAGTTATTGCTATATGAGGAATCAAACCTATTCTGAAATCCTGATCTGCATTAGAGGGCTAGTTCATCTCCTGGGACTTGAACTCCTTGTGCTATCAGTTGTTTCTGTTAATTTGTTCTTGTTGCTGCTGGGCTCCTCATGATGCTCGCTGTGCATCTAGGCATACCCCGCAGTTCTGCTTCCATTCAGGGGCTGTCAGCAGTTCCAGTGCACATCCCTCTGACACAAAGCTGACAACTCAGGTCTTTCATTTGCATCACTCTGAAACATACGAAAAAGTTCAAAGCAGTGGGGCATTCCACCACCATCCTATTGAGACTTTCTGATTCTAAGGCAGCCTTCAGCACATATCTTCTCCAATCCTTAATTTTCCAGCACAGCATTCTATTGTCAGTGATCAGCAAAAATTTAATGAAATGGTTTTATGTTCAGGGCTCCTTAGTGTTTGATGGATGCCTGGTGTAATTCCTTTCCCATTAGGGGATAAAATGCAAACTGTTCCAGCATGTGATCCCCCCTGGACAATAAGCAAAAGGATTGAGTAGGGTTTTGCAGTATTTTGCCTGTGTAGGTAGTAAAAACTTGCTGTGCTGCTTTAATATGGTAATTCTCTATGAATTGTTAATGATGCCACATTATAACCTATATACCCAAATATTAACAGTGAGGGATAATAAAGAATGAAGATACTCTTTCCCTTAAGTCTTTCATTTAGTCATTGAAGTAAAAGATTTCAGTTAAGAACACTGCAAGTATTATCACCTCCTTTTAGGGAAAAGCACTGAGTATTGCCTTTTCCACATATTTAGATCTCTGCATTTTGAATTGAAGGGTGACTGTCGGAAAGCTGCCCTTGCTTTGTTGCTGTCTCTGATGCCAAAGTGCAGACGTTCAAAAACAGCAGAGGAAAACTTTGGATAAATGTGTGCAAAAGTCATCAGAGAAGTTTATTCTAACTGTATGAAATACAATGACTATTCCTTCACCACAGATTTCCTTCCTCATTTCGCCTGTTTCTGTGGGCTGGCTTTTTTTTTTTTTTTTTGGTAGCTAGATATCTGTTAACTCTTCAGTGTTCTACTTGGGAATAACAGAAATCCGGAGAAATGCTGGCACCTCTTCCAGATTCTTACTTTTGAAATAGGCGGTTTCCTAATTCTATTTTTGACTGACTTAGTGGCTGTTCCCTTGGAAATTTTCAAGTTGTTGTCTGGTCTTCCAAAAATTTGGCAATAGACACCAGAGGAAGCTGTTTTTCTTGTCTCTTGTAGCACTCCATGTTCCATAAAACATATTTGTCTCTTTCCAAATCTCATTATTCTAGTCTCTTCAGCAACACGTATTTTCTCTAGTTGCAGGTCAAAGCTGGTAGCCACAGACTGAACTCCTCAGGTATATGGGTGGGAACAGGAAACTCTGTAATAGCCCCTTAAGAACAGGGGAGAAAAGATCCAAGTTCTCCAAGCCTCCCTGGCAGAGCTTTTTTCACAACAGTTTAGGAGTTCACTCTTTATATCCACCCATTTGATCAGCATCATCTTGTGAACTGAGCAGCAGTTGTTTTTGTCAAGATGGAAAGTGGTGCTCCATGATTCATTCTGCAAATGCCCGCTCACTGCTTCAACTTCCTGACATCTGTAGTGGGACTGAGAAAGTAAAGAAGTTTGTAGCTGTTATGTGTAAAAAGGAAGAAAGCACAGAGTAAATGCTGTCCCAAAGCCATGGCCTGACTCCACTAATACCCACTGTCTGAGGCAGACTTTCCTTTGTAATTACTTTTGGTTTTATAACTCCAGACAGTCATGTTCTGAGCCTTATAACTGAATTAGAGACTTGCTTTAAGAAGATGTTGTTATTGACATAATAGTCTTGTTTATGGAATTTCTCTCCTCTGTAATTAAGTTTGTTGCATGCACAAAAGCAGTTAAATATAGCATAAATGTCTGTAAATTCAAAGATATTTCAAACCTTGTTCCTTGTGTGAGCCTTTTTCCACACTCTCTGTGCATTTGCCTCTCAAATGAGCTATGCCGCTGGAAATTCTGCCCTTTGCCTATGCCATTATGTTGTGTCTCATCCATATTTGTTCTTGTAAAATTGCAGGTTGCAACATAAAGCCTTTAAATTCCTCAAATGCTGTATTTTAAAGGTGTATTGATTCGTGGGGTTTGGTCTCTTTCTCTTATACCTTGTTGCAAAGTTGTGGGAGCTGATGGATTGAGCAGCATGCAAGCAATATGCTCACTGTTATTTTGTCTGTCAACCAAACTTACCAGCTGGGTGAGAACCTGGCACATTCTTTAGAGAAGTTTATATCACTACTTGAAATTGTTTTCTCATCCTGGCTGTGTGAAAGTAATTATGGTTAAAGCCCTGGACAGGCCACAGGCTTGCTTTGAGCCTGGCCAACTCATTTTTAGCTGTCTGTTTCTGGGCTCTTTGTTCATTAAACAGACAATTTTTCAATTCAGAAGGTTTTGTGCTGATTAATTCTTTGGTCTAAGTAAAGAGATCAGATAATTATAGTAATAAGTACTCCCAGAAAACCTCTAAATAAATGAATATACTGTCTGGTCTTGCTGAGTTTGGGGAAATTGAATGCCACTATTCCAGCCTGTTTACCAAAGCTGAAGCATGTAAATGCTGTGACTGCCTCCTTATGTCCAAGCATTTTCATTTTTAGGTTCTGGTCAAGTTATATTATCAAAGCTAAAAATATCTTTGTGAATGAAATATAGTAGCTCATTTTCCCTCCCTACTCCCTTCATTTCAGTTCATTCTTCCTTTTGGCTGAGGGAAAGAAAAAACTATTGAGCTGACAATGCTGTTCTCCCAGTGAGCCCAACCAGCAATGGCAAAGGGACAGTGATTCGGGACAGATTGATTCAGTCCAGAAAGTGTGTTTTTCTTTGGGCAAAGAAGCTTTTCGACAAGGTACCTGCAACTGATGGTCCCTCTCATTTGAGTTCAGGGTGCAGGGACCTGCAGTCATTTGCTTCCAAGTCAGTAATTTTCAGCTGTAGCTGGCTTTTAAGGTGGTCCATAATCAAAGCAGAGGGACTCAAAACAGAGGGAGTGACTTGCAGTCCCTCTACTGAGTACCAGAGTGACCTCACTGCCTATGCATGCATTGCTGAATATAATGCCACTTCTTCAGGGAGGAGAAACACTGTGCCTGTAGGTCACAGCATCTACAAGAACTTTGTTAATATGGATGACAAAGTACTTCCACCTTATCTGAGCTGTGAAAAATCTCAAACCCTCTAAATGGGAGATGTTTAAAATCACAGAATGGCTAACATGCACTTGAGACTTGCCAAACTTAGGCCGTTACCACATGATAACAGTCATGTGGTCTTTTTCTTGCTCTGATGTGTTAAGATCTGAAGGCAAGAGTTCCTCACTGAAGAACATCCTGAGAAAGCTGGATCCCAAATCTATAACCTTTAGAAGGAATTCAGCTTGGACTCAGCCTGTCTTAAGGCTTGGTTACTCTGTAATAATGGTAGCAGTGCCAGCACTGAGCTGAAATGTAAATTTATTCTTGGCATAACATGAGCTTCCTTTAAGACCCTTTGACACCTGGAGTAAGGAGTTCCACAGAGTGTGGTAAGGTTGAACTGTTCAGATGCGCAACTCTTTTTAGGCTGATATTGTTAATCTTCCCTATCTCTCTATTACGAAGTTATACTGTTGTAGCATCAACACTGCTTATATACTAGGTTCACACTGCTGGGAAAGGATCCCTCTCTGGAGTTTGGGAGAGAATTCCTGATTTGTAGCCACAGCCTGAGTGTCTTGGGCCAGGGACATTGGAGTGTGAACAGCCCCTTCTCTGGACAGTGTCAAAAAAAAAGCCTACAGGCTTGGGACAGCTCAGGAGAAGGAACTCAGATGATTCTAGTTATTTCTAGTGTAAAAGCCTCTGTTTTAAATGTATCTTCCTTCCCTGAACACACATACCTTCCCACTCTTTTGAAGCAGTGATGGAGGCAAATGAAATGTCTAAGGTGTCCTGGCTGTGATTGCTGGCGCTGTGGGTGAGGCATTATCAGTGTGAAATATAAAAGCTTCTGAAAGCTGCTTCTGTGGTTTCGTCTGAAAAAAAGCCTTTTTTTCCTGTGGCCACCTCCTTGCCCTTCCTACGCTGTGTGCTTCTTGTTGCTACTTGATTGGACCATGCAGACTATTTGGGATTTATGCTCTCTGCCCAGTGTCCGGTTCTGCTGCTGGGGATGATGGGATAGTGAAAGAAACTCTTCATCTGCTTTACAGATTGAAGCATCTCAGTGTTTTGGAGGTGGGCTATGAATTACTTTCTTAGATAAATCCTCCTTGCTTTGATGAAAATATAATATTTCTCATTCCCCTGAGTAAGCAAGTGTGCATATGTGTGTGTGCTGAATGCCAAAGTGCTGGTGAAGCCAGTTTGCTTCCGTATGTGAATCATTTCTCAAGCAGCGCTCTGTCTCACTGCAATGTGGTTTTCCTCTCAGGGAAGCACTCAAGCCCTGAATTTTTAGTCTGTTTTGCACATGCTGTCAGAAGCTAGTGGAAGACAGTCCTCTTTTTAATGCAGAAAAGAGGACAAGCTTTTACTGTAAGTATTTTAATATATTTTTTTTTTTTGGTGGGAATTGTATTATCTTTGGATATGTTCTGGGATCACTAATGTGTTCTTAGAGTAAATAGACTTGCTTTGCTCAATAGCTACTTTTTTTTATTAGCATTTCACCTTTAAACTAAATCACATAAAACAAATATTTAGTGGAAACAATTCTGTTTTAGCTGAAAATGGGCTGGGGGTGGTCTAAAAGCCATTACAGTCTAAAAGCCATTATAACAAAAAATGCCACTACGTGAGTCAGAGCTGGCTACTGTATTTTTCTTCTGCTCAGCTGCGTAGACGTTGTGACAGAATGGTTGAAGCTGTTTCTGTGCCTGTTTCTTCTTTCTTTTCTGGCAATTTAAGGTTGCTCTCCGACAGTTACACGAAGCAGGAGTGTGAACAGACTTTCTTCTGCTACTGCATGTTCATGTAGTCCAGTCAAAGGGCAGAAAGGACCAAGCTGCTAAGCACATAGGTTTGGCAGCTCGTGTCTCTGCAGGGGATCAGTGAGAGCACTGGGGAGTATGCCAGATGAGTGCCCTGTTAAAGCACTTCAGCAAAGAGCTCTTCAGATTGTCAGCAGGACTCCAATTACAGCAGTTTAACAGTTGTCCTTAAAATTGTACCCTGGACTGAAGCTTGATCATAATAACAATAGTAATAATAGCATTTATATGGCATGTAATATGGCAAAGTTGTGAAGTCTTGTATGTGTTGCTGTAGAGGGTTACTGGTAGAACTGGTTTGAGAACAGGGATTCTGTGCCTCTCTCTTTTACTCAGTCTAAGTTCTTCTAGATGTCCCCTATTAACCCTTTCTGTCTCATCCCCAAAGGGAGCTGTTTTCCATGTTCCTCTTCTACCTTTTCCGAGTTATAAAATGCTCTCTGCTTCTAACCTCAGGAGGAGAGAGGGTATTTGATTTGCTGAAATACAGTATGCCTTGCACAGTTTGACAGATAACACAAGCATACCTCATCCTAAAACGCACGTGTGTATGTGCTACCCCTTCCCTTTCTAGTTTGCTTCTAAAATTGTTCTAAAACAATCAGATTTTATTATATAGCCCACCAGGGTGGGTCTTTAAGTCCATCAGTGGTCCTTAACTCACAGTTGTAACTGTTGATACTGTTGCCTGAATCTGTTCTGTTCCTGTTCAATAAGACTACTTTTAAAATGCAGAAGTCCTCTCGTTTCTCCTGTGGCTTTGGAGTTATGTCCTCATCTTTGCAAAGAACCCTGTCTCTTAGAATTTCACACTGTCACTCAAATGTTCACAAGTTTCCTGTTAGCTTTAGTGAGTGATCTATTCTGCACTTCAATGGAAGATAACTATCTCAAGGGATGGCTTCTAGATCTCAACTGTTTCTCTGCCTTGTGATGGATGGAAAATGGGAGCCAGGGAAACATCCTGGCATGTGGCAATCTGAGGCTGTTCCCTTGCGTGCTGTCGGACAGATGTTGATTTCTCTCGTTTTTACTTTTCTCTGTGGGTTTCCTTTCCAAGGCACATGAATGAATATATCTTCATAAATATGCCATTTAATGGATAATTGTAAATGGGAAAACTAAGGCATAGGAGGTAGTATGACATGGCTGAGGTAGTTCAATAAATCTGTGCTGGTCCTGAGGATAGAATCAAGTGGATCCCAAATGAGCGCATTGACTGCAGTCTCATGCCTCTGCACTTCAAGGGGACAGGGAACCTATCAGTCTGTGCTTGTACCAGTTGGTATTACCATGTAGCTACTTGCTGTGTCTCTGCCATTCCAAAAAAACATGATCATTCCTTCTCTCTTGTAGATGTACCTACCCTCTGTGCTACAGAGAATGTAATGGCAGGTAATTATCAGGCAAACCACTTGTAATTATTCTTAATTTCTTTAGCAATTATGTAGCTCTTGCTCTATCTAAAATGAAACCTTCTTTTCTTTCTTCCTTGTGGGTTGGCAAAACATGAAGTGTGAACCATATGTGTCACTTGCTTTGTGTTGTATTCACCAGGACAGTAGTTCAAAGAAACTGAATTAATGAGCAGTAGCTACCTTGAAATGGTTCTAAAACATTCTGTTCTCAACTAACAATATACTTGAACATAAATTAAACCCATCTATTCAGGGCACAGTCATAGTGGGGAGAGCCCAGAGTGACCTATTTTTTTTTTCCCAATTATAGCATGGCTGTAACTTCAAAAAGGAAGTTTGAAATCAATGCAGCATTTCTACCTTTCCTTCAATCTTCCCTTTGACTTCTGTCGCCAAACGGGGGATGTCGGCACTGTGTGAACTGATGTACTTGTCATATGTTGAAATAGTGAGGGAACTACTACTTCTAAAAATGCATTCTCCAAACTCTGTAGTGTGAAATCACTTCCTGGATGTAGTTTTGATACAACCTAAAAAAATCTGCTGTTTATTGCATAACCCCTGTGTGTACATTCTGCCACTACATGCTTGTGTATGGCAGTGTCTCATGGCAGGGGGGTTGGAACTTAGGTGATCTTAAGATCTTTTCCAGCCCTAACTGTTCTATGATTCTATGTGCTGTCCCTGTCTGTCTCTTCTTACAAATGGAGGTTGCCACCCTGCCCTTCAGATTGTCCCTTTCCTTGTGTGCATCCATCAGTAATTGCCACATTTAAATCTAACTCTTTGCCCTGGAGGTAGTGAAAGATCATATCACTCTTTTGGCCTTTCAACCTTACCAAGACAATGCATCTACTTAAACAAGAGAAGCAGGGTGTGCTGTGTATGGATTGCCAGCATACAGTTGTGCCTGTGCATGCATCACTGAATGACATTTGGGCTTCTTCATACAGTTGTGCCTGTACATGCATCACTGAATGACATTTGGGCTTCTTCAGGTATTCCACCATCCAGCTGGTAGTTGCCACTGTCCTTCTGGAGGGCTAATGAACAGAAAGTTACAGATAGGTTGGGAATTTTCCTTACCCCCATCTTGTTTATGAGATCAGGGTCATTGGCAGTTTAGTAGGTTGTCTTTGGAGATGTGTAGTTGTGACTGGTTAGATAATCAGAGTGAGGAAAGAGGAGGAGATTGAATATCCATGTACTAGTAGTACAACTTAAATTACAGGAGGAACATGTTCCCAGACATTTAGAAGTACAGCTTGGGCTTCATTTTTAAGTATCAGTCGCTGCTAGATAACAGTTCTGGGTATTTAATCTAGAGAAATAGTAAAATAGCTGTATTTTCTTGTCATAAATGGCCAGTAATATTGAACAAAGACAAGAGAAATACAACTAAATAAATCATTTGTCCACATGCACACATGAGGATTTGGTTGTAACTTCTGAATCTTTTTTCATGGGATCTAACTAAGAAAGGTTGACAAATCCAAAACTCCCGGGAGAACTTCTGTGGAGGAGGATGAGCAAAAGGTTTTGCACAGCTCTCATCTGTCCATGCCTGGAAAAGTCATCAGTGACTCTAATGGTTGCTCTGGGAAGAGGATTTTATTTTGAGCGATGTTGAGACATGGAGTTTTGCAGTTGCTGACCTGGACTCTGACAGTCTTTTGGAAGCTGAGTTGATGGCCAGAAACCGGTCATTTGTGGCTGGCTGGAACTGTCCTCACCTGGGCCATTTCTGATCTAGTTCAGGCATCCTTGTAACTGTTCAGTGTATTTATATACTAGTTGATAAATATAAGTTTTAGAGAGTTATGAAAAACACACTAAGGAAATAAGCAATAAATGCCTTAAGGGACAACATAATTTTTGTGTTGCCACTGTAACCACAGGTAAAGTAACTTGTATTTAGGAAAGCTAATGGATTTTCCATTGTTTGTGGATTTCCATCTGATACCATGAAGGGAAAGAAACCAGCTCTGCTGAAGCTTGCTTGTATTGTAGAGGGAGATGTGCCCTGTAAAGGAAATTCTCATCTGATGCCACACTTGAAAGTGCTCTTCTAGGGTTTTTTGAGTCCTACAGAAGAACAGTTGAACAAAACAAAGGGAACTGCAACCCAAAAGAGTAACTTTCATATGAGGATACAATCTTCGGGCAACCTTAGCAAAATGAGGATTTTGAAGCAATATCAGAGCTAGTGATGGTTAAATTTTGGGACTGGTGTTTTGTTTTACCCTTTCCCAATGATTAGTTAGGTGACAATGGGCATGTATGTGCCTTGATGTCTGTGTATTTGTTTTATATCTCAACTTTATCAACATTTCTATCTGCTTGCAAAAGCACCTGGAGTCTATAACTGCTGTGTTATTATAGTATGTTTTTCTCCACTCCTAAAAGTTAAAAAGTAATAATACTCAAGCCACCTTTGCTTGAGGCATGTACAAACCCTGCAGAGTTTGTCCTGCTGCAGCATGCAGTTTGGACATAAAAACTTCCAAGCGATGTCTCCTGGTACTCTACCAGCAAAACATGAAAATTCAGCTGCAAATGAGATTGGAAAGAAAGTGCTGAGGGAGACCAGGAGAAGCTGCTGCTCAGTGCTTAGGGTCAGGTTTATAATGAATTCTTTTTGGGCAGCAAAGTCAAGAGCCTTAGAGATGAGATGTGGGGAAGTGGGCTTAGCTTGTCTGTTCCTTTGAGCTGTGTTTGGGGAGAAGGAGGTGGTCTGGGTTGGGATTTTTTTGTAGTTATTGGCTCTTTAATCCAATTCTAACAAAAGCTAAGCTTTGTCCCAGCAAAAAATCCAGGAAGTGTCTCTATGTGGAGGAGTAATGGAAGCACGTTGTACTGAGATAGCCTCAAAGACACTACACCCAATGTAACAAACTAGAGAAAAGATGGCTATGTTAAATACAGAAATACAACACATCTGAAAGGAGCAGATGTCTAAGGAGACAAAGCCCTGGCAGTGTTCAAGGCCAGGTTGGACAGGGCCTTGGGTGGCATGCTCTAGTGTGAGGTGTCCCTGCTCAGGGGAGGGGGTTGTAAGTAGATGATTTTGATGTCTTTTCCAACCCAAACCAGTCTGTGATTCTATGATTCTAAGCTACTAAAGATGACCAAAAGAGTAGACAGTTTGGTTTTAATTGTTAGCCAGCTCTTATTTCCAAACAGGTTTTTATCTGCCATCTATATCCAAGTTACCAGTTACTGTACTGGACTATCAACTTACCTGGTTTGTGACCCTGGCTTGATACCTGCTATCTGCTAAGAAATGAAGATGAGTCATATGGAAGCATCTGTCAAGCCTAAAAACTGTAATTTAAATTGAATTGATGTGGAAGGCAGAAGAGAATTCTATTTTAGCCCAGCTGGCTATCCTGCCATACAGCTTCCTACATGCTGCCAGAAAATCCTTTACAGCTTACTGAACTTGTTAGGTATTTCTATGTTCCAGTTGGTAGTTTGTCTGAAAATAGCAGAGATAGATTAAGTTAGAAGGAAAATAGTACAAGTATGATGCAGATTTTAGATGCTTAAACCACAACAGAAGAAAATTGTGCTTTGATGTGTAATAAAGGCTCTGGAATAGTCTGACCTTTTGATGTAATGAAAAGTAACTGAATTACAGGAAAGTGGCACTGGGGACTGCGGGCTTTAACCCACCGAAGTCACAGACATGTATCCTTGGAGAGTCCTGTCTGCAAAGCTGGCACTGCTGACCTCCTTTTCCAGAACTTCTGGGCATTCACAGGTCTCAATGAGCCTGCCATCTGGTACATGGCTCTTCACATCTAGTAATGAGTTTTCATAATTCCTTATTTCATTCATTTTCCCAAAGCAACTTGAATGACTCTGCTTTAATTTGCCTGTCGTGTTGAGCAAGTAGCATTACACACAGACATGAGCACCAGAATTTAAGTCATGTAAAGCATGTGGGGTACAGATAACTTGTAACTGTAGCCCCCCACCAGGGATTTTCCTGTGTGAATTCATTGCTGCAGATATGCTTATAATTTTTATGTACTTAGTAGTGTAGCTGCCAGGTTTCTTGACTGTAAAGTAATATTGCTTGTCATCGCTCAAATCAACCTATCTTTTTAGTTATTCAGAGTAAAATAGCCTTTAATAGTCAGCAGAATGTGCTTCCTAGGAGTTTGTTCTACAGGACTGGTGTATTTCTCCTTTGATGGATAGCCAAACCTTCAGATCCAAGAACCCTTGCATTGTTTCTCCTGATGCTGACTGTGAGAGTTGGGGTGAATTCTTAATCCAGTTTTTCTAGCCAGAAAATGGGAATAATTCTAGACTGTTCTGAAGACCTTTTATTAATAAGTGCATGTAGACTGGCTTATAAACAATGCCTACTCAATCTTGAATAAATTGGTAAAATTTCAAGTAAAACGGACTGTCTTTCCACTGTAGAACTTGTGTCAGCTGCCCAAATCGTCCACATCAGGTTATCCAAATGACCTTTAAGAACACCAGTGAGAAAGGATGAGCTTATAAAGCATGGCCTGAATTCTTAAAGGCTGGTGCCTGCAGGGAATTCTGAAGGATTACTGAGAGCAAAAGCTCTGTCAGGACCAGCTTTACAATTTTTGTAAACCCCCTGATTCTCTCCTGTTTCAGTGGAGGTGGTGTTCAGACACCAGCACTTGTAAGGGTTAAAGATTTGGGGTTTTTCCTTGTTTTTAAAACCTCTGCAGTTTGGAAGTGACTGGTAATAGAACTGACTTTGCTGAAGCAACAGGTTGTTGGTACAAACCCTCATTGATTTCAGCATAGAGCTGCTGCTTATCTTCAGTTTCTACTTGTTTTCAGAGTACAGCTCCAAGCAGGGCATCTACAGAGATTTAATTGTGGCTCACTAGTGACCTGCTCAGGCTGATGCCAAAGGAAAGACTGAATCGTGGGCTGGTGGTATTCTGTTTGCTTTCCAAGCAAAGTTCCCTGTGAAATGTGAAGAAATGAAAAGCATAGTCATAGAGCTTCAGGCATTGCTTAAAGTGAGTCATCTTCCAGGAGAGTGAGCAGAAGCATCTAATCTGAAATGTACTGAGGCATAATGGGCGTAAAACTAGTGATTTTTGTCATTGTATTTGCAAAAGCAGCTTGGCTGCATCTCCTGTGGAATGCTGCTTCTTGGAGATCTCTCTCTGGGTAGCCTAGAGATCAAGTCATCATCTCTCTGGGGTCCTTTCAGAATGAAATGGTGCTATGCAGTTAAAGTGTAGTAGACTGACTTTATCAGTGTATTCTAAACCACTGGGAGTTATCTCGTGGCAGAAGCAACAGGTAAACAATGCTTCGAAAGCTGTGTTCAAAGGGGTGTTGAACATATGAGTATGTACGTATTCCCTTTGTCCTGACTTGTGAAAGACTTGAAAGATCAAAAGACTGGAAAGATCCATTTTCCAAGATCCATTCAGCTGTGATAAGTTGATCTCATTCCCAAGCTCTCATTCAAGGATAGTTCATGCCTATGACTGTCTGCCTTCGAAGTCATTTCTGATGGCTCAGAAGCATGGTCTTTGCCAGCTACTGTTGCCAGCCTTGCCCTGAAAGTCACATTGAGGAAGCAGAGGCTGTTTTCTAGTTACTGCACTGCTCTGACAAGCTGCTGCCGAGTGCAAGATTTGGAATACGGTGAATTTGGGTGTCTCAACTTGAGCGTCTTCAAAGATGTCCTTTTCTTTCCTTTCTAGTTTAGAATTATGTCGGCTTTTAACTGTTCCTCTGTGGAAAAAGTGGTATGTTTAAGACAAGTAGACAAGAGCTATGTAGAATAGTTTTAATACAATCTATTGCAATCTGCTACCTACCAAACTCAATCCATGAGCCATTTTATGATATTGAACTTCTGGGTTTCCCATTGTCCCAACTTCCCAAATCTTCCATGAGACTTTTTTGTTTGTTTTCCTGTAATGCAATAATTGAATTTGAAGGAATGGAAAAGCTGATGTTGGCTCTGAGAATGGATTTCCTGTTCTCATCAAAGGACAGCAAGGTTTTGGGTTTTTCAGTCCTTTTTTGGGGAAGTAGATTTATTTAGTACTTCTCCTGAAGCAGCACTTCTAATAACTCAAATGTGTGTCACTTACCTAGAAATGAAAGCAGCTTAAGGTATGTGCAACCTTATTCTTTGAAGTACATGTAAGGCTTGTGGAAAGTATTGGGATCCCACTTCAGAGACCAGAATCTCTATCTACAAGGCAGATTCAGGATAGCCCAATGCATTAGAAGCCTCAGCTCTCTTTTACAAATGCTGATTTCCATATAAACACAGAGAACTAATAAACACTAATACACCCAAATATACCCAATTTTAGCTTCATCTGCTTGATGTAGTAAAATATTAACTCCACATGGCACATAACTCTGCTATCATTACATGAAAAAGCCATTTTGCCTCAGGCTACTGGCTGGACTTCTGAAGTTGTGGTTTGTTCTTTTTAAGTACCTCTTACTTCTAACATCAGGATCTAATGAGCATCTCGCTCCACTACAACTTTAAAATGCCATGGATGACTCAAACTTAAATTCTTTGGGATATCAAGAAAGCATCTGTGCAGCTTAAGGCAGGAAAGTCTGGGATACAGTTATGAAGAAATCCAGAGGGTATAATAAAGCAAGATGCGTGTGCAGCCACTGGATCTGCAAACCCCCGGATCTGCATAATTTGCAGATGTGATCAGGGAGATAGTTTGCATGTGCAGTTGCTTGTTCACTCATATAAATACAGTGAATGGAATGCCTATGGAAAGGTAGGGTTTAAAATAATGTGAGGCACTGAAGCTTGCTAAGGAAGGTCATGAACTGTGGGAATGCTAAACATTATTATATATTGTAATATAGCTTATGTGTCTGTCAGAATACATAAAAAAGGAGCCAAGTGATCAGCATAATCATTAACAAAGTCTACTCTTCCTCCCCTAATGAGATCAGTTGATGGCTCCACACTGTACGTGTTAAGAATTTTAATGGAGTAATGACTATATTTAGTAATAATAATACCTACTAACTTAAGACAGGTTGGAGCTGTGGAGGAAGTAGTCAGCCTTCCTTGCAAGAGGCACCAAGGATAAATAGAGGGAATGTCACTTGCTGGCTTTGTTCTTTGTGAGACAGTAGCAGAACACTTGACATTCACTTCTGCTTCTGTGCAGCAGAACACTCCTTAAACAGACCGTGGTGGCACCTGGAAGGTGCTGTCAGTGTCAAAATGTGACTTGGCCCCAAGCAGATTTGTTTCCCATGAGTCCAGTGAGTGTTCTTATTCATGAATGTGAAATAAAGTATAAAGCAAGTTATGAGATAGAAAAGGTGACCTAAGCTCTTCTGTTCACTCAGCCAGGAGTAAATTGTTTCAGCACCTCTGTCACAGAGGGCTGTTGTCCAAGTTCACACTGGCCCTGCTGGACTCCTGTGTGATAAACTTAGTGCAAGCACATTCACCTTGCTGAGACACGGGGCTGATCGCTGTTGATCTTCTGGTTACCTTTCTAACAGGCAAGAGAAGTTGGCCTCTGCCTACGCAAGGCTGCTGCTTAGCTACATCCTGTGTCTATTTTGGAAAATGAAGCTGTAAAAGAAGAATGTTTCTCATATAGAGGGGGAGGGTAGGAGCTATCAGGCAATGTCCCCTCCCTCCTCCTGCCAGCTCAGCAGCCTGGTGGGGTTAAAAAGAAAAAACTCCAGCTAATCACTTTATTCTGCTCCTACTTTGGATGGGGCAATGGCTGGGGAGAATTTATGGCTTTCGCTCTACCAGATTGGAGCTTGCTATTGTATTGGCAGCTCTCTATATCCTGAAAGAAACAGACTAGTTGTTCTTGCTGGCAGACTAAATTTGTTCAGCTGTATCCAAAAAAAGGAATCCATGTGTATTTGCTGATTCCTGGCAGGATTTCTTTCTTGCATAAGCTTATCTCTGAGGAATAGTGGATCTGGATTTTTGTTTGCAAGGAAGTGATTTTATGTTTTTACCATGCTTTGTAAACCTTGGTATTGTGAAACATCTTTTTATCACTGTGGTAACATCAACTGCTGTTTCTCTAGAAAACTCTGATAAGCTAAAGATATTTTCCATACGACTTAGGAAGCTTGCTTCTTGTGTGACTTCATAAAGTGAGTATTATTTCAGTTGAAGATGATGCATCTGTCAAGTAAGAGAAGTAGTTTTCTTTTTATCTCAAGATTGTCTTCAAGTGCAGTGGACTTCACTGTTCTCAGTTACTCTTTGATTGTGCTTCAGCATTCAGAGGTGCTCTGCAGTGCCTGACAGAAGTCTCTGACTTGCACAATCCCAACAAAAGTCAGTGTTCTTTCTGCAGTGCTTCATGTTACCAGTCAGTAGGAAAAATGTAAGTGACTGCAGCCTGCTCTGAGGGTTCGATGTGTAAAAGAGGGCATGAAGTTTAGCACTGCCTTTTCAGCCCTTTAAACTGATGCCAGACCTCTCTGCTCTCTTTCAGATGATACAAAGACAGTTTATGTTTCTTATGTGTGTACATATGTATATAATTTCTACTTTTTTTTTTTTAGGTCTGTAGACTGAGTTATTTGGGGAGAACATGAAGAGTGCTGCCAAGCCTTGGAGTGCAGTGGCAAAGCCAGGGAGTCATGGGGCTGAGAGAGGAAAATCTCTTTCCACCACTCCAACAGGAATGAAGACATCCAAGTCTTCCACATCACTTGCCTTTGAATCTCGGCTCAGCAAGGTACTAGCCAGCAGGGACTGTGCAAGCATCATTATAGCCTTGTTTCAGCTTAAAGCTTTGGTTTAGTCCTAGAACATTACTACACCCCAGACTTGGAGTGGGCTTGACCACTGTGCTAAGCATAGGGAAATTATAATTTTGCTGTATATTGACTAATGCACATTTCTGAAGGTATTTTGCATGTGATGGGGGAGACACTGTATTTGCACAAAGCATGAATAGATTCTCTCACTGTATGTGAAGGAATTGCCTTAACTTTGAAGAGTGAGAAAAAGAAATAGCAAATTCTTAGTTCAACTCATTGTTACACAGGTAAAGGAATTGAAAGAGATTTATTAATGGATTTCCTGAAGTGCTAAAAATCTGACTTTTCCTTCAAGGCAAAACATATTAACAAAATATATTGCTTGCAATGGAACACATCTTATGAATTCTATCTTTCTATGTAGGTATATTTCAAAAATAGCAGAAACTTCTGTCAAAGTAGTGTTTTTTAAAAAAAAGGAGTAATACACCTGAACTGCTGCTGCATCTGTACCCGTGCAGTCAGCAAACAAAAATAACCTTATTGTCTAAAGCACAGACCAAGATTACCCTTGTCGAAAATAGACTGTGGGCTTCCTGGTTACAACTGTTTCCAGCACTAAAAGATTAGTAAACAATGCATAACACGGTGCAGCGTTTTAGTCATGAGGAGAGCTAAACTTCATTAATAGCCACAGTTTCTCAAGTGAAGAATTAATTTCATTAACTTGCATCATATTAATAGGATATTTCAATGTAGTGCTCTGGGCAGGTTATGTCCATCACTGGAGTATGTGCAGTATGGTTGAGGCAAGCATCTCTGAAGGGATGCTACTTAAGAGACTTAATCAGGAGATCTGGTATAATTAATGTGTGTATGGTGTTCAATGCAGAGTATTTTCTTCCTAATTACAGCGAGTATCTTCAAATTGTTCATCATCTGCAAGTGCAACATCATCAAAGTGGTTTATTTGAAGAAACACGATAGAAAAAGGCATCATAGTTTCTGCTGTAGAAGAGGCACATCGAAGAAATTGGAGACTGCAGAAGTCTCTAAAGGTCAGGAAGTCAGATTGTTCCATTCTGCTCTTGAGAGTGCGCTAACAAAATCTCTGCCAGAAGGCAGAACATTCTCTCTTTGGTATCCTGGAGCAGATCAACACTTCAGCTATTGAACCTGATGTGCTCACAGGGTCCAGGAAACCACAGACTCTGAGTCAGAAGAAGAGATAAAAGGGAGAAAGAATTGGAGCTGAGAGACTTCATTTTGCTTAAAGATTTTACTTTAAGCAACGTAAATTCAGGGACTGCTAAATAGAGGGAGAGTGCTGCTTGGGTGCTTTCTTTTCTTTTAACTCAAGCAGTGATTTCAGCTTGTGGTTCATGGACCCCTTGAGTGTCCCTGGGCAACTTCAAAGGAAGTGGGTTTTGATATGTGAAAACAGTTTAGATGTCCATTAACTGAAAAGGGTACAAAAATTACAGCTCTAGGGAGACTCTCCCGAGCTTTGGTCTTCTAAAATGATTCAAGCATTTTCCCTGGAATTAATTACAGACTGCTATTAGAGGTACCCCGGCTGTTAGAGAGGCACACAGATGGGAAAGCAGCTGACCAAAGTTCTGAGAGAAAATGCTGCTTCTGCTTGTTGAAGCAACATAATTCCAGTGTTTCTCCTTGCATCTTATGGTCATTGTACTTGTATTGCATGGATTTCTTGAGTATGCATCTAGAGTAGGTTTGCTTTACCAGAAATCCCCCTCCCAAAAAAAACCCTCACAGCTACAGTGTCCCTTGCTTTGTCATGTACAATAAAGCTAAATCAATTACAGTGATATCCCCTAATGCTTTTTAAAAACCACATACTGTAACATGCCCTGGAAAGCACACACCTTCTTCCCAAGCTTATGAAACCTCAGTATTAATCTTTAGAATTGTGCAGCTGATCTGTTCTGGAAACAATGCATTTTTTTGTTGGGAATGATTTCCTTGGTGGTCACATGAACAAAGTGCTTTCCTGTGAGCAGACTTTTCAGTTTCTCATCTGAGTCAACAGTCCCCAGTCACACACATGGCATTAGGTCTTGCCATGAGGTCATGGGTCATCTTTGCTCACTGCTTTTCAATAAACAAGGAGGGTAAATAGCTGAACTCATACTGTGCTTAAGATAAGGCATTTCCAGTTGGTAATTGTTAGATCTTGCACTGGCTGCTCTTGCCTTTTATTGTGGCAGCCTGGACTTCTCAGCTAAATGGCTTTCAGATTTTGACTTGGTCTCTGGCATGTTCTTTGTTCATGTTGGGTAACCTAGTTTATGAGGCCATGAGGTTTGGTGGCTCCTGTTTGACAACCACAGGAAAGAACAGGCAGTTCCTTACTGTCGGAGTAGCTCAGGCACCTCTTCAGAGGATCTGAAATCACCACTGGGGCAAAACTGTATGATCCTGAGTGGAGAACCAGCAGATCCGTTTAGGATCTTTTTTCTTTATATACATTTGTCGTGGTTTAAGCCCAGCTGTAACTCATGCAGTCTCTTTCTCACTCCCCCTTCTTCCTCCCCCCTGCTCCCAGAGGGATGGAGGGAAGAATCAAAAGAATGTAACTCCCACGGGTTGAGATAAGAACAGTTCAGTAGCTAAGGTATAACACAAAGCACTGCTGCTACCACCAATAATAATAATGATAAGGGAAGTAACAAGGGAAGAGAATACAACCACTCACCACCCGCTGACCGATACCCAGCCCAACTGAGCAGTGATCTAGCCCTTCCAGATAACCGCCCCCAGTTTATATAGTGGGCATAAAGTGCTGTGGTATGGTTTGGGTCAGGTGTCCTGCCTCTGCTTCCTCCCGGCTTCCCCTCCTCCATGGAAAAGCATGAGGCTCAGAAAGTCCTTGGTCAGAGTAAACATTACTGAGCAGCAACTAAAAACATCGGTGTTATCAGCGCTGTTCCCAGGCCGAAAGCCAAAAACACAGCACTACACCAGCTACTCAGAAGGAGAAAAATGACTGCTACTGCTGAACCCAGGACAACATTAAGGGCCAGTCATTTGCTGCTTTGAACTACTCAGTGTGCCAGGCTCTGCAACTGGCGTTTACCTGCACAGCCCCAATACATGACTACATGCAAACCAGCAAGGAAATGTGGTGAATGCTGTTCACAGCAAGATCAGAGAAGCCAGATCTACTGGCTCCTGTACACTGTCTTTCAGTATTTGCTTATTTGAGTGGTCTTCCCCATTCTTATTCCTCACTGTTGAAATAGTATTTATCCCTTGACCTGCTTCACAAAAATAAAAATCAAAGACAAAAATATAAAGAAATACATAATATGGCTGTAGAAGCAATATTCCTATTGGGCTACTTCAAGGAAATGTTCATTTTCTGCGAGGGACCTTGCATTTTGAATGACTTAATGGAACTATTCAATGTCTTAACCTTCTGGTTGCTTTCAATCTCTGTTGCAGCTTAAGAGGGCCAGCAGTGATGACATGCTTACCAAGCCAGGGGTGACAGCAGGTCCTGGAGTCTCCCGGCTGAAGAAGACCATTACAACAGGAGCCATTTCTGAGCTTGCTGAGAGTCGCCTGAAGCCCAGCACAGGTATATACAATGACTCTGGATGACAGTCTACAGTATGTGAAATGTGCTGTGTCACTTGCTTCAGCAAGAACCTAGCAGAGTTTCCCTCTCCCCACCCCTTGTAGCCCATTATAACTTACCTGCTGTGACAGTCAGTGTGCATGATTGGACATGCTGTGCCCTGCAGATTGGCCTTTCATTGCTAATCTGAAGTTAAAAGGGAGGAGTTGGGGGTTCCTAGGAGCTGCCCTGCCCAGCTTCACCCTTCTCCATCTACCAAACAATAAGGATGGTTACCCTGCTGTTCCTGGTACACCACAGAGGCAGGAGACCAAAGATCCAGGCAGAGCATCTTCACATACAGCTTGTGCTCCTAATCTGCGGGGTGGCACTCTCTGTCCCTCAGCAGCCCCATCAGCTTGTTACCATTGGTTCCAGAGCTAAACCCGTTTTCAAAGGCAGCAACACCATCTGCGTACCAAGGGCTTCTGTGCAACCAGCTCTGCCTTCCCTCTGGAGCTCAGCAAACGCTTGCTTTTGTCTGCTCCCTGGTGGCATTTCCAAGGGAATGTGAGATCTTATTAAATTTGACCATGACCTCCCTATTTGTCACAGCCTCTGCAGGGTTTTGCTGTGTTAACAGAACAATGTTATTAACCAGGAAGGGCTTTCTGGGAAGAAAAAAAAACCCAAAATCTTTATATACTTCCCCCCACCCTTGAAAGAAAATGATGCATTTTTAAACAGCATAAATTAAGCAGAAGATAAATAACATTCTGCAGTTAGTCAGTGTGTAAATACTCAAATTCAAGTGGCTAGTTGTATCCAAAGGCATTTGAGATTTACCATCAATAAGGAGGCACGATGCTGACAAAAGATGCTTGGGAGGTATAATGTGGGGAAAATAAAACCTGTACAGATGATGCAGCATAGGATCCTGGGAATGCAGCCAAGGAAAAAGCACTGCAGGGACTCCAGAATGGAATACGTATGTCAGACACAAAAATACTAGCACTGGAATAGAGAGCCCCCTTCTGCATGTGTGTATAATAACTGAGATTGGACGAGGGATAAGATTTATGGTGATGAGTACTTTAAATACAAAGGGTAAAATGGTTTATGGAGATCAAGTTACATCTGGGTATTGTTTTGCAAAGTTAAATTGCAGCATTACATCTGACCCCATATATTGCTTTGCATCAACATTTGTAAAAGTGTGAGTGGGAATATTAGTGCTAGGCAAAGAGACCAAGTGTGGAGCTATATATACTGTGTAGACAAACACTGAGCATATATGTATTACCCCTCTAAAATTCCTTTTAACCTAGACAGAATTGTCCCTGGTCCTCTAGGGACTATTATAGGTATGTATATAAAGACCTGTACCTTACATATCTTTAATTTTCACAGTGATTCCATGGTCCAAGAGGGTGGAAATCTAGCTATAATCTGAGTATGTGTTGTTCTCATGGCCACTCACTGAAAGGTGCTGGATATTTGTGAGCAAGGGGACAAAGCTGATTGCTACTTTCAGATTATCAAGCTACGGAAAGATACCAATAGGCACATTCTAATACAGTATATTGTTGCTAAAAGGAGAATTAAATATCAGATATGTCAGGGGGTATGACACGTTCTTGGAACATGAGAAAAGGAGGGAACACTGAGCTGCTATATTTGATTGAAATGGCACCCAAATAGTCTCTGATTATGATCAAGATTATGCTGCAATGCTGACTGGCTGTGGAGCTACTCCAAGTAAGAGTGTTCCGGTATGGGAAATGCAGATGTTTGTGTATGTAGCCAACTGTAAATCTTGACATTTTGTTCTGAAACCGCTTTCTTTGGCTTCTTTGATTGCTTTCATCAGTTCTGCATTTTCCTTTCATGCCTTAACTGCAGGCATCATGTCTCCCCCTCACACCTTCCCCCTTTGTTTGTACTTTTTAGGTTGAGGTTTCTTTGTCTGTTGCTTGAGCAATTTGATTATTTTACTGAAATGATATTATATTGGTTCCAGCTGCACTCTGGCAGCACTCAGTGGGTATTATACTATTGTGTAAGAGAAATCAAAAGAAATAAGGTATGTGGAGGGGGGAAAGCCTAGGTTTCTTTCTTCTTTGGGGAGTGACTGTCCAATTTTTTTGTGTTGACCTTGAGCAATAGCATGTGTTCCAAATGCTGCAGATAATAAATAATTGACATCAAGATTGCTTGTTTAAATGGGGTTGTTGTGTCCTGCCCTCGGTGGACTTGAAGTTATTCATTCTAGCCTTTTGCTGACTTAACTACCCCGTCTGCCTTGTTGGAAGCTAATGCAGTAAATCATAAACAACTTTAAGGGAGATGAAGCCAATCTTATGTATCCATTCCTGGCAAGTGGAGTTGAGCAAATGGAACTGGAGACAGGTTCTGGCTGGAAGTCCTGTGCTGTGATGTTTGGCTTTGTGACTGCTTGGCAGTTTTGAAACCCCAAGTAATGGGAAATGACGTGCAGGGAGAAATAAGTGTCTTGGATTCAGCTTCTTTATCCTCAGTGTTATGTCTTTCCATGTACTGTCCTGAAGTAGCAATTTGGCTTTAACATAAACCTAAAGTTACAGAGCTCTGGTGTTGCTTTTAATATTTAAGTTAATGAAACAGCTGGAAAAATTGCAAAACAGGAGGAAATAGGTCACTAATCCTGAGACATATTTATTTCAATGTGTGCACTTATAAAAGCAGCCAATCTATGAAACAATATAGCAAATTATTTTAAAGTGTTTAAATAGACAAATGTATACCTTCGTGAGAAGCCAGGACTCTCTTCTTAAGGTTCAGGTTTATAGGGAATAAGTGATTCTTCAGATTCTGATCCTTTGAGGTTTGCAAGCGAAGTAACCTTAGATAATGCAATTTCACAGAGAATTTCAAAGCTTCTTATGTGATCATACACTTGGGAAGAGCATTGCATAGTGGCATTGGTATGCAAATGGAAAGTTTGAAGTTTACACAGGTGAAATGACTTGCTTGGTGGATCCTAAAAGTCATTCCAAATCCTTGCTCTCACTCTGTCACTCACTCCCTACAAACTCCCAGGCTAAGCACTCTCGGAACATTTCCCTCAAAGCTGTCTAGTTTAATCGTGTTCATGTGCTTCCTTGATGTTCTTTCAGTGCCAGCAGCCATTATCTGTCAGGTTTGACAGGAACAAAAAAGTCTTATGCTGGACATCAGAGAAGAGATGCAGCCAGTATGTGTGACTGGGCTGTGAGCAAGCATGTAGTCCAAAAGCATTCAGAATACTTCAGGCATCCTATTTTTCACAATATATTGACTTTTATATTGAGCTGTGCCAGCTCCAATATGAAGTATCAGTTATCTTTGAACAGTAAGTAAGAGCTTTACTTTATTTTCTCAGGCTGCTTCGTCAGCCTATTTCTGTATTTTTTAATCTATAGAGACCTATTGAATTTGCCTCAGAAACAGTAGGAAACTGTGAATAACAATGCTATAATCTCCTAACTCACTATTTATAGAAATTCTGAGTATTTTACTAACAAGCTCAGAATCTCTCTAAAGCTTAAACCATGTTAAAGACTGGTGCCATACCTTCTCACAGTGACGGACATGTTGTATCTCCAGAGGCCAGGAGAAGCCACGATGCCAGCAGGAATGTGAGGGATCAATGGCCTGCTGTGTCCTCCCGTGCTTCATCAGAAATGTGTGCATAAAATGGGAAAATCAATAACTGGCACAAGTTTTCAGCCAGAGCAACAAAAGTGTTGCTTTCTGTGCCTGCCTGCTGAGTTGGTTAATATCAAGGGTTAGAGACAGTGCCAATACAGAAGTATAGAGGAGGCAAACTCAAAGATATTTAGAGTTTCAATTATCTCTCAGGCATCTCGTGTGGAGCCTCTGAACTCTGCAGGTTACCTGGACAAAAGCTTCTAATCCCAGAATGGATCACTGCCAGCATGAGAAATGAAGCTGTACAAAGCGTGCTGTTGTAAATAAGCCCAGTAAGTTGAATGGTAAGATAAAAATACAAGGAATGTGGCATAATCAGTGAAGCCTATAGAAAGTTTTGAGGGTTATATTCTGTTGTGGAGCAGTTTAGTTTGAACAATGTTCTGTTCCAATAAAGAGGGCTTCGGTTTTGATGAGTTTCTGTGAATTGTCACTTACATTCCTGCCCAGTTGTCAGAGTTAATGTCCCAATGACTAAACATGATACCTGTAAATCTTCAGTTTCTTCCTAGTGCTAGTACAGCACACAGGATTAGCCCCTCTGTCCATCACTGTTTGTTCACCATGTAGTCTGTATAAAAAGAAAAATCCTGTTTTCCCTCTAAAACTGTTGCTTCTACCTTTTCTGTGTAGACAGTGATGATATTCAGAACAGAGAGGCTTTAAGTAAGCAAAGGCAGCTGGCCACTGCCAGTGGCTAGTGTTGAGTAAGTATTGGGGTGTCATTTGTGCAACCTGAACAAGTTCAACTGCACTTGATTTTGGAGGGGAGACTGGTATATGGATTATTGCACATACCACTCATTAAATGTGCTTCTTTCCCATCAAAATTGAAAATGTGGCAGAATATGGATTCCAGAGGTTCTTGCACGTTTATAAATTGTCATTTCAGGATTCCTATTTGAAAGTAATACCTGGACTGTATCAAATTTACTGTCTTCTTTCTGTTAACTTCTCTGTTTTGATGAGTGTCTGTCACTTTCTGGTATTGGGTAACCGTTTAGATTGCTGTGAAACTAATCCAGACCAGAAACCTCTTCTACACTGTCAGAAAAATCAATATTTATTTTTCATATATATATAAAAGCTTGCTTTAAAAAAAAAAATCCTTGAAAAAATCTAACTGACATCTTAGTTCTTCATAAGATGCTAATGCACCCCAATTAGAACAGGAAAAAGGAAAGTGATTTGTCTTGAAGGACAGCTCTCTGACCTTAGGGCCCTTTTACTCTCCCATACATCAGTTTTTGGCAGGGCCTGCTTATTGTGATCTGTCACATCAAAGGACTGCTATAGGTTTGTAGAAAGGTTGCTGCGCTTTGCATTCAGACTCGTTACTGTCTCCTTTCTCCTGTGAAAGATAGAGCCAAGTGTGAGAGACACTAATGAGATTGGTACGTTCTGTTCCACAAGACTTCACTGGAAACCAAATGACTGATCTCATCTGGGGTTTCCCAGGAACAATAAATACGCTTTAAAACTTCATCTGGAAAGCTGGTTGCGTTTTGCTACCCTTTTCAGGTAAAAGACACAGGTTCTGCATAATTATTCTTCCTTCTAAAGCAAATAGATTCTAGCTCAATAATTGATGTAAAAAGGAAAGGAGTACTCGAAATTGCTTTGTCAAGATGTCATTCAAATAGGCAAGTAGTGCTGGAGGAATTTAACATGCAAAGCAGTGTGTGGAAATATGTGTCTGTGTGTACATCCATAGACATGTAGAAATGTCTGCATGGTTGTTTGTAGCATACTGGTGTAAATGTGAATCTGTACCTTAACCTCCCTGACATTACTTAGCAAAATATTTCCTCTAGCTGTGATTTCCTCAGGTATCAAGCAGGTCAGACTGTTTCAGCACCATTTTTGAAGATTTCACCCACTAACCTCTAAAGGGAAAGCTCAAGGATTGAGGTAGATAGAATTTGGCATTCTAGGTCTAGTTTATGGCAGCTACTTGTCAAGTTTCTCCCATTTCTTACGATGTTTTTTTTTTCCTGTGCTAGCCTGCATACTCAAATGCACATGTTCACTTCTCATGCCTTTGCTGAAAAAGTTCCTGTATGATGCTTGTTGCCATGTTAGATTTTCACTTTCTCTTATTTTTGCTCGTTCTTTCTGTAGCCCATGGGTAGTTCTACACCTTTGAATGTGCACTGCTTCGTGTGACTGGTTTTCAGGATTCTTTTTCCCCTTTGATAAATACGTTACTGTGGTAGTGACATTTTAATTGGAGAAGTCACTTATTCCAGTAGGGCAGAAGGCACTCTTTAATGAAATGGTAGCAGTGATCTTATTAAACTCTATCTACCGGCTCAAGATCTCAGTCCCATGATGCTTTAAACTAGTGAGATCTGTCAATGAATGCTGTTTTGTTCTGAAGGTGGCATGTGAAGGCTGACGGATATAATTATTCTTTTGTTCTGTTGCTGGCCTGTATTGTACGAACCTTCTTCCATAGCTGGGAATGCAGTGTAAGCAATGCATTTCGGTGACTGTCTGTTGGGGTTTCCAGTACCTCATCCTATTAAGGGTAACAGTTTGAGACTCATTCACAGGCTGTCTGCAGTCATCTTGCATTATTAAACACGTAAGAATTAACTTCTGACAACACTGTCTGCAGCATGTACCTTTCACAGCTTTGTTGCTGTCCCAATTTACTTCATAATTTACATCTGCTGCACTGAATCTCCATGAACACATACTAAGATTTTGCATGCAACTTCTTGTTAAAACCATCTGTGAAATAGAGACCCTTCTCTCTGATGTGAGTGAATGACTTTGTTGGCACATCTTAACCACCCTGGGACCTGAGCCAGTTAAGAGGATTCAGCGTGTGGTAGGGATACTGAGATGCTGAATCTTAAAAGACTGTAATGACTGACTTATTAAATTGTTGACAGTTAATTGGCTCAAGCCAACACCTATAAGGCAGATCCATTAGAGTTGCAAGCAAACTGTGATGATCACAAAAGCCTTGCAAAGGATACCTAAATAGCAAGTGCTTGGATGGCCCAGGAATAGCACAAATCCATGATCTCTGTTTTCATTTCTTTTCAGGCTTCTTAGTGAAGTTGTTCGGCAAAGTCAACGCAACCTTGTGGGTACTACCTGCCCTAGGTTAATGATCAGCTTTCCTTCAGTTGGCTTGAAGAGAAATGATCCTTAACACACATTCTTTAGGCCTAAATGTATCCCAGCCAGAATGCACTGGCAGAGTGCCATTGTGTTTGCACTGAAAGAATAGGGAGGGAGGGAAAGAAAGGAATGCAAAGCTGGCCTGGTCTAACAAGTAACAAGAGAGGGCTTGGCAATACCTTGTATCTATTTTCTTTTCCACTGATTATTTTTTTTAGCAGCTTTTGGCTTACATTAGATTTTAATACTGTAAAGTAAGAGGGAGGGATTGACAGCTTACATCTCAGATGGGTTTCTGGAAGGCTGTAGCTCTGTGCCGTAAACTGTGACCTCACCAAGTATTCTCTCCACAAAAAACTTGGTTTTAGCATGGTTAAAAATACAATTGCTCCTCTGGGTTTCAATGTAGATGTTACATTCCTAATCCTTGGGAGCACACTACTGTGCATGATACATGCATCTCTGTAGGTTTCTTTTCCTGCTGCCTATAAAGTTAGCGCTCATAAACTCTTTAGCATTAATGGAAGAAGCAGAGCATGATAGTGTGAACACCAGTATTGATAGTCAGTGCCCACCCTTAGGGCTCATTCAGTTGAGTTTAGTACTTGGACAGACAGTCCAGACTCTGGAAGTACTCCTCAGCATCTGTAACTTTTTAGGCCTTAGCCTTCTGAAGAGACTGCCAGCTGTCTGGTCTCTGTGAATTTGAGATCATTTTGTGGCATCTTTGCACCTTTCCTTCTGAGCATGGATTATAATTTGAACAGAAGTTATGCTAATTAATTTGCTGTGAGAGTAGGATGCAGGAAGGGTTATGCCTGGCAAGAAAGTCCTGTCATTCAGCTACTGAGTTGAAAGAATTATATATGTGACACCTTGAGTAACTCATTCCCACTCTCACTACATAGAAAAGTGATGTTTATGGGGTTTTACTGGCAGTCCCACAAGTGAGTAGTGCAAAGGGATGAGTCAAACTTCATGCCTAGGAAGAAACCAGCTAATCTGCTTTATAGAGATGAAATTGTTCATTCATTTTTATACCTTTATTACCAAGGAGGAAGGGAGAATAATGTAAAAAGTTCAGGTAACAAATAGTTGCCCGAAGACTTAGCCATGTGTCATAATTTATTGCCTAGTCATCACACTAGAAGTCATGCTTGCCATTATTCTTTTTCCTTTTTGCTCAGTTTGAGCTGCAGTCTCCATAAAGGTAATCTCTTATCCATGACTTCTGCTCAGGCTATAGGCTGGATTTTAAAATTCATATCCTACCTTTCACAGAGGACTTGGATAGAAGTCTTTTGCCTGACATCATTCTCCCTATCATGGTGTTAACATGTTCCGATTTATCTTCCATGCTACTGTGAAGAGCAACAGATTGGTTCTTCCAGTCATTAAGTGCTCAGATTTCAGGTGTGTTTGCTCTGACTCAGTGATTACATTTTATAATTACTCCAGGCTTGCAACTGTACTGTACTGGGTCCCTGTTAGGCTGCTCCCTTTTGTGTTATGGAAATAGAAAGCAGGTGTTAAAATAATAAAAGCTCAGTGTCAGGATTTATCAGCCTAATAGATTATCCTGTCTAATGTGATCCCTCTGGTGAATCCTGCTGAAGAAAAGCAGAATTCACTCTTTAGTCTATAGTAGCAGAAAATCTCTTGGAGGTGTTTCAACAGCATTTGGAGGACATTTGTATCTGTACCTTGGAGAAGGGCAGGCTGAGTACCCATCTAATAAGATATAAGACTTAAGAGGTCATAAGATCATCATAAGAGATGAAAAGATCATTCAGAAAAATTATGTACTACCAATGATCCTTTTCTTTATAGATCTTGAATGGCTTATTCTTTAAACAAAGCATTCTATACTTGGTATGTCATAAGATGGGGTAGGCGGGAGCTCTTTAATGTCATCCCAGTGTAGACAGCTGTATGAAAACTTTTAGCTACATCCATGAAGTATCAGAGCAAGAACAATGAAAAACACTGAAGGTTGACAACTTACTCTCCCTGTTATACTGACTGGTCTAGTGGAAGATGTCCCTGTCCGTGGCACAGGGCTGGAACTGGTTACCTTTAAGGTCTTTTCCAACCCAAACCATTCCATGATTCTATGAAATAGCAGCAAAATTCTGTTTCTAGCATATTAAACACTCTCCAGATCTGGGGCAAACCAAGTTTTGTCTTTGTTCTGGAGGCATTTGGCTGCTGCTTGTCTTCACTGGGGGTCCAGCTCTCTGCCCTGCTCCACTCCCAGTGGCATTTCGGTATTTCGTTCTGGCATTTCCTAGTGCATGGCCCAGAAGCCTCTCCTTTCCATCAGCCCCTCTGCAGCCAGGGCTGTTCTGGGGCACTGCGCTCCCGCCTCCACGCTCAGCCCTTGTCTGCGCTGGAGCCCAGCTCTCGATAGAGCCAGCGCCCGCCTTGGGCCCGGCTGCAGTTCTCGCCTGCGGCCCCTGGGTGGCTTCCCCTGCCACGAGTCCTCTCCTCCTCCTCCTCCTCCCTTCGCCAGCCCGCCCGGTCCTGCCTCTTTCTCCCCCTCCCTTTATTCCAGCAGCCAGGCAGCTAATGAACTACACAGGCCGGCCTTCGGTGCATGGTATTGTAATGAGGTAGGAGGGAGAGCCCCAGCTGCTCCAGCATGAGCAGCAGGCTCTATGCCCTGTGCCAGGAACTAGGAAGGAGCTGACTTCTTTCTCCCTTTCCAAGTTGAGTGAGGCGTAGACGGTAGGAGCAGGCAGAGGCAGGTCCGGCTCCGGCACCCACACGGAGCATGAGCGGGGCTCCGGAGTCCTAGAGAGGAGCTCGGGGAGAGACCGACGATGGGCAACCAACCTGGGCGAGTGGAGGAGCACGACCAAGGTCTGTACGGCCCCGGGGGTTTAACCGCGGCGTCCCGCTGAGCGGGAACGGAGGCTGTTGTCATAGCTAATGGTGCTGGCTTGGAGCCTGCTAGAGACATTACTGCTCTTTATCTTGTGCCTTGTAAATGCTGTTTGTTACCGCTCCGCACCTGAGATCACAGCCCCGTCCTTAGGGAAGCTGTTCTGGAAGAAATCCTTTGCTGGGGTGAGCAGAATACCTACAAGGGAGGGACCTTACTGCCTGACAGATATTATTTTATGCGGTCTCCATGATGCAGCTAGAAAGTTACAAAGCTTATCTAGTGATGTACATGCAACTTGTCAGGATCTTGGCTGTGTTAGCCTTCACTATTGTTCGTGGCCTGAGGCCTGAAATTTTCCAGGCCTTGGCATTTAAATGATGCCTTTGTGGAAGGTCTTCCCACCATTGTCCTTTCAGAAGTGTAGTGCTTTGCATGTTAATCAGTAGCAGACTTTATAGAAAGCTAAGAGCCACTATCAGGTATATCTAATTCCCCTTGTGCTAAATGTCTGTGTTGTACCTAGGACGGCTGCTAATGTGTTCCTGATGCTGGAGGACTGTTTGGTTGCCTTTTGATTGATTTTGCTTGTTTCTCAAATGCTGAATGGGGAAAAAAACCACTCGGCCCACTGTTTTCTGCTGTGTATTTCTTAGTTTCTCTTTGAGCTTTGAATGTACAAGAACACTGGAATCGGTTGTATTTCCTGGCACTCTGTTCCTTACTGTTACCATGGGAATTTCATTCACAAAATTCCATTAAAGTTGCAATTGCTTCATCAGGGTTTCTTTATAACTTTGGGATAGATGTGTAGGTATTGTTTTAAAAGCAAATACATACACACCTGGTTTCCAGTATTGCGAGGCAAAGCAAGAGGCAGACTACCCTGCATTGCTACTCCCAGCGCTCACACAATAGATCCAGCAGTGAGTGCTGGAACAGCAGTTAGGTGTAGTGGAGAACTCTCTAGCACTATGTTAATCAGCAGGCTAATGAAGAACACAAAAGCTGCCAGTATCCAGTCACCAGAAGAAATGCTGCCCTAAGGGAAAGTTAAACTTTAGGCTGGAAAGTATGGCTGCCTACATCCCCAGCCCCTGAAATCTATATTGCACTGGCCACTGCCAGCTACAGAAGTTATGCTGAAACTAAACATGTTACGGTCATTTGCAGAGGGATGGTACTGATAACTAACTAAGGGAGGGGTGTTTAATGGCAGAGAGAGGTACCCTGTGAGCTTCTGATCAGGGTGTGCAAAAAATGACTTTGATTTTGCAGGGCCCGTGGTGGGACTTGAACAGCTTTCTACTATTAACTTCGATGATAAATGAGCACTGCAGATCCCCTGTGGGCTTTGAAAATCTCTTTCATCCTTTGTTTTCTCTTGTCCTGTGATTTATATAATTTTTTTATTGAAGGGGAAAGATTTATGCTTCTGTTGCACCTAAGCAGTTGTAAAACTATTCCCAGTTTTTAAGTGTAGACTGTACTAACTTTTATTTTAATGTCTTCACTGTTCATAAGGTATGAATATGCTTGAAAAATGCATTTTGTATCAAGCTACATGCTCAAAACTTTTTATCATGAAAAAAGTTTCAGGAACATTCCTGCTGACAACAGAAATTCTAAGTACATATTCCTTGTGTGCGAGAGCTTTGGCTTTGAAAGTCAGAGGATAACATAAAGACAGCTGAAGCAGAGTTTGTGTTGATTTCTGGCAACTAGGATGCAAAACCGTGTTTTTCATATTAGAATGCAATACGTGGAAGTTTCTGGTGTTGGGCTTTGTTTCTCCTTGAATGAACTTAATTCAACTCTCCTTCAGGAATACCTATATCTTGAGTAACTGTGGTATGCTAAGTTCAGTCCTTTTGGAATAACCAAAATAAACCCCAGGAATCGGCCTCTTTATTGATCTAGCTCATGAGCCAGATTTGACTACACACAATCAAGTCTTGACCCGTTTCCCTGAGCATGATCCTCAGGGTCATCTTGTTTGTTTTTCTTTTCAGGGAACTTTATGGACACTGTACGGTAGATCTGTAAGTCTTTCACCCCAGACTTACTGTCCTGGGGTACTGGGGACAGGTTTTTAAAACCCTTGTTCTTCCTATTGGTATCACTAGACACTGAAGTGTTTAAAAATCTCATCCTAAAATCTCTTATGATACAGGCAATAGCCTAGAGTAAAATACTTCTTTTCATATACTTATGATAGTATGATGTACTGTAACAGCTTTTCCTGTTAAGTGTACATAGGAATACCAGGACATGGGGATGCATAGCTTTTGGCGAACAAGGCTACAGCTTTATGACAAAGACATATTTTACTTTCAAACCTAAATAAAATACAAGTCCCAGAAGCATCACTTCCAGAGTCTGACAGTGCCCATGTGAGTGATACTGATTCCTCAACTAACCATCAAGATTCAGAATATAAAGATACAGCTGTGCTAACCCCAAGTTCTGGATGGGCTAGTCAGTGCTGTCAAGGAGCAGGAAGGCAGTCATTGTCCCCAGGCTCAGCAGTTTGAAGTGAGCGCATTAATGCAGGGGAATGGGAAAGAAATGTAATAGCTGAGGAAGAGATTATGGAGAGGTGGAAAACAAAGGGAAGACATCCCACACTGCATCCTTCTTGCAAAGTAATCCACTGCTGGTGTCTAATGGGTATGCTTTGAGCACAAGATTGACAAGACTGTAACAGCCCAATATTATCTCTAAGTTAATCCACATGTTCCTTGGAGTGTAAGAGTGTCCAGAAAGGATTTGAGGCTGCAATGATGTTATAATGCTGTAGGCTTTTCCAATTTAAAACTTATTTTAAACCACTTCTACAGTAATTTCTGATAACTTTTTGGTGTGTGGTCCAAGTTTGCATCATGTTTGCCAAAACTGCTGGTGGCAAGTGGTCACTTCTCCTGCTATTCCCAAGTACTCTGGATATTTGTATTTGTAAAGCACATGGAGGTTTTAGAATGAAAACACCTATAAAGTAGTACAGAAAAAGATGTCAAACAACAAAGAGTATTGCTGCAGTTTGTCAGTACAGTTAGTTTTCTGCTTTTGAAACTGGCTACCCCAAGCTGAAGGAACTGTTAGTATATACAGACTCGGGTCAGAGCACCTGTGGAATAGTGGGAACATTTTGTGGGAGTTGGGTGCACTGGTGTTATCCAGTGCACTGTATTTATTCAGAGAAAGCTTTTCAAATATTAGTTTGCCTTGGAAACAGTGAGGCAGCCTGTGTTTCCAAACAGAAGTGCTGAGATTCCTTGACTCTGGTTGACAGGGTGATGGTGGGGTTTTGTTTATCCTCAAAACATCTGCAGGTGATGTGATGATCAGTATCTTTGGAAAGATACAAAACATACAAAATCTTTCTTGAAAGCAGCGGTTGAATGGGAAATGTTAACTTCTCTTCTTGGAACAAGGTGGTGATGGGGTTATCCAAGGGTTAGACTTTTTTGGGGACTGTTCTTATTTGTAAAACATGCTTACATGGCTGGGATGAGAACATCAACTCTCAGTGCATACACTAAGCCTGTATTGCTCTGTTTTGTCCTGGCCTAGTGGTGGCTTCATTTCATATTTGAGGAAGGGATTCTTCAGTGTAATATATATAGCTTGTAAAATGACACTTTAAAGATTAAAGGGTATTATAGTAATACATTTATTTCTTGTGAGTCCTGTTTTTCTTGGGATGTGTAGCCAGATCTTTTCTGGGTACTCTTTAGTCCTCTCATCTGCTTCTATTCCTTTCTCCTCCTAAACATGGGAGCTATTCGTTTTCACTCTGTTGTATGTCAGCACACCATTTCTGCCAAGCCAAAGCTCAAGAGAACAGATGAGTTTAATGATGGTGGGGGGGAAGGGAGGGAGAAGAGAGGGGCAGCAAAGCTAATGAATCACATAACAGCTTTCATGGAAATACCGACAGCAAGTCATGTCCTCCTCAAGCTCGGGCAGTAAGCCATAGGCCTTTTGTTCCCAGTGGAGCCAACAAACCACAATTTGCTCTCCAGTGGATAGTTTAATTCCTTAGTCACCTCTTCCTCCCATGAACCATTCTTGCAGGGGGGTTTTACAAATGCTCTTATTCTTCAGAGCAGTAACACACTGCTGATTAAACTGGTATTGAAGAAGTTTATTGTCCCCTGGGGGGTAATTTTTACTTGGAGGCTTCTCTTCCAAGGCCAGTTAGGGCCAGCTCAGTTGATTAGTGTTGTGATGTGACTTGACTGGCCTGACATTATTAAATCATTTCAGAAATACCCGCAAACAGATGTCAAATGGCAATAGTTTCTTCTGCTCTGCAGGCCAGTGGAATGAGTACAGCCAAGAGACTATGTCACAGTTTGGAATGGCTTCTTAGAGGAATTTAGTCATGAGAATGACTAACTTGCTGCCTCCAAAATTATCTGTTTGAGGCAGAGTTAAGTGATAATCTGAGGTCCCTTTATTGCAAGATGAGAGGCCAGTGAATGCTCAAATAATGGAAGAGGTCATCAGTAAGTTCTGTGCTAAGGCAGGGGTCTTGGCAACAGTTTTCAACATTGGCTGGATGTGCTGAGTGGGAGTACTTTCCCTGTGGGCAGGACCAAAGCTTTTACAAGAACTTTTAGGGCATGGCAGGCAGCAGGATGTGGTTTATGCATTTTGTTTAGTGTTAGAATGTTTTGCTGATGAAAATTAAAGCCAGTCTTGGATGAAGGCAGGGAGCTTCTGCTGGGAATCTTACTGAATGGGCTGCTCAGCAAAAGCTTGTCCTGTCTTTAGTGCTCTGCTTTTGCCTTAGTGCTGGTTGTGTGATAAGGAAATAGCCAGTGGATAGTTGTGATTGTTAGTTCTGACACAGCATTAAATGACTCAAATGAGGGGAAAGGGTGAAAGGAGGAGGGAATAGTGCTGGCCTTGGAGGAGAAGTAAAGCTTGCTTCTTTTGTATTTGGCTCTTTGAGATCTTAAAAGTTATAAAGCTAGCCAAATAAATTTGAATGAGTATTGCACCTTGGTCTTCCCACTGAAACCTCCCGGAGCCCTGGAGGTATTCAGGAGTTTATTCAGAAGCAGTTCTGTGTTTTGGAGCTGCTACTACTATTTCAGCAGAGTAATGTCTTTTATTTTTTTCTCTTTTCAATTCCTCCTCTATTAATTTACTCTTCAGAAAATCTGATTTCCATTGGGATTTAGCTTTCAGAACAACACGAAATTGTAAAACTGAAGCAAAGTATAGTAAAAAGTATAAGAAAAAATAGTAGATATCTTGGGGTTTTTGGCACTGTATTGGTTGAAGAGGACTTACTGTTTTTTGTGATTTGCAGACTGCTGCTAGCAGGTTGACAAATCTTTGATGCTTTCATTATCTTTTTGATACTTTCCAATGCTGTATCTCCAAGCAATTTGAGTATGATATAAAACTGAGCATCTCTGTTGATGGTAGACACTGATAGATTTTTCCATGCATCAACTTTTTTCTTCCCATAATCTGAAGTAGGTGCATTCACATATTTTCTGAAATGTTCCATCCATTATATTTCCTGGAGCAGTAATGAAGCATCAATACATCTGGATTTCATGTTCAGAGGCAGAGTACTCTGTCCTTGTGTGATCTGTGCTCATCAGTCAGTTCTCTCAGGCTGTAGCACTGTGTCAGAGCTGCAGTTTTCTGCCCTTTTAATCAGTCTGTGTAGCACACAACTAACAAACTCTGTGGTTTTATCAACAGTAAAATGTAAAGTTCTTAAAGGCAGATTTGATTTTGATGACTGGAGAAATATATAATTGGGAAAATGTAAGGCTAACTTGAGTTTGCAGGGTCCAGTTCTGAGCGCACACAGGGGATGTGTTGGCTGAAACAAGGACATACATCCTTCCATTTGTTACCAAGATGAAAGAATCATGTAGGCTTCGTATCTTGTCTGGAATGTGTTCAATTGCTTATAGAAAATACTAGGGACTAAGCAAATGTAACGCTGCTCACAAGACAGGGACATATTCTTCCCATATTCTTGTCCTGATGGATACTAAGGTGGGAACTGCAAAATATCACAAGTATGACACTATTGAAGCAAGTAAGAATTTTACCAGTAACTTCAGTGAAGTCATATTTATTAATGTATGGAAAGGGACTTTAGGGAGAAGGGTGCAGTTAGATCATATAGTTATGCTGGCTGTCTCTTCTTCCTTCCCCTACTGAATTGTAGTTTATCCTTAACCTTTCTTTTGAATTTCCTTGCCATGGACTGGTGACCAGTATTCAGGATAATTTGATGAATGGTGGTTAGTTATGGTTTTACTGCCTCCAATGATCTGTTCCATTTCTAAACTAGGATATAGTCTCAAAATATAAAGGCTACTTCAAACAAAAGACAAAAGGATTATTGAGCAAACTCTTAGTCTTTGAGGACACTTCCCTTCTACGCAGCTTCTGCCTCCGGACATGGCAGTAGGATTCTTGAATCCAACAGAGAAGCCTGTAAGACCATATGGTTTTCTTACAGGCTTTTAATTTTAACCTCTTTACCTTTTACAGGTAAAAGGAAATTTTGCCTTTTAACTTTATGGTTTCCTTTATATAGGTTTGTTCAAAAGCATCGTAATACACATCTGATTTAATAGGACTATATGAACACACAGAGATAATGCTCTTGAAATGCTGTGGAGAGCAAGGTAGAAACTGATGATCTGTTTGACTATTCATCAGTCCTAGGCTTACAAGCTGTCTTGCCGAGAGGCACAAAGCTCTGATAGCTTTTCTCTGGGTTTTTCCTGAGCAAAAGCTGGTGAGGGTGAAGGTGTCAGAGGGAAGAGACGGTGCTCCAAGAGAGTGAGGATGTTTCTACAACCCCTATCTCCTAGATCTTGAGAAATGCCACTTTAATAAAGCCCTGTTTAGTTTGAAGAATGGTCTAATCACATTAGAAATTGCTCTCGGCCTCCTCCACGCATAGTTTCTTTGAGGCTGCTTGACTGTGGAAAATCTTTGACTGATCTTTTAATTAAAAGCTCTTCTTTTTACTAAGGAGTTAAAGCTCTTCTGCTTTGAAGTGGACAACTTTTTATAGATAAACATCTCATTATGTTATGAGATTTCTTCCTCTCCCCTTCTGTCTCATTTCTTTTCTTGATGCATCTCACCCTGTGTTGATAGTCTTAATGACTTGAGCCCAGTTCCCAGTATCAGCTGTTGAGGACCGTGCTGGCTGTCTCCCTTATCTCTATACTAGGCAGAGCTAAAGCTCTGGATGAGCTGTGGAAACTAAATTGCAGTCCTTTCCCCACCCCCTCACTGAAGCAGGCTGGAAAGGACAATAAAACTGGGTTTGTTATGTGGTCATCACATTTTAGTAAACAAAAGGCACTTGTAATACCAATGCAACGTATACTGGTTATTAAACGTTGTATTTAGAAAGAAAAGCCTCTAGCTCTTAAGTTCTGCCCTCTGTTTTAGGGAGGAGGAGGAGGAGCAGGATTGTCCTTTCATGTTTCCAGTTTTGATCCTTTTTCCCCACTCTTTCTGGATTTAGCAGAGTTTGAGAATTCATGAGGGAAGAAGTTATTTTGGCTCAGTCAATCCTGGCCCTTTTGGCCGACTGTGGGGCAGCATTCCTGAACTGGAGGGTTCAGGTCATGGTTTCCTAACACAAAGCACTCAGCAGTGCTATGTAAAGGCATTTTCTGCTGTTCCATTCCTCTGGTGTGGCTTGCTGGTCCCTTCAGTGGGATAAGCTGAAGTGTTTATGGGAAGGACAATAAATTAGATCAGGATCTATCTGCCTTGAACAAAGAAAATGAAAGGGAGGAAAAAATATCCATGCAGATACTGGCCAGATTAGTTCCAGGGTTGAATTCATAGCCTCATGAGTAGTTAAGCAGGTTGATTAAATGAGCATCCTAATTGTGCAAATGCTGACATTGAGCATTTCCCCCACTTAAAATTGCTATTTAGTTATCCCCCCCATCTATAAGCACAAAAGATGTCAGGTAGATTTGGGAGCTTAGAAGTGTGATCCATAGCACCTTGTCTAGAAGGAGCAGAGTTGTTCTTGCTCATCTTTCCTGCCGGGTTCTTGGACCAAGAGGTTTTAGGTAACTTTTCTTCAATGACTTCCAGCCAGAGATCAGCTGTTAAGGTTCAGTTGGGGCAGCCATTGTATATGTATTGTACATGGAGGAATGTATCTGCTCGCTACTCTGATGACTGTTATTAACTGAATATATATGGTTAGATTTAGGGGGTTTGATTTGCTTTTTAATTTCCTGTATTTCTTGAACCACTCAACACTTGTATCTAGCGAAACTGCATTTTCCAGCAATGGAAGTTCAGCTGTCTTGTCACCACTGTTAACCCAGTAATGGCTGAGGGATGAGCTTCTGGCACAGATTAGCTGAGAAGCTGTTTTCTGAGCTGAAAAGAATTGTCTGCTTGTCTGCAAGCTAGAATCGGGAAAATCCTGGGATTCTCACTCCAGCTAGGAGTCATTTATCTTAAGAACAGCCCTAGTACAGTCATACAAGTTGAAATTAAGTTTGTCTTTACCTGAGGATAAATCCACTGCTTATTTCTGATCAGCCCCTTCCTGAGGAAAGTGTTAGTAAACTTCAAGGATGCCCCCAGAGCAGTTGCTCACCACCTTCTGGACAGCATACTAGATGAAACTACAGATCCCTTATTTCAGTGAAGCCCCAGAGGTTTCATCTTCATTCACTGAAAGATGCATATTTATTGATACTTTTTATTTAACAGTTGGCTCAAAACTCACTTGGCTGTGGGTAAGAGATGATTATACCTGATCTCATCTCATTTTGACAGGTGCTCAAGCAGGAAATGTTCCAGGACAAACAAAATCAGGAAGTGTCACAGCACACAGAAATCCCTATAATTTTGGTGTGCTCCTGTCACAAATGTACAGAGTTGAGGCCCTCTTAAGGAATATAAAAATCATGTTTTTTCTAATTATGAGCTATCTTGGTTGTGGAAATTGTCAAACCAGCCAAAAAGAAGCAGCAAGTAGGAAAAATCAGGATTTTTGTAACTTCCACCAGATTAATTTTGGGATGATGCTACATACTGAAAGCTTTAGTCATCCCTTTTGTGGGGGTACAGAGGGGTATGGCTTGCAGGTGACTTAAGTTTTTGGCAGGCCCACTGGTATTAACAGTTCCTAAAAAAGTAGGCTTGAGTTGACCAGGGGGACATTCCCGTAAGTAGGGTATAGAGTTTCTCTGAACATTTGCTAGACCATTTGCTTTGAATGTCTCAGTGTTTGTTATGCCAGGTTGCTGGGTACTCCAGGAATCCAAAGCAGGGGTAGATTGCAATGACACTCATAATCTATGTCGGTGTTGACAGACATGATGTGCATTGTTTGGTTATTCTGTGGGGGTTTGTATAGCTCATAACCCAGTGGTGCCCTCATGATGCTCTTGGAGCCCAGTGAAGCCTCTTTGGATGCTTATTGACTCTTGAGCAGATTGGAAGGTGGAGTTCGTAACTGTGAAAGCAAATGCACTTATGCATAGAATAAATCTTGCCTCTTTTTAGCTTTGCCATTGTGCTTCACAAACGTATCTCTGGTCCTTAGACTTCTGAGCAAAAGTTCCATCTTACAGTAGAGCCTGCAGCATCCTTGTGCTGGGTACAAAACTGTTATATTCAAGACAGGCATATCCAAGCTTGGGTTTTCATTTAAGACTTAACAAACCTTCAGAAAACCCAAATAAATAGCTTAAGAAATGCTCAGAGCTCTTTTGTGGGGACATAGGCATGTCTCTCAGGATGGAAAGTTTTTTAACTACTCCTGCTGTTATTCGGAGAGGAATTGTATGTGAACAGGCCCGTAAAGAGGAACGTAAGTCAGCTGAAATTCACAATGAGACTTTGTGAACAGGGTTTTGATCAGATCTAGTCTCATTTACCTTCTGAATGCGTCCTTGTTTCCACTGTAACAGCGCTGAGCTGTAACAATGTGAACTCGGACTTCAGTTCTTGTTGTGGCTGTGCTAAGAGCTTGCAACCACCAGATGCTAAGAGCTGATCCTCTTTTGTTTGCATTTTAACACTTGACAGTTTATTGATCAGGGTGAATTCAGTAACCTAACAATAAAATACTTGTTATCTTTAAGAAATTCCTTAATTTTGTAGCAGATTCCCTGCATACTTTGTCTTGTAAAACCACTTTGCAACTTACTGAAGGAGACAATGTAAATAGGGCCTTTTGTGGATTCTAAGAGTACTGGACAGCTTTATTCTGCACCCATCTCCTTGTCTTGTTCTAAAGCTAGGTGGAGTCAAAGATGAACCTTCCCAAAGAATTACCAACCTGCAAAGGTGTTGGCTCTGACTAATGCTTTGCAAACTCACTAACTCGGGACAACCATGACTGGCCAAGCCTAGGTTCGCTTTGTTCACTGTTGTATAAAGACAAGGTAGCAAAGAGCATCATCTTTCTGCAGGACAACCCTTAAAGATGTTACTGAGGATTATCCAAAGGAGTATCCAACACTGGTCACTGAAAAATGCTGACAGCTAACCTGTTCAGCTCATTCCCTTGGTATATCAAGCAGATCAAGCTGGAATAGTTTGTCACAGTGTAATAGTGTCATTTTTTACCCTGACTTTTACCTAAGCTGATAGCGGACCAGAGGTTTTGGACATCTCACTCTCAAAATATGAAGTTCCAAACAGCTTAAGCTCTTTCATTCTGACCCCCAAGAAGCACTTGTAACTTAGAACTGGAACTTGGAACTTAGAACTGATTCAGGTCGTCTTCGTGAGCTGATTTAGTTACATGTATCCATTCAGTATGTGTTATCAAGCTGTCTTGCTGTTGGTGTGCCCAGAGGTTTATGGATCAGAGTATTAGCCTGTGTTCTGCCACACTGGTTATTGCCTCTGTGTAGATACCGATGTGAGAGCACAGCAGTGTGGGTAGGGGTTGCTGTTATATCTGTGCTCCTTTTCAGCAGTTATAGTTGCTTTTTCTCATGCCACCATGAAATGTGTCAGTGTGTTTCCTGTTAATTGGGGTATCAGATCTCTGGTTAGCGGGGAAGTTGTATTTTAGCTGTTTCTTTTGCTTAAACAAAGACAAAAAAAGATGGGAAACCAATGAAGTAGATGTGTGCAAGCCTCTGAAATGTTAAATGAAGAAGTACTTTAAAGAGTCAAATGTACACTAATCCTTTTTCCGTGCTATCTAGTCCTCATTTTCCAGAGGACATTCCTAGTTCACTCTTAATCAGTCTCTATCGATCTCAGGATCAATGCTGGAGTAGGAGGAAAGTGATCTGCTGGGTCCCCTGGGCTCTCAGTTAAGCTTTGAGCTCTTAGTGGCTTAGGCACTTCTGGAAAATAGATTTTAAGCACCAAGTCAATTAGGCTCTTAAACTTTGAGATGACAAAAGACAGAAACTATGGCTGGGCTCCCTGGAATGTGTAGTTCTTTATTGTAGGGAGTCAACGGAGTGCAATGGCTCCAAGTTAATGCCATCTTTTCTGATTTGGCTGTGACTAAGTTCAGATCAACAATGTCATGAAGTCACATCTTAATGCATTAAGTTTTTTGTTCTGTGGCTGGAAATCATCCGAGTGATACTTTAGGTACCGAAATCATTTTGAAAATGGCCCACAAGCTGCTATTACCTGTCTTGTAACCCCAGCTTGTAAATCTGTTGTGAAAGTCTGACTGTTCAATGTCTAGTAATATTCTAGATGTCTTCAGGCATCCCAGTTGCTCTCTGCCTGCCTCTTGAGCAGAGGACAGGTCTCCCACAGGTACTGTCAAATCTTTCAGCTCAGTGAAGGTATCTTAAATATACCAAAAGGGCATCTGAAGTGTCACCGGGCATCTCTATTTTGCCTTCTACACTAGATGTCATAAACCAGATGGGAGTAAGGTCCACCTGTGACCCAGGTTTGTTTTGCATGAGGAAACTCAAAATTGGCTAAAAATAGTGTTAGGACCTTACACAATCAAGACTGAGCACCTCTGAGTACATGCCCGCATTACTGATGTGTTGCTGTATGTTGTTAATGCTGCTGTGGATCCTCAGCAAGATCTTGGCAAGGCCTAAGTGTGGTCATGCTGAGTCCAGGATCTACTGAAACCACAGTCAGAGGATATAAGATGAAAACCAAAACTGATAAGGACCTATTTCAGCTAAACCACATGTGATAGAGCGCAGCAAAATTGTATTGGGAGGTTTGGTAACTCCTTATTTGCTATACAAGCACAGTCTGTTAATAGTGTTCTCTTTACTTAGCTGTTCTGCTAGATGCTTACAGGCCACTTGATTTATACTAACCTTTCTCTCAAGGTATCACAGCAATTGCTTTTCTATCTGAGGCTTGGGAGTTGTGTTCAGAAGGCAAAACTTATTAAATATCTTGGCAAATGGGAACAGAATTCCAGAACAACAGAAGAATCAGTCTTCCATTGGCAGGGAGGCTGTGAGTTAGCCCATAATTTCTTGTTGCTACCTCTTTTGTTTCACTGTCCCTTTTTGGACATGGTGGCAAAGAGACACAAAACAGTGAAATAGCTGGTCTGTTGTAAATGCAGGAGCTAGAATGAGATTTAACAGTCCTGGAGCAGCGGATAATCATGAGCCTGCAAACTTGTCCACAGGCAACAGTTTGCCTTTTTGAAATGCATGACTTTGATGTTGCAGAGTGCTATGAATAGCTTTCTTTTATTTCTTGTTATTTTGCCCATGACATTTAAGGTATCCATTGTTTAGAAACATCACACCAAAGATGCATCTGTCTTCATGGTTTAATCTTACGTGACTGAAATGCTTTGTGAAATGAGCAGATGATCAGCACACTTAAATTACACAGAGGAACTCCACATGCAGGAGGCTTAGTACCTACTGAAAGCATGGAAGGATGAATTACTAACATGGATTTTAAGTATAATAAAGGAAATGTGTTTTTAGTGTTCTTAGCTTAAGGGTTGACAAGATTAAAATTTAGGAAAAAAGTACAAAATGGAACATTCCCTGTAAATCCAGTCCCTGGAAGAGCAGAAGCCCATGGCATTAACCTTTGGGTTAATAATATGTTGATGGAGGGAAGGATTAAGGAAAGGGCAGGTTATGGCACACAAAGGCCAGAGGTGAATAATCTTGTATTGACTTCAGGTTTAAAAAATAGATTTAAGTTATAAATTAGAACATTTTGAAAGGTGTTTTCTGGGTCAGATGAAGCCCTTCCCAGCTGAGATTCTTCATCTGCTCTGGGTTTGGAGAAGCAGGTATTTGAACTCTTAATTCTGCATAAGAGTCAAGTAGCATAAATGTAACTTCAGGGCTAGTGCTTTACTTGGAAGACAATGCTATGTGCTATCTCAGAGCACTTGGAGTGTGAAGGCAGATAAACTTACTGAATCTTCATTCCCAAATGCCATGTATGTCCCCTTTGTGACTCTGGTAAAATGTTTGCTGCCTCCTGTCCCTTCCCCTGCTATCACTGCGATTACGTTACCCATCCTGCATGGACTTCTGAACACCAGCCCTGTGTTCCACCTTGGGGGTCTGGGAAATGGTTTTCTCTGTTTCAGTCTATTTTCTTCTGGTTGTGGATGCCCCTATGGGAGCTGATACAGCAGGTGGTGAGAGCTTAGATCAAAAATAGATTATTATGTGGAAAGCCTGAAGAGTAATCGTGATCCTTCTGTGGAAACACTGTAGCAGTGCTCAAAATGGGATTAAAATGGCTAGAGATCATGGTGAGGGGTCAACTTCTATCTCATTAAAGTCCCACTTTGTTTCTGACACCAGTGGAAACTCAGTGAGTATTCCCTGGCAGAAAGTGGTGCAAACAAAGCTGCACACCAGGCTGCCTGCCAGGAGTTCCAGGGCCCTAACCCTTACTGACCTTACTGGGTGAGGCCTTTCATTGCTCTCTGCTTCCCTGTCCTGTAACCTAGAGTTAACAATTATGTGCTTCAGAGGATTTGAGTTAAATAGCTCTTCATTTTAAAGCACTTTGAGAATTATAAGCTCTATATGCATGTTGAGGTTTAATCCCTTGCACCTGAATAGCATGGTTGATACTGAAAGTGGAGGAGTTCTTGCTGGATGCCAAGGCAAGGAACATGCTGAGATCACCTTGGTCTGATCAAAACAGGTTTTCAGGCAGTAACTCTCAATGGAGTAATTTCCAATTCCTCTGCAGGCAAGCTTAGCCCATTAGTAGAGTGAATGTAGACTGAGAGAATGGGAGGCTGGGTATGGCTGCAAAGAGAATGAGCAATGCATGTTTGGTCAGGGCTTGGATGCGTGAGATGGTGGGAAAGACTTAAAATGCTTAAAGTTAGCAAGAGTTAAGCCACAGGGTGGACGAACAGTGAGAACAGGAATGGGGAGCCATAGCACCATTTTGACCAAAGATACTGAACAGTTTGGGTTTTGGTTGGGGACTTTATCTTCTCAAACCAGAAGATATCCTTTGAGATGCAGAGCTGATTGTTCTTTCCTACTCAAAACAAGCAGCACTTTCTAGGAAGTTCTGCAAGATTACAGCCACTTGATGCAGCAGCATCAATCAACCTGAGATTGGGTTCTGCAGCTTGGCAGGCACGTATCTAGCTGGAGTTTCCCATAGACCATAATCGGAGTGGGGTGTGGAACTAATCAGGTCACCAGGGTGACCTGTACAGACCTAAAGGCAGTTCCTGCATAGTGGGTGCCTCAGGCTGTGGGACTGACAGTTCCATTTATAACTGCTACACTGCTCAAAGTCAAGGTCATTGAGAGGGGGAGTTGCCCATGAAATAGGCTTTAAAGTATTGCTAATACTTGTTCTGCTGCTTTGTAATCAATGCTCGCGTTCAGAACTATTTCTCTCTGCGCTGTGACATTCGTATTGCGTGGCACTGTTTTGGAGAGTGGAGAGGAAAAATAAACACTTGTACGTCATGAAAGAAACAGGTTGGTTATGGTTATTGATGGATAGCAAATGCTTTGTGACTTAGGACAAGTCAGCAGAGCATGGAGTCTTGCAAAACACATGGGACATGTTGAGTAAGCTCAGAGCCTGCACTGGTTGGCAAGCTGGTGAAGTACAGATAATCCCAGTTAAATTTAATTGTTATCGTTAGGTCTTCAATTGCTGAGGATCATGTTCCAGTTGTCATCCAGTAGTGATAGAAGCACTACCAGAAGTGCTACATTTCTCTTGGGAAAAGGTGTTTTTCTCAGTGCCATGGAATTTGTACCAGAGTGCAGTAGGATCGTTATTTCTTGTAACATATACAGGACTGCCCACTGCTTCTGTAACACTCCTCAGACATGGGGTGGCAGTCATGCCATTGCACTCAAAAAGTTGAGTTGTTCAGGGTACTTGCTTTGTCATTAAACTTTATTATAACAGTAGAAGCCCCCTTCAGACTGAATGTCTGAATTCTGTCATGTCCTGGACATAGGGTTTTATAACCTGCACCTTTGGCTCCACTGAAGAACATCTGTGGCCATTTGTAATGTGTATTTTTACATCTCAAATCTGTAGTATGATTTATAGCTTGTGTGAGTACTGCTTCTCTGTACACCTGTCTTGCTGTGTGTCCAAGAGATGCGTTCAAGCACTTTGTGCTGTTCTGCCTGGACGCCTGGGGTTCGGTCTCTGAGCAAGAAGGAGCTGTGCTGAGTTGGTGTCTCTCACTGAAAGTGATGCACCACATCATGGGCCATTCAGTTTTCCTCTTGTCCTTCAGCTTGTGGCATTAGATGCATTAACACGAAAAGCTTTGTTCAAGCTCCGTGTGAATGCAGTTTGCAGGTGCGGGGGGGTGGGGGGCCTTCAGCTCTCACGGGGGCTGGAGTTGCACCAGCAGTCATTTGAGCTACAGTGGAACAACTCCCATCTCTGCTTGCATTGCATTTTCCACTGGGGAGCCCGGAGCTGCCTTGATACGCTGGTGTTTCCAGCTGCAGATGACTAAATGGAGCTGTGTGGGCTGCTGGCTGTCCGGCCAGCCTATCCCTGCTATCTCTTCCCGTACACACAGGAGCCTTTGTCTCTGGCCTTATTGTGCCTCTGGCATGACAGAGCCCTTTCTGTGCTCTCCTTCCAGCACAGCCTCTGTGTTGAGGGGGCTTTTCTTCAGCTGCTCTTTGTCTCCGGGTGTTTATTGTGCCTGCTGCGGAGTGTGTTTGTTTGGGAGGACAGGAGGAGGGGCTCCTGTTTGTGCGGGGTTTATAAACCCAGTGCATTCTTCAAAAGAGATGCTGAGCAAACTGGGTGGTGTTGGTATTAACTCTTCACAGCCCTGTCTTACTGACAGCCCATCCATCAGTGCACTGAGGCAATCCTCAGTGTGAGAAATGCTGTGGGAGGGTTAGGAAGCTGCTTGCTGTGTAAGGAAGGGAGGCTGCTCCCCCTTTGGTCTTAACTGCCCTTTGATTTTTCTGTGAATGCTGCACAGTGAAGAGTCTCCCAAATGTGGGAAGATATGATTGATTCTAGGATTTCCCCTCAGTCCTTCTGGAACTTGTTTTAATTGCAAACACTGGCTCACTAGCCCTTTCTGTTTGCATAACTGTCTCTTGCATCCTGTTTATGTGGCTACATCAGACAATATCTCTTCATTGTACCATATCCTAAACTTCATGACTCTGTACTTTAGGGCTTTTCCTTTTGAGCAAGGTCCTGAAAACAGGAATTTTTAAAATTTATTGTGTTGCCACTTGCATATAATACCTCCCTTTTGAAGCAGCTTCTTTAACCAGCTGAATGCTTCCATGGATAGGATGGCTCTTACTGTTTCTTCAGTACCCATGTTCCCATACTCTCAGGGAGCTTTGGAAGATGAAGATAATCAACTTGGAAACTTAATTTCCCTTGTTAATCACATAGTACTGTGCAATGAGTTGGTTGGGGTGGAGCAATAACCACAGAGAACAGCATCAACTTTCCAATCTCCTTTTGCTCTTCCTCCTTAGGAGGATGGGAATTTATAACATGAAAGATCTCTCATCCATCTCTACAAGAAGCTGCAAGCAACACAATTGTTTCAGTATTAGCAGTGCCAGGAGCTGTGTGTTCCACTGAATCTGCAGTCAGCAGAAATGTCTCAGACCCTTTTTATGATGATCTGCATAAATGGAGCATAATGCAACTACTTTACTTTTATGTGTTATAAAATAATAGTGTGATGATAATGCATGTTTTCAAAGAGGGTATCTTTTCTGAAGTTACGGAGCTCTTTTTTTTTCCCCAGAAATTAATAGGCTTAAATTCAGCATTTCACAAAGTAAAGAACTCTTATTTTCAAATAATTAATATCCTGGTATCGGGGCCTGTACTTCATGGGTTACAGCATCTACGTATTATTACATTGGGAAGAGGTTCAGCAGACTGTTCCTTTGGGAGAGGAGAGGAAGAAATGCAAAGTAATAGAAGCCTTTGAAACATGAATCCACACACTCAGGTGACTAAACCCTATTCAGCCACTCGGGTGGGTTTTCCAGCACCACTTTAGGCTCTAGTGGTGGTGTTGTGTGACTTGTTTTCTTTATGAACCCACTCACTTTGCCTCTTCTCGTTCTCTCCAAGGAACAGTGTCAGCTGCAAAGCGCTCGGGGATTCCAGCGCCCCGGGAAATAGCATCCTCTGTATCCAGAGAGCGAGCCGTCCTGCGTGGCCAAGCCAATACTAGGAAAACACAACCCAGCCCCACTTCTTCTGGTACACCGACTCCTACCAAACACGTGCGCCCCACTAGCAAGTCCAAGCAAGAGAATGAAAGTGGTGACAAGGCTGTTCTGGAATCTCAGGTTAAAGAGCTCCTGGCAGAAGCAAAGACGAAAGATTCTGAAATCACCAAACTCCGTTGTGAATTGAAGAAATGCAGAGAGAAAGGGTCACTTAATGCTGAAGGAATGGGTGCTTCCAACCAAAATGTAGAAACAGTGTCACCTGTTGACATAGATCCATTAATACAGACCCTTCAGGAGAAAAATAGGACTTTTCAGAAAGAGCTTGCTAGCCTAGGAGAAGAAAATCGTGTTTTGAAAGAGAAATTGCTTTATCTAGAGAACTCTTCTCTCTCAGACACAACAACGAGCAGTGGAGGCAACAGCAGCCTCCCAACCCCAACTACCCAAGAGTCCAGTTTTGGAAGCCCATCAAAAAATGTGTCGAGAGGTGAAATGGATGAGCGCAGGCAGCATGTGAATGGGAGGACACTGCGCAATTCGGGTTCTTCCAGCAGTGATGTGACTAAAGCTTCCTTGTCACCCGATGCATCTGATTTTGAACATATAGCAGATGTACCTTCCAGGCCAACATCCTCCAACAGCAACCACTTCAAAGGTTCCAAATGTTCCACTACAGGAAGTTCTCCAAACAATATTAGTGACCTTTCTGTTGCGTCTCTTACAGAGAAAATACAAAAGATGGAGGAGAACCACCACAGCACGGCAGAAGAATTACAAGCCACTTTGCAGGAGCTGTCAGATCAACAGCAGATGGTGCAGGAGCTGACAACAGAAAATGAGAAGCTAGTGGAGGAGAAAGCTCTCTTGGAGACTTCCTTTCATCAACACAGAGATAGGGCAGAGCAACTGAGCCAAGAAAATGAGAAGCTAATGACCCTCCTCCAAGAGCGATCCAAGAATGAAGAAAGCAGAGCTCAGGAGGGGAAGGTCCTTGAGCTGGAACAGAAATGTGCAGAAGTTCTTGAGAAAGCACAATTTGAAAGAGAGAAATTGCTTAACATTCAGCAACAGTTAACCAGCAGCCTCCGAAGCTTAGAAAGGGAGCATCAGGATGCCCAGCAGGTGATTAAAAGCGTGAGAGGAAGAAAATGAGAAGCTGCTTAAACGTCTAGAAGTGGAACAGCAGAACAACAGCACAATGACAAAAACTCTGGAGGAGTGTAAAATTGCCTTAGAAGGTCTGAAAATTGAGAATGGCTCTCTCAAAACTCAGCTAGAGAGTGAGAAACAAAAAGCTGCTGAAATCAATGTGATGGGATGTACTACTGACAACTCTGAGGTGCAAGAGATGCTGAAAGTAGCCCGTGCAGAAAAGGATCAGTTAGAAGCAGCTTGCACTGAGCTTAAACAAGAGCTGCTGAAGGCAAACAGTGAACTGAAGCACTCTCAGGGTCTGCTATCTAAGGTAAATCAGTAACAGCTGTAAAATGTGATGGTTGTTTATCTGTCCTTCCATAAATAGGTAGCTGTTGGTCTTTAGATTGTTAAACCATTGGATTATAAGTTTTCAGACATTAAATTGAATGGATTAGCTTTGAATGGAAGCTGGGGTCATATGATAGTCTGCCTGTGCTGCTATATGCATGTTTTCCCAGGAATAACTTTTAGCATAGCTGTGTTCATAGATTCAAAACTCCTTTCCCCTAATACTTTCTGCAGAATTTACTATTTAGGAAATAACAGTTGTGTCTATCAACATTGGAACAAAGAACAGGTAAGTAAGAACTTACTTTATTATGTGAACAGATATTAGTGAAAATCACTTGGTAATTTACATGGAAAGAAGGGCATGAGTAATTAGCAGCAGATATTAAATTCTGAATAATTAATCAGGATTAATTAGTAGTGAGTTATAGGTGCCATTGGTCATGAGAACACATGAGCTAATCCTCAGGGAAGCTGATACTTACAGCAACATGACTAATGCATGGTCAAGCTCCAGGTTACTTTATCTTCGTAAAACTATTTTTACAAAACAACCATTTGGGGCTAGGTAAAATAATGGCAAAAAAAGATTCATTTCAGAACAATTTTTTTCTGCCTACAGTTGGTAGTTTTGTAGCTTTGCTCCAAGCAAGCTGAAGTCAGTCACTGTTTATATTTGTGTGTGATCCTGGATGTTCAGAGGAGAGCTGCAGTGTGAGGCATTGTAGAACAAGTGGTAATAAATCACAAGCCAGTGGCTATGTCCCACCACTGCAGAAAGAGTGATAGTGTGTGCAGGCTTTCCTGTGTAGGGAAGGGATCATGAACAACTAGGTGAAGAGGAAGATAGTGTTGCCAAAAAGCACCTCCATGATTTGATTTAGAAAAGCCAGATATCCTTTCAGCTTAAATAGGTGACCACAGCAAATGGAGTTAGTAGGGGAAGCTCCCAAGTGCTCACTGGAGCTGCAGTTTATGAAGAATAAATGAAAAACTGCTGAGTGCTCGGACTCTGTACCAAACTTTTATTGCTTGGTTTGGAAACCACAGATTTCCTCCTTTTTACTCTTCTTTTCTCTTAGATTAAGCTGTTTTGAATCATTGGCTATTTGTGACACCCAAATGAGACCACAGGCTTCTCTAAAGCTGCCCTTCAGCCCGGCTGTGCCAGTGCTGCTCACTGAATTGGCAGCCTCCACCTTGCTTTCTCTTGCTTGTTCATACGCAGAGATCTCCTCCCCAGACCTGGAAGCATTGATCTGTGGGCCTCAGCCAATAAAGTGAAGTGCAGCAGATTCTCCCTTCAGTAATTCCAGATGTCCTATATCCAGAAATATGCTCATCTGCAGTAGCTAGCTCTGCTTTACATATGTTTTCATAACCCATTGAAAATGTACATGCTAAAGCCGCAGAATTTTTTATGTGGATTAATTGATCATCATTGTGGCTCTTAGGCTGTGATACCACTCTCATGATGTGATACATAGACTGTGGAGCTTTTCAGGAATATAATTCTTCCTGGTTCATTATCTTACTCATATAGAAAACTTAATTTCCTTTGTAGCATCTTATTTGCTTTATTACCAAGAAAGAGAACTGACATTCATAGCTCATCTGTTTCTTGAAACTGTCTCAACTGCATTGAAGCTCAGTTTATGCAGTGCTTAGAACACAGGTTTGATTCTTAAGTCCATGAGATGCCCATTAAAGTCTCTAATGAGTGATAACTTTTAAGAAATACAGACTGGCAGCTTTCTTTGCTCCCCTCCAGGCTGAGAATGAGTGTGGTCAGCTGAAGGAGCTGTGTGACCGACAGGCTGAGCAACTGAGCAGAACCAGCCAGAAGCTGCAGGAAAAAACATCAGAGAATGAAGCAGATATAAAAAACCTGAAAGAGACCATTTTTGAGCTGGAGGACCAGGTGGAACAACATCGTGCTATAAAACTTCACAATAACCAGCTCATCAGTGAGCTAGAAAGTAGGTGGAGCCAAAACAAAGGATTCAGGTGAACTTTAGAGGCTCAGTTATAGCAGCAACAGGAAGGAGGAGGCATGTCTTGATGTGTGGCAAGGGCCTCACTTTAGAAGTACTCCAATTTGGGCCAGTAATAGAATGGGCTGGGTTGGAAGGGACCTTAAAGATCGTTGCATTCCAGTTCTTTCTGTTCATGCATAAAGTCACTATTTTAAGTTAGTGCTATAGAAATACCATTAGATACAATTCCCAAGCCTTATTCTTCGCAAAGTTTGTATTGCCTGTTCTAGACGTTGAATTGTTGGTCTTTTAGAGAGCTTCTAGGGCAAAGCCTAGGAAGAGCTGTGCAGTCGAGGTTGCTGCTGCTTTCTGGAGGGGCAGCTGCCACCTGGTGGAATGAGAGATATGTCTCTCTCCGAGGAGTCAGTAATCTGGGATGGGTGGATCTGTAAACCTAAGTCTGGCTTAATGCTTCAAAATAATGACCTGTTTCAGAGATGCTCGAGTAATAAATCTACCGTTGATTCCATTCTTGATCCATTGACAGAGTCTATTTAGTCTTTTAGAGGTGTTACTAGAAGCAAGACCAAGCAGGCTTCTCTGCCCTCCCATTTTCACCTTTCAGCCTTGCTCATGTGTTTAATAATCTGTTTCCTTTTTTACTGTTCCTAGGTAAAGCAATGAAGCTGGAAGAACAAAAACAAGATACAGAGAGGCAGCTGAAGGCTCTGACTAAGCAAATGAAGGTAAGGCTTGGACTCCTTGACAAAGCTAAGCTGAGCTTTTCTTGCAATACTGGATTGAGAGAAGCATTGTAATTTCTAGAACAACTGTAGAAAGTTCTGCATCCTTTCACTCACCATTTCTCTTCATTTATTTCTAGCTGGGTGTTTTTTGCCTTAAAGGAAAAATATAATACATCCTTTGCAAATTACTTTTGCTTTTTTTTTTGCCTATGAACTTCTACTTTGGAACAGCCATTCCCGCTTCATGAATTATCAGTAGCAATGAGCTCTTTGCAGCAATGGTGCCTGTTAGTAGTATCACAAGTCTGAATGATCAATAGCTAAAGGAAGAACTTTGATTTACTTTCTGTATTGGAGTGGAAAGCTCAGCATCAGTTTCTTTGGCAATCTTCTCAGTACTGTGTAAAGAGGCAAGTGTTTAGTTTGACTTCAGTGTCATCTTGAAACTGTGGTGAAACCCTGGTTCTTGTGATCACTGCAAGAGAGATCAATAACAAAGTGCTCAGCTCAAGTAGTGCACTTTTACAGCAAACAGTTTGGGGTTCTGATTGCTCTTTCTAGGAAGATACAGAAGAGTGGAGGCGTTTTCAAGCTGATCTGCAGACTGCAGTGGTTGTAGCCAATGATATTAAGTGTGAAGCCCAGCAGGAGCTCCGTTTGGTAAAGCGGAAGCTTCAGGAGGAAGAGGAGAAGAGTGCCAGACTGCAGAAGGAGCTGGATGAAATAAAGGGCAGCAACAGGTTGGTTACTTACAAAGGCTGGGATTTGATCTGTGACTGCTAGCATGCATGCAAACAGTGCTTTGTCAATAACAACTCATTGGCTTGGACGTGCACATTGTCTGTTTTTAACTCTTCTGCCAGATTTTGTCTCTTATTCTAAGATGTTTCTGTTCTTTTTCTTTTTGGCAATCTAATTCTGTCAACTAGGCCATGAAGGTTTTAATATTAAGTAACAATTGCCAATATATTCCTACAGCTTTGTTCTCAATACAGCATTCTAGCTGTGGTTTATTGCCTTCATAACTCTCTGTGCAGTTGTATTAAGCCATCTGTGAAAAGTTTGTTTGGCTACATCCAGAAGAGAACTACTTGAGAGGAGTCAACGACTGTATATGTTGAAATTAAAATGAGGACAGGCTGGACTTCTGCAAGTCTGATACGTGTTAACTGAGTGATCAATGCAAGGACTAGGATTCCTCATTTCACATCTACTGTCCTTAATTTGAAACCTGTTATGTGATTAGCTGTGTTAAATGGCCTGGATGGTGGCCTGGGTTAGCTTTTAGCCCAGAAGTGACTTTGTCATGCAGTGGGCACACCTGTCAAACATTTGCTGTAGTCTCAGTGGTTGGAGGAGGAACAGTAATTGTGAACCATTTGGAGATACACCCCAGCAGGGTAAGCTGGGGTATATCTCCCAGCATGGGGCTTCCCTCTGTGTCATGGTAAGAACAAAAGTGGCTTTTACAACTAAATCTGGAACCAGTACAGATGCCTTACAATGTGGTTTTTATGCAGTGCATGTACCACCTTTCATTACAAAAATTCTACTACAATTGAAGTACTGAATAAGAGATGGAAAACAAAAGATGTATTAGAAGTGAGAACCAAAATTTCTAATGAAGACAGTGCTTTGCTCTTTTTTTACATTGATGCAAATAGAGCAAGCAGAGCTACAGTGACGAAAAACTGTACAGGGGGAATGAAGAAAGACAAAATAACACAAACCAGTAGTACTGTTTATCAATAACGTGTGCCAAAATCATATTGCTCCTCTAGATATTTCCATTTAATCTGTTTCCTAGTAGATTCATAGCCACTGGCAGAATAGCCATGGAAACACAGTGAATCCTGTCATTTCGTTCAGGTGAAGTAGCAGTTTGGCTTTGTTGCACATAGTTGCTTGCTGTTTTCCATTCAGGAATTGCCTCAAGCAGCTGTACAGTAGATGACAGAAAAAGGATGGGAGGGCTTTTGTGTGGAGGTGTATGGATCAGAGTTTCTGGGTTGAAGAAATAGAAACACTTCTTTTCAGAAAAATAAAGGAATGTGTTTAAGCTCCAGTTTCGTGATCAGAGTCCCCAGTGGATGCAGAGAAAACCTATTGCAGACTGTGTGTTCAGAGAAAATGATTACCAGACAGTACTTAAGTTCTGGGCTGTTTCCACTGCTAGTTTGTTCTTAATGAAGTTTCTATTGTATAGCGTGGGTCCATATATAATGGCAGGAATCATATACCTGTAGTTTCCCTTTATTCTTTTTTTATCTGAAGATTATTCTTGAAGATGACTAATCTGAAGATAATACTTAAACTGAATAGAAGACAACCTGCTAATTCGCAAACTGGGATGTTTAGCTTCCATGTATAAGGAGTATGGCTGCATTGTCAGCTCTTTGGCATAAAAAGCCTAAGCTGTAAATACTGCTTTTGAAATGAGATTCCCAGAATCCATCCATCCACAGTTCCAGACGGAGGTATTCAGACATGCATTTAATTAAGTCAGATTTGGCATTTGTGTCTCCCTCTTTCACACATATATAAATAAATGTCTGTCTCTGTGTCCTGTTAACTATCTGTATAGCTTGCTTCAAGTACTGCATTGGTCATGGATCCAGATATACTGCCTGCAGTGGGCAATACTTAATCTCTTTCAAAGACAGGAGTTGAGACCCAATTTTGCATGTGATTTTAATTTAAATATAAAATAATTTAAGTATGATTCGACTCAGTGTCCACGCAGAGAGTGCAGGATTTCTGTGCTGAGTGGCATAGAGAACATAATGAAGCCTATGCAAGCCGCTGCCTAAACAAACCAGTGATAACAGCTAAGCAATGAAATGTTAACACTGTACTGACCTGTGAAACATGTTCTTGAAGTCGCCAAAGCTGCTGCTGAGAGCCAGTTCTCCACTCCCAGATGGTTTTGTATTCCTGAGGTCACTGTCTTCCCCAGCACCTCAGCTTCTTTCACCCAGAAAGTTCTGGGATAGTCTCATTGTTGCTTTTACTCAGCCGTTACAAATGCTACCGCTCAGAATCAGCAGTTAGATTCTGATACCTGTGATGACTTATAATGCGTGCTCAGCACTGGTGGAAACAGTTTGTAGCATGATACTTTGTCAAAGTCTATAAAGTATTCCTCTTTTTTGTTAATGCTGAGCAGCTGTGCACTCAGCTGAATTTCTGACAGTCTCTAGTGAAAGTTTCCTGTTGGATTCTGAAGCTCTGATTGGAAAATGTACCTTCCAAATAGCTGCTACTCAAAGGTTTTTGGCAAAATCTCAGCCATATCTTGAGTGTCATTAGACTCCACCTCATAAATTGATCCTGAAGCCAGTTTATCTCCTACGACATCCTGCCATTTTAATGTTTGCTTGTGGCTGCCTGAGTTCCTGCCTCCAAGTTTGATTTCACTGTTACATTCTTCTAATCAGACAAAAAGTCATTTTTGGTTCAGGAACAGCCAAAGAACTTGCAGAAAAAAATCCTGATGAGGTCATCAGAGTTCATCTGAATGAAGGTAAGAGCCTCCCAAAGGCATCTTTAACACAGATTTAATGTCTAATTCTATGACTTAAGAATGCTGGGGGGAGGTTGGACCAACATCAAACAAATGGACTGAGGAAGAGAGGGGTTAACTTGTCTCAAGTTAGTACTGATTGACACCTACAAATTGATTAACCCGTGTTTCAAACAGTCTTCTATGATGTTTTTACATCCTAATTAATGTTATTTCCCTGCAACAAAATGCAAAAGCTTCTACAGTCCACTGCTGTATGACTGTCTCCTCACAGGTGGTGGAAATTGAAATTAGGTATTCTCCATCCTTGGAGGTTTTCAAGACCAGACAAGATAAGAACCTGAGTAACCTGGTCTGACCTCATAGCTGACCCTGCTTTGAGCCGGAGGCTAGACTAGGTGACTTCCTGAGGTCTCTTCCAACCTGAATCACCCCATGATCCTGTAGCAAGTTTCATCTTTTCAAAACACTCCCCTTGGAATTAAATACATTTTTGTAGCTGTTTTAGAATTGAATATTTAAGCAGTGATTAAAAAAAATGGGTTTATAACACAAAGGAAGAAAGTTATTGCTGAAAGTACCCGAATTGTGGATGCCTCTTTTTGGCTTCATTACACACCCATTTCCAAGCCTTTCTGGCGATACACTGTTTAGCAGCAGTGAAAGTTTCATGGTTGTGCTTTGACTTTTTCCCTTCAAGTTCTCAAAATAATTTTGGATTATGTGCCTTGAACCAAGAACGTGGAGGGAAGGCAGTTGGCCTGGGAGTAGTGCTCAGAAACCAGAGAAATCCTATCTGTAATTACATGAGCGACTTCTTAGAGTAAAAAAACAAATTAACCAAATCTCCAAACAGAAGTCTAAAGTGAACATTTTGATGTATTCCACTAATTTGCTTCCGTTCTTCCTCCTGAAGTCTCAAATGCCACAGCATGGCAGTGTTACACGCTTTTTCTCTTGGAATTAAGCTTGTACTCTGTGTATTAAACCCTGCTGTCAGTCTGTATGTGTTGATGTGCTGCTCATTTGTGCCTGTGTTTCGCAGCTGTTCTGTTTTATAGAGGTTTGATAGTTCATTCTGCTGTCACTGAAAGTAAGCAAACTAGAATGTCAGAGCAGGGTTCTCCAAGTGCTCCAAGTCTCTAGTTAGTGACTTCTCAGAGTTGTGTAGGATTACTTGAGGGTTTTGGTTTTATTTCACTGGACAGATTATTCTGTGCCCTTTAGTATAAGAACCCTGAAACAGATGCTGTGATTGAGGCAGAGCAGTTGCCTGGAGGGGTTCATGTACCCATTTTAAATTAATAGTTCTAAATTATCAGAGGAGAGGAAAGCCAGGAACACTACCACCCCTGTCCTTTGAAATTGGTTCACTGGCCTTAAGTACTTAATTTCTTTCTGTTTGAGCAACAACGATTTCTTTTCTTTGTACTTTGTACTGCTGTTTGCTCATCATGTCCCAAAGCTGAAATAGTGGAGTGTTAAGGCGCTCCTCCAAACTTCCTAGCAACACCATCAGCATTTCCCCCCTTCTCCTTTCTATTTAGTGGTGATGGGATGATTAATGTAAAGAGCTGTACATCAGGATGGGCATTGTATTGCTTCTTGTAACTTTCCCGATTGCTGTCTGTATCTCCATAGGTGCCTGATCTCTACCAGCTAACACAGCCCTGAATGGAGGCATAGCCAGGCCTGTGGGACACTTCAGGACGTATCTTCAACTTGCAGCTGAAAAAGGGAAGTTCCAATTTGAGAAAGCACCTCAAGATTTTTATTGCCCTGCAAAAGTCAAGTGTACTGCAAAGTGGGAATGCTCCTCAGTTCCTCCTCATGGGGAAGAGCCTATCTCTTTGTTTCAGAAGGCTTCTGGCTTCAGAAGACTTCCATGAGGTGGAAGAAGTTCTGAATTAGTCCAAAGCCAACAAGGCCACAAGAAGTAATCCCAGAGATCTGGGGAACTGAAATAATTGAGGGCTTTTTGGAGGGATGGGGATTATTTGCCCTGAAACAGAAATTCAAACATGCTATTTCAAGCTTAAGCAAAAAATAAAACTGTGTATGTCTAACTTGTAAAATCGAATGTGCATACACATCATGAATTCTCCATCTAGTAGTATATTCTTTGCCTAAAGACTTGTGTATATGGATTGGTATGTGTGTGTATATGCACACACAAACTCAAGAAGTAGGTTACTGAAATCCAGCAGAAAAGCTAAATAGAAACATTGAAGTTGTTTACTCAGTTTCAGCTGCTTTGATGGTTTCACATCTTTAATGTTGTATTGACAAGGCACTCGCCACTGGGTGGCATGTCTGACTTGGTGTGTCTTAGGAAGTGGGGTGGGGCCCAAGGAGTGTGTCCTGCTATGACTTTGACAGAGAATGTCGCCTGTGAGGTTTGTCCTGGCTGTGAGAATTGCAGATGAAGAGATCCGAAAGAAAATAAATGAATATATCAAGTTCCTAGTAAATATCCTCTCAGAAAGGAATCTTTCTCATGCCCATGACTCAGGTGAAGTATATGATGATCAGGGAGAACTTGCTGAAGTTCAGCTTTCCAACTGGAGACACCTGGAGACAGCTGTACTTGGATGCTAAGGGGAAACTCAGAAGTCACCATCTCTACCAGGACATCATCAGGATTCATTCCAGGACTGGAATTTCATGTGGGCTGTGGGATTCCCATCCCTTCCTTCTGGATGTGAAGACCTAGCAAGGGCCTGGTCTCAGAGCAGGCTGAGCTAGTAGAGAATTCTGCGGGATGTCCTGGCTTTGGCATGGCCTTCACCATTGTGCCGTGCTCCTGGAGTGCATGCATATATGCACACTTGTGTTGCCTTTCTTTTCTGTGCTGGCAGCTGTTGAATGTTGTTTTCTTATGTTTAAGAAATACATATTAAAGTGCCAAATAAATGTTTAAGTGTCTGGAATTGTCTGCTGCCTGCCCTTGGCCTCTCTTCCGTTCTGTGCATCAGTAGCTGTGTGTCTCTTTGTATCCCTTGGAGCTCAGGAGGATTCACAACAACAACAGGAACTGTATGAAAGACTAGATTGCAGAGTAATTATTTCTGAACATCTGGTTTTGTGGTCCTAGGCCACCTGTAACAAAGAGCAGCTTAGAAATTTCACAAACACATGGAGGTTGCTGTTGCCAAAATGTGTACATTAAGCACAAGGACTTGCACCTTGTTGGTGGTCTGTTTTCCACATATTCCACACCTAGAAACTAAGGAGACTAACTCCTGCTGATAGAGAAGAGGTCACTGCGTTTACTTCTCTTGCCAATGAATGAAACTAGGCAGTGGTTTTGTGAAAAAGACTGCACGTTTTAATTCCTTTGTGGTTAAAGTGCTCTGCTTCCTCCTGGAGCTGCTCCACTTAAGCCAGCTGCACTTGCAGCATTTATCTTTATAAACTATTCATTCTTGCTTCAAGGAAAGCATACAGTAGTAGGTGACATTTAGTTCAAATCAGTCTTTTTTGTAGCAGCGCTTACTTGGTCTTCTTGGATGGCCTAAGCTATACTAAGCTGAATAAATTCTGTGTACAAGGAGTCAGTTTTGGATTGGAGTTATGGCTTATCATTAATTTTTCTAAGTCATGTTTTTCTATCCTGTCCTCCTGAATTAGCTTGCTACCGCTAGTTAAGCTCTTACTCTTCTGCTTATCTCTTAAGAAACCGATATATGTACACATACATGCATCCTTTCCCATACAGATTTTTTTTCTTCATTAAAAGTGGAAGATGCTCACCTGGTTTCATAACCCTCCATTGCTTGTTGGCTGGCATGTGTGGTTCTAGTTGAAGCAAATGAGTCTTAGCATTATTCTTCCTGCCTTTTGTGCCAAGGTTTGCAGCATGAGAGGGCTCAGTTTTGTGATGTGACTGTGTTTAATCTAGGAGGATGTTTCAGGGTACATTAGGAGCCTATTACAAATATACAAACTTCAGATTACAGGAAGCATCCTAACAAAATTGGAACCGGTAGCAGCTCCAGCACTTGAATCTTCATAATTACCCTGCACAATGCCAGAATAATGGCATGTGATTTCTCAATGGACTTTTCTGTGGCACAGCATAGAGGCTGGTCTAGCTACTGTAACTTTATTTAACATGTTTGCATCCTTCTGCAATCAAAGGCTAGATTTAGGAGACAAGTCTGAGGTTTGGGCTGTTCTTGGAGTTAAATCCTAACCAATGAAGTAATGGCTGCCTTGAGCATACCTCTGGCTTGCTTTAGTTTCAAGATTTGCCGCTTGGCCTCAGGCAGTTACTGTTCCTTTCTTATTCTAGTAATACTCTGCAAACCTTGTACATACTCTTGTTACTGGATAACTAGACAGAACTATAGCATAGTAGCCTATTTTATCCTTGGAAGTGTAATGGATTGCAGTGGATGGCTCGGTATCTTGAGGCAGAAATCTATCCTTCTGCTATACTTTACTAGAAACAGAACTGCTTTAGCTTTTGTGCTTTTGTGTAACTAAAGCGCAAATGCTGTCACCTCTTGGTCTGGTTTATGCTTTATGAAGCCACAAAAGGAAAACTGAAGAGTAGAAATTAAAGTTAGTCAGCAAAACACTGGCTCCCTCAGAGCTCTGTGAATCTTATCCAATCTGCCTTTCCTCCTTATTGGATTAAATGGAGCGTGGAACTGAAATGGCTTTTCCTCTAGCCATCTGCCTTTGCAGGCTGCCCTGGCACACAAGGAGCTTGAATGAATTAGAAAAGAAATAGCCAATGTCTCCTTAAAGACAGCACCTCCTTAAGCTTTGCCAAAAATAGAAACATGAGTCATTCTCTTATTCATTGACACCCTTCAGACCTCTGTATTTTGTAGACTGTGATACCAAAAGAAGATAACTCTGACTTCTATTTTTAGCTCAATGGAAGTTGTTCAACCCCATAGGCACTTTCTAGATGGGAGACCTCCAGCCTTCTTATGAAATGATTTCTGGTTTTGCATTCACATAGCTCTTGGTGCCTACAGTGCTTAGAAGTAAGGAAAAGTGGTGACCTGTAAATCAGCATGCGTTTCTTAAGCAGCCAGGAGATTAGGAAAGTAACGTACAAATGCTCTCTTTTTATGTGACTAGACTGTGTTATTAATTGCAGCTTTTCTAAGCCAAAGCTAGGTAATTATACTCAAAGTCTACCTGAGAGCTACTGGGTAAGTACAGTGTCAGTGCTAAGCCAAATCTGTAAAATGTGTGGTGTGACTAGAAGCAGCAGTTATACTAAACGATTGCATCTGCTGTTTAACACAGCTGTGGGCTTCCCTGTACTAACTCCTTTTAGCAGCTAATCTTGACTCCAGAATTTCTTTTCAATGGAGTAACTTAATGACCCTTCCTGTTAAAATATGAGACTTATTGCTATTTTGAGTTTGTGTCTCTTCATTCCAGCCACTGAATGTTGGTATTCTTGTGTTTGCTAGGATGAAGCACTTAACGCTTTTATTCCCCCATATAGCTGCCTAAGGATTGTGATTGAGGGTTTAGCAGATGTCCTTGTTGACAAGCTGTAAGAGTTAAGTTGCCAAAGTTTTTCATTATAACATAGGTTTTCATGTTTTATTTTTACGGCTCTTATCTGAACCTGTCCTTATTTTATTTTCAATGGTGGCATTTTAACTGATAACAATTACTTCACCAGTGGCCACACCACCTAAAAACACAGAGTGTGAAATAACATCTTTCTCTTTGGTTACTTTCCTCGTTACACACTGAGGACCACAGTAACCCCTTGGCCCCTGTTCTGTATTGAAAGTCCGAGTCTCATCAAGTTTTTTTTTTTGTCTATGATAATTCTCCATCCTGTTTGAGGATGGGAAGTGGAAGCGATGTGGTTAACAATGCAGGAAGGTTTGTTAGACTCAGTGGTTTTGTGTTTGCCAGGCACTGCAAGGAGAGAACATGAACCTTCTAATGAGTGGTCCATGTTCTGGGCATTACAATAAAAGATGTGCATTGTTGGATGTGCCTTACCACACGTGTAAAGACCTTTAATCTCTGCTTGCACTTCCTGTTGCCCCTGACTTCAATCTGGTTTCTGCTTTGCAGGCTGATAGCTGAAGAGGTAGAATCTCTAGAGGCAGATACAAGCAACCGCTGGCAAGGAGTCTGCATTAGCAGAGCATCTCCCACACCATCAGAATCTTCAGCCACTGTGAAGTCACTGATAAAATCATTTGACTTGGGATGCTCAGGTATTTGAACACTGTATTTTGTACTAAAAAGCATTTCTAGCAGCAAGCAGGTAATTTTTGCCTTTTTGTGCTGCTCCTTAATGGATATTTTCTGTCAGTGCTTGCTACATAAATACTATCTGTGGCATATCACTACATCAGTTCTTCTTTGTTCTGATGAGAGAGACATAGTTGGTTTTGAAATGCAGATGTTTCCATGTTTTTTCCTTGCAGGTAGCACTGGACAAAATATCACAGTTCACAAAGTCCCCAGGAGCCCTTTAAGTGGAATTCCAGTGAGGACAGCCCCAGCAGCTGCTGTTTCCCCCATGCAGGTACAAGGAGCTCTTTCCATCTTCATGGAGTAGTTTGGGTTGGAAAGGACCTCAAGATCATCCAGTTCCAACCCCCTGCCATGGGCAAGGACACCTCACTGCTAAACCATGTCACCCAAGGCTCTGTCCAACCTAGCCTTGAACACCTGCCAGCGATGGAGCATTCACAACTTCCCTGGGAAACCCATTCCAGTGCCTCACCACCCTTACAGGAAAGAATTTCTTCCTCATATCCAATGTAAACTTCTCCTGTTTAAGTTTGAACCCGTTACTCCTTGTCCTATCACTCCAGTCCCTCATGAAGAGTCCCTCCCCAGCATTCCTTATAGGCCCCTTCAGATACTGGAAGGCTGCTCTGAGGTCTCCACACAGCCTTCTCTTCTCCAGGCTGAACAGCCCCAACTTCCTCATCCTAGTCTTCATACGGGAGGTGCTGCAGTCCCTGATCATCCTCGTGGCCTCCTCTGGGCTTGTTCGTAGTTTAAGAATGCAGTTTTTGCTGCAGCATGGCATAGCTTCAGCATGCCAACGTGCATGTGTTGACAAGGGGAAAGGGAAACTCATCTATTTATTTGCTGCGAAACATCAAATGCTGTAGTACTACTAACAAAAAGGGATCAAAGTGAGTTTGTCTTTGACTTCAGCTTAGAGTCTCAGTGGACTGGATGTGAACTCTTTGGAATACAATTCTGAACTTCAGTCACTGTTGACCAGAAAAATAGGTGTTGCTTGTTGGGGGTGAGTTAACAGAAACATCAGTCTAAACTACGTAGCTGGCATGTAAGCTGAGAGATACGGGGTAGTAAGTTCTTAAGATGTATGCTCCGAGCTATCCAGTAAGATCATATAGTGCTGAATGAGGAGCTCTTACAGTTGGGTTTTTTTCCTATGGAATCACAACTCTCTGGAATATTGGATTTCTTATGTCACTGCACCAATTTCTGTTAGCAATTATCAAACCTGTGGTGCAATGTTACTGGACATAGTGCTTTTGTGAACAATAGAGAAGCAGATGCACTATGCGTCCCAATTTCTATATACGCTGAAGATAGCATGCGATCAGCCTGCTGACCTTTCTAGGCTAGAGAAGCCATTGTATGTTTTCTGACTGGGTGATCACTGAACTTACAACAGGATGTTCCTCTCTCAATCTGGGTAAAAAACAGGTGTGGGACTAAGGTGTTTAGGCGAGTGTTCTGAACTCAGATGACTTTGAAAGGCTACTTCACAAATGTGTGAGCACATTTCCTTTGAAGAATCAGTGAAGGAAGTTAAAAGAATGGGATTAAGCAGAGGTCTGGGAACCTTCTGATAATGCCTGGCTTGAGGGAGTGTTAGTGCTGAAAAGTGGTGCTGGGGCTTCAGAGAGAGGAATCCTGACTTATGATTTGAGGATGCTGGCGACAGAGGCAGGATTAGAAAGAGGCGTTTTTACTTTGGGTTTGTGACACTAGATTATGTTTGGCAAAAGGAAAATATGATACAAATGGGAATGTGAAATAGTTTAGGAACCAACATGTTACCAGCCAAAAATATTGTCCCTTTGTTAATTTATTTTTCACAGTCATTTATGCAGCTCTAGGTGCAGCTGATACCTTGTTGAAGGGTTTCTGTATCACTCTGCCTGCTTTGTGATCTTGAGGTAGCAGAAACATCTTTCTGCTTACCTATTTGAACATGTTATCTGGTATTCTTCTAATTTTCTTTTGTTCGTTTCTTTCACAGAGACATTCTGTTTATAATAATGCCAAGCCAGTCAACAAAGGTGTTGCCAGACATGCAGATCTTCCAGACCTTCCTCTTGCAGGTAGGTTGCAGTAAACATACAAATGTTGCCTCTTTTTACCAGAGAAAGCTTGCCATTAACTGTTGGCCTCTGCCTGGGCCATTGTTCCTCTTCTTGTATGGTGAAAGGAAATGAAGTGTCTTCAGAGTCTTTGTTTTAGAGAGCTTATTAGTTTTGTTGTTTCCATTCCCATCTTGATCGTAGCCTTAGAAAACTAAAAACTAGATGATTTGTAATGGCTTGCCAACATAAACTTGCCTTCTTTATTCCAAAGTGTCCATGGCACCTCTCTAATCCATGCTGTGGAACTGGAGAGGATTGGATTTTGTTCAACATGTATGTATCTGGAACAAGGCCAAAGCACTGTCTTTTGAGTGTTTATTTGTTTTTAAATTGAGCTTCATTTGAAATACATTAAAGATTGCAGATACTGATGTGACTGGTTTAGGAGCAGTCATATTTGGTCTTGAAATAGTTTATTTTGAGAGTTCTCAAGAGATGTATTTGTTTTTATTTCACACTTTGCTTTTGTTCTCTTGTCATTTAATATTCTCGTCTACCAGTGTTTGTTTCCCATTTTCTCTAAGGCCCTTTATTTTGATTATCTAGTCCTGAATGTAATTGTTGCATTGGAATCAAAGCTAGTAACAAGAGATTATTGAATTTTTAAGGACAGCTGAAATACATTCCTGTAGTGAAACCTCAGTGAAACTGCAGGGAAGGACAAAAAAAGTCATCAGTCACAACTTCTTCATTGGTAGACTGGATTTTCTGCAATAGTTTGCTATTACAAGAGAGAAATTAGAACCCGTCTTCATTTTTAGACTCTTCAGTTAATCTGCTAAGCTTTTCCCATCATTCAAATCTGAAGAGGTACTGGATCTGAACAGCAAAATGAGTTATAGGGTAGATGGCAGCATAGATAAATAACATCTTTTCTATGCTACTGGCATCTCCTGCAGGAATAAATGCTAAGCAAGCAGAAGTTATCAGTGGGACAGACAGAGTTTGTTTACTTGTCTCCGTTGGTTTCCAGTAAATGACTTGCATAAGAGTATACAATGATTCTAAACAGAACTTAAGACCTTTTTAATCTCTACTAGTTTACTGTAGAGTGAAGTAATCTATCAACTGTGTAACGTAATGCCAGTCCTTAATAATAAATATCCCACTTCAGGCCATGGATAATTACTGTTATTACACAGAGACAATTGTTCTGTGAAAATCTATTGAATATGGTTTACCATCTAACAAGTTCCTGTATTTACAGCTTCTCTTTGTACCTGGGTTTAATTTAGTTCTAATAATCCATAGCAAAGGCTTATTCACTATAAAGCTGTAATGGCTCTGGTTCCAATCTAAATACTTCTAGAAGGCAGTTGATCCAAGCCCTATGCAAACAACACTGAATTAAAAAATATCCCCAGGGAAATTCAAAGTGAAGTAGTCTCCACAATAATAACCTTCTGACTGATTCCATCTGAGCAGTACCACAGTAGGGTTCTGTGATGTCCTTAATATGACCCAAATGTTACATATTTGGAGAGAGCTGATCTTTGCCTATGGTCTTTTCATTTAGAATCAGAAGTTTATTGGGTCTGTCTTGGAGTACCTAAAATAAGTCAAAGGAAGGATGCTGAAGTAAGACTCAAAGTACAAAGCTGGATACTGTTAACTTGCACCACTTCAGGCACTACTGTATAATTCAAGCCAGTAACTACAAAGTTCCTTTAAATACTGCAAATATAGTGTTAACAGGATGGGATTTTCTTTATGTTGCATATTTCACATGAAGTTATTATCCTGTTTCTCATTCCAGATAACTCCTAATATGCCTCCTCCTTCATCTTTTCTTTCCATCTAGATGCCACCAATATCCTTTATACCTATCTGGGATCCTTCCTTCTTCCTTTTTCTGTACCATGTGTGAACACATCCTGAATGATTGGCACAGCACTTCCTGATTAGACCATGCCATTAGCCAGTCCAATTATCTTAATGGCACTTTAACAGTGCCTTTTTTTTGCTGTTCTCATAAGCTAGCAAGAAACCTACATTCCTCTTCATAACATTCACATTTTGTTTAGTGATATGCCTTTTGCGCTAGATCTGTTTCTCTAAGCAGAATTTGCTGAAGCTTAAAACAGTCCCAAGAATCATTCAGTTGTTTGCCTGTCTGACTGGTTTGGCTGTTTCAATTTGAGGCAATTCCCCATAAATCCAGCATAATGAGGAGCTAGAAGAGTCATACACATTTGGAACATGTAGTGGAAAACCAACACAAAGTATGTTGTGTGCCATTTCTTGTTTGCTATGGGTTCATGATGCGCAGTAAGAAGGGACAGTGAGTGGAAGGAAGGAAGACCTTGACTAAGGTATATGCAGCTCAGTGCAAAACTCTGCCAACAGCCAAGATGGGATGGTTTCTGTCCTTTTCCATCTGGGCTTAATAGATGGGAACTTTTCAGGCCTGTATGCTGTGGAGAAAAGGATGCAAAATACCTATAGCTCACAGCAGCTGCACATGCTTACAAAACTCAGAAGGCAAAACAAGGGCAGCTGCATGCCTGTTTGAAGGATGTGTTTATCTGGCAACTGCTGGTACACTCACCCCACTTACTGCTGAAAAGCAATTAAGGGATGATTCAGTGATAGCCACCTTTGCTGAAGGTGAGATAAGAAGGAATTCACACCTCTAGGTGATATGGCATTAACTGATAATGAACATCCAGAGGACTGAAAAGGAGAACAAATTGTATTCTACAATCAATTAATTTCTGATAACAACTCATAATGTGCTGGTATAGGTCTGGCCTTGTTGACAGTTTGTCTACAGAAAGGAAGCAGCCAACTTTCCCTGTGTAAACACATCACTGTACCTCATGACTGATGTGAATCAGGTGATAATTTGTTTTCTGTGATCTCTTTAGCTGCTCTTGAAAAAGCTGTTGGATTCTATGGCTACTAATTTTGTTGGTTTTATACATACACACACACTTTTATAAATATATATAATTTAAAATGTTACATAAAAATATGTAATGTGTAATATAAATATAGATGCATCAGCTGTGAATACATTGAGACTTCCCAAAGTCCTGTCAGATGGAATGCCAAGCATCATATGATAACACTGCTGCCACGAGCTGGGTTGTGTTCAAGAGACGAGGCTTTCTTGTTACAAATGACTAATGGCAGAAAATGAATTGTTGTACTAGGGCTGGCCAGTCATCTGCTGAAGATATCTGGTGATCAGCTTTTGAACCTTGAAGACTGTAGATTTTGGTATTTCCCCTCATTCACCTGAGGCCCCTACCCCCCAGCAGGAGTATCAATCACAGGAAACCAGGCAGTCTGTACTGTTGAAATCATCAAAGTAATTCCTTGTTATGATCACCTCTAATCTGCTCAAGGTTTCCTAGCCCCATGTGTGTTTCATGAACAAATGAGTACATTTGTTTAGAATCAAAACAACTCACTGCATATTGTGTGCTGGGTGGCAGGACAGTGATTAATCAAATTCCCCAGGCTGCAGACTGACAGGAGTTTTTTTAATTCCCGCAGACCTTCTGAAGGGAAGAAATGAAGAGCTGAAACCAGACCATTACCTGCGTAAGAGCCCCTCCCTGGAATCCCTGAGCAAACCTCCTATGGCCTTCAGCAGCAGAATGCTTACCTCTACCCCCAGCAGCTTGAAACCTGAAAGCAAACTCAGGTACCAACTGTTTCGTGGGAAAAACAGCACCCAGGAGAGATTGACAATATTACCTGACACTATGATGGATGTTTTAATCTGGTGGACCCCCGTCTCCAGTGGAAACTGCTGGCTACTCTGTCTAGTTCAGAATTACCAGGCTGTGCCAGATCCAGATGTCATAATTCAGATCATCATAAGCAAAGTAAATGAGCAATCATGGTAAAATGAGGAATCATGGCAAAATGAGGATAGCAAGCTTTCAGGAGCCACTAAGTTATATACAAGAATTCCATCATGTGTATGAGTGCTCTTGCTGTAGCTTTGCATGTTATGGCGAGTTAAAAGCTAAAAGCTTTGAGGTCTAAGGGAAAGGTGGGCACATAACTTTCTTCTCTCTTGACAGAAGGTGTATTTTCTTCTGATCTCCACCATTGTTTCTAACAGTAGAAGCTGTAGAGTGGAGACAATGTAGGTGTTTTGACTGTTGGCCTTGACTGCAGTATAGTTTCCAGATTTTTATTTTATTCAAGAACTCATTCTGCAGCAGCACAATTGGATGTGAATTTGCTGTTACAGATTCTTTAGATAGTTTCTTTCCATTCTACACTCTATATCCTAGTTTTCATTATGTAAAGCAAGATATTACTTGAAAATGTTATAAGTGGAGTTGATGAAAATAATAGCAGAAATGCAGGGTTAACACATGCCATCAAATGTCCATGGGCTGGTAGTTTTTCAGCTCTTTGTATGCAGTGATACCAACTGAATTTGTCACATTTAGGGGCAAATACAGGATGCAAGTTCTGAAAGCTGTTACAGTTTGGTTTACATTTAGGTTCTGTGCTGCCATTCTGCTTTGTCATGCAGATATTATTTACACACTGGTAAAGAATAAGAGAATTCAAGCATATTTATCTATTCTGTTTGCTTCCATGGATTAGTGTGGAGAGAAAGGACCCACTGGCAGCCTTGGCTCGGGAGTATGGTGGTTCAAAGAGGAATGCTCTGTTAAAATGGTGCCAAAAGAAGACTGAAGGTTACCAGGTAAGGGCATAGGTACAGTTTTACTTTCCTCCGGAGAGTAATTCATCACATCCCTGTAGGTGTGCAGAAAGTTGATGTCACTTCAAAGAAATACGTGTATTTTGGTCTGCTGGTTTTCATATTTACTTCTGGGTGTTTCCGTCCTCTTCCTTCAGATTTCTTAAACACTGGACTCCCCAGTATTACATTATCATAAGTAATTCATGTGCAAACCGCAAAATACTGCATCAAAGATTGCTGATGGTTAGAAACAGTGTATATGTGCAGCAGCTTCAATTCAGCATCCATACATATTACATTGTAATATCTTTCTGTAAGCTTCTGTGGGCATTGTGATATTGTGAAAGTTTTCATTGGTCATTTCTGTAAAAACCAAAGAAATATTTCTTTGTGTGGCCTTGACCAAATGAAGCTTGCAGCTTGGAGCCCTGCTCTTTCTAATCTCCTGCAGTTTAACAGGGTTTTTACAAAGCAAGTTTTGACCGCTTGAGAATGTGTCATTTCTTTGCAGAGTGAATCCACTTCTTATATGGCCATTGCTGGGCTTATCAAGCTCTGCTCCGGTGTTTGTATGCAGTTGGGTTAGGCCTTCGGTCCTGCTTGTAACTGAGCTGTAGAAGTCAATTACAGACAACAGTTCATCCTGTGATATATGCTGGGTGTGCAGGACAGTCTTGGTTTGATATAATGTTGAGATTTTTCTTTCTGAAGAATAATATTGTTTGTTACTTAGAGCAGAAGACAAAGCTGTTATCACCACATGATATGCACCCTGGAGCAAGTCTTTAATAAAAGCAGAGTCCGTCTTTTAAAGTAAATAAATACTTTTTTTTCTTCTCTACCAGCTCTTTGTGAAGCATTAGCTGCAGGGGGCAGGAGTTTGGAAGAAAAGGCAGTAGCTTTCCCTTTAAATAAACTGAGCTATAGAAGCTTGAGTTGTTTCTTAACACCGACATATAAAGCTTGCACCAATTTCACAGGGCAGGTATCAGAAAAAGCTTTTGATTTTAGGCATACGTCAGAAAGAATATAGCCAGGGTTAGCATTTAGCCCCAGGTTCTGTGAAACTGCCTAAAAGGCTACAGCGCTGTCCCCTGAAACTGTGTGCTCTATTCTGTGTTGATTTATTTTATGTCTCATCTACTAAAATTTTCCTGGCCTTGGATTTGGAAGTGTGGGAGAACAGTCATGTCCAGGCCTCAGAAAACAATTCATGAAATACAACTTTCCCAAGTGTAACTCCTGTTAAGCAAACCCATCTCGAGGAACGCTTTCTCCTGAGAGTGTTGCTCTTTTTTGTTTCAAATGATATATGCGTTGAGCTTCTTCCACTTCTCTTAGAACAGTGTAACTTCAAGTTCACTGTTAGAAATGCTCTCCGAGAGTCAGCCTGTAGTTCTCTTTCTCTGATTATACCCAAGTTGGACTAAATGTGTTGCTTTTAGAAATTATTACATGGCTTTGCAAATTCAGAGGCCTGTCCTGATTCTGTAGGTACCAGACTGGCCCTAGAAGTGACAAGTATTCCCTCTGTGGTAGAAAAGAAAAGGAATTTTGTTTTTCTATGCTGAACCCAAGTAGTAGAGCTAACAGTGTATCAGATAGCAGGCCACCCAGGAGGTATGCAGGCAATCTGGGTCTATTTGTTTTTCCTTTTAGTATTAGTCTCTGGAGGAAAGTATGTTCAGGCTTCAGAGGACAGTGGAAGTCTTTGCTTCATATATGGCTGCTGGCGTGTTGTTGCTACGTGACTGTCCAGATGATGTTTCAGGAAAAGTTTTGTCTGTTCAGTTCCTGCTCTGATGAGGCTCTGGTTCTGTTCATGGCTGTCCTCTGTCCTCTTTCTAAAGCAGCAGAATGAGTTCTCTGCAGTTTTTGAGAACAAGCAGGCAGAGCACTGACAAACACTGTGTAATCCAGGAGAGCCTGAGAAGTTCAGACTCTGGTGTGGTGAGGGGCCTTATTACCCAGAATTGTAAGATCTCGGGGCAGAAATTAGAGGGAGATGAACCAAAGAATAAACATGGTATTGATTTATGGTGAGTCTTGTCTCTCTATCTTCTCTGCTTCATTTAGAGGCATTATCTCTTGGATGTTCTTCCTCAGATTCTCTTTCCATTGCGCTCTTTATGGTGCATTAACTAACTTTTCTTGAACTTGCTTTTCCCAGACCCTTGCACTCTTAAGATAAGGCTGATATTAAACTCCACAGGGAGTTTTTATCCTTCTTGTGTACAAAGAACTGGAGTGGACTAAAGAACGTCATCCTCCTTCCTGCTTTCCTTCCACTGGTGGGAATGAGGTAATGAGCTCCGCTGAGCAGAAGCCCAGTGATGTGCGGAACTTCTTTTCCATCAATAATTCCCCTGTGTACGAGGTGTCATCTGTGCAAATCCCAATATAATCTGTCTGTCATGGTCTATCATGAAGCCCAGAACCACACATAACTTTGGACACAGACTGTTTTCAGCTTTGTGGCATAGCGGAATGAGAGAATAAGGCATGCTGCTTGGCTGCCTAACTTCTTTTTTTCAGTGTCCAAATATACTGCCTTTAAGGTTTAGTAACAGTTCCTGATCTGAGCTGGTGAGGAAGAGGGAGATTCCTTTGTTTAAATTATGAAGATGCCAGATTTCATTAAATAGTATGAACAAAATGGATTAGCATAACTGACACTCTCAGTAGCAGCTACTACCAGTGTCCCAGATTCCTTGAGGAAAGCTGGATTAGTGACCTAGGAAGGTGTCTGGGGATAAGACCTAGAGACCAGCACACAAGGCTCTGCTTTTTAAATGCTTTAATCCATACAAGGCTTATCTTATAGATAGAAATTTACATCCGGCTCCTGACATATATTATAGAATCATTTGGGTTAGAAAAGACCTTAAGGATCATCAAGTCCAACTGTAAGTTATTCTTTCGTTGACTGCAATGGGAACATTCCCTGGCTTTGAACTTCAGCATGTTCCCCAGGAGGCAATCTCGTAAAACAAGAGGGGGACACTGGAGGGAGTTGAGAGAAATGCAGCACAAATTAGTAATGGCCTGGAGGGGATTTTTTTGTGTTTTTAAAACAAGAAATTGCATGAGTTTACAGTAACCGAGTGGAAACATGAAAGCATCGATGTTTCTCTGATCTGCTATGTCATTTCTAAGATCCCTATTTAAACAGTGATTTGATATCTAAAAGATATGGATGCAAAAGAGAGAGTAACTATTTAGAATGTGAATCACTAGAATGAAAATGAAGTGGAAGTTCCGTTTAATGACTGTGAGAAAAGAATATGCAAGTGGGATTGCATAAACTGTGGCATAATATGATTTCAGTTGTAATTCAGTGCCTAAGTGAATGTTATCTGACTTTTTGGCCATCCATTTTGAATAACTAGGCAGGGGAGGTGTTAAAAAAATCTCTGCAGTAAAAGGAATTGTAGCAAAATAAGACTTTGGGTTCAGTGGCTTTGTGCAAAACTTCCTTAAGGAAAATCTCCCACTTAAAAACCCCAACCTTAATCTACTGTATGGTTCTCTATAAGAATTGTGACCTGGCACATGATATCTTTTGCCAGACATGTGTAGGACTGTTCCTTCTCCGCTCTGAATTTGTTGACATCATGGTGTATAATGTAGGGTGATGAGATGACCAGATCTGAGAACTGCTTTTGTGGCTCTGGAATTCAATTACCACAAGTCCTTTAAACCACAAAGCCTGCTGAGAGCAAGTTATTTATGTTAAAATAGCTTTTTCTCTGTTGTCTTGTGGGTTTTTCTTTCATCTATTTAAAAAGATTATACATCATAGCAACAGTGTGAAGTAGAAATTGGGTGCCTCTTTTCTAATAGACTCTTTTCCTGTGAGTCGTAACTCCTGGAAGCTGTTGAGAGTCATTCTTGTTGCATTATCACCTTCCATAATCATATCATTAGTGACTGTAATGTTATTTAAGTGCCCTGGTTCTGTTTGCTCTCTGTGGAGACCATTTGTCAAGGGGCCAAACCTCTCTAGATTATGTCTATTGCTATCCACAGATGTATTGTGAAAACACAGAACATCAAGAGGCACTTAACCCATGAGCATTAGAACTGAGGATTGTTGTTTCTGCCACATATACCCTCTCCAGAGAGGGGAGGGAATTGCTACCATGTTAGTGAATATGTTTTACTTAAAAGAGCTATTTTCATGTTTTTTCCAACCCCTGCACATCCATTCTGTTGCATGGAGGAAAAGAGAACTTGAGATCAACACTTTTCTCCAATGCACAATCATGATTATTCTTTTTATCAAAGTTGTATTTGGTTTAACAGCACCCATTTGGGATCCACTTGTTGAAGAACCACTATCTCTTATAGTAAAGCTAGCTGTGCAGTTGTGTTAAGTAGAGGAATGCTAAATAGAATAAGACAAGGAATGTTCTAGAACTGTCAAGGGGAAATGGCAGCTATAGCTCTGAAGACTTTTATATTTCACATATTCCTGACCTGTGCATTGAAGCCATTGAATTCTATCATCTCCCTGACTCCTGACAGCATCAGTATGCTGTTTTATGGATGAAGGCAGTAAGCATCTTCAGGAGAAGAGGCAATGCTCCCTACTAGCACTGGCACCAACACCAGATGGCTCATAAATTGGTATTAATCTTACTGGTATTTGCAGGACCAGCCTTGGAGCCAATTTCATATCATCTGGAGGAATCTCAAAAGCATGGGGAAACTGCTAAGCAGAGCAGTTTTTCATGTAGCTTTCATGTTGTGCAAGTAGTTCCTGGAGAAAAGAATTCCTTTTCATTATCCTGCATAAAATACACTAGTAAATATGAGCAAAGCTAGAAGAAAATGATTGATTTGTTTCCATGCCTTATTCAGAGTTATTTGACTTTGCAACAGGGTCAACAGGAACACTGTGCAGTTTTAGAAAGCATGCTTAGGAGTTCGTAGGAACTATTTTTAGGTGACACTCTCTGACATTGTATTGTTTAGTCTGAATTAGCAAAACACAAATATCTGTATGCCCAGCAATTCTGAGTATTTGCCTCAAAAGTTGTGATTTGTTATTTGAAGCTTCCTTTTCACAGAATCACAGGTAGGTTTAGGGCACTGATGAAATATTGTGATGGGGACTGCAGCCTCTATAGTTTCCAGAAATGCAGACTGGCATCAGGAGGAGTCTGAATACTTCAACTTTTGTCTTTACTGTGTATTTTAACAGAAGTGCCAGTCCTGTATAGTGCCTTAGCTGTTCAAAAAGAAGGAAAAAACTCTGCCCTGAAGTATCCCCACTATTATGCTTATTCAGGCCTTGAGAGATAGCAATTGGAAACAAATTACTTCCAAACGTAACCTAAAAGTCGTTAAATGTAATTCTGAATGCTTTTACTACAAGAAGAGTAAAGCTAGTGTATCGAACTATGTAAAAGTTGGTGCCTCTGCTTAGTGCTATATTCTTCAGGTAGCAAAGATGCAAAAGCTGAGGGGGAAAAAGGCTGTTGCAGTGTTTGCTGTTTGTCAAGTAATTATAGCAAGGGACTGGTTGACTAGTGGTTTGGCAGTGGATGTAATATAAAGCTTTTTACCCTTTTGTTTTCAGTTTAAACTCAGACTAATGCTAGCTTTTTGTTTATGAATTTGTGGCTTTATTTTTCTCACAGGAATTTGCATTCCTTTTCTTTCTGTGCTAGGCAGTATTTCCTCCATATCCTCTTTGTTCTCAAGCCCTATTCCGTGATATTATCCCCTGCTTTTTCTCATATTTTTTGCTTCATTTGCTGGCTGGATGAGATCCAGCATAGATTAAGTGTGGCCCAAAGATGTACAAATGCAGATGGGCTGATGAGGACACAACATACTCCCTTTGGTCAAGTGATCATGGGGCCATTGCGTTCTCATTAGGGAGGTGGACTCTCTGCTGCTTGGACAGCCAGCCAGGATGACTATTTTTTGACTGCTGATGCATTAAACAGGCGTATTCCTGGGGCTGCAAACAGTGGGGACCTGCTTTATAGGACATCAAAAGCTCCTTCATGGCCAGTTGTACATTAACATGTACACGTTTGGTTTCTTCCTTATTCTGGAAACTAAGAGTTATATTTAGAAAGAAGAAGTCAGTTATTTCTTTGCATGTCATTAGTGTGGGTAGTTGACGTTATCTTTCGTCTTAAGCAACTACTGTCTCAATATTAAGTCTTGACCAAGCACTTTGTCTCACGTACACTTCAGTCATGCACCGTCTTGGACCACAGAGAGTGAACAAGGACATGGCAAATGCTACCACATTCCTCAGGGTTAGTGCTCAGGTTGGGAGTTCCATTAAAAAAACAAAGAGCTGAATGGGACAAAACCCAGGATCAGCCCTCCCAGCCTCTGCACCTGGCTCTTGGCTTGTAAAACAGTCGGTCAAACACTTCCTTTGACACTAATGTGCTGGAGCTTAGTTTTAAAGCCTTGGGAATCCCAGCACAGCTGTGCACTGTGCTAAAGAAATACAGGGATAAAAAACCAAAACAGTTGTTTCTTAATCATAAGATGTGCACTTGGGTATGAGAGTGGTTCTGTTATCCTTTTCTACATTACTTTTTGTATTTGTGTCAGCAAGTAGTGTAAAAGTCAGTGTTTCAAAATTGTATCAATCTCTGTCTGTATATCAACATTAACCAGGTTTCCATCTAAATATTTAACTAGTTGGGAGAGCTAGATAAGCAGCGGCATTCCATGATTCAGCAGTAACACTGAGTAGGTTTTCTGGCCACCTTTCCAACTGAGGTCTTCCAAGCAACAAGGATAGGAGGTAAATCCCATCTACCATTAGTCACAGTTCATGTGCAAGTGTGGAAAGGCTGGATTCCCAAAGTGCTGTGATCAACAGCAAAACAAGTAACTCCCAGTTTGTGATGTGGATGAAGAAAAACACTGAACAACCCCCCTCCAGATTTAAATGGCAGGCCATTTTCAGTCTAAGCAGCATTCAGGGCAGACTCTTCTGAGGAGCACTGATAAGATTTCCCTTCTGCCACACCAACCTGTGTGCTTCAGATTAGAGGTTGATGGCCAGAGCCTGCTGAGAAAGCAGGAAAAAGCTGTCTGTCTTAATATTTACCAATACCAGTAAATGCAACAAAATTCTCTGGTGGACAATGAAACTTCCCGTAAAGCACCACATGCTAAGCATATCCCTTCTGTTGTGGAAGGGTCCACATGCTTCCTAAGAGCTCTGCATCCTCAGTACTTGTAGCATTCTGACATTTAGAAGTAGGGTATATGTGCAATAGGGGTTTTCCCAGGAAGTTAAGACATTCTGTGAGTTTCTGAGAAGTAGGTGAAATTTCTGGCTTGCTTTGTGCTTCTCTGATTTTTGCCAAAGAGGAGGTTGTTGACTTCAGAGAATCTTTTTGCTATCTGTGCAAAAACTATAGGGAGTCTTGGGTAATAGCTATTGAGATAGGAAGGGATTATCCCATGTTTAAATAAAAATTGACAATAAGTTGGTCAGGAATTTTGTTTCCAAGTCTGCTTTGGACCATCTTTGTGACCTTGTCAGTCTTGCATATTACCATTGCCTTGATTTCCCTAGCTGTTAAAACATAGATCATCATATCATATCATTGAATGATTATGAGTTTCAGTAATATTTGGAAAGATCCTTTGATGAAAAGCACAAACTTGAAAGTTTTTAATTAATGAAAATATGGATCCAATTCTGGCCAGAATAAATGTTTTCTTTTTCTAAATAAAACCTACTATAGCTGAATACGTACATGCAGTTTCTCAGTATGTCCCAGCTGCATCCAGGGTGGGGGCTGCAAAATAAATGCAGCAGCCAAATTATGGCATGTTGGGAATAATCATGTTGATTACCAATGTGCAAGCCCCTTCTCAGTGATGCCAATGCATAAATGTACTTCTCCACTGCAGCCAAATATCTTAAGCCAAGCTCTACCTTTTTTCACATAAAGGGCTTTATCCTGTAAACAAATCCAAGTCTCTGGATTGGAGGGATAAAATAAACGCCCATGCAGTGCTCTCATGCGTAACTTTCTATCCTGCTGGGTAATTTTAAAAATAGCATTTACATTCTATCCATCCCAAAGTCCAAGACACTTTCCTTGTGTTGCCTGGATGCAATGACAATCAGTGAAAACACTGAATTGATTGGTCACCAGCTGGAGCAGCTCCAAGCTGTGAGTTTAACTGGGAGAGAGCTGAGCCCTGCTTGCCAGTTCCATGAATATCTTTTGCTGTTGAGACCTCTCCCCACCTTGTTCCCATCCTTTCCTGTGTGTCCGCTGCAGCCTGCAGCCTACCCCTCTGCCCAGGAATTCCAGGACATGGCTGATCTCTAAACTCTCAATACAGATAATTAGAAATAGCTGTGGGAGCAGTCAGTGTGGTCATTAGCAATTCTGCACCAGGGCTCCAGCCAGGAAGGAGCTGTGCTGCTGTCTTGGACACAGAAGGGAGCTACTTCCTCCCCTTTGCTTCCTCTCTCCTTCCCCAGAGTATCTGTGTGATCCTTGGAGCTATGCTGCTGCATCTTCACTTTTGCAGCCTTGGGAATGAACGAACATGGACCAACCTGTTTCTCTTATATGGCATTCAGCAGTGATGTCATTTATGACCTTGTGAGAAAATTGATGGAAGTGTTAGTTGTGTAGCAAGCAGGCTTTCAGCAGGTGAGCATAACAGGTATAATTTATCCTGAAGAACAGAAAAGAGATGCATAGCAAAAATAAGAACTCATCAATACCTGATGTAATTATTATAATGAGGAGAACATGTTTTTTATGGTCTTGCTGTGTAATCCTCTGCCTCTCTGTGTATAACTAACACTTGTTTGCCCACTCACTGTGACAGTGGTGTAAATTGCACAAGTACCAGTCACATTTGATATATATCTTTTGTCACCATTACCTCATATGTACAAGTGCATTGTGAGACTTTCAGGTAGGTGACTTTTAGAAAAGAGGCTGTTGTCATGGGGTAGGTCTGCATTCAAACCAACTCATACTATTTGCTAGGAAAGCACCAAATACATTCACTGTGTGTTATGTTCATTGTGCCAGCAACTACTCTCAACCCTTCTTCACCAGACTTTGTTTTAATTTTAAAAAGTGAAATCTTTATATATAAAAATGCAAATGAAACTCTAAAAATGTGGGCAAAGTACTGTGAAATGTTTGCCAGTCCACACAGTGCTGGGAGCAATGGATCTGATGGGCATGACTGGGTGCTATTTGGCTCATTAGGCAGGTTACTCAGATGCATAGTTACAGCAATGATTTCAGTATCAGTAGTGACTGGTTTTTACCTTGTAAGCAGAGGAAATAGGAGGTCACAATTATTTTAACACATATTACCTTAAATATCTCTCATTTGATGCTACTTCTCTTTTTTTTATTCTGATGGAACCTCTAAGTATAGCAGCAGCACATCTCTTTTGTAATCAAAATAGCAGAATCTACCTTGTGGAGATCATGAACCCCCTCAGTATCTCATGAAGAAAGAGCTGAGCAAATGATAAATGGTAAACCCAAGTCAACACCCATGGCAGCAGTTGGAGCAGGGAGCAAACAAGACCACAGAGTGTGATGGGAAACAGGAAATTCTTTATGAAAAGGAATATAGAAAATAGGATAACCTTTAAAGAGCTGGCACCAATTCCTTATCACTTATTCCTTACACTGTGCTGTAATTACATAATTCAACAGCCTTTTCACAGAGTATTTTGTACCTGAGCTATGTTGTGTCATACATGTGTAATCAGCAGTAAGATGCATGCCTTACTGACATGGCTGGTAGAATTAGAAATACAGATGATGGGGATAAAAACTCAAAGTTTTAAAGGAAGGTTGAAACAATTCTTATGGAGAATGCAGCTGCCTGAACCATTTGAACTAGGGATATTAATACAGCCGGGAGGATAGAAGGTCATTTGGCTTCCTTCCCACTCTTGGCTAGCCACTTAATCTCTATACAATACACAGTATTGCTGTTCCACAAGTTATTCTGGATTTTTTTTTTTTTAAATCAAGAGGCATTACTTTCTGTATTCCATTTAAAAGGAAAAGATTTGTAAGGGAATTCAGAAAGGTTCCTGGTAGTAGATTGACTAAATGTGATATGCAAATCACTTTAGGCTTGTAGCTACCCATTGAAAATAGCTGTGTGCAATTGTCCAAGTCATCTGGGTGCACCCTGTAATTACAGAAGAATCCAGGCAGTCTTTAATTTTAGGCATTCATGCCTTTTATCTGTGTTAACTGGACCTGACCACACTTCTAATCACCTGTATTTCCAATAGATTGCCCAGATATTTCATAGCTTTGCTGGAGCATTTTAGATGAACTGGAGCATTTTGTTTGCTCAGGAGGTTAGTTCATGCTAAGAGGGAGCCCTTCTTCACTTGTATTGCTTCTTAGGAAGTGTTTAGAACTTGCCTATCCAGAGCTCAAAGCCTGTATGCTTCCTTTGATAGAATCTCTTTGGCTGAAGGCTGCTAACATGTTGCCAAACAATTAAGGTGTAATAAATCAGATTAGATTTGCAGTTTTGTGCAGCTGTTGATAAGAGTGGGTAAGTGGAAATTGCTTTTCAAACTACCTTGATCAGATTTTACAATGGTAAGGTCAGAGTTTAGATTTGCAGAGATGTGGCTTATGAAAATGGGGTTCCTGATCAGATATCTGTGTCTAAATATAAGCATGTAAAAATACTGATCTGTGAGACGTTTGCTCTGAGGACACCTGGGTCTCTGGTTAGTGATAAGCAGGACAGATTGGAGAAAGCTGAGCCAGTTAAAGGGGAGCTGCTGTTAAAAACAAAGCCATTTCCTTTGGTTTATCCAATATGCTTATTTTAACTAGTTCTGTCTTCAGTACTTAAGTTTATGTTCTGTATGGGTCGAACCTCAGTAACAAGCCACTCTGGCATGTTCTGGGTGTGTTACAACAAGGACCTCTGAGAGACAGGGTGGTATGTTGTGTGCTGAGAAAGAAGGATGGTAAGAATGATGCTAAGGTCATATACTGCAGGCTTTCTTCCACAGAGTTGCAGACTACCTTTAAGCTGATTCATGTCTATAATTTATAATTCTGTCTTATAGACAAAATTATGACTCAGAGCCATTGCTGTGGACTCAGTAATATCAGCGTAGTGGGAATATCTTGTGTCAGTATTTTAACATCCTCAGGCTGTAATGAAGAGCATGTGATGTCATTGTTGCTTTTTACTGAAGACTTGGAGTCAAAGATCTAGTGAAATCTAATGGGGTGGTGCTTTTTTCCTCAGAAAAACAAGAAATTGTTTTTAGTGAGAACAGATCACGCGCATTTCCCTGTATGTCTTTACTGTGGCTCTCATAGCACGCTGTTATCTATGAGCAAAGGTCCTGTTACTGGGGTGGGCTGAGGTTAATGACTTGCAGGTGTCTATAGTGTCTTTCAGGCTTGGCATGCCACTAATATCACTAGATAATACATTTGCTCTCTAAATAACAGTCCTGGTTTCTTTCTTTTCTTTGCTTAATGTCAGGTACTTTAATATTCATAGAAATGAGCCTCACTGGGTACTTAAGTACTTCCAGATAACCACACTCCCTGGTGTGCTTCCAGCTCACAGTCTCTTAATATTCCCAGTGCATGTACAGTAGTTCACTCATGAGCTTTCATTTTAAGTGAATGAACTGTTTTCACTCTCAAGAAGCCTGGGAACTACACTGGAAATAGTTTAGCCTTGACACCTGTTCTCTACACAGCACCATTATCCTGGCAAACTTTGTACCCTCACGTCTTTCCATGCTCTTTCTTGCCACTCCACACAGGGTATGTAAGGATGGTTATGTGCTCGTGTCACAAAAACATCCCTCTTCTGGCCTGACTCACTTTCATTCAAGATTTTTAACTACATCACCCCACCTTCGCAATTAATTTCTTAGCAGCACCATGGAAGAGATCCAGGTCAAGTGCTGTGTGACATGGATAAGATATGTCGGCTCCGAAGGAAGTTAGTAACCCAGAGCACTGCAGGCCTGAGCTAATTGGCACCCCTTGACTTGTGGCCCAGGGGTTATTCTCAGATGCCTTTAGCATTGTGGACCCACTGATGTAGTGCTAGAGATAGACCTTGGGGCACTAGTGACCATGAGGCACACTGTGACCATAAGATGGCAAGTTTTTACCCTGCCTAATGAGCACAACAGCTCAGTTTGATCTGCAGTCGCTGTTCCATTTTCATATATCTTCCTACGTTCGTTCTGCATACACACTGATGGTGCATCTTCCTCCCGAAGGCTGCCATCCTATATAGGTTAACTTCTAGGTCTTCCCATGTGAAACCACTTGCAGTTTTTCAGAGCTCAGCATGGGGGTTCTGCTGTAAGCACACTGGGAGACAGAGAAATCACCAGACTCTCCACCCTGCAGCTTGGAATTGCACATTAACAACCAGCATGTACACAAATAGCTCCCACATGTTTATGGACTGTGTTGAGGAAAAGAGGTGTGGCAGAAAAACTGAGACAGGTTCCACTGCCAAAATAATCAAGACAAGTGAATAGTTTCCAAGGTGTTCATTCCCTAAATTGTTTTCCTTCTTTTCCTTTTTTTTCCCCCTAGCTTCAACAGAGCCAGAGATCTTCTGAGAAATCAGAGTGCCTCTATTTTGATTGAATTCCTCTTGGTGTGGCATAGTGGGGAGGTATTACAAGTGAAGTTGCATTGCAGCAAACCACAGAAGATTGCTTTTCATTTACCATGTCCTTATATCCCAAACTGAAAAGTAGTTAACACAGAATCCAAGATGAAATGCCAGAGACAGGTTGATACTGTGTGTGAAATGGAAATGCATTTGTTTAGAGGAAAAAGCTGCAATTCACTGATGCTTGTTGGATGTGAAAATGGCAACCGAGTGGTTTTGAGTATGTCTAAGTGTTTGCTGTACTATTAACTGAACAGCTGAGCTGAACCTTCCAACATTCATTTGGGGTTTGCGTTTAGGATAAAAATTCAGATTTGAGGTCATTTTCTCTGTTGGCTGGACAATGCCGTTGGAGACGTGGATTTTTGGATCTAGTTCTGATCTTGTCATAGGCCTTAGCACTTCTTATCTCTGGGTATTGTTAGATGGGAGGAAGAGAAGAGTTTTAGGTGTAGTTAAAACTACAAAGATGAGTAAAATTATCAAAGTGATGGTGGGCTGGTGAAACACTGTAGGAAAGAAACAGGTTTGTATCTTGCATGTCTCTATAATAACAACATCATGAAAATGAGAGTGGGATATTATATTCCCACACAAACATGAATTGCTTTTTTGTGTAGTCCTGTCGCTTAACTAAGGCTTTGTTTATTCCTGTTTCTGTGGCCTTTGGCAGGGAGACACACACAACCTCCGCTTTCCATTTCTATCATACAATATAAATGAGAATATTGGCATTTCATGGTCAGCTGTTTGCTGATTAAAACATATTGGCCTCAATAAAAACACTTCTGTAATTTGGCAGTTGGTCCTTTCCCACCGACTGCAGATTGATAAATAGTAACGTGTTTATCTGAAACATCAAGAAAGAGTAATCCAGCTTTATCCAGTTCCATAACACAAAGTTGGACTTCCATGATGCAACTTGGTGGGTGAGGCAAAGCCAAGACAGCTTTCAGAGAAAAGTGGTTTCTTCTTGTGATAGTATTCAGCCGCTGTGTTGCTTTTCTTTTATCTCCGCTGACAGATGTTAATAGAACAAAACACATTGTGGTGGCTGGTGCAGTGCGGTAATGTCTGCTGCTGATGGCCTGCTTTCTGAGCCCATTACACTTGTAGATTTATTACAACCAAAGTATTTTAAACTGAAATATTCTGTACTGCTTCAATTTGAGTCGTGGTTGGTTATGGATATTTATTACTAATCTAAAATCCTGTCTGACTGGGCAAAGCCCAGGTTGGACAACTAATCAGTGAAGCACCATGACAAGCATATGCTAAAATACTTCCTGTCTGGGTTTGAGTGCATCTGCATTAGCTGTTACATGAGAGATGCAGTAAAAGCTTTATCTTTTGGGGAATCTTGAAAGAAACTGGAAAGTAGCTTAATAAAGAAAATGAAGTGTCAAAGAGTCCGAGTTGAAGTTGAGCATGCCGGAAGCGTAGCTCCAAACCTGCCATAGCATGAGATGGTGCAGTACCATCAAGTCCTGGAGCCTTCAGTGCTCCAGCAGCTCTTACTTTTCAAAGGAATATCACTTAGTTCACCAGTTTGTTTTTAGCTGGCATTTGGAGTTACAGCTGCTATGTCAGAAGCAAAACTTAGCCATGAGAATTCCTTAATGTGCTGGTATGGCTAGTCAGTGCAAACAAGAGCAGCAGAAAGGTCACCTTGTTCACAGGATCAGAACTGGGCCACAAATGCATGTTTTAACTACAACTGTGCCTTGCAACAGAATCCCTGAAGAACCTCTAGTGATCTTTGTATTTGCAAATAGCTCTTCACAGGTGGGCTGAGTTTAAAGTACCAGTTTCTGTAATCGCTCTAATCCACCTGTTGAACACGGCAAGTTCTAGACTTAAGTTATCATGACTAGGGAAACTGGGTTTCTTCTGTGCACCTGAGTGCATCTTTATAAGTTATGTGACAAAGAAGAGTCTTACCATCCAGCAACAAGGGGAAGGAAGGTGGTTTTTCACCATTTAAAAAACTCATAACTATATTAGACTATTTCTTTCGGAGCGTTTCTTTTTCACTGCCCTCCTGTTGGAGCTGGGAATGTTGCTACAGACAAGTTGGAGATTTTTCTAGCTCAGCTCTGGGATTTCAATTGGGTGTTTATTAATATATCCATGCTCCCTGAAACATTGCTTCCTTGAGCAGACTCAGCCTTGATGGAAATGTGTGAAGACAAGATATAAGCTTTTTGTCTGTTTCTGTTCCATAAGGATCTTGTATTGTACTTGTTACCAGTGACACAGCCACGTTTATTTGTCAGTGACTGTAGTAGTAGGAGAGTGAGCATCAGGAAAGTACTCTCCTAAGTACTTATGGCTCATTTTGTGAATTAGGATAGATGACTAAATTCTATCTCTCAAGCTTCCTATTCTTTATCTGCATTTTGTTAAGTGCTCTGTGATCTGCAGGTGAAAGATGCTGCATTGGTAAAGAATATGGGAATGCAAACATGCATTCACACAAATGACTGCCAGCTGGGCACGTCTCCTGGAATACATCTCTTCCAATGCCCAGCTCTCAGAAAGCTGCCCGTTCAGCCATTGCTGTTGCCTCATTTAAGCCTCCCTCTCATGTACACATAAGCACATTCTTTATTTAGGGCTTGAGGACTATGTTAGTATTTCATCACTTTGATATAACTTTTGATAAGGGGATAAATCAAGTCCTAATTGTTAATTACATGTTCTCATTAAAGTGTGTTGATGTGTAGTATCAGAAAGACAATGGTGGTCAAAATACACTGATTCACTGCCTCATTGTTCCTTGATTGCTATCCTATATGCTATCTTTCTACTTGACATAAAAAAGGAGAGAATGGAAAATGTAAACCTATCTTCCTTTAACATTCTGAGGTTTTGGTTAATGACTGCATAAAAGTATTGTTGGGAGATTTTGTTGTTGTTGCATAGCACTGCTCAGAACGGTTCATGTTTTCTCTTACAGAACATTGATATTACCAACTTCAGCAGCAGCTGGAGTGATGGGCTGGCCTTCTGCGCTCTGCTGCACACATACTTGCCTGCACATATACCTTACCAGGAGCTCAACAGCCAGGATAAAGTAAGTTTTGTTGTACCTGCTCCTACGCCATTTGTAGAATTTGTGGTAAATGTCACCCATTTTGCTGGATATGTAGTGGAGGCACAGTGTTGCAAGATCTTCATTGATGCAAAATAAATAGATGGGAGCAACAGTAAGAGCCAAGTGTCATTTGAGAACCTGCAGAGCAAACTGACTGGATGAAAAGGAAAAGGAAACCGACAGTGAGCTCCCAAAGAGAAATGAAGGGACTACTAGCTAAAGAGTTAGTGGCAAGTCACTGGAATTCAGTGAGTGCTGCAGATAAACCTGAAGACAGCATCCCTTTGGAAAGGCTAAAGCATTTCTGGACTCCTGAGTTAACAGCACGCTTTAAAAGTGCTGGATCAGTAGTCAGGCACATCATTCATTGAGCTACTTGGACAGCAATGTATTTAAAAGTCTGACCATGTTAGCACATTCCATGTATGTTAAGACCCTCACAAAGAGGAAGAACCTGGATTTAGTTCAGACAACTAGTATTACAATAAGAAATAAACTATATACAGGAATGTCTTATATTAATTAACACCTCTTCAAAAACCTTTCACTCATAACAAAGAACCCTAGTGGCTTTTTTTGTAAAGCCTAGTGGCTTTTTTTGTAATCCACTTCACAAGAACCTATTTGTCAAAAACAGAGGGCTGTAGCTTGAGCAAAAGTAGACGAGCTATTCAAAGACAAAGAACTTTTTTGTGAGTATACCTGACTAATACAAAAAAGTATCTATGTGAAAGTACTGAATCTAGTGATTTTCAAATATACCTGCTCATTTAAACTTACTGATTAACCAGATAAAGGTGGAGTTCAGGAATCATACTTTGATGATAACCCTTTGAACTTTTGTTTTACAGAAGAGAAACCTGCTGTTAGCATTTCAAGCTGCTGAAAGTGTAGGCATCAAACCCAGCCTGGTGAGTAACCTTCTTTTAGCAAGGGAAGATATACTCCATACACTGTTACAGAGCCTTTGTTGCTATGTGGCCAGCCAGCTTGCACTGAAAATGTTCATAGTGATAGGGAAGGCAGTGGCACCATATCTGAAAGCCCATAGAAAGAAGAGTCGTAGAATTAATATAATTTGAAGGAACTTCTGGAGATCATCTAGTATTGAAATAAGCGTATTGATTATGTCTTCTTCCTGGAAGCCAGTTCCAGAAGATTCCTATTTTCATGAGCAGACTTGCCTGTTAGACAATTCTCTTTTGGTGTAGTGTTTTAAGAAACAGAAGGATAATTAGCGTGTTAAGCTGTTTAAAAAGCCTTTTCCAAAATCAACAATATGATGACAAGGAAGAGTCATAGAGTTTAATAGGAAAGAAAAAATATTTTGGGGTTCATAAGGTAAATACAGAACCAAAGACATTTAAAGAAGCAGTGATTTAAATAAAGAATTGATCTCTGCAGATGGAAAAAATCTTTTCAGAATGTAAAATGTACATGGCTGTTTAAGTACTTTGTTAATGAGTTTCAGAATTGCACTTGGCCAGTAGTCATTCCCATTGTCTTTTATACCGTATGTGGCTTTAAGAAACTCTGGAATGGCAGTAGTAGTAGTCAACAACAGTCACAGCTACTCAAAGGACCTTGTGATGTTCCCAGTAATGGTGCTTGACTAAGTTTTGTTAATGTGTCTGTCCTGTGCAGGAACTCAGTGAGATGATGTACACAGACCGCCCAGACTGGCAGAGTGTGATGCAGTATGTTGCCCAAATTTACAAGTACTTTGAGACCTGAGACGCAGAGCAAGAGGTGGACAGAAATGGGGAAGAGAACAAAGAATGCTACAGATGCACTCGATCACTTTAAAAATCCACTTGCTCCTCTTCCACAACCAACCTAAGCTCTTAGTTTGAAAGAAAACTCTTCCATAATTCCGGTGACATCTGGGACTACAACCAAATAAATATCCATTGTCTTATCTACGCAAACCAAATTAATCTGTAATTTTATTCCCATGTGGAAGTTGCAAAGTGTTTTCAAACACATGTGGGATTTTCTGAAGAGGATCCCATGTGCTAAACAATGTTTGCCTCAAACTAGACTTCACCAACAGGAGACCTGCTACAAAATGAAGTTCTAAATCAATGTGGACTATGCTGGTACCCAAGGGAGACTGGGAGTTTCATGTTAATACAAAAGCTCACAAAAATGCTCTTGCCAAAACATGCTTAACTCATCCCAAATATGTGTTGTTTTCTTGCCTCCATGTATTTTATAAAACACCATGACAGATGCACGTAAGTGCGTAGAACCTTAACCTGAGTTATTCTCACACACCTGATTCAATAAGTATACTAGTTTGCTTGTCATAGCTTAACCAGCAGGCTAATAGTAGGGTTATTTGTAACTCAGAAACCGTGTTCTGATCCATCACCAGTTAAAGGACTCTAAAAGAATCCTCTTAGGTACTGGGACTTCATTTCAGATCAACCAGAAGTAATTTCTGAGGGAAAAATAGGTTTATTACTGCAGCTTTGTTACTTGATTACTGTTGGGAAGCCAGAGCTTGTTTTCCCAGCTGACTGTGCAGGTACAGTTGTCCTAGGAATATTGCAAATGCAATTTTCTAGCTTTAGTCTGCAAGGTGCCATTAATCAGGTGATGACTATGTGATACAGTAACATCTCAGTAGTGTATGTTTGTGTGGATTAAGTGGAGTAACTTCTTTTTTCTGTGTCAATCCTGTATAATCAGCACAGATGTGTAATTGCTGTATAGAGGCATGACTCCTGGGGCATCCTGTGCTCTGTCCAATAAAATAGGGTCCACAGGGTGCTGTTAAATGCTTGGAAGTGACGTTACTCTGTAAAGGAACACAGCAATATATTAGTACTGATGGAAGTTGCAACTTCGCAAGTTACAAAGATTGTAACTGGAACCCTTCTGTGTGTCATGGAAGTCTCTAAGGTGCCAGAGGATAGCTTTCCAGCTCAATGATGCTGTTAGGAAAATGTCTGAAAAATACTGTTTAATTTCCATTATACCATTTCTCTTATTTCATCTCATGAAGTTAAATTTTCTGTTGGTCTCCAAGGAGAGCAGGATCAAAGAGGCTGCTTGATTTGTTCTCGGAGCAGGTGTTGGAGAGTGGGCTTTGTACAGGACCTTGTAGGATCCTGTCTACCTGCTTTAGATTATGCTGGTAGAAGAAAATTGTTGTTTAGTTAGCATGTTTAACCCTGTGACCAGACTTGATGCTTTGTGGATGTTAATTATAGGGAGCTAGGGATAATTTCTCTCTTGCAAAAGAAATAATAGTGCATGCTCACTGCTCTTAACTCTTGAAAAAAGGCTCATGAAATAGAAACAAATGATTTCACAGAAGAAACTTGGTTTCAGGTTTTCCGGGGCTTTCTTTACAGGCAGCTGATCTCAGCCTCTGGCTTCCCCACAGTGCTCTGTTGTTTGTTTTTCTTAGTACTATTTAATTAGTAAACAGCCTATTTCAGACTTTGGTTTTCTCACAGCAAAATACAGGATTAAGGGATAGGTGATAGTACTGAACAGAAATTAAGCTGGAAGAATGCAAGGAGAAAAGCATCACTTGCTCTTAGTTTTAGTCTGACATTTATTCTGATTCATTACCCCCAGGAAAGTCTGATTCCAATCTTTTGAGAGTCTCTGTGATAAAAAAGGACAGGGGCAAGCACTTACGGTGCCCTTGCACTCTTTGTGTCATTCTATACTGTGAGAAAGCAGTTGTAAATGCTGGCCAGAATTATTTCTTTGCAAGAGAATGCTTTCTAGATTGAATTAGCTCTCCAGTATTTTTAAGCGTACACTCTGCCATCCCTAGAGAACATAGGATGAGTTGCTCTAAGTGTTCTCAGATACAAGTCTCCTGTTATGTGATAAGATGGAAGAGAAAAATAGCTGCTAAAATAGCTACTAAGCAGAGTTCATTTCGGAAGGCAGTTACACTGCAAAGCTCCGTTGCCTTGTGGCTGCAGCAGCTCTTGTCCCTTGAGGTATCCATTGGCAGAGATCCCAATTCTGTCCAACAGGCTGCGGTTCAAAGCATAGTGAAGTCAACACAGAAAATTCCATATTCCTCAGCGGGCTTTGGATCGGGCACTTGCAGGGATGAGAAAAACTGTTTTAATTCCCAGCGTCTGGTAGACATTTCGAAGTTGGAGGGTTCCACTGGATCCAAAAGGGAAAGATAATCTTAACCCTCTGCTCACAGGGAGCATGTGCTCCGTGTGATGGTCAGATGTACGCTCAATACATGTGTCAGCATCACTTGCTTCCAGCACTGTTCTGACGTTTAATCTGGTTCTCCAAGTCTCTAACCTACAAACCATTTTTGATCGAGTAACTTTTTGGGGTTTTCCCCAAATGATTTTTGCAAAGTAATGTTCCTGTAATCTCTTTGCAGCTTACTCTCACATGTCCCCAGCAGCACAGACCGAACACTAATTCTACCCAATTCTCATGGTATGTTCTTAACATTTGTTTTTCTTACTTATCTAGGAGTTAGAACAAGGATCCATCTGTCAGTAGGGAATAATAACCAGTTTCACTGTTTGCTGAGTGTTACTTCTCAGTCCTCAAACCTGCAAAACTTCTCATTTTGAAATGGTGATACTTTGAGACTGAGAGGTGGTCTTTGAGATTGAGAATGTTGTTTATTTGTTCGTTTAACTGTTACAATATTGTGTATTTTTCTTCTTCCTTTTGAACCTGGCATAGTTACATTTCTAGATGTGGATTTTCAGAAGTTATTGGTTTTCTTCATGCTGCCCTAAAATTTGAATAGGAATTAAAATTTGTTCCAGCCAAGATGCTGCAGACCAGAAAATCTACAGGCCCTGTAAGACATCTCAAATTTGAACTGTAAAATTAAAGTTCTAGCTGCCTTTACAATTAGAGAGTTTGTTGATTAACTTAAGCTAGAGGATATAGGGTAGTCATCATAGGAGTTCTGAGAATGCTCTGAAAATGTCCTAAATGGATGGTGCAATGTGTTGTATCAGTAAGAGTTTGCCTAAATCCTTTCTGACTCTGCCTCTTAGAAGTAAGGGATCTTTCCTTGATGGAGGAAGATGAAATCTTTTCATTGTGTCACCGTATGCTCCCTAAATGTACAGCCACTCTTCAACAGAGCTGCACATGCTTGTATGCTTGTACTTGGGAAGTCTGTTGGACTACAAGAAACCAAATAGCTGATTTTGGATGAGCACGTGAGAAGAATGGTTAAGATGGGGATTTCAGTGAAGTTCCATGGAGGGATATCACATCATGTGACTGTTGTACCATAGCTGCTAGAGAGGAAAGGAGAGTGAAGTGTGGAAAGTATACAGTCTGGCTCCCAGAGCTTCTGGTGGGTCATAGAAGGTACAAGTCATTTCATGGCTTGGGAAGGTACAGAGGTGTTGAGAAGCGAGCCCAGGGTCAGCCGTCTGAGAATGTTTTCTGGAAAGGCTGATGAGCTGTTTCTGAGAGTACACAAGGGAACTGAATGATGGAGTGGGAGTCCAGTGTGAAGAGAGGGGCATACATGGGGCATGTACCTGGGCTTTTGTGGACAGCAAAGGACATCAGCTTGAGAGCCCTTACTGTCATCTTGAGTGACATTTCTCCTAAGAGTGCAGCCTGGGGTGGATCTAGGAAGACGAGGAGGGAAGAGAGCACAGAGCTTGCTGCCTTTGCCAGGTTCCCCTTCCTGTGCCTGTGACAGTCATGGAAATGCAAAGGGGACCAAGATTTCCTGGTCCTTCCTGTACTGCAGCAAGGCACTATGCTAGGCGGAGTGATTTTTGACTTAGGCATGTTCTCCAGTTTCCTCTCAGTGAGACACATTCTCTTTGAGCTATGGCAGGTTTTCTCTTGTGTTCTGAAGTTGCTTTTACATTATTTCTCTAGTTTTCTTGTTTTGCATCTGCAACCAGAACAAAGTTTTATGTCTAAACCAAATAAGTGCATGCTGGCAGAATGATTTGGTCTTCAGTGTTTGATTCATGACCTAGAACTCTTCCAAATCTACCTTTCTGCATCACTGACTTTCTCTCTTCCTTGGCAATGAAGTGTGAGCATTGGCTCACTGGTTGGTTTGTACCTCCCTCATCTTTCTGTGGTTTTGGTACCAGGTCTTCCATCAGGAAGCATCTGACAGGGCAGCTGTGTGCAAAGCTGTGCCTCATGTATCTGAGGAAAGGCAGGGTCTATATGGGATGAGATTATGCATTTTCCTGTCAGAAGAGGGCTTTTGCCTAAAAAGACTCAGGGCACTGAGCATTAAAGCATTTTTAAACCCAGCAATAACTTGTACTATGCTAGACTGTATTGGTTTTTACCAACTCCAGTGCCATTTAGACTCACCAATACAGTGTAGAATCAAGCTTATAACTGAACTGTGGTTACCATGTTCCTTAGCTGATGGTCTCTACATTTCTGACTTGCACATGTGCCAAGTTCCACTGGGCAGTGCTGGACACAATGTTTTTTATTGATTGTGGGTCCAGACTTGACTTTGTCATCTGGGATAATCACCTCTAACAGGTCTTTCAGCTTTCTCTGTTGGGTACAGATGTTACACCATAATCTAATTTATACAAAGAGCACATTAGAATGTATATACCAGGCATTGCCAGATTTGGACATGCTAATATTTAAAGATTAACATTATTAAAACGTATGATGCAAAAATCTGTGTAATATTTCTAATAAATCTTTTCCTGTTTCTGATGTTTGTTGTAATGTTTCAAATCTCTACACACAAACAAACCAGATTCTCCTGCAGTCTACTGGGCAGCAGGACTCCCAGGAGAGACTAAAAGATACTCATGGTTCCTTGGTTGTCCTCCACTGTTAGCAAAGAAAATTTGGTCAGAATTGTCTTTTCGTAAATACATCAAGTTCCATTTTTTTAAAGTAATTTAGATGCATTTGGATGCCTTTCTCTGAAGTTGTCCTGAGATTGAGATTGTTTTGGGGATAAAGGAGTGCAAGAGGTCTCTCAGTTTCTGAAACAGAGTATTGAAGAGACAGTCGGAAATCATCCTAGTGCTAAGGTAAGGGAAGAGCATGGAAGAGAGCAATGTGTCTGCATTGGGAGCTCTTAAGTGCCTGGAGGCTTAAGAAAGAAGTGGTCAGAAAGTGGAAGGAAGGACTTGTGGTTGGAGTAAGCATAAAATGAAGGTTTTCATTTGCATAATCCAAACTACTTTGCCTCTCCCCACATAAGCATCATGTTTCAGTGCTGGATTGTTAATGCTGGGCTCATCCTTTCTTGTGGTAGTGTCACAGGCAGAGCAATGTTGTTTTGATGGTTTGTCTGATCTGGGTAGCTCTATCTCCTGGACAAAGTGTGACCACATGAAACTGCAAACTAGATTTCCTCCTTCTGTCCAGCTGCCACTGCACTTTATTTTGCAGGTTTGCTGTGCCTCACTTAGACTGGACTCAATATTTGCACCTCAGTTGTCTTCTGCAAAGGAATTCTCAGAACCCTGTCTTGCTGTCTGGAAACCTCACCATCACCATCAATGCAGGCTCCTGTTGTGCTCAAAGTGTGAAGAGCAGGGCTATGAACACTCAAGTTCATCAGTTGTATGTCCTTGGAATAAGGCAGTTCATGTCTGTCTGTCTAAATTCCCAATTCTTTGTGCATTTATTTTCTCTGTCCTTTGGTCTGTCCTTGTCTTTTTTGGCTATAAAAGCTCTGCAGCAAGAGCTGTATTTGCTAAGAGTTTATACAGCCTCCAGCCACAAACTAGTGTTAATACACAATATTATAATAGAGCTAATTAATCAGACCAGATTGATTTTGTAATGTTGTTCAGTCATGATGGCGTGAAATCCTGGATGCTTTGCCCTGCTCAGGGAAGCTGTGGTTTATCTGCATTCCCCCTGCATTTGTGACACAAGTAGAAATTATCATGTAACACGAGCTGGTGACAGGTTGGCATTCAAAGCTGTGTCACCAACTGCCTCATTTCCATCCCCCTGTGACCCAGCCAGATCTTGGCTGAGGTGTAAAGCTGGTAATTCCTGTCAGCATGTTGCAGTAACTGCAGTGAGGGTGGGGTTAGGCTTATTTTTCCATTCATCTCTCCAGGACTGTAGGACATTCTCCTTCGCTTCTGGTGGCACCCAATTTTTGGATGGGGATAGATTCTTGAGTCCTGGGATGTGGAAAGGCAAAAATCCCTTCTGCCTTACAGACCAGCGAGCCAAGATCAAGCATGACGAGTCTCGGTCCATTCCCTGTCTATAAAGAGGTATGAATCTGACAATGCTGTCAGAGTTGACCTGTTCTTTGAACAGCATGGAGATACCAGTGGGTAGCAAGATACCTGTCAGTGCAGCTGCTTGAGTTCATGTTTGCTTTGCTTTTAAACAAATGATCAAACAAGACATCTCTGGCTATTTAAAACCTGTCCCAGTAATCCTTCCTACAACATAAAGCTCTGCTATCGCAAACCATGCCTTGAAGTATCAGCCTTACCACTGCTCATAAAGAATATCTGTGTTAAAATGGATTCGCTGCTTCTCTGCCTGACTTCAGCAGATCACCTGAGCTGTGCCGGTGCCTCTTCTGCAGTGAGCACACGCTGGGGAGCCAGCAAAAAGTAACAGCTCAGCAATCAGGATCGACACTTGGAAAGGACGTAAGACAGCTCTTATCTTTGTCAGAATTTGCTGTATTGGCCATTTTCAACTGTATTAATGTCTGTGAATTCCCTTGTTATCTTACAGAAAATAGAGTCTGCTTAGGAGCAATTGATTCTGAGGACCTGCTGCCTCTCACCACCAGACTTGGTGTCTCCATTACTGAAGTAAGCTGTTAGCTGCTTACAGGCTGTGCTGCCTTGACTCTTTTCAGAACATACTCCAGATGCTTTGGTTTATTCCTTGGGAAGAGCTGGGTTCTCTGTGGAGGTGTCAGTGTGCAGTATATGTGGATACGTTCACACATGGTTCGGCAAGAGACTGGAAATGAGAGTTGGGGCTGATATTTACCCAGGTTATTTGTGCTGGTCATAGATGAGGTGAGATGTCAGGATTCAGAACTACTTTGCTGCTTACTACACTGTGATTGCCAAGTGTCTCCTAATGCGTAGAGAACTTAGATTGAGCTGGAAAGACTAATTCCCTTCCTGACTGGTGCACGTTCTTCTCCAGATGGAGAGGGTTTTATTTGTTCTTCCATTTGAGATGGAGAAGGTTTTATTTGTATCCCCACAGTGCCTCTGACCCCAGCATGAACTGGGACCTGTCTGTGAACATGCAGACCAGCTCCAAGCATGAATTCAGCATTTTGAGGTTCATATTCAGCTGGAGTCCCTGGCAGAGACAAATGAAAGCAAGGTGCCATGACCTGATCTATCTTTGAAGCTGAAGACAAAGCAGATAGTGCAGTCTGAAGTTTAAAGCCTAGAACGAGCATTAGGAGCCTTGTATTCTCCAAACAGAGATCTTCCATGGGAATCGAGGCAGGTGTGCTCGTCATAATAAGCATAAGCAATACCAGTAGAATAAAAATCTTCCAGCTGGAGACTCAATAGGCTGTAAAGGTTAGAACCAGATGGATGAAGTCTCATAGGTAGAGCTTTTCAGAATCTGATACTGGAAAACTATAGGCAGTAACTCTGGGAAGCAGGACCCTGAAGTAAATGTCACGCAGAAAAGATGGCAGTCAGATTACGGGGGCAATCAGTTGGTTTTTATTGAGCATAGCAGGAAGAAAATGAAAGCTGTAAAAGGCCAACGTGGGTAAACATTATTCACGTATCTAGAATGTGAATTGCTGTCCCTTCTTAAGTACATAGCAATGACCGAGGCTTTATCCTTACCCACACACACACCATGAGTTTAAGCTGGTTAAAGAGAAAGTAACAAGATTATGAGAATTAACATGGGAGCAAGTGATTTTTCTAACCTGCTGCACCCAGACATTTGCACACCCTCTGTGCAAAGCCCTGTGTTACCACTCCTCTTGGCTTTAGAAGGAGTATACAGCAGTTGAAACCCCCCTTCCACCTCAATGTGCTGTAACTCTTGTCTTGAACCCTTTCTCTCTCCCTGCTCCCACACTCCAATCAAGGAAGCAAATGAATTCCTCAGGTTAGTGATTCAGCAGGACATACCCAACATTCTCCCAACAGGATCAAGCTCCTGGGAAGCGAGGCTACAACCATGGCTCTGCTTGGCTTTTTGGTTATAAAATGCTATTTTCCTTGCCAAAATCAAAAGCACAGCCAGGGCAGTTACAGTGAAGACAGTGAGCGTGGCCTCTTGCATATTTGTAATGCAGCTGCTCGTATTCAGTGCAGACATCCCAACCTGTCTGAATAGCACAGCAGCAATGATAATATATGCACAGCTCTACCCTTGAGAGCGATTGTACTGTCAAGGCCCTGGAGAGCCATTCAGGGAAGGGAGAGTTCAGTCTGAAGCTTGCAAAGGGGTTAATAATGTTAATAATACATGATATGCCAGGGGATAGTGCAAGTCCAGGTTCTTCCCCTTCAGCTGTGTTTCAGACAATGCTTTTGTAGTGATTAGGAGGGTTTCTGGTCTTGCAAGGATGGAAACCACACTGACCAAGTTTATGGGTTTAACAGTTTTTGCCACTCGGTTTACGCAGCACTTTTGCCAATAGTTCTGGAAACAAAGCAGACAAATCTCCTATCTTTGCAACCGAGCAATAGAAGAGAGGCTGTGTAATAATCATCCTGGGGTTCAAACAGGTTTGGAGTGCAAACCGAGCTTTTGCTGGCAGCTGAGTGTGGAGCCAGATGGGACAGGAAGGCTCATCCCTCCTCTGCATTGGCTGAGCTGAATTTTTGGAGTGTATCCTGCAGTATTCCCTTTGCCACAACCAAGCTGCCCTTTAACCCCTGAGTGACCTGCATGGATATTTACGAATCTTGGTTCTATCTGGCACAAAGAAGCTGAAGGATTTGAATTAGATCTATAATTTGAGCACGGTTCTACACTCAGAGCAGTTGTGTTGCACCAATTCAAGCCTTCTCATTGCATTCATTCAGAGCTCCAAATGTCACATTTCTGCATAAAGCAGAATGGCTTTAAAGGCTTGGGAGAAGAGAACATCTCCCTGCCCTGTCAGGGTTTGGCAGGCAGCAAAATCACTTCTTATTGTTGCTGTGAAGTGCTAGGTTGGGAGCGAAGCTCCAGTCAGGCTGCAGAGCAGGCACTTAGCGAGTTTGCTTTCTTAGGAGCATGGAGTTGTGAAGGTGCCCAAGAAGCAGCTCCAGCTGTGAATGCAGCAATCCCGGGGTGTTTGATGTTTGAATTGCAGACACATCACCTCCTGTCCAGCCTCACTCTGGGCTTTCCACCACTGGCGTTGGCCTGGAAACGTAACAACGCTTCCAATCGATTTCTCTGGGAAACGGGCTGTACTGTCTCCACCAGCATAAACAGGACAACTGGCCCCGGTACTGGGAGCCCTGTGCAGAGGAGACCTCACAGCCAGGGCTCAGGGCATCATTCACTCCTGGCTTGAACTGCAGCTTTCATTAGAAACGAGTGCTGGAAGAGGTACTTGGCTGTTCATCATAGAAGGTGGTTAGTAAATAAAGGCAAACCCTGAGACCAATTAAAAATGCCTTCAAACTGGCATCCTCATACCCGGCCTCCACCCCGCCAAAATCCTCCCTTTTGAATTTCACCGCTCTTTACAGTTCATTTTGTCAGGTCTTGTGGTGACTGTTTTGGTTTTAATGAAAGGTGTAAGATGTAACCCACAGTGCACAAAGAATTCAGGCACCTGCATTGTTACAAGATGAGTTCTCGCACGTAATTTAAGCACCAGGTTTAAATTCCAGGGTAACAGAGGTTTATTATCTGGCAGTGACCCTGGAGACCAGGAAAATCCAGGATTGTTGGTCTGCTGTTTATGATTTACCTTAATTTTCCTGTTCCGCTGCCCAAGGATTTTGCAGACTGGCTGAAATCTCCTGTATGGAAATAGTTTTCTCTGGAATTTCACTCTCCGCTTTCCCAGTCCCTTCCAGATAAACAACTACAGCGATACAGCAGCAAACCTCACCTTTGGCCATTCACCTCCATCACTGTTTACTTCAGAGCTCACCTGGAATCTTTGCCCGGCTGATGCTCAGCACAGCAATGCAGCAATAAATATCCAGGCAGAGCCAAGCGCTTGTTTCACCTGCCTGCACACCACCTTAGCCTCAAAAACATGTTCCCTTCACCTCGCTTGCGTAGACTGTGTGTAGTTCAGCCCATCTTTGGCAGTACCACTTTGAAGAGGGCTTTTGTACCTGCTGTACGGTTTAGAGGTTATATTGTGCCTTGGGAATCCTTTCTTGGAGTCAGATTCAGGGCAAGCTATGTCTTGTCCTGCAAAACAATGCAGAAGTGCTAGTGAAGACTTGAGTGCTAATGGGGATTTGGTTCATGCTGCTCTGCGAGGCTCATGGTTCCTATTGAGCAAGTTGTAGCTGAGCTTTGCTGCCCTGGCAGTTAGGTATGGCCATTTTAGAGACGTGAGCTGGTTCTTCATCCAGCTCCTCATGTCCACCTTGCAAATCCCCACCGTCACCACTGGCACTTGTCATTCTGTGAGCGGACAGCCCTTGCGGAGGAGATAAGTAGTGAAAAGAGGTATGAGATGTGTCTCCTGGGGAGACGTGTGTGGAGGCTTGCACTGAGGTGTACTGGCAAGGTCTGCAGGAAGAGGGAAGCTCTGGGCCTCTGTGGACACAGAAGGGCACATGCCATGGCTCAGGACTGTGCCACAGCCTAAACTCCAAACCAGGGCTTGTGCAGAAAGCTGTGGGGACTGCCTTTGTCTCTCCTTATTTCCCAGTCTCTCTTCTCTACAGGAAGGTTTTGGGATGGAGCAGCCTCTTCATGGAATGGATGGCTAGCAGCTGCTTTGCTTGTGAAGCCTCCAGGTTCTGGGCTGATGCTCCCTATCACCCAAGAGTCAGTTCTGCTCAATACCGCAACTCTCATGGGTGGATGAAGGGTTGCCAAAGTCAGTATGATGGATGAACTTCCTGTCTGGCATCCACCTTTCTTTCCCTTCCCTGTTTTTGATATCCAGAGGGGGTCTGTGTCCCTTTGAAGCAGAGACACTCCCACTTCAGCCCTTGTTACTCTTCTCTTTAACTCTGCGTTGTCTCAGGAGGGTCTGAGATGACAAAGGCGGCTGCAGGACCAGCGAGAACATCTCGGCTGTCCCTAACTCTGGAGCTTTACTTTGCGCTTAGGGACCTGCCCCTGTGGGCTGCCTGGGTGTGCATTGGGTGTGCATGGAGAGATGTGCATCGGTGGGGCCTCTCCCCTGTTCTTTGTGGCCGGGCCAAGAGAACTGGAGGTGTCAAGCCAGAGGTTGCTGGGGAAGTCCTCAGTGAAGCCCGAGGCTGCGCAGAGGCCTCATACAAAAGAGATCACAGAGGGCTGCAGGAAGCGCACGGCCTCCAAAGCGGCAGCTCTGCTCCCTCGGGACAGCAGCGACAGAAGGAACAGCACGTACGAGGTCGGTGGGCTCCTGCCAAGCCCCGGAGCCGAGGGCTGCGGCCACACCAGGGTGCTGATCCTGTCCCCCACTGCATCGCCATTCATAACGTGGGATCTGTTTAAATCAGCTTCCCTCTGAACAAAAGAGCCAGATTAGTCCTTACACTTGAAAGAAGCAGGTTGGGGCTGGTGCCGTTTCCTACGTGAGTGCTGAGAGGCAAATCCCCAGGGTAAAATAGAATCCAGGAAAATAATAGTAATGGTGATTCATTCGTGTTTCACATCTCCGCGTCCAGCGGCGCGCCAGTGACCTGTTGCCATGTTACTATTGCTCTCTGGTCTTGAATGGATTCCACAAGCTTTGGGCTATATTGACCTTCCTAATCGTGTGACTTCCTTGCTCCTTTACAGACTCCAGTATATAAATATGGACATTATCACCTGCGGACTCACCATCCTCAGAGCCTCAGGAACTGCGGAGTTTCACAACGCCTGCTCAGATGACTGCTTTACAAGGCCAGCACATTCGGTTGGTATTTAATTGTAGGGTGCACAATGCCATATATTTTAAAGCAAGGCTCTAAGAATGCAGCTGCAGGGCAATGTCAGTATCTCCAGATGGGAATGGGCTCATCCTCCTCTTGCTGCCAGCAGGATTTAACCACGTTTGGTACGACAGAGCTGAGCACGCTTGTCCTTGGCTCCGCTTGCAGCTAAGCTGTATTCAGAAGTTCAGTTGCATCAGTTAGCGCCAGAATAAACCACTGGACCTTGGCAAAGGCTCTGCTGCTTTGGAGAGCCACGAATCAATGTGTAATGCAAAATCCGTAACACCCACAGTGCCTCACTACCTGTCTCACAGAGAGACCTTACCAGAACAGCCCATTCATCAGAATGTGCAATACTGGTTCCTCTATGTCTGAGTTGATAAACCGCACTTTCCCTTTGCTCTGCCTGTAAAACCAACTTTCATGATCACAAAAGCAGATCCTTTTCTTATAAAATGCATCCACTGTTTGTGTGTATCCACTGAAGTTAATTCCCGCTTCACCCAAGTGCTATAAAGCCGCCGAAGGCTTCTGTTGGCACATGTTTCAGAGCTAGGAAAACAACGTGTGTAAAAACCCTGATGTAAATCCATTGCTTTGGGGGGAAAAGTGCTTTTCCATGCTAGTTTACCATCGTTTACATGCTTATAACAGGCTCTGCACAAGGGAAGCTACACTCATCCTGAAAGAATAAATAAACCAAACCAGTGTAGGCAAGTTCAGGATTGAGCCGGAGCTGAGGATGATGGAGCAGCCGCACATGGGGGCTGTGTACCAGCAGCCCTGAGTCCTCCTCAAAACTCCGTGTTTGAATCACAGGAGTTATGTGTTCATCTGTCAGTGCTGTTGTGAGACTCCGACCTCTCTTTGTGCAGGCAAAGTGCTTGGAGGATGGAAGTGTGAAGGTGTTAGGTGGGAGGGCAAGGGGCAGGAATGCTCCCTGAGTGCGGATCCTTTTGTCTAAAAGGAACAAAGGGAACCTTTGCTCTAAATCCCCACGGAATTGAATACAGCACAGCCACAGCTTTCCTTCAGCATCCAAGACATCCTTCAGCTTCCTGCTCCAAAGATGTTCGACTTCAAAAATATAAAATAGCTTCACTCCATACAAATTAGGAGCTCCCCTTCATATCACTCTGATCCAAAGCATTGTTAGTGAGCGTGTCTCCATTTACACCATGTCCATAGGAATCATTCTGATCCATTCTTCCCACGTGGTTTTGCTCTGCTTTAGCTTTGGACCCCCAGACAGCTTTCCCTGCTGCGGGCTTTAACTTCCAGCTCGGTTCTTTATTTTAAAAAGCAATTTCTTTGACTTTATTTGCTACAGAGGGTTCATTTGGCTTTAAATCTTGGGAGTGTTTCCTAGTGTCACTCCTGGGTTTTCAGTACTGCTGGATGCCATAAAACCAGAGTTATGTTCAGTCTCCGATCTGGTTGTGTTTGATGGTGAACACAACACAACGCGGGAAAGCTGTGCTGGAAAGGTAAGGAGTTACTGAAATTGTGCTTCACATCCTGTGCTGCTTCTAAGTGCAGACACCCCCCTTCGTCGGTGATTGCGTTAGGTCTTCATCTTTTCCAAGCTCAACGCCTGTAGCCCTGTGGGTAACAGCGTTTGCTAACCCGTGGTGTTTTGCCATTTCCTTGCATCAGGGACTGTCACGTTGGTGACAGCCCCGCCGCGGGCACGAGGCCTTTTGTGAAACCTCTTTGCTCTTCCCTTGCTCCGGGGGACTTTTCCCCGTGGGGCGACCACGGCAACTGAGCCCAGCGCCGTGAGCGGCGGCTCGGGGGAACTTTGGGTCCTCTTTTGGCTGAGCCCAGCGCCCCTGGGCTGGGCCACCGGGGGCCGCGCAGGGCCCGGGGCAGTCCCGGGGCCGGGCGGTGCGGAGGAGCCGTCCCGGGGCCCGCCGGTTCCCGGCCAATCGGCTCAGCGCCGCGCTCTCCCCGCCCCGCTCGCCCCATGTGCAGAAATAGCCCCGCCGCGGCCGGCAGCGGCTTTCCGCGGGGAGCGGGCGGGAGGGCGGCAGCGGAGCATCCCCGGGCGGAGCAGCGGCGCCCGTCCCGTCCCGTCCGGTGCCGTCCCGCCCCGAGGCGCCGGCGGATGGCCCCGCGGCGGGCGCAGCGGCCGGGCCCGGCGGCGGGGGAGCGGTGACCGGAGCCCCCGGGAGCGCGGATGCCGGCCGGGGGCCGGGCGGTGCGGGCAGCGGGGGGCCGCGGGCCGGGGCTCGCTGCGCCCCTCGGGCCCCCCAGGGCCGGGCGGGAGGCGGCGGTGAGCCCGGACATGGGTGTTTGTCTCCGGGCAGCGCTGCCCCGTGGCCTGTTGGTACCTGCGGCAGGGCGCCCGGTGGAAAGTACCTCTTTCTCATGAGCGGTTCTAGTTCCTCACCCTGGGCTCTCGCCATGGACACTATGAAAACCACTTACATCGTGCTGGAACTGATCATCGCTGTGCTCTCCATCGCTGGCAACGTCCTGGTCTGCTGGGCCGTGGCCATCAACAGCACCTTGAAGAATGCCACCAACTATTTCCTGGTGTCCCTGGCGGTGGCTGACATTGCCGTGGGTTTGTTGGCCATCCCTTTCGCCATCACCATCAGCATCGGATTCCAGGTGGATTTTCACAGCTGCCTCTTCTTCGCCTGCTTCGTGCTGGTGCTGACCCAAAGCTCCATTTTCAGCTTGCTGGCGGTGGCCATCGACAGGTACCTGGCTATTAAGATCCCGCTGAGGTAAGAAGCTGGAGCGGATGCAGGTAGCCACATTCCCTGAGAGCCCAGACCGCGAGCTTCCTTGTCTTAGCGTGCAGGGACTGCTGGGCTCTAGCGCTGCCCTCAGAGGTTTGAGGGTCATGGTGATGATGAAAAGAGCAGGGATTTTGCACTTACTTGCTGCAGGACTGGGATTGGGGTTCCAGTGCCCTGCCTCTCACTTCAAAGTGCACCTGATAGCTCAATTTCTGGAGGATGTCTGCCCCGGGAAGGTCATGAATCGGTGCGGTGATTCAGGAGTGTGCTTGGAATAGTTGTAGCTAATCTATGCAGGTATTTATACAGCCCCCATTACTGTGGTGTCCAGGCATCTCCCAGGTGACTAAATATAGGAGCATCCACTGTTTCTCCTATTTGCCAGCCGATTAGAGAAGCAGTGATGGAGGCTGTTCTGTAAAAGTTCTTGTCTCTTCCTCAGCTCAGGTCACAATGCATTCAGAAAAGCTGAAAGTCATCTTATATGGGTCTTCATATTTCACATTTTCAGCCGGGACTAGAGTCTAACCAGGCTGTCTTCCAGTTTTCAGGGTGCTGGAATTGGACTGAAAGCACAATTTGTTGCATCTACAAATGCTGAAACCATATTTCCGTGCTTGCATATGTACCTTTTCCTTCTGAGCGCTTATCACGAGTCTATAGAGCAGTAAATGTCAGAAGGTGTCAGCTCTGTGCATACACTGTGAAAGGAAAAGAGGGAAACAGAAAGGTTTCACACATCAGTGTGTTTTACCGTTCAGACTTCCATCCCAGTGCAGCATCAAAGACATAAGCTGGTTTCCTTGTAATTTATGGGATGTTGCAACATAACGGGGAAAACTATCAAACATAATTTTACAGGCACTTCCCCAGTGAGTTGCTGCAGCAGCTGCCTTAAGCTTAAAGGCACCAAAACCCTGGCTTTGCATTACAAATGACCCGAGTCCATTAGTCTCAGTCTCCTTCATGTCTCTGTTGTCCCTCCCTGGGAATAAGACACATCATCATGGAGCGGGAAGTCCAGGACTGCTCCAGGGTTGGTGTAGGGACCTCACCTGAACTGTGTGAGCTGCAGCTTCCCTCCACTCTGCTCATCTCTGGTATCTCCCTTGCATGAGCGATGACCTAAAATGACATCACAAACTCCTCTCACCCTGTTCTGGCACCCCGCGCTGGAGAACCCCCATCTGCGGGGCAAATATGAATCAGCCACCAGGCAGATGATAGTCTGATGGTGGAAACGCGTGTGTGCTGCGTGGCTGCGCGCGGCACTGGAGCAGCGCTCGGAAATTCCACAGGACGTAGGGTAAGCAAGAGCAGATCGGCAGCACCCATTGCTGCAGAGGGAGCGGGGTCAGAGCTGTTCGCGCCCCTGCCAGCTCCTCTGACGCGGATGCTTGCCTTCACAGCCACCCACCTGTACCGGAATACACCGCTCCGGGTAACGCTGGGGTGCCTCTTCCATCCCTTCCTTGGGGCTTTCTCGGGATGGGGGCGAGCGCACAGCAGCAGCCACGGGAGCAGGTTGGAGTTTTTGGGTTTCACTTTAACCACAAGCAGGCTGCTCAAGCACGGTTGTAACTCTCGCGCTTTGAACCACAAGGGCTTTCTGCAGTGCTTAACTGGGAAAATCGGATCTCGTGAGAGGTCTGAAGTGAGAGCAGCAGCTCCAAAATGCTCTGGTGGGGCCATTCACACGGTTGTGGAAGGGAAGTGGTTTTGCTGACTGACGAGAAGAGAGTATTCTGCCGCTCTCTTTTCTTCTTATTGTTCCCCCAGCCCTGCTCTCTGGCAGCTTTGCTCAGCTCTCCAGGAGGTCAGTGCATACACCGGTGTGGGACGACATCCCAGGGCACTTTTGCCTTGCTTCAGGGCTGCATTTTCACCCCCTCTTAGGCCAAATCTTTCACTCCGTTTGCACAAACGTCTTTATTCCTATGAGTGCTTTCTACTCCCTTCAGCTGTAAATGGAGATCAAGGAGTCCTAGCCTTAAGCCAGTCCAAATAATGAAGTTTGGATTAAACTTGGTGTTGGCATTGAGGCTCGTTTTATTGCTTTCAGAGGTGTCAAAGAAGTAAAACTCCTTTGTAAGGAGGGAGGTTTCTCCCTGCTAGGAGTGCAGAGCAATGGACAGGGCATTGCTTCGGCAACCAGAGATTTAGGGACCGGTGCTGAAAGGCTGCTTTTATTTGTACAGCCAGGACCAAGAGAGGACAGAGGAGGTTATAGAACTCCACTGCGAAACAGTTCTGTACTGCGCTAGGGTTAGAGCTGTCTCATCAGCATCGTTACTCCTGAGATGCTCCACGGTGTTGCCAGCAGCACGCAGGAAGGAACTTGTCCATCCACCCGCCCTAGGTCGATGCACGTGGTGTTTCTGGAAGGAGGTTTGCGCTGTGGGAAGGGAACGGTGTCCGTCCATTTGTAGGAATGGAAACCTTAGGAAAAGTGTTCCTCCCTGGAACCCTCATTCTGGAGATGAGCGCAGGGGCTGATAGGCCGTGAAGTACCAAACGTCTAAGGAACTGATTCTGCCCCAGCCCTATCTAGTCATTCCAGACCAGTTGTGGCAGAGCGGACAAGTGTCCGTGCTGCATCCAGTGCTCCACCTGCGGAAACCTCCGCAGGGACACTGTGAACTGACTGCGCCGCATTACTTAATACAGTTTCAGGGCTATTTAAGCACACGGAGAGGCTGGGGGGGGGCAGAAGTTTGCGTTACAGCCAGGCTAATAATGGGGTTTCAGTTCTGTGGCTGAACCGAAAACTCTCATGGGAAAGAGGGAAATTGTTCCAGTCAAACTGCAGGAGATATTTGGGGGTTTCGGTGAAACAAAGGGATCCTGACCAACCCAACAGCTTGTTGTTTGAGCTGCTTAACCCTCCCGGTGTCATTGAGCCGCCTTTTGAAGTGGTGGCATCCTCGCGGGGAAGGAATCACAAATTCTTATCTGGACAATTGCAGAACAACAAAAAAAATAAATCTCAGAACATTTGAAAATGGTCTTTTTGAACCCTCCCTCTTCTGGCTAAAAATATTCCCTGGATTTGACCTGGAGCCAGGAATTCTTTCTGTCCCTTGAAACTCGGATTTTGTTTGTTTGCTTTCGACAGTTCGCTGTGTGCGGAGCCCGCGCTGCCCACTCCGTGCAGCTGCAGCTCTGAGCCCTTCCCTGGGTCCCTTCCCACAGCTTCTTGCCCTCAGGCACGCTCTAACCCTGCCCTGCTTTCCACATACCCCTGGACCCCCGTGCTTCTGCCCAGGCAGTGCTGCTGCCTGCGTGTGCCCATCCTCGTGCTGCCCCGGGTACATGGCACCATCCCTGCTCCCCTCTACCAAACTGCCCCCCAGAACCGCGCTCCTCCATTGCTCCTTCTCCAAGCAGAGCTGCAACTCCCGGCAGTTGGGCACCTTGCAGCCGCAGAAAATCCATCCTCAGAGTGTTTGGCACAAGAGCGGTGTGAGGCTTTCGCTCTCTGGCTTTCTTCAGGGCTGGATCTCGCCCACAGCCCCATAGCTGTGAGCCAAAGAAGATTTGTAGGTGGAATAAAGTCTTTCCCTTTTATTTGCATTAACCAAAACCTTTGGCAGTGGCTAATAATTGTAGGTACGGAGAGAGGCCTGGAACAAATGCGTCTGGAATTAGGCAGGGAGAAGAGCATTTGTACTTAGGGAGTGAAAGAATGAAATGCTGTGCAGCATCATGCTGTGCGTGCCCTTGTCCGGCTGGTGATGTCCTGCAGGACAGTGAATGTGTCACTGCTGCTGCCTGCCTGGCAGACACCCCAGCAGAGACCTCCAAGGGAAAATTAGCCCCAGGTCCCTGCGATTTGAGCTGATTTGGTGCTTGTGCTCCCTCCCTGCATTTAGTTCTCTCCCATCTCCAGTTTTATCCCCAGCAGAACTGCAGGACTGATGTTCCCAGGCAGCTTTGCCGTGAACTGGAACAGGGCGTCCATGACCACGGCCTCTCCCTTTCTGCACTGAGCCCTTGCTGTTCTGCTGTCAGCGCCTCTGTGCTCAGATCACAACCTGCTAATGGTGATGCTCTGCTTCTGCCGCTGCCGGCCTCTCGTGAGCTGCTGCCCCTTTGTCTTTGACACGATGAAGGTACCAATTCCAGCTCCTTTCTGCTGTCCTCGTGGGGACGAGTTTCACCTGGGTCGTTGTTGCTCTCATCTGACCTTTTAGCTGGGCAGTGGCCTTTCTAGCCATGAGCTGCCTGCTGCTGCAGAGGAAGTGGTTCCCTCTGTGTTCCCCGGCGAAGAGTGGCTCCTGGTTGCTTCCAACTGCCATCTTGTTCCTCAGCAAAGCGAACTGGGGGATATTAATGGCACGCAGGAGGGATGGAGCCACTGAGGAGGAAAGCGCCCTCAGAGCCTCTGTCTTCACCTGCCACTTTCTGTGTGGCACCGATGACACACAGCACTGCGGCTGCTCTTCCTTCTTCTGCCCTTGCTTCATTTCCTCTCCGAAGGGAAATCCCTGCATTGCCCTTCATCTGAACCCCGGCCGTGCTCTGCTGTTCACGTGTGGCTCACGCGTGCGGTGCCTGACCCTGACACCCTGAGCAGCACAGGAGCCTGGATGGATTTGCTGTTTGTCCCAGACCACAAAACAGAGTCTTTCAGGAGGGTTCTGCCCCAGCCTTTGGCTACACCAGGCAGTCCCCGCACGGGAGTGTTGGGGTCCTGTTCCTGTGTTTGATGCACAAGATTCCAGGAATCAGTGGCGCCAGCTGTGCCCTACAGATGTGTCAGTCCTCTCCCCTCCCCATCTGCTCTCGCGGCTTTGTGAAGTCCAACGAGCTCATGGAGTTTGTATGTGCCAAAGAGCGGATTATCTCCTAATCCTATGGATGACAGCAGGCCTGGGCATGAGCCACAAATAACCTGTGAGGACACAGGGGTGTGGCCGTGCCCTTATGCTCAGCCTTTGGTGCCATGTAGGCATCAGTGTGGGCACCACCAGCGGGGTTGCTGAACCTGCTGGGGATAAGGGACAGAGCAGTCCCTGTGCAGGGAGAGCGGTGCCACTGTGGCTGGGGCTCTGTCCTGCACCCCCTTCGTGGTGCACTGTGCGTCAGCACCCATCACCCCGGTGTTCGCATCCTCCCTCCCACCCAAAGCACAGGGCCAGGCTCCCAGGATCACGGTGCTGTGGGGTGGGTGCTGGCCACATTCTCCCTTCCCAGTCGGTGGCACAAGGGGCTGGATGCTGTATCACTAACTGAACCTGGATGTGAGGACAGGATGGGCTCCTGGAGCTGCTGGAGCATGCTGGGATAAGGCACATGTGGGTGAATGGTGCTGGGCTCGGTGCTGACCACACAGGATCCACCCGTCCGTGGGTCTGGGCTCTGCAGGGAAGGCAGATGGGTAGCAGCTTGCTGGGGCTGGCGGATGGAGAGCGGTTTGGGGTCTTTGGGAAGGGTTTTAGCACCCGTTTCATCACAAAGAGTGACCCAGCAGAGATCTGCCATCTCCTGACCTTTATCGGCTATCTTAGCGAGCAGGGCACTGGGGGCCTGGGAGGGGGGTGGTTGCAGCACTGCTCTATGCACAGGATCACACCCAAGCAGCTCGCAGGGAATCGCAGCTCCTATCTCCCTGCACCAGCTGCCCTTAACCCGGCCACCACCCGGCTGCGCGCCTGAGGTCTGCCCGCGCTGGGAGGTTTGGAATGACAGCAATGCTCAGCCCCAGGCACTGCGGGGCTCTGGGGGTCGGCGCCTCGGAGGGAGGGTGGTGCTGAGAAAGAGATGGGGAGGGCTGCGGGCCCCTCTCGGCCCTGCGGTCTCAGGTGGGGAGCCCCGGAATGCCGCGCCCCGGGGCTCAGAAACCCCCTGCGGCACACGAAGCGCTGCGGTCCCGCACCGCTGCCCGCGCACGGGCGTCTTGAGGCGGCTGCTTCTGCTCCAGCGTCGGGGCCCTCGGAGGGTGGCAGCTGAGCTCACTTCCTTCCGCCCCCCGGCTTCAGGCACCGCACTGGGGTTCCGCAGCGTGGGCGCCGGGCCCGCCCCGCGCCCCGTGTCCCGGTTCGGGTCTCAGCCCGGAGGTGGCCGAGGCCGCGGCGGGCAGACACCGCGCACCGAATGCGAGCGCCGCCCGGGTGCGCGCTGCTGCGGGGGCCGCGCGGGAGAGGCGCGTTCGCAGGAGCACATCGCGGGTGTTCAGCGAGCGCGGAGGTCCCCACCTCCGAGCCTGAGCTGCGGGTTCGCTTCTTAATCCCCCACGTTACCCACACGCGCCATTTGCGGGGCGCTTTGGGCCGAGGCTGCGCTCTCTCGTGCTGCTCCTTTCCGCATTCCCGGTCCTGCAAGCCCGGGGCTGTTCGGCCATTCCCTTGCCCTGTGCTGGCGGTGGCAGGGCTGAGGTCCCAGCCTGTATGGAGCTGTGTGCAGGGACAAACTGGGGTGAGGCAGCCGGCCTCGATGGGAGCCTTTCCTCTCTCCACCGCAAGGAAGGAGCTCTCCGGAGGGATAAGCACGTGGGTATGGATATCTTGTACTGAAACCCGCAGGCACTCGATAATCCGAGCTTGCAGGCTGCAGGGCCCAGGGTGCTCAGCAGCAGGGAATGCTCCCCTCCATACACGCAGCCCATCCCAAGAGGCATCACCATGGCTGAGTGCAAAACGGGTGGGTTTTGTCTATTTGTCCTTGGAAGAGTAATTTGAAGTCTTCATAACAGGGGAGCAGTTTAATGTGGCAGCTGCAAATGTGTTTGCTTCCAACTGGCAGGCGCCCTTCCCCTGGGAGCACCAAATGGCCACGGTCACCTGAGGGCTCATCCCCAGCCAGGACGGCTTCTCCCTGCTCTCTGCGCTGCCGCTCCCTGCGTCTTCCTCTGCCTCGCATCTCTGTGAGGCTGCTCCCAGGTGGAATCGCTTCCCAGAGCGCAGACAGGCAGTGTGGCAGGTCGGGGGCAGCCCCAGCCTCTGACCACACACTGGGCTTGTCTTCTTCTTGGATTAGTTCAAGCTCCTCAAGCTTTTATTTCAGGCTAAGGCTGAAAAGGCCAATGTAAACAAAGCAAGCCCTGGGGAAAGCGAAAGCCTTCCAGTTTTTAAATCGTAGGATCATGGAATGATTTGGGTTGAAGGGACCTTAAAGCTCCTCCAGTTCCAATCCCTGCCACGGGCAGGGACACCCTTCCACTAGAGCAGGGTGCTCCAAGCCCCTGTGTCCAACCTGGCCTTGAACACTGCAGGGATGGGGCAGCCACAGCTTCTCCGGGCACCCTGTGCCAGCGCCTCAGCACCCTCACAGGGAAGAGCTTCCTAATGTCTGATCTAAGTCTGCCCTTTTTCCGCTGAAACCCGTCCCCCCTTGTCCCATCGCACAGTGCTCTTTAGTGAACCTCCAATCTGAAAATGAAACGTTGCAGCCTGTGGCCGCGCTGGTTCGGTGCCTCCCCACCGGGGGCGAGGAGGTGGTTGTTCCTCCTCACCCTGAGAGGGTGGGAGCCAAGGCAAGGCCGGGTTCCCTGCGCTCAAAGAGCAGCACCCACACACTGTGCTCCCCTTTACAGACAAGGCTTGAGCGGCAGCCTGCAGCGCTGCTAGGGCTGAGTCTCCTCATTTACCTGTTACTACCCAGGGCTGCAGGACCAAGGGGCCGCTTGCCCAGTGGGCACATGCTCAGGGTACCAGGAGCTGGGGATGGCTGCCACCTAAGTGCTTGCTTCTTCCCATTCAGCTTCTCCTGACAGGTTAAGGATGGAATCCAGCATCTCATGGCGTGTTCAGCACCGTCTCCATCCCTGGTTTCCCGTGAATGCATCAGGCAGGCAGCCAGAAGTGGATGGTGCTGAGCCAAAGAACCCCGTGTGCTCACCTGGGTGCTGGCATGGCTGCAGTAACCCGGCCAGCGGAAGGCCGGGAGTGTGAGCGGGGGACGCTGCTGCTGTCCCCTGTCACAATAGGGACAGATGTGGGAGGAAGTGATTTGTCTGCAACTGGACGTGGACGGGCGCAGATGTCCTGCTTCCTCTGCTCAGCCTGCAACTGCTAATCAGATTTCTCGCTCTCGCTGCCAACTCCTTCCTGGTTAAAAAGCTTTTTCTTTCCTTTTTATTTTTGATTCCCTCTCTGAGGTGCAGTTTGTGATTAATTTCCAATGTCCTGCAGGATATTTCAGCTGCTGTGCGATCTCCAGTCCATGGCTCTGCATGCAGCAAACGCAGGGGCAGCAGCGGTGCTTCTTTCATGCTGTTGCAGCTCAAAAAAACACCCCAAAAAGAGCAAGATGCAAAGTCCAGCTGCAAGGAGCTGACACGGATACAATGCTTGGCAGCCAAACTGCTCTCACCCCTTGTGAACAGAGGTGTTTGTGTATTTTCCTTCGCACTTAAAATAGGAACATATAAATTATCACTGCTTGTTTGTATCGGAACACCTGCATGGTCCGAGTGCTGCAGACTCTCCATCTGCTCACCTCCCTGCATCCGGCAGCCCGGGCACCGGCAGGGAAGCAGGGAGAGCTGCAGGAAGCACCAGTCCCCAGGACAGGGACTGGGACTTCCCTGCGTCTTCCCAGTTACGGTTGCAGAGATACCCCCATTGAAATGCTCATTGTGGGCCGGGAGGCTCTGTCAGGAGAAGATTTTCCTGCTGCAGAAGTTAACTCTGCAGCTTCAGCGCTGTGTGACCTGCACAGGAGAAGCGCTTAAACACCCAGTGCCTGTGTAAGGCTTTCACAAGCGCGGCCCGGCAGCATTCTGGGGGCTGCTGGTGGGATGGAGCCTGACCGAGGGGGTGGATTTCCCCAAGGATCTTTGTTGCTGGGAGCTGCATCTCAGCCATTCCCATGGATTCACTCAGCACCCAGTAAGGATGTGGGGCAGCGCTAATGCCTGGGTGGGTGCACATCCTATTGCAGACGTCTGAAGAGTCAGGACCCACAGTGTATTTGCCAGATCCCAGCTGCAGGTCTTCAGGCAATGATAGAGATGATGGAACTCATTTTCCTGTCTCCAACAGCGGCCCAGCAGCAGGGGAGGTTGGGAAAGACTTGGGAACAGGGTGGACAAATGTAAGGGGTCACATCCTGCCTGCCTGTCCCCAGGCAGGACAAGGGCTGTGCGGTTGGATGTTGCCCAGGGTAGACCCTGCACTGCAGCGCTGATGAGCTATGGGGGCAAGTGCTGACGCAGTTCCTCAGCTTGCAGATCCCCTTCTGTTCCGCACCGTCTCAGATGTTCGGTAGAACAAACTATTTGCTGTTGGCTTTGCTCTTTGCTAACCTCAGGTTTATTTACTCACTAACTTATCAGTCAGGGCCCAGGCCTCAGACTCTGCCCAGCACCAGGAGAGCGGGTCTGTGGCACCACAGTGTTTGGATCTGCTCATCTTTCAGGGCTGCTTGGGGATGGTGTGGGGTTCTTCTCCCCCATTCCTGCTCTCAAGGCCAGGTTGGACGGGGCTTGGAGCAACCCGCTCTAGTGGAAGGTGGCCCTGGCCATGGCAGGGGGTTGGAGCTGGATGAGTTTAAGACCCCTTCAACCCCAACCAGTCTGTGTTCTCTGAGACAAATGAAGGATTCTCTGGGATAACTAACATGGGAATCATGGTCCCCTTCCAGACTGGTTCCTCCAGGCTGTTGCTCTTTTCCACCCCAAGTCTAATCCCCCCAAATGCTGAGTTACACCTCGGTGCTGCTGTGCACTCCTTGTTCGACAGGAGCTCAGCAGCAGCAGTGCCTCTGCCTGGGTGATCCCCACGGGGTTGGTGGGGAGATGCCAGCTACGTGCAGGACATGACTCAGTTCCTGCCATTCAGGAGCCAAATTCCCGCTCGGGAGAGGCTGGGCTGGCTGCGGGCTGGCAGCGCGTCCTGCTCTGCTCCAGCTGTGCCCAGTGGTGCCTGCCTGCGTGCCCAGCTCCAGGAAACAGCAGGAGAAATGCCATGAGAACTGTTGGAAAAGAGCCCCAACCGTGACCCCTGTCTATAGGAGCGCAGTGCCCGGAGGGCGCAGAGGAGCTTCCCATACCCTGCGCCAAAGGGCAGCTCGGTCATTTTGGTGGTTGCCACGATGCTCTTCAGGAAAAGCTTTGGAGTTTGCTGTGCCATCAGTGAAACAGAGGGGCCGCCTGTGGCAAGGACGGCTGCTGGGTGAAGGGCACCACCTCCAGCCCATGGGCCAGCTCAGGGGACATCAGTGGCCAGGCGGTTGCTCACTCTGTGGCCTGGTGGCAGAGCAGAGCTGTGTGGTGCTCTGGGTGAAGCCTCTGCAAGCGCATCCCAGCAGATGACCAGAGGGTCAGAGCCATGGTGTAAAAGCAGCTGAGCTTTCTTTAGGGTTTGACTTGGAACCTGGGCTGTGTGACTGTGACAATGGTGGCCAACATATGGGTATATATATCGTATATATATCTGTATCTCAATATATATTCAGATCCTGAATCACTCCATAGTGGCAGCACACCGAGGGTGGCATCGGGGCTTCTGCAGCGTGTCCACTGCAGAGACAGTTACCTCCTTGATGATGATTATGCCAGCAAAGAGACTGCCTGGCAGCGCAAGAGGAACTGATGCATTGCCAGAGTTGTTTCACCTCAATAAATCAGTTTTAAATATTCAGCTGTTATTTACATTGAAGCACATTTCATGCCTCTGGGCAGAAACAGAGGAGGTTCAGTTGTTGTTATAAGTAGGTGAGTAAATTTACTTTAAGAGTCCTTTGCCTAACAATATTGAGAAGAGAATGAAGGAGGGGTTTGCTGGAGCATTCAGGGCTGTGAAAACCTGGTTCCTCACTGTCTGATCATGTTTTATAGTGCTGAGAAAAAGGCTGAGGCCCAGCTCAGCTCTCTCACAGCCCTGCCTGCTTTTGCTGGTGGTGGCTCATGACAGGAGTTGTTCTGTCATGTAGATGCTGCAACCCTTACTGCTCCCAGCAAGACTCTTCATACCGTGATTTGGTGACAACGTGCACTTTATCTCTAAGCAGGTGCTTACCTTCCCATAACTTAAGGGCAGTACAGGCAGTGTCCCACCAAATCAACGTACTAAGGTTATAATAAGGTAATTCGTGAACAATTTGAGAACACGAAGCTATTCCCAGTTTCACCTTGGCCTCTTCTGGCTGCTAGCTCAGCACCTTTCCGTAGCCAGGGCAGCGGCCATCACCCTGACCCACGATCAGCTGTGTGATGTATTGCTGTGAAAACAAAGCTAAGCTAAGAAGCGTAGTTGTTCACCGTGAGTAAGTATCTCCAATGAAGACCATCTCTTCATTGATGGGCTGTCAGCCCTCCCCATTGCTCTGGCTCTTGCACAGCACATTTGCCATCTCCTTCTCCCAGAGTGTTTAAACGTGATGCTGGCGGCAGCTCTGCTGTGCGCTGGGGAAGAGCGAGCAGCACTATAATAAACACGTCACCATCACAGCCCCTGGAACAAGAAGTGACTTCTGAACTGCTTTTGTAAACCTTGGGGTGGGCCTTGTCTTCGCAGAAGAGTTCAGAAGAGCAGGTGGAAGAAGCCTTATTTGGGGTCAGATGTTCTCAGCAAGAGGCAGCGGTGCTGGGTTCCCTCGTGCTCTGCGCGCGGCCCGGTTCAGGGACACAAACTTCCTGACTCCTTCAGTTTCTGTTCCTGAACAATGGCCCCTTTTGCGTTTTCCAGTGTCAATACAACAGTTCTGGGGATGTGGCAGGGGAGGATCAACCAAACACGAACAGCACAAGCCAAGGAGCCGCGTTTTCCTCTTCCCACGTGCAGGGCTGTAGGGCAGCAGCAGCTCTTGGTGCTCCTGCAGCACTGCCTAAGCTTGGCCAATGCTGGAGCTCAAGATCCACACTTTGCCAAGAGATTGGATTTCTGGGAACATGCTCCTAATCAAATCTTTATGTTTTCAGGCCCCACAACCCCGGAACAGCCCTGGCTCCTTAAAACTTGCCACGGGGTTTTGAAAGCAACGGGCTTGGCCTCCCTGATGCCCTATCCGATAACTTCTCACCTTCCGGAACAGCGAGACTTAGTGGGAATGAGAGAAAGGCCCAGGAGAACCCCCAGTGCCTGCACCTGCCCTTCAGGCACCTGTCCCATGGAGCGGGTTAGCAGTCCCCGAACGTGGCTGCTGTCCCCACGTCCTCCCCGCCATGCCCAAAGCAAGCCCTGCTCACAGTGGCCACGCAGGAGGAGCTGAGGGCTCCCCCCAGCCCCTCGGTGCTTGCAGCCCCCCCCCGTTCACCCTCCTGTCTCTGTAGCTCGCAGGAGGAGCGGGACATGGGCTCGCTCGGAGGTGGCCGCTGCGTGATTCAGAGGCACAGCTGCGGCGCTGTGGGAATGGAGCCCTCCCCTGCATCGCGGGCCGGAAGAGAACCAGAACAAACGTCCTTAGGAAAGGAGGAGCAGGGAAGCCGGGCCAGAGTAAACAAGCGCTGGGAGCGGGGTGTGGGAAGGAGGGGACGTGCATGGCAGCCAGCAGACGCTAACGGGCTGTGGGGAGGACAGTAATGGGTTTCTCATGTTGTCCTTCTGGCAGTCGCTGGTTCTCCGTGTCTCTAAGGAGAGATACCGGCATCTGCTCTGGCTGCGCCCAAACCAGCTTGGCTTCCGCTGCTTTAGGTTCCAGCTCTGTTCGTGTCTCCGAGAACCTGGGACGTGGAGGGGCACCTCGGTTCTCTTGGCCGTGAAGGCAGCCGGTGCCTGGGACTGGGAAAGGTGTGGGGCAGCACGTGGCTTTGTGCCCTCCAGCTCCGCACCAGCCTGCCCCTGGGCCACAGTGGAGCTTCTGCGTAGCACATGTAAGAGCAGCAGGTGCCCGGGGAAGGCATTGGTTTAAGATCTGGATCTTTGCGAGCAGTTGTGGTGGGTGAGCAGAGCTCAGGCATTAGTTAACCGCAGGCAGCTGTACGGTTTAACCCCACTGAGGGCTTCAGAAGCTGCGGATCTGTGTGTGGCTTCAGGGCCCCATGGTGCATGTCCTATAGAACTTGGCGCATCACATACACGCGCAGTGGAGGCTGACACCAGAGCTGGGTGAAGCTGCCCACGTCAGTGCTGTTGGAGGACGCACAAAGCAGGGATGTCAAACAGGGAAGAAGCCCATGTCCCTGGCTCCCAGCTCCATTGCCTGGATGTGAGACTGAGCGGAGACACAAACTCTCACTTGTAATTCTCCTAAGCCATCCATCATTAGCAGTTGCTTTCAGATGTTGGCTCAGAAAAGTCTTTCAGGGTATTTGCTGTCTACCCAGAACAAGCTCATGTGGGCTGCAGTCTGGCATCCATAAGCCAGGAATTGCACTGTTTGGGAAACTGGCAGAATCCCTGTTTTCCACACACGTGTGTGCTTCCCACTTGAGCATATGAGCTAGCATGGGAAGGGACATCACATTTCAGGACTGCTGCGATCTCCAGTGAAAGCCAGCATTGCTGCAGGCACATGAGCAGCCGAAGCTGAAGCAAGTTGGCTGCGGTATAAAGGCTGTAAGCATGTGGTGAGGCTGGTTAAGTCTTTAGCTACCTATTACAGGGGAGAATTGAGAGCCAGCATTGTCTCAGCTGTAACAGATCAGCCCAGGAGTTCATGTAGCCCAGCAGCATGCCCCAGCACGCCCATTAGTGGCTGCTTAGAGCAAGAGGGTAAGCTGGTGGTTACAGAGTGAGCCTTCCCCCTGTTCTTGCCTTCCCTGCAGTTGGTGGTTCAGGCTCATGCAATAAAGCCCTTTTTAAGACTCCAGTTCACACCTCCCATTGAAGGATGTTTGTGGGCAGGGGTGGTGCTTGGTGCCTCTCAGGAACAGTAGGTAAATCACCTCCCCGGATTGCTGTGTTGGTGTAGAGCACAGGTGAGATTTTCACCCCTCAGGTGATGGCAGAGGTGAGGCTCCCACACGGGTGTGGGTGGGGATTTTGTGGCTTCAGCCAAAATGGTGATGACTTTCAGTGCAGGGAGGTCACGAGCACTCATTTATATAATGGCTCTATCCTGGTTTTGTTCTGGATGCTGTAGGTATAATAGTCTGGTGACTGGCAAGCGGGCAAGAGGCCTCATCGCTGTGCTGTGGCTCCTGTCCTTTGGAATCGGACTGACTCCACTTATGGGCTGGAATAAAGCCATGAGTGGTTGTCCCAACAGCACCAACTGAGACAGGGGCCGACACCAGGACAGAGCACCATGGCTGCTTCATCTCATGCCTCTTTGAGAATGTGGTAACGATGAGCTACATGGTGTACTTCAACTTCTTCGGCTGTGTGCTGCTTCCCCTGGTTATCATGCTGGGAATCTACATTAAGATATTCATGGTCGCCTGCAAACAGTTGCATCAGATTGAACTGATGGGCAACTCGAGGACCACGCTGCAGAAGGAGGTGCATGCAGCCAAGTCTCTGGCCATCATTGTAGGACTTTTTGCCTTCTGTTGGCTGCCCCTGCATATCTTGAACTGCATCACACTCTTCCACGAGGAGTTCTCCAAATCCAAGCCTGAGTGGGTGATGTATATGGCCATCATCCTCTCCCATGCCAACTCTGTCATCAACCCCATCATCTACGCCTACCGGATCAGGGACTTCCGCTACACCTTCCGCAAGATCATTTCCAAGATCCTCTGTAAGACTGACGACTTCCCCAAGTGCGCCACTGACAACAACCAGCACCTGACTGTCACCAACATTAACTGTCCTGTAGCCTCTGTCACCATATGACCCTGCATGTCCTGCTCCTGGGATTCTCAGTGCCCCCGACACTACCCTCCCCTGTGCCTCTGTGAACAGTTGCAGCTTGCTCCCGGAGGAGCGCTCGGAGATGACCACTATGCAGTTATGCAGCTGTATGTTTTGTTATGATTATTATTATTTTTGTAATGAACATAGTGCCTCCTGGAGGGATGTCCTGAGCGGGGAGACTGACTGCAAACCCAGGTTGTGTGAGTGCTGGTGACCGTGTTGTGTTTCCATTCCAGGTCAGACATTGACTGTGGAAGACCCAATTGCTGGGGGTGTTTCCCCAGTTGTGCTGCTCGTGTCAAGTCCTATTTTAATTGTTATTATTATTTTTTTTTAATCTTTTGATTCCTTTAGGAGTAATAATTTTGTATCTGTGTTTTGAGTTGTTTAAGTCCATACTTGACAGCACTTTGGTAATACCCGAATTATTCCATCAATTGTTTGATGCAGCTAGTATTCTCCAATGGGAAAAAGTCTTACTTAGCCCAGTTGCTGGTGTGAAACTGAATCTGCGTTCCAGGCTCTGAGGGACGTGACTGTGTTGATGGGAAAACAAGCTCAGAACTGGGCAGCTCTTTCTGGCCCCAGTGTGGAAGCCCTACTTACTGAAAGAGAAGAATTTTAGGAAAGAGTAGACTGAAGTTTTAGCTCAGTGGTTTTATTGCCTTTAAATGCCTTTGGCTTACAGGACTCCGCAGCCCAGTGCTTCAGGGTTGCTTTCAAATCTGTTTCCAGCTAGGAAACTGCAGAAGACAGATGTGCCCTAAGGCTCAGCTAGGCTGCTCCAGTCACTGAGGTTAGTGCAAACCCTGCTTTGGTGACACAAGCTCTACAGCAAGGTTTTTGCTCCCAAGCCAAACCTTGACAGCCTGGCAGTGCTTCCAGAAGTGCTGGGTTTAGCTGCGATAGCTGGATGCTGCAGCTCGCCTGATTGCTGAAGCTTGGTCTTGGTGAGGCTCCTCTCTAGCCCAGTAACCCCCAGAAGCTGTGAGTGCTTTGCTTTCTAATGGTGATTTTTATTTTTGTATTCTATTTTTTAATCCTGACCTGCATCGGTAGCAAAAGAGACTATAGGGGAGCTAATTCACATGGGAGGCTAGAATGCCTTGCCTTGCGACTTGATTTTCACCAAGCTCTTTGGGCTTAAGCTCACCTTGCAGCCTCTGCAGTCAGCCAAGAGTCCTGCCCCAACCTAAGTACAAAGCCCACTCAACAGTGTAAATTGGTACTGCAGGTTCATAACTCTCTGCAGCCACAGCTCAGTGATTACTGCACCTGATTTCATATGTGACATGTAAAACTAGACGAAGGTAGAACAGCACATTCATTTCTGAAGTATGAGCTCTGCTTCTCCAGACGCACGATGGCACGTGCATGGCTGTGAATGTTGCTGGCATGGCCTTTGCTTTACGAACAGGATTCTTGCCAGAAGGTCCCTGCGTGGTAAAGTGGATCTGTCTGTCTCCAGCAGCTTCACCATGCAACCAGTGAGAAGTGCAAGGGTGTGTATGAAATGGCGTTTTCAGTGGTAACTCACACAGGGAGACAGAGAGAGGGAGCAGGACTCTTGGAGCAGGGAAGGAAGTTTAAACACAGCCAGCTCCTGAAGAACAAGACCAGTGGGCAGACTGTGATGCCTAGAGCAGTTTGTCCCTGATAAATTGTACTTGAATCATATAGAAATCGGCTATTTTTTTTTAACTGCATTGCACTAAAAGGGGGGTAATAGAAGACTCCAAGAGTTTCATTTCTCTGGTGTGTATGATGACAAATGTGGTGTAAAATCAGCTGAAAAGCTGATGTGACGAACTCCTGTTCCTGCAGCATGTGCTGCGCCAGCTGGAGTGACCAGGCAGCGCTGCAGGTGTGGCTTGGGCCCACCATGCAGCCAGGCAACAGCTCACTGGAAGTGATGGATTTTGCTGCTCTGTGTGTCACAGCTCAGCTGTAAGAGCCAGCCTCAAACCTGGGTGAATCACCAGTAGGCTCTGAATGGGTTTGTACGTGTCTATGCAATGTCCAAATTTAGCTACAGCTCAGTATCTCGGATACTGGCATTTCCAAGAAGAAGCTGAATAGTTACTGTCCCAAGTGTTTCTCCTTTAACAGCCCCATTCATCTTTGCTGCATCTGTCTTGGTCATAGTCCAGCTAACACATGTAGCCACCTCTTGCCATTTGGGCAGGGTTTGACTCTCTCCTCCTTTCAATCATACCCTTCTGTATGATCTTTGGCTGGGTTCTTTCTGTTTATCATGGCTGGAAACAAGCAGGGTTTCACCTGCAGGTCTGGCAGCGCTGCAAAGCAGTTGCAAGCCACATTTATCCTTGCAACAAAGAATGTGATCTCTCCCTTCCTGCTGGCTGAAAATGAAGCAAGCTCTGGACAGCATGGACAGACTGAAACACACAGCGCTGCAACATGGAGAGAGATGTCCCAGAACACTTTTTGTATGTGACAGCTTGCACTGCAGCTCAGCAGCCATCACTACTACCTTTCCTATGCCTCTTATGAGCCAGAATTCCTGCAGACACTTGTGACGCAGCCTTAGTATGATCTTGCCCTTGGGTTGTTAGCCATTAGTTAACTATGGCCTGGGTCACCAAGGGCTTTAGGCACATTAAGTGCCTTTGGGGATCTGAGCCAAAGACATTACAAGGCAAAATAAAAATAAGACACCTCTCTTGCCCCCCCTCCAAAAAAATACTCTGAAGGTATCTATAAAAATGTGAAGTTACAATGACAGAGGAATTTCTGTAGCAAGTGCAGCTGTAGCTATTCAGCTTTCATTCCTTACTGCTCTGATGTACATAGGATGATGTGTTTTCCTCGTGTTGCTCAGATTTTGTATTTGCAGTAAATGTTATTTACATACAGAATGCTTAATTTACCACCTACACAACCTGGCTCCGCCTCTGCCCCATCATTTCTTGCGGTGTTGCGTTCACACACGTCATATGAGGCCACCCTGTACTTCAAGAGAGGCCCAATCTCGGAGCACTGGCAGGGATGCACAGAGGTGGAAGGAGCTGGTTCCCAGAGCACTGGTTGCTGTGCAGAACAGGGGAGCAGCAGCCTCTTTTCCCCCGTGTCTGGTATGGACAGCCTTGCCTTGCCTGCCAGCATGAGGTGCTTGACTTGTCTGAAATGGGTCAACTGAAAAGCACAGCAACCACGGTGATGCTTCCACAGATCCTGTAGTACAGTAAGCACAACAGAAACACCAGTCTCAAGGTGCTGAGGAATCCCTGCCCTAATCCCTGGTACAGGTTTGACAGTGATGAATCAGAAATTGCAGCTACAGCGTGGCTCTGTCCTCACTGGCACTGCACATTGGGGTTAGGCAAAGCATAAGCAGAGTTAATGACGTTTAATGGATCACTAAGAGACCCGATGGGCTGTTTGTATCCCCACATCATAAGCATATAATATTACAGATTAGTTCAACCATCTTCAAATACCCCAAGAATAGCCTAAAGAAATGAAGCTGAAGTCAACATAGGCTCCTTAACATTTATTAATTAATCTATCAGTTCAAGGCTGCTAATTAATGTCACACCTGGCTGCAGCACAGGAAGAAACCTACCAGCCAGGATGAACATTTGACAGCCTTGAAGATACAAAAAATGCCAGCTACACAGCTGGGACAGTACACAGAAAGCACATCCACATGTGATGCAAATCCTTCATCCTTCATCCTCTTCATCAGCCAGTAAGATGTTTATGAGCTGCTCCTCAGACACAGATAGTTCCTGGCAGGCTCCCATGGCCTGACTGAGGTAGACAGCAAGTATATGTTTGCACTGCAAATAACAGCACAGCCAAGTTAACAGCAGGAGCCACGCGGGAATGTCAATGCTCTACCTGGAAGCTACAAGAATCCATCCTGGTCTAATAAAGTGCTCACCCCTCCCAGGAACGTGGCTCTCTCTTGGCACACCAAGCCTCGGCACAGGCGGGTGCTCCAGTTGGCCCTGGTCAGTTCTGCCGTCAGGATAATGTAATACGGGACCTGACACACAACAAAGTCTTACTGGCATCTGATGCCCTCCCCACAATTGCAGACCAACTGGTTAACCTGAGCTCTTCCTCACTGGGACCAGGTGAACTGCACCACTCCATCAGCCACAACCCATGTGGCAGTCCCATTAGCAGCAGTAGCCCTCGTTCCAAGAGAGCAGGGATTATTCATCTTTTGAAAGTCAGAACAGTAATGCCTAAGTAAGAACAAAAGCCCTCCCTAGCCCTTGTAAAGCTGAGCTCCACCCAAATACCACGACTCCCAGCGGGCAGATGATGCAGTGGGTCAGGCAGAGCCTGCATGGCCAACTCAACGCTCATGCATTTACTCCTTGGAAACTTCAGGCTGCTCAGGTTCAATAAGCAGAGCACAGCTTCTCCCCTGCTCCCTGTCCCAGCCCCAAGTTAAGGCAGACAACTTACCAGAAGGCTCTCACTCTTCTGCAGTACAGAGAACCCAAAAGCAGGACACGTGCAGAAGTGGCAGGAACTATAGCAGGTGTAGAGTTTGCCTGAGCTCCCAAGAACCTGAAACAAAGGCAGATGGAGAGGGTGAAGTCACAGGCAGCATTCACTTTCAGTTTCCCTAACTCTTAGCTTATGTCTGGACTGATGTCCCTTCTATAATGACTCACTGCATGCAGCTGGCAAGTGGGTGTAACAACACAATCCATCTAATCTTGAAGCTCCTCAGCTTTCTCTCCACACCTCTCTCCCTACAGACGAAGAGTGCTCCTTTACTTGCAGCAGACCTCAGCTACAGTGTCTTACCTGCTGCTAAGAGATCAGGAATAGGGCAGTGACACCAAGCACAGAGCCCCCTCCCCTGATCTCCCATAACACAGCGAGCTGCCAGCCCCTCCAGGATAGACGAACATGATGAAAACTTGTCACAGAAAACCCATTTGTGAATCCACCACAGGCCTGGGGGTGGAAGGAGCGCAGCAGTGAGCACTTGCAGTGAAGCTTTTTCTAACCAGCTCCAGTGGCTGATGGCTGCAAAAGCTCTTGCTGTTCTGCTCCCAAACCAGCTGCAGCTATTGGAATCCAGTTTTGCCTGAATAAACAAAGTTGAAGTCTCCAGAGAAGAAGCCTCTCTGCTCCATCTCTGGCTTGGGAACAGCTCTGCCTCCTTTTCCCACACGCTGTTCCTCTGCGAGGCTGGTACTGAGGCATATTCCTTCTGCACCATGGGCACAGGATGTGGGATACCAGGTGTGGGAAGCATTCGTTTCCAGCATGGAGAGGCTGACAGGCAAGCTGTGAGCTGCTGGAGCTGACTGCGTGGTACAGGAAAGCCAATCTATGGATTAGTTCTCTTTTGGTTTCTTCAAGACTGGGAAATAGCTTTTAGAAAGCTACTTTGAGAGCCAACTGCTCTCCCCACTCCTATTGCAACGGAAGGGTCTGCAGGAGCAGAACACACAGACTTTCAAGCAGAAACTTGACGCCGTACCATAGACTTCACTAATGCTCTGAGGCCTAAACTGAGTGCACTCCATGGCTACGACACAACTACCATAGAGTGTTTGCCATGATGTGTCTCTTATCTGCCACAGCAAGTGCTTTGTGTCTGCTCTGTGGCCCCAACAGCTGGCACTAACTCTTCCTGTATGTTCCAGAAAATGATGGGGATTTACACAGGTGTAATCACCAGCAGTGCCCTCCTCTGCAGACAAACCCTGGGCTCTGGTGGCACAAGACACTCCTCTCCCACACCAGGCTCTAGATTCCGATTTGGTTTGTGGCACAAATACACCTAAATCCAAAGATAAACACAAAGAAGTGAAAAGACAGTGGAGCTCTGCAGAATGGTGCTCCCCTCCAGGACACCCTTGGCACTCCTAAGTCCCTGCTGAGGAACATCATCTACCCTGGTCCAGAGCTGCACTTGTGAGGGGTACCTTCCCCTGTCCCCAGGAGCTCTCTCTGTACTCCTTGCCTGACAGGTAACATTCACATGTTTAAGCTCTCCCACAGCAGCACCTGTGCCTCCTAATCCCCCTTACTCCCAGCAGAATCAGGACACAAGACTCACATTCCCATTTCAGAGTAAACCATTTTGTTTTCAGTCTGGCCTTTACCCTGCACCCTCCTTACACTCCAGGCTGAGTTTGTTTCACTTGTGATAAGTTTGTTTTTCTCTAGCCCCTTTGATTGCTTTTTCCAAGAGGAAGGATTCCGATGGTGCCTTTCCTTCAGAAGTGTTTTGCTTTGAGGAGTGGGGGCAAGACACAGACACTGCTAGATTTGGCCTGAGTTTAGCATTCCCCCATCCTGACCTGGATGGCAAGAATGCATCTTCTGTGTAATAAGGCTGAATCTAAAATCCAAAGACCACAAGAAAAAGGTGCCTCTGTTTCTGGCCAGCTGCAGCCAAGCCAGGCACAGGGGTGCTCTCTTGGACCTGAGATGCTGTGAGATTTCCTTCCTCTTCCCTCATTCCAAGCCTGGCACTCGCTGGCTACACAGTGAGGAAAGATCACCTTGGTGGTGGTGTCCCTGCCAGTGTGTGGGGATGCAAGAGGCCAGCTGTGACAGCAGGTGCTAGGTGGTACACAGAGCTAGGCAGCACTGCAGTCTGTGCCAGGACCTGGTGCTGAAATCCTCCACAGTGGGGCAGGCTGCCATACAGGTCTAGGAAATTAATTTAAAAGACATAAAACAGAAGAACGCAATAGAAGTGCAGGATGTGAGCAGCGCAAGTGACTCTTAGCAGGAGGGCTAAAGCACTGCTTCTCCCCTTTCTAATTGGCTTCACTCTCACAGCTCACAGCACTTCTGCAGCTCAGGCACAGCCCAACAGCTGCCGGCTCGCCACTTGACAGCTCCACCATCAGCCACATCCACCATCTCTGCAGCAAGTAAGAATTATTTATCCCTGACCTGGAGTTACAAGGGTTGGGTTTAGTCTGCAGCATGGGCAGGTGTCATACAAGCCCTTCTGGGATGATTAACAACTCTGAGCTAACATCAGCACTTGAATACCCCATCGGTATTCATTGGTGCTACTCTATTACGTAGCAAAGGCATTAATGCCCAGGCATCAAATGACAAATCATAGGTTTCATTTGACTGACGGCTCTTTCTTCTCCCATCTCAGTTCCTGAGGGCAAGAGCTGCTTACACACAGGCTGCAGGCCTGTCTGAGCAGAGCCATCTTCCCCCAAAGCAGTACCTAAGATGTACTGGGCGATAAGGAACACAAACAGCATTTTAACCTGTAAAGTGTCAGCATCTCAGGTTTGGCTATGACAACCCACAGGAGTCTCACAGTAGGACCAGCCTCATGCCATCAACAAGAAGAGTTCTCCAGATCCAGCTGCAAGTGAGAGCACCACCTTGCATTCCAGCTCAACCACACCTGGGTGCCAACAGCAGATTTGCAAACACTTTCTGGGGAATGAGTGAAAGGGATGACTGTGCATGTGTCCAGAGAGCTACGCATGCCCCTCTCTCCCTACTGCACTGGCTCTGCTTCCCTGCAGACGGAGAAGTGCACACAGCTGGGATACACATCTGCACCACACACACATAATGAAGAGCCATGGACACTACCCAGCTACTCTTCAGTGCAGGATCCCACTCATTGTTTCAGTTTTTAGAGCCCCAGATTGTGTTCCTGTCACTGCTCCAGCCTGTGGCCTCAGGGGAGGCTCTGCTCTTTGTTTCTGCATCTCAGACAGATGTGCTGAGGAAGAATTTCGCAATGGGACCAGCCTGACACCCCCAGAGCAAATATCTCTTCAGACTCCTCTGTTAATGAACTCATCAGCAGAGCCTTAATCAGAAATCAAGCTCCACTAAAGAGGAATGCTGCTCGGAAGCACTCATGCACCTGCAGGCAGGGACTGCTTCCTGTAGGCTGCCTGTCAGCTGGAAGGACACAGGCACAGACCTTGGGTGATGCAGGGGGGCTGCTCACATCATATCCATCAGCTTCCAAGCGTGCTCAAGGCTGAGCTTGTCCTACATTAACTCCTGGTGATCAGCCCTGACCTACCTGTCCAGGAGCTCCTTCTCTGCGGTAGCACATGCAGTGTTCAGCAACAACCCTGCCCTGCCCAGAACAGGGTGTCAGGGCTGCAGCCGGCACATCAAAGCTTTCTTCCATGCTTCTCTGAACTCCGCCTTGTTTCATGAGGCTTCTACACCTAAGAGATGCATATTAAGCCTCTTCAGATGCAGATAACTTTGCCATGCTGCAAAATGCAGTAAGCATGTGAGCACACATTTAGGCTCCCTCCAAAGACCAGAGGCTCTAAGCAGCTCCTGTCATTCTTCACACAAAAGGGTGCTAAGTGAAGGCTGTGCATCCCAGCTTGCAAAGCTCTGCAAGAAGAATGTGACTGTTCTCTGCCTATTGGCATATTGAGCTGAGCAACAGTAAAAAAGGAAAGGCCTTTAAGCACTGAATTATGAGGCAGCTGCTATCTCAGGGTCATGGCAGCAGAGCTTCTTAGGCTTTACCAAACACCCACAGGCAAGCCCTCAACTAAATTCAAAGTCTGTGTTCTTGGGCCCTGTATGTTTATGAATCATGCCTCTCTGGAGGGGCCAATGTCCTCTCCAAAGCCCCAGAAGTGATAAAGGCTCTATGTACAAATCAAGCAATGTAAGCTCTGAACATGTGAATAATGTTTGTGTCATTACCCGGGCCTGGCTTTACAGTTCTTCTCTTACCCTTGACGACCCCGAAGCATCTCAGCACTTCCAGGGAAGGAGGGAAGGCCCTTTGCAGGGATGATATTTGGAAATATTCCTCTTGGCTGCTACAACACTGAGCAAAGAGATTACTGGTGTGTGGAAAAAGCACAGCACCAGGTTCAGTAGTGGAGGGGGTTGTGCTGTCTGAGGGGGTTAGTAGTGCTAAATAGTAGGAATTGAGTGCTTCTTCACCAAAATCTTACATGCAGAGAACCCCACTGCTTTAGCTAGGGCACAGCACAGTGTCTCTCTGACTCTGACCTGCTGGGGCTGCTCACTGGTGCTGATGCACAGCAGAGCAAGAAATTGTGCATACAACAGAAAAGTCAGAGGGAAGTACCAATGGCTTCTCTCCTCACCTAATGAGCCTCAGCTCCATCTCCAATCCTGTGCTGTGAGAAGTTTGATCTTTAGGGCTAAGGAGAGCTCTTCTCCCTAAAATGCCATTTTATGAAGCTCATAGAATCACAGAACAGTCAGGGTTGGAAAGAACCTTAAGATCATTCAGTTAGAACCCCCCTGCCAGGGGGCAGGGACACCTCACACTAAACCATGCCACCTAAGGCTCTGTCCAACCCGGCCTTCAACACCGCGAGCAATGGAGCATTCACAACTTCCCTGGGCAACCCATTCCAGTGCCTCATCACCCTTACAGGAAAGAATTTCTTCCTCATATCCAATCTAAACTTCCCCTGTTTAAGTTTGAACCCGTTACCCCTTGTCCTATCCCTACAGTCCCTCATGAAGAGTCCCTCCCCAGCATCCCTATAAGCCCCCTTCAGATACTGGAAGGCTGCTCTGAGATCTCCATGCAGCCTTCTCTTCTCCAGGCTGAACAGCCCCAACTTTCTCATCCTATCTTCATATGGGAGGTGCTTCAGTCCCCTGATCATCCTCGGGGCCTCCTCTGGACTTTTTCCAACAGTTCCATGTCCTTTTCATGTTGAGGACACCAGAACTGCACACAGTACTCCAAGTGAGCTCTCAGGAGAGCAGAGTAGAGGGGCAGGATCACTTCCCTCGACTTGCTGGTCACACTCCTCTCGATGCAGCCCCGGATATGGTTGGCTTTCTGGGCTGCGAGCGCACACTGCAGCCGGCTCATGTTCAGTTTCTCATCGACCGACACCCCCAAGTCCTTCTTCACAGGGCTGCTCTGAATCTCCTCCCTGCCCAACCTGGAGCTGTGCCTGGGATTGCTCCGACCCAGGCGTAGGACCTTGCACTTGGCATGGTTAAACTTCATCAGGTTGGCATCAGTCCACCTCACAAGCGTGTCAAGGTCCCTCTGGATGGCATTCCTTCCCTCCAGCGTATCAACCGAACCACACAGCTTGGTGTCATTGATCGGCAAACTTGCTGAGGGCGCACTCAATCCCACTGTCCATGTCACCGACAAAGATGTTGAACAAGACCGGTTCCAGCACCGATCCCTGACGGACACCACTCATTACTGGTCTCCAGCCGGACACTGAGCCATTGACCACAACTCTTTGCGTGCGGCCATCCAGCCAGTTCTTTATCCACTGAGTGGTCCACCTATCAAATTGATGTTTCTGTGATTCACAGACTTGGCAACAGTGAATTAGTATGAAACCCACGGATTTGGCCTGCACTGCTTCCTCTAAGGCAGAAAGGATCCTGTTGCCAAGCAGAGGTCAAGAGTGTTTAGGACACTGAGGATCTGGAGTGCAACAGGGAAAGAAATGCAGGGATGGCAGATAACACTCCATTGCGTAGTTTGTCAAGAGGAAGAACTGCCTTTGCTGGGTGGGATGGAAGTAATAAAGCAAAATTAGCAATTCCTGGAAAACTTCCTCTGACCATGAAACCCACAAATATGTAAAAAATTGTCTTCAGCTGGGAGCCACAAAGAAAATGGTAATGTATGAGGCTGTTCTAATTCATGGCTAATGCTTTCCAGTATCACTTCAGGAGTTTGCAAAACACTGATATTCTCTCTGCGTTTATGCAAGTGCTCTTCCACATACTACAAGTTAGCAAAATATTGGCTCATATGTCCGCTGGAAACCATCCAAAAGTGAGACTGAAGAGGAGTGTGTACCTGGTATGCAGTCCTTCCACTGGGGGATGTGACTCGGGTGACAGAACGCTGATCCACCAGATCCAAAGCTGGGACAGCACATGGGCCAAATATGAACTTCAGCCTGAAAGAGAAAGTGTCTCTAGTAGGTCACACCACAAAAGGAGATCACTTGGCTTAGCCTTATCATAGGATTTAGCCCTATGGTGTCCAGAAAGCCTGTAGCCAAAGGTTCCCATCACCCCTCAAAACCCCACCAGTTACAGCTCCATTGATTATGCTACCAAACAATGAAGAGCATTTGTCATTCTCAGCTCTGCTTTGATTCACTGAGTGACCATTAATCCCTGCCCTGTCCCTCCGAGGACACCCCAGGACTCAGTCCTTAAGGACAGCCTCTATCCTGCGGCCTATTCAGACCTGGGTTTTGATATTCTTAAGATAACTTCCAAATTTCCAAGCTGCTCCTAAACAGTCCCACATTTCTTTGCAAAATCACACTCAGATTTAATTACATGACATTTTAAAGATTTTTCTTACACAGGACATTGCTTCTTCTGTGCTGCTTCTTTAACACTATGACCCAAACACTATTCTGGCTGTTTGCTGCACAAACAGGACATGAAGTGGTTCCTGTCCTGAACTAATATGAGACAAAGTGCATCAGAAACACTGAAGTGAGTCTTTAGTCAGCCTCTATGACTGTGACACAGCATTAGCCATGTAGGCAAGGAGATATCTTTGAGCAGCATTTCTGGCTTGACAGTCCCTTTAGAGATCACTCATTACTGAAAAGGGAGGGTAGGTGAAATAAGAGCCACAGGTTGTCCTTACAGTGATCTGAGCAGCCTTTTTGTTAGTATTCCCATAGTTCTTCCAATTCAAATTCCGTGCACGCAGAGCACTGGAGATTTACCAGTTTATCAAACAGTGAATCTAGACTCTAAAACTGGAAACTCCGCTTCTGCTCAGCACTCTAAATACACCAGGTCTTCTTTAAGGGAAACTGTACCTCTGGCAGCAAAAGCAGGACATGCTGGAAAAGAGAAGATGCAGGAAGGAAATCCTGGGGGATGCACAATGCTGGGGTTACAGGCAACAGGCAGTGTCACACACCCAGCCCAGTTATCCCTGTTACAGTAAACTGTCACATGAGGACAATAAGCATAAACAGGGGTTTTAGTGGGGGCAGCATCAGGTAAACAAGAGCACATGGAGCCAGACTCACTAATTCTAAGGGGAAAAGGGGCTCGTGCTCTGGGACACCTTATTTGTACACACAGGCTTTCCTGGATGACTTGCCCTGGGTGAGATTATTGATCAGTTCGTCTTGAATCCCACCTCCAGCCATGGTACACACACTGTGCTTCATAGCAAAGAATCATAGACTCATAGAATAGTTAGGGTTGGAAAGGACCTTAAGTTCATCCAGTTCCAACCCCCCTGCCAGGGGCAGGGACACCTCACACTAAACCATGCCACCCAAGGCTCTGTCCAACCCGGCCTTGAACACTGCCAGCAATGGAGCATTCACAACTTCCCTGGGCAACCCATTCCAGTGCCTCATCACCCTTACAGGAAAGAATTTCTTCCTCATATCCAATCTAAACTTCCCCTGTTTAAGTTTGAACCCATTACCCCTTGTCCTATCCCTACAGTCCGTAATGAAGAGTCCCTTCCCAGCATCCCTATAGGCCCCCTTCAGATACTGGAAGGCTGCTCTGAGGTCTCCACGCAGCCTTCTCTTCTCCAGGCTGAACAGCCCCAATTTTCTCAAGAGAGAACAAGGATGATACGTAGCTTCTTGAGCAACAGGAAATGTAGCAGCAGGGCTCCTTCCTCATCCCAGGGAAACTGCTTTAAACCCCAGGGAACAAATGAATCATTTTGTAGTGATTGCATCTCCTCTATCACAACTGAGTTCTATATTAGTCTTTCTCTACCCACCAAACTGCATCAATAGAAAGCTAAAGACCATCAGAGAAATACTTAAGACACTCCACTGCACATGACGCCACTGGATAGTGGTAGTTTTACATCTATAATCCAGCTTCCAGCAGGGCTCAGAGACAGCAAATTTATTTCAGATAAAACTCAGGGACAGCACATCCCTTATGTCACTACATCCTCCCTAAATCCCCTTTCCTTTTCCTTTCCTTCCAAGCAGGGCACATCACTATGCAGTGATGCACTACTGCACAGGCTTCATGGATCAGAGAGTGCCTGGGGTGGAGTAAAGACAAGGTTGGCCAGGTTTGCTCAGGTGTATGTTTGCTTCCTGCAAAACATTGCCTTTACGCAATTATCTCCTCAGCCTTGGTGCTGCACATCCTGGCAAGGAGTTCTTTACATCCTGCTGGTGGCGTTGCAAGGGTATATGATAAGCTCTATGTCAAATATGGACATTGGTACCTGTAGCCTATTGTCCAGACAGCTCATAGACTTAAAAGTTATTCTAGACTTGTATATCCAGCTGGTCTGAATGTGTCCCAAAGAGCTCAGGGGCAACTCAGTTAACTTTACAGACCTTTTATCCGCTGAGAAAAATCTGTGTAGTCAAGATTAGTTACAAGGATAAAGAACAAGAAAATCAGCAGTGATGAAAAGATAGCACAAAACATAAGCAAGAGAACAAAAGAAAGCAGAGGAACGTTTCCAACTCCAGTGAAGACACAAGGAGCCAAGGCAGAGCCCTGGCGTCTCAGAAGCATGGCTGACCTATGTGTCTGAGTCAATCTCATTGATAACAAGCCAAGCAGACAGACTTATTCCAGGAAGACCAAACTTCAGTTGCACAAACTCAAGGCAATAAGGATTGGCTTCATGTGAGGACTAAGAGAAGGTGGGTGGGGGAACACTCAACGTAAGACATTCCTTAATGATTAGGTTTGGGACTATAAGGGGGCTGAGTTTAATGAGTTTCAGTAACTCTTTCAAATTTAGGGAATTCTTTTTCCACGTATATAATTCGATCAGTCTAACAGGAAATAAATAAGGGAATGCCCAAAGGAAATTCAAAGATTTCAGAGATTTGGAAAACATTCAGAAATTAAGTCAGAATTACTTCTGAGCTGCTGGTCATGGGGGATGGAAATCTGACTGCCAAGAGTTACCACCCAACCGTTATTAAACCTAACAAGGGAATTTCTTTCCTCCTCTTTTCTTTTATGACAAGAAGGAAACAAAAAAGTTAAGAGAGTCATCAAATATAATCCTACCCTTCAAAGGCTACTGTCGTCCCAGAAGAGGAAGCCAGCATGCATACCTTTCACAAGTGTTACGTTAGATAACTTTACACTCAAAGATAGTAAGGCCTGAAGGATTCTTGGTGATCTCTCCTGGCTCAATTACAGGCAGGCAGGAACACAAAGATGAATCTGAAAAGCCTTTCTTACTGTGATAGTGCCTTTTCTCTACCTTCAATACTAATTAGTGAGGGTCTACAGAAGTTGTGAACCTTGGTTCTCTTAGGAGGCCGCCTGGAAATGATTCGCAAGCTTCAATCAACATCAGGGTGACAAAACTGACCTGAGACCTCTCCTAAACAGAAGAAAACTCTCAGGGTAATCTTCAGTTAACAATTCCCTTGTGCAGAGAGATGATATGTTCACTTCTCCCTTTCTATCACTCATGCCCATGACTCAGATGGAAGAAGGGATCTTAGGATGTTGCTGTGCTCACAGCGATATGAACACAGTGGAGATGCAGCACTCCAGCAGCATGAATCACTCTGAAACACAGTCCACTCTCAGAGAAAACTTATCCCAGATGTGAGGGTGGACTCAGAGCTCAGGTTAAACATTCTGGGTTTCTGCATGTTTAACCCACCCAACTAGAGCAAGTCATTACAGGAGATTCAGCAATATAGAGAATTTAATGAATCTCTGGAAAAATCCTTCAGTTTGTCTCTTTGGACCTTAATTTCCACTACCACATAGCAACTCTGCATGAGAAACACGTACTGGTCAACACAGGAAAAAAATAGAGCAGATTATCAACTGCCCTTTAGCAGGACAGTTGGGACAAGAGCTGAAGCAAAGGATACTCACCCCAGCAGCAGGTCATCAGGGACTGCAACAAAAAGAAAATGAAGTATGACTTTGCCGAACTTCCCCACTGTGAGAGACATCGATATCACAGGCAGGCTGGTGTCTCCCTAATGTGCCCCCTGAGGCCACACAGGACTGCAGTACTCTAGCCATCCTCTCCCCCCACCAAAAAACAACAAGGAGCAGCAAAATGATCAGCAATGGTAGTAGTAAAGCATGTATCAAGTACAGCAATCAGAACCACAGCGATTAATTTCCAAAAGAAATGCAGAATCCCAAATCTACCTACTTTTGTAATATCCTACTTTTAAAAGCATGCAAGAAAAGGCATGGGGCCTCAACACAGAATCACAGAACAGTTAGGGTTGGAAAGGACCTTAAGATCATCCAGTTCCAACCCCCCTGCCAGGGGCAGGGACACCTCACACTAAACCATGCCACCCAAGGCTATGTCCAACCCGACCCTGAAGACCGCCAGCGATGGAGCATTCACAACTTCCCTGGGCAATCCATTCCAGTGCCTCACCACCCTTACAGGAAAGAATTTCTTCCTCATATCCAATCTAAACTTCCCCTGTTTAAGTTTGAACCCGTTACCCCTTGTCCTCTCACTACAGTCTGTAATGAAGAGTCCCTCCCCAGCATCCCTACAGGCATCTTACTCTGCTGCTTTAAGAAGTTGGTTAAAAAAAAAATATATATATATTAGCTTCCCTGAAACTCTCTTGGCATGAGCTGAGAACTCTGGCATCAAATCTTTACAAATGTTGTCCTTTTCCCAGAACAGTCTTTCAGGGAGCCCCTGGTTTATAGCTTGTAATACAGCCACAGAAACACAACGTCTTCACTTACTGGAACTTCTTGTTAACATGGAAAGTTACACTTAGGGAAATTTGTTTGTTGCTGTTTAGGCTCTGATCACCCAATCTGATCTTTCTGTTATCATCAATGGGACACGGTGTACTGTGTCTCTGTATTCCAGTGGAAGATTGGGACTTTTGACTTTAAAATCCTTTGTTCCAACAATTCAAGGTATTCTCTGTGATTTAAGCTTTCGGTTTGACTTTACCAGCTTTATTCTAATTTAATTCTCCAAAATGACAGATCAGTTTGTTTCTGCAGTTATGTCTCAGTGTATGTCTTCGCACTCTTTTGCTTAAAGGAAAAGTATACCTTAAAAGAATGTTGACCTCTTTTCCCCCCTCCTAGTTTACAACAGGATTTATAAGGCTCTCTTAAAAATTTACATGTAAATTTTGGATCTACTCTGACCTGACAGGAGCCATACTGCCAGCATGTCAAAAAGGTGTCAATGTGCTCACTCTGCCAGTTGAGACATTAAATCTCTGCTGCTTCCCCACTCACATGTAGTGCTCAGACCTCTATGAACTTTTATTTGCTTGGGTTTAGTGCAGTTAAAAACACTCCCTTCCTTAGGAAGAGCCATTCTGCACTACTTATCATGCAAACACAAAGAGTAATATTCTTTCAGCATAGATTACAGAACTATTTTAGTAATCCAAAGTGCAATGAAGGCAATTGCTCTTATCTACCTGTCAGAATTGGCCAAGATCTAACTGCTGGTTCATGCTTGCTTCATTCAAGCAACCAGAAAGTGGCTCTCTGCCCTGGCTCACTAACACCACACCCTCTGCCGGTCAGTCATGAAACATCATCGTTTCTATGAAGATTTCCCTTTCAACTCGCATTTTCAAATCAGTGAGTCTATAAAAACCAGCAGGACATAGGCACAACAAACTGCCTGCCTAGAAATATGTAAAGCATCGTCCCTCGAATGCAACGACTTGCACTACAAACTCAAAGCAAGCAGTATCTTGAATGTAGGTCCCACATCCAAAAACGTGTCCAAACTGGTCCGATTTCCAAAAGGGCCTGACTTTGAGAAGGGGGCTACTCCTCATTATCTGTGCTTCAAACCCCTTTGTGTTGTCTCCACACAGGGACAACGGGAAACATCCAATATAACCTGCTGCTCCTGAAGGTGAAGGCCACCCAGTAGGCTGGAGATGGGAACCAGGGGATGCCAACAACCCTAACTGCTCTCTGAAGGTTATGACTGGCCCACCGCCGGCTGGGATGGTTCTGTTTTTCCTTTACGTACCGTGTGAGGTCTCCTTAAAAGCCTTTTTGATCTCTTTCAAAAGCTCTTCTGCCACTGCTGGCAGGGTACTGTCCATCTCATCGGCTCTGGCCTCCTGACTGGGAGGAAGACAGAAGAGAACAGTGGGCATCATTACACTGCAGACACCATAAACCAGGGCAGTTTAACTGGGCAGCACTTCATCTCAGCCCTGCAATGAGGCCAAAAGCATCCCCACCACCGTTTGAAATGTGTTTCTGACACGTTCTCAGAACAAAGGGTTTCTGCACAACGCAAGGCTGTCTCTCAGAAACACCCCGAGTACGGGGGGCACACAGCAGCCAAGCGGGGGAGGCCCTGGCCGCGGATCTCTCACTGACGGGCCGGCAGCCGCCAGGCCCCAGCAGCGGGAGTCCCGCCAGCACCGCCCGCTCCCCGCCGCGCTCCCCGGGGGCTCCCTCGTTACGGCGGAGCCATTGAGAGCGGCCGGGCCTACCTGCACTGCACCGCCATGAAGGTGCATCTCCATAGCAACAGGCGCCCCTTGCCGCACGTGACGCAGCGGCGCACGTCACGTGGCTACTGCGAGCTCTTAAAGGGCCCGCGGGGGACGATGCTGGCGGCGGCGCTGCCGCGGGCCCTGTGCCGGCTGTCGGCCCGGCGCTACCCCGCGGGGCTCCGGCCAGCCCGGGCCGCCTGGCGCGGCGGGGCCCGCGGGGAAGGGGGCAGCGGCAGGACGGGGTTTGAGCGGCGGCGATGGGCCCGGCCGGTCGGAGGTGCTCTGGGCTTCCTGGGAGGTGAGGCGGGCCGCGGGCTGCGGGCCTCGGCGGTGTGCGGCCGGGTGGGGGTCACCTTCGGCCCGCAGCCTTCTCCCTCTTCCCCAGGGACGCTGAGGAGGACGGCGAGGACGCCGTTATCCTCCTGCTGAAGAGAGCCAAGGTGAGGCGCCGTGCCCTGCAGGGCCGCGGGCATGGCGGGTGTTAGCCCGTGAGCTGCCCCCCAGCTTTGCCCTGTGTCTCCGCAGCTCAGCGTCATGAAGGGTGAGCTGGGGGAGGCCGAGAAGCTTCTGCACGAAGCCCTGCGGCTGTCGCACCAGTCGGAGAACAGGAAAGCCATTATCTACACCTATAGCATGGTGAGGCTCGGGAGGCTGGCAGGAACCATCCTGTGTAGTGTCTAGTTCACGTTAGAAGGTGCTGTGAGGCTGAGTTTCCCCAGTTCCCTGGGGCTGTGGTGGAGCTGTAGGTAGAAGGTAAAGCAGTTGTACTTAGTGAGGCAAGTCTGTGCAGTCTTGTGGAGCTTCAGCAGTCTCCATCTCTTCCAGATGGCAAACGTGGCCTTCATGCAGGGACAGCTGGATAACGTGAGTAACTCTGGATTTTACCCTCTGAATTTTGAGGCTGACATCTTGTGCAGGGGCTGAGTTGTGAGGCAAAGGCCTCCCAGTAAAAAGCAGAGTGATCTGCCTTGGAACTGCAGCGCTGTAGAGCATGTTCTGCTAAGAAAGATGCTTTTGCAGTTAGTTTGTGAGCTCCAGCATGGTGCTGAAGGAAAGAAACTATCTTACTATCAAATGCCGCAGTGAAGCGCTTAGATGCCTGTCGCACGATGAACCTGGGAAAGCCCTGAAGGCACAAAGACATGGTATACTCATGGCAATCCTAAAGTAAAAAACTGAAGGGACCTTCTAGTTGTTAGTATGTTGGACTCCGGTTAGCTTTTCACTTCTACCCAATTTTGATGTACAATGTAAATGCCACAAACTGTAAGACAGGTTTTTCCCATTAGTCTGCCTTTGTAAAGGGGAGAGATCTTTTAAGTACCGGCATTCCCCAGTGTTCTCTTCAAAATTCTCATTTCAGGCAGAAAAGCTCTACAAAGCAAGTATGAGCTATTTGCTCGCAGGCGACACAAAGGAGGTATGTTCTTCTGATAAAGGCTTTCAGCTGGAAGTATTAACAGTGGTGCATGTCTCTTCGGTCTGTTTCTTGTGCTGTAATACCTCCTACTGGAAATTGGCAATACCAGCTATGAGCTTGCTGGCTTCTCGGGATCTTCCTTTAATGGATGGTAGCTCTGGAGAGAACAGGATGGGGATTTTTAAGGTCTAAACTTGTACTCTGACAAAGTAATGTTTCTACTGAGATGCAAAAAAAAAAAATAACAGTTGCATTGTGTGTCCTCCTGGCAGGATGACAATGCAATCCTTGAGATGTCCCTCAAGCTGGCCAGTATCTATGCTGCTCAGAAACAGTGAGTTCCTTGCTAAAGGCATCTTTTGCTTTCATCTCAGCTTCAGAGTGGCAGTGGTATCAGAGAATAGAGTGCCTGAGGAAGCTTTGATGTGACAAGATGCCATCAGCATAAAGGTTCCCACAGGCATGGTATTTGCCTGCTCAGTCATGTAGCAGGGTTTGCTACAGATTGCTGTTAGGACCTGCCCAGCTTAGGGCAGAAGTAGCCAGAGAGACATCACTTAAAAGCCTTCTTTCCTGTGAGGTGTGGATTTAAAGCAGTTGGTGGCTGATAAGTTGCAGCTTCATTTTTCAGTGGAGCATTGGGCATGGGTTGCCTTAGCTGGCCTTGTTTGGGGGGAAGAGGGGCCTTTTCCACCTCTGCACAGCGGGCAAAAAGGGTCCTGTGAAGGGGAAAAGTTGTCTTGCAGGCCCTGTAGAATGAGGGATTGAAGGTGTTCACATCAGTCCCTTGAGGGATGCAAGGGGCTTTGCTTTGCTCAGTTGTTGCACTTTGCAGGCACAAATTAGCTCTGGCTGGCTATGAGTTCTGCATCCTGACCTTAGAGGAGAAGATTGCCAAGCAGAAAGACCTGCCTGAGGATGTCTTACCAGGTAGGACTGCCTTGTCTGCTAAAGGCTTCTCATTATCTTTTCTCCATTTCCCTCTCTTCGATGGTGCTTTCCATATTGCCTAAGCACCATCTTCATGTCAATCCATTGTCTTCACACTGCATGAGTTCCCTGCCTGTGTAGGATGGAGACTCAAGCTTGATCTTGTAGAAGTGATCACTTCCACTCCTCTTTATTTGCAGCTGAAGAAAAGGCCAATACCCGTCTCTTGCTTGGGATGAGCCTAGACTCCTATGCTCGCTATCTCCTAACCATTAACCAGCTCCCAGCGGCCCAAAAAATGTATGAGAAGGCTCTGCAGATATCAAAAGATGTTCAGGGAGAGACTCATGCACAGGTGACTTGTATAATGGACTACTAGGGAAAAAAAGGCTAAGCTCCCAGGGAATGGGGCAGCCTTAAAAGCAGTTTTGCTGGCATCAACCATGCACAGCACTAAATTGGGATCTGCTTTCTTGCCTGGAAGAATCAGCATGCAGCATGTTAATATATAAATACAAGGCACTTTCTTACTGAAAGCTTCTCTGGGAAATACTGCTTTTACTAGTGTGATGGGAATTTGATGGTGGTGCTTGTGATGCCCCAGACCTCTACACAGGTCTTGCTCTGAGGTTTCCTTTTCTGTCTTGATGCAGACTGTGGTCCTGATGAGCGACTTGGCAACTGTACTGGATGCCCAGGGGCACCATGATGAGGCATACTCCTATGTGAAGAGGGCAGCAGAGCTGGCAAAGGAAACTCAACACCCTGAGGAGCACATGGTGCTGAACAACCTGGCAGCAATTCTGATGCACAAAGGTAGGTATATAAATGTCTGGCTTCTGTCACTGTGCTTGTGTTGACTGCAGACACCTGTATTGTAGGATCAAAGTATAGTGTTATTTTTGTGTTGCTATTTGTAGTTTAAGCAGCAGGTCTTCTGACTTTGTGTAGCAACCTGTGTGGTGTTCAGATAGAATTCAGCTGCTGAAGGATCCTGTCCAAGATAAATGCAGTACTGGTGGATCTGACTCAAAAGGTTGCCAAGGGATCTTGTTTCCTTTGTCCTGTATGTGCAGTAACTGGTTCCAGAGGAAGAGAAGACATGCTGGAGACTTGTTTCTATGAACTCTTAATGCTGAAGCAGCACTTTATTCCATCATCATTGCTGCTGTCTCCTTCTCGTAATTGGCACCCAGTGCTGGATGTTTTCTGAACCTCCCTAGTTCTTGGTGTGTTCCAGTAGTCTTTGCTTGTCCTTTGGGACTTTGAAAATGCCTCTTTCTTCTTGATACAGAGGACTTTCTGCAAGCAAAACAAGTATACAAAGAAGCTCTCAAGCAGGCACAACAGAAGGGAGATGTAGCTTCTGTTCAGCATATCCAGGAAGAACTAGCTGAGCTGGCTAAGAGGAGAAAGGGCTCCAAGTAAGCTTGGCCACAGAGTCCAACCATGGGGTGGCCAATAGCAGCAAGGGCTGGTCAATACAAGCAGCCTTGGTGCAATTCCCCAGGGGAACAGCAAGGGATTTAAGAACTACGGAACAAGAAGGGCTGCTATTACCTAACAACTTAGCCTAAAATAAAGTTGTGAAATCTTAACTGTGTAGATTTGTGGTGTAGTCTATGGTTGGTGAGCTACTACGCTAGTGATTTAACTTAGTTTGGACTGCAAGCAAAGCACAAGTCTAGCCTAGTATTAATTCTGGCACTTAAAGAGTATTTGCTACTCCAGACTGTTCACACAGCTATTCAGTTTCAGAAGATGGCTGTACTAAAGCTAAGTCATGAAAAAGAACAGGCAGGAATTGTCTCACTCTACATGCTGGCTACCACAGCAGGGTGTGCTTGTGTCAGTGCTGCAGTTCAGTGTTTATTAACTTCAGTAGAGCATTTTCCAGGCTATACCTGTACTATGACAGAGCTATACCTCCAGGTCCTTTTCAGCCAGGTTGCCTGAAGATCAAATGTTTTTCTTCAAAGCATTTAGCATCCAAAGACAGAACATGTGCTCTGTTAGGAGGGGTCAGACTATGTTATCAAGCAGAGCTGTTGTCAGAAATGAATCACTCTGCCACCTCACACCAGTCAAGAGTACAGCAAGTGCCAAGCTGGCCTCCTCTCCTGGATAGGTTAGTACTAGAATGCTGAGGCTCCTGGTGGAAAAGGTGGTATGTACAAACCATCAGGTCTGTAAACTACACGTGACTTTAGAATGAACAGCCCGCTCATACAACAGAATGTTTCAGTTCTGTCCTGCAGGGTTAAAGGAGAATTAGACCAGAAGATATCAAAATCTGTATTTAGCTAGGATGGAACAGAACTAACTAATTCTGTCACTAACCAAGCATTATTTTAACCTCTCATTTGTAAGAACTTCAGCTGGTTGGTAAAACCCTTAATGTTAATTGCATTATCATTAGTTTACTTACAGTAGCATTAGTGGCTTCAGCTCTGTTTAACTTTGAGCTAAGAGGCAGCACGCAGGTTTTCCAGAGCAGATGTTCATTGAAGCTGGAACAACTTAAGTCACATATACAGCTTTGTTCTCAGCAAGCTAGGAAGCAAAAATACAGCTGTTACAGGCATGCTTGTACTAACAGAAAGGCTCTGACACAGTAGAACCAAAGTTCTGGGTTCTGTTTTTGAAGTGGCAGACCTTAGCCACTCCAGCAGTATCAATTGGGAACCCTGCTGCACTCCGTAAGGGAAGTGTTTTGCCTGTTCTCATAACTTGATGCTGCAAAACAAGAGGTAGACACAGGAAAGGCAAATGGAGAACTGATCCCCTTTATTAATTGGTCTGAATCCAGAAGTCACTGTCTACTGAAGACATTGTGTGGAAAAAAATAAAGTTGTTTTATGATGCATGGGTTTTTCAAGTCTTAAATGATTTCATATCAGAATCACGAAACATACCAAGATGAAGCATTGTGAAAGCGCTGATCAGAAATCAGTTAAAAATTTGTAGTAAACTACACTTTGTAAACATGACTTACACACACCTTCCTGTTTGAAACAGGGCAGATGTAATTCCATACTTGAAGATTACTGGAATTGTGGTAAACCCTAACTTAGGCTCTGGAGAGGTTTTTACACTGAAAAAGTTAGAACTTGGATAACAAACAAAAAAAGCAGCAACATTTTATGTGCAAATGCCACTCAAGCTGTATCTTAGGAGAAAGTGACTATCCTACTTTGGGAATCTTGCTGCTGCAGCAGCAATAACATGAAGCTTTGCAATGAACATGCTATACTTACAGTTAGCAAAGACATTTGTCTGTACATGCCTCTTTCACATTGTATTTGTTACACTAGGAAAGTGACAACGAGTGAGTTTTAGAATGGAACTGAACTCTCCACTCCAAATTCAGATCTACAAAAAGGGCAGAGCAACTTGTGTTCCAGTATATGTCGCTGTGGGAACAGAAAAGTTAAAATAAGAGCACAGGTCTACAAACAAGATGAAGACTTCACTGTGTTAAGCTAGAAGGATAAAGCATGGGAGGGTGAGAAAAGTCTTTCTTAGAGAAAGACTGGAAGGAGATTTAAGACTGCAAACTGATCTACTCTGCTGCAGGGTTTAAATAAAGTAGCAAAATAATTCTGTATTTGCAACACAGCGTCAAGTTTCCAAATGAGTTCCTTTTGATCTTTCTCTTTCCCACACTTGGTAAAAAGGTTTTCCTCTCAAGTACTCAAAGTGAATTTGTATTGATAAGTAGTTCTGTACTTCCTGTTTGTAACTGGACCTTACAGTCCCTCTGGAAGATGTAGAACTTCCACAGCTGTATTTACCTTCCATACAACATGTCGCAAATACAGGGTTAAATTAAAAATAATCTGACTGGAAAGTAACCTCAAGGCAAAGACTCTGTTCATGGATGAGATGCAAAAGCAGTTTGGAATCTGACAGATGGTGCCACCCCCCAGCTCAGTGCTATCTGTGAATCAGTCCTTCTACCCCGGAAGATTCAAATTCACTTCCTGAGGTCAGTGCAGCAAAAAATAAGATGCTTTTGAAGATGGATGTCAGGACACCCTGTGGTATCACTAACCAGATGTATGTATACATGAGCTACAAGCATATCATAGCAGGCATTGATAGACAAGTGATTAAGGAGTCTCTCCTAGTACCATATACAATTTAAAAATCACCCTAACAAGTATTGCACACTTTAGGAGTTAAGCCAAGCATCTGTAAGGACTTTAACCAAAAGCTTGCTTACAGGGCTAGGGATGCAGACATTAAAATAATTATTACATAAAGATTTTAAAATCAGACTGGAGGAAGGTAAAAATCACGGTACCTATTTCAAACCGGTTGTAACAGAAGCCAAGTAGTTGACTCATGTGTTGCTCGCTTATTCTATAAAAGCATTTTGTTTTATTTGAACTTGGGATGTAGAGGTTTTTCTTCTTAAAGGATTTATCAACCCACCCAGAGCCTCTGTTCAGATAAGCCATTTGCTGTGGTTAAATATGACAGTAAAATTTAGTAGCCTGTCTTGACTGCATACAATGCAGAAACAGAAAACACTTAAGATAGGCTTTCGGGGCACAGTTAAAATTCCCAGTGTGCAGAAGTGAGGTATGCCTCCAGAAGCTGTTGGTTTTTTTATATCTTTTAAAAAATGAGCCATAACATACCCATGCAATAATAGTTCTGCAGTGTTTGTTGCTAAATAAAACCAACTGCACCAAGAAATTTACAATGTGGCAGAATTTAAAATTCAAAGAAATATATCATCTTATTCCAGCGAACCGGCCTATGGTAATGTACAGAATTCATTAAGGGGTCAGTCTTAAAAATCAACATTTTCACAAGAGCTTGATCACCACTGAGAAAGTGTGTCTAGGGGAAAAAAAAAATGATATAAAAGCACAATGCCTGCAAGAAGTGGCCTGGCATTAACTGGGCAATGATGCTAGGCTGGTTGGGAGGCTAGGTTAGGGTTAGGCTAGGCTGGAAGGGAGGCTAGGGTTATGAAGAGTACTCTACACTGGAGAAAATGCTTAAAAACCAAAAAAATTACAAAATGACCCCCAAAGTTTAGGCAATGATTTGAACATAAGTACACCAGATACTATAGCAAGGGAAAAAACACTGCAAAAAGTACTCTCTATTTACAGAAGAATGATTTAAAGACATTACGGTTTTCTTTACAAATAGATGTAGAACAGGAATAGTCCACATTTTTTAAAAACTCTTTACATATTTATCTTTAGTAAGTCAACCTTCTTGTTAACAATCCTCCAACACATGGCCTGTGCAGAAGGCATTTAACGGACTCTCCAATTCTTCATTATGTGGCCCTTGCTCTCTTGGAAAGTCTCTATGGGCACAAGTCAAAAATAGATTTCTTTTTTTGACCCGCAAATAAAAAACAAAAAGAATCTGCATAGTTCAGTCATCACTGTCAGACAGAGTCTCATATTGTGCTGAAAGCAGTGGTGCAGGCTCTCGCTCCCATATCCTGTTCTGTTGGTGAGTGGTTGCTTGGCTCATGGACGGTGGGGCACACGCAATGGATGTTGGCGGTGTACTGCTGAGCATCCTCATCGTCAACGGGTTGTAAGGAAACTGTGTTGAACCTGAATAAAAGAGAGTTTCTCTGAGTCAAAGACATGAGCTGTTCCAAGAGACCCATATCTGAAAGATAGTCTGGGTTTGGTTGTGACAAGTAGCAGCAAATCTGTTATTTCTGAAATTCCTCATACACTATAAGCTCCTGACCAATGTAGAAAAGTCACATACAACACTGGTACAAGTATCACATCTGGTGTGTTAAGTTTGAAAGAAACCCATTTCTCACCTGTTGATGAAGGCCTATCTTCCCAGGCCCATACTGGAGTCTGCCTGTGGTAGTCCCCTTCTGAATGTACAGATGAGACAGAAGAAGGTCTTTCAGTTCCCAAATACCCCTGTCCAGGAATTGGAGACTTTGACTTCCTGTTATTAGACTTGCTGATGAGCTTCTGCTTGCCCCCTCCTGGAAACAGAAAGGACACTTTACAAAGATGTTACACTGGAACACTTTAGCCTCTGTGTTTGTTTCTATAAATTACCATGTACCAGCAAACAGGAGTTTCACATTCGTGCCTTCTGGAATGCTGATTTACCTCTATTAGTGACCTAGTCTTCTAACACAGTATTGCTAGAAAATCTCTCTTCTTATCACAACAATGTTATAGTTCCATGTTTAGGAAGGAGATGTTTTCAGTTCAAGCTCCTGCTGGCACATGTTCCTTATAGGTGAACATCAAACCACCGACATGCTTCAGATATCTAATACATCCTGTTATCTCTTGTTTCATCACTGTAGTCATTCTCCCAGAAATACTGTATAATGCTCCTGAACTCTCCACCACCATTGTGAAAGCCAGGACCACTAAAGGGAATGGAAACACCATCTCTCCTTTCCAGAGGAAAACCACTGATTTTCAGTGACATCATGTTTATTCAAACTCTTTATTTTAAGACCATGACAAATTTAGGAGTTGCAATAACCCACCTGAATTTGGTGATGGGTTAGCTTCCTCCCTGCGCGTCTCATTACTGGCTGATACTGCAGCACTGGAACTGCCGGGTACTACCGCAATAGATTGTGTCATTACAACTCCATGCTCCTCGCTCTTGTCATCAAAGTTTCCCATCAATGCTTTCCTAATAATGTCTTCCAGACCCAGATTACTGGCAGGATCTGCAAAGGAATGACCCCTAGAACTGACTGCACCTGGGAGATAAAAGAAAACATACAGGGAAAGGTGGGAGGGGAGGCAAAAAACGTATCTCGGAGAAATTACAATGGGATTTGGGAAAAGGTTTGAGAGAGGCAGAAAGGTGGGGGGGGAAAAGAATTTTTTAAGCGCAAAGCTACATACACCAAAGCAGCTCACAGTGGCTACAAGTTAGGCATGCCAGCGAACACTGAAGAGCTACGTCAGTAGTACCACTGAATGTCAGAATCCTTGCAAGAGGGTAAAACTTACTGTGTGTTTTGTGGGTTGAGGTTTTTTTACATAGCAAAGGAAGCTGAGCATGCTGATTGTGATAGCACAGTAAGTAAAATCTGCAGCTATGATTCAGTTGTAAGACAAAAGACCAGAAGAATGCTTCTCTCATTAATAATCCATACTAATTTGGCTTATGAATTGTGACACGTGGCAAATTTTTATTGCAGAAGCTTCTCTTTCATCTAAATTAATGCAGATTAGTACTTTTCCATTTAGAAGACAGAAGCACTGTACCAGAAGGGGCAGTGACTGGCCCACATCACATAAAATCAATCTGTGATGCAACTCAAGATTCAGATACAGCAGTTCTTCTCTCCCACCCTTCCATTCAATTCTGTGCCTCACTTTCTTCTTCACACAGTAAAAGTATAGGTTATATTTATTTTCCTCATCTCAGAGAAAGTTGAGGGGGTTTATTATGTATTTAGCATAGGAAAAAACAAAAATCAGAAGTATTTTAAATACCCCAGTTTATAAAGTAAATTGCATTTGATAAAATAAGCTCAACTATACTATATTTAAATTCTATTTAAGTGAGATGCTAACCAGTTTCTCTGTGTAAGATTTGCAGAGCATATATAAATAAACCACTCCTGCTTAAGCTCCCATTTAAATATTTTCCGAAGCTTCCTTTGGTCATTTTGCTTTTCCCTACAATACAGGAAACAAGTTTTCATGTAGGGTACTGCCTTTTAAATTTTCATCACCTTCCTCATTTACTGGACTCCCCAAAGCATATAGATGAAAGATGTGATATGGATTTACCTTTTCTGTACCATATGTTGTTTTTTCTTTACTGAAAGACTTACCTGAGGTAGTGACTGCTGGCAAATTAAATATTTCAGTCCCTGGCTGAGCAGTTGCTGCAATTCAAACACAACATTTCATTGAGTTTCTCAGTACTGGCAACCTCTATAAGTAATTGTTTCTAGTCCTAATGCACAAGGTGTAACCACTTTTGAATTATTTTCAATGTTCACTTTTCCTTTCTCAGTCTTCTAGGATGAACGTACATCTATGTCTTCTCAGGAAAATGATCTATACCAGGGTAAAAGTATGATCTTGGCTGTTACTTCAGTAAGTAACGTGACTGTGAAACTTCACAATCTAAATGCTTTAAAATGCAAAGCTGCATTCGATTTGCTGAATTTGAATTTTAAACATTACTTGTATGATGACTAATTTGAGAATAAAGTTTTAAGACTGTAACACTGAATTCAATATATAAATGAAAAGGCTGCTGGCAGCAATGGAAGGTGTGCTTGTGTGCCAAACACGCACATCAAACTTTCGACAGAACAAAATCTATTGTGCACACAATGGGGATCAGTACTGCAACCCTCACTGACACAGCTTGTTTCTCAGAATGAGATTCATTTGTTGCTCAACGCAAGAGCATTTACTTTCAAATAAACAGTCTCAATTAGGTACTGGGTTCATAAACAGCTTTAATTCTCACTAATGATAATTTTGATACAAAGTGCTGTTAAGTTTCTAAGAGAAAAAACAAAACTACAGTTGTAGTATCACATTCCACCATGTCAGAATCCATTACTGAAACCACAGTAAAAGAGGTCTTTTTAACAGCCATAATCATAAAGGCCAAGGAGACAGAAAACATTCTGTTTCAAGACACCTTTCCAAAAAAGAAAATGTGTGATAGCTAAGGATGATATAAAGCAAACTATAGACACAAAGTTAACTAGAACAATGTCAGGTTTTAACAATACTTTTGTTAATTATGTGGTTTCTTCCACTGTTTTCAGAAACCATTTCCATCTCTCGAATTAAGTGTTAAAAAGCTTTAATGTGACAAAGTCCTATATCCAGCAGAATAAAAAAAGTGTGTGGGGAAATCTAACAATATTCCAGATCTTTGGTCATAAATTAAAAACAAATATTATATATTTGTTCTTTATTCATAGATTTATACTCATCCATGTGTTATTTGAAACATTTAGGCTGGGACATTGTCGTGGGGACAGACATCTATGGATAGCAGTCACATCAAGCTTAAGTTGGAAAAGTTCAAGGAAAAGGCAAGTCCTGCATACCCATGTCAGAGTCACCTCCACCAGATGAGTTCAGCTTTCGAAATATCTCCTGTTTCTTGGATTTTACCATTGGTGAAGTGTTCTCAAGTTTGGTGAAAAACGAAGGCAGGTAGCTTATACTACCTGGAGAGCGAGAGTCAGTCCTGCCAAGACCAACATGTGTCAACGAGAGAGAACGTTTTCCAAGATGCACATTTCAATCTTTCCAAAAGCAGTCAGGCAGAAACCACCAACATTCACATGAACTTTCAGACTCTTTCCTCAGCCTGTTTTCTGGGGACTAGGCAAGTCTAATGACTCCCCAAGAACATCTGCTTTATCCAGGTAACAGAGAAAGTGACCATGTCATTCTCTGTGCCTGGAGTGGGGTATAGAGATGATGTTCTTGGAAGTTATATCTGGGGTGCCTACTTCTGCCTTGCAACCTGCACACTGGCTGCAGTTTGCAGTGTGAGTCATTAGGTGAAGAAATGTTTAACCTAGAAGCCCAAATACTCATCCTAGCTGCTCTTATTTACAATCTTCTCACTCTTGTCCCCAGTATGCCACTAAAAAGACATACTGCTTTTAAAGTCTGCTTGTCCACACTGTCACAGATGGTCCAAGCAAATAAGCTATTTCAGGCATTCTTAGAAACCAGGTAAAACAACCTTATGGACTGGTGTGTGGCTCAAGAGCTGTCAGTTAGCCACTCTTGCTCTATGGCACAAATTCAGGCTGGGATCCACGTTCTGTATTTCATACCTGTTATCAACTTTGCATTCACAGTGGCTGGCACACTTTCTGCACATAATTTCTGTCACAGTATAAAAAAATGGCTGAAGTAAATGTCAAACTGACTTTATCTTCAGATCTTAAAATGTGCAAAGTTTAGGCTGTTTATGAAGATGATAAAAGCAGTAGCATTCCAACTACAGAACTTTAAAGGGAAAAAAAACCCCTAAAAATCCAAGCTAAAGCATGAAGAAGTTCAGGTGAGAAACCTAAGCTAATACCAGGGTCCTGAACAACTTACACTGTTTAGAAAAGTGGATAAAAATTATCAACTGTACGTTCACTCGTAACACTTGAGTTTGTTTAAGCAGCTGTAATCCAGCAAATCAGCTTTAATTTAAAACCCCTGCCCCATAAAAATGCAATCTTCCCTGCCACGTTCCTGAAAATCCTTTTGTATCCAGCTAAAGGTGCATCCTGGACTGTAACAACCCTGCCAGCAACTCTAGAGTGAAGAGGGTAGGGGTGAAAGAAGAAGAAAAGAACTAATTTCACCGGCATGAGCTTTAAATAAGTATATGGTGAGCCTGCTGGTTGCTACTCCTTCAGCAGGCAGCAGAGCAAATGACAGAAGCACCCATTCCAATGTGCATCTGCCAGCTATTTGAAGACACCAGCCCTGATGCAGTCTGCCAGGGATCCCATGTAGTTTTATGCTGCAGATCTGGAGATTGACAAATAGCCCTGGGAAACAGGGCTGCCCAACACCCCTGGGCACAAGCCTCCTGACACCCCACCTTCACACCTCCCTGAAATGAAACTCCTTAGCTTAATGCTATTTCATGAGATAAGCCGCTCTAGAGTCACGAGCGTTGGAAGCCTTGGGTTCTGCCACACTTCACCAGGACACTATCCAGGAAGCCAAGCATGCAGAAGAAGCCTGAATTATTTAATAAAAGCTGTAGAAATTGGACCTATCCCCAAACCACTTCAGTTTCACAGAACTGACACCAACAAGGAGTTTTGTTACAGTGCTTTCATCAGATATGACATAGAACCCACTGCTTGCACCAAGAAACTGGAGACAGAACTGGTATGGACTATATTTCCCTCAGGCTTCCCAAAGCATTTCCCAAGTAGCAGGTTATGAATGCTAGGAGTACAAAGGGGGTCAACAGCGATAAACTACTCACCTGTGCCACCGGAAGAAAACCACTTAAACTGCTCTTTAATAAAGACACTGTATGCAGCTCAAAGACCCACAATTATGTTTTTAAAATTCAGCTCTACACATACCTCTGTTCAGTAGGCTCAGTTCTTTGGGAAAGCAAAAGAACATTTTCCTGTTTCTCATGTACAACTGGGACCTGAGGTGGCGAGATTGGCTCATAGGGCTCTGAAGAGACATGACTCCTCTCTGGAGATTTTCCAGGTCTACATCCATAATTCAGAGACAGGTAAGTACTCTTAATGCATGTAAAGCAGTAGTCAACACATATAATTGCATTCCAGTTGTTACATAACTACTTATGCCTAGTTATGTATGTTACATGCTTTTTAGTATGTCTGGTGATCTTGAAAAGATGACTTAGAACTTTATCAGAGTCATTATGGACAATTCAAAGTAATTAAACATTTTCATCCCTCTAAAGGCTAGAAATTAAGCATAGGAAGTGAAGGTAGAACAGTTATAATCTATGTTATGGAGCCAAGCAATTGTCATAAACAGTGCAAAAAGATGTTGCCAAGGAAAAGGACAGAAAGATACCTCTCTGTCTGATCTACGTGAAGATTACTGTGCTATATTTTATACATATCAGATCTGGGCTTAAATATGCAGTAAAACTGAATACATGTGTTACCTTCCCCTGGACTTGTCAGACAGATTTTCAGGTGACACTCTAGCTCCTGGCCGCTGATGGTGGACAGACTGCGACTGGGACTCAGGGCTGTAGCGATTCGATGTCTTTGCCCGGGTAGCAACAGGTGTTGGAACAGGGGTGGAATTCTGGAATGTAGTGGTGGGAGGCTGCAAAGAGGCCTGAGAAGCTGCTTGGTTTCTAGCAAAGTCTTGTGTAATAATTTGCTGATTGTGGCCAAGAAAATAGAAGAGAGATCTCGGTCAGACACTGGCCAAGAGACTATGTATTCATGAACTAGATGAATACGAGACCGATTGCAACAAATGAGATGATTTTAAGTTCAGACACATTGTATAACAGCCTCAAGTAAACCTAATAATTACAGAATTGGTATTATGTTTCAAAACATGTGTTTTCATCATCAAAATATAACTTCTCACATCTGAAAAGATGCATGCAAATAAACCTACACAGATGTGATCAGCAAGGGTGATAAGTCGATGGGTCCTGGGCACATGTGCCATCCCTTCTGCTTGGGAAGAGGGAGGTGGAGGTTGTTGGGGTGAAGGGGGTTCCTGTTGTGTCCTATAGCGGTGAATCGTCCCTTCGTATTGCCTGTTTGGGTCATCTAGTTGAAGAAGAAAAGGTCAGTCTTAACAGATGGCATTACTGACACTTCAAGGTTTGAAATTTCTGTGCTTACAAATTTAAAAGAGGGAGTGTTTCTGCATTATATTTTTGATATCCTGTGTGATAATCACCTTTTCTCCCCTTCATATATATGCCCTGCAATTTAGAGTAGATAAAATAAAGCTTCATTTCTCACCTGTAAACTGTTCTGTAATATTTTGAGCTTTACCAATAGGTAAAAAATTGTAGGCATCAACACCTGTATGCAGGAATTTGAAAGAATATATTGGAAATAAATTTCTTATTAGCTACCCTGTAATGTAAAGGAGCTCTGCCTAATGCCAAACGTCAGTTCCAATACATTTGCTCTAGTTTTTCCAGATCACTGCAACAACATACTTCCAACAAAAGTTTCTGAAAAGAATATGCTAAGCAGACACTTAAAGACTCCAAAGATATTTATAGAATCATAGAACAGTTAGGGTTTGAAAGGACCTTAAGATCATCTAGTTCCAAACCCCCCTGCCACGGGCAGGGACACCTCACGCTCAACCTTGTCACCCAAGGCTCTGTCCAACCTGGCCTTGAACACTGCCAGGGATGGAGCATTCACAACTTCCCTGGGCAACCCATTCCAGTGCCTCACCACCCTAACAGTAAAAATTTATGATGTCACGGAGCTGGTAAATATAAGCAAGACAATTGTGAGAATATTTACATATGCAGGTAAACTTACTTTCTGCTTGGCTTTGTTTAGGTGTCTCTGGTTGATAGGGCTGTAGCTTTTCTTGAGTAGGTACAGGTGAATTTGCAGGGCTAATCACCTCAATGGCATCTCCCGGAGCTTCATACCGGTGGGAGGATACTGAGTATCAAGCAAAGGTTGTGGAATAAGGTGTAAATATCACAGAAAATTTCTCTTGCCTCTACACAGCAACACCAGTGCTTCCATTAAAATGACACCAGCGAAATGAAAGTCAGAACACTATCTTTTCCTCATGATAACCATGGTGATACAAATGCTTCCACAACAGTGTTCCAATGTAAACCAAATAATTTTAGGTTTCTTGAATTCTGATAAGGTTAGTCTTATTATCCTGCATTTCCCATTGTAGCAGGGAATCTGAATAAAGCAAACAATTCTGATTTTGCAAGAATCTTGAGTAACTATATGTAAAACCTGTATTTATCTATGAAGTGTTTCTGCTGTGCAGAGTTGAATATTTTATCATTGAACATCAGAATCATTTCACATCTTATTATTTCCCCAAAAGGCTAAGACAGACAGCAAAGAAGTAGATAGTTACTAAGATACGTACAACTACTGGAAGAATCTGAACTTTGAGAGCCCCTATCTCGTGCATCCTTGTCTGAAGCAATCTGTCGAGTGATGATCACATCTATGAAGTTAGCAGCAGTAATTGTGGTCTTTCCTCGAGTTCTCAGCTCTTCTTCGTACCTGGATTTAGGAGGAGGTCCTTTCTCTTTACCAGCCTCTGAATAGACTACTGAAGACTGTCCCTGGGACTTGCCACCAGAAAAGTTTGCAGATGTATAGGGACACTGGACAGGCCTCTTTTCTACCTCCAGTGTCTTCTGTTCCATCTGCTGCTGTTCAGTAACCACAGCTGACCGGCGTCCCATATTCTCTTCTATCCTGGTACCTTCATGCTTGTTCTCTTTTGCTTTGGCGACTTCCATCTGAGGAGCAGAGGCTGCAGCATCTACAAGTGCTGCAAGGGCATCAGCAGCAGTATTGTAACGGGAAGCTGGCAACCCTTGAGTAATAGAGGGAGCTCCAGGGGTGAGCTGCCTGTTGGCAAACATTGAATATTCTCAATTTTATCACATGAAAAAGAGAACCAGAGCCATATCACACATACAACAAAGTGAAGCTTTTCTGACACTAATTTCTATCCAAACTGGACTACTGAAAATGCACTGGATCATTTCCAATAAATCCAAAAGCAATCAGACAGTGATATACCCTCATCTTGTTGTATTTTCCTCAGGCTCAATGCACCTTTTAGTAAGCTCAAATGTTAGAACACGTATCTCTGGAATAGTAAGTTATAAATCATACATGATACGTAGCTGAGCAGCAGGATCCAAAGGTGTGATCACACTTGTCCCATTGGTTCCTTGAAAAATACTAGGCCTTTGCTGCAGGATGTTTTCCTGGCTTCTAACTGAAGGGGATGGAGACCGAACATATCCATGACTGCCAGGTCTGCCAGGCTGCTCTGTACCTGCAGAACACAGAGCAAAGGGAAACAAACAATATATATAGATAACTCTTATAACAATGCAGTACTACGTATCCATGTTGTCTCCTCCACATCCTTTCCCAGTAGTCTCCAGCCCCTGTAGCTGTGACAGTATGTATCAGCAGTTTAAATGGCAGCAGTACGCTCACAATCCTCTGAATGACATGGAAGTTGTGCTAGCAATAACTGGGATTCACACCATTTCCCAGGTGCTACATTGCTATGAGAGGAAGATCAGAAGCAGTTACAGTCTACAAAACAACTGATCTAAATGTAGGGATTTGCACTCACCCGGTCGAAGATAAAGTTCAGCAGGGACTGAAGAGATTCTCTCCCTCTCCCGTTCTCGTTCTCTTTCCCGCTCCCGTTCCCTCTCCCTTTCCCGTTCCTTCTCCCTCTCCCTTTCCCGTTCCCTTTCAGCATTTGCAGCTGCAGAAGCTGCCAGGTGTGTAGGATGTCCTGGAAGGTCCACAGAATAAAAGGAAGTAGCAAAAAGAGATACTCAAGCGTAACTGGATATAAACACTTGCCAATATATTCTGCCATCCGCTTACAGCAAAATTTCCCAAATACATTTTCATTCCACTCACAACTATCCATTTCTCTAAGAGAACAAAAGCTCAACATACAATAATAGTGGAAGGCTCAACTGGTTTTTACTAAAGTGGTTTTTAAAGAGTTAGAAACTACATGGCTTATAGACCCAAATTCTACCCTTCAACACATACAATATGAAGTCAGTGAAATCATAATCAAATTACTATAATTAAAGCCCTGACAGAATGAGGCAAATTCTGCATGTCAGTGCTCCTAATGCAACTAAAAAGGATATCCTTAAGAAAACCTTTGCTATCCAAGTAAGAAGTGCATGCAAAAAGCATTACCTGAGAAAACATCAAAACATGACATTAATGAAAGCTAAAGAAAGCATGTCAGACAACTAGAGACATCAGGAAATCACAAGAGCCCTTACCTGGTGACAGAGAAGCAGGATTGTAAGGCCTGGGAGGGAACGTAAGTTGGGTACCAGGGATATATGTGATTCTCTCCATAGGTGGTGTGCTTGTTCCTCCAGGATGAGGCACCAAGATAGTGGGAGCCATATTGTTCAGGTCAATAATTCCTGTTAGGAGATGACACATGTAAGAATAGTAATTCAGGGACAGACCAACGGCCCACATGTTATATATTCTGTTTATTAATAAAGATCAGCAGTGAATGCTTAGTGGAAAAACACAGATAAACATAACTTGCCCAGATTTGCATTTCTCTGTTTGATGAGTTACACTTTCACAAAGTATCTTTTTATTTTTAAATGCTCCTTCTTGCTGCTGTTACATGTCCAGATTGATTTAGGCTTTTCCTAATCCTGCAACACCTCACACATATTTGCTAACTCTCTAACATAACACCTTTAAACAATCACCCTGTTTTTCACAAACCTTATCCTTTTAGCTGTTGCTTTTGTTTTCATTTTGAAGTTCTCATTTTGATATAATTCTCTTTTCTGAAGTTGAGGATGAGTTAAATACGCTTCTGAGTACCAATTTAAACTATCAAAATCAGTCTAATTTCTTGAACACTAATAAGTCTTACAGCCTTCCCTTTAACAATGTTGTTTACACATATAGTTCTCCTTTATGCCCACAGGAGCCAGTTAGAAGTACAACATGTTTGCAAACACATCTCTGCTACGTACTTGTATGCATGCACACTTACAAACACACCTTTATGAGCAGCAACAAAATAAACCAACCAACCACACATCCAAAACATACTTTAAAGAACATAAGAAAAAGCACGGGCATACCTCTTGCTCCTGCATATGGGAGAGCTAAAGTTTGCTCTCTGGGAGATAATCCTCTTGTTACATCGGGACGTAAATTGACTTGCATCTGCTGTGAGGTAATGTAGTCATTTAGGATTGTCTGTCGTGTGTTCTCCATCGCGTAAAGCTGATACTGACTTGGGTAGCCTGGGGTGGGTGAGAGCTGCCTTTGGAACAGGTAAGCAGCAGCAGCTGAGGGTGAAGGAGGAAACAAAACCCAAAAGCTTTAGGGTCTGGGTGATATCAAATGAAAGTTTCAGATGTTTATGTAACTTTAATGAGAAGCACTGTCAATTCTCTCTAGCCAGTGCCAAATGAATTAAACCAGCATTTTAATACTGGTGGTTTACTGAATTTATGCACTGCCTGCAGACAGAAAAAGTGAAATAACCCATATTGGAGATATGCATAAGAGACTTGATTAAGAATATAAATCCTGAGGTTCTGAATATGTAAAGAGCTGAAATACCTAAAGAAGGTTAAAATATGTCACAGACGTGGACTGATGGATAGGTTAAAAGGAAGTCTACTGTACTTAGTATCACCAGGGACAACCTGATAATCCCTCAGTGAGAAGGAATCACAATCCTGAATAAAAAGGTCCTAATTAACTTTAATTCTATAGCATCTTCCACATCCTTCTCTGCATAGCTTTCCTGAAAGCTTTAATATAGTTCACAAATACTTATCTAAAAATACTGTCTGAACTTTGTAACCAAACAGAGGCAGCTGGCAGCTTCTAGAAGAAAGTTACAGCCTTACACAATCATATTTTCCATAAGTTTCTTGTCCAGATAATACCCCCCAATTGAAATTAGGCCACAATAGTGTATAATATATAACCTCTTATCAAATTAAAAAAAAAAAAATACAAACAGATTTACCAGGATCCAGAGCCCTGTGAAATGGCATAGCGGGATCTAAATGAGGAGGCAGGTGACTCCTATAGACTTCAGGAGTTGCTCCTCTATGATGAGGGTCAAAAGGACTGTGAGTCACTACAGGATCAACCCCAGGGACTGGAGATTTTGCTGGCACGCTCTCTCTCTGTGTTGGAGTAAGTGTGTTTTTCCTTTCGTGATTTGCTGGCTTCCCAGAAGATATTCCAGCTAAACCCAATGAAAATTCCAAATCAATAAAATGCATGTTTTTTCAATAGAAAATTTAGCTCTAAGTAAACACCGGCTCTCAAGTAACAGTCTAGAGGGTCTTGCAATGTGACACAATACATCACAGAAACTATTTTATAGCACAAACTATTTCTGGTGAAAAATCTAAATCCTAAAGCTGATTGCTTACACTTCACCATAATAACTTCCTCATCTAGTTACCTCCATAGGAATAGCTTCTGCCCTTAAAATGTTACCCTTGCAGGTAACTGTTTCGATATGATCCATAATTAAATGCAAATTGAGCCTGAACTGTCTTCCCACATCCATGTTATAATATGGCAGATTTTAGGCTTAGAGCCTTCTAAAATTCCCTCTAGCCACCCTCCAAATTGAGAGAAGCCATCAGAATACAAGAAAGTAGAATGGATTACAGAAAGCAGTTTAAAATTAAGTTTAAAATGAAATCATTAAAACTTCTTGTCTGGATAGGAATAACATACCCTCACTAACTCTATTCAGCATAGGTGAACTCCTGGACATTGGACTCTGATAGTTCACAGGTGTCCTCCGAGCATTGGTATCATCATAAATCCCAGGGCTCAGCTGTGATTTGGGAGTTTCATGAAGAGTTGACCTGAGAACAGAGGGACCAGAGCTCACTACTGACGTGTGACGGGAACGTACTGCATCCCCGGTCTTCACATCTTCGTATTTTCCTCGCTCCACCACCTTCACGTTTTCTGGCACCATTTCCAGCTGAGGCATTCCACGGGGAAGCTTGCTTGGTCCAGTGATTAAAGATTTTACATTATGTTTGATGGCAGACTGGCCAGAGTTGCTTTCATATTTTATGGGTGTGCCCTGAAAAGGAGAAAAAGACCAGATAAGTGTATCCTGTATTTTTCATGTGTGCTAAAAACCTCACATTGCTGACATTGTAGTTCATTGTTTGCATCACATTAACACAGAATATAATTGGATCTCAGTGACTGTTACTTGTCAGTTCTCTCACATTTGCTTGCAGATGTGTTCCCTACAGTTGAATCATCAGGATTTACCTAATACCCAGAAAATATTTTTAAGCTTTGCAAGTTGGTGGCTTTCTGAAAACAAAACACACCCCTCATCTGTGATTATTCAAATACCCTGAATTGATTCACTCCTGGGTCTGTAATCAACTGTGTGAGTGTAGCAGTGCTTTTCGTATTCACCTGAGATATGGAGCCTTCTATGATTGGCCTGGTCGTCTGCACCATTTCAGGAGTCTTGCGACTCTCCTGGCTTAATAAGTCCTGTCTTGGGATTTCATGGATGGAACGACCCATTTCTTTTATAGTAGTGACTCCATCATACGGTTTCCCCTTAGTAATGGCTCCTTCAAATGTCCTTATGGGAGGTGACTCTCTCTTAATCTGTTTAGGGTATTTCAAGCCTTCTTCAAAGCTTTCAGCTGTTGCTCTTGGTGTACCTTTTATAGAAAGAAAGAGTCACATTACTGGAATTGTAATTACCAAGTCTCTTTTTTCATAAAGAGTAAAATAACTACATGTCATAATGCTGGAACTTTGGTTTGCTACAATCTATGATATGCTCTCAAGACTAAGAAAATCACCACAGAAGTAATACTGAACAAATATTCAGTATATTACTGAAAGCATCCCAAGTTATTTCAGATGCTGAAATAAAGGAAATAGCACACATCTTCACATTTATAAAAAAGAGCTAATTGCCAAGTATTTGTATTAAAAAAAGCCTGATTTCCAAGAAGAAATAAAATGCTACATTTACACACTAGCTTTGTATACAGCATATCAGAAAACTGCTGATTTATGCTCTGAAAAACACATTTAATAAAATTAGCTCCACCTTTAACACAGCTACCATTGTTAACATCAGTTTTAAGGCTCAGAAATCCAGATTTTTGAGGTTGTAATTAATGCTTGCCTTCTAAACTCACAATACTTTACCTTGCATTATAGAGCCAGACAACACTGTTCTCTCTTTTAGTTCAGCATGTGGGCTACCCCGAGGCAGTGCACGGCATATTAAACCTAAAATTAAAATGAACATAATTTAGAGAATTAAACAAGTGTTCAAAGAAGCCCAACAAAACCCTCCTCCTTCTTACATACATCACAGATAGTATCTGTATCAGGGTAGTGCCCAGAGGTCCTAGCCTCAGCATGCTAGCCATTGTAGCAACATGTTATAAACACCATCCTGCCCTAAAAAAAATAAGTCTTTCAGTTCAGGCATTCACGCTATTACATTCCTGCAAGTTTTAACATACTTAGAAAACACAAGCTATTTGTTATAATTAAGCTTAACTCTTGCCCCAGATGCAGTCACTGCTTCTCTTCACTTTACTTAAAGAAAGGTGTTCATGATAGGAAGCTGAGCAAAAAGAAAAAAAAACACCTCAAAATATACCTCAGCTTCTTCCAAATTAATCAAAGTTCATTCTGAATCATCTGGGAAGAGCTGAATTTACTGTTCTTAGAGTAGGAATCTGAATCAAAACCCCAAAGAACTCATGGTTTTCCACAGTTTGAGGACAGAAAATGTGTCAAAGCGACGAGATACAGCAAAAATGTATCAGAGCAGCTTCTCATATCCCCAAAAAGCCCAAAGATGAAGCAAATGCATCAGAAACTTAAAGGCAAGACTGAATTTCTAGATTCTAGGAACTTCTTATTCATATCTTAAGGTCCTTTCCAACCCTAACTATTCTATGATTCTATATTGCTCCTTCTGCTAAAAGTGTACACAAAATAGTCTTTAAGGGCTACTCAAATATGGGGAAAAAAGCCACACTTAAGGAGTAAGACTCCATAGTTTAGCTATGCAACATTTTCTTGCACTTTTATTTTTGAAAAGCAATCAGAAAAGTTATGCAATGGCCTGACTTGACCTTTGCAGCCTTAGTTTCATTACAGTTTATTAAATCAAAATAGTAGTAGGGATGCCCTGAAGCAGGATACAGCAGCTGTGCAATCTTCTTGGCATAATCCGAGAGATTTATTGTGGGACTGCAAAAGGTCACGCCAGTGTGTTTCAGAGTTACTGTGCCATACTGAGACCAATATTTAACTAACGGGTGTGCCCATGGAGGCCACACTGGTGTTGTTTGAGCAATACATGACCTGCTGGGACCATGTGTAATTCAGAGTCGGTCACACATGTCAGATCTACTAAGAGGAGTAAGTGCTAGCTGAACTCCAGTCGTATTTCCAGCATGCTTGTAGCGGTTATTACGTAGATTTGGTTAGTAGTGTAAGATTTAAATCTCATTTCTCTTTTCGTCTGCTCCATAAAATAACTCTAAATACTTTTACAACAACGCAAAATATTTGGATAAAACACAAAACACCTTGGAAGCAACTGTTTTTACCTTCCAGTGGTGCAGACACTGGAGACTCACGCATTGACATTCCTTGCTTTATATTCCCTTCCATTGTATCATAGCTTCTCTTTAAACCAATTTCATGAGCTGTTCTTGGACTCCTTGTTCCTTCACGAACATTTTTAATAGCTGGCAAATTTATATGAGTGTGATTAGTAAATGTGGATGATAAGAAAGATACACAAGCATTACAGTCAATGAGACCACACGTCAATACTTTAACAAGACAACTTCAGTTGACTATTGTAACATTAAATCTCAACCTTCAAAAGATCCCTTATAATTTGTTAATATATTTGTTCAAACAGTTACTCTTTTATCAGTATCTTAACTAAAGTTCAAAGTTAAAGGATACATTTATTCTGATTTTAATACAGATAATTTCAAACTTGTTTAACCTTTCAAAATAAAAATATTCCATGACAAATTGGAATAAATGGCAAAGAAATTAAATAGCTTAATTATTATTTTAAATACATAGTACAAGAGACTCTTCAGAACACCAGCACGATGTCTGGATCACTTTTCTCAGACTCTCAAAAACACATGCAATACTTCTCCCACATGGCACCCCAGTGATTAAGGTTTATATCTATCACTTGGAAACAGACAGACTTCAGCTATGGATTATAAAAGCAGAACATGCTGTAGTCTTGCCTTTGATCAGGTATAATATACAAATACCCACCATCATAAGATAAAATATGCCCACTTTTGCCTTCATAAATAACATGGCCTTTGGCTGAAGTTTCCTCTCGGCACTTTTCTGGGCTGTTGTCTTCTGTAGCTAGCCGGGTGATGGTTCCCTTCAATAACGCATCAGCTGCTATGCCAGCCTGGGACAGAGCTGGTGTACCCTGCAAGTCAATCAATCAAATGTAACTCAGAACATGAGCACTTATTTAAGATAAAAGAGAGCAGTGAAGGGGGGAAAAAAACCAACCAAAACATACAACATTTTTTAGATGTAGAAAGCCAACCACTTTATCAGCCAGTATGGAAGTTGTTAATAAGCCTTCAGCTAGGCTTACCAAAGGCTCTGGTGGTTTTATTTAAAGACTCATATACATGAAGATGAAAGCATGGTAAGTAATGACGACTTCAGCAATACGGGAGCACCTCCCATATGAAGATAGGATGAGAAAGTTGGGGCTGTTCAGCCTGGAGAAGAGAAGGCTGCGTGGAGATCTCAGAGCAGCCTTCCAGTATCTGGAGGGGGCCTATAGGGATGCTGGGGAGGGATTCTTCATTAAGGACTGTAGTGAGAGGACAAGGGGTAATGGGTTCACACCTAAACAGGAGAAGTTTAGACTGGACATGAGGAAGAAATTCTTTACTGTGAGGGTGGTGAGGCACTGGAATGGGTTGCCCAGGGAAGTTGTGAATGCTCCATCACTGGCAGTGTTCAAGGCCAGGTTGGACAGAGCCCTGGGTGACATGGTTTAGTGGGAGGTGTCCCAGCCCCTGGAAGGGGGGTTGGAACTAGATGATCTTAAGGTCCTTTCCAACCTTAGCTATTCTATGATTCTAATACTAGGATTTGACCATCTGATTGTATTAACGTTTGTTTTTTCAAGGCAGTTCCTACTTGTGATAATAATTCACCTTTTCAGTCACGCAAATACACCCACAGTGACAGCCTAAATATGCAGCTTTGCCTCAGCCTTCTCAATAAGCAGAAAAATACCTGAGTTATGGAGCCTCTCAAAGAAGGAATGGTCTCAACAGATACTTTACTGGTTGGAGTTCCTCGTGTTATACTTCCCTCCTGTATCGTTGCTGTACCTGATTTGAAATAAGACATCCTGATACATAAGAGAATAACAAAAAAATAGCTACTCTAGTTGAAACAATTAAAAACTCTAGTGAGAACTGTTAGCTTAAATTAAAATACAGAGAAAAATTCAGTTTAACAGCATGCATTTGAGCAGTCATATCATTTCCTCTTTTAACACAGCCTTTTACAGACCGAAAGCCTTTTGCAGCACTAATCCATGGAATCTGGTTTCTTTTCTTTTGATTTATTTGGATATTTGACATGTATTGTTCTGCATATGCTCTAGTGAGCAGCTTCACTTTGAAACTGGCATGCCTTGAACCAGCTGTTCTTAAATGAGACATGCAGACAGGAGGCGCTAGCTACAAATACATGTGCCCTGGAAATAGGGAGCAGACCTAATCATATAATCTTATGGTACTTATATAATCATATAATACTTTAAAATAACACTTCAGCAGCTTGAGCTCTGGAAGTTAATTCTCTCAGTTTTCTCAGACTCTGACAAAGTGTCTTCATCTGTGTGATTTTCTTTACCTCGAACCACACTTTCATGTTGTGCCCTGACCAGGAGTCCCTCAGGTTGGGAATTTTGGCTTCTGGGAGAGAATTCCTCTTGTTTGATATAGGGCAGGGAAGCTATTCAGAAGAAGAAAGAAGAAGAGAAGTTTTGGGTTGGTCTTTCTTTAATTACAAGTCATTAAATAGTCTACATAAAACACATCAGCTTTTCTTTTCTTACCAGATTTGGCTGACTCCTGCTGCCTTGGCAGTCCAAGAGATATAGAACCCACTGACGGCTTTGCAGTTTCTTGGGTGTAGGAAGCTTGACTATGGGATGTTAAGTAAGTGCCAGGTGTTCCCTGAAACAACAAATATATGTTAATCCTTGTCTGTGGAATGAAGACTCACATCTGTGTTTACAGGAGAATGCTAATACTACTACGATCCTATCTTAAAATGCTACAGCACACCACCACAAGTATCAAGAGTTAGTGTGGAGATGCAGTTCACCCAAGCTGGAGATCCTCAGCCATGCTCCTAAATGTAAATAACTGCAAGATTTTCTATTTCCTAAAGCACGTGTAATTCCTGGACTTTTAGAAGTGGCATGTATAGGCCTTAAGTGTTAATGCTGTGAACACATAAGCCAGTACAAGATGTTGACAGCTGGCAAAAGTGCAAATATTGATGTAAGAAGAGATTTTCAAATAATAGTTCTCTTACTTGTGAGATTGAGCCTCCCATGATGAAAGAAGGCTTTTCTGATGGCACACTTGTTTTGGAGGATGGAATGAGTGGTGGTGGTGGTCTGGTAGGTCTGGTTGTTGGAAGGCGGACTCCTTCAGGTATATTCGTTATTACTTGGTGAGGTGCTGGCTGGAGTACTTAGAGAGAAAAAATTGTATGTTTAAAATAACAGTCTATGTCAACTCTACTACTTGTTAAGAGAGACAAGAGGAACAAAAATAGCAAGTTCAGCTGACAACTTCTGATGGGAATACAACACCCAAAAGCTATCTGGGCTGTATTTACAACTCTGAAATTCATTATGTCCAAGTGTATGTTACGCATAGAAACTGAATGGAAAATACCCAACCTGGCGTCAAGGTTCAAGAAGAAACAGCAAAAGCTGCACTGTAGAATTGCAGACTCTGAAAACTAAACTTTTCAAAACAGCAGTCCAGGGCAAATTCAGGTTTTTTGCTGTTTTCCTGTTTTTAAAGAAAGTTCTTATTCTTTGAATGGAATGCAACTGAGTCAAGTATAATCTAAGCTTCCCTGCTTTTGTCTTTTCTTAGCATGACATTACACTCTGAAGGGAAAAGCAATAACCCAAGTTTCACAATTAAGACTTGTCAGTTATTTCACTGCTTTATAAACCACTCAGATTATAATATTAAGCAATTACAGTAAGAAACTAATGCCAAGGACAGTGGCAGCTTTCTCTTTTCCAGAACTCCTCCCTTCATAAGAAGGGCCACCTATGAATATAACAGTATTTGTATTAAAGCTGAAAAACCCTTGATGACTGTGTCCAAATGCTGTTCTAACACTTTCCAGATCACCCATTTGCTTTAATACGTGTCATGCAGCTAATGCTGCAACAAATAACACAAATACAATCTCAAAGAAGCTTGAAATTTACAATGCACAAGGAAAACAATCTATTTTCTTCTTTTGTTAATTTACAAAGCATTTAGAGACTAATTTGATAATATATGAAATTTCAGCAGTCCAGCTTCCAAAGGAAGACTACATATCCCTATGATAATTAACAAAGTACTTACCTGGCGGGACACTATAGCGAGCTGCATTCATATCAGGCTGGGGAGAGGCTTTATTAACTTCTCTTGGAGACAGCCTGTACGGTGATGCTGACCTTGTTGCTGTGTTTTGCACTTGTGCTTCCTGTTCTATTGCTCGCTTGACCTCAGCATAAGGCATATAGGCCACTGGTTTTCCTGTGAAGGTTAAAGTTGTCAGAAAGAAAAAAACTCTGGATTAGAAATTGGAGGTAAAAGGTTCAGTTTACAGCACAATTTTAACACAGGGCCTACTCAAATGTCAGATGTACTCATCAGGTACAAACGTTACAATTAAATGTAGTATTACAGTACAGCTTCATTTAATATGCTCTTGCTTCTATACTTCTATATCCAAAGCTTTGAAAAACTTTCTCACACTTTCCGTATGTGAAAAACAGTATCTGAATCCTTTAGGTCCTTTAAGTGAAAGCTCTACCACTGAAAAAGATTACATTTCAAGAAGATTCCTTTCCAAATCCTGTGCACCAGCCAGGTTTACATGCAAATGCAGCCAGACTTACACACCAATCCCACCAGACAAAAGCCTCCCTTCCTTGTTTGCTCAAAGAAGTTAAAAATCAAATTTCAAATACTAATATTGCCCATCAATGGTGTTTAAAAGGGAAAAAAATATATTTTTCTTTAATTCAGGCTATTAAAATCCAGTACCAGAACTTCAGAAATTCTTTTACTCTGGCAATGGACAATTTAAGTATTCAAAATTACGAGCCAGAACAAGTCTAGTGCAGCTGTAAAGTCGTATCTTTAACCTCCACAAAGAAAGCATCTTTAATGTTTTATCTCATGCTATTGTGTAGGATGTCAGGCTCTTTAGTTTGACAAGATGTTCCACAACATCAGCAGTGTTCTGATGTATGCAATACACGGTTTCTTAAACAAGTCTGTGGGCGCTCTGCTGCATGCAGCAGTTGGTGGACAAGGTTCATATGCACAGTGTATCTTAGGAAGTAGCTGTTGTAATCATCTGATGACAATCTCAGTCCCTTTTGGTTTTCAGACTAAGATGTCCAGGCTTGTAGAACCCATTTACATTAACCACGTTATCCCTCCCTCTCTGTTTGCTTCAATAACCACCTTGATTTTTGCTGGCAGAGACTTCATCCCAGAACTTTCCCACACTTCATAATTGCGTACTGCCAATGCCAAGAGTTATTCAGGTACTTTTTCAGCTAAATGGTACTTTTAAGCAACCCCAGACCTTCCACCTAAAGAAGCAACTTCCAAAACCCACAATCTTACCTTCCCTCCCCAAGTCTTCCAGCTCCCTTTTCACTACTTTAACAGGCAAAAAAATTGTTAAGTTACTTTCATTTTACTTTGGTAAAAGAAATAAAGGTCAAGCATTTTCATAACGTAATTTAAAAGTTATGCATATTAAACCTACTCAAGTTTCAAAGAACGTGATAGTTTCTGTTGCTAACACTGTGGAGACAACAGAACACATGAGCATATAAAAATCTAAAAATGTAGAATTATGCAATGGTGGTAATATCTCAAACACTGTAATGTTCGGCACATTAATCTTAATTTATTTCCATGTTACAATGTACATGTTTGTGGACCTGTTCTTTTCTAGTAAGCAAAGGCGAGGTAAAAGTTACACACTTCTGAGGTACAGAACTGGGCATCCAATATGATATGCTTCTCTTGCACACAGGAAAAACAACGTTCTGCTAAGCTGTTCATAATTTGCAAGCTGTTGATGAAATAGCTTCAGTTCAAAGAATGAAAATATAACTAACATACACAGAGAAAACCCATAATACGAATGTCTATAAGGAACATTAATAAACGCATCCTGTGGCTCTTAAGTGGCAATTTGGACAATGTTACATCTACAAGTGTCCACGTGAATCACGCTTCTGTAACCAGCAACCGTAACACATATGTCCTCATTTAGTCACCCTGACAGGTTCTGTGAGCAGTTTTAGCGTTGCCCTCCACTGGAGGTCACACCACTAGGAGCCACATTCAGGAAACACAGGTCTAGATTGCAGAGTTCAGTTCAAACCCTTACTTCACGTATCCTCTATACATACAAAAACAACCAACCATCATACCCCCAAGAGAAAGAACCTTTCACACAGCCCTTCTGAGGACAGACAGGCTGGAGTATGACAGTTCTTTTATGCCCTACTCCAGGGCTCAATGTCCATGCATGTATTCCAGTGCAGTAAAAACATTCCTTTTAATTGGGCTCATACTCCTTTAGCAATTCTCTCCCATCTTCATCTTAAGTTTCTGAAAGGTGCTCCCCCAGAACATGCACTTATCTGATTCCTCCAACCTGCACACCTAATATTTCTCAATCTCTCTCACTGCCTGTGGCAGGGGGGTTAGAACTAGATCTCAAGGTCCTTTCCAACCCTAACCATTCTATGATTCTGTGTTTGAATTTCACCTGAATAGAGCCATTTTTGTCAACCTTATCTAAAGGGGCTAACAAGGTATTTGTAACAACACTGTAGCTGCAGCAGGTTCTCTGTAGCAGACAGGTTCTTTTAATCAAATGCCATCAGAAATCACTTAATTATTCATACACTAAACTTCCATTCTTAAATGGGGCAGACATTGTAACACAGACATAAAATGCAGGGCTGTTTCCATGACAGATGTGAAAACGCCTACCTTCCCACTCAACATTAGGGCTCTTGGAAGTACCACAAGGGCTCACAGCACTTCGATACTCCATATCCAGCTGCTCCTGCCTCTGGCGTTGCTCCTCCAGCAGCGCTGACTCATGCATTGCTTTAATGTGCCGCTGATACAGTGCGTAACCACTCACCGGTGTTCCAACGGGAACAGTACAGGGACTGCAAGAAACCTACAAGGGCAGAAAGGTATTAACGCCAAGTACATTAATACAGGTACTTACTAAAGTAACTATCTTGCTCAATGCCTGCACTGCAGCAGCTGCAGTTTATGGATGAGTGTTTCAAGTGATCCACACTTGTTTTGTAAGCTACTACTTGTGTATTTAATTTCTTTTCCCCCTCAAAAGTATGATAACAAAGCAAATGATACATTTCTTCATTTGTTCACAATTTTTTGCTGTTGTAGTATTGCAAATAGTTTTTGGGACAACAGAAACTCCTTCAAATATCACTTAAAAAGCCCATACCATAGGTGGTATGACGGCAGCTCGGTGGTGAAGCTGTTGCAGGTCCATCTGCCCTTGCTTTATCGTGGATGATACCAGTATAGACCCAGTGGGATTTAATAGTGAGGGCTTTGACTCCCTGCTGAAGATACTGGAAAGGGAGACAGAAGGAAGGGGAAAAAATCACCATAAAGACAAAGATTAACATCTTAATAAATTTACAGGCAAAAATATGCCTCTCAACTTACAAAAAACAACACATTTACTACACTGAACAAATAGCTGAATGATCAGAATCATGTCTGGTTTGTCCCCCAGCACATCTGGTAGTAGAGGCAACAGATGCTGCTGTATTTCTATAATACACAGAAATACCAAAAGAAGTGTTCAGAACCTCCATACCAGAAATTTATGTATGCAGTTTCTATATGCAAAGTACTGCAACAATCCAACCTTCGTTATAAAGAATGTTTTTTTGGGGAAAAAAAAATAGATAGGAAGCACTAGATATAGCATAGGAAATAAAAAAAGAGTAGTATACAACAGACTACTTTCACATGGAGGACTAATATATTTGTGAAGTGGAAAGCTGATGTCTGAAGAGGAAAGAGAGAATAAAACCACCATCAACTGCACTTTTCCACAGACCACATGCAGAACAATGATACTGGATACTTTTGACATTTAACTTGGTACTGCGTGTATATTAAAGCCACTGAGAGGGAGGGGGCAGTGGGTCTGGTGCTACTCCATGGTTACGCAGGAATTGCACCAAGAGAATACTAAAAAGACTTTAAATATTATCAGTGGTCAGCCATCCCCAAAAGATAGATAAATGGTTCCAAAGACATGCAGTGTTGTCCATTCACAGCCCTGTATACTCATGTGGATTATCCAGAATGTTTAGGGCCAAGTTTGCACGAAGACATTGGAGAAAGTGGCCATCCATTTCTCAGGACACTTGCCCATTAATTTAGGGGCACTGACTAGTAAGAATGAGAAATACTTCCACTACTCTATCATTAAGAGCCTTCAAGAGGTTCAGTTCTACTGATTGATATAGCATGGCTCTATGACAGTAAACGGTACAGGACTCCAGAGGTTATACAAGCAAATAAACATGGAATGTTAAAAGGTAACTAAAATGACAATATTTTATGTCCCTAGATTATTATCTTTTGTAAAGCAATTTTCATCACCTTCTAAAAGATATATTCAGGCTGTTTTCCCTGTCAAATTCAAGGAGTTTTGGATGCATTCTACTAAACTGAGTTTGTGAGAGCAAGAATCAATTATAACTTCCTCTCCGGATTTCTGGTTCTACATTCAAACAGATTTTTCACTAAAGGGAATGGAGAGCCCACGTACTATCCCACACTCACCAATCACACTAGAAAAATAATAGAGGGCAATATTTGAATGCTAAACAAGGAAACTCACCCTTGTCTATCAGGTTCTCCATCAACCTCCTCATCAGCACTACAGGTGGCACTTGAATCATTATCTGAATGGGATTCTTGTCTTGCTGTATTAACCTGTTGTGACAGACTGTAGTCCATTTCCTCTGGTTCCGACTTTTCCTTGGGTTTCTCCATTTCTCTCTCTTTGGTATCACTCTCTATTTTCACTTGAATATTCTCTGGTAGCCTCATTTCAGTCTCCACAGGTTCTACTTTGGTATGCACTGGAAGAGTAATCACAGGCTTAGCTTCAACTGGATGGCTTCTACTGTCAACTTCCATAGGCTCTTCTGCCTCGTTATTTATTTCTTCCTTAACCTGTGGTTCAGGGTTCTGACTTTCTGCTGCTGATACACTTTGGGTTGTTAAAGAGGGAGATGTGCTGGCTGCAGGTTTAATGGTAGATTCTTCTTCTGTTGTCACCTCAGGGGTTACTTTTGAAGCAGAGCTCTCAGATGGAGTTTCTTCACTTGATTTAGTGGGTTCTGCTGGAGTTGGGGATGGAGCACTTTCTGTGTCAGAACTATTTTCAGCACCTGGCGAAAATGAAAGTTTTACAAGAAAATGCCATATCTATAGACATGCTGACTTGCAATTCTTGCTGTAAGTTAACAGTTCTAGTTTACTTCCTTTGTGAATCACCATTGTTTTACTGAAAATTCCTTCTTTGCACTGTGAAAGGTGTAAACAGCATCGACATCTGGATCCCAGTTATATAAGAGTATTGATTTTTGTAGTAAAGAACCCTCCTCCTCTCTTTAGCCTAGTTCATGAACTCCCTTATATTATAGATAGCTTTTAGAAAAATGGAAATATTTATGAAAAACTATGGAAACACCTAGAACAAAGATTATTATATTCAAGTCTTATCTTCTGATAAGATTCTTCATTCCTTAGAACCACATCATAGAAACACAGAATGGTTTGGGTTGGAAAGGACCTTAAGATCATCCAGTTCCAACATCAATATTTTAACATTTGTTAAAGAAAATGGATACAATAAGGACCCATCAATTTTAACCTATCAACTGTAAAAAATGTAATTAATTTTCACTTGTAGAGATGGACAACTTGCTGAATTGCACACATACACACTGCAGCTTAAAACAATACCAACAACTAAAAACCAAAACATGTTCAGCCATATGTATTTGAGCATTACATTATAAAGTGGAACATAGCTTTCTGAGAATATAATTGGCACAAAACATAGGTCCCTTTCTGTGCATGCACAAGTTGCCTGCCCAGAAAAAAGTTACCTTCACTGTCTTCTGGATTCTCTTCTTCATTAGATGCTTCAATATCTTCATCCTCCTGAGCTGACACAGTTGAAGCTACACTCTCACACTGTGAAACATCTCGCTCCTCACGAGGCCTTCGTGAAGACTGGTAAAAACACAGCATTTAGGTTTGCAAATATTATTTCCTTTTACATGCATTCTCATTTATCAATCTGAGGTTGAAATGAAAGACAAACTCTGTTTAGCACAGATTCATTCACAAGAGCACACTTTGAATCTCAGGCCAGCTTTTGCCGATAGGTTTGGTGTACAACAGAAGTACTGCAGCAAACAGAGGTACTGACGCTTGCACTTAAATGAGAGAAGACTAGGATAATACTGAGTTTAAAGGATTTCAACACTCAGAATTCCACTTTAAATGCCCCAAAACTTTCAGTTCCTGGTCTTCTGCCAATTCTCTTGCTCCATTTTGTAAGGTTAGTGATTACTGTGTTTCAAGGTAACTGCTATACAGTAATGACCTCAATTTCTATAGTTGCTGATGTACTTATGAGGAATGTGGTTTTCAGAGCACTAAAGAATTCTTCAGGCTTGAGCGTTTTGATAGAAATTTTTCTATTGCACTTTAAAGCAAGATTTGATTAGTGTCACAGGTCAGCGAGCATCAGCCACCTCTTCTAGGAGATGTCTGTCACAACACAAATCCAACTGGTGATTGCAAAACAGTCTTAGTGAAGCATGACAGATGACTTCAGAAAGATGCCAAGTTTTCCCCAGCAAAATATTCAGCACCCACCATCCTTACCTTCTGTTTGTGCTGTTGGAGTAGGCTGTCCAGATTGTGTCTCCTTTTATAGTTGAAGTAAAAGTTCTTACACTGAGCTTCACTTTTCGTCCCAACCATTTTGGCAATTGCTGCCCAGTTTCGTCCATGTTCCACTAGACCTGTTCAAACGTGTAAGAACCAATATTTACTACGATATACAATTCAGCTCTCCAAGCCCTAAATAAATGTCTATGGGAAGGTAAGATACAGAAGTACTGTTGCCCTTAAGAGAATTCTCACTATGACAATGTACTTGATAACTATTTACAGAGTGAAAAAAAGCGGTGTCAACCTGAATGTCTGCTTATGAAGCCTTCAAACTTAACTCTTTGCTGCTGCTAATATGTAAAACTTCTGCTAAAATATTGACTTTATGCATAAAATTTACGGGTAACAGTATCTGCCAAATGAATAGACAAGTTACAAACTACATTAGCTTTTCTATGAAAAGAATGTCTTATACAAAAGCACATTACTTTAAGAAGTTACATGACACACACATCTTCACAACATGGACATGTGTGAGTCCATGTTGTATTCCATGGATCAAGTACCTCAAACAGTTCTAAGTAAGCCATATGAAAATAGTCAACATATGTCTCAAAAACTTGATTTTGCCTGCTAAAGATGTTTGCTTTTTTTCAGCAAATCTTGAATCACTCCTTCAGGGTAGTGTTGCAAAATATCACAGCACTCATATTCTGTAATTCAGTAAATTATTGTAATTGTGTAAAAACAAGTGTTCAGAAGTAAGTCAAAAGCTTTACAAGGTTTACCTTTCTTAGCAACTTCCATTTCTTCTTCTGTCCAGCGGGATGTCTCCACAGGCTCTGAAGAAGCTGAAAAAGAAATAAAAACACTGATCAGAGAAAGAACCAGGACTCACTGTTATGGCATCAATTGTGCATCCTCCAGTCAACTAATCTATTTACATTAAAGCTGGTTCAAGTAATTTAGGAAAGCTGCTTTGGTCAGTGAGAAGTACTCAATCTCCATTAAACCAAGTTAGAGACATAGTAGGAATCACCTCAATGAAAAATAAAAGAAAACCAAAAAATGGTAAGTAAAAACAAGCAGGAAACTAAGTGGAATTCAACACAAAATAGTTCTCCTTCACATATCTGGATTTGTATCATTCTGTTTAAATTTCTGAATGGCATTAAGCCACCACAGCTTCCATTTCCTCTTCAGAAATTGTGCCATTATGCATAGCATGCAACATGGACCCTTCCACAGCTTTCATCAAAAAATAATAAAAAGTAGGACACACTAAAGCATCTGATCCATTGAAAACCTGTTTTGGATTTTCCAGAGAATACCGCAAAAATGGTTAAAAAAAAGAAAAAGCAAAGCCCGCTACTGCCTCAGTCTAGCTCTGACAAAATCCCATCACATCAACTGAGCAAGAATGTCTATAACAATCTCTTATGTTTACAGTTAAATAAAAATTGATTTGCCCACTTTGTTCTTTAGGATACTCAGAATATCTGAGCAACAAAAGAGCTGAGGAAGCAGGAGCAAACTGCCACAGCAGAGCACTGCAAGAAAAAAACAACACAACCAAACCTGCCCTGCCATCCTGGATAATTATTTACTAGCCACAAGGTACTCTGTTTGCTGGTATTTCTGCACCACCACAAATTATGTTAGTCTTTTCAGAAATGCATTCAGGCTCAGTACAGTCTTTTTTTTAACCATGTGCCAAGAAAGTAACATTTTATTTTAAAGAAGCCTCTTGCCATCCAATGCAGAAACAACAACAAAAAACAACTTGCTAGGATCTATTTCAGCTTATGAAACCCCTGCAAGTACTCAAATATCAGGCCTACTTATTTAACAATATCCTCTGTGAGCTACAGCATCTAAGTCAATCTGTGTCAAAGGCTTTTGGATCTCTACAGATCCATCATTAACCCTGCAAAGAGAGAAAATGCAGTTCTCACACAAAGGTCAAACTGCTTTTTCCAACCCCGACATGATTCTAACAGTCATCTGATTACACATACACTATTTAAGAAGTCACACTTGTGAAGTTTAACAGTACCACACAGCCACAAAATACAAGCAGCCCAAAGAAAAAAGATGCACAGAAAAGGGCCTTATGTCAGTGAACAGCCTAATGACCAGATGGGTCCCCGAGTGTCCTATAAATGCTACTCACAAGGTTCTGGTGGGGGTGGGAGAGGTGGAGGTGGTTCTTCGGTGGCTGCGGCTGCAGCAGCATTTGCTTGTGCAGCTTCATTTGTCATTGATCTGGTGATTCTGCCCTTACGACGACCTTGGCTATTGGCAGTTTTTCGGCCCCTAGGAGCAGCCTGCTCCCTTTCCTCTGTTTCCTCTGGTGCAGCTTCAGTTTTGTCCTTTTCTTTGGTATTCTCTCTGGGATTAGTTAAAATAGAAGTCAGTCACATTCAGATAGCCATTATGGACAGATATTCCTGAATATCAATGTAAAAAAACCCCATAAAGCCAAACCAAACCACAAACAAAACTCCACAAACCCAAAGGACGCCCCTAGTGAAACAGAATTCACCTACTGCCCGCAGTTCAGAGTTGCTAGAGAATAACACAGATACATATAATCAACCTCAAAGAAAACATGAACTGTGATATGAAAAAAGCCTAAACCAACAAGTTATGAATATTATTTCATGTGCAAAAAAATAATCCCATGGCTTTTTCCACCAGTCTGATTAGTGCAGTAAGACAGAGGAATTCAGACATCTAAAAAAATTGTTTAATGCACAAACCCTAACCTAAATAGGAACAGTTTTCAGTCCAGATTTCACTGCAGGCTAATGCGAATCCTTCTGATCTTTGCAAAATAGGAAGATGCAATCTAGGACGAATGAATGCTTTTTCAGTCCATATACTTACTTAGATTCCTCCTTCTCGTCCTTTTCCTCCTCATCTTTCTTTTCCTCCTCTTTTTTCTCTGTTTTGTCTGCTTTTTCCTCTTCTACCTTCTCTTCTACCTTTTCTTCTTGAGAAGGACGAGCAATTTGCTGCTGAAATGAAGTGGGATTTAAGTATTATAACAACTTGATCACACAAAGATGCAGCAACTCATACAGGCTTCTTCTGAAAGTGAGCAAAGAGGTTGCAACGTACATGTGTCAACTATTACATGTGCTCTTGTATGTCACACTAAAAATGAGAGGTCTGACCAACATCTTGCATAGTAATGGTGTTGCTCCTCTCAAATTTTATTTTTAACGTTGTCCATTTTGAAACAGTGAAACGTGATAGCTCACAACTTGGAAACTGATCTCATAGCATGAAAGTTACGACCAACTCTAAGTCACCTTCTCAACACTGTCTTTGGTCATCACGAAATATAAACGTTAAAAAAATCGGGTCAGGCTTTTTAGACTTCGGCTTCCTGTGAATTTGTGAAGGAAAATTATAGTCTAGAATTTTATTTTTTTTAAAAACTGTAGTCTTTATTGAGATTATAATTTTACAAGCAGCTTAAGCACTGGCAAATGACAAAATAATTGCCCATTCTCACCCTAAGGAAAACAGCACAAAACACTATTTACACATTCCTTATTAAGGGACTCTCACTCCTTGTCTTTCAAAGCAATCCAGATGACTACCATGTGCAAGGGTATCTTATTTTAGAAAGCACACAAATTTGATTTAAACTTTCCAGAAGGTGCAAACAGGAATTAATAGAAGAAATCTCTCTTGCTGAATGTGATCGCACAGAATTACCAAGACAGTCCCTTACAGCTGCTAAAAAAATTAGTAAATACATCTAAAAAAAAAAAAAAAAATCTAAAAAAATTTTGTACACAAAGCGTGGCACTGTTTTTGCTATTCCTCATCACACATACAAAAAAGCTTTGGCATTCCCTGTCTGACTTCGCGGTTAGAGGTGGCCTAACATCAGGCAAGCTAAGCATCCTGTAATGCTTTAAGAAAGCATTGGTAAAAAAGACACTGCTAATACAGGGAAAACCAAACAAAAAGTATCAGGAAAGATCTATTAAATGTGGCTACAGAAAAGATTTCATTAAGTTTTACTGTTGTTACCATCCCTAAAATATACTTAGGAGCCTAAATATTGCTTTTTGCCATCCAGAATGGTGTATCCGTACATGGCCAAAGCATCTTGCTTTCCAACACCACTGCATTTCTATGTCCGTAGCTCGCTTGCAAATCTCTTTCTCTCCAGGCTAAAATCCCAAGGAGTAGTTGGCTACCACTAAATAAACCATGCAGTAGTCTACTCCCCAGATTATCAGAACCCTTATATGAAGCAAACAAAACATGAATGAATACTGGTGATAAGCTTCAAAAGCCAGCAACCCATCAAGCACCTGATGCTAAATCCAACAGTTTCTGAAACAAGGTGATGATTTGAGTGCCACAAAAAAATCCAACCTGCCTGTACTAGGCACCATACAAAAAGATTGAGAAAAGAGAACTGAGGCTGCAGGTGAGGTTTTAGCAGGCAGGTCTCCATTTAAAGGCAAGGGGAGTGGGAGGAGGAAGAAAGAGCTCTCTTCCTCCTCTCTGAAAATATCTAAGTTTATTTAAAATGAATAATTACAGTTAAAGTTCTGACATATTCTTTAAATATGTTTTCATAAGAAACTACAGAACATAAGAGAAGGTGAGGAGTTGGGTATGGATACACAGGAGTTTACGCTAAAGGGGTTTGAATGGGTTAAAAAAATACTGCCTGTAATGAGTCATCCATTCAGAAGAACTGCAATACCCAGATGGGCTCACTCAAATATGGTCTGTGCAGAACCAATCTGTTCCTTACCAGGCATTAGACTCTGCAAATCAATTTAAAAAAGCAAGATATACGTAATATTTATATAAAGCTATATTTCAAACAATTTCCCAAAGTACACTTGGCAATTCATGGAAAGACAATGACTGAGAACTATGAAGATTGCTGATCTAGGACTTCATGAACTCAGATTTTACAATCCACTGAAAAATTCCTCAAAATAGGCTTTTCTTTTTCAACAGAAGAACCAACCTTCCTGTAAGTGTAGCAGCAGGTGTCAGTGTTTCACTAACAAAACTGAGGCTGGAAATAGTCACAAAAAGGTCTTGGTTTTGATATTTTAATCATGTGAACTGGAGCAGAAAGCCCAAACATTAACCACTATCATCTTCCTGCAAATGATTAGCATTTAAGATGCTATCATTACTTGATTATACAAGAACAAAACGTCAGAGACACGCTAAGATAATTTATTTCCATCACGCTAGATGGGCCTCAAAAGCACAGAGTTAAAAAAATGCATTTTCAAGAATAAAAGAAAATATTTTTAAAATTAAATCTGTATTTTACATATAATCCATTTAGAAAAGTTGCTGAAAATCCTCTGTTCTTTTTGCCTAATTTAACATCACGCTTTGTAAATAACAGGGCTCTCTATTTCACAGTGAATTTATTTAACATGCATATCAACAGGTCAAGTGCAGGTTAAACACAAACCTTAAAACAGTCAAAGCCTCGGTCAGCGACGTACCTGCACATTCATCTGTTGATTAAAACTTTTACTATCCAGGCCAGGGGATGGACTTTAACTCAGGGCTCAATTCAAAAGAACAAAACCCACACCAGCACCGACATCACACGGCTCTTTAGCAAGAGGCCGCCTGACCCAGCAACGTGTTTATTCCAGGAAATTGTGTCATTCTGCCACTTAAGCTGCCTACAGCAGAGTTGCCCATCTCACATACAACCTTCTAATCTCACCGGAGTCATGAGAGGTAATTCCCACTGAGCCAGGCTTGATTGGCCAGCACAGACATCCAGCGAATTTCTGTCTCGTCAGATCACTGGATGTACCAGCTGCTCTGAAGGCACACGGCTCCATCTGCGGCCATGCACTTGTGCTGAGCAGGCAGCCAGAGAACAAGAACACAGCCCTGACCCACCACTGCTTCTCTAGGAGAAAGTTTACTCGGAGAGAACCTCCGTTCGAAGAGGTATTTAAGGAATTCTCTATAATCAATGCAAAAGCACTGTATAGCCACACTTTCTTCTGACACTCCATTAAAAACTTGCCCTTCATTTGAAGGGTCATATTTGGTTTACGACACACTTGTTAGCTGTCTCAGTGAACATTCTGGAACAGTTTAGGTAGCATTTTATAAAAAGCCCTTCCTAGACATATTTGAGGACACAAAATAGTATCAGAATTTAATAAGCTTTGTATCTCTTGACAGGTTGCAATCTAGCATTTAGCTCCTCTAAACTAAAGGTGTCCACACTGAAACTTGAGTCAAGTTGTACTCGCTACATTCTCTGATGGATTTCACTATCATTACCATGATTAATATCTTCTCCACTGCAATACTGCACTTGCTTGCCTTCTAATTTACAAAAATATATGAACTATTAAGAGTTTAAACTGAAGCACCCGTTACTGGCATAAGCTCATCTTGAAGCAGATCATAAATCTTACATGACTTGCCTTTGCTGATCAGCAAGGAAGTTTCAGGTTGCTACTCAGAGATATGAAAAATATCAGCTTCAAAGCTGGGGCACAGGAGGGAGAAGGGGGATGAACTGCATTCTGCAACCGTAAGATAAAAGTTCTGGCAAGCACGGCAGTTTAACACTCCCAAGTTCTTTTTTTTACTAGCTGTTACAGATGTTGGTAATTAATCATTAATGAAATTAAGAAACGCAAGTATGATTTTTGGTACTATGCAGTTCCTTACTACAGCATTACTAGACATACTAACGACAATACTTCTGAATTTAAACATCCAGATATGGTACAATTTGCCATTTAGAAGGCTTAGAGTATTTCCTTGAGTTTGCAAGTACACATCAACGTTCTTCAGACCTATGAAGCCTGACACTTATCTGCATCCTTAACAGAGCACACATGAGACCTGTCTAGCAGTTGCCTAAATTTTAGTCATCTGCTGTAATACTTAATGCAGATCAATGACTAGCAATTAAGACCTATAACCCTGGTAAAATTCAAAGAGCAAGTAATTGGAGTAGTACAAACAGCAACTTCAGTGTTCCTACTCACACACTGAGTTATTCACATATAAATTAGCAATCACAGGAGCAGTCACAAAGTCAGGCAGAGCACCTTGTGTTGCCCTTTATAGTGAGCTGAATTCACAAATTTATGCCCTTGTGTATAGGGGTGTAACCAAAATCTTTCTGGTTTATATGCATTATCCAAGAAAAACAAATGATTTATGGATTGAGAAATCCAGTTGGACTTTGAGCCTGGCCACCAAGTAAACATCACTATTATTTTCTGCTTTTTGACAAACACTGAGATTATGAAGTGATTATATATTGCCCACTGCAAGCCAGATGCTAAACCTAATTTCTGTTGGTCCCAACATAGGATTTAATGATGGATTCAATACAATGTCTATGGCAGGGGCCATAAAATGAACTGTCATATTAAAAAGTCACACGAATGTGCATAGGAAGGAGATATTCCACAGAATTACAAACAAACCAACCAAGACCACCCCTGAGGTCATGATTATTTACATTTAAAAAGGGAAAAAAAGCAGGAAACAGAAAATGATTATTTTTCCTTCACCTCCCACCCCCTGCATGTAATATACTTGCTGTATCGGACAGTAAGGTAGTTGTAAATATGAAACAATAGAATAATAATACCCAAGTGATGAATAGATTTTAGATACCTGGTTTCTTCCTCTGCGTTTACCATAATTTCTTCGCACAAGGGCCTTATAGTTTTCATTTTTCTTGGTCAAATAATAATATAATACACAATCGGGAACATTCTAAAGTGAAAAAGAATTAAAAAACTAGATGAAGTTTTGCTCCTATATGAAACTATGATTTGGTATTTAATATCTCTCAATACTTAAACTATTCAGCCCCTAGACTAAAACAAAATTCTATTCGGTTTGTTTACTCAGCAGGGAAATGAATTCACACACAAATATAACAATATAACCATGCATAAAATTACAGTGTTAAACAAGTCTCATGTATTCATAATATCCCTTGGCTACTTCAGTCTGCATGATTTAATCTATAGTAGACAACTTGCAAGTTTGAAAGCTCCTATTTATCATAACAGTCACACATATTCAAGATTCTATAGAAAGTCTTGGCAAATCCTAATTCTCCATTAATTCTTACACCAGCTCTGCAAAATCAGTTCTAAAGACTAACTTAGCCAGCAGTAGGCTTTCACTGACTTGAAAGGTGGTGGCAAGACTTCTTAGAGTTAGCACAGTAGCTCAGCAGAGCCAATTATGTCCTTATCTAAGCACAGAGATAGTTAAAGAAGCTTACCTGCTTCAAAAAGAAAGATCAAAACTCAATGAAGTGTCATTCTCTTTTATTGTTGTCGACAGCGTCATTCACTAACTTTTGTTAGACATTTGCATGCACTGATTGTGTTACTGATCAAATATTATAAAATCCTGTCAAAGCAGTAACTTTTTTTGGACATAATTTTTTTTTCCAGGAAGAGAAAATAATGCTGGGATAAATGACTTACATTTGCAAAGTTAAGGAGCCCACCCTAGGCTCTACTTAAAAAAGGTCTTACCTTTCGTTCCAGGTAGGAAGCAATTAGACCAAAGTTCTTGGGATGTTGGACAAACCTTTTGTAAATCAGAAATTATTGAAGTTTAACAACATAATTCATGATCAAATAAGCAAAGCAGACTTCCAAACAATCTGTTCCATCAGCAAGCCTTTGATTTACACAACTGAAATTAGTCTAAAAAGCCCAGGTTTTGAATTGTGCAAATTTAAAACTAAGTACTTAAAATCAGCTGATATAATGAGATCATATACCTAACCTTTTCACTTTAATCTCATCACAGAACTCAGTTACTTTTGAGAGAATTTCTCATCTAAGGACTAAATGCACGTGATGAGCCTACTCAAGTGAAAAATAAGTGGCAAAGTAACTTATACAACGTTTCATGCATCCATCAAAGAACATTATCAAATATTACTGCACAAAAGCTTCAGCACTCCCGATTTAACTGATGTTTACTGTGGGGTTAGGTATTTAACTGCCATTTGCAATGCAATAAAAATAAAAGATAAGAAAGCCCATTACTTTTCCTTAAAAATCTCTTTCTCATGGTCGGTCCAGACATTCATGAATTGTCTGTCTTTATAGACTTTCATGGGATCCTCCATCAGACCATTCATATTAATAAACTTCACTCGTCTTTGTTCTGCATCAAACATCATGGGAGGAATGACAGAAAGCTGACGCATTTGTTTTTCATTATTCTACAGGCAAAGAATAAAAGAAAAAGTAAAGAATACAGAAAGTTGCTTCTAATGTTTACAGTTCTTGAATTACACAACTCTTGAAAGCTCCACCACAGTACACATTCACAGTTAGTCTGAAACTTCTTTTTGTCCACGTAACCCTTCTAGAAAAGGGCCACTACCCCAATGAGCATTTACACAGTCAGCTAAAGGAAATAGTGTTTCAAACTATGAAAAACTAAACTGGTGCAGGGTTTTAGAAAGGAAGAGTTTTCACGTGTGTTACAGCTGTGAATAAACAGGTTGTAACAAGCCTGCAATGAACACAAGACACAGGAGAAAAATCTAGGACAGATACAATTAGGAGGGATAATCCATAAAAGCATTTGTAAGACCTGTTTCAAGCCAAACTTCACACAGATTCTCTCAAACCAGCCCCCAAAGTTTTCTTTTGTCAATAAAATATACCCTCTGAAAGAGCCCTTTCACTGCCAATAAAAACATATCGAGTTATTTGCTGTGCTGCAATAGCAAAGTACAGACAATAGCCTCACCTCCTGCTCAGAGAGTCCATCAATGATTTCAGAAATCTCATGTTCACTTCTAGCAATAGTTGCTGAAAGTCCAGCCCCTCTTTGACCAACTCTAGAATGAGGGGAAAACAGAAGTAGTGAGGATAAAGTGGAAAAGAGCTGTACTTTCAGATCTGGTACACAACAATGACAACCTTCAGAATTCCTTAAAATCCTGTTACCAGTCTTCCAGATCAGTTAGGACTGGTCTTTCATAAGCAGTGTTAGGGTACAACCTCTGTTCACGTACTGCAAATTCAAATAACTGCTCAGTTTTACAGGCAAATGTGCAAAAGCTCACATGAAGGGCATACTTGAGTCGACATCCAAGGAGGAATGTTACCAGTGATTCCATTGCAAGCATGGAATCGTATGTTTTAGGACACATGAATACGCTTCTGCTGAGTATGAGAATGTTCATCAGTGGCACAGAAATCACCATCTTAATCAATACAACTGAGACACTGAAACACAGCCTACTTTTTTAAAGAAAACCCACAAAATTTCACCAATTTAATCAAGTTACTAACAGTGCTGAGACTCATCACAATAAAAGGAAGTTTTCAACTTTTGAACTAATGGGGAGAGCTGTAATTTGGAAGAATTTTTCAGCCAGTGATCTTTACACTTAAGAACATCATAATACATTAGAGCACATGGATCAAAAAGTATTTCAGAGATGAATATCACTGAGAGACATTAACACCCTCATTTGCTCAAAGATTTTACTGAAGTAATCAGTTTTCATAAAATCTGTCAGAAAAAAAAAACCAACAACCTTAGTATTTCCACAGCAACAGTATTAAGAGCACAGCTATAGATAAAGAAGCTATTACATTAGAGAACATAAATACAGTGTAAAGGGATGGCCCCTTCCCAAGCAGTCTGCAGTTATGAAGATGAGATGTGTTTTTAAAGTAAAGGCTTCTCATAGATAGAAGTGCTGTTTCCATTCTAACAGTTTACTTTTTCTTCTTTTCTTGATTCCCCAAAGCCAGATCCTGCAGCCTTCATGATAAATTGCAAACTATCCGCTTTTCCCATGTTTTATAAATTAAGGAGATTTAGACGGATGGGTAGGATGGAATCTTTATGGGGCTTGAACTTTCAAAGGTGTATTAAAATGATTTCAAACACTGGATAAACACATTTTAACACAACCGAATCAAACCTGACCTAATTTTAATGTACTACCTACAGCACTGTAGATATAGTGAAATCTCAAATAAATTGCACTTCATTCCTTTTAAGACTTTTTGTACAATTTCCATTTAAAAAGTGTCTGATAGACTAAAATTAAATAATAGGGACTTAATACTTCATAGGCAAAGCCACATAATTCAGAAAGCAAATGTGTCTTGAATAAAATTACATGGCAAGTAGAACAAAAGATCACTCAAATGTTAATTAAAGAAGTCAAACGATTTTTTGAGTGTGTAGGCTAATGAATATAGGGATCATGAAACACAGGAGTAACGGAGACACCCAGTGACAGAAAAATACAAGGATACAGTAGGGCGTAGGCCCAAAATGAACAGGCTCACTTGAAGCTGACGCTTCACAAATCTCTCTGTGCACTTCAGCAGCTTAATTCATTGTCTCACTGAACACCACAACCTATGAGCCTTTCTTAATTATCCCCTTTTCCGTATTTCTTTTGGAAAATACAGGGTTTGAGCAGATCTAAAAAAGGCGGATAGGAAAGCACCAATTTGGACATCACTAAAGCAGCCCAACAGCACACCAAACTGATGAAGTTAGCAGTGCTGACAAACCTGACAGGGATGGATGGGAAAGGGTAAGACATAAGACAGTAGATATACAAGGGCAGTCATGAAGATCCTGAGAATGCGAAGTGAAATGAGGTCAATTCCATGAAACAGAGTGAACAAATGAAAGAACATTTTAGTTTATATTGTATGATACACTGATATTCCTTTTAAAGGAATAAAGTGATGAGCATAAAACAACCATTAAGCTGAACCAATTTTGTTGTAATTCTAAAACTGAAGTTCTAAGATGTATTTTGTAGGAATATTCCAAATCCTTGGTAATACCTTTGGAATCGTTCTTGCTGTTCTCTTTGCTTCCGAATTTCTGGAAATTGTTTTTCATAGTATTCTCTTGTTTTGCTCTCCTTTGCTTTCCTGCGTGGATTATTTTCTATCCTGTCAACTTTCTTCTCCCATGCCTCCATCAGCTGATCATAACGTTGACAGATTTTCTGTTCCTGTTAAATTCCAAAAGTAAACCTTGAACTAGACAAAAAAAACACTAAGACATCAGTCCACATAACATGGGTAGGCTCCCAGAATGAACAGTCATATTTTTCCTGCTCTAGTGGCTTCCATTTTGAAGACGACACACACCCAATTTTCAGCAGACAGAAGGTGAGGAAATGGATATAAAAATGCAGACTTTGAATATTACTCACTATTTCTTTACTTTATACATCACAACAGTATTTGGCAACTGCTATTACTGCCTTCCAGAAATCTCACATCTCCTGGTACCAGGCTTTTCATTAGTGGAATTAGTTTGATTTTTATTTATTTGGAATGTTTAATTAATAGAACGGGGTTGGAATGATCACAGTATATCCTCAATCTCAGCCATATGTAGGGAGCTGCTGCTATTTAAAAAAAAACCTAGGACTGTAAGAATTTAAATACTTCATTGCATTTTCATGGTGAGATCTTCCAATTCGATATATAACCTTCTGCTATTCATAATATTCCTTATTGTAGTTTAGATGGTTTTCAGTCAAATAATCAACAAACTAGTTGTAAACCTGCAGTTCATTTTCCAATAAATCAACAGAATTTTAGCTTAAGATCTTCTTTTTCTGATCAACAGGTTTTACATGACATTTGGGGATGCAAGTCAAAGATCCAGACAGAAAACCAACTCCTATGTGCTCTTTTTACAAAAACATGGTAATTACCCGCTGTTTTCTTGCATGATTTCTTCTTTTAAAGAACAGTATTAGCTTTTTCCTCATCACTTGGTTTCTAGAAAACAAAATTAGAACAAAGTACGTAAGAATTAAGTACTTCAAAACTACTCAGCAAAGCCCACTAGATGCTAGATGTCAGATCATTATAATGAAAAGTATTTATTTTTGGGTATAGAAAGCAGAGGGAAAATTCCTGATGAAGCAGTCATCTAAGTAATACTGTATTTTATCAGATAGAAGATTCTTGAAGATAGGTAGAACACGCACTTGAGACACAAAAGCTTCCAATTTCAAGCTAGGTGCTCTCTTTCACCACAAGAAAAATAATTTGCTAAAATGAGTAAATTTGGCTTAAGATGATACACTTTGGGGGAGTGTAATTGTAATTCAGCCCTGAAGCTAAAGAGGTTTACAGTACATTGCTAAAAAAAATAAGTACACAGCTACATTTGAAGAAGTGGAGCAAGTGTAGATCTCTTAAAAGGCACAATAACAAGAGATTAAAGCACTTACGTTTTGATGTTTTCATGGTAGACTTTTGTGTCTGACGGTTGGTTGTAAAGTGGCTGCAATTTTGGATTAGAAAAGGTACACTTAGGACGTCTCAATGTATGTAATTCTAAAAGTACATGCAATGTATTTAACAACATTTTAGTGTTCTGCTAACAGTGCACTCAATCTGAGATGCAGCAATCTGAAAGGACTAAAAGATACTCAACACAAAGCACAGGTTACTTAAAATTAGATTATAACTAGTTATGTATGTAACAGTATTAATTTTTTTCTTTTTCATATTTCAAACTGTTCAAGTAATTTCCAATCCATTTTTAAAATGACACTTATGTGGTCAACCAGTTCACTCAAGCCCCAATTCACCAGTGCATTTAAACACACAGTTCCTATACACATAAACACAGAACTACATCTGTTCATCACAAGAGAATTACAGCAACTGGCAACACATAAAGGGAAGGGGGAGGGAGGGAGAGACGGGATCAAAACCAAAACCAAATCCAAGCACAACTTACCAGTTCAACTTTTGGACCAAGACCTTCAAATATCTTGTGAGCTTCTTCTGCTTTTTTCTGCAAGTAAGATTTTTGTATAGTCCAAGTAAATAGTCTGAAATTAGTGTCAAAAGTGTATCTGAACTCTTTCACTTACACTAGGTGCTAAACCCTGCTTTGCCCAAACTATGTCCTTCTTAATCTACTTCTACACTGCTGCCTCAGCAAATCAAGAAACCTGTACTTGAATTGTGCAGTTACTACTCTGATCAATTTGTTTGGAAGCTGACAGAGCATAAAAGCAGAAACTGACCGCTGCAGTTCATTTAATAAATAATACAGCAAATAATTGTTAAGAGGAAGAGAGGTGTCCAGTAAAACAAAGATCAGCTAACTTTGAAAAATGGAATTAAGAGACTAAAATCCTCCAGTTGCCAAGTCTGAGTGTGAATCAATGTGTACATACACAAACATGGAGGTACATTAAAGGTTCTCCTTCCCTTACACTGGGTGAAGACCTCAAAATACTTCTGACCCTAAAGGAGGCAGCTCTAGATAAGACAGTTGGCTTTCACAAATTCATTTCAAGCCTGTACAGTCTTCCAAAGCCCTTTCTCAGCAGAGAAGGCTATCTGAAATAACCCAATCTAGTTCAAATTTGCTTCTTTCCCCCCAGTAGCTGTATGTGTTAGCCCCAAGGCACTTGCAAAGAAAAATATAGAACAGACTAATCCATAAAGCAGTTATTATCAGAAAGTGTTCTGCTAAGTTCTAACCTCTTACCATGTAAATTCAATCTTGAGGAAGTATTTGGAACTCACAGCTGTACAAAATAATGATATATCAAGAAAATATTACAGTATTACCCTGGTACAATGCTTTTTCTGGTCTCAAAAAATGTAAAATTTAACTGTAGCCCTATTACTTTAACCGAATTTTAACTAACAGTAGCTGAATATTAAAAATAATTATCCTAAACTGCATGGTTTGAAGACGAAAGCTGCCAAGGGACTGTCCTCTTGTACAACTGCAGAAGAAAACATACCAAACAAGTGCTACAGACACAAATGGCTTAATGCATCTTTAATAACCCTTTAAGTAAGTCAGTGAGATTGGCACATGGTATTAGTATTAAGCAAATCAATACTGCCATTCTACACTACATATAATTTCTGATATAAGAACTCAAAATAAGTGCTAAATGGATTCACAAAGGAATCAAGCTTGGTAATTACCCTTGTATATAGAGTACTGTATGAACAGCTCCACAAACAGAAGCAGGTAATAGATTACTATATACTGACACACTACTCCACCTCAGGCAACACAGAAATGAGCTTCCTCATCTCCCAGCACATACACAACACAGGGAGTGCAATAGCAAGTTCAAAATTCTCTTGTAGAATCCACCAGTAACCAGTTAGCAGAGAAAGAGTAGCACAGCAGCCTGCTAAGATATACATATTGCTGTACATTGGTTACATCAGTTTTTATAACACAGTAATTGCCCTAATGTCCTGTATTAAGTAAATGCATCAAACTTCAGAGACAGCTGGGGGAAGGGGAAAACAGGCTGAAAGGAATGTTTGGGACACAGTTCTACTCTAGAAAATCTAGTGCTGTGTTGCAGTTTTTTACCACCTCAAATTCGCAAAAATGGTCTATTGTAACAGAAGCTAGCTGTTCCTCTAAACTACAAAAGAGAATTGGGAAACTAAACAAACATATATGACTCTCACGAAAGAGCATAATATGTTCAAAACCAGCGGATATCCAACTCACTAATCTCAAACTACCAGGAGAAAAAAAAGCAGCTAGCACTTTGCTGCTGTTTGTGATCTCTTGTACTTTTATCACCACTTATGCAACACAAGCTCACAATTCACCTACATACTGCTTCTTCATATCTGTTCATTTAACCGAAGTGCCAGAAGTCAGAGTTTAAAGAGAAGGCATGGAATCTTACAACATATGCAGTTTTTCCCCTTCAGCCAAGTTAAATGTTGGGTCTTCAGCCAAGCTTGTCAGTTTTTATATGAGGAAAACAGAATTTAAGACTAATTTCTGAAGCATTTTTTTATATCCATCATGCGTGTGTTCATATATACCCATCTGTACACCAGGGTCTAGGGATGAGACCCACAGATGTGTTTCCCTAGAATGCTTGCAAGATGAAGGATCCTGTGATCCTGAACAGTCATGAAAATGTCATTCATTTAAAGAAGTAAATGAGTATTAGAAGAGGGGTGGGCAAATCAATAAAACAGATGAAGCAAAAACTGCCCCATAGAAGTAAATTAAGATATAATGAATTTTAGCAGCAGGGTCAGATTCACAGCTATGCTATTCAAATAAAAAACACTCTTACCCGATTCTCATCATAAATGATTTGGACAATACTGCGGTGTTTCTGTTCCACTGGAGGAGGGGAGACAGGCCTCTCTGGCTCTGGAGGCTTAGCAGCTTCTTCTTCAAGTTGTTGCTAAGAGACGAAAGAAAGAAAATCAGCCATCCGTACCATGTTACCCTTACCAGTAATTAGTCACCAGAGATAAAATATGCAGCTGATCAACAGTTAGCACCGCCTGTTATTCCTCTTCTTAACTGACAAGGAGTGAATGAAATGGTTTTAATGCCAACAAGAAAGATAAGACTATTTTTTACCAAAGTAAAAACAAAAGTTAGTGTTTACAGGACTCACCTGCATTGAATAAAACTTGTTCTAGCTTGACACTTAAAGACATTACCACATTTATCATCACTGTTTAAGCAAAAGTATTCACTTTGGGGAACAGCTAAACCAAACCTGCCTTCTCACAGAGGAAATTGTCCACAGCGCTTTCTACATTCTAGATATTCCAGTGTCATTATTACTACTCATTGTTTAAAAAGGCACAAAAAGTCCTAACACTCCTCATCATTCCAAATGCACTTCAGAAATAAATCACTCCACATGTATTGAAGTTCCAAGATTGTTACAATACCAAACAAGCAAAAAATGCAACAGCAGAGAAAACCCTTGTAATCTTTTCCTAGCTGCTAAGCTGCTGTGATTTGCTTTCACACCAAATAAATCTGATTCAGAGACCGCTTCACTTTTTAATTGTAAATCTCCTTCATCCATGCCTGCCACAAAGATACAACAAAGGACTTCTGACACAAGGGAACCATCCTGTCATACAGTACTGGCTAGAATGTGCTATATATTTGTCGGTGATCTGGACAGTGGGATTGAGTGCGCCCTCAGCAAGTTTGCCGATCAATGACACCAAGCTGTGTGGTTCGGTTGATACGCTGGAGGGAAGGAATGCCATCCAGAGGGACCCTGACACGCTTGTGAGGTCGGCTGATGCCAACCTGATGAAGTTTAACCATGCCAAGTGCAAGGTCCTACACCTGGGTCGAAGCAATCCCAGGCACAGCTCCAGGTTGGGCAGGGAAGAGATTCAGAGCAGCCCTATGGAGGAGGACTTGGGGGTGTCGGTCAATGAGAAACTGAACATGAGCCGGCTGCAGTGTGCGCTCGCAGCCCAGAAGGCCAACTGTATCCTGGGCTGCATCAAAAGGAGCGTGACCAGCAGGTCGAGGGAGGTGATCCTGTCCCTCTACTCTGCTCTCCTGAGAGCTCACTTGGAGTACTGTGTGCAGTTCTGGTGTCCTCAACATAAAAAGGACATGGAACTGTTGGAACAAGTCCAGAGGAGGCCACGAGGATGATCAGGGGACTGGAGCACCTCCTGTATGAAGATAGGATGAGAAAGTTGGGGCTGTTCAGCCTGGAGAAGAGAAGGCTGCATGGAGATCTCATAGCAGCCTTCCAGTATCTGAAGGGGGCCTATAGGGACGCTGGGGAGGGGCTCTTCATGAGGGACTGCAGTGACAGGACAAGGGGTAACGGGTTCAAACTTAAACAGGGGAAGTTTAGATTGGATATGAGGAAGAAATTCTTTCCTGTAAGGGTGGTGAGGCACTGGAATGGGTTGCCCAGGGAAGTTGTGAATGCACTATTGCTGGCGGTGTTCAAGGCCGGGTTTGACAGAGCCTTGGGTGGCATGGTTTAGTGTGAGGTGTCCCTGCCCCTGGCAGAGGAGTTGGAACTGGATGATCTTAAGGTCCTTTCCAACCCTAACAATTCTATGATTCTATATTGCCACACAAGATTTCCACATCTAAAAGTTTTGCAGGAAAAACCCAGGCTCAATTACTGCAGGCAACAGAAACTCACAGTCAGGTAATTTGTGACATCCTTGGGATTTTTCTGCTGAAAAAAATTTTACAGGTCACAAAAACTAAAACTAGAAGATACTTTACAGGTCACCAAAATTCAGACATAATTAAATGCTTCCATACCATAAAAACACACCACTCCAGAGTTGTCTATTTGTTTTCCTGGACATACAGATTAATGAATCCTATTGTGCAACTCGTTTCCTACAGAGGTCCCACTGGAAGAATAAAAAGGTAAAACTGGTACTACATCTATGGATCTTTGAAAGCCTTAAAAGGAAAAGGAGACAAGGACTTTGTTTTTGCCAATGAATAACAGATGCCTAAATTGAAGGGTGGGTTTAGTTGGCCACAACAGCTACAGGGAAAGCAACAACTACTGCCAGAAAACATTTCCTTTGCCTCCAATGGCTGAAGTGCAGTTCTCTGATGCAAAACATAGCCAGGACCACTTAGAAAATGTGGTACGTCCTCCTTTATTTCTCTGCTGTTCTGTTTACTCGTATCCCACCTACTACACTTTCCCCAAGGCTGACCTTAGCTCCAGATGTTAGGATCTCTTGCTCTTGTGAAAGCAGATAATCCAGGGACTTTTGTACAAGCTCTGGTTTTGGAGATACATGCAAGGGATTCTCCCCTTGCATGAAAGAAGAAAGATGATAGTCTCCCCTCACTCAGCAGTCATCTTTAAAGCTGAAATTACAGTCACAGTGCCCTTGTTTCACTAGTCATCTAAAAAAAGTTCAGTATAAATCAATCTACTGTTGGTGTTCCTCTATGGCTTCCTCCTAATTTCAAAAATGTTTAAAACTACATGATGTCCAACCTATTTAAACATTCTAGCAAAATCATATGCATAATCTTCCCTTTTTAGCTTGTTCATTTGGTTCATGTAACAAAAAAATTCACCACCACCAAAAATGAAGCTTTTCCACACCTTTTTCACTGGCAGATAACAACAGTAGTGCCTGTTATGCTTACTTGCTTTTTCTTCAGTTTAAGGATTTGCTGTTCAACTTTCGCAATTTCACGATCTACGCGGTCCATGCTCTGTATCAATTCTTCCTTTGACAGCTTTGAAGGTGAAGCATTTTGGTCCTCCCCACAAGGCTGACCAGAAATTGGAGAAGATGGTCCCTCATGCTTTCCTCCAAAAGCTGGGTCCTTTCATGGGGACAGAGTGGTTGGGGAGATTGAGAGATATCAGTCACATTGATAACATGTGAATGAGTCATTAAACCAGCATACATGAATTTAAAAGAATTTCCAGTTATCTATATCTCTGTTGAGGAGATGAGTTAAAGTTTAATATTTCAGTTTATTAATGCTCTAAATATTTTAGAATTAACTTGACAGCCCATTTTTGATATTCTAATTACAAAGTCCACCTTCAAAAAGGACAGGACACTTCAGTGTTTACCTTGAAACTGAAATAATATCAAAACATCTCCTTTATCTTCCTTAACAGTAAACAGTATCTTTTATCTTTAAAGGAAAGGTTACTTGAGAGCCAATCCTCAATATTCCTCACATATACTGATGAGGATATTCTTGTAATCATGAACAGCCTGATAAAGTACATCTGGAGTTAGTTGTGGTTATAAATGTTAAGTTCTCTTGAACTTAACACAACTTAAAAATGATGACTCAAGAAAGGACAGGTCACTATTTATTTGGCTTTGATTTTTTTTGTCTTTGGGCCTTTTTTTGTCTATTTCCAAACAAAATATTTCAACTTGTTTCATATTCTAACATCAGCACAGTTGTACCTTTTCTTTATGTCCTCAGACCATCATACTCCATGACTACCTAGCTGGCAAATGCTAGCTCAGCAATACAGCCCTCATTCAAGCCAATCTGACTGAAAGATGACGTGTCTGAATGCCTCTTCTCAAGATAACACTAGGCTGTATTTCTAAATTGAGACAGTAAATTTCCACATGTAGCACCTGGATAAAAACTCAGCTATATACGAACATGTTAATATTGCTTAGTTTCTCCAACCTCCTTTGATCTTTGCCATGCAACACAGCAGGTTACTAAGAAATCACATGCTATCATAATTTCACTTCACAGTTTATTCACATGATAAAAGGAATGGCAGAGAGAAGACAACTAATCAACTGTTTAAAGGTCTGGTGCCTATTAGATTTTGAATTCACAGGGTGAAATTTTTCTTTACATGATCTGGGTCTAGAGACTTGAGCACTCACCTTCGGAAGTCACATCCATTACACAGCGCCTTTTTGGTGCGTGAGGCTGTGTGCTTGTGTGTGCGTGCGCATGACAGAAGGTATTAAATATTAAAGAAATTTGTCTGCTCTATACAAATAGCTTTCACCAATATTCAGTATCTACAATAGAAAATATCTACACCAAACTACATTGTCCTACACTTACCCAAAATGAAGCAGTGAGAATTACTGTTATGTAAATAAGCAAATTTATTTTAAATGCTTAAGGAAAAGGGGGTGGAGGTGTGCACTTTGACCATTCAGTACAAATATTACTGAAAAAAAACCAGATCTGCATTCATCTGCCAGTAGATTTCAATCCTAAAGCAGAAGTATTTCATGCACTTAACCTTAATCATTTTGCAAATGAGTTTTTAATAACTTAAGAGTGTAATGGCAACTCAGAACATCAGTCTCTTTACTGTGTTTGAGACAGACTTATCTCCTTGCTCTTTTTGTAAGAGTAACAGTGACTCACAACCAGTTTATGATAACGTGTAACATTAAATTTCTGGGATTGAAAAAAGAGACTAAGCAAATAAAAAAGTTACCTAACAGCAAAGAATTTATTTGCGCACTACAACAACCTTCAGCATTGCAACCGGAAACAGCTTTACCTTCTTAATATCTGCAGATCTCAACCCTTCCTGCAGAGTATGTACTAAAGGCAAGACAGTAGCTGCACTGACACGCTGAAAATGGGAATCAGAGACTTGCTCAAGACGTGGTCGCTTAGATTCCAGTGAATCATGATCTGTCTGAGATGGACCTGGATGAAATTGCTGTTCATATCCAGTTCTCCTTTCCTGAGGCCTAATACACAGAAGAGAGAAACTATTAAAATATACGCTGTCCATACAAGAAAAACATTTGGTGTTTCTCAACCCTTTTCAAATATACAGGAGATGCAATACAGTGAAGACCCTTCTAAACAGTAAGGCAAACAAATCTTTCTAAGTATGACCTTCTAAAATACAGGTTAAAACCCACTGAAAGAGACAAAGTTTACTTGAATCTTAAAAGACAGTTTAAATGCATGCCCCTCATTACAAACACCCGAAGAAACTTAACCACTGCTACAATGATACTGTTCAAATCAAAGCTCTAACAAACTGTAAACAAAAAATCCATGAGATAAACATAGTATTATATTCCACTGAACACAGCTGGCCACAACAGCTCCATTATTTCCTTTTTGCAGTCAAATAGTTTTTAAATATACAGAGAATGCTTGAAATGGGCCACGAGTCTATTTGGAACTTGATCTCTACTAAAACACTACTCTATGACAGAAACAGTCATTGATTCAACCCATGAGTCATCTAAAACCTCCTCCTCCTCCAAAAAATGCAGAACAACACTATCACTAGCTTCTTTACAGAGCAAAGCACAGGATGTCCATAAAAGAACCTCATATGCTTCAACATCTTCCTATGAAGTGCCACTGAAGAGATGACAGTAGTTTCCTGTATTTTGCCAGAACTATTGAATAAGCTTTTACAAATTTACAAAAGGGGGGAGAGGATTTATTTCTGCTACAAACTGACATTTTGAGAACTCTACAAGCTATTATGATTCTCAGCACTAAAACAGAGCCTTACTGGCATTTGGTGACACAAGATGAAGGCAATATACAATCCCCAGGTTTCACTATCACCAAGTTATTTCTGGGAATATTCTAATGAGATTTTAAGCTATAATAATATTTAAGTAACATTAATCACTGGTATTTTTTCAGAACCAGGTATCTCAGTTATAACCAAAATAAACTGCTAGCAGTAATCCAGCATACAAAGCTGTCCCTAGCAGATATACTTACTAATAGTCCAAGGAAAAAAAAGAGCCGGTTATAAGCAATAACACTTGCTTACGACTGCATGTCAGCATACTAATATGCTAAAGAATTGAGAGGCATAAACCATATAGTAACCTCTCCCCTTAACAGAAGCATATTCTTTCTAATTTACTACAATCCAATTCATCCTACCCTGATCTATAGTGGGTTTTTAATTTCTAAATTTGATTTTCAGAGTACATACAATATTCTCCAGGCATACAGTCAAAAGAATGCTTAATACAGCCTGAAAACCTTCTTGAACCAATCAACCTTCCAGTAATATTAATATACATTTGAACATTCATCAATATCCACCATGAAGCAACCCATTTTACTGAGAAGATGTTACTAAGCTGAAACTAAGTTACACCACATGATTCAATGTATCTGTGCACTCCACTTGTCCTCAGTTAACCTACTGGACCCAGATCAGTTGCAGCTACTGACAGAGACAGGAGTGGTATATGAGACTGACAAAAAGGATATTTAAAACAAATGATATGGAGCTGTCAAATGTCTTGCCAAAAGTAATATACGGTCTGATTTAGTCCTCTGTGCATATAAGTCCATTTTCTGCCACATTTCAGTGCTTTACAACTCTTACAACTCAAGTACCCAACTAGGTCTATTGTTTCTTACTTGCCCAGCCACACAGATAACATCTGTTGAATAAACAAGCCTAATCTAGAAAATATGACAGGTAACAACTCTAACAACTCTTGCACTTGTTGCTTCTACTCAGCGAGATTAAATTATCCAAAGGTACAAACTCTACACACTTCTGGCCTAAACAGCATTAAAAGCTTGGGCTATGCACTTGGATTCTCAGAAATTTGTTGTTAGGAGAGATCTGGGAAAAGTGAAGCAGACTGTCACTTCCTGTCTATGAAACAAATGCACTAGTTAAGCCAAAGGGACTGAGGAATTACACAACAGCGACAACACTCAAACACAGGAGTCCAACACTACTACAACAACGGAGCAGCGTAATGAAATCCAGAGCTTAGACAAAAACTATGAAACACCAAAACCTTTCTATTCAAAAGTTGAAACGAACTTTACAGAAAGCACAGACTCGTGGAAGATTCATGTTCACATACTTCAAAACCAGCATCCTCACCTGTCAGAGCCTGGGTGAAATTCGGAAAGCAAGGAAGGCCTGCGCCGAAGCTGCTGCTGCTGTTGCTGCTGCTGCTGCAGGAGCTGTGTTGCCTGACTGACTTCCAGGTGAGACGAGCGATAATCGGGAACTGCAAATTCCTAAATGAAAGACACTTCTAATGTTAACAAGAACAAATGTACAGAAAACAGGATCAAAAGAGCTTGGTGTCCTGGAATGATCATCCCAAAGATACTAAATACAGACCAAGACCGTTATCACTAAAACCTTAATCCAGCTCAAAAAATAAAAGCTTGTAAGAGGCAGGTCTAAGTTTTGAATGAACTTTAAAGAGACTAAACACTTATGCTAAGAATTTCACCCAACAGTTTCTACCAAAACACAAATGAGTCAGCAGGAGAAAAATATCTATTCAAATCGATTTCGTGCATCCAACCACAGTGGTAAAATGCGAATATATTTCAGCAACCCTGAAGCCATTTCTTCTGTTATCACCTCGAAACATTTTTACATCAGACACTTAATTAGACCTAAGAATCAGACAAGACGCATTTCATTTATAATCAAAGTGAGGTACAAGACAATTTATTTGTATATATGGGTCTTCAAAAGCAAAAACTTGCTTTAAAAAATGATATGCGGCTGCCATTAACCAAAAAAAACCTCTACAAGACACACAATAAGTCATTACCCACAAGATTTCATTCTTACAAGTTATCCAAAAATAAATATAGAGCATGCCCAAAAGCTCCAAGTCTTGAATATCCTTTTGCAAACATATAAGTAGAACAAAACATCTGAAGTGTCTGTAGCAGGAGGAGAATTAAATTCAAATGAGAGAAACCTGAACTGTTCTAAAGCTAACAGCTAGTTCTCTACTGCCCACCATTCCATAGAGAGCACAGGATGGCAGAATGAATGCTCAGCAGGAATAACTAAGCAGGAGATTCTTAGAAATCATTACTCCAGTTCTGGCTAGCAGAACACAGCTAGCTGGAAGCACTGGAACAGCTGCTTCAGAAAAAAACAGTGTAACACAAGTTTTTAACTTCAGATTCACATTCTCCACATTGCACACAGGTTTTGTCAAACATCACATTTAGCTTACAGAGATTCTAGCCAAATACTCCTTACACGGGATGAAAGAGAACTATGGGTGCACTCCTTATGCTCCTGGGCCTAGTAGGAGATTAATTCCCCATAAAAATTTAGTATCCACAAAAGCCACAAGAGCCCAGACTCCCAAAGGATTTGTTACACCCAGAATGCTTCATTCATATTAAATGTACATTAACCACAGGCAGATTATTCGCACATTCTTGGAAAATCATTGCTATCAATGAATATGGACTCAACCACACTAACATTGGACAAATTTAGTATGACGGCTAACCATTAATAAATTAAAGCAAAACTACAGCGAAAGTTCATGAACACAATCCCTAATGAATTTATTCAAACTACAAGAAACCAATGATAAAACCAGGAAGTTTGTATTAATTCTCTGTGATAAAGATCTAGAATTATAAAAACTCAGATTTTTGACCAAAAAAAAAATCCAAACCCCAACATAAAACTAAACAAGTAAAAAAGCAGAGATATATATATATATATATATATAATCCTAAAGAAGCAAAATGGAGTAATTTCACAGCAAAAAAAGGAAGGTAAACAAAATCAAACCACCCCACAACTCTCCACCTAAGCAACACTGGCAGTTCTCAGCAGGGCATGTGGTCTGTAACTCCACTGTTTTCAAACGTGAATGACTTTCATTACATTGGTTTAAAAAGAAATAAAATACATCCCATTTGGCACAGCAAGCACCTGAATTATACTCTTGTTAGATTTGTAAGGCTCATGTCTCCTTACCTGCTGGTGCCGGGTGCTAGGGAAGGTGTACTGGACAGAGTGAGTAGGATAACGACTCTGTTCTGTGCTGAATGCTCCTTGGTTAGGAGGGTAGCCTGAACTTGACATTATCAGAGAAGAAGTCTTCCCAAAGCTGTGAGATCAAGACCAGCAAGCAATCATGTTTCTAGGAAACCGCCTAAAGGAAAAAAGATCACTGATAAGCACCCAAGTACCAGATGTACTCACAATACATTACAGCCATAGTCACCTAAGCAAAACAACCATTACCAGTAAAAGCTTTTCCCTGATGTATTTATTTAATAGGTTACTGTAGTCTGAAACATGCTAACGGGTCTTAAACGAGCTCAAAATGAGACATGTCAGAATTGTCTACTTGAAGATTATATTGTTGGAATACATCATTTACCTTACCAGATGAATTAGGAGGATTTTAAAAGAAAAGCAGGTTACTTAAAATAAATGTTACAGAGGATATAGTCATCTATAGATGGACTCTTTATTTACAGTAAATTTCTTTAGCACAACATCAAGTTTACTTTCATTTCTTCTACAGAGTGTCTGGATTCTATGAACTGTTTCTTACTTTCAGATTCAGGTAATCTTAAGGCTCCTCTACTCAATGCCACCTACAGTTTATTACACCACGTGTATTAGGCCCTAAAATACTATTACCACCTAAGAGCAGCTTTACAGAAGTAGTTTATAAAAAAGGCAGTCACAAAGAAAAAAACCCCACACTTTCAACTGACACCACATTTGTCTCTTAGAGGATGCCAGAAACTGAATATACTATGAAGCCTTACAACAATCTTACTTAGTTAACACCTGATGACTGCTTTGCCTCTATTGTATTCTCCAGCTACAGATTAACAGTGAGCACTGTGATGCATATTGATCTGGAGAAGAATTTAAAGACTGAAAACATCCAGACAAGTTCACTAACTCCAAGTATCTACAAAGCTGTGCATCTTTTCAGATGCTGAAGATCAGCAGATGTTGATTAAATACTGTGACTATCAGGGCTTTGAGTGGGTAAGTCATGGGCCTAACTAAAAGAGTAGGACATATATATGTGTCCTTGATATTTCTAGGACAATAATACAAGATATTTCTCTGATAGCTCAAAAGATGTAACCCTTAGAGTCCTTGATCTTAAATACAGAATTCTACCAGACCTGTAGCAAATTCTCAACCTCCGTTCCAGAGCCCAGCAGACACATCAGACCTTCACATAAAGTAACTGTTGATCCTCACCTAGATCATTTCGAAGCGCATTCATCTGTAGCCTTTCACAACCACCACATGTGAAGTTATACTTCTGAGCTGCACTTTCCATTAACAATCAATAGACAAAATCGGCTCAGGAAAGGATCAGATACAACGAGCTGTAAAAACAGGTCTTAAAATTTATCATTCCTGTTCCAGTTGGGATTTTCCCCTGCCGCGTCTCCATCTAACAAAGGAAGCTTTACACATTGGACTATCAGAATGATGAGACAAATCTAGATTTACATCTTACACCTAATTTTCAGATATGAAAAATCAAATAAAAACCTGCAGTTTCTCTTTCAAACCAGTACTACAGATCACTAGTCGTGTGCTTTATAGTACTATATATCTATTACGGTATCTGTAATTTATATCTAAGTGACAAGTTCTAACACAGTTCTTCACCATTAACATTTATTATGCTTCATCATTCATACTGCATTCACTAAAGTACATCTTTACCAACTATGTGATGGTCTAATAGGTCTGAGTCATATGGTTTCCATTTAATCAAGAAACAGTGTCAGAAAGCAAGCAGTTTTAGATAATATACATTGTGAGAATTAGCTGCAAGCTATAGTACCTGAATACTATATATTTCCAAAGTCCAATGTACAGCAAATGAAAACCTTTGATTTTTCTCTCTTAATTTCTGTGAAAATTCATTTAAAACTATAGCACAGAGCTAACTGCCAGTACAATCGAATGTTTACTAATATGATAACTACTCCCATCATAGCCTGGAGAACATCCATTATTAAATGAAAATTCGGCATGGCATAAGGATGCTCAAACAACTGAAGGTTACAAATGTACAAATCTTAGTTTGATGAACTGCTGATGCCCTAATGTGTGCCGCCTCACCAGCTTCATACACAGTCTTCATAAATATGTGGAAAATGTCAAACTGGATTTTACATATATGCAGCTGCCATATATATAGTGTATATATGCCACTATATATAGTGTATATAAGGATATGTGTATAAGGATATGTACATCTCCTACTCCTTAAAATCTTTAGTGAGGAATAAAGACAGTAATACTGGATCTGAACAAAGCTCCTTTAGTCCAATACGCTGTGACTGACAGTAGCCAGCAGCAGGCATTTAAGAAGCATGTACCAGTGTCTTCCCAACAAACTCTCCAGCCTTCCAGTGTCAACCCAAGAAGCAGCATGTGGCTCAGGGATTCCTTGAGTCACAGCCTTTCTGTTTAAGATTTCTCAATGGCTTTCTATTCCACTGGTTTGTCCAGCTGTTTTCTGAACTAGTATGAACTCTCAACATTCACAACTGCTTGTTGCAAGAACTTCTACAGTTTAGCAGCACTTCACATGAGAATCTATCAGCTTTTGTTTGCTCTGGACCTGCTACCTTCGTTTATTGCAACAGACCAAACATCTATTTCATATTTTTATTGTCCCCATTGCACACACAATTTCATAGACTTCTATCATTTCCCTTCAGGCCTATCTTTTCCATGCTGAGGAACTGTAGTCTACTTGGTTATTCCTTGTCAGCCACTTCAAAAGCTTCTCTAGTTCTTTGATACCCACTATGAGGCACAGGGAGCCAAAAACGTACACCAGATTGTGGGAAAGTACCAATAAATACTCCTGTTCTTATACTTTTCCCTTACATGCTGGCCACAGTCAGATCTGAATAATCTGGGGATGCAGAGAGGATCAGATGAGTATCCACTTGAAAATCTCACACAAATATAAGCCAACTACTGCATGATTCAAAGTCCTTTTTAGTTTCTCTCTGTCAGGTTACATCTCTGTATTTTCTCAATATTCAGTCAAACCAACAAGTCGATCATTAACCCAAGTGCTGAAAATTCAATCCACACTCTGTACGATGCTATAAAGACCATTCAGAAGAATATAAGTGTACAGATCATTAGGTTTGTGTTAGGACTGTTAGTCGTGAAATCTCCACCAATATAGGAAACTTTCACAAGCAACAGCAATGAGAAGTCCTGACCATCTCTCCAGATTCCATGCTAGACATGGAAAGATGAGGGGGAGGAGGGGAACCTGGCAACAAGCATGAGCATCTTTCATCTATCCACCAATGTTAACTCAAACCACCATCTCAACCTACAAGTTTTACATAACACATCTGAAAGCTTTCAGTCCAATGGCCTTTTTTCTTCTGAGAACTGCAAGTAGGATCATAGCCATAGAACCATAGAAAAATTAAAAAGGGTGAGAGAAAAGCTGCCAACAGAAGAAGGCAACAGAAACAGCATTAGAGGTTATAATTGCAGTCAATAGAAGAGGTGGGAAGTGAAGAGAGAAAACAAAAAAGCAAAAAATAGGTTATCAATGCTGGGGGTGCTTCTTCCTCCCCAAGGGAACTGACACAACAGCAGGAAGAGATAAGGGTAACAGTAGAGGAAAATACATGGTTACATGCTGGCAATTACAAGGTAGGGGGGGACCGAAAGCATGGGGATTCTGTGTAGGATCTTATTTCTTTCAAGACAAAAATCAGCCTGTAGTACAACAATGCGTAAGACAACATTAAAGTACAATATTTTTTCCCTCTAGGCCTCCTTCTGTCATTACATTTACATGCATCTGCACCTTCTCCTAATTTGACCTCTTTACATGACCTGCAGACCCCATCTTATCTCCCAGTCTCCTATAGTATGAGCCTGTTTACACTCTGCCATATTAGGGGGAATGGGGAGTTTTTGCCAATATTTGCCACAAGTATTATGACCAATATTCTGCTCATCTCTCCCCGTCTTGCTACCTTAATTCTGCAATTGTGGGTCTAAGTACTTGACTTTAACTCTCATTTCTCTGCAGAAAACCTTATGCTCTATCAGCTAAAAGCATCTGCCTGTCTCTCCAGCATCTGATCACATGCATCCAGCAGACACAGATTATTCTTCATCAGCCTATTGCCTGGTCAGTGAGGGTAATGCCAGCTTCCTGCTGTAATGGCTCCAAGTTCCATACGTTCAGATTATGTTTAAATACAGCAGTCTTTTTTGCATAAAATTGTAAGTGTGCGTGTAGGCTGTAAACAAACTCATTGGGGCTTCCCTTGCTGCTGTATCCTTCCATTAGTCATGACAAACCTTGTCTTGCTCTACTTAAATCCAATCAGAATCCTCCTTTAAAGCTCCTCGCTATTAACACTTTCTGCCTCTCCAATCCTTCCACTGGCCTCCTCTTCTCTGCTGGAACAGAGGCTGCTCATCTTCATTTTCAGCACCCTTGACAAAAATCACAGTACAAGAAATCAGCTTCCACCTCTGCTCAGTCAATGACAGCAAGATTCTATTTTTCAGACAAGTATTTTCATGCCTTTTCATGTTATTTTGCAAATTTGAGGGGTTTCTCATATAAACATTTACAAGAGCTGTTACAGACTTCGGAATTTTGCAAGTCAGGTCATGAATACCTTCATACAGCTGCCAACTAGGCTGGCAAATTGTCTGTCTTGCTGACAATTAGAAGGGGCAGAAAGAAAGAAATATTTCTTGGTTTGGAATTCAGAACCCAGTCCATTCTGCTTTAGTGTCCCATTTCAGTGACATTCCCAGACTCTGTGTCAAAACACAAAAGGGATTGGGAAACCCACTAGTATTAAATGGATAATATTAATATATATATATGAGAAGTGTATACATACACACACACACATATATATATGAGCAAAGAGTCAAAACAGAAACTGTTATGTCTGAAGATACTTAGCTGAGAAAAAGCAGTAACAAGTACCAGTTCCAGGAACCACGAGGAGATACTGAGCCCTGTATCAATTTGAGCTTCTCGGGCAAGGAAATGATTTAACAATGTTTATATCTAAAGGTATGATTATATTTTTCTCTTCGGCCAGTGCAAACTACTTGAAGAGATTCAATTCAGACTTCCCCTTAAAAGCTACTGTTGGCACTTACATCTGTCACATGTGGAGACTTTTGAGTAAGTTACAAATAATTTAGAACTGGATATTACACTGGCAGCAGTCATAGTGTAATTTCAGATCTGATTTCTATACTGCAGTACTAATTTGAACAATATCTACTGATCCCCAGATCTTAAAATGCTTCAGGAAGAAGCAGAAGTTCATAACTCCAGTAGACACATGGGAAAACGAGTCACAGGAAGGTTAAGAAATCTACCAAAGACAACCAGGAAATAGTCAATGAATCAGAAATAAGCGTCAAGTCTTGCAGCACTTTAAGCAAGCACCAGCTAAGCACTGCCAGAGAAAAGCAGTTCTTCTCAAGGGAAAATGCAGCAGGTTAAAACCTGTGATTATTTTTAGCAGGCCAGTTCCCCCAAACCCTTCAATACATGCCCACACACATGTTTATGCCAGCAGAAGGGAAGGAGTCAAGAGGCCAGACAGATTGCAGAGCCGCCTACTCGCTGCTTGTGGAACCACGGCCTCACTTGCTGGAATACCCCGTCTCCTCCTCTTCCATTCACCTTTATGGATAAACAGCCAGTCTCATGTGTAGGCTCATTTTTACTTCACATTTATGAAATAAGCCGGCACTTTTGCATTTGGAGTAATTTTCATGCCATCTTGAAGTACTTAACCAACATTTGCTAATTAAATTTCACATCCTTTTGGGAATTTTCATCCTCTTGTTTTTGAGCAAACTGAGTGCAATATAAAGAGTGCAAAGAATTAGATTACAGTCATATAAGACTTAAACTGAGTTGGGGGATTTTGTTTTTAAATCAGTAAATTAAGCTGTGATGTAACTAACCTATGGCAGAACGAGTAAGGCTCTGAATATGCAGAGGATCCACAATGTATCACAAACTTAATTCAGGGGTATTTATTCAAAATTTACTCTGGTGAGAAAATGAAGACTGAAGGGATTGTTTCAGCAGTGGGTAGAGAGGCTTTATCCAAAGCCTGATAACACTTGTGAATAATTCTTTCTGTGGAGTGAAACAATCTCATGGAAAATAAAAAAAAAACAAACCCAAACCAAACCAGGCCATATTTAAGGACCAACCTATTAAGCCACAATAACTAGATTTCATGATTTATAGACTTGTATCTGTATCTTCACAATACAACTTTCCAACTCACATAGAGTAAGACAAAACTACAAGTTGAAAGGTTTCTAGTTATGTGATTCTCAAGTATATTGCTAGATTTGTAAAACAAATCTTTCTTGTAGCGTTCTTATTTTGTCAGATAATCATAAATCTGTTTGAACACTCCAGCAAAAACATCAAATCTGCATCTTGGGGATATGCCATACACAAGAAAAAAACCCAAGTACATTTCTGACCCATTCCTAAAAATACCTTAATGGGTCCAACCTCCATATAAAAAGTTATTTACTCAAACTATCAGACACAGTAAAAGGCTATGTATTACCATCTAAAACCTCCAGGGCTCAGAACATTAGCAGCACTATTACAGGCTAGGGCTGGCCTAATCGACTGGAAGTCTTAACTGAAAAAGCTTAACTAAAACTAGACCCTTCAGGAGCAGTTATTAATCTTTCAGTCACTGCATCAGCACAGTCATATGACAGTTATTTAGAAAAACAATGAAAAAATTTAGTGACAAAGAAAAGTTTGGGTTCAAACTGATCTATGTTAAACCTTCTAGTCTGATTATTCAAAGTTCTGCAAAATACTGTGGAATGGGATGGTGAGAAAATTAGCTACAGGATCATTGCATAGGACAATCCTAAAAAATAAAGGGTTTTCATTCAAGAAGCTACCAAGAGGCTGATACCTGAAGAAATTTAAGATAATTTTGTGCTTTACAACAAGAATTGAAGGAAGTGTATTCCAGCTACAATATCCCACCTTACAGGTGTGCTTGTAAGTATGAAAATCTGCTGGGCATATCCCCCAAAAGATGAAAGATCTTTGCATGCTGCAAGCAAAAAATGCTAATAGATCAACACTGAAACTAAAGATAATTTAAGTACTGGCTACTTAAACACATTCCAGAACACCGTGCTTCCAGTTTTTGCATCAGCCTCATAGCTCAGGACCTCTTCCACACTTTCTTTAATCTTTTTCCACTCAGTTTTGTTGCAGAATACTCTGAGGCTCATAGTAAAAGTACATAGGCATATGTTATTAGAATGAATTGAAACAATGAACGTATTTTCTCCAAATTGAGAACTGCTGAATTTTCCATTACAACTCCGCATATGCAAATGTCTTTTCTTATTCTGTGGCAGACATTCAAAATATACCATGAATTCCTGAGAACTTTAATCTCACTTAGTTGCACCCCCTCTATTCACAAGGTTATTGACGTAAAAATAGCTATTTCTATCCCTGCTGGAAATACAGTTAAGAAAATAACCTCTATAAGGCCGTGTTTTACCAGCAACACCAAATAACATCCTCTCCATTAATTATTAACGTCATACAATTCAAGCCAAAAATACAGCAATGGGGATATATGAAAAAAAGATGCTAAGAAAAGCCCAAACATCTGAATTTGACCGTTCTCACACCCTGAAATTTCCAATAACATACAATATCATCTTATTTCTGAACATCCAAAGCATTAACTCACAATTATGCTATACAGTGTCTGACATATTCTACATGACATGGAAGCATGGTATACTTTAATTCAGGCAATTAGAGACGTGACAGAAGTCAAGGAGCATTACAGCCATCAATTCAAGATGTCAGATTTACTCTACACTAGCAAGACTTTTCCATCTGCATCAAGAGAGATGAAAAATTAACATAGGATTGTATAATTCGGATTTTAATAGAAAAAGATTTTCCATTACAGACTACAAGCTCCTTTGAGCACTTAAGTAATAGCTTTTGGAACATTAAATATTAAGCAAGTTTTAGAAGAGTACTTCAAAATGTTTTTGCCGATCCAAAAGGTGAATTTTAGTTTCACACTTGCATATACAATTTATAACCAAACTGCTGCCATATCTCAGGATCACATAGTTATACTTCATCTTTAAGTAACAGTTTCTCTCTCCTGCTAGGTAACTACAAATACAAATAGAATTTATGCTCCACCAAAATGGGGTCGATCAAATTCAGCTGACAAGATACTCCAGGAAATTCTATTTTAATTTCTCCTGTAATTTCTGAGCTTAAAGAAAAGTTGCTAAAACCCAATATCAAGACACAGGCTATACACAACTTTGCTATATTATATGGTGGATCGTAAGAGGGAAAAATAAGACTACATTAGCATCTTAGGAAGCTTCTAATCAGCTACCCAGTTGCCTCACAAAAAAGAGGGGTGCTGAGCGGCTACATTTCAAGTAAAGAATACCTATTTGCAGCATCTTCTCACCAGTTAACACATTAACACACCACGTTACACAGAATCCCTGAGGGAGGAAACCTTCTCTTCTGAGTTTTACTGAGGAATAGCACCTAGTGATGGTGAAGGAGCCTACCCAGCTCTCTTCTGCCAAGGAGGGTCACAGAAACACCAAACTATCCAAAAGAGGTAGGAGGAAGCTCTCCACTCAGAAATGGAAATTAAGGATGTAGACATTTACTTAACTAAAAGTACCACTGCACAATGATTTAAACAATAGAGTGTATAAACTTTACAAGGTTTTCTGGTTTTAAAAGCATTTCATAGGAAACTAGATAGATTTATGAAGATACATTTTGGTTTTCCCTGCAACACCAGATTCTTGTTTCTGGTTGTCCCAGTACAGCATACAGTTAACATACACCACAAAAATTTTTCATGATCCAAAGACAAGAAACCAAATCTACAGAACTGAATGTCCAATACAAAGCCCAAACACTGCACAGACAAGGTCTCTCCTTCACAAGGGGAGACAGCTTTTTTCCCCTGAGATAACTGCAGCAGCTCCCAAACCCCAGACATCTATCTTACCCCTTTTGAAGGATCCCATCCCTGCCACAGGGGTAATTCAATTGGTTATGAAACATCAACAGAAGCATTGAAATTCCACACACAAATCTCTAAGGTGAAACAGAAACCAACCCAAGCACCATCCAATGCACCAGTTTGTAGCATGCAAGAGGTTCAAGAGATGCTATGCCAACTGGTGGTAAGAAGTACAACAACCTTCCTCAGCAAGTCATCCTCACTCATGAGTCAGTGGCCAGGAACTCACAGGTTTACTCAAATTCTCCTATTCCCTCCCATTTCATTTATGATTTAATTAATCAGAAATAACCATGATGATCGCAGACTTCTTGTGTGTATATATATATATCATATACTACACATAAAATATACTTTCCAAACAACAATTTTTACTTCTCCCTTATGGACTGAAAGCACAGGCAGTTTAAAAACAGCTACTGCATGTGAAATTATTCCTCTACTGTTAATCCATCTGCAGATAAAACTGCTTTTGACATTATCTAACATGCAAGAAATTATGTGGTCACAGTTTAAAGTTTCCAGGCTCTTCCTGTAATTCATTCATAATCAAAAGCATATATGCAGTGGCAGCTTTTTAAAGCACCTTCAGCGTGGAAAAGTTAATATAACTTGACTAATCCAGAGTGACAAACTACAATGTATTATAAGAGAACCACATACAGGGCTTCAGGACAAACTAAGTATCAGCCTCATCTCTCTTCTGAGTTGACTGAGTTCAGATAAAATCTAGTCTAGATTTCAGATACCCTACAGGAAATGCACCAGAGCCCTCTGGAAACAAAGTTTATTGTTACTACATTTATGATTAAGTTTGAGATGTTCAACTTCACAAGGAATGCAACAAAATGTAACTCCAGTTGAGACCCAAACAACAGCCTCTAGGTCACAGAAAAAGGCAAAGAATGGAAGAAATCTTAAACTATGAATGGTCTATGTAAAATTTCGTATATATATGAAAAGAAAACCCCAGAACTTCAAGGTTCAAAATAGCGTAAGTCTGCTCTTTGAGACCACAGTGAAAAATCAGCACCTACACCAATAATGGCTATAATGGAACAGATAAGTGACTACATTTATGAAGAAAGGTTTGGGGAATAACATTCCAAGAAAGCTAATCCATGAAATTACACTGGTTATATAGGAGAATTCCCACCTTCCAAACACCCCCCTTCTCTGAAAATACTGCATTTCAGATAGCATACAAGCAGGAACAAGAGTTGAAGAATATGAATCTGAGATAAAACTCTACACTGGATAATCAAGTACACACATTTATTTTTTTTTTAATTTAAACTAATTCCTCTTCCTTCCCCCACCCTGAAAAAAAAAAAAAAACACAAAAAAACCCAACAATCTACTATTAATGAGGTGAAGAGCACAGCTGAATTGTAATAATATATCTATCTAGTTTGCTGAACAGCACTTGAACTTGTAATGAACTTATATAGGCTTAACTTTCTAACATTGACAAACAGGAGAGGAATCAGTAGGTTTCCTAAGTGACTGTTAGACATCTTCCTTGAAACATGAATGCATTTTAATCCGTTTAGGAAAGAATCCGCTTTTCAAAGCAGCCCCAGGTTCTGTCCAGGAACACTACCAGACCTTTCACATGGAGCATGTGGCCTGTGCCCAGCAGCCAGGGAACACTACTGTGGCTGTTTTCATCTGTCCACAGGACAAATCTGCCTCTGACTTCATGAAAAGAATTAGCCAGATGCACTTTCCCTGCAGCACAGCATACAGTGCAAGTGAATGTATGGCACAAGAGGAGGTATTAAAAGAAACATCATATTAGTTTAAGTGCATTTTATAGTTTACCTCATCCTTTCTCATTTATAGGTGCTCCTTCTCTCACCATCTTTGTGAATGTATTTTCATTTTCAGTTTTACCCAAGACTCATCACCCAACATGCACAGACTTTTAAAGTCCTGGTCAACAGTTAGTCCAGGTAATCTGTTGCCATAAAATTTAATTTCTGGTTTAGGTTTTTTTTTTTTACTGAGAGTTATGAACAATAGGATTTTTCAGAGATGGAATGATCTTTGCACCAATACAGTATCTTATTTTTGCAATATCCTTTGTAATTGTAAGCAGGTAAAGTCACTCACTTCAAAACCACACAGATCAACATCCTCCTTAAGCCTGAATTAAAAAACTGCGTATCGAATAAGTCTGGGAGTGGCAACATTACATGAGTGGTTTAAATGTGAATCTATTTAAGGACATAGAAATCTCTCTTACAATACTGGGAAGAAACATAGCTCCAAGGTAAGACTGAGCTTTCTGTATGCACACCAACTCACTAAACTTAAGCTCCAGTAGGCCCAGAATGCAGCTGTCATTTAACAGATGGTGGATAAACACTGAACTAGAATGGAAGAAGAAGGGAACATCACAAAACATCATTAGAATCATACAATAGAATCAACTAGGCTCAAAAAATCATTGAAAGAGATAAAAACTAAAATGGAAGATACAGTCAGCATGTTCCTTGCTATTTGTATATTTTAGAAGTAGCAGAATGTAAATATTTACAGACAGCAGTCCTGCACAGGTCAGAATTTTTATCTGTAACTTTTACAGTAGAGAGACAAGGTAACACATTCACTTAATAGCTTGTTATCTGAAACACTGATTCAGATTTGACTTAAGAACATAAATGACTTGAAGAGTTCACGATTGGCATCCAGGAAACACTTGTTTGCATTCTGAAACCACTGTCTGGTTATAAGTCTGTTCTCAAGATCATCCTGTGTTGCAGTGCACCTGCATAAGGCACAGATCCCCTCCAGCTTAAACAACTGCTAACATCTTAAATTCAAGTAGCTAAGCACACTAGAACTCCAAATAGTACTTTTGACCATGGAAGTAAGTCGTTATTAAAACCATTTTTTAGGGCAAATATAAAAGAAGAGGAATAAAACATTTCACCAAAACTTCGGCTGAGAGCTCCATGAGTGAAACGCAGTATTAAGAACATAATAAAGAAAAAAGATAAAAAGAAAATACTGTTCCGTAATACAGAAGATTTTTTTTTACTTTTATGCACTTAACAGTTGTTGAAGCAGAGTCAGCTTCTCCTCCCCGTGAGCACCTCTCACTCATGCTGTAACTGAGAAATGAAATAACTTATAAGATGCACTTAGAGAATCACAAGACCTGTGGAAGGGGACTACAGGGGGAAATAGAAAGGAAGCTTTAGAGCCTGTTCCTACTTTTATCACAGTTTTGGAAAGAGTTTTCTAGGTCCATTTAGAGCGCAAGGAAACACATGTATGCCCAGGAAGAAACAACTAAAATGAATGGCTGCAGGACATAAAATATATTTAAAATAAATCAGCAGCAGCCTAGGAAAGTCAATGTAATTTTGACCTGGAGAGTTACTTTTAATTGATTGTTACAATAACTAACAAGCTAGAGAGAAGGAAGCAAACACTTGCAATATCCTCTCCACCCCTTAAAAAATACACATTGTAACTCCTGAAGAGAAGGTTTCATGCTCTTTCCTTTGTTTCAGCAACAAGTTTAGTTATTTTAGTAACCAGTATCAAACAGTATATTTCAAATAGGCAAATTATACTGCATATAAAGCGCAGCTGAACTTTTTTCCTTAGCAGCCTATACTATATCACAAAGAAAAGTGATGTCAAGAAAAATTTAACTATGCTTTCGCATAAAAGGGTCACTGTAGTTGGCTTATTTCCTCTCAACTTAGCAGCCTCTGGGATAAACATGAAGGTCTTTCATGCCCCAACATAAGACACTAGGTTTCAGCTAACTAGAATTCCACTTCAGATATTACATACTTTTTTTCCAAATGTCAAGGCTGCTTAGTTAATCAGGAACAACAAAATTCTGCAGAATATAATTCCAGTGCAAAACTGCAACAGATCTGCACAGTCCTCATATGCAGTGAGATAATACTGTCTGTCCACTTATTCAGGCATTTATGCTCTGCCTATGGTCATCTTACAGTACTAATGGGTTTTTCTGTAATAGCACTGGGGGGTTTTTCCCCCAGATTATACTGCCTAGAATAAAAATCCCTACCTGGGCTCTAGCAGTTCATAACTACAGTGCTGTACCTAAAAATACTGCATAATACAAGAATGCTGCCACAAAAGCAAGTCTTCAGAATGAGACAGCCCCTTCTCATTGTAATAAGTTGTCTTAGGTCACATCAATATTTCCAGTCATAAAAAGGTAATATGCTTGTTAAGACTATATCTGTAAAACAAGAAGGAACAGGTTTTGGATAATAGATTGTTCAGACTACCTTCTTATTTACTTCAGCCTGTCTAACACTAACAGCCCATACATCCATCTAGAATCTTGTCAAACTGCATTGCACTTGATGCCCACAGATTTTTAAGTGCAGAAAAATCAGTAAGTACAAAGTTCTTTACCATCAAGTCAGAATAATTCTAGAAAAAGCCACTTCCATTGTGCCCTCCAACAGAGATGACAGAAGCTGGGGATGTTTACAGGTCCTATATGGATAATTCAGCATTTGCATCAGCAACAACTCCTCGCTACTGACAACCTCAACGTGCGGCTGGATAGAGCAGGCAGCCGCGACGCACCTCCAACACTGCTAGGACAGCAGGACATCTTCAGGAACTAACGCACTCCCGGCCGAGCATCCAAGTGGCCGACTTTGAAGAACTGACCCTTTTTTATCATTACTATTATTTTATTTTAACTTGCACTTCTCCTGCCTACAGGACAGGGATGAATGCCCAACACACCGATGCCCTGGGATTTCTCCAAAAACTTCCCCTCAAGGGCCATCCCTCACGGCTGCTTCAGGTCCCCTCCGGACCTTCCAGCACACAAACAGCGCAAACGGAGAACAAACCCCGGGGGCACCGGGCACCCCCGCCCCAGCCCGCACCTGACCCGCCCACCTCCTCCATCCCCGGCGGCTCCCCCACGGAACCCCCCCAGCTCCAACACCCTCCCCCCTGGGGATGAGAGCGGTTCTCTCCCCGGTGAGGAGGGAGGAGGAAGGGATGGCCGGGGCCCCCGCCTCTTCCCCCTCCTCCTCCTCCTCCTCCTCCTCCTCACAGCGGAGGCGCTAGGCCCCGCTGCGCCCCCGAGCCCCGCCGCCACCCCGCGCCGCCCCTCCGGGCCCTCTGCCCTTACCGACGGCGCGGCGCTGGGGCGGCCCGGGCGGCAAGCTCTGGTGGGGCCGGACGGTCGCGGCGTCTCACCTCAACCTCAGCGCCACCGCCACCGCCATCTTGCCTCCCCTCCCCCGGCTCGGTGCGCTCCGCCCCCTCGCGCCAGGTCCTGGCAGCTACTGAACAAACGGCGGCGCCACGGCTCGGTGGTTGCTACCGACAGCGGGAGCTCGCTCCTTCCTCCCGCCATGCCGGTGTACGTTGGTGCCAGGCAGCGCCAGGCCGCGAGAAGCCTGGGAGGGCCGGCGATAAGAGGGCGGGCTGCTTTGCTCCTTCCAGGACCCGCTGGCCGGTGCGGCGGCGAAGGGTTCCCTCCCCTTCCCCTCAGAGGGGCTGGGGGGGGGGGGGGGGGGGAGCGGGAGGCGCCGCCATGAGGCGAGCGCGGGGCGAGGCGGCGCTGTGGTGGTCGGGTCCCGCCACCGCGGAGCGGGGCGCTGGGACATCGCAGAGCCGGTAGGCCGCGGCCGTGCCAATGAATGGAGTCTCAGGAGCCGGGGGACAGGAACCTGGCCGGGGCCCGGAGCGAAGCCTCGGGGAGCGTCTGGCCCCGCTGCGTCCTTCCTGCCCCTCGGTCTGAAGCGCCTCAGCGGGGCTCCCGCGCGTCCGGGCCATTGAGCCTGTGCCGCTGGCGGCGGGTGACTCCAGAATAATGTGAGAGGCTTAAAATCGCAAATTCATTTTTATTCCTCCCCCGAATGAGGGGTATGTGAACTGCTCCCTGCTTTTTCAATGAGTTTCAAATCTGCATGGTGTTCTACCTGCTAATACGTAATCTCAGGTGTTCTAAGATCACAAATGCATCTCTTCCCAGGTTTACTATGGTGAAAAAGAGCATTAGGCAAGATTAAATTACCTCATGGGTACAATTTCCATTAAATATGAGGCGTCATATCCCACATTTGCAGGATGTGTGCCCACACAGTTATTCAGATTAATAAAGCAGGGGCTCATCCTGTGGCAAATGGGATTACTTATGAAACATGTTGCATTATGTAGTTACTACAGAAGCTGAGATCCACTCTCATGCAGTGCTACGTTAAGGTGACGTGACACATCTCCAAAGACTTCACATTAAAGATTCACAGTCTTTAATCCCAGCACATGCCGATGGCTGCCTCTCTCCACTTGGAAGTTAAAGGTGTCCGAATAATAGTCTGTGAAGACAAACCAGGCATTTATCTTGTGAGCTCTCAGCTGCTCTTCAGATCCTGAACTTCTGTGCATCGTTTTCACCATTTTATTCTATTAACCCACCCAACTGGCATATGCCTTGTCTTCCATATTGGCCGTTTGTCTGGAAAAGTGAAGTTTTCAAGCCACAGTGTATCCAAATGCCATTTTTTCATGTTTATCTAACTACTTCCTGTCTCTTTTTGCTCTGCAACCTTCTCCCATAGTTGACTTCACTTCCAAGATGTATCCAAACGTTTTTTTTCACCTTTACAGCCAGACTTGGCACAGCCAGATCTGCAGATAGCAGAACGTGCCTGAAGATAAGCTCCTCTTGCCCTGCTTTTGAGGCTTCCCGCATCTCTTCCACAGCAGCCCAGCGCAGGGATCAAAGGTACCACAAGCTGAAAAGCTCAGCTTTTATCACTAGTAGCTATTATTTCTGGACGGCCGGCGCGGTGCAGGGCCCGGGCAACGGCGGCTCTCCCCACGGGAACGGGTCCTGCTCGAACGGCGTTGCCAGGCCCGGCAAGGGCAGCGCAGCGGACGACGTCCCGCTTGCGCCCTCCCTCCGGGGCAGCCCTGGAAGGGTAGAGCCGGGGCACGTTCCCGCGGCAGCGGCCAAGCGGCCCCGCCCCGAGGCGGGGAGAAGAGGCGGAGTGGAGGGGAGGGGGGGAAGGCCCTTTTAGAAGGCCGGAACGTTTCAGCAGCCTCTGCCGGTTTTCGCCGGAGCAGCGCGGGGCGGGCCGCTATGGCAGCGGGGCCGTGGGGCTGGGGGCCTGCGGTCGCGGTCCTGGTGCTGTTCGCGCTGCTGCTCGGTGCCGCCCGCCGCCTGAGGCGCTTTACCGTGGCCGGCGGGGCTTGCGCCGACCTGAGGGGAAGGGCGGGTGGCGTCCGCGCGCTTCTGGTAACGGCGCACCCTGATGACGAAGCGATGTTCTTCGCCCCTGCGGTGCTCGGCTTGGGCAGAGCCGGTGCCCGCGCCGCGGTGCTGTGCTGCTCCGCAGGTGAGGGGGGGAACGTGCCGGGAACGGCGGGGCCCCGGCCAAGGTGGAGGCCGGGCAACCCGCCTGTGACGTCGTGAGAAGGCCGCCATGATGTCTTCCCGTGCTGGTTTGGCGCTGTTTTTCGGGGCAAGCGGCTGTACCGTGCGGTCACCCGCTGTCTGGACGCAGGCGTGTGGTGTCAGTGCTGTGCTGAACCTCACGGTCCTTTAGGTCTGCGATGCCGTGACCGCATGGCAGAAGCTGTGACTGCCCCATCCCTGGCAGTGTTCAAGGCCAGGTTGGATGGGGCTTGGAGAAACCTGGTCTAGTGGAAGGTGACCCTGCCCAAAGCAGGGGGTTGGGACTATGAGAGTTTTAAGGTCCTTTCTAACCCAGACCAGTCTGTAATTCTATGATGTCCATAGAATCATGGTGGAGGAGGTGATGTGCCGTCCATCTGTGGTTTGATGTCATGGCTCCAGCTTGTGATGCATTGTAAAATCCCACACTTCCTGGAGAGCTGCCACAGATGGGCAGCTTTAGTCCGAATGTTACTTTCAGCAGAGCATCAGCAGTGACATCTTCCTCTACATCTGAGCCTCATGCAGAGGTTTCACAATTGAGGCCTATTTTCAAACTGTGCAGAAGGGTCAGTACGTTACACAGAGGTGCTGTTCAGCACAGGCTTTTGGCATCTCTGATTCCATCATCTTGCAGAGGACTGACTTTGTTGATCCAGTTTTAATATTATAATGATATATTTGCTGGAACTCATCTAAAAATTACTAAGTTGTGTAATGCTCTAATAATGGAGAAATTAGCACTGAAGGGAGCCCAAGGTCCTGCTGTCCGCCAGTCAATCTGATGCAGCACTGATGTCTCTTCAAGCGTTGCAGGCAAATGTCTTGTTTGTTCTTCAGAACTTACAGGGAGATTCCTCAGCCTGTGTGGGCTAAGTGAGGCATTAACTTTTCTTCAAATCACTTTTTCCTGAGTCACTGGTAGAATTTAAGCTCATTTGTTTATTTTTCCTGTCTGCCATGAACATGGAAATCAAAGTATCCCTTTGTAGCAGCCTCTTATGTATTTTAAGGCTGTTATCTGACTCTTCTGTCTTATCTCCCCCAGACTAAACAATGCTATTTCTTGCAATCCTTCCGCATATATAATGTTTTCTAAGCCTCTTTTCATTCTCATTGCTCTTCTTTGGACTCTTCCAGTTGGTTCACATCTTTGAAGTGTTGCAATCAAAAACTAGAAGCAGTACTCCTGCTGAGGCCTTTCTGTGGCTGAATAGAATGGGAAGATTCTTACTTGCCCAGGTCAGGAGTTTTTCACTGCATGCATCAGTCTTATGTTTTTCTTGTGATCTACTAAATCTCCAGATTATTTTTTTTTCTGCAGAACTGATACCTAACCAGTTATTACATTGTTCAGCTTTTTGTGCCTAAGGACCAATCTCATTTTAATTGATCTTTCACACCATACTGCTGTACCAGAAATTGTGAGCCTGCTGTGAAAACTTAAGGTACTGTTTCAATGCTTGTTGAGAGGACTGTCTTGGGCTTACAAACATTTACCTCTTGCTCTGATAGCAACTTACTTTTGGGAAAAGGGCCCTTTGAGGTTTTGAAAGCTCCAGCTAGTTCCCTGCCAACTTTCCTGTTCTTTGTTTTCAAAGCTTTCTGTCATAACAAAACATCTAGGTGAGAAGACAAGGATTAAGCTATTGTTAAGTCCTGTGGTGTAATGGCTTTACTGTACCTCCCATTCAAGGTTTACTGCAGAGCTTTCAGTTGTCTTTGCTGAGGGACAAAGGTTTGTGGATCCCATTTGGCTGTTTCACAGCTATGGAGAGATTACTGAAGTGCAACTCTGCCATTTCAGTGCGGGGCACTAATACACTGCTGCTATTAGAGAACTTTCCAAAGACATGTTATGCTTCTGTTTATTTTGTTAAATTTTCTTTTACTGCTGATTCAGCACTGTGAAACTTTTAAGTGTGTTTGACGTTGCCTTCTACGTACTCGCTTGCGTATCTCTGTAACAAAGCTAGCAGCCCATATAAGAGAGTACATTCATTGAGCTCATAGATTTTTCCATGCCTCTAATTAGTCTTTGGTGTGATTCAGATGGTTCGTCCTGTCATTGTTGGTGTGATTGATGGTGAGTGCATTGATCAAAGACTGCAAATTGTAACACTGAAATAAAATTATTACTTAGAAACCATCATACTTGCAGTTTTCAGATGTCAATCAAAACTAGTTAGAAATGAATTAGAGCTGCAGCACTGTGGGAAAAAAAACCCAGTCTTTTACATGCTGAATAATCTTCGATTGAAATAATTACTCATTCTAAATGTGCTTTGCTCTCTGTAGTAACCGACTATTGTGAGTGCTCCATGGATGAGGTCCAGCAGCATCAGCTGGTTTTGGTCTCAATAGCTTCCCGTTTTTTCATGTTAGCATTTATCTATTCCTGTTGTCCTGATACATTTCTCAAGCTGTGGAACACAGATATGTTCCCTGAGTTCAGTAGAAGTGAGGGATTTTGAGAGCAGGGGTACTATTTGGATAAAACATCACCTGCACTCAGCTTTTACGGTGTGTTACAGCAAAAGATATGTTATCTTAAATCACTACTATCATTGTAAAAAATCAGTCTGAAGTAAGTTCTGCTGTACTCAGTAATCCATCCAATGAAGGTGTACGCACTTTAATTTGCTGAAGCTGGAACTTGCAATCTAAACTGCAGACTACGGAGCTGACGTGTTCCTCAGCAAACCCACAGATAATCATTGCCATGGTCTTCTAAAACCATTCACTCACAGTCTGCAGGAAGAGGTTGGGTTTTTTTTTTTCTGCTTTCTCTCCCTCTTTGAATATTTGACAAAGCTTGCTAATGATGGATCAGATTGCAACACTGCTTGAGAGAAATGCTGGATGTGGATGACTCACACCCACAACAATAAAAAGTTATAATGCAATTCAAGACTTGAATCATGCATTAATTCTCAGCTGTATTTTGTTCATTTTATTGCTTCAAATTAAAATTGGGTTGCAAGTACTGCCCTGCACAGGGAAGCATTCTGGAAGGGGCTATCACAGCTCTGGCATGGACTTTGCATGGCTGATACCAAGTAAAAATAAGGGACTGTCAGGGCAAGGCAAGAAGAAAATAATTAATTGAAGAAGGAGTTGGTGTATAAAGATCATGAATCCCATTTCCCTGCTAGTTGTTGTGCTCAGTCTGTTATAACTTTTTCCAAATGCCTTATCTAAAACAGGTTTCCTGTGTTTTGGTTCTCTTAAGTTCTTTGCAATCTCACCATTTTAGTTTCTTCCTGAATTTCCTCTGTGAATGATGCTGAAAAATCTTTGTCTTAAACCAGAGATTGTTATAATGGAATTCCTCCTTTCCTCAAATCTTTTTCATTCTACCACTGTATTCTATTGCAGTGTCATAATGTTGTATGACAACTACTGCTCATAAGAAGTGGTCCAGACTATTATAATCTTCAATCACTTAAAGAACACGGCATGGGTCAGGCTTCCTGTCTGTTACCTCAACAGTTACCCTGAGCTAAACTGGGTGTTGCTCAGGTAAAAGCTGTGGAGTTTGTTCCCTGCAATTTATATGTTGCTCTTTTATTTAACGTGTGATGCTCACGCTTAAAGCTTTGAGAAAGAAAAGAGAAATTCTTTCCAAGCCAACCTAAACTAAGTTTGACGGCGTTGCTGTGTTTTATACTTTCAGGAAATTACTACAATCAAGGAGAGATTCGTAAGAAAGAACTGGAACAGAGTTGTTTGCTTCTGGGGATTCCTGCTTCTGATGTAACAGTCATTGATCACAGGTAACACGTTTTCATTTACAACATAATTTCATTGCAGTTTTAAATAGGGGTGTGAAGTTCACTTTAAAGTTGAGTAAGAGACTAAAAAGTCATGAGGAGTCTTAAAAAAGACCATATTAGATATTTTTGTTAGCTCTTAACATAAATCTAATCCATGCAGAAGACAATTCAAGGGTATAATGGTGACCATAATCCCTATATTAAGCTCTGTTGACACAGCATGGAGAATAACGATAAACACACTTGTTGGGGTCTGGCACAGTGTGTTTGGGCAGCATGATCACATCCTCTAACGCTTGCTGTGGTATTGCAGAGACAATTGTAAACTCTCTGCATTGCCTTTGGCAGGTTTGTCTGTAGGTGAGTCTTTGCAGGGTTGATGTGGAATTCTGTTATATTTATCATCTGGTTTAGTCCTGGCTAAAGACAAAAGTGAATTGCGTTATTAAAGACAGTCCATAATAACATGTTAGTAAGATTCTTTCAATTTAAGCCTTGTTAAAAGTTCTGTTTTCCTAAGGTGTGATGTTGTTTTCTTTAGGTGTGTGTATATGCAACAATAGGTGATAAAGTTGAGACTTCTTTCTTTTGGGATTAGTTGAGGAACTGTCTTCTGGGAGGGTGATTAAATGCTTTAAATCAGTGAAACTTGGAATTAACATTGTAAAGGCCTCTTCAATTGTCCAATCGCTGTTTATGTAGGGTTTGTAGGAGCTGAACTAGATACTGATTGCTAGGAAACACAGCACAAGTGGTTGTTTCAAGTATAAACAGCTATTATACAATCCATACAGAATATTTCTATTTGTGAAGAAATAGCTTTAACAGAAACATACTGATTTAAAGCCACACCAACTAAGAAAGAGTTGAAAAAAGTCTGGCTCCAGGCAGGCCCTTTTCCCATGAACATATTTTCCCTTGAGCTAAGGCAACAGAAACCACAGTCCAGAATATGAATCTTTTGGAGTTCTTTGCTTTTTTTAGCTTTAGGTTTCTCTCCAAGTTTTCAGCTCACAAAAACAGCATAGGAGTTGTTTTCCTTTGGAATGAAAAGAGATGTTTCCGTTCACTTCTCATGAACTGGTTTTGGATAACTTCAAGTTTTGTAGTACAATCATATGACAACACCCAAAACATTTTGGGGAGGGATAAGGAAAAAAGCTGCTAAGCTTTGCGAAGCATAGAGACTGCTCAGTGCACCATGCAGAAGTGCATTGGCCTTTCATCCGCTAACATTGGTATGAGATGTGAGGTTCCTGAACTGCTCAGTCACCCCCTACTACACACTGGTTTTTGCCAGTAATGCTTTGGTTTGCTCTGTAGGAAGGTGAGGCTGTTCAGAGAAGTCGCTTGGATCATGCCTCTTTGTTACTTTCATTGCTATTATTACACATATTTATACATGATTTCCTCTAGTGAATACAGTGCCTGAAAGGACAGATCCATCCCATTGCCCAGAGCTTCAGGGCATGGACCAGAATGTACAGCAATGTTCAAAGAAACACGTTTATGTTTGAGGCCTTTATCTCTGAGGTTAGAGTGCTATGAGATAAACATCAAATCATCTTTGTTGTGCATTCAGGGAGCAAACTGAAGTGAAGTTCTTGCGGAATTTTGCTCAGAGCTTGTTTGCACAGTGAAGTCAAGTGTGTTTACAGTGCATTATTTACTCTGCAATAACTCGCCAGCTGGATGCTCTTTAGGAAAAACATCTGTGGATCAGGTGTTAGCAAAATGGTAAAGGATCAGGAATTATTTTTAGATGACGCTGACTTTTTAGAGTAGCTAATTTTTAAAGTACTGTTTTCCAGCAGTTTAGACAAAGCACTGGGATTCAGTGTTCTTGAAACTTACTCAAAATCCCTGGATTCCTTAAAGTCAATAGCTTTCCTGTGCCTCTGTTGTGACTTCTGTAATTTATAGATCAGAAAAAAATATTTGCCAGTATGGCATTGTGTGAAACTTGCTAAATTAACATGTTATCTACCACTAGATTTCCATGTAAATTCATGTCTATGTAATATATTTCAGGAGGCTGTTCCTCTTTAGTATTTTGTCTTTTGTAGGCACTGTTTAAGATCAGAGCCCTTTAACTTTTTTTGTTCCCTTCCTAATTCATCAAAAGATATTTTTCCACCGATGTAAAGAACTAATATATTGCTTTAGAACTGCTGCTGGCATGCTGCCCATCTAACATTTCTTCTACAAACACTGGATGCTTTACATTATCCAAGCTGCAGATTTGTATTTTGGTAAGGAAAGCCCAAAGGATTGCTAGGTCTGGATCTGCTCCAGCCATTGTAGTGTGGAGCTGAGTCATGCTGCTTCCTCTTTCTTTGTATGATCTACAAGTGAGTGAGTAGAATTTTCAAGATGTAAAAGGGAAAATACACTTGAAAAGCCAGGTGATTCACTTGCTCTGTAATGTCACTTGGCCAGGCAGGTATAAAATCAACATGACATTTTGAATTGCCTGTGAACTTGTAAAGAGAAAGCTTCCATCAGTCAGGCTATGATGAAATCTGTGTTAAAGATCAAATCCTTATTAAGCAGTCTCCTGCTCTCAAGTACAACCAGGATTTTTAGGGCAGGACTAGCTCAGTCCCTATCAGACAACTGCTTTGCACTGATTTTTTAGCGGGTGTTTGATGTTGTCACTGTGTTTGTTACCTCAATTAACGACAACTCAAATCTGCTGCACAAATATAGTCACAAACTACACCTGTGTTTCAACCCAGGAGACTTGAATCTCCTGCAGGAAAGTTCTTCACTGTAGTAGAAGGCATGTCCAAGAGCGGAAAGGGACATGCATAGCTGTGCAGCACCCTGTTACTGTAGATGAGCAGATGGGCATGCAGGCAGCATGCTCCAGGCTATTTTAGAGTAGAGCACTTGACTCTTCCTACTTGATACCTGTAGGAATACTTCCTACTGTTCACTTGTACTTGTGAATAGTGCAGGTCAGGCACCACATTAGCAGAGGTGTCCCCTGAGCTGGCATGTAATTATCATAGCTCCAACACTGCACTGACTGAACAGCTGCTTGTAAGGGAGACAAAGTTTTACAGGCCACTTGTGTTACGATTCCCACGCAAGGCTTAATGCTTAGAGGAACCCAGCTCAGAACTAGGACCTGCATTGTTCAAAGTTAATTTCTGTACTGAAGCAGTTATTTCTGCTGCTGGGTGAGGGAGGAGTAGCAAGCGAGTGACGTTGGAAAGTCGTGTAAGATAAAAGTCGCTTCATTGATTATATAAATGGTAATGTAAATTCTGATTCCGGTGCATTTTTATCATCTTGTGTGCTGCAGCAATGGACATCCTTGTAGCTGTAAAAATGAGAGATCATTTGGTGTATCCTACTTAAAATACCAGCTTAATTTTCACTAAGTCTAGTATAGTTCTACAAATCTTCAGTGAAGGGAAAATGAACATAGCTAAAATACATGCCTCTAATGCAAACACAGACTAACTCAACTGAAAAATCTGCTACAGTGATATGTCTAAAATAATAGATAAATCAGATGCTGGACATTTCTGTGGTGGCAGAAGGGTCTAATGTATAAAGCATTTGGCTGCACTGCAAACAAAAAGGGACATCCATTTTCACCAAAAGTTCTATTGTTCTTTAGGCATGTGTTAGACTTTGCTGCCAGATTTAGCTTGATTGCTAAATTGCTCTGGTAATGTTTGAGCAAATGATCCACTTAAAAGACATGAGTACTTGCTGAGCAGGGCAGAACTTCCTCATCTTGAGAAGAACAAATCTGAGTAACTGATTTGCACTTAAAAAGTGCAGCAAAGACAAGATTCATCTTAGCAAAAAGAGAGCTTGTAAACAAGTAAAAAGTGAGTCCTGCATTATCATAAAGCATGGTGATGTTTTCAGAATGTGCAGAAAAGAATACTTCACTAACAATGTGAAAAGACGTTCACCAAAGAGCTGCTTTGTGTGCTGTTTTTTGAGGTGCACTGCTGCATGTTTTCTTGGTTGTTGCTCTATCTGGTCTTGAGAACATAATGAGATGAAGGTGTTCTAGTCTCCAAAGCCAGTTATCAGATCACAAGTTATTGCCATGGTTTTGGACTTGTGAATGTACTTTGCTGGAAATCTGCTCATAGTTGGGAAAGCTCTTTGTAAGTAACTAATCTGTGAATACCTGCTCCTGAGCTAGAAAGCGCTCTCACAGTGTGTGGAAGACCAGGACTTAATTTTTAATTGATCTAATATTAAGAGTTGGTTTAAGCTCCCATTAACATTGGGCACATGTGCCAATGCTCTGGCTGTCTACTAGTCTGTAAATTACACATAAATAGATGTTTTCTAAGCTCTTTTCACTTTCTGAAGAGAACAAGCAAAAAGGAAGCCCAAATTATTCTTTTTCTAATACCTGGTTTGAGTTCATGGAAAGATAAATATCAGGCATTTTACTGCAGCTTCTGAAGCTTTTGTGCATGGTTGTACTGGATAGAAAGTAAAACTTATTATTTGCATCTTTAATATGACTGAATATGCTTGGTCCAAGTTCACACTGAAAAGAAAATAATAGCTGAGATTTGTGTAAACTGGAAGATTTTGCATTCACAGTACAAAGGCTCAGTGCAAATAATGTTACATCTGCTTCCAAGTTTCCATGGAAATGGCACTCCATTCGCTTTTGTGTTATTATTTCATTTAAGTCCGAAAGGGCTTTGATCAGACAATGCACAGGAGAGGGAGAGCATCTGCCCATGCAGAATTACAGGCTCTCTGCAGGGTTTTTATGAGGCTGCAGAAAGGCTCAAATACTCTTCCCCCCCCCCCACCCCCCCATAATAATTCTTTGCTGTTGGGTTTGTTTTTTCCTCTGCAAGGTAAATGGGCTTTATTGTACTTCTTATGTTTAACTCCTAATGAACTTCCTTACATGAGCTCCCCATGTCAGAGAAGTGAGTCTTCAAGGTCATGGGAAAAAATATATCCCTAAATAAGTACTGTGTGTGTCTGTGATGATCAAAAAGATGTAAAAAAACTCAGCCCCTTCAGAGAACAAAGAATGTAACTGGAAATTTAAACCTTTTTATTAGAATTTAGAAACATAGAAACATACAGACAGTTGTTAAGTTTATCCCATTGATCCAGTTAGGTTTTACTGTACTTGGGTGGTTTGTTGATGGCTTTATTGATTTGAATGCAGGGTGCCGAGTATGTGAAAGTTCCAGATGCAGCTATCTAGTGAAAGTATGTACTGCAAGTAAGAAAGGCTCAAAACTGAGGGCACCAGGAGAAGTGCAAAGATAAAATCCTGGCAGTGGATTTTTGCCTCAGAATTTGTCTGGTGGCAAAGCTGTCAGTGGTCTCATAGCAGTTTCTGCCTCACTCATTTGCAGCCCTGTGTTATCTTGCTGAATGGGAATTTAAAAAAAATCTCTTTGTGTATTTCTGATCAGATAGGTGATATTATTCCCTGATGTTTCTTCTTTCCCTGTTGTCATATGTCATGCTTTGGGATCAATATTTAGTAGTTTTAATTCTACTGAAATAATTGTTATTAGTTACATTTGTCCTAAGTTCCTCATGGTATAATAGTTTGACATTTCATTGATAATTCTAAGAGCAGTTGCATGTGTTGATTAAAATTGCTGCCATGCTTTATTCTAGAAGACCTGCATGTTTCAGTAGTGAGTGATGGGATTTTCCTCATCTCAGTTAGCTGGAAATGTCTGTATCTTTTGCCGTATTTTCTTTAATTAAGTGGCATCTGTGGGACCAGAAAATCTTTGTTGCAAATTGGTCCCACATTCAGTGTGTATTACAGAGAAATCAACCTACATCTTTTGAATCAAATGTACTTATAATCATCCTGAATATTAACATGCTTTACCATGACAAGGCAGCATGAAGCCTTTGTTAGTCAGATGGGTCTCTGATGTTTAGGTAATCACTGTAGCCAGATTTCACTGCTGTTTAGTATAATTCTTGAAGTTTAAATTGTTTTCTTTCAGAGAAGACAGTAAAGTATTTGGCCACCTATTTTTATTTACATTTCTAAATAAACAGCTAGTTTTTTTCCAAATGCTTATCACCTGGCAGCTCATGCTGGTCTTTTAGGACACCAGAACACTTTATACAAAGGATTATATCAAAGTCTGCCTTCTGGCTTCTGCTTTAGTGAGTGTTGCTCTATGTAATAATTTAAGAAGAAATTCTCTTGGGGATTGAGATGTCTCTTTGCCTTCCAGGAAAGCTGCTTTCTGAAACAGAGGCTTGTATTGCAGTGAGTTAGGTTTAGCTATTTTGTCCTAAGTTAGATATTTTTCTCAATAAGGAAATATGCCCTTTTGCTTCCCTGGGGCTTCTGTGAACCAAATCCTTTCTTAGCTTTCTAACACAATTAACTTCCTTGCTATGCAAAAAGGGTCTGTGGGGAAAGGGAGAATAAGCCTTTCAGTGCTAAAGTGGCATGTCCCCCAGATTACCTCTGCAGGGCAATGAGCAATGGTCCTTTTCCAGACATTCAAGGATCCTCCTTCAGATGTCAACAGAGACCTGTCAAACCATGTCAGTGGAGTCACAGCAGGGTTTGATTAAGTGCATGAGTCTGACCAGAGAAGCCAAGGGCTCTGAGTAAATGCAAGGGCATGGAAGAAGTAGTGCTAAAGGACACAATGTCTTAATAGAAATCAAATCAAAATACTGAGCCTTGAGATTTATACTTTTAATGCTCAACATTATTTTAGCAGAATAAAAACTATAAAATACTGATCTCAAAACATGACAGGTGAGAAGAGGGATCCTAGCCATCCCGTGAAGCTAATGCAAGCTTGATTCAACTTAAAAAACGTCATCGATGGTAAGCTTATAGTAAGAAAAGCAGTAAGATTGTTTCAGGAGTCTGTGAAACTGGCTAGGGCTGAAGACAGAGAAATCCACTAGAAGTCATATTTTCTTTGTTCTTTCTTAGTTCATATCTTCAGAAATGTCTTTTATTTCATTAATGGATTGTAAAAGTTCCATCTGTATGTTAAAGACAGGCGTCTTCTCTGGGGCAAAGAAAGCTGCATTGACCCATTCTGAATTCATGGATGGTTCACGTCTGAGCTTTGCTGTCTCTGATAATACTAACAGATATGCTGACTGGAGCAATTCTGTAACATGACTGCTTGTGCCCATGCAGAAGGAAGTGTCTTTGGGTTTGCTGGTTTCCAGGATAAAATTCAGGGTTTCACATGGAAATATTTTGAATGTGCTTTCTTCATGATGCTAGTAAGCTATGGAAAGATACAATTATTAGATTAAAGCTATTATCAGCAGTTATACCTTAAAGTCTCCTTTTAAACATGACAAACTACAACAACCCTATTTTACTAGTTCCACAGTGAAAAATATGATGTGTTTTGCCAACAGACACCCTGAGGAACTAAGGGAGAATTATAGGCATTTCCCTTTTGCCCCTGGAAGGTTCTCTGCTTTGATACCCCAGCAACATCACTGTTAGTCATTCTTTAACCTGCAGCTGCAAGTGTCTTGCTGTTAATTACAGCCAGGCAGGTCTTTTGTAGAGAATATGATCAACTCTTTTCCTTAAAGAGTAACAGTTATGTCAAATAGTCTCAGTAAGCTAATCAAAGAGGAGGAACAAGCAGAAAACAATCTAGCAGGGATTCAGCTTAAGCTTTTGAATCTCTGCATTCCTCCTAGCTTACTCAGGGAAAATATATTCCTGTTTCTACTGAGAACACTCTTAAAAGCATTCTCACAATAATGGATTGGGCGTTAACGCCTTGTTCACAAGAACTGTGTGATTTCTTTGTATGTTCTCATAATCTTATTTTAATTGTAGCTACAGTACAGAATGTTGAGTGCCTCAGTTAAAGCTCTGAGATCTGAGTCTATGACATGGTTTGGAAACATCATTCAGTTGTGTCTTCTGCATGTCAGATAATTACTGTGCTGGAAAAGAGAGGAAAGGGATTTGCAGCCCTTCTTGGTCAAACTCCCCTTTGCGATTCAGCCTAGAGAAGTGCAATTCCTGATTTTTCCTTCAGGTCCAGATGCTGGATGTACTGGGTAGCTCCCGCAGGCAGTGTGTGCCTGCACTCACTTGGTAGTTGGAGGTAATTGCACTAACCTCCCCCAGGTTACCACTGTCTCCTGGAGACAAGAAGTGTCAGTATGTCCAGGGGCCTCATGACATTAAAACTAGTTGTTAGTTTATTCCTCTTCCCTTCATCAAACTGCCAGCTCAGTCACTAGAAAATTCATGGAATAATCAATATCTGAGCCTTGGATCAAAGACTTTATTAGGCTCATTAAGACAGAATGTTTCCAGTTAAAAAGCATAGTGTCAAAGCTGTCAGACACCTTTAAATGCCACAGTACGCTGTCATGCTGAATGCCACCAACATAATCCTCATTTCTTGAGTTTGTTTTCAAAATTCCCATTGAAGTCAGAATGCATCTTGTATGCTGGCAGCTAGTAAGGGAATATAGGAAACAGTGCACACAGACCCTGAGGTTTGGGTGGGAAGCATCGCCTTCTATGGCAGACGCAAAGGGTTGAGTTGAGCTACAGAAGTAGGGTGTCCTCAGGGCCTCTGGGTCAGGGCCGTGGGGTGAAGGAAGTTCCTGAGAATTTCGTCTCCCCCTAAAAATGGTTGCAGGTCATTCAGAGGGGACCTTTCTGTCTCTTTGATAGAAGAATACAGTCTCAGGATAGGAAAAAAAAATCACTTTGTGGACACCATTCTTGAGTAATGAAAGGAGCTTAGTTACTTTCATGTTGAATGAAGTATTTCATTGTTTATAGGAATAGCAATGTTGAGTCTGCATATGCTATAAGGACTCAGAGGACTTTTTGTGAGGATGTAGACTTAAATTCTGTGGGTTTTTACAACATATGTTTTGGGTTTACATCAACCCAATTCTTCCACATAAGCAGTTGAACTGGAGTTGTAGAACCTTGGTCATCTTTTTCTTTTATCAGAGCCAACTTCTGGTCCCAACAGAACCAGTGGTGGTTGGCCATTTAGTTCAATGGGACCAGAAATGGGCATTGAAACAGTCAACAAGAGAAGACAAAGTCTTTAAAAAATGTTAGTGTGGGGGAAAGTTGGAAAAGCAACTGTACAATGGATGTTGTGTAAAATGTGTTTTCTTTTAATGACCTTTCAGTGCAGATTGGCTCTGTTTACATACAAATCAAAAGCTGGTTTGTCTAACTGCCAGCAGAGCAAAACTCAGTCTGGGATCTGAACATCCAGCTGTGTCTTTTGCCTCTGACATCCTCCTAGTAATAAAAGGTGTGTGGCTGGGATTTGGCTAGAGTTGCAGATGATGTATGAGCCAGAATTGAATTCAGCTTGCTCTTCCTCTGCAAGACAATAGAAGTTAAAACTTGTTTGTGTCAATAAAATAAGCATATACAACTCATAACCCCCCAGGGACTAGATACGATGAATAAGATGCTCTTTTTCCGTCATCACATGTCTAACCTTGACCAGTGTTAGTAATAAGTCTGTGAGAACTTGGACTTTTGCTTTCCTCATTTCAAAGCTGGAGTAGAAGCTTTAATGGAGTTCACCTGTGAAGATGCAGCATCCAGAGAACAGACATAGTTATGACAACCTTTGCAGTGCTGTCTAATCCAAGTTCTTTGTTCTTCACTTCCAAACTCCCTGAAGGGTACACTATGTTAGGTGCTGGCTGTGCTCTGTGGGCCTGTGCTCTCACAACAGCTTCCTGCAGATAGGCATAGTGACAGAGACAGTGACTTCTTTACAGGTTAAATGGTACTGCAAGCATGCCTGTTAGTTATCACTTTCCTGTTTCAGTCTGTTCTCCAGTGGCATGAGTATATTAGGCTGCTTTGTGTAGTGGAGGTTCTCGGACTTAGCCATACACAGATTTCTGTCTGTCAGCTTGTCAGGAACTGCTCTTTGTGAGACAGATGCCAATGGAGCATGTGGCAATGGAGAGGTTTCAGGTCCTGGGGTACTGCCTGGAGGAAGGGAAAGCTATCTCAGTTCATAAGGGAGCAATAGTGATGTAACTGTATTTCTTATGGGGTTTTCTTTCATAAAAGGATGGTGAGAGCTCTGGCTGCCATACAGAACTCGGCAATTTCACTTGTATGTTGCACTTTGGCCACCTTATTGTAAGACTGCTTGTAAAGCTATATAGCAGTTAAGCACGGCATTTGTTATCTCAACTCCTTCCATTAATAAACCCCTATTTGACAGATGACTGAAAGCTCTTCCAGTTGACCGTCTGTGTGAACCAGCAAAGGTGTTTTCAGCAGTGTAGAAGCTGAGGCTCCCCGAATACTTCTAGCTGACTACAGTGGGGTGCTGCTTTGCAGCAGCATGCTCCAGGGGCACCTTTTGAAGCATCCTACAGTAAGAGAATTCCCATTTGTATTTCCTTGGCAGAGGCTGTTGTGACATGCCCTGTTATTTTTGCATTCTGTGTCCATTCTAAAGTTCCTCCAGGCATCTCTTCAAATGAAACATTGCATCACTGAGGAAGCGAAGCCATTAAAAGTGAACGCTTTTGCCAAACACTTGGAGGAAATACAGTCGGCTCTCATCTACCAGAAATGGACTCGCAAGTTGACATTGCAAAATTTGGGAAGAACAATAGTCCTTTCTTGAGCAGTTTGCAGCTTTTTAGAAAGCTGAGCTGTGCTGGTTTTCTTTTTTTTTGTTTTTTTGCCACATCATGAGTGAAGGTTTTATATCTGCATAGAACAAATGTAGAAGAGTTACCAAATAAAGTGGTTAGAGCAGAGCTTCACACTTCAAAATCCTTTCGAAAAGAAATTTGAAGTTCTCTGCTGAAATCTGCTAAGGTCTCTGACCTTTTCTGTGTTTCACTTTCATACTGTAATAATCCTGCCTTTTTGAAGAGCTGTGGGATGGACTAATTATTGTTTACATACTATTGTCATGGTGTGAAGTGCTGTGTGAGTGTTAAGGGTGATTATTAGAGTTTTCCTTGCTATTCAAAGGGTTAATTTCCTTCTCCCCAGAAGGAGGGCTGATTTAGGTTTGGCACAGGAGGGAAGACAGAGGATTTTGTTCTGCAGGAAACTAGGTCAGCAGGTTTTCATTATGGTGCTTGACAGGCCAATGTGGTTTGCATTTAGGAATGAACTCAGTTGACATTGTGTATGGTTGATTTCCTCTTCCCAGAAAGCAGGCCTCAAACATCAGTCCATATATTATGGCTTTCCCAAACTGAATGCAAGAGAATATTTAGATGAAGAAGCTCAGGCAGTTGTATGTTCATTAGGTAGGTTTTTAGAACTGTCTGTCAGGAGTGCCTCAGGAACACGGAATGAAGTCCAAGACATTTTGGAGAGGAGGAACAATAGGGCTAGAATCTTCTCAGTCACTGAAGTGCATTAGAATCATAGAGATCTTCTTTGGTTTTACACCTCATGATTGATGATTGTTCCTATAGCCTGTAGCATTGTTTCAGTTTTGTTTGGATGTGGTCAGATTCTGATCTTGGTCCTGCCAAAGTACATTTGGAGTAATTCCCTTGCTTTCTCTGAAGCTACTGCTGTGTGTGGCTGAGATCACAGTGTTATTTCAGTGTTATCTGCGCAGTGAAAGTAGGTGTGTGTCTTTACCTCTGCCTATTGAAGACCAAATTGTGGCAAACATCATATGTGTTTGAGAATTCAGGCTGCCTTTCTTTGCAGATTATTTTGGCTTTACTGAATAATGAAAATCCAAGTAGTTATAACTTAAATAGAAAAAAGAAAATCTGCTGTGTTTTGATCGTAGGGATCAGGTAAGGGTGGTGGAGCTTAGAAAGACTATTGATAATATCTAGGAAAATTTCTGAGTAATAGGATTGAAGGCTGAGCATCTATTCCCAGCTTTAGACTCTTGTTGTTTTACAGACTTTAATGTGAGTTAATGGCTTTTCAGCATAATCAAACTGTCTAATTCTGTCCTGTTCTAGTCTTTATTCCCTGTTGGCATCAAGAAACCCAGACATTTTTGTAAACCAAGTTTGGCGTTTAAAGCTGAACAAGGAAAATACAGGCAGTACTGAGAAGAACAGACAGCAGTAAGTTGCCAGCAATTCCTGGAAATAATGAAGTTTCACAACCATTCCCTGCAGATTGGATGTTTAGGGGGGAAAAATATCCTTGTGGCTTACATGGACAGCATAATAGAAATGCAAAATCTGTTGAGAAAGTTTATTATGGTAAAAATTCAAATGTGATTCTTGGGTTTAAACTAAAGAGCAGTATATCAAATGCCTCAAGATGGTGACAGCATAGAAATAATACAGGTCAGAAAATTGCATCCAGTCTCTCCTGAACTTGCTTTTAGTGTTGTGGGAAGCTGTACATTTTAGTTGTCCAATGCCTTTGAATCTTTAAGCTGTTTCAGCTGTAATAAATGTGCTTATATAATCATCTTTTGAAATATGAACATTTTAAACAGGGATGAAGGAGGTTGGTAATACGCTTGTGCTCTTACACTGTTGGCATCTATGTCTGAGAGCCAAGAAGATGACAGCGCATGTCAGAATGAGAGGGCTTGTAGAAGGCAGGCACGTACACACAGCAGACACCCAAGCTGAGGCAGCACTTTGAAATTGCCTTCCACATAATGAAGCAGAAGGATTTGTAGGAAAATCTCCATCACTTCATTCAGCAGTGACAAATTATATCATCCAAATTTGTAGCGACTCAGAAAATGTCACTTGTGTTGCTGGAAGACTTGGGTTGTATTCCTGGCTCCCTAAACTGCACTAAGTTTAATTAAACTCTTAGCTCAGGAAAAGGGAGATGAAAAAGACTCTTTCTCCTATAGTGGCTCTCCAGAATGTGTATTATATCTCTTGAGGCTGTCAGCCACGTGAAGCTTTTGGGATGTGTCTCATACGATAAATAAGTTTGGTCATTCTTGCTGTGAATAAAAAGGGTGAAATTCTACATTTTTATTTTTTTTATATAAAGGCTTTTTCTTCCTTAAAAGAGTTCAGAAAACATAAATCATGAGGATATCAGAGCTGTCACTGACAATATGGTAGCTTCTGGGTTGAAAAAGCAACTAATAGCACTCAGTAATGACGTGTATGAAAAATGGCTGCTGTCATATACTTGTGCTCTTTCAAGTGAAAGAGCTGAAGAGTTTCTAGACTGAAAATGAGGTTGGTAATGGAGAAGAGCAGTGCATATATGTCAGTGAACTAACAGATGCTTGCAGAACCCTGTGCGATAAACAGATCCCAAGTAATGCTGGTGTATGAAATAAGCCATTTGTGCCCATTTGGGAGCTCCACTGTGTAAAGGATGCAGACTGCAGATTTAAGCAGGTTATGATGTTCTCGCCTATGGCTGGGGTTAGAGGCCAGTCCAGCTAAATGCAGAGTAGTTACTTTGTGGAACAAACATGAAGGCACTGAATTAAAATTGTCTTTCAGAGAGCAATGGTTTTATATGGATGCATTCCTTTTTTGTTTTTAAATGTAACCTCATCTTTACCAATTAAAGTGGCTATTTAATGGTTAGAATATGATCTCTTAGCTATGAGCACAAACCCTGCTTATCCCTTTTGTGGGATAAAATTTATTTAGTCTTGCTTTATTTGTAGTTATTATTCCTTCTCAGTGCTTTAACTGGTAATTAACCCTATCCTTTGATAGCTGTTTACAGCTGGGAACAGGCTGACAAGTTTGGTGCCCTTCATTCTGCAGGAAGGAGGGAACTGTGCCAGATAGCTATCCTGTATCTGCTTCCCGAACTCGAGTAGCCATCTCCTTGGAACAATCCCTGTTCCAGCAGAGAGGGAACAGCAATCTTTTAAACATGGATGCTCACTCCCAGTCTTTTCTGAGAATGGAAATCATTTGGTTGATTATGTTTTTTTGCTGTATTTCCTCATCTCATACTGCATCCCAATCCTTTATGCATGATGCTCAAAGAGGGGGAGTAGAGCAGAGTTGAAGACATGCTGTCCAGAGCCCTCATACAGCTTCTGCTTTGTTCAGTGCCCTCTGTATCTACAGGAAGGTGAGGAGGGACTTTTTGTCTCCATCCTGGTATATCCTTATTCCAGGAGAACAGGTGTGCTCCTGCCAAGAGCAACCTGGAGCAGCAGTTTGCCAGCATGGGATGTCTTATACACGGTGCTTTCAATATTCCCTTCTCCATTGACTCATTCTATTGCAGGATCCTTCTGCAGTACCCTTGCTGGGGCTCCACGCAGCTTCCAGGTGATTTCTGCTCCACAGCAGCTGTAGTACTGGAGTAATCTCCAGCCAGTCTTGGTGGTTGCACTTCCCCAGTGACCTGTATTAACCAAAAACGTCTTGGGAGGTTTCCCAGTTCCACCATTCTGCTTTTGGTGTTTACAGCTACAGTAACTAACTCCTGACCTTTATACCCAGCTTGTGCTCTGATTGCTGCGGCTTGTTGCCTGTTTGCACATGAGGCTTCTGATAGGGCAGGCATTTGACCTTTCTATTCTTAACCCATTAACATTTAGAAGAGCTGCTCTCCTCACCTCCAGAGGTTGTGTTCCTCTTGCCAGTATCCCTATTCCTGCCAGATAAGATTACGCCTGGGTTATATTGATCTAAAAGCAGAGTGCTGAACACAGCCTACACCAGTTCAAGGGCAAATACTGAGTCCCTATCGGGAAGTCCACATACTTTGGTTCAGCAGTGGAAAGGTAATGACCAGTGGCTCTTTCTGCCCTCTCAGCAGAACCTGAGGGCAAACAAAGGGAATCAGTTCATACTGTACCAGTAAAATGAACATCATGGCTGCAGTCAGTATCAGTCCTATTTGCTGATTCTGCATCTTTGTGCTGTTTCCTCTTCTTCATCTGGGCTTAATCACTTTAACCCCTTCATCCATTTATTACACTTGCTTGAGGCAGTGCATTCAGTAACCTGAACACACAAGGAAACTTTGTGTATTCAGGTTTGGAAACAAGAGCCAGGATTCCTTTGTTTTAAGCCAAGCCTAGCTCAGTGAATACTGTACTGTGTCACTTGAACGAATCTCTTCACCTGTGCATGTTTATTTCCCAGTTTTTGAAACTAGCAAGCCATTAGCAGCATAGTGAATTATGAATGGCAAAAACCATTATAGGAAAGTGACTATATCATAATGTATTGTAGCCATTTATGATCAAATACAGTCATTCATTCTTTGCTAAAAATTAGTCATTGAAGAATTCGCAGATATAGCAAGTGACACAAAGAAGCTCTAAGGGAGTAACTGCAGGTAGATGGTGGTACATCAGCTCCCAGTGCTGTAGCTATCACACAGAATGGAATGGGACTATGTGAGCCAGGGAATAACAGAAGTAAGGAGGTTGTATTGCTTCTTGTTCCAGTTCAGTATCTTGGTCTAAAATCTACATTTCTGAAAGGATATGAACGTTTGGAAAATACTTGGGAAACTGTCACCAGAATGACAAAGACGCGGATAACAGACCTAATAGTGGATGTGCTGTTTGCTTTATCCATGAGATGACCTGATAGTGATACAGGAGGATCAGCATGGGGAAGAGATTTGTTGGATGAGGCCTTTGGCAATGATAATAACTACAGTTAATCATAAGGATTGGTTAGCTGGCAAGCCTGCAAACTCAAAAGCCACTGGAGCAAGGTGAATAAAAATGTATTGCAATTATTACTATTTTATAAGGTTAAATAGTTTAAAATAAACCATTGTGATTTAATGTGCATTTGTGACCATCTATACAAAGAACTTCAAGTAGTCTAATGAGTTCACTGACATGAAATTTAAGAGGCGAGTAGTATGCTTTTTCATGCCAGTATTTAAGAGAAAGTAAAACCACTGGATTGATGGAGGTCTCTGACTATGCACTAGACTTTTTTAGAGTCAACAACTCCATTTTAGTTGTCTTTTCTTACCCAGTTCAGAAGTAATTCAGAGTTGAGAAGCTCATTCTAAAGCAAGGGAGGAAAGCTTTTCTTCATCTGTGCTCTTTCACTTTTATGTAAAAGTCTCTTCTGATGTTTTAGAAGCCTGAAAAGCACTTGTGATCCAAACCCAACTGCTTCATCTCCTTAACTACAGTTAATACTGCCTTTGCTACTGGATCTGTTAGTTCTAATGCTAGGTTTTGGTAAGCTTTTCCATATATTTCTAGAAATCCTAATATAATTTACCCAGTTGTTAGAAAACGACTATAAAATACTCCTCAAATGACTTGGAGCTGCAGCTTCCATCTCAACTCAAAATTGCACAAACTCTGAATAAAAATCAATTTAGTGGGGAAAAACACATCACTCCATGCTTGATAACACTATAAACTGTAAAAATTCTATGCTTCAGTACAGAGTTGGTTTAGAAATAACTAGATCACTTATTGGAAATGGATGGGTTGTAATCAATTTGTCCTGCACCCCAGGCAAAGGTAGGGGAGGATTTTGCTGTTCATGTACTATTGGGTTGATCCCAGCAGTTGTGACTTTCTGTGTAAGTGAAAAGCAGCTCCTCAAGCCAGGGATCATTGCTGAGCTGGGCCCTTGCCCCCCACCCTGTTTGAGTTTGCCCATGAGGCAGTCACTGTTGTAGTGTCAGAAACAATCTCTGACCATTTGAGCAGCCTAATTGGAAGAGACAAGGCACAGGAATGGAAGTAATACTGGTTTATGTGGCTGATTTTTCTTTCTTTTTTTTTTTTCCCTTTTCAAGTGTTCCATGAAGTAAATTTTTTTTCCTGTGACTCAGAGCAAAAGAATATTTCAGATTTTTATGATATCAGTTGTCTGGACAAGCCTTCAACTGAAAAAGGGGGTTTGGGCTTATCCACTGTTCTATACATGCTGAACTGTGAGTGTGTGAGCCTCCACTTACGATTAAACCAAACATGCAGATGTAGGAAGCAATAAAGTGTTATGCAGAAAAGTCATCGGTTTGGGGAGTTTGTTTAAAGGAAGCCCAGATGTGTGAGGAGATGCCTACTGAGTCAGTCATTTCCTAAGCTACAGATGACTAGAAAAGAAATTAATTTTTTTCTTACAGAGAGGTATTAGAGAGGCAAACCTGTGGAACTTCATGTTTAAACAATGTATCCTGGACTAGTTTGGCCCTAAAAGTGATCTGTGTTAACAGTAATTTCTTTGGGAATGTTTAACCCTCAGGATTTAAATCCAGGAGATAGTGTTTTTCAGTGGTTGCAAAGACAGGGAGGCAAGATTGCTCCAGTCTGCTTCTGCTGCAGACTGTGTCAGGAGACAAGTCCCTAAGCAGAGCTCCAGCAGGGAACAGGGGGTTTGCCATAGGCTGCAGCAGTGCCAGGATTTTCTGTCCTCTCCTTGTCACATTATCCCCATACAACTCTGTACGTAATGGCTGTTATGCCCCAAAGGGAGGACAAGGTGGCTGCTGGGTCACAGGTTTAAAGAAGACTTGGAGGGATACCTGTTGCTGCACAGTGATAACTCCTGAGGGTCCCCAGAGCAGGGCTGCTGTGTCAGCACAGCTCTGTTCCCAGATTACCTGCCCCTCAGCTGGATGGGTGATGGGAGAGAGCTGCTCAGTGCTGATGCAGCAAGACTGCTTTTCTTGCATTGAGTTAATTATGCCATTAGCATGCAGATCTCTACACCTCCCTTCTTTGTGAGCATTTTACATATTTGATGTGGTCTTGTGTGTCTAAAGCAAGGCAGGCACAGAAGAAAAACTTCTGCTAGCAACAGGTGGCAAGAAAAATACTTCAGAATCAACTTGCACAGCAGCACCAGGGTCAAGGTACTTTCTAACAGCTCAGTAGAAACTCCTATAATAATACCTTATCAACTCGCCTGGCTGCCTGGCCTATTTAAAGTCCTTGTCCTTACCGCTAATCCGTTTCAGAAGATGTGTTTCCATTTTGATTCAAGGATTGCCCAGCAGGACATTTGTCTTGGCACACAGGACAGCTCTGTTGACAGTCTCTACTGCCTCAGAGCATTACAGGCTCTCCGTAATCAGATGAGACCTGTGCATGCTTCAGTGCCTTAGCAGTGAACTGAAACAACCTTTGCCTGTTTGAGATGATAAAGGAAGTGACCATGTTTAAATGTCTGGCAGTCGTTTCGTGAGGTCACCTAAAGTATATATAAACTGCAAACCCAAGTGAAGGTCCGGGAGTCTGTTTTGCTGTAGCAGTTCATCAGTATAGTCTTGTGTTGGAGAAATACATGCAAGAAGTGCAGATGACCGGAGTTAACTTGTAAAAATATGTTGAGTCATTTTTGTACAATGACTGTCTCCTGGATCCCTGTCCAGTGTTATGGTTTTACAGCTGTACATGGCTGTTTTCTAAAATGTTTCTTTTTCTTCCTCTGTGCTGTATGGCAGAGGTAAATATGCAACTCCTTCTATTTGAGGAATCCTAGGAGTTTTTGGTAACAGCAGTAGGTAAAAGTTAGGCAGAAATGGAATTTTTAAACTGCTAGCACACCATTTAAAATGCAGTTTGCATAGCAATAGCAATGCCCAAATCCCTGTTGAATACTAGCCAAGAATATCCGTTGATGTGTTTTATTCATACGGTGTGACAGTGCAGTTAAGTCAGTATTGATTCTATTTATTTCAATTTAGAAAACATCTCCACTGAGCATTTGGTGTAATTATTATACGGACAAGGAGCAATGTTTAGGACTGACAGCCACGCATATAAATACAAATCTTTTGCAGAACATGCTGTCATGCTGCTGCTCCAGGAGAGCAAGTCAGGCTTAAACAGAAGCAGATTCTGCTGTCAAGGCTCTTGCTGAAAATGCCCTTCCTCCAGCTCTCCTATGATTGCATCAGGGCATCGTTTGTTCTAATGTCCCAGATGATCTCCACAGCTGCATTATTGTAACACAGAGAGACAGATAGACAAGCTGGAAGGTAAACAGGCTTAATCACACTTAATAGGTAAAACATGCACTTTACGTTGTACTTTGTAACTAACAGACTGTCCGTAGAGACCCTGGGGTATTGACGCAGTGTAAATAAGCGTTTATGACTTCAGTGCTTCTTGCGAACCACAGGCAGTGCATAGGTAATAAATATATACAGATGCATGGTATGCAGTATGTAGTAAATCACTGCAGGTTACTTGGTTGTCACAGGTATCTGCACAGGCAGAATTGTTTGAATGCTTTGGCAGGCCAAAGGTTGTGAAGGTGAGACACAAGTTTGAGAAGTCCTTTCAGTGTGAGAACCTGCATTAATCAGCTTTGCCACTCATTTCAAGTGTTTCCTTCTGCTTATGAGGATTAAGTAACACTGATCTGGTCAACCCAGGTCAACCGAGACAACTCAGTAAAGTAGTCGCTGCTCTTGAGTATTGCCTGCCACAGCTCAGAGTATTGCCAGCTGAATATGGCAGCATGAAATTGCTCACAATTCCCTATTCCAGCTTAGTGTGGATGTTGGAAAGGTGATGTAGAACAGAACTTCAGTTCCTTGTACAAACAAGATCTTGATATAGATGAAGTGTTGTTTAGTGTTCCTTGTCAGCAGCAACAACCAAGACAGATGAGATACTCAAAACCGAACTGAATGGGACTATGCAAAGTTTCCAAACAGCGCAGTATGTGCTTGGCCATAATCTCTCTTCACATGCCAGAAAAAGAAAGCACTTGTAAGGGGCTACAGGCACTTACTACTTTAATCAGTTTCAGGAAGATGTTAGGGCTATAGGTAGGTAAAAGAAGAATGGTGGGCCTCGTGAAAAAAACATTGGCACATTCCACCTCGTAACAGTGTCCTGTTGAAGGGTGTCTCTGCAACAGTTCCATTTCCTTCTTGCTAAGGATTTCCTCATGTATGCGGTTAGACTGGAAGGGGGGAGTGAAGGAGAATGATAGCGATCATTAAAAAGGGAAGGGGAAAAAAAGACTAATCTTATAAATCCCTGTAGTCCATTTCCTCTTAGAAGATCTGTGCTCTGTAATTATATTGCCAAAGAAGCCTTTCTTCTTTTGAGTTCATGTGAAAGCTAAATGGTTTTATTCCCCTTGGCCTTAGTTCAGTCAGAACACATGAAATTACAGAGTTTTTCAGTTCCAATGTAAGCTTGAATTAGAAGTTGGTGGGTGCGGTACTTCAGATTAGAGCAAACTATTAGCAGGAATAAATTCGTTAAAGGGGAAGATGCTGGGTTAGGATTATGTTTAATGTAACCCCACCACCAAGTAGGAATTTTGTTTGAGAGAACCCACCCCACCAATAAAGAGTATCAGCAATCCAGAATTCTCAGCATAAACAAACTGTGAATAGAAGAAGATACTCGTAGGAGGTAAATGATCCTAACAAATGGTTAAAAAAAAAATCATTATAATGAGGAAAACAGTGTAAAAAATACTCAATATGACAAAGTAGTGGGATGGGATTCACAGAGTTTGCTCATGGAGTTTTACTGTTGCTCTTGATGAAGATACTGAAGCAAACTTTGTGCGCTTCAGGTAGCTTGTTTTGTAAGAAACAAAGTGGTTTAATGCAACACCCAACTGCTTTTGAAAAGGAGAAACCAGAACTTGATGAAGCAAGTAGGAAGTGTATGTTGTCAGTTGACACATATTCACCTTTTTTCCTAATGTACACTAGATTTTGCAAATGTGGATGGTGTTTTATGACCCATAATCTCAGTTTAATTGCGTGAGAGATCAGGAACAAAATGAATGCTTTGTTGGACATCATTGAGCATCTTTTGCCTCCTGTAGCTTCTTCAATCAATTTTTGTTAAAAGGAAAAAAACATTTTTACTGCAGTTCAGAAGACTGAAATACTTTTTTAGAAACTGAAATGGGATTTGGACTGAATATTTTGTTATGTGATCCTTCTGTAGCAAGTGAACAGTTAAATAAAAACAGTTTGATTACAATTCCATGCCAAGTCATGCCCCCCTCTCCTAACAAGTCACATTTTAACTTACTCGGTGTACCTGCATGCTCCTCAGACAGTTATAGCAATACTTTCTCATTTCAATGTTGCAGTCTATTTCTCTGCAGCTACTATTTGCATTGAAATAATTCAATTAATTACATTGCTTTCCTTTCATGCACATAAGTTCTACATTCTTTATAGTTTTTCTGACTGTAAGCTTAATAAATCTTATCTGTGTGTCATTCTCCCTTCTTTAGTAGTTAATATTTAACTGAATTTTGTTACGGGTGTAAGTGTTGAGTCTGATTTCACATGCATGATGAATATTTTTCTGTAAATCAGTTTTTAAATCTGAGCACAGAAAAGTCTGGCAAACAGTGCTTGAAAGAGGCAAAATTTATGCTTATGTTGGGGTACAAAATGGCAGGGGGTAGAAGTGGGCAATTCACAATTTAAGTTGGATGTATTCTTCATTAAGTCCATTCCACTTCGTGTCATTACATAGCATTAGCAAGATTTAATCCCTTTGTTTTAGAAGGAAGGGTCACATCTGTAAGAAATGATGCTCTGTCTTATTTAAACAGTAGCATTGCTATAAATATTTTCTTCCTGTATTTCTGTTTCATAAGCCAAATACTCAGCATTTCTCTGTTTCTCATAAGTATCCACACGATGTGCTGCCAAGGCTGGTTTATCCTTTGCCTTGGGAAAGACATTGTGTAATATTGCAGGATAAAGTATTGGCAGACAGAGCTTTCATGTGTAGAAAAGAGAGGTAAGGTGTTTGCAGAGTTTGTGCTAATAGACTGAGGCTTGAATTGGGGAATAATATGTGGAGAGCTCATACACTAACATCAGAATTCAGCTGGTCTTAGCAGTCAGGGGCAGAGAACAGTCTATAGCAGTGATCCTCTTTCTGCAAAAATGAGACTGAGTCACTGATTTAACTTGAACTTTTTCAGTGTTTAGATTTTTATCCAGAAAATTTCAGAGTTTTTAATGAAACATTTATATTTGGATGTAGATGTTCATGAAGCTGTTAAAGGGAGTTCTGATATCAAAGCATACCAACTTTTCAGTGCTGGGTCTTCCACAGTCCATTATTGCTACAATGAACCTGTCATCACAGCAAAGGAAAGAAATCCACACAACCCCTTACTGGGAAGAACAAGGTTTTACAGGAGAACAAATATTTTAGGGCAAGACATGAGTTAATGTAGACTACTCCTAAGTGGCAACTACATAAGGAAACCCAGCCAAGAATATTGATAGAAACAGTCACCCATGTCTGTGTCATACCACTGCAGACCAGAGCACAGTTAAGTGGTGCAGAGGTCAACACTTTGGCCATCAACAGGTTTTGGGGGGTACTTTAAAGCAGCTGTGACCTTGGGAGTAATGGTTGATAATTTGCAAATGTTAAAGTGTTTTCTGCTCAATCCAAGTTCACAGGAATATACCAGGCTCTACTGGATTGCTATTTGCCCCAGGCAATAAAGTGTATTCCTGGAGTGAGTGTGGGTGATGCAGGGAGCTCACATGCTCCATTCCAGGCTCTGCCCCTGACTCAGCTGGGTTGCCTCTGGCTCTCTAGGGAGAGTTGCCTGAGCTCTTAATTCTCTCATTATAAATGTGGAGGTTATTACTTGCTTACTTCCTCATTCCAGCCTCACAGGGGGCTTAGTTAATGAACATCTGTTAATGTGTAGAAATAAATGCTGTAAAAGTGCTGAAGTAATGGTAGTGCTGCTCAAACAGGGATGGCATGGCTGCAGTTTGGTAATCTGCAGTCTTCTCACAGGATTGTGCTGTAAGATTAAATAACCATTTTAGCAAGGTCCTGTAGAGCACAGCTCTACACGCAAAGTGCTTCCGGTGCCCCTGGTATTTGTAGGGTGCTCCAGAGAGGGGTTGTGCACTGCCACATAACCCAGGTACATGCAATTCATAGCACGCAGCTCTTGATGAGGGTATTATGTTCCCAGCTCCAGTTCATTATCCTCACTCCTTAAGAAAAAAGAATTATTCCGTTCCCTAATTTCAAGCTTAGTGATTTCCTTACCCTGCCCTCGCGGAGTGCCTGAATCCCGCTGTGTTTCCTGCAGTGGCATGGGGAGGGCAAAGCACTGCTTGCCCTTTCTCCTGGGCCATTGCAGGCGGCTGCCTGAGTGTGAAGCCCTCACTCGCAAGAGTTAATCATTTCCAGCCTTTGGCAATCTTGGCCTGGTCCTAGAAATCCTGCTGGATGCGGGTGGCTGCCAGGAGCCTCCTCTCTCCCATCATGTGAGCAGTGTAAACGGGCGAGCGGGAGGCTTCACTAGTGGGCCAAAGTTCAGCGGCTGCTTCAGGGCCCCACGGCAGCGGCAGGTTACTGCCGATCAGCCCGGCTGTTGCTATAGCAAACCCATTGCATAACGCTCGCGTTAAATCGGAGCTGAGGAGGAAGGCCAAACGAGAAAGGTCGTTGTGTTTATCCTAGTTTTGTTCATTGTTGCTGAGTCCCGCTTAGCTGCTGCAGGGCTCCCAGTGTAGCTCCTGGCTGGGGAACCCAGTGCGGGTTTTCACCTGGCTGCAGAGAGAGGGCAAGGCTTGGCCCAGAGCTTGCTCATATAATCATGTAATTGAGGCATTCACATGAATGGGGCTGGCAAGACAGTGCCTGTAAGAAGATTATTTGCATTAGCTAGAAATTTTGCATGCCAGTAAAATTTGTGGGATCAACCTTACAGCTAAGATAAGTGTTTAGCTTCTTGGTACAAGCTGACTTATAAAACGAAGTGATTTCATGGTAGCAATAAAATTTGCACCTTGAGTAAGGGAAGAGTGAAGTCCTGTGTTCTGCTCCTTAGAGTCCTGGTTTTGCTGGTGATTTGTATTTCAGTTTTAAAACACAAGTTTTGATTGTAGGATTGCTGGGCATTCTGTTCTCACTTTGGACTACTTAGATGGTCAGGCCCCAGGTGAATTCCTAGGCACTATGGCAAAACCACTAATAATAATGAGGAAGTGAACACTGCTATGAGCTATTCTGGCAGCTGCCCAAACCATTTCATATAGGCATAATTATGCTCATTCCTTATGGTACAGATGGTGCTTTTGGAGAGATGTAGTCTGTGTTCTTCCCTTGTTATTGTCAGATATATCAGAGAGACCAGAGACATCCCGAAGTGGTAACTAATGTGTCCAAGGAGCTCAAGGTATTAGTAGAAGTGAGACTACCTTTTTGGTATCAGGTCAGTTTATCCCTGCTCTGGGAGCTGACATAGACAAGAGCAGATTGTTCTAGGAATGAGGGGACAAAATTCCTGAAGGCCACCAAGGGCTATAGTCCTGGTGTGGTGTTCAAGCTTTCCACTGAGCATTTCCCTCATACATCTTCTTGGCATTAGGAAAGTGTTGAAGTGAAGGGCTGCTACGTATAGACCTTTGCCCAGCAGTTGTTCTCTAAGATCCCAGACAGTTGCATGTTTGAAGATGTTCCTCTTATTAGAGGTCAACAGATGAGATTGCCTGGTGATGCTGATAGGTCTGTTATTTGTCAGCCATTTGGGATAAATACCAGAAATGCACTTTGCCAACAGACACTCAGAAAAAGGTAGGTGAATTTTTGTTTTTCTGAACTATGTAGAGACTTTAATGGTCTTATTTTCCGGCATACCTCTCCAAGATGGGAGTGGAATTGACTTCGTTTCACACTGCACTATTGTCTGCTGCCCAAACCACATTGCAGAGGGCCAGAGAAGGAACTGCTGACTCATAATTCAGCATGGCAGCTCCAAATCTCACGAGACTACTAAGTCTGGCCTCTCCTGATGTTTTCAGTAAACTCTGTTAATGGCCCCCAACAGATCACACAGAAGTCCAGCTTCTATGAAGTGAAAGAGAGGTGGCTTGCCCAGCACTTGGCAAGTCATTCCTGGCAGTCTGTACTGCTGGAAACTGCTGGTTGTGCTAGAAACAGGCTACATGGTGGCTGGCTGGAAATGTGTCACTGATGTGGGATCTGTGGGCCCCACTCACTTGATGGGCGCTTAGTGTATTCAGGTCACATAATGCTGTCAGGGACAAAATGGTTGTAAGCAGCCTTGGCTTGGCATGCAGTGTATGTGCGAAATGAATGCAACTCAAGCATGAATGAAAGTTGGGAATAAAAAGTAAGATAAAGAAACTGCAGCGCGACTTGAGGGTGAAAGGTAAGGGGGGGAACTGCTTTTAAAGAATTCTAATTAAGGATTGTAACTTAATTGGTTTGTCATTACCAGTCCCACTAGGAATCCAGATGTACTCCGTGGCGCTGTGTGGTTCTTGCATACAGCCTGTTGCAGACTTCTGCTTAAACTGAAGTCAGGTTGGATTGAATGAACCAGAGGCTGCTCCTTCCTCTGACAATTGCATTCAAAGCTGTGTGTGACAGTGAGGTATTTGGTGCTCACTGCCTTCTGTGATTGATCAGTCAGTGATGATGACAACACAGGTTAGGTTGGCCTGGGTGAGGCTTAAACCACGACAGTTCTTTACAGTAGCTCCTGAGCATGTTGCAGCAGCGTGCTAATAACATGAGTGTCACACGTGGAGTGTGGCACTTGCACATGGGACTCCCAGCTCTCATTTCTTCTCCTGCAGGTCATGTTTGCAGTGCAGTATTCACCATATTTTCAGCATTTTGCAGTTTTATGCAATCCTGTATATATTTTGGGTCCCACCTTCGAGCCAGGACTAAGATGTTGAACTTGATTCAATATTTCATGGGAAGACAGTGCAAAGAGTGAAGGACAGGTTTGTGGGGTTCCCCATACCCAGGATTGCCAAAGCACGTGTTTTAGGTTCAATCTAGAAGTCAGAGAATAGACATAACGCTTTTCTTAGAAGGAGCTCAAACTTCTTTACATAGGTGTGAACATGTAACTATTTCCCTTTCACAGTTGTGAAGAGCAGAAGACAGGAAAGCTGTGACTAAATCAGCCATGAGTTCAGAATTAGTTGAGCTAAATTTTGTTTACTGACTTGCACAGAAGCCCTGATGCCCCTCCAAACTAGTTTTTTTTTTTAAATTACTTTCTAAAACTAGCTTTAGCCACCATAGTTTCTATGCATTTATATTCTTGAAAGGTCCCATCAATTGTTTTTGTTTCAAGACATTGAATATGAACTTGTTCCTGCAGCGCTTTGTGCTGTAATTCATCAACAAGGCACTGAGGCACAGACGTCAAATGAATACCAGATTTCAAATTATGATAAGCAAGTGTGTCATCTTGGTGAATAAGCATCAATCTCTGCTGAGAAATCATCAATAATTCATTAAAAATTATAAATGAGTACAGGGACATTTGGGTATGTCTTTGCAAATGATCAGTGCTGTGTTTTAAACCCAAAGGATGTTTATTTCTCAAACAGAAACACATGGTCATGCCCAAGTCAAAAAGTTTGTTCCCTGGAGATCTAATTACCACTTACCTTTGGGGAGTTACAGAGGAGCTTGGAATATTCTCTGTCAGAGGTGTGCTGTGTTTTACATAGCACAGTGGAGAAGCATTCACAGCTTGCCTGGACTTCTGAGCAAGCTGAAGGGAATGCTGTCTTTCCTTGCGTTCTTTCCCTTCACACATGACTTCTGGCTGGTACAGCCACATAAGTGACTGCGGCACTTGCCTGGCATCTAAACTTAATTTACCTTTGAAATTTGTGTAAAATAAGCCAAATAAAAGTTAAGGACAGAGGAAGAGGATTCTGTCCGTTCTGCTTTTTTTTTTCTCTTGTGAAATATTTGAAGTATATGATATTTTTAATCCTCCAGTTGTTATTTTCACCACTTCCTTTACCCTCTACCTACACCAAACCCTAAGATTCTTATTTCCAATCTTAAAATACAAATCCCAGAATAGCTTGTGTTTCTTTACTATGAGGAGAGGGAGGAAGCTGCTGCTGTAAAAATTTCAGCTTGAGCTTTTTCTAATCGTAGGTGGCTTTTAATTGACAGTTAGCAGCCTGCTTTGGTCCATTTCTCTCCTAAATTGTAGATTGTTACATTCCAATAAGCACACAGCATCTGTTCTGTGTATAACATGATGTTGCAAGATGCTGATCGTGTAAGTGGGCTTTTTCCAATCAAATCAGAGGCGTAGATGCAGCCTAACAGCAGTATTCCCCTGCTGTCTGTAAGTGGCCATCATGGGAAGAGAAATGTATATATAGTTATTAATGTAAGGATTTAGAGGCTCTGCTTCAAAATCTCGGGCCAGCCTGCCTGGACTTATCTTACTGTAATCTCAGAAATAGAAATTCTCTGCTCTGCTTTAGGGAGCATGAAATGATTTCTGTTTGCACAGTTCTTTCAGTTACTTTGATGCTGTGATGTAAAGGTCACTGGGTGCCTCTAGTCATCACGTGGCTTTTTCACTAATTGTGCTCTCACGTCATTTTGTTCTGTGGGATATTTTGCTTTTTTGATCCAGTTTCAATTGCCCAGATGTTCATTTCATACAGTTAACTTTATATAAAGGGCATCCTTTGTTCCAACAAACACATTGTGCTCATTGTTCTCAGCTGGGAACCCAGTGCACAGCATTTCACCTGTTTCCTATGTAACCCACCATCAATCTGTCAACCTTTGCGCTGGTTTAATGTAAAATCATTCATTAGGAGAGGAGGGATAAGGAGGAGAATTTATGCAGAAGTGTTTCCTGGTCCCTAGCCTTGGATTGATTAAGGTCATGCTGCAAGACAAAAAGGCAGTAAGAAGTGGGAAAGCTTTCATCTTGACCCTTTTGGTGTGTAGTGGAATCAAAAATCACATTAGTACCTTCAAAGTTTTGCTCTGGTGTCTCAGAATATATTAATGGAGATCTAAACATCTTCTAGAAGGAGCCTTATTGCCACTCCAGTCCCTTGCCACCTATGAAGGCTTCATGGTAAGGCAGAGAGGGTGCTTGCCAGTCCATATCAGGTGACTCTCACACAATGAGAGACACTGCTTCATAATCACCCAGGAGCCTACAGATTGCCCAATTCAACAGGTTTCAGGAGGGACAGATCTCAAGGTAATTCCAACTGCAAGTGTCCTATATAGAACAGCCCCTTTGCTGTTAAGCCACTTGGACATCACATAGACTGTTTAATTTAACCTTTAGAGCAATCACGAGAGCTTAGTTCATGAGCAGATAAAATCCATGTAAAGCTTTGAAAGAAGATTGTACATAAAAATGTATTTGCTGTTGCTGAAAGATCTGGAAAGTAGTGGAAAATTGGGCAGGGATTAAGCAGTATATCATGTAAGAAGGGTGTAACTTGGCAATATATATCTCTGAAGGCTTCTGAATCTCTGTCGTGGCCAAGAGACCTTCCAAATGACAGGAATGCAGCCATCTTGAGCCCAAACTTTCCTAGAAAGATGACCCTACAAAATTATCCAGGCTATGGGCAGGGATAGAGTTACTGGCAACATGCGCAGTGTTTCAATGGCCAAGGCTGAGGCAGAAGAGGAGCTATGCTCCACAGCCCACAGCAGGCAAGAAGAGAAGGCCTGGAGAAGGTGCTGGCACTGGGCAGTGATTTTTGACATGTCTTTCATCCAGGCAGCTGTAAGAGTGCTGGGCAAGACCTGCACATGCTTGAAGTTTGGTTTAATGTGCTGATGTGATTTGCTGTGACTCCTTTGTATCTCTCTGGTGCCTAGGCCAGAATATTCAGGACATCCACCATATTCTTCCTACGCAAACCTGCAAGTATCTGCTCAGCTTGGTAAACAGAACAGCAAGGAAGCAAGGAGGAAACCAGGGGTCCTGCCTGTTTCTCACTACCCACAGTGGATAGATGACTAGAAAGGTAGAGGGTTTTGTTTTCAGAAAACAGTATTTCCCATTACTGATCCTGCTGAAATATATGAGCAGAGATAGACACTATCCCATGCTGCAGCAGCTGCAGCACCACCATTCTCCATACCATCATTCTCCATTCCTCTCTTTTCAGTCTATAAATCCCTTGACATAGCTGTAAATTCCCTGTACAGTGTCCAGCATGGCTTTCACTGAAAATAGCTGGGCAAACAACACTCCTGGAGCCTTATTCCATTAAAAATTCTTCTTTTTCTTCTTCTATTCATCTCTGTGTTTTTCCATGGTCAACAAGGACTGCATCCAAGCAGCCACCTGCATTCAATGTCAGTCACATGTAATGCCTGTAAACATCACTTCCACACTGTAATAGTTTGGAAATAAGGCCAAGTGATCAAACCCCTCTGTCCTTCCCACCAGCACCCTCCAGCAGCATGACCTGGGAGGCTTCTGGTGCAGGACTTACAGCCTGACCCATCCCAGTGACTGATAGCAGCAACAAGTAGCTCTCTGGGGCAGAGGACAGGGAGGTCAGGTGGGGAACCCTGTCTCCTGGGACAAGCTCCAGTCTGCTCCAGGGAAATGTGCTAATTTTCACTCCTTTATAGTCCTTTATCTCAGCCCTTCAACCTTGAGCTCAGAGGCATTATCAGCCTTAGCCAGAAAGGCAGTGTGGAGTTAACCACTGAAGTGCTGATTGTTTCTGATACGAAGTCCTGAAGGTAAAACCATAGTGAATGCAAGCAGCAAGCCAGTGGACTTTTCAGGTTTGATGAGGACTGATTTATTGTATTAGGAAAACTATTTTGTATTGAATACATGCTTTTGTGAGGTACAGCAGTTTTCCAGGTCTGCATGCCCCACAAAGTTCCTGTAGGCACCTCCTGTAAGAATGTCTCTTGTGTGCATTGGTGTACATGTATATGAGCTTGTTTTTCTTAGTCACCTTTTCATCCTTATCTGGACTCAATTATTGCTACACAGAGCACAAACAGAAAGTTTCTGGTCTTATGCTTTCTGTGAGGTCCCTGCTATAAGGGCAGCCATATTTTGACTTTACAAAGCATTAATCTTGAAGTTATTGCCAGTTCTGCTACTGACTTATTGGGTGACTTTGGGCATGTCGTTTAACCTGTGTGTCACTTTTCATGTTTACAGAATGGGCTAAGAATACTTCAGTGGGCCATAGTGGCTATGAATGTGCTTATGTACACGTGCATCTTGTTTGGCAAGATCAGTTTCTCTGCCTTTGGTACCTGACAAATACTATGCAAGAAAAAGAATTCCTTTTCCTTACTGGAGTGAGTGATCATTCCAGGAGCAGCAGTAAGTGGGTAGACGCAGAATTAGTTTGCAGAATCAGGTCAGTGTTCATGGAGTTAATTTGCTCATGCCTTCAGATTGTTTTGTTTCCAGGGATTCTAAACCGTTGCCTCCAGCTGTTCATTTCCATTGACGAGGGTGATCTTTATCTGTCTAAACTAGTTAAATCCTGCTCCACTATCGGGCAGCTTTTTTTGGAGACAGCCCAATAAAGCTGAGTGCAGTGGCTGTGACACCAAAGCCTCCTGGACATCAGAAATTCCAAGCCCTACTTTTTTTTTCCTGGCTCTCACTGTTGGAGTCCCTCCTGCTTAATGGGACTCTTCCCTTCCTCCATTTAACTCTTGTCCAAATAGGGGAATGATATTTGTATTGTAAGTGGTCAGTGAAAAATCCCTTTTAGATTAGACTACTTTACTACTTTAATATTATCAGATTAAGCCTTGACATAACCTCAAAGGTACCATTTGAACAACTGTAGCACTCTTAGACTTGCATTTAGGCTCTGCTCAGTGTGCGTGTTGCTTGGGATGGTTTAGTTGATGCGTATTTTTAAAATGTGCTCCATTGAAAGCTTGCTGTGATTTGGTGGGACTTGTAATACCTTCGAGGTCAGCAGCGCCTCTTCCTCTTCAAACAGGAGATGTGCAAGTTTCTGTCTTAAGCCGATGAGATGCAGGTTTGTCGCGTTGATGAGGCAGCCACCAGATGTACCAAAGAACCTTTCACTATGATGGAATTTGCTGTCTGTACAACAAGGAACTGAAAACAACAACAGAAATTTCTGTTGTTGGTTACGCCACTACAGGGACCATAGCAGAATGTGTGCACTAATGTGGAAGTGCCTTCTCTTGATGCTGGGGTTTCTCACAGCACATTATTTTGGCCTGTGCTGAACAGGAGCACAAACACTGTGGATGAAATACTGATGGTCAGTTTGTACTTTAGGCTCTTCCTTCTACTACTACTGTTAACAGCAGTGGGAAAATCTGTGGACAGAAGACCTCTCATAAGGACCCAGGCTGAGCTTTAATTTGGAATGTGCCAAGGAGACATTTTCCTATTGCTGCAGATGTTCTCATCCTTGCTGTCTGGGGAGTCAGGCCCTGCTCTCTGCAGCAAACAGCTGGATCAGTTCAGATCCAAACCTCTGAAAGGCTGTGTAGTCACTAAACCACCTCACAGCAATTATCAGACTATCAGAGGAGGGAAAAGGTCTGAGGAAAAGACCAGTTTAACATGTCATTATAGGTCTTTAGCAGCTGTGTGTTATCCTATTGTTACTAATAACCTTTTTAACTTTGCAAGCAATGTTTTCTTGGCATCATTCAAGCATAATGACTGGGGGGGTCAAATTCAGCTCTCAGTTGTGTAAATATGGGATGATTCTCTTGGCTGTCTTGTGTTATTTTGCATTTGGTTCATGGTTCTTGCCCCTAAAAGCCAGGCAGAGTATTCAGTCACAGTATTTCTTTGCATACCCAGTTGGTATGCAAAGCATAAAGTGAACAGATTAAGAACTACTATCAAATCCATGCAATATAATTATGCAATATATATATATATAATATATAATATATAATCCATGCAATATAATTATGGCTTTATTGTCCTCTGGTTGAGGTGAATGGGTCAGTCCTTTATAAATCAGGAGCGTGCTTGTTACTTTTCATATGTAATTCCACCAGTAGATGATGATTGGAAACTCGGGAAAATGTGTTTTAAAAGGGGTTTTAAATAGAAAGAAATTTGATTTGGGTTAATAGAGAAAACGAATCTGAACAGAATAGTTGTTGCTTGAAGTAAAGCTGTCAGAAAGCCCACCTTAATGGTGAGAAAGGGAGACCGTGGCGAATCTATGAGGAGGGAGTTGGAACTGCTGTTTCCCTTTCAGCCCCCCAGATACAAGCTTGTAAGACTCTTAAATAAGGTTCAGTAGTTTTATATGGTAAATAAATTTATCTTGATTTCATTATCTCTTTTCTAGCATGATCTTTGCAAAGTTCTCAGCAATGAAATGACTAACTACACTTCTTATTTTCAGGGATCTTCCGGATAATCCCTCTGTGGAATGGGACACACAGATCCTTGCTGCCTTTGTGCTAAAGCACATAGAAGCCAATAACATCAACATGGTAATGCGAAACTTTCTACAGCACAAGCAATATCCGCATTACTTTTGAACTACTGTTCTAGGTTTTTCATTCCCTCTGAAAGCTTTCTTTGAAGTCTTTAAATTTGGGATTTTGCTTCCAGCATCTGTGAAATAGTCTAGGATAGGGAGAGAGTATATTTACTCATTTTGAAATATTTGCTTTGTAATGTTTATCCATTTCGGTAGCTAGATCTTATGAAGCCGCTTTTGGGTTGTGGCATCACCAACCTTCACTGAAGTAAAAGCTTCGAATTGGTTAAAAACCATGTTGAAACTAAGGTTCACTGTAGTAGATCTTGAGGTTTGTTAATTATAGCAGACCCTCTGAATAAGCCCAGCTGAATTTCAGATCTAAAATGATACTTGAAAGCAAGTTTGCATTTTATAGTCTAAGACTTAGTGTGAGTATTTGTACAGCTCCTTTGTCTTGACAAGTAAGACATGATCATTCTGATCCTCTTCCAAACACTTCAAACAATTGCTACAAGTTCAAAACAAATCGAATTGCTCCACTGGACAACTAGGAAGAGAATGATGGTGTAATTCAGGTGGTTCTTTTTTCTCTGGAGATCTTTCATTGCTTCCGAGTGAGAAATGAACAGTGGAGGAATTCTGCTTTACTAACTCCTCAAATGTTTTCTATGTTTTAAAGCAACCATTTTGTCCCTGTTGCCAGGTTTCATTGATGAAGAGTCCATCTGGGATTTGGGTTTACATTTAGGCTTAGATCCGAAGTACATTGGCAGGCATGTGGTACAGATTAGCAAGAATATAGGGCAGGACTGAAGAACATTAAACTGGGGAAATGTCCTAGCACTGGTATAGTTGTGGGTTTTGTTCCCCACAGAATAGGAGTAAGGGCCTAAGCATGGAAAAGGTTGTGTTCTATTCTTCTCTGTTGAACCTTGCTGTGATCAGGCATGTCACTGTCACACACTGATTAGCAGCAAAACTCCCAAACTCTTAAATCCTTTTAGCAATTCACAAAACAAGAAGCCACATCTCCTGTAGCTTGAGAACCCCATGAGCACAAAACCCCAGCATTCTGCATCCAAGTTTGTATTGATTCTGAAGCTAATTTTCCATTAAATTCATTGTTGTGCACAGATAGATGCAGTTTTCCTGGACCCTTTTGAGTCTTTTGGTCCCATGAATAGATAGGTTTTCATCTAATATGAAAGCTCCTAACACAAGAGGATTTGTATTGCATGTTTGTGTTCTTATGGGCACTAGGACCAGTGCACCAGAACCCCAGTAGAAACTCTGAAAACACTAGAATTCCTCTAGATGGTTTGAAAGCATTAGAATGTGGCCTCAGAGACAGAACATGTGCAGTCACTGGTGCTATCTCTGCTATGCTGCGGGGTCAATGTAGCTGCAGTAACTGCAGCAGGACCCACTGCCTTCCCATCAGCCCTTCCTTGATGAGCAGTGAGGACGCATTACTGTAGCAGAACACAGCAGCAGCGCCAGAAGTGCCCGAAGCAGCTTCTGGGGGGTGGTGGTAATGAATTGCTCTGTGAACTTACATTATCTGAAGTGTCCCAAGTACTCACACAGCTCTTCCATGTTTGCTAAAATACCATCCATTTAGGAGCAGACCGAGTTTGCCAACAACAGCAAGGCAAGCAGTTACCTTTGTTGAACATTCTGCGTTTAAAAATTTCAGAGCTGGCTGTCTCTTACTACTCTTGGAGCATCTCTGCTGTCCTAGGACAGTGGCCTTGCCTTGAGAAGTAAACTGTGTCTATTTTTCAGTAATGTTGAAACTGATAGAGTTGGTGTAACATGTTACAAGAGCTTTGTCAACACATAATCTGACAGGGTTTCAAGCACAACAAGCACTAACTTAATGGAGCCAATATGATTGGAAGACATGTATTGTTTTAGCTATCCCAGTGGGAAAACTTTCCCTGTTTCTCCCTGTAGTCATAGCATAGACAATGGTTTCTTTTACTTACAGAACCTATGTTTCATCTGGCAGTGGGGAAGCAGGCTGCAATTCCAACATGTCTGAAAGGGAAGATTGCAAGGCAAGGAGTCACACCGTGTTGTGCGTAGTTTTGTTCCAGTGCGTAGTTACTGACTTCCTCAATTGCCCTGGAAGTCCATGAGTAACTCAACCTTTTTGTGAGCTACAGGGGCATATTTCATCCGAGCTCTACATTAAATAGTGCAGACACAGAAATTAACAGTAGGTGTACTCAAAGCCAAAACTAATTTATAGACTTTGGAAATTATTTCCTTCCTTCTGGATTTATAAGCAAGAGCAGTGTTGCAGGGAGAGGCAGCCAGGGCTAGTCTCCCTCCACCCAGATGAGAAAATATTCCGCGTGTAAGGCTCTAGATCACAAAATCCTGTTCTTCAGGATCTTGGGTTTTGGTGATAGCAGAGCTTGGATTAGGTGACATTCAGACTGTGTCTGGGGCAGATGTAATGCCAAGACCAGAATTCAGCAGTACCACGTTTTTACAAAGCTGTTTTGCACTATGGATTGAGGAAAGCATCATCCATGCAAACTGTTTATGGAAGTGTTCCATTGTCTTAGGCCAGATCAAATCAGCCAGACCTTTCTAGCCAGACCTTTCTGCAAAAGGCATTCAAGTTGGAGCTTACATTTGAGCGGGTGCATTCAGCTTTGTTTTGGGTCTTGGTCTCTACACCCCTAAAATTCAAGAGCATTTGAATGTGTGGTGTTTGTAGAGGATTTTAAATGCTTTTGAAGAACACAAGATATGGAGTGCAGCATGTGGAGTTTGCTAGAGGAGGCAACAGAGCTGGGACAGGCTTTGGCATCCCTTTTCCTCCCTTACTTATGTTACAGTCTCCTCAGGTGTGGTTTGGGGCACATGAGCAGGAGGCTCCCAGAATCTTTCTAAGAGTTGGTGCATAACTTACACACCTTTAGCTCAAACCTAGTGGACACTGTGATGTTGATCAGGATTGGATTTTTCCATTTTTGTCCAGTTCTACTTTCTTTTTAATCTTTAGCTTCTCTGATTTAGTAGCAACAAGAGACATCTCCAAACACACGAGGCTCAAAGGGCTTTTGCATGTCTCTGGCCTCTGCATGAAGTGATGCTCAGAGGAAGGCATCACTCGATGAAAATGGAGTTGCTTGCTATGGTGGTTTATGGATGGCCCTCCTTAAAAAGTGAAGAGACCTTTCTATCCCCAGCAGTCTACTCACAAGCAGATGTGTGCTCTGTTTGAAGCACAGGGTGACTCCAGGAAGAGCAAGGGAGACCCACAGCTTTGTGTGCTTTTTTTCTTCATGCACATGGTGTGTAGCGGGAGCATGGGCTCCAGACCTCTCAGGAGTTTTCTCTTCTGCTAGTAATTGAGTAAGTTCCTCTGTGCTCTCCCCTTTCCGGAAAGATTTCTGGACCTGTTTGTCTTGGCTGTTGCTCTGGCTTGCACTAGTGAAAGCTCTATTTCCTGAATACCGTGGTCACCCAGAAGAAAACCCAGCAACACCGACAGCAGCGGCTCCCATTTCAGAGCAGGTGTGGGGAGGGAACTCCCTCTTGCCCTAAAGATTTCATTGAGCAATAATTTCCACATCAAGTATATTTACTATCCGAGCCTTTTGCTTCCAGAACTGGCTAAGCCTGTTTTTAACCCAGACTGTTTCAAGATGTTCAGGTTTTCTCATCCTGCCCTGACTGTTTGCTTGGTTTCATCATCAGCCCGGTTGAGGTGATGGGTTAAAAGCAAGCACACCAGCTAGCTGCACCATGCTCCCGTGTGAAAGTATCTTCTGCATGTGAGAAATTCAGATCTGTTATCAATGAAATGAACCCCCGAAGCCAGAGGAATACATTTACCTGTGATTACTGACTGCTTCAAGTCATGAGCACAATGGTGATGTTGTGGAGTCAGTGTGGAAGACAGCAGACCTAGAAGCTACATACTGGATAGGTGGCACATCACTGCTGTCTCAGATCCAGCCAGTGTGTTGAGAGGGATCTCTAAAGGTGAAGGTCTTGTGTTTCAGAGGTGGGATATTTGCAGGTAAAGTGAATGCCACCGTGGCCAGTATTCAGATACCTTGGGAATTGGGCTTCCAAATTTGTGTATTTGAAGAGACGGACAATTCTGGTGCAAATGCCCTAACAGTAAATTAGACGACAACTCCATGCAATCTCTTTAGCTACTTCAGATGTTAGGTAAGCCCAGCAGCTCTAAGAACAGCAGCTCCTATTTCAAAACAGATGTAGAGAAGGAGGGCCTCCAAAGGTGTTTCTGATGGATGATTTCTGTGTCAAGAATGTTTCCTAACCCAGCCCCACGCTCCCACAGTTGGCCTGAGCCAGTTTTGTCAAAACAGCGATTAGCTTATTTAGTCTGCTCACTGTAGTCTCTTATCTTGGTCTTCTGGTTTATTCTCTTCTACCTCCGATAGAAGGAAAAATGTGTGTTTTGGCTTGCCTGGGGTTTTTAGCTTGGTTTCCTAAGGAAACAAGAATAATGTAATTGTATTTATGTGTGTGCACATCATGTTTCAAAATACTTTAGAGCCCATTGGCTAATTTTAACCACATTTGACAGCAGGGTAGTAGTCTTAAAAATGTTCTGTTTGTACAGATTACATGAAAATAAATGACCAGCAGAAGAGACAAACTTCTCCCTGTCCCTGTTTAGTAGAAAGGTTTAGTGCAAGTCCAGCCCTTGGCAGACTCTTAGTATTATTCACCTGCATAGGAATTCTTTCTGCCTGCAGTGAGTGGGGTAATATTGTCATCTTAGGGAAGTACCATTTTAGGTAGAAATTACTTCAGAGCATGTTTCTTTCTTATCTGTAAAATACACGGTGCACTGCTCATTCCCTTAGCTGTGCAGGATTCAATGATGTCTTTCTCAGATGAGCTACTCCAAAAGCTAATATCCTTAGGGGGAACTTAGCACCATGCCAGGCCATGGCTGGCATGCTGTCCCTGCAGAGAGCCTCTCAGGTAATGCAGTTGTGCAGCTAAAGCTGAACACAGTTTTTTCCCCTTATAAAATAGGGGTTGACCAGAAAATGCTTCTTTGTACCTGAACAAAACCAAACTGAGTCCCACCACTTCCTGCCAGCCATGAATAACCCCACTGCTTGGTGGCAGCACTATTACAGCTGCTGGACAAAATGGAGAGTCTAACTGGACTTGTCCTGGGAGGATAGGTTTATGAGCAGGCTGGGCTGGAGCTGGTGGGTTTGGAAGTATTTGTTATCGCTGTCTTTGTGCTTCCTCTCCCTTTTTACACAATATCCCCTGTGTGTGAGAGGGCCTCTCCTGCTGGAGGGTGGAGTAGCACGTTGCAGGACGGGCAGGGCGGCTTTTGATCTTCCCTTGATCTTTAACCCAGTGCTTCAGGCCCTGCATATAAAACAGACTTTGAGAACGGCGCTGTGGTGAGTAAGCAAGGCAGTAGCATTTCCTTCCCTGAAGAGAGAACAAGCTGGCAAGGAAGCAGACATTGATTGAAATGTGGGGAGGTTATGATTTCTTCCTAGCCATGGAGAAGGGAACTGTGGAGAGCTCTGCTGCTTGGCCTCTCCCAGTGCAAACACCTAACTTTAGACTGTCCAAGGACTGTCACTTTTGCCTTCTGGAAAGCCTACCAGCACGTATTCCCTGTCTGCTCTGCACTTTGTGCTGCCAGGTAGTCTTCTAGGTTGAAGTTGGAGCCTTTAAGTACTTGGCAGTACTGTGCAGAGGGAGCCCTTGGGGTGGATGGTTCACCCCTGACGCTTCACTGGTAGGTCTGAGGGCAGGGAGCCAAGGGTATTTTGTGCTTTGGAGGGTGACTTGTTAATGCTGGGTTCACACATTACTTCTGCATTATGAAGTTCCCATTGCTCCCTCCAGAGAAGCAATAAACAATGTGATCTTTTCATGCAGTGAAAAGCCCAGCTTAATAGTACAAAAAGTGCAGTCAGCTGAATCTTTAAAAAAGCTAATTCTCATATCGGAGTATTTTATCACTATGTTATCCTGTGAGGAAGCCCCTTTTGCAATCAGGACAGTAGATCGTGTCGCTCTTGTTCAAGCAATTCATGGTACAACAAACTGTAGTTTCACCCTGTAGTGCTTGGGCATTCTAATATGTTCTCATATCCAGGAGAGAATGATTCAGAGAGCAGGACCTCTTGGGTCAGGAGCGAGTTAGTAACAGATTGCTTTGAAAGTAACCTTTTGACCTGCAATAAGTACCAAGTGCCTCCTGCCAGTGGGAACAGGGTATTTGTCATCTTCCTCTTGTTCAAGCTGTTAGACCGTGTAGTCATCTAGGTCCAGAGAGTCTTGTTTGTTTAGTTGTATTTCTGTAGCATGAGTTCACACACAAGGCCTCATTGTGCAATACAAAAGCAACTCTCTGGATACAATGGGCTGGGACAGTGCTGTTTGAGATGTCAGAGTTGGTAACTGCACAGTTTCCTTCTTCAAAATGGTTATTGTTCTTTGGTTTTATTGCAGGTGGTAACCTTTGATGCAGGAGGAGTGAGTGGTCATGCAAACCACATTTCTCTTTACACTGCTTTAAGGTACAGTGTTCTGCACGCTTCACTGAATGCCTCGCTATAGTGTTACAAAGTGAACATGGTGTTTGGGTGTAAGCAGAAAGCTAATAGCTACAGCTAAAAGCAGTATGAAGTTCACTGATACAACTGAGTGGCAGGCTTGGAGACATGATACTACTTGGAGAAACTCTCACAGCTCTGCAAATGACCTGCAGCATCCTTTATTATTCCATCTGCTGGTGTGTTGCCAGTCTCAGGTTCACTGGGCCCTCTTTGCTCTTCCTGTCCTTGATCCCACTAAAATATGCCACAGATCACATTGCACTTCTGGCTTGAGGAGAGTGTGTGAATATCTGATGCCTGAGCTGGTGGTAGTTGGATTTTGGAAAGTTATACACCATTGTTCCAGGGGATGTTGCCATCCTGTCCAGGTACCTGAATTTGCCTCTCTGACCTAAGGAGGTTGATCCTTCACTGGAGCTGTCTCTATTTACCACTCTTCCTAAGTCAGTACCTTCCTTCACCACTTTATGCTGTTACATTCTGAGAACGTCTGTCTCTGTGCTGTGATCTGGAAGGCTGCTAGACAAAAACACCTTGTATTAAGATCACCCAAATTTTGCAGAAAAGACAGCTACTGTGTTTTATTTTAACCCTGTGCTCATTCAGACCTCATTGTGTTGTAGAGAGATCTCCTCCAGAGCTGTCCCTGCCTTTCCCAGGCATGAGAAGAACTCTTTGCAAGGATATCTTATATTTTTAGCACCCATTTGTTTTCTGAATCATCTGTGCAATTCCAGTAATTCTCTGGCTCTCCTTGCTAACAACATCACAATGAGTTGCCTTTCCTGCTTGCCTAGAGAAAGCTGCAGTGCCACAGAACCCATACTCTGACCTACAGAGCTGCTCTGGGAAGATGCTGAAAGTCTTTGATACTATCTGATGGCTGGAATTCAGTATTAGAGGGGATCAGTGGCTTTTCCCAGCAACTTCTGAAATAGCCTCACAGAAGGCAAAGGGGTGGAGTTAAAGCAAACTGTGCTTGTTTGGGCTAAGCAGGGAGATGCTTTCCAGCACAATGTTATTTGAGGAGTGAGGAACAGAGGTTGATGACCGATGCTCACCCCACTGGCACAGAGGGACCAGAGATCTTTCAGATGCCTGGACTTCTGCTCAGTCAATTGCTGAATGCCCTGCAAATAGGAAGGGAGGATGAATTGTTAGGTGTCCCTCTAAACCCCTCTAATACAGAGAAAACAAGCTAGCAGCTGAATTATGTATGAGAAGGTTAAGGAAAACTCTCCATTTTGATCACAGCTCCACTGTTTTCTCACTTTGTGGCTGTGCAGAACTCACTTTCCCACCTCATGGTGTAGGTTGCCTGTGTGTGCTGTAGGATGGTAAACCTCTTCTCAGAGTACGTTACTAGGAAGTATGCATTACCTGCAAGCCCCTTGAACTCAGATCTTTGCATTAGTTCTTAGCCTACAGCAGAATATTGTCCTGGGTTGATGAAATACATGCTGATAGGGACACCAAAGTATAAGCAGGGTCTCATTAACTAAGGGCTGGTTGTGTCTTGTCTCTATCCCAGTCCTGAATCAGCAGAAATAAGCATGGTGGCCCAGTCATCTGCACGTGGCAGGAGTGATGCTGTGGCCACTGGAAGGTTAAATTTATTTTTAGTGGCTTGCTTGCCCTCATTATTTTTCAGTTTGTGCTCTGGAGGAAGTAGAGCGTGACTGCATCGCTCCTGATTTCCAGTGCCCTGATGAGTTCTCACATATTGGCCAGTACAGGCAGTGCTGGGAGCGTATGCTGAGGCTTCCCACATCCCTCCCTGCCAGCAGGGCTTTGCCAGGCAGTGGTTGCTGCCTCTGGGTCCCCACTGCTACATGGCAAGAAAAAGGTAAATGAACTCTCCCCTCTACATATTCTGTGCAATCTATTTATTAATCATCTTTAAACAAGATCTGCAGGATTCTGCCTCCACTGTGGCTGTAAGTGGAAAGAATGAAGAGCAGAGGGCTGGTGCAGTGATCCTCACCTCTTTTGTGTGCTCCTAATCGGTGGGAGATAGACTTGTGCCCACTACCTAAGTGACCGCTATCTGCAGGAGCAGGGGTAAGACAGGCTGTGTGACCCATCCCACAACTCCTTGCTTCAGCAGGTTCAAATTACTGAACAGCTTCAAGGAACAGAACAGTTCAGCCAATGGTCAAGCTGAGCAGATGCTCAGTATTATCTGCTAAGGGCATAAGTATTCTTTCTAGTGTCTGGAACAGACGTTATGTTCAAAGGAGCAGGAACCATTCAGAACAAATGTGCCCTTTCCCTTGCAGCAACCTTCCTCCTGACAGCTTGCAGGGAGTCCAGCTGCTGCTGTGTGTCTGGGCTTCAGATCTGGGAGGAACTGTGAAATGCCAGGGTCTGAGGTTGGATTTTTTCTTCTGCAAGGGACAAATAAGAAAAACACAGGATGGGAGAGGAGCACAAATTGCTGTTTGATTTCAGGCTCTGCTGGGAGTGTTTCAGTTCTGGCGTCCAGACGAGGAAAAAAACCCCAACAGCCCAAACCCAAGAAAATCCCACTGTGGAAAAGAAGGGAGAATTGGAAGCAATCCTCTCTAGCTCTGCTTATTTCCTTGTCACCTTGATTTGGCAGCATCATTCTGTCTTATCCTCCAAAATCTATCCTCTCTTGTGGCCAAGAGAGGCTGCATCCTTTACATGTGTCTGCAAGTAAGAGCAGGTCTTGAGTGACATCGAGGTCACTTTACTCCCCTCTCAGCACTTGGCTAGTCACTGGGCACTACAGCAGTAAGCATGGTAAACACTACATGACAGGAATATTTGAGAACCTCTTTCCTGCACTTTGAAGTTACAGTGTTCGCACAGAGATGACATGTAGTATCCAGGTGGTTTAGTTTTGCATGAGTCATTGTGCATTTTGATTTTAAACAAGCCCTCTTGCCCAGTAGCCTGGCAAATAGGGGGCTGGTCTTCTTGCTTGCTTGCTTGCCTAGGGTGGAGAGGAATGGTCTTTGTGAGGGGGAGGAAGGATTGTACCACTTCTTTTCTTCAGTGAGTGATCAAATCCAATTCATCCCAGCTAGAACAGAAAAGAATAGTCCTTGTCTGCTTAGGGCAGAGCAAACTGAGTGGAAAATAGGAGCTGCTATATTTAACCACTGTGCATTATGTTGTTATAGCAACTGCATCCATAAAGCTTATATCAATGATGCCATATAAAAAAGCTACATCAAAGACTCATTAGCCGAGCCTGTTCTCCTCAATTCCATTCGGAAAAACATCTCTCAGTCCTGCAGGATGTTTCTTAACATTCACCAACTCAGTGGTAGGTTGTAAATGAGACTCTGCAGAGGTAATATTTGGGAACTTAGTGCTTTATCACCCTTGAACTGATTATGATGCACTTGGAGTGCCACCAGTGCCTTGTTGCACTTACCTGTCACAGCCTGCCTACTGAATGCCCCATTTATGAATGCCATGGGATGTGGCACTGGAGCAGAAGGGTTGCACTGAGGTTCCCTGGAAGAGGAGGATTGATTAAATGCCGTTTTCAAAGACGTATATTGGAACAATGAACAGTGCATTGTCTGGCCCAGTCCCACCGACTCAGTGGGTGGAGTTCTCAAAAGCCACCAGCTGCATTACATCCCAACAAAGCACAGTTCTTGTGTTGGATTTCCAAGGCCAGGTCTTTAAGGATGTGTTGAGGAAGCTGGTTTTGGGGTGATTAGCTTGATGACAGTGAATGCTATCCCATCTCCCATTTTTATTTGATGCTTTCTTACAGTGTGGGTCTAGAATGGGACTCTGATCTCTCATTCCAGCAGCTGTAGCCCATGCATTTCAAATGAATGTTATCATTTATGTTTTTAAAGCAGGGTACTGGTTTTATTTCCTTTGCCTTTTTCCAGAAATTATTTCTCTACCTTGGGAAAGGATTTCCCATGTCACTGATTGTTTGTTCAGGATTGTTTAGCCCTTGCGGAAGTTCTAGGTTCCCTGCAAAGTAGAGAGTTGAAGAAATAACAGGTTCCACTGTCTTATGTTTCAGCCTGTCCTGTCACAGTCCAGCTCACTTCCAGTGCTTTGTTTTACTGATCTTAAATGGCCCAGGGGAAACTGAGGAGTGGTGGCTGTGATTGCACCCAAACTGCCCCCATAAGGCCAAGACTGAACAGTCCTCCTCCATTTACCCTTGGAGATTCTGTCCCTTCCCCTCAGAGGACTGCCCCATGCCTGGCACACATCCAATAGCTGGGTATGTTGTCCTGGATTTTACCTTGTTACTTCATCCCTGCTCTCTCCTTCCTTAACTTGGTGAAGTTCATTCAGTACCCTTCCATCATATGTAGACAGCCATTAAGATAAAGTCGAGCACAGGGCACCATCATTGGAGGGATTCCCCCCCAAAGAATTTTTGTTCCCCAAAGAAACAGCCTCAAGGAATGTCCTTCCCATCCTCACTAGCCTACTGGTGGAGAAGTGGCACTGCACCTTCTCCCAGGCATTGCAGGGACCAAAGCAGAGCCACAGAGCAGCTTCTGTCAACTGGAAGATCTCTGAATCACCACCTTCCTTTCTGGCTGGCAGAACCATCTTTAGCCACTGCAATACACGTGAGTACAGAGTGCCTGAATACTGTTCTACAGACTGCGTGTTGCTACATAGTGTAGTTCAGGGTGCATGGAAATGGAGCCAGAAAGTCCGGTTAGGGAGGGAGGAGGCGTTCCAGATAGCAAACATTCAACATCTGGCAAGTATGTCCTTCTAATGTCTCTGTGATTCCTGGGAGACTGACTGTTCTTCCTCCTTCACATCTGTTTCATCAGATTAATTGGGCAGATTAGAGGTTAGGATCCTAATGGAGCCCCAATGCATCTTTAAGACATCCATTCTTTGCCATGTTCTTCAGAATTGTATTTCCCCAGTGCTCTGCAGCAGCCAGCTCAGTCAGTTCAGTGAAGGGTTTTGCCTTTGGCCAGGGGATACTATTTGGAGAGTGAAGTCATTGATTTCAGTGAACAGTTTCTCATCAAACAGAACATCACCAAAACTATAATCCACCCACCAGGGCATCAGTCCTGCTCCTCCTCCTTCCCAGAGGAGTTCTGTGTTCCTCAACACTGAATTTTCAGCTCCATCTTGACTTGTTCTTTCATACCATCGTGGGATGGTATCAGTGGTGAGTGCCTTTTAGGAACTTGTCCGCTCTGCTGACGTCTTCCCTTAAGAATGACTGAGTAAAGACAGGGAATTTGGGAGCTAGCTCAGTTCTGCAGTTTGCAGGATGAAGGTTGTTGGGCCGGTTCAGTTTTTCTCCTGAGCAGATGTAGCCAATGGCTGCGGACAGCAAAAGCTTTTAAAGCAGCTGGTCCTTGAGGGAGGAGCTGGTGCTGAGTCCTTGCAGTGCAGAAGTGGTAGGTGCCTTCAGGCATCTCACAGCCTTTTGAAGGTCCTCATTGCAGAGGGTCTCGCTTTCCTTCAAATGTGGATCCTAACCTACCACAGGCATAATAAAGAGTGTGCAGCGAGAGGCACCCTGTAATAGCTGGCCTCTGGCACTTGGTGGGTAGGTGGGAGCAAGCCACTTGGATCACTTCGTGTTTAAAAAGAATTTATAAAAAGTCTTCCTAGGAAAAAAAAAAAAAGTAAAAAACAACAAAACCACATGGAAATAGCTCCTGAAAAAGAGCCTGTTTGTGTTTGACTTTGAGATTTGATGCCAAACTCTTTCATTTCACCCAAACCACAGCAAGTCCAATCTATAAAACAACATTCCCAAAATGGCAACGACACAGAGCTGCAACCTCTCCCCTACTTGGAAGTGTCCCACGGAGACGGCTCCAGCAGGGTGGAGATGGGAGCTGAAGATTGATTTGGGAGAGCATGAGCCAGTTTTATGAACGTGTGCAGGAGGTAGAGTTTTGTGTTTCTTTCGCTCTCTGCAGCCATAGTTCATTGCCATCCCTTGCCTGAGCAGTACAGCAAGCAAGGCTCCAATTCCTCTGGAGCATTTCAGCTGGGTGGAGCCCATTCCCATAGCTATGTGCTCAGCCTTGCTGAGGACTGAAGCGCTTGGCTCAGGACAAAACAGCATGAGGAGAGAATCAGTTTCCTCATGTCTGCTCTTCCAGAGCAGTGGCAGGTCTGCCTGGCAACAGCCTTGAGCACCTTTCAGTAACCAGAGTACAGTTTGTATCTCCCTGAACCTTTATACAAGCACAAACTCCTGAACTTGCTCCTGCATCAAACTTCCCTTCCCTGCTGAAGATGCTCTCTGCTCCTGGTGAAACATTTCCGTATGGATCTCTCCTTGCTTCTAGTTCTAGTGGCCAGGAATGGTTATTATTAGCTCACTCGTGGAGCAGCTCTTCACATCCTCTAATTTGTTGTCGGTGCTTTGAAGGTCCCTCTATGGCAGAGCAGCACGCCCAGCATAGACTCTAGGGCTTGGATAGTTGGCCACATTTCACAACCACTCACTGCTTTATCTCTCCAAGCTTGTTTTAAAAGCTTCCCACCCTGCTAGCTGTACCAAGTGCTGAATCACTTCTTTGGGTGGCCAGATTCAAGTTGTGGGGGAAGAAACTTCTGGCAGAAGAGCAGAGCAGGCATTAATGGAAATACTTAAACTTTCCTCCCCCCTTCCACCACCCCTGAAAAATTGCTGGTAATGTTTACAAGGCAACATTTAACAGTCTTTGACAGAACAGTAGGACTTGAGTAGTGGGGTAGAAGGTGGCCAAGTCAGTATTACAAAGCCATTGTTTAGTAGAAAGGGTATTGCTTGCAGATCTTTGGCTCTGGAGAAGAATAGACCATTGGCAGGAGAAGAATCTATTTAAGGCATATGTCTTCTGATGGCTGTTTGAGTTCAGCCAGGACCTGCATTTCTGGCTTGACTTTTGCTTTGAATTGCTTTGGGTATTCATTACTCCACGCTTCCTATTTTGTCTACACCTGTGTAGCTAATCCTTTTCCTTGAACTTAACCAATAGACAGAGATAATCCCAGTTTGAAAGTGACTGAGAAACAACAGTTTACATATAATGTATGTTTTATCCTGGTTGATTTACACATGAACTGTCACATTGCCCTTCGTTAAGTACACCACTATGAGATGATAACAATCTCTTTAAATATTACACAGGGTTAAATAACTTTTCTTTTTTTATTTTCTTTCTCCTTTTGGCAAATGTTCCATTGTTTGGGTGTTTTTCTTCATGGAAGAGCTGGCAGGGGTGTGGGACAGCTCTGAGTGCCACCTGCTGGACACTGGCTTCCTCCCATCTCCACCATGAGCCATATCTGGAGGTGATGCAAATGGTGATGTGAGCTTAAGTGTCCGAAGCCATGGACCACAGTCTAGAGCAGGAAAAACATGACAATTAAAAAGGAATTGAAGCTAATACCTCTAATGCCTTCACCATATCAGGACCATTTCCTTACACTTCTTGATGGAAGTACCATCACTGCTCCCATCTCCTGTGCTTGTCCTCTCATTCTCTTTCCAAGGGATGCATTTTTGCTACAGAGACTTTATAGAATCATAGAGTGCTTGGAGTTGGAAGGCACCTTAAAGCTCGTCCAGTTCCAACCCCCTGCCGTGGGCAGGGACACCTTCCACTGGACCAGGTTGCTCCAAGCCCCGTCCAGCCTGGTGTTGAACACTGCCAGGGATGGGGCAGCCACAGCTTCTCTGGGCACCCTGTGCCAGCGCTTCAGCACCCTCACAGGGAAGAACTTCTGCCTAAGAGCTCATCTCAGTCTCCCCTCTGTCAGTTTAAAACGGTTACCCCTTGTCCTCTCACTACATGCCCCTGTAAGAAGTCCCTCTCGAGGACAAACTCATGAAAGGATCAAAGTCTTAGTGAGCTAAAGGTCAGAGCAGCTTCTCCGATGTCCCAGTGCCAGCAAGGGTTAGAAAGAAAGAAGCTGGTCCCCGAACAGGAGCTGCAGCTGAGGCAGTGTCCCTGGTCAGCAGACACAAGGCTTTGAAGAGCCTTGCCAAGGTGGCAACCTTTGGCAGCCTCTTGCAGTTTCCCTTAGTGCAACTTGAGAAGTTTGAGAGTGAGCTGGATTTATGGAGCTTGTTTGTGCTCTGCCCCAGCAGCCAGGGTAAGGAAAGTAATGGCAGAATTGTGTGAGGAATGAGGCTTACATTGCCTGACATGTGCTTTCAGTATCAGCTCCTGAACTTTCCAATAAGATTAACCATTGCAAATGTGTGTGTGTTGTTAAGAGAAAAGGGTTGGTTTACCATACAGAGTAAACTTAGGATCTGAGTGACCTTACTGAGTGTTTACCCCCCGTGTATCTTCATTCACAGGTACCTGCATTCAGAGCGGAAGTTACCTGAAGGTATGTGACATTGCTTCATGCCTGCAGGCTCTTGGATGTGTAATCCTTTACATGAATGTTCTGTCCAGGCTTTCATCTGCCTAACTCACATCTATTTGCAATGCAAATGAAACCTTCAGCTGAACTCTTCCTTGCTCTTTTATCTGCCTGCAGTTTTTCTCCAGCTCGGGTTTTTCTGCAATCACTTTTCCATCCTTTGGGATTGTCCTGTCTCTGCCTCTTGTCTTGCATGCTCATGAGTGCTGTTTCCAGGTCCTAGCTCAGTCCCAGAGGTTTTTCATGGGTGCTTCTGTGTGTGTGTGTGTGTTACAAGGGCCTCAGAAGTCATTACCAGCTCAGCCCAGAATGGTTGCATGTACCAAGCTAAGCTTCCATCAAAATGTAGTCAGTATGAGAAAGGTACCTGAAGTCTTCATTGGCACAACAAATTGTTGGAGTGGCTTCTCCCATGTGTAAACCAGCAAGTCTCTCTGAGAAACTGCACAAGTAGCAAAAAGAAAGAAGCAAAGTACAGAAGCAGGTTGCTCCTGCCCCTCTTTTCTAGCTGCTGTCTCAGAGCAGATCTGCAGCCCTTATCTCTAGCAAACAGTGCCTGACTCAGGGACAAATTTGTGGAACTAGTTTAAGCACAAAGCTGGCAGCTGTTTGGACAGCATAGGAAGGTGGCTCAACCAGGCCCACCCAGTCAACATCCTGCTCCCTCAGCAGTCATCCAGGCTGTGATTCTTTACTGCTAATTCCTGAATCATTATAGGATTTCAATGTGCCATAGCAAATCAGTTCTAATGCCCTGCTAGCAGCAAATTGCAGACTCAGGTTTGATGGAGAGACCGTAAGCCAAGGTGGCAGAATGCCCTTCAACTGGGTTCTGACTCCAGCCTCTTCAGTTCTCCCCATCTATGAAAGAGGAGTATTAATGTCAACTTCTTCCTTAAGACCTTTATTTTATTCAGCTTTGTGATGCAGGAAATTGCTCTGTGTGTGCTGTGTGCAGTACAGAGAAAGAACAAGGAACTGCAGTGGTAGATGACACTGCTAGATGTCAGGCCTTGTTTACACTGAACTATCTTCATATGCTGTTCATGCAGGTTTGTTAGATAAGCTGTGGTCCTGAATATGGGCTGCGCCTCAGATTGGTTTATAGACATTTCCTTTTCTCTAGCAGCATCAAGAGACTCCTGAAGCTACATGAAAGCTTTGCTGCTCTGATTACATCACATCTGACATGACCTACAAACGCCAAAGGAACGGGGAGCTCCCATGCTGCTGCTTACGCTAAGCCTTTCCAAATATAGTTCCAGTCTCATTGAAATTCCCAGTATTTATAATTCGATCTGGCAGGCATGCAGGGCTGTGCATCTGAGGGGCTTAATGAAACAAGAGTGATGCTGGGATTGAGGCTGCCTGGATAGAGCTGAAAGCCGTGTTCAGGCCATGGAAATGTGCTGCTTTCCTGTTGGGAAGAGGGAACTGTCTGTGGGTGAGCTTGTGTATGCCCACGTGCTCAGGGAATCCACAAAAACTCTCCCTGCAAATGCAAGATCCAGCTAAGCCTTGCACTGCCTCAGTGATATGCACATGAGCACCCTAAATATCCTGCTTTGCTTTCTAATGCCTTTAGCCAGCATAAACACAACAGGCTTTTTATAATCTGTAATCAAGTTCTCCAGCCCAGGCACAAGCACAGAGGCTTGTTTTGAGATGCTGGACAGCTGCTGGTGTGCATCTACCCCTGCTACTGGCCCCATCCAGCTACAACCAGTGCTCTTCCAAACAAATAGGTGTGTTAACGTCTCTCAGGAGCAGGGCAAGCTTTTAGCACCCACAGATCTGCTACTGATCTTCTCATTCTAGGCATGCTTGCTGCATAAGTGATTTAAAAGTAGAAAACCAAGCTGAACAGGCTACAGGCTCCACGCTCTTCTATTCTAGGCCTAATCCACTAGCTATATTGATCTTGCCCTTTCTGCCAACCTAGAGAGGTTGTATTACACTATTAATCCTGTCCTGCCCAGGTCACAGTCACAAAAGGCTCTTGAGAAGCTTCACCTGCTGGTGTCACAGGACTAGACTCATCAATGGCACCACTTCTCTTACCCTGCTTGGCAGGGAGCAGCTTGCTTCTCTGAACCCTTTTCCATCTCTCCCTGGACTGTACATTCCTTCCTTGCTTCATTTCATCTCATGTTCCCATGTGGAGCAGCCTTTCTGTCAGCATGTGGAGATCCTTGTCATATCACTGACACAGAACACTCTTACAGTGCCCTTCATTTTGTGAGACTGGAATGCCATTGCTTCGCCTGAGCTGACCGATGGGGGCCCAGGAGGTCAGGCTGAACAATGAAATCACCTGCAGTTGTTTAGAGCAGTTATTGCTGAGCCAGGCTCCATTAACAGTTGCCCCATATTTGCTCTAGCCGTGTCTTCTCCAGTAAGCACTAAAAAGCAAACAGGTGGATAGTGGGAATGCTGACTACAAGAGGAAGAGATCCGTATGTATTCCGCTTCTGTGCCATAGTGTAGCACCTTGATAATTCTTCTCTTTGAAACTACCCACCAACATACCGGGCTTGCTGAGCAGCCCAGGGGATCTCTGCAGAGGAGGGGAGAGTGGTTCCTCTGCTCCTAGCACATCACAAGCTTGCTTCCGAGTTTCCTACTTGGAAATACGAAACATCTTTAGTGGGAGTAAAAGAACCGTCTGGGCACTTTGTGTGCAACTGCAACACTAGTCGCTGCAGAGCATCCTCTGCAATAGCAAGATGAAGCCTTAGGGCAGCCAAACAGCAACTGCTCTTCTGTCACTTGTCAAGACGGACCATGAGCGAGATGAGGGCTCAGGCTCACAGTCAGGAAGTGACACAGGCCATGCTAGTCACACAGCTGCCAGCATTCCCGCACGTCCCCCTCCGGAGACTCTAGGGAGCTTGGAAGCTTGGCAGAGCCATCGCTCCTTCCAAATGGCACCACACAGCTGCTGCTCTGCAGGGATGGGCACCATGACCCTGCGAGGGTTGGATGGCTGACCTGCAGTAGCAAACGATACTGACGTGGATAAGACAGGAGGGTCTTCAAGGTAGAGGGGTGCCAAAAGTGATCTCAGCCTGATCCTAGCCTAGGCAAGGGAAGCGGCTGTGGGTACCAGCTGCCTCCGCTGCTGGCGGACACCGCCATCTCCCGGCAGCTCCTGGCAGGCCGGGCCCGCAGCAAGTCTCCAGCAGTTTCAGGAGGGCTTTCCTGTGCTTCCTGGTACAGAGCAGACTCGTGCCAGCGTTTGGCAGGCTGGAAGTGCCAGTGATGTTTGCTTCTGCCCCTGTCCTGGAGAATCTTTTCCCTTAGCAGGACACAAGTCCTGCCTACATATTAGGGCCAAGAGGTATCTGAGCACCACCAGTTTGGTTTGTGCTCAGGACATAACAGCTTTAGCAGTGTTAGATGCGAGCACAGCAATTAACTTTTGAGTTCAAAGGGCTCTTTAGAACAGAAAAATTCCGCCCAGTAGAATCATCATACATGTGACCTTCATCTGCTTAATCACAAACATTGAGCAGTGAGTTCCAGAGCTCTGCTAAAGTGTAACAGCCTAAATTAATATTTGATACAGCCATTCCTGAATCTTGTGCATATTTTTTCTGTAGCAAAGAATTGGAGTAAAAAGAGGTGTTGTTTTTTTTTTTTTGTAGCTGAACCAGAAACTGCTGTTTGAAATTTCCATGATATGATAGAGTGCCAGTACTCAGTCAGCTCTGCTTTTCCTTTGAGTCTGACTACATAGGAATAATTGAAATTATTAGCAAAAAAGAAAAAAAAACCAAAAAAACCCAAACCAACCAAAACCCTCTGGTATTCAAAGCTAGTGTTGTTTTCTACAGACCATGTACACAGGAAGATCCAGCGCAAATGGCCATAGATGTGCTCTGGACACATAGAGATCCTGCTTCCCTTCTGCACAGAAAAGGCCTCCATGGCCAGCAGTACAGGGCAGGCTGCAGAGACCTGCTGAGCCTGCAGAGATGGGCATCTTAGAACAATACTGTTATTCTGAAGTATTTATCCTCTTTTTGTGTCTAGGGTGCTCTGTGCTTGTGCTGGAATCAGTCAGTATCTTCCGGAAGTACATTTCCATCCTGGATGTACCCATTTCGTACCTCCTGCCCAGTGATGCACTCTTCATACTCACAGAGGAGGAGACTGAACAAGCCAAGGTGAGATGTGTGGTACCTGTTTCACACAAGTATCTCACACATTTAGTGCACAGTCTCATATATTGGAATCTGATTAGCTCCTCTTCCATAGCATAAGAGTATTTGCCCAGCAGACAGTCCTGTTAATCCACAAATGACAGAGCCTTCCTGCTTTTGAGGCTGCTAAAAGATAGAGTTTCATATGGAAACTGCTCTGATAAAGGCAGTGTTATTCCCTTGTGGTTTTTGTTTCTGACATGTGACCTTTCTAAGCTGTGTACTATAAATAGATGAAGTTTCAGCTGGCAGTGTATGATCGGAAGCAGCATGCAAAGTGTTCTCAGATGCACACCTATCAGGTTTCTGCCTCCCCAGCATGTGAACACCCAGGCGTGAGATCACACAGGGAGGAGGAATTGTATGTGACAAAGGAACTGCCACGGCACCAACCTGCAGCTGATAATGTCCTTTCTAGCCAGACCCCTCTGAACGCTAGGCAGCACCACACCAGCAACATAGGGGTGGACAGGGCTCTCCCCACTCTTTAGCCCCATAAGGTAGACAGCCTTGTACCTCCCACTACTTCTTCCCTACTCACTGAACACAGGCTGTCCTATAAGCTGGCAGTGAACCTCACAGGAGGCATAGGAAACTGCCCTCATGTTAGGTATGGAAGGTTTTTGTAATGCTTTCTCAACTATTCTTCCTTCTAGAGAGCAATGAGATGTCATCGCAGCCAGCTCCTCTGGTTTCGCCACATCTATATGCTCTTCTCACGTTATATGGTGATCAATTCACTGCGCCTTCTGTAACAGGGACAACTTCAGGAGTAAACGGATGAGTGAAAAAATGACCGGGCCAGACCCAGGACTAAAGCAAGCTCACCTGTGATGTGGTCAAGAGGATGGGATTCTCTTTGTGTAATATTCGTTCAGACTACAAAAAACAGACTGTGTAAACTTCCTTCTGTATATCTTGTTGCCTGATACATTGAGATGAACAGGGTTTAACAGATACTCACTGTCGAAGCTTAAATAGGTAAGAAATGTGGGCTAACCTAATACAGGAGTATCCTGCATTAGAGAAGATATGGCACAAACTGTTATTCCCCAAGAAGATACAGCTGTGAGGACTGCTTGGCAACTGTCTCTTGGTGCTTTTGTAAAATCCAGGTATCAGGAGTAACTTTTCAAAGGCCATGCTATCTCCAGAGATTAAAAACTAGAACCACCAGACCTGGCTTACTCAGGCTGAACTTTAAAAAGCCAAAGCTTATGAATAAAACATCAGAAATCACACAAATTTCTCCGGTTGCACTGATCTTTGCTGGTAATGCTGCTTCTTTCGTGCACATTGTGTTGCAGGCTCCACCTTTGCAGTGTCCCTCATGCAACATGAGCATTTCTTGCTTCAGAATATGGAGCTCACAATCAACTCACAAGAGTCTCAATGGACCTAATAATGAGGTGCAAGAGTAACTGTAACTAGGTCTTTTATAGAACAGAGATAAAAATTGCAAGAGATGTTTCAAAAGCTGTTCCACTTATGTGAAGTGCAGGAGTTAAGAGATCCTCTTCCTTTATGTTAAAGGTAAGTGAAGCAGCTTTTCAGTGGGTTTGCTTCTTAGCCTACTAGTGATTTGGATTTACCTGGAGTCATTGTAGAGCAAAGTCAGCACTACTCAACATTTCTGTAGGCCTTTGCACTCATTCACGTGGGCTGACGTCTGCAGGAAGTGTCTTTCCTGGATCTACACAGCTTGTCATTGCATAGTCAAAATCACAGCCCAAATGACCAGAACCTGATCTGCTGCTGTGAGCACATCCTTCTGAGATAACAAACGGGTTCCTGGTTGTACTGAAGTACATGCCCATTGTATGACAGTGTTGAACTGTTCCCTGGCCATGAGTCAGTGCCTAAGCATATGCCTACTTAGCCTTAAGACCATGAGTAAGTCCAGGCTCAGGCAAAACAGTGCTTAATCACATGAATAACTTCAGTGGCCTCTCTCTTCCATGCAGCTAGGCATCTGTGTAATGCTTTACTGAACCTGAGCCTGCCAAGCTCTTTCAAATCCCCTTTAGATGCATGGTCAATTCATTGAAGTCAAGGGAGAAAAGTCAGTGTAAGTTAGCATTATGTCCTAAACAAGAGTTTATCTTACATAGGATGTCTTCATAAGGCAGATTTGAAACACAGGAAATATCCATACAAGCAAAGATTAGAATTTTTTTCATTGTCTTTTTGTACTTTGCTCTGTTTATTATGATTTAAACTTCAGCACGGTTAAGGACAAAGTACCAAAACAGCAGCCTGGGGTTTATGGAAAGGAAGTAGTTTGAAAGTTGAAAGTCACAACTGTATGGGACAGGCAGCATAGAAAGACTTATTTAGGAAACAGAGAACAGATAATAATTTAGAGATTGATTTTGCCAACCCTCACCCAGGAAAGCCCAGGCTACAGTTTCACAGCAGTGCCCCACCATCAGCTCCTGAAAGAGTGTGTCAGAGTTTTGACATGTCTCTGATGGTCTTGTGTTCCTTCACAGCCGTCTCCCATTCCTTGCCATTGATATCCTCTGTGACAATGGTCTGCACGGTGCCCTCATCCAGACAATGGGGAGCTATTCCTGAAGAATGAGTACATAGAAAACTGCGTCCATGTGCTGTGTGGCAGATGCCTGCACTGCCCTGGATGGGGCATCTCAGGGAATGCTAAATGCTCAGTCCAGCTATTGCTGTACATCTGAGGAGCCTAGATGGGAAGAAGCCCCCACAGCAATAGGTAAGACTTACGGAGGAGCTGCAGGTTCAGACTGCAGTTCCGCATGTTTAGTACTTTAGGAATAAACCCTTAAAACACATGCTGCTCACTGCTGGCATGTTAGCATCCAATGGAGTCTTTACCCAAGGTTTGCTTGATGGTTACCTTTGGTTACCACAGCTTTCTCTTTTTACCTACCATAACCATCTGGATTAGAACGAGGAGTATAAAAGCTCTGTACACCACAGGTCTTGCAGAATGTGTGCTGGGCACGATGGGTGTTGAAGGTGTATGTTGTCAAATTATCGGCACCCTGAGCAAATGAAAAGCAGTGTAAGTGTTCCAGACAAGCAGAGACATTAATTTCTTTCTATGGGTCTGTAGCTAAGAAATGTAAAATCTAAAATACCAACTTTGTGTCTTACTTAAGATGAGTTCTGTATTCATGTTCTTTTTCTGAACCCCTGTGTATATACACGTGACCATAACAGTCAAATCTGAGAACTGCAAGAGCTGTGAAGTCAGCTCACTAAGATGCACACACCACACCAGGCAGCATAAAATTCAGCTGTTTCCCCCAGTCAGCCATAGACAAACCTAGGACAGAAAACTGGCTGCCACTTGCATTTCTGATGATGGCACTGGCTTGTCCTGCTCATGTTCACAAACATGTTCTTACTGCATTCTTACTCTACCTTCAGCAGCTTGAAGCGTGACGCTGGGACAATGAAGTGTCTGTTCTGTTTCTTCGTGCAAATGCTGCAACTGTAAAAGAAAAAAAAAGACCTTTCTGGAAGCAGTGGACAAGTTGTGGACTGCAGTGGGATCTATCACGGACCTCTGGACAACAGAAATTCCACCAACAGCTAAGATGGCTCCTGGAAGCATCACGGAGGTAAGCAGCAACAGTGGACTTTGGTATCAGTAGTGTTTGGCTAAGCACACCCATTTAGACTGACATGGATACATGGATACACCAACAAGGTGTTCCGTTACACCAAACATCAGATGCCATTTTTGATTCGCAGACACAATCTCAACAGCCGTAACAAGGCTCTAGGCCTTGTCTCTAGGCCTGAGAAACCCATTTATCTTTCAGAGCAGACTTGGCCAGTTTTGCCACCATGAATTATCTTGCAGACAAGAAAGAAACGGTCAGAAGTTTACCCATGCGTTAGAAGCAAACTACCTGCAGGAAAAGGGGGATCACTACTGAAATCAGACTGTGTTGTAGTTTGAAGCACATGTGGTCAGAGATGTCATGTTAAAGTTAAAACAGGATTGATGTGCTCTGAGCACGCTTGCACTCAGAGGAAACATAAAGAAGGCAGCTGTGTTCCTGTATTTGTAGATCTCTCCTGAGCAGTGAGCAGGGCTGTGAGACCAGAACTGCCCAAAGAAGTAGCACCTGATCCCATATTGGATCAGGATGTATTCAGGAGTATACCCTATAGGAACAGCTCAGAGCAGTTGTGTCATCTTCTAGCTATAAGGTGTTGACTGGAAAAGCATATGAGCTTGTATTCATCCACGAGAAAAGGGAGCACATGAAACACTCACTTGCAGTTGAAAACATGCAGGTCTGCTGAAGCCCAGACCTCAAAGCGGACCGCTCCACAGTGACAGCCTCCGGTGTGCTTGACCAAACCCCGGTGTTCGCTGGAGGGGGAAACGAGATGTTTTATCAATGTAATTTTGGGGGTTTTATCCAAGAAAACAGTAAGATTTATGCTACATGATTCAATTCAGCTTTGAGCAATTGCAGAACACCAGAAAACATATCCCCTCAGATGTGTTTTAATAAAATGTGCCAGAGTGACAATGACTTCTGTCCTCTGTGGCAATGGCTCTTCTGGTTTAATTAAAATAGTGCAAAGGAAAGAAGAGCAGTAGTTCAAGGAAAATGCACTCCACATGCAATACAACATGCGTGCTGTCCTGCCAGAGACCAGGGCAAAATGCTGACCCAGAGTCTGTGCAAAACTACCACAAGGAACTGCATCTTCCCACTGTTATCCCACAAGTGCGCCAGCACTACTAAAATTCCTCCATTTAAAATCTGGGGAAAACAGAGATTCTGCATAGTATCTGAAATGCGTTTTGTTGGGTATTGTAATTGCAGAGGAACTTCATGGTCAAGGAATTTCCGAGCTCGTGCTTCCCCCTTTCCCCCAGCTGCCTCCCTCACCCCTGGGCAGCGCCAGCGGCCCAGCTCCAGTACAAAATGAGAGTGAAAAACCTTTTCCTTTCGCATTTTCACTCCCCCGGCCCATTACTGATTACAGCCCAGAGGCGCTGGGTTGCGCTCTGGAAGGAGCGAGCACAGGAAGGGGTGGAGATGTAGCCGCTGAGCCTCAACATCCCGCGCGGTGCCCCCGGGGGTGTTTTGATGGGAGAGCCCAAACCCGCAGGGAGCTTTGGCAGGAAAAGCCACCTTCTCCGCAGCGCCTGCGGCCCCCTGCCCCTCGCGCACCCGCCCCCTGCCCGCAGCTCTCCGGATGCTGTGTTCAGCGCTGTGCTGCCGGGAGGTCAGTGATGTGGCGGGGAAGGCCCGCGGGGCAGTGACCGCCGTCCGGCCCGTACTCACAAGGTATCCAGCAGCAGCCTCGCCGCCTCCTCGCAGCTCAGCCGGTGCCGCTCCTGGAACGCGGCCCAGCGCCCGCGCTGCTCCCCGAGATCGAAGTCTGCGGGCGCGGGGGGCTGTTCCTGCGCCCCCGGACCGGCCGGGGCACTGATCGCCGCCTTCCCGCGGCTGCTGCGGGCCGAGCCCGCGGAGGGGCTGCCGGTGGCGCTGCTCCGCCGGGAGCGCCGAGCGCTGGCCGCCCTGAGCCGCCCCATGCGCCGCAGAGCCGGGGTGCGCCGCGCCCGCCAGGGAGCGCCGCAACGCAGAGCAGCGTGACCGGGAGGAGGACCGGGGAGAGGGACTTTGACCTGACAAAGGGTAGATTTAGATTAGATATTAGGCACAAGTTCTGCCCTGTGAGGGTGCTGAGGCGCTGGCACAGGGTGCCCAGAGAAGCTGTGGCTGCCCCATTGCTGCAGTGATCGAGGCCAGGTTGGACAGAGGGGCTTGAAGCAACCTGGTCCAGTGGAAGGTGTCCCTGCCTGTGGCAGGGGGCTGGAACTGGATGTGCCTTAAAGTCCCTTCCAGCCCAAACCACTCTGATTCTGTGATTGGAAACGCAGTGTTGCACATCCCTTCTACGTGCCCACCGTTGGCTAGGAATAAGACTGCTGGTGAACAGTACTGTGGTGCATCAGGATGTGCCTTCAAAAGCGTGGTTAGTCCTTCTTAACATTGGAAATCATTACTGCAGCTTTGCAGAGAAACAGGTTCTAACGTGATTCCCACTAGATGACCTTTCACAAATTCTGTCATCAAAGAACAAAAAGGAAATCAAAAAGGAAAACAATCAAGATCATAGAATCATAGGGTGGTTTAGGTTAGATTGTGCATACTATTAAAAACAAACACAAATAAAACCCACCCCACTTCCCCCAGAAAACAGCTTAGGAAAATGTGAAAGCTTTCCTCTAGTGGTAAATATCTTAGAAAAGGTTATTCTTGAACATCTAGAAGACAATGCTGTTTCTCAAGTAAAACTGTTCAGTGCAGGGGAAAACCACAAAACTTGTAGTGTCCAAGTCACATTTGGTTGGAGAGAAAAACCCAGTCACGCCAAGGCTTTGTGCCCATCACTGGGAATTTCAACAGAACTTAATGTCCTGCTCTTCTCAGGATGGGGACCAGGGAAAGCTGTCAACATGTGAGCTGACAGCTGGTTGTGGGGTGGTAAGAGGCACTGAAGGGACATGTCTCAGCCAGGAATACAGCAAAGCAACTGGACAGCAATGAATGAAGCAGCATCAGGTCTGGATAACAGCTTTAAAAACACACAACTGCAGTGTGTAGGCTGTCTCCTGAGGTGGCACATACCAGGACTCACATAACAACCCTGTGGCTCAGCACCTCTCTCCTCTGATGATAGGAAAAGTGCTGAGTTACAATTTCCTGTTATCCCTCATGTGAACCTCTGTTCTGGTTACTCATCCTTATGGAACCATTTTAATACACTGTATGTGACAAATCCTGGCCCATGCCAGCATGTTTATCTGTAGCTCCTGAGCTGAGCCACTCCCAGACCTTTAGTCACCCTACAGTTCATGTTAGTCACCTTATATTTTGGGAAGAAAAGTCACTGAGTTGAAACTGGAGACCATGAGCTGAAACTGAGCCTGTGCAGTTTGCATCATGGAGTCATATGCTGTCAGTGCAGGGTATGGCAGGTTCAAGTTTGAGCCTACGTGGTCAGTCCTTTTCTAAAAACACTGAACGGAAAGAACACATTTTAGGAGTTCATTAGCAGTCAGCTCACACAAATTACCTCCTCTCTGCACGACAGGAGACACTGGCACTTGTATGCTCTCAAAAAGCAGTTCCAGTGGCAAAACTGATGCACAGGCCATGTCATAGCTGGAAATCTATCCCTCTCTGCTCCTATGCAATTAGTTCAGCATATTTTAAATGCAGAAAGCATTTTGAGAAGCTGAATTCTGTTCCCACTGTAACATTTCAGGATAACGAACTAGGTGACAAAAAGAAGAAATGACAAAATGGAAGAACAGAATGCGGCTTTGTTTTAGAAGACTGCAGTAAAGAAATTCTTTCTCCTTTTTTATTTGTACCATATTTTATTACAAAGGGCTTTCAGAGCTCAAAACTGGGTCTCACATAAATAACCAGTTCAAGAGCTTTATAGGGGATCTCTGGCTGATGACAAATTTAACTGGTATTTGAATTTACAAGCCCTACATTTCAGTGGTTCCACATGGTATTGTCGGTGTCCCTGGGCAGCCGGTGTTACCAATGCCTGAAGAGTCAACAGCTTTCCTGGTACATTACTTCCAAATTTGATGCAATGTTTGCCAAACTTCAGTAGAAGGCAGGAGCTTGATGAAGAATGCTTGTGGAGAAGGAAGCATTCAGAAAGATAAGGAAAAGTCCAGTAAATCAGTTTGTTTTCTTTACGTATCTTGTGATACTAGAGTTCAATGGCTGACATGGTTTAATGTTAAAGTACAAAGGTGTTCTTCTGTGCCAGCCCAGCCCTGCTTGTGTAACAATGACTCAGCTCTGCAGAGCTGGCTCCCAGCCCACATTGAGATTCTGTCTGCAAGGGCATTGTCATCGCAAAGGCAGCTACATGTTTGTGGGTTAAAGAGAACTGGTAACTCCGGATGCTTTTCATCCAGTAAGCAGGGAACTAAAAGTAGTGCATAGCTCACACCACATTTCATAGAACTGAAGTAGTTAAAACTGCATAGTTTGTGCAGGGGAGAAAAATGGCAGTGCTTGGATCTTGGTCTTCCTGTTGAGGAGGAAGAATTCTGCACATTCCTCTCCCTATCAAGGGATCTAAGCTGGATCTGAAACCAGAATACAGGTTATCACCTCTAGGCCACTGGATGCAGGCTATTCAGGCTGGCCTTGGCAGTACTGGTTTTGGTCACTGTCATAGAGGTTCTATTGAAACACACTGATAATGATTAACAGTGGGTTAAGACTCATTTTGTCTGTCTTTCTGTTGGGTTTTTTTTTTTGCAAGGTGCTGCTTTGCTATCCTGCTGAAAAACCTCACCCTAGAAACCACATGCTGAATGGGCTCAGACACAGCAGAGAGAACGTGAACAAAGAGAGCTCCTTCACTGCAGTGCAGCTTGGATCGGATCCAAAAGACTCGCAGGCAGGAGGCAGACTGGAGAAAAAAGATGCAGACAAGTAATTTTTAGACTAGACCTTATTATTGATTGTTGCTTTCACTGGTGTAACGTGCAGACACAAACCTGTGATGGCATCTTCATAAAACGCCCTTTAGAAGTCTCCTCACATCAGCAGCTTAGACAATTGCCACATGTTCCTTGGGGTCATTTAGACCTGCAGAGAAAGATGTGCCCAAGCCTATTTATTGTGGCAGCGCAGATCTTAAAGCTGTCCCCTATGTGTCCTGCAAAGTCAAAATATCATTTAAACAAACAGGGTAACAGAGCAGTATTGCTGATTTCTTCTCTTTTTACTACAAATCTGGGTATCTGCTTGTTTTTCTTAAGCTTTCATCTCCTGAAGTTGGTAGCTTATTAAAAACTTTGTTTATTTGAGGTATTTTTAGCATAAGGCTTAAAAACCAGACCTCGGATAGTTGTCTTTTTTTGGTAATCTCATAATATTACATTCAGGCTCACAGTACTTTGGCTTGTGACTCACTATTTTTGTAACCCTTGAGTTTGGCAGGACAAGGACAAGCAGTAACATGCCACAGCCCTGTCTGTCTTGTGGCTGGAACGTCAGCAAAGATCAGGCTTTATTGCAGTGATACAGGTTTGGGAAGAAAATATTTATCTCCAAAGCTGTAAATAGATAAATACAATTATCTGGTGTCATACCCAGTGAGAGAGGCCTGAGGTAGGTAATATTATAATATACATTGTGGGCTTTTTTCCCTGTGGCAAGTTGCCCTATTTGTATCTGAACAAAGGAACAGAACTGAGCTGGCTGCACATACTCACATCGCCTGACCAGCCGGCTGTCCCAACTTAAAGCCTTTTCCTAAAGATAAACAGATTGCTTCATTTGACATTGCTCACTTAGAAATAATACGTGGTTGCTAAGACATTAGTGTACATAAAACCCAGACCCAGCTTGTGTTCTAGAATGTTACAGAGCTGTTGGAAACATTTCTTTGACCTCCTGAAAGTAGGTTGCTTTGTACTAGTGCCCAATGACCTGCTTTTGAAACCACTTGGAAAGAAGTACGTGTTCCCAACTGCAGGCCGCTGGCACCACCTGTGCAGTCAGGCCAGTCACAAGATAATTTCTGTTTTACTGAGCTTTGCATTTATTTATATACAGTTCAGAGTCAGCTGCTTGATGATTCCTATTCACCAAGAGCTACATAGTGGTGTGTATGCTAAGTACATAGACTGTGTATTTGTATTGTTGTTGTATAACCACAACATAAACAGATCTCCTGTGTCTGTATCAACTTCAGGTAATAAAATACTTTCTAAAGAAATTCTTAGGTAAAGCTAAAATTCAGTAAAATAAAGTCACCAGGGCATCACCTCCAGCCTGGGAGATTGTTCTGTACACATAATGTGTGAAAATAAGGCAGAATCTGGCCCACAATATAGAAACACTGCATTCTGACTTTAAAAAGAAGTAGCTTTCAACTTGGTAATAATTATCTTTGAAGTACTGTTAAGGAATCTATGCAGATATTAGGTGTGAAACATTCAGGGCATGAGTTTATTACACAGAAAATGTCAAAGGATGGGAAAAGAGGCATTTAAGAAGCTTTCTGTATTCAGCCCACCCCCTCCCCAGAAACAAAAGAGGTGGGCTCCATACAGGCATGTAGATGGCTACTGAGGATTAATAATTAGGAGGATTAAATGAATCCAATCAGTAGAGGCCTGTGTGGAGTATGCTGCCTGCAGGCTATGGAGATTAGTTCAATTCTGCTGGGCCCAGGAGCTGCCTGCACAAAGCCTGACTCTTTGTTTATCTCATTTGACAGAGGGGTAACTGAGGAAAATAATGAGGCTTTTTGCATGGAATTGATGAATTTAAACCATAATTGTCTAAAAGTACGAGCCTGTGTTCAATGTCAGCATGTTGCTGCCTGCGCTTGCTTGGGATAACGTCATTTCCCTGAAGAATGAATTTTTCAGGAGCCATTATTAAGAAGGTGTTTAAACAACTAGCCATGGCAGACCCATCTGGTGGCAGTTTATTCTGATCCGTTGATTTGAATACTTACACAGAAACGGAACAGCCATACTGAAAGCGGACTGCCTGTAGGATTTAGCCATACTTGGAAAAAATACAAGGGAGAGCTCCTGCGTTTTCTGGTTTACACAGAAATGGCAAAAAAAGGCAGAAATTTCTCTTTCTCCTTCTCCATCTAGAGGGACATTCAAAAGCAAAGACCTTCACACTAAAATCCTTAATACAAATCTGATGTGCTGAAACACAGGCCAGACTTTTTAGCCTGTTAATCTCCAGTCTAACACATACAAGATGTGCCCTTAAACATTTGTAAGTATGAGTTACTCTGGCCCTCCTCTCAGGACTCCATGATCTTGTTTGGCTTTGGAACATGGTTCCTGGAGCAATGCGTGGGATAGACAGGATATGCAGGCCAGCCTTGGAACAAGCCTTTAGTCACCCTGACACCGTGCAAACAAAACAAAGGTATTGGAAACACTGAGCAAAAATGGCAGCATGAAGAAAACAAATGTGCTATTGCCTAAATTTGATACTGCCTTCTGTCCTAAATTTATGTCGCTGGATAATATTCCCAAGGTTGGTTATGGCCATGGAGCCGTCTCTAAACTTTGCAGTTACCATTTTCCCCCTCTTCCTGTGAATACATTGTGAATAATTATTGTTGGGATGATTTATTTCCTTTTTACTGCAAACCAGGAGCAGACACAAGCCCTGTTAGGAGAAAGGAACACAAAAGGGGTTTGTTGTTGCCTTTTTTTAGTGGGTCTGGTTGTCTTTTAGGTTTGATTAAGGGGCTGTGTACTGAACATGTGCTTATGCTTTGTGAGTGGAGGATTTAAGCAAGTTCATCTGGCTTCACAGACAGCTAGCAGCAGATAAAACAATGCCACATAAAAGCCGCCTTGGATTTTGTATACTCCAGATATATATGATGTAAAATGGGCTAGGAGCCAGCCTGAGAGGTGTAATGAAGCTTCATTAACACAAAGCACATTTCCACATCAGTTCTCAGAAGGAAGTTGCTCATGACCTGATCAGAGCTTCCTGTTCTGAAGTAAACAGCCATTTGCATTTCGAATGTCAGCATTTCATTACGGGGGTTGTTTTGCAACCTGGCATTAAAGAATTAAGCTGTCAGCTGCCTGAAACTGGTTCAAAGGGCTGCTCAGGAAACCGGCCGTGTGACGGGGGCAGCGAGCATGACGCACCGGGAGCTACCAACGCTCATGAATGTCTAAATAACCTTTTTTTCCAGCTTTACTAACTCAATCCTGCTTTTTCATGTTTTCCTCACATCTACACATGCCGAGATTAGGCCCCCAGGGTATTCCAGGCTCTGCCACGCCGGGCAGGGAAGGGAGTTGATCACAGGTACTGGTACTAATACGGATCAGCAAAAAGCGGGTACCGAGGGCAGCCCCTCTTTCCTCGGGACACTTTCCCGCATCCCGAGCCAGGCTCTTCCCTGAGCAGTGCTCCGGGCGGACGCAGGGATCGAACCCGCGGCCCACCACAGCCCTCTCCCCGCTGAACTCTGCCTCCGCCCCGCGGCTCCCCCCTAGCAACAGCGCTGACCTCACCGCGCACCAATCAGCTCTGGGCAGCGCCCGAATCTTCGAGAGCTTTCCTTACCCTCGCCCTTCTCTATCAGCCAATCAGCGCCCGCTCTTCTCACTGCTGCGCCAATCCGTGGCGAGCGTGCCCGTCTGTCCGCCGCGGGCCCCGCAACTGCAGATCCATCCGCGCCCTCAAATATCGGGATTTTTAAGGATCTGAGATCCTACACTAAGGTTCCGGGACCATTTTTCCCGCAGAAATACGGAGTGGAGAGGGGAAAGGTGAGCATTTTTCACAACAATGCTCTTTTACTTGGGACTACTTCGGGAGGCGGATGGACACGTCAGCGGCGGTGGGCGGGGCCTGTGTGGTCTGTAGCGTATAAGTAGGGATCGGTCGCGTCCCGTGGTAGAGTGCAGCTGCGGCGCTGTGGGTGTTCTTCGTTGTCGGAGGGTGACGCGCAGGGTCTAAGACGTGAGTGGGGCGGCGGGAAGGGGAGGTAAACGGCAAGCATTTAGTGGGCTATATGGTATAAGCTGGGGTGGCGACTTGTCGGGCAGGGACTTTTTGCTGGGCAAGGGGGGGGGAATGGTGCAGTCTCGCTTCACCGTGAACCATTGTGAGAACTCTATGGGGGGCGGGAGTGGGGGAACACACAGTAAAATCGGCCCTTGGGGAAGGAGGGGGTGGTACGGGAAGATGGCGCAGGCTGTGCCTGCCTGTCTCGGAAGTGTGTTGCTGAGTCATTGCCGCGGGGGGAGCAGCGCGGGGCTGCGGGCGCAGGTTTTGGAAGCGGCCGTGCGGGGCAATTGGGGGCCTTGAGAGGCGGTGGAAGGAGGCTGGTGTAGGAGCGTAGCGTACCGGCCTTGGAAAGGCGTTTAGGTCGTTAAGAGTGCAGAGTTGAGAACGGCTGTAGACAATCCTAACGAAAAAGAAGGCAATCAAAAACAGCCCAAAAAATCCTGCCTGGCTTTTGTACAGTGTGAAATAGCAATAAACCTTTTAGTTAGAAATAATTGAAGACTCTATTTCAGTAGCTGAAACTCGTGTATGTTTTGCAGTTCAACATGCAGATCTTCGTGAAAACCCTGACTGGCAAGACCATCACCCTGGAGGTCGAGCCCAGTGACACCATTGAGAATGTGAAGGCAAAAATCCAGGACAAAGAAGGCATCCCCCCTGACCAGCAGAGGCTGATCTTCGCTGGCAAGCAGCTGGAAGATGGACGCACCCTGTCTGACTACAACATCCAGAAGGAATCCACCCTCCATCTTGTGCTGCGTCTCAGAGGTGGCATGCAGATCTTTGTGAAGACCCTGACTGGCAAGACCATCACCCTGGAGGTCGAGCCCAGTGACACCATTGAGAATGTGAAGGCCAAGATCCAGGACAAAGAAGGCATCCCCCCTGACCAGCAGAGGCTGATCTTCGCTGGCAAGCAGCTGGAAGATGGACGCACCCTGTCCGACTACAACATCCAGAAGGAATCCACCCTCCATCTTGTGCTGCGCTTGAGAGGTGGCATGCAGATCTTCGTGAAAACCCTGACTGGCAAGACCATCACCCTGGAGGTTGAGCCCAGTGACACCATTGAGAATGTGAAGGCCAAGATCCAGGACAAAGAAGGCATCCCCCCTGACCAGCAGAGGCTGATCTTCGCTGGCAAGCAGCTGGAAGATGGACGCACCCTGTCCGACTACAACATCCAGAAGGAATCCACCCTCCATCTTGTGCTGCGCTTGAGAGGTGGCATGCAGATCTTCGTGAAAACCCTGACTGGCAAGACCATCACCCTGGAGGTTGAGCCCAGTGACACCATTGAGAATGTGAAGGCCAAGATCCAGGACAAAGAAGGCATTCCCCCTGACCAGCAGAGGCTGATCTTCGCTGGTAAACAGCTGGAAGACGGGCGCACCCTGTCCGACTACAACATCCAGAAGGAATCCACCCTCCATCTTGTGCTGCGTCTCAGAGGTGGCATGCAGATCTTTGTGAAGACCCTGACTGGCAAGACCATCACCCTGGAGGTTGAGCCCAGTGACACCATTGAGAATGTGAAGGCCAAGATCCAGGACAAAGAAGGCATCCCCCCTGACCAGCAGAGGCTGATCTTCGCTGGCAAGCAGCTGGAAGACGGACGCACCCTGTCCGACTACAACATCCAGAAGGAATCCACCCTCCATCTTGTGCTGCGCCTGAGGGGTGGCTGTTAAGTAGCTGTGCACCTTGCTTAACAGTGGGATTGCCAGTAGCACGTGTGTTTGCACTGTAGTTCTGTAATGTCATTTAAGTTAAACGCAGGGTTAAAGGAAGCTGAAATATCTGCTGAACAACTGAAATGCTAATAAAGTTTTCTGTTGCACATTACAAGTTGTTGTCTCTCTCAGTTCAAGCTAGTAAAACTGGTATAAGTGTCACGCTTACCCTGGCTTTCTTCCATGGCAGTTAAATCCTCTTTGCATGCTTAATGAGGCTGTTGTGGATGAAACAGATCTGGATTAAAGTCTTAATTCAAGCACTAAAACAATGTTGTTTCTTTTTACTGTAGTTAATTTTCAGGAAGGATAATATGGTTAAGACTCAGCCACACACAAAATACAGGGGTGAGCTTGGCAGTGCAATGGGGTGGGCTTTACTGCGACTCGTTAACTTGCAGTGTGTTTAAAGTGACCTCAGTGGTGATGAGTATGAATAGCTGCACTGCCTGACACTGCTATGGGGGGACTTGAGCTTCAGTGTGCTTGGAGAGGTGGGGTGTACATGAGGAAATACCAGTTGCTTTGTGTATTTGAGTGGGAAAATACTGGGTGTTGCAGTGGTAGCCTCTGGAAGGTGCAAAAGTGGGTGGGGGGTGTGTCTGTCCTGCGTGGAATGTGTGATCTGGGGAGGGACTAAGTGCAGTGAGAGTGGCTGGTGGGGCAGGAATAGGCAGGTGGGAGGGTGTCTTGTGCTATCATGCACTGTCTAGTAAACTGCCTGAAATTAATGTCAATACGTGACTACTGAGCAGGGTAACAGCTTCCTGGTTTGGGCTGAGTGCAAGTTTTCCACGCAACCATTTAATGCCGAAAGCTGGGCAGTTCTCTCTGAAGCCAGGGTTGTCTTTATTGTGTTTTAATGGGGTGGGGTTAAATGGTTTAGTTCAACTGAATAGGGGTGGGTTTGATACCTCTGTGCCTGTTCACTTGAGTGTTACCAGGTTGTACCTATGGGGACTGTCTGTCCTCATCTGTTGAACTTTTGGCAGCTGTTTACCTTGCAATGGGAACCCTGGCATCTAAATGCTGTGTGTGCAGTGTTTCTGTGCTGGCGCACTTTGCTTTTTACTGATAACCCTGTATTATGCACTATCTCGGTCGTTTTGGGGGTTGGGGGGGGTCTGTCCCTTGTAGGGTTGATGTGAAAGTTTGTTCCTCCTGAATGTCAGCCTTCAGTGTAACATCACGGTATCTGTGGTAAGTAAGCCACTCATTAGCAGTGTGTTCTTGGCATGGGTTCGATCCTGGCTAAAAAGCTACACTAATTTCCAGAAGGCTGCAGTGAAACTCGTCATTTAGTTGTAACTAAAACTCACTGTGATTTAATGGTTAGATTTTTTTCTCAGTAGTGGGGTTTGCTTCCCTGTCTGCTATACCTGGCTGTGCTAGCATGAACCTCAAGTATTTTTGTAACCAATTGCTCTTTGTGCCATAAGAGATACCTTCCTTAGATTGAGTTTTCTTGTAACTGCTTTTTTCCTTTCTTATTTCGTACTTTTTGCTGTTCAGGCACACGTCCAGCTCCTGCCTTTTCCAGTCCAGCTGCCTGGGCTGGCTGCCCAGGGAGGCTGTGGAGATCCTGATTCCTTGGAGATCCTCGCAGGCTGGCTGGATGTGGTTCTGGACAGCCAACTCGAGGTGGCCCTGGTCAAGTAGGGGAGCTGGCTGAGATGTCCTTGAGGTCCCTGCGAGCCATGACCCCCAGTTCTCTCTGGGTGTTTGATAGCCCAGGTCTCTGCTCAGCAGTGCACAGACTCCTGTTCAGAGGAGATGGAACGCTGAATAAATTTACATTGCTTATCTTTTTCTGCTACTGTTATGCTCCATGGTACAACTAGCTGCTTTATCTTCTCTGGCTTATAATTAACAGATGTCCTTTGTCAAGTTGTAATAATTAAGCTAATCTGTGTGGCAACAGATGCTGACTGCTTGGTTGGATAACACAGGCTGCAGGTACAGTTTGCCCTGTTTCAGATACAGGTCTGTAGGTGACAGGTTGCCAGTGTAGGAGCTTTGGCTGGTTGGGTGGGCCTGGATGTGCCCATGTGCTTGTTTCCCCAGCTCTGTAGGAAGATTTCCTTAGGTGAAGCTTGTGCAGAAAGTTAATTAGCATTTGGCTTACTAAAAACGCCGCATAATGGCACATCCATAAAGCTAAAGCACAAGGAGTGAAATCCCCAGAGCTGTAGTGTTGCAGCATTACCTGAGTGAAGTGTGGAGCTGGCCTCACTGTGAGGATGTGGGGGGCACTTGGGCTTGAGCTCTGCTGCTCCTTGTGTTACCCAGGCTTCTGATCCCGTCGGTAATGGAGGGGTGGTAGTCACTAGCTGGAGAGATGACTGCAAGGGATTTTGTCATTAATGAAGAAAATTCTTTGCAATTTATCTTTAATTATGTGAATTAGGGAAATTACGTAAACAACAAGGAAATGTAAATACGAATGTGCATAACATGCATTGTTTGCACTGAAGAAGATAGGAGCAAAAGACACAGGAAGAGGTATCAAGTGATATAAATAACTGATGGTAAGATACAGCTGTGGTCGTACCTCAGTTCTATCTGCTTAGAGCCAGCCATTCGTAACTAAAGAACTTGATAGGCTTTAGCCAGAATCTGTATGCTATTTAAGTAGAATAATCCTAATGCTCCCACACCGACAACAGGTTCTAATAGCATCTAATGCTGCTGCAAGGTGAACTTTGTGCCTGGCCTTTGGGTTTTTTTCTGACAGCCTCAGATAATTTCTAGTCTGTTCTCTCTTAAACCAAAAAACTCCCAAGGTTTCAAGGGGTTTGTCTTCTGTGCTTCTAAAAGCATACTTCAAAGAAGACAACTAAGATAACCCTGTGACAGTGGTATTTGGATACGTTTAGTGTTTTGCTGTGTTAGCAACTGTCCTGAAAAGTAATCCCGTAGAAGAAGTGGGGATTAAGGCAGATAAACATTGGGAATACCTCAGTATGTTTGCGGTCTCATCTGCAGTTCCAAAGGCGTTGTGTAGCAGCTGTGTCCTAAGATCCTCGGCTGCACAGTTTTGTGTTTGCGGAATGTTGCTGGATCATCCAAACCAGCTTCTCTTGGAACTTGAGTTTTTAAATTAGACGAGTTTCTGTTAACTCGTTTGATACAGAAGTGAATGGCTGTAGTTCTCACAAGTGTGTGATGGCAGCCCTGCTATTTCTGAAGAATTTCGTGCTGAGGCTGTTTTCGTAAGCAGCAGGAATTGAGGTTTGGTGGCCACTGGATGTCACTGTTACCCAGCAAAAGCGTTTTGTAGCTACCCTTGCGTTTCCTATTTTGCTGCTATTTGATTGTCAGTGGAGCATTCCTTCAGGCTATAATCCTACAGAAAGGGGTGCATCAGTAGAAAGATATCTCCATGTAAGGAGCAAGAGAAGTGGATATTTCCTTCAAAGGCCTGAGAAGTATATATAGATAGGAACCTTTACATATTACGATGTAAGACTAGCATTTACAGAAATACTGTCATGTAAATGAATTCAGTCCCCAGGGATATCAGACAGGTTCTGACAAGGAATTGTGTTTAAGAATATTTGGATTTCATTGGGCACTGGCTGGTGTCTCTAGAGATACACGTTTCCGTCTGTGTAACTATAACAAAGACAGCTGCTAAGATTCATGCCTTCAGTATGCGGTTGCATGAAAAAAGACTCTCTGTATTTTCCCAGGTGTGAAAGTACCACTTTAAAACACACCCTTTTTTTTAATTAGCCATGTGGCCTTCACAGGTTTGAGTGAAGCACTGCCCTACCTGTTGGTTTGGAGAGAATTGGGTCCACCCCTGTGTGCTGATATTACAGCACGCTTACCTTCCTCCTGTAAAGGTAAGTTTCAGCTGCTGCTCCTCAGAGTGGCTACAGATGAATGCTGTATAAATTACAGGCTCATGTAAGTGACTTTGTTCTTCTATATACAGCATCCAGAAAGGATATTAATCATAAGATATCTTTTTTGTATTTGGTAAAAATGGGCACTTGGGTGAGCAGAGAATATGTATTATAGGAAATGTGCTTGTTCCATCTTTTCACAGCGCCATCTTCCTCATGCTTCATTTTAATTTCCGCTTAAGCAGGTTCTGGTCATCACTTTTCCTGCCATGAGTTACTGTGCTTCATCATACATCATCTATAATTGCATCAGGAATATATTTTATAGTAGTATGAAATGGAATTTATTGATTTGACTTCAAGTTTCATTTAGTAGTTAAGAGTTTGACTTCTCTCTTCCCAGATTTAAGGTTTCCACAGAATGTGTCTCCTGTCAGGAGAAACTTAGTGCCAGCAGACACATTTGCATCAGTAAAATAAGTTCTGAGCAAGTGCATGATTCCTTCTTGTTCCCCCAAATTAAAGCTTCAAAAGGCAAGAGGATCACATGGCACTTTCCAAACTTCAGGTTGGCAGATAGGTGAAATGAATTTGCTGCTTTTATTCTCCCTGCATGCTGCTTTGGATGGCTTCTTCCCAAGTCCCAACAACTTTCAGGACTTTAAGTTTTGGTGGCAAGATGCTTGCTAAGCATCCCAACCAGCTCAGCTGGCTGGTGTGCAGCAGTGTTGTCATCCCATGACAGACCTCGGAACGCTGTCACTGGCAGGCGCATGTTTGGGCAGATCCTGGTTTTTTTTCCCTGCCTTGCTCTGAAATGGGAGCACAAGTGTTTTACCCTAGTGTACTCTGCGGAAGCGTGTGCGCATGTGTGCGCACATACCAGTGTTTCTGTGTTCCCCAGCAGCTCCATGGTTTTGTTTTGCTGTGGTGACCCCTCAGCTGGCAGTGATTCCTTTCTCAGCAAGCTGCACATTCTCCCTCCTCTGTGTAAGCTATTAAAACCAGATGCGCAGAAAGAACTCTGTTATGATGAACTTTTGTGAGCTGATTTCATTTCTTGGCTGGAATAGTGGGCTGTCTCCTATGAAAGCTGGGGGAAAAGCCCAAGAGGATTTAAACTCTTAAGTCTGAGCTAAACTCCTGGGTCTGAATCTATTTCTGTTGATATCACAGTAAATTAGAGTGTAATGCAGCTAAACTAAACGGAACTAAATCAGTGCAAAGCTGGAGTGAGAGAGAGGAGTAGATGAGATCTGACCTTGCATTTATCTGCCTATATGTGTTCTTTGTAGGTTATTCTGTGGGTCCTAATACATCATTAAACCTGGAAAGAATAAGTATCTTTGCATTGTTCCTGGGTCAGCTTAATTTTAAATCACAGGATTCTGAGAAATAAGCTTGTGATCTCATGCAAAACCATGGAATAGGAAAAGGCACCCTGCCATTTAGTGGGTGTATTTATAGGAAGGTCTTCTGACAGCCTATATCTGACTCAAACTAGAAGCCATCTGGGAGTATTTCTGTGGGTAAGGACCGCATTCCAGGAAGTGTCACATCATCCTGCGGTCCTGTCAGACAAGGACTGCTTTAGGCTCTCTTTCGGCTCATGGTAGGTTTGGAAGAAGAAAGCAACAGCCAGAGTTCAGTGTGTCACGATGTGACACCCCTTCTCAATGTTTTTGGACCAATGGTAATTAAAGTTTTGAGATTTCTTATGGAATCTGCCCCCAATATCAAGCTGTTGATAGAAGAGCTCTTTACCATTTTGGCAGTTAATAAGGTTCTCTAGATGACCCCTAGATCACATAAATGCCTTTGTAAACCATCAGTCCTCTACAGAATACAGATGAGAACCACTCTGCAGCAACACTGTGATGGGGAAGGCTGTTGAGACTGTGAGTGCTGAATGTCATCCTGCACTGATGCTGAGGTTTCAGTTGTGTTAGGAGCGGAAGGGAAAAAACTAAGACACTTGGTGTGGGCTGATGTCCTCTGTTTCCCGGGGTCCTGTCTTGTGAGTGGTAAGTGAAATGGTACTGGTGTGCGTGCAAGGTCTCAGCGACAGACGGTTATAGGAATGACCAGTCCGTGCTCCTAGAAGTAGCCTCACCAAGATGTTCAGTCCTTTGGAGTGCTGATTTCCTTTTGCATAAGGCAATAAGCACTAAAGGCAAATTAAGTAACCAGTGGCCTAAGTGTTTGGGAACTGAGTCTGCTTTGTGCAGTTTCCTGTGCCTGTGATGAGTAGCTGACACCGTACTTTGTACGGTAACATTCTGGCTAGTTTACTGTCTCATACCATTTGCACTGCCTTGTAGCTGGGCTATGTGAAGTTGTGCGAGGAGAACCGGCTTCCCATAGAGCAGTTGACCTCAGATGTTTCACTGCTTACTTGTTTGTCCTGGGGCTAACTGAAGGGGCCTTGTGACACCTCACAACGAAACCACGGGCTCTAGCACTGTCAGGGTCAAATCAGCTGCCTCCCTTGAGATCCAAGTGGGCTGTTGTTGAAAGCCCTGAGATGTTGCCTCTATACGTGCAGGCAGGGGTTAAGCGTTATGAATTTGCAATAGCCAGCCAGCTTTCCCATATAAGAGCACTGCACTCATTGGCTCTCTCTTTTGCTGAGAAATCTATCTAGTCATTTCCTGTGCAAGCCCTTCGCTTGGCAAAAAGCTATACAGTTGAGTAAATAACAATAATCCGTGGTTATTCCTTCTCACAGGCTGCTTGGATTCTCTCATGGACCACCACTATCTAGAAGTTCAACGTTGCACCGTTAACAGGCTGCTATTATGAGTGTGGTCTTCTCTGCAGAGGAGGAGGACTCTCACCCATGGATGTAAATAACTTGGGGTCTGCTTTCACACTAATTAACACTTGTTGGTATTTGGCTTGGTTTGTACCGAGAGATTATTTACCCTCTGAAGAATCCTTTGGGACTCCTTGTCAGATCAGTTCTTGGGTGGAGTTTGCAGCAACTTGGGGTAAGTGCTGTGCTCTTCCTCTTTTGACAGCAGCGTTTTTCTGTGCTGCACTACTCAAAATGGCTTGCCAGAGTCACGGAAAGAAACAGCTCAGTTCTTGAGTAGGGAAGTGAAAGTTGAGCTGGCAAACAGAGAGTGGTCTCTGTTTCCTAGGGACGGACAAAGTGGATATTATAGGGTCCTTTTTTATAGGACCATTTTGCTCTCTCTTTTAAACCAGACGGTCTGTCTGTACAAGACTGATGATAAATAACTCTCTCCAGTGCTGTGGAGAGATGGAAACTGCAGCTGAGAAATGATTTTGGGGAAAGGAAGACAGAAAAGCACAAGCAAACTATTATGGAAGTACAGATAGCTCTCTAAAGGATCAGCAAATATGCCAGTAAGTGTTTTGGGGGAGGAAATAAGTCTGAAAGGGTGTTATAGGGTGTATGCCTGTGTGTGCAGAGGAATGTTTGTCATTAAAGCGCAGATTAAACTGAATGGCTGAATTATCATAATGGTTTGTCTTGAAATCAGTCCTTGGATTTCTTGCTGTGAGCTGCATAAAATGTTTTGTGGCTCTTTGCTGCCTAAAACTATGTTTCTTCATATCCTAATCTAAGGCATAATGCCTATGCTTTCTTATGTATGTCAATTTACCTCTTTGATGGTACAGGCTATGGAGTCTGGCTGTAGTCCCAGCAAAGGAGATTTCGCTTCAGGGAAAACCTGTTAACCATTTGGAGGGAGTACATGTGAATAAGACGGAGTTATTAAAGAAAGCTTTGCTTCAGGTTGGTAATTGTGGATTACCTTGCTGCCCCACAAACTGTGTGAAACTGCAGTCATATGCTGATGACAGATAGCTTGCATTGGGTGTGGATCTGAGATGCATCCAGATATATATGAAGAGATGTCTCAAAAGAGTAAAAAAGGAGTACAGGACATACTTGATAAAGTGGGCTGGCTGGATGCTCTGATGGATACTGATGTTTTCCGTACAGCAGATCCAGATCCAGCTTTATTGTTGGGAAACCTGTGCTCTGTGTGGGCTCTGAGGGTTCTTGAGTGTTCACCTGGCAGCTGGGCTGTGCGTTTGCCTGTGGTGTGGGGCTCAAGTTCAAACCCTGTGTTCGTGTGGATAGGCAACAGCTCCAAACACTGGGAAGATCCCACTCCTTTTGCCCCAGGATGAAACATAAGAATGCCTGAGGGGAATGTAATTTGTGTGTATGCTTTCCATGTAGAAACAGCTTAAAGCTTACCAACAGAGAACATGAACAAACTTCCCACCCTCTTGCAAAGGAGGCCTACAGTTACTCTTATCTTTTTGGCCACTTGGTGACTAGCCTCTGTTGGCTGCACTGAGACAAGAACAATGACTGTCGTCTCCTGAAGATCCACTTTCTTTGCCTTTTAAGTAAGGAACCTGTGCTGCTGCCAACAGGTGAGGTCATCTCACAAAGGGGGTTCAGATGTTCTGCAGACCAGTTGCTTGTATTTCATGAACTGCTTGTGCACTTCTTTTCCAGTGGTACCCTATCTAAGGCCTTGTATTTATTCAAATACTCCCACTGTGCAGAGTTTTACTGAGTCTCTCTCTCAAGGGTCCCATAGTCAACTGTAGGAATGCTGGACCTGGAAGCGTGCTTTCCTCTTTGTACTGCATTGAACACATTCTAGGTCTGTGAACAAATGGTGTCAATTCTCCCTCTCCCTTGCAGGTTTAGTCTCCTAGCGTGGAAAATCTTTGGTGATCTGAAAGACCATCCCTCTTAGAAATGGATAACTTCGCAAGTGGGCAGCCAGGCCCAGGTCAGAGGAACAGGCTGGTGGGATTGCTAGAAACAGATGACAGTACCCCAGAAGAAAAACGTGCACCTAGTAAAAAGGCAGAAAGATCAGGACCTGGAAAGAGAGAGCAACAACCCTTGGAGACACTGTATCAGGAGGAAAGCAGTAACTTTCCTCCTAAAATCAAGGTTAATCTGAACTATCGGCCAGGACTTGTTAGCAAGTGAGTAACTTGAGTATTTGACAAGGCTGCAGTCCCTCCTTATCTGTACTGATCCCTGCTGCTGAGGGCCTATAGACTTCACAAAGTCTAAACTAAAAGTGGCAATGTAGAGGTATTACAGGCATCTGGTGGGAGGTAATTAAAAGAAGAAAGGGGACATATTACCCCTTCTGCACTTGGAAGGTAGGGTTTGTATTGTGTATTTTGTGTAAATCTGAACTAACACTAAATAAGCCAAGTTGGGTGTAAGAGCATCTTAGCATGGAGCCCTATACTTGCCACAGAGGGATGTAAACCAGTTCACAGAGTGTTTTGCACCGTGTGATGGGACTGACTGTGGTCCTGCCACTATCTTGGGCATCTCTGTCTTTATGCTCTGGGTGTATTCCAGGGTTGCACATCAGACTGGATCTGGGAAAAGCTCCAGCTGATGGAAAGAGCAGCCACTTAAGAGAATTCTGGGAAAGAACTGTCTCTATTTTTCCCTTGACTTAAAAATAAAATGCTTGTTTTTTCTGACAAACTTTTCTGCCCCCCTCCTTTCTTACACCATCTCTCCAGACCTTACTGCACACTCTTGTCTTCTGCTCTCCAAAACTTCCTAACACTGCATTTCTTCCATAGCCAAAAGGACCCAAATCGCTTTGACAGAGACAGGCTCTTCAGTGCAGTCTCAGCGGGCAGCCCCGAGGCACTGGATGGTTTACTTGAGTACTTAAGGAGGACCTCCAAGTTTCTCACCGACTCTGAATACACAGGTAGAGTCCTGCTCAGTACTCCATAACTGGGGTTAGCAGAGGCAGTGCTTCTTCTCAATGCAAGGGGGAAGCAGGGGAACCTGCTTGTCGTTCTTTGCTTTCTTCAGCCCTATGTCCATACTTTTATTTTCCTAATGTCCACCTGAGGATGGAGAATGCCATTAACCATATGTATCTTAAGGCTTTTGCCTCTACTCCAGAATAAAAATGCTAAGAAAGGCCTTTAGAATAATTATTTGGTCCTACAGTGAGAGTTAAGTTCTGAATCAAGTAATAGAGATGTGTGCAAAGTGTGTGCACAACCCATTCAATTCTCTTTTTCTACTAGATGCAAATACTGGGAAGACCTGCTTAATGAAAGCTCTGTTGAACTTAAAAAATGGAAAGAATGACACAATCCCACGTTTGCTGGAGATAGACCGAAATACACACAATCCCAGGCCACTTGTCAATGTGGCATGCTCTGACTGTTACTACAGAGGTAAGGGTTCTGTTCTGGTGCCATATCAGAGCACCTTCCTCGTTACCTGGGTAAGGGGTGCAGATACAAGGAAAGAGAAGAACTGGAGCTTATGCAGCACTGCAGTTCCAGAATTCTGGTGCAGTTACACTAACAGCCCACTCACCTTATATTTCTGGTTCTGGTACTGCATCTTCTTCAGCTTTGAATTATACACTTCTGTAACTTCTTTCTTGGTCTATAAAATGAACGATGCATGTTTAATAACCCAGGAATATGAGAGGATGTGCTTTGGAAAGTTTAAAAAGCATGTCTAAAGGGAAAAAAGAAATAGTATATCACTATTAAAACATGAGTTCTGCTGTTTGGGTTATCCTTATAATAGCAGACATGCAGTGTGATTATGTATGTGTATGATTGTCTTTATCTTTTCATGGCTGCTTGGGATTTTAGTGGCAGGCAGGGGCAGTTGTCTGGTCTTGTGCTGAATTTATGAGAGTCTTGAAGGTTGTCTTCTGACCTTCTGACTCAGTGTTTGCAATGTTCTTTTCCAATGAGTGCTGTTGAAAGTCATCAATTGCCACCCACCCCCTGCCCAGCACTGAGGCTGTAAGATTGCTGTGCAGAACACAGTGATTGTTGAAATAGCACTTTGCTGAAGATTCCTTTGCCTGTTCTGTCTGATAGTGGCACTGAGTGGTGAGTTTTGCCTGTTTCCTTAGGCCAGACAGCACTCCATATTGCCATAGAGAAAAGGAGCCTAGATTTAGTGAAGCTTCTAGTAGAGAATGGAGCTGATGTCCATGCCAGAGCCCACGGTGAATTCTTCAGGAAAAAGAAAGAAGGAGTTTACTTTTATTTTGGTGAGTCAGTGTGGAACACGTTCCTTTGCTTTTATATTGCCTTACTGTATGCAATTCCACTAATTCTCAGTTGGGTATGCCCCCTCTGTGCATGGGTTGGCATCTCCACTGTCCTGTAGTCAAGGTCTTGACTTACTTGAATGGCAGGATCCTTTCACAGACAAAGGTGTCCAATGAGCATTTTGCATCATCTTTGGTTTTATGTGTTTTAATCCCATCTGAGGAGCTTCAAACAGAAACATGCTCTTGGTTAGTTTAACCAAATTAGGGGCCTGGGAAAGTGCTTCAGCTGCCCCCAGAAATAAGGAGTAATTTACTGCAAAACCCTTTCTGAATGCAGAGACACTGAGGAAGAACTTGTTCTGTGTTCCAGTGGTAAATCTATAGGCTATATATAGTTTCCTAGAATTGCTTTTATTTTTAATTCTTTTTCACCAGTTTCTGCTTCCCTTCAAATACTGTCCTCATCTCTTCAGGTGAACTTCCCCTGTCCTTGGCTGCTTGTACCAACCAGCCTGAGGTTGTGGAATATCTGCTAAACAATCCTCACCAGAAAGCCAGGCTCCAGGAGCAGGACACTCAGGGCAACACGGTCCTCCATGCCCTGGTGATGATTGCAGATGACACTGAGGAGAACACCAAGTTTGTGAGCACAACATACATTGAGATCTTGAAGGCAGGTGTGAAGGTTGACCCAACGTCGAAGCTGGAGGAGATTGTGAATTATGATGGATTAAATCCTCTGCAGCTTGCTGCCAAGACAGGCAAAGTGGAGGTAAAGACAGAGGGGAACCCTGGGGTGGCTGAGAAACAAGAAAACTATAGTATACTTCCTCAGCTTAGGGTCTGATGTAGGAGCATCTTGCACCCAACCCATAGTATGCTGGTGACGGTGGCAGTGCCACAGGAGACAATAAAGGAGGCTTCCTCCAGGCTACTGCACTTAGTGTCCTACAGAGTTTGAGCCGGCTGCTGCTGCTCTCTGTCCCAGCGAAGATAGCTGGTTTAGGCTGAAATTGGTTCTACTTCTGGAGGAGCTGATACAAGGTGTGGTTAGATGATTGCCTGCTTTTAGCTAGATAATCTGGTGTTTGGGTATATCAAAGCATATGCTGCATAAAGCCAGATGTCACATATTTTGAAGGTGATTTGGGTATTGTGTCATTCTACACCTTCATTGCATACACATGTATGCATCTGGTTTCTCTATAGATCTTCAAGCACATTATCCAAAGAGAGATCAAAGACCCAGTGTACAGGCACCTGTCACGCAAGTTCACTGAATGGACCTATGGGCCTATCCATGTGTGTCTCTATGACTTGTCCTCTATAGACAGCTTTGAGGAGAACTCTGTGCTAGAGATTCTGGCATACAGCAGTGACACACCGGTGAGTCCTTCAACTCAAAGGCAGTGAAATCTTTTCAAAGCCTTTCTATAGTGTTGCTGTTGTATTATGCAAATAATTTCAAGATAATGTGGTGTTTTACATGATGGCTCTTCTGGAAAAGAAATGCATGCTGGAAATATTGGCTCATTTTATTATTTATAGTCTGCTTGGTATACCTCTGATCATCTATAATGTGAGAGAAATTCTTGAGGCTTTGGTTGTCATAAGCCTGGATGTGTCCAAATACCTTGATAAAGCCGAGCAAAAGTAACTTCTTAAGGGATGGTTAATTTCTTACATACTGAAAGGCTTGACTGAATAAACCCTTAGCAATTCCCTAGTTGGAGCCACTGACCTCTAACCCAGAAAAAGACAATCCTCTGGTGAATTTGCATTCCTGTTGACACATGAGTACATTTTTGTTTGTTTTTCCATAGAATCGGTACAAGATGGTGGTTTTGGAGCCACTGAACAAACTGCTTCAGCAAAAATGGGAAACATTTGCTTCCAAGAGATTCTACTTCAGTTTTGTCTCATACTTGTCATTCATGATCATCTTTACAGCCATTGCCTACTATCAACCCCTACGGGTAAAGGTAGGTCCAATCTTCTTTTATCTAGAAAGGCCTGATTGGACAAGTTTAAAAGGTGCTGGGAGGTTATCATCACTACCTCTGCCTTCTTCAGTGGGTTTTTCTGTTTTGTTTTTATCCTGCAGCCTTCCTTTCCAGTGGAGTTCACGGCTGGAGGCTTCCTGTGGGTCTCTGGACTCATCATTATCTTGCTAGGGGGCATTTATCTAATCTTTGCTCAGGTATGGGGATCTTATGTTTAGTTCCATTGTAAGAAAGGAAAAAAAGAAACTGTCACTGACATGAAGGCGACAGACTCAGTTCTCCTGATATGAGGATGTGCATGGGTGGATGGCAGAAGGGAATCCTGCTCCAAGACAGTGTCAGTGCAATTTGACAGTGACAGGGGTGCCACAAGCCAGGTTGCTGGGCAAGAGGATGAATATGTTCACAAAAGCAAATAATTATGAGAGACTTCTGTGATTTATAGTACTAAAATTCATCCTTGGCATTTAGTGCAGTCTATTAATAAAGACATTGGGCTGAGCCATGATTCAGCCCTTGTTTATCCATGCGCTTTATAAAGAAAGCCTTTCTTTCATCTTCGAAGGATGAATAGCTGAAATTTGGGATTTTGGAAATGAAAGCATGAAGAGGAGCTATGGAACAAACCTTGTCCCCGAGCAATAGGCTATGCTGGGCAGGAATCACTCTCTAGCATGCCCTGGTTTTTGATGGATGGCTACCATTGATTTTTCTCTGCTAGAGTCTGTACTTGCGGAGGAGACGCCAGTCCCTGAAGACTATGTGTTCTGACAGCTGCATTGAGATCTTGATGTATGTCTCTTGAGGTTTTTTGCACAGTGAAAGCATGGGTGAAATTGGTTCTCTGCTGTGTGCAGCTAAGTTGCCCTAACATTTCTAGAGAGATGGTGAGCAGGAAAGATTGATTCTCTGCCACTGTCTCCTCTTTCCATCCCTTCGCTGCTTGCTGCATCTTGTCATAACCTTTTGTTGTGATGGACTTTGCCGGGTATGGTCTGTCCTCAGATTTGTAGTGGAACACAGTGAAGGTCAGACCCTCAATTATTCCACAACTAAAAACATATACTTCTTAGATAAAGAGCTTAAGTTCTCCATCATACTGTCACTGTGGCTCAGACTTGACTGAAAGGAAAATAACTCCTCATTTTTCTGAGGAGAAATGTGTATATATGCATGTGTGTGCATGTATGTGTGCATGTGTTCATAAGTGTTAAATTTTTTCCACTTGATATCAGTTATGTGAGTTACATCAAGCAGTTCAGAGTTTCCATACTGTGAGATTAACCAGTTCATAACAAAACTGCAACAGTTTGTGGGTTGGGTTGTAACAGGATTTGCTTATATAAACCATGTGTCTGATAACTGCCACTTTATATGTTCCATGTAGCCTTGTAAAATGTGTTTGCTTTTCCTTTCAAAACAGAACAGATCTGCAAATGAGCCTTTTTGTTGAAGTAAGTCACTGTGTCACTCATTCTATTTCTCTCCAGCTTCATCCAGGCTTTCTCATTGCTGCTGTCAGCAGTGCTGTATGGTGCAAGTTCAGAAAACTATGTGGCAGTGATGGTGTTCTCCCTGCTCCTGGGATGGGTGAACATGCTGTATTACACTCGGGGCTTTCAGCGCACTGGGATCTACAGTGTCATGATCCAGAAGGTCAGTACTCAGTAAAAAGCTTTGTATGAAAAGCTTCTAGGTGTGAGGAACTAATAGAAGTCCTGCAATCGCTTTTCTTCTCTCAGGACCATGAAAATCATAAATGGAATTGATGTACTGACTGTGGAAGTAAAGATATTGCACAAGGAGATTAGATCAATGTCTTTAAGGAAGTACATTTTCAGCAAACTACTAGTTTGCTATCTTTGAATTTAGGAAGTGGCAGCAGCTGACATTTCCCTGTTTGCCATAAGACAGCTCAAAACTACCGGTCAAAACCAGTGCAGGTTCCCTGGAATGGGCTGGTCTGAGAAATGTTTCCAGGTCTATATCAGAGAATGGGACTAGAAAGACAAAACGAAGCGGAGGTAAAATGTGGTACCAGGGAGGAGTTCTGATCACCACTTGTGTGAAACACCATGGAGATGGAAAAAGATATGTGTGTGTTAAAACAATTTGGAAGCAGCCATACTGGGGAACTGACATATTTGTTATGTTTGTGTGAAGAGGTTCTTAGAAACAGCAAATAAGTTCGTGTAGTACTGTCAGATTAAGCTATCAATGATGTTACTTACCTGAGGAAGTAATACATATTAGTAGTTTCTTAAACATATTGTTCCTGGGGGTTGGTTTATGATGTGTGAGAGCAGGAGATCATCCATGTGATTTCCTGTGAGATAAAGAATGATGCTTCCTGCTGATTTGTGTTTCAGACTATTCTGAGAGATCTGCTGCGTTTCCTCTTGGTTTATATGATCTTCCTCTTTGGCTTTGCTGCAGGTAATGACTTGCTCAGCGTTATGTTGTAGTCTGGGCTGCAGTAAATACGTTTTTATAAAGAGGTTTCAAATCCTGTTTTTCTCCTAGCTCTGGTTACACTGATGGGGGATGCTCCTTCGGTCTCTCAGAACAAGTCTCTTGCTCATTTGGAGAGCACTGGGAACCATGCTATGTACGGAGGGCTGCTTAGTGTCTCCCTGGAGCTCTTCAAGATCACCATTGGGATGGGAGACCTGGATTTTCAGGAACATGCCAGATTCAGATACTTTGTCATGCTCCTGCTGCTTCTGTTTGTGATCCTCACTTACATTCTTCTGCTCAACATGCTGATTGCGCTCATGAGTGAGACTGTCACAGATATTTCTAGTGACAGCAAAAGCGTCTGGAAGCTGCAGGTGAGGCATGGTGCTGCTTTGCAGTTATGTCATGGCCTAGACTCCTGCTTGAGTCTCATAACATCAGAGGTGACAGTGCCTGTCTTTGTCCTAAGCCTCAGCTGTAAACTAAATCCTATCATTTTTAGATGTATTTAAAACTCTTGCTTTTTGGATGGCTACCAGCCAGTCCAGATCCACATGAATAAAAAACTTGAGAGAGTAACTGGTACTATTAATGTAAGGACACCTTGGGATTGGGTTCCAAAGTGATTTTGAAACTAGTTGCTGATTGGGAAAGATTGAATCGAAAAGTGGTGTTGGGCTCTGGATGCCCTGTTTTCTCTCTGACATGGACCTCTTTTTTCAGAGGGCTATTGCTATTCTAGAGATAGAGAAGGCCTGGCTGTGGCGCCAGGGTGGGAAGAGGAGATCTGGCTGCTTCATGTCAGTGGGCCTCAATAAGAAAGATGAAAGGTGGTGCTTCAGGTAAGACAGATGACCATTACAGCCTTGTAATGGGTTCTTATGATTCATAAGCTATGGATAACCCTGAACCATCACAGAGAATTTCAGCACTGATTCAAGAGTGCCTCATCCGCGTGTTCCTGGGTACACACAAGTTGGTTGGTGAAAGTCTGAGAGCTAGTTGAACCACCAACACATGCTGTCACCCAAAGATGTCTTGTTTAACCCACATCCGTGCAAGCACTTCTGGTGGCAGAGTGTTTGCAATGATGCTTGCTTTGTTGCTGTGAGTATAGCTGTAGAGCAGGGTGTGCTGAGAGGGATGCAGGCTGGTTGCCTCTTCACTCAGGAATATGCAACTGGAGTGCAACACAAGAGGGCAGCACTCTTGCTCACATAATGGGGCTAGGAGAGCAGATGAACTTTATCCACCCAGCGAAAAGAACTGCAGGCGGCACTTCAGTAACTCTAGTGTGTTACAGAGCATGTATAGAAAGTGGAACCTTGGAGCATCCTTTGTATTAAGCATGTTCCCTGGGGGAACTGGAGTATTTTAAGCCAAACAACATAGACCAGCACACAGTGTGCACAGGGAGAAGATACTGACCTCATGGACTTAGACTACGGAAGACCTTTACTCAAAGAGAAGCTCTGTAGGGCATTGTTGTTGCAGCTAAACCATTAGGATTGTGTTGCCAGGATGAGCTGGGTTCGGATGCTGTGGGACAATGAGATCTGGGTTAAAATGCTGTGTTCTATGTATCAGTTTCTGTTGCATTTTGTCTCTCCAGGGTAGAGGAAATTAAATGGACTGATTGGGCAAAGGATGTGGGAGTTCTTAAGGAAGACCCTGGCAACACCAATGATTCGGAAATAAACCCAGAAGGTAAAATAAATAATGAAGAAAGATCTTCTGTATCTTTTTAGCTTCCTGTGCTGAGCAATTACTCATGGCATGTTATTAAGTGTTTAGTAACAGAAACTTCAGGCAGTCTGGTTTGCTCATGAAATTGCTTCCACACAGCATCCCTCAGTAGCAGCAGCATCAGTTGTGAGCTGAGAAAATAAAGAATTAGAGTAGGTATGGACCTAGTCAGAGTTTGGGAAAAAATAATGAGGATGGAGGAGATGCCATTCCTACTTACCTCTGACAGAAACAGGCACGAAATGCTGCTGAGAAAAGCAAGCGTTGTTCTTCTCTTTCACTCAGTAGCCTAAATAGATGGTGCTTTTTCTAAGAAAGGTAAAATTTAGGCCCATTCATAGTGCAAATGTTAAAAACCACAGGGCTTTTAGAGCACAAATCAGGGCATTACTACTGGCACCTTTGGCAAATTCTGCCAAAGATAATTATGTTTGCTTCCTTTGTTACACCTGGGAAGCAGCTCTGTGTGGGAAATGAAGAGCTCTAGAAATTTTCTTCAGCCTGACAGAGAGCTTGGTCAGAAGCTCCACTGGATTGAAATGCAGCCTCTTATCTTCCAGCATAGGTTCCGCCTAGATGCCAGATTTCTAGGATGGGGGATGTTGCAACACTTAAAATACTATCTGATGTATGTTGGGATTTCCCTAAACCTGCACCCTTCTAAAAACTGGATCCCTTTGTCAGCCTCCTGCTGACAAAGGGCTGCTGTTTTTATGTCTCCTGCTGTAGAGACAAGATCATGGAAACGGATGCCGCAGAAACAACTGAGACCAGCTGGTTCAGAGGAGCAGTCACTATTGCAGCCCCAGATGTCAGCAACTGAGATGATGCCTCTGGAGGGACAAACCAGGAATCCTTAGGAGGTTTTCTGGATTGCAGCCTTGCTTCCACCTTCAAAGGAGCAGTTCTTCCTCTAGCACCTGGAAAAATTGAAGGCATTATCAGTATTAAAGTGCATTTAATTGGAGACTGTGGTTCAGCCTGTGGCTTTAAGTATTTTCATGCACTTTAATCATTAATTTCCTCTGAAGATACTATTTTTATTCAATGTTCTTTGCCTGACACTTTCTTATTACTATGTCTAAAGGTGCAAGAGCAAGATCATGGGGCAGTGGGAGTGGTCTGTGGGAGGCAGCGCTTTCTGAGCTATATCGAAATAATGCTGCTTGCCATAGAGAAGCAGAGGATGAAGTGACTGATCTATGAGCGGGTCAACTGTTATTCTTTTGTCACAAGAGACTGCACTGAAGTGCTTTGGAATAAAGACTGTTGTAGAGTCATAAAAAGTTGCTAAGGATGGAGTTAGCTTCTGTGCAGAACGCTGTCGATATGAGACATGAGTGGACAAATACTCTTCAGTCATCAAAAGCCCTACTGAGTCTTTGTGTCAGTGCCTGCAGTGCTCAGTGTGTAGCCCGTATCAGAACTCCCATTTTACAGTATTATAATGAAATTGTTTGCACGTTGTGCACACTTGCTTAAGAGCACAGTAGTGATGTGGATTTCCTGGGCCTGTAACTTCACATGGGGAATTTCTGAAACATCTGTCTTTCACAGGTTGCTTTGTGTCTGTAGAAAACAGCAGCAGAATCCTGCACATGGCTTTTGAGAGACAGGTAGCCCACAATGCATCATGTGGTTAATGTTTCCTGTGAGTCTTAGTGAGCATCCTGTCTTCCTGTAAATGCTTGCAAGGACTTCATTGCTTTTTGTAATGTGCACACTGCCTCAGGCAGGATGAGCGGTGTACTTTGGACTCTGTGAAAGAGGTAAAAATGAGCAGTCTCACTTTCAGCCTTTATTTAAAAATAATAACATGAGTATTTCAGTAAACTGTCAATATAGCAAGTGTACTTCATTGAAATGTTCATCTTTGGGCATATTTTCAGAGCTTCAGCCTCTCTCAAAAAGGAAGAGATGTGACTATAAGGCCTTATAAAATTCCTAATGCCACATCACCCAGCACTGTGCTGAACACACTGCCACATGAGTTAGTGACTTTTCCAGGACTTCATGTCAGCTTACACAGCCACAGCTGTACATGTAACAGCTGATGTTGCATTGGATGCACCTTTCATACAGGCAATGGCTTGTGATAACCCTGTAAAAGCTGCAGGCTGCAAATGATGGCAACACCTTTTCTTCAGTAAGATCAACTACACAACTGTAGATCTCCTGTCTTTCATTTCTACTCTGAGCAAGTGAAGCTAGGAGGTTTGTCTTTTGGACGCAATCACCTTAATCCTGGTGCTTACTACATGCATGAGCAGCAAAAGCACTGCTTTAAAAGCTTATTTCTGTCACTTCGAATGGATTCTTCCCCTGTCCTGCGCAATTCCCTTTGCAGTTTCACTGCATTGGGTCTCTGAACTGTAACTAACTTTTCTCACTCCAGCTTCTGCTGTCTTGCTTTCTGAAGCCTTCAGCAGCTTTTTCCATCTATGGCTTTGTCCTAAATGTTTCCAAGATTTGGCAAGGTGCTCATATTGCACAAAAGGATCATCTGGCATATAGTGATCTATTGCTGTGCTTGATGCTTTGCTGTGCAAGGGACACTTTGAGACTCTCAAGGAATACAGAATGAGATCTGCCATCCCTGCCTGGAGTCTTAATATAGAGAAATCTTGCTTACTGGCAGTGGTTTTGATAGCTATGGGCTGTGACAGCTTGCTTTCAAGATAACCTGCCTCTTCAGCCATTCCTTGAGACTGCTTCTCTAAATCCTTTTCTTAAGGGATTTAAAATGTTCGTTTATCTTTAGATCTGCATCAGAAATGTTCTTAAACATCTAGTGTCTGCTCTGAAACAGGGCCCTAGCATTCCTTGTGCTTCACAGTCACACCACAGGCCACCAGTCTCAGCCCTCTTAAGCTAATGAATGAAGGATGATGGACACCAGATAGGCACATGCAGCAAATAGATAGGTCAGGTTGGTCAGAAGATTTAGCAGTGTCCATGCTGCTGTACAGTTCTTTGATGTGCTATGGAAAAAAAGGAGATTTTTGAGGAGTTACAACCTCTCTGCAGTGAGAAGGGAATTAGCCCTGTTGAGATTAATATCAATATCCTCCCAGTTTACTTTAGTTGTAATGCACAAGGCTCCTCTTTGGTTTCACCTTCTGAGCCACTTCCCATTTTGGTCACGTTAAAAACAGGAAGGCTGTCTGGGGTTTATTTTGAGGGATATCTGCAGTTCCTTGCAAGAGGAAGGACTTCCAAGCTGACTCATAGCTTTGAAGGCCCAACAGGATTTTGGGATCCACTCTTAATAGGTCATAATGTTTTGCAAGAAAACACTTCAGTCATTTACACAAGAAATTATCAATAGGTGAACTGTTCCCTCCGTTCTATCTCTTGTGACATGTAAACGCATCTGTATGTGAACCCATCCCTATGCAAATAGGGAGGCTTTGCAGGGCTGTCTTCTGAGAAAACAGAAACCTTTCACAAACATCAGTGAAGGAATAGCTGCTGTTTCTCTTCTCTGACTGCTTAGGGTGTTCAAGGCCGGGTTGGGCAGAGCCTTGGGTGACATGGTTTAGTGAGAGGTGTCCCTGCCCATGGCAGGGGGGGTGGAAGTAGATGATCTTAAGGTCCTTTCCAGCCCTAACCTATGATTCTATGATATATGAGCCATGGAGACCCTGAAGTCCCAGCCATGCTGTGAAGAGGACACCAGCAGTTCCCATGACTTTTCATGCAGGGCTTTGGATGCTCAAACCCTCCCCTATTTAATTTGGTCAAAGTTGCTTGGTTCCTGCCAGGGCTGGGAGATGAATCCAGATCTTGTTGCTTCCAAATTCCTCCTCCTCTACTTGAGCACATACTGGTTCCTGTGGCCTCACTACTAGGCTCCAAATACTTCCCACTGCAGTGATCTGTCTCGCTGCTTCGTGTCTTGTTCGTATGGTTCCTGATTCCCTATAAAGCCATTTTCCTCAGGCTATAGATGGAAGCAAGACTTTCTTGTTCCTCAAATGCTTTGCACATTTTATTTTACGGTTGTTTTTTCCCCTTCCTTTTTTTCAAAGCATGCTCTGAAGCTGAAGCCAGGATGGGGAACTATATCTGTATCTCAGTTGAATCCCTCTCTTTTCATCTCTTCATGACCCCACTTGCAAATGAGCATACTTTCCGTTGCCTCTGTAGCTAGCAAAGGAGCCTTTGAAATGTGACAAGTGAAAAGGCTCAGACAAAGAGCAGATGCTTTATGTAAGTCTGCATAAGCTGCAAAGAGCTATTTCTGAAGCGATGCAGCTGGCACATTTCTCAGCTGGAGTGTTCCTGTGGCCAGCTATCAGCTTTATTCTTCTTCGCCCTGTTTAAGAACTTTAATTTGTTAAATGACTAAAAAGAAAATAAAATTGGGGGGAAAAAAAAGACATTTCAAAAGAAAACTGTCCCGCTTCGCAACCTCACATCTGCCTCAGCAACATGAATAAAAGTGGGGCCAGATGGGACTAGGTAAAGCTTCAGGAAAGCAGTTGCAGGTGTTTCACAGCTGGCACCTAACTGTTACCAAAATCTGAGCGCAAAGAGCATTTGCTTTCAGTTCAAATCCCTGAGATGTGAGTGCTACAGCATTTATGGACCGTGAGGATGGTTGTCAAATGTTGTTAAACACAGGGCGTCCTTGGAGGAAGAGAGATGGAGGTAACTAGAAAGTGTCTGTGTGATTTGTTGCACTCTTTTCTGAGAATGCTTGGAAAATTTACAGTTTCTGGGCAAAGAGAACTGTCTCTGAAATGGCTTTCCCCTTCCCCGCCCCTAAAGGGTTTGCCATGCAGTGAGTTGATTCTTCAGATTCCTCAGCATTTGCTACTTCAGCTCATTTAGCACGTGTAATAACAACACACTGCATCTGAGTAATACTTGTTACACAGAACTCTGATAGTAGAAACTATGTGGGAGTAATTCTGTGCAGGTCTGTCCAGCCGAGGGTGAACAGTACAGAGAACCAAGGGAACAGCAGAAAACAAAGAGCTGTTGGTAGAGGGGAGAAGAGATGTGTGGAATCCCTTGAAGTACCCTGGGCATCCTGCCATAAAATGTCAGTGACATAAAAAGACACCAACAGTGCACAAAATAAAAGGGAAACACCAAGTGCTCTGCGTGTGTGTGCGTGGGGGGATCTCTTGCATTAAAAAATAACGATGAAAGGCATCTGAGAGCTGACATCTCTCTTAAGTCCCTGCTGTGAGTTCATGTGAGGCGATTTGCACATTTCAATGTGATGTGGCACGTCCATGTAGCAGGCACCAAAGGACAAGGTGGCCAGTACAAACATAGACCCTCGCAGCTTTTCCCGACAGATCCTATGTATTCTAAAAGTATTGATGGACAGAAATGGAGCCACTGCTAAAAATGACCTTTCAGAAACAGAAGTTTACCTTTCAGTAGGTCTTTGCATCTGAAGTTTTATTACAGTGTCACTGGTGTACGCCTTGAAACCTCATTTAGGAAATCCACAATAGAGTCACTTTTTCTCAGTGAGACGTGCAGATCTGGAGAAGCATCAGAGGAAGAGAGCAGCTTTTGCCTGGTATCTTCACTCCTTCCCTCACCTGAAAGCTGGGAACAATGAGGTTGCTCATATATCTACTCTTCCTAATGAGTGAGTCTTATCTCTGTATTTATTTTATGTATTAGAAAATGAAAGTCTTAGTCTGGAAATAATTTCTGGAGACTCAGATTGATCCCTTAACGTGAGCCAATGAAATTATTCTTATGTAGAAAGTTCAGGATGTTTAAACTTGTATGGAAGGTCCTTAGTTTGCAATGTGTTCTTCTACGATTCATACTTTTGAATGGAGAGAGTTTCGTAGGTCATCTTTAGTGGGAGAAAAGGGGCTGGTAGGTTAGAGTAGCATGTAGGTGACAATTTCCTAATATTCTTCCCTTTCTAGTATAATTTTAGATACACCCTGGATTAAGCAGGTTTGGGGTGGTTGATCTCCTTAGCAAGATCCCTAGAACATGTAGGGTTTTCTGAAAGAAAATATAGAGACCTTTGCTTGGGAAGAAGTTTATATAAAGTAAAGCATAGGTATGAATTAGAGAGAACATTTCCTGAGTCAGAGCCTGTATCCACATCATTGTGTCCTGTAGCCTTGTGGGGATGCTTCTGCCATGGATTAGTTTTTGGTTGCTTACCCCAGAAAGGGCAATGCCCTTACACTGCCACTCCATTACCTCAAGCAATGGACAACAGCCCTGGGGATGTTATTGGCCGCTCTTCCAACCACTCCAGAAAGAAATACTGGTTTGATTCTGTGACAAAATGTATGTTTGACTGTTTCCCTTTTCAAAAGACTCAATACCTACTCCACCTGTATGGAAAGAATATTATCCTTTCAGTATTGATTTTGTGCCCTGACCATCTCACGGACTTCATTACAAGCTTCACACTTCTAGTTTGGGGAAAAAGTAGTTATTAATTTTATTCTTTTATTGAGATGCCCATCACAGTTCACTGTAGCTTGCTTTGTTGTGCTTTTAGATTTAACACCAAGTTTTATGCTCTACTGGTTTCAATTATTTGGGCTTGTCTTCTCCATGTTGTATGACAATGTATTATTTCTGCTAATGTCTTTGTTCTCCTGTTTGTTGTTATGGGAAGTAACTCCCAGCTTTGTAAACACATAAATCCTTAATGGATATGCCTGCACAAGTTACTGATGTTTTCTCAAATCTGGATGTTTCTTGATTTGGTTTTTGCAAAATTAAGGTGGGATCATTGCTGGAGGCTTTTGACCTTGCGAGCTTCTGCAGAACTTTAATATTGCTCTTCCTTAGCAACCTATTTTGGGTTTTTTTTACATTTGTGGGTTTTACCAATGAAAGCAGTAGAACAGAAAAAAGTACTTGGTGGGTCTCGGTTATGTTCTCAGAATGACTAATAGATTTGTGCTGAGCATCTAAGCTCCATAGATAATTTGCCTGTATAGCTGGCTAATTGGCAGCATGCCTTTCTCTTTTTCTTAGTTGAAGTCCAGTGCACTTAATTTCAATCAGTAAAGTGCTAAAACCCTCTTGGTCATCTGTGTTGGAAACCCCAGTGAGCGGGGAGTTGGAGTGAAAAGTTCAGGTAACTCAGCTTTGCCGGATGGCAGCAGCAGAGCTGAGTGCAGAGTTGAGCAGCCTTTGGTTTCGGGCCAAACACCACACAATTCCAATACAGGAATATTCCCAAGAGTGAGGTCAGCTCCCTGGCCATTGATTCTTTTTGTTGCCTGCTTGAGAATTGCCCCTTATATCAAACACAGTTGAACTTTTCAGGTTGCTTGTTAGGTGTATCCAGAATTCCGGTTTTGTTTTAAAGGAGGTTTGCTGGAAACCTGCGTAAGCGTGTGTTATTGTTGGGATGATTCTCTTCCAGTGGAAACACACGCTGGAGAATCTCTGGGTTAATTTAGGCTTTCTAGCTGGTAAAGTGGGATTTGCAAAGCGAGGTGGGAGTCCAGGGTGGTCTGCCTGTGCTCTGAAAAGGACGCCTGAAGTGTGGGACATTTCAGGAAGCAGAAGCAAAGACTTTCAGTTCATACTATTTGCATTTTTAATGTCATTACTCCAATTGTGGTACTTCTTCTTTCACCTGCGCTTTCAGAGCCAGGCTGGGAAATGACATGGAATAGATTCTGAGTAAAACTAGAGTCAGGAAAGACTCTAGATAGGCACAAGGACAGAATTTGACCTCTTGTTAGTACATCAGGGATTATACTCAAAATGCTGGACTGCATGTTTAAATGCAGGCTCAACCTACAGCTTCTGGATCCAGGGTCCAGGCATCCAGGGCAAGGATTTTCGGCTGGAGTAATCTATAAAATTCAGATTGTGTACTTTAGTTCTGGCTTCAAACAGGAACAGAGTGTGATTGGAGTCTCTTGGGCTTGTTCCTGAGATTAGTGTGAAGTTCTCAAAGTCGTCATGGGATTGACAAGAGGTTTGGTGATACAGCGTGAATCAGTGCTTGAATTTACAGAACTTACCGTGGTAGCTTGCTTTCCGTGCATCCTGCTTTGTGACCTTTTCAGTCTGTCACCCAGGTTCAAGTATGTTTCTCTCCCCAGCCTCTGCATTTACTGGTGTTGACAGACTTGGAGAAATCAAGAGCAGAGGTGTGAGCAGCAGTGAACTGCCCTGGGGTTTTGTTTCCTCGCAGGAGGAAAACCCAGGTTTGTGAGCTTCAGCCAGCACGCGTGTTCTGTGATGTCCAAGATGGACTTTCATAGCAGAACATCAGGACTTGCATTATCTTATTTTTCAGTAGGCTTGGCAAAAAAGTACTTTGTTAATCTCAATCAATTAAATTTCCGTAGCTTTGCATCTCCCTCTGCCAGCTGCCCCTGCTGCCGTGGTGGGCAGGGTTCAGGGAGAGCTGGCTCAGGAGCCTGTTAACTGTGTCTCTGCAGATCACATTATGCACTCATTTATTTGTTTTCAGTGGTCAAGCCCTTGAGGAGCTTTAATGTTGACACTGGCAAGACATGGATCACACCACACACAGCCTCTTTGTTGTGGCCCTCGGTTCTTCAGCACTGGGATGGAAGCACAGCCATGTAAGGAATAGACTAAAGAAAAGCACACCCACATTTCCCAGGTCTTTATGAATGAGTGTGGCCTCAGGTCACGTAGCTTCTCACTTTCTACAGCTGTTAGCACAGGTTGCTCTGCCTGAGACCCAGAATTGCTCTTCAGTTCTCAGGGGCTGGTGGGTAGTGTTACGAGCTTCGTGGTGTGAAGTGTATGCTGACAGCTTGTGAATCCTCCTGCTTCTCCCCTCACCCACACCTGAGTCGTCGCTCTGTTCAGAAAGGATGTCTGCTTATTTAACCAAATGGCAGAAATATGCAGCAAGACTTCCTGGCATGTTACATCATTGCTGGGACTGCAGCAGTCAGAGCGCCCACCAGCTATGAAGAGTTATGTTGTGAGGTTGGTCTGAAGACCATGAAGAGTTGGAAACTGCTGTATTTTCAACTATTTGGTCTGTAGAGGAAGCAAAGTGCATGACTAGGTCAGTGAACAGAACCCAACCACAAGTGATTTCTGTAGAGATAACCTATATTATGCTGAGCAGATTGCTCAGGCTCTGTAGCAGGCAGAGTATTTTAAATTTCAGCGTAAATAAACTTTTCTACCCCCTGAGCAGAAATTGGCTGACTTAAAGAGCGGTCTCCATTTCATACAGCAGTGCTGCCATTTCCTACATGGTGGGTGGACTTTCTCACTTCACTTCTGACCTCCCTTTATCTCCAGTATTTGGTGAGCAAGTCACATCCAGACCTCTTCCTTGATCTGGGAGAGCTCTCCTGAATTCAGATAATGTTCAGATAATGGAAAGGATGATGAGGAGAAAATAAGTGTTTTCATGTTGATGCCTGATTCAGCTCAAATCTGCTGCCTTCCCTCTTTTCCACCCTTTATTCTCATTCCACAGGATTTTGGCTACTTCCTCAGTAGACAAGGGGCTGGGCAGGCTGAGGAAGTGCACCATTTTGCAGGAGGAGATCCAGTGCCAGGAGATACCTCTGCGAGGTACAGTCCTGCTTCCCCTTCCCGATACCTGCTTTGCCATAGGGATGAGGAGGTGCACAGACTGGGTGCTCCGGAGAGAACTGGGCACACTGCTAATTCCCATAGGCTACAGCTTAAATCCTCACCTAAATTCTCTTGAAATACAAGGCAACATTTCTTGTTTCCAGTACATTCACTACTGTCACAGTTGCTGAAATCGTTAACCCTGAGTCCTTCTAGGGCAGCAGATATAGCTGACCTCAGTAGCTGTAACCTTTCTTTGTGTTTATTCGATTTGCACAAGGCTGACAAGTACTGTATCCATTTCAATTCTGTTCTTTATTCATTCAATCATTCATTCAATTTCAGGAAATATTAAAGGCTCCAAAAACGTCCAGGATGGTGGCATAGCTATTGACAGGAATTCAGATTGGATCCTGGTAAGGGAATGAAAATATCCTTGGCTGAGAACAGCTGTATTTTTCCAAAATGCTGTGTATTTTTGCTGGGAAATGCAAATGAACAAAATGAGCAGACATTAACATAAGGACAAAGGCTAAAAGCTCTTGGCTGGATGCTGGCTGGTTAGAAAGCCAGATGGTGCATTGCCAGCCAGGATGGAAAACTGAGAAGGGCCCTTCTCATCAGCTCAGGGCTGCAAAGGACGTTATACTTAACCACAGCCACCCCTACTCATAGGAAAAGGGAGGATTGGTAGAGGAGGCTTAGGAAAGACACCAGTTTGGAGGCTAACGCCTTAGTCTGGTTAGCCCTGAGCCCCAGTCTTTGCCTCAGCTCAGGGCTGGAATCCTGGGTAACCTCATGTGGCAGGGGTCACTTCAGGGAAGGTGCTTTTTTACTCCTTCTAGGCTTTCAGTGCTGTGCAGGGGATGCTGAATATTTGCTATATGGCATCTTCAGTCATCCTCTGCCTACAGCTTTGCTCCTCATTCATTAGCTTTTCCTGTTGCCCCACAGGCTTGCCTGCAGAAGAAGCACCACCGAGCCTTCACTACCACCGAGGACATGAATGGAGTCTGCACTCTGCTTACCACCGACCTGCACAGCACAGCCTTCCTCAACCTCACCAAGATGGGTATAGGAGCAAAGCCAGGGCTGTGCCTTCGCGGGGGGTCAGAAATAGCAGCCTGAGGCTCTGCTGTAACAGCAAGGGCCTTCTGAGTTCCTAATGTACTGTCCACTGGGAGAGACCTAGAGCTGGATTTTAACATGTATTGTAGTGACTTCAATGGGGTTACAACGTTCAGCCTTGCAGATTAGCACACAGCAGCAGGGAGCTCCTGTTGTGGTGTCCATGCATCCAAAAGATCCAGCTTTTAAGCCAGAATTTAGAAAAGCATCAACATTCTCAGTTGGTGGATATGACAGATGTCCATTGGGATTTTAAAAAGTGCCTGGGCACTAAAGATGGTTCATTCCAACTGAACTGGGCATTTAATCAAGGGAGCAGAGAGCTGGTCTGATTGTCCAGCCTTGCTCTGCTTCTTGCTGTCACTGCGAAGAAGCTGAGAAGTTCCAATTAGGCACCTAGATGGTCTCATTCCGTATTCATTTGCCTAACTGCTGTGAACAGTCTGACCCTCAGGTCTTTTGCGAGTCTGGAACCCTGGGTGGAAATAGCTCTTGAGTTTAAGATGTGTTTATTAGACAAGAATTTTCAAAAGGTGAGGTGTGTTTTGTCTCTTGCTTTTTAAATTCTTCAGTTGAGACCAAATTAAAAGGCATTCAGAGTAAAACCAGCAACAAGATTACTGACAGTAGCAGCTCTGTCAGCACAGACATCACCAGCATTGCTTGTGGTGAGCTCTTTGGTAGCACACGAAACATCTCTATGTGCAAAGGTAAGTACTGGACAGGTACAAATATTACCTCCTTCTGTATTAGGTGAGTTTGAAGCAGCTTGCATGCATCTGGTGGGAGAGAGCTGGGGAGGGAAAAGATTGAGGTTTTGAAGGTTATCTGTAATGGTAAATTTCAGTCATTGTTACAATCATCATTAACTGAGATTTTGAAAAATAAAGCCTGTCACTACAGCATAGACCGTATCAGCTCGACCTGCTTTTAAAATGGCTGGATGGTGTAGTGGTCAAATTTTTGGTTATTTATTACTATGTGAATGTTCTTAACCCCTGGTTGAATGTTGGGCTGTTCGGGTATCCCTTCAATGTCCTTTATATTTAACTGCATTGACAGAAGTGGGAACAGAGATTGCTGTCATTCTGGCTGGATCAGAGAGCACCAAGCCAGATGATTTCCAAAATGCCAAGACCTCTATCCTCAGCCTGATGAAGTCAATGTGGCAGAAATGCTCAAAGGTGTGTGAACCTCCTCCGGGTTTCATAATCTAATAGACAGGATGGATCAGAGCTCTAGTGATGAATGGAAAGTCTCCTAGTTCGTGTAATTATTGCTTTTTAAAGTTCACATTGATGCTGGTAATAATTCTACATATTCTAATGCAAGAGTTAAATGTTAGTGAGCCAAGGAGGAGGTGTAGCTAAAGAGGGAAGTGGAAGAGCTAGGAGTGGTTTTTCATGCCAGAAGCATGCTTAGGTATTTTACCATGCAAATCTTTCAGGGCACCTTGAACCACAACATGGAAAAATAAGGAGTACAGTGTATAAGCTATTACTTTAAATGATTTAAATAAATACGGGGATGAAGTGAGGCTGAGCCATATGCTCACAAAAGGTCTAGACAGATAGATAAATACAGGAACTTCAGACAGAGAAATCACTGGCTTGAGCCAAAGAAAATAAAGTCAGTTCCTGGAGCTGATCCAGAAGGGATCACCAGAATACAAATGTGTGATGGAGACAGGGGGATAAAGACAATATACCTATTATTTGCAATACATGTTTTTTGTGTTTGTGCAGTAGAGTTTGGGACTAAACTTGGCATTCTGAGGGTCTCAGGGGTCCTGCCTCAGATCTTGTCTAACCAGCTCTGGCACTGCCATCTGCTTTCTCCAGATCAGGTTTGCCTTGGTGCAGGATGGAGCACAGATCCAAACTGAACTGAGCCTGCAAGAGAGCTGCAACAGGCTAACTGCTTTCTTGAAAGTCAGGAACATCAAGCAGCAGAGCTCGCAGACTGACATCGCAGCCACACTGCAGCATGTGTTGTGAGTTCATGTGCCTCAGGAAACTCCAGGAGCGCTCAAGTGATTCCTTGTTTCATGTGCATCAGTGCAGCCTCGCACATCTCCTCTCTACTCTTCTTTATCTCACACTCTCAAAACCTTCACTTTTTCAATGCTTCTCTTCGTGGCACGCTCTGCCAGCTGGAGCCTGTAAATGAGTAATTGCCAAGAGGCAAGGTGTCAAATCCTTTCTCACTGATGCAGGGGCTTTAGAATGAAAATTCAGTCACTTGGGTCTTGCTTTAAGTGGGTGCTTTCACATCTGCTCTGATCTGCTGCATCTCTGGCAGTCATGCTTTCCCTCTTGACTCCATTTTCCTCTCAGTAGCATGACTCTATCAATACTGACCCACACTGTAAAAATGCCCCATATGCTATTTGTGAAAGTGCTCATGAAGTCAGAGCTACCTGTTGTGGACAGCCGGTGTGCCTGGAAAGCACAAATCCTGGTGCAGGTTTGCCTTGCCAGTCTCTGCTCCTGTGGGCTCAGAGCTCCGTGAACATCAGCACCCTGCTATCAACATTTCTAGCTCTGCAGACATGGCTTGTCTCATGAAATACCTCTTGGCTTTTTTTTTCCACAGGGATAAGGTCTTTGAAAGCCATGATTCCAGCCAGACTGTTAACAAGATAATCATTGTCATGGCATCTGGGCAAGTGCTTCTGGAAAACCATAGGTTGAGAGATGTGATGAACTCCTTGGACACGGCTATGGTCAAACTCTATGCTCCTGGGGTGAGTGGGAAGCACCATCAAAGTCATACTTTTTTGCATCAAAGCACATATATAAGGGAGTGATGTTTCCATCCATCCCATGTGTCTGCTTTTATGCTTTAGCAGTGAGTGAAAGAAAAAGTAGCCATGCATTAGACTTGCAGGATATCCAGTCTGGCTCATCCATTTCACTCAGGCCTCCATCTCCTTGATGTCAGAGAGCTTATTTTGAAGGAGTTAAGGAATACATCCTACAAACAAAAGTGCTTCAGTTGTGTATGTCTTGTGGCTCTAGAGCTTTTATTGTTTTTTTCTTTGCAAATAAGGGCTTTCTATGGAATATAGGGTCAGGATTGCTTTACCAGCCTTTCAGAAAACTCCCTCCTGTTAAGAGCTTTGAAGTTTTTAATGGCATTTTGGGAATTTGCTGTTTTTTTGGTCTGTGTATGAAATGTGTTCAATCTCCCTCTCTTCTCCCTAGATTGGAGAGTTCATAAGCAACCAGTGGGTCCCAGAAGAGCTGCAGAAAGTTAGAGGTGACAGGTTCATTCTGTCCACACATGAAGATTTTGACAGTTTCCTGTCAGAGCTGGAGAGAGAGACTCTGAGAGATTCAGGTAGAAGAAATCCCACTCCTGACACATCTATGTTCTCTGTAACTTGTAGAGTGGATCTGTAATGGGGGGTAGTTTCATTGCTCAAGGAATGGTAATCATTTGCCCAGCAACAGCAAGTTGCTGCAAGTGATTTCTATTACACTACTAATAGTCCTCTTCAGACAGCCAGCAAGGACAAGAGGATCATATTTGGCATCTGTGACCTGCAGCCATAACATCAGTACAGAGAGAGGTGCTTTACCGTACATTCACCGCAGGCTCAGTGTTTCTGTTAAATTAATGCCCTTCTGGGTGTGCTCAGAGCAGTTTATTTCTGTTGAACTGCAGCTGCAGCTTTAAGATGCAGTCCTGATCCCCACAGTCTTCAGAACTCCCAAGTATTTCCATAGTACCTGTAGTCTTGTACCTGAACACAATATTGACTGCAGGGATGAGGAAGAGTTCAGTTGGCAGACAGCAAGGAGCAGGAACACCGCATAGGCAGTAATGCAAGGGTTTACTTCACCTTTTGCTTTCTCTCCCACCCTGTCATCTTTGCTCAAACTCATTTCCTGATTCAGCTGAAAATACTCCAGCTGAAGCACCAGGGCACAGAAATCCTAATAACAGTGGTGACAGCAGGCTCCCTTCCTGGATGGAGGAGGACGAAGAGGAGGAGGAGGAAGATGGCTTGCGTACGTGGTGAAGTATCTTCTAACAGAATCATGCCAGGGGTTGTCATGGGCTAACAAAGTATGGGAGTTGCTGTACCATGAGCTGCCAGACCTGAGATGTAGGTCATGCTGAAATGACAGCTGAGCAGTCTTGGTGCAGTTCAGTTGCTTGTTTGAGATGACTTGTGTGTTGATCAATAACACTGCATAAAGAACTTGGCTCTGACTAAGACGGCTGATTGCCACCTTCTCATTCCTTTCCTTTCCTGGGCAGCTTCTGGAACTGAGATTGCTTTTGTCCTGGATGGATCAGGGAGCATTGAGCCCAAGGATTTTGAAAAAGCAAAAAGATTCATCCATAAAATGATGAAAGCACTGTATGAGAAGTGCTTTGAGGTACTCTCCACTATCTTTCTTTAGCAGGCTAGAGAATGTGCTGTGCTTTAAGCTGCACTTCACCAGACTTTGAAACTGCACTGGTTTGTTTCTATTGGGATGGAAAAGCACTTCCGTGACTGGCATGTATTCTCAATGCAATTTTGCTTACATCTCAGCAGTACATTCCCAGTCTTGATCCCAGTAACACTGTTGATATAGAAAGTCTAATTTGTATGCTCAGAAATCCCTAGCTCTGCTACGCCACCCATCTCTGCTTTCTTGTAAGGTGACAGTCATGACCCTCCTCTGATGTCCTGTCTCTCTTCCTATGTTGTAACATCTGTACCTACAATTACAAAAGCACCAGTTAAGACAGCTTCTTCAGCCAGGTACCTTACCAGTCTTGTTAACCCCAGTTACACAGTCTGTGTGAAGGTACTTTGCTGCTTCCTCTTGTGAGGCTGAGAAGTGTGATCCACACACCAGCATTAGGAAAGCCTCTATCTCTCAATTGTCAAATGTCAGCATATTCTAGGGTGCAAATACAGAATGAAGAAATGGTCCCATTCTCCAGACTTTGTTAATCAGAGCATCATGGCATAGGAGTACTCCAAGGAAAGGAAACGTGCAGCAGGAAGCAATGAGGGACAATTCAGTAATATCACAGATAATCTCCTCTGCAGCCTGCACATGGGCCAAACAGAGCAGGAAAATGCAAGGACTTAAATCAGTGTTTCCCGAAACAATTTTTCTCTCTGAACTGATAGTGCTTTAGTTTTCCTTAGCTATAATATACTTACAACAATCTCTGTGTCTGCACTAGACATGCTTAAAAGCCACCTTCTCCTGAAAAAAAATCTTCCTTTCTGCATAGTCTGGCTAATATTTCTTTTGGGATTTCTGGGCTAGTTATTGCACAGATGAATCAACAGCAGTCACAAGCAGGTGCTTATCTGCTGCTTCCTTCCAGTGCAATTTTGCAGTGGTGCAGTATGGGTTTGAAATCAGAACTGAGTTCGACCTGCGAGAAAACTGGGATCCTCATGCCACCCTGCAGAAAGTACTTGATATTGTGCAGGTGTGCAATGTGACAAAAACAGCATCTGCCATGCAGCATGTCCTGTAAGTAACAAAAGGGCACAAGAAATTAAGGGGATGAATTTCTGGGGCATTACATGAGTAAGGGGGAGGGACATCTATGGACATGCAGGTCCTGAAAGCAGTGGTTCATCCTGGAAGCATTCAGGTCCATCTGGCAGTGGTTGAATGGAAGGCAGTGGTTCCTATGCCATGTTTTAGAGGGTTATAAAAGCCAGCTGTTGGTGCCTAATTCTTGGTGTGGGGGCACTCAGGAAGCAATAGAGAGACAGCCCCTAGCAGTTTTACAATGTGTGAATATGAAAGAAATCCTCTTGCCTCCTTCCTGTGGCTGTTAGTTTCAAGTGCATAATTCAACAAGACTCTTCCTTCTATCCCAAGAGGGAAGCTTCAACTTTTATCCCAAGTTCTTTGCTTTGATGTTTTCCAGGGATTCTATCTTCACTGAAAGTCACGGGTCCCACAAGGATGCAGCCAAGGTCATGATTGTGCTTACAGATGGGGAAATACTCCTAGATGAAATGAACTTGACAACTGTGATAAATTCACCCAAAATGGCAGGAATCAAGCGTTACGCCATTGGGGTAAGTTGGGAATGTACTTGGAGCATATTTGCCTTCTATTTCTTGGTAGCACCAGGGGCAGAGAAAAGGAGAAACTGGCAAATTAGCCTGTGTGTTTGTTTGTCAACAAGGCTTTGTCCTGAAGTCTGAAGTTTAGTTTCAGACCTGCTCAATGTCTCCTCAAATAATACTCCTGCTATCTCTTATCATTCTTTCAGGACAAGGAAATGTTCAATTTTGTGATGTCTTGTAATTAGTTGATTTCCAAAATTAATTGTTGGACACAGCAAAAGTATATAACTGAATACAACACCAGCCAGTTACATGAAGATGTTTGTAGTGGTTTGGCTCCAGGAGATACTGAGGCTGTCCAGTTCATTGGTTTCTAAAGTAATTGCTACTCCCGGGTTTACACATAGTGGCTGAAGCTGAGGTTTTTCCACAAACTGTTGAACAAAATAGGTGGGCATAAGGAGCCTCTAAAGGCTGATTCTTCTGCTTGATTTGCATCTCTTCTGCAGGTGGGAGATGCCTTCAAAAAACCAAAGGCCCTAAATGAATTGCGGCTAATTGCCTCTGGTCCAGATGACACTAATGTATTTCAGGTGACCAATTATTCAGCATTAGATGGGCTGATTTCAACCCTGCAGCAGAGTATTATTGGTATAGAAGGTAAATAGCAGTCTTTCTATTTCACTAGTACCTTTTGAGAAATAAGGATAAAGTAGCTTACCTCATTTCATAGAATCAGAGAATCATAGAATAGTTAGGGTTGGAAAGGACCTTAAGTTCATCCAGTTCCAACCCCCCTGCCAGGGGCAGGAACACCTCACACTAAACCATGCCACCCAAGGCTCTGTCCAACCTGGCCTTGAACACCACCAGGGATGGAGCATTCACAGCTTCCCTGGGCAACCCATTGCAGTGCCTCACCACCCTCACAGTAAATAATTTCTTCCTTATATCCAATCTAAACGTTCCCTGTTTAAGTGTGAACCCGTTACCCCTTGTCCTGTCACTACAGTCCCTCATGAAGAGTCACTCCCCAGCATCCCTATAGGCCCCCTTCAGACACTGGAAGGCTGCTATGAGGTCTCCACGCAGCCTTCTCTTCCCCAGGCTGAACAGCCCCAACTTTCTCATCCTATCTTCATACGGGAGGTGCTCCAGTCCCCTGATCATCCTCGTGGCCTCCTCTGGACTTGTTCCAACAGTTCCATGTCCTTTTTATGTTGAGGACACCAGAACTGCACACAATACTCCAAGTGAGCTCTCAGGAGAGCAGAGCAGAGGGGCAGGATCACCTCCCTTGACCTGCTGGTCACACTCCTCTTGATGCAGCCCAGGATACAGTTGGCTTTCTGGGCTGTGAGCACACACTGCAGGTGGCTCATGTTCAGTTTCTCATCAACCAACACCCCCAAGTCCTTCTCCACAGGGCTGCTCTGAATCTCTTCTCTGCATCCTCAGGTACACAGGGTGATGCTCTGGAATATGAGCTTGCACAAGCTGGTTTCAATGTGCAGATCTTGGATAAGGTAAGTGTTCTGCGTTTAACCCTGCTAAATGGTTGTATGCTGTGCTGCTGTGATACTTGTAAGGTTTTTGGAGGTCTCCCACAAGAAACTATGGTGATACAAGTGTGAGACCCATGCAGTCAAATCTTCTTCGCAAGCCACTGCTTGCTTTGAATGTGTCAGATAAGCAAAAATATCACTTTTTTACAGTCTGTGAGTAGGGATGGGATTTGTCTTGTGACTCCTATTCTAACCACTGCATCCTTTTTATTCCACTGGGCAAAAGAGCTATCTCCAGTTGATAGCTTCGATTTTGCTAGCAGAAATTAGAGCTACAAACTGGATCTCCAAGGCCCATGTCAGGGAAGTTATAAGCCAGAAAACATTGCTCCATACTAAATTGCTTTGCAGAGTGCTAGAGGCAATTGCTCTGTTCGTCTCTTCTAATTTGCTAATGTTGCCTCTGCAGCAAGTCTTAATCTTTGGTGCAGTGGGGGCCTTTGACTGGTCTGGTGGAATCCTGCTGTATGATCTGGCAACCAAGACTGCTGTTTTCCTGAATGAATCTAAAGAAGAAGCCCAACAAGCAAAATACAGTTACCTAGGTAATAGGTTTGCCACTCTCTGAGATCAAGTGACAACCTGACTGCAGGTTTGCTTAGGTTATTGGTGTTCAGTGCAGTGTGGCAATGATGACACTATGTACCTGATGAAGGCCACCTTGTGCTGAATCATACTGGATTTCCAGTGTTTTCTCTAGCAGGGAGATCAGTTCTGATGAAAACACTCTCTGTCTCCTTGTTTCAGGGAAGATACAACATGTTTTCTCCTATGAGTTGTGATGTCTTGTGGTACTACTCTGTTAACACATGCCATTTGTTTTCACTGTGCAAGAATACTTGCAATGAGGGGCATTTTTAGAGCTAATAAATATTTCACTTAATGCGGGTGTGTGGAGAAGAAATAGCTTGTGAATCCATACTGTTCTTGTCTTGGTGACAAATAAAGCCTTGCTTATTCACCCCAGTGCTTTGTAGCCTCATGATCCCTGTATCTCCTGACTGTAGCCTTGGCCATAAAGTCTTACCAGGTAATATGAGGTGCTGTGGACTTGTTTGTGTCAGGATAATACCTCTTCCATTACCTCCTTGTTACAGAAGCCCCATAAAGATTTCTCATTGCTTTCTAGACAGAGTATAATATATTCTTCACTTCTGTGAAGGGTGATAAACCTTCCAGCTTGCAGACATAATAATTGAAACCAAGAAAGTGTAGATGATGGATAACCATGCAGGAACTGGGACAAATGCTAAGAAAAGTCATCAAGAGTTCAAGCGTATTTTTCAGGACTATAATTTATTCAATTACCCTAAAAGCTGCTGTCAGAAAAGTTACCTGCTATTTCCTAATCAATATTTTTATGGATGCTGTGTAATCAAAACTGTGTGCTCCAACAGTTAGATTATGGTGTAAATTCTTGGATATCATTGAATCTGTATGTCTCTGTCTCAGACCAAACTCTGTGGGCTTTTTTCTTCAGGCATTGAGTATGGTACTGATAACGTATGCTATTTTTGTTCTTGTGTGGATGTACCAGGGTATAGTGTGGCGGTGGTACACACAGAATATGGACCCTTGTACGTGGCGGGAGCTCCACGGCACAGCATGAGCGGGAAGGTGTTCGTGTTTCAGGATGGCCACTTAAAACAAACCCTGCAAGGAGAACAGGTATTGGGCTTCACTCACCAGGGGCTGATGGGCTGCATGCATCTGTCTGCTCAAACAGAGCTGCATTTTCTCCTCCAAACACACTTGGATTTAGCCAGGTGTATATTGAAGATTCTTTCTTCATAATGCTTTGGGAACAGCAGAAGAAATCATGAAATTTGGAAAGACTGGGAAAAAAAATAGCTAAATGGGGTGTGCTATATTTGTGTCCTGTCCTCATGGTTCATGGGGAAAGAGGTCATCAGCTGTGGTGCTCTTTTTTTCCTCTGTCAAATTGTTGAATAATGATTTTGTTACTGCTAATCTGGTTATAGGATCTGTCCCTGAGGATGGCTGTAATAAAATAAATAATAGGAAATGATCCACATATAAGTAGATCTGTGTTGTTTTGTTCTAAAAATTGCCTTACTGCTGCAAAGAACACTAATTCTACAATGCTATATATAGAGAATTCCAGTGAAAGAGCTGCTTTACTTTTTCTGGAGCACAGGTTGGATCTTATTTTGGGTCTGAGCTCTGCCCAGTTGATGTGAACCGTGATGGGGTGACAGATCTTCTCCTTGTTGGAGCTCCATTTTACCACATTCGAGGGGAAGAAGGAAGGGTTTACGTCTATCGCCTGGAGACAGAGGTAAAAACAGTGGTAGCGTAAACACTCCATGTTGGGGATTTTCCAGCCATGCCTAAGTAGTGACAAATAAAACATTCCTCCTTTGTGCTCTCACTGAGTGTGCTCTCCCTGTATGGTAGAGGACTGCAGGCTGAAGCCAGCAGGCCTGTCTCAATCATTAGAGTATAAAAGAGAAGTAATAAGAAATAAAACCAGTCTGTGCCTAAGGTATATGCTTATCACAGTGTGATGATATTGTGTCTTTAGCCCATACAAAGGCAATTTGTTGGTGCAGACCTTGCTGTGCCAAGCAGTGTTCCCTGTGATGCTTGCAATAAACACGTGCAGGGGTAGCTGCTAAAACTTTGTTTCCCGGGACTTGTAGAAAACAAAATGTTTTGTGAGCCTAACTAAGGACCTATTAGATAATATACAGGATATAAGTTAATTGTGTCATTTTGAATGAGATGTGAACTTTCACAGTAGCCCAGCAGTGCTCTGCTTTGGGCACGTACAGGATGGTTGGAAGCAGAAAGTAAGTGTCCTGTCATGACAGAACTCAAATAACGTGCACCCTCTTGTGGCTTATTCCTGTAATAGCGTGGAGGAGACGGGCGCTTTCCGTTATGGAACAAGCCCGGGATCAACTCAATCTGCTACTGATTTAAGAAACAACAGGGCTCCAGTGTGTCTGCTTGAGTAGGGCTGTCCAGAGACACTGCTTCTGTGTGAGAATGTGTATGCTCTCAAGGCAGAAGGATCAATCTTCTGTCCCAGGAATCAGCTGGTATCTCGAACTTAATGTATTGTTTAGGACTTCATTGTTCACCTGTAAGAATTATTAATGTGCAGAAAAATATTAGTGTGCAGTAAGATTATTTGGTTTTTATGTAAGAGCTACTGATGCTACATTTGCTATAAATGGATTTCCTTCTTGGGCTTTTTTCAGACTGGATCCTTCACCTTAAAAGAACACTTAAATGTGCAGGTGACCTCTCCATTTGCAAGGTTTGGGTTTACTGTGGCCAGCATTGGAGACATCAATGGGGATGGATATGAGGACATTGCAGTTGGAGCCCCCCTTGAAGATCAGCTTCCAAACTCTTCCTCTTTTGGCAGCATTTACATCTTTAATGGGGATAAAGACAAGATCAAAAGCTCTTTTTCTCAAGTACGTGTCTTGTTGGGAATTGGCTCCAGTACAGCTTCAGAGGGAGAAGCTTGTGGTTTTGTAGCATGAGGCTGGGAAGATGGACTTCCACATGTCATTTGCATTTATGGGTGAGAAATTTGCAGATGTCAGATGGTTTATGTGACTCAATAGGTTTCTGCAGCAGAGCTGCTCCTTAGCTGTAATTACTCACCTGTCTACTCAGGCAGAGGAGCTGGGTGCAGGTGCTGGCTGTAGAGCAGCACAGCCTTTTGCAACCCTGCCTGCCCTTTACAGGCCATTCAGGGTTAGTATTTTGCATCCCAAGAATGTTACAAAACCCTCCTCACAGCAGCCTCCTGAAAAGAAGTGTATTTTCCCAAGGACAGGGGAGACTTCGTGACTTATATTCGTTCATGTTTCTCCTTTTTAGAGAGTAAAAGCCTCTGAAATTTCTTCAGGACTCCAGTATTTTGGACAATCCATCGCTGGTGGCTTTGATTTCACTAATGATGGTCTCCGAGATATCACAGTAGGATCACTGCAGAACGTGATTGTGCTACGGTAGGTAGTAAGTTCAATTTTTTAGTGTGCTGAGGAAATGCTTCAAAGACAAATTTAGAACCTGTGTTCCAAGCAGTGTAATGATTCTATTTTTAATTCAGTGCCAGAAGGGCATAAAAAATATTTCCCAGTGCTAGAAATCATGTAAAATGTAAAGCCTTTAGCTCAAGTTGCAAAGGCTTTTCCCTCTGTATGTGTAAAGCTTTGAAGTAGCATGAGATAGTGAACATGAAATGATTAACACAGATCTAGGTCTAAGGAGACTTTGATGTCTGCAGTTCAGTACTGATAATGTAAGTCATTTAGGCAAAAAAGATCATTTCTTTACATTACATTACATTGACATACCTCATTTTCAATCAGACATCCGGTAACTGAGTGACCGTGCAGTTCACAAAGAGTAAGACATGGCAGACCGATTTGATGTTGTTCTTGCGTTTTATGTTTGAAAATGAATTATAGATAATTTGAACCCCTAGATAATGTGTTTACCTAATGGAAACATAAACAGCGTGTTTAATTCTGAAACTCTAGCCATACTGGTGTATTTTGGCTGTCTGTTCCTTAAGACTCTTGGGATTTTGTGTGTTCTGAACATTCCCAGCAGAAACTGGAACTTCTGTAAATAAGCAGCCTGGTCCAGGTGAAATACCATGGAAACACTGAGCAGTTCTTACTCTTGCTGCCAGGCTTTCTTCAAACATTTTTCCTGTAATGTTTCACTTCGGAGATTTATATTTGTTTCTGTTCCTTATGTGTTCTTCACCGAGCAGCTCAAGACCAGTTGTCCACTTTCTTACCAGCATGAGATTCAGCCCTGACAGGATCCTCATTTTCCAAAATAACAGCCTTGTTACAGCAGAACTGTGTTTCGATGCAGTCTCAGCTTTACCGGTGTCTCAACAAGGTAATGAATGGGAATTGTGATCAGATTGAAATCTACAGTCCTGCAACTGTCCTTGGAAACTTGGCACCGAGGACAATTCCTGGTACATCTAACAGGGTTTTTAAAATCTTGCAGAGTTTTCGCAGTTATACATTTTCTACACGGTGGACTTAGACGTGAAAATGGCAAAGAGGAGAGTACAGTTTGAAGATCGGAACACCACAACAAGTGGGAAGCTGTTGGTCAGCGAGCACATGTGCTCTGAACTGCAGCTTTACCCACTGGTAGGTGATGTTGGTCAGACTTTGTGCAGAAAGAAGGGTTGAGAGGGTAGGATTTCATAACAGAATCTGCGTGATGATGAGCCAGATATTTTTTCAACTTCTCGCTTTTCCTTTCTTGTAGCCATGTGACTTTGACTGTTTTCCCAGTGTTTTTCTGAGAGTTAAACATGAGGTCTTGAACAAAAACGATCACATGGAGTTTGCTGTCCCTGTGCTGGATAGATACCAGCCATCAGAAGTGCATTTTCAGGTAAAAGACCAAAACAGTAGCAAAGAGCTTTCTGTCTTGCTTTACTTTTGACCACTTTTGACTTTCTCCTGTGCCTCTGTATAAAATGAGATTAGATGCTACTCATGAAGGCAGGTGGTCTGTGTGTTCTGTGAAGTACTTCTCAGATACTGAGCTCTCCGTTGAATTATATTAAAACTTGTTCTTTGAATTTGTTATTTGGTAGCAACAACTTTAGAATTGCCTAATATATAAATTCTACTTAATTCTAAAGTAACTTCCTAATTTTAAACCGCATTCAAATTGTATTTATAATATTTAGCTTTAGTTGCTTGTTTCAAGTCAATATTTAGGAGGCTGCAAACTTCTAATAACCTTAAAGTTAGGTTTGATATCCTGTCTCCTCTCTTGTAGTTTAGTAGCTGAATTCCTATAAGCTAATCCAGCTCTTTTTTACAGTTTCTCTGAAATCCAAATCACAGCTTGTGAACAAATTGCATAAAGCTCCGTAAAGAGGCAGCTTTTTGCTATGTAATAAGAGTCCTTACCATTATTCAATATTGTATTAGCTGCCCATAAAGCAGAGGACAGAGATGTTAAGAAAACATTTAGCACTGAGCAATAATGAACACTAATTGCTATAGTTACAGTGCTCTTAGGGATTATGACAGTGATGGTACATTAATTTCCTAATAATTCACGAGATTCTGAGCTGTTGGTCAGCATTGCTTAGTGCTTCTTCACACAACATCCAATTATAAATTCTCATCGAAATTCTCCAGAAACATAAGCCATAGGCAGATTTTTCTTGGTGAATAAAACTGTTGCTAAAGTAACCTCATGTCTACAGAATAGTGTGGCTGTAAAATGGCACAGCATATGAACATATTTATTCAAGAAAAACACATAATCTCTGGAAAATAAATTAATATTATTGCCCTGTAGCAATCCAGGGGTAAACAAGTGTCATTTCTTTAACAAGACCTTGACCCCAGTGAAGACTTTTCATGCTATTGCTAATGAACCTTGTCCTGGGAGTTGAATTACAAAACATCATAGAATCATAGAATAGTCAGGGTTGGAAAGGACCTTAAGTTCATCCAGTTCCAACCCCCTGCCTTGGGCAGGGACACCTCACGCTAAACCATGCCACCCAAGGCTCTGTCCAACCCGGCCTTGAACACCACCAGGGATGGAGCATTCACAGCTTCCCTGGGCAACCCATTCCAGTGCCTCACCACCCTTACAGTAAAGAATTTCTTCCTCATATCCAATCTAAACTTCCCCTGTTTAAGTTTGAACCCGTTACCCCTTGTCCTCTCACTGCAGTCCCTCATGAAGAGTCCCTCCCCAGCATCCTTATAGGCCCCCTTCAGATACTGGAAGGCTGCTATGAGGTCTCCATGCAGCCTTCTCTTCTCCAGGCTGAACAGCCCCAACTTTCTCATCCTATCTTCATACGGGAGGTGCTCCAGTCCCCTGATCATCCTCATGGCCTCCTCTGGACTTGTTCCAACAGTTCCATGTCCTTTTGATGTTGAGGACACCAGAACTGCACACAGTACTCCAAGTGAGCTCTCAGGAGAGCAGAGCAGAGGGGCAGGATCACCTCCCTTGACCTGCTGGTCACGCACCTTTTGATGCAGCCCAGGTTGGCTTTCTGGGCTGTGAGCGCACATCAATGATTTAGAGCTGGAGGGCCTTTTTTTTCCAGCTTCTCCTTGATGGAGGTCATGGGAATTCTGGTTGTCAGAGAATGTATGTTTATATGTAGATGTTCTGAATCTGCTACCTTAGAAAAATTAGGGCTGTTTAACTTGCTCTGTGTTTGCTTTCAGTTGCCTTACAAGGAGGACTGCAACAAGACCATCTGTGCTGCTCGGTTAACTTTGACAACTCAGATACAGTGAGTCATAGTTATTGCATTATCCAGATTTTGCATTTATCATTCATATAAAGTGGCATCCTTGTGCTTAAGATGTTTTCTTTAAATTCTCAGGCAAGATTTGCTGTCCTTTTTACATTGCTTTCCATTCACTTCATCCTTTCCCTAGCATCACATTCACAGCGTGTTGTAACTTCATGCCTCCACGGGTGTTGCTGGGCTGTTCTAGGAAATTTTAGAGGACAGACCAAGGTTTAAGCAACTCTGGTCATCCTAAAATCACAGTTCTGATTTTTAATTGTGGACATGTGGCACTGGTTTAGGCTGATGGACAGCACAGCACTACAACAAATAGCTGCTCAGTTCACACCGCCTTGGACAAAACGGTAGCTTCACTGCACTGTAAAAATTCACCCTGGAGAGTCACTGAAAAGCTAATCAAGCAGAACAATGTCTGAAGTCTATCTTGATGTAAAACATATTATAAAATGTTACATAAAGTAACTGCCTTCGAAATTAAGAAGGAAGCATTTTCCTACACACCCTGAAGAATATTGAATAATTAATTGGGCTATTGCATTATCCTGTGTGTGAAAGCATCTGGAGGGAGTAATTATCAGAACAGTCAGGCCTCTTATTAATAACAACCCTCAGAAATTACACGTGATCTCATTTTAATGTCTGCTTCTAGAAAGGAATTAGTGGTGGGCTACACTAAAGAAGTGAGCATGAAGGTTTCACTAATGAACAGTGGAGACAACTCGTACATGACAACTATGGTCTTGAATTATCCCAAAACCTTGCATTTTAAGAAGGTGACCTTTGAGGTAAGATTACAGAACAATTCTTCAGCTAGCAGCAGACTGCTTAAAGAAAACCCAGCATGGACTACTATTAATTTACTACCTAAATAAAACTTTATATGAGTTACAGGGAAGGGAAGGAACATTTCAGTTGTTAGGACTGAATACTGCATTTATCTGATTTAATACTCCCAAGCTTTTATTGGGCTATTTGTACTTAATTTATTTTACGGGAGCAGACACAGACTGAATTGAAATTCCCAGTCTGTTTTTATTCAACGTTGAAGAGCATTCCTATTCTGTTGGCAGCCATCCTCTCCTGCTGTTCACTGTGGTCAACCAGTACCATTAACTTCTGCAGTCTTATCCTGTAACTGTAGAATTGGGTATCCAGTATTCAAGAAGACAACTGTAAGTAGAGATCATGATTTCATTATTTTCACTTTTTCCATATCTTTAAATGATACTTTGAGTAGCTGCTCTTGCATTCTCCATCTCTACAAATAGACCAGAGCTGCCATTCTTTCTAATTCAGCTTATGGCTGGTATGCGTTTTCTGAAGGTAAGAGATAGCCTTCATATTCCTGCACTTTATTTAATGTCTAATTTCTCCAGAAGGAAACTACGAACAGGAAATACATTAGCCCTCATGTTTTAACAGTAGCCTGGAGAGTTAAAGAGTATTTACAGGGTAGTTGGTATTTCATTGTCTTTCTCTTCCCTTAAAACAGGCAGATTTTTCAGTGATTTGGCAACTAGAGGAAAGCATATTCCAAAATAAGTCTTCAATCACCGTGAATATCACAAAGTGAGTATTGCTGTTTTCACCACAAAATACATGATGAACTAGGGAGGGTATATCAGAATTCCTACTCAGTGCCCATGCTATTTATCAGTCACAAAACTATACTTTTCAACCTTCTAAGGCATTTGGATCTATGTGAAAATTTTTCCTTCCCTAATGAAAATCTTAGCTTTGCTCATACTTCATTATTCCAGTGAAAGATGGAGCACCCTTTAAGGTCCTTAAGTGTAGTATGTATTTAAAAGCTTGTGTGTTCTGGCATCCTCCCACCTTAGCAGAAAGAACAGATAATTCAAATATATAATCCAGCTCTGTTCCAAGAAAAGCTTTCACTCCAAATGAGGGGGAAGAACACAATGGTTTAAGGCATTTTTCTTGATTAGGGGCTATCTAATGGGTGGAAGCTACCATTCAGATTCCTTTCTTGTCACCTTCCTACCTTTAAAATGTATGGGGACTGACTGGTAAACAGCATTTTTGAAACAGAGAGAATCTTTAAAAAGGAAATGAGAATTCATCTCTGGCAGCTGTACTTCCTTGCAAGCACAGTTGAAGCCAAAGGGTTCTATATTAATTTAATGTACCCCTCACAAAACAGGACAGGCTTTAAATTTTGATTTATGAAAGCACAGATGAGCCTTGGTTTGTGGGGAAACATTTCAAGGCAATGACAGCTTCAAAATGTGTGGTACTTATAGTAATAAAGGGCTACTCCAGCACTCCTGTACCACGTCATCACTGTTTCCATCCCTCTTGTACAGCCAATATTAACAATTCTCAAACCACAGAAATAAAGGACCAAAGCAGAAGGATAACGAAGTGGTTTCATCCCTTTTTTTAAGCATAAACGAAAACAGCACCGTTCTGACTGAAGAACACGTCCTTGATGTCAGATACGCATTCACTGCAGTCCTTACCAGGTAAGTTAGTTTTAAGAAGATTCAATTATATTTTATTCCTTTAGTCAATTAAAGGCAAAAGGATTTAGCTGATGCCTGGTATGTTTCCAATGTGATTTCCATCTTAATAATTTCAAGCACTGCAGATTGTCAAGTCACTTTCTGTGGTACTAGACAGCAAAAGTAGAGCCTGGAAGACAAAATAATAAAGCTCTATTACAGGCAGGGGATGCCTGGGGTGTCCCACTGCTTAGCTTGTAAAAAGTAGACTTCAAGATGAGTTCAGAGATGTATCTGATTGACAGACTGCATATATACACTCATATACAAACTGCGTAGGCAGCATTCCAGTTACAGCAAATCTGATGATGGTAGCTGTTAATTACACTTAGTGCGTATGGGTCATTAGATGTACTAATTTTTAACACTCTAATTCACTTTCCACTCAGTTTGATTTATCATTCCCTTTAGACCAGTTTCTTCAATGTATGTGAATATTAGCGAAGGACTACTTGAAAACAAAGAATTCAGATTTAACGTAAGTATAGCTTCAAGTTTAGGTTATCTGATCCCCCTCCAATCAGGACTGAAGAACACTTATTACCTTGGGCATTTTCTTCTGTAGATAAATGGAGAAAATCGCTTTAATGCTACCATCAAGTTACAGATTTGGGTTCCCATAAATATACAAGGTCACAACATAATGACAGTCAAAAATGCATCAGGAACACAGGTATCTTCTCCTATATTTTTCATAATCAAATACCTCTTCATTAGTCCTTAAGGGGGGGGAGGGGAATACCTCAGTGTTTTTAAAACCTACGCTACCGACCCTTTACATATTTACATTTTGTAGCATTGTTCCGGGTACAAACTTTGCCAAACTGAACAGTTCAGTGTTAAACTAAGTCAAAAGGTGGGGGTTCCCCTCTCTGTCCCCAGCTGGCCTAACACTGTTTACCTTTGTCCTCACTGCCCAGAATTGGTTTTGGTTTAGTTTTTTTGGTGGTTTTTTTTTTTGTGTGTGTTTTGTTGGGGTTTTTTTCCTTTTTTTTAAAAAAAAAAAAAAAAAGAAAAAAGAAAAAAGAAAAGAATTTGTAAGGAAGAGAACAGAGGAAATCAAGAACTTTTAAAAATCTAAGCCTGAAAAGGTAAAGAGAATTTCTGTGGAGCTGAAACCATGAATTGAGCCTCCAGAAATCTCTCTTTCAATGTCAAACATCACCCTTCAAAAAAAGGACATATGGAAACGTGTGAGAGCAGAACAATTTTGGGGGGGTTTTTAGACATTTTTACAGCATATTGTACACATCGGTAACCGATCATAACGCCTCCTTGTGCCCGCATTTAAAAAGATCGTACATAAAAGCAGCAAAGGAGAAAGGCAGCATCAGTAACTTAGCTCTTGGAAACACTGTGCTCCCTTCCTCAGTGGAAGAGGCTGCTGTTTTGCAAAACTTCATTGGCAGACCCAAAGTTCAGTACTTCCCTGTGGAACTCCTGGAGCTGCTGCTTTATTTTCTTCAGGGCAGAAGTTTTTCCCTTATTCTTGTAGGCCACAGCTTTCAGAAGTTTATCTGACAAGTAGTGCAGCCAGAGGACATTGCTGTGTGGGTGATAGTCAGACCAGCTGTTGGAGTTCTCCACTTTCATTTGCCTGTAGATATCAAACTGGTAGTCCCCCTTGCCTTGAAACAGTTCTTCATCAGTGGAAAGGTCACAAAACACTGTTAACCCGTCCTTCTCCAGCCGAGACAAGGTGTAATCAATGATGTTGACATGAATCCCTGCTGTGGGGATTGTGTGTGTTGCCCCATTCAACACATAAGTCAGCTGCTTGATGTTAGTTTTCTTCACCAGCACATTCCCCCAGTGCAAGTCCCTGTGCTCAAAGTACAGTTCCTGTTCTGCCACAGCCAGGGAAGCAGTGACCTGGTGCAGAATGCTTTTCGCTGTTGCCACTGAATTTAGCCTGTTTCTCATATTCTCCAAGTCACTGCCCCCAAATTCAAACTCCAGTACCATGAATAGCTGCTTGTCCCCATAAAGGTCTGGCCGATCATTTTCTGATCCTATTACTTCATGGTATTTGTCCCAGGCTTCCAGGAGATACTTAGGATAAGCCCCTTGAACACAGTGCACAGAGTACAAGCTGATGAACCCAACAGTTCTATTCACAGACTCTTCAGATAGAAGACTGAGTTCTTTCGATATTATTATCTCAGGCAGAATCTCTCCAAAGCTCTTTTGAGATTCTCCGTTTACTCTTTGAGTCCCCTCAATGGGAATTATTTTTAAGGCCACAGGTCCTCTCTCACTGCCAACCTGGAAGACCTCTCCGAACACCCCTTCTCCAATTTTCTTGCAATCTTTCATCTTATCTAGAGGAATGCATTCCTCAAAAGTAATAGGCCCTTCCTGCTGGCATTCCCCAAACACCTTCTCTGCATCTGTAAGCGTTAGTTCCAGAACAGAAGAGGAGTTCATAGGAGCCAGCAGGGCCATGGAGGAAGCAGACCAACTACAGCACTGAGCCTTACCAGCAGATAGCATTGCTTGGTGCTCTGAGAGCTGGGATTTCATGGAAGGGGTGCAAAGGATGCTGTTGCAGGAACTCTCATCCATGGTAACTTTCTTCTTCTTATAGAAGGAGAAAGATGCTTGAACCCTACCCCAGGAATAGGAGCTGTTGAGGAGTGAATAGTCATTGCCGCTTACATCTACAGACATCTCTAGCACACGCCTTTTCATTCCATTTTGCCTCATCTGTGGTCTGGAAAGGATGTTCTTAGGCTGCTGCTGTCTCTTGTTTTTGAGCCTTTTTGGACGGAGCCTTATTGGCATCCTCCAGCGGCTGGCACTAAAGCCACTGATGCAAGCTTTCCTACAGGTACTGGCCTCTCCAGAAACAACTTTGGTGGTTTTATGTCTATTCTCTAAGGGTCCTTGAAAGCCCAAAGGAGAGGCTGGCTGCTGCCAGGCAAGTTGAGAATCTCCCTTTTTGTTCTGTTTCACGCTTGCCAGCCACACTGACACTTCATGAGAGTCCAGAACCACCACTGGCATAAGCTGGTACTTCTCAGCTCTGCTTCTCTGACAACTCGAGGCTCCTTTCGTTGAACCTCTACTTAGAGCATCAGATGGCTCATTAGAAGTGGCATCGTCATACGGGGCAGAGTGCTGTCGATGGTTGTTAACAGGACACAGCGCTGCTGTGGCTGTCTGGGAGGATAAGGGCGACTGTTCCCGGCAGGGCTCCTGCGCCACCACCCTCAGAACCCTGGGGAAGCTTCGCACCTCGGTGCCTGGCTCAGGGCTGCTGCCCGCGCCTTCGGAACGGGACCGTCCGTCACCCCCCGGCAACAGCGAGAGCTGCTCCCAGTCCCCAGCAGACAGCTCCGGCGCGCTCGGGGCGCTGTCGGACGAGGCGGGGCGCTGCTCGCGCGGCGGGGAGCGGAGCCGGCGGCAGCCGTACTGCCCCGGGCCGCCCTCCGCGGGAGCGCCCAGCGGGGCCCGGCGGCGCGGCGGCGGCCACTGCGGGGTGCTGCACAGCAGGGGGCGCCTCGCCCCGCGGGGCGGCCCCTGGCGGCGGCGGGCGGCGCCGCGCGGGGCCGGGAGCGGCGATGGCGGTGATGATGGCGGAGAGCCGAGGTCCGGCGGCCCCGGGGAGCGGTTCTCTTTGTCCGCGGCGCTGTCGCGGCGGGGCCGCAGGCGCCAGGGGAGGACGGGGCGCTTACCCAGCGGCTGTGGGAGGCGCTTGCCGGGCGGAGAGAAGTCGGGGTCGTCCGAATGGGAGGAGAGAGCGCTGGAGCCGGCTGAAGCGGCGCTGGAGCCGGCAGAGGTCGAGCTGAAGAACCGCTTACGGTCCAGAGGCGGTGAAATCCAGCGGTCGGGCCGCGGCACGGGGCGGAGGTGTCCGCCGCGGCGCGAGTAGGTGCGGAGCTGGCGGAACGGCGCCGGCATCGCGCGGCGGGCCCGGGCCCGGCCCGGCTGACTGCGGCCGCCGCACCCGCCCGCCTCCGGTTCAAACGACGTATCGCGAGATCTGGGCGAAAGGGGCGAGAGGACGGGGCGACCCCGCCCCGCCTCGGAGGGGGCGGTGCCCGCGCCAGGCCCCGCCCCCCCTCGCGCGCGGTTTGGCGCCGGCGCGCCGCTCTCAAAGCGTTGTTTCAGGAGACGACGGCGTGCGGGGTCCGCGGGGAGCCGGGACCGGGACCGCGACCGCGGGGGGACACCGGCGGCGTGGAGCCCCAGGTGAGCGCTGCTGGCGCCGGCTGCTGCTGTCCGCACAGGGCCGCGCAGCTGCGGATCCCCCGTGACGGCCGCGGGCTGAGCCGCGCCGTTCTGTTGCAGGGTCTCCGGGATGTGCAGTACCAGAGCGTGCACTGCTCTCTCCAAAGCGACGGCGACGACATCACCGTGGTAGCGGAACTGTCTTTAAGCAATGCACACCAGGTAGGTATGCAAAAGATTGCTTTGCTGCCTTTATTCATGGGATCATGGAATGCTTTCTGTTGGAAGGGACCTTAAAGTTCCTACAGTTCCAACCCCTGCCATGAGCAGGGACACCGTCCACTGGAGCAGGTTGCTCCAAGCCCCTGTGTCCAACCTGGCCTTGCACACTGCAGGGATGGGGCAGCCACAGCTTCTCTGGGCACTCTGTGCCAGCGCCTCAGCACCCTCACAGGGAAGAACTTCTGCCTAAGAGCTCATCTCAGCCTCCCCTCTCTCAGTTCAAAGCCATTCCCTCTCGTCCTATCCCTACATGCCCTTGACAGAAGTCCCTCTTCAGGTTTCTTGTCGGCTCCTTTAGGTACTGGGAGGCTGCTTCGAGGTCACCCCAGACCTTTATTCACAGAGTTGTTTAGGTTGGTGTCATTTATGTTTAAATATGTTTCAGGTCACCCAGTCCAACCATTAACCAAACACTTTGCATCTCAACTTACTACTGATGCAGGGCACATTATCAATAGCAAATTTCAAAAACTCAGTTATGACTAAAATGGAATGGCAGTGAGCAGGGGGTGTGCTGCAAGCAGAGGTTTATTGCTGAACCCTGAATCAATGAATAACAAATCTCATCAAATCCTTAGTAATGCCGTTATTGCTAAAATCTGTTACTGTCAGAGGTCCAGGGTGAGGGTATCTTTGTACCACACTGGTGTTGAATTTCCACCTGTGATGCTGTTTTCTGACCCTGCAGAGCAAGAGGGATGTTTTACTTATGGCAGTGCCTCCCAGCAGGCACTCAGAAGGGGAGCCTGATGCCCTTGCTCCCTTTAGGAACTGCTCCTTGTGAAATGATTCTTGCAGTGCTGCCAGCTTCCACTGCTGCAGACAGCTCCTCATCGGCGAGTTACGCACAAGCTCATACGCACAAGCAGCAGCTTGGTGGCAGCACTGCACAGGGTGGTTCTTGCAGCATCAATGAAGGTTTACCGTCGCAGCCCGTGTTTTTCTGAAGGGACCAAAAAGCAACTGATCATTTGTTGCCTTTGTTTCTTTTTCCATAGTTCTTAAAAAGCGGAAGTGCTTTGCTGGTCCTTGGGAAAATCACCTTCAACAAAGAACTGTATCTGGGCCTGGAAGAAGAGAATCATCATGCTGAGGTATCAGAGCATCACGTAGGCAGCTTGGTCTTTGGAGCACGAACAAGCGTGAAACAAAGATGTTTTTGCTGAATCTAGAGAACCAGTCCAGTTCCCAAAGTTAAATTCGGGACCTTTTGAATAAAACATCTGTTCTGCCATGGAATTTAGTGAAATCGGGTTTTGACTATAGGATAAAAGCTGAGGGAGAATGTTTGCTAGTGCGTATCAGAAGTATTATAGGGCTCTGTGTTGAACTTTCTGTATCTGACACTAGTGGCTAAAACGAAGGCCTCCTGTCCTCTCAGGGATTCCAACATCAATGTTTCTTCTCTTCCCCTAGTGAAGACAGACTCTTCTTTAATCTGAAAGACTGTCACTGGTGGCTGCTGTGATTACTGTAAGCTTGTAAAGAAGACCTGGTAAACTGAATGCCCTTGGCTAGGCTTGCAATGAAAAAGACTTCTTTCATATTGTATCGCAAACTACACATGTAGATGGAGAGAGGCTCCCTCCAGCATAGCTTAAAGATGAAGCACTAGCTCAAGCTATATAGCTTTCTCAGTTAAAAGCTAACCAAGAAAAAATAACTGGCCTTCAGTGTATGCTAAGTTGGTCTTGATTCTGTTCCAGATTACTCTTATCTTCCTGAAAGATGAAGTGTTTGATCCCTTGCCTACTATTATAAGAAGCTGCTTTGGTGGACTTTTCTTGCTGGTGTTCATCATTCTGCTCCTCTGGAAGGTGGGTGTCATTAATGCACACACAACAAACCAGTAAACTTCTTGTCAGAAGTTTTAACTTTTTTAAGACCTAAGTATGAAAGCGATATTTTCAGCTGTGCACTGAAGGACATCTGCCTCTTCGCGTTGTAGAACCTGTCTTGCATTTTGAGCTGTTCTGAGCATTGCAGTAAAACCTCTCCAGTCCTGTTTTGAAGTGCTTTGCAGAGCATTTGCACCTTATGGAGGGTTTATTGGTGTTCTGAAGAGTTTTGGACAATGTAGGCTTCAGGCTTACAGCTCTGCCGGAGGACATACCTGGGTTGGGTCCTGCATTCACTCATTTCACTTCCTGCAACCCTTGCAATTTTTGGTTTACATTGTTTTAAGAAAAAGCAAAAATTAATTCATATCCGAGGACTTAATAAGATCTTTTATTTATTTATTTATTTTTCCAGTGTGGCTTTTTCAAAAGACAATACAGAGCTATGATGGAGCAACAAGATACCTCCTGAAGACTGAGCGGGCCAAAGCAGGCAGCTCTGTATGCTTTCCCCAGCTTTTGGAATGAAAAAGAGTCTCTCTTTGGCAAAGTCAAAGTCTGGCTAAGATGCAAAGCAATCCATATTCCCCGGTAGAGCTATGGCACTCCAGAGCTTGGGACTCTCCCATATTGCTGTTCTGACCGTAGGGGCCCAGCTCTTTGGGGCAATTCAATTACCAGCTTGCTTAATTCGAGCTATTTATTGCAGAGGTACTGATAAACTAGATTCCCCATGAGAAATTTTGCTTTAATGTAGATACACTAGGAAAAATTCATCTTGGAGCTTTGTTAGATTTATGTATTGGATTGCAGTCTTAGTTGCTGTGATGCTGAGCGGTTCTTAACTTGATTTTGGTACTGAGTAGCTTCATATAATTGAAATAGAAATTGATTAGGGGAAGCTTTCCATCCTGCTATTGCTATTGAAAGTGGAGACACGAGCATTTACATATACATGTGTGTATATATATACACACAAATTTGTGCATTTTAATACAGCAAATAATAACACAGTATGTCCCTTGATGTCTGGTTCTTGGACTCAGAAGCATGTGTATGTGGCTCTTAGGGGGTTTTGTACCTCACAATCTTATTTCTGATTTCCCATTTTCAGTTGCTTTCAAATCCTCATTTGGTCACCAGTGAACCCTTGTATGGTAGACATCATTGCCAGTTCAGAGAGACTCCTCCTAGATCAGATTTCCCCAAATTGGCACCACTCCCACTCCCCCCCCAACCCAGTGTTTGCCACAGGTGTTCACTGTTGCCAAATAATGCCAAGTACAGACATTTGGTACTATTCCTCTCTCTGTCTTTCCCTGTCCTGGATTGTGTAGTTGTCTTACTTCAGTCATGTTTGGCTAACCACCAGCCCCACAAATCTGATGTGTGTTCATGCACAGCAGTAGATTAAAAAAGGGTTTTTTTATTCAGACCTTCAGTAGGCAAAACGGTTCCCATCTCCTTTGGCTTAACCAGTGTTGCCTGATGGAAAACTAAAGTTGCACATACCAGGGACTGAGAAGATGAGACTTCCGAAGTGAGAGCTCAGAAAGGGTATTGCCTGAAACAGGGAGCCACCTGTGGCAGGTCTCTTGTCATAACAGCTCTGGATTGTTTGGAAAGAAATGCGCTTTCCCTGCTCTGAATGGCTTCATTGTCTCCCCCCTTTGTGTAAATCCTCTTTTTTGTACGGTATTGAACTGTGTCTTGTTTGAAAATGAATCCTTGCACGAGATGCCTGACCACGTGTTGCACTTGCTGGCTGGAGCCGGTTTGAGGATTTTGCTGTACCCTTTCCCAGGCAGCACAGCAGCTCTGTGGCGCTGCTCTCCATCACTCAGTTCGGACTTTGGCAGAGCTCTTACAAAGCCATTCTTCTTTATATGTCCCTCTGTGGAAGGAACTAAGTACATAGAAAGCAGAATATGCTGGGCTGGGAGAAGAGAATCCCTTTGAGGAGCTTCAGGCAAGACAGCTTCTCTGCGGTAGTGATGGTGATGGTGGCATTATAAGGAAGATGCTTTTTCGAAGGTTCCTTTTTTATTCACTTGTGTATTTGTAGGCGTGAGGGCATGCTGGCTGTTCTTGGGGGAGGGAAAGGTGGTGTTCCTTTTTCCACTGCTCTACACAGGTCTTGCACTGAGTGACATGTGCTGTGGAGAGCCAACAGTGAAAGGTCTGCAGCATACTAGCAGTTGTGGTCTTGCTGCCCATCCTTCCTCCCCCTGCATCATCCCCTTTTCCCTATTTTCTTCTCTGAACTAAGTTTCCCTTATTCCTTGGATCCCTTTTGTTTTCCCTTATGGCTCTCAAGAGGGTCTGCTCTTGCAGCAGGTAATGCTGTTTTCCCTTTTAGATGTTTTTTCTTAAATGCATTACAGTGGTCTGTGACGTGTAATTTCTGATGAGTGCCATTTGACCATTTAATTCTTTGCAATTGCTATAGCAGGTGCCGAACACATGTGCAGTAATTGGATGGCACTTAAGAGATCGGTCAAGACTGCCGAGACTCGCAGTCATGCAAACCACAGCTGTGGTGCTGTTTTTCCATGGAGGCCTTGCTGTGCCCGCTTCTGAATTTATTTGCAGTCTGCATTTTCAGCAAAATCCCCTGTGCAAAAGCCTCGTCAACGCTGGTGGCCTTGCTGCGTGGCCCTGCTTTTGTGCACTCTGGCAGCGGTGCTCCCAATGACCGTGGCTGAGCACATGCCAGGGACTTGGGTACAGCCGCTGCCCGGCAGCTCCCGTCTGCCTTTCCGTGTGTCCTGGGTTCAGCAGCAGCAGTCGTTTTTCTCCTTCTTAGTAGCTGGTGCAGCGCTGTGGTTTTGACTTTCGGCCTGGGAACAGCGCTGGTAACACCGATGTTTTCAGTTGCTGCTCAGTAATGTTTGGTCTGACCAAGGACTTTCTGAGCCTCATGCTCTGCCAGGGAGGAGGGGAGCCGGGAGGGAGCAGAGACAGGACACCTGACCCAAACTGACCAAAGAGGTATTCCATACCACAGCACATTATGCCCAGGATGTGAAAACTAAGGGCAAGGACCTGGAAGAAGGGGTTTCACTGCTAGGTCAGGCTTGGTATTGGGTGGTGAGCGATTGTATTCTCTTTCCTTGTATTTCCCTTGTCATTATTGTTACTGGTGGCAGCAGCAGTGGTTTGTGTTATACCTCAGTTACTGAACTGTTCTTATCTCAACCTGTGGGAGTTGCATTCTTTCAATTCTCATTCCCATCCCTCTGGGAGCAAGGGGGAGAAGAGGGAGGAGTGAGAGAGAGACTGCATGAGTTATGGCTTAAACCACGACACCGCACTGCGTGTGAGGGACACCATGGCTTTGGCATGGTGATTGGAGTTTTAATCAAAACAACACATTGTCTTAAGCAAGGCTTCACTGCTGCCTGGCTTTTCAGACAGAGCATCACAGTGCCCACAATTTCCATCTCGGTCTTGGTCTTGGCTGCATCTCTAAAGTTCTCAAGATGTCCATGGTCTGAACTGCCAGGGATGAGACCTGGGGTTCCTCTTCTTCCAGACTATGGAGGGCTGCAACAGAAGGAAAGAGAGCAGAGCTGAAACCCACCAATCTGCAGAGACCCGCAGGCATCCCTTCCAGACCATGCCAGCCCCAACCATCCTTTTCCCTGGGCAGAAGGCGCAGGCGGACAAATGGATCACCTGGAAGCTGCTGCTCAGGATTGCAGCAAATGCCCCAAGATGTTCCCTGGAGCAGGACAGGGCATGGCAGCATGCTGCCCAGGCTCTGTCCCCTGCCCCACCAGCCCTGTCACACACAGCGCTGCCCCTACTCACCGTCGTGGATCTCCTGCAGCGTGTCCTTGCTGCTGTCCTTCAGGTACCGCGCAGCCAGCCCTGTGCAGAGAGCTCTGTCAGACCCACTGCTGCCCAGCACGCTCTTGGTATCGTGGTCCCGGCTCTGCCGGTTTGGCTGCACCCCTTCCTCCCCTCAGCAGGGCGACCCCAGGGAAGGACAGGACCCAAGGGGAGGTGGCACTGAGCAAGGTGCCACCCAGCCCTGCTGTGAGGGCAAGGGTAGGAGGGGGAAACACAGAGCCTTTTGCTGCACAGGCCATGTACGGGGCAGCTGGGGCTCTGGCAGCCACAGGGCTGCTCCTCGCTGCCAGTGCAGCAGATGGGACTGGGGCCAGGCTGCCATAACAGGGACCCCAGGACCTGCAGCTCACCGATGAACCTCACAGCTGCCACTCGCACGGTGACCTGAGGTTGCTGCAGGTAAGGCATGGCCTGACGCACATATTTTTCAACCCTTCTCTGGTTGTGCTCCAGCTGGAGAGAGCAAAAAGGCACAGGGCTGACACAGACCCTCCCCAGTCTCCCAAGCGTATTCCTCTTCCCAGCACCCCACACCCCTGCCTTGCTCCTCAGGCTATTTGCATCTCCCAGCCAGGAGCCAGGTGGGGCTGAGGTTCAGAGGCAGCTGCAGGCAGAGCGGGATCAGGAGGTCCTGAGAGCCCTCTGTGCCACTGCCAGGTCCCAGATGTATCCTCTTCAACATCCTGAGGATGGGGAGGTGAGAGGGGCACCCGTGTCCAGCCTGCGACTTGTCCTCACCAAGCACTCCACAACTGCCTGTCTCTCCAGTACCCGCACACGGTGATCGAGCCGTTTCCATTTGAGTACCTTTGCAGCTACACAGAGCGCTTCATAAGAGGCCTGCAGAGGGGGACAACGACTGGGGAGATTGTGGACAGGGCTTGGGGCCCAAAGCCCTGGCCCCTGTAGGGGTCAGCTGTGAAGCCTCTGGGGACTCTGGTGTTCGTGGGCTGCTGATGAGCCCTGCTGCACCACGTAGGGCAGGTGTGGGAAATGTCCCTGCTGGCTTCTCCTGCCCTCCCAGGTGCCCAGGCCACCCCTGCGGGCTCAGCACGCCCTTCCCTGCACCGCTGCTCAGGTTTGGAATCTGTACCTTGGCCACGCTCTCGGTCTCATCACTGATGTGCAACACGAGTGGGACCAGGCTCTTCCGCACCTTCTTCTGCATCTGTTTCTTGTGCTTCCAATCCGCCATCTGTATTATTTCTTTGAAGAAGCAGATGGAGAGCTCTCGCACCTGGCTGGACTCCTGGCAGGGAGGAGGACAGAAGGACTTCAGTAACAGCAGCTCCCTGAGCAAGGACGTCAGCGTGGCTGAGGGGAGGGGGCTCAGGTCTCCCAGAGCCATCAGCAAGTCAGGGAGACGCTGGGCTGGGCTGCAGAGCCCAGAAGCCATCCCCACGAGAGCACAGGGGCATGAGGAGGGACACAGTTCTGTTCAAGTGCTGCCGCCAGGCTCTGCTGACAGGCACTTGTCCTTGCAAAGGGCCCATCGGTGGGGCTCAGGCTTCCACAGCAGCCTTACATCATCAAAGAGTTGTATTAACTCCTTGGCCAGCTGCACAGCGGTGGAGATGGCCTTCTTATTCAAATGACCCATCACATTTCTGATAATGAGCAGGGCATCCATCCTGATGTCTTTGCATGCACTCTGCAGGGCCTCCTTCAATTCTGGCAGCAGGACCAGTATTTTCCTTGCCTGTATGAAGCAGAGGATTTGTTTTCTGTGAATTGGAGAAAGACCACTGTCGTGGTTTAAGCCTCTCAGGCAGTTCACTCTCTCACTATCTCCTCTTTCTTCCCCCCCACTCCTGGAGGGATGGGAGGAGAATCGAAAGAATGTAACTCCCACAGGTTGAGATAAGAACAGTTCAGTAACTGAGGTATAACACAAACCACTGCTGCTGCCACCAATAACAATAATGACAAGGGAAATACAAGGGAAGAGAATACAATCGCTCACCACCCAATACCAAGCCTGACCTAGCAGTGAAACCCCTTCTTCCAGGTCCCTGCCCTTAGTTTTTACATCCTGGACATGACGTGCTGTGGTATGGAATACCCTCTTTGGTCAGTCTGGGTCAGGTGTCCTGTCTCTGCTCCCTCCCGGCTTCCCCTCCTCCCTGGCAGAGCATGAGGCTCAGAAAGTCCTTGGTCAAACCAAAACATTGCCAAGCAGTAACTAAAAACATCGGTGTCATCAGCGCTGTTCCCAGGCCAAAAGTCGAAACCACAGCGCTGCACCAGCTACTAAGAAGGAGAAAAATGACTGCTGCTGCTGAACCCAGGACAACCACCCAGGCCAAAATGCTCTGGCCATTAAGCAGCAGCTTCCCGCCTGGCTGCCTGCATGGTAGCACAGGAACCCCTGCAGCAGCCTCCTGGCAGGCCGTGCCCATGGTGCACTGAGGGGATTGGGCCCTGTGAGGGGTTGTCGGGGCATTTGGAGCCATCACCCCAGCTCCCGACTCCCAGCCCTGGTCAAGCCACCGCGTTACTCCCTGCCCAGCCCCAGGAGGCCAGCACGGCTTCACTTGACTGTGCCCTGCTCACCCTCTCAGGGGACTGTGACAGTGTGACGAGGGCTTGGAGCGTCAGTGAGAACAGCACCGAATTTTGATGCCGCAGGAGCTTCACCATATGGTACATCCTATCAAACAGCTCTGGCGTCACATCGCTGGAGACCAGCACCTGAAACAAAGATGGCAGTGAGAGACCGGCCGAGCCCGCAGGGCTCCCCACACCGTGCAGCTCCAGGGTCCCACTGGCAGCTCCGGGCAAGGGCACCGGGGCCAGAGAGCCCGTCCTGGGGGACACTTGCCACACAGCACACGCTTGTCTGTGCAGCTCTGCCTGTGCAAGCAGAGCACTTCCTGGGCACACAGGGGCTTTGTGTGCCCGCACCCAAGCAGCGTGGCATGGCCCTGTGCGGCTGGCACAGGGGAACCTGGTGCTGGGCTGGCCCTAAGGGGCTGTGTCCCTGTGTCCCAGAGGAGGTGACTGGTTGGGGGCAGATGGCAGGGAAGAGGGCTGTGCCTGTTTTTCAGCCCTGAGCATGAATAAGGACTGGTCTGGTTACTCACGATAAAGACGTAGATGCAGTCCTCCACTCTGTGGAATCTGAATGGCCGGCATAACTGCAAGTGCTGGAGATTGTTGTTCAGCTCCCTCAAGACCTCAACCAAGACAGGGAGCTGGGACAGCAGCACTTCCCACATGGACTGAGAAACACTGCAGACACAGAGCACTCTGTCAGCAGGGCTGCCTTGGCCATCACACGGTGCCCGGGCCAGACCTGCAGCAGCCAGGCTGTCCTGCAGCCCTGGCCCTTCCCGACTCCTCACTGGGAGTGCCTGGGTCCCAGCCTGGGCAGGCAGGAGGGGGCAGAGAGTGTTCCCCGTGGGGCAGGGAGGAACCTTGTGGCGGGGCTCGGGTCTGGCTTGGCCAGCTTTGGGTACTGCAGGCCTGCCTGACCCAGCAGGGCTGGAAAGAGTGGTGGGGGCAGGGCCCAGCTCCTCAGGGGTGTCCTGTAGTTTTCTGTGGGCTTCCAGGCCCCTCTCCCCCCATGGAACAAACCCACGAGGGCTGTGGGGGTCAGTACCTATCACATGCTGCAGAGTCATCTATAAGGCTCAGAATTATCTCCCTGGGGTACTGCTTTGCCATGCTTCGAAGCAGCAAGTTCAGGCTGTGCCGGGCTGATGCTGTGCTGATGTGATGCAGGTTGTTATGGATGCAGCGTACGATGACTGGCACCTGCAGGGCACATGGGTGAGGGTGGTGCTGCCACCAGACTGCAGCCATTTCCTCAGCTGCCACTGAAACTGCCACCTTTCCCATCCTACTCCACTGGCATGAAATGGCTTCAAGGTGCCTGAGGCACCTGGGTGAGGGAAGGTGGGATATAGGGAGGAACAGTGCCTGGAAGGGCTCGAGGACAGGGCAGCAACAGGCTGCTTACCTCTGTCAGCCAGGAGGCAGGTTCTGTCATGGCCACATTCAGGATGCTGATCAACTCCTCCCTGTCACATACACATGAGTCTTTCATGGCCTCTATGGCCCTGAGGATGATGAAGGTCTTATCAGCAGGGTGGAGGTATTCCCCAAATGCCTGCAGGAGGGAGGAAGGCAGGGAAGAGGTGTTACACTGAGTGCCCTGATAGTGCTGCTCAGCTGAGCAGTGACAGCAGCTCTGGTGAGAGTACCCACAGGAAAGCTGGCAGCAGGGGCTGCAGTCGCTGCAGGGTAGAGGATAAGAAGAGAGGGCCCCAGGATGAGAGAGGAGGGACGCTGGAGTGCAGCACTCTGAAGTCCCTGCTCCAGAACAGCAGCAACCCTCTGACCAGGGACAGTGAGACCATGCCAAGCCCGCTGGTTCTGGATCCCTTTGCTTACACCAGTCTCCTGCTGCTGCCCAGACAAGAGGCCCAGCAAGGGAGAAGCTCATTACCTTTGCAATGTCCCTTGTGCTGCACAGACAAACACAGGAGGGTTTCCCAGCTTCCCTTTTCCCTCCACCCTGGGTATGCTCTGGATCATCATGATGATTGTCTGGTTGAGGTGGCATCATGCCTAAACAGGAGGGGATCACAGAAGAGTCATTAGGACACAGCACTGATTCCCATCAATGACAGCTTTGGCTATGGGGACCATGGAACTGCTGGGTTCTGAGAGGTCCTGAGAAGAGTGGGAAGGAGAGCAGCAAAAAGCAGTGCTGGACTTGTGGTGAGCATTCAGCTTCTGCAGCAAAACGGTAGCTGGGATGCTGTGGGAAGCAGCTGTGAGGGGCAAAGGAGGTGAGGGAAGAGGGCAGGCTGTCCTGGACAGCCTCCAGCAAGTACAAAGAGAATCCACTGCAATACTTGGGGAAACAAGCAGGACTATGAGGAGAGGCCTGTGTGTGGAGGGATGCAGCCCAACACAGCTTCTCTTACCCTTTTGCTGCTGGATGAATCTGCAGAGGTGATGGAGAGCAAACAAAGCCTCCTGCTGGATCTCCCAGACCTTGCTAGTCCGGCAAACAATGAGATGTCCCAGCAGCTGTCCCAGGAAGCAGTTACTGATAGTGCCATAGGGGGAATCGCTGTCGTCATGTGCAAGCAAGCTCCAGATCTGGACAAGGGAGGCAGGACAGGTAGAAGGGCTGAGGGGCAGCAGCTAAACAAAAGGGAAGGATCCTGGTGGGTCAGAGTTGTGCAGGGCCCTCCCAAAGCTGCGCACTGGGCAGCAGGGCAGGGAGAGCTGCCAGGCCTGGCCTCCCACCGTGCTCCTTGGGCAGTGCTGTCCTGCACAGGACTGGGGGCCAAGATGGCTCCTGGCAGAAAGGGCACTGGGGAGGGAAGACCATGGGAAAAAGAAAGAAGCTGAGACCCTTGCCCAGGGCAGAGCCGTGCTGAATGCCGCAGGCATCTCGAGCTGCAGGCTGCTGCCCACGGTGGGCAGGGAATGGGAGACAGCCCGGCTGGAGGGTGCCTGCCTCCTTACCTGCACTGAGGAAGAGCTGGCCATCAATTCGGCCAGCTTCGTGATCCTTGTCACGGCCCGTTCACACACAGCTGTGTGCTTGGTGTCGGTGAAGGGCAGCAGCATCTGGAAGGAGAGGAGGTGCTGCTGTGCCCTGGGAGCTGCCTGTGCCAGCAGCAGCAGCAGCACTGTTCAAGTCCCCGCTGGACTCGCGCAGTCCTTGTGGCCCCAGAGGGAGGCAGATGCCAGCCCAGGGTATCCACCATAGGGATACAGCCCCCCAGGAAGTCAGGAGTGCCGAGCTTCAGGGCTGGGCGCCCTGTGCAGGACAGGCAGGTCCCAGTGGGTCTCTGTCCCGGTCAGCCCCGGGCAGAAAAGCAGGAGGGGCTGCGAGGCATGGGAAGAAGGACAGCACCTGCGGCCGCTGCTGCGGCGCCTGAGGAGAGGGGTCAGTGCCTCCCACTGCTTTGGCGCGAGGAAAGCCCCGGGGATGGAGCAGGCCCACAGGTGCCATGGGCCAGGCTTTGCCATGGCACGGGAGGAGGCTGCAGAGGGGAAGTCACGTTGACTGCAGCCAGGGGACAGGGGGCTCCTGGAAGAGCATGGTGGGCCATGTCTGGGCCCCCGAGGGAGCTGAGCACCCTCCCTGCAGTGTGCTGTGTGCATGGCGCTGGGGGAACACCGTGGACACTCCCATCCCTCCAGGGTGAGGAACAGCCCCTGCGAGCCCTGCTCTATGCCAGTGCTGCACCTGCAAGATTCTCTGCAGGTGTGTGTGGCCCTGGGAGCTGAGCACCAAGCTCTTCAGCAGGATGTCCATGGCATCCAGGGTCTGCAAGGAGGAAAAAGGTTACATCAGTCTTTCTGCAGTCCCTCCCTCCACAGGGATGGATGTAACCCCCCATGCAATGGGGAGGACACCCCTGCCACCTCTGGGTGGCCAAGGGAGGCCTTGGAGCAGACAAGCTGCAGTGGGCAGAGGAGCCAGTCCAGGGGCACTGGACATGGCAAGGCCCACGAGGAGGAGATGAAGGGACAAGGGTGGGAGAATAAAGCCGAGACCCTACCGTGCTGTGCATTGCTGGTTGTGGTTCAGCACTCGCCAGCCAGGGAGCAGCTCTGAGTGCTCCCGGCGGCACAACAGCACTTACCTCGAAGTAGAGAAAGCTATCTTGGCCCTGCCCAGCAGCGCTGGGGGGAAGCAAGAAGACCTTCCTAAAACAAGACTCTAAAAGGCTTTTCCTCCTGCCCTCCAGTAGTGTCCCCACTTTGCTGAAAAGAGAGAGAGAGACCTGTCAGACATGGGCGCTGGGAGCGCTGCCTCCGTGCCTTGTGCAGCTGGACACAGACCGCTGCAGCAGAGGTCCGCAGGAGGGATGGAGCCCTGGTGTGCGGGGAGCCCTGCCAGGAGGTGCCTCCTCCCTCCTTGACACGGCCCAGGCCAAAGGACAGTCCTGGCAGGCAAAGCCTCCCGCCTCCTGCTTTTGGGAGCAGCCGAGAGGTGGTGGGGACCTGCAGGATCCCTCTGCTCTCCCCTGCGTCTCTCCACAAGCCATGAGCAGGGCAAAGAGCAGGCCCTCTGAGGGCACCACTGGGCTCCACCCGGATGGGAGATGCCCATGGCCAGGCCCAGGGCCGTGGCTGTGCAGAGGCGTCTGCCAAACCAGGGGCTGGGCACGTACCTCATCTGGGCGAGAGTAAGCATGGCTTGCTGCCGCACCGCTGTGTGCAGGTGGTCCGTGGGCTCCTCCTCCACCAGTGCCTGCAGAACACACTGGGGATGGGACCTGGCGGCCGCCAGCACCCAGCGCCAGCAGACCCAGCACCAGGCAGCCGGGCTGGCGGACACCCTCTGCTCCCGAGCCCAGCACTGGGCCCCAGCGTGGCCCTGCTGCCAGGGCTGCTCAGCGGCACCCGCGGCCCCTCAGGCAGCTCAGTGTCTGTCTGCGCACGCGGGTCCCTGCCCTCCCCCTGCACGGGCCCTGTGTGTCCTCACCCGAGCGATGCCTGGCAACTCGCCCCCTTCCCCAGACCAGCCGCGTGTCCCCTCACCTTGATGCTCTCTGCCACCCGACATCGCTCACAGAACTCCTGTAGCTCATCTGAGAAGCTCCCGTCTCTGGCAGCTTTGCAGAGGCTGGAGACAGCCTTTAGGAATTCCACCTTCTGAGCCTCCTCCTGGGCAGCCGGGGGGCAGAGACACAAACAGGCAGCGTGAGAAGGGGGACGCGTGGCCGGCGGGACTGGAGCGCTGGGGCTGCAGTGCTGTGCAGGAGGCCTGGGGGAGCGGCTCTGCCCAGCCAGCAGCCCCCAGCAGCCTGGCAGCAGAGCCGGTGGCCCCATCAGGAGACACAGGCACTGCTACCCTGGGAACGGCTGAGGTTACCTTCACGGGGCCCTGTAGGAAAGCCTCCACAAACTGCATGTGTGCAGCGCGTTCCTCCTCCATCCTTGGCGGACAGAAGGATAGGGGTGGGGAACAAGTAAGGTTAAGAGAAATGCCTCGGCGCTGCGGGGCTGCCGGGGCAATGGGGAGCAACGTGGGCTGCGCTCAGGGGTCTGTGCCAGCCTCTCGCTCCCGCTCTGTCCCATCACCGTCCTGCCGGACACTGGCATGAGGGATGTGGCCTGCTGACTTTTGTACAGTGCCCCGGGCTGTGACCAAGGGCACGTCACAAAGGGCACCAAGGTAACCCGCCATTCAGAACAGGAGAGGCAGGGCGTTCCTGTGAGGGGCAAGAGGCCTGTTTCCCCCTCGTCACTTGAGCCCCCTTGGGGTGCCCTGAGCCCCATGTTTCGCTCACGTGAGATGGAGTCTTGTTATGGCAAGATACCCAGCACGCGTCATGTTCAGAGCCAGACCAGTCAAGAGGACTCAAAAAGCCATGCGCAGAGCTGTACGCGCGCTGGAGATGGCATTAAATGACCGATGTTTTCTTGTGCAAGGCCTGTGTTGAAGTTTCGGGGCTTAGGGACGGCGGGGGCCCGGGGGAACGGCACCGGGCGGGCCCAAGGGCAGGGCAGCCTCAGGCCTGAACCCCGTGAACTGCAGGGGGCGGCAGAGAGGGACCGGCGGCTCCGGGCCGAGCGGCTGCGCTCCAACCGGGAGCGGAGGCGGCCGTGGGGGCTGCAGCGGCTGCGGGAGCGCCACCAGCGGCAGGAGCAGATCTGCGGCTGCTGCGCTGCACGGGGGCGGAGCGGTGCGAGCTGCGGGGAGGTGCAGCACCAGCGCGACGCGGCCCATCGGGCACGGAGCCTGCGGCAGCAGCCGGCCAAGGAGCGGGCGAGAGGAGCCTGGAGCAGCGGCGGGGCCCGCGGGGAGCTCCAGGACGTCCTCTGCAACCCTGCTGGGAGAGCAGGGAGGAGCGGCCGCCCACAGCCCCCACTCCTTCCCCCACTGCTGCTGCTGCAGAGGAGCTCCTTCCTAACGTGCAACTTGGGGCCGTTCGAGGGCGAGCAGCCGGACGGCTGCGGCGAGGCCAAGGCCGGGGCCTGGCACCATCTGCAGCCCCTCCGGAGCTGCGGGTCCATGGGGCCCTGCCCACTGCGGAGCCTCATGACACCCGCGTCCTGCAGTGGGCAGCCCATGGGCACTTCCAAGCTGCTGTCCCCAGGAAGGAAGCAGAAATGTGGAGGTTCTGCCCAGGACCGTGCCGTGCTGTGGGAATCCCGCCACAGGCAAGGGCCGGGCCGGGCCGCCTCACACGTGCACGGTGCTCGGGGCTCCAGCAGGGCAGGCGAGGGCCAGTGCATAGGGGCCACCCCATCTCCAGCCTGGGGCCTTCCTTAGCAAGCACTCCACGGTTCTCCATCTCTCCAGTACCTGCACGTGGTGACCGAGCCATTTCCAGCTGAGCACCTTTGCAGCTACACAGAAGGCTCTGTGAGAGGCCTGCAGAGGGGGACAAGGACTGTGGAGATCGTGGACAGGGCCTGGGGCCCAAAGCCCTGGCCCCCAGCACCTGCAGGGACGGCCCCTGGCGACTCCGGTGTTCACGGGCTGCTGCTGAGCCCTGCTGCACCGCGTAGGGCAGCTGTGGGAAATGTCCCTGCCGCCTTCTGCCCTCCCTGATGCCCAGGCCACCCCTGCGGCTCAGCACGCCTGTGGTGCGCACAGCACAACCGGGATGGGACCTGGTGGCCACCAGCACCCAGTGCCGGCACACCCAGCACCAGGCGGCTGGGCTCTGCAGAGCTCATGAAACCATTTCCTCTGGGCGTCAAGTCTGAGGAGCATCTATGGGAGCCTCACGGCATCCAACCAGCCCACGAGCCAGGGACCAAGCCGAGGCCCTCAACAGCGAAACAGCGGCACGGAAACACCGCCCAAGGTCCCGCCCTGCGCTGAGAGGATCCGCCGCAAGGAAGGGCCGGGCGGGCGGCGGTGAGGCCACCTCACGCGTGCGCGGTGCCGAGCGTCGTCGGGTCCCGCCCGCTCGCCCAGCGGCGGTTGGGGTGGGAGGAGCCGCTGAGCTGCTCGGAGCCGTGGCGCGGCAGGTACGGGCTCAGGGGCGCAGTCGGTTCCCGGCGGCTCCTGACCACCGTTTGCTGTTCAGCTCCGGGCAGTGTGGTGAGGAGCGTGGTGGGGAAGGATCTTTACCCCGGCGGGGCCGCGGCCATGGACGAGCAGAGCGTAGAGGTGAGCGGTCCGGCGGCTGTTGCGCTCGCGCCGCCTCAGGGAGGCGGGAAGGGCGGCTTGGGGGGTAGCGTGGTGTCCTCGGGTGCGCATCCCCGGGCCCATGGGGCCGGGCCGCTGCGGCGGCTGCACCTTCCCTTCCGCGGGGGACGGCGGGTGGCGGGGACGGGCCTACTCGGTGTGGTCTGTGCCGTGCGGCCTGAGCTATTTACAGGCCGGGGAAGGGCTGGCGGTTGGTAGCGGGGCCCCTGGGTGGTCCGTCGGCCTTGTGTGAGGGGAGAGAGGCCGAGCGCTAGGGAGCTGTGGGCGGTCCCGGAGGCGGAACGCAGATGGCAGCGCTGCCGCGGGCAGGGATGCGCATCGTGCCGAGTCCTGCAGCTGTGTGCCCGGTGAGCCGGTAGCAAGGAAGCGGGGTGTAAAGAGGTGATATTTCTGAGTGACACGCGGTTGTTTTACACAGTCCAAGTCAGAAAATAAAGGGGTTGGATGGACACCTGGCGCTGATAGAGCCCGCTCTGGCATGCGTGAAGCCACAGAGCTTAGTGGTGCTTGTCTGTGACCTGGGCAACTTGTACACGTTGCTGTTGTCCTTGTTAATAACAGCCAAACCGGGGCAGAATCCAACAAGACCTTGTGTGATAACTTCCTGTAAATACATGTACTGCGTTTTAATGGTTTGCAACCATTAAAGAAGACACTTATGTGTGGGAGATACTGTGGTGTCTGTAAATTCAAGAAATGCTTCTGTGCTCATTTATAGTTTCAACCCTGGGGAAATAAAATAGCCCATCAGAAGAATCTCAGAGTTCTGTAGTTAAAGCCGGAAGGGGTCTTACCTCTGTACAATACAGAATGTGAAACTTCTTATCAGTGCAAAATCAGCATGGCAAGCAAGTATAGCTTGATATTTCAAAGTACCTTTCTCATTTTAGGAATGGAAGGAGCTGAGGTGGTGTATGCTAGAACAAAATGCTTCACGCTTCAAATGGGGATAGTAAAAAATAAGACGTCAAATTACACTTTTCTTGCTGGAGAATTATTAAGTGGGGTGTGAGAGAGTGTAGACATTGTGGAGCTAGTGCTAATGGTAGACCTTAAAAAATGTAAGCCTTATAAAAGTAAAATAAAAGCCCCATACAGTTCAACCCATCTCATTAGCATTCTGTATAACAGATACATGCACTTACCATGCTTTTGAATTAGTTTAGTGCCAGTACATTGAAACTCATGTGCTTAGAATCTGCAGGTGCAGCAGTTTATTCTGGAGCCTGTTCAATCCCATATGAACACAAACAGGAATAATATCTTGGCTCCAGAAAGGCCCACGTCAAAAAAGATGAGCCAAACAAAGAAACTGTTCCTTGAAGAGCAGTGTTGCAAAATGTGTGCTGAGAACTGATGTAGTGTAGGAGGAAGTGGGGGAGAGAGCCACTGTGTTTGACATGGTGTTTTGACTCCAAGATGAGCTATTGGTAGCTGTTTGGAGTGGGACTGCGTGTATGAAACCTGGCACTCTGCCTGGAAAATAAATGCAACTCTGATATGCTTGAAGTATATGGCTTAACAGTAGCGATAATCTACCCTCTGCAGAGCATTGCTGAAGTATTCCGATGTTTTATTTGTATGGAGAAATTGCGTGATGCACGGCTGTGTCCTCATTGCTCCAAGTTGTGCTGTTTCAGTTGTATTCGGGTGAGTTTCCTCATAGTTTATTCTTGCAAATGTATGAACTTAAAGCTTAGTGATCTTATGAACACGTTCTTGATTCTTTCTTGTCCGTTTCCCTGGTGCTCCAAGGATTCCATTTTCCTGCCCTGTGCTCTTCAGTTTCCCTTTCAGGATCCTTTACAACTCCCCGAGGAAAAATGAGGCAGGCTGTGCATTGCATTCAGCAGTGCTAATTATAGGGACTATCTGGATAATTGCTTTAAAGAAGCAGACATATAATGATCCCATCTGTGGGAGTCAGTGATGCCTGTGTGAAAGACACAAAATTGGGACAGGAATGAAATGCTGACTTGGCATCTGAGTGTGTAGCACTGGAAGATCATAACATCACCTCTTGTCACCTTGGAGATGTTTTAGAATGCTTACCAAACTAGTATAGTGTGAGCAGATACAGGCTGAATCTTTCTCAAGAGAGCCTGATATAGCAGGCTGAAGCAGCATCTGAATCCCAATTCATTTATTAAATCCTGGTTTCCAGTGTATAACACTTTAGTTCCAAGTCTGGAAGCCGTTGATGCAGTGGGAGAGGGTTCAGCTGAGGTTTTCAGTCCTCTGGTATATTTCCAGAAACTGGAACAGACACTCATTTGCTTTGAAAGCTCTGACAAGAACTATAGGTGAAGGATTCATGGTACACATTAAGAATGTTAGCACATCGTTGCTGGGCGGTGAGAGATTATTCATGAGAATCTTTAAATGTAGTAGTGAGCTGTCAAATATAAGCCCATTAACTGCTGCGCTTTTACACTTGTAAGTTGTAGTGGGCAGGTGAACTTCCTTCCTCAGCTACTTATCTTCGGAGCTTTCTGGAAGAGAAGGATTCAAAGAGTCCTTGTGGATTTGATCCTTGATCCACAGGTATCTAATATGTGTATAGATAGTCTTCAGGGTAACTTATTTCTTCCTCTTGAGCTATAATTTAGACTGAAATTTAGGCTTGTATCTTTCGCTTTCTTTTGTTGAAACATGCTCTTCAGTCTGTGACTGCGGGAGTCTGCCCCACGTGTGGTTTCTGATGGAATATTTGGTACCTCCGAATCCTGTGTATATTTTTTACTGGGGTGCCTTTGACATCTAAAGAAAAGTGGTTGGTTTGTGGCTAAGTGGTTGAACAGCTAAATTATAAATCTTAAAAAACACCCAATTAATGCTAGAATGTATTTGCTTGCAGTTCCTTTTTACAGTCTCTTTAAAGATGTTTTTCCCTTTTCTCTCCTAGCGTTGGCTGACTGAACAAAGAGCTCAGTGCCCTCATTGTAGGTAAGGTATTTTTAGTATCAGAAATTACCAGGAATTGGGTGTACTGTCCTGTTATGACCAATATCTTTTTTTTTCAGTGCAGGTTGCGCTAAATTTATAAGCTTGATTTGTTTTTATTTTTATCTTTTTTTAAGGACTCTCTGCTATTACTATAAAAATTTACTCTGGTATAATGCTTACTGTAAAATATGTTCTATTTTTGTGACCGGCTAAGCAAGATCTTTATTCTTCCCTTGTCACACTGCTGTTTTCAGTGCGTGCAGTTGGTGTAATAAGAGTAACTAGATGGTGTTCCCCTTTGAACTCCTGATATTCTCGCAAGGGTCGGAGACCAGAAACTTCAGTTTTCAGACTGAAATGTGTGCTTTTAATTTTTAACTACACTGTGGTGTTTGTTTGGTTTGGGTTTTTTTAATGCAAGCCCTGGCCTCTGGTAGCACTTCTGGGCACTTAGCAATTCTAGCTCTTGATAGACAAAAGATTGGAAGGTAACATATTCCTTTCCCTTAAGGAAGGGGAGGTACTTAAACCCAATTAATCAAGCATTTCTAAGGAACTTCTTAAATATTGAGCTTTTAAAGTATTTGATCAGTAGTTCTAAAGTGCTATTAAGGAGGTAAATATATCTTAAATTCATAAGGGGGATAATTGCAGCATTGAACTGGGGATAGCTGAATAATAGCTGAATAATGGGAGTAATTGAAGAAGCACTGAGAAATAAAGTTATTTGCTCAGCATTATCCAGGAGTCTATCAAGAAATATGGAATAGTTCTTCTACTTATTTGCCAATGAGTTTTTCCCATAGTGTAGAATCAGTGAACTGAATTAAGTCAGTGATGCTTCTCTTCTAGCTCCTGGAGCTGAGTTTTTGCTCTAACTCTAGCGATGCTTCTTGCAGAGCCCCGCTGCAGCTACGAGAGCTTGTAAACTGTCGTTGGGCAGAAGAGGTCACACAGCAGCTTGATACACTTCAACTCTGCAATCTCACAAAGCATGAAGAAAATGAGAAAGACAAGTAAATGGAGCTTTCTTCACATAAAGCATGTTGCAGTTGGCTTATATAAGCATGCTTTTAATTTCCCTGATTCTAAGGAGCTGAACAAACTGATAATTTTCACTTAAAAGCTGAATTGTACTCATTGACTAAAAGTTGGAGTTAATTTCTGTCATAGGTAGTGGAACAAGAAAACCTCTTCAGTGTCTTTGCCTAGAAAACTACTACTACTTCTAATTTGGCTCAATACAGTTAAAATGGGAGAGAGAGGAAACATGAAGGGTGGTAATACTCGTACAGGCTGTTAGCCCTTCTTAGTGACCATACAGCTGAAGTAAAAGTTTCCTCTCAATGGCTTGTTCATTTGACAGTCCCATTAAGACTGGGTGCTCATTTGGTACCTCAGCAGATAAAAGCAGAGGAGCTGTTCTGAGAAGGCGTCTTCTAGTCATGGGTGAAAATATAATTGATAAATCCAGATTGAGATCAAAGAAAACATACAGAGTCTCACAGAAAGCACTTGTGTTACTACATCTGTCATGTGACTGCTGTTCACTCTCTTTCCTTGTCTTTGGAGCCTCTTGTGTTTTCTGGTATATTCTCTTCCTAGGAGCAACTCTCGGAACTTTCTCAGCAGGATTTTCTCCTGGTTTTATCCCATTAGCAGTCCTGTTATGTTTGTCAAGTTATATTCTGGAGATTTGGAGGAGAAAAGTGTAAGAAAAAGCGTTGATAAATGAACAGGGACCAATTATGTGTTCTGTGGCTGCCGCCTCCTCAAGTTCCTGAATCCTAATGGAGGAGGAAGGGAGAGGCCTGTATTTGAGTTCTGTCCTGGTCTGTGCTTGGTCTGTTGATCGGTGCTGTTGCTGAAATGTTAAGAAAAGCCAAAGATTGATTTGTCCAAGTAGCTTTGTGAGCCATTGCTCTGTGGTTACTTCAGGTAGCGTATGATTAGGACTTTAATAATGGGATTTATTCACTATGGCATCTTTACTGTCAGTATTGGATAGCAAAACAAGTGAAAACGTTAAATTGAATTTGCAGAAAATTCATAACTATTTTCTGTTGATAATGCATGTGGTTTTTTGTTTAAGGTGTGAAAATCATCATGAAAAACTTAGTGTTTTCTGCTGGACCTGTAAGAAGTGTATCTGCCACCAGTGTGCGCTTTGGGGAGGAATGGTAAGAGGAGACTTGCTTATGTGCACATGGTGTGCTGCAGTAGGAGACTGCAAGTGTTCTGTTTGTCAGCAGTTTGAAGAAATAGAAATGCTGTGAAACTGTTGTAATGGCAGTTGAAGTGCCACGCAAATATTGTAGTGGTATGTGTATTTATAATTTAATATGAACATCGGGTTTGAAAAGCATGCCTTCTGTTTGTAATTAGAGAAGCAAATTGATTTTTTGCTGAAATGAGGTCAGAATTACCTTCCTTCTTGTAAGCCCATGATGTCTTGCATGAACTTGAGAGGGTGGTGGGAACTTCATGGGCAAAGGTAGAAGTCTTTCTCAGAAAGTACAGGTAACTCTTAGATTACTTAAATGTTCTGGCCTGTAATCCTGGAGATCTTCAAAGCTCTATTAGCACAGTTCTTTCCTTTCAGTGACATATTTCCAGGAGGGACCGCTGTCATTGGTTAGAATGTAAGTGGTTTAAAAGTGTGCTGCCTTTGTTTGGAAAGGGTGTTCTAGTAATAATAATAAAAATAAAGTAGCCCTTCTGTTGTTGTTTGATGAGAGAGCTGCACAGTGAATGAAGCGATTTCTCTTTGGGAACCTGTTGAGACTCCTGACAGGAAGCTTTGATGCTATGAAAGACAAATTCATGACTTCTTACAAAGGGAAGTGAAAGACGGACTTCCTACATACAGTCTGCTTTGGAACTTTTCCAAAATGAGTGGTGCACTAAGAGATTTCCTTCCCTTCTCTTTCAGTAATTTAATAGGAGTGGAATGAAGTTAAATGAGATGCTCTATTATTCTCCATCTCTTCCCCCTCTTTTTCTAACAGCATGGAGGACATACTTTTAAGCCACTGGCAGAAATCTACGAGCAACATGTCACGAAAGTCAATGAAGAAGTGGTAAAGCTTAGGAGAAGACTCATGGAATTGATCAGTTTGGTTCAAGAAGTGGTAAGAACCCAATCCAAGATAACGTTAAGTTTTCCTGTAGTACACCATTGTCAAGGGATAGCTGTAAAGTGAGGTATGGAAATATTACACCATTTCATAGGCTCGTGGTGTTACCAGCACCTGTTCAGAAGCTGTTGCTTCTGGTAGAAGTTATTTTCCTTTTTTTAGGAGAATAAACTATGTTTGAGCTTACAGGACTGCTGTGAAGCAGATTACCAGTTAAAGATTTGGAGTTTATGTGCCTCCTTTTTCTTCTCCATAGGGATAAATGTGTTAGGTATCCAAATATTGACATATTCAGCTCTGGCAGTTTATAGTGGGAATCCCAGCAATTCATTTCTTATATTCTAGGGAGGATTATTTTTGTGTTCTGCTGAATGCTGGTGCATATATCGTGTAGTCTTTGGACAAATAAGTTGGCTTATTGGTTTTTTAAACAAGTCTCAGTATGGTTTTTGTAACTGTTACATCACCATGTGGGCTACTTGTAAGTATTTGTAGAATCATAGAATGGTTAAAATGGGAAAGGACCTTAAGATTATCTAGTTCCAACCCCAAATGTTTATAGAGGCTTGTTGCTTTCACCTTCCAGGGTGAAGGGCGTAATTTTTATCAAATTATTCCTGTTACCAAGAAGGTAACTTTTCTTTGCTGCTCAAATTACAGAAGCGAAAATGGCAGTTGTATTTATAAATTCTGGCACTAAAGAATTCCTGTATGATGAATCTCTGTGCAATGAGAAAATGTTGCTCAATTTTAACGTTAACCTTTGGTCACCCACCAGAGGACACACGTTTGTGTTCCATAAAAGTCAAAGGATATTTTCAGGAACAGCCTGTAATACAGCTCATCTAACCCCGCATTCCTATTTTCTTATTCTAAATAAGTGAGCTCCAGTAAGACCTGGATTGTTTTCTTTTTTTTTCCTCATAGAGAAATAGAGCTGGAGGGGACTGCAGGAAAGCTTAGGAAAGAATGGAGCCAACACGCAAAAGAGTGAAACATGGAGAAGTGCGAAGGTTTTGATTTTGTGCATGTTTTTTCCTGAACTCTGGTTTAGGAGAGGAATGTAGATGCAGTGCGTAGTGCGAAGGATGAACGAGTTCGGGAAATCAGGAATGCAGTGGAGATGATGATTGCCCGGTTAGACACTCAGCTGAAGAATAAGCTTATAACATTGATGGGTAGGTATTTATGCATGGGAACAGCATATCAATTATGTGTAAATCTATTAAGAAACTTTCTTGCCCTGAAGTGTGACTCCTTACACACATTATGGTGTTTAAGCAGTGGTGGAAGATTTTTACCTACAGCAAAGCTTTTAATGAATCACGTAGTTACTGTGGTACAGTTCTAAGTTGTTAGATGGAACCTGGTTAGTTCTGTTGGAAACTCCAGTGTAATAACTTGGAGAACATTTCTGTCTAATTGGAAGGTATTTAGTTCCTTTCACCTAGAATATTTATACACCATCATTTTGGTTAGCCAAGATGTCCATCTTTGTGATTTGACATCTTTGTAATATATGTACTCTTTTTAATGTAATTTTAAAAACCGAGTAGTCTGTATGAGCTGTCTGGTGAGCAACACTTCACTCCATACATACAGGCAGCCTTGTCTGCGAATGAAGATGGTGGCATCTGGAATCAGAGCTGCTATTTTGGTTCCTGACACTTTTGCTAGCTGGGGACCAGTCACTTTAGCTCTACTTTGGTACTGAGGTGAGAAGATGGGTGATGCACTACTAAAAATGAAGTGTAGCTTTCAATGAGAAGGACAGAATATTCCGCAATTGGCTATAACTGTGCATGCTTTGCTCAGCTAATTTTGCATCTGTGCCTTGGTTATTCCACGTGTGCTTTCCTTTCCATAGTGCATTGATACGAGCACGTAGTAAAGGTGACATCTTTCTTTAGACACTCTGAAATGTTACGCTTATGCCCTTAGTTTTGCAAGGTACACAGTGAGTAGACTAAAGTACACGGCAAAAAGATCCTTGACCATGTATCTATGTACTTGTCATGGAAATAAAAGTAAGGCAGTAAAATAGCTGTGCTGAAAATGTATTTCTGATGCTTGAAATCTTCACACACATTCAAACACGCCTCCGATCTCCCTGCCACCCACCCAAAGAAAACCTGGAATGTTCATGCTTGGAAAGTGTTCTTAGCTTTGATAATGCTTGTGTTTATTCTCTTAGGTCGTTTTCATTAAAACCAAACCAATGTAACAGATAGACGCTAGCCATGTTTCAAGTACGTCTTCAAATACATGTCAGTACCTTAAAATGTTTGCTTTAAATTAAATCCAGGATTCATACTTACTTTGTGCCTCTGTTGAATACAGTAATTGGTCACAAGATTCGTGTTAGTGTGTACTGATTAAAGATCAGTCTTAAAGCTGTAGTAAAATATCATAATTATTTGTATGTACTGGTTAACATTTTGTTCATGTGGCACCTTTTTTCTAACAGCTGCCATACTCTTCAGGTGTGTAATGTGTGAAGGAAGTGAAGTCAAACCTGTCTTATTTTATGTCCAAAAAAGCACCCCAGAACAACAGACTTGCTATTTCTGGGACACAGAATGATTGATTACTGACTTAACCTCAAGGGAGTTCTTTACTACAGCTCTAATTAAAAATGTAGGCTTACATTTAAAACGCTTTCTCAATCAACCTTGGTATATTAAGAAATTCTTTGCCTTAGTAGGTTTTGGATCAGCTTCCAGGTTAAAAAAAAAAAAAGGCTCAGTTTCTTAAAATCCAGTGAGTTGTGGGGTGGTTTTGGTTTTTGTTTAAGCATGTTGTCTTCTCTTTAAACAGGTCAAAAGACATCACTTACTCAAGAAACTGAACTTCTGGAATCCCTGCTTCAAGAAGTAGAACATCAGGTGATTATGAAAAGAGCTGAAATGTTGTGTTACACAGATCCCTCCTCACTCAGATCCCTCCTCAGTCAGCCTTTCTTATTTAATTTATTTTTAAACTGTCAATCGATGTATATTTTTGAGGGTATCTTTTCATTTGTGTGGTCTTAGGTCACACAATTTCTTCTTTAAAAAGTTGCTTGAAAAACTAGTACAGGGATTAATAGCAGTATCCTATAAAACTACACAGTTATATGTTTGGTGAACGTAACATTGCACATCCTTGCTGTCATAGTTTGAACTTGAAGTGGTGTGGGTCTGTTAGTCTGTTAGATTGTGTTAGTTCTGCTGCTGTCAACTGCATATGAATGGTGGTAGCTATAAATGGAGAAGAAACAGAAATGTTTTGTTTCTCTGCTTTTGAGGAAAACTGAACCGGTTCTAGCAGTTTCTTTTTGTCCACCTGTCTTTCCAAGAAGATATTGTATATATATATTTATTTATTTTATTTCTATACATAACATGTATTTTTTTGTCTGTGTTGAGAGCTCTCTGTGAAGTTACATATACTGCATCCCAAATGAGGATGTTCTAAATCCTGAACAGCAGTGTGTATGCAGCTCTGCAGATCAGCTTCCCTTTTTCAGAAAAAAGCCTCATTAAAATAATAATAAATCAGTGCTAGTGAAACGTGACCTCTCCTCCCTCCAAATAGGAGGAAAAGCTTACTAACTCAAAAAACAAAGTGAGAACATGCAAACACGCGGCAAGGTCGCCACTGCTTATTTAAAGTCATCTTACATGTCTTTGTCAAGAGGGGCTTTGAATTTCATGTTCTTTTTTGTGAAAGTGATAGAATTATTTGAAGAACTCATAGCAACAATGTGACTTTAAAAAATCTACATATTAGTCTCACTTCAGCCTGACAAAGTGCAATGTAAATCTGATATGTTTTTCCATTGTTTAAGGTATAATTAAGAAGCGGAGTGTATTTGTCTCTTTCAGTAAAGAGGTTTAGAAAATCCAGTGCTAGTTATTCAAGGAGCATTAGAACATTAGAAAGGAATAATTAAAACCTAAAAGAACCATTTAGTATCACAGGAGCTTTTATCACTGTGTTGTGATGCATTTGACAGATTATCCTAATGTCTAGTTAAGTGTCGTTTCCAGATCTAGTTTTTATTGCCTAAACACAGTAATAGATGTGACTTGGTATTAATCAGACATCTTCTATATAAATTAGTTCAACCTAAGTGAAGTATGTGGTAGTTGTAACTTTCACTGTAGGGTTTTGAAGCCTTAAGCATTCAGAACTTCCCAACTGGGTTTCATAGGCCTAGGAGTGAGGCAGAGTTAGACTATCCATTTCAGTTTCCTAACAGAAATGTTAGAACACGTGACCATTGGCTGTCGTAGGCAAATTCTTCATCGTAGCAGTTGACAGTTTTAAGGTATATAAACCCCAGACAACCCAGAATCTTCCAAGCTGCATTTTACATTGCGTTGTGGGTAATCTTTCTGAAGCTGTAACAGACATGCAGTTTAGTTTTTAAAACCAGAAGCGGTCAAAATCTATGGTTTCTACTGTTTTTATTTCTTGTTTTTTCCCATAGTTACGGTCGTGCAGTAAGAGTGAGTTGATCTCCAAAAGTTCGGAGATCCTGATGATGTTCCAGCAGGTTCATCGGAAGCCTATGGCCTCTTTTGTCACCACTCCTGTCCCCCCAGACTTCACAAGGTCAGCACTGCAAATACTTCGTTTAAGCTTGAAAGTCATCTTGCAAAGGTTTGTTTTACTTGTCAAAAATTGTTTAGAGTAAATTAGAGGAGAATATCTTTCATTTTGCTGTACTGCTCTATGGAGGAGGACATGCCACTAATCTGGGAGGTAAATGTATTACGTACATTAGCCTTTTGTAAAGCTGTGACAGGAGAGTGCCACTGTATTTTAACAGGAGAATTTGAGAGAGTAAGTGATAGGTGGCTGGTGGAGAGGTTGCCTGATACCCACCTTCTCAACAATATGAGCTGTGGCATTGATAATCTGAGGAGTAAAGTGGTTTTGTCCGTTTCTGTGTTAAACTTAGTATCTCTGACTGAATTTGGGTCCAGGCTTATACACTGAAAGTTTTTAACTGCTTAATTACTCCTCTTAGTAACCTGTGCTGCAAGTAGGCTTTTCTGTTCTGGCAGGGCTTGTTTTATGTCTGTTGTCCCTGCTGGGGAGTCACAACAGTGGCTTCCAGCTGAGAGTTTCTTTTCCCTTTTACACTTAGTTTACTGATATGTCCTTTTTCTGTTGTTATTGGGTCCCTGAGTATATAATTGCAAGACTCTCATGAGATGCCTCTGCATGGCACCTTAATTCACAATACATAGCCAAAACCACTTCATAGCACAGTTCTTCATAACGAGAGTGCTGCTGGTGCTGGGTTCTTGGGAATTTTGTTGAGAGTTTAGGCTAGCTGGCTAAAAATGTCTCAAAAAATTGGAAGTAGGAGAAGTCTTGAAAGAATTCCTCAAATAATTTTGTCTTCTGTAGCAAAAATCCGTTCAGCTGGCTTTTAAAGTCAACCTCAAAACTCTTTTCCTGGCATGTTTTCTGAAAAGAATAATTAAATGACTCTCTAAGGGGAGTGTAAATCTTCCTGCCACTGGAAAATGAACATTTAGGTATCTCTTGCTCTGAAACACAAGCCATTCGAGCCTAGTGCTTTCAGCCATGCAGTAGTTTCATCCTTTCTAGAACTGTCAAGGAGTCTTAGGTTAAAAATTCACCATATTCAAAGATCATTAGCCATCACATATAAAAGGGCAAATCCTCTTAAATACTTCTGGTTGCTCTTCCCTTCGTTACATTAAATATTTGTTTTATTGTGAGTTATCACATGGAGAGGTAGTGGAGAGAAGGCTTATAAATGGAATTTTCAGAAGCACTGAAATAACCCGTTATATATTCTAGTGAATTTCAGTGGCTCTGGTGACCTAATTCGTCTTAAATGCTTCTGGAGATTCCAGAAGTTGGGATTTTTAATGTCATGTTATTCAACCCTAATATATTTACATCTCTCCTTCCCCTTAGTGAATTGGTTCCGGCCTATGACTCAACTACATTTGTCTTGGAAAACTTCAGGTAAGAATGTCTTATAAATTACTGTGAATATTGAGACGCTTTTTCTGGTTTTTCTGTACATGAGGAGTAGTCTTCAAAACACAGAATAGTCTGCAGAAAACTGTCAGATATGAGCTAAGCTGTAGGAAGGAATTCAGTCAAAAACCTCAATTACCAGGTGAACAATTAACTCTGGCTAAACTGTTAGCTAAAAAGATTTTCCATAGCAAAGGCAGTTGTTTCCCTTTTTAAAAAAGATTGGATAATTATGTAAGTAGCACATACCTTTGTATGGACACTTAGCATTCTGCATGGGCCTTGTGCTGCTCTGTGCTCTGTGCAGCAAGAAGGATGGTTCTAGCATGTAAGAGTGCAAGTGTGAGTGCAATTTACTGTTTTATGGAGGGGTTTGCTTTGTCCCAATAGCAAATGTTTTTTCTCCTTTCTTAATAGTACATTGCGCCAGCGAGCAGATCCTGTGTACAGTCCACCTCTGCAAGTGTCAGGACTTTGCTGGAGATTAAAAGTTTATCCAGTGAGTTATGCTTTCAACTAGAGTCGTTATCCCACCCAAAACACTTCAGCAGCGTTTGTGTGCTTCTCTTGTAAGGAAACATCAGTTAGTATCTTCTCATGTTGTGTATAAAAAGCTGTATCAAAAGAACATAAGATTGTGGAGCTGATCACAAACCACTGAAGTATTCCTGCTCTGCTTCCAGATATGCAGCAGGAGCGTTCTCAGTGTAGTTAATCTGGTTAATTTAAAAGCAATTAAGAAAGGTCGTACTAATATGCCATAAGAACTGTAATAGATATTTTCACTATTTTTGTCTGAGTGGTTTTTGTAAATATTTCTTGCGGAACGGAAGTATCGAATAACTTAAAATATTTATGTTTATGAATAGTACTTACTTGGGAAGTTGGGAAGAGGATGAGGTATTAGTCAAAGATTAATCTGTTTCACTGTGCATCCAGTTCTCAGATGCTGAGAATACATGTTGAAACATGTGTATTGTACTAATGTCCTTCCAGCGAGCTGAATAGTCAGATTTCTGAGGCAGTATCTTGGTCAGTGTTGGAATGTTAACCCACAAGGTGTGATCTTTTTGTAGTCCAATAGCCTGGTCAGTGCTTCCAGGAAGCTCTGGCTGCTACTGCAGCTGTGTTTGGAGAAATATGTGTTCAGTGGTGGAGTACAGGTTTTGTTTGTTAGTGGTTGACATGGCATCTTCAGAGAACTGGATTAATCTGTTAAGCCCATGCTTGCACAGAATTTGTATTTCTGGGGTGCAGAAGTGGACCCCTGTGTAAGTTTTCAGCGTATTGTAAATTCAGGAATGACTACATAAGGTGTGCTGTCAGAAGGCATTAAAATTTATTTTTTAAATGGTAAGTTAAAATGTTTCTTCAACCTAGAGGATTCAAGTTGAGCCATTCTTCATCCTTGAAGAAGGTGAGTGTGATGGAGGTTTTGCCATGTTTTTTCTTGTTTTCTACTTGATTCTAATATTCTTTCTCAGTTAACTGACCTAACTTTTTCACATTGCATGTTTTTTGTGAAGAGATTACTCTTATTTCAAATACCAAGTAGCTTTGAATTGCAGCTGTATGGAAGATATTTCAGAACTAATGTTTAACCTGAGCTGTTTTCATGTGGAGAATTTGAGAAGAACTGGAGTATAATAAACTGCTAAGTAGATTTTATGAGCTTTTTTCTGCTTTTTCTGTTTGTTACATAAATTGTCTGTTCAGTCTTGCACTTACTTGAACCTTTAAAGTGTTAATTGAGTAATTAAAGCTCTGTTTTGAGACTTATATCTGAGATGCACACATCTTGTTGGTTCAAGTTACAGTAAGACTTCCAGGTCACAGAAGATTAAAATCAAAACTGTATCATACAAAGTATAAGTGTTGTTGCAAATTCTCTATTGACCAAAGCTGCTTTCTCAACTTCAAGGGTATGTCAAGGTGTTTTGTTTTTCTGTTTTTTGCTTTCGTATTTTAATCAATTTCTCTCTCGATTTATTTCAAGGATGGAAATGGTGTAGTACGGGGCTATTACCTGTCTGTGTTCTTGGAGCTGTCTGCTGGATTGCCAGAGACATCCAAGTAAGTGAACCTCTAGTAAGAGCAGCTGGTTTGATTTCTTCTTTTTTAATTGGCAAAGCATCTGGAGAGGTTTGCAGAGAACTATCTGAAGTTCTGTGGTGTTGCTGGGCACTGACGCAGAGTCCTCTTGAACAGCAGGGCTTCTGTTGTCCAGAAGCTTTGAATAGTGCCCAAAGATTATAATTGAAAGTTATTTGGTGGCTTTCTCAAGATAAAAAGCAAGCTGTCAAAACAGAGAAGAGCATCTGTCCCCTAGTATTCAACCCTAAAGTTGGTTTACCATTCTCCATATTACTCCTTTTCTCCCCTGCTGTACTGTTTACATAAGTGTTCAGTAAAATTGCCTGACCAAACCACTTCTTCAGCTGGGCCTGTGAGTCTCCCAGGAAGCACAGTTCTGCTAAACTTGATGCATCCAGCAATTCTGGTGTCTTTATTTTGGTATTAATACCTGTGATTTTCCCCTGCGTAGGTATGAGTACCGTGTAGAAATGGTTCACCAGTCCACCAACGATCCCACCAAAAACATAATTCGAGAGTTTGCCTCTGATTTTGAAGTTGGAGAGTGCTGGGGTTACAACAGATTCTTCCGTTTGGACTTGCTAGCCAATGAAGGCTATTTGAACAGGCAGAACTGACACTGTGATCCTAAGGTAAGGAAGGCAACTTAGTGGGGCTCTTTACTGCTGTAGTTTCACAAAGTATCACACCTGCAGCTGAAATAGGAAATAATGAAGCAGCTGAATTTAAAATAATTGCAACATGCTTTGCCATAAATGGGTTTGAGTGTCATAAGCTTTAAAGAGAATGTGGTGAAGGGAGTTGTGGAAACTGTAAGTATATCTTTTTTCTTTGAGAAGTAGCTATGCATGACACTAATAAGCCTGGATTAGGAATCTGTAGCTCATTGATTTAAAGGAAAAGGCTGTTCTCTCCCTCTTTTCAGAAACAGCTGTAGTGATCGCAGGAGAACTTTGGGAGTAAAGGAAGTCTTATGATTTCAGAGGACTAATGCTGTCAATGGGAGTTGCAGTGTTAAGACAGAATACAGAAGCTTTATCCATCTACTTCAAATACCCTCTGTACAGTCCTGCTCTTGCTCCTGCTGAATGCTTTGTAATGTGTTAATGTTGTTAGTGTTGGTTTATGAAGATAAATACCTCTTGTATAACTGCCTCTCCTTCGAAATGCTTCTTGTTGCCATTCAGTGTGCTCAGGATATTGAGTATGTGGTGTCCGTTAAGTTTATTTTATCACTGGATTTCAGGTTGTGTAATATTTTTATGTAGGGCTTTTAGGATTTTGGGGGGGGGGGGACGGGACGACAAAAACCAAAGCAAGAAAAAGGAAGAAAAAAGCCCTTAAAAATCCCTTTCCAAATGTTCCTTTGAAGGTTTCAGGTGCGCTCGCCAACCTTCTTCCAAAAGTGCCGAGATCAACACTGGTACATTGCTCAGTTAGAAGCTGCTCAGACGAGTTATATCCAGCAAATAAATAACCTTAAAGAAGTAAGTGGGATCTATACTACTGGAAAAATCACCTCTTATTTATGAGTAATTACCTGGTTTAGGTTTCAGTGTTCACATTTGACAGTTGTGTTTATTTGGGTTGCTATTGGTAGTTTGATATTGGGTGTTATTAAAATAATATATATGCAAGTCAACAAGCTTACTTAATTTGATGCTCCATTGTTGCCTTATCTGTATATCCTTCTAATGTGTATATTTGTAATATTTCAGAGGCTTGCAATTGAACTTTCCCGGACCCAGAAATCACGAGGCATTTCACCTCCAGACACTCATCTGAGTCCCCAGAATGACGATGGTCCAGAATCGAGATCAAAGAAATCTGGACAAAGCACTGAAGCACTACTTGAGAATGTTGCCGCTCCAGGGTTAGTACGAGATAGCAAGGAAGAGGAGGAAGAGAAGATCCAGCATGAAGACTTTAATGTAGGCATTGTCTTTTTTTCTGCCTCTTTATGTGTAGCTTTTTATGATAGGGTAGCAGTAGAAACATAGGTGAACTTATGAATTGTAAATTAGATCTATTATCCTCTGTGAGGAATTAGGAGACAGCGCACTCAACATGTAGCAGTGAGAGATGACATGAGAGAGATTCCAAAGCAGATCCAATTGACCCCACCACAAAAGTTTCCAAGTTTCAGTTTTGCAGCTGAAAAATCCAACCTCCCTGGTTTTTACCAGCTTTCACTGTGGTTTGAGACCCTCCTAATTCCTGTGTGATGCTCTGGGGGGAGAGTTTCTCTTAGTAGCTTTTGATTTGTTCGGTTTTTCCTGGTAGCATGAGCTCTCTGACGGTGACTTGGATATAGATCTTGCTGGAGAAGATGAGGTAAACCACCTTGATGGCAGCAGCTCTTCAGCTAGTTCGACAGCAACTAGTAACACTGAAGAAAATGATATCGATGAAGAGACTATGTAAGTAACCTGAAGTCTTTCATATCATCACCTTGTCTGACAGGTTAATCCTAACTCCAGTGGAAACTGATTGATTTGCTGTAGCAAAGGGTGTGGGTAGATTCCAGTGTAATGTGAAGGCTGTTTCCTAATCTGGAAATGACATGAGGTGGTGGAGTTAACATGAAACATTGGAATTTTCGGTCTGTTTGTTACCATCTTTCTGATCTCTTAATTTTTTGTTTAGTGTTGTATTCTGTCTGACAAGTGATAGTCCGTGAAGGCTCCTTCCCAAAACACTATTAAGAAATCTGTTTCTTCACTGTAACGAAAGAGAGGTTTGGTATTAAGAAGTGTTGTAGTAGTAGGAGAGTGATAATGAGGACAGTTAAACTGGAGAATTTAAGGTTCTTAGCTGAGATTATGTCAGATCCTAGAATCATCATTAAAACACAAGAACGTGTTGTAACACATGCAAATATAGAAGTCTGCAGGATCAGATTTTACAGTTTAGATATGTACAGCACTTTTGGACTCTTGGTTAGCAAGTCAGTCACCCTTTGTTTTTATCTGTTCAGTTTGTGTAGCTTGGGATGCAGCAAATACTATTTACTGTGTTGAATGTTTTCAAGGTATGTGCCATAATGTCTTGAGAAGAGCTGAAAAAAGCTAATAATTATATTCCTTTTTCTCCACCCAATCATCTCGTAAGGTCTGGAGAAAATGATGTGGAATATAGCAGTAATATGGAGTTGGAAGAAGGTGATCTCATGGAGGATGCAGCGGCTGCTGCTAGTCCTGGAGCATCAGGTATGAAAAACAGCCTTCAGAATTCCCATATATGCAAAATGCTGCTGGATTCCTCTTCTGTTCTTGGAAGTGACGCCAAGCTGCGTGTTCTGCGGGCATTTCTATTTTTGGAAATGCTGCATCATGTGGTTCATACTGATTATTGCAGGGTAGCAGAAATGTTTCATTGGTTAAATAGAGAAAGGGGGAGAAATCTTCTGAATGTGCTTGCTTTAAAAAATTATGCAGAAGTTTGGAGGGAGGTTTTTCTGCCTCTTGAAACCCCTTCCATTTGGATCAAAAGCAGCCTGATGAACAGTTTGTACTGATGCCTGTGGGCCTCCGAATGTGTGACGTGTTCACTTGGGGTTTAGTGCACTATAAAACCTGGAGGACGTGGAGGGAATTAAGTTGAAGAATCCTTACAAGTCAAGCAGAAATACATTTAAAATGCAATAATGAAAAGGTGCTGTAAGATTACTTGAAACCTAGAGATGATTATAGCCCAAATTAGCCATAGGTTGATAAGATGCTGAAAGAAATAGGTATATATGGAGTGTATTTGTTTATGGCAAAGATTCTAGAAGTGGTGTTCACTGGCAGTGATGTTTGTGCTGCTGTGGGAGTGTTTGAAAGACAGTTCCTTAACTGTCCTGCTTTTAGCTGGTGTTTCAAAGCCACTTGAAAATTTCTTGTGAGCTAGGAAGCTGAGGGAGATGCCTGTTACCTTCTGGAAGGCTCACTGTTACAGCAGGAGCACAGTGGCTGTAGAAACAGCATTCATTTAGGAGCTTTTAGAAAGTATTTTTTAACAGCATTTGTGAAAGCTGGAGCAGTCTCTTCACTTGAGCTTCTTGCGTTTACGTGCTTGTGCTGTTCTTCAGTCTGAGTGCAAGTACTGTCAGCAGAATAAATGCTCTTTGTATTGATTTACCAATCTATTTATTAAGAGAGTTACATAAAAGGTATGAAGTATACAGGAAATAATGTGTCATCTGAGTCCTGTGTTTACACACTCTTTCTCTGTAACTCTTCCTTAGGTACTAGCCACAGCTACATCAGTGCAAGTGGAAGACCTTCAAGGCGGGGAGGAAGTGCCCTAGGCTCAACAGCCAGTAGCAGTTTACTAGATATAGATCCCTTAATTTTAATCCACTTGCTGGATCTAAAAGATAGAAATGGAATGGAAAACCTATGGGGTCTTCAGCCACGTCCACCTCCCTCTCTTCTGCAGAACAGAGGTAACTGCACATCTGATGCACGTTCTGATTTAATTCCAACCTGGAAGTGTCTTTGGGAATGCAGTTCCAGAGTTAGAAGCAGATTTGAGGGGGGAGTAAAAAAGGATGACAGGCAGACCTTTTCATGGAAAGCTACACTTCCATATCCTCATCTGGGCTCATCAGAATGCTGCCTCCTCACATGTTCTTTGCCTTAATGGTTGACCTCAGCTTGAGAACACAAGGTGACTCAACTGGAAACAGAAGTTTGTATCATAGAATCATAGAATAGTTAGGGTTGGAAAGGACCTTAAGATCATCCAGTTCCAACCCCCCTGCCATGGGCAGGGACACCTCCCACTAAACCATGCCATCCAAGGCTCTGTCCAGCCTGGCCTTGAACACCACCAGGGATGGAGCATTCACAACTTCCCTGGGCAACCCATTCCAGTGCCTCACCACCCTTACAGGAAAGAATTTCTTCCTCATATCCAATCTAAACTTCCCCTGTTTAAGTTTGAACCTATTACCCCTTGTCCTCTCACTACAGTCCTTCATGAAGAGTCCCTCCCCAGCATCCCTATAGTCCCCCTTCAGGTACTGGAAGGCTGCTATGAGGTCTTCACGCTATGAGGTCTTCTCTTCTCCAGGCTGAACAGCCCCAGGATGTGACTGAACCCTTGGCTGTTTAGTGCAGCAGCCTTGTAGAGATGCAGTTTCATGCAGCTTCTTTGACTGCAAATATGGGAGATGAATGAAAGGTCCTTTTTTAGAAGGGGTTAGTGCTGAGAGACAGAACAACACAAAATGGCTGTCAGCTGTGGAAGTAGGTGCACGTCTTGCCTCACACAGTTTGCACACTTAGTGGCTGAGAGTACCAAGAGCACCATTTATACTAATAAGAAGTAAATCCTGGAATTTGCTTTTGTATGGAAAAGGCATTTAAACCCAAACTAGGAAAGATGTGTGTGGTAGTGAAGCTGGAAAAGCACATGCAGAAGAAACATGGATTGAAATATTGGGAGCCAAAACCAGTGATGGTATTTAAATAACTGACGACTTGGAAGAGAGACTGTGGTTCAGTTAAGACCCTTCAACCAAAAAAAGCAATTAGCTTCATGTGCAGCAAAAGCAGTTAGCTGTCAATTCCAGCACCCCTCACTGTTACCGCAGGCTGCTTGTTTCCCTTACTAGTGAAGAATTAAAACTAAATCAGACCTCAGTGATACATTTATCATGATTAACACTTATTCGGAGCTATCTGGCCCACTACCACAACATCTTATTTCAGGTCATTCTGAAACAACCTTTTGGTGACTTAATAGAAGAGAAATAATAATGGTCCATTTGCTACAAACTCTTGCTTCGGCTGTAGCAATGACATTGCTGATACTGAATCTAAAAGCTGGCTCAGATTATTTATTCCTTTGGGATTAGCTCTTAAAATATTGCCATGTAAACAGTCAGATGAGTTTTCAGCTGAATGTAATCCATGCTTCCAAACACAGAATCATAGAATAGTTACGGTTGGAAAGGACCTTAAGATCATCTAGTTCTAACCCCCCTGCCGTGGGCAGGGACACCTCCCACTAAACCATGCCACCCAAGGCTCTGTCCAACCCAGCCTTGAACAACACCAGCGATGGAGCATTGGAAGTCCCTTCTATGAGTACAGAAAGGGGAGGCAGCACCTGAACTGTAAGTCTCAGTTCTGTTCTGGCTGGAAAAAGACTGAGACAAAAGGATCTTAGGCGTGGGTGTTGCACTTGGCGCTGTCCTGCTTGAGCAAGATTAAGGTCTGTTGTGTTAAATGGCTTCCTTGTCATCTTTAGCATCACAGCTGAAATTGTCGGTTTTGCTGAGGTTCCCTTGAGGTTTGACTGTTCCCAGAGCTTATTCAGGTCAGTCAACTAAGAGAAAGCTGCTGCTACATTTGGAGTTTGCCAGGCTTCACCTCCTAAGGTGAAGGTTTCCAAGAGCCACTTGGCTTTATGGTTTTGAACGGCTGTATTTGCAGTGAAACACTTGCAGAATGTATAATGGTTCAAATAGGCATCAAAGGTGATCTAATTCTGGCTGAGCAACACACAGGCTTACTTGGGTATTAGCTGTTCAACCTGATCTTCTGGTGTGGGTACTTAAGGGGATTCCTTCCCCAGTTGCAGATTTCTGTGAGTTCTGTGTTAATGGGGTCTTGTGTTGGTGGTATGAGGAAGCTTGGACAGGCACTCTGCAAACGTTACAGAAATGTGTAACAAATTCGAGTGGCATCCAGGCTCGTGAACTGAAGCTTGTCTGGCGACACAGAGGAGCAGCTCAGTTGTCATCAAAACTGGGAGCCTTGCTTCTTCCAGCCATGTTTTGGGGTCTTCTTCCATGACAAGCAGGGAATGGAAACCTGTCCTGGTAGCTGTGCAGCGCATGCATCCTAAATATGGTACAAGAATGTCTATCCCTCGTGTTTATAGCAGGGCAAAATGTAGAGTTCACACAGCTGTTTAAAATAGATGTCTGTGTTTATTTGAAAACAGTTTTACTTACCTGTTGCGTTAACTTTCCTTTGGTAAAGCATCATCCTATTCTCTAAAAGATCGAGACCAGCGGAGACACCAGGCAATGTGGCGCGTGCCCCCTGACTTGAAGATGCTGAAAAGGCTCAAAACGCAAATGGCTGAAGTTCGAAGCAAAATGTCTGATGTGAAAAACCAGCTGTCAGAAGTGAGAAGCAGCAACGCTGGCTCGTGTGATGGGCAGCCCACCTTCTTCTCCATTGAGCAAGGCGCTTTAGCTGCCTGTGGAACGGAAAGCTGTAGCAAGCTGCAAGAAATAGGAATGGAGCTACTGACAAAGTCTTCAGTTACCAGTTGTTACATAAGGAATTGTAAGTGCCTTAAACGTCACCCTTACAATGTTGGTTGTATAGGTGGTTTTATGTATCCAGGCATCTGAAATAGACTTCTTATAGTTACTCATGCTCAAGTTCAGCTATAAGAATACAGAAGCCTAAAACCTGCGCTGCCTTGCTTTCACTAAATGTCAGTAACGTGATTTTACTAAATTTTATTACTAAGTTTGTACTACATTTTAGTAGACATCTCAGTAAATGTTGCCGAGGCTGGCTTCAGCCTTTCATGGTAAAAGCACCAAAACTTTTGCTCCGCAACCAGTAACACACCTAATGCAGTGAGAATGTTCTGAAGTGTAATCCAGTATGGAATTGATCCTACCTGAAGGTCATTTCCTGTTGACTGCTCATCTGCATCTTGCCCATCTATGAACTTTGAGGATGTTTCCTGATGCTTGCCAGTGGACAAAATTAAAACATTCCAGATTTGTTATGCTTTAGTAACTTGAAATCTTGCTAAAATCCAAGTGAGCCAAGGCTCCCCTGGGAGAGGCTTTGCCTTTTGACAGGTCGTCTCTTTCAGAGAGGGCCCTCTCTGTTCAGGTCCTGTCACTGGGTCATGGTGGCAGAGCTGGTAAGCCAGTGTGGAATCTTTTGGATGCCAGCATGGAGGCTGTACAAGTACTCTTCCGCTTATGGTCCTGAATAAAAGCACTAGTTGTTAATTCTCACTTCCCTGTTGCCTGGGAGAGATGATTTTGTAGCCTTCTAAGTTTGATTCAAGTTATTACTTGAATCATTTTGGACCCAAGATGAGTAAGAAATACATTATACACATGAGCAGACTTAAGAGCTGGTAGAACAGTTCTATTTCTCTCCATCCCTTTAGTACTGCCCTGCAAAACAGAGCTTTTGCAACTCCAGCAAAGATCTGTATTTCATCAGTCCCACAGAGCAGAGATTTCTTCTCTGAAAGAGAATGTTAAAGTTTGGAGCTCTGAACTCTGCCATCAGTAAGACATGGAAGGCTCAACCACTGTTTTTTGTTGTTTGTTGTGTGGTTTTTAATGCCACCTCTTTCCTTAGCAAATGCCCCATTCCTCAAAGGTTGTTAAGGCAGTGGGTAGGAGGAGAGGAACCAGGCTTGTGGTGCTCTGTAAAACAGGAGCAGTCTTCTGCTTTTGAAGCCTGGATCCCCCACCTCCAGGGGGTGACAGCAGAACTTGGGTTTGCTGTTCCAGTTAGCATTGCTCTGTTCCCCTACCTGGAGGAGTTTCTGTGGCAGGATCCGCACTATCACGTGCTCCAAGAATGGTTCGTTTGGGAAGTGGTTATACTGTGAGAGTCCCATAACCTGTCTCTCTTGCTTTCAAGGTCCTTTGTTGCATTAGACTTTGAATTTAAGAACTGAAGGGATGGTTTGGGCTCCCCTTTATCCTTTACGCTCTTGTCATGATGGCTGAAGGAATCTGGATAGTGGCTTTCTTAAGGGCATCTTGGTGTAAGGCAAGTGAACATTACTTTGTACAGCCTTGCCGCACCTTTAGCTATGTAAGTTCCCTCCAGCTCACATCTCTGACAGGAAGGGTGAGGAAGGAGTTTTGTGCAGGCCTGGGAGTTAATGAGCACAGAGATTAAAATGAAGCTTCACTTAAAACAAGCAGAAAGGCAGAGTGCTGCAGCGCTCTGACTGAACACTTGTCACATCTTAAAATGTTTCTGCAGCTGCGAGTAAGAAAAGTAACTCCCCCAAAACTATTCGCTCTGGAGCAGCAGGCAGCCTGTCTTTACGGAGAGCTATGGACTGTGTGGACAGCAATCTTCGCTTAAAGGGAGACACTCAAACGGCTGAAGGTAAACGTCTTTGTTTGTGTGATGGGGGGTATCTCAGCATCTCATGTACAAAAGCTTTTCAAGAAGTCTGACTTGGCAGCTGATGTTTCCCTGAGACTTGGCTGCATCCTTTCTCAAATGTAGTTAATGATGTTGTACCTTTGGTAGCTGATCTGTGAAAGAGAATCTCGCGGATGACTTGCCGAACATAAATGTGTGTGTTAACATGTTACTTCTGATCTCTGAAGATGTTTCAGGAACTAACTTTATAGTGAGAATCATAGATCAAAAAGTACTGACCCATGTTTAAATCGTTATTTGCCTTAAAGGAATTCAAGAAAACCCCATGTATGTGTGAGAAAGAATATTGATACTGTGGCCTCTGAGTTTTAAGGTGCCCTTCCTAGAGTGGTAATGAAACACCTAACACAGGACTTGTGTTTTGCCCCTTTTAAGTGTTCTGAGAAGGAGCGGAGTATCAAACTTGTTCTCTCACAATGCTAAATGGATACAGAAGGCTTGGGTGGGAAACTGGAAAATGCTACAGTCATTAGATGGTGTAACCATAAGCTCTGCACACAGCTTCACCCTAGTCCAAGGCTAGAAAGGCTGCAGCCAGGCAACCTCTCATTGATAATTGTGGAGAATGACAGTGAGGAGGGTGTCTGTTACTGGAAGATAAATAGAAGTTTTAACTGTACAGTGTGAGAAAGGATTCGTCTATAGTCTCCCAGCAGAAATGGCAGCTGAAACAAAAGCTCTGTGTGATGAGAGGGTGGATATGCCAGATGGTTTGTGTTGCCCATGCATTCACTTGAAACTGTAAGGTTTTAAGCACAAGGGTGGGGCAGGCGTGCTTGTGCATACATGTGTTTGGAACCAAGCTGGTGCTGTGAAACGGCTGGGTGTTCAGCCTCTTGAAATAAGGCTCGACATGCTCAGAGTTCTCCCTCTTCTCTCAGGTGGCGTAGGGAGCTCCAAGTTGAGTGGTCGGCACCATTCTGCCAGGGCCCTGGCTAACAGCAGTGTCCCCGAGTCGCTGCCGAAGACAGAGGAGAGGCCTTGTGATGGTTCAGATTCTGATATGGGAGTTTCTGGCTTAAATGGCTTAGCTGCTGTAGAGAAGACCAGGAAAGTCGGTGCTCTAGGGTAAGTGATTTATTCTCTTTTCCTCTTGTTATCTCCTCCCCCACCTTTCCTTGATCTAGGAGGAAAGACGCCAATCAGCTAAACCCAGGTACTTGTAGCATGGAAGAGAAATCACTTTGAAGTTCATTTGGTTGCTGCTGTTCCCTCTGGATATCAATTTTTAGTTTAGTAACTAGGTTAAAAGTCATCTTTTCCATTTTGGGTTTGGTTTTATTTCGTTTCGATCAGCTGTGGATGCAGTCTGACACTTGGATTGGGAAGGCAGGCCCATCCGTATTCCCACTATTCCTTGCAAAATATCCTCTAACTGAAATTTGCCACTTATGGTTTCCTCATTTAAGACGGTGTTTTTCCCTTTGACTCTACTTTTTCAGCAGTTTCCTAACAGCTCCCTGTTGGCTGATAAGCAAAGTGCCATGGGAGCACTCAGGTTGTCTTTTTCTAAATACCTGGAGTCACCATTTTTGGGAAATACTCAAAACTTTTCCAGGTTTATTTTTTGATGATGTTAAATGTTTCTACATGAGTCCAAGCTGGAAGTGGAAGTGCATATGCAAGAGAATTAAACAATGAGTAAAACTAAGACGTGGGACTGGAAGGATTAAAGCTGAATCTCTAACATGACCTTTTTCTTCTTCTCCTCAATTCTCCCTTAAGGTCAACTTCTAAAGGGTGTCGTACAGAAGGAGCCCAGTCAGGTGGTCTGGAGAACAGCTCTGACACGGGTGACCTACAGGCTGTGCTTTCTGAGGGGGCTTCTGCAGGGCCAGAGGAAGGTAAATGGAATGTTGTAGAGGGCAAATGTAGTGTGACCACGCACCAGTCCTGGATGACCCATTTCTGTAATAGAAATAGTTGGAAGGGGAAAGGAAAAGAGGAGGAAAAAAGCCCTCCATCAAATCCCAAAATGTGTTTTCATGGCGGTTGACCTTTGCTGTAACAATCGGCAGCTGTAGTGTGAAACTGAGTGAGGAGTGAATGTCTCTGTGTCACTTCTGTCTGGGGAGAAATGGCAATGGGACAGTGCAGCAGGCAAAGACCCGGTGCCATTACATAGGGCTATCTATTTCTCTGAACTCCCACTTGCTTTTCATAGCTCTTTATAGGGCTCCAGGTCTTTGCTTTGGTGTTCAGTTGCATGGCCTTGAAAATAATTTCTTATCTAATTAAAATAGCAGTCAGTGACCTTGGCTTTTAAGCCTGCTGCCGTCAGGGACAACGCGTTGGTAACTACCTCCACGTCCGCACTAGAATCTCTCCAACACTTCATTCGTGTCGGGTGCTGTGGTACGTAAGCCAGTTTCCTTAGAGACTTGGAGGAAACTTTTCCCCCTCCCTTCCTGCATCCTTTCCATGTTGGAAAAAAATATTATTGCATTTTCTTTTTTCTTTTTTGAAAGTCCACACAGAAGAGTTTTTCTTATCTCGCTAAAACTCTGCTGCCTTCCACCCCTGCACTAATTTGAATTTCAATGACTGAATTGTAGCGCAAAGCCTATATTAAGGTGCCAGCATCCATCTCTAGCTGCAGTGTGCAATATTGTGTAGGAGTTGGCATTTACAGAAGGTCTCTCAGTGACAAAACTGAATTTCTGCTCTTAGTCACTGCAGTGTGATCGTGATGCGCTCCCGCAGCTCTGCTATTATAGCAGAGAACCTAATAGGAAAATGTTTTAAGAACTGAAATGCTTCATTGTTAAAAACCCCAGGAAACAAACTTTACTTTTTTTTCTTTCCTTTCAGAGGAGAAACTACGGTAGAGCTGTGCCTCGACTCACTTTACTTGCTTTTTCTTAGCAATGGGTATCAGCTCTTAAGAACTAGAAGAGCAGAGCAAACCCCATCCGTCTCCCACAAAACTGTGCAAAAAGGAGCATGTTTACCTCTGCCAGTGCCTGCTCAGTGTTTGGCAAAACAAAAGAAGCCACCTTGACTGTTAACTGTTGTGGTTCTTTTTGTAGGAAAAGCAGGGGTTTTGTGCCTGAGGCTTCAACAGAGTATTGCTGCTTGAAGGGTGTGGTGGGTGGGTACATCTGGTCCAGGGGTGATGCTACCTCTGAACTGTTAAAAACCTGATCCTAGTGGAAGGGGTCCCTGCGCGTGGCAGGGGGTTGGAACTGGATGAGCTTTAAGGTCCCTTCAAAGCCAACCCATTCTAGGATTCTGGGGGAAAAAAAAGCTACTTTTGTTTTTTGTCCTCATTGCAGAGGTGGTCAGAGCAGAGCAGCTGGCAGGGGAGCACAGCTCAGGCAGGATGGGGCTGCGGGCAACCAAGCCTGCCTCAGCTGGTGACGTGCCGGAACTCCTCCTCTTGTGCCAAACAGCAGAATGAGGGCATTCCCGAAGCTGGTACCTGCTGTTCTGTTCTGTCCCTTAGTGTTTTGGTAAATGCATCTGGCGCTGAACGTGCTCCTTCTCTTGTTCTCCTGCCAGCTCTTGGGATTTGATATTGGTTGCTCTCACATGTGAAGACATTGAATGCTTCAGTCACATAGGTCTTGCTGCCATCATTTTTGGCTTGTGGGTCTTTTTGGGTTTTTTCACAGCTGGGGTATGTCAGAAGCATGTCCTTCATCTCCTACCAGGAATGAGCAGTGACAGCGACATTGAATGTGACACGGAAAACGAAGAGCAGGAAGATGGGGCCTCTGCCTCAGCGGGGTTTAACCAGGCCTTCTCAGTCCAGTCCTCCAGCGAAGGTAGAAGTGACTGGGGACCTCACCTCCCACTCCTGCCATACTGGATGCAGCCAGAGCAGAGATTGCTGAGGGTGCTGTAGGGTATCAATAAGCAAGTGCCAGTGAGATCTGGAGCTCCTCTCTTGGGATCCTAATAAACAAATCAGAGGGGAACTCTTTCTAGCCCTGAGAAGTCAGTTTAGGCAAGTCTCCCAGGGAGGTGCTGGGAAATCCAGAGCTCCTGTTCTGGCTGGGCACTTCCTGCACACTAGGACTGGTGCTGTACGGCAGCTCCTTTCAGGGAGGTAACTGCTGCCTTAGACGTGGATTTGCATCTTCCTCGGCAGGAATGTGCTTTGAGCACTTCAGTGTAGTTTCCAAAACTCAACTCATGTTTCTGTGAAAAGCTTTAACCTTCTGATCAACTTAAAAGCTGTAAGGTGACAGCTGATGCTGGGTAAGGTTGGCTTCTGGTTGAATAAGCATCCCAAGCTGCATTAACAGCATGGCCAAACAACTTGCCTCTGTATGTGGAGTTTGCTGCTTTGCTGTGTGTCTGCAGCAGGCACTAAAACCTCACAGCTCATGGGAAGAATCACAACATTGTTTGTATCTGTGCTTGACTTTTTCCTTTCCTTAAGAGATATCTTAAATTTAAGCCCCTGGGGCAGTTTTAACTCGGTGTCAAGCGCAGTGTGTGCCAGTATACTGGGGATTAAGTACCACACGGCAGGCTCTGCCAGTGGCAGAATGGTCACTTGCTCTGTTCCAGTTGCTCCTCTGGTAATGGATGCTGGTTCTTGTTTGGTTTCAGCCTCGGAGCGGTGCTCAGCATTCCCAGAGTGCGACCAAGCCGGTCCTGATGATCTCAGCTTTGCTACCGGAGAAGACAGCACCAGGTAATGGTAGCTGTTTGCTCAGCCTGTGAGGTGGTGGTAGCCCTGGGGATGCTCCTTCCCTGTACCACATCTCAGGTTTGCAGCTACCAGGGGAAGGTTCACCTCGCTGGTGATGGACAGGCAGGGGCTGGGGCTCTCTCCTGCCTTCCCCAGGGCCATTTTCAAGGGCCTTTTCAGGGCCTTTTCAAGGCAGTCTGTAGCCACTGTGCAGTGCCACAGGAGGGTTGGCTGGGTTTGCACTGCAGTCTAATGTCAGGAGGCTTTGACTAGATTTAAGTACCTGGCAGGAAGTTTTGATTCATAAGACTCTGCTCGGAGCCCTAAAACTGTCCTTGCATGTCGCTTTCACTGATAGCTGACTTTCTTTGGAGCAGGTAGAGAGTGCATTCAGGGCCTGAAGACCCGCGGCTCCTGTCCCTGGGAAGAGGGGTGTTTATTCACTGGAGCTTAGCCCAAGGCTGTTATTCGTGGCTGTGAGCACGCTACGTTCTGTCCAGCACCCTCATGTGGTTCTTCTGCAGTTGTCTTAAGCCAGTTACTGGGGTGAAGTGACCTTTGGAGGTCTTACACTAATGTCTGCATTCCTGCTGGCTCTGTCAGCTCACATGCTCTTAAAAAGTGCCCCAGAGGTGCTGAAGCCCCATTTCAGGCTGCTGCTGTCCCGCTGCATCGCTGGGCTGACCGTGAGTATGTGACTGTCCTCACTTCAAACGGTGTGAGGGGGTTGTGCAAGGCTGCTGAAGCCGGCAGATGTGACGGATGGAGTTGGGGCGAAGCAGCTGCTTCCTCAGTCACTACGTGGACCATCTGAACCCGCCACTACCCTCTGCCACTGCGTGTTCGTTCTGAGCTGCTAAACTACGTGTGATGCTATGGTGAAAGCCAAATGCCCGGTCAGTGACAAAGCATGAGTAACTGTCACCGTTCTTGTCCGTTGGCTGTACTGGTGTTCCTGTCTGAGTGTTCCACAGTGTAAGTAAGTGCTGTACAACTCCTAGTTTAAAACTGTTTGCACTTTGTTAATAAAATGAATGTTGAAATATGATGTGATGTTTGAGGTGTTTGTGTGTAAGTACTGCGGTAAGAGCATGTCAGTGAGTACAGTGCTGCTGCCTTGACCTTCTCCAAGGAGAACTCTTGCCCGTCATGCGCTGATCACCCTTTTTCTGAATTATTCAATGAAAAGTGCTTAAATCCACCTGTGATTTGTAAGGCTGTTACGTTCTAGAACCTCCGGTACTCAAATAGGAACTACATCTGGGTAAAAGCCATGGCTCCTCTGCAGTTTTGTGTTTCTTAGCCAGAGGGAGGCGCAGCCCTGAGCCGCTTCAGGCACCGCTTGCTCTGGTGGCCAAGTGCTGAGGGTGGCCTGTGGCAGGCTGTATCCTATGGTACTGCATTGGGAATGTTTGGTGGCGTACAGGGCTGTGTTGTTGATTACACACCGCTCAATTAGCAGTAATCACGGTGCTCTGCTTTGTCACCACTCACAGATGCTTTGCTTTAATGAGAGACCCATGGTGAAGGAAGTGGTTTGGTGGGGCATGTGCCCTATTCTGGTGTTGGGGTCCAGGGAAGGAGCTGGAACTGTCACACTTTGCTTACGTTATGGAAGATAACCTTACACAGCACCGGCTTTTTAACAAGCGGTGGGGGGGGGGGGACAGGCTTGGAGGACTTAGTCATCTAATTTGCCATAACTGCCCCTTCCTTCCCTTCAGAACAGCTCAGAGCTGGGCTATGACAGGCCCTGTGTGATAACAGCATGGGTACCATGGTACCAGCTGACACAACCACTGTTGTCCAGTTCTGGTACATGCCACGCAGAGGTAAGCTGCTTTCACCACGGGAAGGATGTTTAAGTCAGAGGGTGGTTGCTATCTCTGTTAGCTCTTAAATAAACAGACTATCTGAAGTGTGGTTTAAATTACTGTTTTATTAAGATATTGGTAAAACTTCAACAGTTTTTCCTGTATAAACAGCTTTCATAAATAAAATATGGATGACTAATACATGGTTGAACCTAATGGGTGGACTGTAGGACAAGACTATGGGGGGAAGTCCCAACACTGGGAAATGGTTTACTTTAGTTTATTCACTGCATCAAGAACACATTATTGTCATGAACATGGTAACAGGTCAACACGAGCCCCCGTGTCACAACCGCTGGTGGGAGCACTTGGTGTATGGCGTGAGCTTGGTCCCACACCCTGTTCCTGTCCCAGGTGAGGAAACCACAGTGCACATGCGATACAGGAGTTGTATTAGATCCCAAGGGTTGTACTAGACCCTAAGGGAGAGAACTTCAGCTTTACTGCTGGCAAGTACAGTGCGAGTGCCTGATGGGTGAGGGCAAGCAAAGGACAGGAACGTTTTAAGTCAAAGGTTTTGTTAATGCTTTTTTATTGCACATGATACAAGGGTAGAACGTTTTGTTCCTGTTGCAAAGAGGATATGAATTAAAGAAAGATTGCCCTAAATTACAGGCATGATCAAAGCTGGAGTATCCCCTTCAATGGCTTTGTTCATGTGACTAGTGCCCAGTGAGTAAATTGTGCTAAAACAGTCCCTAATTTAGACCAATTTTTCTCATTTGCTTTTTCCTGCAGAACACTGCCACGGTGGGGAGGATTTCATGAGGAGACTGGCTCTGAACTACAGCAGCCATGTCTATGAACACGGAGCCCATGACACCTCATCTGCCCATAGGACGTGTTTCTCACCGATGCACCACTATGAATGTGGCGTAAGGTAAAGTCTGCTTTGACATTGTCCTTGGGTGCTGCAATGCAATCTCAATCCACTACTGAACGGTTTTAACCGGCAAGGACAATCGATGGCACTTCCAGGTAAAGAAAAGTTCCATACATGTGTTTCTACCCGCCATCAGTGCAAACCACGGTGGGTTAAGGGAGCCCCTGTCCCTGCAGTGCAGACACCCCAGAACTGCACCTTCCAGAAGTGTGCACTGGGAACAAGCAGAGAGGGGACTGCGCGAATCCCACCAGGACTCACAGTGAAGAGCTTATGAGCAAGTTTTGAGCAGCCTCAGACAAGCAGCCTGGAGCGGGCTTCTCAAAACCACCACAAGGTCACAAAACTCAACATAAAAATGATGTTCTCACTCCCTACCTCCTAGTTCTGCACACAGGGTTAACACGTAAACTGAAACTGATGCGGGTTGTCTTAACACGGAACAGGGATACTTCAGCTCTTTATTGGAAAGATTCGTTATACAAATTTCACCACCACTACGATACACAATAAAAATACAAAACACAGGTCACAGACTGAATCTCAGTAGCAACAGTTAATAAATACAATTAGATGCTTTTATATTAGCCTAGTATCTTTACATTGTCACCAGATAGACAATCAAAGTACGAGATACAGAACACTTAGATATCGTTAGAGAGGGATTATTGCTTACGTTAGCAAGCAGCAAGTAAGGGCACAGGAGTTTGAACTGAAGAGAACTACTTCCTATCACCAGTGGCATTAAGAGAAAACACTGCGTTTCACAAAGCACTGCTTTTTGTCTAGTGGGTAGAATCAAGAGCAGCATATATCAGACCAATAACCACTACTTGTAATAGTATAGAACTTTAAAGGACTTACCTTACAAATGGTTCCTATCTACTCTATAAATATGCATTTAGTGAAGAAATGAACACTTGCTACCTATACAATGTTTTAACCTGACCACACTGGAACTATGATGGCAGAATTCTTTTCTCCTAGCAAGGTAAATGGTATGAGTGGCAGAATTATCACTTATGAATCCACACCTAAAAAGCTAAGTCCTTCCCCAAAACAGCACACATGCAGTCCAGCACTCGTCAACCGCTCCTGCAGACTGGGAAGAAGTTTTATCATCTATCACAGCTCTTCATTCTCATTTACTCACACATAGAATTGCACTTACACCACCTTCCTCTCTGAAACACGACAGTAAGATGGACTTCCAACGCGTCATTATTACTGTGAAGAATTTAAAACAAAGGCACCGCAGAGATGCCCCCGAGTTGCATATTTTATCATCTCACGATTCCTCAAATTTCCTCAGTAAATCTGAATTGGAACACAATGCTGCAGCTAAAGCGAACGTCGACAACAGCTAAGGCTTAGTGAGATGACGGATAAGAGCCAATGATCCTGCGAGATTGAAAACAAAAAGCCTGGAAAAGATCAAAGGAATCTAAAGCCACACTCCAACTCCTGGTTACTCACAAAGCCTTTCACTGTTCCTCAGATTGCTTTTATAATAGTGCATCAAAGGTAGAAGCAGCAGAAAGTGGCAGAACTCAAACGTTGCCATCTTGTCGTGTTGAATAATCTCCTGACTACTTAATAGTAAAATACTTTGCAAATTCTAGCTAAATACTGTTATTAAATTGTTACTGCTAAAATGATACGAGTTGTACAGTAGTGCCTATGAAGACTGACTTTATTCATACCCTTCCAAATATTTTACTGTAACAAAGAACAGCAGCAGGTGTGTATTTAGTGGAGCTGATGGCAATCATCTGCTTACTTATGTCCCAGTTAACCGCTCCCCCATGGGTTCGGCATCACCTGATGATGACAGGAGGGATAAGCTGGCAGTTACTGCGCATTTCCCAGTGTGATAAGTAACACTGCTCACTTCCCTTTCTGAAGCCAGGTTTCACCAAAGCAGAGCCCTGGCTGGCCAGTGAGTTTTGCTCATTCCACAAAACCCCCAGCGCGGCCCCTGCTCTTCCGCACCCATGGCGTTTCCACATGTCTGGGACTGCTCTGGCAGACTGGCATCCATTCCTACACACACTAGAAAACACCACGCTGCAGCAGTGACGCTGCTCGGAGACACAGGACGCCACCGTCCTTCCTGCTGCAACTTCATATTACATTATGCCTTTGCCACCTAGAAACCAAACAGCTCATCAGATTGCTCATCGTCTCGCGCAAGCAGTTCTCTGGTTCGACGGGTTGAGTGGCAGTAGTATTGTACTGAACATCTCCACAGATTGGTTTCTTTTAAGACCTGAGATGAAGTTACGGTGGAAAGAGGTTGGCTCAAAGAAATAAGCACAATCAATGTTTAATGAAAACCAGTTGAGAACGGTTTCCTAAACTGACAAACAAGAAAAATGCCACTAAAAGCACCAGAAAGATACGAACCTCTAGCCATAGGAAAGAATTGTTTTTAAGAACCACAAAACCCAGTTTTCTTCATATTCCACTCTTTATGTTACATGAACAAAAACAGGTAAATTGTGAGTCTATACCTCAACTGGAGTCTGATAATAGAGCAGCAGGAGCTCAGTTTGTCCATTCCTAAGTTACCTGGTAAAACCCTGTATGGCTTTTAGTCATCTACCTGCAAAAGTGGATAAAACTTTCTAATTCATCTTAATGCTTGCCTGAAATAAATAGAAAGCAGAACACAAGAAACCCCCCCCCCCCACACCTGAACCTCTACGGAAACTTCCTCCCCACTCCAAAACAAATTTGGCAGTTCTAAACCAGAATCTTGCTTTACATATTGCTCCACAGATGTGTCTCAGGCAGGTTCAACCTCTCGCATTTGTAAGGACTGTTCCTTCCCTAGCAGTGTCTATGAGGTGAACCAGCTGTTTGGCTTCCACCGGTGAATGCGGTCAGATACTCACGTGTGCGGGTGGTTGGTGGCTGCGGCATTGCTCAGGGTGGCACCACCAGCAAACTTTATTGAGATTGAAACAACTATATTTGTTAATTCCTAGATGTATTTACACATAGTTTGAGCTTGACAGGGGATGGGAGTACAGTTCGGAAATGCCCACCTTTTTTTCGCTTTCTGATGATGCCAGTTTTATTTTGGGAATGTCTACTTTGGGAGTCTGATGGGGGAACACGAGGGAGATGGTTACATTTTACAGCATTGATGAAGGTATGACTCTGGTATACAATGACTCTGTCTTCGCATCAAACCCATGCTTTCACTGTACACTCTGTGACCAGCCAGCCTCCGCCGTGGGGAGTGTCTGCCCCACACCCTTGTGCTCCTGTGGCCCCGGACAGGTAGGGGCAGACTCGATCCATCTGTGTGGGGAGGCTCATGAGCCAAGAGCAGCGTGTGAAACTTTGGTTTGAGCCTGGCTCCTCGTTGCCTCTTCCAGCTACAGAGCCGGAAGCGAAAGAGCGCAGCTCGTTTTCCCAAGGATTCGAATAGTTCATCTTCCAGCCCAACACAAACGGGGGATATACCCTTCATCCTGTAGATGCTCTGCCCTGTAGCACCCAAACTAAGAGGAGCGTTGTACTCCCTGGGATCGCTCTGTCCACACGTTGATGATGTGGTGCGCTCTGGTGATTCGTTCTTCACTCTTAGGCCATTGATCAAATTTGCACTCTTTGGTATGCCGGGACTAAACGCTTGAATTGGTGGCAGACATTTGGCACTCTGAGGTGTACTAGTTTCTGGTTTTGTCAGGTCTAAATAGCTTTGATCGTCAAACAGGTTGATGCTTGACCCTATGCTTAAGCTAGTTCTGTCGGTGAAAGAATCCACCCGTCCCTCATACCCTAGATCTGCAGGTGCCGAGCACTGGTGCTGGGGCCACGGCCGTTTGCAGTCTCCATGGTTTTCTTTATCTTCCCCGTTGTCTTCCTGCCCACCTTGAAAAGAGTTCTCTGTCCAGTCTGACTCCTCGCTAACATTGACTGCTGCGTTCATGTCCCTGAGAAATACCACAATGACAGTAATGTTGTCGCTGGAACCGGCATCTCGAGCAGATGCCACTAATTTATGTGCTACCATGCTGCTGTCGCCATTATTCTCCTTTAGATGGTCAGCCACCACTTTGACTGCCTCATCGGGATTGACTGTGTCATAGAAACCATCACAGGCTAAAATGAGGTAGTCTTCAGAGCCATCTAGTACAGTGGAGGCAGAGTCTGCATCCCCACAGATGTATGGCTTGTGCTCAGCATCCCCTGTGGAAAAACACACAGATACATAAGACCGTGGGTTTGCAGCCACTGCATCTGGAAGCCCTTTTATTAACACAGCATGGAACCAATCGCTCTTAACCCGAGTTAAAGCAATTATTTGGAAATTATTCCCTCAAACTGTAGAGGAAGAAAATGGAGGTTCTTGCTCACAGGTCTGTCTTCAGCTCTACTTCCAATTTGATTGCTAGAAAACGAAAGTTTTTAATTAAAAAGAAAAGCAAGTCTCAAGAAAGGAATTAAAGCCCGCTCTTACCAATAGCTCTGGAGACTGACAGGCTCCCATTCACCCTCCAGGCTCCAAACCAGACCACACAGCCACCGAGTGCCTCAATGCGCTTCTTCTCATCCTAAACAGCAAGGCAAGGCGAGAGTGTTTTGGACAGAGCCCTTAGTGCTGCATCGCACTCTGAGCACTACAATAAATATTTGGGTGTTTTCACAAACACAGCACAAGTGAGAAGAAAGGAGATGCACACACACCCATGGTGACGGCTAAACAAACCAGGATAACTGGAATATACCCTCCTGCTCCAAGAGATACTGACAAGGCAACACTCAGTGTCCCAGCACCCCCATAAAGCTGATACCTGTCAGCTTCAATGCTAAACACTGCCCGGGTGTATTTCAAACAGGCAGTTCTCACCTCCCGATCCGGTTTGTGGGGTTTCATCAGTTCCACAGCTTGGCCTCTCCTCACGAGCATAACCTGGGAGTCCCCGAGCCAAGCCACATGCAGCATATTTCCTCGGATGAAAGTCACCACCCCAGTGGTTCCACAACGCAGACTCTGGATAGGGTGAAAAATAAGCAAATAAAGAACCATTTCAAAGCATGTCCTTGCTTAACGACTGAACATGTCGATATTCCAATACACAGGGAGGAACAGGCCTTGATTTTTGCCTTGTGACTTCCCTTGCACTGGAATTGCTTTCTGGAAGCTGGGCTCTGCTGTGCTCGTGTTGTACTTGACTTCCTGTGCCACTTTCCTACCTGTTGATACTAACATACACCTATTAATGAACTTGGAGGGAGGTTTACTTTAAGCATATTGAATTCCCTGCGCTTTTCTCAGCCCTTGCATGAGTTTAGGAGGCCTAGAAGTCAGCTCTCCGGTTATTCTGGAGCTAACCAGAATGCATGTTGTAGAGATGAGGAGTTAAAAAACACCCCAAGGACTAAACCTAGTTGGCATTTGAACATACGAATGTTCAGCAGCATCCTTCTAAATGAACTGGCTGTTGTGAGAAGTGGAGGCTGACATCTTTACGGAGCACGAAGAAGCCCACCAGTGGGCACTGGCACTATGGACTGTGCATGGACAGCTCTGTGCTGAGCACTGGGCTATGCTCAGCACAGCACCTCGAGCCCCCTGCTTACAAGGATGAAATGTATTGATTAATACACTCAGGTAACTCAGTCACCTCTCTGGCTGCCTTCTGGACAAAGCGCTCATCGGTCACCCGGAAAGCTCGGCACAGTGCTTCTGCTGGGTCATGCTGGAACATCTCCTGGTGGACCATGTTCACATGGAGATGGATGGAGGCATAGATGGCAGCATCCACTCCCCCGTGACCATCAAACACTGCAAAATAAGCTTGCTCCTCTTGGTCCTGTCAATGGAAACACATTGAGAAAACAACTCAGGAAAAAGCAATGCAAACAGTTAATTGGATCACCTTAAAACTTTTGAACTTGAGATCTGTGGCATCCTTATTTAACTGCACTTAGAGACAGAGTTTCCACTGGAAAATCAAACTACTCAGACCATCTTCACTCGCATCAATGGGAAATTTCCACCTTATAAGTGATGAATTCTATCTGCAAACTGCAAGAGGTGCCCTGCAGGAACCAGCTGTGTAGTGCTCAGTGCTCCTTATGTCCCATTTGTTACAATTCACTCACTCAAAGTGCCATTCTCATCAACTTGTGCAGGAGGTTTTGTGACTGCAAAAAACAGAGAGAAGAACATCCAGTACAGTTTGCATGAAGCCTACCTGAGGACTGGAAACCACCAGGGATAAAATGCCAGTACAGGTAAAATGCGAAGCCAGCCAGCCTCTGCTTTCATTCTTTAAAACCTCATCCATGTCACCGTAGATGCCTGGGTTTTTCTTTTAAACCCTCTATGTACTCTCTCATCAGGTAATTGTGATTACATTCACAAATGGAATACAGCAAAATCACTCATCTTCAAGTCAGTTTTCTCAGCTTCCCCTTATCTGTTCAGAGAAACAATGCTGTACCAAGAGACAGCGACTCCTGTGCCTATTCATACACAGAACACACCAACCCACTCTCAGTGCCAATTCAACCTTGACAGGCATCTCAATGACTAGAATATTTGTACATTGTAATTTCTAAGTAATAGGCTCCAATATAAATTGGAATAAGAAAGCTGACAATTGACAGGCAAAGGAAACATCTGCCTCTGTTTGCATTAATATCACCTAAGACAAGAATGTGGATGGGGCAGAAGATGGTTATTAAAGAGACAGGAGGTAATGAAGAACCGATCATGCAGCAAGCTGATCCTAAAGGTAAAATTATTGCCATTATCTGCCATTCTTTAGTGTCCAGTTTTATATCTGAAGGAAGAATGGGCATGAGTGTTTGACAGATGGTCACATAAAGAAATTAATGGAGGGAAGTCTGGCCCTAGTTCCAGCAAGCTACTCGCGTTGCTAGATTCTGGTGTGAACTGCACCCCATTCTCCTCTAAGTTTTGTGTTTGGGTCTGATTTCTCTTTTCCTACTTTCTTTCCTTATTCTTGATCTTGGCTTTTTCCTCCTGAAAGAAAGCAGTACAGATTCCACCCCTGTAGCCAACTGTCTTCAGCCATGAACCACTTCCTTGTTTCCATCAGCAATCCTCTTCTACACCTGGGCATCTTCAGCCACAGAGAGGGTCCTATCTTGATTTATCACCTGGTACTACAATGCATCAGGTGCCACTCACAAAAGCAGGGACTACTTTCTGCACAGTGGCCGGTCAGTCCTTCAGCCACTGCATGAGTGGATCATCAGGATGGCCCAGACACAAACTTTGTTTAGTTAGATAACCTTTCAGCAGGAGTGGTTGAAAAGTGCTCTTTTATTCTATCTCACTTATGTAGATACTGCACATCATATTGCCACTATGGTTATGCAATATCAACTGAACTAACTTAAGATCAGGTTTGCCAGCTGACTGTCAGTCCTCCTCAGGTCCATCCCAGGTATGGATTTCCTTTTCACAGTAGATGACTGCCTAGTTACTCCAAGAATGCAAACTGCATTTAGCACGTGCATTTGTCTTCTACATGATCTCTTACCTCAAGGTTGAAGAGCATGTTGAAGTCTGGGATGCATACATGCTTGTCTTCCATCTTCCTGCGCATATTCTTGATGGCATGGATGGATGTCTCATAGTAGCGGTGGGGCTTTGGCTGGAGTGGAAAGTCTTTCACCCAGTTGCTGCAGATCTCATGCAGCTTGCTGAAAACTAAACGGGCCAACTTCACTGTCTCGATCTCTAGGGAAGACAAAAGCCACAAATGAGAGGCCAAGAGTGTTATCAAGAGAGACTTTTTCTTGCATACGTTACAAAGATGAAACAAAATCAGTTTCGCTGTAACCATTTGAAAAGGATCTCAGCAGGGAAATTCTGGACTCTGGTGCATAAAAAAGGAAGCCAAACTCACCATAATCAGCATTCATCAATAAGCAACTCACTGTTTGTCTTTTTAACTTAAACATTCCCCTGTGCCTTTGGGGAACTCATTTGCGGCATCAGAAAAAATGGAAAGCAAGAACATTTCCCTCAGCATTCGATCCCCTGTGTCGCGCTGCACAGGGTGTGCAACTGTGCCACAGCAGCTCTGAGAGGGACTTTGTCATGGCAGATAGCATCACATGGGAAAACCACATCCATTACAGTGACGTACTGGGTTTAGACCAAACTCTCTATTCCAAACAATACCTCACTGCAGTACTGAGGCAATAGAGGGGTAAATAATCTACAGAAATTACCAGCGTTACTTTAAGATGTTTTGGTGGTTCACACATTCAGTAGCACACACGTTCAGGTACCTTCTTTAGTTTAATATTATCTCCAGATTCCTGACCAGCCTTTGTGTCAAAGAAATCTGCACGAGCAAACGGGAAAACCAGAAAAGTCTTAAATTTAAGCAAATCCTGAGAAACAGCGGTTTTAAAATATGGGAAAACTTGGGCACTTGACAACTGTTCTGCAATTCAGGGGAAGAAAACAGGGAGTAAGCATCAGAGCTGAACACATCAAAATCTCTTTGCTCGTGAGCATTCACCAAAGCCAGAGATCTTCAAAACTAAACACCAGTAATCCGTGAGTGTCAATCATTCCTGGAGAAGGAATAGCTCAAAAAACGGGAATAGAGGGGAGACTTACAGCATCTCAGTTCACAGAAATTCCATTAAGAACCTTAATGAAGAAGGTTCTTAATGAAATAAGAACCACCATTTCTGCACTACGTCTACACAAGATGTGGGCTATAATGATCAGGTGCCCATGATCCTTAGGAGCAAGATACATTCCCAGCTCTGCTAATTATGAGTTTGTTCAAGCTTGATTTGCAGAACAGCCATTAAGCTGGAAATAAACTATATACAGAATCAAAAGGAGTCAGATTCTTGACTACACAGCTTTAAAAACAAGTGGTGGAAACGAAACAAGGTCATCCCACCACGGTCATATTAATGGGTACCAGTTCCCCCCCAACACTGATCTCACCAGTGCCACCAGAAATCTCTCTGCTGTGTGATACATTTAAAGAGGAAACACCTACAGCCTGACATGTCCAAATTTTACTCTCCAGAAGTAAACCCCACAGACGCTCTTCCATTTCTTTCCACTGGGCATATATGAAGGGAAGCAGTGACATTTCAATGTCACATGGCTGTTCCACTTCAGAGTGTCACTCTGAAGAAGGAAGGAAGCAAACCCACTGGCTGTGCTGAGATACTAAACACCCTTCCCCAGCAGGGAGTGTGCGTACTGTCAGCATCATCAATAATTGCTCTTCAGGTTAAAACAGGAGAAAGGGCCACAACAGCTAAACCACCCCCTCACAGCTGTAAATTACTCATCAATTGTTAATGTTGCGGTGCTGAGCCAGAGCTGACTCAGCTGTCACTGCGCTTGTGTCATGGAGAATTTCATTTCCCTCCTGCTGCTCCAAAATCCCCAGCGCTGGAAGTAGCACTTAATTGTACCACAGCTAGTGGGAAATCCAGCTCAGGCATTACTCTTCCCAAAGAAGATTGACATTTAGGGCAAAATCAGGGGAGGAAGAATACCAGAAATCAGATTCTTCTTTTTAGTACCTAAATTTTAAGACTTCTTGACGACGCAGATAGCGTGACAACGGGTTTAGTACTCAGGTTTATAGACATGTCATCGAGCCAATGACCAAGGCTTTCCTTCATCTAAGAGCTCCATTTTCTGGCCAGTCAATGACCTCCTCAGCTGTAGTAATCCCATCTCCTAGATCCTGGAAAGACTGGGTAATGGGACTCTGTGAAGTCTGCTGGATAGTTTAGATACCTTCACCACATAATGTGGTCCTACTATCCAGGCTCCTTTGGTGGTTCCTTAACAAGGCCAACCCCCCACATGAATATCCTCCTCCTCAAAAAAGAAAACTAAAGGTTCTTACCCTGACCTTAAAAAAAAAAGGAAAACCAATGCCTTCAGTTCTCATGGAAGCTCTCTTGCTCCTCTCCAGTTCAACCGGAGAATGAGAATCTGCCACTGCCTATGACTTTCAGGTTTTGTTCTTGAGATCCAAAGACACACGGTCACCCCAAACACAAGAGGCCCATATTCTATATTTGTGGACTCAAACCAGATTGCCTTAAGATCAGCATTCTTCTTTCAGGAAGCTTCTAATTTCCTTTCCACCAGCACACCAGCAACTGCTTTTATCACTCCTAAGTATGCAATACGATTCGTCGCTTCGCAATTCCCAGAGTGAAATGTGTCACTAAGGAAGTCTGGAATGACTCTTTCTCTCTTCTTGCAAATTCAAACTTGAGGCAAATCAGGTAAATGTTTCCTTGTATCATACAGAGTAAAAACCTCGCTGGGTTCATGAGAAAAACATAAATCAAAACCAGTGAGCAAAATGCAGCTTGGTTTCACGTTCTGCAGCAGTCCGAGCGCTTGTTAGGATAAACAGTGAACTCTGTTCACTGAGCTACATAATGAAGTACTTTCATTGCGACAACTCACCTCAGTGTAGTGCATCTGGAGTCATACTTCCAGTGCCTGCCTGCCTGTACATACACCAATGTAGTGTTTGCATCTGTGTATTACAAATTTAGATGTATTTGAATGGCAACTCCTGTAGGTGTGATGGGTTTGTCGTGGGTTGGTTTTTTGGGGTGGTTTTTTTTCCCTTCTTTTCTCTTTTTCTTTTGTTGAACTCCTCAGATATTCCGTGTGGAGGCTTAGTCAACATTTCCTTGGAGACTGTCAAATATTTATGCAAGTCTCAGAGATCTCAATTTGAATTAATGAAGGCTGCTCAGCCAGAACAATGACAAATCTATTCCATTTACCTGCTCAGCAGGAGGAGGCAGCAGTACCTACAAAAAGAGAACTCGTGGCATGTTTTTCTGTTCTCAGGTTTCCAAAGGCCTCTGAGAAACACAGCAGAATCTTCCTTTTTGTAGAGCAAGATCTATATATCCTACCCATTCCCAGAATCATTTACTATTTTTTTCAGTCAAAAAAGGAAGGAATGAACCAATAGTTTGCTGACTGTATATTCAAGATAAAAATGACAGAACGCCTCTCAATACATCTGAGTAACATTGTTCGTCGTTGTATTGAGCACCTCAGAAAGTTTTGCAAGGTTATTTAGGTCAACAGAATCCTGAAATGCTTTAGGGTCCATGACTTTGAGCTGGATGCTGCAAAACCCCATTTAGCCAACACAGATAAATGGAGAAAAGGAAATTTTCCTTTTAAGCATGAAATACCTTTCTGCTATCCTTTGCTAAAACTATATAAAAAAAATAAAAGCCACAGTAAAAACTGTGCTGACTGAAATAATACAGAATTGAATTCGCTCTTCCCACATATATGCGACTTCGCTCTACGGATGAAAGAGGACAAGTGGCACTTGCCCCATAATCTAAAGTGCTTATAAAGAAATTCAGAGACACCAGATATGAAGGTGCACTTAAAAGACAGGACTGATTTCCACTTGGTCTTAAGGAACAACAATTTGATAAAAGAATTAAGTACAATCAGAGAAAGACATTTAAAGACAGAGACTTCAATAGTAAAAATTAAAACTAGACAATGCTCAAAGATGAGAAAACTTTGAGTAAGAAATTAGCCATCAGCTCTATCACGAGTGGTGGTGGATTCTCCATTAATCTTTTATGGGATTAATCAATATTGGCTATTCCTTTACAAGAAATCTAGTCCAACTTCCTTTAGCTAGCTGGAAGAAGGAACTAATTTGAGGAAAAAGTAGTACCATTCCAGTGGTGGGACTAGACGGATCACTGAAGTTAATGCTGACTTTAAAAAGCTATCAATTATCATCTGCAGTGTTCCAGTATACAGTGTAAATGAAAGATCCACACCATGTAAAACTGTACATTATCATGTGTGGATGTACTTACGTATGATTCCATCTGCGTTGTCCACATGCTTTGGTAAGTAGTGTGCCGAAAGATCACTCTGAAGGACTTCATCTGAAGTTGCTCTAGCTAAAGCAGCAGCCAAAAATGAAGGGCAATTACTGGAAAAGAAAGAAAGAAAAAAAAAAGGAAAAAAAAAAGAAACACAAAAAGAAACCCACAAAAAGATATTTTCATCTGATTGAGCAAGGTCGCTTGCAGTCAGGGAAATGCAGAACAATACTTCTAGTAACTCCGTTTCACTGCCTATGTTCTCTGGGCTTTACATTTAAACATTCAATTTTGTAACCTCTATTTAAATGCTTTTCAAATCTAGATGTTAGGCCCCCTGCAGAGTCTGTCACACAACCCTTACTTAGCGTACATTTCCTACATATGCATTATGCTTATCTTAAGCCCATTCTGTCCAGTTTCTCCAAGGAATTGGAGTCAGGATTCCAAAGGGTAAAAGAATCATAGAATCATAGAATAGTTCAGGTTGGAAAGGATCTTAAGGTCATCCAGTTCCAACCCCCTGCCATGAGCAGGGACGCCTCACACCAGACCATGTTGCCCAAGGCTCTGTCCAGCCTGGCCTTGCACACCGCCAGGGATGAATCATTTACCACTTCTTTGGGCAACCTGTGCCAGCGGCTCATCACCTGCACAGTAAAGGAACTTTTTCCTTACATCTAACCAGAACTTCTCCTGTTTCAGTTTAAACCCATTCCCCCTTGTCCTATCGCTACAGTCCCTGATGAATAGTCTCTCTCTGGCATCCTTGTAGGCCCCCTTCAGATAAAGTGTCCAAAACCTCATCAAGGGACACTGAAAGTTAAGGCAAATCCATAGAAGGCTAGAAATTGATGTGCGTAAGGGTAAAAAGTTCCCTCACGAATGATCTCTATCAACAGTAAAATGGCTTTAACTCACTGTAGCTTAATTAAGCCTGATATTGCCCAAGGTTAATTAATCTATAGCAAACCAAGTCATTTTAATGTACGCTTTCTCATTCAAGATGGGTTTAATACCTCTTAATTTATGTATGATTTTTTATTTCCCATTGGTCTGCCTTAACTGCCCTAGGTGTCTCTTACTGACACAGCCTGAAACTTCCAGTTTCCATCATTACCAGTAGGGTTAACAAAGTCCTCCGTAAGACATGTCTACCATTGCAGGACCACATCAGAAACCATCCACCAATAACAGAATTCTGCATCGGCTAGTTCAGGGAATATGCAATAAGCACATAGAATCATAGAATAGTCAGGGTTGGAAAGGACCTTAAGATCATCCAGTTCCAACCCCCTGCCATGGGAACGGGACACCTCACACTAAACCCAAGGCTCTGTCCAACCCAGCCTTGAACACTGCCAGCGATGGAGCACTTACAACTTCCCTGGGCAACCCATTCCGGTGCTTCACCACCCTTACAGGAAAGAATTTCTTAATCATATCCAATCTAAACTTCCCCTATTTAAATTTGAACCCATTACCCCTTGTCCTGTCACTACAGTGCCTCATGAAGAGTCCCTTCCCAGCATCCTTATAGGCCCCCTTCAGATACTGGAAGGCTGCTATGAGGTCTCCACGCAGCCTTCTCTTCTCCAGGCTGAACAGCCCCAACTTTCTCATCCTATCTTCATACAGGAGGTGCTTCAGTCCCCTGATCATCCTCGTGGCCTCCTCTGCACTTGTTCCAACAGTTCCATGTCCTTTTTATGTTGAGGACACCAGAACTGCACATAATACTCCAAGTGAGCTCTCAGGAGAGCAGATGGGAGAGAGGCAGGATCACCTCCCTCGACCTGCTGGTCACTGCTCCTTTTGATGCAGTCCAGGATACGGTTGGCCTTCTGGGCTGCGAGCACATACTTCCTTAATCTATTTCTTCTGCTTATGCCCAGTAAGTCCGTTCACAGGCTTTTAGCACGGTTGGAGAGGGGGTGTTAGCATAGAAGCATCCGCCCAACCAGACCCAGAGCATAAAAACTTCTACACACTTAACCGGACCCATCAGCCTTCATGCAAGAGCCTGAGAAGCACACGGCGACCATCACTTGCATTCACATGAAGTTCACTGCCCAGGAAAGCCAACTGCCATCCTAAACTGGCCCACGTGCCATAGCTTCGGCAGGGAGATCTGAGTTCCAGGAAAAAAACAGATTCACCAGACTTGGGTTTTTTGAAAAGCCATTTAACTGTAAAGTCTCCCAGATTTTTGATACCAAATGCTGCTACAATCAGTAACGTTATGCAACAGATTAATGAAATGCACGCAAAATAAGTTCTCCTAACCCTCATTATTTACTATTCAACATATCTACTAATCATTTAAATGTAAGATCAGAAATAATAGCTTTGCCCAAGTGATATACTGCCATGAGAGAAGCTCTGACCCCTGCAGTTATGCGGAAAGCCTCTCGCACCACGTTCCTGCACCATCAGTTAGAGTATTTCCTAGAATTAGCAGGAGAGCATTCTGCTCACGCAGCACCTCCAAGCCTCAGCAATGTGCGTGCTAATGAAGCATGACTGCTGGAGGAAATCAGCAGTCTTAGAACTGGCTCTTCCCAGCACAACACAGGAACTCTGATCCTATTTACATACAGCAATGCCCAGTGGTAAGAGTAATCAGCAAGAGGAAAACACACCGGGACCTCCTTTACTTCTAGTGTGTGTAGAAGCTGGTATTCTATCTTGTCTTGTCTGCCTTTATTTAGCTCACAAAGAACAGGCTTTTCATTTCTATTATTAGCTCCAATACTCCAGAGCAGTGATACTGGTTACTGTTCATGTTATGTGCAATTTCCACGTTACCAAAAAAGCCAGAGATTGCGATGGCTGGACAGAGTAATTCTATCAGCAATTAGCAACACTGGGAAGGACAAGGCTGGATGAAGATCCAGCCTCAAGAATGCACAGGAAGAGCCCAGACTGAGCACATTCACAACCGCAAGCCAGACAGAGCTTGCCCCAGGTGCCAAGGCAGCAGGCAATGCTAGCATCTGCAGGAATCCGAGCTCATTCCCCAGGCCAAGGCTTGCCCTCACCAGCTCAGTGCTGAAAATCTTTTAGGAAACCCTAACTTGGTTTGTGTCACTTTTAAACAACCCCTCCGGAACATCCATTGATGCACAAAGAGGGAACCTGGTTAAGAGCTGAGGCAACAACAGTGACTACAACAGAGACTCAGGACCTAAACAAAACCACCTCCTGACATGAGGAACCTCTGCTCTGCCTGCGGCTGGAAGGTGGGAATGACACATCTATGGTGACCCAGAGTAATGAAAATTAATATCTGGAATTTTAGGTACTATTTTAACCGTAGTGACAGATTACAAAATTGAAAGGTGCATTTACAGCCTATGAAGCTGGTCAGAGCTATTGCCCCAATCAGCTCCACGTGCTATTTACATGTCCGTACAGCCAATGGTAGCAGTTTAGCACAGCAGCTCTTCAGGTAGCCAAAGAGTGCATTTCCATTACAATACTAAACCTACACAAAAAAGCTGCTAAAGATATTACTAGATAAATTAAAGGACTTTACGTACATCCTTCCTGATTTCCCGGCAGCGTGGGTGTGTTTAGAACCCCCACAGTTGCATTGCAGCAAACCTGGAATAACTCTACTAAGGTAATAAATCAAGCCCAAAAGTGGGATTAATTAAGTTTGAGGAAAACCAGTCTGAAGTGGGCTTAAGTCAGCCCACATATTTTTATGTTACCATCTTAACACACAACTCTCCTTCCTGAGAGCATTAAAGTGGCGAAGACTTTCCAAATGTTTTCTAGGCGCTATTCCTCTGTGCTCTAAATCTAATATAAGGTCTTCTAATAAAAAAAAAAAAGAGATGGCAAGTTTACAACTCTTATTGCATGAAAATTCACCATTGGGGTTTGAGTGACATCAACTTGGATGGAAAATGTAGAGCAAAATAAATCAGCTGAAGGCTTTCCTTCTTTGTCTGGCCACTCTTTGTCCTAATAATAACAGCTGCCTGCCAAAGAATTAATTGCCCTTGACATTTGCTCATCACAAAGCTTCTTATGTAGCTGTTAGAGGACTATGCCATGTAAGCAGGAAGTGACCAGATGCAGACAGATAACTTCCTCTTCCTGATTAGCACAACTCAACATTTACTTCTCTTACTTGGCTCCTGAGAGGACTGTAGTTGAATTACTCCTCTCCTTCAAGGAACAGCAGACTGCACTGGAGGTTTTTAACTTCTTGTAAAATAGATTAGATGTTGAAGTCAAACCATTACCCGGCCACTTCATTACGGTTACACCAAGACAAATGAAGAATCAGGTCTAGGATCTTTGTTCTTATCACAAAAGTGAACATTCGGGTGAGCACCTACAGCATCCCACAAAACAGCAGGGACCCACGCTTGAATGATCAGACTTTGCCATGCTTGTAGTCCCCATGTCCTTTACACAACACAAGTAGCAACAGACAGGATTCATGCGGACATTGGAGGTGCATTGCACCCCATTGCTGGCATAACTAAGGATTATCTGCTGGCTGAAAATAAATTCTTCTGCCACATTCTAGATGCTCAAAATTTATCAGTCATGAAGTTATGACAAACTGAAACTGGGAGAGCACGATCTTGTGTAGCAGAGAGCAGAGAGCTAGAAATGCCTTCATCTATTCATAGCCATGCCACTAATTCAGCAGCCCACTTTGGACGAGTCACTTCATCACTCAGACCATCAATTCCTCATCTACAAACAAGGGATGATAATGTCACTTCATCAGTGAGAGGAGAAGGAAGAAGGCCACAGAAGGCCTAATTCAGTGTTTGTAAAAAAGTCTAAGATTTCGAGATAAGAGCACAACTGAAGGGAAAAATATCAATATGATAGTGGAAGATATTTTCAATCTGCACAAGATTTATGGAGCTTTCACACTTTCATTCGGTATTCTCTGTTCTCATATGCTGCCAGAAGTGCTAAGTGGAATACCCAGGCAAACAACAGCTCTAGACAGGCACATATAGTCTGATGCAGGCAGTGGACTCGATGGTCATGAACAATTGCATGACATAAACACTTCTTTAGAAAAGTTGATGTATCTCAGAAAAGGAAACCCATGAAAGACAAACATCAAGTAATGCTGGGGTTCCTGGAGCATTGGCGCTACTGATGCGAAAACGATGCTACCGGCACATTGCTGCCCCTGACCAAAATACACAATCGAGTGTCACCACTGCCTGAAAATACTTAACACTGCCGTGGTCTGACGGCAAACTGATAAGGCTTCACTAACCCAAACAAAGAAAGGAGAATGGACCAAAACGTACCGGTGCCTTTCAAAGGCCAAAGAGGTCAGTAAATCACAAACCACACAGTGCTCCTATTATCTCAGGAATCCCCTGATGCGACAGAGCAGCAGCTGTTTTAGTTAGAATGAAACGTGATTTAAATAGAAATGCTATTCAATCTGCTGAAACACAAAACAAATCCACAGGCAAACAGTACAAAGCATCATATATTGTGTCACACAGCAATCCAAGATTCCAAGACCAAGAACACGACCTGAAAAGAAGCAAGTACAACACATTCCCTTAAGGCCTATAATTTGCTGCGTTAGTGAAAGATTTTGTAGGGATGACAAGCTAACTGCACCCTTTCCAAAAAGACATTATACTTGGGATGCAGTTTGGTAAATGTTCCTGTGTTAATGTGGCCTGTTGCAAGTTCTTGTTAGAAAGCAAGTTTTGCAAGATTCAATTTAAGAAAAACCTCATTTGCCCCCAGCTTGTATTTACAAAACACCCTAAAGTCTCATGAGCATTCTTCCAGATGGAGCTTCTGATACAGCCCGGAAGCAATTTGAAGAAGCCTTTTAAGTCTTTATTATTGAAAGTTCTCATGCTGTGAACCGCAGCAATAATAAGCAGAGAAATTCTTTGGGAAAATCCTTTGGCTGTTTCCCCAGCCCTCCCTTCAGCTGCCTCCTGTTCCAGTGGCCATCCAGAAAGCCAGGGAACCAGCCGAGGAGCTTCCACTTATCTTCTAACACTGTAAGTGAGAGAGAACCCAGAGAGGAATATTCTGTTAAGCAGTCTTTAAACCGCAAAATGATTATGGATGAATCTTCTAGTTATGCCAAGTGGATGCTATTTCCAGCTCCCGTCTCTGCAGGTTCTCCTTGCTCAGAAAGCATCGCTTCCCCTGCGAGCTCACCACTCTGTCTGACCTGAGCTGTTCTGCAGCTCCGCACAGCTGGTGAAAGTTTTGATGCTTATTTAAAGTCTGCTCACGGTGGACAAATGGAGTACGGGCTTTTTCATAACACATGGTGAAACCCTGCGCTAGATTTCAGCTGCTGCAGTGAGTTACTAAAAAAAACCCCAGTGCACACACACACAAAAAGAACAAACAAACAGAATAAAAACAATGCACCTTACAGAAGATTGCATAACCAAAGCTCCTTGAGAAGTCATTTGAGCTGGCAGTGTTGAGGCAGAAAAGATGCTTGATAAATCTGCTTGAAGGAGCTGAAAATGTGCTACACAAGGAAGCTGCTATCTATAGGCTTCACAGAGACAGCTGCCTGGTCACATTCAAAATTGTTCTGTCCTTGTGGTGACAGTTGTAAGCAACAGAAATATAATACACAACCATTACAAAACCCCACTCTTTCTGATGTGGTTACCATGCCCTTACTCAATACAGACACCGCAATGGTACCTCTTTTCTACCAAGCATTTAACCTTTTCATTGTGCTCGCTGCCATATTCTAGGGAGTATGATCAAGTTTATACAGGTATTTTGCTGCAGCTAAGTCCATCTTAACTAGACATTAATAAACCAAATAAGTACATACAGAGGTGCACCGCTCCCCAGACAACATGCTAACGACCCCACAGATAAATGTACTGAATGAGAATAAAGTAACTTCTGTAGAAACAATAATTTCCTTTTGCAAATTCTTATTAGGCTTGCAATTTTTGCTGACTGGTGAATGATACAAGTTCTCAACTTAGCTGCAATCACTGAAAGTCTATGTCATAAACCAGAATAAAACCTTATATGATGCTCATACTTGACAGCTATGACGAAGGTAAAATACTTTATAGTCTCAATTTTAAATTAACCACCTTAATAAAAAACCCCAAGAAAAACACAAAAAGAGCAGTTAAAAAATGCCTTTAGAAATAACCTGTTAACTATTAGCTGTAAACCACTGCAAGTCAAAGGCATCGGGTCTTTGCTTACAAATTAAGATCTAACCCGAGATTAAAAAATATTCAAATTCTTACCTCATTTTTTAATGAGATAGTGAGAGTCAACAAAATGCTCTCTTCAGTAAAGGACACATGAAATAGGTATGAATGGAAACCTCTAGGAAATCACGTTTGGTGATCAGATGGGAAACGTTTGCAAAACCACAGAACTCAATTAGGAGTGTGTTGGCACTGGTCCCCTAAAAGCGCTTGGGTGCTGCACTCATCTGTCAGGGGGTTTTGATAGGATATTGTACACAGGGAAATAAAGGAAGTGCTGTGCTGCCTGGAATATCAACGTAGCTAAAAGAATCAGAGCAGAGAGCAAAACTAAAATACTGGCACGATGCTGAAAAATATGAAGACAAAAAAACCTGCTCATGCAAAAGTATGATTGCAAGAGCGTGGTTCATATGTTCTCTGACTATCTGGGAGACCTGGCTGCAAAGGGATATCCTACCTCATTTCTCCAGTCAGAGCATTGCAGGCAAGTGCAGCTCAGATTCCCAGCCTGTGAGGTCTGGAGGCAGCTGGCACTGGATTTGGCAGTGGGTGCCAAACCTAACATCAGGCGCCCTTCCAGCTACATTCACACACACACTCAATCTCTCTCGCACCAGTGTATTTCAGAACACGTCTAACACAGACTTTCCAGCACACAACTGCGAGCATCTTTCTCACTAGAAGCTAAATAAAGGCCAAGTAAGAGACACCTGCACCATGAGCAGCAGGAAGAGCAACCCAGGCCCCCTGCAGATGTGCATGCTCTGTCCCTCAACTCCCCTCTCCAGCAAGGCCAGTCTTCCCGGGAACCCACTGTGTCACCATCTGTTTTAGAGGACAAACTGCTCACACAATGGGATGGGATGAGGTTCAACAAGGCAAAGTGCCAGATCCTGCATTTGGGCCACAACAACCCCATGCAATGCTACAGGCTTGGGGAAGAGTGGCTGGAAAGCTGCTCGGCGGAAAAGGTCCTGGGGGTGCTGACTGACAGAGCTAAACATGAGCCTGCAGCGTGTCCAGGCAGCCAAGAAGGCCAACAGCATCCTGGCTTGCACCAGAAATAGCACAGCCAGCAGGGCCAGGGAAGTGATCATCCCCCTGTACTCACCGGTGGCACCGCACCTGGAATCCTGCGTTCAGTTCTGGGCCCCTCACTACAAGAGGCACATTGAGGAGCTGCAGCGGGTCCGGAGAAAGGCAACAAAGCTGGTGAAGGGTCTGGAGCACAAGTGTGATGAGGAATGGCTGAGGGACCTGGGGGGCTTTAGTCTGGAGAAGGGAAGGCTCAGGGGGACCTGACTGCTCTCTACAACTACCTGATAGGAGCATGAATGAGGCTGGGGGTCAGTCTCTTCTCTCAAATAGATATAATCTTTGAAACCTAATTCTACAATTTCTCTAACTCGTTGTCACAATATGGCAGTTCCGAGGTTATATTTCAATCTCTGGCGAGCTGATGCTACCTGCATTAAAGGCTGATTTTAGAACGACAGAAGACATCTCCTGTAACAGCAGCAATCCTTAAAAACCCAGGATGAATCTTCCAGGAGCTGAAAGCCAAATTACTGCAAGAATTCCAATTGAATTCCCAGAAGCAACTGTTTGACAGTTTTCTTCATTACATCAGAGAACTAAAGATATAAGTTTGCTGTTGAAAATCATATTCCAGGACTAGAGTCCTCACAGCCATACCATACCCAGCTGTGAAAGGTAAACCTGGACTTTGAAGGAATGAAAAGAGAAATCATTTCATTACAGGAACAGACCTGAATCCATGAACCTCAGTTACAATACCGAGAGGTCAAGGATGTATCTATACAGCAGTCTCCCCCTATCTAAATCAGAACCTTTTCTGAGCAGCATGATTCTGAGGGATTGGATAGCCTTTTTTATACCATTTTAATTACTGCTATAAAATGCATTTCACAAAAGTATAAAAACATTATCATTTTTTTTAAATACCAGCAGGCCACTTGATGGGCATGTGTTATCAAGCTTAGATCTTTGGAATTCAGCTATGTAAATGCAAACCAGTTAAAAAATCATCTGTGTTTACTCTATCATTAATTAATGAAAATAAAGATAATATATTGGAATTACATGCGACTTTCAGGAATTTATACTGAGATAAAAGATCCTTCTGGGGTTTGCTATTGTTTGACATGGATTAGTTTGCACATTTACACAGTGCATTCTCTGTTCCAACAGAAATGCTCAGCAGCTGAGTGATACGCATACCTTGTAACCAGAGTCTTTGACTGCCATTCCAAAAATCAGTCACTGCCTACTTAGCACCTCCAAGTCTGGAACAGTAAGGAAAGATGCACCCTTACCTGAAGAAGCACATTTCTTAACTGGAAAACCTATGGCAACAGCAGTTATCTCACAATGAGTTTCTCTGCTAGAGTGAGGCCTTTTTAAAAGCTCTACAGGACATTAAAAATGTCATTGATTTTTCTCTTGTTGGCTCTCAGTCAGTTTGAAAGCCAGCATAATTCAATATCTTTCTACTAGTTCCATTAGCAAAGAAAGGAATCCATGCTTCAATCTATGCTGCCTTATTGGAAAAGGTAATTTAATTTTACACCTGAAATTGTGCCAACATCAGCATAAAACAGTACACAGTATACCTAAGATTTAATTTATAAAGTCTGTATTTTGTCAAGCCAGAATGAGATGCTGTCTGAAATCAGTAAGTGTGTCCAAATTTGCACTGAAGATACTTACACATACTCTTTTTATTTCAGGTATTTTCTGTTCTAGTTGGAGCTGTTGATTATCCCTCTCTTTACTATAAAATACTAATGACACATCATCTAGAAAAGTTCATGTTGCAGAAAACTTTGTAATTAAAACCATATAATTTACTTACTACAGATTCATCACCTTTTACCTCTGTTAAAAATAACCTTCCATTGATACTTCCCTTAACCTGAAGAGATAAAACCGTACCAATCCGATGCGTCCAGAAAAAAAAAAGAAACACCCAATGCAGAGCATCTGTTTTATTTCAGATCAGACTAACATGCCTAAGTCCTCTGATTACTCGCCAAAAAGAAAAATGGGATGTGCGGTTACAGTTAATGACTTAATTTCAAACAAATGACACCAAACGCTGCACAGCAGCGCACACCACTCTCTTCATTTGTATTCATCTCTACTGCAGATCATCAAGGCAAAAAAATGCAAAAAGACTTCTTTAAAAAAGGCTGAAGACAATGAATCTACAGTGCCCATTCAAATGAACAGCTTTCAGTACCGCCACACAGAACTGGTCCCAAGTAATTGTGCTTGCATTATAATATTTGTCTTCTTGTAAACATGAAAAAAATAAAAGCTGCAGGCCAGGATTTTCGAATGACATTTGATCGCTTAACTTCCTCCAACCCACTGAACAAATATCAAATGGAAGGCAAAACTCACCCCAGAAGATTGATGACCACTGAGTCAGCAGAGAATGTTCTCTCCCTCCCTTCTCACCCTGGTGAAATGCAGTTCATCTTTCAAATGGTTTAGGTGTTTATGCCAGATGTAAGATTAGATAATTAGTCATCTGAGCCCTGGATGTCAACTTTCTTGTGCTAAAAAATTTATTCCAGATGCACCATTTATGATCAGTTGACTTGCAAAAGCATTCTGGTGTTATACAGCAATACATCTCACGGTGTACAGCCAAATATCTGCCACTCTGTAGTAACATACTCTGTTTCTACTGCAGCAATACCCTTCATGATCTTAGCCCTTCCAGTGACTCAATTTTTTGTCTGCAAAATAGGGATAATGATATTGACCTCTGAAAAGCAATTTCAACTCCAATGATGAACAGCACCAAGAAGGGCCAGATATTATTAACCAACCCTAAACCAGGAATGGAACAAGAGAACAGCAATTTACTGGCATTCATCACCAGAAAACACTGCTGCTCTTCCATCTACTTTCTCCTGAGCATGACATGCAAGAGAAATCAAATTAAAAGCAAACATTAAAAGACTATACAGTGTCTTTAAAAATAATTTTATAGATACACGTATAAGTATATTCAAACAGCATATAGTGGGGAAAATGAAAGATTTTATTAGAACCTCAATTTCAACATTAATGCACACAGAACAAGATACCAGAGGGATAAATGGGTCTTTAGGATCAGGGTGCATGCTCTTTTAAAGGAATAAACCTTTATTTACTCCAGAAAGATCCCATCCTAACTCCCACTGTCATTCGCCCTTTACAGAACTGCAAAGAATATTGGCAGGCTTAGGTTTTAGGTTTTTTCTTTAAACGATAATCAAAATGTTTTAGCTATTCTGTTTCGCATTAAAGTCCCTAATGCATTCTGTTCTACTGAGCCACATAGTTATTTCAGTCATTCTTAATAAATAACAGTTGCCAGTAGTAGTTAAGCCAACAGATCTGAATTATTTATAGTGTTGAGGAACAGAACAGCAGATAAAATGCATTAGGGCTTTCAGTTGTTCTTGCCTGAACAACACAATGGCAGCCTTCAGATGCTTTTTCCACAGGCTGTAAAATATTCTGCTTCCAATCCCGGTTTAAAAGATTTCCTAAAGAGGCAACAGGCAAACCTACTGCTATTCATCTTCATTAATCCCATTCATGAAGAGCAGGTAGGAGAGAGTTTCCTGAATATAGCACATTATTGGGGGGGAAAAAAAAAAAAGGAAAAAAGAAAAGAAAAAAGGCACAGACTGTGATTTGATTGAAGGAGTCACATTCAAGCTGCTATTCAGTATTATTAACCAGAACTTATTTATTGAGATGTTATTTAGCATGGCTTTATACCTGCCAATTAGTGAGCTAAAAACACCTCAAAGCGTTAAACTCCGTGTTTCCTTTTTCTTTGCCTATAATCCCTCCTCCCTTCAGCTGAAAAAATGCACAGGTATTATCTTCATTTTACAGTGGGAAATCCAACTTCACATTCAGGGGTGGAACATGGAAATCCTAATGCCCGTCTCTCCCCCATTCCTCTTTTTTAAGAGGCCTACATCAGAAAACATTAAACACAGAAAAAACAACAGGGACAGAAATTATCTTGACAATACTTGATAAATTATGTTAAAGGCAGTAGTTGAGTTTATGCTTTTTGTGGCTTAAAAGATGCATTCAAATATCTGTCTTGACTGACTGATGGGATAACATGACTATCTGCTGAGCTGTGTCTGGGTAGAAATCTGGGGGGAAGCTTTTGCTTTCCCACCTTGTACTGACTTCACAGGAGACCACACCAGTGTGAAATTCACTAATCTTCCAAGGAGAAACATGCCCACGAATGACAAGGAGAGATTTACACTTAAATGCTGCAGAGAGAAGAACTGGGGGAGTAGTTGTAGCAACATAAGCTTAAGGCAAATGAGTTTTCCTTTTTTAGTTCACCTTCCGCTTTCTATATGGATGTGTTTACAGCAGGAAATGCTGCAAAGTGTAGCATCTCTAAAGAGTAAAAAGAAGAAAAAAATGAAAACCTGGAGAGGTAAAAAACCAAACAAACCTCCTCCTACAAAATGCTAAAGAAATAGGTTGAGGCAACCACTTTCAGGCCATGTCATGTTATTAAGGCGCCTGAAACTGGCTTCATCACATGTTAAATTGCAGGAATGAGCCATAGTATCCAAACCATCAAGCTCAAGTGACATGGATCTCTGTGCCTCCCCACTCCCCCTTCCTTGGCTTAGCTTCCCATTCTCCCAGTTCCAAGGCTTATTTAAAATCTGCACTCTGATTTTACTGAGACAGTTTGTATTCGAGATGCTGTATGTCACGGGAGTGACCATGCTCAAGATATGAAGAATATGGCTTTTGCTTTGGGTAAAGCAGGTCCTCAGCCTGCGAAACATACAGCTTGCCTGCAGTGTGCATCTATATATAGCTTTTTTTGCGCACAAAGGCTATATGAATTGATTCTGAACAAGCTGAGGATTTCAAACAAGTCTGCAGTGCTGTAGCCTCTCTTCCATCCTGAAAGGGACAGTGGATTATTTAAAACTTGGAAAACATGCCCTAAAATTATTTCCAGCAGCATTCTAAAGGAGAAATCATAAAAAAATATCTGTGTACATATTCCAATCATTGTAAGGTCAAATAGGAAAATAAGAGCTGTCACCTTTTATAGCTAGAACATTACAAAGTAAATCTTGACAGATTATAGACATTGTTTTTCTGCCACAGGCTTCTCGATACAACGCAAACTCTACCTGCCAGTTCGCCAGGATATAGGGCTTTATTATTCAAAAGGATCAGTCTTTACTCAAAATGTTATTTGTCCCATTTTATTTTGTATGAGCAATGTTGGATTAACACATTCAATTCACCTACCTCGGAGGCAATAACACTGCTCCCAATCTATTGCAGCTCATGTAAGAATAACCCAACAGTTCTTCTTTCTCTCCACAACCTCCCTCCACCAAGATGACTGCCATCTTTTCCTGTAAGTTTATTATTAAATCTGTGATCTCTTCAGAAGACATGAGCTCTAAATATAAGTAAGAATCTGTTAGGTAATACCTCTAGAAAGGAGTTAGCACACAATAGCCTGTATACAACATGAGCCGGAGAAAAATATAAAATACAAAGAGGGTGAAAATCTGCATTATTAATGTGCCTGGACCTAGGTCCATCCTGTGTATAGTTAAATATGCAGAATCATGTAATATATGTGTAAATCTTAGGTTTTTGTTGCTGTGTAAGATAAATGCAAACAAGCAACCTTATCTGGAAGTTAATTTGAGATCTGGCAAAAACTCATGGAGATCAAAAGAAGTCTTGCTCAAACACAACAGAACTTGTTTAAAGCTCCATGAACCAGGATTGTAAATAATACACTAGTGAGAACTGACTCACCCTCGGTGATGAGTAGGCTTAAACCTTCTTCAAATGGAACAGTGTCACAGTTATAACCAGCAGTTAAGAGAGTTACCTAGGAGTCACATTATAAATTACAATGGTAATACGTATTCAGGGAGCAATACGTAGAGAGAGAGAATGTGAAATCAAAACATTAATAAAAATAAGGAACTTTTGGAGGCAAATAATTATCTTCTGTATGTACAGCGGTTTATACATTCCCAAATAATTTTGAATCTAGAAATAAATTATTACTTCTACCAGCACTGATATATGAGCTACCTTGGATGAAAACCAGCAAATTATTAACCATGGATAGAAACATTACACAACTGTTTTCAACAAACAGCAAAAAAAATGGACTATGCTAGAAAGAACAGCGGGAATACAGGAATTGAAGTTATCCAAACTAAAATTTAACCAGAATAACGCAGAGATCATCTTGATTTTCTATACGTATGATGGGATTTTCAATACAAATGAGATTGGTTAGAATCATCCGGGTTCAAACTTAAACAGGGGAGATGTAGGTTAGATATTAGGAAGAAATTCTTCCCTGTGAGGGTGCTGAGGTTCTGGCACAAGGTGCCCAGAGAAGATGTGGCTACTCCATCCCTGGCAGTGTTCAAGGCCAGGTTGGACAAGGCCATGAACAACCTGGTCTAGTGGAAGGTGTCCCTGCCCATGGCAGGTGGATTGGAACTAGATGATCTTAAGGTCTTTTCCAACCCAAAATGTTCTATGATCTGTCTGCCTTGATAGCTCATCCCCCAGTCTACATTGTCCTTCTCTCACCATTCTTCTAACACCATCTTGAGGCACTGACTTGAAGGAGAATATTCAACATCTGTAGCTGAAATACATATCTATATATATAAATGTATATATACACACACATGTATGTGTGCTTAAATATGAACAGTCGCCACAGACTTCTTGGGAAAAGGAAGAGAGAAGAGGTAGAAGATCGAAGGTCACACAAAAGCACGTAGCTAACCCAGAAAACGCATCATCAAAACACTGTGCCAGTAATATTTTGAAAATAAAAAGTTCCATCAATTCTGCCCTGGAAACGCAAAACCAGCACCAACTCTACCAATGACGATGGCCTTGAAAAACTAAAGATACAAAGAGGCCTCTGAATGGCACAGCTGTGGACTAAGGGTAGCAGTAAACTAGAGTAGAAATTCTGTAATCACAAAAGAACAAATTCAGAAGGAGGCAATCAAGTAAAGATTAAACACAAATGTTTTCTTAGTTGGAACAGAAAATTCTGTCAAGTTTAGCCAGACCGTAAGGAGAGCCACGAGAGTGGGAGAAATTTTAATTGTCAAAGCCCCAGATGCAAAAAAAAATAAATAAATAATAAATCTGTATTCTAAATCCACACTGAAAAATAGCAATGAATTATATTTGTTGGATTTAGCTGTAACAGACTGCTAAGAGCATGCAGTTGGATCTATCAGAAGTACAGTCAGGCAGCACAAAGACTGCCTCAAGGGCAGAGTTTTCTACTAAAAATACAGGTAGTGCACCTGCATGAGAGCTTTTTAATGATGCATGGAGTCAACTTAGAAGACACAACTGTGATTGGTTAGATTGAAAATAATATACCGAGGCAAAAAAAGATTAGGAACAGCAGCTGAGCTCAGAGATAACACAGGAAAAGTTACTGTTAAAGCAAGATTTAAGTTATAACAACGCAGCGGTAGTAAATTGGAAGATGTAACGTGATAGGAGACTGAACATTGCTCCCAGTTCTGCATCTGACAAATGACACTTCTGCCAGCAAATCATTTAATCTCTACACATCCATCCATCTAGGTGTCAAATAGGTTTATTGCCTTAAAACTTTAGAAGAGTACTGTGAAATTTAATTTATCAATACCTGAAAAATACGTTTTAATCCTTGGACAGAAGGTGCTGGGAAAGGACACCATGTTACAAAATGAAGACTACCTAATAAAGTATCATAGTATTTACTTCAGTGAACTCCTCATCTGTCTCTCTCCTGTTTTGGTTCCTGGGTTCCACAGTGCCTCATGACTTTGTCATTTCTTTGTCTTGGGATAACAGAATGAGAGCTGCGGTAATGAACCATCAGCGCTACAGGTGGGACAGACAATTGGCAGTTGCTCCTATAATTTACATAGAATAGAGGAAGAAGCCTGCTTCATTCATGTAGTCATAAATATTATTCTGAATCTTATTCTAAAAAGTACTCTAAAAAGCAGATGAAAAACTATAGGAGGCATGAAAGAGTAATCTAGATCCAAAGCTTTCCTGAAGTTACTGAGAATGAAAAGTTAGGGGCTTGACGTAACATGAGCTGAAGATGCTAAAAACCTCCAGAAATGCAAATTTAAGCACCTTGCATACTTAAACTCAACTATTCCCTTTAGTAGGAGAAAAAGGACCTCATCCAAAAACCTTTACAAGTTTAAAACATTGTAGATTTTTACATGTGCAGAAAAAAGGCGTGTTGTCTACACTATCTTTTTAATTGTTAGACTTACATTCATTAGTTTTGTTTTTCTATTTCAAAACTAAAAACCTAATTCAAATTAGATTAAAAAGCTGTAGCAAAATTAAATACAGAGGAATACAAAGGCAGCATATGAACTCCTCAGGGATCAGAGGAATCAAACAAGTATATATGTTACAGCTTTGTTATAAAACAATAATGGACCAGTGACAAAACCCTTACTCTTTTATCAAACCTGTGTTTTTCAATATTCAACCTGTTCTTTTTGATCGGAGCTGGTTATATAATCGTCGGCCCTGCCACATTTATGCTGAGATCATGCATTTGATTTACAGAGCTTTATTAGTGCCAAAGACAGCAAGAAAATCAATTCATTCCCAAATAAAGTACAGCCAGGTTGGAGCCTTAGCACTGGCACACTCTCATATGGGCTAGAGGGCAGCGAAAGAAAATGCTTCTGACAAGAAAACAGAGACATAAGCTCAAGTAACCACAAAACAAAGAAGAGCAAAACAATGCACACAAGAATGAAAATCCACCTCGCTCTGACGTTCAAAGCCAACACAGACTACGCCCTCTTACCCATACGGACAGCCCATGGCAGGAGGTCTGAAAAATCCATAAGGAAAACTGCCCGAGTCCCCTGTTTATAGCTATATATTAAGTCTTGATATTTAGCATAGCTTGTCAAGAGTAATGCAGCATTGCACAATTCTTCATGAGGCTCTTCTGGCTTTTAGCTATGACTCACCATTATATTAGTAAAAAGTGAGCTTAATTTAGACAACAGTGAAGGGTAAATTACACATTTTTTAAGGTCTTTGATCCAGAGGGCTTCATTATTTATTTATTTACTTACTTAATGCCTTCCCTTTCCCCTCTCCCCCTTTTTTTGTTTTTAATAAAACTATGAAAATGTCATTAATTTCCAGTAGGCAGCATTACAGGAAACAATCATAGTCCTGGACATGAGGAAAAGGGGTTTCTACGTTTGATGGAAGACTTTATATCTCTGCTACACTCCCTTCTGCTGCAGGAATGTCATAAAGGAACAAAGGAGTGTTCCTTCAGTGTTCTTCCTCCTGAAAAATGAATTGCCTCAATCTACCTACCAAGAAGGAAAATGGAAAAAAATATTAGTATTTATAGCCATTTCTTAAATACAGATCTCGTCCTGTTAGAAAGAAAATGTCTGTTTTGATAGCAAATGTTATTAAGCCTGGAAAAGGAGGAGAATACGTGCCCTATTTAGTACGTGTGTTGAGTTTAATGTGATCCCAACTGAAAACAGTAGCTAATCTTACTGATTTTAACACCTCAGTGATCAAAGCTTTTCTCTGAGGTTTAGCAGCAGTTATGAAAGGTTTGCAAGGAAGAGAACAATAACGTACAATAAGACTTGTCTGAGTAACTCTTCAGGTTTAGATATCTGCAAAGCCTTACCAAAAAGAGAGACAGAAAAAATAACAGAATGATTGAGATTAATTTGCATACTTGCTATAACAATAATTAAAGACACCTTTCTTATAATGTGAATGTCTCAGGTGTTTCATTCATAAGGGAGGTTGACATGCTGATATATTTCACTTCCAAGGTAGAAAGTATTTCTCTTTCATTGCAGCTACTGCCTGGAATTTATTAAAGGAAAACAGTGAGAAAGACTGATTTGAGAAAGAAACAGTGAGTAACATTAAGTCAGAACTGCAAATCTTTCTGTGTCCTATATCCACCACAGCCTTTGATATTTCTACCATCTTGGTCCCATAATCAGCCATTTGCTCCTCCCTATCCTCTCCATCCATCATCTTTTCAATCTCCCACATCCCACTCCCTAGCCCAGGCACACCCAACGCAAACCCACGCCTCCAGTCACACCTCTGCTTTGTGCAGCCCAAGTCTGACAAGCTGATGATTAACAGAAAAAAACTCCCACCATTTTCTTTGGACATCCTTCCAGGACAAACCATTTCCTCCACAAAAGATTTATATGATATGAAGGTGCATAAAGAGACAAGAAATGGCCAGGAAATGGGGGAAATGGGGGGGGGGAGTTAGGGAGGAGAAGGCCTGGCTGTACTACAGGATGTTCCAATAATCAGTCTCTCTCTGTATTTCCTTCAGAGTTTCACTGTTGGAAATAAAATGCCTGTTGAAGTGTCATATTTTAAAGACTCTAAAGCAGAAACCAATTAAAAAAAAAAAGGCAAGCAGATTTCTCACTACATGTATTTAATATTATGCTGTTTCCTGATGAAAGCCTTTAGTAAGTGGGAGTACTCAGGGAGACACTTTGATTTACATAAATTTGAGACAGAAAAATGCTGTAAGACCAAGTCCATTGCATTGCATGGCTGGGATTGAGTCTTCCAGTGGAAGTTACATCCGCCTCCATACAGACTCAGCGCACTGTTTCAGGCAAAATTCATAATGTAACTTCAGAATGTGCTCTTAAAGCCAGTCTACTGCCCTCTCCTTTATACCATTAGCACAATGTTTCAAGGTTGTTCATGCATAATATGTAAACTCTATGATTTTATCTTGCTTTTAAACTAATAAAACGTACATAAGTCCATTCTATCATTGTTACATAAATTTTAAATATAAACCATGCCTGATAACCGGATATTTTTACCCCTCTTTTAAAAGGAACAATGCACATATCACAGCAACACTCAGCAGGGAATACAATTCAATACAAAACTACACATATAGCGCAATTTATTTACAAGTTGTGCTGGACTCAACTTGATGTGATGCATCATCGTACAGTGGAACAGGTAATGAGGACTTTCCCATTATGGACAATAAATTCAAATATTAGTAACTCCTTTATAAGAAACTCCATCTGCTACAGACCTAAATGAGGCCTAAGCCACTCACCATAAGATATCAGGATTCTCAACTTGGCAATTGCAGAAGAGACTTTAAAAAATCATCCATTTGCTTTTTTGGCACAAAACCCCTCAATGCTCCGTGAGCAATTTCTGTGCGTAAGAGATCCAGGATAGAAATAGCAAGGAGCTTGCCGACCATGCTTGTTGAAAAGAGTTTTGGAAAAGGACAGATAGAAACTGGCAGAACAAAATTCTAACATGCACCACAATTTTCACATTGAGACAACTGCTTCACAAGGAGAATTCCTTCAGCCATTCCTATATTATTACTGGTTACAAGTTCACTTCCCTTGGGGGAGGGGGAATAAAAGCTATTCAGGTTTTAAGAGAAATATGTAAGATTAAAGTATGAGAAATTTGAAGACTATAATAAAAAACAACAGATGGCTAAAGAGTGAATGCACGCTTCAGTTCACTTCTGGGCCCCTGGTACCATTCCCAAGCCAATGACATCAGCAGAGCCCTCCAGTGAATTACAGCCCTGTGAACACTCAAGGGTCATGTATTACCCTACATGTGCTGGAGATAAGATTTACTGCACAGGCAGTGGTTGCTCACCAGAAGACCACTGAAGCTGAACCCATTCTGTACATCCATACACCCACCAGATTCAAGGCTAATGTCTGTTTTCTGATTATTTTTTCTTTTCCTCCACCCATATAATAGCCCAACTAGTTCAACTGCAATAAAGATCTTAGTTTAAAAATGCAAATGTTAGAGAGAAGCCGTCAGAGAGCAATGAGAATAATCAAAAGTTCAGAAAATGTTACCCATGAATAAACCATGCCACATAAGGAAGCATGGTAATTCACATGCGAAACAATGAGGCAGATGAAGACATCATACTGTTTTCTGTGTTAATGAGGGAGGGACAAACATTACTGGAAAAAATAACAGGGGAGATTCAGATTAGGCAGCAAGAAAAACTTTCCACCTGTAACTAAAACTGCCAAGAGCTGGAATAGCCTGCATAAGGAGGCTCCTGCATGAGGAAGGTGCAGGATCACCACTGCCAGCAATTTAGAGACGAGGTCAGAAAAGTACCTCTCAGGATATGGTTTAGATTTAGCTAGCTCTACCTTGAGGTAGAAAGATGGACTAAACGACCTCCTGAGCTGCTTTTCAGCCCTATTTTCTATGGTTTTTCTAGTCTATTAAAAACATCTGAAATTTCCCTCAGCTCTTTCTCTTAAAAGGAAGGAGGGTAATTCAAGAGGCACAGTATCTCCAGAGCATAGCCCTTATTAATTAACCTCATAACGTAACCTGCAGTAACATTGTGCAATGCTTTGTACCCCTCCAGTGCCTGGCCTACATAAGAGTGTCTTCTGGCTATGGAATATAGAGCTTGATCACAAAGATACTGGTGTGTCCTAACTCTCTGTGAAATCAATGGGAATTGAGGTAACTAATTAAGAATTGTAATCAGGCCCTCAGTCCAAAGCAATAGAAAAGCATGCCTTTAGAATCAGATTAGTTACTTAATCATTCAAAACAGGCACCAAATAACGCACTGACTGTGTGAAAGAAACATCTTTTTCTCAGGTCCAGAGTCTGCTCCGTTTCCCATTTCCATTTAACACCTAAAACAAGAAGTAAAATCTACCAGACATTTACACTGGTGGTAACATTTTATGCTTGCTCCTCAGTGTTGCTCATTTATGGCTGTAAAAAGATGCAAGACTGAAGAACGAACCCTTTTCTATTTGTTTGTAAAAAAATGATTCTATAATGATTCCAGTTCTTCTAAGCCTTCTCTGCCGTACTAAAAATAATAAAACCTTTTTTCCTAGGGAAGTATCTCCATGCAGACAGATCTTTGGGCACGCTATACTGCAACCTCTTGCTGGAGCTGTACTCTTTGCTTATCCACTGTTGTCATCCCAGCTGGTAATAATCAGAACTGAGAGACTTAATTACTGTACCTTTCAATAGGCTTTAATTTTATTTTTGTTCTTTCCACTGCAAATGCCCATGAATCAGAGGGTCACTTTAAGCACAGAATCCAATTTAATTATACTCACAGGCATTTGTATCATTAAACAGGTCAACTTATTAAAAAAAAGAAAAAAGATCTTGATTATGAATAATGGAAAGCTTGGCAGGCAATCCAGAGGAGTTTCACTCTCTCGCATCCATTTGTTTAGATTTGTTTGCTGAGCACTGAACAAATATGGCAGTATTAACTGAAACGACATCTAATATTAAATTATAAGTGGATCGTAATGCTGACTTACTGACTGTTTTCATGGGAATATTTACCAGTATTTTTAAAACTGGACTATTATCTGCTAATAAAAGCAGGGAAGGAGAAAGCCAACACAAAAGGTCATTGAGTGAAACATGACTCTCTATTCCTGAACTGAGTCTTCCCCGAGTTACAGAATTATTCCATACAATTAGGTCCATTCTTCAGATAGGATAGCATTCTTTTTCAGATAAGACACTGTTTTAATTACATGCTAGAGAGGATGTCTCTGATGAACTATCCTCATGTGAACTAGATCTAAAAAATCTATGCTGTTCATGAAAGACCTAATATGCAAGGTAGAAAAGGTCTTCTGGAAAGTTATTTTCATGCTTAACTATTATACCTTGGTACTTAGCTTGAGGTTTTTTAAGGCAATCCTTTTGCACATTTTTGCTCTATTCTGTATGCAACTCTATTTAACATGATTTCTGTATGCTATTTATAAAGCTAAGTAGTCAAATAATTATACATACTGTGCCTTTTATATATAATCCTACCTTTATACTCATTTTCATTAACTTTTTTATTTCTAATAATTCAACAGGCTTAGAACTTATTTATTTAACTGTATTGTCAATACTGATTTGTAAACTAGCTGTAATTTTTAATAACTTGTATGTATAAAACCCCCATTAATTCACTTATTTTAAACTAAAGTCTTAAAAAGGTGATGACACAAGGACGGAATGCAAGAAGTTAACTGATTTCAATTACAAAAACTGTTGTTTACTTTCATCTTTATTCCCCAATGACACAGGAAGGAAACAAACTGCAGTGATAAAAAGCTACTACAAAGAGTTACCTTAAAGAAGCCTGATTGCCAAAACCAGTTAATCATCCAGGATTACTTTACGATACTGACAATAGATAGCCACAAACACACAGACACCTAAAATGGAAAAACTAGAAGCAATTTCTGTTCCTGTAAAAAGCTGCATTTTCCTGATTCATTAAGGTAGACAGATATAAGAACAGTAGCTCTCAGAATCCAGAAGGACAACGTGACATTACCATGACCCTGAATTCTCATGTTTCCATTTCCTTTTCTACATAAAAAAGTAAACATCACACAGTTACAGCATTACAAGATTGTCAGAACTACAGACACTTCTGCAAGCACAGGACCATGTGGATTTGGTCTGACATAAACCACTGCTTATCATTCAAGTCATAGCCGATTTCAGAGGTTCAAAGATATATGGATTTTAGTACAGAGAAGTGATGAAATGTACTTTTTCCATAAGTACAGAAGTTTATTCAAACAAGGATATATTCAATCACACAGATGTCCCTCGCAAATCAGTTGTTGATGTTACTTCCTTTGTAACCACCATCTTATGTCCTCTGATGTCTCCTCTTGCAGCTATATAACATCCCCCTTCAGCTGATAGAGTTACTATCCTGTTCAGACTGGAAAGAGCAGCGGATTTGCTTGTAACAGGTTCATCTACTACTCTCTGGTGATCTACTTTTGCTCTGATGATTCTACTTAATATGGTCCTACAGTGTACGAGGCTGACCTAAGTTCTTTTAAGTCAGGACCTAAAGATTTTATTAGTCATAGTAATTTTCAAGACCAAGTTTCATATGGAAACAAACCTGAAGTCTAATGAAAAAAAAAACAAACCAGCAAACCCAAATCCCCCTTCTGCAATGTAAGTTACACTGAAGCAGTGGTAAAACATGCTTAATATTCTCCATTTAGGTCTCATACTGCTTGCATTGATTTTCCAGGTATTAGACATTTGTTCACTGCATCTTTGGACACAATAGCAGGAATATTTCAAATTATAACTTGGAATAAAAAAAAAATAAGGCTCCTTACACTTACCAGAAATTGAAATTGAAAGGTTGGAATTCTTTATCTGTCCAAGTGAGAAGGAATTTGCAAACTTAGCTGCATAGAACCAACCAGTGGATACTTTAGATTTACACATGATTTATTTCAGAAGCACATTTTTATCAGCAAAATTGCTTTCAAGCAAATCAAGGTTCCTTTGAAAGATAACATTATACTTTGACAGTGACAGTGGTGCAGTACTTGAATATTTAACTGGAATTCCCTATACAAATTTGCAATCTTTTTTGTCACCATTTTTGCAAATTCCTGAGCTAACTTCATAAATAAGGTCATCACAAAGAAATTACACTGTGTATGATCAAAACAGAATACTATCTAGTTGTTGCACACTTTCTCACTATCTTTACACAATGCTTTCTACTTCTGCATCTGCCCCATACAACTCTTCTGTTCACGTGTTGTTCCTTCTGCAGCTCCATCTATTAGCTTGCCAAGTGACAGTGACTAGAATCCTAATCATGTCTTCTTTGTCACTCAGCACTTCCAAGGAAAGTATTCCTGTCACCTCCATGCAAGTGAGCGAGCATACAAAATAAACCGGCTTGGAGATACAGTACAAAGGCTGAATAGGGTAAAGGAGCAGCAAAAGTAAAGCACAAAGAAAGGATGGCAGTAAAAGCAGTGTGGTGGCAACTGGAGTTGAAGGACTTACTTAACACACAGCTCTCAATGGCAATGCCTTTACTCTAGTCCCCCAGCATGGAAATATACCGATATGTATTAGAAGTCATAGCATCTGGACTGCCACTTACTGTATTCCAGTGGCACTTCAAGTGATAGCTATTGCACGCACAAGAATAAGCTCCCTGACCTAAAGAACCTACAATATAAATACTTCAGTCATCAAAGGGAGAGGAGAGAAGGACAAGAGAAGCATTAATTCCATGGAAACAAGAATGATTTGGCTCTCAGGTTAGTTCTGTAGTTTGGGAGGTAGATTTCTGTTTAAATATTGTTTATATAATTATGAAATTAGGACAGATAACAAAGCATAAAGAAATGTGGGGTAAAAAAGGGAGACATAGCAACTTTCAAACAAAGGCCTAAAACATCAAAACGCTGCTAAACAGAAGCACTCAGAATGACGAGCTTTTCTAATTAAATATTAGTCTTGCTGCCACATATGTCAATCCCCTAAACTTCGGGAAAGGAACCATGGGGCAATAGCCAGAATACAAATCACAGTCAATGCAAAAGCAGCTGCAAAACAAAGAATGAGCGGATTTGACACTTGCTAAAATAAATTCCATTAGTCACAGGAGAAATATTTGTGTTTTCAGGTCAGAATACTAGTCCTGAAAAACAAAATATCTGCATAAATTCCTCATCACATCTCCAGACTTTCAGCCACAACACAACTATTTCCATGAAGAACGTGATTATATGATTTCATGTGTGTGTGCGCTAACAGTTAGTGAGAGTAAAACATAATGGGTGTCCCACATCTACGAATTCTGCACAGGTAACACAAAATGTAGTTCAAGTTGACAGTAGACCACTTAATAAAAAAATTTAGATCATGTTTTATATCATGCAAAAATAGTAGATACAACCCATAAATTGGAATTAATATACTGTGTAACTTCTATTAAATCTCAGTGCTTCTTAAAAAAGCAAGTTATTTGGGATGCTTTTTTAAACGGAAATGTTGAAGAAATAGACAATATCTAATCCTAAAGTTCTACTGAATTTCTGTTGCTATAACAACGTGTGAAAACCTTTCTTCTGTTGAGGACATCTGTAGCTATTTTTACATGCAACAGCTGGATTTGTCTGTCTGAAATTCATTCTTATGTGTTTTGTTTGATGTCTTTGAACAAGTTTTTAACACAGTGACAAATGTCAAGAGTCCAGAAGGCTCAACAGCTGAATAATCTCTGGTGTAAAACACACATTACATGCCAAAACTATAAAATAAGCAACAATTTGATTAAAGGTAGTGAGAGTCTCACATTCCCCCATGCACACACACCTCCTCCTCCCAGATTTGGCACCAGAACAACAAGGGCACAACAAGCCATTATAAACGAGATCTTTGATCTCTGGAGATACCAACTTCATACTCTGTCTAAAATTTACCAATACAGGAGAGCACCATGAAGCTGACTTGCAATCTCCTGTAACCAAAGCACATCAGGCTGCTGGAAACAACCACCTTTCAGCTGTGATGCCCAGACACATGTGAAGACAGAACAGTCAGCCATTCTCAGCTTTCTCTACAGAAGTTCCTCATACAGTAAAACAAGCAAATAAACCCAATGATGAATGCGCAGATTTCTCCAAACAACATAAATAGCTATCAAAGAACCTTGCAGAATTAGGCCATGGGTAATTCTGCTCCCAGATCATAGATATCTGTAAGACTGGAAACAGAAATTGGGAGCTCAGACAACCAGGCAATGCAAAAATTGACACCTAGAGAAGACAGGTTTTTTCCAAAACTCCCCTTTACACCATGCAGCAAAGTATTTGTTATTATTGCACTGTAATCTAAAATATAATTTCATTCTAATGAATTACTGAAAGGAATTAATAAACCCCTGTGAGGATTAGGATAGAATAAACTATATTCTAACGCTTATTACAAACCACTTTTCCCATACCTGGAATGGCTTTGCAGAGCCTGATGAAGCTCATATTCCTCCCTGCCTCAGGCAGAGGCAAGTTCCGGTAGTGCAAAGTCTTTCAGAGTATATAAGGAGTCACAAAAGGCTATATGGATTCCTGATAGATTCTCTCCTCCTGTTTCCAAAAAGACTCGTTATTTACGAACAGAAGCAGCAAACAAAAAATAGCAAACAGACTCCACTGGGGTGTTGGAAATACGCAATGCATACATTACACAAAGGCAGTAACTGCATTTATGGCTGGTGCATATGGATTAGAAGAACATTTGCTAGATTTTTCAAACACAAAAGAGGAGGGCATGACATTCTGTGAACAGGGTCCTGTATCTTTTTTCTTCCCGTTCTGATTTTAGCTGTAAATACGTAATTACTGTAAATGCATCCAACGCCCACATCATTTCTAAACCAGCACAGAATTATTCCATTTGCATCACTTGATCAATAATTACTAATTTCATGCAGAGACAGGTAAATTGCCACTGCTTTAGCCCAGGACATTTCATGTTCACACAGACGCCTACAGTCTAAGGAAACAGTTAGCAACACAAAAGGCAAAACCAGTCTTATTTTTTTCTTAATAATTTGCTTCTAGCTGATTGCCTAACACATTAAAATGTACTACTATATACTGAAAAGGTTTATTGAATATGACTTGGATGTCAATAAGATTTACAGCCCAGTGGCAGACAATAGTTTTGTTCACTTTCTAAGCTGAATCTATTAGAGAGCTTCCCAAAGAGAGAAGAAGTATTCAATCATCTGGCAAGTATGAAAGAACATGTTTGGCTTTTACTGTTCCTCCCTTGGACAGGAGTTCCATATTCTGAAGCCTGCCCTTTCGTGCAGACCTGCTGGAGTCTGTATTTAAGTTGTATGCTGAAGAATTGGACACAATATTGAGCTAAAGAGTGATTTCTATGCTGCTTGATATACAGTGCATGAAGTAGCACAGAAAGTATGGATCAAGTGGCCCAAGGCAGTATTTTCTCCACAGTTCTCTAAAGGAACAAAACAAACAGAAAAAGACTAAGAGCAGAGATCTGAAACAACTGAAATCCAACATCTTGAGATGGCACTGAGATGTCTGCCAGGGTGCCCTGGTAGCTAAATAACTCTCTGACCTCTGCAAGACTGATGAATATACCTGGGTGCTTTGCTGCTATTTGTAAGGAAGTAAAGAAAAATAACAGAGAATAAAACTGTCTTGGAATGCAGCCAGGACAAAGCAGAACACTTCTACTCCAGGATTCATGATCCATGTGAAGGCTACTCTGAAGGGCCAGTCATAAAACTGGAGATTGCAGTGTACCATGCTGATCTACAAGATATGAGGCCAACATACACAGCAAAGTGCACAGAACTCAGAAGCATGACATAATGGACAACCCACTTGCACAGGATGGAAAGCAACATATTTGTTAGGATATGGCAAAAAAAAACAAGTAGTTCAGGCAACTTAAAGAATTTGAGAATGACCTTGTGTTAATCAGGTTAGCATGCCCAAGAGAGTGGGAGGGAAATCTCCTTACTTAATAAGATCAGTCTTGATTTTAGAGATAATAGGGACATAATTACAAGTTGGTGAGGATGATGTGACCTCCAACCCATCTTTTTAAATCCTCATCTGGAGATACTTAACGAAGCTAGTGAAAGTGGAAATAAATGGAGTAAGGAATAATGATCATCAAGTCCAGGGCCAAAGTCCAGTGGAGAAGTATTCTAACAACTATGCCAAATTTTGTGGAACTGAAAGAAAGGAAACACTCTAGCACCACTTGGAATAAGATCTGCGTCTAGTGAAACTTTTCAATGCACTTTGCTAAACCAAGAGACTTTAATACACTTGCAGTTTAAGAGTCTGGTTTACAGCTTTGACACACAAGATGAGAATGAAGCAGATACAAAACGAACTGGGCTTTCTTTGTACTAACCCCATATGCAGCATACATCATCTTCAAAAGTAATGTTCCACAATCACTAGCCTTTTCTATCTATGATTTATATTTACTGTGAATATTACCATGTTTTTTGGAAGTAAACTCTCAGCAATCGATCTTTAGAAACAAAACAGAACTTGGATTTTGCACAAAGGCATACCTACATCTGTAAATTTGCAGGTGCTACCATCTGGCAATGTATTAGAATATGTACCCACAAAAATCTGTTGGTACAAAACTCTTTCAGAAATTATGAGTACCTTTGGTTTCACACTTTGGTAATTTCATGAGGAATGTTTAAAAAAATAAAAAGCAGGAGCTTTGCACAAACAGCAAGAAAAATACATCCATAGCAACAAAGTCTTCCCAATGGACTTTCCAATGTTTACACTTTATTCTGATTAAAGATATGGCATAAAACAGACACTTCGGGATAGAAGATAAACACTAATGCTGTTTTGAACACTATCAAACAATTAACTCAGAATTATATACTATCAACTATTCAGTTTTTCTAATGATTGGTGTAAAAAGTGAAGAAATTGCAAAGAGAGTATTGCTTTCAACAGCGACTGACCTTGAATGAGGCCTCTGCATGATAAGAAAACAGTCCTGAATTTTCAGCAGGTACATGCTCATTTAAAGACTATCAGCATTCAAAATACATGAGTGACACTGATTCTCTATGTGCTGAAATTCTAAAACGTTACCTTTAGTAAACACGATCACTTCTTTTTGATAAAAGTAACACCAAAACTTTACTAAAACCCCTTACTACTAATTTTCTCAGATGAATTATATAATATCACACCCCAAAAAATTATAACCTAGTGACTTCAACAGGGTATTACTCTCTGTTCTTAATTACTACAGGATTCTCAATCTGAAATCAAAAGTTGCTACATAAATTTAATGATATTTAACAAATCTGATGCTTAAATAAATTTAAAGCAGAAATAGCAATAGAGGATACCTTGAGGAAAAAATCTAAAAAGAAATCAATGAAAAGCCATGAAATTTCTCTTTGTTCTAGTCTTCGTGTCACAAATAATCTCTCCAGAGATACACACACATACGCAAAATTAAATTAGTGCTTTCAAACTGACGAGTGTGGTTAAAAATAATAAAATTAAGCCAGTTTAGTCAAAAAGCACTGCCAAAAGGTGCATCCGCTGAAGCCTGCCACTGATACCAAGGCCTGGCCAATCTGGCTGGTAAGAATATAACTTAACGAGCAGAGAGTGTTCTTAAGCCTACCTTGTCATTCCCAAGCCATCACCTCCTGTCAAAGCTCAGAGAAGTGCTGGCAAGCTCTTCTCAGTGCTCCTTGGCTGGAGACTGAGTTGCTATGATATATGTCTGCAGAATAATAAGGAAAAAAACCTGTGGAAAATGTGAAGATTGCAGGCATGCTTCCCAGAAAAAATGTATTTCAATTCAGCAAGTCAGAGGCAATCTTGACCTATGAATACCTTACTAAGAGAAAAGACAACTGTTCTTCCCACTCTGCGTTCCAATTTGCACTCATTTCAGTATCAATCCGAAAAAAGAGAGAAAAGGGAGAAACATACCAAGTATTTTGATGAAAAAATACTAAGGCACTATAGAAAGAGTTTTTCTGTTGTTATGGAAACATAGAAAGCACAGGCTAAGAAAAAGGCAAATAAAGCAGCAATTTGAACTGCAAATATAAACATGGTCCTGCTTCCCGGAAAAAGAACTTCCCAAGGACTTTGTGGCTGTTGTGGGTCTAAGCAACTAAAAACTACAAATTCGACCCCCACAGAGACACAGAGAAACATTTTAAATCCACTGTAACAAAATTATAACTAGGATAAGGAATAAAAAAAAGCAGGTGGAGTTATCAAAGTGGTATTTTCACACCCCCAGGAACTAGTTTGCTGAAAATGCAGTAACTTCAAACACTTACTGCTTCAAGTAATCAACAGCGGTGAAAAAAGACATAACCCTGCATTTATCTGGAGGAAAATAGCTCTTTGCTCCTTCCCCATACATTTGTATTTTGTACATGTTGAGCAGGTAGCCAAAGAAATAATTCCATTCTCTGAACATAAATTACTTATTAAAAATTGGTTGTTTTATCTACAGCTTACTCTGAACATGCAGAACAGAATGTAAAAAATTATGTTAGTCTACAGTCTTTTGCACATTAAAAAGCTGATTTACAACATTCTGACGTAGTCCTAAATTATATCAAGAAAAACAGTAAATAATTGTACACATATCTATAACTGATACATCCGATTAGCAAAATTTGGCTTTAAAATACTCATTGCGTTTAGGTGCTGCTTAATGAAACGTTGTAAATCAGTTGTGTAAATGCTGTAATGTTCTTATGTACCTGGATAATCTACGTTGCTCAGGTATCATGGAACATCTTAGTGAAAATAGGGTATGGAATCATGGCAGATCCTTTACTGAAAAGCATGGAAAATTGGCACTTTTTCTACAGAAGAGCATGTATCTTTGGATCTAACTGAAAACACCCTTCCACCATATCAGAACAAAGAAAACAGATTCTTTATTTTTTTTACTCATGGCTTATGTAAATTAACAAAAGACTATGACAGAGGATTTGTCATGGCTTCTACATATTTGAGAGGGAGACTGTGAGTGAATCCTCAATGGGTTTTGGTCAAACACCCTGACTGCACCTATTGAACAATTACTGCTGCTGATGGAATAACGGGCAGGAAATCAACTGCACATCCAATAAGCACTTTTGTAAATAAGCTTTGAAAACAGTTTCTCTTCCTCACCAAAACACCAAAAAAAAAAAAAAACCCCAAGGGCAACAGACCACAGAGTTCACATTATGGACCCAATAACTTCTAAATTCATTCTGGAAAGAAAACCATTTTTAGTGTAGCCATACATCATTCACCCAGCTCAGCAGCTTTTTACTCCCTGCAGGGCAAAGTCTCTTCATCCTTGCTTCTGTCATTTTAAACTACAGAAAAGAACAAATTACACACCTAAGACCACTGCTGGGTTTTTATTCTTTTGGAGACCAAATTTTTAAGTCTTTTGTAACTGAGAACTCTGAACTTAGACATGAACTGTGCTCACAGTAATGGTATCTGTTAAGAAAAAACACTTAACTCTTCACACATATAACAAGCAAAATCCAGAAATAGTCACATAGATTACCATTGTGATTACAGAAAGTGACTGAAACATTAAATTCCTACAATTAACTTTGGCTTGCTGATTCCATGTACTTGCACACACCTTTTGCCCCAAATACCTGCCAAACTCACTAATGCTCTTCAGAGAGAAATAAAACTTAGAACCACCGATTTTATCAGGATCTAATAGGACTTTTTGGGGTGGTGGGGAGAAGGGGGAAAGTGTAATTTTAAAAACTGAAGCGTTTTACCACATTTTGTGAGGATACTCACAGAAGCCATCCTGTGCTTTTCCGATATTCCTTAGCAACATATCCACACAAAACCAAGTCTCTATATATTTATGAATATGAAAGTGACACAATAAAATATCTCTATCTGACCCACTGTATTTCAAGAAATAAAGATTCTAACCTGCAGTGGAAGACCCTGTGAAAGGCCCGGGTGAGCTTTACTGCCTGCCTGGGAGCACTATTGCCACCTCTTAGCCAGGAGAAGGATAACAGCAACAAAGAACCCCGGGGAGAAATGGTCACAGAACAGGTATTTTCCTTCAGGCCAAGTGTGAGCAGGACTCAAGAAGCACCAAGATGACATCCCTGCCTATACTGCACTTTAATTTTTGGTGCACAGAATCAGTTACAATCTCTGCCGTAAAAGACGGAATGCACTGATTTATTCCTAATTAGGGCTGAAGCACCGAAACAACATTTGATTGTTGTTTACCTTTCGACATCTGTCGGCCTCTTTCAAATACAGTGATTTGAAAAAAGGGAAGAAACCTCACTAATTGCTCTTAGAGCCGTCAGAAGAGTTCAGGCTTTCTGTTTCTGGGCTTTTATAGGGAAGAGCTATATTTCAGATGTAGTGTGTGTTGCTATGGTAATTACTATTTTACTGAATGATATACATTCAGAACTGATTTCATATTGTCAGCCAGTAATTAAACAGATTAGACTGTGTGTACTCACAATTCTGAAATATCTCCAACTGGTTTTAAATTTTGGGGCATGTGAAAAGCACTGCTCTGACAGTCCTGGAAAATAAAATACTAATTCAAAGGGCAGCTCCAGCTATACAGGTTTCCTCTTACCTCCTCAGCAGTCTATTCACAGGCCAGTGTATCTTAGGAGCAGAAACACTGCAAGACATTTTGGTGCCTGACGTCAGGCACCGTCTCTCCACCTCCTCACAGCTACAACCATCTCCTGATCATTCTTGTGCTGCGGACTTGAAATCTCTCTTTCCAGATGGCTGCAGCAGCAGCTACAGTAACTATCAGAAATCAAACATATTGGCTATCTTCCATTGTTACAGTAGTGGTCTGAAGGAAGTTTTCAGGTGCTAACCACTGAGAAAGCCTACTAAGTGAAGATAAATTACTTTCCTCATCCTGCAGTTCCTTCTGCCACCATGCAACCTCTGAGGGCAGAACACCACTCTGAAAGCAGGTAGGCATCCTTACAGCATGAGCTGCAGCCCTGCATCCTATTTTTGCTTCCAGAACACCTTACAATAGAACCAAAGCATAAAGTACTCACTCTTATACACAATTCTATCATCCGTTCCTTTTATTCCAGACCCAACATGTACCTTTGACAACAGCACTTTCCAGATTTATCTAGCTCTCAAGTATCTAACTGAAGTTATAGAAACAGGAAAGCAGTTGAGAAAGAAACCAGGAAGCAATGTGGTTTCATTGTCCTGAGATTCTAAGCATCTCAGAGTAATTAGAGACAGTATTCCCTCAATACAAAAATGATGCTAAAATTTGCGTAACCAAAACCATGAAACCTTTTGGAAGTTTATTTGCTATGCCTTAGCTTAGCAAAGGGAGAAATGATAGCACCAAGGCGAGGGAATCAAGAAAGCCCAGGCTTTCTTTGGTAAATCAATCAATTGCAGAATCCCATTTTTCCCCATGCTAAAAAATAACCCAAGACAAAATTTAATACATGCGAGTAGGAACAATAAGGGAGATAAATGGTGAGCTTGAAAACTCAGGGATGAAAAACACTAGAAAAATGTACAGGTCTTCCAGGAAGGAAAATAGCTGTGCAGCTTCTGAAAAAAGGACAGTCATCTCTAAAAGAAGAGTTCTATAGTCCTGTGGCTGCATACACGCAATTACACAGACAAAACCCGGCTAAATCTTTAAGCTTCAGGGGAGGACACCTAACAGATGTGGAAGAGTAAGGTAAATTATACAATGTTGTCTAATTATCCATACATTTTCTTCCTATCAAGTAAATTATTTTCATATTACAGTTTGTGAGAACAGGTCAGTGAAGAGATCAGGAATGAGTCAGCATTAGAAGGTTGACGGAAATGTTAATCTTGAAGAAGGAGGTAAAGGATGAGAGGAAAACAGTATTATTCAAGATCAGAGGAAATATAATGAATACAGGGGGTCTGAAAGGCGACTAGACTGATTGCTGCAAAAGGGAACGTCATACTGAGAGAAGCTGGTAGGGCACAGGTCATAAACAAAGTGGAAATAAACTGACTAAAATAAGGTGGAGCCTTGAAATTCAAGTTAAAAATAACTTTGTTTCCAAAAGGAGATTGTAATTTACCCAAAGGAGGTCATGTCATGGCAACATGACTGGAGCCGTTGTATAGCTTTTGCTGTTTATCCTGGTGATAAGGAATCAACATAATCTAGTCATTTCAGTAGAGGTCTTTCAGACAGTTGACAAAGGATTTGGCATTCCTTCAAGAAAGTCTTGACTTATCTTGGTGTCCCAGTTCCCAACCCTGTGAACAATGGGGGGGTTTTATGTCTTCGGCATATGAGTAAAACCCCTCACTTGTTCACAATAGTATTCACTACCTAAAATCACTAAAGCAGGAAAGACTGGTTTATGTCTTTTGGATCAAGCTGTCATGTTGCAAAACATACTTTGCTGGGTATCCCTGACATATGGTCAGAATAATTTGGTTTGTTTTCTTGTATACAGTCTTCTCTCAAGGAAAATCTACTATGTGAGAGCCTTGAAGGAAAAAAAGATGCAAAATGAACCAATATTCAGTTCCAAGGGAATTTACAATATTTAATTTTAATAGATACTTAAAATGTCTTCTGGGCTTAATATTAAGGCTAATTATGACTAAACCAAAATGGCGATTCTCTTTCCTAGGCATTTTTAGGAGAATTGGTTTTGTCTGGAGGGAACAGGGAAATACAAACAAGGTTGCTCACATCCAGACCTGCAACTGTCAAAAGAGCTTGAAAAAGCAACCTTAACTGTAATTTCTGCATCTGAAAATAGATTAGTTATCTAACAGCAGGATTCCACAATATGAGTTTAGTAAAGCTCATAATTCTCTGCTTTCTAAAAGGGCCGTAACATTAAAATTTAGTGCTGAAGAAACAGATCATTCTTTATGACAACACTAGCAGCTGAAGTGTAAGGGAAATGGCAGTCAGTCATAATCATGTCCCTACCTTTCCCCTTAAAATGGTTCTAACAATATCCCTCAGCCTTTGCCTAGTTAACTTGCAGTTAGCATGTGTGAGCCCGAACTAAAAGTTATTTTAGAAGCCAACTGGAAAGGAGATTCTGCCTTTTTAAAATGGAATTGTTTTCTATGGTTTAAGACTGTTTCCATGGAGAGACCACAGCATACGAACATCCTTAGGCCAAGTGCTTTGCTGCAGGCTTATCGGAATGAAAGCACCACAGCAGGAAGGATAATCGAGGCCAGTTTATTCAACTTCGTGGGCATTCGCCTAATATTTGATATAGGAGCATTTTCATTATTTTGATCTGTTAAGCATTTAAAAGTTAAACAGTGCTATATACACCAGCTCTGAAATGACATATCTTAATACAATATTTACTCAGGATAAAGTTAGTTGCAACAATGTCATGCTGTTGGTGATGGTGGCAAAGCAGCAGGCAAAGTTATACTGTAGATGAATGTAAAGTGATGCGTATGGAGAAAAAGTATCCATCCTAAATTCACATAGAAAACAGTAGGCTCTGAACTGACTATTGCCACTTGGGAGAAACAGCTTTTAAGTTAAAATAAATAGGTCTATTAAAAAGCCAGCTTACTTTTCACTAAAGGAAAATAAAGCAAACAAAATGGTAGTAATTATTAGAAACAGGAACCTTGTTATACTACTTTATAAACCCCGAGTGTGTATGCAACTTGAATATTATCTCTGATTTGGATCTCAGTCCAGGTTTCTTCCCTTACACCTTCTCCCTCCCAATTCATGCACGCACAAACAAACAAGAAAAAGTACAGAAAAGGGCAACAAAAATGTCAAAGGAACAAAACAGCTCCTCTTTGAGGAACCTTTAAGAGTTTATATTGTCTAAACAAGTCACTTGAACACGCTTGTGAAACAACAGCAATCTAATGGATATGCTGTATGCTCTGGCACACCTTCACAAGGCAAATCCAAAATTCAACTGTTCCTCCAAAAGATTTTAATAGGGAACATCCCCCGACATACTTTTAAAGCAATAATGAACATTGTTCTATGCATGTAAATATTTAGATGATTTCTAAATTACTTTGCAGCTCTCCCAACAGGTCATGTTATGTTTTTAAGATCATATTCCTGAGACTCCACAACACACAGCTGATGTATATTGAGTAACACTTCTGAGATTGCCAAAATTACGCCTATTTTTCACTTAGGAAAATAAAGAAACAAGTGGTAAGTGCCTCAAAATACGCTAATAGGAATTTTGCAGAAACAAAGTTCAGTATCCAAGAGCTAACGCTTAATCTTGAACTACTGGCAGACATTTATATAAGTCCTGAGAACGTTTTCAGAGCTTAACAGATAGATCATAAAAATACCACTAGCACTCCTTGCTTAGCGGTTTCCAAATAAGACCAAAAAGAAGCCTGTAATAATCTACGTACACTCCTTCTCACCTGCTATGAAAAAAAAACCCCGTGTTTTATCTACTTAAGCCCTTTGGAGGCAAGATAGCAAGTGAAAGGGAAACAGACTTCGCGAAAGATTTTCCAAACCTTACTCCTGTACCCTTAAAACATGAGCCCTGAGATGTAGTTTTTCTCCTGTGTGCTCATCCCTTCATGTGAATTGCTGGTTTAATCTGTGTTTCACCTAATGCAATAATTCATATTGTGTGGGCTGTGGCTGGAGTCAACACAGAGCAGTGCTGCAGTGTACCAGGGCCTCCATTCCTGCGCTGTCAGCTCAAAGCCCAGTTCAATGTGTTCTGGCTGCAGCTCACATGAACATAAGCCACGACCCCCAGTTCAGATGCTGTAGGTCTTTTACAGACAGGGCAATACCACAGCATGCAGCCCATCGATGGTGGCATGGCCAAACTAACACAGCCGTTGCACCAATAACTTAACACAGCTGCAGAGCAAATGTTACCGTTTCAAAGTCTTATCTCATCCCAGGAAAACCAGGTTCAAAAAGTTAGATATATTTCAAGGTTTTGCTAATGAAAGACGATCAACTGAACTACCTTACAAATCCAGTTTAAGTGCCTCCACCTTCTGTTTTAATTTATTGTACTGAATTTTTCATACTACGTCTGGGTTAGAAAGACATCTGCACACTTTTCCCAAGGCAGAATGGTAATTTAAAACCTGAATGGAGGAAGAAGGACAGCAAGACTATTTTCTCTGGCAAGTCAGCATGTTGCCACTTGCACTGGTTTTGCTCCTGGCTCTCTTGTTCATGATAAATGTGTCAGGTTCTCACAACTGAGTTCCAAATCAGACAAGCTGATACTCAGAGAATAACTGAGTCTGAGAACATTTACTATAGCTAAAGAAATTCCAAGGCATTTAATACTAGAACCTTTAATACCTTTGACATCAGAACCCTGTATACACAAGAGGAACACTTTATGCTGACATTTTCCATAGCAATGCTCATTTCCATTTATATTTTCTTGCTATTCTTATGCATAAAGAACAATGACCTTAAGGGTAACCTCTCAATTTACAGGAAACTTTAACCAGTGTGATCATCATACCCAAAGGAATATGATGTTAGAATACTATTCACTTGAACTTGGCAAAACACAGTAAGATATCAACATGAGTAACAAACCTTCCACTGATTTAATACGTATGCACCGCAGTGAGATATTTCTGCAAGCAAAGGTTAATTTGCTTCTCCCTGCACAAATAATACTGATAATTAGTAGAGAATCCATATTCACTCATTCAACCCAAATCTCCTGGAGGTGAACAGCAGAACACAAAAGCAAAATGACCACATTCTGATCAGGCTCTTTGACCTGCATTTCTCAGACAAATAAGGAGTATCTAGTTAAGATGCAAACGAGATGCCCAGGTGAAAGGAATTCCAGCTATCAGCTGCCTTTGTAATTCCTGTATCATGACAAACATTTTTAAACACTGGCAGACATTTTCTAACCACTAACTGCAGACTTGCACTTTATGAGTAGACCAAGATCACTGTTTTATTATTAATATATAGTGTAATATATACAGGTAACCCTTTTTCTTTAGAACAGGAGCCAGTTCTGTGGCAAACAAGGGTAAGTGATGAGCCACAAAAGCACTCTCAGCCAAGATTCTGTAAACAGAGTATGTCAGCAGAAAAGAAATGAAAACGTTAATTTATTTTACTTCTTGAAATTCTAGGTCCAATTCCACCATCTTATTGCATCTCAGGGGATAAACGCAAAAACCAGACAGGCTTGCCTTGTTATGCTTCTTCTCTGGAGAATTTTGAAGAAGAATCTCTTTGCAACATCGCAGGTTGAAAAAATCTGCATCAGCAGTGATTCGCTCAGCTAGTTCCCGACTCCATGACAAGTGAATCAAGAAGACACTGTATCTTTTATCCAACTGTAGCAATACCCCCAATGAATTTTACACATTCAAAAATGTATTTATGATGCCTCATTAGCTTGGCATGATGAATAAACTCCATCAATCAACATTTATTTTACTAGATTTAACTGCTATTACTGCTGAGTTGAAAAGGAAATGGAGAAAAACGCAGGCATGTAGGAGCTGTTTACCCAAGAGCTTTGTTAAGGATGAAGATAGAAAATGCCAAGAGTTTTTACTGTTTGTTTGTTTTGAGTAGGAGACAAGAATTATTCACCTCCTTTAAATGTTTTTGTTAACAGGCATATCTTACAGACAGGCACAGATATAAGGTGCTGCAGCCTTCACAGCAAGAATGTCAAAAGTTAATGGCAGCTGTATCAAGAGAATGGAAGTGATGAGAATCTACTCATTTGACAAGGCACTGAGATGACATGAATTGGTTACATTGGTCTGGTTCTTCATACACGACTGTCACTGCCACATAAATCAGCGGTAGAACTGCCAACAACATGCAATTTTAGATAAGCAATGACTGAGAAAGGGGGAGCAGGAACAACCACCAGAAACAGAAAGAATCCCTGAGCTAACGCCTTGTACTGCACTTGGCAGAAATTGTTCTGAGATTTAACACAGCACTTCAGATTTAAGAGAGAAACAACAGTCTCTATTAGCCCCAAATTAAAATAGATTTCTTTACAGAGCCTGTATACGCACGTGTCTGTGTGTATGCTTTTGAAGATAAAATAGCAAGAAGACAGATGTTGATTTATGGAGCTAAAATTAAAACAGTCTACTTGTCAATCATACAATTCAGCACTGGGTTGTTCTGTCCTACTTGGTGTTATTTTTTCATTGCTGAATGCTATAATATTGTCTTGTTTCCAATGTATTTTAATACCACCTTTGTAATGCCACAAAGCTACTAATTGATCAGAACAGTGTGTATCTTGAGACTTCTATCATATTAAAAAAACCCCAAACGAATCCCAAAATGCTAGTTTTGTTTGTGCTACCTACCTGTAGACAGGTAGCTGTCATCCCCAAAGTCTTTATCTCTTTACCCATCTCCAATGCAACACTGAAATGGCTCATGTTTCCAAATGGAAAAAAAATAAAATAAAATAAAAAAAAACTGGGCTTATGTTGTGTCATATTAAAAGCTCAGCATCATTTCATTAGCTAGCTACCTTTGCTTTGTTTGATATTACAATCACAGATCTTCCTCTTTTTGACAATACATAATCCAAGATATTTGGCACTCTATCAACAATTCCAGATTTGGAAGGATTATAGATGTGCTGACAGTTAAACGGAGTTAAGAGTTCCCTGCTGAAGACAGATAAGTAGCATGTACTCTTTGATAAGTCCTATCAGAGCCACACTCTGACAGGAATTTCTTTACAATGCTACTAAATCTTATGCAATGAATCTCATTATGCACACTGCCATTTGCCTCACTAGAGGCTGAACTCCCTTGCCACCAATAAATATATTCCATTTCTTTCCCCAATTACATACATACTGCTTTAAATTCCAGATTTAAAATAACTGATCAAGCTTGATAGGGATGGGAGGGGGAGATGATGGAATGCTTTTGTAATAGCATACAGAGATCAAGCCAGAATGCTTAATCTGGTTAGCTGTAAGACGAAAATCTGCCTGGTGGCTTTGTGACAAAGGAATGAGGCTATGTAACACAACACAAACACCTTATTTTAGATGTTTACAAATAGTAATTTCCATCATTTGCACAGAGTTACTCTGTTGAAAGCACTTTCTGTAGAAACATTACAGTTGGGGGGGGGATTAAATCTTAGATCTTTAGCGGCAATGATTCTTCTGCCTGCCAGATTTTTACAATATAATTACCCACATAGGCGCACACATGCAGAGCACGAGGATACACGCCAGAGCCATTCAATAAAAGCAGGTTTACGTTGACTCAGCTATTTTTCTTGTGTAGAAACATAATGATGTTAGGTTCTATAGAATTTGGTCATACTTTTATTCACTTAATTAGATGTTACATCATGACAAAATCCATTCTGAAATCTGTTCGTGTCTTCAGTATAACTTGGTAAAATAACAGAGCTCTAGCAGCAAAAGCATTCCTGCATGTGTAATGAAAATCTTGGATCAAACATCTCAACAGATTCATTAGAATAAGTGAATTATAATTTCCTAGATTATTACCTGCCAGAGCTCAGTGGGTGGTCTCTGAAGGCCTACGCCATCAGGAATCCCAGGTTCTTAGAATCCTGTCATATCTGCCTGCATCCACCCCCTCAATGTTTCCAGTTTCCCCTCTTCTGCTTCAGAAAGTAATTCCCTTCGTAGCTGTCACATTAAGATATTGGGATACAGTCCTCCTGCTGCACTTCTGGATTCTAACTGAACCTGGCTCTCAAATTCACTAACAGAAAGTGAATACAACCTGCTGCAGTGCCTTGAGATTAATTCGCCTTGAGCTAACAAAAGCCAATTTCTAATTTTAACTCTGAATTGTGATCAATATGACTTAAACTGATTCATACAAATAGAGATAACTGATAGGAAGAATCCAGATTCAATGCAGCTATTTAGGATTTTATGCTACCCATATTTGTTTCTTGAGGTTTAGATATTTTTCAGAAAGAGGGAGACAACAGCCCAGTGTTATCACTGGAGCAAATCTGGCAAAGTTTGAGAGCACAGTAAAAACGAAATGGGCTTAGAGTCATAAGTAGTCAAATCAAGCTTTAACTACATATTATCACTATATAGCTATGTTTTATATAAACAGGCATTCAATAAGATGCCTCACATACTTCACTGAGAGAAGTCTGTTCCCTACAGGTGTTAAGGCCGATCCCCCTTAAGACATCACCTGCAGCTCTTCATTTCCTCTTTAATACTCCAGTGCTAGAAATCAACTCGGAGATTGTAAAGATTATTTATGTTCATATGGCATTCTTTGATCTTGAGGAAAATTTTATCCTTTGTCAGAATTTTCCTGCATGCTTCATTCAAAACAAAGCAAATCATCACAAGAAATCAATTAACAGATTTCACATTTTTTTGCATGCTTACAAGCATGTTATTTTTAACTAAGGAAACTAATTTGATCTTACTGGTAAACATGGGCAAGCTTTTTTAATTTCCTAGCTATAGGTAAAAGCTGTTGTAGACAGGATCTGGGCTGGGTATTTGTGTGCTTCTTTTTTATTGAACACCACGGCTTGGGCAATAATTTGCAGAGATAAAGTAATCTGAAAGATATTTTCAAGCATGATATCAAGGGTAACGCTTCCTAAAGTGCTCTGTTTATGTTGCCATTTTTCAGAAACTTCCCGTTTTGTTGTTCCCACCAGTGTTACCATAAGGGTAGCAACCTCACTGTAAAATGTATTTATCATGTCACTTAACCTTGCACTGGGACTGGCAGCTTTTATTTTCTACTCATACCAATAGTAGTAGTCTCTACTGTTTTCATGGATAGTACATCAATGGTTTTATAACTATGCCCAGAAAGCAACAGCAAAACTTACAGTGGAATTAATCAACTGTGTATGTAGCTACCAGTGCTGCTTTAAAAATATATTGCCTTACCATGTGTATATTTTTGTTTTACTCAGATTGCAAATTAATAATTAACCTTTACAAACAAATACAGAGTAGCACCATCCTCATACAATTAAGTGTATTCACACAACAGACGTATAAACTACGTTTGGATTCAGGAAGTGGAAAAAACAGACGAATCTGCAGAGCAAAAGAGTACTTGGAAAATGCCTTCTTATACAGGATATCCAAACATATGGGCTGAAACACAGAATTTGTGGAGTTCCAAATATACTTAATACACCTGCAAATACCTTATTTTGATGTCAAGTCAACATATCACTCCACACTTAAATTCTAATAGCAAGCGAAGTACCAGATGTCTTACAATCAATAAAGAACAAACCTAAAAATTACCGATTCATCCTACGTATCAGGAAGAACAAATCTATTAATTACCAATTGCACCCAAAATTATGCTTTTGGGGGCTGGAATTAGTAGATTAGTTGCTGTCTTTGACCTTTGAAACTAAGTACATTGCTCTCCTCACAATCTCTAACAAGCAGGAACTAAAGTTCATTAGCACCAGTTTCTTAGATAGCTTGCTACATCAATGTACTTCTGGTTTTTATGAGACTTCTAAACTAAGATAAATTCATATTTTCCATTTATAAAACAATAAAATATCACAAGGAGAAACTGATAGAGAATGATAGATTTATCTTTTCAAAGGGCTCCTGGAAGCATAATAGCATCTATAGCTGGTTTGAACACGGAAACATCAGTTGAACAAAATTTGAAGCATCTATTTACTTTGCCAGGCTTTTTTTGTCATGGAAGAAACACTGATAAAAGAGGATAGTGAAATCTACGAAAGATGACAATTCTGTAAATCCAGAGTAATAACATCAAAGCTGTTGCACTGTAGCAACTTCTGACAATTAGTTTATTGACTAAGTGAACGTAGGTGCCGTTTTCACCAAGGAATCCAAAGAGAACATACAGTTCTTCACCTTGGAGAAGGAAAATGGACATCAGTCCTTTAGCTTTCATCAATTTCAGCTGTCCAGGCTTTAAATGGAATTGATTAGGTTATAAAGTTCAATCAACATTTCACTCAGATGTTTAAATACAGTCCATTAAGTATGAAGTTAGCAGGTAACTGACTCAAGCAGTAAGCATGCTAACATGCATGCTCATAGCGATTCCTTTTAACAGTGCTTCAGCTGAGCTCATGTTTCACATGGTCAAATCCCCCTCACAATATTTTTTAAATTATTATTTTCATTTAACACTGTGTTTATTACATTTTCTCATTCTGTCCCTTTATTCTTAAAGTGTTAATTGGTGACTTCTATGCATGTTGGGAAACAACCCCACTTAGATTTCCTCTCTTATAGATTCTGTCATCTATCTCCCTGAAGAACTGTTTTCAGGGCTCAAGTGATGAGAAGCACATTACTTAGAGGAATTCCTGAAGCTTCGAAGTACCCATCAATGTCAAATGTAAATGTTCGGATATCACAGTTGACAAAAAAACCTCTCTCAAGAGCAGTCTAGAAAACCCATTTGTTTACTCACAAAAAAATCTGATAGGCAAATGATTATTTATAGTGATAAAATTTCAATAGTCTTTTTTACGGCTTTTTAAAGACATTTCATCTTTTGAAAGATATCACAAGTTTTCATTGCATTATGTTTATTTGAAAAAGGTCCACATTTCACCTGACAGGGTAATAGCTCAGAAGCATCCCAGAGGGCGTAACAGCACAGCCTCAATCACTGACTGCAGTGACTCGCACCCAACCTTCTCTTACAGATAAAAACCCAACAAATAAAAAACCCCAACAACTGTTCAGCAGACGAAATTGTGGCACAAAGGAACCACTGGAAATTATGGTTTTGAAGGACAATTTCACCCCCTGATGCCAACTTGTACTAGTTGATGGTGAGTTTCGTAGTACTTTGTGGTTTACTTCAGAGGGTGGGGAGAAAGACTAAAAAGAACAAGGATTTTCTTAAGTGGAGAGGAGTTTTCTTCATGTTTATTTTTAATCAAGACTGACTTGCTCTTTGGTTTCTTTCCTATAAATTTCTTCCAACCTCCTGCTCCTGCCTATGTATTTATCCTTCCTTATTCATAGAAAAGTAAAACAAATCATCTTCCTGAAAAAGAAGGATAAATATAGAGTAAATTAATTAATGCAGTTCTGAAACATAAGGGGTTATGAAACTACAGGATGCATTAGTTTACTCTTGGAATTAAAAGTAGGAATTTTATGAGGGTTGTATCCTGTGCCTTTTTATTTAGCCCAAACTTCCTCAGAAGCTCCTGAAATGCACAAAATGTGAATTAACTTCCATACACATTGTCTAGCTTGGCATTTTCCTGAAACTTTCCACTTTTAGAGTTGCTACCAATATTACTACAAGGGCAGCTCTTTTGGACTTCTCACTGTAGTAATCTTTATCATGTCACTTAACTTTGCTCTAAGTGAGACTAGCAGATCCTGTTCCCTACTGCTCCAGTGGATAATATTGTTTTGTCACCCAAAATGAACAGCTAAGAAAAGTAAATACAAGTTCCTGTAGAATGTATTTCAAGAGCCTAGACAGACACATCAGCTAGATACAATTCTGTGGCACTGCTTCTAGTGAAACAGCTCCCTGACTTTCTCTGTTCAATTATCTTCACAAGATCAATTTTGCAGTGAACTTTTTTGCTAGCAAAATCTCTGAAACCTTATTCTCCTGTAAGTACAAACACAACTCTCTGAGGTCCACCAATGCAAAATCCCACAAGATCCCATTATAGAACACACCACAAGGCTACCAGAATAACATGAAGATACTGCATTTTTAATTTGTTTGCAGTAGTGAGCATATTGGAAAATAAGGAAAACATTCTGCTGGCACATAGTATTTAAAATACTATATGATCTTAGGCTACCATTTGCCTGTTAATGTAAACAAGCCTAATTTTCTTCCCAGCCTACAGAAATTTGGGGTTTACTCCCACATCGCAGCAGGCCTTATTAAAAAAAAAAAAATGGAAAAAAAAGAAAAAAGGAAAAGTTAAAAAAAAAAAAAACAAAATAAAAACAAACAAACAAAAAAAAAGGTGTTTTCCTATTTTAACAGCTCCGAATGTTTTCTTTACTATCTGGTAGATGGCCACAGGCAAAATAGGTGCTGTACCTTTTTCATCACTAAAAGGAGACAGTTGAATTGTTTTCTCAGTCTTTCCCAAACCCCTTTGAGTGAATCCTGAAAGCAGCTCCCTGAAATGCATCTCTAACTGGTAACAAGATATTGGCAGCAAATCTATATGAAAGCAAGAGCACAAGAAAGTACCAGAGCTTTCTCTAACTTAAAAGTAACAATATAGACCCTAATACCTTGCAATGATGTCAAAGTAAATATAAACCCAGTACATAAGCAGCTTTCAGTTCAGGAAGTCTGACACAATAAAACGGTTTATAAAAAACTTTGATGAGTTTCTCTATTTTGCAGACCCATTTCCCAGACACAGATTCTCTAAGAAATGAATGGAAGGAACATAGGTGGGTCATTTAGGTTGTGACATTATTTCATTCTTTCTTCCTCTTTCTGTTTTATCATTTCATGCTACCTGACTAGCTGCTTTTCATACCTTTACAAATATAAAGCAGGCTTCCTCAAAGTGCTTTCCTTTTTCTTTCTGTACTTCCTCAACAGATGTTTTTTGTTATCGCTGTTTCAGGTGGCAATTTTCTCAGAACCAAAACCAAAACATAACCCTCTTTTAAGTCTATTTCATGCAGAAATGCATGAATAGAAACAGAACACTTTTTTCTTTTTTTTAAGGTGTTCTTAAGAAGATCTTCTTTAAAAAAAAAGAAAAGAATCAAAATATTGAGTGCATTGCTTTCTGAATGTCTCCTCCTTTTAAATATGACCCTATGGTATGTCATAAACAGCATCAGCACTTGCAAAACCAAAGTGAATGTGAATTGCACCAACTAAGTTTTGTGAGGTGCTAAACCCAAACTAAGAAAGCAGGACTAAGAACAACCCAATGCACCAATGCTCTGTAAGCAGAAGGCGTATCTATTCCCCAAACAATAGTGCTCCTCCTAATCTCTAGACATATTCAGCTTCTGACTTCTCACTACCTAACACTTAGGTTTTTACACAGCTTTTCAAAACAAACAGGTAAGACAGCGGAGAGCATAGACTCTTTAAAGATAGGGACGCTTATATATACAGATTTGCCTCAAACACAACTAGATGACTTAAACAGAATGACACTACTTACAAGAAAAGGTGTTTAAAAGCTTTATTTTATAATACATATCATGCTGTATATATGTGTGTACCATTAGTTTACATTAGCTTACTCGGTGGGAATTTTAGATAGTTTTCCACTGTCCCTAACTGGACTCCTACATTCCATTAGGAACTGAGTGTTTCCCTTAATTTTCAGGTGATCTTTTATAAACTAATAAACCAAATATCATCTTAAAAAAATAATTGTATTATGAGCTTTATCAATACTGTCATATAAATAACATTGATAAATGCTATTAAAAAATAATCAAGCAATGTCTAATTGAGAAACAGCTCTTTACATGCAGCTTTACACTGCATGTAAAGCTGCATGTAAAGCTGGTATACACAGAACAACAAATTAAGTTACCTGATATTTTCTCCTTTGAGAAACAGAAAAAAATCCCATATAACTATTTGTTAAATTCTCAACTAGACCATGGGGATTTCAGCCTTCTGTAACTTCAAGGTAGGACTGGAAGTAAAAGAAGCATTCTAGAAGCTAATTAACACAACATGCAGAGTACAGTGTTCGCAACACTAATGAGGAATAATTTACCACATTCATTTCACATTTTTGAACCTCAGTAGGAAGGTCATAGCCTGAGGTGAAAGAACAGCCCTGGAGTCAGTGCCAAGAAGTTAAAATGCCAAGGCCTATTTTTATACACTGCTTCTATTTTTAGTTACATCATGATGGAAGTACAGAGCCTCTGGAAAAAAAAAAGATCAGGTTCTCAAGTGAGAGAAAGTACTCAAATTCTCGTAAATGAAAAGCAAAAGAAAGTAAACTTGAAAAAAACTTTAGGTACAATTTAACAGACTTTACTGGATCATAAAAGGGCAGCAAAAATAGTTTCAAAAACATATCCTCTGAAAAAATTAACTTTAAGGAGCTACTCACAATTTACCCAATTAATCTAATACTACTTTTATTGTAATTACAGCTACAATAAAGCACACAAATGTTTCCCAGTTCAGGCTTGTCAGCATCCCAGCACATTTTCCCCTGACCAAAGTATACCAGTCAACTTTTTAATCCTGCTCTACCAGCAAAAAATAGCAAACTTTTCAACTGCTTGCATGCTGAGCTCAGGACCGGTGAGCAGTTCTGCAGCTTAAAATGCTGGTTCTGTTACTTATCATTAGTTGCCTTTAGCTGTTTTCCATCCACTATAAACATAAACTGGGGGAATCCTGCAATCAAGTTAACTCGTTTAACTGCTGTATTAATTATTGAAGTACCCAAGGGCAGCTCTTTCCCATGCAGTTCTGATTTATGACTCTGATTATTGTTTCTTTATAAAATGTCTTATTAAAGGCAGTACCATTTCTTCATGAAGTAGAAAGGCACAGCAGAAATGTTTCTGTAACACAGGTCCACAATCTGCATCCACAATTCATTTTATCTAATCACTAATATGTTATAACAAGAGAAATCCAGACTATTTGTTTAGTGCTTGATTTCAGCAACACCAAAGACTAGGACCTGCCCTCTAATACGTAGCAATGACCATTTCCAGCTCAGTAACACGTCACAGGTTCTTAACACATCATGGACACATTTTGACCAGGACACATTTATTTTTATAACCATCTACATTACGTAATCATGACTGCATTGCATAAGACAGTCATGCAACATGGTTCAAAGAACATCTCATGTTCTAAAGCGCCAACTCCTTCATCTCATTTATCACACACCTTTCCTAGTCGGTGAGAATACGTTCTAGGAGAAAACAAAATGGAAAGCTGTATGTGCCAAACAACATGAAGAAAGAAAATGGTGTAGAACAGCCAGAAATTATTTCAGAATGACATCAAACATAGGAATAAACAGAACTCTCATTATCTGTGTACTACATGCCCTGCTGCTTTCGCTTCTAATGTGATCATGGAAGCAATATAGCAAGACAATGAAAAATGAATGAGAGCATGCACCAGTGATGAAGCAGTCAAGGTACTGAAACTTCGACAAACACATTGCAAAGCAAACTAAAAGTTTGACCTTAGCATCCATAAAAATGTATTTTTTTAAATATTCTATGAGAAGAGTAGATACCTTCTTGACAGAGTAGACTATCTTTTCTTCAAATCACAGGTGGAGAAATACTCCACCGTTGTTGAAGGTAATTGCAATGGGGAACTTTAAGAATAAAAATATTCTAGGCAGAGTGCTTTGTGCAAAAGAAGAAGAATCACTAAACAACCTCCCTCAAGGAATGGAGGCTAACAAGCTCATCACATCCAAAATAGAGTAAAAAATAGTTTACAAGATGGCAAGTAAGATTTCAGCTAATCAAAGGGGCTTTAGTATCTCATAAGATACCACAAGTGAAATTTATTATCCAGATTCACATATACATTCTTTCGTGGTAACTCAATCTAGTTTCAACAGTGGTTATATAAGGTCCAAAAAAAGAATGTGTTACCACAGATCTAATTCTTCAATCAATTTGTATGCAAAAGCCAACAGCTTCACTAGGAGTAGTAGAATCTCTCCAAGTTGCTCTTGGGTCAAAAAAATCTCAGTGCACAAAAGCTCCCAACTGAAATTAATTCCCTTTAATTTGTTGTACTACTAGCAACATTCATTGGAATAAGAGCACTAGAATGAATATATTTCCATAATCTGTTCACTAAGAATGAGTTTTTAATGCTATATAAAGCAACTTCCCAGCCTAGTCACCATTGCACTTGAAAAATTCAGCATCCTTTTAATCATAAATTAGTAAGTTTTGAAATGTCACCATATATGTTAACCGTTACAAAAAGCAAATCTGCAATTTAAATGGCTCATTTTAGCTGATACTCTTTTTTTAACAGGAGTATCAAAATATTTGATTTGATTCAGTGTTCTTAAAAGCGTGGGAGCATGAACTGAATATGCCTTAAAAGCAACGTAAAGAATCTCTTACTGTGTAGACCATTAGTTGTGTTGTGAAAATGGTTATCATTAAATACCACCTTATTTGTAGATTATAATGATTTCTACTCTAATGTGCTCATCTCTATGCTCTGACACCACCATCATCCAATACATGGGTTGAATTTCATAGAAGGTTCTTTTAAAGAGCAATAAGGCATTAATAACAATCATAGAATCATAGAACAGTTCACACTGGAAAGGGCCTAAAGATCATCTACTTTCAGCCCCCCCGACATGGGCAGTAACACCTCATGCTAAACCATGTCACCCAATACTGAAGTTCTCCCAACTTCCTGCATATGCTTCTGTCAGATGATTTAGAAGTTCTTTACAGAGAAGCACTATGATTTCTAGACCCTTGGGTCTGAGGACGCTGACATTAACAGCTGTAACCCCCAGGCTCTACACCTTAGCAGCAGAACTTGATGCTCACTAATGAGACTCCAGAACTCCAGGCCACTGTTGCTGGCTCAATAACTACCTTAAGGAAGAGGTTCCTAATTTTGGAGGGGGCTGCAGTGAGATGTTACAGCTACAGCCTGCCTCACTTCCCTTCCCCTTCCTCAGCCATAAAACTCATGCTGTTTCCCTGGACCAAGCCAAGCTGTAGAACCAAATCATCAGCAGAGCTGGGGGTGGGAATTTTAATGGTCTTTGTCAAACCTCCTCATTAACCATTAGAAATTCCCAAAACAGGTGCAGCCAATAGCTACTCCAGGCATTTCTTGTGAGCACAGGCCATTATCACAGAAGATGATGAAACAAGTACCATCTTGAAAAGGATGGTATTTCCTTCTTGTTGGTCCTTGTGATTAATATTAGACATGGCAAGTAGTTAATTATATTTCCGAAAAGGGCTTTGAGACTGCAATCAACAGAATAGGTGATAAAAGACACATAAAAAAGTAGAATCACAGCCTATTTAAAATTATGTTGAGAAGCTAATCTAGCATAATATAGGAATTTCAATTTACAGTGACAACAATGCCAGCTTTCTTACAACAGGGGTTAAGAAAGCAAGTTAAAACTTGCACATCTGCTTTGCAAAGGAAGGATAGAGTCTCTTCATTCATCAGTGCTGGAGACAGCAGGAGGAACATTGTTTTCAAGTTGAGAGGTTACTTTATAAAAAAAGATTTCTGCTCACGTAAAAGGACCACTAAAAGTTCTTCCTCTTTAGCTTAAAACTGCAAGTTGAGGGGCTAAAATTCCATTCTTTTTTACTGCTCATATTTTACACAATTCCAGTGTTAAAAGGTTGAGCCTACCTTGCTTTATTTTTCATAGCAACACTGGCGGAAACACATAAACCTAAATATTTCCTCTCTTTAAAACAAAGAAACAATTAAAAAAATCTTACTTCAATTATTGCATTTTAAATCTGAAACTTGGGGTCTATGATATTCAGTGAATGCTACATAGTATTCTGTGAAGTAATCTAAAAGTGCAGTGCTTCAAAGTTTTTCCTTTCATGTTCCAAGTCAAAGCGAGATTTCTGCTGGCCCCAAAATAATCATGTTGTCATCAGCACCTCACTTAAGCACTTGAGATGACATAACATTAAATCTTATTTTTATTTTACTTACCATCTTTTGCAAATCTCAACACTGGAGCAACAGGCTCACTTTCTAAGCTTGCTAAAGATGTTTCTAAATGAATACTTGAAAGCAAAATATTGCACCACGAAAATCACTGAAAGTAAACCTGAGCCTACAAATGATACCAACTGTATATATTCCCATCGAAGCCTGGGAAATAAAAACGAGAGGAAAAAAAAAGGCAAGGACAATATACAACTGAATTTCTCAAATGACTTCATTTCTACAGGGAAGAGAAATCTATGCACTAAGGGTGCACTATTTAACTAAGTCTGGCCCTCTCCTCTCTTAGCAACGACTTATTTGTGGATTAGTTTTTCAGATGTCTTGTCAAGAACCATCTTTTTAAACACATTTGATTTAATAAAAGTATCAGTAGGAAGAGGAGAAGAACAGAGCATGATATATAACTTCGCTACATCAAGGTAGTAACTTCTTCCTTCAAACTAAGTCACAAATGAGGTCTACTCTGAATCAATGGAAACAAGCAGTGGGATCTCATATTTAACAGCTTTAGTCTCTAGTATTTATTATTTCTACATAGAAACTATTCAAATTACATAGCTTTCTCTTAAACAGCACATTATAGAAGATAACAACAAAATGAACTTTCGAGCTCTCAGCCTATGTTCCAGTGCAATTCATCAAGTGTTATTCTTCTTTTTTAATTATTTCTTTCCTCTAACCTACATCCTATTGATGAGTTTCATTCTGTCGAGGATCACCAAGGAAGTACACATTACACATTTTGTGGCATTTAGACAGATATAAAGATTACATTAATCTAATTGTCCAAGCATATGCTGTCTCTAGAAAGAAACCAGGAACTGGAAATCTCAAAGGGGAACATGAGACTTTCAGAAAACAGCAGGAAATATCTCGTAAATAGCAATTCTTTGACACTGACCTACACAGTGGCAGAAAACTATTGTGTTCTTTCATGACTGGCAATATGTTCTCATTTCTGAGATAGTCTTACCTCCCTCAAACGGAACTAAAGCTAGGTGCTTAAAATAGCTGAAAAACAGCTGTTGGATTTTTCACAGTAATGGGTTTTATCCTCATGCTACATACATATAATGCAAACCAGTCATTTGACTAATATATAGCTACAGTTACAGAAAACATGCCTTTACAATATAGTCTTTCTTGCTAATGACATACCAATAAAATATCCCCCTTCATAGGAGCTTTCATGTGTTTTGTTTGGGTTTTTTTTAACACTATCATAACCATCTGGCTCTAGAGTAGCTTCACTCATATGCATGCAATTTCCCATCTCCAGAATCATCTGACCAGTTAAGCCCTTAACTGTAAAGGGGGAAGACATTCCACTTCTGCCTGGTTTATAATCCTGTGACAGTTTAAAGTTTCTCTGGTGACTGGAGAATGTGCTAAAAATACAATACTTTATCTGAAGACTGATTTTGTGTACTTGCACTTACCTCAGCTCCCACCATCACTCAAGAAAAGCTATTTCAGTTTAGCTCTCTGTATTAAAAGTTACTAGATTTGGCTTATAATATTTAAAAATATTTTACATTTTGCAATTAGGTAGATGTAAATCAGTGTCTATCAATCTTCAGTCAAAAGATTAATTTACTGCATAAAAATTCATTTTCAATACGCTGACAAAATACTTAAGCCTTTGGAAAACACTTCTCTTACAACAGGATGCCTTCCTCCCTTAATTCTGAGGTAGATATTGCTTTTTGCTTCATAATGCATGTTCCTATAGAAGGAAGTCTGCATTGATTTCACCATAAACAAAGCCAAAGAGATGCTTAATTCAGAAGCCATCAAAATAAATCTATACAAAGGCTGAAAAACAAACAACTAAAACCCCAAACTCCACAACTTGTCAAGAGTTATCTCTATATAAAGAATCATCTCAAAATGTCTTGGGATTTTGTTGGGGGTTTCTTAGTGCTTAATAATTTCATCCATTATGGACCTCAGAAACTGTGGAATACAAAGTGCCTGTCCTGTGATATGAGGCCATGCAGAGAGAGAATGGGACAGAGGAGAAATTCAAGTTCAAAATAATTTCATAGATACACTTTTAATAATATTTTAAAGTAATCTGCTCTATGTCTGAAACTTTACACTCATCTGACTTTTGGTTTCACAAGTCTGTTAAAATAAAAAAACCCAACCATCAAACGCATCCTGAATGTGCAGAAGGGCCTCGCCTCTCTCCTCTCCACCACATCCCATGAAATGTGCTGCTGCTGTCTTCCAGAGAAAGACTTTCCAAATGCAGCAGGGTGAGCATGTGTGAATAGGAGAGCTTTGTCCTCTGCAGCTATCATTGTGCTGTCCCTATAGTCCACTAACGCAGAAGGATAATGAGAATTGAATAGAAACAGACCATGCAGTTGTAAAACCCGGTTCTTTATTTATTTATTTTTGCGACTGAGTAACACCTCTCATTACAATTATCAGCTCAATGGCAGAAAGCTCCCCGGTGTGCTGTGCATATTTTCACAGGTTCATCTGTCTCCTCTCTGTGGCATCAGTTTAGAAAGGTTCCTAAAGAAACGCCACTAACAACCATTTCTATTTCAAGCCTTCAAAGCCAAAGCTGAGCACAATACAAGGCACTGGTAACTGATCTTTAGGTTTGAGTCCACAGACTTTTCACACAGGGAATAGATCCCATCTGTTTCCTCTTTTTAGACACCAGCCTTTAGAAAGCACAGATCTGCAAACTGCCTCCATACAGAACAGAATATAGCTGGCTTTCCCCATCTGACGGTACAAAAAGCCCCATGATTATGGATAGCTTCCTCTTAAGGCTTTTTCCTAAGGTTTTCCATTCCTTTTTTCTCCCTGGTCTGTAAATACACTGTGTGGTTTTCTCCATGTGGTTTTTTTTTTCTTTTAAGGAAGGAAAGGGGACTGACTGCCTCTCTTTCCTTGTCTCTTGTTCTCTCCCCTTCCTTCTTGGCAGAGGTTTCCCCATTTACAAACCCTCACGCAGGGAACATTTCAATTTCAAGCCTCACTACAATCAACCACAGGCAAACCCCCCTCCTGCTTTGGCACCAGAGCGTGAGACATTCCCCCCACCGCTCTCCCTCCCCAGGCAAGCTGCTCTCCAGATGGATATTCGGGGCTCTCCCTCGCCTATTCCCTTCGCTTCTTCCCTCCGCGTCCCGCTGAGAGTGAAGGAGGGGGGCAGAGAGCAGAGGCGTCTTTTGGGCAGGGAGAAACAGGACAGAGCAGGACGCTTTGATCCCGAGCAGCTCAACTCTAAAGTCCTTAACTCCTTGCCTTGGGCATCTTCCCCTCTCCGAGCACCCTGCCCTCACCTTCCCTCACAGCACAGCCCCCCTCAGCCCGACGCCCTCCCCTCACCTCCCACGGGGGTCAGGGATCCCCTTAGCCCCACACCCAGCACCCGCCTCCCCACACACGGGGATGTCCCCCAGCCCCACGCCTGCCCCTCAACCCCACTCCCTCCTCATCCCCTCCGCGCGGCGGGAGGCTCCCCAGCCCGGCACTCACTACTTGTAGAGCTGCTGCAGGCAGAGGTCCAGGCACTCGCCCTCCACCTCCTCCTCCGTGATGTACTCCGACAGCGGCCGGGGCAGCGAGGGCAGCGGCGGGGGAGGCGGCGGCGGGGCGGGCGGCTGAGGGTCGCCGGCGTCGCCCTGGCCGCCCTCGTTGTCTTGGCCGCTCTCACCTTCCTCCGTCTCGGCGGCAGTGCCCACTTCTCCCTCTGCCCCCGGCTCCTCGGCAGCGGCGGCCGCGGCGTCGGCAGCAGCGGGGGGAGCCGGCTCCGGCTCCGGCTCTGGCTCTACCCCGAAGGGCCCGCGGAACTCGGCCAAGAACAGCTCGAGGAAGCGGCGGTAGCTCTTCTCCTCCGCGCTGCCGGAGCCGCCCGCGGCCATTGCTTCTCATTCCCGGCCGCCCGCCGGCGGATCAGCACTGCGCCCGCAGAGAGCTCCCTGCCCGCCGCCTCCCGCCTGCCCGCCTGCGCGCGCGCACCCGAGCAGGACCCGCGAGGGCGCGCACGCCGCGGGACGCGAAGGGGGGGGGGGGGGTTGCGCGCACCGCGGAGGCGCGGTCGGCGCTGAGGGGGCTGAGGGGTGCGGGTTGTGGCCTGAGGGGAGTCTCGGCCGCGGCGGGGCTGACGGGACGGAACGGCAGCCGAGCGGGCGGAGAAGGGGTGGGAGGAGGCTGAGGGGGGGAGGCAGGCGCTCTGACAGCCGCGCCGATGTGATGAGTCATGCGAAGGCAGCCAGACGCGTAGGTTCTTCACAGGAACCCGAAGGAAACCTGAGAGCACATTCCCTGTTACCTAATCTCTGCCTCAGGATTTCCCTGCGCTCATCGTTTCCGGCGCCGGTGTCGCCTTCGCGGGCTCCCGCTCGCTGTTAGGACGGGGCCGGAGGGTAAGCGGGGCTGGGGGCGGCCCGGCCCGGCCCGGCCTGGCCTCTCCTCGCTGCCGGGCGGAGTGAACACCAGTTCGGAAAACCGAGGGGGTTAGCGTGAGGGAAAGCGACAATTAAACGTAGGGAGTGTCAGCAGAAATGCCCTCTGCGGAAGCGCTGTGGTTGGTGAAGGGTGGGAAGGGGAGCTGGGGGTCGCATTTTCCGACTTCCAGCATTTAGCAGTAAAACTTCTGGCACGCGCTGTGAGGGTGCTGAGGCGCTGGCACAGGGTGCCCAGGGAAGCTGTGGCTGCCCCATCCCTGGCAGTGTTCAAGGCCAGGTCGGACACAGGGGCTTGGAGCAAGCTGCTCCAGTGGAAGGTGTCCCTGCCTGTGGCAGGAGATGGAACAGGATGAGCTTTAAGGTCCCTTCCAAAGCACCCTGTGATTCTCTGAGATCACCATATGGGTAGTTGTTGGTTTCATAAATGATACACTACGTGATCTCTGAGTATTCAGTGTCCTGGTGAAGGGGATAAGTAGCTGGAGATACTACGTCAAATGAAACTTAAAGTTACCGCCAGTCAGTGGGAGACAAACCGTAGTTGATATTCTACTGCTGTTTAATAAATGTCTTTCATTTGTGAAAGGCGTTTTGCCTTGTTTTATTCAATGCTGCTGAAAAGCTATTTTCAGAGCTACCAGGTCCATAAATACCAACAACCAACAGGTATAATTGCCACGCATTTAAAATGGCTTGTACACATGGGAGGCAGTGGTATCCGTAATGTCAGCTACACCTTGAAAAATGGCCAAATCACAGGCAAAAATATTCTCAAGTTTTAACGGATTGTAGCCAGGACAGTAGCTTGCTGAAACATGTTGTTCTCTGCATTATAGTAATTAGCTCTGCATGTCAGGTGCTGCTGTAAATCTATCTTCCGTTTGTTGAATTGTTATTTCAGAGCCAAACTAATTTTAGCATATTTCCGGCAACAGCATTGACTGATCACATTGCAATCCTGTGAATATGTAAAAGCTCTGAGAGTTAAAAATGCGATTGTCACTGTTACTCTTAGACTTTCACAGCCAAAAGCTATTAGAGCCTTGGAAAATTGTGCAGCTTGTCCTGGAAGAATCCAAGTAATTTCTTTCAATTTATATACAATTTATCTCTTTTCAGTGTAACATTCATTTCTTCAGGAATGCCAGGTGGGTTTGAGGGGTAGAAAACACTGCAGTTCTTTTTGAAGATTATCACCCACAGTTGCAGCTGATGATGTCATTGCTGGATTTTGGTTTTATTTTTTTAGGTTTGTGTGTACATCATCAGTGAGTCACAAGCCTCAAGAGAATGCGTATCAGTGCAAGTATCAAAAAAGCAGTTTTAATGAAAAGTAGTTTTTCACTAGTAATTCAGAGGCAGTTGGAGTTTCTAAGAGACTATAATCCAGATAATCTTGGTGTGATGAATATGATCTCATGACATAGCCTTGGGTGGCATGGTTTAGTGGGAGGTGTCCCTGCCCATGGCATGGGGGTTGGAACGGGATGATCTTAAGGCCCTTTTCCAACCCTAACTATTCTATGATTCTATCTCAATTCTAAAAATTTCTATTATAACAATATCTTAGGGAAGTAACAGCTAATTCAACAAGATGTATGATCACATTAGTGTTGTGTGGCAAACTGTGATTAAGGCTGTCCATGAAAAGATTCAAAAGCTTTTAGATAGTCTTTTTCTGAAACTGTCGTAAATCATGATTTATTTTTTTTAGTTGTTTCAAACAGCACATAAGAGCATCTGACATACCTACTCTGTTTCATGTTGAAATGTTAAAGTTACCAGATGTCCTTGATTCATCTTGGCAGTCCCCATGTGCTTTTCATCACTTGTCTAATTGCAAAGGACACTAATTAAAATGAAATAGAGTAGAACTTTATACTCCGGATACTTTGTCAAGTTTTGGCACTGTGGTCAAGTTAGTATTGTTTTGCTTCAATATTAAATAAAGAGCTTATGGCTCTAAGCCATGCTGACATTTGTTTCTGGGAGGGAAAGGTGAAAAACTGTTCATATTAACCTGTGGTGTGGAACATACGGTGGCTGTGGGTGGTATGGCTAAGTTAGGCAGCCAGGAACCTGCTATCACTTCATGAAGTGGAGACAGTGGGGTGGGCAATTACTGCAGGAGGTAACCACGCCGTTAGTTACTGATGTCCAGAAAAGGAAGCTCTAAATACAATGTACTATCAAGTAAATCACTAATCTATGACAGGTGTGTTTTGATGCTATTATGAAATGGATTTAGTATTTAGTAACTCTGGAAGTTAAATTTAGAATGCCTCAGTGCACTCCGAATTGCTGGGTAGCAGTATGAACGGTTTCTATGAGATGAAGTTAGGTGCATGGAATAAACTCACCATTCATAAAATTTTGACTCTGAAGATTACTGGTTTGCAACATCCTGTCAAATGGAGGACCTGAGTTGAGGAGGAAATGCAGGTGTTTGCATCCTGTGTGCCTCCATCATGTTGCATTTTATATTTTAAGGAAGGTTTTACAGTGCTGTTTCAAAGGAAACCTGTTTTGTTTTAGCCTTCAAATGGTGCCTTCCTCTTTTTCATTTTGCTGGTGAGAAATAAGCAGGAGTTGAGCAGGCCTTGGGGAGGTGACCTGAATTGTATGGAGTGCAAAAAAAGTGCTTTTTATTTTTTGTAACCTTTGGAAGTGGTTCCTATTCACTGACAAGTAGAAGGCATGGAGGGGCATTAAGAACGATTTGACAATGCTTAAAATACCTATGATATACACTCCCACACCAGACAAAAAAATATAATGGGAAAACTCAGTGGCACATAAATTGCCTTTCTAAAGTGATCTCTTTAAAAAAGTAGGGCTTTTGCAATAAACAAGAAGTAGTTTTAGAATCTCTGTTCTGTTTTCCTGGCCAGATGAAACCGCCAGAAAAGCAAGTATTTCCAAGCCTTTGTCTGTTCTCATTTTGAAGGCACATCTACTGTTGAATGTAGTGTTGTAAATGAGAGAATACACAAAATGATGCTTGCAGCGTATTCTTGAAAGAGAATACAGTTCTTTATACATATTCATATGATAGATATTGGTCACCTCGTGAATGTGACTGTATAGGCCTGTTCTTTTAATATCTCTTCACATTCAATAAGACAATTATTGGTCAATTCACTAAAATAATTTCAATTGGTTAAGAGTGAAGACAGCAAGAATTTGAAAGGAACGCAGTGAGAAGGCTCCTGCTGACAAGCTGCATCAAGCTCCAGTTAATTTTCTTAGGTGCAGTCTTTGTTCAGCTGCAGTTTTAAAAAGCGCAGTAACTTCTGTTACCACAGTTTTTCTGGCTCCTTTACTATAAGCACTGTATTAGGATGTTCTTAAATACCAAAATCCTTCTCTCTTATTTTCTCTCACTCTTTGTTTGTTTTGGATTTTTTAATGTTTTTAAGGTCAGGTCAGCTTTTCCAGTTTAATAATCAAAGATTCTTCTGAAATATCTAAATCCGTTGCAAAACACAGGATTTCAGTGCTGTATGCCACTTCCCAGCTGTTGTGGAAATTTCCAATCCCATTCCAAAGGAAAATTCCATTTTCAGCCTTCCATTCAGACCTCTGTTTAGGAAAGGTGGTTCTTTGAATATCAATAGCGAGAGACAGGCTATTAGTCTATGTCAATTTAGTTAGATTTTGAAATCTGTTAAAAGAAAAGCATGTGTAAGAAAGAACTAATGGAAAAGCTCAGCCCTTCAAAAGGACTAAGCAGGTCTGGAACACTGTCAAAGCAGATACAGCGCAACATACCTTGTTTCTTAGTAAGAAAAGCAAACTTTGTTACGTGGTAAAACCTTTGATTGACTGACCGAAGTGGGCTTGTAGATTAGTGCCCATGGGGTTGCTGCAGCAAAACACAGCTGACCACATAACACTTAGTAATGTGGTCTGGATGTTGTCAAGTCATGAGATCATCCTGCAGGCAGGAGCACACCAGAGTCCAGTATCTTCTCATTAAGGCTGATCCACTTCAGCAATCAGTCACTCTTTATCAGCATAATTTCCTTTTACTGCTAAACAGAGATGAAGGGGCACAGACCCCTTGGATATCAGCAAACAACAGAGCTTGCTGGCAGTGCTACTGTGCCAGGGCCTTCCTTTGTACTTCCCACTTTTGCAACACATTTCATCTGAGGCTGAAGTCCCATAGTACTATACTGTGTGAATGTAACACTGCTGGAATTCCTAAGCCTGCAGATCACTTCTGCTCACAGGAGGCAACACAAAGGGATGTGCTGCTTCAATCCCATTTATATTCTGCTCTACGGGTTTAACAGTGAGTGCATATTCTGCACCTTTGGGGTGGAAGGTGAGTATCGTCCTACAATGAGAGCAAAATTTAAGGCAGTTGCCTAGTAGCATTGAAAATATATTCGTTCTGCCATGGACTTACTTTAAATTACTTGTTCATCATTTCACTGTGGATTAGATCCCTGATTCTGTGATATTCTGCTCCAGTCACAAGACCTTAAATTTTACAGTCATGTACTTAGAAAAGTCTTTAAAATTATTATTTTTTTTAAATCAGTCACAAGAGTGCCAGAAAGCAACCACTGCTGCATCTATTATTTTTGTAGTATATGTGCTATAAGAAAACAGATAAAATAGAATGGTAGGATTCACAGACTTTAAAGTATGTATGCAGTGGGTGGACAGTCTCAAATTCTATGATTTAGCCACAGGAATTTTTGCTAATTATAAAAAAAAAGACTTCTAAAGAGACACATTGGTGTGATACATTCCGTAGCATTTACAGTCAAATGTGTAGTCAGTTTATATAGCAAAAAAGGTGTTACAAATTATGTTACAGTCTCTTATTGATGTGCTAGACTTCAGAGGCATAATTTTTGTGCTAAGGAAACTTGTTCTTGAGTCCAAAACATTTTATTGTATCAACAACTATAATACATAAAGAATCACTAATGTAGTTGTAGCTGTGTTGCTAAAATTGCAGTGGTTCACGCTAAATAAATTAGAGTATTAGAAGTACACGTGTCATAAATTTCAAACTCCAGAATAATGCAGTGTGAGATACCAAACTGAGCAAGTATTCAAATGGCATGTTTGAGAAAAGCATCAGGATGCAAGTAGAACCATTTATTGAGGTCTGTAGAGATTCCTTTTTACTTTCCCATATACATCACTGGATGTTTTGTATTTTGAATATTCCTCCTTCTCATTCTTTGAAACTGAAATGTAATTTATTTTACTTTTTTTAGTATTGTGATGCTTCTCTGGCTTTATTTAAATCAATGACAAGTGATTCTTGTAATGAGCAATATTAGCTATAATTCTTGAAGAATCAATTAGTAAAATACATACTTTTCTATGCATCCTTTCAGCATATAATCTAACATGTTTACTGGTTGTGCAGTGATTGAACTATTGCTTTTAATTCCAGTTATTATTTCTACAGCTATAGTTAAAACTGCAAAACCTTAGACTTCAATAAATAGTGCATATTGCAAGAACATTTCTTGCTTGTAGGAAGCAAGACAGTATCTTACAGTCTAACAGTGGGTGCATTTATGGGTGAAATTCAGTGCTGGGAAGGGGGCCAGTTCCCGGTGATTTCATTCTTCAGGATAGAACATTAATGCAGAGTCTTGCAGTAGCCAAGGGAAGAAGCCAACTCTCCTGACCCTAATAATCTAAAATGACTCTATGGCTGGAAGCCACAAGACATTGAGAACACAGCCTGGCGAGCCAAGGAGAAGGGAAGCCAAGGAGCAGGTAGCAGCTGGCACTGGTTCCTCCAGTCGAGAGGAGGACTGGTGCGGAGGAGGCCTGGGCAGGCTGCTTGGCGGCCCTAAGGCACTGCCAGCTCCAGCAGCCGGTGCCTCATTCCCCTGCAGCCAGGCTCCTGTGTGTATACTCTTAGCCAGGGCCCTTGCATGTCAGCTGGTTTGGGAATTGCGGGTTAACTTCCCTGGTTCTCATCCCATAAAAAGAAGTATTATTTCCCCTATGTATTCTGTTGTAATATTCATGTTACTGCAATGTAAGTGGTTTATTTATTCCATTTCCCTCAAAGTATTCCATCTTAGGACAAGAAAGCACCAGACCATATTTCAAAACTCCATCAAATGGATTTCATATAGAATTAGCATGTGTTAAAAAAGTATAATACAGCGTAATGTGCCTTTCTAAATAATTATGATCTCCAGCATGGTAAAGACAATCTGAGAAGCTGGAGCACAGTGACTTCTCTTTCCAACTTATGTATCTTCTATCTTCTTTGTTCAGAAAAAGGATGGAGTTAAAAAGGCAGGCAGTAAGGATTTCACCTTTGTTGTTAATCCATGAAATATCTTAGAGTAATGATTCTAAGTTTAGTGCCCCCAAATAACTAAATTCAATAGAAAAATAGATGTTATGTTTTAAATGTACTTTTCTCAGCACTGTATTCAACATGCAGCTTAGCAGCTGAATTGCCTTCCACATTAGTCAACAAGTTTGTAACTGACTTCAGTACAAGACTGTGATTACGGAACTTGACCTTGGCTACATCTTCTTACCTTATGTTAAGCTATTTCTTCTCCATGTTTCCTGAAATTTATTCTAGTTGGAAGCTAGTTGGTTTCGCAGTGTTTCACAATGGAAAAGGGGCAGAACACATAAACCCAGGAAGAAATAAATTGTTATTTTCCCTGCCAAACTGAAGAGTTTCAAAGCATGGTTCTGGGCTTGAGAAGCAGGATACTGTGACCACAGTGTTTTCCTGTTGGCGAGCCCTGTGGTAGATACTGTGTTTTGTTGTGATGACAAAATAGGATCTTACACCACAAGTAAATGTCATCCCTACAAAGTGGAATAATTCTAAACTCAGCATGATAGTTAAAGCTTTTGGCTTCCAGAAAACTGGAACTTAAGCAGCAAATCAAACAACCTATTTTATTTTTGACTCAGTTCTGTGACATTAGCTAGTCAGAATCTTACTTTCTGTGCAGTCATAGAATTCTCTCATTCCACTCACTGTTGTGCACCGATGCTGTGAAATGTAAGAGTTACAGGCACACGTAAGAAAATACCGACTTGCCATGGAAGACTTATTGTTGAAGCAGTGGTCAAATTCTTTCTTTATACTCATTTCTAAGCCTGGAACAGCTTCCTTGTCTTCAGCAGATGAGAACAAAATCTGGCTCATTTAATCTAATTTTGTCTCAGCCAACAGATCCTTCTCTCTGGTTCTGGTCTGCAGGGCTGATTTTTTTATTATAGCTTCAATATAAAAGAAATAAATAAATCTCAGCATAGAGAGCCTCTGGTGTCTCCTCTGGATGTTTTGTAACTCCCACTGTTCACCCGTAACTATGAAGTTTTTTTGGTTTGATAATGATGCCTAGAATACTGGAAGATGTAACATTCACTCAGCCAAAACGATTTATCTTGGAATAACAGGATCAGCATCTCAGCTGGGGCTTCTGGATGCTACTCTACTACAGCCAAAATAAGAGAACAACAGTCAGCTGAAATTAATAGTATATTGGAGGCATGCCCTTACTCTCCTCACACACGGAAGAACGTGTTGAGGATATTTAATCAGAGCACAGTAAATGGAGAGAAATGGATTTTTCCATAAATATCAAACACAGTGGAGAGCAGCTATCACTAGTAACCAGCAGTGCTTCTTAAAATCCTGCCACAACATTCTTAATGGATGGTTTTCCTTGTGGCTACGTAGGCATGTGTACTGTGCTAGCTCCCCCTTCTTGCACTGCAATACGTAGGAAGCTATTATTCCCAAATGGAGCGTTTGCTGACATCACATGCGGTAGGATCCTTTTGTTTGCCTGTGTCTCCTGCATTGAAATGTTTGTCTGAGTCACAAATCCCACTGCCTTTCTTCCTCTGTGTCATGCTTGCTTGAGAGCTTCTCCCTGACTCACAGGTTTGAAATTTTGACACAGCCTGGGTTGCTGCATGGCAGCTGAATACTTTTCCTTTTAATACTTTATTATGTAATTTATATCTAAACACTATAATGATCGAGAAATCACTGCCACTTTTTTTTTGCAGCTTTTTGAATAGACAGGTTTCGTGACTCAGATTCAGCACTGAATTTTGTTTCAAAGCAAAGGCAGCTTAGTGTTACTAAATTATAAATTAAAGATAGTGACTCCCACAACTTGAATTCTCCATTTAGCTTGCTGGCTGAGCTTCTTCAGCTGTAACATTATCAAGCACTATGCCAGAAAGGGGTCATATGTGTGCATGTGTACAGACAAACACTTCTCATAATAGAAGTAATTACTATTTTGCACTGCAGTACCTTTCTTTCCCTCTAATAATCTGATCGATTTGTTTTCTCTTACTAGAAAGGACAAAACCGTGCTGTATTTTCAGTGTACATTCATTCCTTCATTTGGTTTAGATTTGGGAGCTGCTAATCTATTGCTGGTGTCTAAGCAGCCTGGGTTTCCTCTTTGTTAAAGCCATGAACAAAACAGATCCTGATTACAGCAGCTCACTATGAATGCTTTGGTAAAGAATGAACGTGGAAGTTAAGGGCTATGCAGCAGTTTGGTTTGAGCTTGATGGTAAAATATTCTTACTATGATAGAAGCAGCAAATTACCATGCTGGATTAAATCTTTTGTCCTTCAGATCTAGTTTTTCACCTCTATTGTTGCCACTACAAGATAAAGGAGAAGTTCAAAACAGTGCTTTGATTGTCCTTGATCAAGGACTTTGCAGCAGGTAAGGGCTAATGCCCCCATCTGGCACAGCTTTTAAGCATGTATTTATCTTAAAGCATCCATCAGCAACTCCACTGCCTTTTGCCCTGGTTTGAGGCATGTGAACACACTGCTACATGAAACCTTGTTAAAATTCAGATACACACAAAACCAGATGAGTGGTCAAGACCTATGTAATTAAATGTACTCTACTAGATGCCCACGTTTCATTATTTTTTTACCCAGAGTAAAAGAACTTATAATCTCCATTTCTCCCCCCCCCCCAAAAAAAAAGAGCTGAAGCCTCTTGTTATAGAAAACATAGAATTTTTATTATAAAATTATGCCATACACAAAGGAATTTCCTGCCACACAAATGTTAAAATAACATGCAGAGCTGGAATTTTAACTTAGAGTCTCTCAGGCTACCTCTGGTTGCACGTTGACTATGCAACTGTTTTCCTGTAGCACACATTTTTTAACATTCAACTTTTGAATCTCTATTACTTTTCCTCTTCTCTCCGTGGCCGTTTGCGAGGGTTCATTTCAGCACCTTCTGCATTTTGAGTGACAGCTGGAGGCTGCACATCTCGGAAGCCATGAGACTGTGAGATACAAGCAAAATAATGTGATAACACTCCTATGGATATAAACCATGAGTAACCAGTTCCCAGAAGATCAGAATAAGGTATGATGTTGTCTTTTATTTTAGATGAGCGGCCACAGACCGCTTTTAGCCCAGGCTAAGCTCAGAGCAGCAAGTCTTTTAACACGTGTGCCAACTAATAACTGAGTCTCATCACTATTATTTTCACCAACCAGGCTACTGTTTTCATTTTATCACTGATAACCCCTATGGCTGTGAAGCACTGCTTCTCTGTAAATTAACTTAAGTTCCCTGTTTAAATAAATTAAAAGCCAAATCCTTCAGCCCTTATTCAGGCCTCCACAGAAGCAAGTAGATGACTGGATTAATTGCCTCAGTCATTTGCAGAAACAGAACTGTGAATTTCTAAAACCTAGGATATTTTTCTTTCATGTATCTACTTAATGAACTGAAAACATCAATGAGACATTGTAAGAGAACAGCATATTTGAAACAGTCTCTAGACTGCAAAGACTGTCCCAGCATAGTAATTTATGGGACACAGTGGGATGAGAACCTTTAACTGCCAAAAACTAAATGTGGAAGTGAAAATGAGATGCTGCTACTCAGGAAAGAGCTTAAAGTGATCTATTTGGCTTAGTACCATTTGTATTTTCTGTTACTGTAGCTCACAATTTAATGACTTTTAAAGATTTTAAATATCTGGAAAAGCAGTCAGTTAATCGTGTCATCAACGCAGATGGAAATACTGAGATAGGATGTGAAGCCTGCGACTGCCCATCTTCACATCTCCCAGCAAATGCTGTGCAGGGAGCGCTGCTGGCAGCACAGTGACGACTGTCACTGCAGTGCAGACTTAAGAGAGGAAAAGGGGTTAATCTGAAAAAGAAATTGCTCTGGGGATCCTAAATACTCAGGTAGAGACAATGTGGGGTGATAGAATTTAATCTAAAGCTGACATTTTGTGTTGGTGCAGTGCGAAAAAGCAGGTAGAGTTACTATCAGACGTGTGACTTTCCTAAAACACCAGTGCGTCCCACACTGAGATCCAAAACAACACAAGAACTCAAGCAAAATGTTTTGCTTAAGTCTCCTATCTCTGTATTTCTATTTCCAAATGCCTCACCTCACGCAGCCTGCTAATTTTTCAAAGGAACAAACAGCAAGAGGTGCCACAAGGGCAATATTTGTGCAGTCCCTTTGCTATTATAAGCATCTCAAGTGTTATTCTGAATAGCGTAATGGGGAATCTTCAAGTTTAGTGTTTCACTGCTGCTTGCATCTAATCTCTGCTATTTCCCTTAGGCACAAAGGTGGATCTGTAGCCAAGAATCCACTTAATCCAGCATGCTAGACTCGCAGTGAAAGCATTCCAATGCTTATAAAGGCCAAAGCATGATAAAGTAGACTACTTAGTATGGATGTTTTGCTTTTAGTTAAAGGCATATACCTTCTGGACAGAGTGCCTCAAAATTATGAGGTTTTTGTGTATAGCTTGAAGTGGTTTATCTGTATATCTGTTAGTATATCAACCATGTGGGTAATGGAACCAAGGATCTACAAAGCTCAATCTACAGTAATTCTGATTTTTTCTTCAATATTTTCTGGCAGCTACAGACTGCATCAAGGTTGACAAAAGCAGATGGCTTTATTACTTGAGTGGTGTGCTCATTGCTAGTCTGGCAGATCCTCCACAGTTCAGGGAAATACTGGTTATTCCTGCCGAGAATATAGGTCCTAGGGCTCTATCTTTTATGGTGAAATAATCAGGTCACAGTACCTGGAAAATTTAGGTGGATCAGATGATATAATTACTCCCTTGTGCATAAATCAATTTACATTTCTATACTCTGCATTTAAGAATGAATCCTTATCAGCCTGTGAAAGAAAATACTTCATCTGATACATGTTCCACAGCTTCCACACTTGCTCAGAGTGAACAGCCGGTTTGTCAATGGTACCACAGTATCTAATTTGTCTAAGTCAAACCTCTTTGAGGAATTAGGCTTGAGAATTTATTATTTTTTTAATTCTCTTTTTTTGTGTGCTGGTTATACATAGATGTGCTAGATCAGATTTGGAAACATGGACCGCATATTTACATTCTCCTGTTCAGCTGCGGAGATGGGAATGAGAAATGCTAACAGCAGACTGTTACCATCAGGCCTGAATTGCAGGAGAAAAAATCCCAGGGATAATGCATTTTTTACTTCCAGAAACCGTCTGCTGAAGCAGCTCAACAGGATTAAGGGAAAAACACAGGGATGATCTTAAATTTTAACTAATCTTTGATTAGGATGCGCTCTCAACTGTATTCCAAAATTGCGTGCATTCACACTGAAGAAGAGAGCATAGCTGTTTTATAAGGCATATAAAACTGAAAGGAAAAGGCAATCAAACTGTCTCAGATAAAATCCATCTGTTTGTCAGCTGGAGAGAAAGGGCTGTGCGCTCACATCGCATGATCCAAACAACTTTGGGATGTGGTCGCACTTACCCTTCCAGTCCTTACAGAACTTTTACATATATATTTTTACATATATATATATATATATTTGCAGTATTTCTTCTGTCTAGGTGAATACATTCAGGAGTGAAAAAGGAAACAGCAGTTCAATAGTTTGAAGAACTCGTCTTATGGCAGCATTAAAATCTGCAGGAAGTGCTATGGCAACATGTTTCCATGAGGACACATGGCAAACAGGTATGGCATGTACCTATGTATCTGACATTTCGAGATATAAGAGTTGAGTGGTTGGGCTGGATTTTTTTTTTTAAACCTAAATACAGCTTAGACTGTGTGTATTCTCATTAATATGTATCTAAGCACTCCACAAAAGAAAATCATCACAGGATTTAACTAGAGATGAATAAGGACTCCAGCCATAAGCTGGAAACTCCTCATATGACAGTGGCAGAGTAGAAAAATCTGTATATATTGGCTGGTCATAGGGTTACCAGTAGAACGGAGCTATGAAAGAGAAATACAACCTAGGTTGTATCAGGCAATGCACTTAAAGAAGAGATATGGAAATATGTATGGCACAAAGTACTGGTGAAACCTCTGGAATACCATGTGTGATTCAGGTCACCTTTGTCTTAGAAAGAGAAACTCACCTGGAAGATGCAGAGAAGAGCCACTAAGGAAACAACAGTGTACTACCTGACAAGAGAGAACACAGCTTGGCTTGTCCAAGTCTCCCAAAATGAATGCTCAGAGAGTGTGTGGTTGTTCTCTGTAATTGCACTTAGGCCAAAAGTTATCATCAAGGGCAGATAAAATAAGCAGTATTAGCAGAAGAACAAATGGGGACAGGCTGCCTATAAATTTGATCTGGAAATCAAAATGTTTTAATTCTAAGAGAACCAGCTTGCTGGGTCATTTTTCTAAAGAGAAGAGGTCAAAATATTAACCTGGAGACATCCCAGTATTACCAGTTACGTTCATAAGGCAACTGAAAAGCAACACTAAGAAAACATAATTCACAGATTTGTCTGTGTGCCTGAAAATTCCTTTACAGCTAGCAATTTCCAGCCCAAAAGAAATACTGACTGTGATGTGGTATGGTATAGTTGACTCCTTCTGACTCGGTGATTTGTACAACGTTGCCAACCTGGTTGAACAAAAAACCCAGATAATTATGATTAGTAAATACAATAATAAAAATTCCAAGTAGCCAAATGACTAGACTCAAGCTTTCCCCACAAACATGGGGTACATGACCAGTGGAATTCTTACGTAGCAGATCATGAGTGGATAAAACATGCAGATCAACAAGGTAGACCATATTACTACAGTGCTGATGATTCCCGATCAGAATGGGAATTACCTAAGGTGAGTGACTTAAAAAAGGAACTTTGACAACTTGGGACTTTAAGCTCCTCTTCAATAAATGCTCTACAGGGCCTTTAAGGCGAGATATTCACAAGAGGTCTTACATATTGCACTTGGTTGTTTCTTGCATTATTTGTGGAATTTCTGATCAAGAGAAGAAAATTATTCGCAAGGACCATGAAAAATGGATGTATGTGACTATTCAGATGTCAAAGAAGATCTTATCTTTGCTGAGCTGAGCTTTTCATGCAAGGCTGCAAAATGAGGTATGTGATCTTGCCAGGTTGGACAAAGCCTTGGGTGGCATGGTTTAGTGGGAGGTGTCCCTGCCCATGACAGGGGGGGTGGAACTGGATGATCTTAAGGTCCTTTCCAACCCTAACTATTCTAGGATTCTATGATTCTATGTATCTTCATATAGGTCATTTAAAGTGTGGATGCCAAATTCCCATCCTTACATGACCTGTCAGCTCAAATACAACGCAGACCTACTAAAACGAGTGTTTCATCAGGGGATTTAATCGTATTTTTTGAAAAATATTCATTATGAAGTAATTCCAACCACCACTTTCTTAAAATTCAAACAAACAAGTTTTTGAGCACTTTCTGTTAAGCAGTCATTCATGCGTTCACTGACATCTCAAAGTTGGGAGACACCCTCAAGAATTCATATTCTAGGGAGGTTTTTTCCTAGAGATTTCCCAGGCCTGTCAATATAACCGAGTTGATGGAGGAGCATCAGATGTTCTATTTCTAAGCCTGATCTTGCCACCGACATACAGCATAACCTTGAGAAAACAGTCTCCTTGTATTTCTCCTCTAACTCTTTGATTTTGTGCATTTAGACTCTAAGCAATGCATCTTGATTTGTGGTAGCACCTAGCCCAATAAATGCCTGCACAGCAGCTCGAAAATAAGGGATTTTCCAACCAGTCCCAGGGCTGATGCTAGTCTAAACCATGCCTACCTCCCCAAAACTCACACTGAGGTGAAGCCAGTATGGAAAGTGTTCTGCTCTCTGTATCAAGACACCCTGCTGAAGATCCTGTTAATTATTTTCAGGGGTTTTTTACCTCCCTGAGGTGCCATTCTATTAGAGAGCACGTAATTACAGCCTGAGGAACGCTGCCACTTCATATTAGCTACACAGGGAATTCCTCAGAACATTTAAGGGGTGGGTTATACTTTACAAAATAGCCTAAATCTGAAGCTGCAGAAGCCACACGTTCACAAGTGCTCAGCTGGAGCTCTGCTGCATGCCTCTGACTCAACAGGATCTTACCTCACAGTAGTGAGACCCCTTATAATTAAGGTCTGCCATTTTCAGTAGTAGAGAGAAAGAAAGAGACAGGTATCATATTAGTCCAAAGCGCAATTAATAAAGAAGAAGGTGGCAAAGGGATACTCAAGTATCTTTGTGCCTCAATAGTTTAATATAAAAATAACAAGAAACCCACGATGGATCATCAGGTGTAGGTAGCTTGTGTGAAAAATGCAACAGAACGTAGCTATTGCTGTTTTTTACAGTTAGGCAGTTTTCACTGGCATTGCTGTGCTTCTGCAGACTGTGCTCTATATTAGCTATACATTTAGAACAGTAAATAAAACATGTTTGTCTATCTTTGGCTCACTTCCTGAAACACGTTATCTATGACCTTCCCAGCAGTTGCAGACAAAAAAAGATCCTTAGTTTTAATATATAAAATCAACTTCTGTTCAGTCTGCAATCATTGTGTTGATGCAACTTCTGTCTTATAAAGGCTGTTAACTGATCAGTGATGTTAATTTAATTCCAACATAAACAGCCTGCTGTAATCATTCTGCATTTCCTTCAAACTTAGACTTTAAAAAACCGAAACTCCATAAGAAAGTGTCACTGCATGTCTCTTTCAAGTTTAACAAGCCAAACTATGCACAACAACATTCCAGCAGCATTTTTGTTCACTGTTTGCAGAAGATAAGGGAATTGAAGCAAGACTTCATAATCCCAAGCTGCTGCACTGTGATACTACACACAAGACAAATTTAACTGACCAGGAAAGAGAAGTGAGCTTGCAATATACTGAAGAGGGAAAAAAGAACCAGGAAACAGAACTTCATATGGTTTTTAGAAGAGTCATCCTCATTCCTTTGGGCTGCTAAAATCATCCTCCATAGCTCAGCTCTGAATTGGGAGTAAATGAAGCTCTTTTACTTCCTGCAGGTCATTGTAACTTGGAACCATCCTGCTACATTCAAAAGCAGAAAGGTTCAAAGGCTGCCACTAAGGCTCAGGGCTCAGAAAGCCTTGTCTGTCCTGAGAATTGCTACCTAGGTGGAAAGCTGCCTTTGGCATCTTTGGCTTTGTACTGACTGGAGCCTAAAAGGCTGAAGCAAAGACATTCTACTCCCTGCTTACAAAATACAGAGAGTAAAGAATTCTACTTAGGCACCAGATCCTCAGTTCTTGTGTCTGAGCAGCTGCCGTTAGGATGTTATAGTTTGATGAGACACAGCATCTTGTCAGAAAAAAAGTACAGCACTGCAGCAAGCTGACCATGGTGAGAAGGAGGAGCATGACAGTTCAGCCCACGCTGTCTTAGGCTGAACTAGAAAGCTCTTCTTGTGCTGCAGTAGCCTGGGACATGGCAGAGCAAAGCCAGAAGTCAAGTTAAATCCCTGCTTGGCCATTCAGAGAAGGATTCTCGAATATCACACTTGTCAGTGTCGTTACGTACTTCACTGCCTACATTTTCACTTACCTCTGACTGTTGTCCCAGTGAAAGATTAAACGGACAGTAGCAGCATGTCCCCAGCTTTCTCCTGAGTGACACAAAATACAGGCCATTTTATTTATGCTCCTATAACAGCACCATCATCAGTAAATTAGACCAGTCTTACAAAAAAACTCCATGATTAAACATACATACTCCTTTCTTGCAGTAATAAATCACGTATTTTGTATCAATGTGCAAGGATTTCACAACTAGTTTACCAAGTACACTGTGACAAGGAATAACCTCTATACTCACAATGTGTTTTACAGAAAGCTTGGTGCAGTACTTCCATATTTGTAGAAAGATTTTCTATATAACTAATAAAGGACAGGTACTAGACAAGTCTTGAAAACACACACAGCATTAAGAAAAGATTTTTCTAATTACCACTGAAAGAGCCTAGTTGAGTATGTCTAAATCCTACTTCAAAATTCTGATACTCCGCCTCTCAGGAGTAATTATGAGCAAACATCACTCCCTTTGGGATACAAGCTTTGGGAGAAAAGTCAATGATTATTAAAGTATTAACGGCCCCTGAAGCAGTCTTCGGCTTCTGACAGCAAAATGCAAAAGAACACAACCAAATGCAAGAGGGAGGGCATGGTGGAAAGCAAGAAGGAAGTTTGCATTGTTATCCTGTTTCAGGGGAAATAGTCCTATTGTTTCAGCTCACACCTGACCATGGGCTCAGTCAATTTGTAGACAGTTTTATTGGGTGTTTTCCTCTGTTTATCCCTGGAGACAGTCAGTTGTCCAAAGATGGACTGCATTTTAAAGCAGTCATTTTGATTCAGTGCTGCAAGACTCTCCTCTTCACCTCCATACATCCCCGTTAACTTCTGAATCACTTGTTGGTCTCCATCATGTCACCAGCCCCACATGCCCTATGTGCTCTGGTGTTCATTACAGCACAAAGACAAAAAGTACAATTCGGCTGTAATGAAGACCTAGACCCTGCAGGCATCTTGCTAGACCTTGCTCCACTACATGTGAGTTGAGATTGAAGATTCTAGTCATCAGATACGGTTCTGAGTCAGAGATCGAAACACATTTTGCAATGGGTACAAACTCCACACTAGAATGTTTCCAACTGTCTCGAGTATGAAAGAAAAATGCTACAGTAAAATGGGGTACTTCTGAGTTAAACTGGCTGCAGATTTATATTTGACCTCCTTTCTAAATATATCCAGTACAAATGTCTAGGAACACCCAGCTTAGCTATTACTAGTGGGAAAGAAAGCTGTCCTCTTCATAAAGCTCTTGACTTAATACCTTGCAGCATCTGTGCCTTTTTTTCCCCATAATTAAGAAGTTCCCTTCTGCCAAGAAGCTGAATAAGAGTTTAGAGATTAATGCTCTTGTGAAATCTTAGGAAAGGCTGTTTAGGATAGGGGGAATAGCTCTTAACCTAAATATTTTAACAACTGGTACAAAGTTTCCTTGTTGCAGAGTACACACAACTTAACAATACTGTATGTTTACTACACACCCATTCTGGTGAGAATCACAATCAGTTTATGGTCAGTGTGAGGTTATGTCAAATTAAATGTTTGTAAAAGAAAATATGCACAAGACAATATCTTTGAATTATAACCTACTCTGAACGTCTTCACATTCTTCACTATCCCTATGACTCCATAAACACAACACGTCTCAAACAACACTGGCTACTGAAATAAAAAGACAGAATCTATTAACTTTAATTGAGTTTGTAGCCAGAAAGGCTGCCAAAAATAATACATCAGAGAGCAAGAGGCAAAAATGACAAGAAGGGTCGGACACTAGAAGCTGGGTCTGTATCTGCATGCGCAGCTCAAAATTCCACATTCTTCACATTCTCAATGGAGACAGTCTGTATTTGTTCATTTTATCTTACATCTCTGCCAAATGGTCCAGTGCCTGTACAGACATGGAGAATATCTTTGCCTTTGTACTGTCCCCTTCTCCCTCCCCTCCGGAACAAGGGAATCATTACTTAGTCCACAGAAACTGAAACTGTGGACAGAGGATTTGTTGCCCTTTAAGTGTACCACAAAATAATACAAAGTTACGACCTGAAAGAAGATTTAAAGGCTGAGCTTTTTCTTAATGTGTCAAAATCTCTGCTTGAGAAGAACTGTTCTATTTTCCCCTGTGACTGCAGCAGAAGAATCTGTATGAGGTACTCTGCTCATTACAGGGCAAAATTGAGCAGCCTGTAAAAAACACTTAAACTCACTCTAGACAGGCTGCAGTTGAGGATCCCACACAGAACTTCTCTCTATGCCATAACTGTACAGAGCAATGGGTAGGGAGTTCCAGCTATGCAGCAAATAGGAAATGACTCTGCAAATAATTAATGGAACATGCTCAAGTGTAATGGCAAAATAAACAACTTAAACTGCTTTGGAAAAGCAGTGAATGATTCTCAGGGAACTGGAGAAATTGCAGCAAAGTTCGAAGTGTGCAACTATTAAGCTGTGTTATTCTATTAGTGCTTTAATCTGTTCATCACCACATTCCTGCTACAGGTTTACTGCTCCCAGGTCCATCCCTGCATTTTCTGTATGATACTCACCAGCCAGTTTCAGTCTAAATTACTTGATTTATCAGAGGTTCACTTATTATTTAAATAGCTCAAATTTAACTGGGCCGCTTTTGGCAGGAATGGCTCAGGAGACAATCAATAAACAGCTCAGCCAGCATATAGGATGCAGCAGTGACCTCAAGCAAGGGTAGTGGCCTCCTTAGTTGACACAGACACAGCTAGGATAAAGGTAACAGCCTAGATCCTCAGGGGAAGGCTACAGTACATTAGCTGCACTTCTAAAAACCTACTTACTCCGAGCTCTTAGTACCTAGTGCTTCCCCATAAATGGCGATACAATCATCTTAAAGGAGTGCTGACAGATCTAATAGCAAGTTTACTTTTAATACCCTTGGTTTTTAAAAAGGAAAAAAATATCCAACAACACTCTCGAGCTGTGCGTTTCTGCAATCTGAAAACGTCGTTACTGTTCAAAGTATTTGTAATCCCTTTTAAAAAAATCTGACCAGGATTCCAATCTGCACACCATGTTTGAGTTTAGAATAAAGTTTGATAGCTGCTGATTGTACTCACAAGGCTGCCATAGGTAAGCACTAGTGCAGAGTTCCACAATACTAGCCTGAGACCCATTTGGAACGACTTTCACCGTGGATTCTGCTACACTGCAGAAATTCAGCAAACAGTTTCATTTTCTTTGTACACAATGCCAAAAGAAACAAAGTCATATATTTGAAGATTAACTCAGTTTTCAACTCAGAAGCTAAACGCCTACCTAAAGCAGGTACCAATGTGGCCTGGCTCTGTCCAATCCTTGTTGTCATTTGGTTTGTCAGAACTACCTAAAAGAGGAAACAGAAGCACACAGACAAGAAAATCTCCAGACAATAAGCATACTGGTGGGAGGGAGGAGAGGCATTTTTCAAAGAGCTTTTAACAATAAAGTAGTCACTCAGGTGAAGATCCATGTTAGCAAGAAGAAACTGTAAAGGTGCTTCATCTTCTCAATAGCCAAACCAAAATAATAGCACCCTGAAAAATGTATTTTCCGTTTGCATGGAAGGTAGATTTCTTTCATTCAAGACTTTAAAGAAACCTAAATTTCTTCCTCCCCAAGGGATGCAAACTATATATTCCACTGTATTTGTACTAAATACTGTTTGGATCTGTATTCAGGTGCACATGACTTACACCAGCCCTCTGTAAAGAGACAGCTTTCAGTCATGGGCATAAATGAATTTGGTGCTGCTGCTCGAAACATGCATAAGCCTAGTGATTAACAGAATTTCTGTGCCTTGTCTTCTAAAAATGCGCAAGTGGGTACAATACAAAGCAGAATGAAAAGTGAACAGACAGAGCGGGGGAGTGTTTTCGCAGCACAAATCACTTGTAGGAGGTTCACAGACAGTCTAGGTTAGATCCCTGGTAGAAGTGGGGGTGGGTGAGACAGCAAAGAGCCAGGAATATTAATTGCAAAGTTCATTAAAAATGAAAAATAAAAAATTGTACGATCTTAAACCTTAGGGGCTTTCATTGTTTGACATGCTTGTACAATTCTTGCTTCAACAGTTGAAGTGCGCTAGAGCAAGCAACCCCTCTGAGCACAGAGGGCACACACCAAATCATTTACATAGCTGACATCCTCAAGGCATATACTGTGTATTTTAGAAAAGTAACTCATCATACATGGATGGTAACAACCCCAAACAGGCTCCCTGTTTCACTGGAGCTGGAGAAGGGCTGCTCTGGACATCGTAGCACAACCCACTGAGTTCAGCTTTAGAAACTAAACGAACTTCCTGCCATATTAGAGCATTCAGTTTGCCCAGCTTTGCTGCCCAAGGAGCAATCTCTGGCATGCGGCTGAATTTAGACTGCTTGCAAACTACATGGAACTAACTCAAAAAATGACAGGAGGGCCACTCGGAGCTAAATCATTTCTGAAGCTCTGTGTTTATCGCTTTTGTAGCGAGTGTTTATTCAGCGAGTGCTTGTACTAAACTGCTCACTTGTTCAATAGAAACAAGTGACATATGTGCCCCTTGACCAAAGAAAAACGGACTGTACAATGACAGCTGCTCTTGTTCAAGGTCACCAGGTACCAAATTTATGAGTGAAAGCACTCAGTAAACTGGAGGCTGTGCAAAATCAAGCGGTCATAAAACATTCACTCCCTTGGTACACACACCCGCAAGAAGCAGCTTCACATTTCATTTCAGGATGACAGAGAGGCTATGCTTTCAGCAGCAAGCCCAATCGCTTCACCAGGGCGGAATGTAGAGCTGTGTTCCTTCCCTTCCTACAGCTATCAGAGGAAGCACAAGGGGAGGCTTATTTTTAGCAGTGAGGAACAAAACCCATTTGCGCCAGAGAGTTGTGGGTGACAAGGTTGCAAGTCACCTGGAAAGAACTGCAGGCACAAGTACCATTTTGAGAGGGTTTAAGCTCCAATTCCTGAACAATGCTTTTCATACTGTAAGGAACTTGCCAAAACAATGTCTGGAACAGATGTAGCTTCTGAGTGCCATCTGCTGGCTACGGGGCTGCAGATTTGCTGGCCTCCATCTTGGCATAAATGCCATAGAAGCAATGCCCAGGCAAGAAGCTGTGAGTTTCCGTGGATGCCAGAAGAGCAAACCAAACCAGCAGATAAAGTGCTTTTCCTCCCTAAGAACAGTTCCTCCACTAAGACTGTAGTTTATTTTTAAACAAAGAGTGGACTCTATTTGGAACTGCCAAATACTCTGATGTATTTTATGTGTGTGCTTTGTAGGTAAAAAGTCACTAAAGTCATTCCTTGTCCAACCAAATCATTAAAAAGATTATGTGAAACAGCATGACAGATTGATATACCACCATTTAATTAAGATCCACAGGATGCTTTTAATGCACTTATTCTGTCAAGTCTAGGAATTTTCCACCCAAATAGTTTTGCCTGTGCCCCCCACCTACATTTACTAACCAAACTGGCAAACACGGATGTAGAGGGCATTCTTGCAGTTTTCTTTTGCTATTTCCAGCAAATCACATTTGCTTAAATCTTTGCAATGCATTTATTCTAAAGTAGCATCTTTTGTGATCTAAACCTGCCCCAGACTTACCGCTGACTTATGATCATTTGCTATGATGATCAGCTGCTGCGCCAGACCATTCAAAAGCCTTGTCCGAAGTGAGAGGTCCTCAAAGTCATGGCGAAAAGGAAATGCAATTCCATCAACTACCACCAGTCGGACCTAAATGTGGAAGAAAAGGAGAACTACCATTATTATCCTACAAGCAAATGACAAAAAGCAGCAAGACATCTTTTTATACAAATACAAAACAACAAACGTTTTAAATACAAAATAACAAACCTGGACCTAAAGCCTTGCAGAAGAGGAGCTGAAGAAAGATAAATCGTTAAACATCAGGGTTGTACTCTGATCAACTCTCCATGAACTCTAATTTATTTCACCTTTTCCCCAAAAAATAAATCTTAACAAAATTAGAACACATGCTGTCTGTAGTCACTGTTAAGATAGATCACTGATACAGAATCAGATGAGTTCTCTTAGAAACATAGAGTTGAACTGATGCGTGAAGATATTCCAGACACTGTGCAATGGAGCTGAGTATCTATCTTGCCTGAAGATGTTTGCTTTGCTGAGTTATTTCTTTTGTAGCAGTCATTAGCTAAAGCTTGAACACAATGCTGCTGCTGGCCCATCACCCTCAAGACACTATATAAACATTAGTCAGGGACTTTGATTTATTGTAACTTCATTTGTCGTGGCTGTTCTGATGACCCAAGTTTGTCTGAAATACAGAAGGGAAATGGATGGTCTTACAGCATCTGCATGTTCAGATGTCACTCAAATCCTACGTATCTACAAGTCCTTGCATTAATGTGCAAGACAACAAATTGGAAACAACACAAGAAAATGGAGTCTCTATTATAGATTTAACTCATTACTGGGAAGTCGCTTTGAGACAGGAACATGCAAGCCTCCAAATAAAAAAAACCCCAACAAACAACCCCCCCCCCCAAAAAAAAAAAATTTGGAAAAGATGTTTTAATAACAATAATTTAAAGAAATAATTTAATAAAGATGTTTTAATAGTGTCCAAATTAAAAGAAGATACTCTTCTGTCTTCTTATTTTTCCTCCTTCCTGCACATTCTTCTTGGTTATCAAATGCCTTTGCCATGCCAGTGCGTCCCTACTAGACCTTAAAGAACTAGATTTACTATGACAAGAATATTTTCTAACGTAGCCTTTTTTATATTATTGGCCTCTCTCATATTCTTAACAAGATCTCAAACTAATTCTTATTTCCAAATGACACTCTACAACTAGGTCTCTCTAAAAAATACCTAAAACCTGTAGGTTTCTGTGGTCCCAGTCTCAGCTCCAGGTCTGCACAGAGGGATCAGACTAATTTTAATGAAAGCTGGATGGCAATGAGCAATCTGTCAAGTCACTTATAGCCTATCCAAGGAATCATCAGAAGGTCTTATGGTTCTCTTGCAACCTTCAGTAGTATTTCAGGCTCCAGGCCAAGCACAGATAATCAGCACAGATGGTACCAGAGAACTGCAGCCCAATGCAACTGCGCTAATGAAGCCATGTACTTTCCACAAGAGCAAACATAACAGGGCACCGTTAGTACCTGGCAGAGAAAGGGAAATACCAGACTACACTAACCAAAAGAAAGACTGTCATCTGTGCTTTCAAGAACATAACAGCTTCCAAAACCCGAAATTATATACAAAAGACAATCTAACTAAACAACACTGATATGCGCTCCATTAGAATGGGGTATGCTTCATCTTCCAAATGATATGATATGCTTCATGATATATGATATATATGATATACATATGATATACCCCATGATATGCTTCACATGCTTCCAAATCCTGTTAGTGATCTGCTGTGCAGAACCTAGAAAACTGGAAGAGAGGTGGTGAAAATCTGCCCTACAATAGCATTTCACTAAAACACTAGGAACTAGGAAACCTTTTGGCTGTAGTCCACCCAAGAGTCAAGCTGCAAGCTCTGGCTGCTTGTAGCAACATAAGTATGGGAAAGAAGAAAAGTCACTTTGTGTATGTCAGGATGGTACAGAATGCCTCTGGTCCTCAGTGATCTTCTACAACAAAAGTGAGTGGCACTGAGCATTTCTGATCCCCCTGCACCATGGTCATCACACATACACCGGGCTCAGAGTCTCTTCTGGAAAGCAGTTTTACAATAGTTCAGAACTCAGTGCTCATAGAAACAAAACATGTGGCAACATAGGTCCAGTATCCTCGCTTCAAAGTGGAGATTCAGAATGATGGCAGCAGCAGTAGCAAAAGCAAATTGCTTTCAAGAGTAATTGGGATGGGAATGACAAAGCAAACAAGCAGCCAAGCTTACATTTGTACGCTGCCATCAGCCAATACGTTACTGCCAAGCTGACAAGGTACCAAGGCGTTACTCATGTTATTCTTACTATAACAGCTGAGCAACCTTGAAAATCCTTAGTGTGAAGATGAGTGGTATCTTCCCCTAAGTCTGCAATAATCCTTACCTTTGAGTGCTCCAAAAGAAAGTCTGGGAGGAGGTAGACCTGTGCAAGAAGCTCTATGTAGTCACAGCAACGGAAGTAATATATGTGAGAAAGGATACTTTCAACAGAGAAAGTCTCCAAAGCTTTTAGATGATCTGAGAACAGATAAACAGATGAGTAAATGAGTCAGAAGTCTGTAACAGCATATTGCTACTTTCATCATTCTACCAAACGATGCCCTCCACATATAGCAACAGCAGAACCCCCAGAAACAGAAACAGTCAAGGTACAGAGTATGGGAAACATACCTTCCATCTGGCTTGAAAGTCAAGAAGGAGGTGAGCAGATGCTATCTCAGCATTCGCACACAGATACACCGGAGCCTCCAAGGGAGTGCTCCAAAAATGAAAAATCTACTTCTGAAAAAAGAACTTTTCCAGTAAATCATTTTCAAGCCAGATCACCGCCAGAGGACAACACTATTAATCATCTGTTGTTTCCTGTACAGGTAGTAGCTCATTTAATATGGTGTCCATTCACCTCAGTTCAAACAGAATTTTGCTGCATGAAATATTCTTAGGAGTAACATAAAAGTTGTGTCAATATCCCCAACGCACTGATGAGTTCTAGAATTCTAGAACTGCTCTTCATTGAATGCAACTTGGCTATATTGACCTCATGAAGGAGGTGAACTCTAGCTACAGTTTTACTGTATGGGGCTTCAGCAGCAACACTGCCTTAAGAAACTCTGTTGTTCCTCTTCCCTTTCCCCAGCTGCTCTTCCTGTCCCATATTATCCCTCAGTTCTGCTGACAGAATTGTGTTTTGCTGTGAATTCATTCATTAAAGTGCTAAAAAAATAAGAGGGGCAAAACCCCCTCCAAACTATCATGCAGAAGAATTCTTAAACTGGATCAGCTCAGTCTGCAGCACGGGCTCCACATGCTGATGCTGTTCAGGGTATGATGCTTTTTTTGAGGTAGAAATAAAAGATTGGCAGCAAGAACTTCTGGAGCCAGCACTGCTTCTGAAGTGGTACAACTGCAGCCCAGGAGACACTCTTCTCACTCTGATCCCAGAAAGAAATGACTTAGCAACGTACCTTCTTCTTGATGAGCTTCGGCGATAAGGTGGCAGTGCTGCACACAGGCAGCTGCAATATCCACTACTCTGTCTACTATAAAACTTCCTTCAGTATCAATGAATACAGCTTCTCCAGCTACACCTCCAAAGCATTCTGGGATCTGTACATCTACCGCCAACTGCATACTGCCAGGGAAAACAGAAAAACCAGATAAATATCCACATCACAAAGCTCTCCCCTCCCAACTCCTAAGTGACATTTCTGCTGAGGAACACATGGAGCAGGAAGCACTGCAGCCATTATCATGACTGTATTTATAATGCTGTAGAAGAATCAGAGATTGACAACAAGAAAAATAATCTCTCCTCATAATTAAGTTAAAGAAACCCACAAGTAACCTAAAAATGAAATACCAGAGCTGTGTTTTCCCAACACCAGGCGCTCCACAGACCTCGGTGATTTTGGTTAGCTGCACGCCGCCTCCTAGAATATTGTCTAGTGCTGAACAAAAGGTGATGATGAAGCCCTGGGCTTGCTCTTCTTCCAGAAGTTCCAGGGCTGTGCACTTTCGGGAGGCACCTGATCTTGCAGCAGTCCTTGCTGCATCCCCATGACATTCCTGCCTCACAACCTGTAACACTTCCAGGGCCTCTTCCTTGGAGATTCCAATTTCTAGAAAAGCCAAAAGCATGAAACACTACCTTATTTTTATAAACAGTGATTTATTGAAAGTACAAAGAGACAATTCAACGTGTTCGACAGAACCTGAACGTTCTGCAGTGTAACACAAAATATTAATCCTTTTAGTACAACGATGCACACAGCTTGCCAACCTCTCTGCAACTAACTGCATGATTTTCAAAAGAGCTCAGCAATGACGCCCTGCATTCAGAATTCAGGTGCCAGTAACCTGTCTGCAAATAGAAAACATAATCAAAACGGCTGTTAACAGACATGAATGAGATCTGACAAAGCAATTAACCTATTATGCACGGAATGTGCTATCATATTCATTTCATTTCAAGCAAATAAGGCCCTGGAAAAGAAGTCAGGCTGCAGACTGGTAAGTGACAGGGACAGCTACTGATCGTGCTCTTAATTCCTGGGGTATTCCAGGGCTGAATACCTCATGCATCACTTCTAGGTTTGAAACACACACCCAGTAACAAAGATGAGATGCCTGCAAACACCTCTGTGTGTCCGTCTTTACGCACATGTACCTGTCAGGCTCTAGCTACTTCACTTTGATCTTCAAGGCAAAACTATTACCACCTCTTATTATAGATAATAAAACTTATTAAATGCTTCTTGGAAATGTTATTTTAACTTCTTGAAAAGATGACTTTCTGACTGCATGGAAGTTTACTTTAAAGAGCATCAGTCGGGGAATGAAGAGGAATGAGAGAGAATCCTTTGTTTTTTCCCCTTTCTGCATCCCATTGACACCCATCACTCAGTGCAAGAAGAGTCTTGGATCAGAATCATTGTTTGTTGAATGCTTCTCTGCTCAGGCAAACCTGAAACCCAGGGAAGGTTTAACTCTGTCCCTTCCTCCAGGCTCACTGAGGTCTCAGGTTCCTCAGGGGAGCTTCCCAGAGCAGAGCCACGGCCCTTCATACGGATCAAGCACCTCACCTGCCCGAGCTGCTCGGTGCACATTAACCACACAGGATCATGGGATGGTTTCGGTTGGAAGGGACCCTAAAGCTCATCCAGCTCCAACCGCTGCCACGGGCAGGGACACCTTCCACTAGAGCAGGTTGCTCCAAGCCCCTGTGTCCGACCCGGCCTTGAACACTGCCAGGAACGGGGTACACTCCGGTAAGGTTAAACCTACCGACACCCACCCGCTCCAGCGGAAAGGGAAGGGCTGCGGGAGCCCTGCCCGCAGGGGAAGGGCGGGAAGCGGCGGGAAAGCCGTTCCCGCCCGCCGGTACCTTTGCTCAGCCCGCAGGGGCCGGTCTCCAGCAGCTCCTGCACCGTCTGGAAGCCGGCGCTGACGAGGCGGGCGCGCAGCGCAGGGGCCAGCGGCACACTGCCCACATCGCGCTGCATGGCGCGGCCCGGCTCCGCTCCGCTCCGCTCCGCCGCCACAGCCCCCGCCCACTACCGGCGGCGGGAAGGGAGGTGGCGGCCGCTGCGCATGTGCGGTGCGTGAGGTGGTGAGCGCGTGCCGCGGGCGGGATCGGTGAGGCGATGAGGCGGGCAGGGACCGGGGTTGGGTCGTTAGAAGGGGCCGGAGCGGCCAAAGGCTGCGGGGTGTGAGGTGACCAGGGAACGGTGCCGGCTTGATCCTGTCAGAGGGCTGCGCACCTGGTAGGCTTCAGTGGTGCTTGCTGCACCCCGGTTGTCGCCTCTCCGTTGTCCTCCTTAGGGCCGTGTTTCCCCATGGCTAGGCTGGTCCCACAAGTGGCCCTTCACCAGCTTCATGGACAGGCTTTGCCTCAGAGGGTACGGGAGGGGAGGTGCTTTTGCCTTTCGTCTTGGGATTTATCTGGGGGGAAGAAGCTGGAACTGACTTTGTCAGCTCCTAGAAGCGTACAATCAACTGGGCTGGAAAAGACTTTTCAGACCGGGAAGCCCAACCGTTACTGCATCACCGCCAAGCCCACCACTAAAACATGCCAATAAGGGCCTTGTCTATATGGCTTCCAGGGAACATGGAACAGAGAGCGTACACCCTTCCAGAATGGTAATTCCACCACTGCCCTAGCCAGCCTCTTCCAATGTCTGACCACCCTCTCAGTGAAGACCTGAAGGGTTTGGGGGGGGGGGGTATATATATATAATTTTAATTTATTTATACATTTTTATATATGTATATATTTTGAGCTATGGCACTTTGCAGCTTCATTACTTTTCATACTTTTTCCTAGTTCTGTTGAGGAAAGATGGCTCACGCTGTCCATCTGCCCATGCCCTGCCCTACCCAGCTTGGCAGCATCAAAGGTGACTCCCTGGAAGCTCAGCTGCACGAGTGTGTCAGGCAAGGAAGCTCTGTGAGAGTGAAGAAGCTGCTGAAACAAGGTAAAAGTGAAGCTTAGACAAGCACTGGCAGAAGAGTTTTACTTTGTGCTGTATGCTTAGATTTGGGGTAAAAAAATAGCACACTGTACAGTGCAGTTTTCTGGATGGAATTTAGTTACATGATACATAGTTGGCCTTTTGGGAAATTTGCACTAATTGCTGGGTTAAAAATGTAAATATATTTAATATTTACTTAAATACAGATTTAAAGCATGTAAATATTTTTAGAACGTGTATATAAGTATGAAAATAACTTGAGAAGAAAATTAAGCTCTTAGTTATAGGGGTGCTCATAAAGAAATCGGTTACGTATTGTAAAACTAGAGCTCTGAGAGTCAGCTTCAGGAATAGTCTCTTTAAATAGGATTTTAACTTTAATTCTGACAGAAAAACGCTTCGGGTGCGGTTTAGACGTTGGTGTATTTGACACGTGGATTTTTACCTACGCGGGAGCAGGCACTCGTGTAACCGCTGCAGCTCTGCCCGCTTCTCACTGTCCCGCAGCCGGCACCGCGAGGCACTGAGCTGCGAGCGGCGCCTCTCCTGCAGAGGCCGCTGCGCACGGCTCCGGCCGCGCCTGCGTGACTGACAGCGCGCGTCTGATTGGTCGTCTCCGGCTGACCATGCAAATGAGCATCCGGAGCCCGATTCCCGCCACGCGCGGCACTGCCGGGGGTCCCGGGCCGGGCCCGGAGGTGTCGCGGGACGCCATCCCGCCGGCGGGGGGGGGATCGGCGGGTCGGTGCCGGTCCGCGGTGGTCGGTCGGTGTGGGGTGTCCATGTGCTGGAGGGCGGTGCTCGGCGGTGGGGCTGTGGCCGCGGCGGTATCCAAGTCAAGACTATACTTTCAGGGATCATTTCTGTAGTTGGTCACTAGAGGAGAGTGATCGCACCTGATCGGCGTCACAAGCCACGAGGAGGAGCGAGGTGCTGTCTCCTGAGCGCGAGGCGGGCGGGCGGCGCTGCTTGCGCAGGTGCCTCCCGCCATCGATGACCGTTCCCGCGCCATGTGGTGCTGGGAGGGAGAGAGCACGGGCTGAGTGGTTTGTGGCGTTTTTTTTATTGCAGTTGTAAGAGCAGATGATGAGGAAGTGGGAGGCGTTTTCTTCCCGCACTGTTTCCTGCGAGCCAACGCGTTGCTGTTTGCTGGTCTCTGCAGATGCTCCAGCGCTTATGTTTCTTGCGCTGAGGGGCCTGAACCTGAGCACAGCGTTCGAGTTGTAGCCTCACCAGTGCTGAGCAGCGAAGGATGTTCTCTTCCAAATCCTGCTGTCCACACTGTTCCTGTTACAGTCCAGGATGCTCTTGGCCTGCTTGGCCACCTGCACACAGTGCTGTTTCTATTCAGCAGCCTGTCAACACCCCCAGGCCCTTTTATGCCAGACACCTTACCAGCCTCTCTTTCCCAAGCCTGCAGTGCTGCAGGCGGCTGACGTGACCCATATGTTCATCACAGAGTGACAAGAGACTATGGAGAAACTGGGATCACCTGTCACGGTGCGGCAGCCGCGTGCGGGACGGCACCGCCAGCTCCGAGCGGCGCAGCCGCCAGCAGAAGCCGCTCTGCACGGCTCCCCATGAGCCGCGCAGCCCGGGGCGGGGCCGCTGCCGCCCCTGGCTAAGAGCGCGCGTCTGATTGGTCGTCTCCGGCTAACCATGCAAATGAGCATCCGGAGCCCGATTCCCGCCACGCGCGGCACTGCCGGGGGTCCCGGGCCGGGCCCGGAGGGGTCGCGGGACGCGGTTCCGCGGAGGAGCGGTCTCGGCGGGTCGGTACCAGTCCGCGGTGGTCGGTCGGTGTGGGGTGTCCATGTGCTGGAGGGCGGTGCTCGGCGGTGGGGCTGTGGCCGCGGCGGTGTGGAAGTTAAGACTATACTTTCAGGGATCATTTCTGTAGTTGGTCACTAGAGGAGAGTGATCGCACCTGACCGGCGTCACAAGCCACGAGGAGGAGCGAGGTGCTGTCTCCTGAGCGCGAGGCGGGCGGGCGGCGCTGCTTGCGCAGGTGCCTCCCGCCATCGATGACCGTTCCCGCGCCGTGTGGTGCTGGGAGGGAGAGAGCACGGGCTGAGTGGTTTGTGGCCGTTTTTTTTATCCTGGTTCTAAAAACAGATGGGTGAGCAGCGGAAGGGGGAATTACTGTGCGCTGGGGCTGGTGTTCTCCGGTGAGAGTACAGACTTCCTGCTGCTACAGCACTCAGCTGCCTGAACCGTACGGGTGCTGCGAAGGTGTCGTAATGCTGTCGAGAGGGGCCCTGGGCCAGGATGACTCCTCTCCCTTCCCGTCGCTTGGCTGTTGCTGAAGGCCGGGTGGTTTTGAGCCGCAGATGTGTTCTTCCTTGGCATGAGAGAGCGATCATGCAGGCTCTTGCAGTCTCTTGCACAGGAGCAGCGCGGGGCAGAGGGGTTCGGGGGCCGCCCCAGCCCCGCTCGGAGGCGTGTGCTTGCCGTTGACGTTGCGTCACTCGTACCACCGCGCCGCGGGGCTCGCCCGCTGACTGCGGGGACGGCGTGCAGAGGGCGGCTTGTGCGGTGCCTCAAAGGGGAACCCCGTGCAGGGACCGGAGCGGTGCCCGAGCCCGCTGAAGGGCGGCACCGCGCCTGGGGCGGAGTCCTGAGGCCGCCGTGAGAGGGGTGTGACTGAGCGCGCGCGTCTGATTGGTTGTCTCCGGCTGACCATGCAAATGAGCATCCGGAGCCCGATTCCCGCCACGCGCGGCACTGCCGGGGGTCCCGGGCCGGGCCCGGAGGTGTCGCGGGACGCGGTTCCGCGGAGGGTGCGCTCGGCGGGTCTGTGCCGGTCCCGCGGTGGTCGGCCGGTGAGGGGTGTCCATGTGCTGGAGGGCGGTGCTCGGCGGTGGGGCTGTGGCCGCGGCGGTGTGGAAGTTAAGACTATACTTTCAGGGATCATTTCTGTAGTTGGTCACTAGAGGAGAGTGATCGCACCTGATCGGCGTCACAAGCCACGAGGAGGAGCGAGGTGCTGTCTCCTGAGCGCGAGGCGGGCGGGCGGCGCTGCTTGTGCAGGTGCCTCCCGCCATCGATGACCGTTCCCGCGCCATGTGGTGCTGGGAGGGAGAGAGCACGGGCTGAGTGGTTTGTGGCCGTTTTTTTTATTGCAGTTGTAAGAGCAGATGATGAGGAAGTGGGAGGCGTTTTCTTCCCGCACTTTTCTCTGCGAGCCAACGCGTTTACCGAGGTTCTCGGCTGCCTTCTGCGTTCCCAGCCCCTCCTTGTGTCTTCGGTAGCGGTGGCAATGAGGTCCTTCCAAAGGCAGTGCCGGGGAGGGGGAAGCGGGCAGACGGATTTAGGCTTCAAATCCGTTGTGATTGTTCTGTGAAAAGAAACACTTTGCAAGTTTGTTAGCAGCTGTGTGTGCGAGTCAGGCGATGGGGTTCTTCAGCCGTCTCTGGTGTAGGGCAGGGTGAGTCGATGGTTAGTGTTGAGTGTTTGTCAGAGAGTGATGAGAGGCTGGGGGCAAACTGTTTGGGATTTACCTTTCCTGAGAGGCTCTGTCTCTCAGGCCAGACCTGGAGCATTTGATCAGAGTCTGATGGGGGGTTGGGAGAGATTGCTTGATTTTGTGCCTTTTATACAATGCAGTCCCGTGGAAGGCAGGGCGCATCAGGGTGGATCCTGGAGCACAGAGCGTCTGCTGGGGTCTAGGGTTGAGAAGAACCTACCCGGTGGTACACCATTAGCTCTTGTGTGGGAGTCCTTGTGCTTGGGTTTGATGTGGGGATATCGAGGACCGTGTTTATTAAGGCCATGTTATGTGGAGCTGTTGTAGGTGGTACATGACAGCATGCCTGAAGGTGCTGGGTCACGGCAGCCACCAGAAGCCAGCACGATCCCTTCAGAGCGCCATGCAAGAGGTGCAGTGCTGCCTGGTGTCAGTGCCTGGGCCTCTGCTCCTGCAGCGGTACTGGGCAGTGGACCACGCTCTGAAGCCGTGTGTCGTCTCTTGGATGGTGTCGTGGGAACAGCAGCTCGGGCGGGTGAAGCCCCAGCGCGGAGCGCGCTCTCTGCGGACCCACTCTGCGGTGCGTGCGGGGAGCGGAGCGCCGGTCGCGGGGGGCCGCAAGGGGCGTGTCGCGTGTCGTGCGGAAGCGAGGCGGAGCGGCGCGTCTGATTGGTCGTCTCCGGCTGACCATGCAAATGAGCATCCGGAGCCCGATTCCCGCCACGCGCGGCACTGCCGGGGGTCCCGGGCCGGGCCCGGAGGGGTCGCGGGACGCGGTTCCGCGGAGGAGCGGTCTCGGCGGGTCGGTACCAGTCCGCGGTGGTCGGTCGGTGTGGGGTGTCCATGTGCTGGAGGGCGGCGCTCGGCGGTGGGGCTGTGGCCGCGGCGGTGTGGAAGTTAAGACTATACTTTCAGGGATCATTTCTGTAGTTGGTCACTAGAGGAGAGTGATCGCACCTGACCGGCGTCACAAGCCACGAGGAGGAGCGAGGTGCTGTCTCCTGAGCGCGAGGCGGGCGGGCGGCGCTGCTTGCGCAGGTGCCTCCCGCCATCGATGACCGTTCCCGCGCCGTGTGGTGCTGGGAGGGAGAGAGCACGGGCTGAGTGGTTTGTGGCCGTTTTTTTTTATCCCGGTTTTAAAAGCAGTTGGTGGCGGGGTTTATATATGGTTTGCAGTGGTCTCACTCTGGAATTGCGGTTTCTGCTCTGTATGCCCCTGGGAACCTTGTGTTCTGTTTTAATGCGGAGTGGAGCTTGGTAATTTGGAGAAAGTTGGTCAAAGTAACAAAATACTCCTCTAACTCTCAGTTACTGCCTTACAAGGATTTATCATTTTATTAATACAGTCCTCCAGTGTTGTCTTTGCTCATCCCTGTTATTACACTGTCTCGGCTATTTATACATGCTGTATTTGAAAACATTGGAGGAGTAGTGCATGGTATGTAGAGAAGGTTACAGGGACCATCTAGTCCAAACGCCCTGCAATGAACAGGGATATCTTCAGTTAGATCAGGTTGCTCAGAGCCAAATCCAGCCTGGCGCTGAATGTACCATTAATGTTTTCACATTTCCAGTATCTCAGATGGAATATGGCCATTAGTGTCAGTGTTAATGAAACATTTCCTGTTGGGGGGGGGGAAGGGTGGAACACAAACGTTTGTCTCCTAATCTTTTGTTTCCTTGTAGGTGTTTTTGTTGATGCTGTAAATTCCATGGGGCAAACTTCTCTCTTCACTGCTGCATTGCTAGGTCTTGGTAAAATAGTGGATATGCTGCTGGATTATGGCTCTGATGCTAATCAGTTAAGTATATTTTTTTTTCTTAAATTTAAATTAATCTTTAATCTTTTCGTGGTTTTAGTAATGTAGTAAACAATATTTACTGTATATAAATGAAGAATTGCTTAAGATGCTTGTTGCTATTTTAGGTAAAGATCCTCAGGTAGGTGGGTAGGTGCATAATTTTCCTCATTTCATGGTGTATCTTATTGTTTGGGAGTACAGAAACATTCCAGGCATGCAGCTGGTTTCCCAAGAAGCACAACTGGCTGAGTGTAGGAGGGGTAGCTTGAAACTTTTCTGCTTTAATGTTCTCCAGTCGCTGTTACGATGGAAGCACCCCAGTCCATGCAGCTGCGTTCTCAGGAAATCAGTGGATTCTTAGCAGGTTATTGGATGAAGGAGGTGATTTGAGAGCACATGATAAGAATGGGAAAAAACCTCAGTGCTGGGCTATGTCAGCTGATAAAGAAACCAGTGATCAGGTATGTGTGTGTAATATGTTTTGAATATGTGCTACATATGTGCTCATATCTTCATCTTAAAGTGAAGAAACTCCAGCATTTTATGGAGCAATTCTTGACCTTTACATGTTAGATAATTAAATATTTAAAATTACTTTTCCACATCAGTAATGGTATTTTGAAGTCCTCATGATTCAGATTTAACTAAGGTTTTGTTCAGGTGCAGGGGCATGCCTGTCCGTAACTTGTTAGGACCTTTATGTATAAGTGTGCAATAAGAATGACAGGCTCTTGTTTTGTACCCCTGATATAGGTAGTTCGTTGGCATGTATGTGCAATTCACGAGTAAACCTGAAATAATTTTCGAGTGTATCTGAGTCTGTGTTATGAACAGTGTCAGCAAATGTGTCAGTTGTGCAAAGTGTGATATTGAATTAAAACTCACAAGACTCCTCTTAAAAAGAAACGTGATACTGCAAATTCCAGTGAGTGGATGTCTTGACAGTTAATCATTTAGTGCTGAAGTGAGCTTTCTCTTATGTTGTCATGTAGTTGATTTTCTTCAAGTTTTTCTGTTTGTTTCTGCAAAGGCCTATTTACAATACTGCAACTGACCAGTCAATTTTTCAGCAGTCGCAATCTATTAATTTGAAATGGTTTATCTTGCAGTTCTGCAGTAATTTTATGTTGTTGTTTTTCCCTCCCTCTCCTCTCTAGATGTTGAAGTTTATACAGCGTTGCACATCGCACATGCAGGCTGCCATTCAAAGTTTCCCCTCTGATCTACTCAGGAAGGCTGGCTCCTCAAAAGCCCTGGTCTACAGTCCATCTCGGTTTGGTAGCCTTGTTCAAGGGTAAGAGCATATTCTTCAGTACTGAGGGATTGAGCTGCAAGGACTCTTACTTCCATATTCTATGATGCTAAAATGAACATGTTCTTGTTTCTTTTTGACAATATCCAATTTAAAACCAGTGTATGTAAGGAATGATGGTCCTTTTTATTTCTGTTGTGAGATTTCCAAATAGAAACTTGATAGTTGTAGGTATCTGTACATTAAGGGGTACTCTGAGGTCAGCAGTATGAAGTACCGGATTTTAGCAGTATTAAAATGGAGGTAATATGAAGTAGTTCTTAGTTTTGGGCTTGTGCTTCCAACCTTTTCAAGAGCTTTTATGTCATGTACATTGTAGGGAAAATGCATATTTGTGAACAAAAAGCTATCCAAGATTCCCATATATGTATTGCGGTCTGTCTTGCTTTAAACAAATACATATTATAACAGTGTATCTAAAAAATGTTAATGAGTTGTGCAATAATTTAGAATTTCAGCATCTGCATCACACTTTTTGTGTGGACAAGTCAAATAAACCATTTGAAATAGATGGCTGTTGCAGAATTCCTGCTTTTTTTCTCTTGATTTTGCTCAAAACCTTGGCATATCAGTTACTCTTTTTGCTCATTTTTTTTGATACTTAGAAGTGTTGACAGTCCTCTAGGCAGATTTCTAAAAGGCGGAGCTAATGCAGCCAAGACCATTTACAGCTTTGGATTTGGGAAGGTAAGATGCTCTGGGTAATGGTTTTCTAATGATATTAATACAGTTTTTCACAGTCACATATTCTTCACAGTAATTACCCCACCCATGTTTTTTTTAATTTTTAGTGAGTTCTTATTTTTACTGAAATGGTGGGGAAAACCTGTGGAGAGTGCAAATATTGAGTCTGTCAGTCATTAGTATCCGAGGAAGCTGTTTCCGAACAGGCAAAAAACCCCTCCTGTTTAAATGTCACCTGTGGGAGTTCTTAACACCTGTTTCTGCTTTCCTTATTTCAGCTTCACTAGAAAGTTAGGCTTTTGACATAGATACTTTAACATTCCATTTGGATGCTTTGGCTGATGCTCCCATTGCACTTGAGGTTTTAGTGAGCTTGTGGCACATGTGATGGATCTTGGGAAGTTCCTTTTAGTTATGGTCTGGTGGTGTTTCAGTTTTATCTTGCAGGTAATGGGCATCTTGAGTACTTGGCATCTCTCCTTATTATTGGGGAAAAAGACCTGGTTCAGGCAGATGATGAACCAGCATTTTCTTACCATGTTGGTCCATACATGATCATGACAAAGTAAGTGGAATCAAAGAGATTTTAGCCCTTAGTGTGTACCTGTAACTATTAAGCAGCAAGTTGTACCACATGCTTTGTTTGGAGAGTTTTCCTGTTCTGTTCTATATTCATCTACTGCTTTCTGTTTGCAACTTGTTTTTTTGCAGTGCACTGATTAATATTTTCTTTAGACTCCCTCAACATCTGTAGGTTGCTCTGGTACTTTCCAGCCATATTAACCCAATTATCATTATTCACTGATAGCAGTGTTTCAGTACTGATTCATTCTGTGGTGGGAAATGGGTTGCTGGGGTTGCACAGATTGTGTTGTTCAGTGTTGAGTCCTTGTAAGTTGGATCAAACCTTGGGCCTCTGCATATGCATGTCTGCAGCCTACTTGCTCAAGCTTGTGGTGAAATGAGAGTTGAAAGTGCAGACTGAGTCTTCTTGGGTTTTAATCTTTTGTATTGTGTAGCAAATAGTTGTGCATCAGAGGCATCCAGAGAACTGATAAATTAGTGATTTACTCTTCCCAAAGCTCTGGCTTGTTATCACAGTGGCCTGATGGCCTTTAGGGGAGGGAGTTTTAAAGTGACCCTGTTCTCTACCTTGAGTCATGGAAGGGTAGCGTCTTTGGACAGCAAACCTGGCCTGTTATATCCAGTCCTTAACTGGATGAGAATTTATTGTCAGCTTGAAAAAGTATATGCCGTAGCTGCGGTTGTCAGAGTAATGTTACTAACAAAAGGAGGCAGAACCAGAGCTTTTCAGAATTATTTGTAAGTAATCCTGTAACTGGGAAAAAATACTGCAGAAAGCATCTCATAGAAATTCCTTTTCTTCTTATAGCTTAATGTGGGGAGGCAGCAGAGTTACAGTGAAGGAACTTGGCTTAGAGCCCCATCAGAACTGCAGTCGACTGCGCTTCGCCGATCTTCTTGTTGCAGAGCAGGAACACAGCAGGTAAGAGAGAATGTGCAGTAGCCACAAGTCCTCCTGGGGTTTGGGTGTCTCCAGCGGTGTGAGGAAATGTGGTTAATCCTCAGGAGGACTGTCAGCCTGTGGCTGTCCTTGCTCTCCAAATGAGAAATACAGGTCTCTTTCTTATCCTGTCTATTCCCATTCCATTTGCTCCCCAGTGGATAATACAGAGAATGATGATACTCTCTTCTCATATGTCTGGATGAATGCTTTATTGTACTTTGCCTGGATGGCTTATTTACAGATTCTTCTAATGGTGGCAATAAGCATTGTTTCCTAAATGCCTCCTAATCTATGGTTCTTTTAAAACTTGGTGTATTTCAGTGAAAAGTTAGAAGCATTCATGTTATGTTGATTAAATACATCTAGAAAGCCAGGAATTTTTCTCTTTTAATCTTAGATTTGCCTTATTTTTTTTTCGTCCCTCTCTCTTTGCAGTAAACTCAGACATCCTCATTTGCTACAGTTGATGGCTGTGTGTCTGTCTAGTGACTTGGAGAAAACCCGTTTGGTATATGAAAGAGTTAACTTTGGTTCTCTGTACAGTATCCTTCATGAAAGGGTAATTGGAGTACTTGTTTTTTAAACAGTAGTTAACTGAGAGGAAGAAGTTTAGTAACTACATCTGCCATCTTTACTCAAAGAATAAGGAGACAAGATTACCAGTCTGTGTATCCAGGTTTCTGCTTCTTTGCACAGTACCAGGTACTCTGTAACCTGGTAAAATTCATAACTGACAAATCGTTCACTTAGTGTTTAGGTGCAGTTATGCTGATATTCTTGTTTGGTGTCAGTCTTAACATGGCTGAGCTTTTATTCTTCTGCATGTCATTGTAGACTGCAAATGTAGCAAAACCAGCTTTTGCTGTTGAATATTTGTTTGTAATACATTGCAAAATGCCTGTGTGTAAAATCGAAGGTTTGAACTCAGCTGTGCTTTTTTTCTTTTTTTCTAATCAATCGATTTGTGTTTTATTTTTAATATTAATTTGGTACTTTGGGGTTTTATTCCAGCGTACAGAATTCCCAGTACTGCACATGGAGGTCATTTTGCATGTGCTGCTTCAAGTTATCAATGCTTTGCGTTTTCTACACTCTCGTGGATTTATCCACCGTTCAGTTACCTCGTATGCTATTCAGATTGTTTCTTCTGGTGAGGCAAAGCTGTGCAACTTGGAATACATGATAGAGAGGTAAAGAGCATCCTCACCTTTTCTGTGATAGGAACAAGCATGAGTAAATTTAGTGTGAAATACTGCTGAAGTGCCCCTCTTGATGACTAGGGAGTCCTGCCTCTGGGTCACTCAACAGAGTTACAGGAGTAAATTATTACTGCTCAGGTACATTAGCTTTGCCACAAGCGGTACAGCAAACTTCAAGGGACTTAGTTTCTGTGTTGTATCTGAAAATAGAAACTAGTAAGAGAAGCAGCCCTTTACTGCAGTATAAAAATACTGTCATAAGTAGAGTCTAATCTTACTGACCAGAGGTGTATTTCCATTTTGAGTTACTAATTCTGCTGCTGGGCTGGAAATAGTTTAAGTGTCCTTTTGTTATTCTCAACTTGTGTTTATGGAGACTTACCTAAATGATTGAAGATTCCACACCTCATGGAACTGGTGGTAATTAAATGCCACTGATGACAAACAAGTATTTCTTTTATGAGGGACACCATTTCATCTTGGCCGATTATTACTTATATACATTTTTCTTCCTTCTTGTAGTGCAGTCTGATTAGAAAGGATGCAAGTGGCTGGTTAGATTGTAAAGAAAGAGTAAAATTGATAATAAACAAAAATTTACTGATGGTAATGTCCTGAAAGGAGCAAAGATACTTCCTAACCTCCTTGCAAACTCAGTTTAGTAATAAATCTTGTCAATTTCTTGTCTCTTTCAGATACAGCTTACTGTGAAATTAATAACAAAACCCGCTGTATTTAAATATGAGGAGGAAATTACCTTCTAGACATTGCAAAATAAACGTTGACAGGCCAGCTGGTAGCTTCTTATGTTTTGTCCACGGCTGGACAACAACAACACTGGCCAGAGCTGAATGGTTGCTTGTAAAATTCCCATTGGGAAATTTTCGCTTTTCTCTGATATCTTTTTGAGTGTAAATTTGTTAAAGCAGGTGTTACTTTCACCAGAAAGTCTTTGCTGCAATGTGCCAGAATACATTTTATTGATGTGAAAATACTACATGTTTTATTTGAGGATACACTCTGGACCTTTTAGGTATTTAAACTAAAAGCAGATGCAACAAACTCGGGTGTTTGAATTCCAAAATCCAGAATTCCAATATACCTTCTCATTGAGTGTGTTGTGCTTCCCAGTTTACAACTTTTTTCCCTTTATACAGCAAAGATGGTGGAGAACACAGTGATCTGACACGTATTCCTGTCCCAGTGCAGCTGTATAAGTGGTGCTCTCCTGAAGTAATCCTTGAAAAAGTTGTCACAGTCAAATCGGATATTTATAGCTTCTGTGCGGTAGTGCAGGAGGCCTTGACAGGTATATCTGCAGGTTTAGACTTTTGTCACTTGGGTAACCCACCAAATGTTTTCAGTGCAGGCTCTCTGCGCCTAATGTCTGTTTAATTCCTCTGTGTGACTGGATAAAACGTTGCCGTGATGGCTTGTACAGAGTTAACTGGAAAAGGAGCCCGCCAGGCAAAACCTCAAATGTTAGTGAGTGAGTAGTTGTAAATTAGGGAATGTGTAGATAATAATGCTTCAGTATCTGATTCTTTTTACCTTTTTTTCTTTTTTCTTTATTTTCATGAACACCAATGTACAGCTTTGGACGTGAAGTCTGTATTTATGTCTTGCAGAGACCCCCCCCTGGAAGGGTTGTGAAGACTCAGTTATTAAACAGCTCATAATTTCGGGGCAGCAGTTAGAAGCAGATGTTAGACTTCCTGTGCCTTATTATGATATCGTGAAGTCAGGGCTGGAACCTAAACAGAAGAACCGCTCCATGAATCTTCAGGATATTCAATATATACTGAAAAATGACTTAAAGGTGACTTCCAGGATTCTAGCCTTTCATGTATTTAAAACAACAGTTTTGTGTCCATTCAGATTCAAGTTGTTCTGCTTAAGTCTAGGTGGGAGACAATCTAAACAATCCTTTACTGATTGTGGAAGCAGCCCACCTTCAGTGAGAAGGTAGAGACATTGAATTGTCAAATATAGTTATCTTTTATTGTGTTTTTTGCATTACAGGATTTACTTAAATCTCAAACTGGTCATGCTGATGAAATGCCAAAAGCACAGAGACCAATTGGTTTTGCAGATGTGAACATTTGCTTGGTATCAGCTTTTAGCAGCCAGAAGAAAACCCAGGTATTTCAGGGAAAAGAGATAACCAAGGCTGGTGAGTTTCTTTTAGAAGATGTTGAGTGTCCTTCACTTAGCATGTTCCTTGGTCCATAAAGGTCTTATAGAAATAGTTAAAATTTGAGCACTTACGGATTTTATGGTATAGTTTGGAAATAGAAAGCAGTTTGCTTTGTGTTCCGGCTGCCACCCTAATTGTTAATGTAAACTCAAGATTAAGTCTGGTTAAGGTTTGAAGCTTAGGCATGTTTTCAGCAGAGGTGTTAAATGCTGTTCATGTAATCTACAAAAGACATGAATTCCTTATTGTACAAAAACTGTGTGTTTGGACATCTGGAGAAATGGCTTCACATCTACAATCTCTCAATTTTTTTTTTTAATATATTTTTTTCCCAGGCAGCTCTACTTCCCCAGTATACTCTGTTTTTCCTGAGGAGAAAAGTGCTTTAGTGCCCCAAGAGGCGTCAACCAGTCTACAGGCAGTTGCACAGAATGAAAATCAGGATGTGGCTTCTGAACTTGAGATGACCCCGAGTCTCAGTGATGTGGATGACAGCCTCTGTAGCTTTGAAATCAATGAAATCTTTGCCAGTTTCCCAGAACTTCACAAAGACTTCCTGGAAGAAGGAGCTGGATTAGGTCAAACCCTAAAGGACAAAAAAAGGCAGCAAAAGGAAGAAAATAAGGCTACCTTCAAAGAAGATAAGGCTAGCTTCAAAGACTTGTCTGCATCCCCTGGGGCACACTGTGAGGAAAAGCCAGTTTATGAGGAAGACAGCTTTTCAGAATCAGATACAGAGTACTCTACAGAAGCCCAGGAGAGCATGAGTGAGGCCTCTGACCTGGTACAAGTGAGAGATGCTGGGAGACTGGTGAGTAATCTGTCCAGAACTGAGCAGCACATCAGCAAATGTGTCCTTAGTGTAAAGATATCTCAAAGCATGGTGCAGCAAATAGCAGATTCCCTCTGCAGACTAGAGGAGAAACTGGGGAAATCAGAGGCCACTAAAAACCAAAACAAGATGCTCCAGGAAGTTAGAATGAATCAGCTTCCTAAGCAGAATTTTCAAGGACACTCTAACAGATCTGATGATACATCCCAAAATACCAATAACCCTTTTTCTGGAGTTAATACTTTTTCATGGAAGGCTGTAGGGCCACCATCAAGAAACTATGTTCCACCAGTGGTAACATGTCAGGCCCAAGGAGCGTTGGATGAAGGTGGTTTCCAAGCTGTTTCAAAGACAGCAAAAGCAATGGAGGCAATTCAAAATGAAAAGTGGAAGTGCTTTCAAGAGATGAATAAGAATAAAAATGAAAACAACCATCATGATACCACCTTCACTGTGATGAAAATACAGGATGATCAAATGAGCCTGGACCATGAGGTAAAGAGTTGAGTAGGGTGATTGTCTTCATCACTCCTTTATTCTTTATCAGATAAAGAGATGTAGTTATGGATGGTGTCAAAGAGGAGGGATGAAGCTGTTGTTTACAGTATTGCACATACCATATGCGTTATACGAATGAAAATTGTCAGGTCAGCAGGGCAATAGTACCATTTCTTCTTTCTCCCCACCCCTCATCCCCAGCAAAATACTAATCCAGTGGCTCAGGAGGGGATGAAATCCTGTTCTAAAATAGAGATGGGACTGTTGGGGAAAAGGGTAAGCAGAGATTTTTGTTCATATACTTAGTTATGGATATAATTTATTTACATCTAACTCCATACTTATTATGGAGATCATAAGCTGTCATTAGTAAGGGCTTCTAGATCATTTTCATTGTTAAATATAAGTCATTACTATGCTTAGCCCATAGAGAAAGGGAAAAATTTATGTACTTATCTGCTGTGGGAATAATCTTGAGTCATTTAGCTCCACTCATTCCCTGTGACAGCCTGCCTGTGTACACATGAAACCTGCTATAAATCTGGAATGGAGTTTTTTTTAGGCTAAGGCCTGGAGTTATCCTTTCTCATGAGCAATGCTACTAAAACATAACCTAGGGAATAAAGTTTGCACTGTCCAATTCTTAGTATATCTCATAGACAGCTCAGCTAGTAATTACCAGAATGCCTGGCATGTGCTGAATCAGGGCTTGTTGGACCCATTTCAGAATTTATTCCCACGTTTGTCTGTAAGAAGCAAAACAAAGTCCAATTTGCAGTGTCAGAGAGGAGGCGATTCACATTCTGCAGCACGTGGAAGTGAAGAAGAGAGGTGGTGAGTTTTGATCATATTCACAGAAAAAATAATTCAGCAGATTGATCTTGTTACAGTCACTGTCCAAAGTAGACACATCCAGGATCAAGGATGGCATTGAATGTGTTTTCAGTAAGGCAAATCCATCTGTCCAATTAGGCCCCTACTGTGAGTCACTGTCAGCTGCAAAGCTGTGACGGGGCGACTGCTGCAGCATCAAAGAGTGGTGTTCAGGCAGATTCCAAATGCCTCTCTGATGGAGGTCAGTGGTCCAAAACTGCAACAGTGCCTAAGGAGAGCAATCTAGTAAGTTACTGGTAAGATTAGTTCTCCTCTCTCTGCACAGCTTCATTCAATGCTCGGTAGAAATACTTTGGTTTTCATAGCCATAGGACTAGGACCTATATTAGGGGCTGTGGGAGTAAAACAGTCTTGTTAAACCCAGTGACAACAGAGCGTGCATTACTTCGTTCTTCTGTTGTGCTTTTTAATGTTGTCCCTATGTATTTCTATGTGTGGGTGGAAAGTACATGTTAACAGTACCTGGCGAAACTTCTGCAAGTTAATGTATCTTATTACTTGGGAAGCTGGGGACAGGCATCTCCTTTGATGTTTGGGTCAAATCAGTTGGAGAAACTGTTGCAATTTTGACGCTGATTCATGACCCTGTTGGATCAGTAAGACCTGTTGGTGAAGGATATGCTTGAATAGAACATAAATATTTCAGATTTGTGGTTAGTTGAAGTGAATTAACTCTAGGTTGGGATCGGGTTGATGGTAGGGTTGTTGATATACAAGTCTGAAGTTCTGAGTATCTTCAGTTGTCCCCTGATCACCATACTGACCTGAATAAAACACAGCTACATAGCGTTCACTGTCTGTTAGTGTTTATATAGATGTATCATGGAAGGCCATTGACAGCTTTTGAAATCTAGATTTTAATGTACAGGTTGTCTTGTTAACATATAATAGATCTAAATAACTGGCTGTACTTTCTAAGTGCAATCTCTTAGTTCTACTGGGTTCTTAGAACACGTGTACTCCTCAGCCTTTTAATTAACATTAAACCAACTTCTAGTCTTCTACTGACTGGGGAATAATTAACGCAGCACACTTGTGCATTAACAGAGTTTGATGCATTTCATAATGATTTATTATTATAGGTGCTGTCCAAAATCAAGGTCTGAAATTTACAGTACAAAAATAAGTGAGGAGAGAAGGATGATGCAATCAGAATGGAGGAGTAAGTAAATCAGTGTTAGCTTGGCATTAATGTTAGCAAGTCTTACTGCAGTGCATTAAAACTTCACACATTTTGTTACTGAAGAAAGGTCTGTCTGCCTTAATTGCTAAAGCTCTACAAGGCTGTGCTGCTTGGATGAAAACCAAATGAGTAGGATCCTGTGTCTTGCGCATTAAGGGCATAAAATAATCACAACCACATTAGGATTGTTTGGTTATAATGCACAAGGAATTTCTAGCCCTGTTTTGGAGGATATAAGGGAGGGACAGTGTATGAATTTAGACAAGGTAGTATAGCCATGACCAGTGGATGGCAGTACAGGCATGAATAATAGAGAATGGAGACTAACAAAAATTGTTCATGTAAAGACCTATAACAATGTAGGTAGGTTTTAAGCTTTCTTCCAAATGGAAAGAAGTTTTTCGTTCTCTCCCTCATGAGGGGATTTACAGGCTATAACTTCAGCATTTCCAAGTCTGCAGACACAATGAAACACAGGGAGTGCTTTGAAGGTTCAGATTCTGTTGTGCAAACTGGTAATTTTGTCATTGTTCTGCAGCTGAAGTAAAGCAAATGGCCAGAAGAGCAGCCTCAGGAAGTTTAGAACTTTGCTCTTCATATCCAGCTAATGAATGTACGTCTGAAAGTGAAGCAGAGAGTACAAATGAAGCCTTTCAACGCGTCACTGTTAGAGTCCAAAAAAGTCAAGACCAACAAAGATGTAGGTGGCAGTCAGGAGATAATGTTGAGCCTCAGGATTTGGGCAGTGAGAATAGATCTGAATTGGAGGAGAGTGATCTGGAGTCTGCATTCAGAAGTTCTGGAGGTATGGTTGAAAAATGAAAAATAATTTCTTCTGTTTGTCTCTTTTCGTCTCCCAGAAGATTTCAGTTTCTGTTATTTTGTTACACTAACTGTCAATTTTGTCTTCCAGAGTCTTGCTCCAAAAGCAGGTCAGTAAGTCAGTCATTGGTGAACATAAATAATAGGCTGAGATGGGTATTACATGTTAATAGGTGGAGGTAATGTCCAGTGAGCTGGGAGAACCAAAGCTTTCAAATCCATGAGTATGCTCTCACACTTTATCTCCTTCAGTTAGACTAGAGAGATGCTTTTTCTGTAGCAGAATAATGGATAAATACTTTTGTAATCACCACAGATAAAGGAACAAGGAAAGCTTTTCATGCCTAGATTAACGATGTAAGCATTTACATGTCATTATTTCACCGTGTTCCTGGCAAACAATGTAGTTTTACTGTCTGCTCTCATTAGTATTCCATCAGTGGTTCAGATCACTCCATGGTTTTTTTTTTTGCATAATAATTTTGTTCCATTCTGACATCCTAGGGAGAAGTTCCCAGTCGCCATCACAAGATGAAAAAGCAGAGTCTGGAATAGCCATGCTTAAGAATTCAGTCCTTCTTCAACAACTTGAGAATGGCTCTAGAGTATGTACAGCAATGCAGATAGTTATCTGTAAAACAGTTTAGCCTGGTATCTCCGTGTTGCGCGCTGAACTGCCATGAGCTGATCTTTTCAGTTAAGATCTGACCTACAGTCTTCCCTCCTCCCCCCTTTTTTTGTTTGGTTCTATAAACCATCAAGGTAATGTAAGGAGCAGGAGGTAGGTGGAGACTCAGAGCGATCAAATTAAATACAATTTCGATTTGATGCAGTATTGTTTATCAATACTGACTAAAATGTATGGGTTTTTTAATGGAGAGCAGAGAAAGCATCTCAAATGATGATGTCTTTCACAGGGGCATTCAAGGGAATTACCTAGTTCCTTTAATTCATGTTCTGGTGTGTCTGAAGAATTCTTCACTCCTGATTATTTCCTTCCTTCTACTGCTCAGGTAAGTTCAGAGCTAGATATAAAAATAACAGAAAAGATAGGAATGAAGTCTGTGGCAGGAACTTTGGACATAGGTTGCACATTGTGTAATTTTCATTATGCTCCCTTTTAATTTCAAGAAAAGCTGTAGAAAATGGGAGAGAGTTTTTATTCTTTTCTTTTGACATTTTATCTATAAGTAAAGATTTATTTAAAAGTAGGAAAATTCTGGCCCTGTTCCTTCAACACCCTCCAAAAAAAGCCCCAAACCAAAAAAAACCAACCCCAAAACAAGCAAGTAAAACCCCACAAACACCCAGGCTCCCAAAACACCAGGGACATGTTTTCTTAATTTATGAGACAATCACATAACTTATGACTGAGAAAAGTTTTAGGCAGTTGATAGTCTCTATTTCACAGATCTAACAGTTACAGTACTCAGTAGTCTTTAAACAATGTTCATTCATTTCTTGAAGATTCCAAACCATTGTATGGTCTGTTCAATCCAATCCATATTGTTTGCTGATAAGCTCCTGAGAAGTTTCTCTTTCCAATTCTGATTATTGTGAACATCATCCTGTGAGAGTTGTCCTACCCTTTGTAGCTTGCCTGTGAGAAATTGAATTTGCTTCCTTTTTCCCTCCCACCTTCAGACCTCAGATGCTGAGGGCAAATTAGAAGATGCTTGTGGCAGACTTTTGCAGAAACAGTTACCTGAAGATGCAGGATCAGGAATTCAGGTTTCAGGTAAATGTGCACTTTGTTTTGAAGGCACTTTTGAGTCAGAGAGATGGAGTCTTGTTGCACTTAGATTGAGGTTTTTTGGTCTGCATCACTCCTGTCAGAAGGGCTGAGAGCTTGATTCTTCAGGATTGCTTGGTCTCTTATTCCTCGTGATTTTAGTGATAGTTCAGGACGCTCAAAATTTTGGAAGATGAGGTTTGGGCATTGCAGTCACTGAAATATTGTCACGTGTGAAGGATTAGGTACTTGCTGTGTTTCAGTTAAAAAAACAGCTTGTTCGCAACCCTTTTATTTTTACCCTAGGGCTATGTTGAATCTTTTTATGCAACTTGCTACGGTGCTGGAAACTGAACTAGAGTTGTATCTACATGTTAGTATGCTTATTGCTAGAAGGATCTTGAGCTTAACTGTAAGAGCTAACATTGTGTGTGTAGAATAATGGAAGGGTGATCTTTGTTGCCTCTCTTAGCTCAAATTTGTAAATGTTGTGATATTACCCAGTGCTTCAGTGGTTGACTGGCAGCTGTGGTATGCTTATGAAAATGTGTCTTTAAAACACATGTGTCTCTTGACAGCAACAAAGGTCATAAGAACTAAAAAAAATTCAATAAAGTTGCAATTTCCTGTTCAATGAGTTATCGCTTTCTTTTGTACTTGCAAAACCCAATAACAGGGAACATTTGTCATTCGTATTCAGGAGGAAAAACACTACTCTGCAGCACAGCAGCACAGAACTTTGGCAGTAACATGCTAGAAGTGAATCAACCTAGTCATGTGCCTGTAGCCAGGTAGATAAATATACTTTCATTGTTACTCCAAGGATAAATTAGGTTATAAATTGTGCTATCTTTATGAATTCAGCTTATATATATAATATTCAAATAAGATGTCAGTGGTGCTTTTTAATTATTATCTACATATCATAATTCCTTGCCAAGAAAATACTAAAAGGCCTTTCACAGATCTCGTGGGTCTTTGACTTTTACAGTAATACTCACTTGTGGTTTGCTTAATGAGGAAGCTAAAATAGGAAAAAGAAGTCATGTATGTATTGCAGTTCTTTTCACACTGATAAGCTACTGTCTTAAACAGAGCAAAGATAATTCAAATTAAGGTTTCAGTCATCTGTTTTAATTTTGGTGTGCTTTTGTTTTGGAGCTCAAGTGGCATGAAGATCATGCCTTTGCCTCTAACTGTGGGAACAATCCGACGCAAGTATGCTTGCTGTATCTTGCCTGCAGGTAACATTAGCCCATGCTTGGAGACTTGCAGTCTCATCTGTCAAACATGGGGTGTTTATATCCAATATTTTTGTGCATTTTATATTCTATTAATATGCAGAGATGTTGGCCAAAATCACCACCTCATGCTGCAAAGGGTACTTTTGTTTAAAGTGGAAAAGTTCTTGCCCTAACGGTCTTTCAGCAGTAGCTTTTGAGCTTCTTCAAAACCCCTAGCCTCGCTGTGGCTGAGCTTCTGTTCCTCCAGAGTTAGCTGCTGCTCACTTACTCCAAGTGTGGGAGTGAGAGCTACTTTTACTGCCTTGCCAGGTGTTGTGCTCTCTCCCCTTCTGCTGGAAGACCTGAGTTACCCATGTCAAAAGTGGACAGCAAGTGTGTAAATACTTGGCCTTAAGGTAAATGGTAATGGTTTTGGTTGTTCCCTTCACTTAGGAATTGAGCTGTTGCCAGTAGGACAGAGGACAGTTGCTTTCTGACCACCTGACTACTCTGAGTGCCTCTTTGGCCTTGAAAGGACTTGTTACAGTTTGGTCTTAATTGCAAACTATTCTCTCAATCAAAGGATGATGAAACAATGTAGTGATGTTCACTCATAGATTTTTATTTAACTTCCTGTTTTGTTTTGATGCTGCTTATGTCAATTAAAAGTTTTCTCCTTAATGTGCTTAAAAAGACATTTTTCTTATAGCACTCTCCATCTTCTAAGGTTTTAAGCAAAATATTTTTATGAGCTGCAGTCTACCTCGGAGAGAAGGTAATCCTCTCAACTTTTCAGGAGGGAGAACTAAACAGAATATGGCCTTTCTTCCCTCATTCCAGTGTTGAAGCAGCACAAGAAATAACCCAGGAAGAATGCCAAGAAAAAGATGTGTAAGAGCCACAGACCATTTTCCATTAAAACTTCAGCAAGTTGGTCATTATCACTGAAAATTTTGTGTTGGTGCAGACAGGAAGATAAAACAGACTAAAGCTGAGAGAGAGAAAATGCACTGAAGTACTGAAAGAATATATTCATGTGATAAGATGGGAGATTGGTGTAAAAGAGCTGTCACATCCAGTTCTCCTTAGTTTGAAATATTTTCATATTCATAGATAATTAACTTAGTGTTAATCTGGGTGTGCTTCTTTCCATTGGTGTTAGGATTCCTTGTTTCTTCTGTCTGTATGACAAGTAGTAAAATTACTAAAAAGAGCAAATTTTTAGTCTGTAGCTAAATAAATTTTATTACTGAAAAGTCATGATTGGGATCCTCAGGAAAAAAATGCACAATATGTTTGTGACTTAGTGAAGTTAGTTTCTTTTTACAGATAATGGGGATTTGCATAGAAATTACTGATTTGGTGAGAGTAGACATTTGTTCATTTTATGTTTTCCTGAGGACAATGTAATCCAGGGTATATCTGCAGAAGATGTTAGTTTGCTTAATATAATGTGGTCCTGCAGCCACTAAAGAATTGTCGTAACTTGGGTGGACATCACTGTGCAGGTCTTTAGCAGTTTCAGTTTATCTGATTAATTCCTGTAAAGGCTCCTAAGACCTGTGTTTAGTCATAATGGATTGTTATTTTTGGTTAGACATTGAGGTCTTCCTTGGCTTTGGGTAAGAGTTTTCTGCCAAGTGGGTCACATTTGAAGTTCTTGCCCCTTCTAGAGGCAGTTTCCTAAGCTTGCTTCTGTCAGAAAATTATTAAGATTAAGAAATCCTATACAGGAAGGGAAAGCAAATAAGATAGCCTTTTCTGATAATCTCTTCAAGATTATTTAAGATGGTGATCTATAGCCTTCCAGGAATTCTATGGGAAGTTTTGAAAAGAAATGTCTCTCCTGGCAAACTTAGATAATGCTGAGCAAAAATAAAACTTAAAGAAGCTGAAAATAGCAGAATTAGTAGTTTGTAAGTGCAAAAGTAGCTCTTCTAACTGTCAGAACATCTTTCAATACTTCAGATCAGTGACAGATATTCACAATTTGTCGAATATCCCCTATGAGCAAGATTGCTGCTACAGGGACGTAGACTGTAAAACTCCCAGAGTGAGTCATGCACCAAGGAGCTTCAGCACTCCACTCAGCTCAGGTAACTGCAGGGAAAAGAAAGAAGGATCAGTGAATTACTTAACCTTTCTATGCCAGGAGTCAGACCTTTCTGCCAAGACTTGCTAATGTAAAAATTCTTGATGTGAATCGTTGAAACTCCTACGAATGCAGAAATGTCAGGCTTGGAATAAATAAGCACAAGTAATGCTGGACTTGTGGCTTGAAATCTCATTGTTTTGGTCTGGATAGCTGCAGCTTTGTAGTTGGAGCCTGTTTGGTCCATATAAAAAAATAAAGTAAATAAAATAGATCAAATTATAAATCAAAATAAATCTTGTACATATATAAAAATAAATCAAAACCACCAAACCAAAGGGGAATTTATGGGGACATAGCTAAAAAAGCTGTTATCTGAAAGGCCTCGGAAATTATTACTTGGTAGTTAATGGTAGCCTTCATAAATCAGAAATTGTTCATCTAGAAATTGATTTGAAGTGATACCTGTAAATTTTATCATTCTAAAGACAGACAATGTAATAAGCACTTATTATGTTTTGAGTGTTGATAAAGTGATCTCAATGTTTGTTGAACTTGTGGTGTTTACGAGCAATGAATCATCGTTTGCTTTGTACTTTCATTAGTTTGGTGTAATGCAGTAGTAGAAATTTCTCAGTTTGCAGAGTTTTGCTAAATATTCTGAGGTGGAACTCCTAGGTAATACATTTGGACTTCTGTTTAGGGATTATTTATGGGCAATAATTACCTAGAGTTTCCTGTGCAGGTGCCTGTTCAAGTGCAAGAAGCCTTTTTCTGGTTCTGTTGAAATGTGATGAAGATACAAAAAAAACAAAACCAAAAAGAACTTTCCAGCTCTGCTCTCATCTTTTCTTATTTTAATTCTAGAAGAAAAAAATCCAATAGCCTTTGAAAAACACAAATGCTGCCATGAAGTAGCTTCAGATTCTTCCTTTTGTGGTTCTGAAGAGATCTCTGCAGCATCCAGGATATTCACTACAGCCGGTAAAGAGGGAAAGAGCGCTGAACTTCCTTCAGTTGCTTCAGGAGTTTGCTCATCTGCACTGAATCAACCTGTGAGTCTAGAAAAGTTGCCTTATGCCATTTAAAAGTATTTCTAAAACTATTTTTCCATAAGACAAATGCAAGATAAGAAGCACAAGAGTATTTCTAGGTCTCTGTGGGTGTTTTGGAATCCTGGGTCTGTAGACATAATGACAAAAGTTCTGACTGATTTCAAAGCAGTCAGTGTGTGCCACTGATAACACCAAGTTGGCTTCCCCCTGCACCTGATTGTATGTAAATGTTAACTGCCTTCAAAGTGGCTTTGCCTTCCGTCCACCCCTTCACTGGCTGTAAAGAATTTCCCAGCATTGGATGTGGTAATCTCAGGACACTGAAGTGGTAGGTATCTGCAAAATGGTTGGATAGAAAAGGTATGGTTTTGTTGGGGGGAAGAGGGTGGTTGATCAGTTGGTCTTGAATTAACAGCAGGCTGCTTATCTGAACCACTCTGAATTCAGAAGTGATTTGTGAACTACAGTCTTTTGACTATGTGGAAGTGGGGAATAAACTTGAATGGAAATAAATACATGGTGCATTTGTGCTTAGGTATGTAAGTTTTTTACATTCTTAAAATTTTTTGGGGAGTACATAAATGGGTGAGTCTTTGAGGAAGAAAAGTGAGGTGGAAGCCTCCATCTAGTAGTCTGGAAGCAAGTAAATGTTCAGAAAGCCCTTGTATTAGGGGATTAAGTTTGCCCTCATTCTGCACAGATGTGGCATAATGTTATCAACTTTTCTTCATCTCAAAAAATCCTCTTTCTTTGGAGTTGACAATTTCCAAGGTCACTTCAGTGATTTCCAGTAATCTTTTTGGAACTGAAGGTGTCCTGGAGCCACAGCATTATCTTAACTGTCTTTTCAGACAGTTATATATAAAATAGTTTCCTTTTTGCTTTTCTTACTGTCATCCATTGATGGAGTTATCATTTAAAGGTTAAATTGGAGTTTGTTCAACCAGAACAGTAGCAGTTGCGTTCATTGACATCGTGTTAGGTCTGTGTCTTTCTGTGTTTGCAGCAGACGATTGGAATCCATTAAGCCCATTAACAATGCCATGCTACCCTGACAGGCTCTGCAGAGATTAAGTACATGAAGCACCTCTGCATTTTGAGAACAGTGAGGAGTTGCCTGTGATTACAAAGTCTTGATTTTTGTGGGCCCTTCTGGTGGATAGGTGTGCCTGGCTTTAATTGTTAAAGATTCAAAGCAGAGAATGGGAACTTGAGAGATGTTGGAACTGTTCTTTCAGAGAATTCCCGTCTAATTGTCCATATAGAGTGTTGAAACAGATAAAGGTTATATAGCTGAGAGTACCTTATGGCTAGCTAAAAGATGAGTGCACAGCAGCCTAAGCAAGACTTTTGACTTATCTGTCTTACCTGGGTGCTGCCTGTTTTCATATTCTGAACTGATTGGAGAGCTTATTTTAAAATGTAGTGGTCAGCTAAGGTTTTAATTAAGGCTTTACCTCATTTGGGGTTTAGTATTTTGAAGGGGAGGATTGAAGATCAGCAGTTCTTCCATTTGCCTTGTGTTTCATTCTGTATGGTCTTCCACAGGATGGGTTGCCAGTTGGTGCCTCATCCTTGCGAGGAGCCAGAAAGGCATCTGGTAAGTGTCTTAACTCAGCCCAAATGGAAAGATCAATAAACAGAGAAACAGATTTGAAAAGAAATTGTGCAGTTTTACTCCCTCTTCTTTTTTCTATCTCTGGCATCTCTTTTTATAGGCATGAATAGCTTTGCACACAACTGTGTATTGCTAGTGGTAATTAGGTTGTGGATTTTGTGTTTGCACCTGCAGACTAAGAACTCTGGCCTCCAATCAACCTATATTTAAAGTGTAAATATTACTGGCCTAAAACTTGCAATACAGGATTGAGAACTCAATGTGCAAGTCTAGCTCTAAAGGATCTTTTCATTATGAAATTATTTAAGGATGAAAAGTGAATGATCCAGGCTCATGCAGGTTGATAAATATGTCAGCAAGATGCTGTCATAATGTAAGCCTGTATCACAGTTATTAAGGATTAATCACTGCTAATTAACTAGACTTTTTTTCTATCTCAGCACTCTCACAGGCATCTAACCACTTCACTGATGAGCTGCCTCCACCAGCCCAAGAGCTGCTGGATGAAATTGGTAAGAGGTACTTCACCCAAAATGGTATGAGGCTTGCCAGCTGTGTTCAATCAGGATTTCTCCCAAATCATTCACTACTAAAATACACAAGAGCTTCCAAATTAGTTGCAGTCAGGTCAATGATTGGGAGATTAGGCATCAACAGCTTAAGTAACTGGCAGTTCTCTAAGTTAGTCCCTGAACTTTCTCCATTTCACCTAATGGTTACTTGCTGATGAAGACAGCAGCCAGTCTATTGAGTCAAGATGTAATTTAATACTGGAACTGAATTTTGTGTAGACCTTTTCAAAAGTGTCCTGGAGCACTGCGTGTTCTCCATTAAAATAAATACAAGCCAGGCAGCTGCATCCCTCGGGTATTTTTGCAGAGTTTAGTCTCAGTGATTTACGTTTCTTCGTGTAATCACATACATCTTCAGACAGAACACAGTGCAGAAACACCGCGTTGTTTTTACTGGTTTATGTTACCGAAGAATTTGCTTTGGTTGTTCAGTTATAAACCAGACATTGGGATAATTAAATGTATATAGCTCCTGTACTCTTTGAGAAATACAGTACCTACATTCTAATCTTTTTAGTTCCTCATTCACCGAAAACGAGGACATGTGAAGACTGGCATCAAGTGGATAAATGATAGACATTTTTTAGGATAAATACATGAACTAATTATAGATTATGTAAAGATTTTCGTCTGGGTTTGGGTGGATAAATTAATATGGTACTTTAGATTGTATAATGTCAATTTAGAAAGAGTAGATCAATAAGGAAATGTGATGGTTTTAACAGAAAATTTAAAGCTGCAAGATTCCATTGCTCAAGACTTTGAAGAAAATGGGTTGTATGATTGTGGAGTGCAAATAAATGGTTAGTTGATAATAGTCCTGAAGTAGAGATTGCAAATGGAAAATTACTCTTGCATTGCTGCAAAATTGCTCTGAATACTTGTCCCTATATGCTCAACTATGTGATAAATTTCAATTATTAGCACTTTCTTGTGTGTGTGTTTATTTGTGGTTCAGCAGAAATTTAAGAGGATTCTCCCTTTCTTAGTAAGGTTATATGCAGTGGTTTTGCAAATAGTAACTCCTCCACCAGTGTTTGCTGTCTTTCTCTGTATATTCTCTCTCTAAAGTCTAAAGGGTTCTGGTGTGGAAAGCTTGCTGGTTTGAACTATTGGAATTAATCTTCCACTTTTATTATGGCACTGTAACGTATGCTGTGTTCAAATAGAAGTGATGAAACCCACAGAAGTATAGATGGTGGGCAGCTGATGTAAGAGAGAGCTGTGGTTTCCATTGTGGGAGGGTGGTTCAGTTGAAGAAGTGGCCAGTGCACACTTGTGGTTCTTATTCACCATAATGAAATAATGCCTCTGATCTCATAGTGTAAGAAAATAGCATCCACTGGGGTAATCAGTATTATATTTCCTGTTCTTTTACAAAGATACCAAAGATAGCAGTCATGAATCTTTGTGCTTCTGAACTGCAAATAGTAATAAGTGAGAATAATTTTCAGATGTACAGCAAGTAATGTCAGAGGAGCAGAAAACCTAAATCTTCATCGGCTCTGCGTTTCTTTCCAATGAGTCACCAAAGGGAAGAGCAGTTAAAAAAAAAAATGAAATAAAAAAGACAAAAACAGGAAAAAAGAAGGCAGAACATGAGTTAGTCTGTAAAAAAGCTAAATAGCATCGTCTCTTGAGAATAATACTGGCACTTGTTTGTGTTTTCCTACAGCTTTGTTAGATCTTTTCCCAAAGGATAGCAGCTACTGAGTTTATTCATAGGAGTATCTTGGTTTTAGGCGGTAAGGAATGCAGCAGCCTGTGTTGCGTGCCATTCTATCACTGTGGTTTTGTTGTATTTGCATAAAGTGCAGCTATTTCAGACTCCATTTTTGTGACAGCCTACTGCTTCCTGCTTATCATAGCTTAGCAGAAGGTGGCTGAATATATTCACATGCTGTAGGGAACAGAACTTACTGAGATAATTCTTGGGGGATATCATTGGATTTTGCTAAGCAGGGTAACAAAGCTAACATCCACAGGTTTTCTTTTGATTTTCTCCCATATCTGGGATTGTAAGGAGAAAGATTAAAGATTAATTTCTACATGTATTTTTCATTTTAGTATGAAGCAAGATGTTCAGTCCTGTGAATCTAAAAATGTGTTGGAGTAAAATATTTATCTAGGTCTTGCTACTGGCCACCTTTGACTGCAGATAATGGGAATTTGCTTAACTGGTAGAAAATCAGATGGCTGAGGAAAGAGTAATTGGGAAGCAGACAACTGGAAGCTTCCCAAATATAGTAAATGAAAACACATTTTAATTTCTTTATTATCTTCCTTTATACCTTTGATATTAAAATATTTCTGTTTATGTGTAATAGTTCCCAATCAAATTCAAATGGAAGACAGAGAGTCAAAAAACGAATCTGAGAGAAATGAAGGAGATCATAGTTTATGGACTAAGGAGTCGTTTAATCTATCGGAGGAAACAGAAAGGTATGGAAAAAAGGATAAAGCATGTTTGGCTTTGAGTCACGAAGATTTAGAATAATGGTTTTATATATTTTAACAAGATCTATTGCTTAGAGGGAGCTTTTTTTAAGAGCCCTGGTAATTATGACTTTTCTTTTAAAATGTGTAGCATTAAACTTGCCAGCATCCGTTTACCATATTTTACTCAACAGGGCTCACTCTACTCTTGATAGTATTTTAGAAAGGATGATCCATGCAGTTCCTGGGGATGAGGAGATCCAAGAACAACCTCACGGACATGCTCTTTGGTTAGCTGACAATTGATTCTTTGTTTTGTTCATAAGTTTATTTTTATGTTCTGTGTGCAGACCTATGCAGGACTGACTTACCAGAAAACGGGCTGTCACTCCTTAGAGAGTAGTGTGTCAGGGAACTTGCCTGGAGACGGCAATCTGAACTCTTCCATACTAAACTGAGAGGGAAATGAATGTTTTGTTAATATAATTTCCTGTAGATGCAAAGCAAATACTTCTTTAGGCATGGAAGGCAGTGCATAGTCTTCACAGAAATCAGAGGATAATCTGACAAAATTGTAGACTTTTTGAGATGGAGAAAAATGTAAGTGAACAGAATCATGAAAGCTCTTTAGAAAAGACTTTAAGGAAGAGTTTGAGAAGGTGGTTATACTGTCATGGCACTATAGGAGGAAATTAAGAAAATGGCAGAAGTGACATATGCATCACTTTGAGGAAAAGATTCATGGTCCACATAACTCTTTTTCCTCCTAGCGCCAAAGCCTAGTAACCTAACGGCTCTACAGTAAACGCCAGTGAGTAGTCATAAGTCATTCCTAGCATATCTTGCTAAGGAACACAAGATATTCTTGTGTTTGCATCAGGAATTGTTGTTACTGAGCACAGAAGGCAAATGTCATAAGTAACCAGGAGGATCTTGCCAACAGGGCAGGATGATCCCTGCAGCGTATATACTGCCATATTCATAAATGGCTCGATCCAAAGCCCATTCCCACTTGTAGTTAGACTGCATTTACTTAATGCTGTTACGTTCAGAATCATTAAGAGTCTACGTATGTAAAACTACAGCACATCTGTAGTCTCGGAGAGGAGAGGCAGATTTTTGGGAGTTGCAGGGGGCAGATGTCCAGCATAGGTCAGGGTGAAAATAAAAAGGCATCTGATATCTCCAGAGGCTTCAGGTTTAGTGTTCTGTATTCATCCTGTCTAAAAGCAAATACAGAAAATTGGGATCATACACAAATATTTTGTCATTCAAGGGCTGCAAGTCTGCAAGATCCAGAAGATGTTGGAAGAGAGGAGGTAGCTGGGGCCACAGGCAGAGCACCAGGAAGCTGTGCAGGGAGCTCAGAAGGTCCTCGTCATCTGTAAAAGCTATTGGATGCTGTGCTGGGCAGTATCACATTTATTACATTGTTAGCACTCAATTTGTGGAGCTTGCACAGGCTAGGCTTTTGCTTTTCTTGATTTCTGGGTGCTGTTTCTACCCTGTGGTTTTAAAGGAGAGGAAGCTGCTCTAAACTTAAGTTCTCCAGAGGAAGTTTCCCAGTTTTGAGGGCAGTTGAGACTGACAGCATTGTGGACGGTGCACTGGGGTTGCAGAGTGTCTCTCTGTTATTTGTGCAGCATTAGCATAATGGCTCTATTTTCTGTCAGCCTTCTGTGTGTGTTTTCCCTTGTTCATTAAATTTAACAAGGTAGTTTCTTGTTTTTTCTTAGTGCTTTTTTGATCTAGTGTTGAACTGATTTGACTGATTAAGGGGATTAACTGCTGTGCAAAAAGCTAATGAGAAAAAGGTGGAGTATGAGAAGATCTGGTTAATTTTACAAAATACTTGTTTAATTAAACCATACTCTGGTAAAGACTCCATTCAAAAAAAAAAAAAACCAAACCAAAGTCCCTGGGTATAATTGAGGTTTTGATCTGGATTTTAATGGGCATGGCAACTTCATAGTTAATTTTTCCTGTGGTAAATGCTGTTGAGGTGCAAGAGGTGTGATGACTGTCCATGTTCCTGTCTGCCTGACCATGGGATCACAGGCTGCCTTTTGCTGGGTGTACAGCATCTTGCCTTTTAATTCCTGTTTGCGTAGGGAAATGCTACCTACCTGTAAGTGTTGGTTAGTGTTGTTAAACCAAATTAATAAAAGTTCCCAAGGTTATTGTGCTGCCATGTGGTTCTTTTTCTGTTTGGGGGGTGGGGGGTGTTGGTTTTGATTGTTTTGCGGGGGGGTTGGTTTTTTTTTCACTGATTATTAACTGTTTCCCATCACCAGACTGTGTTTTGAACTAGATACTGGTAGAGCTACTCCAGGGAAGATGATGCGAATTGCAGACCTGGGGGAGCTTTCTTCGGAAGAAATCAATTCAAAATAGGTGTTCCATCTATTTAGTGGTGGTGTGGTAGCGATAGAGCTGGAGCAGAAGCAGCAGCAAAAGGAGGCTGCGGTTTGAGTTCTGCCCCTCAAGTTAACAGCAGTGCCAGTGCATGGGAAATGGGGTTCATTTTTTGGGCATTACATCATCCTGTCCAGGACAAAGTTTAATATTTTCTAACCTGGGCTCCTGTCAACTGCAGGTACCTGATTTTCTCTGTGAGTTCTGTATCCTTGCTGCAGGCAGAAGAACTTTACATTCTTGATATAAACTGCTGAAACAAAATCCTGCTTCACGTTGGCCTGCGGCTACGCAGAGCGTTGTGTTGTAAGGAGCAGAGTCATGACAAATGCATGCAAAAGTGAAATCAGAAATGTATTGTATTATTCTGTCTGTAATGGCTCGTGACCCATAACTGACAAGCAGGCATTCCCTCTCACTTTGGGCATTCCCTCTCGCTTTGGGTGTTCCCTCTCACTTTAGGCAGTGTTTTGTTATCTTTCCTAAACTTGCTCAATGAAGTATAAAGGAAACTTGAAGGGCTGCAGCAGTGTGGCAGTGGAGCAAGCACACATGCATTTCTATATACATGTAACTATCACTTTGGTTGGCAACATGTAAAAATCTCCTTAGCTTCTAGCATGTATTTGTCTATCTGTCAGCCCAAATGGAGAGCAGACTGTGAACTATTTCCCTATCTTTTTTTAATCTTAATGTGGAGAATTTTTATTTCTGTTGGCAGAGAGCCTTTCAACTAGTCCCATAGCCTGCCTGCTCTCCTTATCGAAACCAGAATGCAGCAGCTAGCAACTACCGTTTTTCAGCTGCTTGTACTTTCCTAGGTTTAAGTTTAGCATGAATGTAAATCATCCTAATAAAGCATGGACACAAAAGCTGTAATTAACAGGAACAATTGAACAAGGACTAGAAGACGACAGCAGAGGAGATCAGAAGGGGGCCTATCTAATGGTGCTTTTGGGCTTCACAGAGAATGAAAGCCAATTAATTGAATTAAAAACAGTGAAGCTGAGCTGGTTTAATTCCTCTCTGAGCTGCTTGGTGTGTAGGAAAGAAGCAGGGGAAGGTGGGAAGACAGGGCTGGGGGTGAGGATGGCTGTCCAGATCCCTTGCGCCCAGGATGGAGGCACTTGCAGGAGCCTGCAGTAAGTTTGAGGAAGACAAGAAGAAAAACATCCATTCTTTAAGCAGCTCTGTTCCTGCCTCCTTGTACCTGCCATTGTGCTCGCCTCTGCTTGGGGAGTTTTGTTTCTTTCTTGTTTTGGAGCAGAGACCCACAGAGAAAAACCAAATTGGTCTCCCAAATCTCATGGTCATCTGTGCTAGTCCAAATTGCTGCTCTGCCTGCCTGTTAGCAGCATGCAGACTGCATGCTAGTGAGGCAATTTAGCGAGGTGCGGAACAACTTCCAGCACTGCTTCCCTCTACCTCCTTCATGGGCCTGCTGCAAGAGCAAAAGCTGTGGAAGATGGTGGGAGGAGGAGTGAGGTGAAGTGTGCTTTGGGATCATGTGCAATAGAAACAGAACTGCGGAGGGGAGGGCGAACCTTTAGATCATCTTTGTGACTGGATCAGTCTCATTTTGAAAGCAGAATCAGAATTTGAAAGACAGTTTACTATGAAGGCAGACAAGCTGCTGATGGAGTTCTTAAAGATAGAGGGATTTGATAAAGCAGAGTCTTGGGGAATTGCTCTCTGTGGTATTGTCTAGACCTTGAGCTTAGAAGCCTTGCCCACAGGCTCCTAAATCACATGAATTGCCTCGCAGCCCAGAAGTGTAATTGCAGCTGCTGTGGATGAACATTGTGTGCTGAGGTTCAAGATCAGGTGTGGAGCTGTGGAGCCCCATGGAGGCTTTTTGTCTTTGTTTCTCACAGGCTTTGGCATATTTTACTGTCTGATAATGCCCTGGCATTCTGGCAGCAGTGGTTCTGCTGTGCCTTGTCCTTAGAGCCTGTGTCAGCTTGTGCTTTTGCCCTTGCTGGAAAATCAGTGGATTTAAGACCTTATTGCCTTAAATATTAACAAAACCCCAACAAAAAACCGACAGAACCCATCTTTGTGGTTTTGAACTGGTTTTTCCTTGCCATCAGTTACCACAGCAGATGTGGTACTCGCCACAGGAGACGAAGTGCCAGCTGTAGTCGCAGGAAGCTGTTCCCTGTCGCACCCTCCATCAGCCAACAAAACCTGTGACCTTGTCCATGTTTATTAATGTTTATTAACAGAGTCTGCACTTAAGCATACCTGCTGGGTCTGTGCCCGCTTCACAGCGTCACTTCAAACTTCACTGTGAGATCGGGCAATGCAAACAGGGCTCAGTCTGTCTAGGGATGGGGAATGTGACCACTTTGGAGGTGGTATCACAGCTGGACCATGTTCAAGCTTCTGCCGGGGCTGCACAGCAACTTGGGATGTTTTGCATGGAGTTAAAATTACTGTGCTTTGGTTTGTCCTTAAAAGACTCCTGACTGCCCAGGTGAGGGGTTGCAGGGGTGTTTCCCTGGGACAGCAATGGAAGTTTGCAGTTTAAGCCATGGCGGGGTGGCTCCTATCCCACAAGAGGACAATGTCATGTCTTCCAGGGCAGCACCATGGTGGTTGTGGGGATCTCTCTAACCTCCAAGAGCCACCCATCTCCTGGGCATGGGGAGCAGCGACAGCACAGGGCCCTTCTCTGCCCATGCTGGACAAGGCTGAGCCCGGAGCTGACGTTGGTGCAGGCAGGGTCTGGCAGCAGTTAGACAGGGGGGGACGGTGCCACCTTATTCCTCAGCCCTCCTGCAGCAGCGCCTGCATGGGGGCCGGGGGCAGCTGGAGCCGTTCTTCCCATGGCCCCAGGGTGGGCACCACAGCAGAGTGTTCTCAGCAGGCAGCTCTGGAACTGGGCAGGGAGGGGACAGGTTATGAGTCGTGGCAGAAAGCTGGTGTCCACCTCCAGGTCTGGAGGCAGGGGTTGGGGGGGACACCTCGGTGTAGTTCAGGTGAGATCTCTGTCAGTTCCCAGCCCAACCCTTTGCAGGCCCTGGCAGTTTATTGACAATAAGAGTTTCATTCTGTTTGCTTTGTGTGTTCAATGAGCAGTTTATGATCTAAAACGAAGTTGTCCGACCCCATAAAATCATGGAAGCAGAAAATGAGCTCTCGTTTGGGCTCAGAGGCTGCTCCCTCCTTTCGCAGTTTATTCCCCCAACCCTTGCAGCTTATGCAGCAACTCCCAGAGCCTGCATCTACACTTCCAGATAAGATAGATGGTTCCTCCATACTTTATGAGCCCATTAAGTTGTTCTCCAGAAGCCCCAGTGAAGCCGTGGTTTCATTAGTGAATGATTTTCTCTCTCACCTGTTTGTTCATGAAGACATAAATGATTGGGTTGTAAACCGTGGCTGTCTTGGAGAAGTAGGAGGGCAGGGATGCGAGAGCTGGCTGGATAGTGATGTCTTTGTTGGTGGCCACCACCAGGGCAAACGTGGTGTAAGGCAGCCAGCAGATGAGGAAGGCCATCACCATCACGATCACCATGCGCGTCACCTCCTTCTCTGCCTGCTGCGTTGTGTCTGATTCCTGCTGCTGCGCCGCAGCCTGTGGGGGGTGTGGAAGAGAGATGCCCGTTAACAACTTCCAACAGCATTGCTGTCCCTCAGGTACTCCAACATCAGCAGCGGGAGATGGCAGCTCCATTGACCGTCACAAAAACCTGGCATGAGGTTCATCATCCCATGGCTACATCGGATGTAGCCATGGATGGTGCAGCCTTACCAGCAGTTTTGTGAGCAAAAAACCATTAACTCGCCCATACTGGCCACACTTACTGCCCGCAGGGTCATCAGCAGGTTGGCATAGGAGAAAAGGATCAGGCTGAGGGGCATCACAAAGCAAGTGACAAACAAGGCCAAGATGTAGCTGTTGTTGTTGCTGCCACCAGTGTACCAGTTGGGCCCACAGGAGGTTCTCAGACCTGGAACAAATAAGTTTTGAAACAAGCCTAAACTGATCACAGGCTTGGACAGGGTCTCAGTAACAGCCTCCAAAATAGCAAACCCCAGCACTGCCCCCTTGTATTGATGCTACTCAAGCACCTCTCGCTTTTCCATCCCCAGTGACCTGGAGATCAGCCACTGTATTTTCTGGCTGGCTGCTTGCTGTGTAAGAGGAGGGTGATATGTTGTAGTGTACAGTGTTATGCCGAGCCTCTCTGCAAGCAGGTTTGGGCTGGGTGTGTGCTGGGTGCTGCTCGGTGTGCTCCAGTGGCCATCAGGCATGGAAGAACAGTGTCATGCAGGGGGTAACTTCTGACGAACAACCTCTGAGAGAGGATTGTTGACTGCGCAAGCAGGGGGTGTTAAATCCTAAACACCAGCACAGACGCTCTTCAGCTACTCCATGCTTGAAAACTATACGCAAGAGGACACCACTACGGGGTCTGATGCACATCTGCCCTACCTTCGGGCACGTAGCTGCTCCAGCCCATGAGCGGTGGGGTCGTCCAGAGCAGTGACCAGCCCCACGTGAAGGCGCAGCCGCTGATGGCATGCCGGTGCTGGAGCCGAAAATCTCCGAGGGGCCTGCAGACCACAACGTACCGCTCGAAGGCCAGGATGGCCAAGGACCACAGCCCCACAATACCTGGGAGAGAAGAAGGGTTTGTGGCTTGGGAACGGGCTCTCCTACCGCTCTGCTGCCTGTGCTGGGATGTGGCAGACAATGATTAAGAGCTGTTGAAGCAACAACAAGAAGTCAGATGGGTTTTGTTATGAGAGGGATAGCTGGGAGGCTCTTTCACCCTTAGAGATGAAGGTGGCAGTCGGGTGTCTGTGACGCACGGTGGGTACAATCAGTTTCCCCACTGTCATGTCCTTGACAAAGGTTTTGTGCAGTTTCACGTTTCTGGTGCGCACAAAACCACCTGAGTGCTGACACAGCACCTTTGAAACACATCCCACACGAGGACTCCTGGTGTGCCAAAGGGACATTTCCCTCCCTGCGAAGACCAAGACAGAACGAGTGGTGACCTGGCACAGCCAATCTCTGTGACCCTTCCCTGCGCTGAAGAATGGCTGAAAGACACACGTTTTATGTTATGCATGAAAGTGTTGACGTCAGGAGATGCAGGAAGCCGATGGAGCATCCCGCAGAGCTTCTTTACTGAGCACGATAGCCCCAACCAAAGCCCAAGACCGGTCTCGAGGTTCGTGCCCTTACCTGTCAGGGACACCATGAAGCCCTCCAGCTCGCACAGCCGTTTGCCGAACACGAAGAAGCCATTGATGTTGTTGGAGAAGCTGACGGAGCTGCCGCAGAGCGTCACCAGCAGGTCGGCCGCGGCCAGGTTCACCAGGATGTAGTTCAGAGGCGACCGGAGCTTCTTGTGCCTGATGGAAACCACGATGACCAAGCTGTTCACAACCGAGGCGGAGACCGCAACGACGCCCATCAGCACGGCCACCGACAGGTACGTGCTCCGTGGGGCCTGGTAGGGCCATTGGGGGCCATCAAAAGGCCCCGGGGTCCCATTATTTGGGGGCTCCTGAGAGCTGTTGGAGTACATCGGTCTTCTGGAGCAGCAGCGCCGGTCCCCCTTATGCAGGTGACCCTCTCCAAAAGCAAAGCCTCTTTATAAGGCAGGAGGGGCTGACGCACCCCGGAGGAGCTTTGCATTCAAATACCTTAAGCTTTTTTTTAATCCGAAGGGTTTGGCCTCCCACCCCCCTTTTATAATCAGCTCTTTATTCTGGAGGGGATCAAAGGTGACTTAAAAATCTGATGACTGAATAGTGCATCATTTAATTGAGTAAATAGATCGGTTTTCCTTCTGCTTCCCAGCTGCCTTCCCCATTAAGATGACCCCTGCCCAGCCCTGCATGGCCTCAGTGAGGTGCAGAGTGTTGGGATGGAGGCAGCAGTTCTGCTTTTGCTTGGGAAAAGGAGCAAAGGAAAATCCCAGCCAAGCACATTGGCTCCTGAGGGAGGCCACCCGGCTACTGCCAACAAACAGCCATGCGCTGGCCCCGGTATGGTTCAGCTGCTTCAGTTATAAATATACATGATAAACATACACTAAGCATAGTAATATACAAATAACATATTTTAATACTAAATATAGAACCTATATAATATATATTACATCATATTTATAATATTATCTAGAAGAATTTGTGTGTGTGTATGCATATACATTCATACATGAATGTATGTGCATAGAGCATGCAAGGAAGATCATAAGCAAGCATGCTGCCTGTAACTGTGGCATACATATATAAAATATAATAAAGACTACATTCATGATATGTAGAATACACTTACTTACATAACCTATTAAATAAAAATCTGTTATACATATACATACATATACATATGGACATACAGATATATATATGTATATCAGATACACATATAGATATACATATAGATATATGTATATACATATATACACATATATGTATATAGAGATATAGATATACATACAGACATACATATACATGATATACATGATCTGTATATCAGATATACATGCAGATATACACATACATGATATACATGATCTATCAGATATACATGTATATATGATATATATGATATATATATGATATATATGAGATATATATGATATATATATGATCTGTATATCAGATATACATGTATATCAGATCTGCAGACATACACGTTTATATGTATTATATACATATATATGTATTATATACATATAAACATACAGAGTATATATAATATATATTTTATTACATGTTATAAAGAGTGCATATACATATGCTTTCATAGGTATGTACACCTTTAAATATAGCCACCTATAACTGTATCTATATACAATACTTGCATTCACATATATATTTTTATATAGAATATTAGATATATACATCATATATTTTATATAGTAGATGTAGCATATAAAAAGATACTTATACACATATATAGCTATGTAAATATTTATTTTTTATACACATGCATAAAACAATATAAAACAATGCATGTCCATACATACACAGATACATATATCTCGTATACATATTTATGTATGTAGAGTTCTATATACACATAAAGTATATTCTATAGTATATACACATACACTATATCATATAGCGTATATTTAGAATATATATTAATAATTTCTATACTATAGTTATACATCTTATACACACACATATAAATTATATATTTTTATGCATATATTATATAGCATTCACTTTCTGTAGAAAATATACTACAGAAAGTGAATTTATGTGTATATATATATATATATATATTTGCATCGCTATATGTATAGCTGTATATTGACAGACAGACACCCCCGACACCCACCCCACCCCCCCCCCCCCCCCCCGGGCTGCACATCCCTGGGCGGCCGCAGCCCTGTGCAAGGCTCTGGTCTCCTGAGCTGATTAAATGAGGCTGATGGATTATCATTGTGTGTGGGGCTGGGCTCTGCCTGGGCTGCTGCACGCTGGGGCCAATACAGACCATGTGGCACCAACCCAGTGCCTAGCTTGAGATAGGGACCCTTGGTCCTTGGTGCTGCTGTCAGTGCCCTGACACACACCACACGTGCATGTGCCTGGGGATGCTCGGCCTGGCTCTGGATCCTGTCCCACTGCTGCTGCTGCAGAGGACAAGCATGTAATTAATTAACTCATTCATGTGAACTGTGGTCAGTTCTGGGCTCCTCAGCACAAACCAGACAAGGAGCCACTGGAGAGGGTCCAGTGGAGGCCACAAGGATGCTCAGGGGCCTGGAGCATCTCTCTTGCAAGGAGAGGTTGCAGCAGATGGGCTTTAGCCTATAGAAGAGCAGACTGAGAGGGGATCTCATTAATGCAGAGCAGCATCTCAAAGGCAGGTGGCAGGGGGATGGTGCCAGACTCTTTTCAGTGGTGCCCAGCGACTGGATGAGGTGCAGTGGCCATGAACTACAGCACATGTATGAGGATGCAGGTATATATAGTATGTGCATATAGACATATATATTTGTATTGCTTTAGGGAGTGGATATATATGTAAAGAGTGTGTGTGTGTGTGTGTGTGTGTGTGTGTGTTTTCATTTCAATGCAACAGTCCTGGGCAAGGAGCAGTGATGATGAAGGTGGAGGTGAACAGCTAACACCATCAGGGCATCCCAAGGGAAATAACAGCCTCCAAGGAGGGGATTGCCTTAAGCAGTGATAAGCAGCCTGGCCTGAGTATCAACCTCTGCAAACTGTATCAATCCACCCAAAACTACAGTGGGGAAAAGAGACACCGAAGGAGGCAGCTGGAGCACCCTGCGGAGCACAGTCAGTGTCCAAGAAGGCAAAAATCCATGTGGAGAGCGCCCCGGCCCAACCACAGACACCACATGGGGCACCTCCAATGCCCTTCTGCGGACGCTGCTGAGCAGTGCCCGGAGTGCTGTGAAGTTAACGGGGACTTCAGAAGGACCTGGGATTTCTGTGGCTTTATTAATCATTTCTTGACTGATCTCCCCCCCCCCCTCCACTGCCGGCTCTTATGGTCCCTGTGCAAGCTCACAGCACCAAAGCAGAGCAGGGTCCTGGTGGAAGTGGGGGGCACGGGACCCACGCTGTTACAGTGGTTTCTGGGGCTTTTCTTTCAGCAGCAAGAGGTTGCGAAGTGGAGATGAAAGCCCAGCAACACCCGCTGCTCTGGTTTAAAACCATCTCCTGCTCCCCCCGAGTCCTTGCTGGGCCCCAGATCCTCTTCATCTCGTGTCTCTGGGTCCCTCCGTGCTCCATCTGTGATGCACCAAGCTCGCACACCATGATACCAGCGTGGGGAGATTCAAAAGCTGCACCACCGGCACCGACTTCTTTTATTTTCCCTTTTTATTTTGGGTTCTCATTATAAATATTAACAAACCTGACAAAAAGTACACAGATAGATAATACTGAAATACAAAAGTCTTTTAGGATGCAGCTAAGGACGGTTCCTGCAGCCTTCACATGGTAGCAAAACATTGGTATCAAACATTTCACGAGGCCTGGCATGACAACCACCACTGCATGCAGCTGGGATGGACGGACGTCCACTTAGAAAAGACTGGGATACGAAGTGAAGGGACCCACACACACATCATGTCCTACTCCACTTCAGTTCCATAGCAAGATGTGCTGAAACAAATGATGGATTGAAAGTAACTCTGCAAGAAAAGGGAGGCACAGCCGACATGGCGCTCCTGCGGCTCTCCTGGAAGCTCAAACCCAAGGCAGGTTTTAAGGTGCTGGACCAGTGACAGACTGAGAGGATTATTGGGAACATCCTACGTGACACGCTGCCGGCATTCAAACAAAATCCATGCATATCTGGAGAGTGCATTACAAATATTAAGGTATTAAAAACCCCCTATGAACATTGGTCCCCCCCATATCAAACAAGGTGTAACACGGTCATCACTTTGGAAAGTAGACGTAGGTTTCCAGAGATCCAATTGCTCTCCAGAAAAAGAAGTTGGCAACACACACGCGCACAGAGCTACGGGGCTCAGGGGCTGTAGGGAATCGAGACTGACGGGCAAACAGCAGCTCTTCCTAAGAAACCACGGTTTAAAGGCTTCACAACTTGGTGGCAAGGAGCAGCATTTCACAGACGCATCCTCATCCCACCACGTACCAGCTCTTGTGCAAATGTGACAAAGGGGGGCTTGCACAAGAGCCAGCGCTTGGTGGGATGAGGATGCACGGACCGGCCAGCGTGGGTCACGGAGGATGAGAGCTGGGATATAGTATGACAATATTATTATACCATTACTGTGCTGTACACAGAAATTTGGTCTGGAAGCTGTTTGAGGCAGAAAATAGACCAACAAATGGCCGTGCTGGAGCTGAGCGTCTCCGCGAACATGAACACTGCTCTGCCCCGTGGCTCAGCTCGCACCAGCAGCTCACAGTACAAAGTGCCTTGGTTGAATTTTAGGTAATGGCATGAATTGGAAAAGGCTGAATAAGGGAAAAGTGATAGGAAAATTTAGCCTGAAAGCCGGCTTTGCTGGAAGGACAGCCGTGCTGGAGCCTGGCTGCCTGGCTCCGGAGGGAAGGCATGGTTTCATCAGGAGAGCGGCTGCTTCCCCTCTTCTGCCCCATCCCAGGACTGCGAGAGGGAAGCCATGGTCTGCACAGCACTGCCAGCTCGCTGGCTACCTTCACACGGGTTACTGGAGAGGATGAGCACAACGTTCCTCGAAGGAAAGCAAACAGTCTTCCAGGTTACCAGAGGACACAATCATTCAAACGGAGGAGTGTTAAATGCATAAAAGACTGTTCAGGCCCAAACCACAGAGACTGACAAACCACCAGAAATATGGCACAATTGCCTTGAGGAAACAGTACCAGGTTTTAGTGACACCTTTTGCTCATATTAGGTACATGAATGGAAATGATGCATTCATTCCTGCCACTGAATTGCAAGGCAGCGAGAAGGTAATTCCGTAGAGCAGAGAGTTAGGAGAGGAGTCACAACCGCAGTGCATGCAGGCGTGTGGTGTCCATGTGCACGTGTGTGTGTGCGCATGCGTGTGCATGCTCACGAGTGTGTGTGTGTGGGGGGGGGTGCAAAGAGGCATTTTGGAAAAGCCTTAGGGGACGGGACCTGCTGAGCAGAGCAAACCGCTGCTGCCCTGTTCCCTGGGAAGGGATTCCCTGCAGCCAGGCCGTGGCGCGGGTGTCCCGCTCTCCCGGCTGCCCCGGTACCACGATCCCCCGTATCCAAAGCCGTGAAGGAGTGAAGTCCAAAGGCTGTGGCCGGCAGAGCTGCGCTGGCCCTGGAAGCAGCCCCGTGGTGCTCAGTCGCTGAGGACGGCCCCCGGCAGCTCGTTCGTTAGCGTGTGCCAGCGCTCGATTTTCTTGTCCTTGTTTTTCAGGCAGTCGAACCAGTGCTTCAGCCGCTCACCCTTGGCGTTAATGCCCAACACGACTCCACCTTGAGAAACAGACACAGAGAGAGGCAGAGGTGAACATCAGCCCTGTGAGGGATGCTGAGGGATGCAGGATGGAGCCAGGTCACGCAGCCGCTCTCACAGCATCCGATGACACAACCTGATGTGACACACGGGACCTGCTTGTGCTTGTGCCAAGCGCTCATTGCACTTGCAGCGGCTGTCAGAGACGCTGGGCGCTTGTTAGCAATAAATCACAGTGGCCAGTAACAAAATCACAAGGAGCCTATAGACGTCCAATAGAGACAAATGAAACCTCCCCTTAAACCTGTTTTTTACTCAGAAGATCTGAAAACAGAAGGGAGAGGGAGATGCACCTTCTCCCTGATTGGGTGCTGCTTGTGCGGGGGGTGTCTCAAGCAATGAGCAGTGGGGCTGGCTGTGGGAGCGGAGGCTCAGGTGCAGAAGTGGGATAGAAGCAGAACAGAAACCCAACAAGAATGAACGTGGGATGGAGAAGCCAGGAGGCTGGAGAAGTGCAGGAGAGCAGCAGATGAAACAAGAAGAGCCACAGAAGGTGAAGATAAAAAGAGGCTAAGGAGGCCTCTGGAGCGCCCCACTCACCTATGAAATCATTTGATTTCCCGATATCGTAGTCCCACACTGTGACTTCCAAGGTCTTTTTTGCCAGGTCCCCGTGCTTTATCTCATAGCAGAACTCCTGTTGAGGAGCAGAGACAGAGTCAGAATGAACCAAGGGGCTGCGCTGGGCTTTTCTTCCTCCTTTTAAGTCTGAGGACTGAGAAAGGCCCTGGCTTTCAACAACCATCAAAACCCCACCTCATTGAACTCAGGGTTCAGCGTCTTCTTCTTCACCGCCGTCTTATGCTTTGATTTCTTGTCCTCATCTGGTTTCAAGTAACTGCAACGAAACCAATGCACTGTCACACACAGCTCCTGTGCCTGCTCCCAGTGAGGAAGGGCTGTGGGGCCCTTCCCTGCAGCCCAGGCATGCATGGGGGCACCTCTGGCTGCAGGATGAGCTCCTGAGCAGAGGCAGGGTGAGATGGGGGACTGAGCCCCCCAGACCCGCAGCTCCCTCCTCCCCTACCTGCCAAGACGCTGGAGATGGCCGGGAGGAAGCAGCATTTCCCCATGTTAGCACCGGACCATCGGAGCTGCCATCAGAGAGCACCAATTATCCCATCTCCAGTCCCAAGGGGACACTGGCACTGCACACATGCTCCCAGCTCCCAAAACCAAACACTTCCAGCCCAGATTAGTGCAGACTTGGGACTGTGTGACCCGTCTGCTCATCCGGAGCCTTGTCAGGAGACAGAGGCCATAGGCAGGTGTGTAAGAGGGAGCAGGAGCAAGTGCAGTGGCTGCAGCTTTGTGCTCCGCTGTTACCTGCAGGTACGTTGCAGCACAGCAGCAGGGTCAGAAAGCAAGCGAGATTAAAACATCATCAAGCAGACAGGGCACCTGAAATCTGTGCCGTCACTCTTTTGTGCTGGTGCTGCTCCTTTAAGCATCAGTTCTGCCTCTTCATTACACTTCCCAGATCTTGCTCATCATTAAAAAATTAGGGCTTGTACCAAGAAGCATCACTTGTCTATATCTGCCCTGATTAAAGCCCTGCAGATACAATCTACTGCAGACAGCACAAGGGGCACCTACAAAACAGCTGTGTACAACAGCACTTCTGTCAGTTCAGGGGCTGAGGCTCCAATGAGCATTTAAAAAAGAGAGTGGATTTTTAGGCAAACACCTCCACTCCTAAGGAACAATTCAATAGGAAGGCGAAAGTGTGCTGCTGCTGAAGTTCCCTACAGGCCTCGCGGGTGCAGTTTATCCCAGGGGCTCTGCCTAATCAAATGTCATCTCTGAAAGTGCCCAAGTCTGGGTCAGCACGGGGGGGAGCACATGGGCATGGGACGGGCCCAGGGGTGCTGCCGGCCCTTCCTCACCATGGCCCCCTGCTTTGCAGAGAGTGAGCTTGAAAAACGCTGTGCCAAAAAACCCCAGGAGCTGTGTGGATGCAGGGCTCTGAGTCAGCAAACCACCACCTTCCCCAGCATCCCTTAATAGCCCTGGGATGACACCAGCTTCCCTGAATCACTTGGGTGAGGCTGAGTTGTGCAGCCCATTGCAGTCATTTAAATGTCTTTTGTTTAATAACGCTGGTATTTTTCCAGTCATTCCCATTGGAAGGCATTGGTGGGACCTGCAAATGTGCCCTCAGCTCTGCTAACCAGACCCCGGAGCCACCAGAGCCATGGGCCGCACCTAAAGTGCTTTCTGAACTAATATGATGTAATTAGATGTACATGTAGAACATGATGTAATTAGAACTTTTCCACGGATGATGCGGGCTTCCAAGAGTGAAAAACCTGTGGATAACACTGGGAAAGAAAACCAAGGTGCTCACAGCTGCTGGTGAGGGCCAGAACCATGGGGCACAGGCCCCGTCCTGCTCAGAGAGAACCCAACCCCCCTGCTGACAGATGAGATCCACCACCTGCTGGGCTGGGGCCGTGCAATCAACAAAGCCATACCTGTCTGCTTTGGGTTACCCATTCTGCCCCTGCCACAGACCCTCTCCCACGTGCCATGGGGCACCATAGCCACCATCAACTGGCAGGCACAAGGCACTGCCCCGGCACAGCCACACAGCACCGGGCAGCTCCTGCACGCATGGAGCTTTGAAGCACTGTATAATAATCACTGGGCAATAACACGCTCCAGGTGAATGCAAGCTGCTGTGTGACGCCCTCATTTGCATCTCCTAATGAGCTCAATGCATCTGCTAATGAGCTCAATTAGTTTCCACTGCAGGGAGAGACAAAGGACAGCACAGCCTCACCGGGACTGGCACCGCATGGAGCAGCACTCACATCTTGACGTAGGGGTCGGAATAGCCATTGGCATCCATGGCAGCGAGGTGGGCGCAGCGGATGATGCCCACCAGCAGCCCCTGCTTCTGCGAGCTGTACTTGAGGGAGATGAGGATCCGTCCACGCTCCTCCAGTGACTTGTCCTCTGTTTTATCTATCTGGGGGAGGGAATGCACGCAGTCTGGGCACTGCTTCGGGACACAGCACGGCCGATACCCTCCTCCCCACCACGACCGATGCTCTCCCCATCCCTGCTCATGCCTGAGGAGTCAAACTAACCCACACTCCCTATGTGCCACAGGGCCCACGCTGGGGAATGCGGATCTGACCCCCACCCCACTCACCGGCAGCTGCTTCTCCAGGCAGATGCTGAAGTTTTTGGTCTGGTTGGGCTTTAGCTTCTTCAGCGGGATCCGCGTCTCTCCAATGAACTCGTTGTGGCGGAACTTGTCCTCATCGCAGACCGAGATCCTGCAACAAGCGTGGGGTGAGCGGGGCTGCTGGGAGAGGGGAGGCAATGGCATGGGGCAAGGGGCTGCCCTGGCATGTCCCCCACTGAGGGATGACTTTGAGGCTGCTGTTCCCCAGGCCAGTGACTGTGCACCTGCTTCGTAGGCAGCTGAAGGACATAAATCTGCTGCTACAGCCTCGCCAGAGCAGCTCCTGATGTTTAAATGTGACACCCGATGTCTTGGTCTGCTTCACCTGCACAACAGAAACCTGAGGCTCCCGGGATGGATTATGGGCCAGGTCTGGGGAAGCAGGGGGATGAGAGAGATAGAGGCTGCATTACACCATGTCTCACTGTCCCTTCACATAGTCACAAATGCAGAGCCACCTGCACACCCCAGGTGGGTCCCAGAGCCGTGGGATGGCTCAGACCCCATCCTGGCCAGGGCTCCTGTACCCCTCGGGATGGCTGTCACCCTGCAGGCATTGGGCTCCTCCAGGGAGATGCTCACAAACCCTGAACATCACAACCTGCAGTGCTGCCGTTGCTGAACCTAACACACCCCAGCCCAGGCACTGTCAGAAAAGCAACCCAGTGCCTCAAGCATCCTCATGGCTCTTCCATTATCAAAGTCATCAGTGACTAAAGCAAAACTCACCTGAGCTGCCACTAGTGCGGCTGCATCCTGCCTGGCTGTGAAGGCTCTTCCTAAACCCACTCTCGAACTACATAGCCGGGAGAAGCGTGATTCCCAGCAGGGCTCCCTCTCTCCCAACCTGAGGAGTTCCCGAGTATGTCTCAGGGTGTCCCCTGGTGCTGGGGATCTGACTGCCCACGCTGGAACACAGAGGGGGTCCTCCACCTCCTCCTTCACCATGCAGACATGGGATCTGCAGACCCGGCCTTGCAGAAGGCATCACACCTTGGCCAAGTGCAGCTCCCCCAGCCCTGCCGGGGACCCCCACCCTGTGACAACAGCTACATCCAAGGGCAGTGACGGGGATGCTGAGTGAAGGCTGTTTTCCATGCAAAAGCTATAAATGCCTTTCCCTGAGCTGGCAGCTAATGAGTCATTTCTCTGCTGCTTCCCAGCCCATTCGCAGCATCAGGAGAGACAACAGAAGAGCAAAGTTAGTGCTTGCAGGAAGCCTCCGCTCACAGCTCCTGAAGTCCCAGAGGGGGTTCAGGAGGGCGGTGGCTGCCTTGTGAGGGACCGGCCATGCCCCAGCAGTGCTGCTGGAGCTGGAGACAGGGAAAGCCATCCCATCCCCACGAAAGGAAACATCCTGCATCCCTACAAGAGCCACGTAGGGACCATCAGGACTCTACACCCATAGAGGAAAGGCGTTTCCCTTCCCTTTCCTCCTTTCTCCTCTTCAAAAACTCTTCCTACAGTCTCTTCTCATCCTTTTGCTGTCTGATTTTTTCTTTCTTTTACCCGCTCCTGTTGGCGCCCGTTTCTCACGGGCAGCACCTCTGCCTGCAGGGACCATGCTCCACCTTGCAGGGTTTCAACAAATAGGACCTATTTGGGAAGGGCTAAAAGTAATTAAAGATAAATAGTGACCTGCTATTCCGCCTCAGAGTAACTAACTGCACACCGTGCTTCTGGCCTGTGCAGTGCCTGGATGGTTTATCCATGGATGGCTTCTGTGTGGATGACGACTCTCCTGGTCACAAGTGAATAACAAGGTGCTGAGGGAGCCATGGGAATGGCTCAGTCACACGGAACAAGGACCATCAGGGCCACGGAGTGGCCCAGGAAGGGGGGTCGGGAAAAAATAATCCAATTGGAAAGATGGGGAACGCTGCTCTCCAGAAAACCATAGCTGGATGCAGCGTTACTATAGATACCTGCAAAAAAACCCTCACCCATCACAACAGTAAAATCTTTAAAGAGCATCTCAGATGCAGGCACAATATTTCCCATTCCCCTTCCTCCTCCCGCCTCTCTTTTAAAGAACAAAACCAAAAAAGGAGCAGCAGGAGCTCCAGACAAGCAGCAGCGTTTGCCAGGCGTGCGCAACCCCACGTCCATCTGGCCAAGGCTCTGGGGAGGAGAAGCAAGCGCGCAGTGATGGAAGCAGAGGAGCGTGGTCCTCACCAGCAGCTGGCAGTCAGGGGTCTGTTTCACACCCGGCCACTGCGGAGCGGTGTGGCCTCCTGCACGCTCGGGGGAGGCAGGATTTGGTGCCTGTTTCACCTGGTAAGAACACGATACCAAGACCTTCTCCTGACAATGTCTAGGTATGCCCAAAAGTGCAAGATACCAAATGCAACGTTCTACTTGATGGGAAGCTCCAGAACCACCCAGGATGAGTGGAAGCCCAGGAAGGAAACGACTGGAAAACTTCAGCGGTGGTGACAGGGACATCTCCAGCGCTGCACCGGCAGAGGCTGGACAGCCCCACCGAGCCCCATTTCACTGCCCATGGGGACATGGGAAGTGACTTGCTCCCACCTTACTAAGCAGCTCTGAGAACACCAGCTCCCATACAGCATGCTACAGCTCATGCGAGCCCCTGCGTGCCCTGCCCAGGGACGGTTCCTGTGCCCCTGCACCACAGAGCCCTCCTTTAGCAGCAGCAGGGCACAAGAACACCCCCCAGATCCCCAAGCTGCATCCCACTGAAGGCACCACACATCGCTGGGGTGATGGCCATCCCCTTTGTCCCTATTGATGTCCCCAGCTAGTTAAGGTGTTTGCACAGAACTGGGTCCCTTGGAAGGCACATCTGCAAGACCTGGGAACTGCTGCTGTCTTCGAGCAGCCGGTGACACTGCCAGGTCTCTCCCAGTCCCATTTTCTTTCTGGCATCTCTGGCCACCTCCCAGGTGGGTCTCCTCTTTGTGTGGGGACCAGAGGGGGTTCAGACACAGTTCCGTGTCCCCCCTCCCAGTCCCTCTGGCTGACTGCAGTTCATCTTCTCTAGGTGGCACTTTTAAGGCAGGTAGACTGGTGATGCACCGGTCATGTAAGCGAGGGCAGAGAGCTGCGTCAGATGAGCAGCAATTACACCAGCTTGAATTTTATTACAAGAAATTGATGTGATGGAATTTTATGCCTTGGATTAGACAGTCAGCTCCATAACAAGCAGCAAGAGGTGTCTCTGGCAGCCACGCTCACCTGCCCATCCTGACCTCTTTAACTCAAACATCACCGCTCCTTCATCTCTTTTTATTAAACCACATCCCTCCAGCTCAGCTCTTGATTTGACAACTTCCACTGAGGGGTCCCCATCTTTAAGTTTAAGGGCTGTGAAAGCCACCTGGGATGAAAACTAAGCAGCAAGTGAACAATTACTGCTCACTGAACTTATTCTCCCTCCTACTCACCCTGGGCTCCTGGGTTACAGCCCTGACTCATGTTCAAGCAACCCCGCTCCACTGACTCACGACTTGTCCTCACACACATGTTCCTCTGGCCTCTTTCCCATCGTGGAACAGGGAAAACAGGGGTCAATGAGGACCCTTCCCTACAATGCACATGCATGTAATAGGCATCAGAGTGTGAAGACAAATCTCCCGTAGCTAAGATCCTGTATAGTCCCTATAGCAACTTGGGAGGCTCTCGATGGAGGAGCAGATGTGCAGGTGATGCCTGCTTAGCTTAAGGACAGACAGTGCCTGGCAAGAGAAGAGAAAAAGGCAGAGACCTGGGACCATCCAGCTTTCCTAAAACCAAAAGGAATATTTGGTGCTGGGCTCCATCACAAAATGGCTCCAAGTCTGAGCATAGAAAGCACAGTAAAAGTTAGATGAAATTAGGAGTGTGCCTGCAGCTCTGGAGCAAAGCTCATTCAGCACTTCTGGAGTAAAGCAATTTGGGACCCCAAATCTCTAAGTGTCTGCAGTATGCCTATTAGACCTGATCAAATACTATTTCCTGAATAATATATTTAATGAGTCATGATGTTTGTCAAACACATGATTAAACAAATAATTCCTGGCATTCGTGAGCTAGCTGAGTATGATATGAATAATGCATCACTTTGCCAATATATCTGGATATGAATAATTGTATCCAATATCTGTCCAGCTCTGATATTTATTATGAATACAATCTATTTATTGCACATTACATGTATTATTTAAACGTAGGCAAGTGTGTTCTGCCTATTCCAATTCCCCCTGCGGCATTTCTCTGCCTCCCCCTGTCATGCACCCCGGCTTCCCACCACCAGAGACTGCTGCCGCACGGCTGCAGATGGGGAGAAACGGTGCCTGCGAACGGGGACTGGAAGCAGGAACTGCAGGGTGGGATTTCCCCCTGGAGCAAGCAGGGAACCTGCCCCCAGTCCTGGCCATCCCAGCCCATGAGTCCAGCATCTTTCCAGCGGCTCTGAATTTGCCTTCTTTCAGGATGGTGGGTGGCTTCATTGCTGTTAAGCCTTGGGCTAGACTCAAGGATATTTAATTCAGTGAATGGATGAGACCTTTCAAGATCCTCCCACCTACTGTGTTTCATGAAATCAGAAGTATCTGGTGTTTTTTGAGGGGGTTGATTCATTAACAAAATCCTGCTTGACAGCGCAATTATCTGGGCAGCCTTCACCTCTCCTTCTGCCTTGGGGGTGGCTGTGCTTGGGAGGTGAACCTCAGGGGTCCCAGGGCTTGGGTCTGTCACAGCAAAGTCACTCGACCAGCCTGGATGAGGCCCTGTGGGGATGAGGGGCAGCCTGCCAGGGCATGGCATGGGGCTGGAGGTCTCGGGCAAGAGGGATCCCTTACTCCGCTCTCCAGGAGGCAGGGGATGCCCCTACTCTGGCCCCTGCCATGAGGTGAATGCCACTCATTCCCCCAGGAGGGCTGCAGGCACCATCAGAGCGCCCTGCGCCAGCACTGCCCCACCGACCTGCGCTGGATGCAGCCCACCACCTGCCCAGGTGGGCAGGGAAGACTTTTGGGTGCTTCTCCAGCGTTGCTGCTGCCTCACGCGCTCTGCAGGCAGCCGGGAGGCAAAGGCTGGCGGCAGCTTTGATCTCCACCGTTATTTTCACATTAAAGAGACGTTGCAAATCTCTTGCCCTGCCCCTCCATGAATCTCAGCACCGAGGAGGCACCTGGGGAACAATCACCTCCCAGACCGAGGAGAGCATCACTCATGCTCTTTCAACTACCCACAGCTGCCTTGCAAGAGCCTTGCCTGATTAGCACAAGGAAAGCCAGCGTCCCTGCAGCTTTGAAGTCCTCTTTTCCTGGCAGAGAAGGAGATACTTTGCCAAGATGATGGGCAGGCAAAGTGAAGCACTGAAGGCAGGACAATACACAGCATGGGAGATGCTTCCTACAGGAAGTGGCACCACAAGGGTGAAGGGCCATTGCCACTGGTGTTACGGAGAGGCTCATAGAAGAGAAACAGCTCAACCCACAACTGAAAGAATCCTTGCTGGGCCCTCATCACCAGAGACCCCAGCCCATCCTCATGTAAAGCAGAGATCCCTCCCCTGAGGAGATGCAACATTTCCCAGCCTTGCATCCTTCTGCTCAATTAAATACCTGGTATTCCAGAAGTGGAAAATCCAAGCAAGGAATTAAAATAAAAACTGGATTTTTCTACCTTGTGTCTGGTTTGCAAGAAGTCTGATCTCAGCTAAACCTGCCCCAGGATAAGTAAAGTCTCCTTTGCCAATATCTTCAACCGCAAAGATGGAGAAAAGAAAAGAGGGGGTTGGGGAATTGCTCTTAAGGAAAATGAAGAGCAGTTGAACTGTAGGCTCTGGCTCCCCCACGCAAGATAAGCAATGGAGCCACAGTGCTCAGCAGCTTTGTTTTAGAGAGGAATTTCCTGGGCCATAGACAAGAGCTTGAAATCCCCCCTGAAATTCTGCCAAACCCACTGGGCAGAGCAGCTGAGTACATGCCCATTGCCCGAGGGCAGGCTGGGAGGAAGCACCAAATGCATGGAAGGACCCAGGGCCACACCAGAGCAGGAGAGGAGATGGCCACAGGATAAGGGGGCGCTGGCTGGGAAACCTTCTCTCCCCCAAAGCTTGTTAAATTCTCTGGAACCTTTGCCAGGCAAACCCTAACCCAGAGGCCCCGGCCCTACAGCAAGCTCCGCTTCGCAAACCTGTCCACTTTTCTGCTCACATATCCTTCCCAGGGAGACAGCAGAGCCCCCCTAAGCCTCTTCCAGCCCCACCTTGAGCCTCATCAGTGCTGGGGTGCTGGGGCTTGAGGCTCCCACACTTCTGGCAGGGACTGGGATGTGCTAAATCCCATAGGACAGAGCCCACTCCATCTGGATGCAGTGCCAGACCCTAGCACTACACTTATAGGCGAGGTGGGTATTCGCGTGATCCCCGTGGCCATGTCATCATGGGGTCCACCACCTCCATGGGGACATGCTTCAGCAAATCCCACTGACTAGCTGCAAATGTCAATGAGTCAGAACCATGCTTGGATATTCCTCTCCATATGGAGAGTATTTTGATCCTTAATTATCACCTAATTCACTGGGGTTAGCTGCTGGCAAGGAAACCTCAGCTGCAAAGTGCACAGCACTGGAGAGCCTGGGAACCCCTGCAAAGAGGCAGCTCCAATGGGTGTGAAGGCACGAGATGGATGGAGGGCTCTGATGGCACAAAGAGATGCCGAACCACAGATGTGTGACAAATCTGCCCTCAGATGGGGAGGCTGCCCCATACGAGCAGATGAGGCTTCCCAGGGAGTTTTGCTCCTTGCAGAGCGCCCAGCTGGGAACTCACACAGGAGAACTGCATGGCAGGCAGGCTCCAAGCTTCCCTGGACTCCCTGGAAAGGTGCCCTTTGAAGCCACTTTGGGTAATGAACCATTAATTGACCTCAACAGCAATCTCCTGAGCTCCCCGTGGAGCAACCAGGACAGAAACGTTGTCTCCATTCAGCCAAGTCCCTCCTGAGGGAGCCCATGGCTACACTTGGCTCCCCAAAAAGCACCCGCAGCACCCAGGCTGGCGGGCAGGAGCAGGGATGTGCTAAGGAGGGATGCCTGCGGGGAGAAGGGCAAATCCAGCACACATTTCTGCGTGTCCCCCTGCCACTGAGCATCCCACACCTCCCTGCTGCCTCCCTGGAGCAGGTGAGGCAGCTCTTCCCCAGGGAGAAGCAGCAACCAGTGCCCCAAAAAGACAGGGGTCAAATCCTTCTGCTCCCTGGTGCCTTTCAGCAAACAACTCAGCCGAACACCTCTCTACAAACTGATTTCCACGCTTGAAAAGACTGAAAACTTCAAAGCCCGGAGTGAAAATATGGGGGGGGGGGGGGAATAGCCAATAATAATAATAATAAAGCAGAGGCTTTCCAGCCCAACAAGCCTGCAGCACTTGGAGCATGACTAATGTTTTCCATGTGAAATAATAATCTGAGGCACTAAATTTCCCATCTCTATGCACATTGCAGACAGCAGGTAGGCTCTGCCCAACCTCACCTTGGAGCAGCACCTTTTATAAAGCAGCTTTGTGCGCTTGTCTTGGGGAAAATAATAAACTCCCAGGGTGCCTGCAGATAAGGAGGGTCAGATGCCAGCCACGGAGCTGACAAGAGCCCCAAGTCCTCAGAGCAGGATGTAAGATCCTTCTTTGTTCAACAGCCGATCTTACAGCAAATCCTCCTGCATAACAGTCCTAGATCAGAGCAGTGCTGGAGCAGCCCCAGGCAGGATCTGTCCCCAGGCTCCACGTCATTCCCTGCCCTCACCCACGTGGGACAGTGGGCAAGACATGAAAACCTTTTCGTTTGCAGGGGTCTGACCCAGCAAAGCAGCACTTCCAAGCTCACGCAGCCCCTGGGAGATGCTTCCGGGAGATGCCGAATGCACAGAGACTGATCCAAACTAAGAGAACAGAATAAATACATACAAACGCTCCTCTTTCACTTTGGCAATAATTCACAGAAGCCTCCAGCTTTCTTCCAAAAACCTGAGCCTTGAAAGGGCCCAGAACTTTCCTGGGGTGATTTTCTCAGCAAGACATCACTGCAAAGCCCTAACGCATGCCCATAAGAGCTGGGCATGAAGAGGTTAAATCCAAAGAACACCACCTCTACAGGCAGGAGCCCGGTGAGTTATACAGGACCACGCTCCCCACCACCTATTCCAACCCAGGCTCACAGTAAATCAAGCACTGGTCACCATGGTGGTGATGCGGTGTGCGGGGCATGAGCACAATCTATAGGCTTTGGTGGTAGTAACTCTGCTATGAGGAGCTGCCAGGACCATTCTTTAGGGCTGGGGAATGGGGGTCCCCATGCTCTCCCTCAGGAAACTGTCACTGGGAAGGGGAGGTGACCCTAAGGGAAGGGACACATGTGCCGCCAGTGCTGGGCTCAGCACCCTGCTCATCCCACGGGGCCCTACCGCAGGGTCTTGCGGATCATGTCCTCGTCAGTGATGCCGTAGTAGGTGAGTGTCTCATTCCAGGTGGGGTTCAGAGTGTTCCGCAGCGTTTTAGTTCTCAGCTTATTCGCCTGGAAAACAAAGGAGATGGAGGTCAGCAGGACCCAGCCCCAGGCAGTCATTTGGTCATTGGTGGGCCGTGAAGGGGAAGAAAAGGAAGCAGGGTTTGGAGATGAAGAGGCAATTGATGCTATTGCCCTTCTGCCCCAGTGCTGTAACCTGGTCAGTCCTCAACGGGATGGCCCAAATCCACCCGACCACAGCAGTAACCAGAGACATGGCAACGTGCTCATTTGCAAAGCAATCCAACCCCGCATCCTGCACCCTGGGAACAGGCAGCAAAACGGGAACCTTGGCAGAGAGCAGAGAGGATGGGGATTTCATTTATGCAGCAGGAGAGAGCAAGAGAGAGAAAAAAAGATCTTTTCAGGTTCATTAAAAAATACCAATTTTGCTGCTCTGGCTGTTTATTTGCATTCGTGCTCCCAGCACAGCTCTTGTTCCTGCCTGCCTCAAAATAACTTCCTTTAGACCCATTTTTTATCACTGGCAACTCTTTGCAGAGCCACAGCTCTGCAGAGGTTAGGGACAGCGGGTCTGTCACAGCCACCTGTGTCCTCGGCATGGATGGGGCACCCTGGCACACCCCCCCCTAGGTCAGGGGACATTAATCTTCTCATTCCCTGAGCCACTCGCTTCTGTTGGGGACAGAAGCAAAGGGCTGCGGGCTTCAGATGAGGCTTCCCCACTGGCGCCCCAGCCTGGGACCGCCTGGCAGAGCAGCAATTTACCTTCTAATTAGATGTGAAGACAGAAAGTTCGGTCCCTGTCTCAGCCACTGCTGGGCATGAGGAACTCTCAGGAAACCAATACTTCAGACTTGGTGGCTTTATGAGAAGCTGCTACATTCCCCACCTTTGGGTCACCAGCCCTGAGTCAATCTGAGTGGGATGTGAAGCACGGTGTGAAGAGAAGAGCTTCTGCCCGCAGCTACGTGAGGAGTCACCTCGTTAGCGCGTCCTTTCCCCACCAAAAGCACCTCTAACACACAACCTCTTCCAGACTGACTGAAGGCAGCCACTGGCTGAGGAGCTGCCAGCACAGCGGAGCCAGCGAGGGACCACAGCACAATGTCTCACTCCCAAATTCACCATGCAAAGCAGCCGCTTGCTCTGGGTTTGATCTCTGAGAGATAGAGAAAAGGTCTGCATTTTGTGCGGTGCTTCATTTAGGTTTGCAAAGCTGTTTCTGTCTTTTAAAGAAACCCGGGCCCTGTGCAGCATTGCTGAAGCTGGGTGAGGAGCTCTGAAACACTGAGCACTAGGTTAGGAGGAGGATACCCCTGGAGCAAGGCGAGATGCTCCAGGAGCTGACTGGGATGCAGCGGCAGGAGGGACTCGATCAGCAGCAGCGTCTAAACCCCTGCAACTGCTTTTCACATCACTCAGGCAGGAGTTTGTCTGCAGCATGGAAGAAGCTCCTGGGCACCAGCCTCACTGAGACAATCCCTGTGTGCCCAGAGGCATGTCCAGCAGTGACAGCAGAGCGATGCAGACCAAAGGAGACTGCAGATGGGTGCTCTCATTTATGACCTGTTGTTGCTATTGATTTAATACCTCATTGGCCTTAAATCTTCCTCAGCTTTGTAAACTTGCTCCAAACGAGCCGCTCTGTCATACCAGGTTTCATCCCATACCTATTTTATCTCCTTCCTCAGTGATATTGTGGCCACCGTACCAGGCTCCAGCCCAAGCAGCAAGATAAGCACCAGGGAGGAGTGAAGAGCCTGCTGAGGGGTGACAAGGACAGCAGAGGAAGCACTCTGATGGCACGCACTGCCTGCTCAGACCCACTGGGGCCAGATCCTGGGGCTGGGGATCTGTGGCTCAGGAAGGAAAGTGGGTTTAGATAAGAGCATAACATGATGGGTATCACCATCAGCCAATGCTGCTCTGAGCAATGAATGCAAACTAAATCAAAGCAACTGAGCTCTGGGAGAGTCCTTTTCTCCCACCTGGAATGATTTGCTCAGTAACCAGCTCACTTGGAGACCTGTGCATGAGGTGAACGAATCCAACCCTGCTTTCCACATCCCGGGTTTCAGCTCTGCCACAGGCGCCCAAGAGCCCCAGCCTGGAACGGAGACACTCAATGGACTCGGAGACTGTCCTGCTCCTACTGGAACGACTGTGCACAAACATCCAGGCCAGGACACATCCACGATTCCCCCCAGTGCTCACCTCTCCCAGAGCAGATCTGGGCAGTGCTGTTCGGAAACAAGGCGCAGAGACCGAGGAATCATGGAGCCAGAGGGGTGTGGGGGCAACGAGAGATCCCCACGGCTGCTTTTAGAGTCCGTAGCTCTTGCACTCCCCTCAGCACAGAGCTTCCCTCCCACCTCCCTCATCTCCATCACCTCCAGCAGAAATGCTAATCAATGCATTTGCAAAACATGGAAATGACAGATAATATCGCTGATGAAAGTGCTTCTGGCTCTCCTATTTCCAGCAGAACTCAAAATGTGGTTAAAAACTCCCGCTTACCGCCCTGAACATTATGAATTAATTCAACTGAACCGTAACAAGTAAATATACCTCCCCCCAAAAGGTTTTTCCTTTAGTGTAGTAAGAGTGCAGTTAATATTCATATCACATACATTTAGCATTTAAATTCACATCCCATCAGTTACACCAAGCTCTCACGATATACATTAGTATCTTTAATTACTCTTCTCTCCAGCAAGTGCTGAACCTAAGTAGATGGAACTATTCCTGTTATGATTTAAACTCTGGTTTATTGTGATCTGAGGGGGTTTAGATGCAAAAGAAAAAGGGGGGGAAAGAAAGAAAGGAGGTGTTTGTTTATAGCTCCGGATCATTTCACTCGGTGCTTCCCAGGGGCTTCTGGAGCGCAGTGTTCACACCCCCTGCTCCCAAAGGCAAGGAGTTAGGGCTGGATTTAGCCCCAGTTCTTACCTCCTGCTGCTGCTCTCTCCTGCTTGCCTGAGTGAGAGCTGGGCAGGACACTGAGGTCAGCCAGTGAAGAGCTTTTCCCTGGGAAACCTCCCTGGTCTGATTCCAAAAGGAAAGGTTCAGCCCCAGTAAGAGAAGAAGTGAAAAGGCATCTCACCTTACTGGCTCCGGGGAGCAAGTGCAATTTGACATATGGATCCGCCAAACCATTATGGTCCATCGGCTTCAGGCCCTGGAAAGGAAACAGCAAAACGCAGGAGTTAGGATGCTGGGCAGATAGCGTGGCTTTGCTGACCCCATTTACTGATGCCCATTTCCCCAGGACGTCGCTGGTCCATGGAGTAACTGCAGAGTTTCCCCAGGAGTGGGGAAGGAGGAGAATACGGTTTGTGCAGCAAAAGCTGAGCACACTCAGCATGCCAATGTCGTCTGCGGCTTGTGCCGAGCTGTGGGAAGGCTTCTCACCTGCACTTGGCATTGGTCGCAACACACTGCTCCTCTCTTCCAGCAGCTGACTCTGACATCCTGATCACAATTAATTTGGGGGTTAAGTAAATCAGCGCAGCGATTCTCAAGGTTTAAAATTACAGGCTTTTGTCATTTAATAATTGCTTCTGAGCAAACATACACCTCTGCTGTTGTGGTGTTACTTCTAAGCGCTCCCAGAGGGTGTGATAGCACCTACCTACTCTTCGTTATTAAGGCACAGCTGAAGGAAGAACAGCTTTCAGGCCAGTAGGAGGCTGTCGCCAGTCGACTGCCATGGCATTGGCAGGAAAATCTGGGAGTACTGGAGCACAAACACAAGGAAACACTCACTCCAACCATCCCTGAGGCATTTTCTGCAAGACCACCATAGCTTTTAAAGGATGATGTGGAGCATGCCTGTTATAGCGATGCTCTGGAGTTGATCCTGCTTCAGGCAGAGGAAGGAGACAAACCTGCTCCTCTTCTAAACAACAAGTGGGCTGAAAACTATCCAAGAGTGATGCACAAACCCAGCCTAAAGCCATAACTGCACAGACTGCATGGAAACAAACTCCACAGGGTAGGGAAGCAAAAAGGAGCATGAAAAATGGAGCCTAATTTTTACCAGTTCTAAGTGGAAATGATAATGGCTGCATCATGGAAGTCCTTGGATTATTTCCAGCTTGGCTACAGGATCCTTGTAGGAGTTTTTTCTAGGCTGTCTGAAGGCAATCTTCTGCCTGGGTCAGGGGAGGGTTTCTCTGCAGAGATACCCATCCAACCCCAGCTCCAACCTGGGCATGGAAATGAGGCTGGGTGATGCTAAAGGCTCGTCACACACTTGGTGCAGTGAGCAGAGTATTCAGTGCATGGGATTAATGAGTGTGTGCAGCTGCCAGGGATCCACCTGGCAGGAAAGCATTTGTATGGGCTGCTGGTGGAAAGGCTGCGTGCAATGAAATTGTAATCATCGAGGACTGGCTTTAGGCAAATTAAAGAGGGAAATGTCGGAGAAATCACTTCCATACTTCACATGTGTGGAATAAAACATCCCACTTAACCCACGACACCAAGGCAGCCCCTCAGGATGCCCCATTCCACCCCTCCCTGATTTTGCACAACATAGTTGAGGATCTGAGCTGCTCCTGACCTTGGCGAGGGCTCTGCTTCAGACAAGCGCACTGCCCTGGAGCAAGGAGACCAAATGGTGCCACCCAGCAAAGAGGATTTTGCTTCTAAAGCAGAGCCAAAAGGATAAAAATATCAGTAGCGAATGGAGGCTAAAAGGCTCTGCTTTAATTATAGTGCCTCTCAGGTGATGTCCCTGGCCAAGCAGAAAAGGAAGGCAGCAGATATGGAGGATGAGAGGAAGGTGGTGGTGTTCGCTGCAGCTCCATGGGTAGACACCAGTCCCCAGGCTCCAGAGGGGATCTGTCTGGCCAGGCAAAGGCTCTCCCCACCCTGAGATGCCCCTCCTGCCTGATGCTGTGCCATAAGTGAAACGGAAGCAAGCAAGAAAATTCCAATAAAACTGGATGGAGAAGGACAGGCAGTTCTGTACTTCACCCATCAATTCAATTCAATTAAATTACCTTCTGAGGAGGCTATTAAAGGCTTTTTTAATAGATGTGCTATGGAAGATAGAGTGTCAGGAGCCCGGAAAATGCATCTTAATGTCACATCTACCTCCCTCCCATGTCACTCGATATGAGTTTGGCAGAGAGCTGAATTTAACATGAGAGCAGCCCCAAAGGCTCTGCCCCACAAAGCTGCTTCTGTGGGAGCTCACCCCTCCCAGGCACCCACAGATGGACCAGCACCATTGCTTTCCCTGCATGGAGCACCCTCCAGCCCGAAGCTGCTCCAAGAGGTAGAGGAGGACCAAAGGGCTCATAAATGGGCAGAACCTCCCATTGGCTTCAGCTAGTGCAGCCCCATCTCCAACCAGTCTTCCTGCCACGACCGGTTTAGGGTGCTTTGCACCATGGCACAGGTGATGGAGCTCAGACCAAGTTTCATTTTCACCCCTTCCTCTACCCAATCCCAAAACCCCTGCTGCAAACCTATGGAGACCAAGAGCCCTGCTGCACCCCAGCCGCTGCCAGCTGCTCTCCATGCCAGTGGCATTTAGCTAATCAATAGGATTTAATTACATGTCAGGCTAATCGGGCTGCCGATTAACGCCATGCTAGAGGCATACAGATATCACAGGAGACAGATTCGTTCCATCATTCGCCCCATGATGAGCTGCCTGCAGGGTGAGCAGGCTCCCTGTCACCCAAAAAAACCAGCAGGATACCTCTTCCCAGGCCAAGACATCCCATTCTGAAATGGGGCGAAGTCTGCGCTTCCACCCTGATAGCCCAGAGGAAACACACAGCTTTGAGATGGGAATTTCCCTGGAGTGATAAATATTTACGAGTAAATCCATAAGCGCAGACCTCCAGCACTCGGCTTCAGCTGGAAGAGATGAGCATCCAAACGCTCGGCAGGATGGAAACTCCCAGGTGTTTTCTAGCTGCAGCTGCAGCCAGCAGTGCAGGGAGAGCAGCCCAGGCACACGTTGGCAGGGGCAGCATCTGCCCTGTGTGGCCTGCCTGGGGCCAGGGAGCTACCTGTGGGGAATGCTGCACAAGAAGCTGCGCCAGCAGACCTGAACGAGAGCAAGAACATCCTGACCCTCACCAGCTGCAAACCACGGGAGTCAAGAGGAGCCGAAGTTAGAACACCAATATGATCGCCGAGAACTGTAGACATGGAAGCAAAGAAGTTACTGAAGACAAAGACGTAATGGTGTACCCGGGACTTTCCCAGGAGCTAATGAAAGCCTTCAATGTGGATTGAGGGGACAAAAGAACGTGCGTTTAAGAGAAAATGGAAAGAAATAATGCAGCAGAAAGTGGTAACAGAGAAATGTGCTTATACATCTGAGAACAAACAAGTTGCTCAAGCAAAGACGTGTGAACAATAATGTGATTGGTTGAGAAAAGCGTATGATGTTGCAAAAGGTACTAAAAAGAAACTAACAGACACTAACAATTACTAACCGCTAAGCAGGGGTCTGTAAAAAGCCTGTAAGCTAGCCCAATAAATGATTTTGGTCGCATCACAACTGGACTCTGTGCCTCAGTTGCCACAGCTACCTGCACTGCTGCCTGCACAGGCACCTGAGACTCGCCCAGGGCATCCTCCTCCCAAAAGCGAGACCAACGGAGCTACAGGACAGCACAGCCTCACAGTGTCTGCACTGCCTCAGACCTCTGTAGATCCCCACTAGAGCAGGCTATTATCTCCCTCCGTGCAGCGTGTTAGGCTTTGCGAGACCGAGCAGAAAATGAGACCCTCATCAAAGCCAGGGCAGTGATAAGTTAATGGTATCATTTTCTATCAGATTTTACAGGAGGGGGTGATGCCCATTGCAGTTCCCACACACGACAGTGCAGATCAACAGAGCGCAGGGTGCTGCTGCACAGCAGCAAGGGGAGAGCCCTCCTGCCAGCCTGCCACACAGCTGCTCCCGCAGCCACAAGCAGGCTCCCACACTGCCCTGATTTATTCTCCCATCGATCTGAGCCGAGCCACAACGTGCCTTAATTCAGCCGTGCCTGAAGCGTGAAAGGCAGGGTACGGGCAGGGCTGCTGCCAAGACCCAAAGACATTAGCGCGAGGTGGCTGTTGGCAGCCTGCCTGCTCCTGCTCCCGAGTCCTGAGCTTTCTGCTGACCAGGGAGAGGCGGCAGGAACGCTGGGAACAGCACCACAGACCTGCTCCAGCCTGGGAAGTGATGGGGGTTCTTTGGTCTTTACCTCTCCAGTGCTGTGGTACCCCAAGACAGCATCCGCTTCGGCCCCATGGTGCAGCACCAGCGAGCCCTGATGCTGCTGCAGTGGCCCAGAGATCACACCAGCTTGGCAGGGTAACAACCTGGGGCCATTGCAGGCAGCACAGGGAGAGGTGCAGCACCTGCCCCACCTGCTGAGACCATACCCTGATAGTACCCGCTGAAGCATAGGACTGTCCCAAGAGGTTAAGGCTGGAGGTGGATGCTCTTTGAGCATCCCTTACCTTGCAGAGGCAGCATGCACCTTGCAATCCCGCACTCAATCCGTTCATCTCCAGGAGGAAACAAGATCCTCACTTCCCAGGGCAAAGCCTGCAGAGATGCAGGGCACTGCCTTCCAAAACCAGCTTCCAGATTGGAAGTTCAGAGTGCCTGATGGCAGGTCACCTCTATGTGCTATTAGGGAAACTGAGGCACCAAGCACCTTAATCCTGCTGTAACCACACAGCCTGGGATAGCCCCAAGGCTTCCAGCTTCCACACCCGCACTTCCTGCAGGGAAGCAAACCTCCTTTCATTCCCTATTCCAGCTCCATCCAAACCTGAGGGTCTGGGAACAAGAAATAGCTCAGATGTCCCCAAGCACTGGGCACCAGGGCAGAACCCTGGTCAGGCTGAGTGGCCATCTCCACCTCCTGTACAATACACTAGAGCAGTTGATGGCTGCAGAGCAGGGAAGTGGTGGTGGACCATGACGGATTAGATTTAACCTGCCGCCGGTGCCTCCAAGAGCCTGCTAACCCCTTCCCACTCCTCAGGAACTGATAACAGGACTCAGGAGGGGCATCAACGTATATAAAAGTGCTGGAGATGAAAAAAACAGAAGTAAAAAGATCTAAAGGGAGGAAAAGGGTTGTCCGGGGGGGGCTATCAAAGGGAGAAAGAAAAACATTTCTCCTGTGGCTGAAGTAGTCCAGGTTTTAATGGCTGCTGGCAGTGACTGAGGCTTCAGGAGCTGCTGTTGTTGGGATGCATCCTGAGGGCCTGCGATGTGCACACAAAACACCGGCCAGACCAGCCCCAGCCCAGGCCCAAGGGCAGCGCACATCCCCGCACTGTGCTGTGGCTTGTGCACATGGCCCCTGGCATCCCCGGTCACCACGTCACCTTCTCTACACCACTACTTCTAACAGCTACACCGACGGCAGCCGGGGTCCTGGCCCTTACCTTTCTGTAGTCAAGTTTTGGCAGCTTTCCCCAGGCGAGAGATGAAATGAGAGCGAGCAGATGGCAATGTAAATAAAAGAGAAAAATGGGAGAATGAGAGCAGAATGGAAATGAAAAGGACTCAAACGCTTGAATGTCAGGGCAGCAAGGGGGGGTCTGCCCACCACATGAGTAGGGGCGATGCCGGTGCCATGTGGTGCTCCCAGCCCTGTGGGATGGGGTCAGCAATTGCTGTTCTCCTCCGCCAGCCCTGCCTTTGCTCTCGCTGATGTTAGATCTGTCACTTGCTGCTCGCAGGTCTCCTTCCTCTCCATCTTCCACCCACTGCAAACCCAATTAGAAATCTCCTCCTTGGCACCGCTCCTGAGTGCGCCAAGGGAAGCCGTACCCAGCGGCTGCCGGTGAATTCATAAGCGACAGGCAGGGGAGGAAGCAAAACTGCCTCTGCTCTGCACAGGGAGCTGTGGGTGCTGTGCCCGGAGCAGCTCCAGGTCTGCCTGGGCAGATGCCTCCAACCTCATCCCCAAAGCCAAGCTTTTGTGCTTGAGGTCTTATTCCAGATGGGAAGAACCATGGGGTGGGAATGTGCATCCTCAGCACCCAGCTTAGCACTCAGCACCGTGGGCTTGGGTGAGGGCTTCAAATAAGCCAGTTGCAGCTGGAAGGGAGAGGAGCCTCCTATGAAGGCAAACAACGCGGTCTCACCCTCCAGGGGCTCAGCTTACAGCCTGACACCCTGCAGTTTCTTCTGTCAAAACCCTCTACCCTATCCCAAGATGTACAGGGACTCGGGTCTTATTCCACAAACCCATCACTGTTGGTTCCAGCTGTGTTGACCTGGAGCCCTTGCTGCTCTGATCGTCCTGCCTGGAGAAACAGAGAGGAACCCAGCAGCACCCAGAAGACCTTTCATGGGCCCAGAGGGACCTCAGTTATCTGCTTCTGCTCCAAAATGTACAAAAAAAACCCTAATTGCTTCAATCACACAGACGGCAAAGGCGCTGAGGCAGAGCACTTTGTGGCAATGATTAGCAGCATTTAAAAGAGCCATTTATAAACTGACAGCCGGTCACAGCGTCAAGTAAATAACAACATCGGGTTGGATGCTTTTCTAAAGGCATCAATAGCTGCAACCGTCTCACCACGGCGATGAGAAGCCGTCTCCATCCCGCTGGAAACACTCCGAAAGGCAGGGATGGAGGGGAAGGAGAAGGCACTGGGTGTCAGGATGAAAACAACTGGCAAAGGGACGGCTGTAGTGGGGGACATCAAGGGTCCCTGGTGGCATCGTAACACAGGACAAAGGTGGCCAGCTCTGGGCATACTTGGTCCTGGCTGCTCACGCACCCGGTGCTGAGACATACCTTGGCTTTATTGATCGTGCAGTGGAGAGCGTTGTTTTCCTGATCATAGAGCAAGCTGAAATCCAGCGTCCCCAGAGTGGCTGCAAAGGATAAAAGATGTTATTAACCTGCAGCCCAGCAAACACTGGCTTTTCTCCCTCTAAGCACAAAAGGAATGGACGAAGGCGCTACAGAAATGGCTGTGGACATTATAAAACATAAAACATCCTCCTGTAAGCCTGTTATGAAACATGGCTTCATGCTGGGAGGTTGGTGGGGCTGGCACAGCCCTGGATAGGAGCAAGAGAGATGAATGACTGCAGCTCACCCTAGCACTGTGGCCAGTGCAGAGGCTTTGCCTCTGTAGGCTTTCACACAGGACACCCCCATCTATCAGCAGTCCCACTGCAGCCAGCAGCTTCTGCCCCCCAGGACCTGAAGGGTTTTGTCTGGGAGGATCCAGGCACAGCTGGGACACAGCCCAGACCCGCTGTCAGCACATCTCCCCCCTCCAGCGCTGTGGGCATTCCAGAATGCATATTTGTATACTGAGACCTTCAAGCAAATGAGCCACCAATGGGATCCCTTCCCAGCTCCAATTTGGCTGCAATCTATAGATTAAGCCCAGTGAGAATGAAAATACTTTTACGGTTTGAATAAAAAACACCTGCAGCTTTTAATCAGAGCAGCATTCCCTTATGGCACAGGCAACACTAGAATAGCAGTGATGGGGCAGCTCCTGGGATGGGACCACAGGGAAGGGGCAGGAGATCAGAACAAACCGGAAGAGCTTCAGCAACAAAAGTGGATTTGATCTGAGAAATTCTTTCCCTTTGGATGATCTGAGCAAGTCATGCTAATCCAGAGCAGAGGAAAAGTCTTAAAAAGATGCTTTCCAGAACCGGGATTTAACCTTCTCCATCGCATCTGCACCCGATTTGCACACCAAAGCCCGGACAAGGAGCAGCATCTCCCCTGGCACAGCTTCATTTGCCACCAGCCTTGAACTTCCACAGCAGTTCAGGACCTGACAAGCTACACTTTTCCATGCCCACCTTCCCAAAAGGGGTCTGCTGGAGCGCTGCCCTGCCACCATGCAGCATCCCACCACTGTTTCCAAGGTAACTGCACCTTCGTGCAGCACACACAGGTTCGGGGGGGGGGAGGGATCCAAAATAAAAACCAGAACAATTTTGTTTAATATCAAAGCAGGATTTGCTGCCTGGGAGGCAAATTTGACAAACTTTCTGGCAGGAAATAAGCGTCAATAGTCTCTGCAACCAGGCGCCCTGGGAGGTGGCAGATACCCAGGGGACTGAAACCTTCTTGCTGCAATTTCACAGCGATCTTCCGGCCCAAACCTAAGCGAGCTACAGGTTTGCCTGCTAGCAAATAAAAATCATTGCTCTGGAGCAAACATCTTGCCTTCAAAGCAAAGCAAATATTCAGAGCTATTTCAGAGCCAGAATAATGTATCCCCCCTTGTTCTGGACTAATTTCATGGCACATTAGCTATTGGTTTAGGTAAGTGATAAATCAGTGGGGTTTACCTGCTGGGGCTCAGGGAAGATGAAGTGATATGGGGCGAGCCAACACCTTGTGCGTCACCTCTGGGTTTGGCCAAACAGGCACTTCCAAATGTCCAAAGCTGCTCTACATCATGCAAGGAGAAGGCACAGCAGTGCCCAGTGTGCTGGTGGCTAGATGCCTCTGCCCAGCGATGGGGAGCTCACAGCCACATACAGCAGCATCACAGCACCAATGTGGGGGGCTGGCACAGCCCACTGTGCTGGGGTGGGTGTAGTGGGAAGCTCCACGGCACACGGGTGACAGCCAAGTCAGCAAAACTCCACAAATCTGTGTTTTCACTGGAGAGCGGAAGATGAAGCCGCCAGTTTCGGAGCCTCATCATTTCCACCTGCCCTTTAATCAGCCGCTTCCTGCCCGCTCCATCGCTCGGCCCTCCCAAGTTCAAGCTGTTATTTTATTTTTATCCCAGAAGGAGGCCCGTGGCTTATCCTGCCGGATTGGGCAATTTATAAAACAAATTAAAAGCTTGGAGTGAAAACAGCCTTCAGCCAGGAAATAATGACAAAGCCTCCTGTCCCCTCAGTGCCACAACCTGCGCCAGGGGTGAGGACAGCAGGGAGCCCTGTGCCAGCAGGACAGGCAACACCTAACAGTGCAGCAAGGTGTTTTGCAGATGGGAACTAAGGTCCTGCTGCCCAGCACTGGCAGTCCGTGAGCAAACCTTGAACAGTTCCCCTTCGTCTCAGAGCTGCCAGCAGATGGGAGGGCATGGACAGGGGTGCATGCCTTCCCCCAGCCCTGCTGTATTCCGTTCCCAGTTCTCTTCTAGCCCTGGAAGGTTTTTCCTCTATACAGGGGTATTTTTTCATTGATGGTGAGTCTCGATTCCCAAGGAAGGATTCTGCCCTCGGCAGAGGGATGTTAAAACATCAGCAGCACATGTTGTGCTAATTGCTTAAAAGTGCAGCCGTATGGAGATGACAAAAGGGATCAGGCTAACTTGGGGGTTGGCAGCTAAGGTGCTACTAGGGAGCCGAGGGCGAGCTCTGCTGCCAGAGCCAGGACCCAGCAGGCTGGCGGATGCTGAGGACACATCTCCTGCAGGAGCAAAGCACAGCCCTGCAGTCTCCCTTAACTCCTGGGGAAGCGCTGCTGGGTGATGGATCCAGCACAGTGAAGGCAGAGACAAGGCTGGCACTCAAGCTGCCTTTGTCCCCAGCCAGTCGCTCCCAGGCCCCAGCATTGTTCTGGAGCCTAAGGCGATGGCAGGAGATCTCCAGCTGAATCCTGGGGTGGGAGCCCTGCGTCCCATAGCAGCTCTGTGTGAATCCCGAACGAGATCACAGCCAGCCCTGTGCTCCCAGAGCAGGGAACACACCAAGTGAGCAGTCAAGCAAGCCAACACCAAACGCCAGGATGGGTCTCACCACCCTCACTCCTCCTGCAGACCTGCTGTCTCCAGATGGCAGGGCTGGGACTGAAGCCGGCTCCAAGCAGAGCCCTCTGCAAAGTGGCCGAATCACCCTTCTTTGATTGATTTCCCCTTCCCACCCATCCTCACAGCTGAGATGCATCTTGATTGTGCTTTTAATTAAGGGAGCAAGTGCCTAAAAAAGCAAAGGGCAGCAATTAGACTCCAAGCACTGTTACTATACGTATTTAACTCGACTGGGCTATTCTGAACACTGTCCTCTAATCACACAGGCTGCAAATAAAAAAATACAAATAAATGTCTTTGTCAGGCATTACAAAGGCAGCTTTGCGCTCTCCAGACAGCAGGCAGGATGTATCATTATTACAATTATTCTGCTCCAATGATAAAATAACCATTAGGAGAGCTGAACTCATTAGCAGGTTCTGACCTTCTTTCTTCTCCACGAATGGGGAGAGATTGATGGGAAGGTGCCGGCCAGGGTCTGGCATTGAGCACAGGTTCTAAAAACGAAAACAAATCTGACTTGCACGCGAATGCGGCCTCTTCTCCCACTGACCTTTGGGCATTCTGATTAATTCAGTGGGCCACAAAATTATCAGACAGCAGCATAATGGAGAGATGCGTCTCCGGGCTTAGCCATGGGACACAGCGAGCGCCTGGAGCCCGCGGGCAGCGCCGCGTCCCGGCACAGCGCCGCTGCGCCCATGGTGGTGGAGTCGGCAGAAATTGTTTATTGCTGACATTTCCCGTCAGGGCCCAGGGTGACGGGGAGCTGAAGTAGCTTCTATTTATACCTGCGGGATGAAAGGCAAAGCACAGCAATAACTCTTCTCTGCTCCCTTATCCAGCCCCTGCCCTTTGGGCCACGTACACTCGCCTGCGCTGCACAGAGCAGATCTACCCCTTGGTGACCTGGGACACGCCAAGGGGAACTGTTTCTCAGCCCAAGAGATGCCCAAGATGTAGAAGAGGCATCGATGCATGCCAAACAGACCCACAAGTTTCAGCAAAGCCCACAGAGGAAGGAAGTAACGGGCTCCTTACCTTCCAAAGTCAAGGAAGCTTTCATAGCACTACTGCCATTAGAAAGCCCAGCAAGGCTCTACACCAGAAGAAATTGAGGTTTGCACAAAAAAGACACCACTACAGAACTAATTAAAAGGAAGTCCAAGGGCCTTAAGCCCTCTTGCTTATCAGCATTGCTGCTCCCAAGATAACCTGCTCATGGATTTTGTGCCAGGGAGATCAGAATGGAGCAGTAAAAAGACTGCTGGGGATTGTCTGGATTAGCTCTTCCTTACAGAAAGCACAGGTTCAGTAACCTTCAGACTCAGTATTTTTTAATGCACTATAAAAGATAGGTCCCTATTCTTCCATTGCTTTAATTTTCCTCTGCAATGGAGATAATTTTAAAGGTCCTGAAAGGCAGCAAGTAATTCTGTGCACTTACAGCCCCATGTAAAACGTTGGTAAATGACTCCTCGGGAGGAAGAGAAATTATTTCTTGCCATTTCCAAGCAGGGCTGCTGAAGATCACTTTGGCAGGCAGCTGTGTGTGCTCCTGCCTCCCTGGATGTGCACCAGCGCCTCAACCAGGTTCAGCGGCACACAAGGACCAATTGCTCAAGGACCAATTCTCTGGGCCAGCGCAGGTACCGGATCCAGCACACAGGCAGGAATCCCTGGTTGAATTCAACAGGACCAGGAGCGAGGAACAAACACAACTTTGCTTTCTTGCAACTGCTCTCTGCCTCATCATAGGTTTTTCACTTAAAATCTACAGCGATTAATATTGCCTCATTTTGGAGACACAGCACCAGCCCCTGGCAAGCTCTGGAGCATGGAGTTCCTTCTTTGTGATGCTGGCTGATGGAGGCTCATCAGCTCTTCTGTCTTCTCCAGGAGGAGTGTTCAGGGGAACACTTATCTGTTCTGAACAGTTCAGAGACATAATTATGTTTTACAGCACTAAATGGTCCCTGATGTCAGCAGCAATTAGACTTTTGGCAATTTCAATTTAGAGATGGCCTTCAAATTTCTCCCTCTCTCTTCCTTTAATGAAAGACAGTGTTGCAATTAACAACCCCCCAAAATTGCCTTCAGTGTTAAATACAAAAGATCTGGGAACCCCCTGGGCTCAAGCGCATTGGAGCAGGGGGTGTCAGTGAAGGGATGAGGGTAGCAGAGTCACCCTGAGACAGAAAGCTTCCCTCCTGGACACTGGGACCAGGGGAAGGACTGGGCAGGCTGCTGAGGAGGGAGGAAGTCAGGGAGAAGGGAGCCCCTCATTAACCAGCAGCTGCACGGCTCCTTCATTAACAGAGACGCTGGAGGCCACGGCCCATATGCTCCCTCATCACTGCTGGAGAAGGGATGCCCAGGCAGACCCTGCCCATCCTCATGTGCTGGCCTTGCTGGGTGCCCTGCATTTATGTCTAGCACTTCAGGGCATCCCTGTCCATGGACACTCCCTGGGAATGAGCATCTCCAGGGGCTGAAGGGTTCCTGGAGGACCAAGAGCACCCAATGTGCAGCCTTCACCTAGACCACTGATAGGGCAGCCAGCACCTTCCTGATACTGAGGTATCCTCCTGGAAACCAGACAGGAGCCAATCTGAAGTCACCTTGGTTAATTAACACCCTGTGTCACCCTTGGAAGGGCTACAAGCTCCCTGATGCCCTTCACACTGGGGTCTGACACTGCCCAGTACCTACACACGTTTCTTCGGCGTCAGCAGCTGGGGTTGTGATAGGGATGGCAAACCCATGCTCCAGGCTCTGCCGAAATCAGCAGTGGTTTGTTTTGTTTCCTGTGTAAAAAAAAAATACTTCTTTTGGCCTTATCTGGATTGAAAAGACGATTCAAAGGTTATAAATAGCAGTGGCAGCATATGCTAAAGAGCTGTGCTTCAGAAGTAAATATCCTCATCATTTCAATGCACATTTCCCCTCGTTATCTCTTCTTGCCTCCTCCTGTCTGACCAAAAGCATTGCCAGGTGACTTGCAAACCCTGAACCCCTTAAGACCTTCATTCTTCTTTACATCTTGAAACAGCCAGTAATTAATATCTGCATGACAGCTTTGCCTGTCTAATTATCTTCTTTGCTCAGAATGAGAGCCTTCCTAAATAACTTCTGTGTCGTTGCTTGCAGCAGGCGTCACGAGCAGCCGTGCACCAGGACAGGCCTCTCAGCTGTAGTTTGGAGAAGTTGGTTTTATGCTGCTGCAGCTCAGAAGATCACAAGCCTGCTCCTCCCATGAATAAAGCTGGACATGCTATAGAACTGGCTGGGTTTGTACGCGTACGAATAGCCCCGGAGCACTGGCAGGAACAGTATGGAGTAACTTCCAGAAACACCAGCTCCCGCTGCATCGCCATGCTCTCAGGCTGCCTCCCCATCTGAAAAACCAGAGCCAAACATATACAGAGGAGGGAGGAAATCGCCCAACACTGTCCACGGCCCTGCTCCAAAGCTGAACAGCAGCTCAGGGAAATGAAGCATTTCTTCAAGGGCTAGAAACTTGCTTGCACATTGCAGAAGGGCGGCAGCTGCCTCCAGGGCTGTCCTCTGGCAAAGAAAAGCCACAGCACTGCTCCCTCAGAGCATCCACGTTTCTACCTCTGTGCTGCTTGTGCAGAGATTTCTGAGACCCTTAAAAATCCATCAGGTACAAATTCACCCTGGTGCTGTGGAGGGGAAAGCACAGGCACTGCAAGGGCAGTGATCTGACTGGAATCAGGGGAGATGGGACGCGAGACCCAGCTCCTCGCAGGTGGCACATTGCCACCTAGCTGGCATTCGCTTATTTTCCTTGCGAACCAAGCTCCCCCGGCAGCGTGCCGCCTGGCTGGGTGGGAAGCATCCCTGGTGGCTGAGAACCTCGGGGGACACAGCTCTGCTGCTGTCACCAGGCACCAGCCAGGGGAACCAGAGATGAGGTGACAGCCGAGTGTCCCAAGATAGGAGGAGCGAATCCCCCTCCTTCGCAGCCCCAAATCCCTGTGGGTCCTCTGCTCACAGCAGATGCTAGCACCGGTCCAACAGCACAAAACCACCCTCCTGCAGGGTTTGCGCCACACACGTTTCCCCACCTCTTCTGCCTTTTCCCACCTCCTCAGCAGTTCCATTAGGGACAAACCCGCTTTGGGAAAAGACCTTCTCTGTACAGCTTGGGCTCCAGTCTTGGAGCATCCCTGCAGACAGAGGATAGAGAAGGCATAGAGCAGTGATGAGCTCCTCTTTCAAGAGCCTTGGGATGGCAGAGCATGCCAACCATGACCCTGCAAATCCTCACAGCAGCGCTGCTGGCAGGTCTGATGGGAAGGGCTGGCTCCACGCAATTCCCAGTGCTCCCAGAGCCAGCCCCGACATCTCTGCTCATTATCTGCTCTGTTAGCTCCCTGGCCCTGCCTGCTCCCTGCCACTCGCTGCATTCAACAGGCTGGTTATGGCTGTCCCACAGGGCCCATGCCTGTTTTCCTTGGCACTTCTACAGCTCCCCTGAGTGCTGAGCTCCCCAGCTCCACAGGGCTGCAATTGTGGTGCCCTGAAACACTGGCCTCAGCCCCATGTGTCTCAGAGCCATCAACCCGAGCCTCTGCAAAAGTGTCCCAGTGACTGGTGCCTAAATACCCTGCACAGTTCCCTGCAGCCCTGCCAGGGAGGCTGGGGATCAGGCAGGGAGGCTGGCAGCTCCCATCCAGCCCCTGCCCAATGCCACCCTGCAGTGCTGCGGTGACTGAGCAACACAGTCCAGTCACCCATCAGGCTGGTGCTGCTGGAAACCCAGAAACATCAAACTGGAATGAGCATAGGGGAAAGCCAGGCGAATGCTGCATTTCTCCAGGCAGGGGCAGCTCTAGTCCTCCCTCCCAGGCAGCCAGCACCATCGCAATGGTGTTGGACGAGAGAAACCTACAGGTGGGGGGCACAAACGGGAAGGAGCCATCCTCTACTCTTCCCAATGGATCCTGACATGGGAAAATCCCTCTCCCTGCACCTATGGGGCTGTGCTGGGAGCATCTCTGGGGAGTGAGGTAAGATGAGACCCTGCCCAGCAAGACCTTGACTTGTGGGTGCTGCACCCAGGCTCCAACATCACCATCCCTGTGTGTCACCTGAGGGAACTGTCACAACCTAAATCCCAACCTGTCTGCTGTACAGGCGGAGACAGGTTCCCCAGGGGGAGTTCAGTGCAGGTGACTAATGCAGCAGCCCTGAATCACCCACCACGGGATGTGGGGGAGCTAAAAGCCACTCCATAGCGTAGCCAATGGCTCAAGCTAGGCTGCACGAATCACCTCCCAGCTCCCTGCCTGGGAAACAGGGCCAGTGAGCCCTCGCTTGGCTTTGCCACTTGGTCGCTGAACATGGAAGAGTGACAGTCTCATCCTGCCCATCTACTGCCAGCCAGTGCCCCGAGAGCAGCCGAGGCCATCCCGTGCTGTCCCCACAGCTGTGACACCAGCAGTCCCACCTTCCCGCGCTGGCACTGCTGTGCCTTTACTCGCTGAAAACCCACCACATCTGGCAAAGCAGCCTCAGCAGTTTGCCTGACACCTGTTACGCTGTAAGAAACACTCTTCCTAACAGCAGCCGGGGCGAGACAAACACCCGCCGGCCCCGGCACTGAGCCAAGCTGCTTCCAGCAGCGCTGCCAGGGCTAAATCCAGAATGCAGAGCCCTGGGTGATTTCCACACAAGTCGCTCAGTGAAAGCGCTGCACCCCATGGCCCCAAGTGCTTCGGCTCCCACACACACCTGTGCCCATGAAGCCCAGTTGCTCTCATTTCTATTGCTGGGGTGAGCAAAGACGATCTAACAATGAGAGCAGAAAATAACCCAAATCCGGTTAAAGTCACTGTTAATTGCCTGGCTGGGACAAACGCAGCTTAGCAGAGATGTTCTCCCTGGGAGCGCAGTGGCTCTCAGCTCCTGCATAGAGAACATGACCCTGGGATGGGGAGAGAGGGAGCATCAGTCTGGCTCGTACTCAGAGCCCCAGCCTCTCCCAGAGCTGGTGGTCAGCAGGCGGAGGAGCACAGGGGTGGCCGTGCCACCCTGCAGCAAGCACAGCTCTCGGGGAGCTCTCTCACACTCCAGAGGCTGGCATAGATGGCAGCAGCCCAGGCCAGCCCGGCAGCGAGGGAGTGATGCCGAAGCAGGCTGTGACATTTTGTATAGGAAAAGCCCAGTGCTGGGCTGTAAACAGCTCAGCGTTGTGGGAGCTCAGCCTCCCCTTCCCCCAGGACGAGCATGCAGCACTCACTGTTCAGCAGCACTGACTCCCTTCCTCGGCATCCCCCAGCTTCAAACTTCGTGCTCAATCCCTTGCCGGATCTGGCCCCGAAAGGCTGGGCTGAACACAGACCTTGGGTTTTAACCCACCTCAAGGAAAGCAATGCTATCCCAACCACCGTGGCTGGCTGAGTCTGACACAGCTGCTTTGCAGCCTGCAAGCTCCAGCAAGCTGGGTGGGAAGGATGTTTTGGGTGGGGAGGGGTTAAACCTCACTGCAAACACCTGCATCTACCAGAACCAAAGCCTTCTGTTCAAAAGCTCCCCCGGTCTCATGAAGGGCTCTGTCTGCAACTGGAGGGTGAGGAATGACACATTGGAGTTTGCTGAGGGAGAGGGCAGAGATTTCCCAGGCAGATATTCCCAATGAATCTCTCTGATCTGGAGCCTGGTGATGCTGGAGTGTATCACCAGCTAATCAGCAGCATGGCTGGAGCAGGCTGCACCACCGAGGCAGATTAACCAAAGGGTCTGAACCCAGCTGGCAGCCTTCAGAGGCAAGGAGCCGAGGAGGGATGAGGTAGAGAAGTGCATCAACCACAACAGCGAAGCACAGCAACTGGTGGCTCTTGGGAGACTTCCCTAGTTTGGGACTCAGCAGCCAGCCTAGCTGCTGCAGGGACACTCCCAGGGCCTCCCTCCACCCAGGGCAGCACCGTAGCAGTGCGGTGACAGCCTCCCTGGCTAGAGCAGAGCTTGTCACTGCTGCAATGTAATCCCAGGGACAGACAGCGTGGCCAGCAGCCGGGCAGGGCGCAAGGCTCAGGTAGCAAGATGGGGGACCAGACCTTAAGACCCACCCTTCCCCTCAGCACCCAGCAAACTCCTGTGGAAACTTAGAAACTCACTGCAGTCGTCGGACTCGTAGCCCTCGGGGTCCACCACCTCCTCAGGTGCCTGGCATTTCGCTGGCTGCTCGGTGGGTGTTGTGCCATATGCCCCGAAAAGCTGGTCCACGTCCTCATCCTCTTCACGGGGGGCCTCGGCGGGGCTAACAGAGGGCTGGCTGACAGCGGAGCGCAGGGTGCTGCTGCGGCCAACACCAGCGGGGAGCCCGCGTGGGAAGCGGGGGAAGTAGTCGGATATCTGCTTGATGGGTTTGATGGGGCCGGGGCAGACGTCAATAGCCATGTGCTCCTGGATACTTATGGTCATTTTCTCTCCTTTTCGGAGTGTCATGCATGCGGCTGTCGCTGCCAAGCCTCGCCGGAAGAAGCCCGGACCGTGCGTGAAGGAGCCGTGAAGTTTGTGCTGAAGGAGGCAGAGGCAGGTGAAGGGGGAGGCTCCGGCGGGCACCTTACGCGGTTCTCGCGCCCTGAGCCTCAGACGCCGCACGCATGCTGCTGCCGCCAGCTCCGGCTCTCGCACAGCTCCTGATCCTGCCAGCGCTGCCTGTGAATAAATGAGCGAGACGGAGAGACGGATAAGAGGCAGGGGGTGGGCTCTCGGGTGATGTCACCAGCTAGCAACAAAGCGGTACCCAGCAGCGGAGGAATGAGGGCTGTGGCCGGCCGGCCCCTGCCTCTTCCCCAGCAAAGCCCCGCCGTGCCCGGCGGGAGCAAAGCAGAAGTTGGGTCGAAGCACACCTCCCCCCACCCCTTCACCCCATCTCCCTGCCCCAGCAGGGTGAGTCCCCACCAGACCTCTCTGGAGAAGGGAAGGTCAATGCGCAGGGTCAGGAGCCGCTGTCCTGTTTGCGTTGCATTCCCTGGAGCTGCAAGCGGGTCTGTTCCAGCCCCTGGAGATTGTGGCAGTCCCGGTGGCATCCCAGCTCACAGCATGGACGAGCCAGAGAGATGCTCTGTGCATACTGAGCAGGGGCGCGGGTGGCACGCTGCCCACTCCCGGCTCCAGCCACACTGCTGCTCAAAGGGGTCGCCCTGATTTGGTGCCCTGTTGCTGTAGCAGGCTCCAGTCCATACAGCAGTGCCCCCTCCAGTGCTCAGCACCAGCTAGGCAGGCTGGGGGAGCCACCCACAGCCGCTGGGGCTGGGAACGCACCAGGGACTGAAGCAACACATGGCACTTGCTCGCAGCACAGCCGGCACAGCCTCTCCCAGCCAGCTTGCGGCTGCAGGCAATGCAGCAGGTAGATCATCTCAGAGCAGCGAGCGATGGGTAGGGCCAGGGCTCACAGCCAGTCTGGCCACACTCAGCACTTCTCCAGCAACCTTTCCCGGCAGGGACAGAGCCCCATCACCAGCCAGGAAGGGCACAGGCTCCCTGCAACCTGCCACAGGCTCCCGGGAAAATGCTGAGTTGTGGCTTGCTCAGGGTGTTGGTCACAAACTGGTGTTTTTACCTGATCTCCTCCTGGGTTCACAGCAATAAATCTCCGGTTCCACAAGCTGCTGGAGGTGGACTTTTAAGCAAGGAGTGTCAGAAGAGAAATGCTGTGCGAACATGGAAGCAAAACACTGCATGGAAACTCACCCTGCCCAGGAAAACATATCTGAAGTATTCTGTAAGGACAACTCCCCCCCTACAGGCTTTCCGCTGACTCAGGTGTGGTGGGTCTGGCATGACGCTGGGACACGCTGCTGGGACACCCACCACCATGTAACGCTGATGACAGCCCTGTACCACTAGGTAACCTGACAACACAACAGATCCCATGTATCAGTGCACACAAAACTGCAGTCTCCTGCAGGCAGGCATGCAGATGTCTAATAAAAATAAAGCTCCATTCTTTGGGGAATTTTCCCCCAAAACCCAGCAAAATCACACCCAACCTTTGTCAAATTAAGAGCTCAGTTTTCACTCAGATTTTGGTAAATGTTAATGAACGTCCCTGACTCATAACATACCGATACTAAGCAAACCACCCTAATTTACTTCTCGCCAGGAAGCAAACATTTCTCTCCTGAAGCATCCAAACTTGTCATCACTCTGTACCTAGACATGATGCACACAGATGCTCTAATGATCTGCGAGAACTGGTGACCTCTCAGCTGCTCCTTCCTCTCTCTGCCATATATTCACCTCCAGCCAGCTCTCACCTCTTGCGCAGAGGTGATGTGTGCTGCCCTGCCAGAAGACAAACTGCTCCCCTGCAGCAAGGTCCAAGAGCAAATCCAGTTTAACCCCCTTCCCACATCCGAGGACTCTGAGTATATTAATTCAGATGGAAATGCCACCTGCTTCGCATTCACGTGGCCAAGGCTGAAAATCCTGCGGGTGGCAAGGACGATGGGTGGGAACAACATGGGAGGCACAAAATGCTGCCTCCAGGTTTGGAGCAGCCTGAATGTGCTCATCCACACAGGCTCCATCTTTGGGTGCAGCATCGAGGATGCGGTGTGGACGCAGATAGAATGAACGAAAAATGGGCCCGATGCCCAGAAAATAGCAGCAATTCCCTCCAAGAAAGGGCAAATAAATAAATAAATAAAATTAAGTTATACATGACAGCCTAATATTATTACCATCATTACAAAAGCATCATTATTCTAAATGTTTCCCCATAGAACATGAGACCCAAATAGACAAGGATTGTTATACAAGTCAGGAAGTCAAGGCTCTGTGGGTTAAGGTGAGCCCCCTGAGCTCTGCTACCTCCTCTGTCATGTAGCACCCCAAAAGCTGCCCTACAGTGCTGACAGTCCATAGCCAAGGCCCAGAAGCAATGATGGGAGATGCTCACCTTGCCCAGGGATGCAGAGAACAACCAAAGACACAAGGGCAAGGTGCACATGAAGACCAGACTAAGGGAAAAGCAAAGACAGAGCTGAAGCAGGCAAACCTCCCTGCTGCCAGGGCAGGACTGGCCCCCAAAGGAGATCGCGTCCCCAGACCTTATAGACTGAAAGAAACAAAACCAAGACTTGCTGCTAATAGTCCAGATGGGACTTTCTAGTCTCTGACTGATCACAAGCCTACTGAAAGCAGCTGGAGCTCTCCCTTAGCTTTTAATGAGTCCCAAAGCAGCTTGCTTTTTGATAAACCACACTTTTTCTACCTTCTCATACTGCCTATTTCCTCCTAGGCTGCACAGCCTAATATTTACTGAGGGCTCCCCACACACAGCACACCCAGGCACCTAGGACTGGCAGGACACATGACAACATGGAAGGTAAAAGGGACAAAAACAGAGAGTTGGGCTGGGAGACAAAAGTAGGGCTTGGAGACACAAAGCCAGTTTCCAGGTAAAGCTTTTAATTCCCACCGTCTGTCTAATGCCCTGGAATGTGACTTGATTTGATCCCTCGCTCTGCTGGGGTGATTCAGAGCTACTGTCATTGCCTACACACACGACCTTCATTTTCCCAAAAGGGGAAAAGCTGGCATCCTTGCAGCCCCACAAGAACAAGGGGAGTCAGTTTATATGTTCCATTGCTGATTCCAGCAGTGGAAGCGACAGCTCTGGCTGGCAGGGAGCCGAGCCTCTGCAGAGGGATACCCCACCCTTGCATGAAGGAAGGACATCCTTTAAAGAAGGCGACAGTGGCCATCATAGAGTCAACATCACAGCAGGAATAGGATGATGGAGAAAAACACATCAACTGTCAACTGCCACATTTCCTCCCAGTGGTGTGTGCAAGCTGGGACAAGATCCTAAGCTCAGCACCCATGACACAAGATCCTTGAGCTCAGCACCCATGACAATGCACTTCAGTGGCTTGTTCTGAGGTGCAACAAAGAGATCTGGCTGCTTACATCAGATGAGGGCATGGGCTGGTGTGCCAAAAGCATCCCATAAAGAGAGCTGGAACACAGGAAGCAGGAAAAATCACTCCAACTCCAGCCCAGGCTCAGAAAAGCATCCTGACCCAGGACAGCCTAATCCAGGTTTAATTTCCATGTTGTTCTGAACCAGGGAATACTGCAGAGGCTTAAGCACATCCCAAGCAAACCCTGTGCCACTCACTCACCCCATGCCCAGGGCAGAGCCATGCAGCAGCCCAGCTTCTGTGACCAAGGAGCCGTCCTGCTGGCGCTACACAGACGGGCAAACAGAAGGAGGATTCCTACAGCAAACAAAACAGTAGCACATAGATTAAACATGCATCCAAAAATACAGGCTGTCCTCAGGACACACTTCAACCACATTTGTTTCAAACACTAAGCATCAAATTCTGCTGTCGGTTACTCCAGGTTCAAATCAACAAGAAAAGGAGCTGATTCCAGTTTAATCGATTCAAATGAAAAGCACAGCAGCAAGACTGCACATCCCATCGCTTCCCAGAGTCAGTGACTGAGCCACTGCTTCTTTATTTAAACTTTCTCAGCTCAAACCCAAATAATATCACAGAAACCCTCTGCTCTGCTGCTGGAAAAGACATCAGCCTGAAGAGTGCACAGATGATGCCAAATTAAAGCCTTCTTATGAACCCGGGGGGGGGACTCACACTGCAGGCTGGGAAGAGGGAGGTTTGACAGTCACCCAGGGAGGTGACACAGAGCAGCACAAGCCTGCACAGCCCTAGCTTGCTTTTCCCCAACCATTTTAAGTCTGTGTTAAACCACAAGTACCCACAGCCTCAGGCATGAGAGGGTGCCAGCAGATAACACCAGCTCAATCTGGTGGCAGGGGCAGGAACAGGGGATATCAACACTGCCAGCCCAGCTCTGCCAATGCTGCTGGAAGAGACCCCTCCTTCCCTTTGGGGTGACTGAGGAACTCCACTTGTCACCAGTCCACCCTGCTTGTTGTAAGAGACATACTTATTTCTTCTTCGAATAAGCTTAGCTCCAGCATGACTGTGCATGAGAAGGGAGTTCACTGGAAAGCAACATGTGCTTTGCTCCTTGGCTCACTCCAGGCACTGTCTTCCAGCTGATGCACAGCTATTGCCAATGAGGTTGTTCCCCTGAAAGATCTCTGCCCTCAGTTGCTGGGAAGGCTTGGCTGAGCCTACCAAGTGAATTGTGAATCCAACCTGGTTAAACACCCTTTTCATTTGCTAAATAAAGCAATAATAATAATGATAACTATGAAACTTTGCTAAATAATCCTAAGAAGCTTACTCCAGGCTGTGCCGATTAAGGCTCCCCAGCAGTGCCATGTCCCAGTGCACCCTGGTCCCCACTGCTCCTCTGTATGAATAATACCCGAGGTTATCTGTGCTACAACAGGCCTTGCTAACAACCATCATTCAACCAGGTTTAACCAGCAATTATTAGCTGGGAACAAAATCACTGTGGTAAAATACAGCCCACACTCTATTATAAAGCAGACACAAACAAACCCTATCAGAAAGCCAGGCAAAGGGCAATTGCCAGCAAGAAAGAGCCCTCTCCCCTCAAAATACTGCTGAAGGTTCCCAGAGACCTTATGAAACACCCTGCTAGTAGCAAGGGTGGATGGCGTCTTCCTCACTAGCACTTTGCTACCCACAAACAGATCTGCAAGGGAGCTTCCAAGAGGATAGGAGGAGGTAGGGAGGCATCTGCTCTCTGTGGATCTTCAGCGCCATTCAGGATGGACCCAGAATAGCTAAACTTTCAGAAGGGGCTGATGTTTAATGTGTAGCATATGTTGCCATTTCGATGTGAATCCCAAAATAGTTGGTGTTTTGTTTTGTAATCTTAATGCACTGGTTTTTGGAGTCCTGTGAAATATCTTCAGGGAGGAAAAATGTTGTGCACCTGCATCCTGATGTACCATTTCCAACACACCTATCCACCTGCAAATCAACCACAGTAGATAACCAGCTGCTGTAAATAGCAGGAATGAGCCTTTCTTGACTTTTTGCTCTTATTTCCCTCATGGTCCTTGGGTTCCCTCTAGCTACAGAGCCTTAGCAGGGTTTTGCCATCACAAGGCCAGGCAAAGCCACCTTTTTGCATCACGTTGGCTCTTTTTGTTATGTGCCTGTAAGCTAAACGTAAATTCAAGGGAGGGGAGAGTTCTGTGTAGCATCAACTCTTGTTAGGCTAATTTTATCTGCTCTCAGTGCCTTTCTGAGCTGGAGTCAATGTCCTCTGAGATTATCCAGCTGACGTGTCTTAGTAGTTCTACCCTGCTTTTACCTCTTCCCTTCCCGACTGTCTCCCAGCCGCAGGAGGATGACAGCATCACTTCTCCAGACTTCCCAGGCAGCTGGGGCGAAGCCTGATGTTTATTCTGCAGTAGTATCTTACCCTACAGTGGCTGGGACAAGCAGTGAGTGCTGGCTTGGAGAGTTGCACTGCTGCCTCCTGTACACTCAGCCCTTCAGATTCCACAGATGTCCAGAAACAGAGTTAACATCAGCATTTAGGGCCCAGCCCTGTTGCTATGGAAATTGCTAGACTTTCTGCTCACATTTTGATGGGAAGAGGCATTTCAAGAGTCACCACTAGCTTCCAGAGTTAACACACATGAAGGCAAGTGAGGGCAGAAAGCAGCCAAGCTTCATGAAGGCAAGGGGAAGACTGCTCCCACCCCATGCTCCAAGAACGTGGATCTGGATGAAAACAGAGGGAAAAGGCCACCGATAACCGGCAGCATCAAGATGATGCACAGTGAGCTCTGGGGATTCACGAAATAGCATCTTGGGTTTGCAGAATTAAAGAGCAATTTGGCTGCATTAAGAGAGCATTATAGCTGTTCCTCTCCCACATACGCATCAGGCTAACGACATCCTGTCAAAAGCAATCTAACCAAAGCCCCCGTTCAGTGCTGATACTTAGTGCGGTAAATGTACCTGTCACAGCCCTGTAATGGCTGGTGGAGCTCTGTCCTGACTGCTACTCGTCCAAGCTGCTGGGAGCTGTCCTGTCCATCCCTGGGCCACTGGGGGTCAACCAGCCCCAGTGAGCTGCAACAGAATCAGCTGCCAGGTCATTTTCCCGGCCCCATCCACAAATCCCAGTATTATGCTAACAGTGCAAAAAGCCACACAAATGAAAGAGCAAAATGAAAGCCCCTGGAGTCATGCAAAGGAGGACAAAACCGTATCCACTCTGGGGTCAGGGCTGCTGGAGGGGGCAAACAGCGCCAGCTTACCTGAACTGGGCAGGGCTGCTCAATTTTGCGCTGCAAGCCTGGGCTGAGCCCTTCCCAGGGGCAGGCAGCTCGGAGCAATCCATGGCTGCCAGCCGGCACGAAGCTGCAGGAGCAGCCGGTGACGAGGAAGCCCCGCAGTGCCCCGGCAAGCGGCTACACCGGCACCTGCAGGTTAGCAGCAAAGAAATCGAGGCCACAGCCGAGACAAGCAGACTCCTGCCCAGAGAGCAGCTTTCCCGTTGGCGCTGAGGAAGGCAAGCCAACCTGCAGGATCCCTCTCCTCTCGCATCGACGGGCTATTCGGCTGTCTGACCTTATGTCACCCGACCCAAGGCGATGCAGGACAAATTCCCATTCCACTGTGGGGAAGCCTGAGCATTTTCCAGCTCTGTAGTGAAGCAGGGAAAACAGAGCTGCAGAGCAAGGGATAGACACCAGCCAAAAGAGAAAAAGGAGATGGAGGGAGAGGTGGACAGGTACAGGAGCATGGTTCACCATACAAACATTAAAATTACACCCATCTAAGGGGGGCACCTCCCAGGTCATTAAGCAGCCAGAGGAGTCACTAGATGGCCCTGCTAGTCCTGTTCATCTGATCACAGCGATGGCTGTTACAGAAATGCTCGTTTAGCTACTCCGCAGGCTTTTGTGGACTGTGAAATCTGCTCTGAGTCTCCTTCTGGGAGGAAGGGCTTCCCAAGGAGAGCATGGCAGCCGGGTGGTACCTTGGGCAGGCAGGTGCAGGGTACACCCCAGGACACGTGGCACCTCTGGGCCTCACCAGAGAGATGAATGGTCCTTCCCACTCCCACCCTGACCTGGGTGTCCCCTTCCCTCCCTGAGACCTGCTCCCCTTGCCAGGGACACTACAAGTCTGTGCCTCAGCGTGATCATATTGACAGTGATGGGTGTAAGAGCCACGGAACCATATTAATGAGCACCGGGTTGCTGGATAATCATGACATTAGCATTATTGGATTAGGACATTTGCATAAATTGGGCACGAGCTGCTACCTGCATCAAGACATATGTTTACATGAATTTACATCCATTTGCATCTCAATGAAGCTTGTCCAACTGCATCCTCAGCAGCTTGCTGGGTGACCAGTCACGGCCATTGGCAGCCGAACTCCAGGGACCATCTCCTGCTCTCAGGCACAATACCAGGCCACCCAGATACCAAAAACCCAGCAACTTTTCCTTCTCATGGTCTTACACAGGTCACACCTCAGCTGGGACAGACATACCCCTTGTGGAGGTAAGGCACCCCCAGCCGCAGCATTGGGGTCACTCAGGCTAAAACTGTTCTCACTCCCCACGGACTCTGCCTGCCTCCAGAGAGCCCAGCTCCTGGGCCCCTGGGTAATGGGCAGTTAAATCCATCCTACTCACAGCTGTGAAAAGAGCTCAATAAAACACTCCCAGCAGGCTGCAGTCAGGATTTAAGAGGCCAATAAAGGGAACCCAAAATGAACTCTTTTTGTCTCCCTTTTTTTTTTTTTAAATCGCATGATCTCTGATTCAATTACTTGATTTTACAGGAAAAGGGAGACAGATTCAATTACTTGATTCCCAATTTCTTAACATAGAAATATGGACCCTGCAACCAACAGAAAGACAAAAATCCCTTCAAAGCTGCATTGCAACAATTTGGAGGCATCATCTGATTTATATGGCTGTAAGAAATAAGCAGTTTCCCCTCCTGGCCTCTTCAGCAGAACCTGCTCCAGCACTAAAGTAGTGCAGTAATATCTGAGCACAGAGTCCTGCAACCCACCCACAAAATTACAGGGCGAGAGGCAGGCAGTGGAGCAGCTCACTGACTACCTGCCCCTAAATGCCTTTCTAATGTAGAGCTGCATGAGGAATTACCCAGTCCCTTCTCAGACCTGGTAACTTATGAGTTGAGATGGATCAGAAGGTGCATGCTCACTCCCTGGGCATCTCCAGCCCCAGAAATTGCTGCTGTGCTCCTTCTAAACGCTGACATGAAAACAAGCCAGCCCGGCGGTGTCCAAACCATTTCCATCAAGACACAGTAACCACAAGCCTCACCACCACCAAAAGCTTTGTGAATTACAGTGGCTTATCTCCAAGCGCTGGCCTGCATGATGCAAAGAGCTAAACCCCGAAGTGCCCTTGGGATTAAACATGCCTGAACTAATCAACAGCAATGAGAGCAGCAAGTCCTGCAGGGAGCTCGGTGGGAAGTTTGCTGGGATGTGGTGAGCTGGAGCAGCCCTCTTTCCCCTTACCTGGTACCCACTGCTCAGACAAAAATCATCTGGTATTTTCGGGGTCTGTTCACTCAAACCAACCCATATCCTCTTGGTTTCATGTCACTTCCTGCAGCTGAAGAAACTGGAAAGAAAAGAAGCAGCATCAAGAAGCTGTTCACTTGGAAGAACCCGGCCTGCAGAGACCCTGCTCTCAGCCTCACCGTGCCCGGCAAAGCCTTGTCCCATCTCACAGCTGGATCAGCCGTGAGCTCTCATGGCTGCACGGCATCTCCTGGTGAAGAGGGACCAGCCCTGTCACTGCAGCACAGCAGAAGGAGAGGAAAATGGCATGTCGCGTCACTACCCAGCTCCCACCCACCACCTCTGCCACTGGCCTCATACAGCTTCAAAGCCTTTAGCATTGCTCTGCTTTAATGATTCAAGTTATTAAAAGGGGACATTTTAACCTGTAAAAAACAGGCCAAGACCCTTGGCTGGAAGGCAGCTGAGAAGTTCCCAGTGGATTTGGAAAACTCTTACCCTTTATTTTCAATAGAGTGCGTTGTCTTTCACCCAAAAGCAGTGGTCAGTTCCCATATTTGGAACCTTTTGGGCTCACAAAGCTCATGAGAAGCTAGAAACCAATCTGGCAGTGGGGTCAGAGGGACTCCACCTCAATGGGGCGGATAGCACCAGAATCCCTGGCTAAAAAAATCCTGCCTGGCAGAACACATTTGCACATGATTGTGCCATTAGGTGCCAATGCCATGCTGTTAATGCTTTGTGTCACAAGCAATGAAGGTGGGAGTCCAACATGGCAACAGGAGAAGGGCATGTACTGGTGCATTGCTTCCAGGATATGGGCTCAGGCAGGGGCAGAGCACTCACATTATTTATTGCCATGTAGATGGGCCCCTGAATGGCGGCTGCTCGAGTGTTTGATCAGCCCAGGGCTGTCAGCGTGGCTCACAGCTGGAGACACCAGATAACAGGAGAAAATCAAACCCCTTTTCTCCCTGTCCCGGCCTCTCCAGTGGGCCTGTCTCAGAAAAGAGAAAGGAGGAAGGAAAAAAAAGCCCAATAAATTAGGTCCACTGCTGTACATCCCCTAGTCCCTGCACCTTCAGTGGGGATGTTGGACCTCCAGCAAGGACTGTCAGGCAGGGCCTGGAGGACGTGGAGATGAAAGTTCATGGATGCAGTCCCTGGCATAGGAAGGGGAAGAGCCCACGGAGCGAGGCAGTGGTGATTTCCAGCTAGGGAGGAGCAAGCACAGCCCAGCTCAGCTCCAAGCTTTGTCCTGATATTCCCAGCCAAGCCCCAGGCAGAGCTGAAGCAAAGAAGAACCAGGAGGGCAGAGGCAGTGCCCACAGCAGAGAGCCGTGTTCTCCTGGCTGCAGCCTGAAGGAGCAGAACCAGCCCTGTGCACAGTTCTGGCTGTCGTTGCATGGTGGTTTGCAGACCTTGACGAAGGTGGGGCTCAGCTCCCACGGGCATCCCTGCCCCCCTGCAGCGTGTCTGTGCTTCCATGAGCTGCTCCCCCACTGAACAAAACCCTTTTCTCTGCCTTTCCCACACGCTGGTGTCTCACCCACCTCTTAGAAACATCTGTGGGACTGAGCCCATGCTGCAAAAATGATTCCTGTATACTCCCCTCTCCACAGAGGCAATGAAATGGGTTGCATCTGCTTTCTTCCCTTCTTTTCCAGTCCTTTCACCCTCCTTTCCCTATCTTTGAAGAACAGATGTACCCATTCATAGCCATGCAAAAGAAAGTGCGTATTTGCCTTTCTAACCGCAGTGCAGCTGGTAAAGCACAGGAGGGAAAATTATGTTTTGTATGAATACACAAATTATCTGCACTGATCTTATTACACTTGAATAGCGAACCGACAGGAAAAAGAAAACATGAAAGAGAACGGTATTGTTTTGGCTGTGCCGATGTAGCTTCATTATTGTTTATCCCCTCCAACCACTCCATCATCCTAATCCCACTGTCTCCCACAGTGACAGGTCAGTAACGGTGATCTCCTAAATAGCATGATACTGAGGCTCCCAGAATGAATAGAGCAGGATGCAAACCTGGCGAGGCAATGCCTGGGAGATGGCAGCACCTCTGGATGCTTGCCTGCAATTCCCAAGGCAGGTCCAGACCGAGCATCCAATTACTCACAAACATTATCGGATTGGTGTTAAAAGGATTCATGTTACAGTGGTACCAATTAGCAGAGAGCTGGAATACACTGGGGTGATACAGAAACAAAGGCTCAGTAACCCCCTAACCCAAATCCTTGCAGATATTCGTCACATGAATAAATCCCCAAAGCCCACAGCAGAGCTGTACAAGAGGGTGCATACAGGGCAGAAGGCTCCCCCATGCCTTGATGATTATCCTTTACATAGGGCCAACATACGTGGCTCTGTGCAGGCTCAGCACCTCGCACCAGGGGTCCTAGCTCACTGGGCAGCACTAGAAGCAGAGCAGAGAAGCACGAGCAGCTCAATGCAACCCCACACTGGGCATCCTTCACATTCAGCTCTTGGAGAGGGGCTGGGTTTGTATCCCAGCCACATGGCAGGGAACAGAACTTGCTTCTCCCTCCCTTCCTCCAACACAGCAGGGAGAAAAAGCCCTTTTAAAATTTCCACAGGGCAAGTGACCTCTATGCTCCAAGAGGACAGAACCAAACCTCACAATTAAACACATGAACTTCACCACACAATATCTTTGCAATCCCTTAGCTCTTTGATGCAAAGATGTCCACGACTACCGAGGGCTCAGGCAGGACAGTGCAGGCAGCTCCTCCCTGGTGCAGTGGCATCTGATCAGCCTAGGTGACAACAGCTAATTCTTCATGCTACACACAACACAGCGATTTCAGCAAGTACAGAAAAACAATCACAAGGTGGAAATTCAAACAGAACACGAGTCACCTGCTATCAAAACGGGAAAATTGGCAAGTTTCCTACTTAGCACTTACTACATCAAGGCTGTTCAATGATGCTAATTAAACAGGTACCTCCCAGACATAGCCAGAAAGATTTACATCCCTAATTTGCATTTCTCAGTTTATCTTTCTGTCCTCCAAGGCACCATTTTAATGGTCACGGTGTGATTGCTTGGAGGAGTTTAATTTTGCATGAGTGCCATTTGAAGATGAAGGTCTGTCCCATCAGTGCCTTGACAATTGCTCACCGAGGGTCCAGATCTTGCCCTCTGCTCTCCTGCAGCAGGGCTCAGCTGCTCTCCAAGATTTTCTTCACTTCTTGAGCTTGGCTTCACTAGTAGACATATAAATAACGCTGGGCACAGCCACTCTCAGTGTCCCAGCTGCTGTCCTTGTCCAGGGGCTGGGTAGGTATCAGTCTGGGGACTCTTTTGGGGGTGAATGAACCTCAGAGATAACCAGCACACAGCCAGCACCAGCAGCTGATATAGGGGACATGGTGCAGGGCTGCTGCTACTACAAAGCAGAACAGCACTGGAAAGCAAGGACCAGTCTCAGAGCTGTGATCTCTCCATGCAGCTCCAAAATCCAACCCCAAAACCCAAGCCCATAATGCGGCTGCTCCTGCATAAGTGGTTGCTCCAGTGGGATGGGGCAGAGCAGCAGGAGGGGAGGTATATAATTGCAAATAATTAAAAGTGGCCACACCACTGTGATAATTAGTCTGAAAGCAGAACTCATTTACATTCAGGAGGGGGAAGGTGTCTTTGCCAACACCCCTTGCCCAGATGGCCCTGATAAGGCACTGATTAGCTGCAAGTCTCCAGCCCCAGATAATAACTGCTTACAGTGATTAGGCTGGTAAGAGACTTGCTGAGAAAAGGGAGATGGTGACACCTGTTTGCTGCATTTGGTCAACTACAGAGTACCTGGGGAGCATCTAGGAGGAAACAGCTTATAGCTGGGGGCCAAGAGAGGGCTCAGAACACAACAGGTACTGTTAAACTGATGCAGTCCACAACAAAAGTAGTTTAAAACCACAATACATCCTTCCTGGCAACATACAGATATATCACGTAGAGGCACTCATTCCAGAGAGGGAAACAAGAGCAACAATCCCTCCAAGATCTTACAAACGGCTTCCAGTGCCAGGCAGAAATCAGTGGAAAGAAAAGGAAACACAATGGGTGGCTTCAAACAAACCCACAGAACCTCTGCAATCATGGAGGTGAGTGCGTATAGCACTCCTTTTTGAGGGGATCTGAATTCATCCCTCAAATATGCGGCTCCCAGACACTGATCAGAGCAGCACCCTTGCGTGCTCATGGACATCTTAGGGGCTGCTTGGCAGCAGGATACAGACTACAGCAGTGAATTACACCAGCCACAGGGCTGGCTCCTTTCATGTTTTGCTATGAAGATAACGAGAGAAAACATTTGTGCAGGGAGAAAGGTGCAGGGCATGGGTGTACAAGAAAGGCAGGCAGCACACACTGTGTTCCAGGCTGCACTGCTATGGAGCTAGACAGAAAAATCCTCATCTCGTGCCTTTCAAGTATCACAGGCATTTCTAGCACTACCTGAATACACTGCAAATAAGAGGCAATGGTCAGGAGGGAATCTGAATAAACAGCTCAAGATAAAATTTTTCCAAGTTGCTTACCTGTCACCTGCCATCCTGTGCCTGCTGAAAATATCATTACTTGATTGCAGCATCAGCCCTTCAAGAACACTTCCCTGAACTCTCTGTTAATCACACCTACCTGTGGAAACAAGGCGTTAGGATCGGAAAAGCAGACTCCATCCTGGAGAGGAACAAAGCGATGGGAACGGTGGCAGGAAGAAATGGGAGAGAGGGGCTGGTGAGACATTGCTGCCACCAGCCCTCTCCCCTGGAAGGGAACATCTGGGAGGGGTAGGGAGGAGAGAAGAGCAACTGCTGCTAAGTTTTATCTTACAAGTGAACTTCAGCCATCTGCAGAGGTTATCTGCCATTTTGGGTCACTGTCCAAACACTCCAGATGATAGTCCAGGGCCTTTGCTGACCCATTCAGTAATGGCCAGAAACACATTGTCTAAACACCAGCTGGTAGCCCATTTGCTTCAGCTACGTTAAACTACTATGCCCAGCTCCTGCAGAGAAAGCAACCCCTTTCCCCTCAATCTATAGCTGCAAAATGCAAACATGGCAACTTGGCAATTCATGGCCAATGTTTTTTGACTCAGAGAGATCCCACGATTGACTTTCCCATGTACTGGCTGTTGTCATGGCAAGCGGAGGCAGGAAGGAACCAACGTAAGAGATGGTTAGTCCTTGACACACTCCATCCTTGGACTAATGGCAGCTCCTCAGCAAAACAATCCCAACAGCAATTATCGAGGCTCTTTAAAATGGGAAAAGCAAAACAGATTAAAAAGCCATTTGAAACCTTGAAGCTGAATGCCAAGTGGAAGAGCCAGGGCTGCACACTCTCGGTGAACAATGCCGAGACGCTTCGCTGTAGACAAAGCTAAATGGACCCCAACTGTCAAACCAGAGCAAGGCTGTGGGGACAGCACTTGACAGAGTGGCAATCAGTGCTGCTTTATCTTAAGTGGTTACAATGTGGAAAACCTTCCACAGAGGGGCTGAGGAGCTCTCCTGTGCTCCCCTGCCATTGCCACCACAAGCTACTAAAGAGAGGCAAGACAAAAGATGACTTTCAAGTGCAGGATTCAACTGTGCTCCAGCCATGTGAATCACCATTCCACTGGCTGGATCACTTTCTTTCCTTGCTGGAGCCAACCCAAGGATTTGGAGAGTATCTGCAACCTGGGAATGGAAAAAAAACCTTTTACTGTTTCAAGAATGGCAAGCAGTTGTTACTCAGCCAAAGCTTTATTGTTTCCAGTAGTAATACACTACATAAAAGTTGTAAGGGATGGAGACAAGAACAACAAAGTAGTAAAAGAAACACAAATGACAACAGTAGACTAAGCACTATTCACTGAGCCCTTGTCTGCCTTGAGCCAACTCAAAAGGCTGACAAATGGTAGGGGTTTAGAATAATATTCCAAGGAAAGCTACAAAACACAACCAAGAGAGACGCGACAAAAGGAAAAGTGGTCTTTAATAGAAAATATGAGCTACTGCTGTCCCTTCATCACATTCATATGTGGCTAAATCACATTCTCCCAAGCTATATCCTTCCCTCAATCCACAAGGAATTTTTCTACAGATGACTGAAGAGTTTTGGTTTGAACTCGTGGGACTACTTCAATGGAGGTAAAATATAGAGGTAAGAAGTTTCCAGCCTCACTGGTACAAGAGCAGTCCCAGATTTATCCCTGACACTGTTCATATGAAACCTAGTCTCAGTTAAAACCCAAACCCGTGCCTCAAGGCAGCACAGTAAGCCAGCAAGGATTACCAGGTTCCTGTGCAGAGCTGGCAACCCACAGTGTGGTAAACTCTGTGGGAAGTAAGAGTGGGAGTGAAAACACAGCAGACCTGCCTGCACTGCCCAGGAATGAAGGATAAGGAGAGTGAGAAATTACATGCTCCTGTTTAAAAACTCTTTCCAACTCCAGTGTAGTTTTTTATGAGCAAGTAACAGGTTTAAAGAAAACTGAATCAATTTTTAAGCATCTTTTTCCTTCTCCTTCTTCTATAGAATTGACTTAGGCTGTCAGGCCAGACTGTCTGAGGCACTGCAGTAATGACAGTGCAAGCAAGACGGCCTCAGTAGGACTGTCAAAAGCTGCAAGGCAAAACAGCACTTATTTTGGTGGCAAAACACTTCTGAAATTGAAGACCCTACAGCTCACAGAAGAAACAGCACAGCTTCAGCTCAGAAATCACAAAAAGCTGGCTTTCGGATTTACTTTTTCAGAAATAATAATAATTTTGGCATTACCCTCTTTCAGAGATGCCGCTGGTTGAGTCTCAATGGCCAGGTTTAAACACAGACCACAACATAAAGCATCCCTCAGTGGAGTACAACCTCATCCCTTGCTCTCTTCAACACGAGTATTGTGAAGCCCACGTTATGTGGTTTCTCTTTATGTCATCTCAAAGAGCCCACATCATTCAAAGTTTTGTTTTCGTTTTTCAAAGGGCAGAAACAGATCACAGAGGAAGAGCTGGAAGGAATTTCCCAGCAACCTGCCATAGCATGGTAACAGGAAAAGCAGTAAGGGAATGCTCCTCTGTTGGATCATGATCATTTAGAAGGGAAGTCCAGGATTGATTTCCAATCTCCTGTTAGTGTGTTCCAACACTCAATCCCATTTATCTTCATACTGCAGCCATTTGTAAGAGCACATACCACAAAGTGCCCAGCAGCAAAGGAGAACAAAACAAAGGAGTAACAACCAAGGGAAAAGGCTGACATTAACAGGCACAAATTGCCTTTAAATCCATGACTTCAGAAGGAACTTATTGAAATCCTTTGTTTATTCTGCTAAAGACAGGTCAGATCGAAAGCATTTAATAAAATCCACAGACTCCTACTTGCCTAATGTGGGTTTTGTTCAGGCCTTCAAAAATCTAAATGCTCAAGAGATGTCAGGTAATTTAATTTTTCTCATCGGTCAGGCCTTAGAGGGATATTGTCCATCCTGGAAAATAGGCAGGACCAGGGCACACAGCTTTCTACAGCTTGACTCATGATGATACCATCACAGCCAGATGCTCAGACTTGCAGGAAAAAAGGCAAAACAAAGGCCTCTGCTAATGCAAGAAATGAAAAAGTATGGATGTGGAAGGAGAATCTGCACTGCTTGATAAGACAAAAGTTAATTTGAAAGCTTTTATCCTATTTGGACACACAAAGGCAGCCCATGGGCCATGGGGCGGTGGGCATTCTCACACCTAGGAGATGCCGCACACATGCAATGCCCATGGTCCCACTGGCAAAGCATCACTACAGGACACACAAGCCAGTGCACAGGCAGGAGGACCAAAAAATTCACAGCAAACTTCGACTGTTTCTTTACTACCTGAACTGTCCCCCTGAGCAGACAGCCCTATCACAGAGACCTCAGTGGAAGTGAACAGGAGCACAACTTCGTCAGCTGATTCAGGATGCTCCCACCAAACTCATACAATACTCAATGACAAAACACAAGGCTTAACACCCTGGTCCCATGGAGACAAGTGCAAATCAAAGCCCTAGTCTCACCCTTTCGGCTCACAGAGGGAAATTCACCCCTGGGCTGAGAAGCAGTAGAAGGGCTGCAGTTTCCTCACACGTCCTTTCAGGGATATAGGGGTGAATTTCCCTTTCTTCTGAAGATTGCAAAGCCAGACTGCAAGACCAGGAGCTGAACCCAGGGCTGGGCTTGACAAGCGAGGAACAGCAGAGGCAGCACATGTTTCTTCAGCTCCTATGAACACACTTTGTGCATCCCTTCCAAGAAACATGGGTCTGGACCCCATGGCAGCACTTGCACAGCACAGTACCCTTTTCTGAGCAGCACCCCAAAGTGCAAGTCAGTCAGCAGAAGGGGAAATCAGACCAAACCATAAACCAAGTCAGTGAGGCAGGGAGGACAGGCAAGTGCTTCCCCAGGTGCCATCGTGTTGCTAATGCCTGTGCAAGAGCATCATGAAGTCACCAGCAGCAGCAGCTGTTGTCTGGAGTGAGGTCTATAGGAGTGGGCAAGGGGCAGGCGTTGGATCCAGGCAAAGCAGCTCCATCTTCACCTCCATCAGCGTCGTGTTCTGGTGTGGATGAACCGTTTGCCTTCAAAATACACAAAGACAGAAGTTTTGTTTGGAAAGCAGTGAAGGGGAGAGACTTGACAAAGTTATTATTTTACATTGCTTTTACATGCTCAGCACCATTTTAAGAGCTTCCTAAAAATAATAATGAAGAGAACGTCTATGCATCATTACTCCACACTCTGTCAGCAGTCAGGGCCCATTAAACTTTATTAAAGAAAGAAATGACGGGAAAGAAATGGTGAAAGAAGGATAAAGAAGGAACTGTACTGTTAGAATTGGTCCGCTGGTATATGCTTCCCTCAAGGGGCCAAGTCAGACGGAAAGCCAAGCCACCGCTCTCAGAGGTTTCTAAACCAGGTGAACACCATCTATGTGCCACAGAGCGGGTTCTCCACATGATCTTCCTGCCCTCCATGTGCCTGGCCATAGACAGGAGCCATGGCAGAATGGAGTCCCTGCCACAGCTGGGGATGGGTGCAAGATTGCAATGCTCTGCTGCAGAAGGTACTGGGGCTCATGTCAGCTAAACAAACCTGAGCTAATCACTTCAGCAGCCCCTGGTGAAACTCAGGCTCTGCTGGGACATGCTGCTTCCAGTGCACGGGGGGAAATGTGGGGCTGGCAATGTGGAGTGCTCTAAGACAGCAGTGGGTCAGTGCTAACTTCTCTCCACCTTCTTTGAACTAAAGGAGACACAAATAATGTTCACTCGCAGAAAAAAGACAGGGCATTTTTCCACTCGCTGCATTCATGTGAAATGTTTTTCATTTCATTTCATTGCAGGGAGTCCTGCAGATCCCTCCCACTGGCTACTGGTTGATGTCCCAGTTGAAAGATAACCTCCTGAGCCATAACATCTCTCAAAGTGTTTACAAAGACTCCAAAATCCAGATTTTTAACTTTCATATGATTCTATAATACTGACTTCCCATGCTCTTTCCTTTATGCTTTGTTTTGACAGATGACATCAACTGTTGCCCTCAGTGCTTTGTGCAAAATGCTGAACAGAAAGCTGGAAAGCACGAGGAGTAAAAGTATTGCAAAAGGCAGAGAATAAGTCTAAGGACATGGGGGCAGGAGGCCAGACAGGCTGGTTGATCAAAGACCAAAGCACAAACCTCTGCAACGTGAAAGAAGGCACAAAAATAGGATTTTCATCTTCAGCAGCAGACTTGTTTCCAGATATATTGAGTGAAAGTGGCAAGAGAATGAGTCTTTGACTTTTCCCTTGAAAATAGAGGAATGACTTCAACTTAAAACTCCATAAAGAATTACAGAAATAGTGAAAGCAATTTATTTTTAGGTACTCGAGCCTTTATTCACTTTAAATTCAAGGTTGACTTAAGCTGAAAATGTTTTGGCTCTACCACTTTTTGAGGACAAAAATATTTTAGTTCCTTAAAACATGTAAGGGGCACATGCTTCTTTTGAGGTTAATATTTACAAATGCGTTTTGTCTAGAATGCAAACCTTAAATCATTTCCTAATGCTGTCACTACCCAAAATCATGCTTTACTTATAAATACAGGAGGACCATTTGGTGCTCTGCAGTACCATTACGAGGAGGCAGAGACAGCTCAAAGCTTCTGAGCCATGAAGGCACAATTCATTTTTTTAACTTTGTGGAAGAGGGACAACTCATCCTCCTTGGCAGCAGGAAAACTCAATCCTGTGGCAGTGGCAGCAAGCTTTGAGCAAAGGGAGAGGGCAAACAGCAGTGCCCAAAGATTGATGAGGTAGCTAGCGCAGGAGGCAGAGGCTTGGAGGGAGAGGGTGGCTGCGGGTGAGGGTCTCCCCTCCACATCTGACCCCCCTTCCTTCCTAACCTGTGCTCTCAGTGCAGGCAGAGGCTGAAGGCAGAGGGAAGAAGAGAAGGAGTTGTGAGCTCAGCTCCCTTGCGTGGTTACCCACCTATTCCACTGTGGTGCAAAGCCAGCACTACACTGTTTGGCTGTAGCTCACATGGAAGAGGGACGGAGCAGACTGAAAACATTTAAGCAACTTTCTCACCAAGTGCAGGAAAACAGAAGTCAACTCCCCGAAGACTGCCTTGAAGAAAGTCATTAAGGAAATTACTATCCCATTCGGAGCCTAATTACTGTTAGGCCAATTTTTTTTCATAGGTGGAATGGAGTAGTTGGACCCACTGAAGCAAAATGTTACCTCCTCATCATTCCTGAGGGGGCAAACAGACATTTGTGAAACAGAATGGAAGGAAAAAAAGAAGTTCATGCTTTAACTTCAAAGATGTCCTGAGAATATCCTGCCACAAAAATAATGCAGAATGGCTCTGCCTGTCATGTATTAACAGCTTGCATATTTATGAGCAAAAGTTGATGCATACCACAGCCGGGTAGGCACTGAGCCACAGAGAGAGTGGCACCATCTCATTTCTAAATCCAGTCAGTTTGTGAAAGATGGGGCATAAATCTCCCCAAATTAAGAGAGGCTGAAGCAGTATTTCCTGCCCATCTCTCTCAGCTTCAGGCCGTTTCCTCAACTCTGCTTAGCCTCTCCCAGCATGACAGCTACAAAGCAAGCAGCCAAAGGGAGGCATCCAGAAGCTGCAGCTTTAGCACCCTGGGAGAAGAGGCCAGGCTGGACCTGATGACCACTTCTGGAGGTCCTTCCAGCTGGTCTCATGCTGTGATTGCAAGCCAAGATGTTCCTTATACCCCACCAGGTACTGCCATCATCCTCTCAGCTCCCAGACCCAACACCACTACTGTTTAACATGGCTCTGTTTAACTGCCAGCTGCTGTACCACTCTTAAAGTATTAATAATTTAGACAACACATTGGCAAACAAGCAGAGATGTGGAGACTGTGATTTGTGCTCAGAGTATGCTTCTCATTAATTAGCTTATCTTGTGGCTGCTCTCAAACCTCCTCTTTGAAGCACAAATCAGAGCCTTCTCTAGCCCCACAGCCCATGCCAAGCTCATTCACCATTCCCTACCAGCAAGCTGTTCAGGTGACCCACAGAATACCAAACAGGATTGGATTGACCTGCTCCTGAAACAAGAGAAGACACCGAGGACCCCATTAACGGGACCCACTGAAGTAGAACTTGCTACTGATCTGAGGAGAGGCGCCTTTTTCTATTCAGTTTATGCCCTGCAGCAGCCAGGTCCAAGCTCAAAGATGTTACTGCCAGTAAAAGCTCTCCATGGGCAAATGAAAACCACTATAAGATAGTGACAATTTCTTTAATTGTTTAACGTTAACAAATACCATAATTAGCAATAGTGAGGATTTTGCTCTTTTTTTAACCGAGGCATCTCTTTACACATCAGCTGTACAGCCAGAACAAGGTGAGTCACCTCCCTAGCTGAGGGTAAGGGGGAAAAGGAAGATTGTGCTACTTCCCTGCGTGCAAATTTAATTCTCTTTACAATAAAACATTCTCCAGGAAAACCAGCACATGACCTTCCTCTTAATAGCTACCATGTCAGAGCGGGCACCTCCAGGAACTGGAACTTCAGAAGAAGAAACACCAGAGCCTCAGAAAACAATGCTTTTGAAAGGGTTTGAAGGCAGGTAGTAGGAAAAAGAAAAACAATTGGCAGCCTCTCAGCTCACCGCTGTCTTCTGAAACTTTGGCTCATGGGCTGAGGTTGCCTAAATCCCAATGCAGCTATGACAATGAGTCATTTTATGACAAACCCCAGGCTTCATTATCTGCCTCACCAAACTCCAGCCGGAGCAATACACTGGAAACCTACAAACTCTTCTTAATAGCTCCTTGTTTCCCCTTGGCCGCACGACCATTCTGTCATCTTGGCCTTCAGGCTTAAAGACCTAAGGACTATGACAGCAGCTGCAGCTGCAGTACCACTCTCTAATTCCCTGTTCTGGCTGTGGGCTAGGATTTAAGGATGCTAAAGTGTTCTGCAAAGTCACACTTGAGAGCAGAATTAGAGCAGAGGTGAGAATAAGAAGTGGAAAAAAAAGTCACTGGTAGAACACCACTGGAGGTGCTAATATGAAGCAAAAATTGCTCCCAACACAGTGTTATAAAGTTACAGAGCTTTTCAGAAAAGCAATAACAATAACCTCCTTTTAACGTCCCTATTCTGCAGGTACGGATCAGCACTTTAAGTAAGAAAGGATCTTCGCCCCTTGCTCTGCTTTTGGGTCAGAGCAGAGCACAGGGACTGTCCCACAGGCAGGGAGATGCGCAGTAAAGATGCCAGTTGTGACATACAGCAAACATCACCTCCCTGGCTCTTTAAAGAGATGAACCACAAAAGAAGCCTCTGCTTTTCAGCAGCCAGTGGCATCCAGAAGAACCCATCATGAAAAGCCTCTCACAGACAGACAAAGCTCTAGTCTAAAGATGATGAGAGGCACTGCCACCAGTCCTGAGGCTCCCAGCATTTGCACATCTCAGACCTCCAGCATCCCAAAGCACATGAACCCCTCTGCAAAGCAGGACACTTCCTAGGGTACCAACAGCACTGGGTTTGCTCTTCTCTTTATCTTCTGCTCTTGCCAGGCCCCTGGCAAACCATGGGGGCATTCAGTACTGCAGCTTCCTGGATGCTTGATCTGCAGATACAGAGTTCCACAGGACATGAGGCCATACAACTCGTATCACTGCATACTGCTCACTACTAGATTCAATACGTAATGGATCATGATTGTCAATAGTTTGCTGCACAGATCACATCGTGGCAGCACCTCTCCAGCTGGGCACATTAAGTGCTCTCAGAGTAAATGAACGCTGACCATGCTTGCCCCTGCTGCTCACTCACTGCATGGAGGCAACGCCACAGCCCAAACACATCAGAAGGAAAACAAACTCACTTTCCCTCTCTCCTCCCCATCTTAAAGTGCTGAAGATGACCCACACTGTGGGACAGAGCGTGCAGCTGTGGCAAACATGACATGGGCACAGGTTCCAGCTTCGACTCCTTGCAGAGACCTTTGGTAGAGTCTCTATGGCTGCCCTCACCAGCACTCACGTTGCTGTACCGACAGGCTCAAAGACAAGCCAGCCACCCTGTAGTCCATCCTGCCACCTCCTGTGGTCACAGAGACACAGTCATAGTGCCACCTAACTCCCTGCAAGCTCATGGCAGCTCCCTGGCCCAGGAGGATGTTCAGCTGGTGGCTGGCTCCTGATGTGACACGAGACAGAGAAACCTGCCTATTGCCACCCTCCATCAGCTCCCAAACCTGTGCCTGCCGACCGCAACCACCACCAGCTCCATTCCCTCCCCAGCACATGTCAACAGAAGTACTCACTGCAGTATTCCTGCCTCCCCTGGCTCTGGGGCCATGGAGCCCTCCTACCAAGGCTACCCTACCTACTCCCTGCTGCAAGCACCATCTCCAAAGTAGCCTCTTCTGCAGGAAGACTGGGAAATAAATTACTCCAGACATAATGAAGACCTTTACAGATACTCTCTAGTCAGCCAGCCTCGTTCAACCTTTTCCTTAGCAAGATCCTCTCTTACATCTCAGGGACTGTTATAACTGGGCTCATGAGATTGCTATAGTTTCGGTTTTTAAATCTATGTCCATGCTGCCTGTCATTTTAAGCCCTCCCCCGCCTAGCAAGGAGCGATCCCACTGGAAAGCACTGACCCCTTCTGCCAAATTTTGCATACAAGGTTTTTAGCAGCAAAAAGGCATTTTTTTTGCCTCTAGAGATATTGTTTGCACTGTCATGGCCAGGCAGCAGTTAGTTCCAACAGCTGGCAGGAAAGGTCCAAAGTGCTAAGTGCTGTACACACACATGGTTCAGAGGCGTGCATCCATCCAGACTTCAGCATGGTCATGAAGCACCAGCAGAAAAAGCACCCAAGGGGTCATAGAATCCTAGAATGGTTTGGGTTGGAAGGGACCTTAAAGCTCATCCAGTTCCAACCCCCTGCCATAGGCAGGGACACCTTCCACTAGAGCAGGTTGCTCCAAACCCAATCCAGCCTGGCCTTGAACATTGCCAGGGATGAGGCAGTCACAGCTTCTCTGGGCACACCTGCTATTCACCACCACTCACTTCAATCCTGCAGAACAACCTGCAGCTCTGCTCAGCAGCCACCAGAGCCAACACACAACAGCAATCAGACGTCATTAATGCCACAGCCCACAGGGACTTAAAATAAACCACCCTGCCCAGGACAGCACTATAATCCAGTGAGATGATAGACAGAGCAGAAGTATCACTCATCTGATTTGCTTTGCAAAACCAAGAATTAAAGAAAACTGCAAATGCCTGAAACTTTGGGGAGGGAGGGAAGAAAGAGCAGAAAAACAATTTTACGCTGGCTATTTCTAGTGGGAAGCGTGGGGAGGGGGGACGATGACTCCATGTTACACTTGAGGACAAACCTGCTCTCGCTAATCCAATTTACGCCTCAACATACACAGCACAAAACAGGCTCAGGAACAAAAGGAGCGGCAGCTCACAGGGCAGCAGGAACACTCTGGAGAGAGCAGCACTAAATGATAACTTAAGGGGTTATTGACGAGATTAGTGGGAGCTGCAGAGAGAACACATTTGCATCTCTTTCAGCTGCTCCAGATCAGACGTGATAGCAGCTTCTGCTCTCACAGTCATTTAATTGTTCCAAGGTTGTTGAGGGGGGGAAAAGTGTCTTTTTCTTGCACTGCAGAGTTCTGGGAAGAGCCATTATTGGCTTTAAGAGCCATCTAACATTAGGAAAACTTTTATCCAGTCTCATAAAGCTGTTGGACTTCTGCTTTCCTTCAGTAAACGCTCAATCAGTTCTGCTGCCTCTGCAGGGTAGACAGAAGCTCAGGGCCTTGGCTGGGACAAAGACTCAGTCTACCTCTGCTCTTGGAGGTGGATGTAGGCAGCTCTCACCTCAGACAATTATTCAAGTTGCAGAATAATTCTGCACTCAGGGGAGAGGGAAGGAGTGAGCTGTAATGTTGTGACAGCATCTGCCATGAGAAAAACAGCAGGGAAAGGTGATCCTGGTCTGCAGCTTTGCCAAGTGTGCAGCTGAGAAAGCTGTGCTCCAAAGCAAGTAAGCCCCCAAAGCATGGATCTGCCCAGAGAGGAGGTTCAGCTTACCAGGGACTCTGCTGCCGGCATCGCTGTCTCGCCCGTCAGCTGGCTGGTCGCTGGGGCAGCTCTCCGTGGCACTGGGGTCAGGCCCCTGCTCGCTGCCCAGGCTGCTGCGGCTCCCCGACAGACTTGGGGAGTGGGTGCTCCCCAGCACCCTGCCCCTGCCCTGGCTGGGCTCCCTGATGGGTGCTGCAGGGACACAACAGAGAGATGTTGCTGAGGGACAGAGAAGTGTGTGCTCCTAAGAGCCTCCCCATTCCCAGCCAGAAACCCTCAGGAACAGGATCAATACACACTTCTTGTGCTCTACTCCTAAAACAGCAGTGGTGATCCCACCGCTATAAAGTCAGGAGTGAGGAGCTGGCTGGAGATGTGCTCCCAGGTAATCTGGAGTAGCTCCCAACTGCAAAGGCGGACCCTGAAAGGCTGCAGGCAGCAAAGCAACCCACTAGCTGTTTGACCTACTGATGCTATTCCAGTGAGAAAGGATCAGATCCTCACCTGGCACAGCTACAGCCAGTGGGCTGCACCAGCGTAGGGCAGGCAAGTGCCTGAGCCAAAACCCACAGTGCCAAGAGCCAAATATTTAAGCACTTTACACTTCCCATCCTACAGCCACAAGGAAGAACAACTCCTCACCTAATCCTGCTTGCTGCTTTCCGCCTTGTGAGCCTTTTGACCCTGCAGGTGAGGGCTTATCATCCAGGCTGGAGGAACTGAACTCTGAGTCGCTCTCACTGTCACTAGAAACCACTGCAGAGAAGATCAGGGGGAGGAGAAGAGAGAGACAGTTATTCACAATGTTCATAACACGTAGCAAAGAGGGTGCCAGATGGATCCAAATAAAACATGAACTAATGCTGACTCGCTGATCACGTTTTCCCTCTCCAAAAGGAGCCCTACCTGCAGTTCCCCCCCAGCTGTTCACTCTTCCTCTCAAAAACGATGTGCTTTTACTTTTTACAGCTGATTTATTACTCTACTGCACACACTCAGTGGTGCAGCACCTGAAGCAGATGCACACACTACCAGAGCTGCTCTGCTAAACCTGACTGGGGCCACAGGGATCACACTGCTTCAGTGCTGCACTTCACTGCCCGAAGCTCCCTGCTGCAAAGCCAAGAGCCCTGCAGTGTGGCTGGTCTGGGAACTGGGCTCTGCTCCCACTGATCCCCATGCCAGCACGCCAGCAAGCACTCCTCCTGATGTTTGCCATCTGCTATAACATGCTAAGGGCTGGGTACAAGGCTGGTTTTTGCTCAGCTGCAGGTGAAGGGGTCCTGGCTGCACTGTAAGAGCACCTATGATTGAGTTATATGGGGAGAGGGACTGTCTTCCCCCAAGCTGCATTTCAAGTGTGGCAGGACCCTTGTGGAGGCTCCAGGAGCTATGAGGAGAACACAAGATAAAACTGAGCACACCAAATAAAAACCCTGCAGCAATCACAGGAAGAAGTGTTATTAGCTCATCATCCATTCAGCACTCATCCCGGTCAGCACACTGCCCAGAACTGTATTACTCTTATACACTCAAGGCCTGAAAAGCAAGGGGCCCTCCCCTTCCTCAAGCAAACTGTTCCCCCATTTCAAGGCCACATTTTTATTTCTCCTGGCCATAATCCTGATGCTTTCCACACTCCATAGTTTCCACAGGAGCTGAGCGAGCCTCATTTTGCCAAACAAAACTTCCCAAATTGTCAAGTTGTTTCCAGTTTCCATGAAATTATGCAAGCGCCTCTCCAGCATATACCTGTGCAACAGATAACTGCCAGCTGCTCTGGGTAAAATGAGAAAGGTGTTTTTCCAGCTCCTGGGTTTTTATAATGGCCTGATCTCAGAACAGAAATGATGGGGCTGAGAAAGAAGGTAATGGGAAAACAGCTGTCCTTTGTTTGAGGGGTTGCACCTACTGCATTTCTCTGTCTGACCAAGGCAGATACCAGCTCTCCTGGCAGCTCAGAAGCCATTTCAAACAATGGGTCACAATTCCTGATAGAAAGTACAATATCGGCTCATGGGGGATACAGAGTAGGCAACACTGCAACCTACAGCCTCTACTGTAGAAAAAGGAGGCCCCAACTATTTCTTAATATTCATCAGTATATATATATATGCTTAAGTTCACATGAGAAATGAGTTCTCTGTTTTGGTACTGAATAAACCACTTTGTCCCCATGCCATGTAACCAACCTGCCGGGTGCAGGAGAGATGCAGGTGCAGTGATACAGCACGACAAGCACAGGGTAGCAAAGGGAGCTGTCAGTTCATCTCTGTACCAGCCCTAAAATTCACTACATGCAGTTCACAGCGCTACAAACCCTTTAACTCTGCCCAAGGCAAGAGGATGGGTATCCCTCCCCTTGCACAGGCAAACACAAGCTGTCAAACATTTCTGGCGAAGACTTCTGCAGATGCTCCTGTATTCAGGCAGTGATCTCTACTACACGAAATATTTCATTAAAAAAATAAATATTAATAGCTAAAATCGCACTTTCCTGGAGTTAACATCTCTGAGGATATTAAAGCTGGCTCCCAGAGTTATTGCAAAGCATTACTGAAGTTGCTGTGGCAGGCAGCTCCCCACGCACATCGTACTGCTGGGAAGCTGCCTTGCTGCCTGCAGAGCCTTCCCAGGGAATCAGCTCCTGCTGCACCGCAGCCTTCCCCTCCTGGTACGATCAGGAATGGGACCTTCTACCTGCGGGGAATGCAGCTGTGGAGCTGAGCCAGGCACAGAACAAAGCTGTGGTACAAGCCGGGGGGGCTTCACATCTTGCTAAGCATCCTCAAAGCAAAGGTTTGGCTTTGGGCTTTGCCGTCTTAAAGACAGGTTCACCATTTCCCCAAAGCTCCCTGAGAGAGGTGGGGAATTATATGTTAACACTATAAATAAAAATATATATAATATAAACCAGACATACCAGCATGTATATTTTTGCTATAAAACCCAAATCTCAGCTGTGAGAATCATTCTTACCATTTCATTGCCCAATTCCCTCAAAAAATGAGCTCCTGTTGCGCTTGGTCATGATTCTTTTCTGGCCTCCTGGATTCGTAAAATCCATCCCTTTAGAACAGCTTCTTCTTCCACGAATCCTTTACAAATTCTGGAAATCAGGATTTATTTGGAGAAGGCCTCAGAGAATCAGTGGAGGTGACTTTAGCTGCCTTCCTTTCTGCCATTCAGCAGGTCAGAGAGGACCAGCACAAGAGGAAGAAAATATTAATGACACAAAGGCACTTGCACCACAGGAGCAGCCCTGTTTGCTCTCATTTTCTCTGCTGCCAATAAGAGTGTATTTTACCCACTGTACCAATAATTTCCCTTAAGGTAATTTTTCTCCCAAAGCTCCCAGACCTTCTGCTGGCACTTTCCAGAGCCCAGAAGTCATAAATCTGGTGTTCCAGCAGTTGCTGATATATCAATAAGAGTCGTTGGACAGCTGTACTTTGACAGAATGTAATAGATTTATCCCTCAATATCCAGCTGACTGAAAAAAAGCTCAATAAAAAAATATGCAGAGATAAAACTTGCAAGAAAAGCAGTATTCCCACAGGGAATGGGTCACTCATCAAGAGCCTGAATCCCTCTGGCAGCAGCCAGATGGCTGGGAGATGAAGAGTTTTGTTACAAACCAAGCGTCTCCTTCAGCGCAGCTTCTACACTAGACCATGACCAGCATGGACCATAATTGCATGGCCATCTCCAAGCAGGAGGGGGGGACTGAACTCAACCGCTCTCCCTTTTAGAAACAGCGCACTTGCAACTTGTAGAGAAGTTGGATGATCCCCTCGATGGCCTGCAAAGCACTTGATGTACCCAGCACGCTCCTCTCTGCTCAGGATTTAGCCTCCAGCACACAGAAACCGGATGAACCTACAACATCCCCCTGCCCAGCCACTGCTCCTCTGCCTCTGATAGCGACAGCACCAAGCCCAGCACATTGCATTGCTTGGCAACAGGACTAGAGCACGCTGCAACAGGAGAAACCACCAGAGACCAAGCAGAGCAGCAGGCAGCCCTCATGCCAAACAGTGCAAGAGCTCAGGAATCACACTTCTCTTTTTTCCAACCAGATGCTTTCCACTTCTTTTCTGTCGAACTCAGAGTTCAGAAGAAGGGAAGCCCTGCTGCTTATTGCTTCCCACCCCCTGAAGGCCTCATCCTGCCTGACCCACTGCAGAAACCCACCCACATTCCACCACATGGAGCAGAGCTGTTCCCCAGCACAAGGAATATTACTGCTATTCTCCCCATGACAATACATTTGTGCCTTAACTAATACCAGGGTTCCCATGGCAACTGCTTGTTTATTACTGAAAAACTAAAGGCAACAGCAAATCCCAGTATCAGCGAGCACCAGAGGAATAATGGGTGTGTAAAAATAAAACTTCTTCCTGGTGGGTTTGCCTTTTATTCCAAGAGTCACGTTCCTGCAGTCCCTCAGTCCCGCTGCCTTCCCACCCTCCTGTGGCAGGAATAGCTGGTACCCAGAGCATGGCACTGAGCCCTTCCTTTTAAGGGGGAAAAGGGGACACTTGAGGTTTGTCCCATCCCTGCTGAAAGGCAGCTCCTGCCATGGAGGATGTCAAAAGGACACCCTTCTCTCCCAGGCATTCCAGAGGCTGTGCTGGGACATGGCTGTGCCTGTGCTGGTCCTACCTGACTTGAATCCCTTAATAGCTGAGAGATTGCTCCTTCAGCACCTCAGGAACAGAGCGGTGGATTTAAGATGTGGCTGGCCAAGATAATGGAAACCCTACTGAGACCTGCCTGTCAGAGGCAGGCATGTGAAATGCCAGAGCTCATTCCTGAGAACATCCTGCCAAACAAGCAACAGGGCTTCACTCAGCACCGAAAGGACTGTGTTCAGATGAGGGTGTATGAGGTGTGAGCTGACAGATGCTATCAGCCTGGCAGAGGTAAGGCAGGCTGTCTTATCGGCCACGTCCTCTTAAAGCTCAGCCCAGGCCCAGTCACAGATTCACACTGGCAATATCACAGCTGTATCATCTCCATGAGGGAAGGCATCTGCCCTGCACGCTGCAGAGGTTTTGGGTGACAAACAACAAAGTCCCAGCACTGGCAGGTGAAACACACTTAAACGGAGGGGTGAGCTGCACAAGCTTCCGGCTTCAGAGATGAATTACAGCCCGCTATGCCCACTTAAAGCTGTCCAGAGGACAGGTGGCCTCACAGAGAAGGGCAACAAGGAAAGAAATGACCAGAAAATAAAACCATAATTAGTATTACCCAACCCACAAACCAGCAGCCAGCCAAATATCAGAGCATGGGGAGAAAGGCAGCTCACCACCCACATCCAAGCTTACCAAAGGCCACTTTGCTGTCCTCCACCTGCTCCTTTTCTGGTCCTGCCAATATTTAGGGGGAGGCCTTCTCCCAAAACAAAGCTCAGCTAAAAAGCTGAACTAAAAAGCAGGCCAGGTCTGGGCTCAATATCTTGGACGCGTAGTGTTTTGTGTATCATGTGAACAGAAAACCTCATTAATCAGCTCATTTGCTAAGACAACTCTCTTTTTCCAAACGTCTCCTGGAGGGAAGCACAACCATCTATTGCTGATCTAATTTGTCTTTAATTACAAAAGTTACAGTGAGGCTGGGAGTGCTTTCCTCATAGGGGCCTAAAGAGAAGGTCTGTAAACCCGTCTCCCGAGTCTCCTTTATTAACTGGTTATTTTCTCCCTGCTGCACTACCAGTAATGTTGATGTAGAAGAATGTATGCTGTTGGTATTGAGGGGATCTAATATCAAAGGACAGAAAGGGAAAGAGGCCAGACAACTGTGCTAATCCATACCAAAAAGAAACGAAGAGAAATCAAAGCAGACTGGCAGCAGCTTTAAGTCTGTAGTATCCATTGCTGTTGTGCTAATGACCCTGAGTACTCAGCTCCTCAATGCCAAGCTGCTGTTCCCCACAGTTGGCTCTAGGCACGGCAGTGAAGCAGGCATACAAGCAATGACAGGGTGGGCAAGTGGAAGAAAGGGGGAAAGGAGATCTACGAGGCAGGGCTGTGAATGGAATTTGACACAGCAGCGATCCAAGATGCCACATGTGACACTACAGTCTACTTCAATCAAGGTCTACCTCAAAGAAAAGGGATGTGAGTGCTGAAGCTAATAAATGTTCAGGCTCGTCAGTGCTCTGGCCCCAGCCCTGCGCAGGGCTGTTAATCAACAGCTTATTTGAGACACATTTAAAGAACAAGTCACCCTTGAGCTCTCTGCTGCAAACCTCTGCCGGCCTGGAGAAGGAGCTTCACCCTTTGCCAGTCTCACCTGCTCAGAGGAGTCAGGCACAAAACGGACACAGCATCAGCTCGCTCCTACCCACTGGTGTGGAACAGTATCTCTGCCCACTTGCTCCAGGACTCAGGAAAACCCCAGGGAAATGCCAGTGGTGTAATTTCTAAATTACAAAGCTCAAAATGACCTGAAGTTTCTGTCCAGTAGTGCTCTTTAGAGCAGCAGAAGCAAGGAGCAAGCAGCCCCAAGGACAGAGGGAATGAGACCAGCCTTTTGTCAGACTTGGCTGCACAACGATGTCCATCGGTGGCACCATGCTATCTATTTTGGCAGGAGCAGCTTTTTGGGCTGCAACGGCAGACAGGTACCTGCTTCACAGCTCATCTGTCCCTTGGCAGTTCCAGCAAAACAGTGGGGGCTGCAAGGAACAGAGGAATGCAAGAGTAAACTGAAGGACATAGGGTCCAGGAGGACTGGGGCTAGTCTGGGCCACCAATGTGCACTTCAAATAACAGTGAAACCCGAAAAATACACCACAGCGTAAAAACCCCAACACCACTCACATAGGATACACACCACCTCCTGTGGTCTATCCCTTACCTCCAACATAGCCTCCCCTATTAGCTGAATCCTGCTAGCCACAGTAGAAGCCAGGTCTTTCTCCCCACCTGCTTCCTGGGCATGGAGCAGACAACCAACCTTTTCCCCTGGCCCAGGTGAAGGATCGGCTGGTCCCGATGCTCTCTGCCTCCGGCATGGCTGGCTCGCTTTGACAAGGCTGCACGTGCACCTCACTGGATTTGCTGCTGCTCTTCAAAGGCGCAATGTACTTGGGCAGCCCTTTGTAGAACCACGCACCAGACCTCTTCCAAACCTGGTAGAGACACAAATACAACACCTTAAGCCAGGGCTTTTACGGCAAGAGAGCACAGCCTTCCCACCAAGTTCAGCCCAGCCAATCCCACTGAGCTAGCCTGACCTCAAGGTGATCATGTAAACCATGGAGCTTCTTACCTTCTCTGGGTCAAGACTACATGTCTCTCTGATACCCTGCTTGAGTCACACATGTTCCCATGCTTACTACAAGGATATCAGGATGAAGTTCCCTGGCCCACACTAAGACCCAGGCAATTCAGATTCTGCAGCTGTTGCTTTCCCATTGGGAATGCAGAAAAACAAAAGCTTTCTGGAGAAAGCAGGCATGTGCCAGCGGTGCCAATGGCTCCAAGCACACGGTTTGCTTAAACGAAAACAAGTCTTGCACTGGCTAGAAGGGCAGTAAGTCCTCCCAAGTCTCTCCTGGGCCAGGTCCCTCTTTACTTCCAAGAGAGTCAAAGACCAGCAGCAGCTGAGGCACACAAGTGGCAATGCCAGGACAGCAGGAACGCTGCCTCATGCATCCTGGATGGCACAACCTTGGTGTTCAATTCACAGAGAAATTCAGGCCAAGCCCAGTCATTTAACGGGTGGGCTTGAAAACCCCAGAAGAAAAACACCACCTAAATAACCCGAACCTGTAGCAGGAAACAGACTGAGAGTGCTAAACTGTAATATCTTCTGTAAGAATGCCCTTTACTCTCCAATTTAGTTTTAATGCTGCTTATGATGAAGGAGCTCTATTAAGTATATTTAATATAAAGCCTGCTGTGAGCCAGAGAAAAGGAAAAGAATGGCAGCTTAGACAAGGAGAAATGGCCTTTAAGACCCAATTCTTTTGTGCCTTCCAGCAGTCTAATAATGAGCTAATGAGACAGCCAGGGCAAAAGTTAATGTAGTAAAAATATAACTTTCTATTTCATGCAGGGGGATAGAAACCTTGCACTTCTGTTCAGAGTGAAGGAGATCATCAGTGTTTCTGTCCCAGGTTTTCAAAGCATCTTGCATATGGTATCACCATGATGTGCTGGGTACAAATGCAGATGTCCTTAATTACAGCAATATGTTTGCAATTTGCATTTAGGGCTTAATCAAAGCAGAGGGCAGTGATAACACCTGGTACTCATGAGAAGTTCTTCTCATGCAGGCACAAAAAGCAGGACACCACCATCACCATTTCACTGATGGGAGGAGACTGCTCAGCAGGCTGCCCAGTTCCTAGTCCAGAGCCATCACCACAGACAGCTAAATTAATGTCTGCGTTTGGGGTCTTGAAAGCCAAGTGAAAGCAATCTGAATTCAGGAGGAAAACTTGGTAGTATGCTTTTTAAAGAGCACCCAGCAGAAGCAGCACAGGGTTGCTATGACCCAGCACACACATCAGTTACTGTAAGAGAGATGCTCGTGTGCCCAACAGCAGAATCTAGAAACAAGATGAGAACACCCTGCAATTAGACTAACATTTTCCTGCTGGGTAACAGCCCAGAAGGATGCCGAGTCTGCCATTCAAGCAAAAAGCTGGGAAGCCAACTTCCCAAAGGGAAGAAGACTGCAAGTTCTTCTACAGAAGGTGCCTTGGCAGGCAGGACACTTTACCAGCTCCTTCATCACATGCAAGGAGCCAAAACAGTGACCCAGCCAGTCAAGACACAAGCTGACACAGCTCCTCCTGTCCTCTGCTAGCACATAGGGACTGCACAGCATTTGGTACAGCTTGTACAACAGCACATGTCAGTGCAGCACAGGGACACTGGAGGATCATGTTCTGCTATCCCAACAAAACCAAGAATCAGGAAACAGAACATGGTTTTTAAATCTGGGGCAGACACCTCTACATGGAGATCAGCGCTCTGCAAACTGGGTAAACGTACATAGGAGCTGTAGGCTGGGTAAGCCCTGGTCTCCCTTGCTTCACGGAGGCAAGAAGGCTTGGGAGCAGCTGCACCCAAAGGGTTTGCACCCCAACGAGTGCCATGGCTTGAGAAGGACAGGTTATCTGTTCCCTGCCACACACTGGGTTGCTGGGACACACGTAGCTTCCCTGCACAAACTGCCAGGGAGGAAGCAAGCCTTACAGCCATTCTCTGAACAGACCTTGCAACATCTGTAATTTAATTTGAAGCACTGAAGAGACCTATTATCTTCAGGCGAGCTACAATTTAGGCACACCATAAACCCAATCAGACACAGTAAGGATCACTGTAAGAAAAGGCTGGTCACCCCCAGGTTCCTCACTACCTCAAAGCAAGTCCAGTTATAGAAACAGTTAATGATACAATACACTCAGCTCTGAATTAGTAATACTAGTATAAAATTGAGTCTACAATACATATGCACTTTAAATTGGTGCTTCTGACAGTTTGGTCTCATTAAGAGCAGTACTGAAACTGTTTTGAGATCAGCTCTAAAATAGCTGCAGCAAGATGCTCTCCCCTGTTTTAATTTAGCACCTCTGCTACCTTCAGGTTAGCAGCATGCCTCATCCAAAATGACAGCAGCTCACGTTCTGTTCTGCACATAGGCACACAGGTTAGTTTTAGCATCCATGCATCAAAACAGATCAATGCTGCTGACTGCTATTGATGGTAGTTTCATTGATTGCAAGAGTGGCCCAACAGCAAAGTCCTTGCTTGATTTTAAATTAATAAATCCACAAGAGCTCTTCAAGAATAAAACTCACGTTTATTAGCAGAAGTTCGCTCTTTCCAAGGGGGAAAGAGGTTTGCTCCCACCTGTCCCATTGGCACAATAAGGTGAAATCCAGCTCTCACAGCAGCCTGTTTGGGTAGAGCTGGCATTTCATCAGCAAGAGAGACAAACAGCCCCTTCCAGCCTCCTGCAGCAACCGAAATTCAAGTAACATTAATCACCCCTTGCTCTAGGCGCTTGAAGGAAGGAAGACACGTATTTGCATGATCCCAGATCAGGACGCGGTGGCCCAGCGTGTGGCTCAGGACAAAGCAGCCCCACCACGGTTCACTGGCTCAGCTGTCCCCAAGCCCACTGTGCTCAAACTGCCCAGCCAAAGACAACCAAAATCCACTCCTGTCCTTCTGCCTCCTCTGGCACCTAACCTACCCTAGAGCAAAGCGAGGGAGGACATGGGCGAGGAGCTACTTTAGCAATAGTAGCTTTATTACTTCAAACCAATTTAACATCCATGGCCATGACAAGTCCAGACAGCTCACTGCTTTTTATAGCCCTGATAACATTCCTATTAAAAGTTGCATCAAGCCATCATTCTAGCTATAGAATGAGACTGTGAGAAGCAGACGTGTACTTTTACCTAGCACATTCAAGTGCGCCTGCAAATGGGACATAACAGAATCACTGGGCCATGGTGAAACACATGTTACTACTCAAATTTCTCCCTCCTTTTTCTCCTTCTCTGAACATACAGAGCTAAAGCAAAAAACTTCTGAACAGAAAACATTAGGACTTACTGATGAAGGGACAGGATCACAGCTGAAGGAATCATAACTAACGCTTGCAGCCCCACTGAGTTCACTTCGCCAAGCCACAAGCCCCCTAAACAGAGATGCTTAGAAAGGATTTTTGCTGCAAAGCCACATTTTGCTCTACCACCTATTGCTTACCACCCAGTAGCTGCTCTTATTCTGCAGCCCGTTCCTTCACAGCAGCCTAGGCTGGGCTGTGTGAGGGGAAAACAGCTACCTTTAGTTGCTCATGCTGACACCAGCACTATTGGCTCAATCCCCCAGCAGCCAAAAGGCGGGGGAGCAGATTCCCCTGGGCTACAATGCCTACTGAAGAGAAAGGCACCTGCAAATGCAACCACCCTGGGAGGACTTCGTTGGCATTGCCCTCACGCAGCCCATGCCCACACACTCACTTTGTCCCAGCTCTCCACCATGGCTCTGGCACGCTGCAAACCACTGGCAGGGAGAAAGAGCAAACGCTCTTCAGCTTCGTTATTTGCATTCATCTGCTTTTCCATAACACAGAGATTTCCAATTACATTATTTACAGCAATCTGTTGTCAACTCCCACATTCAGCACTTGAGGATGAAGAAAATTAAAAGGCAGTGAAATTGCTATTCGGAGCTTTGTTTCCGGAATAGCAAAATCTATCACACCCCTGACCCCAATGCTTCTCATGCTGCAATGGCTGCCAGCCTCCCATGATTTATCATTCCCCTCTCAATCAGGCCTCTTTTTCTCCTGTAGCTCTATTCTAGAGGACACTATTTTGAGTCTAACCACTTTCTACCACCCCCAAAATAATATGGCAGGCTATTGATGAGTTCTTTGAATTGCAAACAGGTGCACATCACTTCGATTCAATCCAGAGTCACCCAAAATAAACACTCCCCTTCCATCAGGACGGTATTTTGCCAAGAAATCATCATACCAGGCTGGAATAACCCCAGACTATGCTGGTTGGTAATGTTCAAAACTGTATGTGTGCATATCTGAAAAGGGAAGCCCTGGGGGCAAGAGGGGAGGAGGCAACTTCCTTGCTCCAGTGCAGTAATCTTCTTCCTCTGCATGGTTTATTGTGATAAACCAAAAAATGCAGCCAGCCATGAAAATGCCATTTAGTGGAAGAAATTAAAGGGAAAGTGGAGCAAAGGGGGCAAATTAAAACCTTAACAGGTCCCTGATAACTGACACTCCCTTTCATATTTGATGGGGTTTAAAAAAAAAACAACCCTATCTCCCCCCACCCTACTAAAGCTGTTTTCATTATTGCTACAATTTTGATGTGTCAATTCAAATGTAAATGTGCACAAATGCTTCCAAGAGTATTTTAATTATGATGATAGCATCGCTAATTATGGATGTAAAATATACATATATATATAAAGTGGTAACTCAGGAAGGTGCTTTGCAGAACCTGGTGGTATCAGACAAAACAAGGCTGTGCAGAGTTAAACAGCTGAGGAGGGGTTTGACAAAACACAGCAAGACCCATGTCCCCTTCAGGCCAGGTGACAGGCAGACTTCAGCCACATGCAACTAAGTCAACAAGAACATTGCTGCCCAAGCTGTTACCAAGCTCATGTGCTCTGCCCAAGGGCTGGCAGCAGGGAATTGTTCCAGCTGTATATATGCCCACCACAGCACCTCCCAGGCAAATCTTGATCCTCTGACAGCTGCTGCAATAAGCCTGTTCTGCTGGAGGACTTGCTCCCTTTCTGCCCTGTGTTCTCATTCCATGGGTGCATCACTGATTCACTGCCAAGCTACTAAACAGGCTCACTGCAAACCTGTGGCCAGTGTTTGCTGCAGCCATGGAACAGGCTTCCTAATCATGCCATGGGACTTCATACGCATGCGGAGACAGGACTGCCCAGGGAGGATCAGTTCTCCACATTCACTCTCCAGAAAGTCAATGCAAGATGCAAAGCCAAGGAAGGCAATGCAACACATGGAGGAGGGAAGAAGGAAGGGAGATTCCTGCCTTCAAAAGTGAATGCGATCTTGATTGAATTTGCTTCTACCCTTGCTTGCAGGAACAATAAAACAGAATCCACATCTGCTTTAACTGTACCGCCCACAGAAGTGGAATTAAATTGCAAAGGCAAATGTCCACGGAATCCTGGAAGAACAAAAAGGTGTTTTTCAACAGATACCTCTACAAACAGCTGGGACAAGTGATATCTCCAAAAAGCCAGTTCTGGCCTAAAGCAGGTGAGCTCTATCTTACATCAGGAAGAGAGGCACTTATGATGCAGGAGTGTCTGCTGCTCTTTAGGGATGTTCTCTTTGTCAGTAAGAACACCCAGGCTCTTTCAGGTCCCAGCCATGTTAGAACATAGTACTTTCATCCCCAGCACCTCCCTGGCACCTTGAAGACCCTCACCCTCATTGTACACATCACTCTCAGCAGCTCAAGTGCTGCCCAACACACTGTTTTGCTTCTGGATGATTGGGATACAAGCAGCAGACAGAATCCATCAATCGCCTCCACTCTCCAGAAATAAGACAGTGTCAGAGCAACTTGTTCCTCATTGCTATGCAGCACAGCCTTTCCCAGTGGAGGTTTTCAAGGAAGCTGAAAGCAGCAAAGAACGCTTCTGAATGGCTGGGGCCGGGATTCCCAAAGGGATCTATGGGCACCAAGCATTCAACTCCAACTGAAAACTGATGCAAACAATAGCTTGTTACTTTGGTCTTCATTTTGACACAGGCAGACAGATGATTTAAGCATTACTGAACCCAGCAGATTCTGTCCACACAGCAAAAGGGGGAGAGAACTACCACATATCACTAAACTTATTGCTAAACTAGCTTAAATCAAGTCTACAGGGATAAGTAACAACAAAGAAGATGGAGGGATGAAAGCCTTGTATAAACACCACCACACACCACAGCTGTTGACTAGCATACGTGTCCAACCCCACCATGCTTGCTTGAGATCCTGGTGGGCCACAAGACTCATGTGCTCACTCAGTGCATGGCAGAGACTAAAGGGAACAATTATAATCCTAGGCTCTTGTCCCAGCCAGATGACACTTATTAACCCTAGCCAACATCATTTAGTCCACCCAGGTTTCCAATGACCTCTTTCTCATTTCAATGCCCAACAGTCTCTTGCTAACAGAATCGAGAGCTTCATAAATATCATGCTCAAATAGCTTGAGCAGTGGTTCAGAAAATTAGACAGCGATCAAAGCGCTGATGTGGGTGGAATCACCCAGCTTGGAAACACCACATCTCATCACACCTGCTGGGGGAGGCATTCCGAATCAGCATCAAACACTCACCCACCTGAGCTGGCCCACTTCAGGGGCCTGCCAAGTGGGGAGGTGTTGCCAGAGCTCTGTGGCCTGGGACAAGCCTAGTTTAATCATGTATTTTGTTGGCACGGCCTAAAGGACAACCTTGCTCAGACAAGCTGTGCATTGAGAAGGGGAGAGAAGAAGGGTGATTTTGACTTGTTACTGCATCACACAACACAAAGTGCTTCAGTGTGTTCCTGAAGCTCCCTGCCTGGATGCCAGGAAATAAAACAGGTCCAACACCTACTCACCATGCAAGGGATTCAAAGGTTAGCGACAGAAATGAGAGCATCTGATCCCAAAAACCAGACAACCATCTGCACTCATTGATAGCAAATATAACCTTCAGCAAAGAGCATGGCCAAATGGGGTTGGTCCATAGCAGATGGCAATACAAGACAGATCCAAATCACAGGAACAGACAGCAATAAGGAACTGGTTGTGAACACAAGCCCTGAAAAGAAACCCGGTAATTTAATGCATACCTTGTTATACCATGACAGTAGAACTAGTTTCAGGGACTGCACCAGTCATCAGCCTGAGGCTGAAGAGCCTCATCTCTTCCTCACACACTTAGGGAAAACTTGATCAAACCACTTGCCAGGCATTTATTCTGATATTGCCTCAACTTCCTTGCCCTGGATGACACGCCTCAAGGCTTCCTCTAATTCCCAATGCTTCCCTGCCCTCTCCCAAATTAAAAGCAGAGCATATGGGAAGAGAGAGGGGATGTATGACTTGATGCCTGTCTGCATGTCCACACTGTTATCCTTCCAAACTTCCCCTGATCAGGGCACCAGAATCACTGCCAGCAAGAAAGAAGACAGACATGAACTGACCTTAAATAGAATCAAAAGATAAAGATGAAGCTTAGGGTTCAGAGGTTAGATGAGGATATTTTTTAGTTAGTCTAAGAAGGAAAGTTCCATCCATTTTCATTAGGAAAGCACTTTGGCTTTATCTCTGGTTTCAAAGAGAGCGCGAGCTCTGAAGGTTACCTTACCCTCACACACTGGCCACTCTAACACTTATTGGACAGGTTAATATTCTTCTCTGTCCAGTGACCACGGCTCCTCATCATTTTGATAAGAAACACAAAAAAAACCCCAGACAATTATACAGTGTGAGATAAGAAGAAAAGAATTATAGGAAGAACAGAATAAAAGAAATAAAGACAATTTCAGTCCCATGCCAACACAGAAAATGTCCAAACACAGACACGGTCCATGCAGAACACAGAAAATATCTTGACTTGCCTCACTCTCTATTTCGGGACCTACATCTGGAATTCAAAACATCTGGATGATTCCGTGTATCTAGTTATTAGCAATGTCCAAGGAGCTGAATGCTCTCTGCCTGCCCTACCCACACTGCTGCTCAAACCTGAGGACTGGCAGCCTCCATGTATACCTCATCTTAGCTGAACATGAACTTTGCAAGTGCTCCCGCACAAACAGACCCCTCAGATGTAAAACCTAAGCAAAGCTAAGTTTCCACGACTAGTAGCAAAAAAACTTCAGCCAAACACCTGCACAAATGCTCTCACTACACTTCAAAAATGGATGTAGCAGAGTATCCAGGTTTCACAGTTGGTTGCAGTGGTCAGAAATAGCTGCACTAGATTGATGTTCAAGGACCACAAGCAGAAGTCCGAAAGAAATTGATGGGAACAAGTGAAAATCCTTCTGTAATCACAGAACAAATTCACCGACTTCACCGTACAGCAGCAAGCCCTGATGTGGGTGGATGCTGGCTGGCAGACAAGAATTGAGGCAGGTCATTACTTTTTGCTGTGTAAAGTCAAGGATGAAGGATATAAAAATTTAGAGACCTGCATTAGAAGTCTCACACACTGTCAAGTTATGGGATTTTGCAGGCAGGGAGGAAACAGACTTATAAACTGCAATCCTAGTTATTTTTAGAGGGACAAATACTGCAGTTATCCTCTAGATCTCTCCAGCTGTATTGAAGATCCAGCATTAGCCAAGTTTATTTGCCACAAAGCTGGGAGGGAGAGAGCATGGCAGAAGGTAACAGTCTATGACCAAAAAAACCCACAAAGCTGTCTAGGCTGCAGGGCATTTGGGTTTTTTTTTCCCCTCTACCTCCTCATAAACCAAGGGTTTCACCACTGTGTGTGTTCATTGAGCCTCCCAAAACCAATCCCAAGCTCCTCTCCAAGCACCTAGGTACAGGGAAGAGCTCATGCATGCTCAGCACAGATTTGAGGCAGGTAGGTGCATGCTGCTGAGCCCCAACTCTCCACAGTTGTATTTTACCTCTCTTTGTTCACTGCAGATCTTGCACAACCAAAGAGGACGTTTCTGGGCTCCAAAGGTTTCTATTCCACACTTGGTGCAAACTTTCTGAAACAAGAGAGGAAAAAAAAAAAAAGGTGGCATTAGCAGCTCCCCCCAGCCATATAGTCCTTGGGAGAGAGAAGGTCAGGAAGCATCTTTCCCAACACTTCTGATTTGTTTTCCTTAAAAACCTAATCACGGCACAATTTTATTTATCCTGGAGAACCACCGATCACAGGAAGCTGCTCCAGGTCTATATGGACATGAGACAAAGGCAAATCTATAGTATAGTCCTTGACTCCATGGCAGGAAGAGAACTGGAAAGGGCAAATCAAAGCCCATGACCAACAGGTATATTTCCAGAGTTAATTTTTTCATCCTAAACCCCAATCACTGTGCCATGGAAAGCAGCTATAATCAAGTACAAACCAAGTTTGTGCAAGACTGGAAATCCTGTCCTCCCTTCACTCACATACATAGTCTCAAACCCCATGGCTTCCCCTCCATTTCAGCACTCACTTGACAGCTATTGATTTGTGGCAGGGCCATGCCTACATGAACACTGTCTGAGCAGAATGCTTGATAATGCCACACGGCCTCTGCTGCTGCACAAGGGAACTTTCATGTCTCCGCTGGCATTACAAGCCATCTACAACCTGAATCACCTAATATTATATAATGAAGCTGATGTGTATCAGGCTTGGCTTACAGCTTGAATGAGAAATTGGATGAATTCTTTGATCCTCACAGACCAAAAGCCACTCAGAAGAGGGCCCTGGAGAGCAAAACCTTGCTTAGAAACGTGTGAGTTTAATCTCCCCAGCTAAGGTTTTACATATTCCCCCCTCCAGTCTGCTCTTCCTCTGACACAGGAGGCCTGTGTTCAAGGATGAAAGTCTCAGCGGCTCACTTAGCCCTCACTGCCCATGCCTAGGGGAGGAATGACAGCACCTGAAGCAATGGCTTCAATGCATGAATAAATGTACCCAACTGTTTCGGTCAGCATAGCCCAGAGGCACATCTGTCATGCTGCACAGAAAATGGACGGCAGCACTAGCAGCCCCACAAAGGTTGGTGCTCTTCTCCATCTCTCTGTTTCAGACCTCATCCTTGCAGAGAAGTAAGAAGCAACCCATTGTGTCTGATGCATCAATACTCAACACTTGGGTGCTACCCAAACCAAGCGAGATTGCAGATGCAATTAGCAGACACCACCTGAACTACCCCAAATTCTCCCTCCCTCAAACCAAAACCTGAGGAACAACCCAGTCTTAAATACCCTCAAAGATCCCAATCCCCTTGCGTATAGCACATTCAAACGCTCCCTCTAGTGGAAGTTTCCAAGCGATTTTATTCCTAGCCATAAATTTTGACAGTTCTGATATAAACTGGATTTATGTTGAGCATCATTCACAGTCCCTCAGAAGATGACATAAAAATCAAGGACATTAAATGCAGCCCCCTTCCTGTTTAAATACAAGATAAGGCACTTTCTTCTCCTACTTCTACTGCACCTTTTATACATGACACTGATACCCTCTGCACAATAAATGACCCATTATGCTTTGTCTAACTACTGTTATTGTTAAGGATTTGAATACATCTGTGTCTTGCCATTATGCATGTATATCTAAGATAATAAACACTAAATACATTCTTTGTAAAACAGAATGTGGCACTTAGAAAATCCATCTGGCTGCAAGAAATACAGAACCTCTATTTAGCAGAAGGGACTTGATGAAGGTAAGTTCTTTTCCGTGTTTCAGATGCATCATTACAACAATTCCTGTTATTGAATTATGTGAGCTGCAATGAGATGGTAACAGAGCAACAGCCAGCCAGAACAGGAACTTTAAAAATCTATAATTCCCTGACAAGTCATTTCTTATTGCATATAGCACTGCACGAGTGATGGATAACCATGGATGAGAGGGGACGAGCTTAAAGTAACCATCTACTGTGTGTGCTCCAGTGAAGGGCTGACTGCTCCCTCAGTTCACTCCTTAGCATTACAAAACAGTTAAGGGAGAAGCCCAGGACACCCAGTCAGCATTGCCCTGAACTTGCACGCAGCTGGAAAGTGCAAACAAGTAGAAAGCAGCTGCAAAATGCACACTGGAAAAGTAGGGTCTCATCTTAAAACAAGCTGGGTATGAATGCTCCTGAACAGACTCCAGACAAAAAGGGAATAACCATAAAAAATGAAATCCCAGCTCTTCTCTGGGGTTTTCCAGTCACAGCTGGGGCTTCTGCAGCTAGGAGGTTCCTACCTTTTTGCCTCCTTATTAGTGTACAGGGCTCATAGGAAGGAGATTAGGAAGCACTGTGGCAATGTGACCTAGCTGGCTTTGGACAAGGTAAAAGCAGAATCACCAAGGGAAGAAGGCAAGAATACAGCACATCCTGTTATTCCATGTGGTTGAAATGCAGGAAACAGCCAGCCGTCTCCTGTCTGCTACCCAGCCCTTTATTCTCCACAAGCACACATGCACAGAGCCCACACTCCCCACACGCCTCACTGAGAGAGCTGTCTGAATCTTCAACTCAAACCAAACCTTTCACTTCCCAGTACCTTACTGCTCCCCCAACACTTACTAAAATGCTACTTTCTCTCTAGCTTAGGACCCAGAAGTTCAAAGGTCTGTGTTTACTTGCCCAGTCACTGCCTTACAAGAAATCTCCAGTATAACCCCTGCCTCAGTCAAGCTACCTCTGCAACCTGAATCCAGTGGAGAAACTCACTCGACAGCAAAGGCAGCACAGCTCACAGCAGCTCCTGCCCAGCAAGCACATATGGAGGGTTGCTGGGACCTCGGTTTGACTCCAAGGGGCACCCATCTTCCTTCTCTTACAAGAGCTCTGAGCCCAGCAGTGCTGCAGTCAACCATGAACCAGTGCAGGCCCAGCCTGGCAGCCTGTTCTGCATGAGAACTGCATTTCACAGATGCCATCGATGCCAACACAAAAAGTTCTCCATCCTGGCCTGAGTGGCTGCTTAATCACAGAGGTTCCAACATGCACCACTCCACAGTAAGAAGCAGGTTTTACTCAGTGGTGTCCTGTGAGATCCACAGGACACCTCCTCAGTGACAGGGTGGGTGACAGTAGCAAGCGTCTCCTTGGCTCTGGTACCCACCTGGGACAGAGTCAGCACAGGCTGCTCCTTTCCACTCTACCACCAAGTAAGAAACACTCCTGCACCCAGCAGGTACCCTCACCTCTCCCCATGCAACATGCTGAGGCAAAGTCACTTACAGAGTGCTCTCCCCAGGGAAAGATGGGCTTCAAGTGCAGGAAAAACAGCCTCCCAGCAGAGGGAGGATAAGGTGGTTGCCTTGGAGATCATCATCTCCACAGCAATACAGATTAACCCCTTTGCTGCAGAGTCTAGACAAGAAATAGTTATCCCTCAGGGTGCTAGCAGAACAGCAATCTGCCTGAAAATTGACACTGCCTTTCAAACAGCACCCGTACAGTCCTGCCGACAACATACTCAAACACAGACAGCCATCAGCGCACACAGTTGGAAACTTTACACTGGTTTGGAACTTCAAGATGGACTTGACTCCTCCAGAGAGAGGCATTACTGGAAAGCCTAAGGGCAGACCTTGCAGTAAGTAACAGTAAAGCACAAAGATTCTTTTATCAGTTGCTTGTCGTACATTTCTGCCCCTTCTTCCACTCAGCAAACCCAGAGATGCAGAGGGGGCTGATGCACTAAGTGCAGTTTAGGCACTTCAGGATCCTAAGGAATAAGGGGTGGAAGAGAAAATCTGATGCTCTGACAGATTCCAAGTGGCCTGGTGGACTTTCTAGACAGGTCTGCTACCAGGAATATGCAGGAACCTGTGTGTAACTAAACCCACCTTTTTGCAATCCTGACAAAAGACCGACGTGCTACCCAGCAGCCCAAGCAGTTCACCGCAAAGCAGGCACTGCGAGAGGCCATTCCCCATTGCGTTCTTCCTCATGTTCTCCAGCCGCTCCACCAGGCGCCTGTGGGGAAGAGGCAGAGCAGAGGTCAAAGCACTCACCTTGGAAATGGAAGCACACGGTACTGAGGCATGCCAAAAACCTGCAGGCATGTGCTCCCTACTCAGCCTACCTTCGCCTCTTCTGCACAGTTTTGGGCCCCTTGCTGGGACCATATGTACTCTCTCTTCAGCCCCTACACTCAAGTGTTTCCTATCAGCTGGGTCTTGGTCCTCAGGGGATAAAAACCTGTTTGAGTCCATCTATTGATGCTCACCAAGCCCTGAATAATAAAAACTTTGACTACTACTGAGAGGTCTGACTCAGACAGTGGGTGCAGGGCAGACAGCTCACAAGAAGGGCTTCATCCTACACCCTTCAGGAGCCCACTGTCACTGGGGCCACAGTCTCAGCACAATGATTTCCTGCCTGTAGAGCAGGAAAAGCCTATAGTGCTCAGACCAGGGCAAGTCAGACAACACTGGGAAAGGGCAGAGGAGTTAGACCTGCCAAGCTCTGCTCCATGTTTACATATATTCCCTGAAAGCCACACTGCAGGCACATGACTTGCCCACATTCCATTACAAGCAGGAAGGCCAGACTTGAAGCCATCAAACCAAAATGAGCCTGGCTGTAGTACAGGAATGCCAGAAACTGCTCCCTGCTGTGATCAACAGCCTGCTTGGAAGACAGGCAGCACATATGTATGCACAATGTCCATAGCAGCAGGACTACAAAAGGGAAGGAAGGCGGGCTAAGCTATTAGGATGCAGGACGTGGAGAGCATGCAGAGCAGGGCTGCTGTCATGAGATCACTGCCTGGCAATTCTCAGGCATCCATTTGTAGATGGGGACACTAACAGCCAGGCCATTTATCAAAGACAGTGACCAGCCACAGCCACACATGTGCTTGTGGCTCAGGGAGGAAACGCAATCCTGCTGTCCATGCAACTTCATTCTCATTAGCACTAATGTCCCATCAACTAAGTCCCATACTGAGAGGAAGGCAAGGTCTGTTTAAAAGAGGTACTGCCTATGGTGATGAGGTCAGACAGCACAGCCAGGCTGAGCCATCGTTAGTAGATTTATAATTCTTGACTTCAGCACAAGAGAATTCCCAGGACTTAACAAAGAAGTTTCAGAGAATGCTTCAGCATGAGCACAGCAAGGCTATCACCTTCTGCAACTACAACAAGCACCACACAGAACGATCAGCTCCTCGGGGTTGCTGGCTGCTTCTGGGGCTGCTGGGTCTCCATTATATCACAAACATCAGTGTCAGGTCTCGTTAGCAGTAACAGGCACTGCACAGGGACAGAGCAAAGTACAGGGGCAGGGAGCTGAGCCTGCTGGACATGGGCTGGGAGCTTCCTGTGTCACAAATAAGACCTCCAGCAGGGCTGAAAGCAAATGGAAATCTGCAGCAGCAAAAGGATGCTCATAAATTAAATAATTCAAGCTAGCAAACCCCTTCCAGAGGGCTCAGCCAACTAGAACAAATGCATTCACTGCTCCAGGCAAACTCCCAGGGGGCTGCTGCAGAGAAGGGAATACCTCACCATGCATCCAGGAGCAGTTCCTGCGCCATAGAGTCCACTAGCAGTGGGTGCAGCTGCATAAATCAACATCTTCCCCAGCCTCTTCCACTGGGCCGCCGCCTTAGCAGGGGCTGCATTTACCAAGGACTGTGCCAGTGGCTGCAACCACAGCAAGCCCCAAAGCTCAGAGAAGGCATGAGAAAGGCTTGAGACAGAGGCAGAAGGAAAACACCACATCCTTCCCAGTGTTCATCGTCTCCAAACAAGCAACATGGGAGGATAAAATAACTGACTTAAGGGATGCTCTGACTGATGGAGGCTGATCTCAGGCAGCCAGGAGAGCCACACACCTCTGTCTGAGCTGACCTTTCCTTCTGAGGGAAGGGGACAAATGAATGTGACTGTACCCGATGCGCTGCTGCTCAATGATGTCCAATTTCTCCGCCTTGCGGATGACTTCCAGAATGACCTCAAGTTCCTGTGGGCTCAGAGCCTGCATCTTCCTCTGCTTCTCAGTCTGGAACGTGTGCACTGACCAGCCAGTCTGGAGCCTGGGGTGGGGGGGTGGGGGGGGAGAAGAGGGAAAAATTGAGCTGTGAAAGAAAAGCACAAACCCCTGCCATGACCCACAAGGCCAAGCCTGCCAGGCACACAGAGCCCACATCAGCCTTCCATCAGAGAAGTCTGTTGGCTAGCTAATGCCCAAAGCAGGAGTCTCTTCCCACTGACCAGATCACCATATCACTCCTCCCGCAACACTGGGTGCTGCGCTGTCTCTCCCTGCCCTCTCATTTTCCTCTCTGCTCCAGTTCACATTTTACCACTCCATGTCCTCACTCCTATTTTGCTCTGTCCATAATGAAAAACTAGTGCACCCAAGGATAGCCATCCTGGGGGTATCCTTGCAAAGATGGGTGCTGATGAAAGACACTACAAATGCCAAAGGCAGACTCTGGAACACAGGGATTGCCTGCACCCTCCTCTCTCCAGATGGCATGTTTCTAAGGTCCTCAGTTCGAACACACAAATCATCAGTCACACATGGAAATATAAATTTGGCAACTTCCTCTCCTTGGTCTAACCCAGGCCCCCAGAAGGACTCCAGCATCCACTTTCCTCTGTGCCTCACATACAATGGCTGACATTGCTCCTCAGCTCAACTGGGGACAGGCGGGAGCTTTCGCAGCAAAATTAATTACCATTCAATAGGGGTTTAGAGGTCACTGGCTAAAGTCACATCAGCTGCAGAATGCAGGGCACTATCAGACGCAGCTGTCTTAATGAGGCTCTCAGGTGAAGGTTGGCAAAGTGGCAGTGGTGTGCACTGTTCGCAGTCCCCCCAGGCACAGTGTGACCTCCTATTTTCTAACACTCTATAGCAGGCTGACCCCAGAGGTTCAGACAACAGCAGAGGTGGCAGTGGCATGATACTGGCTGCCAGAGAAGAAAAGCATACAGGAAACAAATGCAATTGTAGTGCTTGACTCATCTCCATCCCTTTTGTCTTTAGGTTATGCAGTAATTTACACTTCAGGGGAAATGAGATCAAATAACAAGTTCCTAATACAAAAGAGTGCTGGCAGCTGGGGGATGCTATCAATTATATTGTAGGGTGCTGCAGAGATATAAGCCTACCTCCAAGCCCTTCCTTTCACCCAGGGGAGGGCTGGTGGGATGGAACACACCACACAGCAGCTAAACTGCAAATTCCACTGTAGGCTGGCAGCTTTGAGCAGCAGCCAAGCACTGAGCCCCAGCATAACAGGCTCCTCTCCCACCCAAGCAGCAAGCTTCTGGGCTACAGAGGGGTTTGCATGACAAGCAAACTCCTGTGAACGAGGCCAGTGCTCTGCACAGATATCAGGAAACCATTCAGGACAGAGCCAAGGCTAGGAGGAGAGGAGGAGGATGGTGAGGACTCACTTGGCACGCAATGTGAGCTGCCGGTCGTTGGGGCACACCCACTGGCCCGTCCCGCTGCCAAATATCATGTCAGCCATGGCACCAGGCTGGGAGGAGAGGCAGGGATCACACCTGTAAGAAGAAAACACCGGCACTGAGTACAGCCGCCACTCTACTCTGGAGAAATCTCAGGGCAGTGCTTGGCACAGCCTCCTTAACCATCCCAAAGGGCTGCTCTTCTGGCAAGCAAAACACAAGCGATGCGATGGCATTACACATGGTGGAAGTAGACAGACTCTCGCCTACAGACGGTGACAAAAACATACCATCATCCTCATAAAATACAAGCCAATAAATACCTTCAAACACCTTGAAGACAAGGCTGGAAGTTTATATTTTATAGTACTCTAAGAAATACAAAGCCAGAGACTCTCTGTCAGTTCTGATTTTTCATTTCAAACTAGAGAAAAGTGTTGTTTTTAAGAACAATCTCTGCTCCACCACCTCTGGAGCCCCAGCGCTGCCCGTACTGACAGTGAAAGCCACTCTAAAGGATACAAAGAAGCTACAAGTTGCTTTTTTGTTTACCTCTTAATAGGGTAACAAACAAAAACCCACTTGACAATCAGCATGAATAGGTGGCAAGACATTTCATTCATTAAAACTGCTTCCACAATAACCTGCTATTTATAACTAGCAGCTTGTTTGCATTCTCTGATGTTCAAGACAGCACCTCTTGCAGCACACCCTCCTACTGAGGCTTCTGTGACCGGCAGCAATCACACCAGTGAGTCCTTGTTCAATAACACCATCACTGTGAACTGATGAGCAAAGGCAGAGAAAACCAATTTCCACACACTCATAGGAGAAAGACATCCCCAAGAGACTTTGCAACTAAACAATTCTGAGTCCTACCAGCAGCAAAAGTGAACAGAAAGTACCAAGGGACAGACACAGCCAAAATATCTCAGTGGAGACAAAGTTAGTTGTGATGTACAGAGCTTTTCTCCAGCTAGATTTGCTCTCCAGCAGACCTGGTGTCTCACGAGCCCTAGTGCGTAAATTTCCAGGTATTAATACTTACCTTCCCCAGAACAGACACTTGCCAGCTGTGAAACCATACGTGCTGGGCAGAGATAATGCGTTTAATTCTGCTTGGCAAACACAAATCAGATACAATAGCAGGCAAGGTATATCACCTGCCAACTGTGCAGTAGTTCCCAAGAAAACACATGTTCCAGTCTCAATCCACAGCACTCCTACCACAGCAGTGCCCGTGGCTCAGTGTTCTGTACCTACACTTGCTATCTACGGCTGACACACAGAGGTTTCTGCTTCTGTGCCAGGCAGGAGGCATCACAGGCAGCACAGCCTTGATCCTCTGACACAGGCAGCTCGTGCAAATTCATCCTCCCTCCCTGTGCTGAGCTCACACGTGCCACACACTGCGCTCAGTCCCCAGCACAAGAATGCTTACTTGTGCTAGAGAACTGACAACTATCTGCTGCCAAACCCCGCGTCAGCCTCGAGAGCCAAGACTGTTACAATGAACCAGTTCCCTCCTCTCAGATCACCCAATTTCTGGAGAAAGTCTGAAAACTCAGAGATTACAACAGGCAGGAGAAAAGAGGAGGAATTCCACAGGAAGCACAGATTTCTTTCTGTGCAAGGGGACAGATGTATAGAAAGGGTGAAGGCCCTTAACAATTCAGCATAATGCTCAGCAGGCACAGTCCAACTGCACACCAAAGTGAAGTACGGAGGAGATGAGAGGCTGCAGGAAAGATCTGGCAGAGAAAGAGGGTTGAGACAGCAAGGACAGACAGAAGTGTCACACAGAATTTTATAAACCTTTCCTACATGAGTTTTGAAATGGATCAGCCCTAGAATGAATCCTTGAAGACTGGCATCTTGGCTTACCAACAAATGCCACACACGTTGTGGCATTCCCATTTTATCCCAGAACACCTCCTGCTCTTTGCAGCTTCTTCATGATCTCAAGAGAGGAGAGAACGCAGCAGTCCCCACACACATCCCACAGCAGGTCACACACAGGAGCAATCAAGCATTAAGAGCAATAGAAGCCGGACATTCCCACCCCCAGGCCAGTGTTAAAAGCAGAAAGAAGCTACAATTTCACAGAGAATGGCAGACCTGGCATTTTCCAGAGATTTTCCAAGCCTGTGATGCGCTGTTACAGAATTACATGCACATGTAGCCTCACAAATGCATATATTAAATTACTCTTCAGGTATAACATGTACCCTTCCTTCCCACTCACACACACCTGAAGCAGTCGGTGTCCACTGACGAGGCTAAATGCACTCAACCATACTGATGTGAGCAGTACTGGCAGCTGGGGGATGTTTAAAAAACCATAAAAGCTAGAGCTGGAGATGAGCCTGACACCATGGTTAGGCCAGAGGAGTTTGCTTTGCCAGCAGCTGTGCTTTCAGGGTGGAAAGCTGGGCTGAATACATCTGTCCCTTTCTCAGCAGAGCTTTATCTGCTCTAGCAGAGCTGAAGGCAAGGCAGAATAGAGCACATCAGCTGAGCATTTTACTCAGGAGAGACCTAAATACATTCTCCAGCCTCATACCACAGTGCGCTTTTCTCAGCATGACTGAACAAAAACAAGCAATGTCATGCTCTTTTGCCTCTTGTTACTCAGCATAAGCTTTCTGTTCTCCATTCCCTGAGCAGCATCTGCAAAGAAAGAAGGAAAACAAAGCACAGCCTAGAGACCCATCATATGCCAAAACAGCCTTCAGACTGATTATTCCATAAAATATTTATAGGAGCATTTTCTTTTGGCAGGTTTGGGTATGCTGCTCCCTCTGAGGTAAACTGGCATTGAAGGTGGCTTTGCACCTTTGGATGAAAAAAGCCTGGTGTGGTTCAATACAACTGCCTCAGAGAAGAAAGAACGACATGGACTGCAGGCCACAGCCTGCTGGCGTGGAAACAGAAGCACTAGCCAGACTGGAGGGAAAGGATTATCTTGCATGGCCATGGGAATGATGCCAGAGAAAGGGTACCAGTATCTGGAAGGCATGAAACATCCTCCCTTTTATCTCTGTACAGGACAAGAAGTACAGTGGAATCAGCCTAGTCAGAAACACTAAGATAGCAGAACCACACCAGCCTGGGAAGTCATTTCCATGGGCTGTGCTGAAACACCCCTCTCTTGCAGAAAGCCTCTACTGCATTCTCTCTCTCAAAAATACTCCAGCTAACACGCACCTCACTGAGCCATCCCTGTCCTCTGCTCCTCTCAACAATCTAACAAAGGGCAGAAGCAGCCAGTCTCCAGCAGTGAGAGAACAAGAGAAATCCACAGCTCTCAGCCCAGCTGCAAACACACTGCATACAGAATAAAGGGGCTGCACAAGTACTCAGTGTTACAGAAAGCAAACTTCTCACTTCAAGATTCTGCTTTTTACTTGAATTAAGAATTAAAAGGGAGTTCTTATCAATACTCTGTGACCTGCTTGAAAAACACTCCACCTGTTTATTCCTTTCCTATGATGGAGGAAATCATGTGAAACAAAACCTCATTAACTCTGAGTCCACCTGGCTGCCCTTGGCACAGATGCTAAGGGGAGTGCAGCGAGGAATGAGTGCTACCTGCAGCGAGCAAACCCTTTGCACAGGGCTAGGAGCATTTTGGAGGATGCAGAACTGAGCACATCTCTGCCTGCAGCTCTGATGGCTGCTTCTTCTGTCTCCACGATGAGACTTGGACTCCGCAACCAGAGAATAAGGCACCTGAGTACATGACTCTGGCAAGGGAAAAGTCTTCCAGTGAGGTCTGAGTGAAGGGGAAAGCTGCAGGGTGACACTGCTGACTTGGCCCCACATCCCTGCAGGGTGATTGTAAGACAGCCAGCTGAGCAAGATCTTTCCCACTGGATAGTCCCTGCATCCTGGAGGATGAAGGTGGCTGCAGCCAGCCCTGGGGGGCAGCACATCTTCCAGGCTTTTCTGGCAAAGGCCAGTTTTCTCAGCAGAATAGCAACATGAACATCACACATCTTTAATAACAGAGCACAGTCACAGTAGGTCACGCCAAAGGTCCTGTGTGCATGGTACCTGCTATCTGACCAGCTCCAAGAGCAGGACACTTAAGGGAGACTATTAGAACAGAGCACAACACAGCAATAGTTTTCCAGAATACCCTCCCAGACTCCAAAGATTCCTGGATCATGCACTCCCTCAGCCAGTCTGCAACTGTATTTAACACCCTTAGCATTTTTCTGTCCCAAATTTATCATCTGGCTTTTTCAGCTCATGTACACTTGTAGCACCATCTTGCTATACCGGATCAGTTCCCCACTCCTCCACCCCAAACACATTTTGACTTTATCTTGACTACCTCAAAGTTAAACCTGAAGGGTCTGGTTGACATTGAGGCAATCCTTGCAGTAGAAAACACCTCCTTCCCAGCAGTGAATGCACAGCCTGCACGAGCCTGGGCTGATTCCTGCCGCTGGCCTCATTACAGGTGCTCATGCAGCATTAAATCCTTGGAGCCCTGCAAATACAAAAATGTCCTACACAGACCCATAAGGAGGTCTCCAGTCATTCATTTGCCCGGTTATTTCAGCTAAGCAGCTCGTGTCTATATTAATTTGGGTTTATAGGAAATTAATTAGGCAATTTTTTGTTTAATACTTCATTTAAAAACTAAAAATTAAACAGTTGGCCAGAGACAAGTTCCCAATTCCCAGCCCGAGCTATGCCACTGTAATTAACTTGCCTGCTTCCAGGGCGTCAGCTCCCCCAGGAGTCCCAGCTTGCACCAGGTACCTTGCTGGCCTGTTTCTCCTTTTAGCTGCTGCTCCCTCACAGAGGCAGTGTAATTACTCTCTGCTCCAGACCCCATTATCCCCAGGAAACCTTAGCAACTAAGTGAGTGTTTGCTCTTGTTGCTATGACAGAGGATAAATGAGTAGCAGAGATAGATAAGGTTAGCCCGGCCTCTGCCTCCCACCCACCGGTGGCCTGTCCCTTTTCCTCACAGACACTTAGTCACGCAGCAGGGAGACAAGCGCAACAGGCAGGGGAAGGCTGTTTAGTCCACATGCAAGTCTTCCCCTCATGTTTTAAAGATCCTAGTGCCACAGTTGTATGTCAAAGCACACGACTGTTTTGAAGTGACAGAATAACCCTTGGGGCTGTAGGAGAGCAGCAGAAGACGCACACTTGACTTTCAAGATACAGCCATGTCTCAGACCAGGAGGAGGGGAGTAACTGTGCCTTTACAAGTGCTGGCCTGAATCAGCGGTTTATTAAAGTATTTCTCACACACAAACTACTTTGAACGGCCCCTTCACACCTACATCTATATAGCAGATCGTCAGTCCCTCCAGTAGCAAAGGAGCCTGCTATAAGCATAAACATTTAATAGGGGTGAAGCAGGCAGGAAGCACAAGTACAGTGGAGCCAATTGGTCCTCATCACCTTCCTGCTCTCAGGAAGGGAGAGAGCTGGGCCAGTGCACAGGGGCACAGCTGAGAAACGGCCTTTTGCAACTTCTTATTGTGGCAAATCCCCACAAGAGCTCAAACCACAGAAAGCCGAGCAACACAAGGAATCCAATATGATCACACTTGACTTGCAGCTCTGCGGCTCGGGCCAACAGAGACAAGGAAAATGCAATGTCCAAATAAACACCACAAAGCCTTGGCAAGCTTTGGGACAACAATTTAAGAACCCAATCAAGCAGACCTCCAGTCTGTCTCACCAGGAAAGCTCAATCTAAGCAACAGTGCCAGCAAAATGGGAAAAACCTCATTCAGAGCCGTGTATTGGGATCTGGCTGGCACAGCCCAAATTAAACACAAACTTAACTGCAGCACATAGAAAGTGAGAGGTGTCATCATGTAAGGCCAAGTTGGAAAAGGAGCAAATGAGGATGAAGTCTGGGGGGAAAACAAAGAAGGTTCCTATGCACCTGAGCTGCTTCCCAATCCTACCAGCAGTGGCAAGAGGCCTAACTGCTTCTAAGACGGAGCATGTTAGAGAGCTTATAAAATACAATGCCCTGGAGGTCCATGCCAGCCCCATGAGTGGGAAGATAAAATCAGCTCTACAGGAAAACCGACATACAGCACCAACAAGACTGTATTAATGAAAGGCACCTATTAGCATGGCTACTTGATATATGGCAACCTATAAAAAACAGGCGTTTGCCCAGGCAAAGCAGTATTCCTGCTCCCCAGCACCCTACGATGGTGGGGAGGAAAGCCAGCACTGTTTCACCTGCCAAGGTGTATCTTTATTTACTAGACCTTGGCCCTATTTCCTCCTGATCCCCAGCCAGGCAGGTGCTTTGTGCAAAGTGAATAATTCATGAAGACAGCATGCTCTTTCTGACTCACATACTGGGGCAGGTTGATCTGGCAGAGGCCTATGAGAAGCAAATTAGCATCTAAATGGCCAATTAGAGAGACTCATTTCACCATTCTGATATGCTAAAAAGCTCAGGAGGCTTTCTGCAGCTGGAGGTTGGCAGGGGGGAATCGGCACCTCCCAGCCTCCGAGGAGCAGCGAGGTTCTTAGAAAGAATTGGACATAGCCGGGAAGCACTAGCCAGCGTTTGTCAAGGAATCCCTTGCAGGGAACCTCATGCCAGCCTATCTCACGGGTAACCTCAAGTGGCCCAGGAAAAGCATAGCCCAGGGCCGGTGGAGAAACTCTGCCGAGCACTCTGACCCCCAACCCTGCCAAAATCTCACTGTCCAGCATGGCACTGAGCCACGGACCTGCCATTACCTCTGGAGGATGAAATACCCTTTCTCGGCATCCTTAAGCTACAGTACCGGGTTTAAATATCCTTGGAAGTCTCTGAGCAACACATAAGCACAACCAGTTCCAAGTCTTAAGACCCTTATCACCCTGAACATTGTTGGCACGAGCAGAAAACAAGCCAAGGACTTTGACCAGGCCCTGGAGAGCACCTGACCCAAGCTGCAGGAGACCAAGAACCCTGAGGATGAGCACAGCACGACATTCTTTTGCACCTACAACAGCACCCATCTCCCGGTGTCAGAGCGCCAAAAGTAACAAGGACAATCCATCCTCCGCCAGGCGCACGTGCCCGCTCCCACCACACAACAAGCACAAACCCAACAGTATTCAAAACCTTGCTGGGGTGGTAATATTTTCCAAGGAGCACTTTGCTCTCAGCCGCTCGTTTCCAGCTCGCTTCCCCCCACACCTCGGTCACTTACATTCAGTTACCTTCAGAAGGCTGAATTACAACCTCGACTCAGCCTGTGCAGTTCACCCTGCTATGCTTCTGGGCTGTTTCCAGCTGCGTTTTGGACAAGCCTCTCCCACCTGTGGAGCTCCGGGTATGGGCGCCCCAGCGCCCCGCAACAGCTGCTCCCCCGCCCCAGCACGCCGCTTTCCCCGCCGGTCTCCGGACAACCAGGACGTACCAACACCTGAAACTCGGCTCCAAACTCCGCACGAAGCGCCCGGGCGCCTTCCCGGTACAGAGCTACACCGTCCCCGCCCGGCACGGCGTCCTCCCGCGTACCCACCTGCCCTCCGGCCCCGCTGCCCCGGCAAAAGGAGCAGCCGGCTCCGCCAGGGGCCACGCCGCGACCCGGAGCCGCCCCCCGGGACAACGCGGAAACGGAGCTCACCGGGACCGCCGCCTCCTCCGCCGCCTCCAGCCCCGCCGGCGCGCCCCCCGCGGGCACAGGCTCCCCCTGGCGGCGCCGCGCCGCACCCGCCCCGGTAGAACCGGCGGCCGCCAAGGCCCGGCCCGGGGTGGAGCCGGGCAGGGATGAGCTGTGCCGAGCCCAGAATGAAGTTCCCCGGAGGAACCCCGAACTGCAAACAAGGAAAGGCGGTACCAAAACAAACCTCAGAAGTAAACCTCAAAACAAAACCATCAGAACACACCAAACCCTCCAAACAAAACAAAAACCTCAAAACAAACTAAGCCTTAAACCAAAACAAACCAGCTCAAAACTCAAACAAAACACAAACCCAACCAACCCACCAAAACCACCACCACCACCAAAAATAACCCCCAAAGTAAAAAACCCCACATCTAAATAACCTCAAGAAACAGACAAATCCCAGCAAAAGCCTACCCCGTCCCAAAAATGAACTTTGCAGGGAAAGTTCAAAGCAAGAGCACCCCATGGCAATGCAAGGTGAGCTGCTGGGCCTGGGACAGCCATGGGGAGCTCATAGCTTTTGAAAATTAAGGGCCTAAAACTGCAGAGGGAGCCTAAAACCAGACTCCAGCTACAGAAAGTTGACCGGGATCAGCAGGAAATCTTGGTCCTGCAGTTTGCACAGCTAAAGCTGTTCATCCCAGGAATGCCACGGATGGGCCCCCTCATCCACAGAAGCTTGGTATGGAGGAAGGGCTACGAAGCTGGCATAGTATGGACCCAACATGAGCCCAACACAACAAGATAAACCCAATAACCTGTGCCAGCCAGCCTGCTGCCCCTGCAGAGAGGGACCTGGGAGCTGGTGGGGCTTTTCTCCTGCGTTCAATAATTGCTTATAGGCCCCACCTTAGGCTTCTTCGCGACCAAACGTGTCTCACTTGGTGTTCTGGAGATCTGTACAAACACTAATAACTGTCCCGCAGCACAGGGAGGGTGGGGAGCCAGGAGAAAAGCACTTGGTGAAGTGACAACCTGTGATCATATGGTGAGTCAACAGAAAACCACAGGAAAACAATTATTCTTTTGCACTAGGCTGCGAACACAGAAATTACAGCTCATGACTGTCTAAATGTCCAGTGGATGCAGTGAGTAAATTTGCCATGTGGGAGGATGAAAGGGAGAGAAAAGAGACCCTCAGTCTGTGCTTTTATTGCCTGTTCAGAGCCTGCTCTTGAGCAGCCTGGTGCCCTGCAAGCCCTGCTGCTTCCACACACCCACAAGACCTCAGGGTAAGCTTAGGGACCTTTTAACTAAATCAAGTTCAAGTCTGAGTACGTATTTTGCTATTCAGTTTAGGCAAGTGTTGAAAAATACATCAGAGGAAGCAGTGTTTGCATTAATACAGAGCCTGCATTTCCGTGGGAGAGAGCACTTCAAGATGACATTTCACACCAGGGTAGTCCTCCACAGAGTCAATAATATAAATAAATTAAACATACAGTTCAGCCAACTTCAGGATAAAGATAAATCACCTTATTCCACCAGCTGTATTGGCAGGAGCAATAGGCACAGGATATGACACACGTCTCAGAGCCTGTATCCATTCTGCTGCTGAATTTGCTCATTGGGATCCCCACAGAACCACAGATGCTTCAGAGTCCGACTGCAAGACTGGGCTTTGATAGCTGGAAGTCACAAAGAATAAATATGACATTACATTAAAAAATTTAAAAGGCTAAGTATGAGTTTTAGCTTGATAGCGTGAAGTCAATTTTTAATATACTCATTTCTCAGAACACAGGCACTTCCAGTTCCACCCAAAGAACCCTTCAAAATCTCTCTGTTATCGATGATGGGTCCCACTGAATTATTCACCAGACCACAGCTGCCAGGGATTTTAAATATACACATGACAAGGATTGTAAGGGATAGCAACCTTCTCCTGCAGGCCTATCAGCGATGCTGACAGTTGCACCACAGATGCCCCAAGCTGCTCCAGTCTGCTTTCAGCACAGCACATAACTGCACACCGGGAAGCAGCCTTCCTGCATCACCCTCAAACCAGCACGTTTCTCAAGAAATAAAGACCATTTAAATGGTGTCGAACTCCTGGGTATGAAGGTATCCTCCAGAAGAACTACAGATGCTTAAAAGCAACCCTATTGTACAGCAAAACAATCCTAATTGTAACCATCCCGGAGTGCTGCAGGAAATGGTTCCTGGTTTGATCACCGCACTGGTGAGCAGGGGTCTGTGTTCCTAGTCTCAGCCCTGTCCTGCCGGGCAGTCGGTGCTGAGATGTTGCACTGCTGGCCCACACAAATAATAATCAGAGTGTTAATTTTAATTACGAGCAATTTTAAACGCAGTGAACGAACCAAAGGCCAAACTGGCTGGCTGCTTATCTCTGAAAGACCATTTCCTCGGGACACAGGCTGACAACGAGCAAGGAGCTGCCACAGCCAGAGGTGTTTGGCACTCCCTTCCCATTGCCCTGACCACTCCAGCCCCGTCTAACCCCTTCACAATTCATAGCAAGAAGGACAGGATTTTTCCCCAAGCTGTTCCTGTGGTTGCAATCTGCTACTATTTGGTCCTCAGTGATTCAGTTTGTATTTGTCCCTCTAATTATCATTCCTCAATAAAAAGGTCAATGATTCAGTACTTAATCTGAGAAAAAAATAAATAATCTTGCCTAAAGAGCACACTTGCTTGACAATATATAAGGTGAAGGAAATGTTTAAATAATACTACTGCTTCATAACAAATTAAGCTACTTTTTTACTTGTTTTAAAGGCAAACTCCCCATTTTGATCCACTGCTCTATTTGCTTGTGTGAACAGGCTCAGGTCTAATTAATTCTCTGGGCTTACAAACTGTGTTTCTATATGGTAAATTCATGCTATGTTTGTTTTCAAAAGATATGTGCCTCCAAGGGACGGTGAAACCTTGAGAGGACTGCGGAAAGTTTGCTCTTAGTGTATTTACTGTGAATTGCAGGTAGAACATCTGCTGAGACTGTGCTGGGCACAGCAGAGCTCGAGACTGTCAGTACAAACAGGAAAGGGGGCAAAGAGAAAAGTGATGGAAGCAGGAAGAGGGTAAGGGATTTGCCTGGGGACAATAGCCCTTCAGGATAAAATCATCTGCTGTCAAGGAGCACCTCACCACTCAGCATCCTCCTGGCACCACGCACGCGTCGCTCCTACTCATCCTGGTACTCCAGGAGCTCCTCTCAGCAGGTGACTTTCTTTGTATGTAGATCAGGCCAGTCACTACCACGGGGCTCTGATTTGGGCTGGCAAGTCAGGTTTTATCACAATAAAATTAATGACAACCACCACAAGCTACAGGTAATCCCGTTCCTTCAGCTTTCCTCAAACAAAAAATATGACACTCACTCTTCAGTCTGGATGAATTATTTACATCCCATCACTGCTGTTGCTGTTTTCCTTGCCTTTTTGGCCTGTGTCACCATCCCCTTCATCCACACGCAGGCCTGGGAGCCCTGCTAGCTGCTGCACAGCATTAGTAATAACCATCACTGCGAAACCCCTGCTGCCGCCACTTGGAAATCAGATCATTAGTGGCAGGCAGAGAAGGGCTGCCTGCAGCCCAGGGATCCGCTCTGGGAGCAGCCTCCTGGGAGCCCAATTTCATCAGAGCCTGAATGCAGCTGCGAGCGTCTGCCAAATTTCACATCCAAACAGATCAGAAGGAGAGAAGGGAAGAGGCAGGCAGGGAGAGGGAGAAAGCAACCGAAGTGAGATTAAACACTGTGTTATTTCCAGGGCGAGGATGACAAGCAAGAGGTGCATTGCTTCAGCAGCTGTTGCTGGAGTTCCTGCAAAGGCTTTTCATGCCGGCTCACCTCTGAAGCAGACACGCTCATCTCCCTCGCTGGCGGGGCTGTTGAAACATCCCCAGCGCGGCAGCAAGGGCGGGAGATCTGAGGACTGCACTGTCCCCAGAACACTCAGGGGAACTGCTGCCACCTCAGAGCTGTTCCACACGTACCTTTGTGCTCTGATGGGGGGAAAGGCAGAAGGGAGGGAAGATGGAGGGGAGTTCCCCTCAGCACCTTCACAGGGCAGAGGTACTATGAAGGGATGGGAAGGATCCCAATAATTGGTCTCCCTGCAAAAGGTGCAGCGCTGTTCTACCTCAGACAAGCCAATGCTTTCTGGTGTGGCCATATTACCTCAGGAAAGCCCCGGTACCTACCTATGCAGAGGGGCACAGGAGAGAAAACCTGTGCTGGACAGGGCTGTGCACACGGAGCAATGGCGCTGGGCCCCTGGCCAAGCGGGCAGGCCCAGGCTTGCGCTGCGCCATGGCTGCCCTGGAGACCTCGCTGGAGGGCGGGCGCTGAGGGGAGTGGTGGGGACAGGGTAGAGGGAAGGCAGAAGAGAGATGGAGGGGAAGGTGCTGAGGGGAGGAGAGGTGAAGGGGGAAGGTGAGGTGGAAGGGAAGGTGCTGGGGGGACATGGAGGGGGAAAGCACTGAGGGGGAGAGAGAGGGCAAAAACTGAGGGAGATGGGGCGGGAAGGCATGGAAGGCACCGAGGGGAAGAGCTGAGGGAGATGGGGCGGGAAGGCATGGAAGGCACCGAGGGGAAGAGCTGAGGGAGATGGGGCGGGAAGGCATGGAAGGCACCGAGGGGAAGAGCTGAGGGAGATGGGGCGGGAAGGCATGGAAGGCACCGAGGGGAAGAGCTGAGGGAGATGGGGCAGGAAGGCATGGAAGCAAGAGGAGATGGAAGGACAAAACCTGAGGGGAGATGGAGAGGGAGGGAAAGATGGAGTAGGCACAAGGACGGAGGGTGGGCCAGGGCTGCTGACCCTCCTTCCCTTGCTCCCTGCCAGGCTCGAGGGCAGCTGTGGGGAGCCATGCCAGGCCTGGCACGGCGCAGGAGAGCAGCGCGGGCAGGCGGCAAAGGGCGAGGGGCTGCCCACGTCCCCCCCCACTGCAGACCCCAGGCACGAAGCCACCACAGAGGAAGAAGCAGCAGCGGCTGCCATGCAGGAGTGCCTCCACCACCACGGTGCGGGCAGGTGAGCCAGCCCGGCTGCTGCATGCCCCCAGAACACCCCATGCAGCATCTGGGGGGGAAGGGGTCATTGGGCGAAGCCATGTGTGCACGAGGCTGGTACGTGATCGCTGCTCAACATCACGTGTTTGTGCAATTGATGCTGCACAGACATGCAGGGATGCGCAGCCGGAGTGCGGGTACCAGCAGGGGAGCAGCTCAGATCCACCTGTGCGTGTTGGCCGGAGGATACGGTGCTTGGCTCTCCCTCCATCCTGCAGGACAGCTGCCGTGGAGAGAAAACGGAGCTTTCCTAGGACACCATCCACAGCACTTTAAAACCTTTCACTGAACTGCATCCTGTTTATACATATAGGCTCATATACAGCTACCAATCTATCCAAAAAAGAGAAAGGTTGAGTGTATGTAACTACACAGCGTAAGCAGTAGGAGGCATAAGACGTCTGTCAAGAAATAGGAAAGTTTCATAAACTGCCTAACGTTTGGGGTGCTGTAAATATTGAGTGGTTTTCTTTTGGTGAGCCACAGTATAGGTTAAATATTCGCTGCTCCATCGGCCTGAGTCACGCTGCTGATCCAACCTCCCATCAGTGGGGTTGAGTTGCTGCTATAGCTCCAGAAATGGGAGGTTAATTTAAGAAAGACTTCTATGTAAAGGAATAGTATCTTAGTACAAAATGCACCCTATCAAAAAATTAATAGAATCACATTGCTTGCTGTATTAATGGATAACAGCTTTAAAAAATCCCCAACAACCAAGAATCAATTTCCTGCCTAAATCGAGTTAGGCAAGCACAGTGAAGTTGACTCCAGTGTAGGAGTGCTATTAATGCATTAACAGCCTCAATAAATACATTTTACAGGTGTAAGGATCATTGTGTTAGCCAATCAGATATATTTCCCACTTAAAAATAAATGGGCCATTAGGGCATTAATATTTTCTTATCGATTTGGTTTCTTATTAATGGGCAATAAAGGTACAGCAAGCAGTTCTCTCATCATCTTCTGGATGAAATAGCCAGGAAAGCCTCAGAGGCAATGCATACATTTTTGCTAACAGCATTTCTCTTTTGAACAGCTAAACACCATCACCAAACCAGAAAGCAGCAGGTCTGCTCCTCTCAATTGCCTGAAATCCCAGGTCCTGGGAGGAACCCTGACCCAGCCCAAAATAATGCAGGAGAGAATCGGAAGGATGCAGAAATAAACAAGGTTGTGATATCAACTGCCACCATTTTGGACTCTGCTCAAACAGATCAAGGTCTTTCTGCTCAGCTTAACGAAAGCCTTCGATGGGATGGGATTCTTGAAGATCCTGTAGCAGAAGAAGAAAGGCTGCGCATCTACAAGGTGAACAGGAGGAAACGGTATGAACTGTATCTCCAGCAACACTTCCCCACCGAGCCATGCCCAACTGCCAGGCGTTCCCCACGACTGCATTGCAGAGCGTCGTGCACCAGCAGCCACCACACCGTATGTAAAGAAGATTGCTCCCGTTGTTTTCCAGAGGAGCAAGCATGAACTGGTTCCTGAATGCTGAAAGAACTGCAACCAGCGATGTCACCCAAAAATCTCTCACCACATTCTGCAGCTTAGCACAGATTACCCATTGTCTTCTATCTGTGGAGAAAAGGTCATTTGTATCTTAAAAACAAACCGACCTGTTAGTGAAATTTGGATACAACTCAGACTGCTTCAGCGATTAAAAGTGCTCCTTTCCATCCTGCCAATTTGCCCTGCAGTATCCCTAGTTGTTCCTATTTAATTCAAAATAATACTCGCTGTATTACACCTGAGCTTTTCAGGTGCTGATGTTGGCTATTGCTGGTCCTGAAACCAGCAAGGACAGCACTTGTGGCAGATAGGCAGCTAAATGACCAGATACCTTGTTTAGAGGCTAAAACAGAATCAACCAGGTTGGAAAAGGCCACTAAGATCACAAAGTCCAACCATTCAATTGCAAATGATTGCAAACAGAGAGACTTACCTAGTACTTAAAATTGAGCCAGCTGCAAAATCGGGATTGGAATCCAACCCTGATCTCCAGGCTTATGATCTAATTGTATCTACAGTATTTTATTTAGTTATAAAAACTCATTGTATCAGCCCCTCAGATTTGATATCCTGGAGAAGCACAACAAATATACAAGGAAGATGGAGCACACATCTAACAGTGGGGCTGTGCTTGTCATTGTATGTACTAACAAGAAGCCTATTTGGCCAATCTGAAGTAAAAATCATGTCAAGCAGTAAGCTGCCTTGTACCCCTTCAACTTCTCATAGTAAAGGAACATTGTTCAGAGTGCTACTACAGTATTAAAGGAAAACAGCCCAGACCATGCTAAAGGAAGTAGTTGGGTAAGATGGCAAATCACAAAGGAAACAGTTTTTCCTGAAGCCCTCCTGAAAGATACTGTTGTGATTTTTAAAGGTTTTTCTTAATGGCTCTTCTAATGGACTGTCTTTTATACAGCAATTCACGTTCAGATACACCTTTTTCTCCTGCTTAATACTTTAAACACTGCATGACACTCAAACGCTTGCGCAAACTTTTGCAGGAGCAGTGGCACGGTTTAGAATAGCTTCAGAGCTCCCTAGATTCCAATAATGTCATTACATGCAAATCTAGAGCTTTTGCAAGCAGATAACAAGATGAACAATAAAAGGTAAGCAAAAAACATCCAATTAAGAATTAATTAACTGATGTTCAATCCTACTCTGCCAGAGATACAAATAAAATCAGCACGCCTGCAAACTCACAAAGGATTAAAGAACAGATTAAGCATCCAGACAAACGCTACAGCACTTCCCACAAACCTAGTAGTTTGTAACTATTTTGTTTTTATAAAGTTTAATGAAGAGCACATTCCAGCCTTGTTTTACGCTGCATTTTCTAATCTAGTAAATTATCTAACATTGAGCATCTGCATTTTCAACCACAATTAAAAAGAAATTCCTGTCTGGTTATATACCTGCTGTATTGGAAAAGGGCAAGCGCTCCACTTGTAAAATATGCTGAAATCCCCACCAGAAGCTTTCTTTAAAAAGAAAACTATACCAAGTGAACAAGTCAAACACACACTGGAGTGGATTTTCAGCTGTCTTCAAGCCACTTTTTCAATGTCTGAAAGTGATATCCCCACAACATTTGGTGGTGTTTTGATTTTTTTTAATACAGTTTTATACAGGAAGTGCCTTCCTAGAATATCTGAACAACAGGAACACATAAAGGAAACAAAAGGGGAGCTGGGATGGGCAGGATATTATGTGATTATTTCTAAGTAAATACTATAATAAACACTGAAAAGCTGTGAATGAAAAATAAAGAGACTTCCCTATATGATGGTTTTCAGATCATTTATTGCCAATAAAGTAAAAGACAAATTGAAAATTAGAAGGAGGGGGTGGGAAAGGTCACAGACATCAGAACACTTGCACGGAGCTAATCAGAGCTTTGCAAATGCTGGAACATAAATAATTTAAAAGGTATCTCTACCAATTAAAATGTTTTTAAGAGGTACATAATAAAGTTTGTTTGCTGTATAAAAATCAGGTGCTTTATCCTAAAACCGTATGTAAGGGTCAGTTCATTTCTAACTAGAGACAATTGATGATTACAACTTAAAATAATCCTCTCTTAGATCTCCAAATGAATTCATTGGAAGAGCATTGTCGGAGCAATCCAGGATCCGTGTTCTTCCAGCATCCTGTGTCCAACAGTGGCCAGCACCAGATGCTTCAGGAGCAAGGTACATGGAACTGCCAAGCAAGCAGTGCTGCAATAGCTTTCCCAAAGGAATTCCTGTCCCTTTGAAACCCCACACGCACAGGGCTTGAGTTGTGCCTTCTGCTACACAGCAAGTACATCCTGGGGCAATGTTGAGGGGAGAACTGCAACACGGTTATTTAAGACACATTTCCTAAATACTGAAGTCCGAAACTGACATGTTTAGTGAGAAGACAGTGCTGCTCTTACCCACTCTGGAGCAATGCCTACCTGACTTTGGCATCCTTTGTCACCCTGGGATTGTTTTAGGATCTGGTTTTCTGAGGCATGTACAAAGATTAAGGACATTCCGCTCTGAACTAATAAATAAGTAAAAAAGCAAAACAAGACAACAAAAGAACCAAGTCACACAAACCTGCCTTCCTGTTGCATTTTAGTCTCCCAAATCATTTCAGCTCCCACTCAAGTGCACTTCTACACCATTCATCACACTTGCACAAACACGTTAACTACAGCTCAAGAACAGGCTCCTGAGTTTCAAACTCACCACTGACAAAAGTCACCCTTGGGGCTATGCATTAGCAAAGTCCTCTTTAAAAGCAGGTCCAGGGCTGATATTATACCACAAGGTTACCCGCACCTCAGAGGAGCTTTGGAATACATGGAAAAGCCTTGTCTAGCCAAATCAAGTCTACCAGCTGTCTCTGAGCGGCTACTCCGCACTAGCCACCAACATAGCCGACACTAGCCCATGCTCTCAAGAGCAGATGCTCTCCACACTACACTGCTCCCTGTCAATATAGGAAGAACAAAGCGGGTAAAGTAAGAAACCTCTCCAACTTATTTTATTAAAGCACATGATAAACTAACACGCATAACATCCAGATGGACTTTCACAGTATCTGAGGTTATTCCCTTTGGTCCCCAACCTCATCATGCACTTGGGACTGGAGGGGTTATTCAGCAGCCTACAGACAGGCAGATGCTGCTCCATCCCAGTGACATCCTGAATACCAAAGTCCAGAGAGGACATGGACCTTTGCAATGAGAAGCTCAGTGGGGAAGCAGAGCTACAGCTGTGGATTTTGGTACGCAATAAAAATTTGCCTGCCCTTTGCTACCTTCTAATTCTTCACAACCCTCACCATGACAGCGTCTCACACTGATCCCAGCATCTCCTCCATTCTAGGTCCTTGTATATACCGTGCATTTTCCAACTCCTAGTTACAACTCCCTCAGCACAGACAGTACAGGGTTGGGAAAATCTAGGCACCAGTGGTTTTCCACCACCACGTTGTCACGACCCAACTTTCCAACAATACAGGGATAATCTTTGGCCTGATATTCTTCATTACAACTCCCACTACATGCACAGAAATGCCAGCATGTTACGCAGACTACAGCGCTGTAGAAGTTGTTGTAAGAACAGAAGATACACCATTCCTCTACAGAACTTGAATGACCTGATCCTTTCTCTGCTGCCTGGAGCTTCAAAAGCAGTTTATTTCCTGCTCTACTCAGAATTCCTTTTCTTCCCAACTCACACCTTCAAACTGGACACGACTGCCATAGGATAACATTTTAAGCTGCAGAATTCTAGATTTTTCTGTGTTAGCTTTTTCCAGCAATTTCCAGGAGGTGGTTCTAGAGAAAACAGTCTTGTGATCTGAACTGAAACGAATGACAGCCCTGGCTATCTGTAACCAAATAACCTGGCAGATTCCCTGCAAGCGAGCAAACCACCCTTAGTTTTGCACATCACCACAGAGCATCAAATGGATTCTCACCTGCCAGGCACTACTCCACATTCTTTCTTACCTGTCAATATTTTCTCTGGGAAAATACTTCCCATTATTTTCCTCTGATTACTGCACTGTGGGGAAGGGGAGGGAACTCATGACTTTAAAGGTGAACAAACAAGTTCCTTACTAAGTTATGTTCCCACAGAAAACCGCGTTCACGCCATTCTGATGCTTAAAGCAGGAATTAAGAGCTGAAAAAGAGGGTCTGTACCCGCTTTAGCTAGTGGAGTTAGCACAGTACATTAGATGGGACCGAGATGGATCAGATCAAGAGAGACAGCTGTCAGTCAGCAACCATCCAGGACACAGTCGTTCCCAAGGTATTCTGAAGTTTCCAGCTCTATGCTGGAGAGGAACCGCCGCGTGGTCTTACGACAGTTGTAATCCAGCGTGGTGGTGTACACAGTCTTGGCGTGCTTCGGGTAGATGATGGTGGTGCTGGTGAAACGCTGGGGCTTGTTGCGGCGCTCAAAGTGGACCTCGACTTTGTAATTGCGCCATGTGCAGTTTGGGACACAGATGACTGTCTGACTGCAGGAGGAAACGCTTAAGCCCACTGGCATATAGATGTCATCGATGAAGTGCTTCTCCGAGTCATATTTAACTGAGGATGTGTACCTGAGATACAACAGAGAGATGTGTGTGAGCTCTGCTCCAGAGCAGCAGGCTGCTTTGTCTGCAAAGCTGAGCCGTCAGGTGGGGTAGCTCCTCACCTACCACCTCAACACGGAACAGCCACATCACATTGTTCTGCTGGTGTCTTACTCATTCATGGGAAGAAAAAGTCTTTCATTAGCAGCACACCCGACACTGTCCCTGTTTTGTCCAGCTGCCAGTACTACCAAATATCATCTCAATCCTTGCGTCTGCTGTTTTAAGCCTCAGCTCTATAAGCCTAAGAACCTCATTCAAGCTCCAATGACTAAACCCAGAGGCCTACATCCACATTAAGGCTTTGCACATGAGCATCCTCATTCCTCAGAGTGCCAAGTCCATGGCAGCACATGTTATTTTCCCAGTTACCCTCTGGCAAGAGCCACACAGGAGTTTTCTGGGACTGCTCTCAGCATGGGGCACTCTCTGAAGGCAAACATCTAGAGCTTCAACTGGAAGGAAAACGCTACAGTTTACACACCAAGCTCCACTGGCGAGAAAATCCTCTGTGCTAGATCGCAGAAGAAAGTTTCCATCTCCTTCACGCTGTGACAACTCTGTGTTAGCTCTTTCACAGTGTTGAATGCCTTCGATTCCAGCCCAGCACAGGCTCCTTTTACACACACCAGAGCATCCACTCCTTCTACCCTCCCCTGCATTAGCCTTCCACTTGATTGTACCTGTCTACCTCTGCTTGCAAAGGGATCAACTGGGAGCCTTCATTTCTCGTTACTGCAAATCACCACATTCAAAGGAATAATTCACACGCTGTGATGCAGCACATTAGAAAACCGAGAAAATTATGTGCTCTCTGAATACCAACTTTCTCTTAGTTCATAAACCAGCCACAGCTGATAAGGTAGAAAGTGCTTATTATAAAACTATGAGGTTACGAGAGCAAAATTCCTTTCCCCTAATAAAACACTCCTAGGCAGAAGGCTGCTCTGAAGATCTTCCGTCATGATTACCTTCTGGTTAATTGGTTGAAAGACAACAGTTTGGAGCAGTGCAATGAAGGAAAAGCTGGAAAGTAGAATATAGGAAAGTCTTCCTGGGGAAAAAAAAACCCATATGGGATTAAAAGAGGCTGAACACTCCTTCAGCCTGTACAAATGTCCAGGCATGTACAGCTGCATGGAACAATAGCTCTGCAAATAAATTAACTTGACTCACAGGCACTGATAAGGCCTAACTACTCCTTTACGTGCTAACTCCTTCAAAACTAGATGGCTGTAACGCAGCATTTACCTTATTTCCTTTGGTGGTAAAGGGTCAAACTCAACTCCTTCGCCAAATGATAAAGGACACAATCTTGGAGGGCAGCTGGAGAGAACAGGGCTGGGGGAGAACACACAGTTCTGAAAAGAAAGGCAAAAATAATCCCTTTTATGGTACAATTCGGTATATTCTCAATAAAATGTATTTATTTAGCCTTTGGTACAGAGCTGTCAAGGTTCACATTTACATGCAAGAGGATCTGCTAGTCAAAGACATGCCTACAGGCGCAGCCTGCAGGTCTCACTTGGCACTGGTCTATAGCATCAACGATGTGGCAGGGTGTATTGTTTTAAGTCCTAACTCCAGGAGCTTACTTCAGAGGAACCACTCTGGGAAACGAGAGAGGAATACAGCCCCTCAGTGCAGCACGGCTTCATTCAGCATGAACTATAGCCCACTCGCTGGATGAGCTCACCTTCAATTTATAGCTAACGTTATACGAGCGTACGAGCGCGCCCTCCTTGCTGGAGTCACCAGATACGCCCATGGGCAGATCACAGACGGAAATCATTGCAGGGCATCTTGCTGGGAGCAACTCCTTGTTTCATAGCTACTCCATGGCTATTATTTGAAGGCATTAAATCCAACCTAGTTCGCACGCAACCCGTTGGAAAGGATTAAGTCGTTCCCACCGAGCGGCAATGCACAGAGCATCCCTGTGCTCCTCTCCTGGACAGGCAGCACCTCCAGCCGACACTGGCCCAGCACCACTGCACAGCCAGAAGGAAATGAAAGCAGCCCTGAAGGGGCCTTTTGGAAAACACCTCTGGTTTCCTACACAGGGCCAGGAGACTATGGGAATCCTTCCTGCTCAACACATGGCCCTCCTATGGCCTTTTCCAATTACCATGGCGGCACCCCTGTAGAAAAGGGATGTTTCCTCTGACCTGCAGTTTCCAAAGCACTTGTACCAACTGCTCAGCATCAGCATCCAAAAACGGTTTTGTGAAAAACTAGCACATCTCTATCTGAGGCTATTAACTGAAGCCAACAGTTAACATAGAAACTGCTTACTCTGGGTCACTCTCTGGAATAACGAGAGCTCGTTTTCCGGTGGGATCTTTCAGAGAGGTGCTGCGATGCGGTCCCACCCCTCACCTCGGTCAGGAGAGTCGGCGCTTCCCTTCGATTAGCAAGAACCGACCCCAAAGCCGGTGCTGCTTAAAAGCATCCCCGGTTCCCCTGACACAACGCAGCTCCAGCCCTCGCTGCGGGCACCACGGTTCCCGGCGGGCTCTCTCCCGGTGTGTGCGCGTTAAGGGATACGGCAGCAGCGGGAGGAGGTAGGAGGGAGGGAAACGTGGCGCAACTTTTCCAAGCTGTCCCCAGCGCCCCCCCCGGAGCCCCGGCGCCGGTATTCCACCCTCCTTTCCTCAAAGGATGCTGCGGGGCCTGGAGCGCGGGGGGCGGAGAAGCCGCCCCGGGCGATACCTCACGGGAGAGTCGGAAGGGCAGCGGCGGCAGCCCCGGGGCGCAGGGCCCAGCACCTGTCGCAGCGGGACCGAGCCCGCGGCCGGCGACAGCGGGTGCGCGGGTGCGCGGGGCCGGCTCCGGGCTGCAGCAGGACGGGGTGCGGGGGTCGGGCGGCGCCGGTACTCACCGCGGCGGCGGGCGCGGGCGGGTCGGGCTCCGGCAGCCCGTTTGTGGCGGCGCGGTCGGGGCTGCCCGAGGAGAGGAGCCAGGGCGGCGGAGCGGGCCCGGGGCTGGGGGGCAGCCCGGAGTCGGGGCTGTCGAGCCCCGCGTCGCCCCGCTTCCTCATGTCCGGGAGGTCGGGCACCTCCCGCAGGCTGAGCCGACCCACCATGACCGAACCGCGGGCCCCGCTCCGCTGCGACTGCTGCGCCCGGGCGGCGGCGCGACGGGACGGGACGGGCGGGGCCGGCGCCCGGGGGCGGGGCCCGGCCAGGGGGAGGGGCCTGCGCGGCGCCCCGTCCCGTATCCCGCCGGCGTCCCGGGCCTCTCCCGGTGTTCCCATCCTCTCCCGGGGCACCCGTCCCGCCGGAGTCCCCATCCTCCCATCTCCGCATCCCAAGACAGCATCCCTGGCTGGCACTCCATCCCCAGCCACATGGAGGTGGCCAAATCAGGTCCCGACAGGCTGCCCTATGTAGTCCAACCAATCGACCTGATGCGCCGCCCATTCCTATGCGTGGATTTTGGGGAGCACAGAGCGAGCCAGCCCCAACTGCTACTCCTGCTGGGCTGTGCCCACCTCCAACGTGAAGATCTCCCCAACAACGACGGTTCCCTGTGGGTTTTGGCAGCCACGTTAAGCCCCCCAGGCCCCCTGGACTGAGTGCCACAACCGCCTGCGATGGAGGGTGCGGAAAAGCAACCCAGAATTGTCAGCAGTGTCCATGCACCGCAACCAGATTCATTAAGTGACGTGGGTTTGCTGAGACCAGGCCCCTGCCTGCCTGGGCACTTCTGCCGGGTGCACAGGCCATAGTGGTTAATGCTAGCACTGACAGGTACAGCACTGAGTAACACCCTTCAAAACTCAGCCTTCCTCCCCTCGTTGCTCCTTCTCCCCGCTCTGTACCACGGGTTCAGGCAGCAGCGCTGCCACCGTTGTCTTCTTCAGGCAAAACCGCTGAAGCCGAAACAAGCAAAGGGAGGAAATGTTTTTTTTCCGAGCACCAGAGAGGAGCGAGGGAACCTTTTTCGGAAAATCCTAATGAAATAATTGCGCCATGTCATCAGATTTGGTGGGGGAATACTCCTGTGGAGGGAAAGCGCCTGCCTGCAGCCAGCCAAAGTCAACACTCCCCTGGGCAGTAACAAGCAGTCTGGCCCGACGGGCCCAGCACAAGTGAACCCAAACCCCTGAAAAGAATTCCTTCCCTGCCCCAAAATTAAAAGCAGAGCAGAGTTTTCAGCCGTAGGCGTCTGTGGTTTGCAGCTATGCAGTGCTGGGAACTCCGGAGACTTCCTCAAGGAATTTACATTCCTTTGAAGAAATACTATGAGGCTGTTTGTCTTTGCTGAAAAATGCAGATGGAAAGAGAAAGAACATTAAAAGGTTTCGACTGAAACCTTTGGGGTCTGAGCAAATGTGCGGGGCAGGTGTTTTCTTCCTTTTGATTTAAATGCATCCCGAAACAAGAGAGATTCTGGTCTCCGGGAGCAACGGGAAAGCTGCTTGCTCCTCGCCCCAAAATCTCCCATAAAAGCCCTTTATGAAATCAGATGCCTCAGAAGGCGCTGGAGCAGTTTCCAGACGAACACCATCATTATTTCAGAGCTGCTGTGCAGCTCCTGGGCTCAAAATCACGCTGCCAACAACGGAGTTGGTGCAATTTAGGAACGGGGGGGAACTTGTGGTGCCTCCCAGCAGCCACCTCTGTGCGCTGTGGGTGTCCCCATGGCTGCTCCCATGGGGCTCAGTGTCTGGGTGTGAGGGACCCAGTGCTGGGAGCTGCAGCCGGGGATGAGCAGAGCGGCACTGGTTTCTGGAAGTCTTGCTGCTCTTTATCTACTAGCCAAAACCCTCCTGCTCTGGCCTGGCTTGACACAAAGGACAACGTTTTGCGCCCTTCCAGGCTCTCATCTCTGGGCTTGGCAGGTGAAGTGGAGCTGTTAGAGCACGCAAGGGGGGCTCAGACCTGAGGATCTCCCACACCACCACCACCTACAGCTGCAAATTTGCCTGCTAGGACAAAAGGGAAATGTTAACCATAAGTTTAATTACTCAGTAACTAAAATACTATCGATATCCACTGCATACAAGGGCCCTGCTTCTGAAGCACACGTACTCTGCCCTCTCAGAAAGCCCGCGTCTTCTTAAGCCTCTCAAACTGTACTGATCTGTGCAATCCCGGATGGCATTGGAAATCTTTCCCCCGCCTGCACATCACAGCCTGTTTGTCCATGTTATTTACTTATTAACTGCCCATGCACAGCCGGGACAGACCAGATTCCAGTATCTTATCAAGATCCTCCTTCCATAAAGGACTTTCCATCGGGCCGGGTGCACTTGGTTTAATCAGCAATGGAACAATAGGCACATTGATGTGGTGCAGGGAGCTGTCACTGCGGGCCGGGGGAAGCAAATCAGAAGGATCCTGTGTTATTTGATAACGATGGAAAACTATTTCCAAACGATGGGAAATGCCAGGCTGCTCCCTGTGGCACAGACCAAGAACCCACCCGGCACTGGAGTCACAACAATGCTTTCACGCAGTGGAATTGATGGGAGCCCTGGGAGCGGCTTGGCTGCAGGGATGAATGCTGATGGCACATGGCTGAAGTGGCTGTTTTGGTCGGATTTTACATCCCTGCTGCCACCACCCTGCGAACCACTGAGCCATGGGCCAAGGTTTTCCCCGGGATCCAGGAAGCTCCGTGTGCTGCAAGTACCAAAGGCTGATTTTTTCTCTCCCTGCAGGATTCAGAGCCTGAAGGCAGCCCCATGGGCTCCCCATATCCTGCTGGGAACAGGAAGGCACCACCACTTCCCAGGGGCCTGATCACAGGGAGGCAGGATTGAGAGCAGCCCTGAGGAGAAAAGATTCGAAGGTGTCAGTTGACAAGAAGCTCCCCAAGGGCCGGCAGTGCGTGCTTGAGCCCAGAACCCCCCTGTGTGCTGGGCTGCACCCCCAGAGTGAGCAGCAGGTTGAGAGAGGGGATTCTCCCCCTCTGCTGTGCTCTGGGGAACACCCCCCTGCAGTCCTGATCCAGCTCTGGGGCCCCAACACAGGAGGGATGTGGAGCTGTCAGAGTGAGTTCAGAGGAGGCCACAGAGATGCTGCGAGGGCTGGAGCAGCTCTGCTCTGGAGCCAGGCTGAGAGCTGGGCTGGGGCAGCCTGGAGAAGAGAAGGCTCCTGAAGGGGAGACCTCAGAGCAGCTCCAGTGCCTGAAGGGGCTGCAGGGAGCCTGGAGAGGGGCTTTGGCCAAGGGATGCAGGGACAGGACAGGGGAATGGCTTTAACTGCCAGAGGGGAGACTGGGATGAGCTCTTAGGCAGAAGCTCTTCCCTGTGAGGGTGCTGAGGCGCTGTCAGGGGGTGCCCAGAGAAGCTGTGGCTGCCCCATCCCTGGCAGTGTTCAAGGCCAGGTAGGACACAGGGGCTTGGAGCAATCTGCTCTAGTGGAAGGTGTCCCTGCCCGTGGCAGGGGTTGGAGCTGGATGAGCTTTAAGGTCCCTTTGAACCTGAACTATTCTATGATTCCATGAAACTGTGGTACTTTGATCCTGGTGACCCTGTAGCTCAGGTAAGGGCCCAGGGAGCCCCCACCAGGTCCCACTCCCAGCAGGGACCCGCTGGCACTGGTCCCAGTTTTCCAACACCCTCAGACATCTTTGCGCTCACAAAAGCAAGGCTGGAAAAGTACCGGAGCCCACCTGGACTGTGGCTCGGGATCGGTGGACCTGCTCCGGCAAAGAGAAGGGAATGAGCACACTCTTTAACCTAGGAATCCGGAGTGGCAGTAGCACTATCTGGTGTAAGTGGCCCTAGCAGAGCAGGCGCACAGAGGAACACGTTCTGCCACCGCCTCTTCTGCCACAGCCCAAAGACAAACGCTCCAGCTCATTTTCCTGAGCACAGCAGAGCCGCGACTTAATGCTGCTGAACAGCACCCGTGCCCGCCACCCGCCCATCTGCCGCCAGGGAAAGGCTTTTGAGACTTGGACACGGGCACTGGGATGCTCAGAGTCACGCTGTAAATCTGGTGAAAGAAATAAACACCCGTGTTGCCCGGCCCAGGCTGCCCAAGGGCGGAGGGGGCAGGAGCAGCGGGAGGAAAGCAAATGAGTCATTAATTCTCCAAGCGAAAGAAACTCTTCCAGCGTCATGCATCGTGTGGAAAAAAGGCACTACCTCTTCATGTCAAAGGAAAAACGAGGCTCTCACAGAAATCCCTCCAGCAGCTAAAAGTCATCAGAAACGATCCGATAACTGAGGGGCGCAAGGGCGGCTGTGCTGAGCCGGCAGCACAGCGCAGGGAGCTGCTGTGGATGCAGATGCTGCTGGTGGAGAGCCGCTTGCTGGAGCGTGGAAAAGCCAGAAGAGACAGAAACTGCAGGACGGAGCCCTGGGGCTGGCGTGGTTTGGGTGAGGTCCCTCCCAGGCACTGGGGCTTTGTAGAGAAAACACTGAACATCAGTAACCATTGAATTCATTTTAGTGTCACACTCCGACACACAGCCAGAATTACACCTCAGCCAAACCCCATAAAAAGTGGCATTTTATACAGGAAAAAAAAAATCATAATCCTTTATTCTCCAGAGATGTAAACCCCAAACAGCTAACATATGCGTACAGACGTGCCAAACCCAATAAATACCCAAGAGCTGGGGGACAAAACCCTTACACTGACAGAAAAATGCAGACTCGCTGTCTAAAAGTAGAACTCCCACCACCCAGACCTGTAGCACTCCTGAAAGGCTGAAACTAAAATGCCATTTTTCCTTTTATTTCCTCTTGTCTACAGAATGAAATGTGGAGAATGAAAGGGGGAAGCCTTTGGGGAAAGAGACGCAACGATTAACTGGAACATCATCTTCAGCTATTCATAATTGAGTTAGAGACATCCACAGACAGAGCAAAGAAAAATGAATCCAGAATGGATTATTTATCCCCCCCCAAGGAATAAAGAATCTCTGCAAACCCATGTTCCCTCCCCCCTGGCTACTGCACTTGATAACGGGTGAACCATCCTGCACATGCACCTTGAGTTAATCTGTCCTTAGGGAACAGCTGTTCACAATCCCAATGTGCTTTCAACCACCTTCTTCTGTCACCCAACATGAAATCAGGAGAAGAAATAAATGAAGCAACAGCAGACTTGGGAAGATTGGGGAATTTGGAGTGATGAGGAACTGCCTTCCCTCCCCACTAGCATTGTTACTGCTGCTCCACAATGGATGTCACCACTATGGTGCTCTGCAGCTGAGCACCCCCCAGGGCCCAAGCCTGAGGACTCCTGAAAACACATCCTAAAGGGTTGGTTTGCGTACCTGTTGGTGCACACCTGGCTGCAGCAGCAGGTCGGTCTGAGCAGCGATAGAAAACCTGACAGTGAGGATTCCATCCCTGTGGATTTATTCTTCCTGCTCCAATCCTGTGCTCGACTCCTGCCTGTTCAAACGCAGGCTCACCTGCCAATTGGGCAAAGGGAGGACGGGGTTTTATCAAACAGGCACCAAATTTGCTCCCCCCACAGCCACAGGACTAAGGAGAAGGAAGGGGAGCAGTCTGCATCCAAGAGGGGACAATGCTGAAGCATGAGGCAGATACAGCCTGAGCCAGGTTCTGCCTCACTTTGTGATTTCTCATTACCCTACTTCCTTCCCTGATCCCGGTGAAGACCTGGATTTTGGGTGGAGAGAGTTCATTCTTCTGGAGGGTGTCTTATCCTCCCCTCCCAGCTGTGCAGCAGCAAGTACTCAATCCCTAGTGAGCACAGCCCCTAATAAGTACTCCTAAGGCCCAAACTCAACCTGGTGAGGAGTGTGACCCACCCAAGAAGGCATCTGACATCACGATTGCTCCTCACCTGCCAAACTGATACAGGACTTCTTTCTCCTGTACATGCAAGTGAGGCTTGAGCTAGAATAAAGCAGGCACGACTGGTCAATCTGCCCCTAAACCCATACAGGATTCAATTGTTCACGGTTGGGCCTTCAAAGGCCCCCAAAAAGGGTACAGAGAGTTTGGGAATCCAGTGTTGCTAATGACGTGGTGATGTTTCCCTCCACTGAGACTCCTTAGGGGAACTCGCACCACGGGCAGGGTGCAGACGCACACCAAACCCAGCCCTGCTCCACGCTCGCTTTGAGGCTGGGTGCCAGGTTATCTTAACTTACTTCACCTCTGGTTCTTCTCCTCTCTGCACTGGTGCAAGCTGAAGCTCAAAGGAGGAAAGGAAGGCCCTGAACGTCTGAAGCTGGTGCAAGCATCCTGCCCTGGGAAGAGGCCCTGGCTCCCTGTTTAAGCCATTTCCAGCCTCTCTCCTTGCAGGGCAGCAAAGGTGCCAAAGGGACACACCCCTGCTGGCATAAGCGCAAGGGGCTGGTGCTGTCTGACACTTGCTCCATGAACAGCCCTTTGAGGAGAGAGGGCGAGATGCTGCATGGGAACTCCCATCAGGGACAGCAGCGAGTCCAACACGCACGAGAAACAAGCAGCTGGAGATGGGCTCTGCAGATGTCTGGTTTGGCCTCTAAGCTGTAACAGCAACTGAGGCTGCTGCTTGTTGGCAAGAGGTTTGCCAAGGTGCAGAAGGCATTAATTCAACCCTTTCCTCCTGTTCTGAAAGGATTTGCTTTGCTGTTTTACTGGTGGCTTACACATGCCTGTCCTGAGACCAGGGGAGAAGTCTGCTTAGGGTTTCTCTCCTGGACATCTCATTAATCCAGTGAAGCTGCAGCAACCTGGATCCCAGCTGTTAAAGGGGTTGGTGGTGATGGTTTGGGGTTAATTCTCCCCCTGCAATAAATAATGAAACAGAGGAACAGCTCTGCAACAGGGAGTGAGCAGAAACACCGAACTCCCAGGCAAAATCCTCAGTGCTGCAGCAGGAGCTCAGCCAGGCTGAAGGCTGGGACACCGAGTGTATCACACCTGGATATTCTCTGAATCCTTCTAAACTGTTTTTGTAGCTGCTGACTTCCATGCTGACTCTATTTTCTCCACCACACAGACCCACCAAAGTCCTGGGTTTCACTCCTGCTAATCTGTCTCAGGGCAAACACCTTGGTCAGATTCTCTCTTGGTCTGAATGGAGATGCAGCACCAGTTTATGATGGTTAAGAGCTCACAGGACATAGGGGTGACAGGACACGGACTTTTCAGCAGCATACTATCAATCATACACGAGGAGCTTTGCTCCCAGTCACCGCAGCCAGTCCTGAGCAACAGAGTTTCCTTCTGCTCACTTAGAGCCTTTTTTTGATTAGTTTCTCCAGTTTCCGTATCCGAGAGGATTCCTGCTCCGGCGTGGGAGCGCTCAGCGAGAGGGAGCTGGTGCTCTCCACTCCGGAGGGGGGAGCCGGGAGGCGCTGGCGGAAGAGGTCCAGCATGCTGCTCTGCTCACTCCTCTTGAGACCCTGCAGGAGCAAACAACAGTGAAGCACCACGGTCAGACTTCATTGATCTGGGAGCAGGTGTGCATGAGAACAGCTGCAGGAGTCAAACCTCTGCCTTTTGTTCACCCATCACAAGCTGGATGTACACCTCTGGATGATCCTGACACAACTGAGCTCAGCCCCAGGAGCCAGAGCAGGTATGAGTATATACAGTGAACTGCAAAGCTATCCAGTAGCAACTCCACAAGCTCCGCCTGCCTCAGAGTGCTTTTCCCACTCCCAAACCCCTCTATATTTCTACTGAAAAACATCACCAACAAACTCAGTGCAGTGCTGGTGGACAAGCAGAAACTCTGTGGGACAGGTTCTAACCTTCATGTCCAGTATCTTCTGGAAAGTGTCGGTGCTGCAGTCCGCAAGGAGCTTGATGTAATTGTCAACAAACACAACTGGGGGTTCGTGTGGAGCCATAACCACCTGCCAAGACAAGAAAAAAGAGATCAGACAAATTCTGAGTTAAAGCCAGCGCTTGGTCAATCCAGGCACACGAGAGACAGCAGGACTGGCTTCTCTAAAATAAAATGCTTAAGGAACAAGGAGGCTGATGTGCTGCTAGTAACAGAGGTAAAGGCGAGCGAAGAGAAGTAAAGTAAGGAGCAGGAAGATGGATGGGGTCTCCTTCCGCACAGCAGTGGTGCCTGGACCCAGGGGGCTGCAGATCTCGTTTCAAAGAGCAGCAGAACTTTGTCTCTACGCCTGAGGGCTGGCAGGCACTGGTGTATTGTCAAAGCTCGCGATTTCATCTTGCTGCATGGGGAAGACTAGCTGGGGAGACGCCTGGGGGAGAAGGGCAGTGCTGGTGGCGGTGACAGAAAGTCCCCATCGGGTCAGGCAGCCTGGATGCAGCCCATACCCTCACTTTGTGCGTCCCTCTGCTCCCTGCTGCCTGGAGGCAGAGCAGAGATAGCACAAGGGAATCTGACAACACTCTGCAGCCCCTCCCTCTGTCCCCAGGACAGCATGGTCAGAACAATCTGCTATGCAGCTCTCCTGCTTCCAACATGGAATCTGATGGGTGAGTGGTGCCGCATGCAGCCACTCGGTCCTTTGGGTATGCTCCTCTGGAGAGGCTGGGGGGCAGTGTTTGACCCCCTGCTGACGTCTGCCCCAGAGCTCACCCCCTCTTAATGCCAGCAACAGTCAAGTCAGGAAAATAAATTAAAACAGCCCTGAAGCTGGAAAGATGATTACTCATTGTTATATTTTCCTTACATAAGCAGCAAGCTCCATAGAGAACACACCTTTTGATAATGCTGGGCAGCAAAGCCATCTTTCTGGGGAAGTGTGTGTGTGTGTGTGTGAATGTGTGTGCATGCAGGGCAGAAACAGCACAGGACCAGACTCTTCCCTGTCTCTGAAAACATTTCCATATGTTTCCACTGACCCAGCTCACCCCACACTGTATTCTGTCACAGAGACATTTCTTTCTCTCCCTGCACTTCAGACCAATGAAACATCATAGCCATGTATACACTTATAAATCCTTAATTTACAGCCCTTGTAAAAATCTTCTGCCAAGATGAAAAGCTGGAACTTCAGACAGCAGAGCCAGAGGAGAAAGGAAACTGCTCCATGGGACATGCTTACCCTGACGCTCTCCTTCTCGCTTTCATCTGTGCTTGTAGGGCTTTGCTAAATGAATTTGTTTGTGCCATCTTCGGGCTCATGGATACTCCTACTGAATTACAGCTGCACCAGTATAAGCCTGGGCATGCTGCGGTGTGCTGGTATTGCTGTATGCAACAGAGGTATCATTTCTGAGCCATCTTGGAACTAGGTAGGACAGCCCTGAAAACACCATGGAGGAGTGCAGTGGCCTGTGCTTCTGACAGCGTGAAATAGCTCTTAGAGAAAAAGCTCTGAATTTGGAAACAGCAGAGTCTGAGCACTGATAAAAAGAGACAACCATCAGGCAAACAGAGATGACCATCAGCTCTGGGCCCCTGCAAGGAAACCTTCCTACAGAAATGCCCCATCCTGTCAGCGTTCAAGGCCAGGTTGGACAGGGCTTGGAGCAAGCTGTTCTAGTAGAAGGTGTCCCTGCCCATGGCAGCGGATTGGAGCTGGATGAGCTTTAACGTCTCTTCCAACCCAAACCATTCTGCGATGCTATGATTCAGCCCAACCACACGCTGATCACACAGGGCCTGATTTTGCCCAACAGCTCTGCGGAGCACTCAGCACTGTTTTGTTGTTTCATTACTAGTTACATTGACACGGGGCTCTCACGCCGGGCTATCAGAAGTGTGTTCTGCAGCAGGGCAAGCATGAGATGCCTGAAAATGCAGACAAACTGCTACTGCCCGGCCTGCAGACCAGCAGCACCCTGCATTCCCTGCCCGAGGCACTTCCTACACTGCTTTCATCTGAATCCCAATGAAGCCAATGTGATACTAAGGTGGACAAATTAATTCCATTACCTTTCTGATTCAAACATAAGCTCCAAGGAAAAACCCATTTCGGTATGCACCAGGCTCCAATCTTTGCTGCTCCTCCATTAGCAGTACCAGGGTATTTTAGTTCAGGCCATTTATAAGAAAATTTAGACTTGCTCTCATGTATCTACCAACACCTCAATAGCCTCACTCCAGAAGCATGGAACTGCAGAACTAATTTCTGAATTCAGAATGCAAACTCAGCCATAACATTACCTTGGGGCACAGGAGCAAAGCCACAGTGAGCAGGAAGCATGGAGAGCCTGGGCTCTGCACCCTCTCCTTTGCCTTGGCTGTGGTTTACAGGAGGCTGGCTGGCAGCTGCCTGTCCTGCCGGACCCCAGGTCCCACTAATCCACTCAGAGGAACACCTTCGCTTCAGTATTGCTGGTGAACAGGGGACAATACCATCACCCAGGAGGGTACAACTGCACAGCTCCCATGGCTTCTCCTGGGATCAACCCAAGCTTCTTACCCCAGCAACAAGGGGTTGGAGTTCTGCTTGTTACTTTTTATGAAGACAACACACTGCTTTTGGGTCATTTTCCAGGCACCAGGTCTGGAAAATGAAAAAGGACTCTGGTGAATACAGTAACCCAGACATGTTTGCACTGGCTGTTACACTAGACAGTAAACAGGTGACTCAAGCACGGCTTGGCTCCCCTGCGTGAAGGAGTCTGCACAAAGGCCTGGAGTAACCTGAACTGGAGGGTTTGCCCTGCAACAGACACTTATGGATGCTAGCTCTGATTTTCACAAGCTCCTGAGGGAATCTGGTGCCCCAGCTCTCCTAGTAAGCAGAACTTGAGCCCTCGGTTACCTTGAAAAATGAAGATGAAAACTCAAATGAGATGTTAAAAGAGTGGGGGCAAACCCAAGGCAAATAAGCCAGCTCTGTCGAACAGCTGGCAGCGCACCCGGACAAGCTCACATACATTCATGTGCAATTGCAGATTGCTGTGTTCAAAGGAAGGGCCCCCTGGAATTTGCTCGCTCCGAATCCCAGTCCAGCAGTCTGGCTGGCAGGTTATCAAAAGTCTTGAGTTACCTTCAGGATCATTTCAGCCCGAGTCATGCCTTTCACCACTATCTTCGTGTAGCTGGCAGGAGCCTTCCTCACCACTTGGGACCCGATGGAGGGCAGATCCAGGAGAACCATCTTCAGAGAGTGAGTGTCCAGCAGCAGCTGCAATAGTTAATCACACCCTATTATTACCAGGCTCCATACCTGCTATAATCCAACATCCTTCAAAGTTTAACACTTCCCACATTGGAAAAAATCCCAGTAACTGGACTGCAGGAAGAGGAGGGGCTGACCCACGTAATGTTACTTCAAGGAGACATGGTCATCCATGGCTACATATCAGCACCGTTCACTGACTTGAACAGAGACTGCTCTGCTGACTTCAAATGACTTATGTGCCAGATGCTGAGCTGCCACAAGGCAGAGATTTCCATCCAGTCCTCTTCCTCTTGACAGTATAAAGTGAAATAATCTCAATTATCTGTAGCTGTATCATCATTTAGATATTGAGGTCAAATGAATTAACACCATGCTTTCTCCTGCCCCCAACCACCTACTGCATCAGGTTTTCTGCTTTACTCAACCACTTGATTTTAAGACTTGTCTTTAAAAAGAAAGCTGCAACACAATACAGCTCCATGGAGAAGTGCTCAATACCCTGTGTACACTGAAACTCACAGCCTGCATGCTGCTTTTTACTGTACAAGTGGCTAAACAAGCAGCAAGGAGCAGCCATGAAATTCAGCCCAGACAAGCACTGATGACAAAATGCTGTGGGTTAGGGTTTCTTATAGCAAAATTACCCCAAATACCACACTCTTCTGATTGCACAGGGTATGCTTGAAGAAGTAAGACCAGAGCAGTGAAAGACAGACTCTGAAATCAAGCTAGAGGAAGAGGAGCACAATTGATTTACACAGCAATGAGTGAGAGCTCGCTGGCTGTCAGCATACCCAGTGCATTTCCTGCAAAGGGGCTCTCTCAGGACCACATGGAAACTTGTTCTTCTTGAGCAACACACAATCTTATGGGCCCTTCAGAACCTCCCGGCAATCACCATGGACAATCTGAACATTTATGGCACAGCTTTCAGCACACGCATGGGAATTCAGTGCAAATACAAAGGACTGAGCTGAGGAGGAGGGATGGTGGATCACACCACTTCAAATCTGGTCCCTGTTATCTGCAGCAGCGTATCATTGCTGTGTGCTGCCTGTTTCATGGCAGCCTGATTCATGATGAATCAATGCCATCAATCTCACCCTGGGAAGCAAGGAAACCACAGCACAAATGAGCAGCTCTGTGCACCCCGGAGCTGCTGGAGCCTCAGGCTGTCTTAGCCGGATTCCTGCATGTCTATGAGTGACCCCGTAGATGGAAGATTTTTCCATGGCTGGAGAATTCACATCTTCCCCACGTAAACTCTCTCATGTCTAATAGGAGTTTTGTGCACTCTGCAGCTTTCCCACAGATGCAGCACTTGCAGGCTCTATCCACTCACCCTATTTCCCCGTTACCCATTCCAGGTCCTTGGCATTACTGTCTCACTGCCAAAGCTTGCTGAGACAAAGGACTGTCAAGTCAGAGATACAAACAGAAAGTGAAACCCTGCAGGTCTTGTTCGCTGCACCGAACGCTTCCATAAATAATGCCCTAGTGCCCAGATTTCCAACATTATTATTAGGAAACAGCACTGTGTTTAGGACAGGGAAGGCCCAGAAAGCATATTCCACAGCAACGTTTGCACCAGAGGAGAAAAACTGGTGTGGAAAGATGCCGGTGGGTGACCAGGGTGATGTTCAAAAGATGCCAAAGCAACCAAAGACCTACATGATGCAGAGCCGGAGGAGATAAGCTTCTGAAGACCTCTGTACATCTATCCCCAGGAAGGTATGTCCCACTTATAAATGATATATTCACTGTGAAAGAGGCTAATAAAAACCTTCCCAGTCTGCTTTAAAGAAGCAAATTGGGCCTGTTATTCCAATACAGTAATGTTAAAACCTTTTAACATTAAACACAAACCCACTGCTGGCAACTGGTTAATCAGTTTAGATGGTTATTAAGAAAAAGACTTTGTTTAATCACTCTCAGGTTTGCTCACTACACAAGATGAGCAGGAATACCGCTTCACTCATTTGCTTCCCATTAAGAAAGAGGAGGGTTTTGATGTAAAGCTCCTGTTTCATTTTGCAGACACACACTGCTCAGAACCCATCTTTGATGCCGAAAACCCAAGCAGCTTTTAAGGCCCTGATCTGAAGTTCACAGCAGTGCCATTAGGGACAATTCTGCTTTTGATTAATTAGCCCACAGGGAAGCAGCTGTTTGTGCAGGGGACAGATGAGAACCCGCCTCGTCCAAACCTTATCCTCACAGAGCAATGGGGTCCCAGCCCACATGCAGGGGTGGGAGATGAAGGGTCTCAAGGCAATAAATACCCTGCGCTGCCCATGTGCAAGTCAGGGACAGGGACTCCTGTGAAAGGGCAGTATTTCAACAGAAACGCATGTGTTAATTCAAGTGGCAATAATTCAATGTGCTTCCTTCTCTTCACCTTCCATCCCTGGCGGTATTCAAGTCCAGGTTGGACAGAGCCTTGGGTGGCACGGTTTAGTGTGAGGTGTCCCTGCCCACGGCAGGGGGGTTGGAACTGGATGATCTTAAGGCCCTTTCCAACCCTAACTATTCCATGATTCTATGATTGTGTCTCACCATCTCGCAGTACCTACAGCTCTCAGTGTAATAGGAAGGCAGGTTTATGGGAGAAAGCTGGGGAGTCCTGAGTCCCAGATGTTGGGTGGTCACTTCCCTGGGTCTCAGTCACTGAGTGGTAGAGGTAGGGACAGCTCTTCCCCACCATGCTGCAGTGTTTGACGTGTGTTTGCAAAACCTGAGGAAGCGAGGCCTGGAAGGCATTTATGCAGGAAAGAAACTCTCCTGTCTTCAGACACTGCAGCATCACTTGCCCCCAGAAACAGGGCCTCCATTTAGCCCTTTTTTTTCGACAAAGTAGAGAAAACTCTGCACTGTACCTCCACAGCCCCATCCTTCCTGCACAGCTCTGAGGGGAGGAAGGCAGCAACCATCCATAGGCAAACCAGAGGAAGCAAAAATCTAATTGCACTCACTGGAACTCAGCCAGGACACAGACTCTGGCAAAACTGCATCAGGCTGCAGAGGAGCCTCTGAGGGCATCTCCCTCCAGAGGCTCCCACAGCTTCACTTCCTCAGAGAGAAAGGAGCCAGCACATGGGACCAGCGCACACAGTCAGTCCCTGAGAGGATGCAGCATTGCTCTGCTGGAGTTTTGCTGTTTGAACTCCTGAGCTGAGAAACTGCCTGGACACCTGGGGGTTTGGTCTGGGGTTGTTGCTGGGTTTTTTGGTAAAGTTTTCCTGTTGTCTCACCTCGCCTCCAAATGACGCTTCCTCCAGCAATTCCTTATTAGCAATTCCTAATTCCTTAAAAGGAGCAGACATATGTATGAATGAAGGATTAAAGTCACTACTGCACAGGCCTTCTTCACTGCCCACCCTCCACCCTGGCACTTCTTGAAGGGGAGGAAAGAGGAAGAATACCTCAAACAGCAACTATGAGTTGACCATGCCCCAGCTTTTCTGTGCAGAGAAGCAATGGGCTTAAGTTTAACCAAGGGAGAAGGCACAGAAGCAGCAGAGGGAGGTTTGAGGAAGGATGTGTCAGAAAATAGTCTTCCTGAGGACAAGGTAGCTTCTGGCAGTAGTTTCTGCCACAAGCAACATTCTTTTCCTTTGTGTGAGCACACTGAACATCATGACTCTGTCTCATCATGACACCTTAGACCAGTGTGTAAGAGGTTTGCTGCTCCTGGGCTACCATTAATTTGACTGGCAAAGTAAGAGCTCCTCTGCTTGGGAAGATGCCTAAGGCCCCTCTCCCAGGACAGGTTCAGCTGTGGCAGGATCCCTATAAACCTGCTTCCACTCTGCCCTGTACCAGTGTATCCCTATTGCCTCAACTGCACCAGAGTTCAGGACACGTAACTTAGCTCTCTGCCCCTTTCCACCAAAAGCTGCCTTGACTTCCTGAACCCAGAAGTCATAAAATATGACAGATAATGCAATTACTTTCTCTTACCTGTTCTGCGCCCACCATGCTAATAGGTTTGCACTTGAAGAGATGGTTAATGAATTTGGGAATGAAGGAGCTGCAGAGATGAAATACAAAATGACACAATTACATGTGAGTATTTGGAGTCAGTCTTCCGCAGTAAGAAAGCATGCAAAACCAAATCAGGATGGCTTTCCATAGAGACACTGTAAGTGTCTGCTTCTCAAGATGATTCCAGACACATTAAGTATACTAAATAAAAACCCAACAAACCCTCGGTACAGTTCTTTTGCTTTAATCCATACTGATCTCAAAGTTGATTGAGAAGTTGCACACATACTCTATGTAAATAAATTGCTATAAACTACATGAAGCACTACACTACAAGGTCAAGAACAAGCAAACTATTGTACGCAATAAACACAGCAACACGCCAGGATTAGCACAGCTATTCACGGAGGAGAAGAATCCAGAACCTACAATTTACTGCATACAAGTAATTCCATAACATGCATATTACACCCTGAACTTGAGGTCCAGCCAAGGCTGGAGGTCTGCTGGGCCCTGGACACTCACACAGAAAGGCACTCATCCAGAAAGCTTCTGGCCAACGCAGTCAAGACAAGAATAAGTTTTGTGAAAACACCATTACCCTGTTTTATTAACGTGGACTTCAGATTCAGAACAACTAAGGTACATATACTTACGTGGGGAGAATCTGGCAAGGATGGAAGCCCTGTATTTGCCAACCTACGCCAGAGCACCAGCTCCGGTTTTAGCTTTCTCCTTCCTGGTTTTAGGCTTTGTGGTAATTTCATTGCTCAGTGGAGAAGCAGATGCTCCCTTCTAGCAGAAGTGCTGGCCAAGCACCCACAAGACAAGCTCCTGCCCAACCTACTCTACTGAGGTGCAGCACCAGGAAAACTCAGGACCTGCACATGAGGAGAAGGACCAGCATGAACAGCACAACCTCTGTCAGGACCACACCACTCATCCCCTTGGTCTTCCTTTTGCTGCCTTGTTTTTCATGTACTCAGCTTCTTTCACACGGACTTCTTTGGCTGAATGCCTACCAGGCTCATGTTTCCAGGACCTTGCCCATTACCTGCCCATGGCAGGTCTTAGATTTTAACGACACTGCTCTAAGTTCATATGAGTCAGTCTGGCTTTTTTTCCTTTCTGAATGAGGAGCCATTTATGTTGATGATCTAAATTCAGTGTGGTTTCCCCCTTGATCTGTCAAGCGTTTTGTTTCCTTCTCACAAAGGCAGGAGCACGAAGGGCGTCTTGTTTGTCCTGCCACCTGTTTCCCAAGCCAGGACATTTATTTTTTGCCCTTTCTCATGGAAGAATGACAAATGCATAACTCAGGCAGAGAACATGCCAAGCTGCTGAGAAAATCCAAAGAAACGGTTCAAGGAAGAGTCCAAGCAAAGGCTCCTTCCTTTCCCCTTCTCTCAGACACAGCCACGACCTCTTTCAGTGAATCATCCTTTCCTGGAGAGGCATCATGGAGAACAATTTCAAACTGCTATTGAGAACCAGCTACTGGGCTGCCCCAAACAGCTGTGAATTTGACCACCAGAGAAACAACCTTGGCAACAAAATACAAATACGAGGGGGGAAACAAGCCCTATGTCCTCTTGCACGAAAGCATGACAGCAGAGATGCAATAGATCTGGTTTAAAATCCGTTTTTCAGGTGCACAGCTAATTCCCGGAGGGCAATTAGAGCGCTAAGCACAGCTGGAGCTTAGGTGATCCTATAAAATGATCAATGGGTAGCAGCTCTGGGAGCAGCACCTTGATGCAAGCTGAAGAGAGCAAGAAATTAACTCTACCTTTGATCTTGCAGCTAGGTCCAACTGCCCTTCCCTCTGTAAGGTCAGACATGGAGCTAACGCTCATGCTCTATATGAGCGACCCTCTCTTTTTACAGGGGGGCAGACCAGCAGCCAAAGGACATATTCCCCCCCCCCCCTTTTTTTAATCTTCTATGTAACCACACAGGCTCCCATAGACAGCTCTCTGTCTTGCATGAAACAATTCCCAGGCCCCTTAGGATGGCCACCCACAATCAATGCAGGAGGGTAAAGCGACCTTCCATCCCCACATGCCTGTTATTTCACGCTGCCTTATTGGAAACAGCTTCTCAACTCCAGCAGGACAGACAAGACAAACCATAAGAACCAAGGGCTGCTCTGGTATTTTGGGAGGGTTTTTTGGGCAAGCAGAGACCATCAAGTGCAGTTGCACTTCAGTGAAAAATTCACTTGAGTCTGTTTCCTAGGCTGGACTCAGTGCTTGGCTCTCTCAGCGTACAGCAGGCAATTCTGATGCAAATAATACGTGCAAATTCAATGTTAATGCTCTGCATGAGGTTTTGTACTCTAAATGCCTTCACTCCCTGCACATCCACAGAGCTAGATTGGACGCCAGAATTCATTTACAGTTTCAGCTATAAAACCGAATCCAGCAAGCCCTCCATAGAAGCAGACAAGTCCCCAGCATAATAATAAAGCCGCGCGAGACAGATTAGGAACCTAAAACAGAGAAACCACAGCATACGAGAGGCTCCCATCCAACGGGAATGGCTCTGCCAAGGCCTGTGCTTTCCTAATCCCCTGCACTGCTGATGCATCAAACACAATGCCTTCCTGAGCAAGGCAGACAGAGACGCAACCACAATCTTGTCTGAAGGAAGATGAGCTACTGCAGGGCATCATTCAAAGCATCCTGGTGTCACTGAGTCACTGCAGCTGAGAAGGGTTTTGCTCTATAACCTGCTCCAAGGCAGTGACCAGCCCTTGCAGCTTGGCCAGGCTCAGCTCAGAGCTCACTGTTTCCAAACCTCCAGGAGCCTCCTTTTCACAATCTTCTTCCACCCAACTCCTCTCGCTAAAAGTACGCTGCAAAAGCCAGAACTGGAAGGGTGCCTGCTGCAGTTACCCACCACGCTTGCCTGTTTGTAATGGATGAGCCGTTATTCTGGCGAGGGGGAGAGCTGTTTGTTTTTCCTGTCTCTCGGTTCTAATCTCTTCCTCATTGAGGTCAGGTCACAGACTTCCCAAACACATCCCCGCATAGCAGCCACGGCTTCACCACTGTGGGTTTTGATTTCAAAGGATAAGGACTGAGGTGCAGTGAGAACAGAGCCCCTTACCCTGCCTGCAAGCGCCTCCTGGAAAGCTGGCTGCTTCTCACTATTTCATGGGAGTGAGGGTTGCATATTGGTCAAAACAAAACAAAAATGACAAATTAGGTTAGAGGATTGATGCCATTTTTGATGTCCATTTTTCTTCTTGCAGACTTGGCTCAGATCCCACAGTTTTAAATTTAGTGACTTTAGATGCCTTCTCCCCTGTGGTCCTGTAACTCAACACTAGTGCTTTATACAATCCATTAGAGCTGAGAAGTGGCTAGCAGTTCAAAAAGATACAGACATTAACATATGGAGAAGTACAATGCCTGTTAAAAGGATTTTTAGCATTGTGGAGCATACAAAAGGCCAGGTATTTATACTGGGCAGGCAAGCATACTCCATAGGAACCCAGAGCTTCAAAAATACAAATGTTTGCATGCACTAAAATGTCATCAGCATTTTAAATACATCAATACACCCTTACCGCTGGGCTAGTTCTCTTTAAATCCAAGTTGTACAGCAGAACTCTAAATAGGATCTGGCAAAAACAATCCTTAGGAACCAAATTTTCACTTCTCCACCTGATTCACAGCATAGTGAACTCAGGGCTGTGTCTTCCTTTAAAGCACTTTAAAGTGCTGCAGATCAGAGCTGCAGTTGTCTTAAAAAGGGCTCTGAAGTGGAGTGGTACCTTTGCAGGTTTCTGTGCTCAACTATGGAACAAGCTGTGGTGAAGGCACTCAGCTTAGATGTTCATTTTATCCTGAGTTTATCTGGTATGTGCTTTGCAATAAAGTTAAAAGGGAGGCAACTAAGCCGAGGTATTGAGTGTGCTCTGAACAGCTGAGTAAATGGGGTTTTTTATTTATCACCATGTTAGTGATATAAAATTCAAGTGAAACCACATAGAAGGCTTAAGTGCAATAAATTTTCAGGGACAGCATTTCAAACAGTGATTATGGGCAACGTCATAATATGATTTATCAGTAACTGCTCCTTAATGCAAACTAATGAGTACCCTGAGAGAGAAAAGGGGAATGAAACTCTCAGGCCAGGCTCCCTGCTGTGAGAGCTAACAGTTCTCAGGAGAGCCTGTTGCATCCTTCCCTGCTGAAGCTCTAGTCTCAAACCTACACAGTAACTGCCAGGCCATAGTTTATTTCAGGATGATTAGCTTATTGCAGATGAATGAAACGTTAAGGTATTTTAGAGTGACACATGATATGCATGGCACAGCTCACAAGTCCACCAGCAGAGTCACATGCAACACCAAAAGCAGCAGCTACAACTGGCAGAGTCCTCCTGAGGGCTTTTCTTGGGGCATTGGCATGCAAAGCTCTGCTGGCCACAGGCAAGCAGGGAAGAGTTCCAAGTATCTTCCCAAAGAACTGAATTCTTGTTTCAGACACACAGCTTCAAAGTTTGGGTATCCAAGAGATGCTGGAGAGCTCAACCCTAAACCCAGAGGGAAGGGGCATGTCTGCCTCATCTTCCAGTTCTTTCACACTGCTCAACGTTAAGTGACTTGACAGGAAAATACTTACAATATTCTGCAAAATCTGAACTACTGCCCTGAATATTCCCCTCCTTAGTGAACTATTTCTGCGCAGAAAAGCAGCTTGTGGACTGTCAAGGCAGAATATACTCATCACACATGCGCTCCTTACAGTGAAAGAGATATTTTAGAAGTTATATTGAATTAAATGACGCACCAGATTTCTTAGTACCTGGAAGCACCACAGCCTCTTATCATAGTAGGACTCATGTCTAATTCAGACATTCAAAGCCTTTTAAAGATGTCCAACACAAAGCCTTCTGCACTTGGCAGAGTAGGCAGTGATCATCACAATATTTTATGGGATGGTTTAGGTACGTAGGGAAGACCCAAACAGAAATATCTGAGAAAATCTGCCTCAGCAGGAAACTTGAGACAAGAAAATGAAGTATCTTTTAACCTTGCCAGCAGCTGCTGGTGTTTGCTGCCCTAACCCACCTCCCTCTGTGCCCTCTCTGGATGTTCACCCAGACACTGACAGCCATGATGCTACACTCTAGAAAGCAAACAGATTATCACGTACAGGCTAGTGACAAGCAGAAACCTCAATAAACTGTGCCACGTTGGTAACTTACTTTGCAAATTTTATGCAGAACTGAGTGAAATACTTTCTCGTGGAGGCCAGATTGTCACGGATGATGGGAACATTCTGTTTAATGTGGAGAATCACCGAGGTGACATAAGGACTCTGGTCACCGACGTGTTCCACGTTCTGCCACTGCATCTGCACAAAGGGGAAATAACAACCAAAGAGACTGTTTAATTCATTAACATTCAAGCAATAGGTAAGGAAAACTGTATAAACTTCCTGTCCAAAGATCTCTAAGGGATCATTAAGACACTGCCACTGCAATTCACCACCAAGGTCAAGTTCTTCGTCACTACACTGATTGAGCAAAACCTTTCCACAAGACAGAAAGAAAACCCAGAACAGCCCTTTTTGCACCACAGCAGAGAGAGACTGTGACCAGTAACCTATACCGGTAACCTACATCCTTTTTGCACCACAGCAGAGAGAGACTGTGACCAGTAACCTATACCGGTAACCTACATCCTTTTTGCACCACAGCAGAGAGAGACTGTGACCAGTAACCTATACCGGTAACCTACATCCTTTTTGCACCACAGCAGAGAGAGACTGTGACCAGTAACCTATACCGGTAACCTACATCCTTTTTGCACCACAGCAGAGAGAGACTGTGACCAGTAACCTACACAAATGGGGACCACTAGGATTAACAAAGTTTTTGAATCATGCCAGACTGCTTTAATATTTAACAGTTTCCAATTTGCCAGGATGAAATGCCCATATAAATCCTGATTACAGGCATTTAAGAAAGTATCTGCAAGCTTGCAAAGTCTGGAGTCCTGTACGGCAGCCAAGACTTTAATACTGGTGAGACTGATGACAGATAGATGGAAGAGGTAGAAATACTCTTTAAAGTCCAGTATAGCTCACACTGAGAACAATTCTTGCGTACAAGCTGGGATGCTTCAGCTCATCCCAAATTCACATCAGAAAAATACAAACCAAGAAGAGTTACTCAACCTCCCATTTTGTTTTCATTTACAGTCAGCAGAAATGCGACAGAATAGCCCCTGTGAGCCAGATGTGCGACTCGCTTGACTTTCTCTGAGCCTTATTTGCAGTGAGTACACGGTGAGTGCACAGTGTAAGTTGTGGCAAAAAAAAAGAGGTAACTGGGTAAAGACTGGCCAAGCACCCATGTATATAACAGCATCTCACCAAGGAACACCAGCATCCAGAAAAGCACTCATGGCTCTGCTACTGTTCAGAGACCACGCACTCTGCAATGTGCTCCAGCTAACTGGAGATGCTGTTCCTCATGCTGGAGATGAAACAGGAGGAAAACAGATAAGAAATTAGGGTAGGAAACTGGACACATGTGGAAGATGAGCTTTTCCTTTTGAGGGGTATTTGCCCTCAAACTTGTTTTCTCAAGCTCTGGATTTTGCGTGCATAAGGTTTTTTTTTTCCTGGTTTTAATTTAATTACAGCTACTTTGTCCCCTGCAACCCAGCCAGTTCATTTCCATCCAAACAACTTAATAGGCAAGAGAAGCCAAATTCTTTGCAAAACCACAATGTCTGGGAGAGTCTACACATGTCCTACCAAAGCTGTCTTTATTGAAACCAACCAAACAAAACCCTAACCTGCTCATTTCACATTGCCCAGGAAGCAAGCAGGGATCCCTCTCTCATCACCTGCTCTATGGGGTTTTCATTCCATCTTTCATTTGAAGATTACTCAAGAGACAACTGCTTTTCTACTCCTCCTGGTATATGCCATATCCAAAGAAAACACTTTGTGCCTCGTTCCCTGACGGGCTCGCACGTTCCCGGTGCTGGCCCTTCTTGACAGTCAGTGATCCTCAACCAACAGACCATCCCCGTATAGTGGGAACGGCCAGAAAGTGGGAAGGGACTGCTGAGTTGAATTATTGCAACAATAGAACAGTAGCTTTTTCATTTTGTTGCTCTTCATTCCAAAAGCAATACTTTAGAACCAAACCTTTAAAGCATGAATAGTAAAAATAGCCCTTTGTGTGTGTGCACGGGGGTGTGTTTCACCCAAAGAAAAGACCAGTAGCTGCAATGAAAGAAATAGTACACATACTGAAAAGTCATCAGAAGAAATATGAGCCCAACTCTTCTGGTAAAGCTTTGTTCCTGTCATTTTAAATTTATTCCTCTTTTTCCCTATGTTTTTCTTGGGATATCCACATAGTTTACATACACAAGCTGAAAATGAGTCCAAAGAACTGGAGCAGTGAGGCCTCGCACTCGCCGGCCAAAGGGAGAATCCCAGCACACAGGGTCTCTGACAGCAGCCAAAAGGCACCTGCACACTGCAAGGACACGGGGCAACACAGCTGCCTACAAGGGGAGGACCTGGCCTTGAACCTCTGGTGCTGCCATCAGAGATGGTTGTCACTACAAAAACCCACGACTGCTTTCTTATTAAGGGAGGAGAAAAGAGAAACCCTAAGCAAAACTGGAGTGGTTTGGCACATAAGGCTGCAGTACCTTCTGGGCATAGCAGGGCCTCAAGAGCATCCCTGGGTCTGCCCAGCTGTGGGCCCCCATGTCTCCATATGTCCCTGTGTCCCTAGAAGGCTGGGAGTGGGGTGACAACACCAAACCACGAGCCACCAGGTCCTTCCTCCATGTCCAGCAGTGACCTGGGCCTCCAGCAAAGAGGTTGCTTCATGATTTAATGGAAGACGGATCAGTCTCCAAGTCCCCCCATGCTCAGCAGCATCCCACTGTCAGTTACAGGCTCCAGGCTGGGCATGAGGAGCACACGTAACCACCAGGCCAGCACCTTCACCCTTGACCACACATTGCTCAAGCAGGAAGAGGTGGGAGGGGAGAGAAAAGCCAGTGGGTGCTGCAGGAAGCAGAAATTGCTGCCTCTGAAACTGCCTCCATTGTTTTCCAACACGAGTTCTGGTTTGCACTGTTACATGCTGCACCTTGTCCGAGCGCTAAAGCGCACCCATGGTGATTTTTAATTAGCAGTTAGCAGCTCTGATTGCTCTGCTCTTGGGGTTTTCCTTGCATGTATTGGAGAGATTATTAAAGCTCCGTGTTTAAGCGCTTGCTGGTGTCCACTCAGTTGTGAAGGAAGTAGGAAACTCAAGCTGTGCCAAAAGGTTTTAGCAAAATATAAAAACCCAGCAAGCAATCGACATGAGTCACTAAAATGTCCCCCAGCCCCACTTACCAGCACAGTTTTACACATAAATCGATGTTTAATTCAGCAAGTGAATCAAGGCTTAGCCAGTGCAATCCATAAACTTAATTGGGGCAAAAATATCCCGTGCAGATTAGCAGTTCCCTTATCCCAACAATGAAAAATAAAGCACACCACACAATTTAAGGGCCTGCTATAGATCAGTACAACACATTCTCAGTACTTTGTTATCCAGAATATGACAATGGGGTTTTAGGGAGAATTCCTCTCCCACCCCCCTTCCCAGCTCCCCATCCTACAGCTGCGTTTAATCACTCTACACCTGCTCTAAAGTTTGAGTACAGATTAACACCTACACATTTTGTAACATAGGGCCTTCTCATCATTTACCACTTCTTCCAGAACACACAAGGTAAAGAACCAGGGAAACCGAGTACCATTCCCAGCTGAAAGCAACAATCACAATGCCATTTTCTGTGTTACATCTCTCTAAGTGGCTCGCAGCCAAAGTGGATTTGGAGGTATAAGTATTTCTTAATTTACCTCTTATAGTTCCTGAACATTTTTGCAAGGAAAAAGAAAAGCCAGGCTCCAACAAAGGACTGGGAATGTTCAATCTTGGAGGACACCAGAGTGAAGCAAGTGAAAAGAAGCTAAACAAAGGAAGAGCCCTAATGGAGTATAGTTCTTGAGACGGACATGCCTTCCCGGTACAGGAAAATTGGAATGGATCAGCCACACAGCCTTTACTCCTTTAATACAGACTGAAATTTTACACTTCCAAATACTAACTCTGCATTTAAATTATCAATCATACGCATTTCTTATTCAACTGTCAGAGTGAAAATCCAGCCCTGAAGGAAAGGAAGAAGGAGGGTGAAGGAAAAAACTCTTACAGCAAACCCAGGTCTAGTAAAAATCACATAAATGTGACTTTGTCTGATGCAAATAGTGGAATGTGTGCACAAGCGACAAGTATTTATTTAGCTAATTTCATAACACTTAACTTGTTTATATATCATCAGTCCCATCACACGTGCTGCATTTTACCAGTGTTCCAAAGACAAAAATAAATGGCTCACCAGCTGCTGCTTTCTCAAGGTTGTGGTTTGGGTATAAACAGTCAGAGCTAAGTGATTCAAATACTACTACACTGTGGGTTCAGGAGATGTAAGGAACTGACCCAGCACACACACAACACCTGAAGTGCTGAGCCCTTCCTAACAGTGTTATTTTACAGGGGGAAAAAAAAATCCTCTTTTCACTTGGAACATATACAAGCTCTATTACCAGCTGCATTCCACTTCAAATATTAGCTGGGGGTGGCGGGGCTAGTTACAGCTGGAATACATCATAAAGCAGAAAGCTATTAAAATTCATGGCAGCGAGACAGTGTGTTGATCCTACAAAAATGGAGCTCTATGTTTAATATTTCTAATTAAAAAAAAATAGTTCAATCCACTTTTGTTGTCTTCACCTCTGCCTAAAGCAGTCTGGGTTTTCACAATACTTTGGCAAGAAAACACAGCTCTGCATTTCAAACCTATAAAAGCCAGCAGTGTAACTGCAACAAAACCCTTAAGCACTAATCATATGGGCCTCCCTAGGAATGGCTCCATATGTCCTTGAGAGGATCACGGAAGCAATAGGGCTCAATCTCAGTTCCTTATTACCCTTTGAGTACCTCCATTTAACAGCCACAAACAACCAGGCTAGTAAAACTCCTTGTCCAAGAACACAAGGAGAACAGCAAACAAGAAGCTGCAGTTGAAATTTCATGCTAACAAAAGTTTTCCCAATTTTAGAAGATCTTATGAGCATTAGGAGTGAAAAATAAAGCCTTATGTATTTAAGAGAAAGTATTTGTGTGTTGTGTTGCAGAAGACTGAAAGCTCTAATCTGAACAATAAGAGGTTTTGCAGTGAAGGATATATTTATAAATAGAGAATTGCTGTTCTAAGAAGCAAGAAGAAATCAATGTATGGCAACTTAAAAGGACATATTTGTAAATAAAGCAATTGCTGCTCTAAGAAGCAAGAAGAAATCAATACACAGCAGTGCAAAAGGGAACGTCAATTGTGAAATAAAGCCATCAAAGCAACCAAGAACTTCACATGGATCTTAAGGGTACCTCTTCCCAAAACAAATCCACACCCTACCTTGCTCATAGCAGTCAGGGCAGGGTCACAGGCTGCATCCAGGTCCTGCACTAACAACTGTATGCTGTTGGAGATCACACTGCAAAAAAAAGTCAAGCATGAGTTTTAGAACAGTACTGAGTGACACAGTGCCAGAACTGGCGTTATTTGACTGTGAAAGGAGGAAAATCATCTACTGGCTGACAGTTGCATTATGCTGTGAATATACATGGCTAAAACTTGTACTGAAACGGAGCTGGGAATTCCTACATGCTGTTCACCAGGGAGTTACACAATGGGCTTTAGTGTGGAGAGAACATTTTAACAGTAGACCTTTCTCTGTTTCGACACATGGAAGGAGCTGGAGATCAAAGCTGTTATATCGGGTAACCCCCAACTTCACATCAGGAAGAAGAGGAACCCCCAAGCACACAAGCCCAGACTTGGATTTGGCTGCAAATTTAATACATTAAACTAAAATTTTCTCATCACTCCACTTATTCACAGCCAAGTTTCTACTACTCACAGAAACTTGCACAGAGGAGTTAAAAAAGTACATCTGCATAAGTTCTGAATGTGTCTCCCATTTGAGAAGATCAAGGCAGATGTCTTATTTACACTATGTCTAGGATTGCCGCCATCCATTGTTTGAGTTTCTCAAAGACATATACCAGACTAAAGAACACATTAGTCAAACACATTTCCCTCCCTCTTTTTTCTTAACAGCACAGTATTGCTTAGAGACATCTCTGATGCCACCATATTCTGATGGGCATAAAGGTGCAACTGATCCTAAAAAAACAACCAAGAAACATTGTCTGCAACAGCTCAGACCACCCTTGAGGGCACATAACCAAGTACTCACATTACAGACAGCTTCTGCTAGAAGTAATAAGTGACTGTGTTTCACTGAGGAAGTACAGTTTTTAAAGAAGTGTAAACTTCAAATCTGCCACAGATGCCTGTTTACAACTTCGGGATTATATATGTAAAAACTGGATTTTACTTTTGCTCCTTCTTGTGATGGCAGCATAGACGGGAATTGCAGATCTGTAAGAAATCTGACCAACGCTTCTTCCAAACAGTTTTCCTCCCCCTCCTCTTCTTTTTGAAGTTCTGGGTACTACTGTGGAGTTCACTCTTCAAAATAGTTTTAAATATCCACCTCCTCATTGAGATACGGTATCACTCACTCTTAATTCTGCTGCTGGGAGCTTCGTCGTGTTCTTCCCTGCAACCCACAGAGGTTGTCTGTTCCCTTTCCTAAAGCTCTAGCGCACAAAGTCTGGAACAGGCAGGCAAGTAAAGGAGTGTTCCTTCAGAGCAATTAATCTGTTTGTGAAGGCAAACTCATCCAAAATTAGTTGGAAAAGTTAGCCTGGGAGATGAAGTGAATACTGGCTTCAAGTTACACAACCTAAAACTTGCATTGGGATAAAAAAAGCCTGTGACCATTTCTGCTGGTGTCTCTGCTTCTGCTGGGCACTATGGGATTTACTCCCTTGGGGGATTCCACCAGCTGGACTGAAATAAAGTCTCTTGGGCACAGCTGACTCCTGCAGGGCACCGGCTGTCCGTGACTCTTAGGGAAGAGCTGTGGTTCAGCACCAAAATGACACACAATCCTCTCAGTGGAAGGAAAGCAACCTCATCACTAGTGCCCACACATCAGGAGCCTGTCCCAAGTGCAGGCTCTCACCTAAAAACCACGGAACTCCAAACAGGGAGAAAACCCTATTTGTCTACTCTTCAGACTAAATACTGGCGGTAGAGGGTGAATGGTGCAGCAAGAAAGGGGTGTTGCAAACACAAAGCACCATGACATGGTTCTGCCAGAAGCCACTTCACATCTTTGCCCTGTGCAGCACGTAACAGTGTGTCAGGAGCAGTTAATGAATCCTCAGACAAACCCTGGCAGGTGCACAGATCGGGAGGCTGAGGCCATAAATGAGCAGTATAGCAAGTTCTTAGTACAATATGTTCAACACTTCAGGCCTTCAAGGGGTCTCTGAACACTACCCATGATCTCACAACAGACCAGTAGGGCAGGGGGTGGCAATCACAGATTTCTGGATTTAAATTACAATATTTTTCCTACTTTTGAACTTCAAGAAGAGCTCCTTTTTCCAACCTAGCTATAGGAAATTTTTAGCCACCCCAGGGGTAACCCCCCTATCTCAAGTCAATCGCTTTATACACATCTGGGGTGACACTGCACTCTCCTTTCTGCAAAGGTAGAACACATTCCAGGGTGTGTAAGCGGCAATGTTTTATCACTCTCTTTATGACTGTACCTAACAAGACATCAAATCCCAAAAGAAACAACTTGTTCAATGTTGAATGAGCAAACGCCAGAGAGGTTTATAGCTATGACTTACACTGACAGAAGACTGGACAAAGCACTATACTGGAACAGACTGAAAGTCAATTAAACAGCCTCTGTTACAAGATGCATCAGGGCTGTCAGCTGAACTTTAAAGCTGTCCAAAACAGCGAACGTGAGCTATACGTTTAAACTATTTCCAAAACACATCATACTGGCTGCCTACAACCAACCACCTCCTGAGGCAGCCACAGTGGAAACAGCAGCGACTCAAGGCAGCTGGCTCTTGATGGACAGGTCATGAGAAAATGCAAAACTCACCCTCGACCTGTCCATGTTAAGAAAATCCCGTCATATGGCATATTGTATTTCTGCTTCCCAGCTACCTTGCTTGCTCTGGATTAGTGGACACAACAACCGTAGATTTTGATCAGGGGTTTACTCCTAAAAAGGTCTGAGAAATATCTAAAGGGAAGGGAGTCGCTGCAGCCTGGAATGGAGCCTGAGACCATGTAAAAACCTGGATGGAGATTCAGTGGGATCCTGCCCACTGGAGCAAGAGAGGAGCAATCATAGGAAGGAAGCCTTCTGAAAAAAAAAGCCTTGCTGCCGTGTGGGCTGCATCTCAGCTTTAGGGAGGAGGAGAGCTGCTGATAGGGGTGATTTTCCCAGCTTTACCAAGGTTTTCTTTTGTCTGATGTGAGGCAAAACAATTTTTTTTGCCTCAATTTCCTTCTCCCAAAAAACATTCAATCTGTTTGTCAGTGGTGGAGAGGATGTCAGAAGGGAATATTTTTAGCATCGTTACGTGAAAAGTTATTTTAATGAATGATAATCTTCTCTCAATTATAATCCCCAAATATAAGATTGGATCACTCTTCTATGTCATCTGAAATGGGGTTTGATCATACTGACAAGGCTGCTGATTAACAGGGGGAAGTTAAAGCAGGAAGGAATGTACTGAAATAGCTTCCTTTCTTGAAATGTAGCAGTCACCTCCCAGAGCTGCCAAGATGCAAATGATGTTTCAGATGAAACCTCACAATTTCCTTTCCCCTTTCCAGTGCTTTTGTTCCTTTGGCTAGGACGATGGGGAACAACTACATCTAAACTCTGTACTACTGCTGCTCTTGGACTAGCCAAAGGATGACCATTCCCTCACCAGGGAAATGCCTATGCCCAGGCTACATATCTGGGTCGGTCCTACTGCTGGCTGGGTCCTACAACACTGGAATCTTGGGCTTGTATAACTCCAGCACCATCTGGCTGACAAACTAGGATTCTGATGTATTGTGGAAGGATGCATCTGCTGAACATACATGCTGAAAGTGTCCATCTCTCCCGTCAGGTTGATTCTCTCCACTAGACTCACATCCACTTTTTCTTTGAGTTTCTCTTCCAACTGTTAGGAAACAAAACAAGCAACAACAGAAAGATCAGATTTCTTATTTGAAATGACCATTCTTGAAAACTTATATCCTGGAAAAGTCAGCTTTTAAAAACTCAATCTGTGCCGAGACTATACCCAAAACTCAGCCAGTGAACACTGGAAATCTCTCCTTGCTGGACACCCTAAATCTGCCAGGATGGCCTACGGTGGCACCATGTCCTCAAAGAAGTAAACCTCCAAGGTCATTTATGTAACTCTAGCATGACATGCTAATGTACTAGCTTAACACTGTAGCACCTGTCCTGCTAATAAAGATGTTTTTCAACACCCTGCCTGTGCCCGAACTGCAAAGGAGGAGGATTGCCAGTTCCAGTGGTGGAGAGGGCTTGATACAGCCAAACATCGCAGCTCATCTACTAACTATGGCATTTTGAAAGCACCTGAATGTAACAAGCACTGGGGCTGCAAAGCATACCAGTATAAATATCACCTCTCTTCACTTTACCTTGCCTCAATATTTCATGCAAGCATTTTCCCAAACCTATTTTGAATTACTGGTTTATTTGTTTTTACAAAAGGGAGATCATGAACCGCAAAGGGTATTTGTTTTAAATTTGGTCCCCAGTGCAAAACAAATTATGTAAAAAGTATGAAAGGACTAAATCTGAAACTGATGCTGCAAAGCAGTATTACAAGTAAATGACTTTTCTCAGGCAGAAACGGCAAAAATCAATACTTTTCTTCCCTTGAAATACAGATTTAATAATGTAGGGCTCAATAACCAATAGGATGCATGTGGATCAGACAGTACTCTGGGTATTTTAGTTCCTCTGGCTCTTCAAGTCTCTACAGCAGCTTAACTCTGAAGTGGGAGCAGCACAGCATTTCCTGACAGAACAGGGACTGCTGCTGGTGCCAACCCAGAGGTGCTGTAGAGGAAAGCTCACCTGCTGGGTGGTTGCCAAGCAGTACTCTGCAGTACTTAGGATGCTGCAAATGAGGCAGAGTTCTTCTAAAGTGAACTTTGCCACTTCAGAGCCTTCCTTTTCTTTCAGCAGACTAGTGATGGTGAGCCCACCACTGCTGCTAGTTGTCCTGGATAAAAAATAAGACAAAACCTGTAAAGCTTTCAGGTGTACAGACACACACATTGCAAAACTACTACTAAATTTTAGTGCCATCAAAGCCCTTGTGACCACAGAGTCCAACGCAACATAGGTCAGTTTCATTCTACATCAAACCCGAAACTGCTGTTTTGGTTAAGGAATATCTTTTAGAAAGACAAACAGAATTTCGTATCAAAGCTTCAGACAAAGGCAACTCACTCATTCACAACATGGGAGATTAGAATGCAAGTGGAATAGAGCCCTCCCCAGCTAGCTTCACCTTCACTGCCAGTTACTCAAAATCTAATTAAAGATTACAGAAAAATCTCAGTTACTATCAGGCAGCTTGTCATATTTATCTCCTCAGTACTAAACAGATGTCAGCACGCATCTGAAAATGTGCTAACCTGTTTTAAAGACTGATGATACCAACACAGTAAATTACAGAAAAGGTGGCTTCTTCCCACTGTCTCCTAGTGATTAATGGCTGTGTATCAGCAAAGAAAGAACAGTTTAGAGTCAGGAAATTCCCTACCTCCCAACTCTTCAGAATCTAAATCCATTAAAAAAAATAAAATAGGACAGTGATATTTATCTTGGACAGCAAAAATGGAGCACACAAAAAAAAAACGCGTAAAAAGAATGCAACTGAGGTCTGATGGAGAATGCACATTAAATTTATCTTTCCACTTGTCTGGATGTAACCCTCTCCCCTTCCATCTGCAAAAGATTTTACTGGTTTCAGAAATTGATTCTGCTGCTCCCAGGTTCACAAGAGAAACAAACTGAAGATGGGAAACAGCATACAAAATTATCTGTTGTAAAGGTTGGCAGTATCTCAAGGAGTTACTTTAGCCTGTATACTTACCCGCATTGGTGTAAACTCCTAACAATTTCCTGTATTTTCACTACATTTACATCTAGATATTTTATTTATACATGTATAAAGTGTTACAGAGCAGAGGGAGTTACAGGTAAGCACCACACAAATAAACCACCTTCATTAGGAATTATAATATTTACAATACTGAGCTAAGGCAGTGAAGAATCACAGTATGAACTGGTTACCCAAGGAGCAGGGTTAAGTGCAGTTCTGAAAGCAAAACTCACTTAGGCAGGTTTCCAGAGAGAATTTTCCAGGCATATTCTCGAAGGTACTTCTGGAATATGGTGGTGAGGGCTATCATGGGCTCGCCTGTGCTGAGCTGGGAGCACTGCACCATGCACTTCTTGTAGTACACAAAGAGGTCGGCACAGCTGGGCAGGACGGCTCCTCCTTCATCCACGTTGGGCTTGGGGGGACCTTGAGCCTTGAAGTCAGCCACAAACCTGTCAATCAGTTCACCAAGATTTCTGATGTGGGGGAACAATAGAAAGACATTTTAATATGATGGGAGAGGAAACAAAGGGAAGATAGAGAATAATGCTTAAAACCAGATGCGCTGTCTTGTGACACCAGCAAACACATTGAGATTCTAGCAGTTGGGTATTCCAGCCCTTTCTCATCTCCACCCTCTCATCACAAAGCTCATACAATAATGCTGCCTGGACCGATGAGTAACAACCTTTTGTACTCCAGAGTTATAGTGGCAGCTTCAATCTGTTCTCCAGCCACATATAAACGCTCTCAAGTCTGCCAGGACTGGGTTCAGCACATCTGATGCAAGTGCATAAAGCGTATGCTCAAATTTCATTCCTGGCACCAGCAAAAGTAACAGTCGGGCTTCCCATATCAGCGGCCTCCAGAGCAGACCTCAGGGAATTTGGCTTTTAAAGGGATGCGCTCGAAATGGTGTGCCATTTGCCATTTCTTGGTCCCATTTGGATACCACCTGGTTTTGCACAACTCCACACATCCTTTAAAGAAGTTTCATTTAGCATGAGCACAAAGTGCACTTCCTACTTAAAACTCTTTAAAAGCACAAAAAGCCCTCCTATTGTCTCCAGTGATTCATTATAACCTGGTCCTTACTCAAATTTTTTGGTCTTTAGGCAACAATAAACTTCACTCCATCGTTTCATTACGACAAAAAGGCTTTTTAGCATGGCAGAGGGCCAGAACCATCAATACAGAACCAAAGAAGTCTTCTGATCTTGGGGAATTCCTCTAGTCCTACTCCTCCAGAGACAGCACATCCGTGTCAGGAACCAAGACCAGCTCTCCTGACACCAGGACTCAACTAAGTGGAGTAACCTTTGCCAGATGAACTGAATTACAGCAATAAGCCTCCTCCCCCAGACACACAAATACACATAACCTCCTACAAGGAAATCTGGCTTTTGAGGAACATACAGACGTTTGAATGAGAATGGCACTCTGCTGACCAAAAGGAGTTGTGAGGTTCCTGTATTTTATATCCCATTTCCATTACCGTCTTGGCTTCATTTCCCCAGCTCTCCCCTTCCACTGCACAACCTTCACCCCTCTCACTGCTGAGAGTGCAACTAATGGCTGACCCAGGGTACAGAAGTAGAAAGCCAAATCCTTAGAAGGAGAATAGGACAAAATTCACCACTTTATAGTTAATACATTACCAGTATTTTTCAGGAACATATCAATTGACAGACTTGCAATGCTGTCCACAGAAGTGAAAACTCTTCTTTAAAAGCCTGTCAAAGAGTTTCAACTGGAAGTGTTCTCCTAGTCTTAAGCCAGCTCATAGGACACCCAGCACCATACAGGAGTTCATGCAAAGAGACTGCGTTAGGGTCTCCTGGGATGGGTAAAGCATTACCACCAGCACCAGCAGCACAGCAGCTGAGACTCTTCAGCACATTCTCACTTACCTTTGCCAATGAAAGGGGAAATAACATGCCAACAATGAAAACTTTTCCCCAGTTTCTGTCCCTTCTTTCTTTCTGTCTTATAAAGAAGAAAACCCACTCTGATTCCAGCTTACCAAAGAACCCACAGCACTGCACCAGTACAAAAGGTGACCTGTCATTTCCCCAATAAACCCAGATTACTGTACCAAACCAAATGAGCTCCTACCATGTGTGATCCACCATGTGCTTGCAATAACAGGGCTTTAAATCATGAAGCAAGGCTCTTTGGCTTAAGCCTGTCTCACAGGCTATTGCAAAGACAAGTAGCCCCTTTATTCATGCTTATTGCTTGCTGCTTTAAGTACTTTACATACCTCTGATTCTACAGATACACACAGTTCCTCGGCTTTGTTACAAGAACCATAAAAACATCAGGCTGCTCAACTGATGTGATAAATCTCTACACTGGCACCAGCAACTGAACACTGAACCAAAGCATTGATTGTATTTGACCACAGTGAAGCAAAATAGACCTCCCCCCTGTAGCTGTAGGAGAGCCAAACAGATGGCTGCTGCAGGAGGGCTCACACGTGCTGCAAGCTGCAGCATTCCTTCAGGTTCCCAAGTAAAGCGGACGTGGCTTGCTCCTGACAAAAGTCCCCCTAAACTAACCAGCTGCATTTCCACCTCTGCATCTGCACTTTGCTCCATCAGGGCAACAAAGTGGAGCTTTCTTAGCATTTACCAGCCACTTGTTTTTTCCTTCATTCTCTCAGTCTCAAGACACAGCCAGGAATGTCAATGGCTTTTGTTTTTCCATGCTTACTCCACATGTTCTCCTTTTCTCTGAGGCAAAGTGAAATGTATATACACTTTCTTGGTCCCCCAAGGTCTTGTCAACTGGGATGCAGGAGCAAATGCAGCTGTCATAGAACCACGGAATGCTCTGGGTTGGAAGGGACCTTAAGATCACCTAGTTCCAAACGCCCCGCCACAGGCAGGGACACCTTCGACTAGACCAGGTTGCTCAAAGCCCCATCCAACATGGCCCTGAACATTGTCATGGATGGAGCTGGGAGAACAGCTCTGGAGCTTCATGCTTGTTCTGATTCTAACCTGGACAAACTGCCTATCAAAGGCAGGCTGTGAGGATGTGCTCTTATTTCAGCACGGGCAAAACAAAAAGGCTGTTGTGCACTAAGGGAACTAATATATCACTAATGCACATTTCAGTTGATGTCAGTCAAACTTCCACATTAGTCTCAGTTGGCCCAATACAATACAAAGGCTAACAACCTTTGTGCGGTACAATGGGAGCAGAATTTGTCGGGAAAAGCCACTGGGAGACGAAACATGAAGAGGGCAGGAGAGTCGAGAAAATGAACATTTTCTCTACAGACTCTCAAAAAAGCTCCAAGAAAATCCTCTGGTAGTGCAGATGTGGCATTCCCTACCAGTAGGATATTTACTGGGAGCAAGAACTCGCCAAATTTAACCAAGAGAAAATATGAAATGATATCCAGGAAAGGAAATTCTATTCTGGTTCTTAAATCCATTCATTTCTACGTGGCTCCTATGTTTTTCTTTCACTCAACCTATTCAGTGTTTTTCTGTATATCTGGAAATCACAAGAGGAACTGCGCAGCTCAGCAGCATGAGAGAAGAACATGGTGCTCAGTCAGTTGGTCTGTTCAGTGATGTGAACAGCTGGAATCTGCCCAGCACTGGGGAAGGGCAATGGCATTGAGACGTCTGGACCACTTGCGGGGTAATTTCCGTGGCCTTGGCATTTTGGAAGCCCCTCTCCTCAGGAAGTCACAGACACACACCATGGAGAGAAAGCGCCAGTTTTCCAAACAATCCGAACGCACACGTGCATATTAGCACACTTAACCATGGCTCTGCATACTCTTGGCACTGCAGACCTGACAGAGCTCTTCCTTCACTGCAGCAGAACAGCTCAGCTCACACGCGTATGCTCCTGGTGCTCCTACAGACCACAAACTAGAGGTAAAGATACACATCCCAAAGGGGCAGAAATGAAATCTGCTTTGCTGCTAAGAAATCTGATATTTACATCGCAGCTAAGGGTGGAGAGCAGCATCTTTAAAGTCTTTCTTTCAGGTGTCTCCTCTTAAATTGCTACAGATTTGGCACAGTGTTTCTTTAAATGGGTATGGAAACAATTTTTCAGCAGGAAAGGTCCAGGCTGGGTTCTGCCACAGACTAAAGGCAATAATGAACACAACTGTCACACGATTCTTGCTATTCAGAGACCAAACATACAATTAATTATCTTAGAAATCCTCACTTTCAGACATCAGCAACAGATTCCTCAAAGTTCAATCAAAGGGGGAAGAAGAGAGAAAATCATAAAGGAAAGCAATGTCTGGCAGACAGGGGCAGCATGGGGAATACTGTGGCAATATTTCTTTGAACTCCTCACAGCCTGTGGCTGTAAAGCTAATATAAACCATCTCATGATTGTAAAGGAAAAGGGAAAAAAAAGGGCAACTGAAAGGGCTAGGGGCACAGTGGGGTAGAATTACCAAAATGGGGATTAAAATGGCCCCCAGTGAGAAGGGAAGAAATATTCAAACAAGTTAATGCTCAGTTGGCAGAGGGCAGGGGGGAAATATCTGTTTCCCTTTGTTACACTGCAGAGCGGAGCCCAAACCCAGCGTGACAGACCATTGTGCAAGGTTTATTTACTTGTTTAATTTAAAGCATAAAAGGTTGATGGGACATGGGAAAGCTTTTTCAATTGGCTACCTTGGAGTTGGGGCAAAATCAGGGCATTACAAGCCTCAAGTTACGCCTTCTCTCATGTGTAAGTCCTTGGAAGCTAGAAGGGCATAGACAGATGAGTTACATGAGGCAGGCACCTCCTTCTCCTTTCCAGGCATTAACCTGCCCTAAAAGACACTGGTTTGAACATTTTTCAACTACCTCCTCTCCCATTTGGCACTGCATTTGTTACAGAGATGTTACATAAACCCTGGTGTGAACCAAGGTGCACAAGAAAGTGTGGTGAGAACCCTAAAAACTTCTCAGAGCTCTAAGCTGAAAGCTTCTTTTCATTCAAGTTATTTTGCTGCAAGTCAAAGAGGAAGATGAAGAAGGGTTCCAGGGATTAAAGCCCTTGACAAAGTCCCAATCTGTGAGCAATGATAATGTTATCTTACAGCCAGCTCATCTACAGCAGCTTTCATCTGAGGATCTCAAACAACTTATTTGTACAAAGCAAATCTTGAAAGTCCTCTGCCAGGAAGCCACATGTGTATTTTACAGAAAAAGCAAACCTACTATTTGTGGAAGACATGAGACGAAAGAAAGGCGCATGTCTGCAGTGGGAATTGCAGAGGCAACAGAAGCAATTTCACAAACACTAAGCCTCTTCCGCAGAAAGGCAATGGGCATCATTCCTGCAGGCCTTTGCCATTCCAAACGAAACCAACATCCAGAGCCCTCTGAACACTCATTTTTGCCCAAGCAAAGGTCCCACTCATTCGAACTTTCCTGAACCACAAATACTGCTCCTGAAGAAATCAGAAAGCAGAAGTTCAAGAAATGAGTTTTCTGCACCTTGAGTACTGAATCGAGCACAATCCAACCGCAATGCACTCTCAAACTCAAACAAACCCAAAAGTCCATGCTGGTTACTCACTTGTCCTGAGACTCAATATACACGTAAAGGTGAGGCTCAAAGCACTTGGAAACAATGCCATGGAAAGGGTTGTCAGGGACCTTTGGCTTCTTTGGCTGTAAGAAAACATTCATAGAGTGTTGGTTTCAAACGTGCCCTGTAAGACCTAGAAGAAACAGCAATGCAACAGCACAGAAGGACCTAAGTCTTTAGAAATATTACAATACAGAAATTTGCTGTCAAATAATCAAAGGCACGTAACCGACAGTATATACAGGGTCCACATGTCTAAGTCTTCCCTTCCTCTTGCAGAGCTGCTAGCATTCCAAGGAATTATCTTTTCACTTGCAAGATAGTCTCAACCTTACAGAAAAGGCCGCTCCACGCTAACAGGTTTAAGTACAAGAATCTTAATGCAGCCTGTAAATAAAACCTTGCTGAACCCTTTGAACAGTACTAAGATCCCACCAGTCACCTCTGAAATGAAATGCAGCACTTATTTAGAAGTATTGAAAAATCCCTACATTTTAGAACATTAAAAGAGAATAACTCAAAGTTACAGGCTTCATCTGGATGTTTTTATTTAGATAAACAGCACGTAATTACTAGGGGAGCTGGAATTATACAGACATTACAGAATGCTTTCACTGTGAAGCATGTTTCTGGGGATGCAAAGACTTGTATTTTAAAGTCAATTTAGAGCTTTAAGCACATACGATTTGGGAGTCATCCAGTCTACTCTCATTTTAGCTTAATACTGCACTGCTCACAGTGGCCAAGCTCATCTTGCTGAAACCACTGCAAGTACTCATATGCTTACACCCCTGCATGTTCAAGCACCAGGCTGGGCAGAGCCTTTAAGTTCATTTTTGCCCTACAGCTACATTTTTATTATTGTTTTTTACTGATAGGCAATCTTTCCTGCTGCTCCCCGGCAAGCTGACAAATTTTCCCTGCCTACAAAGAGGGCTGCAGTGACTCTGGAATGGAATTCTTTCCTCTCTCCACAAAAAAGCCAGGATCAGCTCCCAGCCAATGAAGATATGAATTTTTCCAATTGATTCTTTCTTCCTTTAAGCATAAGAAAAGCAAAACAAGAGACCCTCAAGGACATACTTTCCTAAATGCCAGAGGAGATGGCACTAAGTCTTTTGCAGAATGACTAGGTAAGCATTGCTCAGAAATAACAATTGTGTCAAAGATACAATGAATACTAACATATGGCTGCAAACTTGAAGGGAGCAAACGGTTTTATGGAGACCAGACCACCTCTGTAAGACTGGATTCATTAACCTTCTCATTAAGAGCATGACTGGAGAATATAGTTTTTACAGCTTTGGGAGAGAGCCACTACCCAGCATTCTGCATCCCAACCCCTCTGCCAGGGCCTGCCCACTTCTGCCGGATGTACACGCTCAGCGGAGCAGGAGGAAAACAATAGGTGGCAACTACAGCAACCTTCCAGTGGCCAAGTCTCCAGGATGGCAGCGCCAGCACAAGGTTGCAGATTCACAATGTTTATGATTTGCCAGGCTGGAAGAGCCAACTCCTATTGCAGGACTGGTTTTCTGTGTGCGTCTTTGCACCATGCTGCTCCCAGCACGTCTGGTGGAGAGAATACTAAGTCTTTTAACAGTAGCAGTGAAGCTGTATTTTGGAGAGTGCAATCCTGTCCAAAAGCTGCAGATGTTTAAGCTATTTCCTCCTTGAGTTTGATGGAAATAATAAAAGGTTACTGTTGTCACAGTAAGGAGGTCTGCAGCTGGCCCAGTTTCCTTTCATTACTATCCAAAGTAAACAGATTAAATTGAACTGCTAGGATTACTAAAAGACATTCTTTTTTAACATGGATTCCCCCAGAAAAAGAAATCTTGTGCTCCCTCTTACGCTCCCAAGATTCTTAAGTTCTCAGGACTAGTGTCTTGGAAAAGCTCTACCACTCAACCTCTTCATCTTCAACTCTTCCTGTCCATTCTCTTCTTCAGCTAGTTACAGCAGGAGACCTTCAACACGAACTCACCAGCACTAACCACCACGTTAGTGCTTTTGAAACTGAAATGGGAGCCCTATGGGGTTCCCATTTGGCAGAGCCCAGGACTGTGTTGTGAGGGTTAACACAGGGTGTACCCAGAAAGAGAGGGCAACCTCACTACAAATGGCATTCCAAGGGATAGCTCCATGGATGGCTCCATATCAGACTGCCCATGTACAGGAAGCAGAGCAGTTCTTTCTCAGAAGTGCTTCTGGCCAAGGCAGTGCATTCCATTGTTCAACACAACCAGCCCTAAGCAGCCTAATTAGTGCAATTATCTCTTCATGTGTCTTCTAGCACCACTGACTTCTCCAAGGATGTAACGCTGCACATCAGAGCCAACCTTTTCCCAGCCATTAGAGACAGTGGAAAGCAAGCTCTTCACAAAGAACACATCACACACCTGTCTCCCCAAGTTCCCAATCTCTGTCTTCCACATCACTGGCAACTGCCCAAGTTGTGTTTTAATGGAAAGAGCAAAACTTCTCTTCATTTTGTGTTTCAGGACTTGGGCTGGGGTGGAAGGCAGAGGGCTGCCCTGCTCATGTGAAAATCTGGAGGGGATGCAATGCACCAAACTGTGCTGGTAGAGACCTACCACCCCCCAGTGGCATGGGTCTGAGTAGGTCTCAGGGGCTGGACATCCATCAGGATACCATCTGCAAATGGCCCATTAACAGGGCTGTAAACTCATCGAACAAGGAGAGGGTACCTGCCTTGAGCAACTTACAACTGAACACTTAAAACTGTCCATCTGGAGAGTAAAAAATACGGGGCTTACAGGCTTTGATACTGGTGCCAATTAAAACAATGGCACTTACTATTCGCTCCTCTAATGTTTGCAGAGGGCTTTGGAAACCCAGTGCTTTTACAAGTGTTGCCTGCTTTGCAGAGGTAATAGATGAAAAGCTCTGCAGAGATAAAAATCCCAGAAGTAATATATCTAGAGTGAAAAATCTAAAGCTGACACTTGAAAGTTCAATGAGTTGCCCGGTGACTCCAGGCTCAGCTTGCCTGGCTGCCAAGGAAAAATATAAATTGCAACTGTTTGTAGTGGGAGCTTCTTCTGCGATCAGACAACCCAATTCTGTTAGTTCATCTTTCTTTGACAGAAATCCTTAGTTACATTTAAGCCACTGCCGTACGGCCTAGAACAGAATCACTCCCGTCTCGTCTGGCAGATTGTCTCCGCACTATTAACTGAAATAAAGACTGCTTTGGCTTCAGTGAAGTGAGCCAGAGCAAACCATGGGTGTACTGGGAGTCTACGCTGCCCAGAGGATCAAAACTGCACTAAATTAATTGCTGTGAAAACAAACTCTTCAAATCTATGTGATGGGAAAAGCCTAGGCACCACTAGAGATTTTAACACAGAGACTGCCTCACTGACAACTGAAGAACTTCAAAGACTTACTTTGTCCACATCACTCTTCTCAATCACAATCTCATCTGTCTCTGTCCCAGTTTCATCCTCCAGAAACGGGTTGGTGGAAGGAGGTGGCACTTCTGGCTTCTTCTGTTAAAAAAGAGGAAGCTCCTTAGAGAACAGCCTGTTTTGCTGTACTTCAAAGCACTGTAGAGGAGTTTGCCTTTTCCAAACACAGAGGTGACTGCAGAGTGCCAGGCAGTGCCTCCTCATCAAGGTTACAGCACACTCCCTCCTACTACAGTCTGGCTCCTCTCCACTGCTCCACCAGCACATTCATCTTCAGCACTGCAAGAAGCCTGCACTTCTTGCACCCATGCTCACCCACTGTCAGTGTGTCAAAGTCTCCATGCACATCAGAAAGGGGAACAAAAAATCTTCTTTTCTTGCAAACTACACACTCTCCTGTTTTTCTCAGTTGTAACAGCCTCTGTGCCTACCGTCTCCAAAGGGACAACAACCCAGTGAAGCCAATTTAATCAAAGCTGCAGATCCCATATGAAGTTTGTCAGAAAAATAAAGCCATGTTCTTGAGAGATCTAAATTCAGCCAGGAGGAAAACCTTACAGGACTTCCCTTTTTAATTAGTGGCACCTACTGATCCACAGCAAATTACTAGTGGGTCCAGCAGGGTTGCCTCATAGGCTGAATTATCACATCCAAGTAGGCTTCAAGACACCAGCTGGTCAGAGAAGCCAACCTCAAACCAGCAGCTTCTGAGTCACACGTGGACTCTGTGCTCCCAAGGCACTTGGCTGGCAGAGCTCTTGGCTGAGATTTTCGGCAGAAAAAGAACAGAGATGGCCCCAGAGATATTCACTGAACTGCTTCTCTTGGCTCTGACTTTACAATCTACCAAATGAGACACTGAAAACGAGAAACCACTAATGCCCCTGCAAGTAAGACTAACCCAACAGACAATGTGGGATTGAAAGTTGGTACCATGTGGTGAGCGTGCGGTAGCTAGAAATGAAGACAAGAGGGAACTTTCAGTTATGATGTGTCATCACCATGCAGAGAACAAACATTATAATGCAGTCACCACGCCATAATTACTTTGTGGTTCTCCCTGGCAATGTGGCTGCAGTTGCAAACAGCACAGGGCTCAGGAGAACCAAAAGAGTACACAAACAGTGTCCTTTCTCCTTCTTGTGAGCTCTCTGCCACAGTCAGTATCAAGAATCACTTTCCCAACTACCAGCCATTGAGCACATCACACTTAACACCCTTAACAAGTGCAAAAGGAGGCTGCAGGTGACACCTTTTGCAGTCTCCTATTTCCATAGCTATGTGTGAGAGGGATTTTTTAATTCCGAAGACATTGTTGAGCAAAGGGCTGCTCTTAGAAATCCCCTTACCACTGTTCCATCAGCCAGAGTGCAACCTGAGAAGCGTTTAGCCAGAAGTCCTTCAAAGTTGGTTGTCCTCTGAATTGCAAACAAAAGCAATTTCACCTCAATCTCCTTTGCTCTTGTGCGCATTATCTTAGCAAGCTCTGTCCTGAAAGAGAGAAAGAAGAGGGGGGGAATAGAAAAAACAAATGTGGTTTTCTATAAAGAGAAAGATCTGAAATTTAACACTGTAATTCAGTCAATTCCCTAGACAGACTTTCATCACCAAAAAAGTCAAGCTAATTCCTAAGATGCTCTCTAACATAAAACTGCTCTACAGATCACATTTCAAACATAACCACAGTTTAGAGCTTTGTGGGTAACAGGACCCCATCTCCTAACAGCCAGCACCCCACTGCAGCCAGGAAAGCCTACAGATTCAAACCTTGGGAATTGCAGTGTCTCTGACTGGGGTCGCAGAACAAAGGCAATGGTGTTCCTGAGACTCCAGCTGGCACTTTCTGCTGGTCCCGTTTCTGGCTGACGAAAAGCATGGTCTGAGGCAGTCAGCTTCACTTGGTCTCTAATGTGACTGATTTTTACCTCTGTTACACTGAAAACTGATTCCCACAGTATCTCACTCTCAACAGTACATGCAGTTTTAGTGCCCTATCACTTCTGCAGTTTTAGTGATGCTTCTCAGGGTTTTCACTCTTCACTTGCTCTTAATCATAGAGAATTCTACATAGATATATGAAGACTGCCTTTAGAGTCCTATGGATAAACTCTCATTTTGGCAAAAGACAAGCCAACCTGTTGTTTTCAGGAAGGTGACACTGCTGGGAGGCATCATGAGGCGTCTCCCCGGACACTCACCTCGTGACATGGCAGAACTCCACAGCGATGCGCTCTGTCATGCACCACTCCGGGGGAAACATCCGCCCGTACTTCTCTTCATAGTCCACCAGCTGACGTTTTATCCAAGCATAGCGCCTGTCGATCTTATCCAGCCAGGCCACCTGAGTAAGATGGACAACATCATCTTTAAACAGCAGCAACCTGACTGCTTAACTGTGCTGCTGTATTTTCACAGAGCAGTTTGTGTTATTGATCCAAGCTAACTTGATCACTAGTAATAATTCTTTGAATCCTTCAAGATGCATCAGGGGAAGTTCAGACTGGATATTAGGAAAAATTTCTCCCCTGAAAGAGCTGTCAAGCACTGGAACAGGCTTCTCAGGGAAGCGGTGGAGTCACCACCCCTGGAGATATTTGAAAGACATATAATGCAGCACTTAGGAACCTGGTTTAGTGGTGGATTTGGCAGTGCTGGCTTAACGGTTGGACCTGATGATTTTAAATGTCTTTTCCAACCTAAATTATTCTATGATTCAAAGTGCTTAAACACATGCCAGACTGAAAACTCTATCTTCTGAGAAGTGAGAGAGCAAGTTCTGTTGAAAACGAGGATAACAGCAAGCCTAAATCATGCAGGTACTATTGAAAACTCAAGCCGTAAATAATTCATTTGATCCCACCCTCTTTGATTTGCAGAAAGAGAGGTTAAAGTCAACACTGGCATGAGGACCCAAGCATTCCTGGATGCCTCCATTCAGCAGGACCGTGGACACAGAGACTTCTACACGAATTCCTATACCATAAGCAGGATGGGATTTTTTTCCCCCTAAGCATTAGTGCTTTCTGGTCAGAGAGCTGCAAGATTAATAAAACAAACTCTGATGGAACAATGCTGTTTCAAATGAAGCATTTCAGCTTTTTTTCCCCTCTTTGCCACAAACTGTTAAGATTTTGAAACTGTTAAACCCCATTTGGAGTCGCGGTTGGGTTTGTGGTCGGCCCTTTGGTACTTCTCAAATTCAAGATGATTATAGTAAAGTTTTTCAGAGCTGGTAGCACCAGAACAGGAAGTTGAAAAATTAGCTGCAAAGATTAATCCACTTCTGGAAACCCCTTCCCCCCTTTTTAGGCATTTTGGTTGTTTGTGGGTTTTTTGCTTGTTTGGGGGGAAGTCTTGCTGGTTTTCAAAGTCTTTAGGTCTGCAATTTTCAATTGCTTGCTTTTTCAACCCTTCAGAGGGCAGAAAGTTTATAAACTTGAATATCTTTATTACTGTATGAGGGGGAAACACTTCCAGTGCTGATACATGAAAGTGAGGTCTAAAGTGGGAAGAAGTCATCCTGGGAGAGATGACATTGACTCCTAACTCATCATACCACATCTGCACATCTCTGCTCCTGAGCCCTCACGTTAGAAACATTTCACCACAGGAACCTGTGGAAACGTGACCTCTGTGAATGCCAGCAAAATGTGAAATCCAAATGGAGCTTGCTAAGCTTCCCTTACATCTTGGTTTTCCTGGAATAGGACCAGATACTCTGAGAGGTGTTGTTTAATAAATTTCTTGATGATTTCCTGTTTGATTCTGGGATCCAGGACGTTGGCGACTAGACACGCATCACGTAGGACATTGCTGGGTCCACCAGGCCTCTATCAAAATAAACAGGAACAAATGTTTCATGCTTAAATAGCTGAATGGGTGACTGTAAACTATACTGCAGGTTACCCTACAGTATTCAGCTTATCTTGTTTTAGCCCTTCCCATTATTCTCTCCTTAATGCTTCTGCTGTTGCTCTATTATCACATAGGCATCTTTCTTCTGTTGGGATGAAAACTGAGCTGCTTCCATTTCACTGGCCATATAGCTGTTCTACAGCTCAGCAGCCAGGAAGCTCCTTACCACAGAAAAGCTGCCAGCTCCGTCTACAGAAAGAACCGCTGTCCCACCACTTCTGCAAAGCCTTTCATCAGCCTAGATACTCTGAGGAACAGCTAAGAGATGTGGCTGACAAGTGAGAAAAGCAAACCCCTTTTTTGCGAACCTGAAAGCCAAATTAATGCGGGGAAGAAAGCAGTCTACAGATGATCAATTTGCAACATAAAGTAGCATCTGCTGGTTTGTATTGGCACAAACCATGATGTTAGTGGAGAAGACAGAAAAAATAGAAGCTTCTTTCAAAAAAAGCTCTTTTGATGCTGCTTCATGTGAACTCAGATTTGCCCTTCATTAAGGATCTGTTCCAAATAGTTTCTGCATTTCTGTACTTGTTAGTTTTATAAAGGAACCAGCAGACCTGGTACTTTGGAAGACAGAACTAGTGTTTTCCTTGAAGTATATTTCAATTCACACCTACCCCACATATTGTTTGCAAACATTTGGATGCATAATTTTGGGGAAGCACATTTGCTGCCTCAGCCCAGATTTGTATCTATGCTGACTAAACCAAAGACAAACTTGGTGGCAGCATGTCAACAAACAGCCTGTGCTTGGCTTTCTCTGAACACAACACAAGCCTTTGTGTATCCAACAAATAACCAGTAAGCTGGGTGAGGTGCTGAGGGAAACCCACTCTGGCCTACAGGGCCAGACATGGCTTGCTTGGGGCATTCCTTGACCGGCTTGCAGACCTCACTGCAATAGATGTGCCACAGCATGACAGAGGAAGGGTGTCATTTCTCTCCCATATTCACTCGACATAAGCAGTGAGAAACATACCTGTCACCCTACAGCTTGGGAGATTTGTTTGCTTTCTAAAACAACTCCGGAAAGAGTTTAGATGTAAAACAAGATTTAAACCAATGCCAACTACATTGCATAGTTTTCAACAACATATTCAATGGGAGGAAGAGAGGAAATGAGAACTTTACCTTTGTACCTTGAGAAGGAAAAGCTTCCTCGAAGTCAGCCAGGATCTGCTGTCCCAACTCATTCTGTGCTGCTTTCACCCTAATGAGGACAGAGAAAGCACAGGCTTTGGTGGTGGTACAACTTTCTTGTTTCATTACCTGCAAACATTACTACAAAGCGGTCTGAAACACTAACGGATACACAAAGGTTTTTAAGGGACAAAGAAAAGAAAAGCATGTTGAAGAGAAAACATCCTTCATCCATCCATGAAGGCCTGTACATCAGAACTGGGGAGCATTTGGTCCATGAATGACACCAGGATGACAACTCCAGTTCTACAGCACTGATCTCTGAGCTGCAGCAGAACGTGTCCTAGATGGTTTAACCAGCTGTAATTTAGTATTTCTATAAGGGCCTGTTAATCAGCTGAGAAATCAGGAGGGTTCCTTTAATGTCAACGTGACCAACCCATCTTTACACTTGTGTATGTTGATCATATTTAACAAAAGCGTGTTTCTAACACATAAAAAGCTTCACAATATCTCAGCCCTCATCATTAACCTTCCACAGTTTCAGGTACACCGACCTACTTTTCAATGCATCCATATGAATACTGTTGGCTGCACTTTTATCCTATAAATCCTCCATGTTTTAAGAAGTATAAAAAAGCAAAGGTATGAAATGGGTGAAAAAGTTTTGAACAAACCACAGCCTTGCTCTTTATCTGGCTGAGAGAAGAAAGCTTCCCATTTCCAGAAATAAAAGTCAATACAGCTCAATTGATACTTCTAGGGAAATGGAAATGCCTACACATAGTGGAAAGAGCCAAAACAAACAGTTAGGCACTTATGTCCCCCTGCAGCCCTCGAATTCTTCCATCACTTTTTATTACACTGGAAATGCTTTAAGGTCTAAAGTGATCACTCAAAGCAGCGGATTTTTCCACTGAGACTGAGATGTCACAATGAGTGGCTACATTCACTTTTGTCAAAATGTTTGCTCAGACTGTGGGGAGAAGACTTGGATTCTTTTTATTATGATTCCCCAGTCTTATCAAAGAATGAACTGCTTCTTTAATCTTCCCACTTGAGGTCCATTAGGAGTGAAACTCTACTAGATGACCTGACAATGCTGGAGAACAGGCTGGATTCTTTAATGGTTCCAAATGCAGAAAATTCTAGTCCTTGAAATGAAATATAACTTCAGATCTGTGATTTAACTTTATGTGTGACCTGCCTTATCCAGGATTTATTTATGGGGATTTTGCTGGAAAAGCTTCCTGACTGCAATGTCAAATGTAATTCTTATTTAAGCTCCCTGCTTCACAGGAATGTTTAGAAACTCTTCTACTCTTCCAGGTATAGATCCCTAGTTAACACCTTCCTAACTGTGAAACAAAAGGGATTCACTAATACGCTGAAATAGGAGTGGGAAATTTAAGCAGTAAGGAGGAACCCAGCCCAGCAGCCACAACTACAGGTATAATCCTGCCTACACTGTACAAGTAAGCGCTAGTAATTCATGTAAGAAAGCATCACAGAACCAAACCCTTTGATCTTTAAGAAAAAGGAGGAAAAAAAGAAGAAAAAAAGATGCTAAACACAGACTGAAAATTTCCATCTTTGAAATAATCAAGGAACAAGAAGTCTTTAGCATTAGGCAGTGCAGAAACGAATGAGTTTTTCTAAACAAGTTATTAGCTGCTGTACTTCTTTCCTTATGACCAGCTACAGCAACCTTCCTATTTGACAACAGCTGCAGTAAGCACAGTGGAGGCACTGACAAGAGCAGCAGCCAGATTCCTGAAGACTCAACAAATCTAAAAGAAGCCCTGTCAAACAGTTAAAAGCCCTGTCCGTGGGCTTTGTTGTTTTAGGCTCCGATTCAGGAAAGTACTTAAAGATAGTCTTAACAGGGATTCTCATATCCTTAAATTAAGAAACTTGCAGGAATGCCTTGAACTGGGATGCTAATGATACATATTTCTGCCTAGCTTAAAAATCTCTCAAATTCAAAGAGGGAAAACAAGTTTTAGGAGGACTTTTTTCCTTCATATTTTGTAAAATAGGGATAGAATAGACACTGAAGTTGCCAAAGGTTTAGGTATGTGTGAGCAAAGACAGGGATCCTCACTGCCCTCCCAGTAACTACCCCTCTTTACACAAGCACACACACACAGAAGCACGCAGGATATCTTTTCCCCATGAGCGCAGGCACACAGAAACATGAAAACCTTTATACTATTTCTCTCCAGAGCGATCGCTTTAGGTAGAGAACACAGGAAGGCACTTGCTTCAGCCACTATGGATTATTAGTCCCCATGTAAAGCTGTAACGCTTTCAATAACTCAGAATAACCTTCATACAATGAAAACTGCAGTGATAAAACCTCTACCCCATGACCAGCTTCACTCGCATTCACCGCTGAAGGGCCACTTCTGCACGAGAGTAGAAAAGCGCGTGTGTTTACCCGCTTGCAGGAAGTGAACTGCCTACCAAAGCAACCCCAGCAACTCTCAGCTGATAACAGATTTAGGATCTCTTCCTAGAATGTTTTTCCTGACTAGATTCCCCCTGGCAGCGTGCAGAGGTATGGCAGCAACAATCCTGGTTCGCCGCAGCAGGGAATTGCCTTTTCCTGGGGTTGCCCGCATGTGCCAAAACCTTTGGTTACCCGAGTATTAGCGATTTCTGCTTCTCTGACTTTTGTTTTATTATTAGTGGCTTTTGTACCCCCATTTCCCCGCCTTTAAAAAAACATAAAACCAAGAAAACCCACTGTTATGTTTCAAATGACATTAGATTACGAGAAACCACAATTCCTTTAGCCAAAGCTACCAGAAATCTTAAGCTAGGCCTGGCAGCTTGGTGAGATAAAAAGAGGCTGAGGTAGCCTGTTCTCTGCGGCAAACTTATAATCATCTTTCTCCTAAATACTTTCCAGGCTTCTTTCCGCTCTGTGCTAGGCTTTCTCGACCACTTTCATGGGTGGGTTTGTAACTGCTAATTATACACTCCCTCCAGAGACAGAAAACAGAAGAGGATTGACAGAAAACAAAATATTCCCATTTCCTACAACAAACAACTTCCAATGTACCTTATAAGAAGTTGGTTTAAGAACACGACTGGGAAAATATTTACGTTTGGCTATGAACTGTGCCACTTTTAAATCAACAGGATCACCACAAGAAGCCAACTTCTTGCTGGCTCTGAGACTTCAGTCCAGCTTTCCAATTAATACTTAAAGAGGGATTTTGTCTGGTTATTTTCAAAGGGAGAGAACAGGTGAAAAACAACATTAAAAATACATCATTAGTTTTCACAGCATCAAGAAGCAGGAACCTCAATTAAATACCCTATGACAAAGAGCACATCCAACACCCCTAAGCAGGCACTTCTCCTTCCCATGGTTTCCCATTCATATTTGGCTTCACTGCATTCATGACAAGAAAGAGAGGCTCTTTTATTAAAGCAAGCAACAGACTCTGCTCATTTCGCAATGTATATAATAGACGTATTGTATATAACAGACTTTGGTTACTGTCACGGGTCTGTGCCAACATCTACTAATGCATTTCTTGCCTTCACAGACATCTCAGAGGCTTCATTTGTACCATTAAACCAAATTCACGAGATATCAAACCTCAGCAATTTCACAGTCTAAAAATAGCCCTGCAAGAAGCCAGGCAAACTTCCTTTGATGTTTCATGAATCACGAATGTATTTCCCAAGCAAAGAGAGTGAAAACTCAACTCCAAATTGAGCCCTAATACATACACATGTAGTCAAACTCCAAAGCAGATATTACTGTGCCATAGACCTCCCTGTAGTAATTTGCTGTCTGGATGTCACAGCAGTAAAGAGAACCCAGCAACACCCTGGGTGCAGCTCTTCTTTCACCCCGCAAGCAGCCGCTTCTATCGCTACCAGATGGTGCAACTCTCCCTGTGTAAACACTGGAAGGAAAACCCTGCCGAGGCAATTCTAAAAATAGGAGGAACAGACTTTCTTGAGCTTTTCAGATCCTTATCTTGAAGGGAGAATAAAACAAAAGAAGTTTCTCTCAACGTCCTTGGCAGTCTCTCTGGCGTGACTCGAAACCACTGTGCCTTTTAGCAGCAGCCTGAATTGTTTGCTATAATTATCGGCAGCTACAAAAGTATTAAATAATCATCCATCAGAAAAACAGCCAAATTCTGGACTGGGGCTTAAATTATATTTGGTCTTAAAATGGCCAATGACAGCAGGTTTCTGCCCAAGGGTATTACGACTCGAAGAAAATGAAGCAAGTTATCTTCCTGAGCATGAGGTTGGAATAGACAACAGCCTAAATTCAGAAAAGCCCTGACATATGTTTATATTTCCTTGATGTTCATGTTCATTTAAGCAAATGCTTATGGCCAAATGCTTTGTTAAAACAAGGCCCCATCTCTCTCTCTCTAGACTTAGGGTGAATTTTTCTGTTGCTCCATCTCACGGATTCCATCTGGGATTTCTGGAAGAGGAATCTATACCGTAAAGAAAGGCCAACAGATGAAAATATTACAAACAAATCATTCAACCACTGTTTCCACCACTGAACAGCCAGCTGCTGTCTTAGCAAAAGGAGTTACCAAAAACATTAATGACGGTGCCTGGAAGGCTCCTTCAAGTACCTCTGTCACCTCAGGCATCAAGAGGATGGTGGTGATACATCTGCAACTCTCACACTGAAAAGAAATGATCTCAGGTATGGCTGTATCATTAAGAAGGTTCATTCCTAATGTTAAAGGTTATTTTCACCTCTGAGCTATGCTCAGCACTACTACGGGCCGTTAAGCAAAACACTGCGTGCGTGATGTGAGAGAAGTAAAGCCTGCTGTAAAGCAGGAAGAGGAGGTTTTGGCCAGGGACAGCAATGGCCCCTAGAACAGAGAGGGCCTCATTCCCTTGACACCCATCTGTGACCTCCCAATGAAGCCAAGACCCTCAGAAATCAGGCTACTGCTGAGAACCGAGGGCGTTTGCTGCTGGAGCTTCATCAAAACTCACCAAATTTAAATGTGTGACTGCACATTAGAAAATCAAGACTACATAAACTCAGCAGTCAAGGTGTACTGCATGCAATTTTGGGAGGATTTGCTATAAGCCTCAAATCTCAATAGAACTGGGCAATGGGAGCAGGTTTTGGCAGAAGAAACTCAAGGGGCTCAGAATAACTTGAGTATTGACAATGCACAAAAAGAAGTCCCGCCTGCCTCAAGCCTTGGGCAAAGGTGCATCTTAACAGCAATTTGACAGCAGTAAGGCACATGTCTGGGCAGAAAGGGGTCCCAAGCACCATGATGTTAATGTACATATTTCTGCTTCATGCCAGGCTGCTGAATTGTATCACTGAGGTCAAGAAAGCAGGAGAAAGCATCACCTCAGGGTTGAAACACCTGCACATGAAGATCACCTAAACCAATTTGCATTATCAAAGATTACTCTAGTAAGTAAGTTAAAAGCCAGTCAATGAGGAACACAGAATTTTCATTAATTACAGTTGTACTAATTACTGTTATTTAACAGAATAGTATTAACAGAATAGGCTGCTCAAGAGTTGAGCAAATTGTGTCCAATTTTAACCTATTTATTTTGGCTTGAAAGAAGCTCTGAGGACCATGTCCAGACCTTACATCCCTGACACTCTGATTCTGCCTAATGCATTTTCTAACCTCCCTTCCCAGCAGGCATGCAAGTGCTCAGGGTCTGACCATTTTACCTTTCAGAAAGCTGTCGAATCTGAGGAATCCCCATGTATTTGTTGAAATGCTCTAACACATTCACAACACCCTGGAGAAGGTTGGCAACTTCCCCATATTGTCTCCTCCTGGTCATAGCCCTGTAGAGGAAATTAAAGATTTATAAAGGCAGATTTGATGAAAATCCTGGGTGGTAATTCCATAGGTTACCTCATCCCCACTGGGTCATGTGAGTCCCTACTGACATTTCTTCTTCTAAAATACACAACTCTTCATTAACATTCCAATGCAGCATTAAAATTTCACTTAACTGATACTAAAATAAACCAATCCAGCACACATCTAACAGTGCCTCAAAACCATAAATGTCAAAAGCAATGCTTGGCAAAGAACATGTAAACTCCTGAATGCATCCGCTTCCCAGTATGGGTCCGGAGGCAGTAAATGTTATTTCACTGTAATGACCCGAGTTCAGCCATTTGTCACCAGACTGAATGTGTGAGCTAAAGCTTCACAGAGAGGAGGATCGTTACGCTGAGAAGCTGTTAGCCCTGACTTTTCTGTTAATAACTTTCACAGGGAAGTGACAGAAAAAAAATAAAATGTATTTATTTTTATTTCATCCTTTAAGATGGCTCCACTGGAGCCAGCAGCCCGAGTAAAACTGTACTCTGAACACTTAAGAACCCAGGGTTCATTTGCTACAATCCAACAACAGGCTGCGCCCGGGTCTCCCAACTTCAGAGATGCAACATGTAAAAGACTGAATGTCCCCAGCCTGTGTGTTCCTCAAGCACAGAAAAAAAACCCACAGAGGACTATTAGAAACATCTAACCCCCTTCATACAGAGTACAAGCGGTAAGGCTTCTTTAAACTCATTCTCAGAACTAGAGTAGACCTTCCTGAAAAAGAACTCATTCCAGTATAAGACATAAAACTGATAAAAATGGCCCCAGATCCCTGAACAACATATCCCTGATGAGGATATCTGACTGGACAGACTTAATCTTTAATGAAGCCAGACTCATTCCTTATCGCCCAGGATCAACACAGCAATTCAAGCAATCGATGCTGCAAACCATTAAATACAGCAACACAGCTTGCAGGTCACTCAGAGCAACACAGAAAGGATCTGCCAGCAAAAAATCAAGACTGCAACCTATTAAGCAAACTTCCCTGCAGAAAAACAAGCAGCTGCTACAGACCTATTTAGAGCACTGCACCAAACTTAAAAACTCAGCAGTGGCATCAAAGTACCACTAAAAATTCACATCCTTACTCCAGTGAATCCACACCCCCCGCCAGCATGTGCAGGTGGTTGAGGGTGGTGATGGAGGTGGTCAGATGACGCTTGGCATGATCTAACTGCTTGATGTCCCGTGTGATTTCTTTAACCTAGTGCATAAAAAAACAAGAGTGTGGTTAAGTACCAAAGCCACAGCAACAAAATTTTAAGGAGATAAGAAGCAGCCTCTCCTCCTTTCAGGACTACAGACACATTAGCTCTACAACCATGTTAACACACAAACAAGGGTACAGGCTCAACACACGCTTGACAGCAAATTATCACCCACTCAGAAGGGCCAGAGACAAAAATGTTCCCTCCTTAAGGAGAACTGGAAGCAAAAGTCAGTGCCCCGCTCCCTCTCAAAGGTTAGAAAGAAACTACTGCTCACCATTTGTTCAGATTTTTCAGCTTTGTCTTTAATATCCTTAATTTTCCCAAAGAGCTGTTGAATGGCTTTCTGGGCTTCTTCCAGGGCCTGGAAAAGAAACAAGGTTAGAGTGGAAAGAAAACTACATTCAGTTTTCACCTTCTAAGAAATACACTTTTGCTCCCTACAGCCCCTGGGCTGGAGCAGTGGAGGGAAGCTGTTTTCTTACAAAGAAAACATTGTCAGCACATCAGAAGTCAATGTACCATGTTGGGATATTTAACCTGAGTGGACCAGGGCTTCAGTATCCATTTTATAATAATGCTCTGGCAAAAGCTAAACGAGAAATTCTAGGAAATCACCTCTGTAGTAAGAACTGAGAATAGGTTTAAGGTTACTGCAATACATTTCGAAGCACAAAGTGCGGTAAAATGTAGAACGTACTCAATCAATATGTATTTACAGCAGGAAAATGAAACCTCCACAAACTATGTTCACCATTAGCTCTAATAAAAAAATACACAGAACATGAGTGCTTGCCTGAACCCCTCACTGAATCAGCAGGATATTATCCTGTTAGAAAACAACATACCTTGCTGATTCCTTCGGGGTGGACAGCTCAGCCGCCCACCCACCTGCAGGAGGAACGGCTCTTTCTAGGCAGAGGAGCGGGCACAGGATTAGTGGGTAAAGAGGGATGAGCATGAGAAATGGACCTGGCCTTAGGGTTTTGTGCTGTTTTCCTGCAAGCTTCTTGGGGCACGTGGTCCCACGGCGCACCCTGACCTCACACAACCAGTGTGAACTACACGTGGATTCAGTGAGTGAAGCCACATGTCCACAATCACATGTCCAAAATCTGACTTCTGAAGTAATTCAACACATTTTGCCTTCCCAGCCTGATAACATTTCCAGCTCCAGCTCCACTTTGTTTCCCGCTGTTCAGTGGGCTTCTATCCCTCTGTTTTTATATCCAGTCCCATGACCAAGGTTACAGCACAAGCTACAAGCTCCTTCAGCAAATAAATTTAACACATCTTCATTTGGAAATGTATGAGCAAGCTGTCTGCCAGCAGCTTTTGCTGGAACATAGCTGCATTATAATAAAAGTATAAAAGTTGGAAACGTTTTATAATTCATTTTCCAGAGGGGGGGGGGAAAAGTCTCCTCCGAAATATCGTCTGAATCATGTGAAAGTTAACACTTTATCTATTAGTGTCACACAGCTATCATATAGCATGTTCACTAAGGGAAATGAACACACAAGTGTGCTGCAGGGACAACTAAATCAGAAACGGACACCACCACCACCTACCTTCCCATTTGGCTCCAGCCTAGCCACCTTTTAGGATAAAGTTTTCTCTTCCATTTAAAGGCATGTGGATTAAGTGCAAACCAAAGAACTAAAGAATGCTCCTTTCAACATATTTAACTATAGTCTCTGTACTCAGTCCCAGACCACAGCTGCAGCACATTACTCAAGTGAGCTATTCAGCAAGCAGCAACGATCCTGCATATTCTGAGATGTGGATAGGTCTATATGTGTGAATATATATATATATATATTAAAAAAAAGTCAACCTGAAATTCCTCACGGAAGCCAACTGCTGTTTCCCTTTGCTTCAGCACTAATGTTAAATGCTAATTTCTCTGCATGATCCCAGAGAAGGCAGAGCTGCTGAACTCTCCAGAAGAGACGAGGAATTATCCTACCAATTAAAAAGATTCTCCAAAACCAGTTGCTATCCTCCTTCATATCCAAAGCCAAGGCAATCTCACAGAACTTACTCAAACTTTGGATTATCTCAAACCAACTTGCAGGGATTGGGATTTGTTAGGATCTCACACACGCAGAACCACTGGGAGCAAGGTATGGAGGATCAGCTACAGGGAGACTGTGGAGGTCGTACACTCATGCAGCACAGCAGAGCCATGTAGACATGCAGCAGGACCACCCCATATTCCCAATTAGGAATACACTTAAGACACACCTCTGACCCATTCCCCTCTCCTAGACCTAATTTTTCAGACGCAAGCTCAGACAATAGCCATAGCAGCTCTCCTCAGCATGACTGTCAAAGCAAACTAAAGACCTCCAGCCATCCGCCACAATCCTTTCCTTGGGGTGGCATCTCTAACCTGCTCTCCAAGAAGAGAGTATTTGAGTTGCTACTTTAAGCATCAGTACACAGCTCAAAGCCATTTGTTCTTGACAGCTTTCAGCAACCAAGTTCAGACTAAACAATACCATGAGTGAGAAATGCCACCTGAGGTCTTACCGGTTTTACATTGAAATCCCTATCCACAAAGGGATAATGGTCCTATCTGTTTTCCTCATGAGACAGAATATCATCTACTTGAATATGGGGATCTTTTCCAACATTACTGCCCATAATTTATCCTCAGATAGTTGTGGCTTTTACCTCCTTATGGACTCTGGAAAAACACAAGCAAGACAACATGCTCTGCCCCCATCTGATGAATTAAAGAACTGCGGTTTCCTACTGCTGTGAAAAGCATGGGTGGGATGTGGGGAGAGACCCAACAGTCCCTGCCATTCTGTTCAAGCTCTGTATCGCATCTCTTGGAGAGGGGCAGACATTTCTGCAACTGTTCAAGAAAAAGCACCACACACAGAAGTCCTCAGCACGCTTCACAGTCTTCAGTGAATCAGAACTGCTCATAAACACCCGTTTCCTTTCTAAAACTTGCTTCCAAGTATTTGCTTTGCCATAAAGACATAAATCTTTAGCTACTAAAACAGAGCTGCCTATTCCTTATTTGGGTCAGAACAACACTGATTCATCAACATGCTTGGGTTTCTAGGTAATCTGCATTTACAGATGAAAATATTTCTTCAAAGATCCGTAAGATTTGCTGAAAGTAACACTGCATGAAAATCTATTCTTTTAAGTCAGGAGGGCACTGTCAGAGATGATGGGAAGTTCAGAGCCAAATTGTAAGTGTCACTTTTTCACAAAGCCTGCAACTAAACTTTCTTAGGGCTCTTTTTAAAGAAACCACTGAAACCTTTTTGGCTGCAACATTCCCACTGTAGCACCTGATAGTAAAATATCGCGTGTAGAGGAAGGAAATACGGAAAACTAATCAATGATAGAGAAAAACCTTCACCTTCCTGGTCACCGTAAAGACAGAGTAAAGCAAACAGCAAAACCAACGGAAAACAAACTTCAATTTTAAGAAAACACCTCACATCTGATAAACGGCTTTCATCATTAAGGGATAAGAAGCTGGGACATGAAAATAGGTTTAACTATTCAAGGTGTAATACAGAAGTTTATTGATGTATCTAACAATTATCCTTTTGCCTGCAAAAGAAGAGAAGGGAAACCACGACCATTCAGCATTTTCTTACTGCTTTTGTAATTGTTTTATTAATAGCAGTTTTATTTTGGGCAGAAATTCTAAACCCAAAACAGTATCCAGAGAACAGGAATTGCTCTTACTCCAGCATAACTGGTTTACATGCAGTAGTCTTGCATCTGTGAGATTACTTGAGGCAGGGTTCACCTTGTATGACTAATTTATTGGTTTCCTCATCAACACAACAGGGAAACATGTAAATGTACACATCCCCAAATGTGCAAATGCGAAGTTATTGTGTTTCCTTCTCTACAATAGCAGTTCATTTCAGGGACAGAGGACCACAAATAAAGAAAGAGACCGGATAGATAATCTGTTGTGGTTATATGAAACAAGGATGTTGAAATTAAGGTTGTGATGTACTGGAAAAACACCATATGACTCTAATCAACAACTGAGCCTGCAAGCTACAATTAACCCACCAGCATTATTTATTAAACTTTATGCAACCTCTGAGGTCCCTGAACGCCAGGCACCAGCTGAGCAACACGGCATGGGTCGGGCTTGACTGCTGGAGAGAGGCAGAGCCATGGGGCTGTGGTGTCTGAGGCTCTTTCCATCATGTTTGTCCCCGGGGTACCTCAGCTGCTCTGACAACAGTAAATTTAGTAAAGAGGGCAGGACCAGCAACAGAGCGAGAGGCTCTAGACAGAGCACTCAACACAAGACAGGCTTTGGCTATGTATCACTTTCCTCCTTTTCTGGTGTAGCGTGTCTCATCTTCTGCTCCGGAAGGCTTCAGGAGCTGCGGGTTCAGGAGCACATCCTAGCTAAAGGAGGGAAGCAGCAACGGTGGGGTGTCACAGTGGGGTGTCTCTTTGGGGCACTGCACAGCTCCACGTGTAGCACCCGAGAAGGTACAGCCCCAGCACCCACAGAGCAGGGACCCAAAGCACCATTCTTGGCAGCGAACACACAGGGGGATCTTCCAGTTTAAACCCATGGATGTAGAATCATAGAATCATGTATTTTTAACCATCCCCATTTCTCAGCCAATCTGTGCTTTTGCAGTGGACGTTCCCATGCTCTTGTGTTAACAGCAGAGATGAAATACAGAAGACTGAGAAACCACACACAAGAGTTGGAAGACCCAACTCCAGAGCACACAGCCAGATCCCAGGTAAGCTGGGCAGCCACTGAGCTACACAGCTTTTCATCAAATTCTCCAAAGCTGGAGGGAAAAACACAGCACATGAATCAGTTACAGCTCTCCAACCTTCTTCACCTTGAGATGCAACGGGAAAAGAGTGCAAACACACCAGGACCAAACAACAGGGAGCAGAGCTGAACCATGAATCACTACGAAAAAGGCTGCCTCAAAACCAGCTTTGCTTGGCATTATCCCAAGCAACTTCTAAGGTCAGTCTGCACATCATCACTTGTGTCACCTTTCCATGAGCAGCAAAAGGAGGAAAGAAAATAACGCAAAGTGAGATAAGAGGACATCTAATTAATTAGATTTTGAAGCAACGCATCATTCAGAAGGTTACGTTCCAGTGACTTACAGTACCAGACTGGCATTAACACACATAAAAGCAGCATTAGCAATAATACTCGAGACAAAAACCCAACCCAGTTCAGTGAATTCAAGCCAGTATCTCCAAATGCCCACAGCTGCTGCAGATGCACACAGCCTCCTCCTTCCCTGCGCCTAGGGAAGCCTAAGCACGGAGCTGTCACATCGCTCCCATCAAGCTACAGTGAGTAGAGAGCATGTTGATTTCGAAATACCTCTTCATTCATCCTATCAGGAACCTGGTGAAAGCAACTGCTGAAACACTACAAAATACACAAACAGGAACTGCGAGGCCCGTGTGTTACTACAAAGTGTTGCTGAACTGGGGAAAAAGCAACTTTTCAGAGGAAGTTTGCTTTCTTGGGAAAACCTGAGCTTGGGGACTAACTGAATTAACACCCTTCTCTCCTCAGTAATTGTTACAATACCTCAATGGTTTCCATATGCTCACTGGTGTCATGCTAGAAAAGGGGTTGCTTTGATCCTAGCCAATATGTATTTCAATTGGATGTTACTACTCACATCAGAAAGCTGCCCTCTACTAAGTATTTTATAGACACTTGACACATCTGCCAAATTCACAGCATCCAAATGTATTTTTAATGTTACAAATTGGGCTGCGGTTAGGATGCTGGGAATTTCATGTTCCTGGATGGGTCCCCACTCTTGGATACAGAGCGTTAATGCTTCTTTCATTTGCTGCCACACTTACAACCCAGATCAATGAAAATCTAGACCATGACTAAAAATAAGTTCCCATCCCCAGTGCTCCAAGGAGCCTCAGCTGCAGAGATTTCAAAGAAACCCCTGCACACGGTGACCAGCCTACCAATTTCTGCCACTAAAACCTCATATAAATGGGTCCCTGCAGCTTGAGAAAGGGTGGAAATGTACTTTGATTCTCAGGCTTTCATTTTGGAGAAAACTCTTGAGTTTTACAGCTAGGGATAACCCACGCAGCCGACGCTCAGGGCTTGTCTGTCAGAGCAGGACAACTTTGCACCACAGCCGTGCCAGCTAATTTCCCTGAGCAGACAAACCTGAAGGGCTCACCACCCTTGGTTTTGATTTTAGCAGACTTCTACCCTAGGAGTTGATCAAATACTACATAACTACTACAGTTATCACTAAAAAAGGCAGTTCTGTGTCATCAGCTCAATCCTAACCACTAAGGCTGCACAGGACACTTTAAATCAACAAAGCAGGTTATGTCCAACACTTCACCAAGCTTGAAATTGCTTCTACTCCCCCTTCACTTAACTCCTCCAAATACGGCTTAGAAATCAAACCCCATGTTCTGAGCAGCTGCACAAACACTGATGGACACGGGAGGTGAAGCAAGAGGCGATTTCCAGGTTGTGTTGGTCGAAACCTTTCGGCTTAACTCCCATACCATACCCGTCCAACACTGAGCTGTCAGTGTTAATTGCATTGCCCAGCCCTGTACACAGATGCCTGCACCATGAAGAAAGGTGGTAATGTGCTGTAAGTAACAATGGTTTTAGTGGTCTTGCTCCGGTGAGTAGCTTTACAGTCATGCAGCTAATGTGCACCAGAATGGCATGGCCATTTAAACGTTAATGGTATGAGTTACACAACCCTCTAGCAAAGCCTTTAGCTTCATCACAGACTTCATAGCGGGTTACCACAGCTTCATCACACAGATGTAGGTTGGCAGGTGAATGGCCACAGCCTTCCTCCACACCCACCTCGATGCATTAAACACCATTATCACGCAGGAAAAACTCCCCTGGGCAGACACTTATTATTTCCTTTATCACTGCTCATTATTTCAGAATAGCAAAGCTCAAAGCTGTGAGTCTCTGCCCTTCACATCATTTCTGTTCACACCCTGACTGCACCTCCCTGTGCCCATGACCCACATCTTCTATGGCCTCTCCTCCAGCATGGAATAACTGGCTGCCCTCTGCTGCTGAGGCAGTGGCACATATATGCTCCTCTGACCACCTGCAAGCCGCCTGGTTTTGTTTGATCCGGGGTGCTGCACACTGAATTTGTCTGTAAATGACTGAGGGATTCCAGTTAAGATGCCTGCAGGCAGCATTTCGGGCATATTTGCTGTATCAGAGACATGCCTCACTTCCATGGGAGGCAAGCTTAGCACCCACTCGAGTTGAATCAGACTTTGCAAGATGAATTCATGCTCAGATTGAGAGCTAAGAGGCAAAATACGGGGGGGGGGGAATAGACAACCATGCCATGAACCCTACAAGTAGGGATTTCTAAGTGGAAATGCTGACAGTCCACCTGCCATAGGCATTGAAACAACACAGGTGGAATAAACATTACCACACAGCAGATAGGAGACAACAACAGAAAGGAGAAAGGAAGTTTAAAAAAACAGAGCCACAGTAAATCAAAATCTCCTGCCTGTCGTCAAGATTTCTATTTTCAGGCTGGGCTTGTTGCTTTTCTGGCATCAAAATCAAACAGCACTGGCTGTGGAGCAGCCCTGTCTTACTTTGCAGCTTCACTGCCTTCAATGGCAACAGCAAGTGTGCCTCTTGCCAGCACAAAACACGACCTGGTTTCCAGCCTCAGGCTGCAGGACAGAGACAGGCTGCACCCACCACCTTTCCATACAGAAGCACAAGGCAAGGTCAAGCTCAGACCTGCTTCTGCCTTGAACCAGGCTTTGCAGCAGATGGCACAAGTTATGCCTGACCTCTTCATACAGCTGCAGATGCCAGTTTGCATGGCCAGTAGCCAGGGTGATAATACAAATGCACTATTTCTTCTTGGCATGCCATTTACCTGAAACCCTTTTCAATAAGCATGTTCTAGGCTAGCAAAGGCTCCCCATGTCTCTTGATGGGAAGGACACAGCCCATCTGTCGTAATTCATTAGAGAGATGACTGAAACTCACTTTTGATTTATTTTGGCAGCTCAACTTCTAGTTATCATTCATTGGTTACAAAAGAATATGATGGGGTTTTAATCACTCAACTGGAGTCTTACAGAATCTGCAGCAAGACTTATTTTGTCCTTTAAATATATAAAATTACACAGCTTAAGACAATATTTGACCCTCATCTATTCACCATCTTAAATTGAAAACTAACACTAGGCTGCTCATGTTTCAGAATAACGAGCTATTCATTGAAAAACCCCAGCAAATAAAACTTAGCAATGCAAGAGAGAATGAATATAATTGAAAGATGGTGCCTACATCAGGGATTGTGACACAAAAAAAGCCCGCAAATATTTTATATACTTAGGCTTAACCAGTTATTATGAGCTTACAGTGATTTACCTCGTGCTTTTAAGGCTCAGGTAAAGGCAGTCAGTGCTGCTGCAGCAGCACAGGCACATCAACACCTACCCTGTGAGCCGAACCTGGACACTGCAGCCAAGAAAGCAGCATGCAATATGATGCCTGGAAGGAAGCATGCACTTAAATAAGTCATAAAAATGAAATTAAAGTGCCTGCAGTAGGAGATCTGAAAGCCCTGAGTATATTTGTTTATTGTGAAATGCAACATGTAGCCAAAAAGCCACCTCCACACAAACAGGTGGAGGCAAGAAGAGAGGCTGAAGCAACAGTGCTGCAAATGAAGCATGCTTATGCAAACTGTGCACAGAATCACCTCCCTGCCTTCCAGGCTGACACTGCCGTAACCCAGCACTCACAGCACTGGGGAGAAGACAAGCTGCTGGCTCCAGTGACACCATCTTCCAGCTGTCCTGAAGCTCAGGACACCACTGGTTACACAGGCACTTGAGTAGTGAGGATGATCCCTTCAGCATGGGAGCACCATATCCCTGTGGCTGTCTGCCACATGCAGCACCTGCATCCCTTTCTTCTGCTCACTGTCCATCTTCATCTTGTTCTTCCTCTCTATATTGATTCTGCAAAGTGTTTCCTGTTCTCAAGTTAAAGAAAAAAAAAAACAAACAACAAAAATGTATTTGACACACTTCCATCTATGAATAACCTGTCAAACCCAATAACCTGTGGGCATTTCTCTACGCCAGACACATCCTTCTCCTTCCAGAGGGCTTAACCCTTGCCAGACAGGGCAGCACACACAGGGCAGGGCAGGCAGCCTGAGCCTCCCCATGGCTGCAGAGCTGTTTATTTTTACATGCCACCAGAAAGGACAGCACTGGTTTCCAAAGGATGGGATGGCTAATTGAACTGTCTGCTGCTGAGCTGGGCTCAGGCTGGACAGCAAGAATATATCTGTTTCCTTTAACCACAGCAGCTGCCATCTCTCTGCTTGTACTGCTGTAGTTATGAAATAAAAATATTACTGTTCTCATGAAGCAAAGCAAAGAAGGAGGAGCCAACCAAAGCAATGAGTTACCAACCAGCATCTTCAGCCATGAGAAACATGCAAGGCTCGTCCCAGCCCAGAACAAATCCATTTTCTCTTGCAGTTAACGCTTAACTTTGTTCTAGCACTAATTGAGCCAGACCTGCATACAATAGGAGATACTAAGCAATAAACCAAGCTTTTCTTTAAAACACAGTATTTACTCATTTATTTTCTGTCATTCACTTTGTGTTTATCACTTTATTATTACTTCACTTTTCCATTTATTACTTTTTTATTTTTTTATTACTTTATTATTTCCTACAGGGCAGGAAGGGAGCAATGGAGCAGAGAGAATGTATTTTTTTTTTTAGATTCAAACTAAAAAGCCACAAATCCATTAAGGATCTTGGAATTCCTCTGGAATCCTCAATTCCTTCCGGAATGGATTTCACATGAAGCTGCCTCACCTTTACCGACCCAGGCACCCCCATCCTGGCTGCATTAATACTGTCAAGGGTTAAACTCGACTGCAAAGGCAGAGGCTACTTTATTCCAAGGACAAATGATTGTGTGATCAGTGAAGCAGCCTCAGCCAACCAACCAGTAAAGACATGTCAGCAACTGTCAAAAAAATTACAGCCAGTAGATGCAACAAACACAACTGCGGAGCGACAAAACCGTGCAGAGTGTGTTAAATGCTAAGTGGAAAAAAATCGATGGGACCCTTTCATACTACACCCCAGGGCAGAGAGGAAGTTGTGCCACAAGTGGACTGCAGCTTGCAGCAAGGTCAGCCCAGACTCCAGCTCAGCAGCAGCTCTGAGAAAAACCTTACAGAGGGAAAGAAACCAGATAGTACGGGCTCCCCAGAAACTGCAGGCACAGCCTGAGCTGCGCATCGTTACCGCTGAAGCACAGCAGCTCCTGCATTCCCAGCCTCTCCCAAAGCATCCGAAATAGCCCAAGTCTGGGAGTCCCAAGGAAAATGTTGTTACGCCCTGCTGAGGAATGTTCCACCCACGACTGTTGTTTCCTCCCATAAAAGGATCATTAGTGAGACAATTTCTGAGGTTCATGGTATTGTCTACAGATTGCACTGAAACGCTGCACCAGGAAGGGGAAGCCAAACGCGCCAGATTATTTTAAGGCTTCTGCAGTTGGGAGAAAATTCTAGGGCAAAATTTCAAAAAGGCAGATGCTTTGAACTGGGAAACATTAGGCTTTGCGGAGAAGGAGCATTCCTGCCTTTAGAGCAGCTTAAATAACTCTTTTGGGGCCACATCTGTTTGAACGACTTTATTTTTAGATTTAGAATCTGCTTTTTCAGACACCTCGATACTATTTTATACAAACGTGTATGTGATCAAGACTGTCTGGGAAACAGCTTAAAAGTTAAGGACTGGCTATAAAAGAAACCCCACTTTTCCATCCTTCTCACACCTACAATTTACCTCGAAGACCTGCTCAATCATCTCAACACCCAGGTGGAGCACAGAAGTGTTATCCTCAACACTGCCACACTACTAGCCAGATGGGACAGGAGACTTGGATGACAGCAAGTACAGTGGCTGGATCTGCAATTAGGATTTTGAACCTGTTATCCTTAAGGTTCTCTTTTCCTTAAGGAGCATGGAGAACATATTTCCATAGTTGCATAGTACATATTCCCACTGAGTCCGGCTGGGATTCAGATTGCTGTAACTGGGAGAATAACATGCATCACTATTCAGACATGTCGCCATTGGCAGCACTCCTGCACCATCAGTTATCAGCAAAACGTTACCCTGGTCTCAAAACCAAGACTGGGCTCCCCTCTCCTGGACGGCCGCGATGGTGCAGCTCCCAAAAAGGCTCACTAACACGCTGCTCCTCTGGAACAAGAGAAGGAAAGCTGCTTGACTGGGCTCAGTTAGGGAACGATCCCTTCCTCAAAGAGAAAGCAAGCTGTGAAAGACTAAATACCCTCAGTTTGTCTTCTAAGAACCTGCCTGATTCCAACCTCTTGGTGGGCAGTTAAGGCTGACAGGAGACAGGAAAGTCAAAGCTAGCTTCTGGGCACACAGTGACCCCTTGCCTGCAAGGGCAGCAGGGATGGCAGCCCCCTGTGTGCACAGCTCTGCCTCCCCACTCAAACCTGAGGCAGGCAGGGAACAGCTAACACGGACAACAGAGGGCCAGGACTCAGCAGGGAACCCCCCTCCTGGCTTGCTTTGACTTAAACAAGACCTTTTTTTCTTCTACCGCTGCATCTGCAGTTTGTGTTTCCTTTGGAAGGAAGTCAGAGATTGAAAGGATGTTTATTCAAACTGTTATTTACTTGCCAGACAAGAACAGCTCCTCCAGCTCAGATACCACGCAGTCAGGCAATTCTGGCAAACGCTGATCAGTTTGTATCACAAATTGTTAGGAGAGAATGTGACTGAAGGAAAGAGGCTTTTGCAAAACACCTTCCAGGCCCAATCTTGCAATAAATGCACAAGATTCTGAGCTCCCACTGAAATTCAAGCAGCTACAACAGAGTTCATACGTATTTTGTTTACAGCACACACTTTCCAGGACACGATAGGAAAAGGCATCTGAAGCTTAAACCTTTTGATGTGGCTGAGGTTAAGCTTTGTTTCAAACCTATTGCAAAAGCTGGTTGGTAGCTGTTACTTTATTAATCAGCAGTGGTTTGCAGATGTTTTGCAGGTGGGGTTATTAATTAAGGGTGGTTTGCAGTTGTGGTTACTATGATAAAACGCAATAATGATCTTCATCCTGGGCTTCACAGGGGAGAGGTTCACAGGATGACAGTATCTATCCATCTATATGCTTCTATCAAATTTTGCAGGGTAATACTAGTCTCGAGGATACAAATTTCATATAAATTGAATAAGAACAGAAGATCAGAGAAGCAAGAACCTAATTTTATTGGGGGACCAAACTACAAACTACTACACCAAAAAAGGTAAATAAGGGGGAAAAAAAAGCCCCTTTCAGTAGCACTGCCTCCCGTCCTAGCAGAGCACTGACTTGTCTTAGAGGCATGTTGCTTTCAGCTGTTTCAAATCGGTTTCTTACTGTACGTTGGAAAATTAAAGCCGTCCTCTGCAAGTGGGAGAAGCCAGGCCTATTGCTCTCTACAGAAATTAACATATCTAAGTGTCCTTGATTCCACTGAGAATATGCTGGTGAAACAAAGGCAGCCTTCAGCACAGGAGCAGGCAGCTGAAGCGGAGAAGCAAGGGTTTTTCACCCCCACAACCGGGTTATCAACAGGGTAGTCATGTGAAAAAGGCCGCTCACTCCCCCAGCTAGCACACAGGATACACTAACGCAGAGAAAGTCGTGCAGGGGGCGAGAGGAACAGCAAATGTTTGTTCTAGGTTTCCTCTGCCTGATTCTGGGGAGAGAAATACAAAACTCCGTCTCAAACTGAAATGCAACTCCAGCATTCCCCAGCACTGTAAGATGACCTCTTCTGCGGGTTCCTCCCACCAGATAACATGCAAAGCTTGCTGATGCTCCTTTACTGCTTTAAATTTCAAGGTCTAGCCGCTTCAACAGTCTGGTTCCAGCAACTAACATATGGAATGCACATACGAGCGTGAGATGGTGGATGTGGATTAGAAATGTGGAAATGCTCTCACCATTTCAGACTGAAACAATTTTTCTTACCAGAGAACTAATACTTTCAATAACGGAATAGTATTAGTACTTGTTAGGCTCCCTTAAAGTAAGAAACAACTGTTATGCTCCTGGGAGACTGTCTGGCTTTAGCCCATGCAACTGCAAGCTCTGGCATCTGTCTTAAAGTCTGCTTCTACCCTGCAAAGCAGCAAAGAGAAGGAAAAGGAGAAAATTCACAGTATTTGTGATTAACTGCAGCTCCAGGCCACTTGTAAGATGCCCTGCACAGACATGCCACACTACACACACATTTGAAAGTTTTTACTTGGACAGGAGTTTAATTGGTTCCTTTACAATAAACTAAATGAAAGGCTGCACAGACAGATCTGCCTCCCCAGTACTTCAGAGCAGGATAGTGTCCAAGTCTGTCTGTACATGCTTTGGAGATCTTCAAAAGGGATTAAAGAGTGAGAAAGCACAGACATAAGACAAAGTTCTAAACACAGCTCGATGAATCGCCACAGCACAGAGGCATTTTTGTTATCCTGCAAGCACTGCTGACCGTGGAACTGCTTTTGTTCATCTCCCACCATGACCATCCTTTGGACTTGCAAGTCCTGAGGCACTCAGGGCAATTCTCGCCCACAGCTCCTCTTAACCCCACTTTTTTGTTGTCTTCTCTGAATCTGTCACCTTGAACAGCCCAAAAGACTACACCACCACCAGCTTTCAATCATATCCAAACTCTCTGAGTATTGCACTGCTCCTCAATTTCTGTAATTGCCTCCCCACTTGATTTCTTGTCTAATTCCTGCACAGTGATTGCAGGCAGCACCACTCCGAGGTACGCCACATCCCAAGCACATCACCAGTTTAATAGTAGTACTCAGGAAACCTTGCAACCATCAAACTAGTTTTGCCAGGAGAGCTATGCATCTTGCTATTTTATTTTTTCTTAAAGCAATAAGAAGGCACGGAAAAGTTAAATAATTCATAATTAATTCATAATTTACTTGAGGTCACAGACCACAGCAGAGGTAGGATAGGAATATAAACCAATTGTTACTGCAGCAAGAAGTGGAAAATACAGCCAGCCATGCTGGTGAGGGCCTGACTACCCTATGCCAGTAAACTAGTCTTAAATCTGGTATTAGAAAGGTGAGTCAGTGTTGACACTGAGGAAAGCATCATGATGACGACTCAAGTTAATGCTCCTGGTCTAAACCAGAACACACACAGGAAATACAGCCACACTGGATGATAACTCAAGACCAGATAACATGTGGTCCAAGCTCAGCATTAACAAACACTGCAGTCATGGGGGTGCTATTCAATACTTGACTCCAAGCAAACACATCTGTCAAGCAAAAGACAGTGAAAAGCTGAACAGGACATGCGAGATGAACTGGCAGGCAGTAATCAGGCTTAGTCACTACCAACTCGGGATACTTCAGCAAACAGCCTACTTAAAAAGCTAAATAGCCTTTTATTGATCCTTACTCAGTAGCAAAATGTACTTGTACCTACTTAATCCTGCTCATTTTATCTTTAGTTTCAGAGTGCCATAACTGCAAGCCTCCTACTTTTGCTTTTGATTTTTTTCAATCAATTTCTCATTCACTTCTCTTCGGAGGGTGATCAAAAAGCAGGTCAGAACAGCTGTTCAGTGAGCAGCTTGCAAAGTCACTGTAAGTGACAGCAGAAACGCCTCCCTAAAAACGAGAGCGGATTTCTGCCTGCCGGAGCCATTCCTCAATTCAGCATCACAAGATGAGAATCCTTGGCATTCCAGAGACGAGATGCACGTACCTGCCTGCCATCTTGTCCAACGTTGGTCTGTCCTCTCACTACAGTTCGAATGTTGTCATCCAACCTCCTGGAAACAAAGAATCTATCATGCCAAACTCATCCTCTATGTGCCTGATCCCGACAACTGTGGGAACCTTAAGAGCTACAGAACTGATTTAACATAAAAAGCTGCTGCTACCAATGCTAAACTCACTTCCCCTCCCCACCCCCATGGGACATCTCTATCTTACACAGTTCAAAACTCCCGTTACAAAAATAAGAATCCATTTCCTAATTTAATCAGGGCTTCTTGCATTTCTCTTCCTTTAAGCAATACTGTCAGTCCTCTCTTGTCAGTTTTCATTTCAGCTTTCCCCATATTACAGTGCTGCCTCAATCATTTCGAGTTGGCAATGCCAAACTGCACAGAAAATTTAAGTATCTCCTGCAGACTTACATTTATTTTGTACTTATAGGCAAATAATACATAATGAAGCTTTTTATAATTGCTAGTTTGATCTTACAAACAAATTGTGAGCAAATGACTCGTCTGAGTAGTTTGTTCCTTCAGCCTTTAAACTGCACTAAAATTTGGTACTTGTTGATTCTTAAGTCATTGTTTTTCAAAGCTCTACTTTGCAACGCATCAGCTAAAATAACCTGAAGGGTATTACACAATAGAGGCAAAATATAGAATATTATAATAAATAACTGTCCCACTGTCACACTTTGAGGCTGATCCTATTTGTGTCTCTCAAGCAAATTAATTACTCCCAGCTCCAGTGCAAGGGTTGTACTTATGAAGCCTCAGTGACAACTCAGCCCCCGAGATGCAATGAAATGGAGAAACATTTACCTTATTTTCAACCTGATTTTGTTCACAACTTCATCAATGTTTGCCAAAGACTACAACAAGAAAAAAAAAAGGGAGAAGTGAAATGGGGAACCTTTTACTGTGATACAAACCAGCTGTGACACCTCATGCTTTCTCATGGGTGGCACTTTACAAAGAGAAGAGCAATTACTTTGGTTTACAGATGGAGGCACTGAGACACTTGGCAATTTAGCTGCAACCCTCAGCTCACATCATGAAGAGCAGCAAAAGCCAGGGCAGGCCAAGGTGCAGCCCTCCAGGTCCCAAAGGCTCCCCGCTTCCCACCCAGCCCTGAGCAAGCAGGATGCCCTGAGCCCTGCCTTGTCAGCAACTGCTCCCGAAACGCCGTGGTGACAGTGACCTCCAGTGGGCAACAGGGACAGAGCCTGCACCTTCCCTGGGCAGACCCTGCCGCAAAGCCCAGCACATGGGCTGGAGGAGGCCTGGCTGCTGCTGGAGCCGCAGTGGGAGTATTGCCGCAAAAACAGCTCTTCACCACTACTGGCAAAAGCAAAAAGTCAAGCCAGCACACTAAAGAGAAACAGCTGAAAGCCAAAACAGTCGGTGCTGCAGAGGCTCTAAAACATGGTAAATACTGGGGCTGCCTCACAAGCCAATCTTCAGCTGCAGAATCACTTCCTTCTGCAATAGATTAGTCCAAAACCACCCTGAGGCTGACCTGGGTAAGACAAAGTATGGATATGAGCCCCATGGCAATCTCATTCCTTAAATCTCAAAAGAAACAATAGCTTTCAAACATGGGCAGGCTCTCCAGTGATACTTCAAGGCAACACGTGCCTGATTTGGCTGAAACCCCTGAGGATTCACCACTGATTAAGACACAGCAAGTCATGACATTTACTGGAAGAGAAAACTCTATATAGAAAATGAATGTATTTCTACAGATCAGGAGTTTTAATGCAGCAAGCGCTTTGGGTGGAAAGGGACTACATAATGACAGTGATCATCGTGAGATGTGAATCTAAGAAGTGATTATTGTCATAGTCTTACTACCTGTGTTACTGTTTAAAATAAAAGGCTTGGGTACAGGTTTCAACATGCCTTCAGTCACCTACTATCAGGTTACCCCTCACAGAAAGGGCTGTGCTGTGAGCACTACTTACTTGCTCAGTGGGAAAGAGAGTATTAATATACTCCACAGCATTGAAATCTGCTCTGTCCAGTGGGTCTTGGCTGGGAAATACCTGAAGAGAGGGAAAGAAACAAATACAATCAATACATCATTGTTAAATTTCTGTAGCTTCACACAGTATCCACTATTTTTAGTTACTTCAGCACCCACTTCTGATTGTTTCAGTGCATTGTCCTAACACGGGCGCACAGAGAGTGGTCAGGCCTCTGCCCAGGAGTAAAGCAGCCACATTCCTGTGGATTTCAGCCTGGGTAAACACCAATAACGTACATGCATGCTTCCACATACAGCCCCAGGTGTATCAATCAATCATTTACAAGGAATTCCTGACGTAGACAAACCATTAATTATCTATCCCAAACCGTTCTGATGCATCTGGAAATGATCCCCTGTGCTGAGGCATTGCCCTGATCTTTCCAAGGCCCTGTGGTGAGAGAAGAGGATTTGCTGTTCACAGCCACGTAAAAGGGATCACGATGAACTGAGAAATGGTTGTACAAGTTCTCTGGAGACTTGGGTTTGCCACTTCCACATGAAAAAGAGGGAGAGGAACAGGATCAGCTGAATGATTATTCCTACCCACAGGAAAGGGGAAAGAGCAGCTGCAGTACAACAGATCTCATCTCTCCTCAGAAGCAGCTCAAATGATACAAAGGCAGCTGTCAAGCTTTGCTTTTCATCCCCACAGACTAAATGATGCTTTCCTTTCTCTGCTAACATACTCCTTCCATGTCCATATTCACACAGCCATCAGCTGCGCACTCCATGGTCAAAACCCTGCCTGGCAAACGCACAGCTCACCCCTACACATCACCCTGGTCACCGAAAGCCTTCACAGAAACCTGCATGACCCGAGCACACACAGCATTTACGCTGCTTTACACATTTTGTAGCTTAAAAGCAGGGGGTTTGCGAGACCATTTCCATGAACCAGACCTCTTCGGCAGCTTTCCCAAAGCTACTCCTGTGGCCAAGGAGAAGCAGGCAGCAGTTAAATATGCATGAGGTGTGCCCAAGTGAAGAACATGCTCCGGCATTAGGCCATCCTCACAGCACAGCATCACAACCAGCCTGTCCTGCTCTGGGCTCACAGCTCCTGCAGATTCAGTTAATCCCAAATCTCCACCAGCAGCTGAAGCAAGATATGAGATGGAAGATAAAGGCTGGTCAGGAGCTTTACTCCAACTGCACATACAGATCAGTGGTGCAGGCAGCTGCACCAGCTGAAGAGGTTGCTGCTTTTGTCACAGCCCATTAACCAGAAATGACCACTCCATTTTGGAGCACCACTCCAGAAGAGACCACTCCATTTTGGTGGAGCAACAGTGCTCCCTGCCCTGCTTCCAGCAGAAGTCAGCTGAGCCAGCTCTCGTTTAACCAGAGCCTGGTGGGTTCTGCCCAAAGCTGATTAAGAAACACAAAGGAACAACAAGATTATTGGGTTAGGAAGTGCCAATGAAGAAGTGATGGAAGGCAGGAGGCAGCAGCATCCTCAACATCTCCCCTAGCTCAGGATGTATCTGCCAGCAGCCCTACTGCCTGTTAGAATAATTCAGCCAGGGACTTGGTGGATTCTCCACTGCTTGGAAACTGAAGTCAAGACTGCCTTTAAAAGATATGGTTTACACTGAAGAGACATCTTGTGCTTGATCACAATGCCATTAGGAAACCTTCCTTGCTTGCCTAATGGCAGAAATCACAGGAGGCTTTCAAACATTCGGGTTCTACCAAGTGCAGAGGGCTCTTCTGGACAAGTTCCAGGTCTACTTTAGAAGCTGCCATTTAACTTAGCAATTCTTAAAAGTTTCAGCAAAAATTACTCAATGCCAGTGACAAACTCACTCATTTTCCCCATGCAAAGATAAGAGTATGTGGGGTGTCTCTTTGGAGCAACGATACTCCAAAGCTGGCACAGCACCCAAAGAGAAACTGTGCGGCCCTCCTCACCTCCTAGCGCTGGGCTCACTCCAGATGCCGTGGTCTGCCCCAGTTCTTTGAGGAGAGCCACCAAAAGTGATCCACCAGCCTCAATACCAAAGAAACTGTGAAAACTCAAGTGATGCTTTGAGACACAGCTATTGCTGCCCACAGACTTCTACTGCATGGAAGAGCTCTTCAGATGGAAGGGTTGGCTGAAGACAGTTCAAGCTCGGGCACAGACTCCAACAGGTACATGACTTTGCCCCAGGTTCTTGTGGACTTTTGCTGGGCTTGAAGTGCCACAGAGGGATTCAGGGAACACTGCAGGGCTGGGGCTGGAACACACCAATCACAAAAGTCAAACCAAGCCGTTTAGATTATCCTGACTTCATAGACTCATAGGATGGTTTGGGATAAAAAGGACCTTCAGATCCAACCCCAGCTGGATAAATAATTGTCCCACTGTTACACTTTGAGCTGATCCTATTTGTGTCTCTCAAGCAAATTAATTACTCCCAGCTCAGATCCAACCTCCAGCTCCAACCGCTGCCACGGGCAGGGACACCTTCCACTGGAGCAGGTTGCTCCAAGCCCCTGGGTCCAACCTGGCCTTGAACACTGCAGGGATGGGGCAGCCACAGCTCCTCTGGGCACCCCCTGACAGCGCCTCAGCACCCTCCCAGCCGGGCCGCAGACCACCGAGCTCCATTAGGACACCTCCCACAGCCAACCCGGCAGACAGAACAGGCACGGCCGGCCCAGAGCGGTCAGCACCCCCGATGGGGAAGCGATCAGATGGGATGTGCCGCGCTGAGGGCAGCCGCAGGGCGCTGCGGAGGCCGCTGACAACCCCTCAGCACCGCCGCGGCCGCCGGCCCCGAGCGGGCCCAGGACACCGGCAGAGCGCGGCGGGGCCCTCACGGGGCGGCACCGGGCCGCGCCCGCACCCGGTGCTCCCCGGCGGAGCCGAGCCCTGCCCGCCCGTCCCGGCGCACCTGCTCGATGGCGGCCTGCACGGCCGGGGCCAGCTCCAGCGCCGCCTCCAGCCCGGCCGCCAGCTCCGGCTCGTCCTCCTCCATGGCGGCCGCCGCTTCCGGGCCGCGCGGCACGGCGGGAGCCGGAGGACGCGCCCCCTCCGCACCGCACCGGGGGGCGGAGCTTGCGCGGGGCGGGAGCCCGTGTGGGCGGAGCGGGGCGGAGCGCGTCCCGGCGGGGCGGCAGCGGCGGGGCCGGGCCGGGCCGTCCCGAGCGGAGCCGAGAGGGACCGGGACCCTCCCGCCGCCCGCCTCCCGCCGTTGACGAGCGGCGGCGGGGGCAGCGCGGAGGCCGTGGTCATCCTCATGTGGCGGACACTGGCCCTCGCCTCCGCCTTCTTCCCGGGGCTCTTCGTCCTCTGCATCCGGTTGCTGCGCTGGGCCGCCCCGGGATGGAGCCTCAAGGACCGCATCCTCCTCAGCGGCAGGTACGGGCGCGATCGGCGGGAGGAGACGCGGACCGCGGCGCGCTGCCACCGTTACACATCGCGAAGGACGGGGACGGGGATCGGGACCGGAGCGATCCGGGCGGGCCAAAGGACACCGAGCCCCGGCGCTGGGAGCTGTCCCCGGGGATGCCGCGCCCCCCCCCGGTATCCCCGAGGCCGGGCACTGCGAGGGGAGCAGCTACCGGCGCCCCGCGGGCTCCCGTTGGCGGTGCGGGGATGCTCCGGTGCAGCTCCCGCTCTGCACCCGCTGGGGCTCGGGGGTGGGAGGGACGAGCCCCGGACACCCCCTCCCCGCCGTGTCGCGGTGTCGGGGCCCGGCACAGCCGCGTCCCTCGGCGCTGGGCGCGGGGCAGAGCCGCGGCGAGGCGTGCACCGGGCAGGCGTCGAGTGGCGGGGGCGAACCCGGTGCGGTCGGGGCCGCCGCGGCTGCTCGGCCCTGCCGGGGGACGTTCCGTGACGCGTTCCCGCTCTCTGGGTTTCAGGTTGGTGTCGACGGTCCAAGCCACGATGGCCACGGTGTCAGGGATCGCGGTTGTCCGTAACTGCAAGGATGTGGTGTACGACAGGTAACCCTTGCCGCCCCAGGAGGGGCACACAGAGGCTGTGCCCAGCCAGCTTTGCAGCTGCAGTGGTTTATGCCAAGGGCTTGCATGTACAAAGGGAAGAGGGAAACTAGTTTCGTGTTCCTATTTCCTCTGCTTTGGGTGAAGGGTTGGGCAACGCGCTGGCCACGCACCCCCCAAAAGGCACATGCTTGTGCCCTGAGCTCAGCCCTGCGGCTGCTGTGGCAGCATGGAGGCTCTGCTCCTCAGGATGGGCTGTAGCATAGGCTCATATATGAGCGAAAAACAACGACATCATCGCTCCTAAAGGGGTTGGGCGTCGCCTTGCTGGAAGGGCAAAGGGCTAACGAGTGAAGCAGTCCGAGTGAGAACTGATGTAGACGTTCATCACCTTCTCCGTGCCAGACGGACTCTGAAGGAGTCCAGAAATGAGCAGATCAGTACAGGGTTAGCTCTGAAGAGAAAGCACATTGCCTTGTCCTCAGCGCTCGGAGGTTATCTGCCCCAGAAGTGGCTCTCAGCAGGAGCGATAGTGCAATCTGGGTCAGAGGATTTAAAAACAGAGCAATTATCAGAATAGCAGAGCAAATCGTAGGAGGGCAGAATGTAATCACATTAAGGTGGCATTTGACCATCACACCTTGGATTTTAGGGTGATTCTCAGGGAGGGCTGCCATCCGGGTCGTTGCAGACTTGCCCTTAACACACAGATGTGAAACGACCTCCCTTGCTCTAGAGAGTGAGATCTATCCCAATTGCTCGGTCCTGTTAACCCAGGGCAGTCTAATGAGTTACCATTTGACTCTAAACTGAAATCTCTGCTGTACGGATAAGGCAGATGATGAATCCCAGACCCACACAGTCACAGGCACTGCCAGCAGCCCTCCTCCTCCCCGGAACCCTGTGTTCTCAAGGCCAGCAGCTCCGTGCAACCACTTTGTGGTCAGAGACCTAGATTTCCTTTGAATCTGCAGGAAATACAGCCCAGTGCTCAGCAGGGAAGGCCTCAGAGAATGACAGTGAACCAGAGAGCCGGGAAGCATCACAAAGGTTGCAGTCAAATTTGCCTATTTATTTACACAGGCAGGCAATCATTATATTGCTGGCACCATAATTGCCCTCCAAAGCCCTGCGCAAGTTTTGCAAACACAATAGCTAGTCACTTCCCCTCCCTGCTTTACATCACTTAAACCTCTCTATCTGGAACAGGAACGTGCGTGCCAGTTTTTCTCTGGAGATGCCAGGCAAGCAGAAGCAGCTTTGTTTGAGCCCCGAGCTACGTTTCTTCAAGCAGCAGTGTGGGATGGTTTGGTTTTGTATTGGTTTATCAATGTGATTTCACACAGGACGTTTTAAGGAGCCTGGTGTCCTGCAGAGCAGGGCTTGCTGCTGCCTGGATTGTGCAACCGGGATTCCACCATGCGCTGGGAACAGGCAGCTGCCTGTAATTATTTCCCAACAGACAAAACGCCTCGTAGGGGTTTATTGCCTATATTGGATATTTCGCAGCTCACTCTCCAAGGTCCAGGCCAGGCATCTCCAATTAACTCTGAGGTCTCCGGGTGCTTTCTGAGCACTCCCTGGGTCAGGCAGGCAGCCGAAGCGGTGTGGCAGGCAGGAGGGACCCAGGCTTGGAGCTTTTCCCCCTACCAAGCACCACCTTTGGTGTCCCAGGACTGAGCGAAGAGGATGACCTGCCGCAAGGTGTCAGATTAGTGCTGGATCCTGAGCAGTGCTGTGCCCTGCACAGCAAACACCTGCTGTTGGGCTAATCAAGATCCTCCCGTTGGCACTGTGTGTGTGCTGGGCTGGGCTGAGCTCGGTGCCTGGCACAGGGAGGTGTCCTCCACTCGTACCAGGTACCTCTTCTCTGGGACAGTCTGCACCTGCTGAGCCAAACCCAGTTAAAACTCACCCCCTTTCAGCTTACTATCAGCCTCCAAATCTGACGCTTCCATTTCAGACCTAAAGCCTCCCCTTCCACCTTCTAGAGCATCGCGAGGTGCTCAGGGCCGTTGTGATGCCTCTGTGTGTGCTGCTCCTCCCCTAGGCACTGGCTGGCCGTGGAGTACATCTGGGTCCTTGTTCCCTACATGACCTATGACATTTACGTCATGTACCTCTGCCACTGGCACAAGAGCCTGGAAAGGGGAATCGTGGAGAAGAAGCACTCGCTGGCCAGCGTGTGGAGCTTCCTGCTGCAGGAGAGGCTGATGGTGACCCACCACCTCTTCATCCTCATTGTGCTCACCCCCATCACACAGGTAAGGGCTGGGCATGGCTGCAGTGAAACCCAGCCTGCGAGGAGCCCCGCGTGGCTGCAAGGGCTTGTGATCGTGGCTGTGACTGTTAAAGCATCTCTGATGGTCAGAAGCCCGTGACCCCCTGGAGATGGTCAGTGTTAACTTCCAGCCCTGTACTCACTGCTGGCTTTATTTGCAGCACTTTAGGGGAGAGCTGGGGGACTTCTTCGTGGGCTGCATCTTCATGGCAGAGCTGAGCACACCTTTTGTATCGCTGGGCAAAATCCTCATGCAGGTAGGTGAGGAGGGATTTGGCACAGCAGTTCGTACCCTTTCCCTGCCCCAGGCTGCCCTGTGAGCAGCTGAGCTGGGGGTTTTCGCAGGAGGCAGCCCCACAGCTGTAACCCCAAGCTCCCCCCAGTGCTGCCTTCCATCAGATTCCCCCTATGTCCCCTTCTCCCAGTAAGCAGCACGCCCAGTAGCATCCCCGAACTGGGCCTGTGCCGTGTCCTGGTGCTGCCCCCTCCTGTCTGTACCCTGTAACTCCCCTTGCACCCTGTTCCCATCTACCCTTCTCCATCCCGATCCATCCGCCTTCCCTGCTCCCTCCAAGACGTTCCCGCTCACTCATTACCACCTGGCTGCTCGTTTCCATGCTCCCAGCACAGCCCATGTCCAAGGAAGCAATGGGGTGCTGCCTGCGCAGCACTCACCCCATATTCCCCTCTTCCTTCCCCAGCTCAAGATGCAGGACACGCTCCTGCACAAGGTGAACGGGATCTTCATCCTGGTGACCTTCTTCCTCTGCCGCATTCTCCTCTTCCCCTTCATGTACGCGGCCTACGCCCGGCAGGTGGGAATCCCCGTTTACATGGTGCCTTTCCGCATCCCCCTGCACTGCAACATCGCCAACGCCTCTCTCATCGCCCCCCAGCTCTACTGGTTCAGGCTCATCTGCCGCAAGGCCGCCCGCCTCTATGGCCGCTCGCCCGCCGACAAGAGCAGATAACGGCCGGCACGGGGCTGGAGAAGGGTCGGCTCCCCCCGGCTCTTCCACCTTCGCTGCGGGGACCAGCGTGGGAGCAGTGATACCGCCGGGCTGTGTTAGCTGGAGCAGCCTCACACCATCCTGTGCCAGGCAGCACCAGCCTGGGAAGGCTTTCCTCTCACGCTGCTCCAGTGCCTTGTGTCCTCCCACCCGTGGGAGCTGGGGCAGGAGCCAGCCTGTAAGCACGACATTCCTTCTGGGATTCAACGCTGTGGCTCTGAACGGTCACAGGAGAGGGGTTTGTTACAACCCCCCCACCGCGTCCTTCAGGGCTGACACCAGACACCACTGCAGCGCGGTGGGAAGGAGCCCGCGGCGCTGGAGGCAGCAGTGGAGCTGTTGCTGGAGCGTGCCCAGCCTCATGCAGCAGCACTGGGGACACGGGAGCCATGAACCGGACCTGCTGCAGCCCCAGCTTACTGCTGCAGCTGAGAGCAGAGCCAGGCCGGGGGCTGCAGCGGTTCTGCAGAGCCTCTTCCTGACCACGTCACTACAGGCATGTTCAGCCTCTTACCTCCCATGTGCACCTCCTGCTGCTGCTGGACTCAAACTCCACTTAACCCAAAGGTGCTTTTTCACTATAACTGATGTCCGTGGCTGGTGGTCCCAGGGTTGGAGGTTCCGGTGTTCCCAGCAGGGCTGGAGGAGAGAGAAGCTTATGCCAGGACAGAGGAATGGTTACGCTGTCTCCCAGCAATGCTGGCAGAGCAGAGCGCCCATGGCTGAACACCAGGATGGGGGCTAGGTCCTCGTCTCACCAACACATGGGGCACTATGCAGAGCCCTTTATAAGCAGGGGGTGCAACTTTCATCCTCTTCCCCAACTGCAGTTGTTTTTCTGTCCCACATCCCCCCAGTGGGTATTTAAAATCCTCTGCCCTGCTCTCCCACCAGCACCCTGTGTCCATCCCTCCTGCCCCATCCCACTCTCAGAGCAGGAGGAACCGGCACCCCCAGAGCAGGGCACTGAGCTGCATCCAACCCATTTCCACCTTCACTCTGTCGAACGGACACAGGCTTCCCAGCTCGCCCTGCACCACGGGGCTCACAAGCCTTGCGGGTGGGTGTCAGACAGTAACAGCTCAGTTCCTTCCGTGCAAGCCAGGGCAGCCACCTCCCTCCTGCAGCCCTCTCAGCTTGCCTGGGGGTCCCCTGCTCCAGGGCAGGTACTGCACCAGCATGGCCTTGGCAGCCCCCCATGCCCAGAGGCCTGTAACCATTCTGTGCCTTTCGTCCTGCCTAAAACCAACAGCGGAGCTCTGATCTGGTTCTCTTGGGTCTGACCCTGTCCCTGCCACGGCTGTATTCTGGAAAGAGTAAAACAAAGGGCCTCTTCCAACATGCGGTCAGTTATTGCACAAACACTACGGTTACATGAACAACCGAGGCCAGCTGATGTTATAAACTGCTTGCAACCTCCTACAGATGTTTTTATCTCGCTGTTCTAACTGCAAATAACGCGTCTTATGTAAGGACAGAAATAGAAAGCCAATGAGGCTCCTCTGTTTGCACTAACACTGCCGTATTCACTGTCAGGAGACCAATAAAGATTTCCTTTCTGAGTCACACCACTGGATGTCTCTCCCATGTGCCGTTCATCTCTGGGTGGGCGTTGTTAACACACGGGGTTACTGCTGCGCCCCCACCTCAGCACACGCATTTCCAAAGGTTCTTGCCCATCCTGAGCTCACCTGACTCACATCCCACTCCCCAGCAGCATGTGTTGAACCCAGCGATGCACCCAGGACACGGGAGGGCTAGCGGCAGGGGAGCCCAAGGGAAATGATTTCCCTGATGCCAGAGGCTGATGGGCTCTTTATAAATCCAGGCTGCCAGCAGGCAAAGCTGGAACCACGGGCCCAGCAGCCTGGCTCAGGAACAACTGTGTCCACAGCTACTCCCACTGGAAAATTAGGGATTGGTTGTTCTATCTTTACACAGCCCCTTCATTATGTTGGAAGAATACACAGAAGGGGGAAATAAGCTCCAAACAGAAAAGTAGAAAGGGTTTATTACAGATCTTACAGCTTCCCACGTAAGAGGTCCCCTCTGTCGCTCTCTCCAGCTCCTCAAGCCAGCTCCCCACCTGAGTGTGCTCCCAGCTTGCTGAGCTTCTGCAGCAGGGTGCCACGCAGCTCCTTGTCACTGACGTTGTCCGTGATGGACTCCAGGAAGTGCCTCTCGTTGGCTCTGTGCAGCATACTGCTGGGGGACCTATCGGCACTGCTGAACAGCTCATACTGCGAGAGGATCTCCAACGCCACCACCACCAGCGGCTCGCTGCACCCCTGCTCTGGCAGCATGGCAGCCACATGCAGCAGGTGGCAGAACATCTGGATGCAGACGAAGGACACCTCCTGCGTGGAGGTCCTGTCCTCAGGGTGCGACGGGGACCCCGCGATGCTCTTGACAGAGCCCAGCAGGTCTGTCAAGCTGCTGCAGTAGAGCTGGACCACATGGAACCAAGCCTCTGCTGGCAGCCAGGTGGAGCAGCTGGAGCTGCAGAGGAGCTGGAAACCCCGCAGGAAGAGCACGGAGAACTGGAGGTAGCAGGCAAATGGCCGGAGGTTAAGCAGAGGCATGTACTGCACGTACTCGAGCGTGTACGGCACATGCAGGATTTGCCTCTGCAGCAGGTTTTCAACCACATGGGCAAGCCTCTTCCATTCACTGTGGCTGCACCAAGGGAGGACCTGTATGAGGGCCACCAGGAACCCTTTGCTGAAGAGATTCACTTCTTCGGGGTTGTCCACATTGACTGTGAGGAGCGCCAGCATCGTCTCCCTGAGCGCTGTGGACATGCAGCAGCATTCCATCCACGCCAGGAGCCCACTGCCTGGTCCATAGGCTGGCAAAGGCTGGGATGTCCACTCATCCTCAGGAAGTGTGCAGATCTCAAACAGTGTTGCCGGGACCTCGTTCTTGAAGTGGTCTCCATAAAGCTTCTTCAGCCGCAGACCAATGGTCCAGTCCAGCAACGCCACCCTCCTGTGAAGCCAAGAGAGCGACTGGACCCACAAGCTCAGGGGAAGGAGCAGTTTCTGGTCTTACCACCTCACAGAGCTGGCAGAGGATGTTCAGTATCAGGTCTTTCGTCTCCAGAGAAGGAAAGAGCTGGTCCCTAGGCTGGTGCCAGTACTTTGTGTAACCATCTAGAAGCTTGCAGAGGCTAAGGAGAAGTGGGAATGGGTGACAGGACTTGATCCAGTGTTCTTCTGAACTGGACTGTATCCCCAAAACCTTACTGAGGATCTGCAGGCTCAGCTCAATGTGAACAGAGTCCGACTTCAAACAGGGAAGAACAAAGGTTTTGGTCACCTCTGCAGGTGACACAAGTGGGGTGGCTGAGCTTGGCTGCATAAGAAAGGCCAGGAACTCAAGGAACTGCTCCTCTTCCCTCACAGTGGAAAGCCTCCCCCACACTGCCTCCTCCAGACACCTCAGCACCAGGCTGCGAGGCCTGCTGGGATCATCGCGGGTCTCCAGGAAGCTCAGTACTGGGAAGGAGCAGAGGATTTGCGCGAGGAACTGGTGTGCTCCCAGATTGACTACAGCAAGGTTACAAACCTGCTTCACTGTGGCCTCGGGGTACATCAGCGTGAGCCTGGCCACAGAAGCCACGGCCCTGGTCAGGCCTTCATCAGACACACTCTTTGTGATTTGGTTAAAAGTCACATTGAGATCCTCCTGGAACCCCTCCATGACAACCTGCAAGTTCAGGTACAGACCCCGTCCACCCCAGGACACCAGGATGCCCGAGATCACTTGGTTTTTGTCAGTTAATGACAGCTCATTGTAACACTCCACAATGGCTTTCATCACTTGCCTCTGCACCTCTCGGGCCTCCTGGTCTTGGTGGAGCATGGCAAAGCTCACCAGCGTCTCCAGCAATTTCAAAACTAGCTCTGGTCTCTGGAAGAGAGCTTTGTTTTTCACAAGGCAGTCAAGCCAGTCCCTTGAAAAGGCCCAGGTCTTCTCAGATGCAAAAACGGAGCACATCTCCACATGCCGGTCCAGCTTTTGCTCAATGATTGTCATGGCAACTGAAGACACAAGGCTGGTGTCCAAATCCTTCCTCTTCAGGCTGGCATTGATCTTGAGCAACTCCTTAGAGGATCTGTGTCAGCTCGAACACTACACGTGTCTCATCCTCACCCAGGTCTTTAGCTTCCAAGAAGCAAGCCAGGTTCTTCCCAAGGGTGGTAAGTGTATCGAGGAGCCGGTAACTCTCATAGCAGAGCTTCTCCTCAGAGCTGTTCAGGGTTCCCTGCAGCTCCTTCCCCCAGGCATGCAACAAGCTAGAGAGAAAGTCCAAGCCAACAAAGAGCTCCTCACGGGAGAGCTTGGCCATGGACAAGAGGCTCATGCTTCTCTCTGCTTCCCTCACCTTCTCATCCAGCCCTCTGTGATGGTACATGCTTTCAGGGTCACCAGTCCAGAGGCTGACCATCGTGCTGACCTTCTCCAGGTACTCTGCCACAGGGAGGGGGCTGCTCTCTGGCTCCAGCTCGGTGAACATGGACAGCAGCTCTGCCAGGTTGGCCAAAGCATAGCACTTCATGCGGGGCAGGGCGATGCACCCGTAGATTCGCTTTAACCCCTCTATCAGGACCATGAGAAGACTGGTGGCAGCAGGGGGATTGCTCAGAGGATTAGAGTCATCCTTAAATCTCTTTGGGGGCTGGAGGCCATCATCCAGGGAGGACTCACACTCATGCTGACGCATGAGAGTGCTGAATGCAGAGACTGTTGCGTCTTCCTCTCCCTCCTTGTGCTTCATCACCTCCCACCACACATCCAAGAAAAGCCTGATGTCCGATGGGGATGTCTCACTGGCGATGTACTCCACCAAGTGCTCCAGCTGGCTCTGGCACATATCCTGGGGCAGAGCCAGCAGCAGGCGCACAAAGAGCCGGGGCTCGCGGAGAGCTTTGACCAGCTCGAAGAGGACGGTGTGGTTAACGTCGGGGATCATCCTGCCCACGCAGAAGAAGCCATCCTCCTTCCAGCCCTGGTCCAGCGAAGCGGCCGGGGTTGCCGGCAGCAGGACTTTAGCCCAGACGATGGCCACAGCCTCCTCCTTCCAGAGGCTGTGCTGCAGCGCTGAGGGGCAGAGGGCCCCGATCTCCCCGAGGGCGTCGGTGATGGGGGGTCCCACCAGTGGCCAGTCGGCTTTGCGCAGCTCCCGCAGCGACCGCGGCTGCGTCAGGCGCGCGGCCAGCAGGAACCCGCCCTGCAGGATGGCCGTCTCCTCGCGCACGCCCCACGGCCCTGTCAGAACACACCGTTACCTCGGACCGGCCCCGGCCCCAACAGCTCCGCACCGCGTCCGACCCCGGCCCCGGCCCCAACAGCTCCGCACCGCGTCCGACTCCGACCCCGGCCCCAGACCCCAACAGCTCCGCACCGCGTCCGACTCCGACCCTGGCCCCGGCTCCAACAGCTCCGCACCGCGTCCGACCCCTGCACCGGCCCCATCCCCGGCCCAGACCCCAACAGCTCCGCACCGCGTCCGACTCCGACCCTGGCCCCGGCTCCAGACCCATCCCCGGCCCCGGCTCCAACAGCTCCGCACCGCGTCCGACCCCTGCACCGGCCCCATCCCCGGTCCCGACCCCAACAGCTCCCACCGCGTCCCGCCCCGGCCCCATCCCCGGCCCCATCCCCGGTCCAGGCCCCAACAGCTCCCACCGCGCCCCGCCCCGGCCCCAGCCCCGGCCCCATCCCGGTCCCGACCCCAACAGCTCCCACCGCTCCCCGCCCCGGCCCCATCCCCGGCCCCATCCCCGGTCCCGGCCCCAACAGCTCCCACCGCGCCCCGCCCCGGCCCCAGCCCCGGCCCCATCCCCGGTCCCGGCCCCAACAGCTCCCACCGCGTCCCGCCCCGGCCCCATCCCCGGCCCCGACCCCAACAGCTCCCACCGCGTCCCGCCCGGCCCGCTCCCCCGCTCCCGCGCTCACCGGCCTCCATGGCTGCGGCGTGCCCACCTTCCGGCGGCGCGATCTGACGTCAGAGCGGCCAGCAGCACTCCGCTCGCAGCGCCCCCTGGCGGCCGGGCGGTGGCGCCACCTGTACCGCCGCATCCTTCCCGCGATTAATTGGCGCGCACGAAATTAAAAGGGAGCCCAATTAAGCGGGAGAGGAAGCCCCGGTCCACCGAAGCAGGCGCACACACCGGCCTCCAGGACCGCCTTTATTAGTTTAAGGGTGACACTGGCAAGCAGCGCCAGCTTCAGGGCGCAGCTACACACGACCTTGACTCCATCAATATGTGATTCAAAATCATCATTGAACCCGAACGGAAAAGCTCAAATGATAAAAATCACAGTGATTTTTCCTGCTTAAACTCCGAGCACTCACTACAGGCGCTGACACGCCTCGGTGGCTGCCAGCACTGCTGATTTTCCTGCTTTTTCTCTGCTAAACATTTAAGGTTTTCATGAAGAAAGGCGACAAACCAGACAGAGCACCTGATGCGGACAGTACTATAATTACTCCCTGCATTCTAAGCCCTTATTCCACTAGCAAAAGCAGAGTGACTTCATTCCAATGGAATAAACCCCGAACTGTTACTTCCAAAGGCAATTTCTCATCAGAAGCTAACTGCAAACCCACAATGTGCTTAATTCAAGTCACCTCCTGGTGCCCCTGCAGACAGCACAGCCCCAGCTCCTGCCTGGAATGTGGAAGGCTCCTTGGTAAGGGGTGGAAGCCACTACATCAATAACATGACCCCAGTAAGAAACAAACCCTGGGCTCCTCAAGTGAGTATTTTACCTCCAAAGCTGGGGAAACATCTTGGAATGAAAACAAAGTTTGCTCCAGACTATAATGTTCATGTGATTGAGTTATTTCACTATTCACAGCAAACAGGCCCAGGCTGTGACAGCTGAACTGCTCCAGCTCCCTGCGCTCAGCCCTTCCCTTCAGCCCCACACTTCGCTACCAAAGCAGGGTAGCTGCAACACCCACAGCCTCCTGAAAAATCCCTTCTCTAAGCAGCAAATCCAGGACAACTAAAGCCAGTTAGTTAGAGAATTTGGTACTGTTATCAGCCAAGCAACCTCTTTTTCAAGTATAACAACACAGAAGTGTTAGGTTTTCCTATTAATGGAGGATCTGTTTTGGAAGCCACGGGCTCAACCTGCTCCCTGCTGTGCAGCCTTTTTTTGAAGGATAGCATGCTTGAAAGGAGAGAGCACCAGGAAAAGACAAAAGCTTAAATCAAACAAATCAACCAGTGTGGGACACAACAGCACCCTCTTACTGGAAAGGGTAATGCAACATGGTACATGGGATTGGCATTCTTCTTGGATGAAAACCACAGCAGGAAGGAGCAGTCCAGCCTCTCCTCCGGCTAAGCAGCAGCCTTCTTCATATTATGCGCAGCAAACCACTCTTCACTGTTGTCTGACGCCATGGCCTGTGTGGAGGAAAAGTATTTACATGTTCAGAACCAGAGCTGAGCTGCTGCTCACACTCACCAGCCCACCCCACACCCCAGACTGACCACAAGGACACTTTCTAATTAGGAGGAAAGCTACCTAGTAAGGAAAACAGACACTGAAAATCAAGCACATGAGCTGGTAAGATGAGCAAGCCAAGACAGTTTAAACATAGCCTTCCCACAGAGCTCACACTCCTTACCAGAGCCCCTCTGCTGCAGGGGGACATGCAGCTGCACTGACATTACGGCAGCTCATCATTCCCTGCAGTAACTTACACAAAAGTGTTGGTGACACAACACCATGGGCTGAACCAAGAGCGAGGCTGGAAAACTCCATCCAGGAGTTTTGAAAGTGAAGTTTCAAAACCGATTTGTTTTCCTTAGCAAGACTATGATTTGCTTCTCAGAAAAACTCCACATGGAATGAAAATTAGATTCTACAGGTATCAATGATCAGGAGGAAAACGGATGTGCAGACAGCATTACTTACATCATCCAACAGTTTGGCACCATTAGGGTCCACCTTGGACAGATCTCTAAATGCTTCGTCTCCCACAAAGCAGATCTCGTGGCCATCCTAAACCAAATGTAAGAGCAGGTAAGTTAGCTAAATGACAGGAAGAAATTCAAATCTAATTCAACTGCTATTTCCAATACTACTCACAGGATCGGCCAAAATAACCACTTGCACTGTGGCTTTGCCAGGTGTGTCCAAGCTGACCAGAGGTGTTAGAATTTTCTGATTCTCCTTTTTCATCAGTGCTTCAATCTTTGGCAACTTGAACAGAAAACAAACAAAACTCAGCCATAGTCAGGTGAGGATCAAGATGTATTCAGACTGTTCCCATTTACAGCTCCCCATTACCCATAGCTCCGCTGCATTCCCACTGTGAAGAACATAAATATCTGCCCAGTAATATCTTATTCATAACTGAGATATTTGCCAACACTAGAAATTAACTTCCCACTATCCAGCTCTGGGCAATGCAAGGTAGGGAGAGAAATGTGGTTGTTACCTCTTCCTTTGCACAGGAAAAAGCGATGCGCCCAAATGCTGTCCCATGATCCACCACTCCTCCAACGGCCTTCAGCTCCAGCTTACACTGACAGAGGGAAAAAGCAAACCTGACTTGCAAGGGCACTGCTCCCCACGCTACATTCGCTCCAGCTTTTGTCATGTGGATGGTTTCAAAATCACCCATAGACGTATTTCCCAACAAGCCAGAACTACCAAAGCAAACCACAGCTTTTTTTTTTGTTTAAAAAATGCAGTTGAGTGTACACAAGCTTTAATTAAAATGCACAGAATTCAGTGCACAGTTGCTTTAATTAAAACCTTTATTCGCCTTTAAGACTTTGTTCTCACAAAATAAGAGGTTGAGAGGTTTCTATGATGAGATGTAACTCTTAAAGATCAGAAGTGGAAAGTTTTCCAAGGACTAACCTGGTTATCTGCATAGCCCAGCAAAGCCCTTTGCTTTTCCTCATCCTTCTCATAGATTTTCATCTCGAGCAGACTAGACCAGTAATTAACAGAGTTCTGGAGATTGGAGACACCCAAGGTCACCTTCAGCACAGGATCTTGAAGAATGCAATCATTTGAAATTGGTTACAAATATATTGTGTTTTAAAAGCACAGTTTTACATTCTTCAGCAGTAACATAGACCAAAAGCACATCTGCTTTGTAAAACACCATCAACACAAATGCACAGCCCAGTTTCACAGCCCACTCATAAATCTCTGGAACGCAAGAAAGAGCAAGTGTCCATGTTTCACCTTTCTTGAGCTGTTCCTTATCTTCCAGGTAGAACTTGTATCCCCCTGGGGCTTCAGTTTCAAAAACACCAGTGGTGACTTCTCTGATGGGCCACCCCATCTTCTTAGCATTGCTCACAGCCTGGCTGGACACGAGCGTTATGCCCTGGTGAGAACAGGACACAAAATTCACAGAGCGGATGCTGACCAAATCCTGTCTTTTAACAATCAGCCTCTACAAATGACTAGAAACAAACATGAAAATACACTTTTTATAAGCAGATGGACTGTATGACCTCCTGAGAGCCAAAGACCTTGCTCCTAGAAAATACGCTTAACCTTATTCTACATCCCATTATATTTGGAATGCATCCATTTCACATCAAAGGGAAATGAAAAGCAAAAGGAATTTAGAACTCTGACTCAACACATTGTACAGAAGCAGAAAATCAAGATGCCAACTGTTCTGCCAGGTTAGGCAGACGTCCGTGGCTCCAAGTGGCCATTCCCTGGCACCCCACAGGCTGGAGGAAGAATATTAATTAGCTATGAGGAAACCATGAGCAAACACATTACATGTATTCATAGATGAAACATGAGATCTTCGTTGGCTGTCAGCAAGTAAGTAATAAATAAGTAATAACAAGTAAAAGTGTTTTCCTACAGCAAGGTCCTTCTTAGCTAACCATTCCATGTTGTCAGCAAATACCTGCTGTGCCTACACACACAGCAGCTAAGAGGGGGGGGCTTAAGGAAGCGTTTCCTGGATCCTAAGTGAGCACAAAGCTGCTCTAGTTTCTGGTATAACCTATATGTCAAACAGACTCCTAACTGTAAAAGTAAAATGATTATGAGAAGAAAGGTCTTGCTGCTGAGTGTGGTACTCACCAGAAAGTCGTTGCCCAGGCGATATTCTCCTATTCCATAATTGTAAGTCAGTTCTGCGACAAAGTGGTTGTCTTCTGGCCCATAGCCCACCATCGTTTTGCTCCATTTTCCATCATAAGGGCTGGAACATCCATATTTAATTGTCATGAGTGGTGGAAATAAACCTCAAGAACTGAAGTACTACAGTTTCAAGGAGGAATTGCATTTCTAGAGCAATCAAATGGCACAGGTAACCCAGTAGCCTCCCACGGAGGAGGAGCTGATACCTGTCAAGAGTTCAGCTTCCAGCTCAGCACAGAGACAGGCACCTCCCAGCCAATACCTCTGACCTCTGCCTGTAGTTCACGACCATACAACAAAAGCAATCCTACGGCTCACCTCTTATGAGCACAAGCTGCTCATTGATTGGAATTATATCAGCACTTTCTCATTACGGAAAGTAAGTGGTCAGGCACCAGGCTGCAAGATTTCTTTCATCTTTCGATGATTCTATGGGGAGTAAAATCATAGAACCACAGACTGGTTTGGGTTGGAAGGGACCTTAAAGCTCATCCAGTCCCATCTCCCCTGCCATGGGCAGGGACACCTTCCACTAGAGCAGGTTATTCCAAGCCCCTGTGTCCAGCCTGGCCTTGAACACTGCCAGGGATGGGGCAGCCACAGCTTCTCTGGGCACCCTGTGCCAGCGCCTCAGCACCCTCACAGGGAAGAGCTTCTTCCTTATATCTAACCTGAACTTCCTTTGTTTGAACCCATCACCCCTGTCCTATTGCTACAGTCCCTGACAAAGAGTCCCTCTTCAGCACCCTCGTACTTAAAAAAACCCCAAACACAACCCAACAAACCCCGTTTAACAGATGAAACAACGGATACACAGCGGGTCTTTTATGGGCAGCAACGGGCCGGGAAGCGGCTGCGGGCACTCACCCGTTGCAGCTGGCTTTGCAGCCCTCCTCGAACTCCTCATGCCTCAGCACCTGCCGGGTCAGGCGAGGAAACGCTCAGAGGGGACACGTCCCTTCCCTCCCTCCCCCTTTCCCCTCACGGTTGTCACCGGCCCGAACTGGCGGCCCCGGGGCACAGAGGGTGAGGCCCGGAGGAGCCGGGGGCCGCACTCCGGGGGCTGAGCGGGTACAAAGGGAGGGGACGACCCGCTCGACCTCCCGCCCTCCCCTCAGGGCCCGGGGCGGCCCCGGCGGGCGCCATCGCCGCCCCCCCCCCCCCTCGGGTGACACCGGCCGCCCCCCCGGCCCCGCTCACGCTCATGCCCAGCAGCTCCCGGTAGAACCGCGCGCTCCGGGGCCGGTCGCCCACTTTGAACACGAAGTGCAGCGCCCGCCGGGACCCCATGGCGGTGACGTCCGTCCGCGGGCGCCCGTCGCGCAGCGCTGACCGCGCAAGATGGCGGCGCTGGGGAGGTTGGCGGCCGCGCTGGGCCGGGCGCTGCTGAGGCCCGGAGGGCCCCGGGAGGCGGCGGCCGCGGGGCGGCGCGGGGTGCGGGCGCTGCGGAGGAGCCCCGTGCGGGTGCTGCCGCCGCGGAAGGAGCGGGGCGCGGCGGAGGAGAAGCAGCCGAGCCCCAAGAAGCCTCCTCCGCCTCCAGCGGTGGAGCGGAGCTCGGCCGGGCCGGGGCTGTGGTACGAGAAGGCGGCGCCCGGTGACAGGAGGCTGGGGTGAGGCGCGGCCCGCGGGCAACAGCGGGGCGGGCTCGGCTGTGGGGCCGGCCCTGAGCTGCCCGGGTCACAGCGCGGCGCGAGGCGGAATCCAGAGCTCGGGGGCTGCGGGCAGAGGCCGCCGCCGCGGTGCCGGTACTGGGGCTTCGGAGCGAAGCTCTCCGCGGGGTCAGCAGCCCTTTTGTGTGATTATCTTCTGCACAGAAAAGTGGTGACCATCACCAAGTCGAAGAAGTTCCGCGATCACCACGGGAAGGTTCTGCTGGAGGGTCACAGGCTGATCAAGGACGCCCTGGATGCAGGAGCTGTGCCGTGTACCCTCTTCTTCAGCACCACGGGGCACCTGAAGGAGCTGCCCGAGGCCAAGCTGAAGCAAGCCAGCTTAGTTAAGGTGAAATTTGAAGACATTAAGAGCTGGTCCGACCTTGTAACTCCTCAGGGGCTTATAGGTAAGTTGCTTTGGAAAGGATCACAAGACTGCTCAAAGGGGAACTTGCTTAAGTGGATAACGGCTCTGCCTTCCCAACCTTCCCCTGCGATGTTCTGGCAGTCTGTGCACAGGGATACAATTTGAGAGAATTCCCTTTCCTAGAATTCCCTTTTCTCGGATGCACTGAAGGTGCTACCACTCGTTTTTAATGGCATGTTGCTTTAGCTCTGCTGGGAGATAGTTCTCCTTCCACAGTGTCAAACTTCCCAAACTTCTCTTAAGCCGTGCTTTTCCTCCTGCTTCCTCCAGCACATCCTTAGTGGGATTTGGGGCAACTAAAGAGACAGCCCTCTCCTTGGGATGGGTTAGCCAGAAGCCTGTCACCACTTTGTCTCCTCAGGGATCTTTTCCAAGCCTGACCATACCAAGATGTCCTACCCTGCTGCTCAGCTGACCAGCTCCTTGCCACTGCTCCTCATCTGCGACAATATCCGCGATCCAGGAAACCTGGGGACTATTCTGAGATCTGCAGCAGGAGCAGGCTGTGAGAAAGTGCTGCTCACCGAAGGTAAGAGCCTTTCCCTGGGGAAAAAAATGTCCAGTTTGAGTAATTCTGGGGGTATGGCAGGGAATTAAGAGTCGCTTGAAGATAGTTGTTCCCAAGAGTTTGTAAGTAGTGCCTGGCACAGAGAGGATTTGCTGTAGGAAGTTGAATCTGATCTTTGTGGGATTCAGTGACACCATTTTCCTTGCTTCCATCTCAGGCTGTGTGGATCCCTGGGAGCCAAAGGTGCTCCGGGCTGGCATGGGGGCTCACTTCCGACTGCCCATCATCGCCAACCTGGACTGGGAATCTGTTCCCAGCAACCTTCCTGCTGGCATCCAGGTCTGCGTGGCTGACAACAAAGACCCACGAGGAGCTCATGGGGCTGGCTCTGCTCCTGACAGCCTGAAGGCTCCTGTGAAATCCAAACCCAAAGCTGCTCCTGAGCATGAGGATGAAGAGGGAGAGGAGGGTGTCTGCATTCCAGAGCTGCCTGCACAGTATTACTACGAGAACTGGACACAGACTCCAGTGGCAGTGGTGATTGGTGGAGAGACCCATGGCCTGAGTCCTGATGCACTTCACCTCGCAGCCAGCACGGGCGGGAAGAGACTGGTGATTCCTGTGGTGCCAGGCATGGACAGCTTGAACTCTGCTATTGCTGCTGCCATTGTGCTGTTTGAGGGGAAGAGACAGCTGCTGCAGAGGCACAAGCAGGAAGAGGAAAGGCAGAAGTTCCCTGTAGTGGGCTGAACTGAGGTTTGGGTGCTGAAGAAGCTTCTCTTCCCTTTGGCATGCTGTAGGCTTAATAAAAGAGCAGCTCGGGCTGTTTGTTTTGCAGTAAACAAGTGTTGAACAGCTCTGGCAGTGCTTGGAGCTGCGCCTGGCTGAGTGTCAGGCTCCCGAGCGAGCCTGCGGGCGCTGCGGCCGCACGGGGATGCTAGTGAGAAAGGAAAGGCCGGCAGAAGCCCTCGTCTTCCCGCAGCCAGCTCCCGGCTTCTCCCATCCAGATATGGGGAGGCCTCAGGCCACTCGCTGTGGGGTCGGGGCGCAGCTGTCACAGTGGCATTTGTGCTGGCCCGGTCAGGCTGCTGGTGATAGCCCGCGTCCTTCCTGTGCTGTGTGGTCTGGCTGGTGGGCTTGGGGTCAGAAAGGCCAATTCACAGCCATCTGAATGGCTCCTGCCTGTGCTTACCTAAACCCTGAGCTCTAAGAAGTGATCAGAGCAGCACACCAGCCCTGCCAAGGGTGCCTGCTGTATGCCAGGCTTGCTGCAGGCTGGGGCGTCTGTTCTAGGAGCTGGGCCTCAGTATGGATGAGTAAGGAAGGAGGGAGGGGAAAGGTGGAAAAGGAGCTGCAGGCACTGCTACTCAGTTGCTGTCCCTCAGGGAAGAGCCACTGGTTGCAGTGAAAGGAGACCCCAAAGCCTGACTCTGCCTCCCCAAGGGCAACAACTCTGCTTACAACAACCCAACTCTGTGGATCTGGGATGTGCCGTACAGCCTCAGTCATGCTGGAGGCTCCCATGTTGTACCATGCTCTCTGCATTGCTGGCAGCGCCATGTTGATGGACAGCTCCTGTGACAGCACTGGCTTCCATCTGGCTTGCTGTGCAGTTAAACATGCCAGTTGCTCAAACAGACACTTAGCACCAGCCCCTCAAGAATCTCCAGTAAAGGGAATATGAGGTAATTTAGGGTAAACTGTGGCAGCCAAGTATTGCAGCCCAATGCCCAGGAAGGTGCAGCAAGCTGCAGCTTCCTAATGCAGCCTGACCAGCTCCTGCCCCAGCCTCACCCAGCCCCCTCCAGCTCCTTCTGCCCTATTTGGCTCAGGAACCAGTGGGCCAGGCAGCATGGCTGCTCCTCCAAGCACTCACCAGTCAGTCAATCATTGCTGAACAAGGGAACCTCTGCAACGTGCAAAACACAGGGAAGATTTACGTGGTTCTGCTCGCTGAGCTGGCGGCTTTCCTCAGCTCCTGCCCAGGTGGGTTGCTGTAGCAGCGATAAAAGGGGAGAGGCTCTGATCCTGCCCCCGCTGACTGATGAGCTGGAAGGAAAAAGCAGTGAGACTTGCACACCACTAGCTGTTCACCACACCCCTCCGGGATGCTGCCCTCCCGGGGATGCTGCAGGAACCATCACAGCCACTGATGCAATCCCTCTCCCTGACAGCAGGACGCTGCAATTGGCACCTCGGGGGACAAGGTGGTTGTAACAGTTTTATTACAAAGATCCAATCACCATGTACAGTTTTTACAATGTCACTTTGGGGGCCTTGGCTGTGCTGCTTGGGTTAGGGAGGGATTTTGTCAGGGTTGGGGTTTTTTTTTGGTTATTTTTTTAAACAACAGCACCATTAACATTGAGTTTGGGACACACCTACAAAAAACAGCTCAATCAACTAACATAGAAGGGAGAAGACAATTCATACAAGAGAAAGGGGTGACAAAGGGATGGGGAGAGCACAAGGGAGAGACTAGAGAGGGGAGGGCAGCCTGGTGGTGGTCCTCCTCCTGGCTCAGAAAGGGAGGGATGGAATATCACCCACTGCAGGTGGGTGGACCCTGACACGCACAGCCAATGCCTCCTAAGGCTGTCGGTGCTTGGGGTGGGAGGCAGGAAATCCGCCAGGAAAGGTCTCACCCCCAGGAGGAAGAGCTCGGCTGTGCCGTGGTCTTTCAGAGGTTGTCAGCAGTTAAGACTTTGTCTTCGCCTCGTCAGGGCACTTGCATGGGAAAGGATGGGCCAGGGGCAAAGGGGACAGTTTCCTTATTGCTTCCTTGAAGTCACTTGGTCAGCAGGGGTGATAGGAAAGGAAAGAAGGGGGAGAAGGACAAGAAAAGAGCCCCAAGAACCCCACCCACTGCCTGATGCATACGTTGGGAAGAACACCATGCAAAAAGATTTGCCTGCTAGCTAGTGCCATGTATAAAATAACAGTAACAGTTCTGGCCTGGTTATTAGAGAATATATCACCATGAAGCACAAGCAAGTCTCCAAACGCCAACAACTCCCTGCTGAAAGTGCATCTCAAGGAGTTTGCTTAGGAGAAGGATTCACTGCGTAAAACAAGGCACCACAAGAAGGTTGGATACTGGGTCAGGCGTGAGGACACGCTGGAGAATCCACAAGCGGCGGAAGAGACCTAGTTTTAAATAATGTCTTTTGGCGCAGAAGCCCCCCTAGATGGGCTCAGGTTTTAGCTTGTCTGCTAGAAAGTCGCTGACAAAGGCTTCCACGATTTCAGGTGTGATCTCCTCCACATCCATCACATACTTGGCTCGGGCCGACATGTCCAGGATGGTGAGCAGGGGTGCAGCTTCGGGCAGGTTGGTGTAATCCCGCAGGGAGTCGGTCATGTCATCCTGGAGGCCAAAACAAGAGGGAGAGAGAAGTCATCAGCAGAGGCAGAACACCAGGAGCAGTTTCCTGCTCCCACACCGTGGTCCAGCCACGGTATCTTCCCAAGGGACTGGGCCTCGCACCAACTCCTGCAGTACCATGAGAGCAGCACCCACCTTGCTGCCTGTAGACTGCATCCTAACCCAAACTGGGCTGGATTATCTCAGACTGGGATGGGACCAGGCACTCCTCCACCCCTTCCTGTGCAGGGCGCAGCTGCCAGCACCCGCAGAGTGACCCACTGCCCAATGCTACTCTGGAGCTTCCGTGGCAGGAGCAATTTCAGCATCCACAGCTCAGGAGCTGGGGACAAGTGCTGAACGTGGGGACTGGCCTGCCCCTGCCAGCACAGCCACAGCCCTGCTGCTCACAAGGGGCAGATGCCGAAGGGACCCATTTGCATGGAGCAAACCAGAACATGTGAATGGGACAAGTCTGTGCTCTGAGACAACGCCGAGACCCCACCAGCAGGTCCAAGCGCCTGAGGGGACACACTAAAGCCACAGAGCTCCCCAACAGCACACTGAGCTCCCCTTAGCCAGGCACAGCACCTCTAGGTGAAGGTAAGAATTTGCCTCTGCCAAGGCTGTGCAATGCAAAAGCTGGCATTGGGGCAATTCATCTCCTGCTCCCAGCCAAGCCCATGATGCACAACATCCGAAACAAGGCACTCCCTGAGCCCCTTTCCAAGGGCAATAATGGGAATGAATCAATCCGGTGAGTGGACTGGGGGCTCTGCGGCACGCGGCGGCCGCCAGGGTAACTCCTGTCGCGCCTCCCCTTCCATTGCAGAGGTTTCTGGCGCAGTCGGACCACGTGGCAGGGAAGGGCGAGCAGGGCTGGGACCACTGCCTCGGGGCTGGGGTGCTCAGCCACCCCCAAGCCTTCCCGCCTCCCAGCCGAGGTGTCAGGGTGCCTTTTTCTTTATCTCATCACTGCTAAGGGACCAAAACCCATTTTTAATCAATGCAAAACCAGCCCAGACAGCACTGGGAGAGGAATGGGAGGCGCCTGCTCCATCCATGGCCAGGCTGCTTTTGTGCATGGGGGCCGGCAGAGACCTGGGGCCAGTGCTCCCAGCTATTGAGGTGACGGATGAATGGGACGTGCCGGACGCTCCCCATTCTTCGGCCCGGCTGCCACAGGGACGTCGGGAGCTGGATGAATAGCAGCAATGTTTCAGCTACAGCCAGTGAGCAGGAGAAAAATGCTCTGCAGGCTCTGGGGGAGGGGGGGGGCAGGTCCTAGACCCTCCCAAAATAGCCTTTCCAACAAGGGGCTTATTCAGGGCTGTGGGGCTGAGCTGGGATGCTCAGAGACCCATTACAGTGGCGGGAGAGGGAACGCCTGCTCAGAAGGGGCTGATGGGGCTGTGGAAGGCGGTGGCGGGGGCTCCTTGGCAGGGGGGACAGCGATGGGGACCCTTTTGTGCGCAGGGCGGCTCCGGGTGGCCCTGCTTGCGGCACACTGCGGCTGTGACGTGAGTGTGGAGGGATGGATGGAGCAGGCGCACGGCTCTGCAGTGGTTGCCACCTGCCCAGGCCCCGACCAACGCCTCAGGAGGGAAAACTGCGGGCCTGGGGAGGGGCTGGGAGCTTTTCCGACCCTTGCACCAAACCCTCCTCATTTGCAAGACCAGCAGAAGTGCCTGTGCAGGGCAAAGCGAGACCTAAAGCCACGTTTTCCTATTTTCTGTGGCGTATCCTTGCCTGGGAGCACTGCAGCCTCACATGACCCAAATACCATCCCAGCCACCAACAGCACAGGCCAGTGCAGGAAACAGCCTGGAGCCGAGATGCTTGTGCTGCAATGAGCACAGGCCCGTGCTGCCCTCCTGCTCCCTGCGTGGCTCCTGCCTGCTCCCAGGGGCGGTTCTGTCCGGCATCATTCTCACAGCACAGAAACAGGCCCAGCCTGTGGGACTGGGGCTGCCTCCCACAGGCACCCCTTTTGCAAGAGGCTGGAGCATCAGTCCCTGCCCTCTTCCTAGGGTGGGAATGCAGGCAGCAGCACCTGAGCAAGGAGGGTATCACGGGCTGGGCCAGGCTGAAACCCAAACCCTGGCTGCTCTCCCCCTGCCCAGCTCACTTCCCTGCCCACACAGCCTCAGGGTTCGAGGGCAGCGCAGATCCCCCTCAGTCTCCCTCAGCTAATGCTCTGCCCAACCCCAGCAGCTCCCTTGCCTGCCATCAGGCTTTCCCACCTCTGAGCAAACGCTGGGCTGGGACCCCTTCGCCAGAAGTAGTATTTAGGAACAAGAGCAGGGGACTGAGCCAGGACTTAGGTCTGGTTTTGCCACACAGACCCTGACTATCTGCAGTAGCTGCATGCCTCAGTTTACCCACCTGATCAATGGCAACAGCGGTACCCAACCCAGCTCAGTCCTTGTATGAAGACACAGCAGTTTACAGCCTTGTGCTCTCCTCTTGCTTACCTCGCCCGCCACGAAGAAGAGCAACGGTGCCTCCTCCTCTTTGGCTTTGTACTTGGCAATGATTTTCTCAGCTATGGGTTGAATCAGTTGTTTTGCTGCATCTGACTCTCCGTCATCCTCTGAATCTGCAGGACACAGAGGTGGGGAGACAAAACAAAAGAGGCAAGGCAGAAAGGAGGTTAGGATCAAACGCATGCAAACGGGCCGGGTGCTGGCAGCTCTATCCCACAGCATCACCACACAGGAAACCGGAGCCCGGATGCGCAGCACGAACATCAAAGCCGCACAGCTCTGTAGCAATTAGGGAGCAGCTGAAATGTGCTCTTCATGTGAGACAGGGAGACGTGTAACAGGGAGAAGAGCAGCTCCTGCTCCCCAAATACTTCCCTGCTCGCTCCCTGGTGCTGTTGCTGAAGCGCAGGGACAAACAGGCACAAAAAAAGCCACTGTGCAGTTTGAGAAGTTGGCATGTTTTGAAGACCAAACGAAGGCGCTGATCTGAGGCTGCCTGCCACCCCTGCCCACCACCCACCATCCCTCCGCCTTGGGACCGCTGCTCAGCAGCTTTTCTGCTCGAGACTCTGCCGCAGCAGCACTGTGAAGGCAGCTTTGATTTGACAGAGGTAGAGTAGAAAGAGATGGCAACATCAATCAAACGCCAGCCGCCACTGAAGTTCAAATACTGAGCTGGAAAGAGGAGAGACTGCGTCCTTGAACAGCACCGAGATGAAACGATTTCAATTTGAGGACAACTTTTAGCATTTAAAAAACAAGGAAGATGGCAGAAGAGTGGCCTCTGGTCTCCTCTTGCGTGCAGCTCATGCAACTCTTGTGGTCTGAGATGTAACCACCCGACACAACCAGTCCAGTTCCCGGATGGGACAGGCAATGCCTGTGCTCAAAGCACCCTCTGGCCTTGCTCCACACATCTCTGTCCTCCTCTCTGGCTTCTCCAAGCAAAGCAGGAGATGCCAGGGACACTGCACATCGGATTTCAGGGTCTGTTCTGCGTTCATGACAGTGATAAATACATACAGTTATGGAATGCCTGCCGGGATTGATTTTTCTATGAACAACTGCTGCTGGCGGCACTCCAGGCAGCCCTGCAGACTCTGGCTAACCTAGCCCTAACCTCTCCGGGGAAGGATGTACATCAGTCAGGATTTATTCACAACTGGCACTTGCTAAGCCTGCCTTCTCCTGCTCCAGAGCAGCGCCAGCTTCATCTCTATCCCAGGACATTGCCAGTGGGTTTCACCAAGGCCATACTGAGCGAGAGCCATAGCCACTGACTGGACAGTGCTCCTCCAACGAGCAGTTTGCAGCAAGGTGATAGAACAACTGCTCAGAGCAAGATAAAAGTAACTCTTTCTAGAGGCCTGCAGCTCCGGCCCCAATCAGTCACGCCTGGCGTGGCCAGCCAGCCCTTCCCGCCCGAGGAGAGGATTTTTGGCTCTGTGCTCACATCCTTTGCTGGGCTCTGCTGAATAAATAATCAGGGTCAAAAGGAAATCTGAAAAGGAAGAAGGGAAAGAGCGAGAGCTGTGTTATCAGCACTGCAGAGAAGGGTGTGCTGCTTGCAAAGGGCACGTGAGGAAGCAGGACATGAGCCCTGCTCTGGGCTAGGGCCCTTTACAACACCAGCAGCCTCAGGGCAAGCGGGGCTTTTTCAGCAACCCCCACTGCAGTTTCACAGAGCACTTCAGGGACAGCCACACTCTCCCAACAGCCCAGGACCCCTCAGCTTGCTCCCCGGGATGCTGTGCACACCCCTCTGCCATCCCCCAGGGCTCAGCCTGCAGCACAGCTCATCCCAGCCACAGCCTGATTTAACCGTCTGTTGCTGGCAGGGAAGCAATGAGGAACAAGCCAGCTGTGCTTGGGATGAGCTCCAGGCCTCTCTCCAACTGCAGGGGAGCTTCATGTGTGGGGTAGCAGTGGAAGAGGGACAGGAACTTAGGGGAAAAGCCTGCCCTGTCCTGCAGCCAGCACCCCACAGGGGGAATAACTAAGGACCAGCAGAGTATGAAAGAGGCTCCTCTGACTTCCACAGCCCCGCTCAGCAATGGATTCAAGGCCTGAGCTGCGGTTTCCAGCACAAGGCTGTAACCTCTCCCAGAGATGCTTCCTCTGCCTCCTCTAGAAAATTACATGTGCCTGAAGTCCCTGCTCCAAAAAGGCTTTTCCCATCTCCATCACCTGTGGCTGTGACAGTGTATTTCTTGTATTCTTGTACATCTACTCAGCATTCCTCTCCACAGCCACCATTAAAGTATCTTTGATATGGCCACTCCACTGCAAATCACTACTCCTCAGGTTGCTGCATGGGAGCCCTGTGAGCTGCAGCAGCCCATTTCTATGGTACGGGCAAGGTTCCAGGTCTGTCTGCCCCTTGAATCCCTTGAAGGAAACTCCATGGGGACCGCTCTCTCCCCACGGCCTCTTCGGATATGTGAGCACACAGCACTGCTCTTGGGGATGGAAACGGGCTGACAGCCCTTCCTAAGGGTACTGTCACCACCAGAGGCAGGTTCTCAGCCCTGTGGCCTGCTCTAGCTGAGCTGGCAGGTAGCCCAGTCCCTTTCCTAAGCACAGGCTCTGCTTTCAAAGCAGAATGCTCCATACCTACAAAGAGAACGAGGCAGGGGCCCTCATTCAGCTGCACGGCGTTGGTGTCCGTCAGCTCCAGCACGGGTTTGGGGTGCCAGGGAAACTCATGGCACTCGATGTCATTCAGCACCTCCACCCGCCCCTGCCGCGTGATCACGTCCCCCTTGGAGTCCAGGACGATGAGAGTTGGGATGCCTGTGGAGGAAGGAAAACAAGGCGGGATCAGCCAAAGCGTGAACTGGCCAGCGACAGGGTGTGGGGAGAAAGGCCTTTTCCTATTGCCTCCGGCTCTGGCAGGAGCCCAGCGAGCAATGCTGCCTCTCTGTAGCTCAAGCAGAGCAGGAATCAGGGTCCCTGGATCCTGTTTCTGTCCTAGCAGAACACTGTAACTCAGCAGCCAGAGCAGGAAGCTGAGGCAGGCTCTGGCATTGCCTGCCTCTCCCTGCCCAAGTGCAGGCAGAGGTCACTGCTACAGTGGTGCTGCCTGACGCAAACCCACCATACTATGCAGGGACCCTCCTCACAAGCTCCCTCATGCCAAGTGCTAGACAGAGGTGCCTCCTGAGCACAAGGCAGCATCGGTGTCCCACATACCCCACCACCGCAGCTCTGAGACGTGGCTGCTGCTGGAAGAGCCTGGTCCCCAGCTCACAGGATCACACACAAACCTTCTTGCAGGGTGTTCCACAGCAATGGCAGCCAGGAAGCAGGGTGTGTTCCTTCCCAGAAGGATGGCCGTGTATTTTAGCAGCCACGAACTCCTCCATGAAACCCCACACCTCTCCAGTACTCAGAGCCCAGCCATTTCCAGAGCACAAGGGTGCATCTCACGAGTCATGACCCATGGTGATTTAGTGCTCAGGGGCATGGATCACCCCTGGGAATACCCAATACCCGTATCTCTGCATGTGGAGATGGAGCAGGATCACACACATTAATGCCAGCAGACTTTGCCACACGGCTCACTGGGGACATCCAGTGAGGTTCTGGCCCTTGGGAAACAGCAGCATTTTGGCACAACCTATGGGGCTGGAAAGACCTACCATAAAGGAGAAGCCGTTATGAGGGAGGCAAACACACTTGCAGCAGAGATTTAGCACTTGTCACCTTATCAAATGTGGCTGGGCTGGCAATGGGGAAGGGTGGACACCAACTGGTGACTGTCCCATCTGAAAAGGCTTTCCAGCCACAACTCATGTTAGTGACTTCATCTGGAAAGCACATCATTCCTCTGTCACCAAGGAGGCAAAGAAACATCCCACAAGGAAGGAAGAGGGAGAAAGTTTGGGATCAGGCCCGAAGAGACAAGGTGACCAGTGCAAGTGCCAGGCGTTGCTGCCTGCTTCTCACCTGCTTGCTACCCAGCATCTCCTCCTTTATCCAGCAACTTACCCCAAGCCACAGCCAGCAAACTGAGGCAACTCAAACCCTCCCACCCTCACCCAGAGGTTCACTTTAAAGCTTGTTCATCAGAACTACCCTGCAGAGCCATTCTCTGTGCAGGGGGAATCCAGCATGCTTGCCTCTACCAGACTCCTGGCACTGTGCTCCCATGTTTGTACAACAGTGGTTACTCACAAGCCCTCTGAATTCTAGGCATTTCTCTAGGGAATACATGGCCAGCCGTCTGTCCCACGCCTGCCTTGCAGGTCCAGGCGAACGGCCGCATTCCCCTCATTCCAGCTGCTCACATTCCTGCCGGCACTGTGCGCTGGGGCTGTGAGCACCAGGCTGGTGCTGCAGCAGTGCAAGAACGTGCCCAGTGGCTGGGCTTGCAAGTCCTAAGGGTATGCCAAGGAAACCATTCTGTATCACAAAAAGGGTTATTCATTACCTGCTGGTATCAACATAGCTCTAGGGCAGGGATGGGTTAAACAGACTAGAAGGAATTGGGAAATCTCATTCCCGTCCTACTCTTCAAGGCACAAAGAACTACTGAAGCCAGGAGAAGCAGCCAGTGATCAGCATCACACATGATTCGGATCTATATCCTAATTTAGATTTCCAACCCTGCCCCAAATACCTGCTTTTCCATCCTCTCCAGACCTACATTATACACGAGGGACAGGCTAGGAATGTAGGTTCATCTCAGTATCCTAACCTGAACAACGCAGCATACCAAAGCAGAGATCTGAAATGAGCTTTGCTGATCTGGGAAAATTAAGGGCTCAATTTAGACACAGATTGTTGCAAGTGTGATCCCACCGCTATCAGGGACTTCATTTACTACTCAAAACATTCCAACTTACCAGACTGTGTGTGCACAAACATGCACACCAAAGCACCCAGCCACTAAAACCTCCACCCGCAAGAGCTAAACTGACTCAGAAAACGAAGACTCTTTAAGATAATTCCTCCTGGGTTTAGCATGCTCAGGAAATGTAAGTAACACATCAGAAAAACTCGGCACTGGGTTTTCAACCTGTTAGGAGGTGAGTGACACGTGCCAGGTCAATCCCTGCACCTCTTCACCCTGCATCAGATGTTTCTCACCAGCCACAAAGCTCTGGTTTCCTTTCTGGACTTGCTTGGCAAAGGCTGAGGCTGCCACAACCCATCTGCTCCCAGCCGCAAGGGTCATTGCTGTGCCTCCTTCCTGCACATCCCTGGCTGAGACACAGGGGGTAGAGGACAGAGCATTACCCAGCTCACAGCGGCACCCCACAGGATCATCCTTGTCTTCTGAGGCAAACCTTGTTACTGCTCCCCTAGCAAACACATGCTCTTTGGATGGGACACAGACCAGCTGGACCAGGGAATCTGCCCTTAACTTTATTCACACCTGCTAACCCCATTATTTCCCCCCATCCCTTCTCATCCAAGCCACTATTTGTTACTTTAGTGTCTTCGGGGGCTTCGGTAATTGCCGTGAGTCATAACATGAGAATTTACTTATCAAGAAGAATCACAGATAAGACACTCTGCAATGAATATTGTATTAGCTCGGATGAAAATTAGCATAGACAGGCTCAGTCTGATTTTATGCATTAGAAAATGGATTCGGCTCCCACGGGGCTAGCATTTTATGAAAACACAGGGGCCAAATGATTTGTTACTGAACCTGGCAATACATTTACATATTTATATATTAAACCCCATATCCGACATGGAAATCTCATCTGCATTAAGTCTGCTGGGTGAGTAATCAACACTAATGTGAAGCGAACCCTCAGAATACACCAGCTGCAGGATAGGTGCTGGCTTTATTGCTCTTTCTTCACCTTTTCACAAGCTCCACGAATCTGGTAGGAGAATCCCCTGGTAACAGCGACTCCCAGGCTGCTCCCACCAGGCAGGCTGTGAGAGTGACCCTTGGGTGTCTGGGTTAAAGCATAGACAAGAGGGGGAAACAAAAGATTTTTGGAAGTTACCCCAAGGGACTGCAAATCCCAAAGAGATGCAACAGAGTCCATAAATAACATTCATGAATGGTCTCCTAAGATCATAGAATCATAGAATGGTTTGGTTTGGAAGGGACCTTAAAGCTCCTCCAGTTCCAACCCCTGCCATGGGGAGGGACACCTTCCACTAGAGCAGGGTGCTCCAAGCCCCTGTGTCGAACCTGGCCTTGAACACGGATGGGGCAGCCACAGCTTCTCTGGGCACCCTGTGCCAGCACCTCAGCACCCTCGCAGGGAACAGCTTCTGCCTAAGAGCTCATCTCAAGCTCCTCTCTGTCAGGTCAAAGCCATTCCCCTTGTCCTGTCCCGGCAGGCCCTTGTCAAGAAAAAGTCCCTTTCCAGATTTCCTGTAGGCCCCAAGATACACAACAACAAGGGTTGATTCCTATCCAAGCATAAAATTTATGACTGCTCCCCATCTCACTGGAAGCAGAGCTAACATCGGGATTTCACCTAAGGCAGGATCATGCAGACCAGGAGCTGCCTGCACAACAGAGAATTGTTTCTAAGCAGCCAGTGCCATAAGACATAGCTCTTTCTCAAGACAGTGCTGCACCTAGAAGCAATTTAATATAGGTGGGTACAGTACAGCCCACTGACTGCACATGAGCTATGAATGGAGGCATTCAGTGAACCCAAATAAAGGCCAATAACTCAACTTATATTTCATACCGAGTTTTTGAATGCTGTGGGGGCCAACACCGGACTAAAACAACAAGAGATCTGACTCTCTCGCTGCTTTCCACAACTCAGCAGCTTAAAGCAGTCTCGGAAGACAAGCTCTTCTGTTGTTTCAGCTCCCAGCCTTCCAAATACCGTCAGAGAAACCACCCTATGCAGCACCACCAGGATGGTAACCTGGACACTGAATGGGCTACATGCTCTCTCTGGTGCATAGGTGCAGCTCCAAAAGGGGTTTCAACAACGCTTGGCAACATCGGAGCCCTGCATCTGGGAAAAGGCGGATGAGATTATGTGGATCTGATCTGACATTTAGGTGGATGATGAGCTGAGCCCAAGACATCCAGCCCTGTTTGCAGGAACAGCTGGTGCAGCAGCCTGCTGCCAAAGCCTGACTGCAAACAGGCGAGCAGCCCAAAGTCAGCACAGAGGATCCTGAGTTGCTGCCTGTGCAGGGGTCAGTGACAACTGGAGCCCCGAGGAGACGCACAAGGGCTCACCTCCAGCCCTCTGTCCCTCTGTCTTGTCTGTTGGTGCCCCGGCACCCTCCCCACATCACTCTGCTTCACCCTGGACCATTATGGGGAAACAGAGCCCAGCCCAGCCTTGCAAAGCCTGTGCAGCACCCAGGTAGGAAGGGAGGTGGTGGGATAGCAATGCCTCCTGCACAGGTGCAAATTAGCCTGCCTCCACTTTTCAACATGACTTGGTGGGATCTCAGTTCGTCCTTGTGCAGAGATTCCCACTCCACAGAAAAACCATGCCAGATGAACAGAAGGGTTTGCACTCAACACATGCCCAAATCCCAGGGTCAGTGTCTGTGGGAGAGCAGCTGAAACACGGGGGTAACATGGGAGCTACGCTGGCAGAGGAAGGGGTCAGGGCGCAGGGGAACAGCAAATATTTACATTTTCAGGTCAGCACAGAGTAAAGACAGACACTTAAGGAGCCAGCGGCTGGAGTTAGAGGGAAAGCTGTTGTCGCTGTTTCCCTGGCTACAGCATGCCTGGTGCTCAAGTATAGATGTCTGGACACCTTATTTACACGAAGTCCCAGTGAAACTGGCAGCAGTCCTGCAGCACTCAGCCGAAACCAGTTTGTGAACAGGCCGGGGAAAGACGGATGAACTTGGAAAGCTCTTGCCCCACGGGAAGGTAATTAAGCAGCAAAAGGATGGCTATTTAAAGCAGGCAAATGGTTATTCTTGGTTTAAGGTCAAGGAACAGAGATGAGCGAAAGCACCTGAGCTCATGCCAGAAAAGGTGTTTGGAGAGGACCCCAAGGAGGGATTATTTCTCCTGTCACACTCTCTCCAGGCCCTTGGCCACCTTTGGCAACACTCCTTCTTCCCTGCAGGCCACATTAACACTCTGCCAGCCTGAACCCACCTGACCAGTATTGCACAGAAACAGATGAGAAACAGGCACACTGCAGCAGGACCCTTCCACTATACACACAGACATAAGACCTCCTTGTGAGCTAGTCACCTGGCATGTTTCTGTGCTGCAGTTTGTCTCCTGCAGAAACAAGGTGCCAGTCCCCAGGAGGGCTGCTGAGTGCTTTTATCATCTTCACGACTCTTTGAAGCCACCCAAACAGACAAGAGCCTCTCCCCTGCCTCTACGAGCAGCCAGGGCTGCTGGAATTCTGGCACTGGCACGTACAGTAAAAGCAAGGCCATGGTTTACATCAAAGACGCACTCTTCTGTAATTCACGTCACTAACATAAACCAGATGCCAACTTCCACAGCCTCTGCACAGAATGATGGCCTGGCCTTCGCATTACACAAAAAAGCAAGAAAATGAAATTTAAACCTTCAAGAAAAAGCAAAATAAATAAATCAGTAATTAGGCAAAAAACATCTAAGCCAAAAACAGCTTCCAAGTTTCCAGGAAGAATTAGGTTGTTTATGGAAGTCCTTTTTCAACTAACAGCCTGCCTGGCAGGTGGTAGGAATGTGAGTTTGTGGAGAGCAGAAACATGAAGCGGCTCTGCCTGGGGCACTGTGCTTTCCTTTGCTGGGTTTTATTTTAGTTAAACAAGAGGAGACATTACAAATATTCAACAGAAGGAGCAGAAAGGAGAGCTGTGTATCAGTGCAGCCTTTCCTACCTTGTATGCCATAGAGTCGATTCAGGCGCGACCGTCTGGCCTCATCGGCGTATGGCACAGCTACCCAGGGCATCTCGCTGAAATACTGCTTGAAGGAGTCCTCTGACCTGTGCAAGGGAACAGGGCATGGGACCCAAGTGCCCCTCTGCCTGCCAGCCTCTCATTTCTTCTCATTAAAAACCTGGCCTGCAAAGCCCTTTATCCCGTCCCCCAAAGCCCACCGGTAAGGGCTGCTGACAGACACAACCTGGAAGAGCCAGACCAAATTTGAAGCTGCCAGTTTCTCAAGAAGGGGTCCAGGGTGCGTTCTTGCCTGATAAAACATTTCAAACTCTCCAAGGCATCTGAATGTCAACCTGTGGTGACAGCAGCAGTCTGAGCATCCTTTGAACCTCAGACCCATGAACCACAAAGCAGTTTGAGCATCCTTCAGACCTCAGACCCAAGAGCCACAAAACAAAATACAGAACTGCTCCACAGAGCCTGCTCTCAGCCCACCCCTGCCCTTGCTAAACCCCTCTTTGCACTTTGCCACTGGGCAGAGGACAAAGGACTCAGGCAGCCTTTCTGATATCAGAGCCAACCTGCTCTACACCAAATCGAATTTCCTCCTCAAACTGAACCAGCAATGCTCACAGCTTCCCAGCTTGGGGAAAGCCAGCTCTGCCTGCACAGGGTGTTAGCGCCTCCTTACCTGTCTGCACTAACAAAGAGTATCTCAAACTTCTGGCCTGCCTCCTTGATTTTCCGGTAGGATTCCACCAGGACCCTTGTGAGGCTTCGGCATGGTGGGCACTGCAAAACACAACATGAGCATGAGGACACCATCTGCTTCACAGGGCCAGACCCATATCCAGCAGCTCCAATGACCGAGTGACCATGCAAAGACAGATGTGACCGCATCTTTGCTGGAGTGCTGGGCAGCAGCCCTGAATGTGGCTGAGGTTTATGGCCTGTAAGTTGCCAACAAAACCTCTTCCATTTTTAAAGTCTGACCACTCTTTCCCTTCTGAAGGGCCAGCTGAGGGTGAGAGGCCACTGCACTGCTGCAGCTTCTGCCAGAATGATCAGAGCATCTTAACTGCTTCAACACCAACCAGCCCAATGTCTTTACTTTCCCACAGAGCTCTGCAGCAAGAGCTGCAGGGGGATCCCCTGAGCATCCCTGAGCTCACTCCAACTGCTCTGCAAAGCACCTGCTACTCACCCAGTGTGCAGAGAAATAGACCCCAACATAAGAGCCCTCCAGGGCATTGCTGTCTAGCGTCTGGCCATTGTACCTTAGCAGAGGCCCAGCAACAACTTCACTGAAGGGTTTTGGCCCCCAGGGGAACTCCAAACCTGGGGAGGGGTTGGGATGGGGATGGAAAGAAAACACAAAACAGCAACATGTACATGCAGCTTTTACAGTTCCAGAAAGGTTCCACTGAAAGAAAAAACATCCCACCTTCTGCAAAGGTACAGGGGATCCTACCCAAGGAATCCCACTGGGGTTTATCCTCATCCAAGGGGGATGAAGAGAAACTCACCACCACTCCTCTGCCCCAAGCCACCTCTTTCTCACAGGGTGGCTGCACCTGAGCCCAAGTCACAGCACCTTTGGCTTGATGAAGCCTGCACTGGTTTTGTGCCTGATGAGGCATCTTTTCCTTATCAACAGCATTTATTTTAATCACAGCAGGCAGGCAAGGTGGTACGTGCTCAGGAATGCAGTCAGACTGTTTGCCTTATACTGATACTAACCATATATTTTTATATACATACTTATACTTATTTATAAAACTTTATATATGTGTAAAAGATAGCTTATATATTTTTATGCATACATATACACACATATAAACTCAACTTATACTAACCCTCTGCACCCCAAAGCAAGCATGTGTGTATACACACAAACACATGCTTCCAATCATCTGCTGCCAGCTCCCAGAGCAATCAATCTATGCATTCAGCCAGAGAGGAGGAAACATCACAGATGGCTCAGGCCACAACATGTACCTGCTGTACAGTTCCTGCCACCTGAATTAAAGACTTGGTCACCACGCTTAGTATCTACCACGTGAAGGAAAGTCAAGCCGTTAATATGTGTGCACGGACAGGCTATAGCTGTTGAGTGATGGGTCTGCAGGTTCCATGAGTAAGAGCACACATTTTGCTCATTTTGGGTTTTGCAAATTGGAAGAAGATGGATTTAACATCAATTCCCAACACATCAAACCTCAGAAATGGAGAACAGTAGCGTTTTCCTGCTGCATTTGTAAATAATGGAAAATTCGTTATCCTAACTGAGTGTGATGTCAGTCCATAAAGTCCCATTCAGTATTCTGGAAGGATTCTGCTCCCAAGATACGGACTCTCAATTTGTCTATCCATGTCCCTTCATGAGGGAAACAGCCATACTTAATGTTTCAGTTAGTCTAAGTTTTTCTTCATTACCACTCCAGACAAAAATCCCGGAGGAAAATCCTTGTTCTTTTCAACAAGCAAAACCAAAACACAAGATCTGGCAGGAATAATGCAGAAAATTTAATGCTGACAATAATACAGCGCCTCAATTAAGTATGACAATAGTTGTTTGTTTCCCTTCCCCCTCCTCCGCCTCCAAGGCAAATCAGAAGGAACTGAAATGAAGAGGCAGCCCATGCTTCTGTGGCACACGGAGTCCAGGTCTTACCTTCTGGGTCATCTCGGATGACCAGGAGGCCATTCCTGCAAACCACCTTCCCAGTGGAGGCATCGATAAATATTAGGGAAGGAATGTTGGAGACTCTGTACTTGTTCCACAGCTTCAGCTGTAAAAGAGATTGGCAGGGGAGAGAAGAAAGGTAAACTTGGCAGTGTGAAGAGAATTTTGGAGTCTTTACATCTTTCAGGCTAGCGGTCAGAGCTAAGCAAGGAAACAGAGCTGGTGCTTTGGCAATGAGTGTGAAGGCATCTTTCAGAGCTGCAGGACCAGCTTGGACCTTCATTGCCCACCGAGACCCTTACCATCAACACCATCCCCTCAGTATCATGGGTCAGGCCACTGTTTGGCTCACATCTCCTGCAGGCTTGCCTGCAAGTGCAGGTAAAGCTTCAACTCCTACCGAATTTGCCTCTTTGCAAGTAAAATAGGGATAATATTTACTGTACTTTAAGGTCTTTGTTTAGAAGACACTGTAAGCATAAGCACAGTGCCACTCCTTCCAAACAATTTGTAACGCTTCTCTGGCTGTTTCCTTCCTTCACATTTCAATGTTCATTAAACAAACCAGCAACCCCCGCCAAGATACAGCCACACTGAAAACAAGGCCAACACATGGGGGTATGGTTCTCCTGCAACTGGCGTTTCCCAGGTTTCCTCCCAGGACCTGATTGATGGGTTTAGCATCAGTCTTGGGCGATGTAGCCCAGCTCACCCACCCTGCACTGCCCCTGCTGAGGGCAGAAGCCATGCAGATGTGACTGCCATGTTTTGGGCATCCTGGTCTAGATGCTGCCTTCTGCTGGTCATCACATTTCGCAGCGAGCTCAGCTCCATGCAACACCAGTGACTGAGTGCTCTGTCACACGCTCCTGGGTTGACATTTCTCAGCACATGCTTCTGGCACAGGGTAATTTGGAGCTTAACCCATGCACAGAAGCTCACTGGGATGGAGAAGAACAAGACGACGGCAGCTGCTGGCACATCCCAGCCTGCAGGTGTAGGCTGGCTGAGGCCAGAGGAGCCGATCTCCCCACCCTGCACAGAGGAGCTGCTGCAATCACCACATTGACTTACGTTTCTTCAAGCATTTCAACCTAAACAGCCCAGCGGTGAATTATCGAACCCTTAAACAAAAGCCAAACCATAGCTGAGAGCCAGAGGGGAAGGAAATGAATCACCAAGCTCTGCTCTGAAAAGCCCCTCGGGCTCTGGGTGTTTACAGCTCGCTCAGGTTTGAAGAATAAAACCCAGCCACAGGAGAAGGGCAGGAGGAGACCACCGAGAATCCCAGCCAGCACCAGAATGGGTTCAAGCACAAGAGCTGGAGAAGCCCACACACAACATGCTGTTGCTTCCATCAGTATCTCACATAGAAACTGGACCCAAGTGTTTCAGAGGAAGAGGCCACAGCTTTGCAGGACCACCATCCCTGATTTCTGAGTAGAAGCAATCCAATTTCCTGAATGGGAACGATCTGGGGACCAGACAAGGAGGCAGGAATGGCATGCAATGTGCAGATCTCACCAGAGAGCTAGCTGAGGCAGAAAGACACATCCACATTCAGGTTTTAATGCCACCCTATTAGGTATTTCTTCCAACACCTTTTTATAGAAGATAGGTCTGGATGAGTGGCCGGAGTCGGCCTGCTTGCAAAGGGTGTTAGCAAACACTCTGGGGTCTGAAGGAAAGCGCTACCACTGATCTAGCACTTTATTAACCTTCATCTCCTAGGACCTAGAGAGGCAAGGTCATGTGTCCTGGCCACCAGCCTTCAATTTCCAATAGATGGATTTCTTGAGACAAGCCAACTCATTCACAAAGCTAACTGACAAACCAAATGGCCTTGGGCATGAAGAGAAAAAAATCAGAATTCATACTAAATGCAAACCAGCCCCCTCACAATGAGCACCTTCAAACCACAGAAGGTAAAATCCATTTCTGTGAAGTTTAAAGGGTGGGGAAAAGCTCTTTATAAGGATCACAGGCATTTAAGAGGGTGTTGCAAACAATGAGGAAATTACAACTAGCAATTGGATCGTTCTCTTTAAATAGTTGCTTACATTACACTTCATTTTGCCAAGTTCTTTGTATACAGAAGCAGCTCCCCGGGGCACCATGGCTGATCCTGGCAGTTTTGCTTGGCGGGGAAGCTGCAGGGTCTGCATTTCCGAGCCAAGAGGCTGCATACACTCACTGCGCGCAGAGGAATGGCCTGGGACACCCCAGGTAAGGGGTAAGACCAAACCAAACCCGCTATCGCTGGAAGCACTGGAGCAAGCAGTGCATGGCTGGCTCCAGGCAGTCTACAGGGTCCAGAACACATGGCAGCTCTTGCCAGCAACTGGCTCTGGGTCTGCTCAGGACCTACAAACCGTCAGGCCCACTGGGCCCAAACTAGAGATGGGTCTTGGCTGCCCAGACATCCACTGTATGGGTAACCTGTAGTCCAGACACTCCATCCCCAGGAAATGGAGGGCTGCCACTTCTAACTCATCATTGAGGGTCCATAAGAGCAAGCATGAAGTTAGGCATGTGCTGAAAGGCTGAAAAGCGTCAAAAAAAGGTCAACGTGACTGCTGCTGCTGGGGGAGCATGTCCATCACCAGGCTCTGAGACTGGAATGCAACGATCATCATATTATGCTCAGTCACATCTTGAATGAGAAAAAGCAATCAAAATTGCAAGGTTTTACCTTTCATCTATGCAAAAGCTGCAGCTACCAGACACCAGAACCCACCATCTCAGGTTATACCAAACGTTTCAGAAGCTCCATACTCTCTGAGCAACGCTTACTATTTGTTATGTATTTGCTGCCTGGGTTATCACTGAAACCCATCATATGACACCAACAAGCAAACACGACAACTGCACGTAAGGTGACTGAACTGAGCTGTCATTTTAAGCCAGGGTATTAAAGGCTTGAACTGGAAATTAGCGGTCTCAATGCACTAACCATGTTAATTTTGCTGCCTGTATCGGAAAGTACACAAATGTGCTGTTTCAAGTGGGATCAGTTTGGTTTGATGATTCTCCTGTGTGCTAAGAAAGCTGAGGGGAATGAGAAACGCATGTGCTGCAGGACGAGTGCCAGGATCTACCACCATTCCCACTGCCCTGGCCCTCTTCAGCCAGACCTGGCTTTCCAAAGCCTGTCAAGACGCTTCTGAGGGAAGCCTGATGGCTCCATTTACTGCAAGTCTGACCTGAATGAGCAGAACCTTGATCAGAAACAGGCTGGTTCATATCTGCTGGGCTTTTTGGATGAGATAGCTCACTATCATATTCCCTCACCACACCACTATTTTGCAGCTGAACTGCAGCTTCCAGCAAAGACGTATGATCACCAAAAGCCTCTGGACCCAGGATGACATAACCTGTCCTGTGGCAAACTACTGCACCAGTTAGTTTTTCTCCGAGTAAATTGCCAAGGGTTTGTACACATGCAGGTTCTGGAAAGGAGGCAAGCTACTCGTAGAATCACAGAATGGGTTAGGTTGGAAGCTCATCCAGTTCCAACGCCCTGCCACAGGCTGGGACACCTTCCACTAGACCAGATTGCTCCAAAGCCCTGTGCAACCTGGCCTTGAACACTGCCAGGGATGAAGCAGCCACAGCTTCTCTGGGCAGCCGCTGCCAGCACCTCAGCACCTTCATAGCAAAGAATTCCTTCCTCATGTCCAGTTACTCCTCAGTCCTGCTCAGCATACATCTGCTGCTTCTGGTCCACAGAGAAAGGAAAGCCCAGGAGGAAAAAAGCAGCCCTTGAACAAGTACCTGCAGAGCCACTCACCTCACAAAGGATCCCGTGTCTGGCTGGGTGTGGGATGCGGATAGCAAATTACAACTTGCTCTGAAACCACGGATGACGGGCTGACAGGCAGGCAGCAGGGCAGAGCGCTGCCTCAGCAACTTTTAGAAGCTGTTTTTCCTGCCGTGAAGAGGATGACACAGAAATAACATACTCTACACTCTAAGGATTTGATCATCCATTTAAGGAGGGGATCTCTGCTCTGCTTCCCAACAGCTGTTGCAAATCCGTGGGATCACGCCAAAGCTAACACAGATGTGGAAATAATCTACGGACTATTCAGCCCAAAAGCAGCTGATCCTCTTGGAGCACCCCTCGCTCCTGATTCAGGCTGTACGCCTGCTAAGACTCATCCCAGGATGCCCGCTGGAGAAGGAGCAAGGAAATACAGCCCCTTGCAAGATGCCATACAGGCTGATCAGCTTCACAGAAAGCTCCCTGGCTCCTGTGCAGGTGGTTAAGTACAGCAGTCCAGTGGAAAAAAACAGAGTCACCAGATTCCTCCAGTAATCTTATCCCTACGCAAAGCATCACCACGCTGTCCTGGAGGACCGGGAAACCGCCGTGCAGCAGCCCTCGACATCGGTCACAGGGCTGCTCTCTGCACTGGTGACTGGGAAACGCCTGGCTGAGATGGATGCTGGAGAGGAGTTTGCAGACAGCCGCAAGAATTTTTCCAGATAAAGGTGTCAGACAAGAGGTCTCCACAGCAGCCCACGGCTCTTTCTGTGCAGGGCTGGCACCCAGCCGGGATGGATGAAATCCCCTCCTTGCTCTGCATTTACTGGTAGGGAAGGGATCCCCTACTCCCAACAGCTGCCGGGTGCTATTTTCGGTTGTGCTGACTGATTTATCAGCCCTGGTCACATTTACTTGCTAACGTAAATCCTGAGATGCAGCAGTTAACACTGGCAAAGATAAAGCACAACTGCTTGCAGTGAAATGAGCCCTGGCCAGTGGGAAGTGGTCCTCCAGCCTTGTCAAAGGCTGCATTTCACTGCTGTTGTGCAAGCCTGGCCCATAAAAGCTCTCATGCCTCCATCTTCCACAGGATATAGAGCTGCCTCTGCCTGGGTGACACAGGGTTTGGGCAAACCCTGCCCATCTTGCAGCCAATACTTCCACCCTGACCAGCAACAGCCAGACAAAGCTGGTTTAAAAACTCAAAAGCAGATCCCTCAGCAACAATGAACATGTTCCCACTGAAGAGAGCTGCTGCTTTCTGCTAAATGAAATGCAAAGCCTCTTTTCTTCTAAAAAACCATCCTTAGATACAACACCCTCAGGGTCTGCACAATCCCTCCAGTGAGGCATTGGAAAAACCCCATTTTCCAACAGCCCCATGAGTGCCTATGCAAGAGCGCAGCAGGGTTTCCATTACAGACACAAACTCAGCTCTTGCAGTCTCTCATTCCAGAACCATAGGCTGAAACATGAAGTCTGCCTGAGGAACATATGGGCAGTGCTCAGTGGAAAAATACCCCTGATTCAGAGCCATAGGGACCAGCAGAGCCCACTGCTCAGCTCTGCCTCCAGCTCTGCCACACAGACTGGCTCCGGGCTGGTGAGACATCCATGGTTATCCCCACTGCTCTGCTCCTACAGTCCGGCACTGCAGGGGACCTCTGTCCTCACTCACTCACAGTATTAAACTGTAGCGTTTACATCGTGCCTTAAAGGGTTTACAAGCACGAGGGGCCACGCAGGCTCTGCAGACAACAGGCACAAAGCTGCAGCACAGCCTTTTCCCTCACCCTGTTGATTTAAATCCAGTTCACGCCTGTCCCTGCGATTCAAGCTCAGCTTGGGCAAAGGCTCCTCTTCCAGCCCTCACTTACTGCTCCTTTCCCTTCGTGCATAAGGGAACCCCCTCAGCAGAAGGGGAATGTGCTGTGGAAATGACACACAGCTAAATAGTGGGGGGAGGCACTAAGGGCAGATGGTGCACGCCAAGGCCTGACCTTATGACATGGAGGAGACCGAGTGAGGCTTGGGATAAATTAATGTCTATTGTGCTGCTGTTTCTCTCTGAAAGCAAATCAAAATCTAATTACAAAACACCCTGGTGAGAGAGATGTCTGCTCCGAGAACATTAATGAGCTGAGGTGGGAGGATTTGGAATTGCAATAAATAAGATTGATGTGAACAGCTGAGACTGACCATGCAGGCCACTGCATTATCGTTTTCCTTCTGCTCCCACGCTGTGATGGGAGAAAGCCCAGTTAAACCCTACCTTAGGACGAGAGTTCCCCCAGCACTCAGCCTGGCAGCGCTTGTTGTGGATGCTCCCTCAGAATAAAACAAATCAAGCCACAAGTCCTGCTTGTCACCTCCATCCTCTCCTTGGTGCAGCTCCATGTTGGGAGACCGGCACAGCATGGTCCAGCTTGCTGCTGCCTGCATCGCTCCACAGCTGGAGGGAGGGAGAGCAGGGGAGACCCTGGCAGGAGCCAGATTGCAACCCTGGGCTTTTGTTCTTCCCAACCATGAAACACAACGGCAAAAGCTTTGGAGCTGAAGCAGAAGGAAATCCTCTCTGCGGGGTTCTCTGGCAAGGCAGCCGCTGGCAGAGGGCTGCTCTTTGTTCCCCTGAGGAGCTCCACAGCCAAAGCCCCAGGGTGAGGGATCTGGCCCAGCCCTCCTGTCCCCATCACTTCTGCCCACTTTCCTCCTCTTACCGCCCTGGTCCCCAGCACTGGCACCACTGATCTTTGTAACTTCCCAGGCTAAGCCCTCCACTGACTGTGAGCTGAGCATTTCATCTGAGGGCAAAGCATCATATGCCTGGCTCAGAGCACCGGCTGCCTCGTCTCCCCCTGATGCACATGCAGGCTGACAGGCTGGATCCTCCGCAGCCCACATCTGATAGGAAAACATTTAATTTGAGCAGAACGGAAGAGTGGTTAACATGATCTATGGAGAGCAAAGCCCCAGGGCCCAGAGCAAACACAGGAGGTGGCCTGGTTGTTTTACACATGCAAGCCTCCAAGAGGCACTGGGCTAGCAGCTTGGTTTGATCTCAGGATCAGGGCGAAGTAGCATTTGTCTAAACATACAGATAACAACCCAGGCAGTAAATCACGCAGGGAGGATGCTACAAGACAGGCTGATCTATCAACACGACAAGGATGTCTTCCATAAACCTCTTTTTTTCAAGGTATACCTCAAAGTGTACTGAACAGTCCAGAAACGATGCAGAATTTAGGGGTGCAGCACTGTAACAAGGACTAGGAAATACACCTCCATTCATTTCCAAATATTAAATAAATAATTTCTTCTCCTTGTGGTTCTGCTTTGAGCCAAGCACTCCCCCTTTGCCTCAGGAGAATGGGGGCCCAGGGCTCACACTAAGATGGGTGCAGAGCCCAGGGGGTCTACCAGCACCTCCAACCCACCTTGTTACCTGTTTTCACTGGTGTTTTTTCATGCTTTCTTGGTCAGAAAGAGAACAAGACAAACACAGAGCAGTGAGGAGGGAAGGAGTTAAAGTGTTTGTGGGAAAAATGTAAGACATATGTATAAGTGTATCATACGTACACGGCCCCTATAAATTATGCCCCCAGATGACTAGCACTGAGTAAGAAATAGCTATGTAAACACAAAGGCAATAAGAAAAAATAATAATTTGCCTCTCTCTATAGGGACGGGATATTTTTCCATCTGTTTATAGGAAAGGCAAGGGGGGGGGGGGCAGTCTGGGACGTTGAATTGAAGTTCAGGGTCTCTCTTGGTCCCAAGTCTCATCTGTCACTGGAAGCAGGATGGCTGCCAGAACGCTCACACATCACAGCCTGGGTTTCCTACCCACTGCCTTTGCTTTTGCTGCTACCGTTCACTTGAAGGCAGTTGCATTCAAGCCCTGGTAGTAATCTCGAGGTCAACCGCCTCTGCAATCCTGGATCATTAAGAAACAAACACTTCTGAAAAGCCCTGATTTTAGATAGAGTTCCCACCAAACACAAAAGCCTTTGAAACCTGCAGGGAAACACGGGTTACTTTTCTTGTTTAATGCACACAATGAGGCATTAGTACGGTTTCTGGTTTCTGCTTTGTTTTCAGCGGTTAATCCAAAAGGGAACCTTACACAATCAGACCAACAAAATGCTGGAAAACAATAGAGTATTTGTTAGCACTGTAAGGCACCCAAGGGAGCGAGGGCTTCAGGATGCCTCAAGAGCAGTGACCTCTCCGGCACACACCAGCACCAGGACATCCCCAGACCAGGAACCTAGGAGACCCTTGTAAAACTACCAAGACATGTGCTTGTGCCCACTGCTGCTGATGCACCCACTGGATGGGAAACCTCATTATGCAGCATCTGAAATGCAACAGCTCATCCATGGCATCATTGCAGACACTTCATTACAACCTCCCCGCAACACAGCACTTGCATCACTGCAAATACTCAGACTATTTAAAAGCAACTGCCTTCCTCCCGTTGATCTCAGGAGAGGGTGCACTGGTTGCTCTGGCCCTCCCTACAGCAGCATCCAGCTCAGCGTCTCGGAGCTGACACTACCGAATCTCAGTCTGGCAGCACTCCTGGTTTGCAACCCAAGGAGGATTTTCACGCAAAGGTTACACAGCTGCAGAGCTAAAAAGGCCATAACCACAGCCCCAGCGCCTGCTCACAGCCCACGCTGCCGGGGCAGCTCTGGGCTTTCCATGTAACATAGGCAACAGGCTCTGCTCGCAGCTCGGAAGGGCAGCACAGCTCAAGGGATTCACTCTGTAACCGCACTCAGGTCAGAACACACTGGGAACTAACCAGATCCAGGTGCTCTCAAGCTCCAGCTGGGAAGAGCAATCCCTGCCAGTGACAGCGCTCAGCTCCTCCTCGGCTCTTGGGGTGCAATGGGGCTCCACAGCCTGCGCTGACCCACCACAGCCTCAGTGCTCACAGGGACTTATCTAGGAGTCATAAAGTCCATCCTGTGTAAACATCCCACCACTGAAACTATTCTTGGCCAAACTGCCGATGATGATGATGTGCTTTTAGGGTCTCCGTGTCCTCTTCACACACCTCACAAGCACAGCTGAGATCTGGAGACACAGCGGCCTGAGCCAGCAACACTGGGTGCCCTGCAGGGAAGACCATCAACCTGACATATGACACAGGAAAGACAGATGTAACAGGTCAGGCTCCTGGGAAACATTCTCCTGACGAGCATTTATCCTCTTCTTCCTGCTCTGCAAACCAACATAGCCCCTTGGCCCAAAGGCTGGAAACATAAACCCGCCTGACGCCAAGCCACAGACCTCTAAACGTGAAAACACCACTGCGAGTGCGATTCAGAGGAGGAAGGGGAGGGATAACCAGGGCTGGGTAAGCCTGGTCAGGCAGCAGGGCTGAGGGGATGGAGGGTTTACAGCACACACATGGTAGGCCAGGTGCAGGGCAGGCGAGGGAACCCAATCCATCCTGTGAAACCCAGCACTGAGACACAAGAGGCCCCTGGCTCCGGAGCCACCACCAGGGAAGGAAAGAGGCACCAGGCTGGGGTCCCTCTTCTTTATTTTAAGGCTTGAGTGTTGTCTCTCGTGACTGCAGAACCGATTAAAAAGACCAACAGGGACAGTGATGCATCAGTAGCAAGGTCAGAAGCTCCAGCTTCATGCTGACTTGACTGACGGAAGTCACCAAATATATACTTTCTCAAAGGGGTGAGAGCCCATGAGTCAGCACACAGATGAAATATGGCACTGCGAAGACAGGACAGACACCTCGTATAAGAGAGGCTCAGGCACGGCATCCCTCCTGCAGCCACAGCGAAACGAGAGGCTGCTGCCAGGAACTGATGACAACATGAATCCCATGGGAGCGCTCAAAATGTCAGATAAGATGCAGTGTATTAATTCCCTCTGCTGACAGCCAGCCCCAGCTGGAGGGGGAGGCTCAGGGATCACAGGCTTCAGTGAGCCAAGGATGCCCAGAGCCCACTCTGCTGCCAAGCCTTCAAGTCAGTGGCGAGCCAGGAGGTAACACAGAGGGCTGATTTGGGGGGATTTTTGGCTGATTTCTTTTTGGTGATTTTTGGCTGACTCTTTCTGGTGAGAATAAGGGAGATTCTGTGCAAAAGGAAGAGCCGACCATGTGTTCTATAAAACACTGAAGACTGCTGTGCACTGGCAGGGGCCTTCCTCAGCTGTGGCTGCATTTCAGCTGTTACTATATTCAGAGTTTGTAAAAATGCTCTGAGAGGATAAAAAGCACAACAGAAACAGTTATTAAAACTGCTTCCAGGAAACTGATCCATGGAGATGGAGAACGTCTGGCGTCCTTACAAGAGCTTCAACTGAAGAAAGACCAAAGTTAGGGAGGACGTTTTGCTTCCTTGTCTTTTTAGTGATAAAAAGGAGCTGCATCAGGGGTTTATTTGATTCTGCAATATACAAACCAACCACCAGTTGTTTCCTCAGAAGCCTGAGCTGAGACGAGCAGAAAATCCCCCTCAAGTCATCTGGAGTTGAAGGCTTTCTGCCTTTGTCAAGATCTGGATTTGTTTGTGCTCTTGTTTTATCCTGTTGCCTTCTGCAATTACTGACAGTCCAGAAGTAGATCCCAGGCTACCAAAACGCACACTGCAGGAACAGAGATTTTTATCCAGGAAAAGAGCACAAAGCACCGTGGGAACACCGGGTGCCTTCCCATCCCCAGCCTCAGTGTTAGGAAGCACGGTGCTGGGAGGTGGACAAGCCACAGGAAACACAAGTAAATCATCTGCTTGTGTCCAAGTGGCTTTTTCCAAGGATCTGCCATAAAGTTACAGGCTCAGTCACCCGTTCCCCGCCCTGGGTCAGAACTGATTAAATGCAGCCACCGAGTCAAACTCCAACACACTCATCTCATTTGGCAGCCCTGTGGTTCGGGCTGCGAGCTCCAAGCTTCCCCCCCTCCCCTCCTTCTTGTTCAATTATCTTGCTTCATCTTTAGTCCGTTTCCAGGAACACTTAGCAACAGGCTCTTGCAATCAGCCACCGGCAGGCAGGGATCTGAGGAGGAGACTGCAGTTCCGATGACCTTTTCCTATAGTCATGCAAATTATAAAGAAACTATGTGAACAATTCGCCTTTTAAGCATCCTCCGGTTACTTTCTCCAGGAGTTAATTCCCCTTCTCCCCTCACAGCCATCAGAAACACCAGATTTCACGATTTTACACTAATGAGAACAAAATCTACAGCTTAATTCCAGTCTGCTTTCGGGAGGTTTCTTCTCTGTATCTCACGCAGCGTGCAAACCCCAAAAAGGGCAAAAATTAACCTGCAACACCTACCTCAGCCAAGACCACAGGTCTGCTTGGACACTGCGTGTTCACCCTGCCAAAAGCCAAATGTGGGCTTTGGGGTGTCCTCCTGCAACCAACCAAGCTCTTCTCGGAATGGATAAGGTGTTGCTGCTTCTGTTGACAAGTAGCTTTTATGGATCCCATCAGAAACTTTCATTCCAGGACAGCCGAAGGGTATGCCAGCAGCCAAACATAGCCACAGCACCCTTAGGAAAACACAGCAGTTGTGACCATGGTAATTAAAGCTCATCAACCTGGGCAGCAAATAAGAGAGCTGGTGCAGTGGTTAAAGACTCTCATTCCTATGGGACTCACTGCGGTGACAAAGGGAGAGGTCCTGCCAAATCCAGGGTCTTTGGCAAGCAACTTAGTCTCTCCCACAGCCTCTCCACCTCCAAAACACCAAACCAGCCACCATGAGGTGGGCAGCACTGACACCCCTATAGATGGAAACATGTAAATAGCAAGCCTGGGTTTGGCAAACCACAGCAGCAAACTCACAGAGACCATTTTCACATTCACCTCTATGGGTGCTGGCAGTCAGGAAGCCACCAGGCAACGGCCTCGCATTTTCATCACATCCCCAGGTCTTCCCAGCACCTTCCCTGTCGCTCAGTAACTCTTCCGCACACACAAACAGGGTCGGAGACGCCCAGAAAACGTACACCAGGACCGGCTGTGCAGCTGGCAGAGCACAGGGGCGTTACTGCATTCAAGTTCTTTCTTCTCAAAATGAATGCTTACTGTTTGGAATAGAAAAATCCTGTATTTCTTGCAGACAGTAGAAGCTGGAGGGAGGGAATGGGTGAGTACCGAGGTACCAAGGCAGGCAGTTCCCTTCTGCTTTTTGAGTGGTGTTCATCAATAGGGAAATAATTTGTAGTGCCTTATTCTAGGGGGGAAAAAAAAAATCAAGGCTCACAGATTCTCAGTGCTTCAAATGATCTCAAAAGTATCATTTACTTCTTTTTTTCTTTACAAAATGAGAAGTCTGAATAAGCATGTCATTGATCCCATTGCTGGGAACAGCATCTGGAACATCCGTCTCACAGAGACTGCAGAAGCTGCAGGAGAGCTCAAAGCAGCCAAGGCTGCCCTTGAACCAGATGCCGCTCGCTCTTGCAGAAACGCCTGTGTGAAAATGATTAAGCAAAATTACTCCCTCTTTTTTCAACTTTATAACTCAAAACCGGGTTCTCTTAGAAGGCAGATGCTCAATGCATACCCCACAGCACATCAAAGGGCAGGAAAGGCAGGAAGGCAGCCGCCTCACCATGCGCCAGAGAACCGCTGCCCAGCGCTCTACCCAATCTGCATGCACCCACCATCCCCTTCCCCATCCGAAACTTTTGGCTCAGGGTTAAGAGCCAAGAGAGTAAAAAGGCCTTTTCAAGCTTCGTGACACTATGAAGGATGCCATCCAGGAGCTATTTCAGCAGCAGCAACAAATAACAGTGATGTGTTTCTGTGGGGAATTCTCTTGGTGCTTCAGAGCTCAACTCCAGCTATTGCAGCTCCTCAGGGAGCTCCATTCACTGGATACAAAGCTGAGCATTTCTCATAGGCTCCATTCTCATCGGAGCCTGAATGTTCAAAGCGGAACATGAGGGACCAGCCATCCCTGCCTGCACTGGGACCCAGCCAGCATCTTCAAATGCTCATTAGCAAAATGACAACATTAAGAGAACACTCTGCAAGTTAGCAGGAGCTTCTCAGACACCCATAAGATGCTGGCAGGAGAGGGAGGACTTGCCAGGGCTGCTTCAGGGGAGGGTCAGAAGCTGCTGTGGGGCAGAACAGAGCCAGCCCCACTCCTCTGCCCCAGCTCAGCAGCTTCATATCTGCCATACAAAGTGAATCCCTAATTACGCTGCACACGGGTGCCAAAAGGCAACAGCTTCTGCCCTACCTCAAAAAGAGCTTTTTTCTTATGAACAGGGCAAAATATTTGCGATTCAACAAAACCATTTCCCCTATTCAAGGGTCTTGCATTTTCAACCCTGCAGGCACGTCTGGTGAAGAACCAACTCCACTTAATTCACTAAATACCTAAAGCATGGTCATGCTGCAATACACATGCACACCCCACACAAGTGCAGTGCCTTTACTCCCACAGACACCACCCCAAAAATCCCACTTCCCAGCAGTACACCCCTCCTGTGCCCTCCCATAATGGGATTAATATTGTCCAAAGTTTCCTGGAAACTTCTCCCTGCAGATTTGAATCTGGGACGCAGATGAGGTAACTCCTGTTCGGTGAAAACGTGCACAAAGAATGACAAATGAAGACCCTGAAATCCCAAAGGCTGAAACCAAACACCATGCTGCCTCTTACCCAAAGCCTCCTTCGTCCTTTCTTTACTCTTAAACTCTATTGGATGATGCTTAGACCTAAAATTCCAGGGTTTCAGATCTGTGCCAGCTACAGCAAACACCCAGTGGTAGCAGAGGGATGTGACCAGAGGGGCACCAAACCCTGTGCATTTAATGCCACACCTGATGCAAACCCCGGCCCTCAGAGGTGAACAGCAAGTGATCGATGAGAGGCCTCATCCTCAGGGCTTACCTCACTGAGCTCTAGTTCAAAGAGCTCAAAAAACTCAAGACAATCACTCACCAGCTCAGATATTTAAGGAGGAGTTCGGGGAAGGGCACATAGGAAGCAGGAAGCATGAAGCCAACTTTGTCCAAGATTCAAGAGAGGGGGGACACGTGGGCTCCTACTCAACAGCTTCTTCCAGGCAGCCCACTGCATCATCCATCTCTTTGACCACCAAGAGACGAAAACAATTAATTTATCCTCATTCCCTGCTCTTCCTGAGAAGTTACAAGAAATAAAACTAAAGCAAAGATCAATGTTATACCCCTTCTCAGACAATCTCTGCCTGACCTGGACTTTCTCAGCATCCCTTTTATCTAGCAGAGTGTTTTGGCTAAAGCTTTGCAGAGGAAAGCCATGTGAGCAAGCTAGTTAAAAACCTGGTACTTTCATGTTTATACAGCCAGCTAAGCAGCACACTACAAAGCCTTTTATTCCAAGTCTCTGCTGACAAGCTAGCATTGTTAAATTACAGAAAACACCCAGGAATTAGGATGCACAGGGAAAAAAAAAACAAACAAAAATCCAAAACTCAATTCCTTGGTGGCAAATAAGGGCTCAGAAACACAGGACTCGAAGAAAAGTCCATACAAAAATCATCCCAAGATTAAGGGGCAATTTGTATTAAAAGGGGAGAGCAAAACCACCTGAACATGCAGACAGACTCCCTGCTCATCATTTCCAGGAATAACCAGGTCCAGAGGTGGAGACAGAGATCCCTCAAAGGTATCTCTTCTCCCAAACACCTGTATTTTGAGGAAAAGTAACCTGAAACAAGCACCCATGTGTTGGTGACCAGTGCAAGTAGCTACAAGCATGAGAAGAGATGTTCTTCCCAGTCACAGAGGTACAACACAGGCACCAAGCAACAATTTGACGTCAACGGGGCACATCAAAGAACAACCCGAGTTCCCAGGTCACAGCAGAGTTCACATGCTGCATTGTGTTGGTTTACATACTGTGGATGCAAGAGCCAGGAAAAATCCGTCTTCTTTGTCATAACAAAGCTTAAGGTAAGCAAAAAGGCAAAGCCACACATATTATCCAATCAAACAGGCATGTAAAGGAGAAAGAAGGCACTGACCATACGCTTGCTCTGATTTTTGCTGCTCCTCAGTGAGCACTTGGGCTGCGTTAAGCCCTGCACAAAGGAGATGCAGGAAGCTCCCCCTGCTCCAAGAACAAACCTTCTGCTTCTGAATAAAAAGCAAGAACTTTGTAAGAGAAATCAGTGTTTCACAGTCTTTGCATTGTTCTACCCCACCACATAGCAGGCGAGCAGCACACCTTGTCCTCCTTGTAGACACGCACCCCAGGGGCTAGGCAGCTTGAAGAAACACCCAAACCCAGGACATTCCCATGCCTGTAGAAACCAAACTGGAGTCAGCTGGTTTTAAAGAAGTCTGAAAAAGAGGGGAAAAGCCCTTCTCATGTAAGCTCTTCCTGCTCAGTTTGCTGAAGGGCACCCGGACAATCTGAGCCAGCAGCTCCACTGAACACTTCCAAGCTCTGTCTGGCATGCTGGCATCCAGCCTGTGCCTTTACTCTTGTGCCAACAGGGACATCCAGATACATGGGACCTGAGTTTGTGAAGACACTTACGAAGCAGGAGGGAAAGACTTAGCAACTTCTACAGAAAGATGTTTCTACAGGTAACACAAAATAATTACTACTTTCCAAGTCTGCACTTGCATGAGTCCCACGTTCTGCTCTGAATCCCAGGAAATCAACAGGGGGCAAATCATTAAAGCCTTAACAACACTATTTCAGATCTACAAGTTGAAGTACCTTGCCACATCTGGACCCTCTGGAGGTCTACAGGAGGGACACAGGGAAAATTTAGCATGTGAAGCATTGGGTTGTGGTTACCTTTGACTCAATTCACAAGAATATTACAACGTATTCCCTAAGGGAGTCCATAAATAGCAAAGGATTCTGCTTTAATCCCCTATCTATTCTTATCTCAATAATATGGCACTTGGAAAAGTGCAGCCAAAACACAGATTTATGGCAAAGCTGAGAGTTTGCATGGCCAACATATGCTCTAAAAGCTCTGTATTCTGAAGAATAAGTGAAAGTCTCTTCTCGGATATAGATGGCTTTTCAGTTAGTGAAGCTTCATGCAGATACAAACCTATTGTCAGGATTTCTGCCTCCCTCTCCTACCCCAGGTGAAAGCCATATTTATACTGACTTTCCTCAACACTAAAATCAACTGCTTTCATTGGGTACTCCTGCTGGTACCACCACCAGAGCTTCCGCTTGCTTCTCATGTCTTTACTAATGCATTGCATTATCTATCAGGTATTACCTTCCAGACCAGCTTCAAGCTTCTTTGCTGACAGTGACCGCCATCAAAGGGAAATTAACTATAAAACCTGCTGACCAAAAGGAAAAGACTATAAAAAGTAGAGCTGATGAGTGCTACAGTCATCGCTGCCACACTGGAGACACGAGGGACTTGCATGCTCTTAAAAGCTCCTCGGAGAATCATGTATTAAAAAAAGCCCCAAAAATCCAAACAGCAGCAACTCTGCAGACAGCTTAGTGCTGCTGAAACTTAGTTTTCGTAATGGAGATGCTGAGAAGCACCTTAACAACAGAGTCACTGTAACACCCAGGGCAGGTGAGGCTGTGAGGGGCTGTCCACAGCCTCCTGCCCACCCCAGCAAAGCTGTTTTTCCTGGGAAAACAGACATTCTGGATCCCAGCAGCTCCTGGGCAAGATATGGCAGTTTGGAAAGGTTGTGCTCAGTGTTTCATGGAAGGGAGGATGCCAGCATCCATGAGGCATGCCTCAGCGGCACAGCAGTGCACAAAGATGCTCCTCTTCCTGCCTGCAACCTGTACGGGCAGGTCAGAGAGGGAGAACAGCAGCAGCGGAAGCACAGTGAGGTTGTATATTACAAAAGAAGTCCTGGTAAGGAAATAAGGGGAAGGTCAGGATCAAAAGGATGGCGCTACATCCTGAAAAATTATCTTCTGCTTTGTGAGCCATATCACAAAACCGGGAACAAAAGTGAAAAGGAACCAGAGCAGGCAAAAAACTCAGCACAAGTGTGCGCTAAGAGCAAGCAAATACATTTTGCCCAGCTGAAAAGTCAACCCTGGAAAGATGCATCCATTCCCACAGGCACCAGGCAGGGCTGTCTCCTACTCACGTTCCCCAGGTGTACTTCTAAATGACTCACTGATGGAGCTGCCACACGCCTCCCTTGGGAGCAAAGGCACATATCCTGCCTGCTGCAGTAGAGCAGAGCAGCTCAGCACAGCAGCAGGGACAGGGAGGTGCACACCAGCTTACAAAAAGAAACACAAAGTCATTTCCTACAAAGGAGAAATGCTGTATCCTTGCTGAATCGCTATTGTTGGCTGCACACCCTTTGGATACTGGCTACTTGCAGGCAAAACACAAAGCTAAGGACACTTGTTTAAAACCCACAGGCAGACACTATGATTCTATTAACAAAATAATACAACTGGCATTAACTCTAAAAACTTCCCACCACTGGGACTGGGATTCCAAACCAGCACTGGGCAGTGAGGCCAAAACACACTCAGAGCAGACGCCTGCGAAAGAGTCCAAGGGAAATTAGTTATGTGGGGGTTGTAATAAAAATAAAATAAAATCCAACGTTTATAAAGGAAAAAAGGAGGCAGATTCCCCAGCAGGGAGTGCTGTGGACACCCTCTGTGGGTGTTTCTTGAGGTGGCAGGGAAGGGACTGCCTTGTCCCCACTCAAGCCAGAGCTGCACCAGCTCCCGGGCTGGGCACCAGCTCTCCTGTGACAGTGCAAAGGGAAGTCTCCCTCCATTCTCTGCCAAACAGTCAGCTTCAGAGAGCTGTGGGCAGGGTGGCATGAGCTCCTGGGCTTTCACCACTGCTTATTCCATCTCTCTCCAGACAAGGACACGGTGGATTAACAGAAAGCCCTGCCTTCCCTTCTTCTTGTGCGCTAAAGTCAGCCTTATACACCAACTTTTTTTCCTAAGTAATTTTTTTTGTAGCTGACTCACATGGAACTTCTGCCAGGAATTTCTGTAATTAGTGAAATAGAGCAAGGTTTTGCCCGTGCATGCCTGACAACATCTGCTGACTGAAGCGAGCCCTGTTCAGAACCTTGCACAGCCCTGAAGGAGCATGGCTGAGCACAGCCCTGCCAGCCACACAGCCGATGGGGCTCTTCTTGCCAGGCTGGTATGAAACATGCTGCTCCTCCTGCAGAGAGCTTCGCAGCTCCCAGTCCATGTTTTAAGAGGAAGAAGATAAGCTGGAACAAAGTTCAAAGGGTTCTGGAGAAGGAAGAGGGACGCTAGGTGCCTCTCAATTTTGCAAACCTCTTGCTGGAGCATCCCTGTGACAGCATCTGCAGCTATGCGCCTCTCCATCAAGCTGCATAGCTGCAAAGCCATTGTGCGTCACATCTTCCTTAGAGACAGACAACGGTACAGAGTTCCACAAAACCACAGGAAAAATAATTTCCTCAGCCTCTTTATGTGATGGACACAGGAGCTATTTTGCAAGTGAGGTTCCAACACACAAAGTGGTCCAACCTAAAGATTAAACACAAAGCATGTTAAGATAAGCCAAAAGCAGATATCTGACACTAGCAGCCTAAACTACACACAAGGTCCCTCCTGAATGATGCAGAAAGCTCTCACTTTCTGCTACAGGTCAGAAATAAAAATCAATTACCACCTACAGGATCGAGCCATTCAACCTTCTCCTCATTTGGTTTGCTAGAGAGCTATGCCTGTACCATCTGCACACAACCCTTACTCACCCAGTCCTGTAATTTATACCATATTACATCTGAAGAGCTGCATTAAGAAAATATTACAGTTGCCAAGCCCTGAAAAGCTGGGATGTGCTGGAAAGAAGTTTTCTCTGTAGCTTTAATCTGGTCCACTTGTGTAGGGTCTTTGCAGCATGGCCACGTACCACATGTGCATATAGCCCTGACGCAGTTAGTACTGAGAATAGAAGATGCTCAACAAGGGAGGCATTACTCGGGTTTTCAACTGATTGTTCATGTACAGAACTCTGCTTTGTTTACACTTCTCAAGTGCTGCTTTAAGGCAAAACTGAAGGCATCTTGCCACTGCAGACCAGGATACTTCTCAAACAATAGTGAATGTTTTCATAAAATCCTAGAGAACATCGCTCACAGCACCTTCAGTTTACAGCTGAAGAAAACAGGTACAGAGAAGCTCTGGGCATCCAGTTCCAGAATCAGCCTACAACTCCATTTTTAAAATATAAACAGCACTGAGCACCGTTTTACATGTTTGACATACAGCTTCCCATGAGAACATCTGCAGCAGGAGCACTCGGCACTTCTGCAACTCAACCCTCAGCCTGGGGACCCAGGAAATCAAGTCCCTCATTGTTGCATGAAAAGCAATTTACCCGGCGCCATACACGAGCCCTGCGGCAGATGCAGAGCAGGAATCCTGTCTCCTTAACCATCACTTTACCCCTGCTATTTTTCCATGACTTGCCTCACTCCCTTCCCTCCAAACCCTGCATCCTGCAGGGCAGGGGTCCTATGGTCCTACACAACCTCTGAGGACAGAAGTGCCATGGAAAAAGCCATATGTAATCCCGTAATTAGAAACGGCATCGTAACACATACAGGGGGCTGAATTAAGGTTGCAGAGGAATACTGCAAATTATATGCACATTTCTTGTTCCATTTTACTGCCTTTTTTTTCTTTCTTGCCCTCCCCCTTATTAGGCTTTGGCTGCACTTCAGATTAAGCTCCTAATAAGGGTTGGAGTTGGACGAGATTTTTCAGCCCATCAGATTGCAGCCTTCCAAGCCATTGAACTGAGATTCAAGCTGAACTTGAATTTTCAATAGTTTGGCCTAAAGGCAAGGGTGTTAACAACAGACCTGCCAACACCTTCTCTATGAGAAATGTCTGAAAACATGTCTGCACATCAAATGCTGCTCAGGCTCTGGTAGACAAAAGCCACAAAGCTAACATCTCAAATCCACCGCTAGCTTGCTCAGCCGGTTCTTCTGTCAGTGAAGCTCATACGTTCTCTCTGAAAATGCAGCAAACCTCTATATTCTCTCTAGGAAAATGGGGTTTCCCCCAACAACCCGAAAAGCTGTAGTAGTTTCATGATGACAAGGATAAGGAGAGATCAGGTAAATCAGGTGGACGGGTAGGAAGTAGACACGCACCAGTTCACCAAACATGGTCTACTTACATGATACATACCATGAAGATTAATGATATCACAGCGGAGGAGCAATCAAAAAACAGTTTGCGCTGTAGCCAGCTCCTCCTACAAGCAGAAGAAAGTATGCTTGGGCTTGCTTTTCCTTCCTAAACTTTTGGGGTTTTATAGTTCTAACAAACTGTTCTTACTAATCTACACAAGTAGATTAATTATCTGCAAGTTAGCCTAAACCCTACAGCAAGTAAGATACGATAAAACTGGAACACATACCCTGTGCCAGAGGAAGCAGCCTGTGCCCAAGCAGAGGGCATGGCTGCAGGAAGCAGGAGGGTGGGTTTCCTCTCCTGTCTCCCCTCCTTATGAACTGCATCCTGCCCTCCAGTACCTGGCAGAGCACAAGAGCCACCAAAGGCAGGACCTGCTACAGGTTCCAGCCTGGGCAGACCCCAAACCACCCCAGTTTTGAAACTGTCCTTGCTCTGATATAATTCTTTGTATTTCCTTTATTTTCTTTTAGCTAAAACCTCTGACTTCAGCAGTCATTACTAAGGCAAATCGTGCCTAAGTGTACGAACCTAAAGCACATTAGGCAGCTGAGCCTTTCACCTTCAGATCACTGCATTGGTGGAGGAGGGCTTTAACCGAGACCTCTGCCAGTACCCTAAACAGACTTTGACTTGGGTGGTTTTAAATGTTGAAGACTATTTTCTCGAGGACATGAAAGCTTCCCTGCCACCAACATCTTTTCTATGTCGTATTTCTAGCATGGTGGGGCTGAAGAGAGCCATGGCCATCTACTCTTGCCAGGGCTGGATGCAGCCAGGCAGCGTTGGGCAGGTGCTCTTCTCCCTTTGATGACAAACAGTAGAGAAAAGGAAGATGGTTCCTTGAAGTGCATCCAAGGGAAAGTAACCCTGCTAGAGTGCCTGGCAGGGCATCAACAGCAATGGCAGCTTCGGCTTTCAAAGGACAGAAATAAGACTGGAGAAGGGGGTGGGCAGATCCTGCAGGAGCCAAGGTGCCACTAATCCCATGGACTGTTTTACAAACTCCAGCTACTCTCCAGTGAAATTACACCCTCTGCAGAAGAATCACCTGGCTCCAACCTCTTTTGCTAAGTGGAGCATAAACAGAACGGAGCAGAGCTCATACCTGAGCAGCAATAAGGCTTGGACAGGCTGCGACAGGGAGGAGAGCAGAGGGATGGCAGCCAGACCACTGGGAATTTGCTCTTCTCGGACGGCTGCTGCGGAATCTTTGAACCCCACCAAGCAAACAAGGCTCTTCCAACACAACAGCCAAGTGCAGGCTGAGCTGGCACAGTGCCTCTGCTCACTGGGAGGAGAAGGAGAGCACAGGGGGGAGAAAAGTGCAGCAATCGCTGCAAAAAGGCCTGGGCTTGATTAAACTTATTTTCTTTAGTAACACTTAGTTACGCAAGGAGGGAAAAACCCTGCAGTGCTCTTCAGTGGCTCTTAACAGGGAGCTGGAGTGAGATTGTTCATTCATCCCATTAGCTGAACGACAGGCACTGCTCACACTGATACCCATTTCTCTGTTGGTAGGTGTAGAAACAAGAAACACTGAAATCCTTGACTAAATGCCAATTCCCAACTTTGAAATCGGGTATCTGGCAGCACTGTGTCAGCGTGGTGCACTCTCCATGGGAAGTACACTCTGGTTCATATAGTTTGAAGCTCTGAATGAAGCAAATGCTTTTAGTAATGGTGCAGAAAACCAAAACAGAACTGCAAGAAAAGGGATTGCCCACGCTCACGTGAGGCAGGGGATTTCCTCTGTAGCCCAGTGCCCAATTTGCTCAGCTACAGGGTAAGTTTCATTTCTTTTTACAAGGTTCACAAGGCAATCATCCCAGTGCTCCAACAACCCCCCATGTCACCAGTGGGCTCTGCCTGGTATTTAACTACTGCTAGGCTGATTATAATCCTTTAACAAGAGGAGGAAAACAGCGGGCACAGCACCATCCTGTGCACAAGCTGCTCAGAGCCAGGCACTGCCTCACCAGCAAACATCCACATGGATGATGATTCACATACACGCACCTTCAGCGCCGGCATGCGCAGATACAACCTTCTGCACAAGGCTGGTTTATCCTCAGGGCCAGCAAATGCCATGTGAGAAGCTCACACAGAACAGCAAAGGCAAGACACAATCTTTAACTGTGCTAATTGCTGGAGTAATTAGAAAATTAAAGTCCAAACTAAATACCACAAGGCTGAGCATCAGCAAGGAACCACTTTCCCTCCCAGGAGCCGCCTCTCACAAATTACTTCCCTGCCAAGAGCCACCCATGCTGAGCCACTTCCATGGGCCTGGACAGCCCTTTCAGCAGACGACAAGGAAAATGTCAGGAATTTTTCTTTTCAATAGATTTGACCTTATTTTCTCTTCAGAGTGGCAAGATAGAAAGACATTTCTATTGAGCAATTGAGTCTTCCCCCCAACAGACACGAGCTGGCACATTCTGAGCAGTTTGGTATTTCAATCCCAATTAAGTAAAATAGTAATTGCAGCACCTAAGGGTTTCTCAGCTCCTAAGAGGAAATGCTTTATACATACAGATTTTCCTAGCTTTACCACTGCATACTCAAGATGTGGATTGAGGGATGAATCACAACTTCAAATTCTTCACTAATAAGCCTGGCAATCAACACTGCCGCTTTCCGGCATCGAAACCCTAAAAATCCCTGATCTCCACCCGTGATGTCATCTATGAACAGCGATGTGATTTATATCCCATGGAGCACTCCTGTCCTGCAACTCCTTCACTGCGGGAGCAGCTGGGTAACAGGATTTGTTCTGGATAATCCCCTCTCCGACTCTCAGGATCCGACAAGAGGAAGCAGACAGACATGCACTCAGCCAGAGATGGCAGCCACCGCTTGTATACAACTTACTCTCCCGCAGCCACATGCCAGACATAAATCACATCTCCAGTTTCAAGCCTTGGGAAGAAAAGGCAGCACTATGAACACAGAAAGGAGGTGCGTGAGCTCTGTGGACTGGCATCAGGGTGATAGGCGTCCCCATAACCAGGCAGGTGGGTGCCCAGCCCCAAGCTTTCAGCATGTTTTAACACTGGGTAAGATGGCCACAGAGAGTGCATCACATCATGTGAAGCACAGCTGCGGAGGACTCCACTTGCCTTCTCCTTCCGGATCCCAAACTTCTGTGCCCACAAGGTGGGAAGCATCTCTGCCAGCCTAGCTTGCCACTGCATGCCAAGCACCAATGCCCATGGAATGAGGGGGACGCGTCCTTAGATAACAAGCTGTAGGATAAAGACTGTCTCTCCTAATGTGGTTGTCTGAACATGGCCCAGCACAACAGACCCAGAGCCACTGGTAGGGCTGTAAGCTCTGCCTGGGGGTATTATTTTAATAATTAGAGGGATGGCCACAGACAGAGCTGGAATTTGGTGGCCTCTTAACCCAGAGAGTTATTGGGTTTTATGCAGACGACTCCACTTTCTCAGCTGTGAAGACTTCAGCAAATCCTCAGTCAAACAAAGAGACAAACATCAAAACCAGGACATTGGATGCAACCCAACACAGAACCACTGCTTGGCCAGATCGAGCCAAAAAGCAACATAAACTCTGTAGGGCTCATAGGGCAGTGCATTTTTAAAATGGAGTAAAATCTGGATCCTTCCTGTGATCCAGAGATGGGCTGTCTGGAGTAAAGTGACTTTCCAGGTGAGGCACTGCTCCCTGCTGCAGCCTGATCCTCACACCTCTCCATCCATCCATCCATCTATCCATCCCTCCCTCCCCATGCTCCTCCCACACTCACCACCCCTCTGTGAGATGTTTCTTCCCGACTTACCATGTCACCATCTCTCCATCTCAAGACCCGCCAGTGCCACACAGCCAGTGAGGACATGCCCAGAAGGAAGGGCAGGGACAGCCACCTACCCTTCTGCTTCACAACATGGCAATTAACTGGCTTGAAAACTGCCTCTCTAGGCAAAAACCCATCCTGGGAGCAACCAGAGTGACAGACATCTACTTTGTGCACCACCTAAGAGATAAGCACCCTCTGCTAAGTGGGGCCCTGGATGTTCCTGCCATGCACAATATTTAAACCATCTGTCAGGAGACACAGCAAATTAATGCGGACGGAGGTGGATAAAGGAATGAAACTGTTCCACTTCAATCCCCACAGCTAAACAAAACCTAAACCAGGTCAAACCTAGTGAGGAAAAAAGTAGAAGATTGAGAAAGAGTCAATAAATCTCATTTAACAATTGACTTTCCCAGCATTTGCCAAAACAGCAGAAAACCAAAGACAGAGAGTACCCAAGCATGCAGTGAGCAAGGATCAGGCTCCCAAGGGGATAGAAAGCCATGAGGGCATCGCTGTGCTGGCAGGCAGGAGCATGCACAGGACGATCATCAAGAAAGCACTGCAAAAGAAGTGGGTCTTCAAAGACAAGGGGGAACAAAATTGCTGGGACAGCAGCTAGAGCTTTTTCCATTCCTTTAAAAAAGAAAGAAGTCAAAGCTGTGCCATACGTTAGCACTTAAGTAGTCCCTGCCCTCAAGTTTCCCACCATCTGTACAACACTCAGAAACTCCCCTACTCATTTAATTTATTGCTGTGTGCCTCTGCCAAAATCAAAGACCTAAATATCAGTAATCTTGGTGGGAGGCATCCAGCTGCTACAACCCATTATAGGAATAGAACACACAGTATTTGTGCAGGCTTGCATTTAGAAAGCTGGGCAGCAGATCTTCCTAGGAAAACCTTCCGATGCTTTCAGGTTCGCGGATCAAGCTGCAGGCATTAAGACCTTTCCCCTTCTATGACTGTGAAATCCAGGGCTTAGGACACAAAAATGGGTCTTTTCTAACCCTGGAACAAACCGATTTTGGAAGCACGCGGCACTATGGCGGCAGCAGCGGGGGGGCAGCGGCTGGCAGGGAAGCAGAGCACAAGCTCACCAGCTGTGCGGGGCTGGTGAGACTGGGCTGCTCCTGGGGAAATGGGGCACTGGGACCCTGGAAATCATGGTGGCAGTGGCTGCTCTGGTCACTCACTCCCAGACCTCTCTCATCCCAGGCTCCCTGCCCATCTGATGAAGACAGCAGGACTTCACTAATGCATGCAGCTATTTGCAAAGCTCCTGAGCACAAAGATTACAGGGAAGAGCTCATTATAAGTAGCCTGTAATGTAACAGCAGTGAGACCTCTAACAACCACAAGCCTGAATTAAAAAGGGAGCACCCTAAAAAATAAGCTTGTAGAGTCATCAGCCTCTCAGAACAAGCAGGGCTCCCTGCCCTCTTAAAGCACCAGATATCAGCTGATAAAAGAAGTGCATTCCTGCAAGCTAAACACCCAGGCAGTACTTGCAAGGCAGGACATGTAGCCTAATTTGCTTTGAGAGTGACAGAACAGCAGTCAGAAGAACTCGGGGTGGGGGTAGGCCATTTCTAACCCCCTGGTGACCTGTCTGATGCTGAAATCCCATCAGGAACAAGTATGTGCACGAGGAGCACAGGGCTGCTGTCGCCCAGACCACAGGCTGGATTTGGAGGGGTAAGCAGAGGGACTGGGGGCACCATGGGCCCCAACAGCTCGTGAACTCAGTTGCTTCTCAGAGGCTGGAACAGTCACACAAAGCAGGTTTCATCTGCTCCACAGCCGCAACAGCAAACCTGGACATTGTCTCCTTCCCACACAGCTTGGTTCATTACAAACTTGTTTTACCCTTGCTGTCTTTCTCTTGGCTCACTTCAAGTTGTCTTATTACTGCACACAATAGAGCAGCAGCCAAGCCAAGAGAGGACAAACTCATGGTGTGGCCACGACCCTCAGCGAATGGGCAAATGGATGCTGAACTGCAAACACATCAGCACAGCCCACAACCAAAACTCTGCACACCTCCAGCCCAGCGTGCAACCTTTTAACTAGCAGTGAACAGGAGGGGATGGAGCAGAAATCCCTGGCAACACTAGTGAAATAATCACTGATCCGGCAGAATAATCCTTCTGAACTATCAAAGAGGGGGAGAACCAACATCTGTTCAGATTCAACTGCTTGGGTCTCCCTGTTTCAGCTCCAACTCATTCCCAGCGGGTAGGAAAGGTCTCTAGCTTTTATTCAAAGGCATTGTCTTTACACAGGGCCCTTCAGCAGAGGTCTGCAGAGAACCTTACAGACATTTAATTGAAACTTACAGCCCGCCCCAGTGAGGGAGGGATTATAAACAAGCCCCAGCTCAAACAGCAGCTCACCAGCACAAGCGTCTCTTTCTCCTGTATGATCAAGGCATTGGGCCCAGTTGCAGGAGCACAGCAGTCCCAGCCTCACCAAGCCACTAAATAAGCCCTAAACAGTGCGGAGCCTTTTAAGAGCTGTCAGAGCAGAGGGGAGAGACCAGAAGTGCACTCCAACAGGATGGGAAGGCGGGGACCCATCTCCACTGACCAAGCCACAGCAAGGAGACGGGTCCAGCTTGTGCCTGAGACACAAACCCATAGTTTGTTGCCCCTCTGCAGTTTAAATACTACACATTTCCAAAGGACAGCATTACCAGGGACCAATTCATCCCTCCCTAACAGCCCTGGGCCAAAAAAATGGAAAACCACTTTTTATTTCCTCCCACTTACCTACGGGGTGAGACTTTGGCTGGTTGAATTAAATCTATTTAAACAAAAGTAAGCTCAGACATCTGCCTTTGCATAGTGTCAGCTGCGAGAAATGAGCTAACATCCAGATGCAGTGGCATGTCAGGATTAGCCCAGGCTGGGGCAGGAATGCTTCCATGTATGGAAAAATATTGGAGCAGTGAAACCATAAGCTTGGAGCAGAGCAAAGTGAGAGGCCCTGTCAATGAAGTCGCAAGCTCAGGTTTAGAGGATTTAGCAGCTCAGATCCTCAGCACGTATTACAATAAATTTCACACTAGTTCCAAAAGGACTCCCATGGCAATGCTGTGAGTTGTGATGGTGAGATCCTACACCCGTGTGTTTGCTCTGGAAGCAGGGCTCAGATCACTGGGTACCATTAACGCTCCCCCACACTGGGCACAGCCTTGGGCATTGATGGAGAGGTTCTGGCAAGTCCAAGGCTGCTGCTCACACCCGCCTACCCCTCAGCGTCTGCCTTCTGCAGGGCAGGATTAGTGGAAGCCAACTCAGAGCTGGCATGTGGGACAAAGAGGTGGCAGTTCAAAAGGAAACGCGGAGCTGGGAGCTGGTGTGTGCTTCTGCCAGCATCATGGCATAGGCAGCAACGCTGAGGCACAGGGCAAGTGCCCATGCAAGGCTCTCAATCGACCCGGCACAAATCAAGAGGTCTCATTTGTCAGCATCCTGAGTTAACGCTAATGAAGTAATAGTCATGACTTCATCTCTCCAGCAGGAATCTCTTGGGAACGAGGGAGAACTAGAATTGCTCTCTCCGGCTCGCTCATGCAGTTGCAATTCATTTCAGTTGCTTTCTACTCTCTTCTGCAAACATTACCTAATTCTCACCCAGATTCTTAAATCCTTGCACTGAAACATAAAACAGTGCTCCCTTCTCAGCTGTCAAAGCCCAGCTTCGCAGAGATCCCTCCTGACAGGATCTGAACCCTGGCATTGCCTGCCATCCCTTTCCAGGGGGGAGCCTCACGGAGCACCCATTCGCATCTGAGGATGCCACTAGCTGTTTTTTATGCCTCAGACATGCAATAAAAATCTGGTAACTCTTGGCAAATTCATTTTAAATAGGGACCTTTGCACCTTGTTCCTGTTAAAGCATTTTAAAATCAGGTTGGATTTAGCCACAGCTGCAAAGACAGGGAAAACGTCACCGGAGGACCCTGGAGTTTCTCCCCTTGGCTGGCCAGGACAGCTTCAACTGCTGCAAACTTTCACGGCTGCAAACCACACACAACGTCTCACATTACCCTGTCACTACAGCACTTTGACAGCCCGGACAGCCGTCAAGCCTTGTGCCCAAGCAGCACCAGGTTAGCCTCACTACCTTCTTCATTACAAGCCTTCTAGGTTTGCTCTGCTCTGGGTTTGCTTCCCTGTAACCCTGCTGAAGATGCTCACCCTTCTCTCATCATTCCTGGTCTCCGCAGTTGCGATGGCACCTGTGAGTTTAAGTGCATCCTTCATCAACCAGATTCTCCCTGGTGTTTAGGCTATAGGCACCTCCTATTTGGGCAGGGAGCCAGCACCCCTGCACTCCTCCATGCCTCAGCACAGCCTCCCATGGCTTTGCTCTGAGGCCAGAGGGGCTTGCTGAGCTCAAAGCAGGGCCTTGATCAGATTGCAAAAGTCCTGACGCAACTGAAGCAGTCAGTCACTCACACTAAATAAAGACCACAAATTCTTTACATATTAATTGTTGGTTGCAATTGTTCACAGTGTTGAAAGACAAACATGAGAGTATGCAGAAACCATTCCTGCATCTTTTTAGTTCCACCCTTCCATTAACTGCACACTCGAAGCCAAATCACAAGACACTACATTTTCTTTGGAAAACCGAGATGATGAAAATGCGATCAGCTATCATACAAGGTGCTCATGTTGTCATCTGGAATACTTGTGTAATTCACTATCCCACAAGAGAATGTAGTATGTATATTTGCTTATTCGTCAATTCATCCTGATCCCTGTTTCTCCACTGGCCATGTCTGTACCTTAAGACCTACAGATTTAACTCTAATTGTGTTTTTCACTTACAGAGAAGCAGCAGTTCCAGCCAGCATGCAGGAAGCTGCCCTGCAGAGGTAGCTCAAGACAGTGTGGGAGAAAAACCCTCTCCCCAGCTGAACCCCAGATGGGAATGGAGTGGAATTAATGTGCACAAAGCCCAAGTCATAATGAATCCAAGCACTCTGCCCATGCTGGCGTTACTCCCCCTTTCCCTAATCATTATTATCTGGAGATGGCATGAACACAAAGTGGTCTGTCTAGAAAAATGTTTCAAATCTATCGTGCATTATGCTGTGATGTGCCATGGAACCAGTTTAGAGAATGCACACAGCTATAAAGTCGTGACTACTCAGTATTCAACCCAGCCTGAAAGCTCAGGAGTCAGGGTGTTATCTGCTGAAAGCGGGGGGGCCCTGAAATCATCCGTGAATAGTTCAAAGCTGCAGTTAATTCAACATCTCTACTTTCAAAAGCATAAAAATCACAGATTCCTGGGGTGTGTAAGCTTTTTAAAAATGACAAACTACTAACTGTCAAATCAAAGCAGCAAACAGAAATCCACATGGCTGATAAGACAAATAGTTGCATTCTAAAGAGTAATTAAATATCACTTTGGAATATTTTGCTTGGAACTTGTTTCCCTGATAAAAAAAGGGGAGGGGAAGGAGGAGGAAGCAATCCGCGCGCACCAACAAACTTCTCACCAAGCAAATGCTGCTCAAACTTGTTTTCTTGAACTCAAGAGTTCAGCCCACAGTGTCACAGCTTCCCATACGCCCTCAGTTTCCCTATATCCCTGCATTTCACGTCAAAGCCCTAGCAATAAGGAGCAGACAATCGCTAGGTTGAACCTGGCTTGTTGGGGAAGAGGGTGCATGGGGCTGGGGTGAGAATGCCCCCTGGTCTAATCACCAAGAAGCGCAATACCTTCTGACTTGACTTAAGATTAAAACCATACCCCAACTTCCATGCTGAGAGTGCTGCTGAAAAAAACAGGAATGCAAAACAGAGAGCTCTACCCAGATGCAATTCAGAAGTGAAACCCTACCCCAGCCGCATGAGCTAACCCTGCCATACGCTGCTTTGAAACATTAAAAGTATGTCCATGAGAAAGGATCAAAAAACTCCAGCTTCAAAACGCCCTGCACTTTCTCAAACCCCCGACCTGCCAACAATGAACTCGCAATGGATTTCACACAAACTTGCTCAGTACTAAGGAATAACTATAAGCACTGGTACACAGGATCATTTTGAGTGTTAAACAAGGAGACAGCCTACCGCATTTCGAACTAAAAGGTTACCAAACTGCTTGAAGAAGCCACCATCCAAAGGCAATGAAAACCTGATGTCAGCTTTTGGGGCAGGACTTGCAGAGCCTACTCCAAGACCCAACTGTGCATGACCAGCCAAAGCTCCCACTGCTTCTCCCCACTGCAGAGTCAGGAGGATTTGACAAGGGAAAAGTACCCAAAGACTTTCAGAGAAGGCCCTCAAACACGGGCAATTCCCCAACTGAAGGATGCAGTAAGCAACACAGCAGATAACACATCAGCAAGACATTTAAAATACTAATTCTCCCCTAGGGACACTGCTTGGGCAGGTTTGGATATACAGGGAAATCCAACCTCCAAAGGTGCCAGAGATGTTTCTGCAACTATTGCAGGCCTAGGACACAGCCCCCACACTTGCATCTACTGATAGCAGCGTATGCTTATGAGGATTAGGGTCCTGGCATAGACAATTGCTAACTGCATGGAGGATCACCGCAAAGCTGTAGAAAACGTACTTAGAAATAAGTGGGAAAAGGGGTATCAACAACAAGAATTAGACAATGTTTTGGCTTCACTGTCATCCACACAATGTGGTAATACAGAATAGCTTATTCCTCAGTCATAGTTCACTGTTGTACTTCTACAAAATGACACAGAAATACACTCCACTGTATTGCACTTTCTTTTGTAAAGCTGTTACGTGTTCAGCTCCTAAAAGAATGCATTTTGGGAGAGGAGCCGTGCACTGATTACTTTGAAAAGTAAAGTTGCTTGCTTAGTTCTGCAACCTGAGATTAACAAATGAAATCGTCAAGCATGCATTTTTAAAATGAACGTTTTCATTTCAACATCTGGATTAAGATGCCACAATGAAAAACAGCACACGGGCTTCTCTCTGCTCCTTTCATACATCTCCCACTCTTAGGTTTCAGAACCAGCGAGTTTCAAAGCAAACAAAGAACCAGTTGGTGCTGCTAATGCCTCGCTTCTTACTCAATAGCCTTATGTCATGAAAAGACCATATTTTTCAAATCTACATCTCCATGAGCCAGATTTCGCATACATTCCCACCCCAGAAATACAAAGCCAGGAATACAGCTGAAAGTGATTACCTAGATATTTTTATATGATGCAACTCAAAAGCTGCTTCAAGTGATTTACAAAATTTTCTGGTACGACAAATCCCACATCTGTGCTGACCACTCGCCTCCCAGATCTCAGCAGATAGCGATTTCAAATGGAAAAGTTACGAGTCCCTGAAAATCAGGGTGTATATGAAACCGTAATCAAGGGTCTGAGGTTTCCTCCCCCACAAAAAAAAAAGACGTGTAGTCTCATTTAATGATATTTCTACCTCCTCCCCACGTTTCTTGCACAAACTCTACCTACGAAACTGGTACATGGTGTCTTGCTAGGAGAGGCTCCCACAGTAGACAATGTCTTTAAGCAGAGGGAAAGAAAACGCTCTTTTCTTGGGAAGGTGAAGGGAAACATAGAACATTATTTAAAAAAAAACAAAACGAAAAAACAAAAACAAAAAATAAGGGTATTTGTTGTAAAAGACTTCACAGAGGTATATGCAAACAAGCAAGAGGCTTGCAGCATTTTACCCATCAATCTTAAGACCCTGTCTTAATGTGGTGCTGAGGAAGATGTACTCCAAGCACAGAAGGTGTCCTTCCAACTCTGATCACCCACCATTGTAGTCAAGCCACTAAAACAAAATTCGAAACTACCAACTTGCTCCCTTCCCCCTCCTTACAGAGACAGAACAGAGATCTTCGCACACAGAGAAGGACCACACACTTCTGCCACACAATGAGCAAAAGACACATTTCACGTGAACATGGGAGAAAAATACATAGAGCAGGGCATACAAATCCAACTTTTTAAGACAAAGGAGGACCCCTAGTCCCAACCAAAGCGTATTTACCAGTGTGAGCAGAGATCATCAAACTGTTTTCAGATCCTTGCCCGAGTAATCACAGAAACCTAATCAACATGTTTTCCATTCATTTAAAACCAGAGCAGAAGCATTTCAGCTCCAGTGGGAAGGGGTTTGCCTTCCCAAGAAGAATCTGAGCTACACACAAGCAGATGCATAAATGCCACGGAAAACAAACACAACACAAGAGGCAAAGCACAGACCCTACACCACTGTGGCGCTGCGTGGATACACCAAGTAAGTGTAATTGGAAAACTCAAGATTAAGAAGAATGAGGAAGACAACTGGGCCAAGGAACAAGCAAAATCAAAGGCAAATAAACAACAGCAAAAGATAAACTGTTCCTCTCCCAGTGCAGACTCACTTAGAGCCGCTCCTCCAGAACCCTCACCCTCCTTTCTCCTGCTACTACATGGACCTGTATGAGAGGACCTACTTGACAGAGAATGATCAGTAGGCCAATTTACGTTACTTTTTAGCAGAAATGTCCCACAACAGCACAGCAGGACAACACACGCCTGCTCACTCCCAAAAGCCTGCATGGTGTAAGCCCACAAACAGCACCCAAATTCATCCTGAGTGTAGGCAGACTGCACCAGGAATGGTCTAGAGCTCACCAGGAGAAGTCTAGGATCCTTCCTACAGAGAGGAGGGCCCTGCCCCGTCATGGCGCCAGGCAGACAACAGGGCATGTAGACAGATGGGGGCTGTTTACATTACTGAGGTTCTCAGTAATAATCAGGAATTAAAGCTATTATTAAATCAAGTCCTCCAGAACTTGAGCAGATGTTCATGCAGATAACAACAGGGCAATGTTAAACCAAAACCCCAAATGAAACAAAGACAGAGCAACATCTCTCCCTCACGTTCTGCTCAGCAATGCCAAGCATTATTGGAAAACAAATCAATTTTCAACAGCTACATATAGCTACCCAAATCCAGGGCTGAACAGCTTAATTGAGGGCTGTTTATCACAAGGTAAAGGCCTCCAATCTCATTTGGCACATTATGGGTTTGTCCTTGAAAAATAACCGCAGTAATATGGCTGGCTACGGCTCAGATGGAGGCATAATGCCATCATCCTCATTAATCGAAGGCTTTCCCCACATCCAGATGTTTGCTGACTTGTACTGCTTTCCTTTATTACTGGTTTGGAGACAAAAATTGCTATATGGTAAAGTTACTCAAATTCAACTGGTTGCTGCAAGATGCACAGACTGTTATGTCCTTGGTAACTGCACCCCAGCATTATTGAGTTATTGAGGTATTCAAAGAAGAGTGGCTGTTTTCTTTGACAACTCATACTCATTTCACCAATAACCATGAGAGAAAGATGCTATTTTACTTTTAGAACTGTGGGAATTTTACTGCAAGCCTGGAAAGGAGGCTGGGTTTTAAGACCTACAGTTTGATGCTCAGGGTTTGGAAGAAGACAATGTAAAAAAACCACAGAGTACACCTGAGAAAGACAATGTGCACAGCGATACGTGTTTCAGGAGGAAAACAGGACTGTAACAGCCATATTATTCAGTAATTCTGAGCAATAAAAGTGATCTACAGCCAATATGCAATAGGAAGCCATCTCTCCCCAAAGCTTTCACATCCTCAGCAGATAAGGTAATCAATCCACAATGGGAAGCATTGGCTGGAAGGGACCTCTGGAACTCTTTGAGCCCTGCAGACACCAGCACCGGGCCCTACCAGGCACAGCTTTACCCAGCCAAGCCCCAAAACCTCCAAGGACACTAGCTCTGCAACCTCCAGGGGCCGAGAGCTAAGGGACAGAGTTAGCTCCCTGCCCAATGTTCCCATCTCCACCCTGTATCTCTAAGATCCCTTTCTTTCCATAAATCTATATAATTCTCGGGGGGTTGTCTCCCATCAGATTTAGGCGCAGACTTCAGTGCAAAAGAACCATAACTCAAAAGGATCGCCTACATTTTTCTAATGCTTTTGTTTTAAAGCCAATTAAGCCCAGGAGGTACCGAACGTACGCTGGACATTCCCAGCCTCTGCTGGCATGTTTCTGAAAAACAGAAAGTTTGTGCTTTTGTGGAGAGCCAGGTCATTAACCCAACTATGTAAAAATCAGCCTATTATACAAGGGAACTTCTAAGTGCCTGAACTACAAGTTATAAATCTCCTGTTTAGAAATCTGATATCCTGACATAATTGCCCTTATAACTTACAAATAGGTTCTCTGTTATCCATAGATTAAGCTTCCTCCAAAGCCATATCACATCTGCTTAGTTTTGAAAATATACAGCACGAGCTTCAATTACTTTACACCGCGCACAAAAATAATCCTGAATTTAACTCAGAGCTTCTTGGAATAAGAGTTTAAGACCCCATAATCTTTTTATTTCATGTTTTCTTGCAATCTAATAGATGGAAGTACTGGCCGGCATGTAAAATGAATGCTGCCACCCACTTCTATGATTTCCCAACCATTTAACTACATTGCAGTGGAATTTCTAAAGCAAATATGTCAAGCAAAAACCCCACCACCTAAATAATCCAAAATGTTATGTAGGGAAATGGCCAGCTACTAATTGGAACCACAATCTTTTCAAATCTCTGTAGGAAGAGGGTTTGTGTTTAAAGAAACTGGAATTAGACTGTAACTTCTCTGAAGGATGAAGCTTCTCCTGCAACTCCCCTTTATAATGAAGCTGATCTCAGATTTCAACCTGTGACCACTCATGCAAGCTCCCAGTTAGAAGTGTCTGGGTTTAAGGGACAAACTGAGGGCCTTCATTCAGCAGCATCCTTCAGGTACACGGCATTAAACACACAAGAGCGTTTGCAGGGGGCTTAGCGACCAAAAACCTGCAGCAAATGCGGAAAGAAAAGCCATATGGGGTTCAAACCAGATACATCTCTTCTCAGCAGAAGGGACATCACCCAGCACAGCCCTATGACTGTCAGCTTTTCCTTAAATGACTCCTTTGCCTCATTAACAGCCCAAAGTGCCGGCAGAGGAGGGTCCAGAGACACTTATCAGGAAGAAACTGATCCCTTTCATCCCGACATAGCCTCGCAGAGCCCATACAGGGGGCACGCCTGAGGGGGCCCAGCCACCCCCTGGCCCCGACTTTATCCCAGTCCCTGCTGAAACAGAGTTTACCAAGCGCTGAGCCAACGCCTGCCCACTGCGCTCAGACCAGCAGCTGGAAAACGGCACTGTGGGGCACCATCTTTCTAATTCTTACTCTATAGCTGACAGAGATTAGGTCTGTAAAGAGGGTTTTGTGCTTGGTTCTTTTAAACTACCAACGTTGCGAGGTTGTTGGGATCAGGAAGCCCAGCCTTTGCCTTCCTGCCCCCCACAGCCTTCCCTGCCTGGGTCTTACGGAGCGCTTTTCGCCTGTTATCTGCTTTTCAGATTAAACTCTTCAGATGAGGAGCTGTAACTTGTGGAGTGTGTGCTAAATGAGACAAATAGCAAAAGACATCCCACAGACTCACCCGGCAGCTCCGTGACGAGCCGGGCTCCAACTCGCTCTTCAACCACCAGACGTCCTTCCGCAGCTGGCCATGGCCCCCTTCTGCGCCCAGACCCACGCAGGAGCCCACGGGCACCCTGCCCACGCCAAGGCCCGTTTCCCTCAGCCCCGGTCCCGCATTCCAGCCCCGAGGAGCGGCTCCTCACACCCCTCACCCGCCGTCTCCGCTCCTCGGAGAGGACCCCTCGAGGCCGGAGGGCACCCCCCTAAAACCGACACCCCCAGGCCGGGGTCCTCCCCTCCCTCCTCGCAAGGAGCCGGCGGCATCTCCCCGCCCGCTGCGGCGCGCAGGCCCCGGGAACCGGAGGAGCCGGGCGAGGCGGCGTCGCCCCGCGGGACGGCGGCCGACACCCCCCCCCCACACACACACCGCCCGCTCCGGGTCCCCCCGGGAACTTTCTGGAAGGCGCCCACCGCCACGCGGCCCCGGCAGCGCCCGGCCGAGCCCCGCCGGACCCAGACAAAGCCCGGGGGGCGCCCCGGCCCGGCCCCGCGGTCTCACCTTGCGGTGCTTGTCGGCGAAGGGCAGCGCCAGCCAGGGCATGGCCCGCACGGCCTCCTGCCACTGCTGCTGCTCCTGCTCGGCCGACACGAAGACGATCTCGAGGCGCTGCCCGCCGGCCGCCGCCGCCTCCCCCCTGAAGCGCCCGTAGAAGGCGGCCAGGCTGGCGCCGAGCTGCGCGCAGGGGCCGCCGAGGCTGCAGCCGAAGTAAAGCCCCACCAACGAGACCCCGCGGGCTGCCAGCGCCGACACGGCCACCTCCTCCCCGTCCGCGGCCACCAGCACCTCTCCCAGCACCTCCGACAGGGCGCCCGCCATCCCGCCCCGGCTCCGCTGCGCTCCCCGCTCCGCTCCGCCCGCCACCGCCGCAACCCGCGCCGGCACAGACCGGCACAGCCGCCACAGGGGGCGCTGCCGCTCCGCCCGGCCCCGTGCCCGCCTCCGCCTCGGGCAGCACCGCCCTGCGCCCCGCACGGCCCGGCCCGGCCCGGCCCCCCCCCGGCCCGGCTCCGCTCCCCGCGGCTCGGGCCGGCGCCGGGGTCGGTGGCGTCCAGGCCGTGGGTCAGGCCCCCGGGGGCCTCACCCAGGCTTGAGCCCATCCAAGGCCCGGCTGAGGGGTGGGGGGGGATGTGGCCGGTGCCCACCCGGGCAGGGGAAGGCCTTGCCTCAGCGCGCCGTCCCGCCGCCGCGGTTGAGGGTCAGTAGCTCGCCTTGCCCCGCGCAAACAAAGGAGCGGCTGAGGTGTTTAGTGTGGAGAAGAAGGGGCTCAGGGAGGGACCTTATGGCTCTCCACAACTACCTGAAAGGAGGTTGTAGTGAGGTGGGGTCAGTCTCCCAAGTAAGGAGTGATAGGATAAGAGGTAACCGCCTCAAGCTGTGCCAAGGGAGGGTTAGATTCGATATTGGGAACAATTTCTTTCCCAAAAGGGTGCTCAGGCATTGGAACAGGCTGCCCAGAGCAGTGCTGGAATCGCCATCCCTGGAAGTGTTCGCAAATGGCGTAGACGAGGCCCTCAGTGGCATGGCTTAGTGGTGGCCTTGGCAGTTCTGGGGGTCAGCAAGGGTAGAGCAAGCTTTCACAGAGCCTGCAGAACTAGAGCGCTTTCCTTCTTTGTTTTCAAAATCTAATGTAAATGTAATGTTTACCCTTGTCAATGGCAGGCAGGAAAATCCCGAAAGCCAATCCAGAAGTGTAAACACGAGGAAATTTGGCTGCATTGAATTACACCGTCTGGCTGGCTGGAATACAGCAAGGAAATAAAGAGTAGACGGTGACATGCAAACCAGGCTTTAAAACGTGTTTGCTCTTGGCAATCAAAGTTTGTAATCTGCAAGCCTGCGGAATTCACTGCGGCTCAGCCACCTCAGACTGATGTCTCTGCGTCCATGCCGCAGATCCTAACCTGCCTGTCCTCACGAGAAAACACCTCAGCATGCAAACACGTATTCTCCACTCCAACACACCAAGAAACACGTAAGCGTGAGAACAGAGGATGGGTTTGGGGGCTGAAGTTTCGGGGTTTTGGTTTGGAGCATCCACATGTGTTCTCCGGAGATGCACAACCCCATGGGCACTGCAGAAACACAGGGGGAGCAAAGGGTGTGCATGGGTTGAACACCTTCTCCAGGTACTGCTTGCAAGAGCCTCAAAGCAGCTACTCTTAAACCTGCTGCTGTAAAAGACACCTTTATTTTTACAACATGTCCTTATTTGGCTTTTTGTTGCTGCTGCTTTCAATTGTACTTAAAATCGTTGTCTAGCATGCAGAGCCATTAGGGATGCTTTATAAATACCATTAATTACCATTATTATTACTATTACTACAGCTTTACAATCTCTCTTTTCTTTTGCCAAGACCTGCTCCCTAGAGGAGGTTCAAAGCAAGAAGAGTTTTGTCTTGTTTTTATTTGTCCTGCCTTATCTGCCTTAATTAAGTATTTGGGCTCTTCAGGGCAGGGTTTTAAGTCTGCAGCCCTGAACTCGACCAACCCATATGGCAATATAAATACTCTCTTGTAAAAACAGTATTTACGTCTGCAGTGAATTTGCCTGGCCCTGTTTTCAGCAAAGAAAGCCGAACTAAGATGCTCTGAAGTACACAACAAGTTAAAAGCATTTCTTTCCCTGAAAGAACAGTAAAATAGATCGAGGGATCTGTTCTTACCAAACAACATCACGGTGTGTGCAGCCTGAGGTTAAACCACACAAACACTTGCAGGGCTCTTGTTGATGGGGGATGTTTGGCTGTGCGCAGTGAAATCATGGATTCAGGATGCCCGTTTGAGAGCCAGCTTGGGACACTGGAATTAGAGGCAGGACAACACCACAGGGCTTTTAATAAGCAGTTTCTTGTCTCTACAAGGCAGCATCAATCTGCATTTCCCTAACTCCTATGTGTCCTGAGTCCTGATTTTCACACCGCATCCCCTCTGACTAATACCTATTGTGTTTTTCACTGAAGTATTTAGTAAATATACACCCTCAGCGCACGGTGAAGCCGCGAACGGCTGAAGGGGGCTCAGGACGCGCTCCCGTTCCGCGCTCCCGTTCCACGCTCCCGCCGGCGGGGCTCCACCGAGACCCGCGGGGTTCCAGCGCCCCCTGCCGGGGCGGGCGCGCACAGCGAGTCCGGAGCCCGGTGCCGCAGCCCGAGGGACGGAAGCAGAAGTGGCCCGTGGAGCTGCGGTCCCGCTTGCTGTTTCACCCGGGAAGCCTCTGCCCAAAGCCGATAGTACCGAGCTGTGTGTATGGGCGCTCATCAGCTTGAGGACTGCAGGGGGGGGGGTCTCCCCAGAGTGCGGTAGACGGGGAGAATCCCCTCCATGACATGCTACGCACGCTCTGGGGGGGTTCTGGGCTCAAGCGCACACTGCCGGGCCATGGGGAACTTGTTATCAACCAACACCTTCAAGTGCTTCCCTTCAGGGCTGCTCTCGATCCGTTCTTGCTTGTATTTGTGCTTGGAATTGCCCCAACCCAGGTGCAGGACCTTTCACTTGTATGCTCAGGGTGGTTTTCAAACACCAGCAGCTGAGTTACCCTGAAGCTACAGCATGAAGGAAGCCATCAAAGAAATGCCATCTCTTATATCCCAACAGAAGACAGAATTAGGCTGATTAGACTCAATTTTGGGGAAGGCAGCTTTCCAGGATATAGAAGGAGCCCCCAGGTTAGCTCCTAGCTCACACAGTGCTGCAATGGCGGAGGCAGGCAGCAGCACACAGCGGTGGATGGGTAGCAATGCAGAGACACCGAGGCCCTGCCAGGCTTGCTGGTGCCACTGAGACACTAGATTTCGCAGTGCCTCTTTTTTTTAAGCAGGCAACTGCCTTTTGGGCGAATCCCATCCATTGTAAACATCGGTTTTGTGCTTCCCTATAAACCTTTTCTACATGTCTGGACTAGCAAGCTGAGACAAATAATGGTGGGAACAGCCCTGTTCATGTCAGAGTCCATGCCAAAAAATAGAGGTTATGGGCAATAAGAACACCCAGGGTGATGAGAGGCTGCTGAGAGCTGCCCATTCCTGAGCTCAGCCTTTCTGGCAGCTGTGCAATTGCAGGTCCTGTAATGGCTGCAGTGCAGCAGCTGCATCACCAACCATCAGCATTTTAAAACATTATTAGTCATTATGGTTTTTGACATTACTGAACATTAATTATACCTTGGAGACACACGGAGCAGTGGAACACCAATTCTCTTGGGTCTGAGGAAGCCATGTCAATCAGCAGGATGGACTTGAGAACACTTCCATTGGGTCACTACAGTCTAAGATCATTGGCATGTTTTGCTAATGCAATTACGACTCCAGAATACAGTCACTTTCTTCATAGTCAGATCATCACACAAGGGGAGCTATCTGAAGATGGCTATTCAGGTTTGTTCTTGGTGTTGACAAACCCCAAATCCCTGTGCTGCGCCCACTGATGGCTCTGATCCTCTGATCCTGTGGTATGGCACTTAAAATAAAACCCAATTTAATTGCTGAAGGCTCTTTATTTTTTAATATAGCTGTATTCTGAACTCCACATTGTACAGAGGGGAGTGGATTTTCCATGGTATCTGAACATCAGCCAGCAGCAAGGTCTCTTGAAAGAAAGAGACACTCTTCAAACAGCTGAGTGTATGACATAAATCCATTGTGTTCTGACAGTTTTCTTATTTGGTAGCTCTTAATCACAATAGGTTCCAGACACAGTGCATTTGTGGGGTTTATTTTAGTTACAGGATGTTGGCTGCATTTCAGAATATGGGCTTCCATATCTAGAGAAAGCCCTGGGTAGTCATCCTGCTGGCAACCTGCGGAAAAAGGGCCTAATTCTGCTCTGCAGATGATGCAAGCCAACTGCAATCCTTCACACCTCAGCTGCTTCCTTCTGGATTCACATCAGCATCACCAGCGCTGCTGAAACCAGCTCCAATGGGGCAGCCATCTGCCTGCTCCAGATGGTTTGTAGCTGGTCACACATTAACTCCTTTAAACAGGTCTGTGTTAAGGTGTCAGCCTTCTAAAGCACTGCCCCAAATTCACTGAAGGTCTAGAATGGCCGAGGTCAATGATCTTACACTCTGAAGGAATTTGACCCTTCAAATTCTTCTAACTGATGTCGCAATACTGTTAATATCCGGATTGCTGAGGGCAGCTCCTTGCAAGGCCTGTGGTACATTTGACCCTTCCCATCCCTCTGGGAGTGCCAGCAGATGAGCCCCAGTCGAACCTCACTGGGCAACTGGCAGAGTCCTTATCACTGTCACAGGGAGGGAAGGAGCAAAGGTGTCAGCATCCAGTGCCAGTGCAGAGCTCAGCCTGCGAGTTTGCACCAACCTACATCCCCCTCGACAGTGACGGGCTGATCTGAGAACAGGGAGGCAGAAGCAGAGCCAGGGCTGATGCACCAGTGACAGAGGAGACCACAGGGCACATCAGACCAGGTCCTGCTTCTGCTGCTTCCCAGCAAGACTGGGATCCATATGTCACCACAGAAACACAAAACACCTCTTCTGAAAGCAAATAGAGTTGATTTCAAACAGCAGCAGCAGAACATATAGAGGGGTTTCAACCACAACTCTTCTATGTGCATTTTGTTGTCCAGTACCTGGTTCCTGGGAGGTAACATTTCTCCCCTACGCCTGAAGAGATAGGGCTTATTATTTTCAAAGTCCTTTTTCCCAGGTTTCTGCCTGCTTCTCTTCCTCCTCTTTGCCAGCCCCGGTATTGATCTCATCAGGGTCGCAAGCAAACTTCAAAGGGACTCACACTTGTGCTGTGTGTTGAGGACCTTGAATGGCACCATCTGAGCCTTATCATGTCCACTCCTGCCTCCACATGAGACAATGGCACTGCAGGAACCCTCTGGCCTTCACCGGCCACAGCAGTCACACAACAGCCAGGACACACATTATCCTCTGCCAACTACTTCTAGTTCTTCATAGCTGCCACTGCAGTACCATCCTGCAGGCAGCACATGCACCCAGCTGCCTGCTGCTCTGCCCAGGGGAGGAAAAGCATCATCCCCAGCTCACCAAGCCCTGCACAGAGCCATGCCATTTGGAGCAAACACCAGTGAGCCTTGCTGCTTTCACCTAGAAGGAGCCTGGCGTGACTTTCTCTTTCATTTCCCCGGTCCATTTTCCACCCTCAGAAGATGTAGCAGAGATGTGCACACACACTATCTGCCTCACATGTTGACCTGAGCTCAGTCTATGCCCACTGCCAAGCACATCAGAGTGGCCTGAGCCCCCAGGGTGGGTCATGGTGATGTGAACACCACCGAAGGAAGAAGAAACTCCTCCAAAATTAAAACATGTGCACACTGAACTTTACATTGTTCTTTCCTCATTTGTGAGAAGGTTTTGGTGATCTGTGAATAAAATCTTCTGACTATGCCGAAACATGCATTTCTTGAAGAAACAATGTCAGGAAAGCTTTGCAAGTTGTTCTTTCCCCCTTAACTATCCCCAAAATCAGGAAGAGCTCAAGCCCAGGCTGCCACAGCTGCAGGCACTCTTTTGTCCTGAGATACCCTAATTTCATGATGGCACATGAAATCGGAGTGGCTGTGACTCACCACCACTACTACACAGTACTTCATGATGTCACATTATACCTCCGAGCAAGAGAGTAAGTGGAATAATAACAATACTTCACATTTCTGGGTGGTGACACCACAGCTATAAAGCACCAGGGGAGCATTTATACAGCTGAACCAAGCCCTGCTTTCCATTGCAACTTCCCATACATTAGAAATAGATTTGGTTACAGCTTCTTGGTTACAAGCAGCTGCACTTAGGTGGAATTTCAGTCCCGTTACAACCCACATTCCATCCAAACCAAACCTTCCTGCCAGATGCCAGGCAAATACAAACACCCCGGCTGAGAGACGGGGTCCAGCAGCCCCCCTTCCAATCTTCCCACCCTGCCAGCCAAACCTCAGCACTGCGGTGGGAATCCCTGGTTCAGGGGAGATGCCCAGCTCATGAGGTGCTGGTGGGTGGATGGAAGAGAGGAGAAAGCTTCCCAGAAGCTGCCCCTCACCATTATCGACGTGCTGATAGCAGAGGGGACATCCCCTAAGCCTTGGAGGATGTGCCTTTGGCAGGCTCCTGTGTTAGGAGACTCAGCCCACAGCCAGCACATGGCAGGTCCTAAGCCATCGCTCCACAGGGAGGTCCACAGCCTCTAACCACCACCTGGGGTGGGGGTCTCTGGCGAGCCCCTGGTCCCTCATCAACACGTGTGGGACCCTCAGGGGGTCCCCATCCCATAACCAATGAACAGAAGGGATTTAGATGCCAGTTACCAAAGACGGGGGTCCCCTCCTCGCCAAAACCAAGCCCCGATTCCCACAACACCACACACTGGGGGGTCCCCATCCCCCAGACCCCACGGTGGGCCCTGGCTCCGGCCGACACGTGGCGGGGATCCCCCGCTCCCTCCTCCCCACGGGGGATCTCCGACCCGCAGCCCGAGCACGGCGAGGGCCGGGCCGCGCCCGCCCGCACCGCCCACAGCGGCAGCCCCGCGGCCCCGGGGGCGGGGAGGCGGCCCCAGTCGGGCCCATAAGGCGGGCGGCGGCCGTAGCGGCGTGGCTCGGGCCATGGCGGCAGCGGCGGCGGCAGCAGCGCGGTGTCTGCGGGGCGCCCGGCGCCTCCTGCCCGCGGGCGCCCGGCGGGAGAGCTGCGAGCTGGCCCGGCTGGCGGGGCCCGTGGTGAGAGCCGGGGCGGGGGCACGGGGGGGGCCCGGAGCGGCGCCAGCTCGGGGGGGGAACGGCCGCGGTGCTGCGGCGAGGGGCCGGGGACCGCCGCGGGGCTCAGGCATCCGCAGCCCGGCAGCGTGCCCCGGCTGAGCCGGAGACCTTCGAGGCCCGGCGGGGTGAGCCCTGCCCGGCTGCCGCATCGCTTCCCTTCGGCCCCCAGCACGGCTCCGCGGCCCGGTCACTGCCGCCCGCAGCCCGTGCCCGCTGTTGAAGGGAGTTCGAATGCCACCATTCATTGCTTAACACGTCTCAGGTGCTGCTGCTTCGCCGCAGGAATTCCTGGTGCTGTCCAGCGCGGTCCGCCTGGCAGCGCGGCTACGGAAGAGTGGACTTGGGGAGCCTGTGAAGCTAGGGTGCAGCCCCGGCACTGCCAGGTGCCCCTTGGGTGACAGCAGGTTGCTTTGCTTGATGCCAGCTCCTTGGCCAGCCCTGCAGCAGGCTCTGGGTGCAGAGGTACCCGGTGGTCCTGAAGTCCACCCTGGACTGCTGTTTGTCTGGAAGGAGATGCGTCCTTCGGCAATCAGGGATGGATGCTGCAGCACTGAGCACGTTTTGGGGAGTGTGCACCACAGCCCCAGTCTAAATTCATTGCACATGCAGTTGTGTGCTTTGAATCTTTTACTCTACCTTGCAAATAAGTACCAACTGTGAACTTCTCAGAGATGTCCTCCCTGACATCACAGCACTGACTTGCTGTGATCAGGCAGCAGAGGAAGTACAGATGGTTTCGGTTTCTGTAGCTGAGCACACCAGCACTAGCTTCGTTCTCTCAACCATTCCCCCTGTGGCACAGCCTGCTTCTCTGTGTGCACAGAACCTCAAAACCAAACCTACAGCTGCCATTAGTTAACGATCATTTCACATCTACCCCTGCACTGGAACAACCAGGGAGATACTGACCCCTCCGGCAGGATTACTCACAGCAGCAGGTCGAACATGCCCGGGCCTGGCGGGAGGACTGGAGAGGAGAAGGGTTTGTTCTGTTCTTCCTCTGACCCTTAGGAGCTCATTCTCCAGCAGTGCTTGGCTCTCTGCTTGTCAGCTGCTGGGTGGAAAGGAGCGTGAGCAGACCATGGGCATGGTCTCCAGCCGTTTCCACCCCTAAGTGGGTATAAATACCTCTGACTCCTACCATCTGGTTCCAGCTGTGCAATGATTCTGTGCCTTGGATGCTTGTGAAGAGGCCATCCTCTTGCTCAGGGAAAATGAGGTCTGGAGTGCAATCCTGCTACAGCATCATTAAGCTTTGCTGTAGCCCCTGGAGAGGAACAAGCTGGACTTGGTGTCTGTCCAGGAGGAGAGGACATCGCGGTTTGGGAGGAGAGCTTTCCACAGTTGTACCGAAGTGTGGAAAAGCATTGGGAGTTTTTGTATTCCCTCTATGCATTCTTCATCCTGGAAAAGAGGATTTCTAGTGAAGCGGATAAGCCCCACGTAAACAAGGTCATCTGGCAGATTTGGCTGTGCAGCATCACAATACCACTGGGCAGGTAGAGGTCTGCTTTGAAAGACAAAGTCACAGTTCCAGAGTTGGCTCCTCTACCCCGGCAGTGCTGGTGAGCAGGAACAGGAGAGCGGAGCCTACAAACAGTAGGAAACCTGACTGTTCGTAGTCTGACTCCTGGGGCAGGGGTGGTGCTCCTCAAGTGCTAATGGTTCCTCATCTCACCATCCCCTTCTCCTCCCATCCTAGTTTGTCTCCCAGTTGCTGGGGTTTCCTAATCAGCGTGGTCAGCTCCATCTTCTGCGGCCACCTGGGGAAAGCAGAGCTGGATGCTGTGACGCTGGCTGTGTCAGTACGTATTACTCTGATTCCCTTCCGATTTCAAACACGATTTATGTAGGAATGTGTATGTGAGGACCCTGTGCGAAACACTCCATCCACCAAACTGTTCTTCCTTTTGCCCTGAGCACAGGCAGGAAATGGGAATGGAGCAGTGGGCGCCTGTGCCAGTGCAAGGGGCAGGAGGCTGGATCTTGTGACCAGCTCTCTGGACCCACGAGACCTAGGGGTGCACATGTGGCTAGGAGCAGCACTGTTTGTGGCCCTTTAGATATTCGTCCCTTGCTAGAGGATTCTTCTCCACACTAAAAGGAAGAAAAGACTATTTGGGTAACAAGAACGTGTTATTCTGAGAAACAGAAAACTTCCCAAAACCTCATAGCAGAACTGTGACCTGCCACCCTCCCTTTCATCCCATGTCCTTTATCTCTCCTCCAGGTTATCAACGTGACAGGCATTTCCATCGGTTCTGGTTTAGCCTCAGCATGTGACACACTGATGTCCCAGGTCAGTAGCAGCTCCCCCTTTCTTTTCTGCATGCTGGGGTTTGATTGATGGTGTCTCACCTCCTGTGCAGTGTAATGTGGGCCCAAAGGGTGGGAGGATGGCAGCTTCCAGACTCATGGGGCTACAGATATACCAGCTGGAGCCTGCTCCCTTCCTGCAGCTCCCACAAGTCGCTGTGGGTCATGCCTGCGTAGCAAAGGGATGGTGCAATCCATCTGAGAGCCAGTTACACCCAACCAGTATTAATGGCATTAGCCAGCTGCAGGGCATGGGAAATGCATTTAATCAGCCCATTGCTGCCCTGGGTGCTGAGCATTTGCCCAGACACTTTGATTCCCTGTAACGCTCACCTTGGTCCTCTCTCCTGACTCAGACGTATGGTGGCAAGAACCTGAAGCAGGTGGGCACCATCCTGCAGCGGGGGATCCTCATCCTGCTGCTGTGCTGCTTCCCTTGCTGGGCCCTCTTCATCAACACTGAGCAGATCCTCCTGCTCCTCCGACAGGACCCTGAGGTCTCCAGGTCAGCAGCCGGATAAAGCCCTTCTGGATGAGGCATTTGGCTGTGGGTGGGTTGCCATGTGGTGTTGGAATCAAGGCTGTGTGGAGCCTGAGTGCACGCTGCTTGGCTTGATTCTTGCTTTGCTCTATTATTAACTGAGGAAACAACTGTCCTTCCAGGTTAACTCAGATCTACGTGATGATCTTTATTCCAGCGCTTCCTGTAAGTTGCTGCTAAAGCTGTTAGAAGCTCTGCATCCCTCAGTAACATTAGGGGAAGGGAGGGAGGGTCTGTGCTGCTTGGATCACAGAGCAGCACGGTGAGGGTTTTGCAATGTGCTCCTTGATCTTGGGCTTTAACAGATGTGTGTTAGCCAGCGGCTGCTGGACCAGCAAACATGCAGTCTTTCATCTGGCTGTGCAAAGGCTTTTACTGCAGGCCACGTCTCTGCACAACACATAACAGGTGATGGACATTGGAACCAAGGGCTCCAGGGCCCACTCTTAGCTCTGAGATAAAGCCTGCAGCTTGCTGTTCACATGCACTCATAGCTGCTGGGCTCTTGGTTCCTCTAAGACAGGAGCAGTACGCCCGGGGAATAAGGGCCTGTAGGTTAATCCTTTCCTCCAAGGCTTCCAGACACTTCATGCTGATGAGGAAGCACGGGAGATTTCCCATTTGGAGATTGATCTCTCTTCCCAGTGGGAATGGGAGGTGCCTTTTGCTACTCTTGACTTTGGGTGGCAGACCAGACCATAGGAGCACCGTGTTGGGGAGCTGAAGGAAGGACCCATCTGTGAGTGCTAAATGGTAGCTGGCAGTCGGATCAGTGTGGTGGTGCTGATGAAATGAATCTTGACTCTTGCAGGCAGCGTTTCTGTACCAGCTGCAGACAAGATATTTACTAAGTCAGGTATGGTATAACTAGCCAGGCTCTGGAACATGCATCTAAATTCATCTGGGGAGAGCTGGGCTGAGGAAGTGTGTGATGCACAGTCCCCAGGCAGCCCTGCAGGGGCAGAGAGAGCTCATGGGAATCCCCCTTGGTTTGCTCCATTTCCCCATTGCTACCTCCCAACTCGTGCGTTTTGATTGCACCAGTTCTTGAACCCTGCAGCTCCCTTCTGCATGCCTAACACAATCCAGCTTCATCTGAACCAGGAGCTGCCTTCTTGGCTTTCTCCTTGGGCACTGCTGTAGGTCTCCCCTGTGTTTGCTGGATGGGGCTTGGGCAGTGTTGGGGCAGTAAACTCCAGAGTTTCTTCTTGGCTTCCAGGCCATCATTTTGCCTCAGGTGCTGACAGGGATTGCAGCCAACCTCCTCAATGTGGCCATGAATGCCTTCTTCCTGTATGCACTGAAGCTGGGCTTGGTGTAAGTGTGAGCAGAGGTGGTAATCAGCCTCTCCCTGGGTGCAGGGGTTTGCTAGGGGCTGGGGGTGTCCTGAGTGCCAGGTTCCAGCACCCTCTGACCTGCCTGTCTCTCTCCCCAGGGGCTCTGCCTGGGCTAACACTGTTTCTCAGTACACCCAGGCCATTCTCCTCTTCCTTTACGTGTGGTGGAAGAAGATCCATGTGGAGACCTGGGGAGGTACTGTTCATAGCTTAATCCTTCAAAATACCAGTATCTGGCCCTGAGGATTTGTCATTGTCACCAGCAACTGACAAAGGGATTACCATCCCCTCACGGCAGGAAGATGCTGCAGCCATGTCCTCAAGGCCTTTACTGTAGCTCCAAGTACATTCCTGTTGATCATCCTGTCTCAGGAACAGAACGTGGTACAGCAGCAAAGGGAGAACATGCATTCATTTTGCTTCACCTCCTCATTGCAGGTTGGTCCAAGGACTGTCTCCTGGACTGGGGTTCCTTTACCTGGCTGGCGGTGCCCAGCATGCTCATGATGTGTATTGAATGGTGGACCTTTGAGATTGGAAGCTTCTTGGCAGGTGAGTCCCAATCGTCTCTTTTCCTCTAGCTCAACAGGTCATCTTCCAGCCATGGAAGTGCTCTGGTGGCTGCCTCTTGAGTGTGTCCTGCCAGCAGCCTCCCTGCATGAGGGTTGGTTCTGCAGGATGCTGCATCTGTTGGATGGGAGCCCTGTAGTCACTGCCCTCTTGTCGGCAAAGGAGGAGTTGAGTTCTAACCCAGTGAAGGAAATGCTGAATCTTTTCCAGGTCTGCTCAGTGTGGTGGAGCTGGGTGCTCAGTCTGTCATCTATGAGCTCTCCTCTGCAGCATACATGGTAAGGGCTGGGTGTGTAAAAGATCAGCCTGGATGGAAGCCCCCAAACTGTGGTCCTTAAGATCAAGGCTGGGAGGGAAGTGGGTGTTGGTACCAGGCAGGTGATGACTCTCAGGCCTGCAGAACAATTGTACATCCCCAGGTGTGCTGCAGATGGAAAATCTTTGCTGCAGCAGTGCCCATTTGCCCCAAATTCCCTACTGGGGAAGAGGAAAACTGCTGCAGGTTCTGTTGCCACTCACCTCCTCTTGTCGTCTGCTTCTCAGGTGCCTCTGGGGTTCAGTGTGGCTGCGAGCGTCAGAGTGGGCAATGCCTTGGGGTCGGGGGATGTGGTGCAAGCCAAGACCTCCTGCATCACTGCCCTGCTGTGCACAGGTCAGCCCAGGTCCTGCAGAGTGGAATAAAGTGCAGTTATTAGCAGATGGTTCAGGTCCCCTCTCACAGGGCTGGGGACTCCCCATAGGAACCCAGACCTACTTGTCTGGACACACTGTTTGGGGAAGGCGGACCCTGGCTTCTCTTTCTGTTAGGAACTTGGTATAAAGGCTTTGATAGTTAAAAATGCAGTTTAGCTTTGTGTCCTCCACCTCCAGAAAGCAGAGTGAGTATATGGGGAGAAAGTGAGGAAACCAGACTTTTCCTCTACTGTAGTGTCACTTGGAGGTTAGCCAAGCCCAGTCCCATCACATGAAGCTCTGAGGTCTGGGTCAGGAGCAGGACCTGGTGTCCCTGAGGCAAGCAATTTGACTATTTCTTTTTCTTTCAGAAGTATTTGCTGTGGTGGTTGCAACGTTACTGGGAACCCTGAAGGATGTGGTGGGATACATCTTCACCAATGACAAGTAGGTTAACAGCTTTCTTTTGAGTACTATTACCTTCTTGGAGGGTGTGATTTACATCGGGGAGCTGCTCAGAAGCTGCTGACAGAGCTCATAAACCTCCATCTGGCAAGCATGTTCCTCCCCACTGGGCAGCACAGATGTTTCTGGCACTGGGGCACTGCCGTGGTGGTACCCAAGCTGCACCCATCCACTCAAGTCTCATGGGCTGCGATCAGGCTTTGCAGCTGGCTGAGGGAGATGTGTCAGAGCCAGAGTCCCTTGGGACCAGGCTGTGCTGCTTTCCCTGATCAGAACGTACGTCTTCCCAACAGGGAGATCGTTATCTTGGTGTCCAAAGTGATGATCATCTTTGCTCCGTTCCACTTGTTTGATGCCGCAGCAGTGAGTATTCCAGCACGTGGAGTGATTCCCCTCTGTAGGTTGGGGTACAATGGAGAGTGCAAAGCTGCCTCTAGCTCGCTCTTGATCTGTTAAAATGAGACAGAGAAGCAAGCTGGTAACTGTCAAAGCAGCTGTTTGCATTACCTATAGCACCTCAGTATCCCCTGTGCTTCTGGTTGCCCTTTGGCATTGCTGCAAACAACCCAGTTCTTTCTCCCTCTTTTCCCCCGGCAAGGCTTTAGCTTTTTACCATCTTGCCAGAGCAACATGAGTGAGAAGCTGGATCTTGAGAGATACCAGGTACTCCCAACATAAGGGCAGTGCTCGTACAGCTTGTTAGACAGTCATTTCATCCTGTTTCCTCCTGTAACATCCCTGGGAAGGGGACCCAGGCAGCATGGAAAGCACTATGGGTCTGTTGGCATGCCTCAGTGTCTGCAGACGGCTCCACATCCTGCACCGGGAACAAGAGCAGCCTTGCACCATGTGCCCCATGATGTGGCTTTGGCCCCTCTTGGCTTTGCAGGACAGGGCTGTGGGTTCCCCTATTCAGAGGGCTGTGCCATACCGCTGTGGTGGTACCTTCCATGGCACATGCTGTCCAGTGTATTGATTCCTCTGCCTGCTTTCCTTAGGCGACGTGTGGCGGTGTGCTGCGGGGCACGGGGAAGCAGAAGCTGGGTGCTATTGCCAACGCCATTGGCTATTACACCATAGGCCTGCCCATCGGCATCTCCCTGATGTTTGCAGCGAAGATGGGGGTGTTAGGTATGTGTATCCTCCCTCCATTTGGCACTGGATAAGCTGCCAGCACTGCTTCTGCTGGGCCAAATCCTGTGCCTTGAGCTCAGCCCTTGTGCTTGGATCTTTCTTTGGATCAGTGGGGCTGGATTGCACAGCCTCTGAGTAGCCTCCATCAAATCAGGGCTGAGATAGCCCATTAAATCCAAGCTTGCTTGCAGCATAGGAGCACCGTTTCCTCTCCCTGCCCCTCAGGGACAGCTCTCCCATCCAGACAGGGTTAGACACTGGGCAATAATTCCATGCCACTGAAGCCCTCTGGTATTTTGGCAGTGGCTGTCAAAAGCAGGCTTTCATCGGGCCTTTCCTGAAGTACCTTTCCGTTGCTGCAGGTCTGTGGGTGGGAATGATCATCTGCATCTCTTTGCAAGCCCTTTCCTTCTCCACTTTTGTCATGCGCATGGATTGGAAGAAAGCCGCAGAAGAGGTGAGACCTGCGCTGCTCTTTAGTAACTCTTGAAAGGTGTTTGTTAGGTGAGTTCCTGTCCCAGTACAATGCCTCAGCCCTCTGGGAGGAGGCAGAAGTGGAACAGGATCTGTCCCTCTCCTGTAGTGGAGGAGCAATTTAGTGCTGATCGTGCTTGCTTTGGGGGAGTGGAAGGAAGAGGTTTGCTTGGCTGGGCAGGAGATCCTCGCTCTGGCAGGAGATTCGCACATGGAGAAGTGCAAAGATCTTTGTGTGCTTTCAGGCTCAAGTCCGAGCTGGACTGAAAAAACAACTGGAAGATGTGAACTCCAATGGCACAGCTGCTAACAAAACATCTGTGGGTATGGAACGAGACCTCACTACAGGGAGGGAGCCCAAATTCTCCACCCAGCCCTTCCTTTCCTTCACAGGCATGGCAGTGTGTCTGTCCTGCAAGCCCAGATGCCTGGTGCTGGTCCCAGGCCAGTGGCGCTTCCCCTGTACTTTGTAATGGGGTACAAGACCCTCTGTTACCACCCTGGCTGCTCCAGGGAAGAGCCTGGACTGCCAGCCACATTGCTGTGGCATGTCCCAGTCTCCCTGAGCCTTGGGAAAGAGGACTATCCCTAGTATATGTGCAGCATCAGACTGGGATGTCCTCACTTTGCAGCTCAGCTTCCCTACAACACTCACCTTTCTGTTACACAGACCACATCTCCATTGACACGGATGCCGTGGACACTGTGGTCCTGGCTGAGAGCATCATCGAAGGCGAGAGCCAACCTGACCAGCAGCTCACCACGCAGGAGGAGCCTGCTGCTGTCCCGGCTCCTCCCGAGGTGGTGTGGAGGACTCTGATCATCCGCTGCGTGCTGGCTGCTGTCGCTGCTGTTGCTGTCCTGCTGGTGGGCATCCTGGTCCGGCTCCTGACCAGCAACGGATAGAACCAGGGACACTGGGGAGCTGTGCACAGAGCAGGAGGGCGTGTGGTGATGTCCCAGGAGAATGGTGCAGGGAGAGGAATTCCTTGTAAAGAGTCACTTTGTCAGTTTCTGGTTAACTCACAGCGTTTTATTCCATGTGCAGAGTTCTTAAAGCGGGTGAGGATGCAGCACCTGGGAAGAAAGTGCTTGAGAGCTGGTCCCTCTCTGCATTGGGACGTCACATGTGATAGGCAGGAGTGTATTCCTGGGGGTGGCTGGGGAAGGAGACAGGGACCTTGTGCCGCTATCCTGTTTTCTGCTCCCTGGGGCCATTCGTCCATGTCACTTGCTAGTGGCAGGGGCTCTTGCTGCCTGTAGCAGGTTTCCTCATGCACCAGTTTGTGCCAGGATCTCTGCGTGGCAGAGCCCGCTTGTTGAAGCCGCACAGGGAACGGCCCAGTATTGTTGGAACAGGGTTGACTGCTCTGACTGCTGCTGGGGCGTTGGGTGCTGGCTGCCGGCCCTGCTCTCCCTGCTGTGTGGCAGGCACGGGGCCTAAAGCAACTCCTCTTTGCACTTTTGTAAGGTGGGCTTTTGATACAATGAAGTTTTCTGAGTAAACGTTGGGCTGTTAATGTGGTGTGAGCATGACCCCGGTCATTGGCATCACTGAGCTGCTAGAGGGACGCCTGCTCTGTGCCGCTCGCACAATGGGCTTGCGCAGGACAAAGCCGCAGCCTCCTGGCCCTGCAGTTTGAGGCTGGCTCTGGGTACAAAAGCAGGCTCTGTGCACCTTGAACGCTCCTGGGAGCTGCATGGGAAAGGGTGGTGTGGTGCACAGCCCTACAGAGCCATCGAGGAACCGCTGCATGTCTTGAATGCAATCACTGCAGCACTGTTTACGCATCCCTGCCCTTACACTGAGCACTGTGTCCCAGTGTCTTACCTCAGTTGTGTGGCATATGCTCAGCCACTGGGGGTAAATCCCATATGTAGCTGGTGCACAGCACCTTCCTGCTACCCCACGATGCTCCTGGCACATGGTGCTGGGTGCCTGGAATGAAAAGATGTAATAAACACTAATGAAGACTGGGATAAAGGATCTTGAAACAGCCATCAGCCCTGAGCCGCCCACATGGATGGAGGATGTGGCAGACTCTGCCCTGCTCAGAATCCCAATGGTTTGGGGATGGGAGCCCAGGGAGGGGAGGAAGCTGCCTCGCTCTACCCCAGCGCACCGGAGCCCAGCTCAGCAGGGTCTGCCCCGCAGCGGCAGCTCCCCTCCGCCTCCCCTGTCCCGGGACAGGGCAGGACGCTATATTTGGCTGGGGAATGGTGCCAGGGACACTCGACGCTGCCGTGTGAGGCCGAGAGCCAGAGCCAACAGGGCGGCTTCTCTTGGCCACCTCCGTGCTGCGGTGAGAGGCGCCGAGCGCACAGCGGTACCGCCACTGCCAGCGCCGGCTCACGGGAAACCGGCCCCGGCCCCATGAATGCTGCGGCGCACCAGCCAGAGGAGCCACAGCAGAGCAGGAGAGAGGTAGGAGAGCTCTCGGGTGCCACATGGGATGGCTCAGGGCAGGCAGCGGTGCCTCGGTCCCGTGTCCTGGCTCCTCTGCGCTGCCCGCAGCAGCGCACGGGCCCGTTACCAGCTCCCCCGTGCCCTGCCCTGACCCACCACCAGCACTTGCCACGGCCGCCCCGCTGCCAGCAGCGTGCGGTCAGCCCACCCGGCCCCGGCTGAAGTTCAGCGCCGTGGTTACACATTGCTCGCAGTGGCTGGGTGGCTCTCAGGGAGCACAGAGGAAGAAGAGGGCTGTTTCAGTCCCCTGGCAGAGCGGCAGCATGAAGCAGGTGAGCCTTCCCGAGGAGAATGGCTTTGGGGAGCCCATGGCCGCCGGGCAGCGCGATCCCACACCGGGCAGCGGCGGGAAGAAACGACGCTGCTTTCGGCGCCTGGTTCCGGATAACTTCTGGGAGGACACAAAGAAGCTGCTGGTGCTGGCGGGACCGCTGGTAAGGACCCTGGGAGGAGAAGGCTCCCCCCCAGCCCTGCTCACCTCCATCTCTGACCTTCGCCTCTCCTCTTCCCCGCACTCAGATCCTGATCCAGCTGCTGATCTTCCTCATACACCTCATCAGCTCCGTATTCTGTGGCCACCTGGGCAAGGTCGAGCTGGCCTCTGTCACGCTGGCCATCGCTGTAAGCATCTGCCCGGGCACCAGGCACCAGCTCCCACCCGCTGACACTGGGACGGGCTATGGGAGCAGAGGCAGACAAGGACAGAGGAGATTTCAGACTCCTACTTCTCCTTTCAGCCCCTCTTCCTACCTCAAAGCCTCAAATGCTCACATTGGCTCTTTGTTTTCTTAACTCCCGTTTCCAGGTTATAAATGTTACTGCCATCTCTGTAGGTTACGGTTTGTCTTCAGCATGTGACACCCTGATATCACAGGTGGGTAAGAGATGCAGGCACTTGTCCTGGAGCCACGGGGTTTTCCTGCATCGGCTGATGCTGCCCAGGCACTGCACAGAGCCCCAGTTGTACCTGTGGGATGGGGAAGCCTGTTCCTAAGTGGCAATCCCACAACAGGGAGCTCCATGCTTGCCTTGACACACCGAATGCTTCTTGGGCAGTCTATGGTGGTCAGGGTCCAAGGGTGGTCCCTGTCCACCCCACACCGGTGTGCTGTCAGTGCAACAGAGCTCACTGCCACCCTCTCTCCTTGCAGACCTATGGCAGCAAGAACCTGCTGCGCGTGGGGGTGATCCTGCAGCGCGCCACCCTCATCCTGCTGCTCTGCTGCTTCCCCTGCTGTGCCATCCTCATCAACATCGAGCAGCTCCTGCTCCTCATGCGCCAGGACCCCGAGGTCTCCAGGTCCGGTGGTGCCATGGCCCCAGCACCACGGCCTCATCCTTCCCCAGCACGGTGGGGCTGCAGGAGGGTGGCTGTGGTCATCGCCTCGCGCTAACCAAGCCTCTGGTGTCCCCTAGGTTAACCCAGCGCTATGTGATGGCGTTTGTCCCTGCTCTCCCGGTGAGTCCCTGTGGGCATCGTGGTTGCTGGTCACACATGGGGACTGGGCAGCCTGCTCCGATTTTCCACTGCAGCTCACAGCCCCTGCTCGGTGCTGGCCTCGTCTCACCCAACAGTCTCCTTTTCAGGCGGTGTTTCTGTATAACCTAGAGACAAGATACCTGCAGAACCAGGTAGGTCCTGCAGTGCTCAGGCACAGCACTCGGGGCTCCCTTCAACCGTGCAGCCAGGGCTGTCATGCCTGCCGTTCCCAATGGTGGGGTAGTGTTTGTCCTCACCACTTGCCCAGGTTCCCCTGAGCAGCTCCGACCCTGGGGATCACCCCATCCCACAGCCAGCTGTACCTACCTGCCTGATGGACCTCCCCTCATACTTCCCCGTGTCAGGGATTTTCCTCCAGCACTCTGGTTTTCCAAGCAGGCAGCATCATCAGAAGTTTGGGTTTTGGCTGGGAAAGCTGCTGAGCGTGGGGCTGGTGGAGACCTTTGCTCCTCTCTCCTGAAGCTTTTGTGGAGGCACCATAGCCCCCATCTCCTCCTCTTTGCAGATGATCATGTGGCCACTGGTGCTGAGCGGGGTCATCGGCAACATCGTCAACGTGATTGCAAACTGCGTCTTCCTCTATGTGTTCCACTTGGGCATCACGTGAGTAGCGCCTGCATCCCAAAGAGGGGACAGCGCAGCCCCCGGCAATGCCTTTGGGACTTCTCAGGGACGCCAGAACCACTCTGCATGACCGAGCATCCAGGCACTCACGGGGGGAGGTTCTGCTCTGGCACCCAGAGGCCAGGGAGGCATGAGCAGGATGACCACAACCCTTCTCATTTCCTCTACAGGGGCTCAGCCTGGGCCAACACCATGGCTCAATATTCACAAGCCATCTTCTTGTTCCTGTATATTGTAGGCAGGAAACTCCATGTGAAGACCTGGGGAGGTAAGAGCAGCTCCCCCAGTTCCTGCTTTACACAGGGTTCATGAATGCTCTGCCACTTCCATCCAGTGAATTGTTAGTGCTGACAGTGAAATATTAACCTCAGCCCCGTGCTCCCGGTAACCCGGTGCTGCTCCGGTGGCAGCACATCACGTGTGAGCGTTGGCAGAGCCATGCTGGGCAGGGAACATTCGTTGTGGGGAAGTGAAACTTTCTGCTGAGGCTGTATAGGGTTCAAACTGGATGAGCACAGACATAAGCAGGAGGTTGCCCTTGGACACTGCTCCAGGAGGGCCGAGCGGAGGGTTGCTCCACCCCATGGCCCGCAGGATGGCGTCAGCAGAGTACATATGCGCATGCTGTACTGCTGGAGGCTCTATGGAGCTCGGGAGCATTGCCCTGGTGGCTCTGCAAACAGGAATGGCACCTCCAGCTGCCTCGGGATGCTCTCAAGGATGTAACCTGCGGCCATTCTGATCCCCCGTCCAGTGACGTTTCTCCTCTCTGCAGGCTGGTCCAGCGAGTGCCTGCTGGAGTGGGACAGCTTCACCTCCCTGGCCATCCCCAGCATGCTCATGATGTGCATCGAGTGGTGGACCTACGAGATCGGGAGCTTCTTGATAGGTGAGCAGAGAGGGGGAGCTGCGGGGAGGTGGATGGGATGTGACAGTGCCTGCAGCAGAGCTGCGGCTCTTCCCTCAGCACCCAGGTCCAGCGCTGCCCCTCTCCTCTCCCCCAGGCCTGCTGAGTGTCGTAGAGCTCTCTGCCCAGTCCATCATCTACGAGGTGTCCGTTGTTGCTTTCATGGTAAGGGCTGGGGGTTGTTATTCCGGACCACATTCCATAGGGACAGTCCTGGGCAGAACACCCAGCACAAACCAGCTCCAGCAAATCTCAGCCTTCCCCCTCTGCATTTAAGCCTCTCCCCATCCTACTTATCCCTCCTGTGGAGACGTTTTAAGCTCTGATCTCTGTTCCCCTCTCTGCCACGTGGTCATTCCACTGTCGCCCGTGATGCCCTCATTACCTGGATGCGCACGTGAGCCTCAGCCCTGTGGTTTCAGATCCCCCTGGGGCTCGCCACGGCCGCCAGTGTGCAGGTGGGGAACGCCCTGGGTGCCGGCGACATCAACACGGCCAAGAGATCCTCCTCCACCAGCCTGGTCTGCACAGGTCAGGCCATCAGCGGGCTCGGAAGCCTTTGCCAGGGCTCCTTCCAGGCACAGCAGGAGCATTTGCAGCCCTCTGTGTCCTCTTCTCCCCCTCCTCTCTCCCTTTGGCTGCCGCTGAGCTCAGTGCTTTGCTCTGTTTTTCAGGGGTGCTTTGCATAGCTGTGGGGGCCATTTTAGCCATCACGAAGGATGTGCTGGGGTACATCTTCACCCAGGACGAGTAAGTGCCTCTGACTCCTATCCTTGGTGTGTGGAGGTCAATTCCCCAGACCCATCGTTGTCTCTTCCCTGTCCCCAGGGAGATTGTTGACTTGGTGGCCTGGGTCATGCCTGTCTACGTTGTCTTCCACTTGTTTGAAGCTGTGTGTGTAAGTCCCTGGTATTTTCAGTGGGGAACCTCGGTGCTGAGCAGCAGCATCACAGGTTGGTTGGTCGAGGGTCCCTCAGGCTGCGGGTGCCACAGGCACCAGGACCCTGCGTTGCTCCTGGGGTCAGTCACCTCTTAGAAGACACCGAGGGCATAAAAAGATGATGATCACAGGACCAAGCAGAGACATCGAAGTCGTGGGGCAGAGGCAGGGAGCTGGTTCAGCAGCCCCCAGGCAGCAGCAGAGCCCTGAATGGGGCCAAGGCGGCTGTCCCAGCCCTGGCCCCAGCCCCTGTCCTGTCCCTGTCCCTGTCAGGGTGCCTGCAGCGGGGTGCTCAGAGGCATAGGCAAGCAGAAATTCGGTGCCATCCTCAATGCCGTGGGCTACTATGGTGTGGGGCTGCCCCTGGGAGCCGTGCTGCTCTTCGTGGCCAGGATCGGCGTCATAGGTACCAACCCCCAGGCATGCAGCTCTGCATGGCCCCAGTTCCCATCAGTGGCTCCCCCCAGCTCCACTGATGGATCACCATGACCCTCTTCTGCCTCGCTGGGGACTGGGCACAATGGGGGGGACTGGGATGGCCCCTGAAACTACTGAGAGCTTTTAATTGTACGGGGAAAGAGCAGCCACTGCCAGGTCTGCCGGGCAGCCCCACAGCAGCGCCCATGGCCACCCCATCCCTGTGTCCCTGCTGACCTCAGTGGCATCCATTCTTGACTCACTGTCCCGAGATGAACCCTTGCTGGGCTGCTCCGGCTGTGGGAGCCGGCTGATGCCGGCGTGCCCTCACAGGCCTGTGGCTCAGCATGCTTGTCTGCGTCTCCATCCTCTGTACCTGCTTCATTGTCTACATCTGCCGCATGGACTGGAGGAAGGCAGCGGAGGAGGTAATCTGTGCACCCACAGCATTGCGTCCTGCCGGCGGGAAGGTCCTTAGTGGAATGGCTGGGATTGCAGTGGGATGAGACAGCGTCATAGGTTTGATCCTGCCCGGGGCTGTCATCTGGTGTCCCCAGCAGAACCCAGTGTTCTGAGTCCACTGTATTCAGCTCCCTTCCGCACTCAACAGCCTCCTCCTCTCTGCACCTTGTGTCACCTTTGGTTGGGGATATGAAGCACAAAGCAGACAGGGTCCCCCAGGCTACCTCAACCCTGCAGCCCCGAGCATCACCCTGAGCCCCAGCCAACAGCTCTCATTTTGGGCATCTTCCAGCTACACAGTACCATTTCCAGACAGATTAACCCCATGAGAAGTGACATGCTGGCTTTGCTCGGTGGGGATTTCCGCACCACTGGCTAAACCCAGAGGGTTCCCTCCACCAGGCTCAGCACCGTGCAGGAGTGACCCAGCCACCGACGGAGGAGCCGAACCCAGGCCCTGAGCCCCCCTGCAAGGAAATTCCCTCTGGTGCGGGGCTGGCCCCAGTGTCCCACACTTATCCCCCTGCCACAGTGGTGCAGGGGTGTGTAGGTATGGCCAGGAGCTGGGCACAGTGGGATGGGGGAGCTGGGCACTGGGTGCAGTGGTGGGTTTGGGTCCAGAAACGGCCCCCAAGGATTCACATAAGCCAGGGATGAGCCCTTCGTTACTGGATAAAGAGGAATTACAAGGGTGGGCTTGGGAGGGCGACAGAGTTGAGTGGGGGACAACCTGGAGCTGGGGACAATGTGGGCAGGTCTTACCTTGTGGACCGAAGCTCCATGAAGGACTGGAGATCTCCATGCTCTGCGCTGCTCATAACGTGCTACAGGACCTCAGACAAAACCCTCTCAGGAAACCCCTCAAAGCCCTGCTCTCCTTGCAGCGGGAGTGGATGCGCAGAACGGTGTCATACTCATGGGCATCACCAGGGTGGAGGGACCGACGTACCAGCTGGAACCCCCAGAATCCAACCCTGCCACATCCCCTCCGGCCACCATCACCAAGGCGCTGATCATCCGGCGTGGGCTGGCGGTGGCCGCAGCCATCGCAGTGCTTGCGCTCGGCATCGTCGTAAAGCTGACAACCAGCAAGCACTGACTCGCACCAGGGGCTCTGGGGACTTTGCTTGGGAGAGGTGAAATCCTCTCCTGAGGGATGGACTTACAAAGCTCAGACTGGCCAGCGAGAGAATCCAGCACACGCCTGTCCCATGGCAGCCAAAGGGGCCCTGTCACCATTCATCAGCATCTGCTCAGCCGTTGCTCAAGGAACAGCCCCCGCAGCTGCTCCAGCACCCAAAACACTGCTCCCGGCTGCCCGATGCATCCTGAGTGTGCGGGTAACCCGCTCCAGCTCCAGCCATCACCTGCCAAGCAGAGCCGAGCACAGCCCGGCTCCCGCCGCTGCTCTGTGACGTGCCAAATAAAGAACAAACCCAGCTGTATCGGGCTGGCTCCTTTGGGTGCAGGCTGAGGGCAGGACTTGGGCTGGAGCAGGGAAGTACCCGATGTTGATGGCTGCAGCCCCCGGGGGAGCCTGGGGGATATGGGTCTTGTCCTGCTATAGAGGGCCTTCACTATAGACCAACAGTTTTATTCAGCAAGGCTCAGGATGAGCTTTCAGTTACAAGTTTGGAGGTAAAAGACTACCAGTGAACCTGACTAGGGGATACCCTTCACCCTACCAGCCACCCTCTGCCCACAGGGATGCTCCTGAGGAGCCAGAGCATGGACAGGACCACGGGCTCAGTGGGCAGCTAGCTGGAAGCAGAGCCTGGAGCCAGCCGGCATCCATCTACCCTGTCACTGCAAGGCCCTTTTGTGGCTTCACAGAAACATGACAAAATCATAGAACTGTGTAATGGTTTGGGTTGAAAGGGACCTTAAAGCTCATCCAGTTCCAGCCTCTGCCACGGGCAGGGACACCTTCCACTGGAGCAGGTTGCTCCAAGCCCCATCCAGCCTGGCCTTGAACACTGCCAGGGATGGGGCAGCCACAGCTTCTCTGGGCACCCTGTGCCAGAGCCTCAGCACCCTCACAGGGAAGAACTGCCTTATATCTAACCTGAATCTTCCCTGTTTCAGTTTGAACTCATCATCCCTTGCCCTATTGCTACAGTCCCTGATGAAGAGTCCCTGTCCAGCATCCCTGTAACCCCCTTCAGACACTGGAAGCTGCTCTGAGGTCTCCACACAGCTTCTCTGCTCCAGGCTGAACAGCCCCAGTGTTCTCAGCCTCTCTTTGTATGGGAGGTGCTCCAGCACCCTAAATATTGCAGGAAATCCATCCTGCTATCCAGGAGCAGTCTCTCAGTTCTCAGTCAGGAGTTCTGCCTGCAGCCCCTGCCTAACCAAACCGGGCACCCAGGCTCCAACTGCAATCGTTAACATCTGCCCTTCTGCAATTTTCTACTCTATAGATTGCACTTAATTATAAGCTTTAAATTTACCTTATTTAAACTGAGCACTTTGCAATTCCCACTTCTCTAAGGCCTCAAAGTTCTTCTGTAGCAGTGTAGGATACTCTCATACATGAAATACAGGCAGTGCAAGTATCACCTTTGTCATACCTGCTGTGGAGGATTCTGGTTTGCAGAGATCATGAATATTTCACTTGAATCGAACAGTGAGGGGAAGCTCAGGTTTATTCATAACCATTGGTCAAATGCATCAGCCAGCACAGCGTGTCTCGGACCCATCACCAAGCTGGTGGTTGTTCAGAACATAACGGAAGACAGAGAATCCCCCCAAACCACAGGGAAAATACCATCAACCCCATCACAGCTGAAGCTCAAGCTCCTGCTTGTCACTGAGGGAACGTAAGCAGTTTGGCGCAAGACACGTTGTGCATATTACTGGAAGTGGCATTCTGCATGGCTGGGGTGGAAATAGGGAATGGTATTTCTTGCTCTGCAGTCCTCCTTTAGAGAGCCTGTACCCACCGATCCATCTGCTGCAGCATGGCTTTTTAGTAAACAGGAGTCCAAGCCTTCTCTTGGTTAGTGCCTTGCTAAGGCAACTCTGTGTGCTCCACAGCTCACTGCAATAACCCAGCAGAAAAGAAAAGGGCTTCTCAGATTAAGGAAACAGACACAAAGTCAGCACTCAGAGTATGACTTGGACATGGCGCCTTCTCCTCTCCTCAGTAGTAAACCATCTGTGAAAGCAAAACACAAGACCAACGTCCTGTGAAGGATTGGCTCGAACAAAGCCAATTCCCTTTCCAGAACAGCCTGAAGCAGAGACGCTTCACTCAGGTGACATCCACAGGGTCCAGCTCGCCTGTCTCCTGCCCCTCAGCATGCACGGACTGGTTATCTTGGGTGCTGTGTGAGCTCTGAGCACTACCAAAGGGAAGCATCACTCTCTGGCTCCACAGAGAACGTCCTCCAAGCCCCACATTCACTATTCTAACAGAGCTTTGCCCGAACTCAAACCAGGTCTACACACAGGAGAAGAAAAAGGCTCCTACCTCACTGAGACAGCCACAGCAGTGCTCTGAAACCTGCTCCTCTTTATCACACACTGAGCCAGCCCAGCCTCTGTACAGCCAGCACAATCAAGAGGGCTTTTCTCTTCAGCACAGACTGGTGATTCTGAGAAAACCCAAATGATTTTGAGATGCCGTGAGTTTCCCCCCTTCACTGAGAAGGCATTCACCTCGACAGGGCCTGCCTCCCTAGCTGGTGGTTCAAGGTCCAAGGCAGTTGTTGGCTCTTACACCTCCTCCTCGACTCAAAGATGCAGGCAGCTTATTTCCCCTGCCTTGCTGGGCTCCTGCACGTCCTCTTGCAGCAGTAACAAGCAAAACAGAAGGGCAGAGTCCTGATCCACCCTGCCACCTCCTGCTCCGCAGTAGCTGCTCCCTTAAGCTTAGTAAACCCTCAGGATGCACAGCTGAGCCTTGCAAGGAGCAGCCAGCACAAGCACACATACAGCCTGGTCTGCCAGCCATAGAGAACAGTGATCAGACTTGGGTTTAGATCTTACTGCTCCACCTCAGTGGCATCCTGAGTCCTCCCGCCAGCACCAGCAGGCTTTTGCCCCTCGCAGAAAGGCGAGGACATCCCACCCTTCTGCGCTACCCAGCTGGAAACAGGGCAGGAAATGCAAATAGCTGAGCTGAGCTCAGATGGGGGCAACAGCTGGGCGAGGAACAAGAGCCTGGTGTGAAGCTCAGCTCTAGGACACAGGCTGCCTGCCCCAGGGCACCATGGCAAACAATGGCAGCAGCCTGGGCCAGGCTGCGGAGCAGCTCGCAATGTTGCGGAAGGAAGCCCTGGAACTGAAACCACTCCTAACCTGTCCCAAACAGACCAACCCCTGCCTCTAGAGAGAGCTGCTCTCGCCTATCACCTACCAAAGCAGAGCTGCAAACAGTCAGCCCAGGAGAGCTCTCTGAGGACATTTCTATTCTAGATACCACTTGCAGGAGTGAGAAGCAGATTTTGATTATTTGGGGTGGGTCAGATATTGAAAGCCTCAGGACAGGAAAAAGCCAGGGCAGGCTCTAAGAAAGGGCTGCAGGTGCAAAGCCTGAACGTCCAAAAGATCAGATAAATTGCACACGCACTCGCATAGATGGCAAGGATGCAAAGCTCACCTTCAGCACCAGCGCTGCCACAATCCCCAGCAGGACCAAGACGACCAGTCCTACTCGGCCTCCGTTAAACTTCTTCAAGAGGAAGAACTTGGCCCACTTCACCTTCTTCAGGCTGCCAGGTGGGTACCGGAGTTTGTTTATACTCTCCATCTTCAGGTCCTTGACCAAGCAGGAGCGGTGGTGGGAGAAGGTCTCAAAGCTGTGCTTGCCGTGGTAGGCGCCCATCCCACTGTTACCTGAGGGACACAACCCAGGCAGTCACACCATAGGCTTGAGCAGTCAGTCCTTTGGCCACGTGAGGCCACCAGCAGAGAAAGCAGCAGCCCAGGAAGATTTAAGTTGCTTGCCAGCTGCACTGCATGTTACCTGTCCTACATCTGCCTTGCTGCAGTTTAAAAGCACAGGTTCTCCTCTATGCTCCTGCACACAGCACAACTCATCCTTCCTCTCTGCAGCATTTCTCAGTCTCCAAGATGTTCATCCGTACTCCACCCCTCTTCCCCATCCTGTTTTAACTACAGGCTCTCCAGTACTTCGTTGTGGTCCTGGGTGCCCTGTTCTCTGGGCATCCAGCTCTTCCCTGGACTTAGCTGCCTTGCAAAGTGCCTCGCTAAGGCTCCGAGATCTGACTGGTGCTGCGGGAGAGAGGTGCCCTGAAGAGCTCAGCAGGGTACACCTCTGGTTTTCAACATCAGGACAGCACGTACTCCTCTCAGCAGAGCACTGCTGAGTCACTGTCAGCTTGTGAGCACTGTAACACCCAAACTTCCTCCTGCAAAGCTCCCGTGGGCTGCTCTGTAACCTCTTCCAAACGTTCCCAAGCTGAAGGCCTACCCTTCTTCCTTTAACTTACCAACTCCACCGAAGGGCAAGGTTGAGAGTAGGTAATGCATGATGACGTCGTTTCCAGTAACGCCCCCACTGGAGGTTTCGGAGATGACTCTTTTGATTAACTGTCAAAAGCAAACATGAAACAAGCAGAACGTTGCGCAGGCTCGGGAGAGACAAGGCCATGTAACTGAGCAGGACTGGGAAGGGAGCTACACGCCAACAGGCCACGGCGTCTTCTCCTCTCCTCAGTAGCTTCCTTGGCTGACAACTCAAACAAGCCCCCCCGTGCAACGTTAACTCAAGAGAAGTGGGAAAGCTCAAGAGCAGGGCTAGGAAAGATGGAAACCTGGGAGCTTGCCTCCCGGGCAATACAGTAAGAGTCCATGGCACCAAAGAGGAAACCCAGCGTTTTATCCTTCTATTTCACAAAGCCATGCAAATGTAAAGCACTTCAGCAAGAGACTGAGAGCCTCCAGCAGCTCTGGGACACTGTGGTCCCCATGAGCCAAACACTGCAATTCCTGTGCCAACACAGGCTCTGCACAGAGCCATGCCTGCAACTGGCCATGGCCAGGATCAAACTGTGCAGAGACACCTCTGCGGGGGAGCACTGCCCAGACCCACCTTCTTGCTGTTGGAGAAGACGTACAGGGCAAGGGGCTTCTCCCGACGGTTGATGAACTCAATGGCTTCATCTACATTATTCACAGTCACAATGGGGAGGATTGGTCCAAAGATTTCCTCCTCCATCACCTTTGACTCCGGAGAAACATCAGTCAGGATAGTTGGTGCTGGAGTAAACAGGACAGCAGAAGATGGCATGAGCAGGACAGAAAACGTGGTCCATCACAGGACCTCATCCTGCGCAATGCTTCTTTCCAACATACCCCATGCAAGCCATAGACACATGCAGCCCCCAAAAGGTACCCACTCCCAGAGCAGAAGGACCCACCCTCCACCTTCCCACCCCAACAGTTGCCAGAAGTACCTATGAAGCATGAGGCCTCATCAACCTCTCCCCCATGAGCGATCATCTGCCCTTCCATCAGGCCCAGGATCCTCCTGAAGTGGTGCTTGTTGATGATCCTTTCATAATCCGGAGATGACTTCACATCTTCCCCATAGAATTCCTGCCGAAAGGCACAGCGGAACCAAAGCTCTCCACAGACCCTTACAACAGCCACAGCTCTAGGGCTGCAGCTCCAGGAGCTCAGACCTGGGCTGTAACAGGGATAACTCCCACAGCATGAGGAACTCCACACTCACCCGCAGAGCTGCCTTGATGTTCTCCACCACAGTGCTCTGGATGGATGGGTTGCAGAGGATGTAGTCCGGGGCGATGCAGGTTTGCCCACAGTTCATGTACTTCCCCCATGTTATCCGCCTATGGGGGAAAGAGAGATGGTTTCTCCACGGTCAATCCCTTGCAGACCCCACAGCCCAGCTGATCATGCCCCAGCGACACCCCTGCTCTGAGGACAACAGCCCAGAGATGTCCACCTGCCCCACGGGGTCCCTGCCCCACTGCTGAGACCCTGCCAAGGGTCTGACCTGCAGGCAACAGCCAGGTCACAGTCTGTGTCGATGTAGCAGGGGCTCTTCCCGCCCAGCTCCAGGGTGACGGGTGTCAGGTGCTTGGCAGCCGCTGCCATCACGATTTTGCCCACTGTGGAGTTGCCAGTGTAGAGGATGTGATCGAATCTCTGGGTCAGCAGCTCTGTTGTCTCAGGCACTCCCCCAGTGACCACAGGATACAGCTCCTGTGGGGCGAACAAGAGCCTTACGCAAAGCACGTATATCAAGGCAGCAGGTCTACGTGGGCAGACTCACTTGTAACCTATATTAGGAGCTGGGGAAAAGACAGTGGCAACAGAGACAAACTCTTCCTCGTCCTCTGAGGTGAAATTCCAGTTGCCACTTTGTGCACATGAACCGCAAGAAATGGAGGTTGAGGCCAAGGCTGAGTCAGGCTCTAGAGCTGCTCCCACACATTAAACCTTGGGCATGTGTTACCGCCAGGCTCGCCAGAGATGACTCCTTCCTCAGCTCTAGCTCCCTGCCTAGAGAAAACACTCATTCCCTGACAACTTCACAGTGGGGCCGTGCTGTCAGAGCAACGGCGTGTCCCAGTGACACAACACGATGGACGCTGGAACTGCCAGACACTGAGTGGGGGTGAGGGCAGGACAGCTCAGGACTTCTGCCCCTGAGCAAGAAGTGCCCGATCTTCAGAGAGAGCCAGGCACCGCCTGCCTCAAAGACAGCCTTGTGCTTATCTAGGAGCACCCCATAGCAATCGCTGCAGTGTGAAGTAAACAGTAAACAAACAGCTCTTTACATGGTTGTGAGTGTCAAGGAGGCTGTTGTGTTGCAGCAGTGTTATGCAATGTTGGGTTACGCAAAGGCAGGTAGAACACATCAACATGCATTTGTACACTAAGAGTCATTCACCCCTTCCTTTATCTCCTGCTAACGTCCCTTTGGACAGAGTGAGCAACCGATATGACTCTGACCTGCAGGAGCCCTTTGAAGGCATAACAGGCATTTCCACAAGACAATCACATCCTGCACGGGGCCACACTCACCTGGTCAAGGTACTGGGGGAGAAGATCAGCCAGCAACTGAGACTGTGTTCCAGCTGATCTCTGATGGCTTCATCACCACGGCATTACCTACAAGACAAATGCAGCACAGGCACTGAGCCCTCACGGTGCAGCACCCACCCACGGCCCCACGAAGGACAGGGGCTGTGGCAGGTCCCTACCTGCTGCGATGGCCCCAATTAGAGGCTGGATGACCAGAACAAAGGGGTAGTTCCAGGCCCCGATGATCAGCACCACCCCCAGCGGCTCGGGGAAGATGTAGGCTTCATCCCGCATCGTCAGCAGGTTCTTCTTCACAGGCTGAGGGGCTGCCCAGGACTTCAGCTTGTCCATGACCAGGGCCAGCTCCCCCAGCAGGCCCAGGATCTCATGGCAGTACGCATTGGGCTCACTCTGCAATGACAGGGAGCTTGGGGAGGGGATGGCAAAGGCACCCACCCTGGCAGCCCAGAGAAGCAAGGCAAATTCTGCTGGTTCAAAAGTGTCTGATGCAGGTAGTGCTGCTCCAAAGGATCCCTGACAGAGGACAGTCTGGGTGCACGGGGCTCAGGGTGAGGCAAAGGCAAGGACCTGCCTCTGCAATCCTGCCTCAGACTAGCTCCTTAGAAATGGTGGCAGCAAGCCTTGGCAGGACATGGCGAGAGCCAGGACCATGGGAGACGTGAGCCAAAGACACCCGGCACAGCAAAGGCAGCCCTCGGCCTCCCCGCCTTCCCTTCCAGGCTGACCACTGCCTGGGCATGGCTGGTAGGAGCAATCCCCCGACCCAGACCTTGTGCAGATCCGCCCTGATGGCTGCCAGGATGTTCTTCTCTTTCTCCTGCACCATCTGCTTCAGGGCCTTCAGCTGCTGCAGCCTGAACTCCAGTGAGCGGCTCCGGCCAGAGTTGAAGGCAGCTCTCGCCCGCCCAACGACCTGCTGCATCCTCTCCATGGCTGCTCAGTGCTGCAAGGAGAGCAACAAGACCCAGCTCATTTCGGGGCTTCCTCCTGCAAGTGGGAACAGATTTTCCCCTCCAGCACAGGCCATGAAATCACAGAATTGTAGGGCTGGAAGGGGCCTCTGGAGATCACTCCTTGCCAAGGCAAGGCCACCCAGAGTAGGTCACACGGGAACGTGTTCAGGTGGGTCTGGAACGCCTCCAGACAGGGAGACTCCATAACCCCCCTGGGCAGCCTATGCCAGGGCTCTGCCACCCTCCGTGTAAAGAAGTTCTTCCTCATGCTGAGGCAAAACTTGTTGTTTTCTCCCTCCTCGGCCCACCGCAACGCCACCTCCCAGCTGCAGGGCTGCTGCCTGCTCTCATTCAGCCCCAGCTCCGCCGTGTCCTCCCGAAACCCCAGTGACGCGCGGCGCGCTGGGATTCCGAGCAGCATCGCCGCGGAGCAAGCGGCAGCGCGCAGCAGGGGCGCCGGGCGGAGCCGAGGGTCGGCCGCCTTCCCCGCCCCGCGGCACGGAGCGCAGGGACCCCGAGCCGGCCCCGGCACCGACCGGGCCGAGGAGACCCTCCCCACCGCGGCCCTGCCCCGGCCGAGCCCGCAGCAGCCGCCGCCGCCGCCCCCCGTCTCACCCACGCCGGCTTCCGGCTGCGCCGCGCCCTCCACCGCTCCCGGGGGCGCAATGGGTGAGCCAGCGAGGGCCATCGCCCCCCCCCCCCCCCGGCGGGCGCAGAATGGAAGCGGCCGCGGCGCTGCAGCAGCGCCCGTGCATCTGTCCCCGAACCCCGCCGGTACCGGACCCCCGCTCTGCCCCTCCTCCCCTGTACGGCCCGGCCCGGCCCGGACCCCCGGGCTCTGCCCCCCCGATACGGCCCCGGCCCCGTTTTGTGGCCGCAGGAGAGACGAGCGGCGAGAGGGAGCCGCGGCGGCGGCTGGAAAGGGCTTCGCTACCGGCGAGTTGGCTGCAGCCGTGTCGGTGCCTATGGCGGAAGCGGCAGCGTCCATTAGCGGCAGGCAGGAGCTCAGCGAGCACAAGAGAGGAGGTGGTTTGGCAAGAGCGCAAGTTAAAGGGGAAAAGAGCAAAAGACACGAGCAGGGCGAAGAGCGTGAGCTGGGCAGGACTCCCGGTACCTCGATCCCCCTGCTCAGGGCTGCTCCTTCCCTCCCGGTGCATCCGCTGCAGTGACCTCTTTGTCGGAACTCCGCCGGGCTGGGGGCGGGACTGGGCATAACCCGCGGCTGTGGAACGCCGACAAACCGGGAGCAGAGGAGCGCGTTGTGCGGTTTCGGGGAGGCAAAGTCCATCATGAGGGTGCGATACAGGGAAAGCGAGTGCCTGGAAAGCATAGGGTTAGCATACTTTTAGCTTAATTAGGTCTAAGATAGAGAACAAGGTTTGTGTTGTAAGGCTGTGGTGCGATAACAGAATTTAGTAGCCCTACTAACATGAGTGAATTGTTTCTTACCATCCTTCTACTTACCAGTTAGTTTGGAGACGGTGCCTCCCAAACATCTGCTAGCTGCGGGTACTCCTTGTCTGCCCATCGTGTTGCTTGCAATAAATGTTGTACTAAGGTCACACTAAAACTGTGTCAGCTATCAGAAAGTTATAGATAGGGCTGGTTTCAGCTAGGTCGGTGATTACTGCGGCATCCAACTGCACCATCCAGCTGTGCCCAAGGTGAAAAGTATATCGTGAGGAAGACTGCTTACTTCATCTTGAAGATCCCTGCCCACAGCCACCACAGGGCAGTGCACAAGCACCAAAAAGAGGAGACTTATGATATCGAGCTCCTAAACTAATTGCAATAGCCCCCCTGCTCTTTTGGGAATCTAATGAATAAGCATGTTTGTGTGTAATAAATGTCTGTTCACTTAACCCCTCAGTGTGCAAGTTAGGAGTGATCCCCCTATAATAATAAACATACCTGCTTTGTAACTCTCCTTGAGTTGTAGAGCCTGATTCTATGCATCAGGTGGGTGGGACAGGGATGCTTTACCCTGCAGAGCAAGTGCTGCACCCAGCAGCTCGGCTTTTGCACTGGCATTTCTGAGCCCAAGTGCTGGTGAAGGGATCCCGGCATCCTGCCAGCAACGGGCGAGAAAGAGAGACCAGGACCTAGGAAAAACAACTAACACATGAAAATGCAGGGGGTGGCCTGTAGGAGGGAAAGCAGTTGACGGGAATAGCCTGGCCAGGATGGCTGAATACAGGACCTTGATACAGCACTCACATGGGAAATGAGCCAAGGAAAGGCAGGGAAATGAGGAGACAAGGCTGGGCTCATTCTGTTACCGACAAACCTCGGTCAAGAAAACCCTCGTAACACCAATGTAGTGTTAAAAGGGAGGCATTCCTTATTACAGCGCTGGATGCACAGGGGACCTCTCCTCCAAGCGTGCATGCCCAGGGTTCAAAACGTTTAGATATTTATCGGTAAGACTGTTACATATTCATACATTCCATTCTATATTCCAGTTTTGGTTGGTCACAACAAACACATACGATATGCAAACTTCTATACATGTGCACAAACTTCCTCTGTTGCTCTAACTTGAGTCTGGGGTGCAATCTGAGTAGGGGCCATTGGGTCGGAGGTCGCGATCTCCCCCTGCCGGAGTTACCCTTTGCCTGCACTGGGATTTGTTCTCATTTTCTTGTCAAGTTAATTACAATCATTTATCTTGAAAGAATACCTGATCTTTGGCTGGTCACTTTGAACATTTTCCTGAGACTCTATTGGCCTTCTGGGAAGGGACTATACAATGGTAACAAAGCAGCACAGGTAACAAATCTTCACAGTTATAACTAAGGACCTAGTTACAGAATGTGTTTCAGTTCCAAGGTTACAATTCCGGTTCAAAACAATCATGTTACAGCTTGCTCTGAGAAATCACAGAATCATCAGGGGTGGAAGGGATGTCTGAAGATCATCCAGTCCAACCCCTTGCCAGGGCAGAGCCACCCAGAGCAAGTTACACAGGAGCGTCCCCAGCCAGGGAGATCCCACAACCCCCTTGGGCAGCCTGCTCCAGTGCTCTGCCGCCCTCAATGGAAAGTTCTCCCTCATGTTGAGGTGAAACTTTTTTGTGTTTTAAATTATGGCCATTGCTCCTCAGCCCATCGCTGGGCACCACTGAAGAGAGTCTGTCGCCATCCCCCTGGAACCCAGATTGCATTGATGAGATCCCCTCTGTTTGCTCTTCTATAGACTTACCCGGCCCAGCTCCTGCAATCTCTCCTGATGAGATGCTCCAGCCCCCTGATCATCCTTGTGGCCTCCAGTGGACCCTCTCCAGTACCTTTTCTTTTACTGAGGATCCCAAAATGGGACACAGAGCTCCACTGCGGTCTCACCAGGGTCAGGTAGAAGGGGAGGAATCACCTTCCTTGACTTGCTACCAAACTCCTCCTGATGCACCCCAGGCTACTCTTGTCCCTCCTGGGTCAAGGGCTGGCTCCTAGTTAACTTACCATCCACCAGTACCCCCAGGTTCTTCCCAGCTGAACTACTTTCAGCTGAACCAGTGCTGCTACTTGAGGTTCCTCCTCCCTATGTGCAGGACCCTATACTCATTGCCCTTATTGAACCTCATTAGGTTTCTCTCTGCCCGATTCTCCAGCCTATCAAAGTCCTGCTGAATGGCAGCTCAACTTCAGGTGTATCAGCCACTGCCCCAGCTTTGTATCAGCAAACTTGCTTCCCAATATATCACTGCCATGTATCTCCATCCGTGCTGCTTTCCCACAAAGTACTGTATCATGTCCCTGTGTTTACCCCAAGGATGTCTCCATCTGCACTGCTCCCTGGCATAGCAGGCTCAAGGTGGGTGCCGGTGCCGCAGGGTGCTGGGGGAGTATCTGGCATGTGCCACCCACGTCCTCATGTCACTGGAGGGTGTCAAGGCCTGACAGGAGAAAAACCCAGCGTCAGAAATACTTTGTTCGTGATCCCCAGAATGAAATTAAGATGTGAGGTCAAGTACCGTAACCCATCCGTTTATTATAAAAAAGGTTATTATTATAGAAAAGATAACAACAGGACAGACCCAGACAGGACAGAAGTTAAGCAAGAATTTATGGTGCAGAGAAAGATATTCACCACTGTCCCAAGTCATTATCTGCGGTGGTGGGTGTCCTCCAGAGTCAGTAGTTGTCATCACAGGTGTGTGGCCACATAGTGATTACCTTTTCCCCCTTTTAATTATGCACGGGGAGAATACCTCTGTTCTTAATGTCACATACTGCACATTCCAGCTGGATCACATGCATCCACGTTCACTGGTCTTGCAGAGAGCTCTTCAACTGCAATCAGCAATCATGGAGATAAGGGACAGCAATTTCACATGCTAACCCTTGAGGTAACTGTGGAGTCTGGACTGTGGAGTCATATCGCAGCTCCTCACATTCATCTCTCAATGGACGTCAGCTTCTCATACCAATCTTTGAGACAATGGGCAGCCCCTCACCCAGCCGAATGGTGCTGTGGGATGAGATGTGCCTGCTGCAGGCAGTGTCATTGGGCCACTTGCTGGGGACCCTGCAGAAGACCCTCAATGCTGGGCAGGGGGAAAGACAAGCGAGAACACGTCACACAGACAGTGATCACCCCGCATGGGGTGAACATCGAGAAGAGTGTCAAACTGTGCTGACCATTGTGGATACACCAGGCTTTGGTGGTGCTGTCAACACCACTGACTGGTGTGTGCTCTGGGGCTCTCCCCAGGGCTGGGCAACACCAGTTGCCCAATTGCAGTCAGCACAGGTGCCAGCATCTCTGAGGGTGGGATGCCTATAGGTTGTCAGTCTGCAATGCCTGAGCCATGGCAAGCGTTGAGCTGGGTGTCCTGGGAATCCTGGGGATCCCACAGGAGACTCAAGCACTCACCTCCCTGTCCCCACAGCTCAGCTCCCTGAGTCAGTGGTTGACTGTATGGACCAGCAGTTCGAGCAGTATTTCTGGATGAAAGTGGCCTCAAGAGGACAACCACGTCCACTGCTGCCTCTACTTCATCTCACCTTTTGGCCACGGGTACAAGCAACTCCTGCCTGCACAGCCAAAATGGGGGGTGCTGGAGAAGGGCCCTGAGGGAACAGTGCTCACTGCACTCACCCCACAGGCTTCATTCCCTGGGTGTGGAGCTCATGAGAGCCCTGCACCAGCGGGTGAACATCATGCCTCAGGTGACCATCAAGCCAAGGCAGTCTCATGTGAGTATGTTCCATTTGCATGGTTTCCTTTAACTCTCTGATCACTTCCTGCACCTATAAAAACACTCAGAAGAAAGAGCATTTACACATCTGCTTAAAACACACACCACAGAGGACGCACCTGAAGACAACACCTCTGAGCAGAAGGTGATTTTGCCAGAAAACGAACCTGCTGTTTTGTGCTCTTGCGTGGTTTGACAGAGTAGTGAATATCCTGCATGGCTCACTCTATGAGGATCACTGTGTACGGCCTCTTTGTTTCAGGACTCACACGTTTGTCTCAGCATCTGCTCCAGCTGTATCATTCTTTGTCAGATACCTACAGCTCTCCTTTTGATGAAACCTGAACAGGAAAAGTAACAAAGCCAGTTAAAAACATCACAGGGTTAAGAGCAAAACTTCACATAACGTAGTTAAATTTAACCATTGTTCATATTCTTTTGTTAGATGGGAAGTGCAGAAAAAGACTAACCATCTTAATAATGCCCGTCACTGTAACAGACAACACTGGAAAGACTTCAGACAATACAGCCACCCACAGAAACACTAAACTATCAGAAGAGAAGTGCACATTGACTTCTCATCACCCACTACAAGGCCACAGCTCCGGTCTCACCAATGAGGAATGAGTAATTAATTAAACCTGTTAACACGCGACGGGGCAGCCCAAAGAACGCAACGTCCCCTTCCTCCCTGAGCTTTTACAAAGCCAAGGGCATGGCACCTACTGCCTTACAGACTTGCTTGGCCACGCGTCCCAGATGCTAGGAGGAGGTGTGCCCCCCTCGCCCCCTGGCCCTTGGCAACGCCGATGAGCACCGTGCGTGCCTGCAGGGCCCCGTCGAGGACCTTCTGCCCGGAGATGAGGGTTAGAAACCGTGCGAACCCACCGACCCGAGAGCGAGCGCACGGCGGCAACCAACGAGCCCCACCGCCCAGGGCTGGACCGGGGCAGCCCGGCAGCTTCCGGGACCCACGTGTCTCCGGGGCGCTGCCCCTGCCCGGCTCCACAGCCGGCTCCCACCCTTCCCCAGGCACGGCCCCGCACGCGGCCTCGGCCGTCCCTCTCGCTCCGCTGCGCCAACCCCGGACCTCGGTGCGGTAGCGCCCGCGCCACGGCCCCGTCAGGCGAACGGACACGGGCACGGGCACGGGGCCGCCCTTCCCGGTACCGCCCCCTGTTGGTCGCTGCTCGCTCACGCCGCGGAGCCCCCGGGCGGGCCCTGAGCAGCGCTCGGGGCCGCTTCCTGCCCCTTCCCGGCCGCGGCTGAAGCCCGGGCGCTGCTCCCCCCACGCCCCGGTGCGGACGGCGCTCTCTCCGGAGCTGCCCGCACCTCTGACCATGAGGCTCTTCCCAGCTGCGCACGGAGAGCCCCGCCGCCTCCCTCCTCCTGATCGGATGGCCTGTGGTAACCCCCACCAGGGTCCCCCACGTGAGCCCGGCCCTCCATTCCCCCCCCCCCCCCGTCAACTCTTAACTGGGTGAAGATCGATACCTCCCACTTGCTCTCACATGAAGAGCAACTCCACCACCTCCCCTCTGAGCTGTCCTTTCTAAAGAGTACCCAGCCATCCATGACAACATTCCGGTCATGGGACCAGGCTGTTACACACTTCTGACATGCTCTTACACTGTTTACTGCTAATGCTATCCCACCATGTCTCAGTAACTGCAATGAGATCATGGCCCTGCAACCACACGTACATTTCCAGTTCATCTCCTTTATTCCCCATGCTAACAGTGTTTGTATCCAGGCACTCCAGAGAGGTAATTTCACAGCCAGGTTCCCCAGGAGTGTGAGAGGCTTCACCATGAACACAAACAGGCTCAGTCGTGTTAGGCCTTTGATCCTCATCTCGAGAGGTACTCAAGGAACATCTGTCCCTGCACTGGCTGGTATGATCTACCGCCAGCCCATCTCACTGAAGATTCTCTTTCCCCTTCCAGACAGATAGATCCCATCCCTCCCTAATAGCCTACAATCACTGGAGCATGACCCATTGTCATAAATGCGAGGGGATGCTTTTGCATTTGGGAATTATTCCCAGGTTGTTACACACTCCTGTTTCTGACATGCTCTTACACAGACTGCTTACTGTTAATGCTGCTCAGCTGAAACCATGCCCAACTAAATATCTGTCTGCAACACACAGGGCCATGTGCTCATGCCCAAGAGATGAAGCAAGCATGGAGCACATGCTCTCCCCTCTAAGTTACATGACATCTCTCCAGCTCTCCAAGGCAGAGGGGTGGCCTGTTAGCTCAGCAGTCTGCACCTGAGCCACAACTCCCCCCAGATACAAAGCTTGTCTTTCGTAAAGTCATTTGGCTTTGCTAACAACTTGTGGGCTGCAGCTTAACCAGCATGTGAACATTTCACAAGCTATTGCACAAATCTCAGCAGTAAACAGCCTGCTGCGGAAAAGAATGACAAGAGCAACTGCCAATACTGGCATGCAGGAGGCAGCATGTGAAAGAAAAACAGGCTGGGCTTGACAGGGCCCTTGAACTTGGGTTATTTGGAAAGGAGCTGGGTTTTGCATTCAAGGATACAAGTATAGGAGAACTGGGAACATTCCTCACATGGGCATCACCCGATGCAAACATGCTTGCCTTAATTCTGTTAGCATCCTTGCAGGCAGAGCTCTGGTCCAGGCACCAGGCACCACGCTGTCTGGAGGTCCAAGGAAAATTAGATAAGGAATTAATGCTACTGAAATCAGAGTAAAAAGATCTGAGCATGGAGTATTCCACTGCCCCTGGGGAAATAATGCAACATCCTCTGTGGGCAGCACGCACAGCAGGGAATATCTGCTGGAGCAGGGAGATGGTGATTTACCTTTGTTTTCTGGAGTGGCCATTCTCCAGAGCCTGTAAAATTCTCACCTTTCAGCAGGAAGGTCATCATGCCACAGCAGTGCTTCTTGTGCTTGGTGTCACGTCCCAGTTCATCCCAGGGGCCAGCAGGCTGGTACGGTGCCTTGCTTTCGCAGAAACCTGTCAGCAGTGTGCTCCATCCTGGGAGATGATCCTTCTTGGTCTTTGTCAGGGACACCTTTTAGGAAATTATGGACAGAAAGCAACACCGAGGGGGTTTTAAGTGTCACAAAATATCAGCTGAGTCTCCCTGTAGCAGCTGGGCAAGACACGTGGATTTCAGGGAATCACGGGATCTTGAATGAAATGGAAGAATACTCCAGACAGCACCTAGTGAAATGCATGGTCTGCAGCGTGCTCCCCACGCCTGGGAGCTGACAGTGTTTTCTATTTTTATTTAGTCACTAGGAAACAAAGGGAACTATTTATGGGGAAATTGAACTCCAGAGGAATCAGGAGGTAAGCAGCACTGGGGGTGCTCTAGTGAGCAGCAGCAAGAGCTGTTTCAGTGACAAGAGGAGCTTGAAACTCCCCTCTCCACTCCATTCCTAACAGCCTCTTGCTTTCACTCCCCTTGTGGAGTCAGGGATAGCAAGGCAATGCAGTGTGACAGGCTCTAGGCCTGGAGAGCATCCCTTTGTACTATTCCTTGCCCTGCTCTCAAAAGCATCATGGAGAGCCTGGGGAAGAACTTTAGGAGGTAAACTGTCCAGTTTCAAGAGTCCACAAATAACTAATCAATAAATAGTTTTAGCTCACACACCACGCTTACAGATCTTCAAGTTGTAAGCCAGGCTGAGAATCCTCAATTTCTGCTTGAACATCTACCTAGTCTCAAGTTCCAAGTATTTTCCAAAGTTACACAATCTGGCCAGTGGCACAAAACAGGCAGAAACAGAAGCCCAAACAGCACTCAATCATGAAAGCAGGTACAGAAGATTAACAACAGGGAGAGGTTTTAAGGAACCTACATGAATAAATGCAGCTCAGTTCATTTATGGCATCACTTGTTTTGAAAGCTGTGGCTGATCTCACATTTGCGAGAACAAGATACTGTGTCGTACAGACCCATGGTCTGTGGGCTGCATTGTAGACATAGCTGGGGCCATGGAAAATGTGAAAGCCACACAAAGAAACAATGGAAATGATTGGCACAAAGACTGCAACAAGACTCAGCAGCACCACTGGCACTTGGTTTGCTTTCAGCCAAAGAGGAGGGGGGAGCCTGTCGCATACAAAAGCCTATTGAAAAGGTGTTTGTCAGAAGAAGCAGTGCCAAGACTTGGTTAGACTGGGCTCCAGCTGACTTACAGACCTCAAGAAAGGGGTTACAGAGATATATTTCTCTGATCTACAGAAAGAAGGAGCTACATGGGAGATTTTTAACAAGTCATACCCAGGGTTATGGCTCAGGTTGGACAGGGAAGTTCAGGATAAAAGGAGATCTGCTTGAAGACTTAAAGGCACCCCGGACAGTCAAGAAAAAGATAGTAGGAAGCAGAGTTCAGAGCAGACAAAGGAGTCGAAGGATCCAAATTTAATAAAACAGAATAGAAGAGGAAGCAGGAGACCAAAAGGAGGTGGGTCACAAGCCAGGACACAAGCCAGCCTATCTGAATTCCAAAACCTCAACAAGCTGTGAAAGCAGCAGTATCCAGCTTTACTTGCTGTAGAAGAAAAAAAAGAAAGCTTCACTCTTCCATACAGCTGGGCTGTGCATGGCACAGTGCTGTGACACCAGTGGATCACAACAACAGCTACTGCCTCTCAACCTAGAGGTGACAATGGCAACACCTGGATGTGGCTGTAGCAAGAACTATGCAGAACCTAGTGAGTCCCAAGAACAACTCACACCTCTCAACTGAAAAACACTTTTCAGTAATTTGTAGTATCTTAGTTGCATATTAAATTCCCTGGATTTCATCCACTGTTTCAGAGGAAGGGCTCAGGGAGAGTTCAACATCTTACTTACAAAAAGCAGCAAATGTCAGAATCAAAACATGGTTTAGATTCTTCAGTCTATATTATACACTGCAGAGAGAGTGGAACAAGTACAGAACATGGTGCTCTCGAGTAGATGCTAGAGAGCTGAACTAGAAAAGCACATCCAGTATCTCCTTTCAAGTTCTATCAAAGGCTGGGAAAAAAGTGTGTGGTAGAAACAAGCACCTGCTGTTTAGCATGGAGAGCTGAAGACAGAGGACAGCTTCAGGATCTTTGTAGAACGAGTTTATGCAGAAAGACAGGCCATGAACATTGGTCCCCTCCTCCTGAAAAGAGCCAACAAGAATAGGCCTTTTCTTCCTCTCCTGTTTGTGCAGCTGTAGTCTTGCTGGCAAGAGTGGAAGGAGAATGAGCTTGAATCCTGAGGAAAAAAAGAAAAGCAACAAAAACCAGTGAGTTCCTGGGAAAAGCCGCCTATCTCCTAGACTTATGCATTAAGGCTTTTGCTTTGTTTCTAGATCTGTGTTCAGACATATCATTAGCATTCCCTGCTCACTTCTTCCTCATCCTCTCCATGTGCTAGTCAAAAAGCGTAGGGGTTTCTTAAAATAATAAACTGGGAGGAGAATTTGATGGTACAACTAAGGAACACGACAGCCACACACAGGCTACCACAGCACACCTTGGCTGGGGAGAGGATATTGGTTACAAGGGGGACAAAGCCTGGTTTTTTGTAAAGCTCAGATAGAAATTGTAACTTACTGCCAGTTTTTGTCAATCCGCTCTGTATACGCTGTTTTGGCAGCCCAGACACCTCTTCTTTGCTAGAGGCAACAAATAAGCACCTTGTTGAAAGAACATGCAGCTGTTACCCAAGAACCTACTTAGCATATTTGTTTTCAAATCCAAGTTTAAAAGAATAATTAAAAAAAGCAGGGTAAATTGTTTTGCTGAAGCCACAGAAAACAAACTCAGGGACACTTTGTGCCAGAGCTATCCAGAGATAACAAACTCGAGCAAGTTGCCCCATCCTGCCCTGCTGGCACATCCAAGCGCTGAGGGGAACATTCAGCAACTGGTTTAACCAGCCAAGTACAGACACAAAGTCAGTTTTACCATAGAAACACTTCTAGTGTCAGTATTTATTTTTACCTTAATATACATTTATACAGGCCATAATAAAAAGGCTATTTATTACACAACAGTTCAGTGAGTTATTACCTAGTTTCAAGAATAATGCATGCAATTACAAAGGAGAGGTAGAAACACCGTATTAAAGACCTAAAAATACAAACATTATATAAACAAACACTTTCAAATTAACTGTTGGATTTTCATACAGATAAATAAGGTAAAAAGTACATTACTCTGTCAAAGAAAGGAAACACATGGTTATCCAAACACTGAAACAGTTATTTTGATGTGTAAGCCCTGTACAACTTTGTCAAATAATTCAGATCACTGTGTTTAAGAGGATTAAAATGATTTTTGTCCTGGAGAATGGTTTATTCAAGTATTCAAGCAGTTGAGTAACAAAAAGAAGTCCCCAAAATAAAGTATAGGAACCATTTCCAGAGAAGCTGATCTGCCTAAATACTTTGCAAATCACTGTCCTGATGATCTTATGGGATGCTTGAAATGATCATGCCTATAAGGCTAAATGAAGCTTCCCACCTCTCCCCCAAAATGCACACAATAATCCTGATTTTTCACACACACTGTATGTAGATATTCTACATCAAGTTACCAGCATCTCAAACTCCGACACTGTTTTCTGGTTTTGCATGGTTCCTTGCAGAACCTTTCGGTTTACAGTATTTCTTGTAATACTGCCCAAGAAACAAACTACAGAGAACTGTCATTACATCCCTAGAGACTGCAGGCATTAATGCACGTATTGCATGCACAATAAGAGATGCAACCAAATCTATATAAAAAGCAAACAACCAGCAACTCAACATTGCTATTACTGAGAAAAGTCCAGACCAGTAGTTACTCAAGTATTAGACAAATAGGTATAAAATGGAAACGTTCACATGAATACAAGTTTTTGCAGTCTGTTTGAAAGTCTTCTAGAAGCTACATTTGAAATTCTGAAAAGAATTTTATGTACACTGAAATGAAATTCAGCCAAGTCCATTGTGCCTTCTAATTTTTTTAACAGTTCTTCAAAAATGAATATACAGTTGCTTTAGTAAATTAGTGCAAAACAAAGTATTTTGGAAGAAGATCATCAAATTGTATCCACATCAGCTGAAAAACCACTGGGGATGTTGCACAGATGGAGCACAATTTCTTCCATGACCATCTTTCCCCTGTGTAAAGGAGCACTTCCTCATCATCCCTTCATATAACAAGCTGAGCCACGTTTACAACATGTGAGCTCCAGTACAAGCCAGCTTAGCTCCTTCAATCAGCACTTGTACACGGTTAGGGTTTCCCAAATCCACTCTTGCCACATTTTACTGACAACTTAAAAATATTTTTCACAAACATTTGAGGGAATCTTCTGAGGGAAATGTCTCTTTGTACCTGATGCAGAAGGATCCACTCACTATAAACCTCACGAGGGAGAAAAACCAAACCCCCGATCATGCAAGTCCAAAGCACACGTACAAGGATCAGTTTGAAATGAGAAGAGAGACTCTTCTAAATTCTGTTGCTAGGAAGAAAAAGGAGCTGCTGGATCAGTAAGGCAAGTGTACTTTTGGAATTTCTCCTCTTTGAATAATGCTGCTGTTTCTTTGGTAGTCACCACAAAATGAAAGAATCATCTTCCACGCGGGGCAGAACAACAATTAAGCTGTAGTGAAAAAGGTGCAGTATCACTGATGTGGTCCCGTATGTTCACACCATCTGGTCCTTGGGATATTTCTACTGCTCATATACAGCCACTGTGCTACAGCAAAGTGCAGAAAGCCTTCGCTCGATGCTAGATTTATCTGCAAACAGAGAGAGGTGACAAATAGGTGATGACTCCAGTGTTGTTTTACAACACATTAATTCCATGCTATTGTCAATATTTTCATTATTCAATCTAAACTTACACTTGTGTACATTTTCTATATCTGCAGGGTCTTGTAGTATTTTAGTCAGTCCTTCCAGCAGCAAGGCTGCCTTGTGGTATCGATATGTAATATCTTCAGTTTGCTGAAACATCTCATCCAGAGCTGCTGATTGAACCTGCAATCATTCAGGAGATGCAGTTACATAAACTGCATCAGGCAAATAATGAAATGAAAAATTCAAATGGAATGGTTTTTGAATCTTAATTTGGCTGATCTGTTTTTATAACTGTGAGATAAAAAAACCAAAGTCTGAGAGAATACAGCACCTGTGCTGTATTAACTAAGGGTATTCTGCACATATAAACTGTAACAGCACTTTCTGATCTTTTTGGTTTACATGTGTTACAACAACACATGAATAAATATGCTTGTTCCGCATTCTCTCATAAAGAAGACAAATTGTGCATGACCGCACCATTATCAGGGTTAATCCCAGTATTTGCCACTGTCTTGTGTGAGATACCTGTGTTAAAAAGACTTCCCTCTCTTCAAAAAAGCAGTTAAGTTCCTTGTGTGGTTACTGCCTCTGCTCTACAACAGATAAAAAGCTTCTCAATTACACAAAAAGGCTTCCACATTTTTTCTACTGTTTTTGCCTTGCATGGAGAGGCTGATGTTCTTCAGATTAACCTGGTAGATTGATGAAGCTGCTTCTGTTACTTCAGTGCTTTACTAAGCCTTACTGGAGGAGACTGCAGCACACAGAGCTGTGTGGCTTAGGAGTTCATTTCCTAGTGGTTTTGCACCAAATGTGCTGATGTAGTGGAAATGACCCTGAGGGGCAGTATCTGCCAGGAACTTTAGCCACAGTTAAGGCAGGACAGGAAAAAGAGTGAAAGACTAACAGAGATTACCATGAACAGAATGCTGGAAACATACATTCTATTTTCTGGTGATGCAGAGAGAAGGAAGCAATTCATCTCAATGTCCTATCATTTAGGTAAAAGGAGTAACTTACCATTTCTACAGCACAGCTGTAGATGAGTTTCTCTGCAGTTACACTGTTGATTTCATCAATGAACCTCTGCTTGTCCGAAAAGAAACGATTCAACTTTTCAGTCAGTTTCTTGCACATGCCAATACAGAACTTGTATCTCTCATTGAGGCTTTTCACAACTGAAGGGAAGGTAAGAAGAAATTAAAACAAAATAAAACAACCAAACAACACAGCCTAAGTTCAGCTCTTCCCAGCACTAGCAAAGACAAAGACAATCTGTTTAAACTTGAGCTTTAATGTCTATTTAAACTTTAATGTTTATTCACTCTGCCACTTCTGCAAATTAGGTATATATCAAATAATTTCCATTTCAAGTTAGTAACTGCCCATTTCTTAATAGTTTCTAGCTGTACTTTTGTTTATAATCAGAACTGTGCAATCATACATTATCTCTTGCACTGAAGAAAACAAACTAATGTTATCATTTAAGCTTTTCGAGTAACCTATCAGCAAAGAAAATTCACAAGCAAAGCAAACTAGGTTACGTTGCATCTACCTTGCTTAACAGCAGTGGATGGGTTCAGCTTCCCCGATTTGACCTGTGCTTTAGCAAGATGCAGAGAAGATGCAAGCAGCTGGGCAGCTTTCATGTACAACACCAGCTGCTCTACTTGTCTAGGGAGGGGGGAAAAAAAACGTAATTATGCACCAACACACCTTTTTTGAACACATTCAAGCCATGGGCAGACATCACTTTAAATCACAGCCCTACACAGGACCCAGCAGCAGCAGAAGAGGAAGACAGATGTTTAAAATGCAACTCCACCCCTCCCTTCCCTTCACAAACACGCTGTCACGGGTTGAAGAGTACATCTGCTCATCCAGTAGCTGCAGCAGCAAATACAAACGGCTTTAATGTAGCCATTTTAAAAAAGAACACTTATTTGTGAGGACTAACTGCCCGAGGTCAACTGTCTTACCACAAGTGACTGGGTGTACTCTTCTTGCAGTGTCATTTCCTATGCCCCTGGAATTCTCAGTTATGAAAAGCAAACACTTTGCAGGGCTTTTTTGTTGGTTTTTTTTTTCCCCAGAAAGCAAGCAGGAAGTGGAACTGCCCTTTCCCACCTCTCCAAAATTCCTATATTTCTCTTTGATTTTGTATTAGGGCTGATCAGTTCCACTGGAAAAAAAGGTCAAAGTTGGACACTCCTTCCTTTTTCCCCAACCTCCACCACAGTGCTACTGCTTCAGCCCAGTCAACAGGAACAGATGAGGGGTCAGATCTGACAGAAGCTGGTATACAAATTCCCAAGGTTAGAAATGCAGGGCTGTACCTCAAGCCTGAACTCTTCACCATTTCCTCATGTGGCATGCTAGAAAACACTGGGTTCTTTTATTTGTCTGCTAGCAAATGCCTTTGCTCTTTCTGATCTGTCTTCATTGCTAAAAACTTATTCCTATAGAAGATTCCAGACAGCAAAACAATCACTCTCAACAAAATGAGCATAGTTTGCATACATTTTGGATGTATTCAGTATTCACTAGCTCCCCTAGTATTATCTGACAGCATACTTACCCCCATTCTTTGCTTAGCTGGCTGATCTGATCAACAACTATGCTCTCTTGGATTTGGTACAGCGATACTGCAGAAGTACACAGGTCTGGGTTTCCTCCTCGTACTGCTGTCAGATCCAGAACACATTCTGTAAATGTCAGCATCATGTTTAGATGACGCAGTGTATCTGTATGTTCTCGCTGTCAGAGGGAAAGATGATAACAACTTAACCATTACACCATAAGGACAAACAAGTACACTTAAAACTCTTGCTAATCATTTCAGGGTTTCTTGGTATGTCAGGTCTATCCATAAATCACACGGCAGTAGAGCCAGAAGTAGGAACTACAGAATCAAATGGGCCTGAAGCCCATAGGGATGCTGGGGAGGGACTCTTCAATGAGGGACTGTAGTGAGAGGACAAGGGGTAACGGGTTCAAACTTAAACAGGGGAAGTTTAGATTGGATATGAGGAAGAAATTCTTTACTGTGAGGGTGGTGAGGCACTGGAATGGGTTGCTCATGGAAGCTGTGAATGCCCCATTCGCTGGCGGTGTTCAAGGCCAGGTTGGACAGAGCCTTGGGTGGCATGGTTTAGTGAGAGGTGTCCCTGGCCATGGCAGGGGGGTTGGAACTGGATGATCTTAAGGTCCTTTCCAACTCTTAACTATTCTAGGATTCTATGAACAAATAGATCAACAGATATTAACTTGTTCTTTGTTGATAATTTCAAGATACTGTAGCTTATACTTAAGAGTCTCTCAGAAAAGCCAAAGAAACTGGGACATGGAGTTCTATGTTTGTGGGAACCCAAGCAACTGAAGGAATTACAAGTGGGACATAATACTTGTTATTGTACTATCAGCAACCCAAAAGTATGCTTGGCACTTCTACGAGAAGCCAGGAGGAACATTTGGCTTTTATTAAACAGACTTGATACCTACAAAAGAACTGATCCAAAGCTTCATACTTATCTGCTTCACTTTTAATTTACAGTTAGATCTGGAATTACACTGTGTTAAAAGGTGGCTGTTTAAACCCAAAGTTTACACTTTAAACTAAACAGCTTCAATTGGAGCTAATGCCAAACAGCTTTTTGGTGACTAAAATAGATAACACATGCATAGTCTCTGCTCAAAAAAAACCAAAGTTAGCCTTCAAAACTAATGAAACATGTCTTAGCAATATTTATAATCTTTTAATTAGTAATACAGATCTTAATTCATTTTAACTCTATCTGTGGGAAGAATACAGTGTACTGTCAAGCAGTCAATAGATTCAATGGGGACCCAAACACTTTCCAGCATGATGTGAATGAGAAGACAGAACAGCAATCTGTCTCGAGAAATTTACAGCCTAAGGATAGCAGTCTGGTGAAAGACCGCCCTGATTTGTGTTTTTAAAGTGTCACTCCTCCACACATTAAAAAAACCCATATAGGACACTCTTCCCACAAGTAGGATTTAACGTCATCCACCGACTGTGAAGCAGCAGCTAAAAGCAATGCCCAGAAGGATATTGCTACTGTCAGCACCCACATCCAGAGACTTGGCATTAAAACAGAGGCCTCTTTGGAAAGCTCTGATGAACAAAAGCAATCATTTTCCTTTGGTTACCTATTCAAATACATAATATGCCAGGAATAATGACTAAAGAGAAAATGGTCACTATTGATACAGGAATGTTTTCAGGATCTTATAAAGGAACACATGAGACAGTGAAGAGGAAGCTACAAAGTGCACTGAATGGTCCTGTTTTTACCATGTCTCTGGTTTAGCAGCATTACACATTATAAAACATTAATTTATTTTTTTTCTATACCTCCATTAAAGTTTCCTCAGGCAATTCAGGAGCTTCAAAAGTGATAAAGCCCTCTAAGCTGGGAGGCGAAGTACCATAAGGCATGTACTTCAGACTTGGAGCTGCCTCGGCTCCCGGAGGAGAAGAACCCATATAAATACCAGGAGGAGAGCCCATATATACACGGCCGCTAGTAGAGCAGAGAGACCCTCCAGAACTGTTTGATCCAACTACAAGAAAAACAACACACACATTCAGTCTAATAGGTTGTTCCATCTCACAGCCCTGGGGCTGCAGTTGGTTGCAAATGACAAATCAACAGCACAGATTCACTCTTGGGAAGGTCTCCGGATTGTTCCTTACATCAGTCTGTGGAGAATGCAAAGGCTACACCACAATGAACAGTGACAATTCATAACACAGATTCTAGGAATAGCTGACATGATTCCAAGGCAGAGTCCAACAGTACAGACTGAAGGTTGTGCGATAGTTCACACTGCTGCACACTCCTGATCATCCTGAGCAGATGACAGCCTTTACCTTGAGATCTTTGATACCTGGCAAAGTAGCTGACGCATGCTCAAATGCAGTCAGCTCACACTGCTTGTGTGCCGTTTCTGATACAATGCACAGCAGCAAGCAAAAAAGCAGAAACAGAAATCCAACTTTTCCTTTCCACCTTTGTCACAGAGATCTATTACACTTCCTGTGGTGGAGTCAAGCTGTGTACACAGGTTATACACTGCTGTGTTGTAAATCTATGCCTCTCACCATCTCTTTAGGAGAAAATTCATCTGACATTAATCTCTGCTTTACAGAATACTTTTACACTGTGGCCTAGAGGATTTGCACCTGCTGTGCAAGGCAGTAACCAGGTTACTGGCCCAAGAAGTGGGCAAGCCCAAATATTGTGTTTGAGAACAGTCCAGACTAGTGCGGGAAGTTTTACCTGAGGTGGTTCTTGTTCTGAGGACCATATGGGTGCAGGTAGGAGGGGTAGCGCTGCTTGGAGGGGACCCAACAGTAAACATGACAGCCCGAGAACTTGCCCCGCTTCCCATGGAAGGAGGTGCCGTTGCAATTCCATAGGCCCCTGCTGGAGCTGGAAAAGAGAATTTCAGCAAATTAGTCCCTATTAGATATAATCACGTAACTACATGCGGCAAATTGGAGCACTGCAGCACAACATGCTTGAATGTAGATCCAAGATTTGGACTAGTTCGAAGTTCTGACAGCAAATAAAACAAGCTGAGTGGACAGCCTTGATGATACACAAAAAGAGGCAAGATGCAGCCTACATGTATCTTTTAATGTGTCTCTGCTTTAATCTCACCTAGAAAAGAGCAACAGAGGCTCTCTGAGAGCCTGAGGACACCACCAGTCCTGCAGCAAAAGACACAACAGAAAAACTTTAAATACAGACCATGACAGGTCTGCAGGCTGAAGACCAGCCCTGTCTGCAGAACTCCTTCCATCTGCTCAAAAACAAGGTGAGAACTTCTGGTGGCCACTTGTGGCAAGGGAGAAGCGGGGGAAGGGAGGAGCAAAAAGAAGAAATGACCCAGAATTACATAAACTGTCTTTCATATGAAAACAGGGTGTAATTAGGAAATGAAACAGCCACAAAATGTGGTATTAAAAATAAAACCAAACATAATAAAATCCCAAACCCTTCTAGCCAGTAGAGGCAGTTAAGATATTTCTGTTTAGCACAGAAATAGCTTTTTTCCTGTCTCTGTTATTTTTAAAGCTATGCTAAAGAAATGGAACATATTCCCTCTTAAAGATTATGGAAAAAAAAACCAAACCAACCCTGCTGTACTGAGGCTAAAAATTGTCAGAGCCAATTATTGAAGTTGGAAGCAGAACTGCATCTAGTTGGCACTCCATAAAAAACCTAGCACATAAAGAAAGCTTGGATGTATCCATCTGTTTCTTACCTGTATCCATTGGTCGCTCGGTATTGAGGCTGTCTGTGCTGCCTTGATATAACTGGCCACCAAGGGTAGTCTTTACCTGTTGATCTGAGAGCTTCCCAGTACTAACAGACCTAGACAGAAAAACGTTATGACTTCACAACGAAAGTTCTTCAGTGAGACCCTCCTATCTAACCTGCAACTAAGGATGACTTTCAGATTCTTGGTATTATAGAGAATTCTTCAAAGTACAGAAAGCCTTGAACACTTGCTGTTCATCACTGGACCTACTGAAGCAGAGCTAAATATAAAAACAAAGATACCCTTTTCTCTTAAAAAGATGCACTGCAAATTTTATCATACAAATTTCCAAGCAAAAACTGAGCAGGCTTCAATGAGGCAATGAAATTCCGTATTCAGAAAATCAAAATGAAAGGGAACTAGACAGCAGCACAAAGCGCTTCAGGAAGTCCATGCTATATTTACACACAGTACAAAATGTTTCTGTTGTATACATCAAACCTCAGCATCTCCTCACAGCTCACTTTTTGCATGCTCTTCCCCTCCGAGTTGCTGTGTGCAACCACGTACATTCTTCTGCCAAGTTACCAAACCAGCTTTACAGGTTGTAAACACTACAATACCTACCTGCCAAAGGTAGTTTTACTGTGCTGCTCTCCTGCCTGCTTTTCACCTCCTTGGGTTGAGTGGAAGTGTGTGAAATCCCTTGGGTCAGTGATGTCTTTAGGCTGCAGTGAGGGGTCTACCAAGCCCTGGCGATTAGCCAGGGCCAGCAAGTTTGACGACGCTTGAGTTTTAGGTATTTTGAAAGGAGCAGTTGCCTTTAAGAATCAAGACCAAGAACACACAAAAACTGAAGTTAGAACCCCCACAATATTACTGGGAATGATTTCAGGCAGTGTGTTACCACATTTTACTGACAGTGGTAAACTTAACAAACCTTAGTAGGAGAGCCAATGATCGTTGGTAATGGAGTTTTGAACAGCCAGTCTGAACTCCTAGGTGACGATCCCATATGTTTGGTAGGCGATGTTCCCAGGCTACCTGGCCTACTTGGCTGTGGAGAGTGACTGTATCCATACCCAGCATAGGACGGGCATACTGGGTCTGAATGCTGCTTTCTGAGCTTCTGCTTGTTCTGGTAAATATCTGTGAGAGTAGGTGCACTCTGTAACCTTGCTCCCATCAGAAGTGACTGTGGAGACTGAGAAGGTGGTATTGGAGAACCTGTGGGGGATGAAAAATAATGAAGTGATATCACACTTGCAGTGCTTGGAAAATACATCAACAAAGCCCAGAATGCCAGAGATCAACATTAAACTAAAAGATGATGGGACTGCAAATATTGTGAGTTGTGTTTGATCATCAACTCCCTAGATGGCAAGGAGTATGGATTTAGCCTGTCGGCTATTTGGATGTTTAAGCTGCCAAATCGGCAAGATTTCAAGGTGACAGCTGTACTGGCAACTGCAGTACCTCTGGCAACCTCTATCAGGACAAATAAAGTGGTTAGATTCAGCAGGAATGGCATAACCAATACTGAAATTCCAAGTGCAGCCATCAAGGCTCTAGGTTGAATAGAGGTTCTCAAGTACTGGAATTGTAATTGTACAAACAAGTGTGTGAATGCAACATTACATGTTAGTGACTTGTTTTGTACATAGTGACTTCATTTGCAGCCACAAAAGGCAGCTCACCTCATGGTTCCTGCAAGAAAACAAAGTACTAAAAATAACCACATTATTCAAATAGAACAGTTCAGGATCGTTACTTCGGGCAGTCATCTGCTTTTTGCTCTGTCAGACTGAATCTTTTTCAAAAGCTTATTATGTACAAAGCAAGTCCACAATTTAGCAATGAGTGTAAAGTTTCTCCTAAAACAAATGAAAATGGAAGAGCTATAAGCAGTTATTTAAATAGAGGGCTTTGGGGAAACCTCTTATGAACATCTCACTCACCCAAAGGTGCCCTTCCCCTCTTTCAAAAAAAGGAACCTGAAATTGTGATCACATTCCTTGTGGTATTTTTATCTCTCTGATGAGAAACTCTGCAATAGTACACAAGACTTTAGCTTTATGGCCACAGTGTCCCAGATAAAATGCCTGCCTTGGTAACCTCAAAGAACTGACACTGAAGTGACAATTTCATGTTAAAAACATAACAATATCATGTTAAAAAAAAGGCAAAACTGAAAATGAACCATATTAACTATGTAAGATGTTTAAGAGCTGGCCAAGACAATCTTCTGAAATAGGCTCTGTTTCATAAATGTATGCTCAGAAAAGAAAAACAAAAATCACAAACTTCTTGCAGTTTGCTCAGTAAAGTGCCCAGCTGTTGAGACATCTTTCAACCTTCTTAAGCCTGTGCTTTTGGCTAGTTACATTTTGAATAGCAGCTACTTTATTTCATTCCACTCCATTAAACAGTATGTTTTAGAATAATCTTTCTGCTTGCTGCTTTAGCAAAGATCAAGTCTATTTCTCATTAACTTCCCAGCCAAGAATTTGCTTGTTTGAAATCCCTCTGCTTGTCTGTCTCATAGCGTTTAAAGTCCCCACCTGTCACTTTAGAAACCAATCTCAAATCTCACTGCTTACTGTTCTAGTGTCATTGCCACCATGGGTGAGGCTTCTGAATTAGAAATTTGTCCATTGCTGTCACTGGCAGCAGAAGCAGCTCAATTAGTTTAGAAGCTACATTATGACAGACATCTTCACTCCTTAGAAAATCTCAGTACAGATGACCTCCCGTCACCCAGAAGCAAAAGACAGCTTCCCATAGCCATTTAAACAGTGCAATTCGTGGTATTTTACAAACTAGAAATACCACTGCATTCATCTGAAATTAAGACAAAGTCAAGTAGGAAAAGAATGAAGGAAATACATGAATAATTGAAACATTAAAAAAACTCCCCTACCTTACATCCATAAAACCAGTGCTCTGGTATGTCAGTTTGATACCGGCAAAAGGCACTAAACCAAAAGCCCTACAAAATTTTATCCAAAGAAATATGCAACAAACACACACTCTACTTTGTATTCTCTTCACATCACCCCCTTTTCTTTTTAAGAGAAGAGACTATTAGAAATCTGTGGCTTCACTTATTCCTTGTCTTTTGTTGAGACTGCCAATGGCACAGCAATTAGGAAGGCAATTTTTGAGACATGTTACAGAATGTCTCCTATGGATGAAACCACTCTCAGATACGAAATATGGCTACTCCGAGAAATGAAGGCTCATACCCAGATGATTTTGGAAAGTGTTTAAAATAGGGGAAAACCCCATAATATAGTTTCAACACCACCTCTTAGAAAGTCAAATTAAAGAGCTGAACCAGTACTTTCAAAGAAGAAGAAAATGCACTCAAACTGTACATAGAGCAGAATGTGTTGCTGAATTGCATATTCTTATGCCCAACCCTTCTGGCATTACAGTGCAATTCCATCTTAAACAGTCTCAAAACAAGTCCTATTTCTCCCAGATCTTTTCTTCCCCCCTTCTCCTGCTGGCATGCCGTAATTTATGACTTGCAAGGCTTACTGAATGCTTAGCAACACTAACATCAGATCCCAGTCAATTTCCAAGGGAATGACGAAAACGTGTTGCATGCTGTACACTGGCAGTTCTCCCTCCCTTTTCTGAGGGCTGGCATAACAGATCTGGTCTATCAAAACCAGATTCTGAGAAGATGCTACTCCCATTCATTATAATCCATCCACTTCCACCCGTTTCAAGAGAGACATTACCAGAGTTGCTCTTTTATGTCAAGAAAAAGAAATTTTAGTTACTCCTTCACTGTGCAGGGAATTAATTATGGGGAAAGGTGTCTTGATTCTGCCGCAACTGGGCTAAGTTTCTACAGAAAGTCAGTGCACTGCTTACCCAGTGTCTCCTATTAACTCATACTAACATAATGTTGGCTCTCCTCTCCCTTCACAAAAAGCTCTAGAAGCTCTATCAAAATAGTAGTGGTTATGCTGTCCAAAGTCACCCACCTGAGAAGTTTCTACTCCTTGATTCATGCCCTTGAAGCTGTCCACAACAACAGTGTCCAAGCTGCTCAGGTATGGTTCCAACTACGCAAACAAAATAAAAATGTGAATTTATGCTTTATACTTCACCTACAGATGAAGGTAAAGCAAAATAAAACTGAGTTAGATTACTTCTGTGAGCCATTTAACAGAAATTACTTCTGCAAATGCGACCTGGTTGGGTGGATTTTGGTTTAAGATAATTTTCAAGCAAGAATCAGTGTTCTGAATTACTCTTCTAGATAAACCTTTACTTTACCTATTCTGCTAAGAATTTATGGGCTTACCTAGCGGTGAAGGAGAATAGGGTCTAGAAGATCCTGTGGATAACCTGCGCCCAACACCCTGTGCAGTGTCAGCTGGCACTGGAGAACAGGAGCCCATCTTCATGAAACCCATTGGGCTGGTATTTGAGCGTCTCACAGCTCCAGCTCTAACAAGGTGAAAAGACTGGTTACACATACTACACTAACTGTGGTTCCTTGAGATAAGCTTCAGAATCCCCTAAGAAGTATATCAGATAAAGAAAATACTGACATTTAAAGAGAAAGCTATGATGTTAAAGCTTATTAAGCTACTAACTTAAGCTAAGCTTCCCATACTGAAAACAAACAAGATTTAATTCCCTTTGTTCAACATTGACTTTTTAACTTTCAATGCCATAATAGTCTGTTAACTGGAGAAAATTAAAATGGATATCCCTTAGTACATGGATTCCTAACTTTCAAGTCATCAAATTTTGTATTTTACAATCAAGTGAAATGTATTCCTGCAAATGCCCATTTTTATGTCAACAAAGATTATGACAGTTTTCATAGTGGATCAGGTCCACAGGTCAACTAAACCCAGATGATTTAAGAGAAAGGCACTTTCCCAAGTGCAGCAACTACTATATGATCACAGATCCTCAAAAAATATGCAAGGAAGTGCAAGTTTGTTTTTGTAAAGATCTCCAGAGTTCCGAGCAGTCTGTTTGACCTTCACCATCCAGATTCTGCACACAAAGAGTAAGTCTGGCACACCAGAGCTTTGTAATAGACAAGCTGGTTAACTAGCATCTCAAAAAATGCCTGGATATTCCACAGAACAATGCATTCACCTCATCATTACATGTGTAAAAACAAAATGTAACTTATTACTGACATTCTAGTTTATAATGTAATGCCATGTAATACATAAAGAGGAATAAAAAGCAAGACTTCACCTTTTTACCTTCTTCAGTTGAGTGAAAAAACAAGCTCCTTCTGTTTTTATGAAAAATTTCAAGTGCCCATCCAACAATCTTGAGACTGAAGGACTGCTGTTTGTTATCGTCAAAGTGTCTTTAGTGTGTTTTTGTGCAGAACAAAAAATGACATCAGCAAGAAAGCATGGACCTCTAACAAGGTACAAACACAAACTAGAACCTTAAAAAGGAGTTTAAACTCCTCAGACTCACCTTGGTGATCCATGGGGGTTTGACACAGGGCTGGCAGTAGAGGACAGGTTCTGTTCTATGCGCTGGTAATTCCGTAGCTGAGTGGGAACCGGGATTGGTGCTGTTTCGCTGCGGGGGGATACCGAAGGCTGACAATGCCTGAAGATGGAAGATGTGGAGACAGAGGGTGAATAAAGATGGACAGGTCCCTCTCAGAACTGTACCACTGATGAAATTTCAAGAAAACCCAGGAAACGGGCAAGTAAGCTGCTTCTGCACCCCCTGTATGCAGCACGATCTCAGCTTGTCCTAATCTAGCTGTAACACTTCAGAGAAGAAGATGAGGAACTGCTCTTTACTGCCTGCCTTTCTTATACTGGCCAGTATCAGATCAAGTTGAGAGTGCAGATGTAGCTGAAGCACTTCGTCACTCATCCCAGAGATCCCTCTGACTTCCTGCCAATCTGCTTGTTCTGTTTACCAAGCTTCAAAATAGTGTTCTAGGAAAACCCGCCACACTAAGAACAGGAAGTTCAGCAGCAGGGCTGGAATGTGTACAAAAGCCACTAAAGCACAGAGATATCCCAAGAGACAACATGAACTTGCGAAAGGAAAACATGTTATGTAACCAACCCCTGACAAAATGACCAAAACCACACACCTGAACATTAAACCACAGACTCAAACTGCAGATTAGCACTTTCCAAGTTCAACTCAAGTGTCAGTGACCCGGCTTACTCAGCATACTATCTGATAAGGGAGTCAAACCACTGCAGTGTAATCAGTTACCAATACTTTTAAAGGAAGACAGAATTCAATGGAAAGAATTTCAAATGAACGGGCTTTTTGGAAGATAATCAGTCTAATATCTGGTCCCTTATTGACCACCTCTTCAGAGAAAGATTAGAAATTCTTAGTGGAAATATAAAAGATGTTCTACCAGGCTGCATGGCACTGAACAGGAATCTGGGTTTCTGACTCAATTTTATCCTCTTTGCTGCCTCTGAGAATGAAATGCTACTTGCTAATACACGTAGAACTGCCGTAACAAAAAAAAAAAAACAACCAAACTTCTGTCCTTTTATTCCCACCAATTTTCTAGACACTACAGAGTAATTTGGAAGTTATCCATGAGCACACAATCAGTGGAAGGCCTAAAAGCTTCCACACAATTGGAAGGCTTCATAAGTGGAAACCACACAGAGGCAGCCTGCTATAACCAACACAACACCCTGAGGTAGCACAGGAAGACTCCATAGGCCTGACCTCTGGAAGAAGGGAAGCAAATGTTCTTTAAACTGTGGCAGTGACACTGAGGAAGCTATGAAGACACTTCAACTTCTAAAATACTTTGCCTGGAAAATGCCTTTCCCTGCTCTCACACAGCCCTGCAGGTATAGCCAAGCAAGCTCTGCGAGCCAACTGCAGGCAGCAATGCTGTGTCAGTATGCTGGAGAGCATGCTGCAGCATTTGGCCTTACCTCGGGGCTCCCCAGCTCAGCCCTGAGGCTGAACTCTGGTTCAGTATCCTCAGTCTGATGTGGTTTGTTACTAGTTAGAAAAAAAATGCAATATAGATGTGTGCACTGCTGCATGCAAATCTTGTTTCTCTGAGATCCAGAGAATAAAATTAGCAATTAACCACCTCTACCTATTGTGTCCGTTCTGGCTGGAGTCTGAGAAGCATTACAGCTTCTTCTACTTGACTTAAAGCAGAATAACTATGGGTGCAATTTGTTCCCATAGTCTGAGGAGCCAATCACCTGTTTCACAGGGCGCAACCTTTTGTAAAAGACAAAACAAAAACCTACACCCCCCTCCTCCCCTCTCCCCCTCCAAAAACCCATCAAACAACAACCAAACCACACAACAAAAGAACATTTCTCAGGAAATAAAAAAACAATAGCAGTGCCTTGCAGACTATCAGACATGCTGCTTCCTTCACACCATGCTCCAAGCAGCCAGTTAGTTACTGAGATAACCAATAATTAAATCAAACTACTACAGTACAGACACTGGAAGTATGACCAGTAGGCACCTGTTTCTTATCACACAACTGTTTAGCTCTTAACTTAGTAATGTACAGACAACATGACTGACATGTTTTCATAAAACCTTGTAACTCTAAGAACTGTGATGCCTGACACAATTTAAAATAGGAAATGAACAATGTATTTCTAATATGTTGTACACAGCCAATCCAGAGCAAATGGATCTTTATAGACAAACCACCCCCATTATCTGCCCTTAAACTTAAGGTAAGACTAAAAGCTGTATTGATAGTCCATGTCAGCAGATTTCACAAACTGTGCACAGATCAGCACAAAGTAGCAAACTTTCCTTGTGACAAGCATTTCTAAACAAATAATGCTGACTCGCGGCCCTGTAGTATTAACAATAAGCCAAAAATACACCCAACATAATAGCTTTATTCCCTATTTAGCCACTCATCCTCTTTCTATTTGTACTGAAAACATTATGAAATTCATTACTTGGTCAAATGACAAATCTAATCCTTCTGTTTAGATATTACATGAGTAGTTAAACAGCATGATTGAGCTTCACATTTTTCATTATAACACAGGAAAGATTTCAGGCGCCACTGATGAATATCAGTTCTATTTCAAACTAGCAGAACTGAAGTCTACAACCATGTGGATGAAAGAGGACTTACTAACAGTTCTGCTGATGGAAAAGCTGCAATACATGTTTAGCTCTTTCATGTGGCTCCTTTAGTATCTTGCAAGACACAAATACAAAATTTACAGTACTTGCTTGCACAGAAGCTGCACCCAGTTACCAGACACAAGACAACCCAGCCATGAAACACAAATCCATGGCAATCTGGGTTTAGCAAGTTCTTCTCCTCTCACAGCTACTTCTTAAAATGTACACTGCATTCAACATCTTGACCCACTAAATGGACTGTGCTGTGCTTCCTAACACCAAAAAGGATAAGTCAGTTATGTCTCTGAAGTCTCTGCTTTCAATCAGTTCAAAATCTAAACAGACAAAAGAATGCTCTCTTTCCTTAAGGAAATCTGTTGGAATGCATCAGAACCACAAATTAGCTATGCAACTGTCAGCTGTTAGAATGCATTTAAGTGCAGAGAGCTGGGAAAAAAACAGGTCTAGCTTCTATTTCAGTTCAGTTCCAAGTAGCCACCCACAATTAAAAACCACACCCATAGAGCAGAAGAGGACATCTTCAAAAGGGAGGAAATCCTCAAGCCTACATCACACACCTGTTAGCTGCACCAGAAGCAGTACTTCGAGAAGAGGCTGAGGATGGTTTCTGTGCAGTGCCTGAGCTTCCAGAAATAGTTAATGGTGACTGCCTGCGAAGACAAAAACCACTGTCAATAGGCAGGTCTTCTCATCAGAGAAACTACTTAGCAGCAAAGCTTTCTGAATTCAAGCTGTTTATGCATTCACATTAAGTTTAACTTGGCATATTAGTCTTTAAGATAAAGTCCACACAGCTATGCAAAACCCATCACTGCCAAAAGCCCAGCAACCCCTTCTACAGCTGCAGTATCAATTTTAGAACATGAAACTTCTTTTGGATAAAGCTCAGCACACCTACCCTCCACACATCAAGAACTCACTCGAGGCCCGCCTGCCAGCTGCTCCCAATGGCATATCATCTACAGTAAGCAGAAGAACACATTGAAAACCCACGTCATGAAGCAGAATCTTAAATAAAATTAAACGTCCAATATTCCTGATGTAGGAATAACCACTTCTGGCAAACTTCTGTGAGAATAGAGAAGTTTTCCATAAACTGTGACCACCAACAAAAAAGTATAACTGGGGAAGAGAGAAGAGTCAGAGATCAAGGCACTAATTTAGTCAAATATTTACCACAAGTTAGTGGCATTATACAGTAATCAGCTGAGAGGCTTCTTAGTGACACTTCAGGTTTGGACAACATTGTAAAATGGCAATGTGCTACATCCAAGTCTTTCTACTGTATAAGCCCAGTCTGACATCTCACCTTTCATGTTAAACATTTTTTATGGTTTTACCTGCATTTATTTATTATCTACAGCTCTACAGCATGGATTATAGATGTTCAGTTTAGTCTGGAGGTAGCAAAGTGCCTGCCTCCACTAAGAGGATCCTTGGGTTTCTTATTAGCAGTTGTTTACAACTGACTCTTGTTATGCTGCCAGACCCCAATATTTTCCATGACTTTCAATCCCCTTGGCATCTTTGACATATTTGGCTACTCAGCTGAAGGTGAAAACATCCCAGATGGACATGGAGGTGTACCAAATAGCTGCCCTTCAAGCATTAATCAAACTAGAAATTAGTTCCAATGTGATTGACACACATTTAGAGAAGAGAGAGACAAAGAATAACAGAACATAAAGGTATGTTACAAGTGGGAATTGTTTTAATGTATCAATTAAGGAAGGTTCTTACATGAGTGGTCTGAAGAGATATTGTGTGGGACAAGAACAAAGTCATCTGTGTCACAAGATGAGTTCTTACTACTGGTACTGGCAGAGTCTTTAGACACCTGGAGATAGTTAGGAGGACCCAAAGGAGGGGAAGATAAATTTTCTTCTTGAATATGCTGCATGTCTGGCAGAGACTGGAGGGGGGTGGTGGGAAAAAGTAAGTTAAAAAATACACTGTAAATCCAGTGATTCAGAATTTAGAATTGCTCTTTGGAATATGAAGCTTCTAAAGTAAGAGTCATCACTAGCTTTGACAACCCCCCCCCCAAAAAAAACCCAAACAACGTAAGAAAGAAAAAAAAGCCCAAGATTTACATATGTTGAAATAGAAACTGTGTTTGAATTTGAAAATTTCAAATACTAGATACTCCTGTAGTACTAATTTAGATAGTTTACATTAAATAGGTTATGAATTTGAACAATTCAAGTTTATTCCATTATTCCTGATGATACAGATGCACCTCTTCCAAACACCACATAAAATTTAAATTACTAGTTTGTAACAGTATAAGGTGCCTTGCCAGAAGTCCAACTCAAAAATTACCTGTAACGTTAACGATGTTGCAAACCACATTAGCAAATCTAAAGATTTGCCACTCTAGCACTTTGTATGTGTATGTTTTTTCTTTAACAAAAAGGAACACCACAAACCCCACAAAATACAACACAGAGCAAAACCGAACAAAAATATTAATGGAATTCTAGCAGAAGAGGTGTATTACTTGCTCTGTGCTCTTAAAAATGCTTTTACACTGATCAAGAATTGAAAGATCTAACATTCAGTAGCTCTGGGCTAAACATTACAGAAAATACATTCTAGAGATTGTTCTGTAAAGGAAAGAACTTACTGGAGGAGAAGCAAAACGGCATGAAGGAGAGCTACCACAGGAACTGCCTGAGACTGAGCCTGCGTATGTGGGCACAGGTACAGGACAAGCTAGAAGAGGAAACCCCAGAGGGAAAAAAAAGGGGGACTGAGATTTTGAGAAGCTGAATTTCAAACAAACTCATTTCCTCAGTTTTTCATTCATACACCCTTATACAGCTTACAAGCACACTACTTAAACATACAAGGGTATTTTTTAAATATCCTTAAAGACACCAGGAGTATTTTAAGTTCAGCTGAAATGCCAAAGGAACTCGTAAATAAGTACCATATTTCAGACTAGCATAATACAAAAAAGGATTCAACACTTTGGCTTTCAATAGAGCACAACAACAGTTAGTGTCAGGAAAATGCCTCATAAACACTTCGCATGATATCTGGCACATCTTCCTCCCTTCCAGCCCTCATCATTCAGCATTTACACAAGTAAGTGGAAAACCAAAACTACTTACATTTTTTGACTGTTGAAATCTGATCCAGGAAAGGGTGGTTGAAAAATGCTTCTGTAGAACAAGAAACAACCACCATTGTGAGTAAATGTACAAATGACACAGGATTTACAGACTACACTGCAGATGATGATAAATGGTTGCCTTCCCGAATCAATATTTCAGAGCCAGAGGGTGAAGAGCTTATAAAAAATTAAAGCCTTTTATGTTATATGTTGCTGTAGTATTTGGAAAGGAAACAAAAATCAATTGAGTAACTTCAAACAATGGCCAGCAAAGCAAATCAGACTGAATTACTGGAGCACATCTTAAGACTGCACTTAAGGATACACAAGAAGCCTTCCTACACTCCTCATGAAGTTGTTTCCCATGTTCAAATATGGTACTCGTTCAGATTTAATTAGCTGTTCAAAATAGGCATCTCTCACATTAAACACAAAGTATTTTCACTTCTGCCTCTCCCAAGGGCTGATGCTTATTTTTGAACCCATTAATGCCACTCCATAGGTGGCTGAATATCACAACAGAGCAGCAGCCGCTCTCCTGCCCACTCCCCAACAGCAGAACATGACCTGTGCAGCTGGTTCAGAGCACAAAGCAGAATTAAACAATTCCCTACATTCTCTACTATTATACAATTTCTTTAATAATTTCCTCTGTTAAGTTGTTACTGTTACAATAGAAACATTTTGCTTTTGTTGTAAATGAATACGCTGAAGTGCATTTAATTGACTTGGAATAACCAGCTGAGTAGCAGTTTACATGGAGAGTTTTATTCTACAAGAAGCAACCTTCAGCTAGTTAGGGGAAATTGAGGGTTGGTGGAAGCCAGCTGCTGAGCTTCATGAACTTTAATGTTCTAACAGTTAAGGAAAAACAATGCTGTTCATCAGACCTAAGCAAATAACAAAGGCAAAAAAGAAAGAATCTGAGGCCTGCAGTATCTCCTCTCCCTTCAATACAATTTCTTCCACAACCTGATAAGGGAGGCAGGCTCAGCTGTAATCCAAGAACAATGTAATGATTAACTTTAACACGAGGATCAGGTGTTCTTGAGCTTTTGTACAACACCTGCTGTTCTACTTTATATTGCTGGAAGATCAACAAGATTTCTAATGCTATTTTTACTTTAACAACAGGCAACTGGGCTCAGTTACACACTCTCCCTTTCACTCCCTTTGCTAAACACATTCCAGAGCAGCCCCTTTGAGGCCCTTTAAGTAGCTCAGCCAAGGAAAACATGACTTTCATCACTAGCTTTCTGCTTTCTGTTTTTCTTTCTAAGCACAAATGCATTCTCCCACTACCACAAATGATACAGTGAATTCTCCATGTCTGAAGAAGCTGTAGGGACTAGCACACCCAGAGTGCCAAGCGGATTCAATTACTCAAACTCCATGTTTGTGACATATTCATTCTTCTAGACATATGTATCAACCCCTGAATACTGTCATCATTTGGGACATTTTACTCAATTACGACTTTTTTTCTGGATCTGAATTCTATTAAAGCTTTTACATACAGCAGCTGAGTTATGTCAGTCACATCTACACACAAAACCCCAGGCCTGGCTCTCAGAAGAGCAACACCTCAATTATGCCAGTACTGATGTTTTTAAAATCCAAGTTCCTAAAAAGAAAATACTTGATATTTCTTGCGGCAAAACATTGCAGAAGTTGAAAAGAAAAAGGTAGCTAGGAAAATCTTCAAAGCTCCAAGTAAAGAACTAAAATGCCTTTTGAATCCTCCTCTTTCCAGAGCCTAACAAACATAGTTGTCTTATCACAAATACACAAGAACCACATGTGATGAATGAATCCATTTGCGTATTTCAGTACTGCAGTCAAAACCAGGCTCTCATGCATAACTTGAGAGCAATGGTGAAGTTTCATAAGCTGAAATAAAAACTGAGCATGTCTTACTTTGGGTTGCAACTCACCCTAGGATCTCAGCATCACAAGAACTAATAGCTTATGATGAGGAAAGAACTACACCTTATCTACAAAGAGCATGAAAAGACTTTGAGATTTAGGCTGTTTCTTGCCATTCCGTAGATTAAACTTGATGGGTCACATATCTTGTTGCTATAAATGAAGCTCAGCAATAAAACACATTGCTATTGATATATAATAATGAAAAAGATACTTGTATCTTTCTTACTTGTAAGTTTGCTTTAAGTAACTAAAATTTCAAGATTAACATTTCCTCGCAGCTGTGGTAAAATTGCAATAACAGTGCTACAACATTTAAACAATCAGCATGAACAACGTGACATACAAGATGCAGCTAAGAAGAACTAATAGAAGATTAAACTTTTCAGTAGTCTTTTAAAAATGCTGCCCAAGTTGGCACTAAAAAAGAGAAAAGCCTTACTACTTTTTCAGTAGCAGGTAAGCAAAACCCCAGCACTGAAAAGGCTTTTTGAGACTGAAGTGAGCAACAATCCAGCCAGCACAAAGCACACACAAATGTAAACACTGCTCCTGACTAATTTTGAAGAAGCAACAGTTGTAGCCAGTTTGAATGATTCAACAGTACTGACTCAAGGCCTTGAAATCCTTAAGAAGGTAGCACAATGTTCTGCCACTAAAGATCTCCAGCTAAAGAGAAAAAGCCAAACACAGAAGTAAACTGAAGCCAAAAAAGCTCACTTGTTATGAGGGTATCCCTCTAGTTTGTACTAGGTTTAACGTCCCAACTGATTCAAAATGCAGTCCTAAATAGATACTGCAGTAATGCCTAACAGTACACAAACTTCAGTCACTTTTAGGACCTTACAAAATACAAAGATACAACTGCTGTTACTACTGCTTTTGGGCTTAAAAGATTACAAACAGTGAAAAATACTTCACTATAATAAAGAAGTCTTCACAGCTGGCAATACCCAAGTGCAAAATACTGGGAGCTCATATTTGCATATATAACCAATTTTGATGTAACATCACATCTCTCATTGCCAGTACTTTTTTACATTTCTGCAACCAACACCACATGCAGATCAGAGCTTTTTGCTTCCGATCTGAAGTCAAGACACCAGTGAAAGTAACATAAATAAAAGACTAACACGAAATTTAAGGTCTGTTAATACCGAGAGGGAGGAGGCCACAACTGAAAGAATTAAATGAATTTACAACATTAAAATAATTTACAACAAAGTCATTATTTCCATGCATTACTTAATACTAACTGACAGTAGTTACCTAATGATTTATTTTGGCTACCCTGCCTTCTTTATGATTACTGAGGAGAAAAATATACTTCACTTTTCATGTAATTGGCCATGGACAAAAGGTCAAGACTGTTATTCTGGTCACACAACTAACAAGGAAAGTCAAGAGAGCAAAAGGAAAAATTACATACCAAAGTCCATTCTATCTTTTTGGTTTCTCTGAAGCAAACCCAACAGCAGGTCAGCCAGATAAGCTGATGTTTCCCTAGGAATACTGCACACAAGAGGAAGTAAAACATGCATTAAATTTAATGTATGCATTAAATAATGCATAGCACATTAAATTTCAGAAAGTCAGCATTCTGCCACATCCCCAAGTCTTCACTATATGTGCTCTGCAGCCTTAGCACATAACTCTTGCAACACAGCAAGGTACGATGAAGGCAAGATGCAGCATGACTCACTGCTATCATACTACATCCTTGCAAAGATAGCAACATCAAATATTTTTATGAATCCCAAGTATTCCCAAAGATGAAAAAGTGTTTAGTCAACAAACTCCAGTGACAGAAAAGGCCACAGTGACATACCTAGGAATCAAATTCCTGTTCTTTTCATAAAACATTCTCAGATCTTGAGGACTGTTGGCCTGTCAAATAAAAATGTACATTATTAAAGCTCAGTTTCATGTACAAAATAGCTTTCATATGTATGCACAAATACGCAAAAAGGAGGCTTTTGCATATAAAAGGAGGCATTAAGGAAGAAAACCCCAAGCACAGCAGCAACTTCAGTACTGTGTATCCTCATATATTTCCTCTGGACTGAACACATGGACCTCAGAGACTAAGTATGAGCACCTTCTCCCTTGGTATCATCCTCAAATAATCTGGCCTTTGAAACACTGATACTACATCCAGGTATCAGTATTTACTTTCGTTTGCATGACTGGAAGGAAAAGCCCTAGGAGTTTCCATGAGACTAAAGAGGGAAAAGGAAATAAAGTGTTACCTGAAAAGGTGGTTTTCCAACAAGACACTGATAAATCACAGTTCCTATGCTCCACAGATCTGCCTTAGCATCATAGTGTTGAGACATAATCACTTCAGGGGCCTGGAAAGAACAGCAAAGTCTCAGAAGGGAAAACCAGAACAGTAAAGCCACTGTAATACAAATTCTACACTTTCTTCTATCAGAGCACTACTAACAGCGACCACTTTATTGTAAGACAAAATTAACATTTTAATCTGCATCACATGACTTGAAAGGTAAAAGTTCTATCTAAAATGAAAGCTATGTTTCAAAACCACAGAAAACTAGAAATGTGCTAAAGAAAGCATCTAACAATTTGCACGTATGGAATATGAGGTTAAGTGTTATGTACTTGGTTTATGCAGTGTTCCTCATGAAAAAATAACAAAGCATTTCATAAGGATTATTATTACCACCACTTTACACAAACAAAAATGAGCCAAGGGAAAGTCAAAATACCTTTCTATGACCATAGAGTACAGTAGTGGCAGTGCCAAAGTTGGACAGTTCAGTGCTCAAAACTGGCAATCACATTACTTGGTAAAAATTGACAGCAATTAACTCCAAATTTTTAGAAAAAACCCAAACAGAACAACCCCCAAATGTGAGAGAATACATCAAATAACCAGAATGAAACATTAAGTAGCTTTTTAACTTCTCGTCTGTATTTGATCACTTCATTTCCTTAGAAATTGGGAAGGAGATAATGCCTTATTTTCAGGGGGAAAAATATGTTAAGTGGGAACGAAACCACTGCACAAAAAAAGCAACATAAAAATGCTAGGATGTACTGCCTTTTAATCCTCCAAGATTTTCCTCCCTGCATTGCTAAGGGATGTTCAATGACTCTGATTTTAACAATTGCGATCTCCACATCACAAGAAAACAGGCGCTAGTAAAACTATGGGAAGGTGCACTGCACGCTGCCCCCAATACTTCTGAAGCAGTATCAGGCATTTGCCAATATGCAAGCAGTAGATTATTTTGTTCTAGTAGGAGAATGTTTGAGATAAGCAACATAATCTGAAATATACTGTCACCTACCATATACATAGGAGAACCACACAGGGTTGCAGCCATCATGTTGCTATGCAGATAACGAGCAAAACCAAAGTCAGCTACATAAAGAAACACATTTGTCAATGAAAAGAAAGAGAATGTTCAGATTTTTAGAGTTTAAAAATTGTGTCTCTTACTGAAATCTGCTACAACTACCAGCTAGAGAGAAAAAGACATGTATAATATATAGCTAACAATGTGGAATAGTAAAATCTATGTTCCACTGAAAGAATAATGTATTATCTTCCAAAGAGCAAGCCAAGAAAGAGCAGTGGCATAGTTTGCACAAACTGCTGCTCCACCATCTCGCCAGCTGCAGAGAACACTGTCTGGCGTCAGCAGGAAAGGATTAAAGTCAGTGGCTAAATATAAATGGTTCATTAAGAGTGATGAATATATAATCTGCTTCAGTGAAATCACATCAGGTAGAAGTTTAAGAAGGCAAGTTTCCAATGCCTGAATTGTCCATGTAGACAAAAGCATCTGAAACAATCAAGTAAGGACAGCAAGAGAAGAAAGAAGTTTTGCCTCCTCTGTGCTGCTCAGAAGATGGATTTAGAACAGATCTCATATTTTGGCTGAGCAAAAGCACAGAAAGTAAACTTGTTTAAAATAAGTTATTTTTAAATCAACATTTTAACAGACAAGAAGAGGTTAAAATGCCTTAAGTGTCCTCAGAAGAGAAGTTTGGTAGTATCCTGAACAATTGACATCTCCTCCCAGTTACAATGCCAAACCTTCTTCTGTCGAAAATAGGTCATAAGCTACATTTCTGAACTTCTCAAATAACCCTTTGGAGGGTCTACCACCAAAACACTCCCAGCTGGAACTGAGACTGGATTCCTGCATGAACACACTTTGAATTGGACTAAAGGCTACTCAAAGTTTCAAAGGTTACAGATTTATGTCTAAATAAAATAGCTTAATACTAGAAACATCAGCTAAATAGGTTTCCTTTCCCGGCATATTTACTCAAAAAGGTCTTTATGACTCCATCTTTCTTATACTAAAAACCTGTATTACAGCATAAAGCTCATCATTCTATACTTACTGCCTGATTTGCATAGATTTAATACACACCATATCCAGTACACCCTCTGGGCTTTCAGTACAAAGACATTTCAGAGTAGGAAAACAATTCAACAGCGATAATTTACCGTTACATCAGACAAAAGCGTATTTACCTATTTTAATGCGTATCCCACTGACACTTGACTTTCTACGACTGGCGTAAGACAACAAAATGTTCTGTGGTTTAAGATCCCTGTGAATGATTCCTTTACTGTGCAGAATGCGCATTGCTGCTGCGATCTGCTGGAGGAATACACGGATGGTGTCTTCACTAAGAGTTCCTTTAGCTGGAAATAACATACACATTAACAGATGAGAAAATAAATATCATTATCTTCGGGCAAAAAGCAATAAACTTCATAGTGATTGTGAGAACAACTAAGACAATCAATCCATAGTGAATTACATTCAGAAAGTTCCAATCTTCAGTGTTTTCCTATAAAGGTATATACTCCCAACACCATACACATTTCCATAGTTTTACACTAGTTACAGTACTCAATGATCTGGGTTTATAATAGTTTATGCACCATTGTAGCATAATAATTAAAAAGCCTCTCAATCACCATTAAATCCTAAAGTTACCAAAAAGGCAAAGGAGCCAAGAAAACAAAAGAACTTCACAGTTTAGAACATTAAATGTACCTACAGTCTTGTTACAACCTGAAGCCACAAAACCTGCTCTTCAAAAAATCATTATGGGGATGCAAATAACCACTCTGCTAAAAAAATTTACCCGTGATAAAATTTACTTGGAAGGGAAAAAATAAGATGTACTTTTGAAAGTCTCCTCAGAAGGTATTACCTCACTCTGCAGTATGAAAAAGTACTGAACACAGGAGATGGATTATACTGTATGAGACTTTCAAAGGATTTTAAGAGAAGTGAATTAGGCTTTTAATATGCACAGTTACCATAACAATAGCTGTTCACAGAAAGATTCCTTCAACATACTGAGACACAAAGGCAAGTAGAAGAATATTTTCATCAAGAAAAATAGGAAGGTTACCATCTCTGCTCAAAATTTTGTTTCGAATAAGAATTGATTTGTCATGATTCTGTAACTTGTGTCTTCCGTTTGGGCAGAGCCACACTGAAGGGCAAAATCACTTCTAAACCAGAAGTGCCTCTTTGTAGAAAGTGTTATTATATAAGTAATTCAGTATTTTTAAGTGCAGCTCTTGGAAAAGAAAGCAGGTGGAATCAAAACACTGGGAGCAGCCCCCAAACCACAACTTTTGTAATAGAAAACCACACATTTTTCAGCATGCTGTTTATGGTCAGTTACATCTTCTCCCTCATTTACAAATAAGGAAATATTAGACACAACTGTTTCAAAAGCAGTGGCAAAAAGCAGTTTCTGCCTGTGCATTATTTTATTTGCTTTCATTGCTACATTGTGGGCTTTAGTTTCAATTATCAGTGGCATTTAAACATTATTTTTAAACAAATGCAAAAACCTTATGGCTCCCTGTAGCTTCAAAATTTAGTTTTCAAGTTACCAGGGAGGCACAAACACACACACACACAGCACTCTGGTGCTGACCTCGACTGAGACAGAATAAAACACTCAATAGGTTCTTGGTGAATTTTTAAAGAGGGGACTTGAGAAATCACACCGGGGTGAACATGCATCATAGAATCAAAGACATTTCATGAACAGAAAAATATTTGAAAGAGAAGCAAAAAATTCTTAGAGAAACATCAGCGGATTACAGGAATATAGAATATAAGCACGTAATGCAACAGCTTCTGAATAGGGAAATATAGTGATAAATTACCTTGTAAGTAATCTGCCAAATCCCCACCATTGCAGTACTGTTGAAAAGAAAGATTTTTATTCAAAACACAAATACTGACACTTTCTTTATATTTACTTTGTAATCTTTTAATGAAAATGGGAAGATCTCTTCCAGCTGTTTGCCTTAAAATTGTTTTGCTAATTATCTTTAATTAATAATTTGAGAGTATCAATACTTCTAATATTAGAAAATTAAATGGAACACACACAGCTAACTTAACAGTGCACAGGAAGTAAATAATCTAGTTTTCAGAACTGCTTGCTTTAACAAGTCATGGTTCTTTTGCAGTTGTGCAAAGACGTTTTGTCTAAAAAACACCTTTATAATCAGCCAGAAAGAAACATGTACAATAATATATACCTCCATTACCAAGAAGACAGAATTGGGCATTTCCTGAAAGAGAAGAACAAATCCCATTTAAGAATACGATAAGCCTTCAGCACCTACATTAACCAAGTGTAACATGAGATTTTTTTCTATCAACTGAGACATCTTATGTTAAAGTCACTGTTTCAGAGGATAGCAGACACACACATTCCACACCATTAAATACTTCAACTTTTCAAAAACATTAGCATTTGTAAAAAGAAACTACCAGGCAACAAATATCTTGAAGACTAAAGCTATCATTTGAAAGAGCATCATACAGTAAGTAACATCAGTTCCCTCTCTGTATCACTCCCTCAGCTTTCAACTGCCAGTAATATTTAGTCACAAATACTGGACAGAGTTACAAACTATAAGCAAGACAATATGGCTATGATAACCAGCTTTCTAAGGAGGAAATCCAAAGATATTCTTCGCTTCTGGGTAAAACAAGCTTTGGTTCTGCCATCTGACAGGCCAAAGGTCAGTCAGAAATCACAGAGCAGTTAACTGTCTGGAATAAACCCAAATACTATTTTGTAGGATAATTACTTCAGGAGTCATGCATACTTCTGCAAAGTATCTCCCTCAGTGAGTCACTGGCAGAAGCATGTCCCTGCCATGGGCCTAAATGCCTTATGGCAAAGGTGCGAGTTGTTATGGCAGCCCTATTGATATTTTCCAAAGCACTGACCTCCTCTGACCTAACCTGTTTGCAACCTGAATTCCCTCTCTTGTAACTGAGTAAAAGTTACTGAAAGACAGATTAGCCAACTTCTACTGTAAATTATCTACATACGCCATAAAAATGCAGTAAAAATATCTGTGCTTGAGCCCTCCCCTAACAAGAACATTCACCTTTTTTACAAATACTTATTTCGTGTGAGGGAAGAAAAAGCCCGTCTATGCCAATAACCAATATCATTTTCCACAAAGCCTCCTGCATGTAAGCTTTGTTGTGCCTACAGTTGGCAACAAAACAAAGTTGAGAACACTCAGAGATCTTTTATAAACTAAAAGCATTTTTTCCCTATGAGCTGACTAAGACAGAACACAAAGAGAACCAGAAGGAAACATAAGGACATACACTAAACAAGATGATGGGTTTAGTTGCATGGTATGTTACCTCCCTTTCGGTTTAAAAATAAACAAAGGATTGACAGTTTGTGGGAAAATATGTTTTTAAGACAGTTGAAGTAAAATACCAAGATGGCAAAACACACAAGGCCAGGCGTATACCCCAGCTCAAAGTGCAAATGTAGTCAGTCTGACTGTATTCCTCTAACTAGTGACAAAAAGAAAGTCAAAAGCGACATTGCAGGGCAAAACAGAAGCTGTGAACTTAAGTCAACTTCCTTAGTGCTTGTGCTAAAGCTTCAGTACATGTTTGCATTGACTGACCCGGCAAGAACTAGTACAAGAGTACCATTCTCAAGGGCTCATTAACAGATCAGACTAGGAAGCTTGAAAAGAAAAATAAGGTAAAAATGGGGCCATAGGCCCAAGTGAGGGAAACCGAAGACCTCAAATATCACATACAGCACAACCCATTAAAGCAGATTTCTACCAAACCATCACAGATACAGGTATCACTACAGATAACTGCAAAAAGTTCAGTTCAAGATGAACTGGATGTTTTAAGGTTAATTCAAGACTGTATTAGGCTGCTTTGCTTTCAGGAAGCATTTAGTTTAGCCACTCTTTTCTGTGTTACAGAAATGCACTTGAGGTTCTTTCCAGCTCAGAACATCAAGCACATTACAGATCTGTTTACATTTGGAAATTAGCCTCAAAGAAAGCAAGTTTCTAGGAACATTAGTCAAATCTGTTGGGAATGAAAGGCAAACTCCAACCAATATAGAATATTAAAGCAGCAGTAGATCACATTTCAGAAGTCCCAATTGTTCAATGTTTCTGTAACAGCTGTGGCCAATGCAAACCATAATTTGCAATCCTATAAATGCCTGAAAACCTCAAGTGTATACATTAAAGCAAAAAAAAGATAATTACTTGTTCTGTAAATTACTGAAAATATATAATGATAAATGTTGTTTCTTTCTACACAGTTCTTTTGCAACATCTCACAAGACAGAAACTCACTTTCTTTCAGGAACCCCAAGGATGACAAACAGCAACTCTGAGATCCCCATTTATTAAACTAAAAATTCTGCCAACTGCAGAGCATGTCACTTAAAGGACAATTGTGATGTGTAAAAGAATAATACAGCTAAGAAGCATGGAAACTGCCCGTTTTCCAGTGACAAGAAAGAAGCTCAGCTAATGGATTTCCACCCGAACATAGCAATCCCATGAATCAGAAATAGATGTTCCACAGCGTCAGTGCCTCCACTACACAACAGTCTCTGTACAAAACCAGCAGCTTATGGCAGTATGTAATGCTCAGCTCACAACAGACATTTATTCATCCCAAAACTAAGAGAATGTGTTTTCTGGATTCCCTTGGAAAGTCCTTTCAAACCAAACTGCTCTCTTCAGAAACACAGTTGATGACTTGCCCTGCTGTACTAACCCTCACCTGCTTAAAGAAAGTCACTAGATTTCCACCCCAGTAGAATCACTCATCTTACTTTGACTGATATTCTTGACTTAAAATAATCAAACAAGTCACTTGGTTAAAGTCATACTAAGAGTTAGTGTTTCCTTTTGTAGCTTGGATAATTCTTTTTTACTAAACCAGATGAGATTAGAGGTTTCACAAAGAGATTGTCCCAGACCGGTCAAAAGTCCTTTCTCATATGTATTGCTAAGGTAATACTTGGCACACTACTGGTACCAAGCTCCCCAGTCACATCTCATCTCAATATTAACACATAACCAAACACTTTCAATACCCCACCAATGCAAATGTTAGTTCACAACAGCTGAAGTGTTCATCCCTCAGATTTTGCATTACAGTTCTTGGCCAGCCTGACTGTGAATGTGATCTCCATTTTGGGAATACACTCAGAAGACACAAGTCAATTATGTAGACATACGTTTCCCTCCTAAATTATTCTGCCGAAAAATAAGGCTATCGCTATTATCATTCCCTAGACTTGTGACTGCTGTTCACTTGCTAAGCAAAGCGCTCAAAAAAGAAAAGATTAGTAAACGAGCATGGTTCAGACCTATCATGCAGGAATAAAGCTGACCTAGCAAGCTGTTCTAAACTGCTTCTTGAAACAAGCTTTTGCATATTTACATCAATACACAGATCATAAAATTACTGCAGCTGGAGTTATTCTCGCCTACACTTCTACCTGGAAAAACAATGAAGCAAAACAAATGTATGCTGTGTTGCAACAATTACAGAACAGTTTTACCCAATATGCCTTGCTTTGTTCCTTGAAATTTTCTTGACAAACCCCATTTTTGCTCCTTATTCTGAACCTAGGTTTACCTTCTAAGTTGAAGTAAAAGACGACAAAGGTTAACGGGAAACCATTTTACAATTCTGAAAGCTTACAGATAAACCTAATGGAAAGGGATTAAGAGGCAACATGTTTGCCAAAATTTGCTCTGTTTTAACCCAGTGGTCTCAGGGGATGTGAAGTTCCGATCCAAAGCAGAGGCTCAGTGCAGCAGTTCCATTTTAAAGCCATTAATCGAAAAAGAAGTCAAAACATCCATAGTTACTTCTGACAGCTGTTGCTAGAACTCTGGTGCACTGGCAGAAACATACTCTAGATTTCTTTTGGGTTAGAAAGTCCTCTTTTAGAACAAGCTGAAAGCCTGCAGGGAGCTCTGTGGTGAGCTGCCAAAGCTGAAACTGTGGCAAATAAACAGTTACTATACTTCTGTTTGAGGCCTGTAGATTCTGGTTAGCTGGAGTTTATGAGAGTTAACCTGACAGCTTGTGCACTGCTATTATCTGATTGATTTTCTGATATGCTTAATTTGTGCTTTATTTGTTTTGTTGGTTTTTTTTTATTTTTTTTCGGTTGTGAGTTTTGTTTTCTGTTGGTTTTGTTTTGTTTTTTACCATTAAATGAATTCAGTAGAAGTTCTAATGATTTAGTGAAAAAATGACTGGCCCAGATCTTTTTAAAGCTGTTTCTCACGGTATTACACTCTGATTACTTTCTGTGTGCACCACAGCAGCAGCTTCTATCGTGTTCAGCTCCCATCATGCAAAGGACTGAAAATTTTGTTAGTTGTGACTAAATGTTAAGTCTTAGACTAAATGTCACTTGACACTGTGCCTGTAGGATTCAAATGGCATGCATGCTGCCAATTATTTACATAAAAGAGCAATCAGCCATGGAGAAATGTACCACAATAGCCATATCCTTCATTTTCTGTTATGTGAAACACTGTATGTAACTAATACATACTGGGAGGTAGTGAAAGAGACTGGCCTGCTGCACAACACAAAGGCAAGGCAAAACTGTTGACAGCACACTAAACATTTACCACACTCACATACTAGAAGATCATCTGAAACAGTTTTGAAACACAAATTACAGCATCTAGGAGCAGCGGGTAAACTAAGAACTATGTAGTAATTCCAACTCTTTGGTTCTGTTGGCCAAAACAAATTCCAACTGGTTGTCCCTAACCTTGAACGCCTACACTGGCATCATTCCTTGCAGCCCAATACTGTCATAACCAACCTTCCAGCCAGCATCAGCTGCCAGGTAGTATTTCAAAACCTTTACAATTTCTACAGGGCAGGATTTTTCTTTTTGCCTGAAAACTTGTCTGAGCAGCATGTTTTCACATGATTATTTCCACACACAGTGAGGATGGATACTGGCAAACACAGTGGACTTATGGAGCTGAAGGGGGAAAAAAAAAAGTATACTAAGACATCCTCTTTCAGAAGACAACACTTCAGAAACAGCTATGATGAAAGTATGGAGGCTAATCAAAGCTGTGAGATACCCAAGAACAAGAGCACACACCAGAACACTTGAAGCAAATGCCTCAAGAAACATGCAATACTACCAGACCAACTGGAGTCCTTGGGTAAACCAAACAGCAGGATTTAATTCCCACTGGTAAAACAACAGGTATAGATAGTATGGTTCCTTCCACAATATCCCAAGTAAGAGCTCAAGAGGCACCTCTGTATAAGTAAAGGCTGAGATGCAGGTACCAGAAGGACCACTGGATTTGCTCCCATAGCTTTCACTGCTGTCAAAGACAGCAGGAGCAGCTGCAGTTATTTTGCCTGCTATGTACCAACAAGCTAAGGCAAGAAACAATTCCTGTTCAGATACTGTCTCTCCACTAACACACTAGAAATTAGCTACCCCCAAACTACTGCGAACTTCAGACTCCATACAGTGAAGACATTAATTCATTCTAAAACGCTATCTCCAGGATACATTACAGCTTTCATTCTGATTGCTGACATTCAAAAGAGGCTTTGAATTAAATTATTTGCTAAAACAGGCACTGTCCGGCACTGTGTAAGAGCTTAGTTCCACCCAGCACACACCTGCAATCATGAACTGGACAAAACTGTAAATTCATGTTCTAAATACAGCACATTCCAAATAACTCACCAATACCTTCATACTTCAGTATAATACTTCATTCAAGGACCTCAACGTACTTTATGCTGGTGAGTTAGAGGTTATTTAAGGTTCCTTTCGCTTTTGAGAAACAGTGGGCTCCATTTCCTCAATTAACAGAATCCAAGACCAATCTTGAGTTGCAGGATGAATGATATCCCACAGCACCACCATGAGAAAAGACCTGCATTCTTATGCCATTTGAGAGATTCGGGATTCTTTTTTTTCCTGAAATAAAAGACTACCAAAGTCTTGCTCCAGAAGATAAATAAAAATAGGTCTCAACAGGTTACGTCTTGCTATCCATCGATTATAGTCTGGCGGGTTTTAGGCATTTCACTTTGTGAAAAAATTAATCTCGCATTTAGAGGTGAGCTGCTTATATTTATTTTTCAGAGCCCTACTACTGCAAAACATCCGCCTCTCACAGATGAAGAATTCATACTGAAGTTTATCTACACAAATGTCTTCAGGCTTAGAACCAATGGTCTCCACACCAGGGTGTGCAGATCCCCAGCCATCTGAGACAGCACAAACAACAATGGTATGCACTGCTCCCCTGCTCGCATCAATTACTGAACTGCAGATCAAACCTGCCAGTGCTGCATGCAAACACCTCACAGAAATCAAGGGCAATTACTGCGCTGGCACCAGAACAAAAGATTTTGATGCCAACCAATGCACACACCAATTCATTCAGGTGTGTCTCTGGATTAATGGCATTTCTAATAATTTATCTCAGTGCACCCTGTACATACCAAGTAACCTATCAAAATGGTGTTCACAGGAGCTGAAGCAACAGCAACATATAGAAGCTTTTAAAATATTCATATACTCACCGCAGAATGGTTCATAAATTCTCCTTAGATCTAATTAAAACCTAATGGCGTATGTCTCTTTATTACACTAATTAATGTTCATATAAACAAACAGAGATGAAAGGAATCTACCTCCTGTGAAAACAATTCCAAATTAAGTCTTTTGCAATATGCAAAATAACAACTACCTTTTCATTCTCAAACTTAAAAGATATATTCCAAATTGCTACGCAGGGATACAGTTTTAATCTCAAAGTACTGCCATTAAGTACAAATAATTTTATTTACTATTATTAGATGTAAAAATATTTCTTCTTCATTGCAATTAATTTACACATTTTTACTTAGTTTTGCCACTTACTTTTCACACCATCTTTTCTATCTGGAAACTTGGTGCGACAACCAGTTCTTGGATTATTCAGCTAAATGGTTTGCCAAACAGTACGTCTGAAACATGAGCTTTTTCGTATTTCAAACTGTCTAAGGTTAAGAAAAACTTCAGACCAACAGAACTATAAAAATAAAACAAGACTCCCAGTCACATTGAGATCTTCCTACTGTGACAGACTCCTCTGGCTCCAGCACTCAGGCAAAAAAATAATAGCTTCTGTGACTTAAAAATTTCTTGAAATCCTAAAGTCTTATCTGATGTACTATATCGCTGTGTCCACAATATTATGGCAAACACAAAGGGTAGTACACGCTAAAACATGAAATGCTGAAGAAAATTAGTAGGTGTAACATCCTAGTAGACATGTAAATGCCTTGCATAGTGTTCGTTCTTGCTGGGTTATAAATTAATGTAATCACACAAGTTAATGATGGATAATATTTCACAAACACAGCCCTGTGCAGGAAGGGAAAAGCTTATTTGTGCAAGTGTCACATTCTTTAGATCATATTTTGTAAAGCAATTTCTTCTACAGATGTAGCATCATACTGCCAGGCTTTATGTCTGCCATAAACGTGTTTCAAATATGCCCAAGGTATGAGACACAGGTTTTCCCTTCTCTTCAACTGCTGATTTCTATTTAAATGCTTGTCAGTGACAAGCAGCAACATTCCCTTCTCAAAAGAGCAGCACAGGACTGATCATTCAAGAAGCCCTGTCACTACAGGCACTCTCTCCGATGGCTGAGATGCATAGAAGTTATGTCTATAAATAACCTTTAGGCAAAGAAACCACAGACGAGTGTACAGCTCTGCCCTCTCTTCCCTTGTGGATGCTCTATGGGTAGATCAAAAGAAGAAAGAGCCTTTCCAAGGCTTAGAAGATACACAATGTTAAATCACCAAAATACATACCTAGCCAACTACCTTCAGTGCAAAGCTTAGAAAGTAATGCTCACATATAAATAACTGTAAATGATAAATCTGAAATTCAGCTGCTTAATCATACACCAGTGCCCTCAGTCAACAATTCAGGCTGCTTTTAAGATGTCTGGGTATACTAAATTCAGGATGCTGAGAGATTATTTCCAATTAGCAATAGTCAGGAAAACTTGGTCACTTCACAAAGCACAAGAGACTGCACTTTCCCTCTCAGAGCAGCTCATATCATTTGAAGTCCTCAGCTCTGAAGTGAACATCCAGGAGGAGAGAAGAGTCTACACATCCAAATGGGAAGTTCTGGTGCACAGTTCATGTTGCTACATGAACACCAGTTTTGTACCAAAGTCAAAAGAATTTAGTACCTGTCCTGTAGCACTATCCACAGCAAAACCTGAGCCTGCCATGCATGTCATGTGAACACAGATTTCTATAGCTACAGATACGTATCTACACGTAAGCTGATTTAAGGGTGCAAATGTGTGAAGACAGAAAATACTAAAGAACGTGAAAATGCCTGTTTTCCATTCCTGTAACAGTGCACTGCCCAAAGATGGATCTTAATTTTTATTTTTTTTTCTCATAAATGTAACCCTGCATTTAAGATTAGAATTGAGCCCAGGAGATAAATACATAGTCCTTATTCAAGCAGAACAAATGGCTGTGTAACCTACATCACATTTAGCTTTATTCAACACTTGCAGGCCTTAGGATAAAAATGTATTTCCTATCAAGCAGAATACACCACCCTGGAGAGGCCAGAAAACTGAGTCTTTCACCTTACCAGTTAAGATCCTGGGTATAAAGAGAGGAAGACAATTTGAAGCCATTTAATTCTTATTTCTCCTACTTGAAAAGATCCAAATGCCTGCTTGGTTTTTATACTTTATCCTGGCCTCTTGAACACAGGTAACAGCAATACATACGGGTGTGACTGTGGTCTTCTACTTCCTTCTGCTCTTCCTCACTGTTATACAGAGCTACACAATACATTTCTTTGTAACAGAGACCTCAAGGATGCCACTCGGTCTCTGTAGAGTATTTTGAGTTATACTGACTTCTTAATGTCACTTGCTTTACCCATCCAGATCAACTCCTACTAGTACATCTTCCTTCAGGTGTATTCAGTTGTTATCTACAAACACCCACTTTCCGATTCAATTATAGGGCCAAGGAGACAAGGCTAATTTGGGAAAATAGTTAAAGCCACTGATCGAGCTCCCAGCCCAGCCAGCTCTGGAGATAGGACCAAACTAGACAAACAGCCTCTGCAGAGCTGCTCAAGCTGCCACTTGTCCCTGGTGCCTGGCAGTAAACTGTATCCCTCACGGCTTTCTATCCCAACAGTGCATCCTGCTTATTAGAAAGAGCTAACACAAAGTAAGTGCGTAGTGTGTTAAAGACGAGACAACTCCCCCACCACTGCTAGGGAACTGAATTTCTTTTTCTAAATACCAAACTGATCATAGCAACAAAATACATGGCCATTCAACATTTTCTACTCAGTAAGCATACATATGCATTGTATTTTCATAAATAAATTTTAATGAAAAGGCATCAAAATATATTTTACCTGGACATCATAAAGAGCAACAATGTTCTCATGCTGAAGTTCCTGTAAAACAAAATATCTGCATTATGAAAATGGCCTGCTGTCATTATTATTATTCTTTTAAATTTATTATGCTAGGTGATAATTAAAGAGAACCAAATTCTACACAGGAAGGTAGCATCTGTTTTAGACCACATGATGGAATTTGGAGAAAATCCCAGCTGTTAGACAATATTTACAGGAATAGGAAATTAGGCAATATCTTGAGAGGTCATAAAAACATTTGGTTGCAGAACTTATTTTCTACATCTTGTTACAGGAAGTACTGATCCTTCAATGAACACTGAAAACTCACTAAATTTAGTCTCACATGTTTCCCACTTAGCAGAGTTACCAACTCTGGTTCAAGTCAACTGTACCATTTTGCAATGAAAAGGAAATCAAACCAAGTAACACCAAATCAAATTCACAGGTCAGCTCAAACTAACTGTAACTGCTCAAAATAACACGTGTCTTCACTAAATACTTGCAGCACACTAATATATCAAACACTACAATTTCTAATGTGTAACCAGTATACTAAAATATAACATATATATATAAAGTGTATAAAATAATGATGTATCTCAAGAAGCTTGGAAACATGGAAAGAGCGCAGCACTAATTATTACTGCAAAGCTAGCTAAAATGAGATGTTGTGAAGTTCAGAGAGTGGAGAATGACAAGAGACCATCCAAGGAGATGTTCCCATAAAACAGCATTGAATAACTGATGCTCCTTTTTTTCCTTCATTAGAGTCACACTACATATTTTAATCAATTAACACACCTCAGAAGTGGGAAGTCTGCTTCAGGAATCAAATTCAGCATGGTGATTTTAGCTTTCAAGACATCTTTGAGCAAAGAAGGTAAGGAAAGATCAAAGACTTAAGTTTTACCCTCAGCTATGACTTCTGTTGTATGCACTGCCTGGGAAAGGCGCCACAACAGCTATCCTGAAGGGCCAAATTTTCTACATGCGCAATAATCAAAGCAGAGAGACTGGTTCTACAATTTTCTACTTTTAACTATAAAACCATGCCCATAAACCATTCTGAGACCATTTCCAGAGTGAAAAAGTATCTTTTTTCCTTTTTTTTTTTTTTTACCTTGGTCTTTTTAGTTCTGAATTTCTCCAGGAACTAACAAAAGAAACAAACAGCAGAACAGCAATTATTGTGACACCACCCATGACCTGAAATGAACTAGGGCAAAAGTTTCTACTCCTTTTCAAGTAAAGAAGCTTTTAAAATCACTGCAAATTAACATACCTTTAAGATTTTTATTTCTTTTCCAAGTAGGATTTGTGACTTTGACAAGTTCTTTTTGTTAATACTCTTTATGGCTACTTCCCAATCAGTTTTCTGGAAGCAAACAAACAAAAAAGTATTGTCAGTTTTCTGCTGGTTTTGACTTTAACCACTAACAACTACCTAGTAAAGAACTGGAGAAAAAGTTGTGAGATCACCCCTACTCTACTCACCAGTGACTGCATCACATGACACCATCAAGAACTATTTCATTCCACAATAGCTTAGACAGCTATTAAAATCCAGCTGCAGCTACACTGCATGTTTATAGGTTCCAAAGCATTTAAAAAACAAAAGTAGCAGGTAATCATATCCCATTTAATTTTTATTTTGTAGTGATGCTACATATCTGCTTTTTAGTCCTCTCCCAATGATCCAGTCACTTTTACTCTCCCTTTAAGGACTTCCCATTTTCATCCTTAAGCTCTACAGCTGAAAATTGCACAAGAAAACATCTCGGGGTTTTTAAGTAAACTTCTGTATTGTCGATTTATATATCAGCTAAAAATAAGCTGACTGTTTGTAAGGGGGGAGCATCTCCAGTGGCCTTTAAAGTTTTTGTTTTCCTTTCTCCCCTTTCTTTAACTCAAAAAATCACTGCCCTGTGCCTCTCCAAGTTGCGAGTGCTGCCCTAGTGCTCCAAGATGATAAATCTGAAGAGTTGTTTTCTGGAAAGCAGAGCACTTTAGGCACCAACACCAGAATAAGCTCTCACAGCAGCAAGAAACCATAACGCAACTATGAATATCCAGGGTGATTAGCAAGCCACGCCAGGAAACCAGACACCTCTGAATTTAAGAGATCTTCTGCCAATCCCAAAGGAGACAATTTTCCATTAGATCCCTCGTTATCCAGCGAGATAAACATGAACCTTCAGACAAACAAAGGGCTCAGCCTCCTATACAGCTGCAACTCTCCACTCTCCGTTATGTCAGGGAGCTACCAAACAGCAGAGAGGAGAGGTGGGAATGCAGATAGGTTGTTAAGGGAGAAAAAGGTTTATGGAGGCCGGGAGCCGGCAGCTCAGCTCTGGGGCTGCAGCAGCGGCAGGCCCAGCCCCGAGCCCCGGTACCCAGCCCACCCCGGCCCGTTCCTTCTTATTTCTCCCCAAACACACAAATCACGACAGAACTCCCTCAGAGGACACACACTCCCCCCAACCATCGCCACCCACCGGGAGGGGCTCCTGATGGCTGCGACCCCGCGAAGCGACCCCGACCCCAGCCCGGGTTGTGTAACCGGCCCCACTCCGGCTGCGAGCAAAGCCCATTGCTATTTACCTTGCGGTGGCGACCTTTGAAGACCACAGCGAAGGCTCCGTGTCCTATCAGGTCCTTCTTGCTGTACTCAAAGTCCCCCACCACCTCCATCATCCCTCAGCGGGGCATGAAACCCCAGGGAAGGAAGAAGGGAGGGAGAGAAAACAAAGGGGCTCTTCCTCCAGCCAAGGCAGCTACAGCTGCCTCACAGCAACCGGCGGCGGGGTAGCAGTTTGCCCCTCTCCTGGCTGCCCCCGGCGGCAGGAGCAGCTCCTCTCATACCGCGGGGGCAGCCGCAGACCCCCAGCCCGGCGGGGCTGCTGCAGGGCGTCTCCGAGGCGAGGGGCTCCGTCTGGCATGAGGAGGGCAAGGCGGGGAAGGAGCGGAGCTGGGCGGGGGGAAGTCTCTCAGGGGCCGGGGAAGAGGGGACAGCGCGGCATCGGCGCCGGGACGAGGGGCCTTCTCAGCGGGGAAGGGGGCTCCGCGCCCTGCCGCTGCCCGTCCCCATGGTCCTTGCCACAGCGGGGGCTGCCGGCGCCGCGGCCCCCTTCAGGGACCGAGCCCCAGAGCATCCAGCAGGGCGGTGGGGAGGCCCGGCCCGCGGCTCCGGGGGTGGCTGTCGCTGTCGCCGCCGCACCGCCCGCGGGAGGGGAGAACGCTACGAAGGTGAACACGGGGGTCTCTCAGGCCGTCACCGCCTCCTTGGGGCTCCCGCCGCTCCTTCGGCGCCTCGCCGCGGAACCACCCCAATCCAGCCCCAGCTCCGACTGCCCGGACCTCCGCGCCACCTCACGCCTTTTATAGGTTACATCGCGCAGGCCCCAGCGCTCGGCTGCTTCCGCCGGCGGCTAAAGAGTGCCTCACCCTGTTTAACCCGGCGGGAGCGCGCCGCGGGGTCCCTCCGCCGCCCTGCCCTCGGCAGTGCGGCCCTGGGACGGGTCCTTGTGGTCCCCTCAGGGAGGGCACAGCAACCCAGGCGCTGGGGACCCGTCCCCGTCCTCACCGCAGAGCTCGGGTAGAAGCCAACCGTACTTTGAGCCCCCCACGCCTGGCCATGGCTTCCAAGACTTGCTGCGTTTCACTTCATCCGCTTTCTCGGCCACCTCAAGCCCACCTGCCAGTGAGGGCAATGCTGAGGGGCCACCAGGAGAGGAGGGAAGGGCAGAGGTGGCCCTGAGCCAGCTGCCCTCATCACAGAGCATGGCAGGAGTCAATCACAGAATCATAATTAACTGGGTTGGAAAAGACCTTTAAGATCAAGTCCACCCATTCCCCAGAACTGCCAAGGCCATCACTAACATGTCACTAAGGGCCTCATCTACATGGTTTTTGGACACTTCCAGGGACAATGACTCCAGCACTGCCCTGGACTGCCTGTTCCAATGCCTGAGCACCCTTCTGGTGAAGAAAATATTCCTGAAGGCAGGTACAGACCATCCCACCACCCCCAGGCTCACCGCCACTCACCAAGACTACATCAAACCTAATACAAGGAACTTCAATGAATGGAGCAGCAGTGGAGGAACGAGCATGCAAAATGCTGTAAGCCAAAGACACTTCAAGTTGCTTGCTCTCTTTATAAGGAGAACAACGCCTGTAATTTACAGCCTCGGCCTCTCAGCACTTTCAGATCAGCCTGCGGCTGTTTACAGCAACACGTACAAGCATTAAAAAAACCAAACAGTCACCACACACCAGTCACATGGAGCCTTTGACCTTCACCTCCAGATCTACATAATTGCGCTCCACTCCTTTGCTTTCCATTCCTCACTGCTCTTTCCTCTCTGCCCGCATTCTCCATCAGGCCACCTCCACATCCCAGTTTCACCTGTAAAGCTCCTTCAGGCCTCCCCAGTACCCCCATCTGCCTCAGACCTCCTCAGCATCTGCAATTAACCCACCACTGAAGTTAGAGTTGACACAAGGTGCACACTGGGTTCCTCAGGGCAGAGCTGTGACCCCACTTAGGAGTGCTGTGCCTCCTCTTGTGTGATACAGGCTCGGCTTTCAGCACTGCTGGATCAAAACAGACTGAGCAGAGTTGGTTCTCGTCCTATACTTCACTCCTTTGTTTTCAGCCACCAGGCACTACTGGAGCTGTGTACCACATTAAAACCTCCACGGCTAAAGAATTCTCCAAAGACAACACACTTGGATTAAAAAAACATCCAGGAAGAGATTCTTAGGGGAACACCGACGACTTTACGACGGACATTTTAAGCTCTTAGATACTATATACAGACATTAGAAGAATCCCAAGACATCTATTTTGTACCAAAGAGAACCAAAGGGCTTTTAACCCCCTCAAAACATGATCCCCTACTTTGTTTTCTGAAGTTCTGAGCTCCTATCCAAAATCCATGCATGGCACTACCCTAGCAAACAAAACTGAGAAAGTGAAGCTGACCAAGTAATTTCAGGGTCTCAGAACACCCCCATGGAAAGGAATAAATGAGATGCAAAAATATTCCAAGTTAATGGTAAATGAAGGTGTTGGTAGCAACAGAGCCACTTTCTAGTGTGCATTCACAGTGCCCCTTCAAATCCAGGAAAAGCCCACAAGTCTCAATGTGTTACCTATTCTGATTCAGAAAATAATTCCCTGGAGAATTGGCTGTTTATTACCATCCACTGATTCTCCTATTCACTACTAATCCTCTCGGCACCAGCACATATCCTCACCTCAAAGTTAATGTCACAAGCTACATTTTAGGGAAGCTAAAAAAATAAAATAAATAAATAAAATAATCCATGAGGATGCCTTTTGGACAGAGGAAAACACTACAGGAATTTCTAAGCCACCCAATCTGCATTACACTTCAAAACTGAGACACATTTTCCTCTGGTAGCATGTCTGATGTCCTTTTGTCCTCGTAATGGGGCTGAAGCCCTCGAGCAGGTTTGTTTCAGCACAGCAAGGACAAAACAGCCAAGAGCAGCAGGGAGGTTTGACCAGAATAACTAAACATGCCGCCTCGCACTGGGATTTGAATGGGATCTGAAGAGCTGATGTCTGAAAAACATAAGGACTGCGAGATTTGCATGCAGGTCACTCATTTGAGCTGGGTCCTTGATTAGCATCTGAGGGAGCTTCTACATGTCAATATTTCCAGCACCTGTGGACTACAATAAACCTATTTACAAACAGCACCTCCACTTGCTTTCGCCGCTGAAAGAGGTCAGAACAGACTGAATTACTCGAGATGTTGGGAGAGCGATGCAGGATAACCCCATGGTGCTTGTGCTGCTCCTCCCTTGCCCAAGGAATACACACAGATATTCACCATTTAGTGCTGGCAGCCCTGCAGCACTAGGAGTGATGCACTGCTCTGCTCTGACAAGCAAGGCAACAGGACAATAAAACACCCAGTGTGCTCAAAAGGCATGGCCAGGCAGCAGGCATCAGTACCATGTCTCATTGACCACAGTGATCCTTCAGAAGCAGACAGTACTGTCCCCCGAGTTTATTTTCAACATCACACTGTGCAGGGCCTGCAGCTCACTGACAGAGACCACCAGTGACCTCCAGCTCAGCAAGGACTACCGATTTACAGGGTCAGAGTGAAGAAAACACAGAAACAGCACTGGAGATGGATTTGTGGTTCCCTCCCAGCTGCACTACACTGGTTCAGACAAACCAGACCCTCAGAGGTGAGTCAGGACTCATGGGCGCAAGAGCAACAAATCTAGGAGGGAACTGGGACCTTCCAGGTTGGTTGTCTGAGTACAGAAGTATTCTTTCATGCGCTATCACCTGTCCAGAACACAGACATCACTCTGCGTTTCTCTAACACATTTCATCCTCAAAAACTCTAATGGTCTTCCCAGCAAGCCCCTTTCTGCCACATCACTGAAATACAGCCCTTGAGGTGGAAACATCACCTTAATGGCACTTGGGTTGTCCTGAAGAAAAGTAGAAGGACAGCTGCTATTCCTAATGTTCATGCATAAAAATGAATGAAGAGTATTTTCTTCCTGCTCACTGAAAGATTTTTCTTGTCTCTTCCCCCAGGCAATGCACATGGAAGTTAAGTTTCTAATCTGGGAAAATAATCAGAGATCAGCTGGGTCAAGGAGAACATGAACATGTGCCTCCAAGGACCACAATGTGTACGCCACTTGGCCAGCCCTCCAGCATGGAAAATCAGAACACACAGCCCCAAGCACAGTTCTTGTGAGGATGTTAAGGCCTCACTTATCTAAATCAACCCCCAAAGGCAAGACTGTGGCATTGTCCTGCTCATCAGAGTGCTATCCCAAACAATCTCCCTCACTCTAGATATTCTTATCATATTCTTCTCTCCTTTTCTCCTTCCATTATAACCCAAGAATTTGTTAGACAGGTAAACCTTCCTTTGAGGACTGGCACGCTTCCCAGTCCTTATCATCACCACCCTCCCATTTGTAACAAAATTATTGGCGGCATCAGCTGAGCTATCACAGCTTCTAAAGAACAAAGTGTCAGAGGGCTTGTGGGACTAATAGTTTCTGGATATGCTTAAAATGATTCTTACATTACCACTGCAATCAGTGGTAGGCATACCTGTGTGGTAGGCTTAACCCGTAACTCAGGAGAAACTGGGCTGATACGCAGCAGCAGATACTGAGATTCCTATCACATAGCATTGGAGAAGTTCAAGTGTTTCAGTAGGTTTTTTGTAAGGTTAATGATGAAAATGCAATCAGAAAGTTCTGGCCTACCTTTTAGATTTGCCCTCTAAACAATGTCTTCCCCCATTAGTGACACCATAAACCCAACTCTGCATCTGCAGTTCTCAAAGTCAGCTAATTGAAGCTCACATCACTACCACCAGCAGAACGAGGGAGGTCACACGCCTGCTTCATCCCCTGCCAAAAAGGAGCCACCTCTGAAGTGAAGTGCAGCAGCTCTTCCCCAGTGCATGAGAGCTGGCAGGAGACTGCAGAGCGAGGCCCGGGAAATGCTGCATTCATATAAAACTGGGAGGAGTGTTACGGAATTGCTTAGGAATACAGCTGGAAGGGGGCCAGCACTTAGTATGCATGAAGGCTGGTGCTGTATGAATGATAAAAATAGCAGCAGCTGCTTAAGACAGGAAAATTAGATTTGGTCTACAGGCAAAGCCATCACATAGCCTGGTTCAAAATCTACCCACTACCAGGTCAAAAAAAGATTAAGGGCAAGACGGTGTATTTTGGTGTAAACTTTCTTGCAAGACCCTCTCTTTCCTTCAAGAGGTCTCGCTTTGTGCTGGAAAACCTTTCTGCTCCACCATTAGGAAGGTGGGTTTTAGTCAGGCTGTGTCAAAGAAGCTGTCTGAAGGGATGGCAGGAGCTGCCTGAGGTTCAGAGCATGGCCAGAGGGCACTGAGATTGCTTTGGTTTAAAAATCAGTGGATGAGGAAGTACTCTTTAGGCACATGTACACACACAACCAAGCCAGTCCGCCCCCCAGACAGGATCACTTCTCCTAACTCAAATACATCCCTACTTCTAATACAAAATACACCGTGGATTCACACGTGCCACACTCTGGGAGAGGAAGCAGGGATCGATGCTCCTTCCCTCTGAGCAAGTCCCATTCCACCAGCAGCTGCGAAGCTGCCACTTGCAGCAAGTCCAACCTGGGGACACAGAGCACAAAGGGTGGATCATTTCCCTTAGTACAAGCAGCCCAAAACCAGTGCAGAACAAGCAGCTCCTCAGCTGCCACCAGAGATCTGTCAGCCGCATGTGCGCTCCTCCTTCCCAAGGACACGGCAGTCTGGGGAGGCAGAATTATCACCTACAGTTTTAAATCACCCTATCCCACAACATTTACCTTAGTGAATTAAGAAGGGTTTTGTTTATGCAGATAGATGCAATGTGGCCTTCACTGTCAGCAAGAACCAGCTGGAGGAAGCACATTAATGAAAGAGCAGGTACAGGATATTGAGTTCTTCCCAAAAGATCCCACGAAGATAGAGCCTGCTGACTTGGCTGGCAGAAAGAGATACCAGCAACAGGAACCACAACTTGTGTGCTCAGTCATACTAAAGATTTAACCCTTTGTTCCAGTCTTTTGCTCAACTGAACAACTGCAGACAAGCAAATGGCCCTTACTGCACCATCCTCTTTTAATTCTCCAAAGCAATTCTGCCACCAGGAATAAAGTCCTAAAATGCATCTTCTGCAGCTGGGAAGCATGAAAGCCATACTCCTGTTCTGAGCTGCAGTAACCACTGAGCAGCAACTGCAGTATGAGGGCTATGGAGAACGTTTTAACCTTCATGCTAGCTTGCTGCAACTAATCTGACAATGTAATTTCTACTCTTCAATAACCACATCTGGATTTTTACTGCTTTGCAAGTAGTAACACTGAAAATAAACACTAAATCAGGTCTATTCACCTCAGTATTGCTGGGAGCCTGAACTGACTTACAAATAGGCTCAAAAGCAAGCTTACACATATGTATCTGACAACGTAAATCCCTCTCACCCACTGGGCAAGTAAACGCACTCGAGAAACTCCAGAAGGAGCCAACTCTGTGCAATGGAGGTTTTGCCATTTACTGTGACAGACCCAGCCCTGCCGTCAGCACGTATCCAGGGCAAAGGACAAACAGCACCCAAAATGCCTGCTCCATTCTTCCCCTTCCTTCTTTCCCCTCGAGTCAGCAGTGGATGGGGAACAGGCACTCTCTTCCCTATCTAGAGGCACAACTGCCTCATTTTCCCATTACCAAGAGTCACCGAGTCCTGATAACTCAGCACCGTTCCATCAGTCATTTGAAGTTCATTCCTGTGGCACCCTGAACACAAGCGAATGAGCTCTCTCCTGTGGATACAGAGGATTGCTAATAGATAATACTCAGCACGGCCCACAAAGAAACGGGCTGTGGAAAGGCAAAACTTCACTGGAATAACGGGAAGCCTGAAGATGTTATCCTCAGCATATCTTTGTCCCAGGCATGCAGCCGAGCACAGTTCTGCAATGTAATGATGTGCTGAATTTTCCCCTTCCTCTTTCCCTCTCTGAAGGTCACACAAAGACAATCCTGTCTGTTGCACTAACAGCTTTTCCTCTACAGGATTCTTCACACAGCAAGAAGGGGCAGGAGCCATCCCCACCCTCTGCTTGCCCCTTTCAAGGCAGCAGGCTGCTGTAAACATGGAATTTCAATAGAAAGCCAGTTGAGATGGGGGCAGATGAGGTATCCCTCCTGCAATGCTCAGAGGAAATCATCCTGCAAAACACAGCTCTTAATAAGAACTAGAATTAAAATTTCTTTAAATAAATATAAGAAAAGAGTCCATGAGGGAGAGCAGCCAACAGGAACAGGATGCCGTGCTCATGTCAGCCTCCATCATCCATCACCTTGCAGATCTCCCAGCCTGTGCCGAGGGCAGCCCAGCTTAGGACGGGACCAGCAGCTTCGTGTCACTGCTCCTAGCGACGCCATCTGCAAACAGAAAGAGCTGATGCATCCCTGTGGTCCAGCACCAGCACTGCCACATGGCCCAGCAGGTACTGGGGTCCTTCATCAGCACAGCAAGGGCCTGGGTTTCTTTATCAGCCATGGTCAAATGGCAACCAGCTCACAGGAATTTGTCTGTCTGCACAACTGAGAGACGGGAGGAAGGTGATAAAGGAAGGGACTGACCAACTGGTACGACTGCTCCTTCCCCTCTCCAGGAGCCAAAACAGACAGCAGAGTCAAATTTCACCACTGACTGCTCAGTTGGAGGGACTCTGCTTTCTAGTCATCTCCCAGGGGACAGCAGCAGCTCTGCCCTCAGGGAGGGCAGGTCTCCAGGCTGGAATTTGGCCCAGTGCTGTGCTCTCTGCAAGGAGACCGTGCCCTAACCACGCAGGTCTCTGCAAGGAGACTGCAGCTCTGAAGGACACATGGGAGTAGCTGCAGTATCTTCTATGAACGGACAACAGGTTACTTACATCCTCAAACACTTATCCTTCCCTCCACTTGCTACCCTCTGTCCATCCGGGCTCCAATCCGTTGCATAAACCTAGTATTAGACAAAGACAGTTACCTCTTCTGGGAGGAAGTGTCATTCCTGTCCCTCTCAAACACCTCAGCCTGACACCTCACCTCATCTGCATGGCCAGGAAGATCAATGGCCAGTTTCTTCATCTTGGCATCCCAGACCTTGAGCGTGCTGTCACTGCTCCCACTCACCAGCAAGCGGCTGTCGGCTGACCAGGCGATCTGATACACGGCTGAGACGTGCCCTCGCAGAGACGTCAGGTACCTGGTGTGGAGGAGGCAGGAGGAGGCTGTCAGAGGAGCAGGCAGCTAGGTTTGTTCCAAACCAGCCCTTGCCCAGCTTTCACGTTTCTCCTCCACCAAGCAAGCACGGTCACAGGATGCCCAGTACGCCCCAAACCAGCATGCACAAGGCAGTCAATTGCTATACAGAGTCCATAGTGGTTCAGCTGTTTAAACCCCCTCCCAGATGGGCTCAGAGCCTTCTAGATGGCTCTTCATTGCAACTCCTCTGCCAGGAAACCCGTATCCAGTAGGCAACGCTACAGCCTTACTGTACAGATGTGTCCTTCCTCTCTCTGGCTGAGCAATCTGGATTTAGGAGGACCATTAAAATTACTGACAAGAAACCCAAGCCCATCAGTACAAAGACTGATTTACAGGGAAGGCTGCCCCTTCCCTGAGAGAGCACATCAATATTCTAGCTGAAGGTAAAAGGCTGGACCATTTTGGAGGCCACGAGGAGCATCCAAGTACCAACAGCACCACTTGTAACAACAAGAATTTGCATTGTCCAGAACAAGCTGTTTTCTGGCACAGGAACTGTGTAAACTGGGTCAGTCTGCAGTGTGCAACACACACGTCTTCAGGAGATCAGCCGAGTGGAACATCCCAGCCCACCGCAGCTGCGCCTGCTCTGAAGATCTGACCTGTGTGTTACACACAGACTCCACATGAGCACCACCTCTGTAACAGAACAAACCAACTCACTTTCCTGTCCTGCCATCCCAGAGCTTTATGGACTTGTCAAAGGAAGCACTAGCTATTATCCGGGTGTCTGGCGAGAAGAGCACTTGGTTAATGAGAGCCTGGTGGCCTGTCATTCTCTCCAGTGGCTTCTTGTCTTCTGCTGGTCTCCAAAGAAACAGTGTGAAATCATCTGACCCTGAGACGAGCCTTTCCGGTTCCTGGCCCTGAGAAAGGGACGAAAGAGCCCAAGTCTTGTACAAGCCACGTACGGAGAGCCTGAAGCACATCAGTGTTGGGGTCAACAGCCAACTGTGCACGTTTACTGCTTCCACCAGTTATAGTGTTAGAAATTACAGTAGGGACAAAAGGGACTTACCCTGACTTGGTCATACCTCTGCCGTGCCTTGTCCTTCAGTTCCGCCACTGAAATAGGTAGAGGGGGAAAAAGAGATTTGCAACCCTTAGGTGAAAAGAAACTTTCTAACCCTATGATGCCAATTCCAATCCTGGCTCCCTGGGCCAAGCACAGTGTGACTGGTTACCCGCATTCTCTTCGCCAAGCATGACCCTGGGAGCAAAAGCCCATGAAAACAGAGCAGCCTTCCATCCCCCAGACTGCTCGACCCTGTGCATGAGCCAGGAAGACCACGGCTGCCACCAGCACAGGTCCTGCTCCCAGCTCTCAAGACTGCTTTGGCTTGTGGCAGCATTCAGGAGAGACGTCAGGTCCTCACTGCCTCCCGAAGCCCACAGGGCAGGAGCTGCACTTACAGGAGCCACGTACATCCTGTGGGTTGATGGTGGCCTCAGCAGGTTCAAAGGCCCCGGTGCGCAGAACATAGTCGGTGCTAAGGGCCATGGTGTTCACCCAGTGAGCGTGGCCCTGCAAGGTGCGGCAGAGGACCCCCTGGAAACAAAACCACTGCTCAGAGAGGGATGGGCAGGACAGACGGGGCAGCACCCACTGGGCTGCAAGGACCAACCCTAACCTTTCCAAACCCTCTTGGCCAAGCTGCAGGCAGCACTGTAGCCAGGCTTAGCAGGGAAGAAGTAACACTACTGAGCTTCAGGAACCAGTTTCCTGCAGGGACTTGAACGGCACCCACCAGCACAGGTCACTGCAAGGATGTTTCCAGCTTTTAGCCCCACTTTATGCTTTTAGGGATGAACACATTGCACAACAGCTACCCAAATGGTTTCAAGCAAACAGGTTGTGACAGGTGAAGAGAATACAGCACCCACCCTCCACCTCCAGGAAGAGCAAAGCTACAACACAGTGTGCCCAGCCCCAGGGCTGCCCGCCTCACTTACATCCTGGCTCCTCCAGACTTTGATGGTCCTGTCCTGGGAGGAGGAGTAGATCAAGCCATCACCCCCCCACTTCACACACGTCACTGACTGCGTGTGGCTCGTGAGGATCTTGTCACACCTGCCCATCAGTGTGTCCCAGATGCGGATGCTGCCATCCTTGGAGGCACTTGCCAGGTAGCGGCACTCCGGGTTTCTGGAAAGAAAGATCAAATCCATTTGTGCACCGCACACAGCTCCTCCACCATCAGCCCCAGAGGATTCAAGGGTCCAGAAGTCAATAAAAGACAACTTTCTCTTTTGGCTGAAGACCAGAGAGAGGCTGGGCAGGGGCAGAGTCCTGACCTAGGGAACAAGATCCCACAAGGCAGGGGAGAGGCAGAAAAATGCTTCCCTCCAAACTGACTGGGCTGCGCACTGGAGGCATCAATCCAGGGTAAACCTGGCACCCGAGCCCTTGGCAACGACCTTGTTTCCAGAGCTTTAACCCACGGGCTAATGGGGAGACCACAAACTGGCACCTTCCTGGGGAGAGCCCTGGGTAGGGGGATCGGTGCAGGTGGGTTGCAATGGCAACACACTGTATGCCCCCCGGCTTGTGCCATACTTTGCTTCCAACAGCCTGAGAACACAGAATGACACTGTGCTGGCAGGGCTGAAAGCAGCAAAGTCCATCCACATGGCTCAAGGGGGCAAACTTAACACACCTGGAAGCAGCTGGCCACAACCCAGCAAGGACAGGGGTGGGAGCCACAGCCTCTGTCCTTTGCACAACATCTTTATCACTCAGCACAGTTTTAACATCAAAGAAAGAGGTCCCTGGCACGAGCAGCGGCGAGGAAGAGCACGGCCCCCCCGTGCTGCACAGCAACTGATCAGGGAGCACAGCTGGCTGCAGAACGAGACATGGAGCCCCGGCAGGGTCATCTCTCTCCTCTCCATTTTCTCCTCTTCCTTTACAATCAGTTTTTGCTAATTCAGTTGATTGTTTGCAAATAGCTGGAGCTTCCTACTGGCAAATTCAATTTGCAGGGCTCTGCTCTGAAGGGGCTCTTTGTCTTTCTTTATATTTATTTGTTTCTATCATGCCTTGGATAATGGGATACGACTAACCCCCTCCACCCATTTCTCCTAGACAAAGCTTCTGATGGAAGAGATAAGGGGCTTGCACAGTTAATCAGCCCTCATGATAAATAAACAGGATGACAGAGGCAACCAGGATGCAGGAGAGCAGAAAGGGAGTGCTCCGCAGAGCATGAGCTCAGGCACCACACAGGCAGCTTTCCTGCTCTCAGCTCAGCAGATCAAACGTTCATCCAGCACCACGCAAGCACTGTTTTCCATAGGCAAGCGTATCTATAGAAGGGAAAAGAGGCAGAGCCTGGCAATGACTTCCCAGCAGCCTCATGGGGCTGCGGGCAGTGGCTGTGTCTCCTGGACCCGACAGACCCCACCCTGGGGCTGTTCTCCTGCACACAGCCCTTCTGGTACGGGAGAAAGGCGAACAGGAGCAGTGCCTTTGAGGCTGCTCTTTTCCATACGATAAAGGGAAAGGGCTGGGCTCGCCCTTCACTTACATGTGGAGCGGTTCCCAGCACAGACACGTGATCCACTTGGAGTGGCCAGAAAGCACTCGGCCGATCTGACTGCCAGTGGCTGGGTCCCAGAGGAATATCTGTCCAAGAGAGGAGGCAAGAGGTCGCGTCAGGCCACTTACATCATGTGAATCCCAGAGACGCTCGGGCCCCGGTTAGAAAGCAGAGGTGTCCTTGGTGCCGCATTCACTGTGGCAGAAGCAGGGAGCAGAGGAGGAGGGCGGCAGGAGGGCTGGATGCCTTTCAGATCCCTGCAGCAATCAGCTGACATCAAAAGAACGAGACCCGATCACCCTCCTCTCTGCCTGAAACGCTGCGGCCACAAAAATATCTGCCTCAGCTCAAGACTGACACAGGTCCCCAAAAGCCACTCTGAGCCTTTGATACCCTGTGCCAGCCAGTTAGCGAACCCTTGCAGAGCACGATGAAAGCCAGAGCGCGCTAAACGCTACTTCTCATCGGATGGTGGGTGGGAGACACGCTGGTTTTCTCTTTCTTTCCTCTCTCTACGTAAATGTTCACCCAAAGAGCCAAGGCATTAGTCATCTCCTACTTAAAAACCCGGGAGAAACAGCGGACAAGCAGCACCCTGGGTTGAATTAAAGCCAGAACAGCACCAAACCACCCTTGCCTGGCCTGTTCCCTGGGGTTGGCATCACAGCACCTGACAGAGCAGAGCACAGCAGCAGCTCCGTGGCTGCTCTCGCTGCTGCTGTCAGACCATTCGAAGGTCGGAGCAAGCAACTGCCCTTCTGCAGCTCAGCGACTTACTGACATCTGAGTGCTCCCACTCCCCCAGGCACTTCAGACACACACTTTGCTCCACAGGGCTCGGCCCCCTTCCCATTCCTGTAAACGGGAATTTGGCTATGTCTGAGTGAGAGCTCTGTGAAACCGGCTGCTGCTGCACGTCTGGGTCACGCAAGCAGCAGCCCTGGCTTGGCAAGGCGATGCCCTTTCTTGCCCCAGACACCTCCCTCGTGATGGAGCCGTCTGCCAAGGACCACGTCCAAAGCCTGGACTCTTTCCTGTGCAGAGGGAAAACCATCTGCCTCAAGACAGCAGGGCTCAGCAGCAAGAAGCCTGCAAAGGCAACAAAGATCAAGCTCTGCCTGGTACAGAGTTAAGAGATGCTACTTGCGACTACTGCAACGCAGCCGCATGCAAAGCTTCTCTGGAGAACAGGAATGCCTCTCAAAACACCTGGATACACCCCTTACACACAAGAAAATCACATCTCCACCCCTCGTCCCCCACAGCCCCTTTACAAGGGGTCAGTTCAGTTCAGGACAGGGCAAAAGGGCTGCAGAGGGTCTCAGTACTCCCCCAGCCCCACACCAAGGGATCCAACACATACCTGGCTGTTCTTACAGCCTGAGGCCAGCTTCTTGCCGTCGGGTGACCAAGCGATGCTGAGCACCCAGTGCCGGTGACCTGGCAGAGAGAGCACGAGCGGGTGTGAGCAGAGAGCTGTGACTGTGATGTCCCATCACGCACCCGCTCCAGGGCACGGCCCCTGGACAAACCTCCGTCCTCCGTTTAGTCAAAGAGAGGAGCCACGGTCCCAGCCTGTATGCCTCAAGCAGCAGCAGGTTCTGCTCTGTTCGCTCCCCCAGAGCAGGCAGGGGTCAGGAGCTGCTCCCTGGGACACCCCCCACCCACCTTTGGCTGTGAACTGCGGTGTCTCCGTGCTGAGGTCCCAGAATCGGACGGTGGTGTCTCCAGAGCCACTCGCCAGGTACCTGGGAGAGGAGGAAGATCCCGGCTCAGAGTGGTGTCCCGGGGAAAGACGACAGCTGCTCTCGCCTCACCCTCAGCCCCCCCCCCCGTCAGCCCCTCGTACTTTCCAGTGGGGCTGAAGGCTACGGAGATGACAGCCTCGGTGTGCCCCTCCAGGGAGCTGGTGCAGCGGGTCACTGCCCGCACCCTGAACACTGCCTGCGGCTGGTAGATGATGTCCAGGACCTTCTCTGTCTCCACGCTCTGCCCCACCAAGGTCTTCTCCAGGGACGCGATGATCTCGGCGTCGTGGACAAAGAAGGCCAGAGGTACCGGTTCATCCTGGGGGGAAAGGGCAGGAGGGGTAGCGAGGGGCGGCCCGGGGGGTACCGTGGGGTGCCCGCGGAGGGTCTCACCTTCTGCAGGAGCGCGTTGCAGACCAGCTGCAGCTTGTCCGGGGTGATGGTGACCGGGACATCGAAGGGGGAGCCCAGGGCCTCTCCTGCCTCATCCCGGAACTGGATCAGGAGCCGCTGCACGTCCTCGTCCGGCGACATGCTCTGCGGGACAGCGGGATCAGCACCGGGAACGCGCCAGGGAGCGGGGGCAGCCCCACAGCACCCGCCCGGCAGCGATACCCGAGGGGGGGGAGCAGCAGCCGCCGTAGGGGAGCCCGGGGGAGAAACGCCCCGCACTGAGCAGGGCCCGGGGAGGAGCCCCGGGGGGGGGAAAGGCCCCGCTCCAGCCCCGGACCCCCCCGCCCCGTCCAAACCCCTGCCCCGCTCACCGCGGCCATGTGCGTGCGCGGCCCACGTGGGCCGGAAGCGGCTCCTCCGGAGCCGGAGCCCCTGAGCGCGGCGCTGCTGCCCCCTGGTGGCCGGCGGTAAAGACAGCGCCGGGGGCGCGGCGGGGACCGGACGGGACGGACGAGGCCGCTCGGGGCATTCCCGCAGTGCCACACTGGAGCTTTTTATGGCGTTTCTAAAATAAAAAGCAGAAAGGTCAGCAAAGAACATCCCCACTCCCCCATTCCGGTCGGGAATTAAGGCCCCGGCAGAGCCTGCCCAGAGTCACAGCGCGTGTAACCCTGCGGGGAGCAGGAGACGAGGCTGCCACCGGACGTGGCTTATTCACCATAAACCATATTCATCGGATGAACACTGGCTCCTTGGGCTGCACACGAGGGAGGACGGTCCTGCGCTCAGAGACATAAACCCGCAATACAGCAAGAAATTCCCCATCACCCATCCCTCCAGCACAAACCAGTGCCTACCAGAGCGAGCGCCAAGGCGGGAAACCAAGGGCCACGCGCAGAACGCGCTTGGGTTTAGCTGCCCCCGTTGAAGTGAATTCGAGTGCATGTGTGCTATTCAATACCCTGCTACAAGACCATACCAACTGATGCACCCTGTGACTAAACCACCTTATTTAGCATTTAGACAGACATTACTCTTATTTCACCACACTGCCATAAACTTTCACCATTAAATAACTGTGCAAATGCTCCAAGACCAGACTGCTGAGGGGTTTATCTGGTTTTTAACCCCCTAAGGCTCACAGTAAGTAAGTGTAAAGTCAAATCCCACCAAAACAGAAAACTGACACAAATTTTAATATTTATATATTTTAAATCAAAACACAATTAAATAGAGTATGGTTTAAGTACATGAATACTTGGGCATGAGAGAAATAAGAGGTGGTACATAGTACCAAATACCTATACACAGCCTTTTTCTGTTTTGCTTTTTTATAGACAATACAGTGTGGCTCTAGACGATCAATATTGCAACAGCGTAACACTTGCTCATCAATCAAGATATTCTGAGTACCGGAGGTGATTTCTTTGCAAAGTGATTTTCTTTTTGCACAAATTTAAGGAAAACAAAAGCAATCATAAAGAGTAAACCCCGAACCAGAAGTGTTGTACACTAAAATGCAGTAGCAACATAACAGTGAGACACTGAGTACTTCAGACACCCTGCAAAAATCAAGTCATCGGAAAAAAATAATGGAGGTGCTGTGTAAGACAGTGGTTTTCCACTTAAACGAAAGGCTTTGCAAGGCAGGAGGAAGGGCCTTTAAACATTGTTTCTCTTTGTAAACCAAAGATCTGGAATTAGATGGGTGTTGGTGGAGGGCAGCTACAGAGAATGGCAGCAATTACTTTTTATTCCTTGCTGGTGGGATGGAGAGGAAAGGAAAGGGAGCAGTCTACAGGGCACAGCCCTGCATTCAGAGCCGTGGCTCAGGAGCAGAAGCCGCACAAGTGCAAGATGAGCTTTTGTGCCCGCTCCATGTCAGAAGCGGGGGACTTGTGTATGCAGGTGTAAGAGCTTGACAAGGAAGAGTTACACTGTTCAGGCTTTGCTCCTGATCCTTCTACACTGCCTTCAAAGTTAATGTAGTTATGAAGTAAAACACATTTATCTTACAGTTGAATACGCATCTATTTCAAGTAAGGAAAAATAAAACTTGGAACTTTTTAGGTCATTCACTGTTTCAGGTTCACTTCTCCAGGGGCCAATGTCAGGGATGCTCCCCTGGCCTTTCCAATTATGTGTTTAAAAATAACAAGTAGTACAACTAGAAACTACGGCAAAACCTTCCCCTCTGTTGTGGCTTGTGTCCCATTCCAGACAATTTGCTTAAAAGTCTTTTTGAGACAGGGTCAAGTATTTGTGAAGTTGATCACAGTTTCTCAGTGCCACATTCATAAACTGCATCTTCATCTCGAAACCCCATCATTATTGTGAATGCCACATACAACAGGAAAAGTGTTTCTTCACGCTCTACAGTGGAGGTACAGGATTGCTTCTTCTTAATTCTTCCTTCTAGATGAGGGAGATTTCAGCGGTTGGAGTAACAGTGCTTTGTTTTTATTGGCTGTGTCAAAGAAAAGAATCCACCAAAAGGGAAAGTTCACTCATTCTCAAAGTGGAAAAACAGATTTCCCGTTCTGGCATTTCTAAAATCATAGCTGGAAAAGGAAACACAAGGTTAGAGTTCATTTTACCCTAAAATACACAAGGCAGTCGCTACATAGAAAGACGTTTTGTGTTTAAGAACGAAGTCACGTACGCTTGTGAGTCTGGGAGATGAAAAAACCCAACTAGTCCCACAGCTCAATCCACCCGATTACAGCAACCACGCTTAGTTAACTGAATCCAGAGCATCTGCAGTCACTTGGCATTTCTAAACTGTGCGCTAAGTGACCCTTCCATCTGGCCAGACTCAAACTACATCATTTGCAGCCCCACTACTAAGTGAAATCATCATATAAAAGTCATTTAATTGTAACTGCTCTACTTAAAAGTCACACACTGAAAGTATGGATCTATCCATTTGGATAACCAGGGTCTGGCACATGGTTTACTTGCAGTAATTAAAAATAGAGCAAGTTAACTTTTAACAAGTCAGCTGCCTGAAGGCCAGAAGTCCTGGATGTTAACCTGTAAACTGCTGCCATTCCACTGCACTGGAACTGTGAGGGTTTTTAAACAAGAGAACACAAGGACTTGTACAAAGTCACTGAACACCAGTACACAACACCAAACCACCGGCCTATGGACAGGGCTGCCAGGTCTCTTTTAAGGCACAGACACAGTAAATCAGTGCACCCAACAAAGCAACTTTCCAGCTGCTGAGTTTTACTGACATTTTAGGCAAATATACTAATATTAATCAACATGAAAAAGCAAGTGTAAACTGAAATAAGGAATTACAGTATTGACCCTGCACCACGAATCACCCTTTTTACTAAGGCAGTCTGTAAAAACGCAAAACGAAGACAGTCAATTTTAATGCTTGCACATGAGAACCACCAGATGCATCCTCAGAACTTCCTACATCATTTGTAGGCTGAAACACTCCCAACCTTTATTTTTTCATATCATGCCATGCCAGTTTGAACATTTCCCAGCGTGGGTTTCAGATGCTCTCGGAAGGCAAGAGCTCTCCTCCTCCCCCAGTCTGGCTTAAGGCAGATACAGGCAGCAGCTTCTCCACCCCCTTACCTTCGTAACCTTCTCCAAAGGCTGTTCACATTGTGCCTGCTGCATAACATCATTGACTATCATCTTCGCTATCCTCCAAGCCATCTCTTCTTGAGCCTGCCACAGAAAAAAACACCCCAAAACACAGATAGCTTCAAGTTCTTGGAATAAAAATACAGCCCTCAGTATAATTCACAGGTTCAACTTCGGAGATGTGGTCAACCTCCACAACTCAGTGATCTGCAGCAAACATATCCTCTCTTGATGGAAATGCTCAGCTTTCCAAGTACACCATTAACTTCCATTACTGTATTTATGTCCTGATGCACTTTCCAAGAGACTTAGTGAAGTTCTTAGCTTTATCTGTTGGGGGCTTGCCCGAGCCCCTTCAAGAGGAGAGAATGCAGCCTGAAATCCATGTACAATGGTCACTTCACAGTACAAAACAAAGGCCAACAGCACCTCCACTCCCAAATGTATATATGTAACACCACCATAACAAGAAACCCCTTGACTGCAAGCAAACAGTTAACCATTATACTAAAATAAACCACCAATCACTGGCAAAACACAAAGTAGTCTCACATATGCACACAGATAAATTATATTTAGCACATAGTGTCTGACAGTTCTTGTTGGTGCATCAGAAAGATACTCAGACAAACAGCCAGGATTAAGAACTTCAACACTTTATTTCCCTAATCTACACTGTGAAGAAAGTCACCAGGACAACATAAAAGAGGACGCACCTCATCTGTGTTTCCTTGAACCCATTTCTTCATCGCTTGTGAAAACATGGACCCTAGTTGAGATAAAAACAGCAAGCAAGGTACATTAGCAAACTCTGTGGCATAGCTCTGTAAAACCTAATTCCTTTCATCCTTCTAAAGAGTTTGCACTGCTGGCATTAGAGAACATGGAAGAGTTGCAAGGAAGACAAGGGATTATGTGGAGCCATGGTTCATGAGATACTGAGCCTGAACCATTCCTCTTTACCAGAGCTGACAAGCAGCACTAACAGCAGATCCCAAACCGGGTGGGAAGCATGCAGAGAGCTGAAGTTCTTTTTCATCTCAAGACCCAATCTTTGAAGGCTTGATCATCCCCTCAGCTGCTTGCAGCTTTCATCCCTGCCAGGTTCCATCAACAGCTCCGACTCCCACAGGCTGCTCATACTCCCAGGAGTCCAGCTGGACCAGAAAAGCAGAATTTGAATAGGAAACTGGGCCAGAGATGGGTTTTGCCTCAGTACAGGACAGTCCCCATCTCTATTTGGCTTAAAACAGATCTGGCAGGAGTCAAGAGTCTTGGTTATCTTGACTGCAGTAAGGAAGAGAACAGTTCTGCAGATGTTTACAGACATGGACACGAAGAGGAAAGCAAACCTTTTGATTTTTTGACATCAGGCTCTGGTTCAGATTCTCTGATAAACTGTCCCAGGTCACTGACCCGTCCAAACGTCATCTTCCTGAGGGGAGGACGAGTAAAAGCATTATGGAAAGCTAGCAGTCAAGAAAACAAAAGCGCTACCATGCTAAAGACTCTAGCGTCAGAAGCCCAGGGCTCCACCAGTTACCACCTCTGTCACCTGAAATGAATATACTGGGAAAAATCTCCAGCTCTTCCCATGTATCTGAATCCAAAGTGTATCTTAACAATTCCTGAAGACAGTAGAAGCAGGCAAACGTTTCAATGACTCAACCATGAGATATCAACAGGCAGTGCTAGTAAGTGCTCTACACCATCACAGAAACATGTCATTAGGGAGAAACCAGTTTACCATACCCAAAAGGACAGGAGACTGTGCAACAGAAAAGGTAGCTACAGAAACAAAGAATTTCTGTATGAGATACACAGAGCAAAAGAGGTTTACAACAAAAAGTAACTTAAGAAACAGAAGAATAGCTGTGCAACCTGCTAAGGAAATGAACTATAAGCCCTTCTGTGCCACTGGGGTAGGAAGAAATCAAAGCTGCACATTGCAATGTGAAAGGAGCCTGAGCTTATTCTTTCCTGTTTCTTCCCCAGATTGGAACTACTGAGCCTGGAGTCAAAGAGCAGTAATAGCCAGTAGAAAGAGAAAATACAATTGGAAATATTTTCTGGCTGTCATTCTGGTCACAGAAACATTCACCATGACACTGGTGTTAAATCACAAGTATGTACTCTCAAATACTAAGACACGTATTAAGATGGCACCATCTTGCATTTACACATGCATGCAGGAGGACACAGCAAAAATGAAACAGAGATGAAACATAACTATGAGCAAGATACACCGAATGAACCTTACCCTGCATATGTTCGCTGATACAGAGATTCAGGATCCAGACTTGCAGCATCTACGATTATTGCTTCATCAAAATTTTTCAGGATTTTAACATTAGCCTTTTTGACATTGGACTACAAATAAAAATGCAGAGTATTAGTGCCCAATGCAGACAACGAAGAGCTTCCTAACAAAACTGCATTTTTAGTGCTTTTACACTCAGATAAACCTCCATACATCTCTAAACAAGCATAAAAGAATTGGAGAGCATTTACACAATGATGAATCCCTAATGCAGCATGACACTTTTAAACAGAGAATGATAAAAGAATAGAGGCAAAGACATAATGTAGAGGTCAGCATACGTGTGTGAGGACTGCTCTAGGCACCATCAACTCAACAGATCTGTGTGCACATGCAGATTATTTGTTTGTGAGTACACAGGACCCAAGTACCTCAAAGGCTGCAGCAGCTTCACTCATCCCTCTCATGCACTTGGCTAAGCAACTCCCAAACACCCTACGCTTCCCCCATACACAGAGAACGAACATTTATCTTTTGGCCTGGCATATTTATAGAGGATTATGAAAAAAGCCAAGGAAACATTAGAGCAACAGCAGGGAGAGCACAAATGTACAGCAATCTACTAGCACCCCCTCACACAGAACAGAAACGCTTTAAGGCAGCTGCCTTGCAAAGTCCTTTCCTGATGCTCTGTCAGTGCTGCTCTTTATGCAAAAATATGCAGAGACCCTGGGATTCTCCTGTTCAGAGAAGTAGGAATGTGCACCACAAAATGCAGCACCTCACTTCCTGAACCGTCCAAGCAAGCCAATTACCAGCAGTTTCTCTCCCGCAGACTATCAAGCAGCAGGATATTTCGAGAGCACACATTGTACTCCCTGCTTTGCAACTAAGGGGGAATATCCCCTCCTTGCAAATTAGGAGGCTCAAAAACGTTGGAAGCAGGTAGTACAGCTTCAGAGTTGCTTGATACATGGATCATCAATGTTGGTCTACATACTGGATTTAAAACCCATGGTGGCACTGCAGCATTCAATAAAAGCAATTCAGCAGAAGCCGTTCTTGCTTAGCTTCTCTGCTCTCAGCTGCGCTTGCACTTTGCAAGCTGACCTGGTTACAGACAAGCTAGAATCTGTTTATCCTCTCCTCTTTCACATTTGAATTAAACAAAGCTACAAGTTTTGGAACAGCCAACTTCTGCTTAAAAACACATCTCTGGTGTTACCGGGATGGTTTCAGAGTGGAACAAGCTCCACTGCCTGTTTCTGAGGCTAAGCCCACACAGGAACACAGCTCTCAAAGTGGCACCAAAGGCAACAAAAAGATGCTGGCCCACATCCAGGGTACTGTGCAATGTACAGGGCTGGACATTTCTCAATGACTCTGGGAAGATAACAGAGCCAAAGGAGCCCAGTCACATTCTTGTTTCCACACAGTACAACAAAGAAGCAGCAGCCACCACAAAGCTCCAATCATGCTTAATAAATGCCTTACCCAGCAAAAGACTTCTTTATGCGCAGCTTTACATCAAGCTATATACATGCAAACGAAACTCAGGTATCACCCTCCGCTCAGAGCAACTTGGCGGTAATGCAGTGAAGTGTCAGCTCTCTTTTGGAAAGGTCAGGGGTCTGGCCATTCTATCAGACCAGCTTGAGGGTAACAACAGGGAAAAGTCCACTGAGGCAAACGAGCGAGCACCACTGGTCGGATATCAACTGTCACTGCTCTATGTTTGAGTAGATAAATGCCTTAAACCTAAGAACCTGAGTGGAACTGAGCACACACAACTTGCATATTTTTGTTTAAATTCTACAGCATATTCACAAGTGTCAATGCCCGAAGTTATAACTATGGTAAAGATCAAAAAATGGTGCTTCTAATAAAAACTGCTCTTAAATGTTATGGCACCATGGAACAGTCTTCAGTGAATGTTAACAGCTTAATAAAAAGAGAAATTTGATGCAAAGAACTAAAAGCAGTACAAGGCTCTGGGTGCAATAAATAGGCTAGATCATCTTCCACGCCCATACTGTTTGAACTCAGCAGAAGGTAGACTAAACACATCCTAATATAACACAGACTGTAATTTCAAGTGGAATGGGAAACTTCAAATTACAAGGTGTTTCCTTACAGTGTACGAACTTTGATATTGACACAGAAAAGTGACTACAGCCTTTCCCATAACAAAACCAAACCAAGAATCTCATACCTGGGAGGCAGAGCCATCCGGGCCCCCTATGGAATCACTATCAGGAGAGCTACTGGGGCCATGAATACTCAGTGCAATATTCCCTCCTGGAAATTCATCTCCTCGTACTGAATGGATGAGATCATTCAAGTATTTGTAGTAAAGGTTGCTGGACAAGAAACCAGGTAAAAAAACCTGAGAGACAGAAGGAGGAGTCCTCTTTAATCAAGGCTGGTCTGCACCATCGCAGCAGATTGTTTGCACAACAGAAGGGACACACAGACATCTCAGCCCTTGTGTACCTGCTACACAAGTAGAAGTGCCTGCACATGGAATTATTCCAGATTAGCAAGCGCATTGCTTTGAATCTGAATCCTACTGTAAGACGAACAAAAATAACTACGGATCAACCAAACCCTCCAGTAACTGGAATCCAAGTTTGGATTTTCTGATTTCCTCTAGGAAAGGCTGACAACCCAACAGGCTTACAGGTATTAATTCATCTGCAGCTCCAGAATCGAATCATTAATCTCTAGTGTCCAGGTATACCAGAGTTCACTATTACCCGCACCACTGGTATTAGACTTGCAAACAACTGCTACCAGCAGGAAGGACAATGTTCTAAAGATATAGAAGCTCTTGACAGCAATTCACGTGGGAGGAAATTCTGTTATTTCCATTAAAAAGCAGTAATCAGCCCCAGACAAACACTTCACAGAGAATTAACAGAAGCCAGTGAGTGGTATCTTTTCAAAGCAGGCTGGGGAAAACAGTCTAGCAGGTTCTAAAGCTAAAGCTGCTCAATTATCCAGGTAAACAGGAAGTCAGGAAAAGAACAGGACAAATCAGAGATGCTGAAGGGGACACCTGACTCACTACAGAATCTCCACATCATCGTGCTGTCAACACCGTTCTGAAGAAGGTATCTCACCGTCTCCATAGTAGTCCACGCCTGCCGTAAGGGAGTAGTGAAACAGTTCGGGAGAGGACCACCTTCCCTGCAGATGTTGGATTCGATCTCTAACCTCACCGAGTCATCAAACCCAAGCGGATGCGTGGCTTGAAGGGAGAAGTACCTGCAGCACCAGATGGGGGGAATAACAACACAAAAGGAGTTGCAAAACTTTGCAGGTGGTCAGCACCCACCCGTTCCACCCGAGACCATCCATCATGCTGCAGCCACTAGATGGGGCTGGCCTCAAAGAAGTACATAGAGCTGATGCTGCCGACCACAGGGGAGGAGAATCCCCAATCCACAGAAACATTTTTGATAAAGCCTTGTCCTGAAGATGCAGATAAAGGAAACAGAGCACCAAGTGACTCCTGCTGAAAAGACTCTTACACACAGCTTTGTAGCAGGGAAGCAAGAAACACCCAGAACTCTGAAGCAGCGTTTGCTCTACTAATCACAACACTGAAACCAAGTTTATGGAAGGAGTAAAGGGTGACTGATGAAAATCAGACTGAACCGCTTGCTTCCTCTCCAATTATAATTTCCTACCAGGGTAATAACCTAAGGAGTCTGTGAAATGAGTCTCACACTTGACCTTATGAACAAACTTTTTCTGGAAGCAGTTTTGCTGTCTGCCTTCCAGTTGTGTTATTACTAAGGTGCAGCATAAACAAAAACCAGGGAAGAGTTACACGACTGAAAGTCTGATATTAAAAGGGATCTGGGTCTCTTCCTTAACAAAAGGAAGGTATTTCAAAGTACTAAGAACAAGCAGTATTTGGCTTTTACTATGCGTGATAACGGTTCTAAGTTTAAATGGGTAGCACTATCTGGACCTTAAGGTTTTTCTACAGTGACGCATCTGCTATTAGGTTTAAATCCTTCACATTTTCAAATGGCAGCCAATTGGCTTTGATATTTTCACAACCACACATAAACCCAAGCAAACAAGTCCTGGAAATGCTGAATTGTGTTTCGGAATGGAATCCTTATGAGGACTTTCCCTTCATATACACAGAAGGGTTTTAAGCACTCTTGCGTGTGTACACAAAGGCCACCTTACTAAAATGCATTTCAGCATCGCAGTGGAAGACTGCACAGTGATGGACTGAAAATGAAAAGTTCCTTTTGTACGGTGCAACACAAAAAGCCAAACACAAAATTAAGAGCTTCCGAAACAAGTAACTGTTGAATTCCCTCACTTGTCATATAAAATCATGGCATCATTCTGTGCTTCTTGCCCATCATACTGGCCTTTTTTGGCAGCAAGTTGAGACTGGAAGTTATCTGCTGCCAACCAGAACTGCAGTACGTTAACTGCATCTCCTTCTCCATGTACTGGAAGAGAAATTAGAAAAGAGGAGAAATTAAGTAAATTCTACCAAGGAACTTCTAATAAGCACAGACAAACCTGCTCGCTCCCATTTAAAATGAGAAACACAGTCCAAACATTAATGATGCAAAACTGTCACCAGGGCATACAAACATTCTGAATGCGCAGATACAGTAGTGCAGATTTAGTTTGCTTGAAAACAACTTGGGACATTTCTGTTCTGTACTGGGTTTCACATGCAGTTTCCAACAATTATTTATTTGTATCATACTAACGATAGAGGGAAGGCTATTTTCATGCTATGCTCAGCTTACACTGACCTCAGCACATTGTCTCAGCTCTCCAGCTTGCTGCTCCAAACGACACTTGCTTGTCAGACTATCAGGACAAGTACTTGTACAACTAACAGATGACTCCCTAAAGATAAAGGGCCCCACAGCTGTAAAATCCTACATTTAACCTACCCCCTTCCAGCCTGGTATCCTGTCTATGTAGAGCTAGTGAATTATTTATCTGTAAGAATGCTTAAGGCTTTCAAAGTCGCTTTCTCATTTGGCAAGATAAGACAAACAATGCCAAGGCTTCTACAAAGCAGAGACCCTTAGAAGTACTCACTAACTGGAGAGGATATGCACAAATACTTATTCTGCAGTCCAGTGTACAGGTTTGAACATTTGAGAGAGTTCTACATGTATTAAGGGGTTTCCTCTCCACGTTTTCTCCCTAATAAATACATACCTTTTTTAATATATTTCAGGTGTCTCTATTAGAGCCATCAGAGAATGAATAAAGGTTTTCTTTCCCTTTGATAGGAAAGAATGAAAAAGGCAAACTCAAAACCTAGCACTCACCTCAGAGAAATAGAAGAGAGCCGATTCACAGAAAAGTATGTCAGCCAGATAAACAGTCCCACTAGTCAGCACCTCAATCTGGTATTTACAGAAATGATGACTGCGCAAAAACTCACTAAAGTGCCTGCACACAGAGAACAACAATCAGTTATTAAGGGTCAGCAGCATTCAAGGCACCTCATGAACCTATCAGTTCTTGCCCCAGAACTCTTATACTTTCAGTAGGATAAAAGCAAAACAAAGAAGGAATGGTGCAGGTTTACAGATGACACTAGGATGATATAAAGAATGCAATAGCATGCACATACAGCTTCAGCAAGCGATGACAATGGATTTGGAGGGAGAAATCTGAGCAGTTTCGAATGCAGAAGACTGGACAGAAAAGTGATTCTATGGTCATGCCTTCAGAAACGTTTTTAATCTAACCACCTTTTGCATGAGGACAACAGTGACTGTGAAGCCAAACCATTCAAACCACTTACTCTTGTTCCATTGCGTTAAACACTATTGACTGTGCTGTAACAAAGCAGTTAGGATCCACTTGTCCATCTTCCCCACAAATCTTTGCTGCAAAGAAAGACCAGGTTAAAATTAACACCCATCTGGCTGCTGGAGCTGGAAAACACAAGTGGTGACCAGTTAATGAAAAACTGCAGCTCAAATCCACTAGAATCAGCTGGTTCTGACTGTGCAAAGAGCCTCTGAAGGTTAATATCATTAATATCTTAATATCATTCAGCAGGTAGCTGAATTGTATTAAGGCTGAAATACTTGACTGAGACTCAGATCTGGATCCCCTCCACAATTATCGGGAACTCTTTCACTGATTTAAGCAAAGGGATATTGCACAGCACTACTGAAAGGTCAGATCTACTGATAACTTGTCAGGAGATCTATCTTTAACAACTGACTTCAACAGTCACAAAAATAAGAAATATGAGTGTGTGGTATTAAAGACATCTTTACAGGGAAGGAGGAAGCTCAGAAATGAGTAGGCAGCACACAGTCTTACCAACTATGTCATTTCTCATTGCTTCTGTTATAGGTATTGGTTTAGCAGCATCTGGAGAAATATATTTGGTAAAAGTACTAACTGCATCCCGTTCTATACCTACGAGGAAGAAATACAGAATCAAACTTGGAATTCCTTGACACAGGCCTAAAACAAGGAGCGAATAACAAACCTCTGCTTTTGAGGAAAGCAAGTATCTAATCATCAGCGACAAGTTCCCTTCCCATAAAGCCCTCAGTCCCCTACCCAATACTTTGCTACTGACAAGCTACAGTGGCTGTATTTTTTCCAGCCAGGCCACAATAAGCCCCGCAGGGACTGAGTAGTGAGATGGAATCAAGCAATGCAGCTCTGAATTCCCTGCCACCAGACAAGACAGCACCCTCTTCCTCAGCCTCACACCTCAGTCCCACAAGTAACACCTTTCCGGCAAGAAGTGCAGTGAAGTTCCCAATTTCTAGCTGTCATTATAGAGAATATAATGCCTGCATTAGGAAGGAATTAAAAGGAAAAAAAGTATCTTAAAATGGGATGCCTCAGGACAAGATACACACTTCACATGTTATCTTTTGAAAGACTGGACACTGCTCTGAAAGAGAGAAAAAGCCACATTCGACTGTGCATGTTTCTCAAAAAGCACCCATTACATCCACATTCTTTTTAGACACCAGAAAGCAGAGGTGCTTTTCACTGACTGAAGCATTACTGTGCTTGTTTAAGCTGCTTTGGGGCTGAGGTTGGGCATTGCGGTGGTCCATGGTAAATACATGAGAAAGGCAAACAGCAAGAGAAAGGGATGCAACACAAGGAAACACATGGGCCAAAAAAACCAATAAATGAGAGAAAGGGAGCGTTTCCTCTTTGTCTGGAGACTTGCACAAACGAGGGAAGACTGAGTGGATGCACAGGAGAGAACCAGGATACTGCAGCTGCAGCTTACCAACAAAAGCAGGCATTTTAATTTCACCCTTACTTCCAGTAGCCTCTGAAGACATGGAGTCCAAATGAGAACAAGTCAGTTACAAGGGGAAGAACTCCATCATATAAATCCAAGAACAAAACCAGTATGTTCCACAGAACAATCTCAACAAGTCTCTTGTAACTATTACTTATGTCATCTTACGGGATACAGGATATTTACCTTCCATGGAAAGTTAATTATCAATTCTCAGCCCCATGGTCCAAATTTTCTGCAATTCTTTTAAGTTGGGATGGGATGGGTGAGGGAAGAATGGGACATTGCAATGGTCATCTTCATTTCTTAAGATTACGCATGTGGGAACAGAAGTGACCTACGCTTGTTAGAATACATAACGACCCTGAAGTCTTTTCATCAGCATATTTATTTTTCAACAACCAGACAAACAACAGGCAGCAAAAACTGACCATCAGCTGATACAGCAAGTTACCATTACTGACACACAGAACGATTTTCTTCCCTGCAACATCGCATTATACTTACTAAGAACACAGCCCACCATAAGCAAGCAGCAGCTCCCCATCTCCCACCCTTTTTAAAGAAATGGGACACACGGCACTTACTTTTCATGAGTTTTCCTGACAAGTCTTTTAGTGCAGAGGAGGGGCTGTTTCTATTTGATACTGTGAGCTTGGAAGATTCTTGCTGATCAGCTGGAAGAGAACGAGTCCCTGTCTCAGACTTTCTTAGACAAACAATACTGGCATTATCACTCTCCTGACCCAACAGCACGTGGTTCTCACTGTTGCCAGTTCTGTCGTTCTTGGTCGAAGCCACTGGCATGGTCCTGAGCAGATGGACTGTGCTAGAATCCTCCAATCTCTCCTCAAGCAATCCAGTTGGAGAAGACAATGCAATTTCCTGCTGTTTGGAGGGTGACACTGGCTCTGCCAATGAGCTCTGCTTAACGGTGTTCAGGCTATGTGCTCTTATACGGGACCATGTTGTGGAGTGGAAGCTTTCAGCCTCTAACCAAAACTTAACCAAGTGTTCCATTCTGCGCAGTTCCATAAACTGGATAAAATAAGGGAGGGCTACATTGTCCTGCAGAACTTGTTCAAGGGTCTTGGAAAGGCTTGATTTGGTCTCTTGAGCCTGGTAATTCAGACACGATCTGCCTGAAGAAAAATATAAAGGGAATGACTCCATATTGTACTACAGATACAGGTATTCAATACAAAGATGCCCTACAATGCAAGTGATGAAGAGACAATTCCAGCATAATGGTAGCAAACAAAGTAAAGAAACCTCTTTACACACAAATGCACTGTCCACATCCAAAATTCTTCCAGGGTAACAGCAGTCAATTTTTGAATTACCTAATCCACTTGCCTGAAAACCAAAGGATGGAGAGCGTACCAGTAACCCACAGAGAATAAAAAGAAACATTGCCATTATTATAGAGCTGATGAAGCCTTACCTAAGTCTCCAAAATGAGCAGCTTCCATGTGACTTGGCTGCTTCTTCAGGGCAGCTGTCCGACTGCTAGAGAAAGAGTCCATGTTGGCAGAGATGGCATTAATTGCCACATGGCTTGGTCCTGCAGCCTCCAGCAAGGCATGATTTCTAGTGCTTTGTTGAGGGGAATGTACTGGTACTGGAGCTGGAATGAAGACAGGAATTATTAAAAGACAAGGCTTCCAAGACATCTTCTAAGCAGTTTCCAACACTAAGCACCCCAAGATAAGCCAGAGAGTTTGCATGAGTCAATCTTATTAAAACCCTCATTCTACCACTGTGTCATTTTGATCAAGGTGTGATTAAAGACCACAGAAACAAACAGGTTATATTACAGCAAGAATAAACTAACTTCCAGTAGAACAGTGGCACCCACTCACCTGCATTTTCCTTATTCAGTAGCTAATCAAAAGATACCAAGTCTAAGTTTACACATGAAATACTACTCCTGAGTCTTCCGGCTTCCTTGGTAACTGCTATCGTAACAGCTTAATACTTTGTCAACAACATAGCATGATTACAACATTCTTGCCAACCCATTTCCATATAAAACATGTTACAAAATCCCGTGAGTTTTAACAAAATTGTTTTCCAAAAACGTTTGAAATGTTTGTCTCTTTGATTTTGAGAGAGAGAAAAAAAGCAATACGGAAATACCTGAAGAAACCCAGGTTATAAACATTAACCTCCTCTAAGCTGTTTTAGAACGCAGCTATTTGAGCCCAGAGAACAAAGAAGAACTTCCTCACGCAAAACCCTGCCAGTGAAAAAGCATCAAGTAATTGTTAATTGATGACAGAGCTGAAGAAAACAAACCATGCTCGCAGCAGTTGCAAAAGCTCTTAGGAAACTGCGCTGGATTGGGATGTCATACAAGGACATCTTACACCTCTGACTCAAAAATAAAACAAGTCAGATGACACGTTGTCTCAGCACACTACTTCCTAGCGATGTGTTTCTTCAAGGTGTCAAGCAACTTGGGTTTGGTGACTTTCATGCTGCACAGCTTTATTTTTATTCCCAATTTTATGACACATGATGATAGAAGTCGATGGTTTCCCATTTGCATGTCATGGCAACAGACCTCAGGAGCAATGGTAAAGGAGAGTTAAAATGCTGAAGTTACTGCAAAGTGTTTCTCCAGCTGCAGTGTGTGGTACCAGGTCACTGCTTCTTGCCTCTTACAAAGCCTCTGGTATTTAGTACCAGCAGTAATGGAGAAGACCGCATTTTTCTGAGGCCAATGGATGGCAGTCAGTTGCTTGGCTGACGACAGTAACGGGGAACGCTTGGTGGCAGCTCCCCATGGACAACCAGAGCCACACTCATAAGAGTTCCGGCTTTTATGAATTAGGTTAAAATATAATTTTATGTGATGAACATTGAAGAAAAATTTGTTCCACTTCATTTAATATCAAACACCTTTCCCAAACCCTCCAGACAGCACTACATCGCTCACCTAATGTCATACACATCATGGAGCTGCTGCCTGCCAAACTGGAAAGATGCTCTCTGTTTGCAGCAGTGTAATACAATGAATTTTCACAGTTATGTTTATTGACAAGTTCACCACATTAGAGCCTTTTCCTGGGAAACTCAGCTTGTCACCAGAAACTGCAGTCGCACTTAAATCACGGGGTGCGCAACTTGGATGTAACTTACTGTTTCCTATAACTGACCTGAAAGACAGGCCACTGAGGAGTAAAAAAGCCTTTAACTTTCTCTTGATATCCAGATACCACACTAACAAATACAGAAGCAGGATTCTGTCTGAGGATATAGAAGTAACAGATGAGATTCACACAAATTACCTCATCTCCTTTTAGTATCACAATAAAAACTGACAGGATAAATAATCTTGTTTTCCCCACAGTTTACAGAACTCCTTTCCATCAAGATATTTTTTTCTCTCCTAACAGATTTAGCAGCAAGATTTCTGTATCACGTGGAGCAGCATTACAACACCATGATTCAGAACTTCAGCCTCACAAGCTACATCAGTTACACTTAAAACAGACACTGGCAGCCTGCTTTTCAAATCAGACCCAGTTAAACTCCATTTTCACAACTGCAAAGTACGCTACGTGTGAGCAAGAAACTTCAGAGGTGATTTTCCATAGCTAAGGAATAACCACTACTTGCCAGGTGATTGAACTGCACAATGACTTTGAATTAAAGCTCATGTGACATAACTTAATAACCTTCTGTACTTACAGATTCAGTGAGATGATTAGGACACATCAGTTGCTATAAATACTCGGAAACAGAATTCAGGTTTGGAGCAGATTTGGTTTTAATGCATAGGCCACATCTATGCTCAGTCATAAGGAAATTATCCCACTGGTTAAAGTGAAAATGGCAGATGACATTAGATATCTGAATTTATAGACAACATAAATATTGATCTTACTTTTAATTGCTTTCACATCTGTGGTCTTTTCTTGTTCTTTGCCTTTGACTGTAAAATACAAAGGAAAATGTTAATGCTATTTTGGGTGACTAATGGTATTTACCAGAGAACTGGACACAAAATTCCCAACTTCAGCAAGTATCAGAGGCAGAACCATCATTTAGTTAAAACTGATCTCTGCTTCAAACCTGCACATCTAGTGACTAACAAAGGCTCTCAAAGCTTCCGTGTTGGTTTACTTCCAGAAGAAAATCCTTATTCATTAATTAAGTTTAATGAACTGTAGTACGTTACAATTAACACTGGGCAAGGTGCTTACTGGCCATATGATTAAAGCACAGTTACATGTAAGGTCACTTTAATAAACGGCACTAACTGAAAAGAATGGGATAGATGTGCTTTACACACTGCTAATAGTTAATTCTCTCTCAAATACTATTGCTTAAGCACCATCAAGGAAAGCAACTGATGGGGAGATAAGAGTTTTACAAAGTTGTGACGGAAAAGCATTTTGCTAATAATTCCTATTATGTTTTTAAAGGAACCTCCTAAAGGAAACAAATGAGGAGATCTGTTTGAAACAAAAATAAAGAATCTGAAGGAATATAAAGCCAGGATGGCACGAGAAACAAATCAAGCAGTGATACTGAAGAACACGATCTACTTGAGAAATGTTCTCTGCCTGCTCCAGGCTGGGGTTATTACTACAAATAGGTCATCTTTGAACAGCAATTGTGGAGTCCTTCCAAAGGTAACCACAAATCCTAACCCAGCACAATCACACATTTACATCACAAAACACGCGCAGATTACAAAAAACCAAACCCAAACCAACTCTGCCTATTCCGACCCAGGTACTTTTAACTATTTTAAAGGGAAGCTCCAATCTCTGGTTATGTAAATGTCCTGCCCGGAGATGGCTGCAGCGCTGCCGTACAGTGAGGAGCAGAAACGTTGCAGCTCTGTGAATTGGCAACTCAGCATTTAAGACGTAAGCTTGCAGCCAGCACATTTCCTGATGGAGAGGTTTAAGCATCCCTTGAAAGAGCTGGATCCTTTTAAATCTGAACTCTTGCAGCCAGATGCAGCTGCGAGCAGTGAGAATAAGCAGCTTTACATAACCGGGGGGTGTGATATGCAGGAGAAAAATGACTGAGAAAATCTGCAGGTCTGAAGAAACACTGAGGGACAAAGGGGAACGAAGCAACCGCTCGACAGAATTACAAACCTTCATCCTTCAAAATGATTCCGGTAGTTGAGTCATCAAACCAATACTATCGGCAATGATTCCCGAGTTTCAAAGGAGTCCTCCATAAGCCTATTTTCCGTTTAAATACATCTGCTCCTTCCTACCAACTACTCAGTTTCTCTTGAATTACCTACTTACTTCTGGTAACACAAACTCCCCGTTCATGTTCTTAACCTCTTCATACACAGGCCTCTTTTGTGCCCACCAGCTTCGAGCAGAACCAAATGAAGCAGTTAACAGCGGAGGACAAAAGCAAACTCCTATACACAAGATCAAGTTCTTGAGGGTGAAGTTTCACTGAAGGACTTTACTTTCACTTTCCTCAAGAAAACAATGTCACTTGGTGCCTGTGTGAAACCAGAGCGAGCTGCAGTAAGTGATGACTGAGGACTAAGAGGTTGTGAGAACTCCCGGTAGCGAACCTCTTTCACAAAGCACTAATGCACCAAACAGATGCAAACTGGCCACGTGATGCTGGAGGATTTTAATTCATATCTTTAACTATACAAGACTGAACAAACCTAAGCACTCCTCACACGTATGTGTGCAAAACCCAATACAAAACCTCACAGCTGGACCTCACACTGGTTGGACTGTGCGTGCTATTGGCAAGACAGCCCTACTGAAGGGGCCTGTAGTCAGGCTGTTTCATTGATAACAATTTCATAACCAGCCCTCAAGCGCCAGGCTGCTGGTTCAACTGTTATAGTTTCATTTCCCAACCTATTATCCACCCCCAGCCTTCCAGACTTTAATTTTAAGGCCCATGCCAAAAAATAAAACCATTTCACTATTATTTTTTTCTCCATGTCAGTAATTTTATGGTTTCATCTTTGAAAACCATTTCAATTTTCACCCAATGTGATATGCTCTTAAGCAACAGCAGCTCAACCCAAGAACACCAACACTTCTGTATGGTTTTGGACCGTGTGTGTCTAGTCTACAGAGCTTTATCATAAGCCTTAATCTGCTGCTTTTCTCCCACCTGCAATTTAAGATCTTCTCTAAAAGGCAGTATCTAAAATGGAGATTGTACACAGCAGTATTATTTTATGCACAAGCCAGATGAAAGCTTACTTCTCTCCTTAATAGCACCTCTCTTGGGCACTTAGCTCTGCCTGTGCTTCGCTGACCCAAGATCCTTTAATCAAAGGAACACAAAGAGATACTCAATGAGACATTTCATTTCTGCCAAAGCTTACCCTGTTCCTGTGATCACACATTAGGATGAGCATCACTTCTACAGCTCCCTTCATCAACAAAGCGGCAGAAGCTGGTTTTGGAGAGTTTATAAGCACTGTGAAAGTTTTATTCTGCAGCTCATCATTAGTATGTAAAGACCCCTGGAAGGGATTATGGCACTTGCAAAGCCTTCAGTGGACTTCCAGAGCTGCTAATATGAAGAGAAGTTTAATTTCTTCCAGGACCACTGTACTAAGCTCCATCAAGAACGAAACTTTCAATGCTGCTACTTTGGCTGAGCAAGCTTACAACGGCACTGTCAGTCAAGGCCAAAAACATTAACTCAGACAATGTGCTCTTTCCTCCTCTCTTGCAGTCTCAAAATGTACATTTTGGGCTTCAGCAACTGAGAAACGCTTTAGGACAGCATTGTCTCAGCCACTGCTTCAAGAGCTGCAATTGTACTGCTTGAACTACAGCATCAGGAGGTAACAGAACCACTTTCCCAAGGGGCCCTTCCTAAAAGGTGCCCCTTCCAACAAAACCCACTCAAACCACACGTCAGTCGTGCAGTCCGAGAGCATCCTACACCTCATTTCATCACCGGCTGTAGCACAAGCGCCTTCAACACATTTTGCTCCCAAAGTACATTTCAGCTACATCCCTTTGCGCTATAGGGACAGCATCAACATTTCAGGAGTCCTACGCTTCAAATCCTTGCTGACGCTCCATCCCATCAACAAACGTGGTATAAAATAAACGGTCAATGCCACCTTTGGCTTTATGAAGACCTGGGTGTGATGAGGTGCCTTCTTCAATCATGGGTTCTAGCCAGTGCTTTAACAGGCTACTGTATTTTCACACAACCCGGCACAGCAGCATTGTAAGAAAGCACTCTGCAAGCACTTAGGCTCAGGATCAGCACGAAGCAAACGCACCACCCACCGCTGCAGGACCGCTGAGCTCCATTCCCCAGCAGCAGCGGGGCGCAGAGCCCCGTCCGGCGCCGCCCCGGGGGGGACAAGCGCGGCAGCCCCGAGCTCGCCACCGCCCGCAGCCGGGGCTGCTCGAGGTCCCTGCGGGAGCCCCGCTCGCAGCCGCCGCCCCAGCGCCCCGCAGCACCGCTCCCCCCACGACCTCCTCCCCAAACCCCGAGGGCGCAAAAGGGCCCCGCCGCCGGCACTGACCGTCGTTGGCGGGGAGGCCGCTCCTCAGGGGCCGAGCTTCCTCTCGGGGCCCGGTCACCGCCGCCGGAGGGGCAGGGCCGGGGCTCAGCAGCCGAGCGGGGGACGAGGCCGGCAGCCGCCCCTCAGCCGCGGGCCTCCCGGCCGGCGCTCCCCTACCTTTCCGCCTGAAGAAGGACATGGTGCCGCGGAGGGGGCGAGGCGGCCGCCGGGGAGGGGGGAAGAAGGGGAGGGAGGGGGTGAGGCAGCGAGCCGGGCTCCCTATGAATGAGGCTCCTTCCTGCGCCCGCCGCCGCCTCTCCCTCCGCCTCTTCCTCCCGCGGAGGCGCCAGCGGCCGCCATGTTGTCAACAACCGCCCCGCTCCCTCTTCCGGGCAGCCGGCGGCCCGCCGAGCACGACGGGAAGCGGCCCCCGCCTCACCCAACATGGCCGCCCCGGCGTCGGGGCCATTGCGGATGAGGGCGGGAAGCGCGGGTCCGCAGCGGGGGGCGGCCATCTTTGGTCAGGGCAAGGGGCGGGATGAAGCGCGGGCAGCCAGCTTGGTTGAGGGCAATGGGGCCTTGAGGAGGCGCTCTGGGGGAGCTGGGGCACGTTCGCGCCGGCCCCGAGGCAGGCGGCAGCGGGGGGAGCGGGTGGGAGCGGCGTGGCGGAGCCGAGGTGCTGTGCAAAGTGCCCTGAAGGCTCTGCAGGGTGAGCCCAACACGTCCCCTGTGCCCAGAGGGGCTGCAGCGGAGCAGGATGAGTCGTGAAACACATTCTGCGAGCCCCCAGCTCTGCTTTGCGTGGACTTTGCGGTCCCAAGGGCGGATGCATCAAGCTGTGGGTCCCTGCGCAACAAGGCCCTTGTCGCTGCAGCAGAAGCCCCCGCACCCGCGGTACGCGGTGCCAGAAAGGCGGCCGGGCTTCCTGCAGCTCTGACATTCATCGTCCGGTCATGGGCGCGGTGCGACCTGAAAAGCCCTGCCAGGCTGCATGGCCCGGCCAGGACGTGGGGCCGCGCACTGCGATGGAGCGGTGTCTGACAAATCACTTCCGTCCGGGCCCCGAATGCTGCCACAAAAATGCTTTGAATGATCCTCCCGAGGCAAATCCTCTCTTCTCGCAGCTACAGAGGGCGTTGCTTACGTCGGTCACTGAAGGGCAGTACGTGATACAGGTGCTTTATAAAGACGACTGTCCTAGATCCTGGTATGAGGAAGTCCTTTATGTATGAGGAAACTGAGGCACCGCTACCGGAAGCAGCTCTCCCAGAATCACCGGGGTACACCTGATTTGTGCAGCAAACCATACAACCTTATGTCTTGGAAACTGCCGTAAATGCCAGAGGGCCAGTGGGGAGCAATGAACTCCAGCAATGGTGAGCATGGAAGGAGCACAAACTCTGTCTGCTTTCCTGTGGGCTTTGGCACTCTGTATCAGACAGGAATTAGCTTTCCAAACGCAGCTCTCAGCCTAATTCCTCTTCAACCTCTTTTATGCCACGACATTTCTGGGCTTGATCCCAGAGCCGTGTCCTGTGGGGCCCAATTAGCAGAACGCCACGAGGGTCCCAAAACAAACCCTGCAGGTGGTGCAGGGACCGCAGGAGGCAGCTGCAGTTCTTCCTCTTACATCCCTGTGCCGTGATGGATCGATGCAGTGTCATCCCTCTGTGATGTAACTGCCCTGATGGTGGTGCTTGAGCCATGGAAAGTTATGTGATTGATAATCGTTATGTAGATTCCTGCAACATCTTTAATCCGAGTGTGCCAAAGCTCTTTACACTCAGTAATTAGGATTCATAAACTATAAATTGCATTAAAGGCATATGGGGATCTTTTCAGGGCTGAGATGAAGCCAACTCTTGGGTAGGATGTTGCAGCTGATCGACACCCGATAGCAACTGCGGTTTCTCTTCTGGTATTATTATTTTTGTTAACTATGCTCTTTGGTACATTTTGGTACCCGTGCCCAGAGGCTGGTTGGAGGATAATGAACTATTATAGATGTTTTTCGCATAATGAATGGAATTATTTACTTGGCACATCACCTAAGAGGCTGGTAATGGACTAAAATATTCAAAAGGTGAGTAGATTTGAAAGAACAGGATGACTCAGGGAACACTAAATTAACATCTTCTGTCAAAAGGTTGCACCCAGTCCTCTACGAACGCTCGTAATAACTGGCAGTACAAAGAGAGCCCTGATGGAACCAGCCTGGTTCTCCAGTGCTCTGCCTGCCTATTTCTCTTCATTTCCAGGTGGCTGTGGGTGGTTGAAGGGTCTCTTTCACAGACGAAGCTTTAGGTTTCAGGTTTTGTGCTGGGGTTGAAGCAGGATGCAGTGTCTGAGTCCTGGTCTGCCAGGCTCTCTAGGCTGTGGTTCGTGGTAAAATTCCCGTGGGAATTTGTATTCTGGACCCTCTTTCTGACCTTACATATTGATCTTTTTCCTACTGCCAAGCCCTTATATCCAGCTGACAGTGCTCCTCTGGCTGAGCAGTGGCAGAAGCAGGCATGATTTCTAACGGGTTTATTTAGCTCTGCATATCTGTTTCAAGCTTGTGCGGACCCTTCTGTGCTGGAAAATGAAGTCTCCTGAGGCCGTAAAGTGATATTCCCACTATCAGTAATGGGAGGCTGTCAGAAACCTGGCCCGCTGGTAACGTAGGTTTGGGGCGGGTACATGGTCCTTTCGCACTGGGGGAGGAGCAGCTTCTGTGTTGTAATTAATTTTCAAACAGCAGCTCCGTTTCCAAAAAACCCATCCAACCTGTCAGGGTCCTTGGGATAATTCAATTACCTTTGCACCAGATTCTAGATAACTGATGAAACCTCCAGCTATGTTTGGCAAGAAGTACATTTCCTTCCCTTTCCGGGAATGTGCAGAAGGGTTGAAGCTCCAAGCCACAGTTAAGTCACTGAGCCTTTGGACCCTGGAGATCTGAACTGGAAGTATGAGTAACATCAGCTTCTGGAGGTTTTAACAGAATGAGACAGTTTAATTATCTGAGCAATCACTTGAAATATGACTTCAGGACATAGGTTGGCCAACATCAGAGAAGCTGGGGAACACCTCCCTAAATTGAAATACTCCAAGGATTAAATAAAAGCCTCACTGCCTGGTTTTCCCTCTCCATAGCTAGAAAAATAAACAAACTTTAATATTTGAAAAGATCTAAGTGGGATGCTCTTGTTTGGACAGAATTAATAAAGCAGAACAGGACTGTGCTGATAGCTTGGTGTCTGATAATGAATCCCAGGGAACTGCTCTGCTCAGTTGCAGCATTTGAAACAACATCAAGGTAACAAATCATGTTACAGGCCATTGCCACTGCTCACATCTTTGGAATGGTCTGTTCATTTGTTTACATGTATTTGCATGATGTTGGGTTTGTATCTCATTTATAGACTTCTTGCTACTTTGGGAATACAAATAATAGTAGCTATATGACATAGGGCATTAACAGCCTCAGTCTTACTCTGGAATCAATAATAACGTCCAAAGTATACAAGGGGTCAAAGATGCCTTTGTACAGAAATGTAATACAATCTTAAAAATCATATATTCGTAAACATTGCCATTAGCTTTATTAAAAATAACAGAATATTATTTCAAACACATAATTAGACACTATAGACAGACTTGCAAAATAAGTAATACAAACCGTGATCACTAAGAATCCAAGAATTAATGGTGGGGGAGAGTGGGAAAGGTGCAGCACACACATATAATGGTGCACAAGAGGATGCTGGGGAAGCTGTAAAAGTGAGATGACACAACTGATGCCATTACAGGAGGGGTGCTCCCAAACTGCAATCACAGCAGCTGCAATTACTGACTTGTATTTTTATCCTTTTATTTTTTTAACGGGAAAACAAGTGGCTGCATGCACATAGAAAATTCATTACAAGTTTGGATGTTGCTGACCTCAGCCCATTAGCTGTAATGGGAATGGGAGAGTCGGTGCTGGCTTCTGAGCTGTGCTGAGGATTCCAAAGAAGGGAATTATCCCACAGTCCCAGCCTGGGAAAAAAAAGAACTGATTTTATTAAAACATTGTAATTCCTCCTTGTCTCCTTCCACTGAGCCCATGCCCATGGAGGAAGGTTTGTTCCTTCATGCCTGGTTGCTGGGCACAAGGAAGGGGTGAAGGGTTTCTGTCTGACTTGCAGTGGGTGAGTTAACATCTAAACCTTGAAGTGTAATACAAGAGAAAATGGGGGGGGGGGGGGGGGGGGAAGAAACCAAAAAGCCTCATTCTCAACAAAGGTGTTGGTGACCGCTGCTGAGGATCTGTTGGGCAGTGAGCTCCAGGGAAGGAGCACTGAGCAGGAAACACCAAACCCGTGTCTGCAGCTGCTCCCCAGCCCTGCCCCTGCTGCAGGCTGCTCCTCACAGGAAGGAAACCTTTTCTGCAGGGCTTTCGTGCCACTCTGGAGTCATTCTGATCTCCTGAGAACAGCCCGGGCTGCTCCTACCTCCGGTCTGTCCAGCTGGTGCTGCCAGTGCTGTGTGGGACTCACCGCAAACAACCTGCCTTTGCTTCACAGCATTCTTCCCGAGTTCTTGGCCATTGATGGTGTCATAAATACTTGAATGAAACCAAGTCACAAAATAAATCTAGCTTAAACTCATTGTGTCTTTCCATGTATGCTCCCCCCCTTTTGTTATTTCTAAATGCCCCAGAGCGTGTGAGAAGTGATGCAGCACAGGAGAGCAGTCAGGTGTTTCTGCAAACCAGGAGATACCGGGACAAAGCTGAGTGTGATTTTGTCCCTCCAAAACCTGCTGGGAGTTACAGCACAACAAGCGCGCACGCTTCTGAATGCAAGAAAAAGGCGCACTCTCACACGGAAGCTCCAGTTAAGCCCCAGCCATTAACTGCAGCATTTTACCCCGACGTTTTGTCCGTGAGTTCAGATGTAAGCGGTGCTTATTCCCATCGCAGCCTCTGCCCGCCCGCAGTCTGGGCGCACACCAGGAGGGGGTGCCAGCCCCCCGGCTCTGCCGTGCTCCCGGGAAAGCCCGGCTCCCAGCTAGCCCTCCCCGAGGGCTGCAAATAAAACACCCTCCCCACACCCCATATCCGAAAGGGAAACTGTTGTTTTTGACCAAAAGCTGCTGAGATACCTTTACCTGTTCCAGCGGTACCGGCAGTAAGTGCCTGCAACCGCCTGAGGACAGCAGGGCAGGGTAAATCTATTTTTTGCTATATTTAGAAAAGGATCCGGCTTTTCTGGCTTGCGGCTGCTTTAGAGGGGTCTCGGGGGGACAGCGGAGCTTCTGGAGATGAAGAAATCCCCGTGGGATCTGCGAGGCAGAAGCGTGAGATACCAATGGATGCTGCAAAGCGACCGGGAGGTTTAGCGGGAATAAATCCTGGTTGATACATGAAGTTTCAGAATGATTGTTATGAAACTTCAGCTGCACTGGGAGGCGCAGCTTTGATGCCTAAAGTAAGTCCAAACCCCGGGGCAGCCGTTCCGCCTCGCTCTCCGCTCTGCCTTTAACGCTTTAAAACCTGCGGGATTAAAGGACGGAATTAATGGTGCTACAGGCAAGCAGATCCCGAGTGAGAAATCTCCCAGCGAGGGGCCGTGTGCGCCTTCCCAACCTCGCCACGGTGACGCCCGAGGAATTCCCACAATCCCGAATCCCCCACGCGTGTCCCTGTCCGGGGCATCTTTGTCCGCGGGGCCGCAGCGTCGCATCCGCGAGCAACGGGCAGGGAGTCAGAGATAGTACCGCTTCCGGCAGGAATAAAACCACTCTTTAGGGGCCGTTCCGCAGCTGCGAAAACGGCGGAAAAGCCTCCAAACCGTGCGCGCAGGTGAGGCGGCCCCGCTCCCGGGGCTCCCCCCCCCCCGTCCCCGCCCGCCGCGGGTGTCGCAACCGCGCCCGGCCTCAGCCGCGCCCCGCGGGGAGGGGAACGGGGGGCGGCGCGCAGGCAGCGCGCGGGGGGCGCGGGCAGCGCTGCCGGCCCCGCGCCCGGCCCCGCCGGCCGCCCCGCGCCGCGGCGGCTGCGCGGCCGCGCTGCGGCGGCGCCGATGCTGTCGGTGCCGGTGGCGGGCGCGGCGCGGGGCGCGGGCTCCCTGCCCCGCCGGCGCACCATGTGCAGCGGCGTCGGCTGCTTCTGGGCGCTGCTCTCCGCCGGCCTCCTGGCTGCCTGCGCCGCCGCCTTCCTCTCCCCGGCCTGGCTCCTGCCGCCCGGCCGCGCCTCCGCCGGCTTCGGCTTGCTCTGGCGCTGCGCCGGGCCGCCCCGCAGCTGTCACGGTTCCGCCGGCCCCGGCGGCTTCGGAGACATCCCCTCCGGCTCCTGGCAGGTGAGCGCCCCCACACCGCGGCGTCCCCTCCCCGGCATCCCCTCGACTTGTCCCAACCTCCCTGGCATTACCCTTCACCTCGTAACCTTCCCGGCATCTCCCCTGCCTGCCTTGGGCTCCCTGCCGTCACTCCATCACCTCCCGGTAGTCCTCCGACCCGCTCCGGGCTCTGTCACCCCATCTCCCCGTCATCCCTCCCACATCTCCCGTGACCTGCCCCAGGCTCTCCAGTATCTCTCCGTCCTCACTTCCCTAAGTCTCATCACCTCAGCATCCCCTTTTCTGAGGTAGGCTCCGCAGCATCCCCTCATTCTGTCCCTCAGACCTGCCCCAGCATCCCTGAGCTGCCCTGAGCATCTCGAGCATCCTCTGCATCCCCCATGCTGCCCCAGAGCATCCCTTTCATCCCCTATTCTGCCTCCAAGCATCCCTTTCATCCTCTGCATCCCCTCCAGATCCCCTGAGCATCTCCTCAGCTCACCCTGGCTGTCCTGTGGTCCCTGTGAGGACACATCCCTCTTCAGGATGCTTAGCCATGCTTGGGGAACTGCATGGAAACCTCCCGGGCACCTCTGCATTGCTGTGGTGACCAGTGCAGCCCAAGTGTGGCTGTGGTCCACCTCCAGCCATGGCCCCGCAGGTCTGACCTGGCCACCCTGCCCTGCTGGAGCCCGAAATCCCTATGATCTGAGTGGGTGTGCGGGACGGAGTCAGGAGGAAAGCAGGAGAGGTTTGGTGCTCCCAGGTGTGGCAGTGGAGCATCATTTGGTGCCTGGGTCGGTTAAGCAGGAAGGTGTGGGGATGTGGCTGAAACTGCTGCCCCTGGGACATGTGGATCCAGAAATGGAGCCTGGACTTGGGGCATTCTGGCCATTCCCCTGCCCACCAGCCTGGGTGATGCCCTTGAGAGGTTTTGGGAGGGAGGAGGCCAACGCCTCCCTTGCCCTGTGGAGCCTGGGGTTGCTGCGGTGTCCTGGGGTGACAAAGAGCTGCCTGTCCCCGCTGGGTGTGCACAGGGACCACACAAAGCCCAGCCTGGCAGCCCGCATGCCCCTGCCCCTCCTCCTCCCCTCTCCTTTCCTTTTATTCTTAGCTTCTTACCCTGAGGTTGCGCATGTGATTTCACTGTCACTGCTCAAAAGACACGAGCTTTGACTTGATCTGGGCTGCTGCGTTGCAGAACCCCAAAAACGAGGGCTAAGTCCCTGAGAGGTTGTGGCTGTGCCTGCCACAATGGTGTCAGGAGTTGAATTTCTCTGCCTGCCGTGAAGCTGCGCTGTTATCTCTCTCAGGACTCAGGACACCACGTCTGCATGTGATTGCTTCCATCCTGTCATGATCCTTAAAATTGTCGTGAAAGACAAATATTGTGAATTGCAAAGAAAAGAACTGGCTGCACACAATCCTTCCTGTTTATGTAAACCCATGCAGAAGTGCTGTCGTTTCCATAAGCTGGCCTTTGTTCAGATGTTTTTGCAAATGTAATGCAGCTAAACACTTCCAAGTAATAACAAACTTTAAAGATAAGAATGAAGCTCAGCAGTGACTCATTTGAACAAGCTTCAGCTACACACAGCCTCAGCCAGCTAATAGCCTCTGAAAACACTTCCGATCCAGAACCCAGTGTAAAGGCAGAGCCTCTGAGCTCCTGAGTTTGGGCTGTTGTAGGGATGAATATTATGGTGCCAACTGGAGTTTACAGAGGATTGTGGTGACACATCCTCATCACCTTTATTAATACCACCCAAATAATTAATGAACAACAAACAGTCTCCTTCAGGGGAAAGCACTCCCTGACCAGCTTTCTGCCATGATGAGGATGAGAAGACCTATTGTGATGGTTATTTGATGGGGTGGAATATAATAAACCAGCCCTGACAGCTTCGCTAAGGCAGGCAGCAGCTTTTGCTTTCCTGCATGAGCAGCCCTCGGAACCTGCATGCCTCAGTGCTCTGGGCAGGCAGAGCTGAGTGCTGCGAGCCCTGTCCACAAGTTCAAGCAAGAGATTCTCCTTTTTGGAGAGATGGGGAAATTGCGGCTCTTTTTTCCCTGCTTACAGAAGTTGTGACATTTCCAGTGTTTCAAGCAATCTTGGGGACAGCTCCTTCTTTAAGTGAAAGCCAAGAGCCTAATGTGGACAGGAATCTAGGAGCTTTTGGAAACAGCCACCAGCTTTTTGCTAGAGAAGCGGAGGCTAGTGAGAAGGGAATGAAGCTGTGGTGGGAGGGGGGCAAAGGAAGCAAAAGCCAACATGAGCTCAGGAGCTCTTCAGGCTTGAAGCTGGTGGCACATCTGGGGGGGGGGGGGGGATGCTGACAGCATACCTGGGGAGGATGTCCACCTGGAGCGCACAGAGAGGGGTGGGAGCAGCCAGGATGTCGATTCCCAGGGAGCCTTGTTCTTTTTGTTTCCTGCAAACGGTTTACTGTGTTTCCAATGTTTCTCTGTTCAGATGCGCTGAAGGGGGGGGGGAGCATTCAGTCCTGCAAATGATCATTAATGCCAGTTGTGTGTTTGCACTTGGGGGATTATGTTAATCATGCTACAAATGATGCTTTGAGTCATGTCTAGAGGTTAATTAACATGCCTTTCTTCTTTTAAGAGGGCCTTCATGTCTGCTTAGAGTTGCTGGCTTTTTTCTGCTTCCTTTCATAATTACTTTGCAGCTCTCTAGTATCATGGGTACCTTTAATTTAACCCTGCTAGTGCTCAGGCTGCTGAGGCTTTGCACCGTGCTCAGCATCATGATGGTTATTTGATGGAGTGGAATATAATAAAATATCCCTGACATCTGGAGATGCTGTAGCCAGACTGAGACCTTGCAAGAGCAGAGGAAAACGAGAGGGTCTGGCTGGAGCCAGGTGAGGGGAGAGGAGGGTGGTGGTGACATTGCCCAGAGGCCACAGACAATTTGTTAAGGAAGCTCTTACACTGATAATTAATGAGAAAGGAGGATCCACTGTGGGAGGACTTGGAGCTGTGAGGGCTGGAGGGGGGCCTCCTGAGGGGTGCAGGCGCTGCCGGGAGAAGGGGTGGCTCCTGGGAGGCCAACTGATAGAGCTGGGTAAAACAGGTGAGCTTTGACCTCTGAGCTGCTTCACTGCATCTCGCTACTTATCACAGAATCGTAGAATAGTTCTCTATTTTTGGTGCCAGATCACTGTGTGCGTGCAAAATAGTGCTTTACCCTGAGCTGATTTATTTTTGCTTTCAGTGGGAGCATTTGGCTCATGGGTTCCTGTCTCAGCGCTGCTCTTCGGAAGCTAGCGATGCTTCATTTCAAATTTCTATTTTTATTTTTCCAGATAGTCTCCAATTATTTTCAGGCTTTGCCAAGCATATAATCTAAAATAACAAAGAAGCTGATCCACCCATGATGTTCGGGATAAAACCACATGGACCATTTGCCTATGAAGCTCCCTGCTGGAGCAGAGCACAAAATAACCCAGTCGGGACATGGGGGAAGGCTTTGCATGGCTCCAGGAGTTCCCTGAGTGGGTCTTTCTTGAGTTTTGCCTGTAGGAGGATTTGAGAAGATTCAGCAAAGCTTAAAGAAAGCAGACAGTAAACCCTGCTGAAAGGTTTCATAAACCTCTATTGATGGCTTCTCACTGTGGCAGTTCAGTGCTGGGTTCCTGACACAATCTGAGGTTTGCCCAGTGGGGACAGGTTTGTGGAGCTATGCAGCAGCCTTGTTCCCAGTGAAAAGCACACGGGATGCTCCTGGAGATGGGAAGACATTTGGAAAATCCATAATTTCTAGCATAGGCTCTGGCACAAGGGAGAGCTGAGTGTTTTGTGAGTGCAGTGTCACATAAGCAGGGAGCCATGTGTGAGACTGGCTCTTGGGCAGTCTGCTCTGCCTCTGGGGGCTGTGTATCAGGCCAGCATGTTAACTTGGGATTATCAGGAAATCAACTTTCAGCTCCTCATCGTAAGAACTTCCCAAGAGAGCAGATCCTTCGCAGCTACTCTGTATACCAGACAGTTTGATTTTTAATTGCACTTGTACAGCCTTGGCAAGAGGTGTAAGTGCTCAGCAATTCCTGAAATCACCATCTTCTTCTTTAGGTCTACCTTGCAGTAGACTAGTTCCCTTCACTAGCCACCCAGAGGTTTTTGACCTACATTAACAGAACAGAAAATACCTGGTGTTGGGGAAACCCCTTAATTCCTGGGCTCTGTCCCGTGCTTCGGTGGCCACCACGACCTGGACTTACCAACCAGTGAACCACTCACCATTAAGCTGGGCTGAAATGGGTGCTGATGCAGGACCAGCTTATGGGTGGGCCACGGAAGATCAAGTTGATTGAAAATACTGACTGCTCTCAGCATTAATTCTATCAACTGTGTTCTCAAGTGGAGATTGAAGCTGCTTTGCTTAAACAAAGGTGTGGAGAGGAGCGTTATCAGCCACAGTGTTGCTGCTTGAGCTGCGGGGTAAGGGGCTAGGCAGCAGCCAGGGCTTAGCTGTGTCCGCTCATGACAGTGATGACCAGTTCATGCTGGGTCACCTGCCCACAAACCTGCTTAACAAACAGCGAGTCCTGAACCCTGCATCTTGGAAAAGGCCTTGCTTTTCCCTTTTGTGGGGCTCAGAGTCTGGCACAGGGCGGCAGGGACATGGCAGGGACATTTTGATGGTGGGACATTCCCTCCATCCTCTTGAGACTGCAAGTCCCACTCCCTCTGGGCTCCTCTCCACTGGCTTTGTAAGGAAAAGCCAGATGGGAGAGTTTTGTGACCTGTGGGGTGATCCCCAGCCCAAGACAATGAGCCCAGCTTTGCTGCCAGCACCGGGAAAGGGCTTAGCCCAGGAAGGATAATAACAAGAGTGTGGGTAAGAAGGTCTGATCTGGTACCCAGCAACAGCGACAGCACACTGCTTGCTGCCTAATTAAAATTTCATTAAGTTGGTTCGAATCCCTTGATGGAGGTCACAGGCACACCATTGATGTGCTAATATCTTACTTTTCCCCTTTCTTTTCCTCTTTCACCACTATCCATCTTCCTCTTAGATAAAGCAGTACCATTAGGAACTGCTTTCCAGTGTCCCCAGATGCAGTGGCACTGGAAGAAAGACAGCCATAATTAATCAGACATATTATCTGTCTCTTATATTCTTCCTAATTAAAAAAAGACCCCATTTTTTTTCCTTGAATCATTTTGGGCATTAACCCCTCTGGTGTTTGTGTTGAATGCCTTGGTTAGCTTGGAAGTGGGCAAGTTACCTGGAAAGTCAGGACTGGCTGAGCTGTGACCTGTGGGGGATTTTGCTGCATTTTGTGTGCAAGCAGCTAAATCTGGGCTGGGGAGAGGCACCTCCCTGTGTGTGCTGTGGTGCTGGCAGATATCCATCAACCAAATCCTTCATTTGAAGGGGAAGAACGGACTGGAGCCACCTCCCCAGCAGCATCATGCCTGCAGCTCCACATTACTGCTGGGCTGGTTTGGGAAGGTTGGATGCATTCCCACTGGATAACTCTGGGCATTTCCCAGTGCTGTTGGGCAGGGGACAGCATGTGCTTGGGAGCAGGATGAAGAGAGAAGATCAAATAGGAAGGAGAAAGCTCTCAGATGGCACTGAAGGGAAGGTAATTGCTGGGGAGGAGAAGATGAGGACATGTGGGATCCTCTTCCTGGCCGTCGCTTTAATGCCGACCAGATGGCGGATGTTTGTTTCTGTGACTTGTGTGGGGGAAATATGAACAAGCTGCGAGGCCCGATCCACCCACCCCTGTGCACGCAGCATCTCCTGCAGAGGCAGGCATCTCGCTTGTGTCCAGGTGGATATTCCTGGGTTTTACCCACCTTTGTCCACGGAGAAGGCACTACTGTTCTGGGCACAGGGCAGCCTCATCCAGTGTCAAACTTACCAGAAGGCATGGGAGGAGCAAAAGACCTCGCAGCCACATGGTGCCGGTACCTGCAACTTGCAGGGAAGCGCAGAGACCTCATTGGGTGCTGGTGTGGATGGAAGGCAGCTTTGCTGCTCCAGTGCTGCTGCTGCCCTGCAGATAAGATACCAGTCTGAGTATTTGCACTGAGCCTTTTCAGCTCTCTTTATTTGCCCTCCAACAAGGCAGTGGTGAGAGCTTCTCCTCTACCAGCAGTCATGCAGCAGAGCCAGACTCAGCTGCCAACATCTGCATCTGCTTCCCAGCATCAGCCCCGGTGCTACCTCCTGGGTCCGTGCCAGCACTACTGCAAACCCCAAAGCCCAGATCCCCACTCAGCACCCAAATCCAGCACCAATTTCTTCTTTATCGATGTTAAACCCCTATTTGTCTTTCAGTTTCTGCCTTTCCAGGTATAGCACCATCCAGTTTAACCCCAAAACATATTCCCTAATTAACAGCTAATCACACAGAGCTCTGATGAGAAGAGACTACATGCAAAAAAAAAAAAAAAGGAAGAAAATAGTCTGATTACCTTTGCACCCTCTTCTCTTACGGTTGATTTTACAGCCAGTTTTTCCCCTGCTTAGGAAGGGTCTCTCAGACCTTTTCTGCCACAACAGATAGCCCGGAAAGCCAAACACGCTCTGACCTTCACTCTTTTCTATTTTTACTTAGCCCATGGCTTTATTTCCTAATGATTTAGGGTATTTGCTTTCTGCCCCCATTTGCAAAGATGCTTAAGCACTTGAGCAGTGCTGAAATACACAAGCAGTCCGTAACCTTGCCCTCAGCCTACTGCTCTGTGTACCATGGTGCCCATCTGGGACGCCAGTGATGGCAGGAGCTTTGCCAACTTGGTTTATCTCTGCCAAGCCAAACACCAGGTACCATTTCTGAGCTCTAACTCACTGGACCAGACAGTTTTTTCTCCCTTTGCCCTTTTCACTTTAAATTGCAAAGATTACAGCTGCTGGCTTCAAAAGATGGGTTAACGTTTAAAACCTTCTCATTAGGGATATTAAGTGATTCTTCCCAGGATGGTCATTGTGTGACATTTTAATTTGGAGGGTTTTTTTTGTGAATGAAACAGCATCCTCAGCAGATTTATTGTTTAGTGAATGGCATAGTCATGGCATGTGTCAGACCTGTAAAATATTAAAATAATGGGTAGGGGATTGCTGTTAATCAGAATTTATCACACCACATAAAGGCATATTTACAGTCCCACCAGGGGACTATTAATTTGTTTGGGGATAAACAATTAATCTCCCTGGGAGTGGGAGCAGAAAATCTGACAGGGTTTTATGTCTTTTCCCAGTGTGGCAGAGGCAGGGTAGCTCACAAGCCAGGGCTGCTGGGCTCCCCAGGGATCTCCCGTGGTGCAGACATTGGTCTACAATGCCTGGGAAGAGGCAGCCCACCAAGCAGTGAGGTCCCACTTCTCCCTGGCTGGTTTTCCACTGGAAGCTGTGCTCTCTGTTGTGATGAATGGGCTTTTTCCTTCCTCTGCCTGAGCTGGGCCCTCACAGATGGCCTTGATGCATCCCGTTTGTTTCCCTCCCTATCTATTTTTGGGTTTCAGCCCTTGCATCCTGTTTCCTGCATCCTTTCTGCTCAAGATGCAACAGGCACAAACAGGGAGGAGAGAGGGAGGTGCTGCACAGTTGGAAGGAGAAGGTTTTAGCTGTTACTGTTGGGTACCTTTGCTCCATGGACTTCTTCAAACTTAAGTCTTATTAGTTTTCTTCAGAAGCAGCTGTTTGATCTGCAGGTGTGACTCCAGTACAGAGCAGGAGCACTTGGGACAATTCCCAGGCAAGGAATTTGAACCTGAAAGGGTTACAACAAAACCAAAAATTTCTGGTTTACAAGAGCATACCCAGTAGTTTTGGCAGATAATGCCAATGCATTAGGGAAAGAAGTTCACATCCGTTTCAGCAGCTCTAGCCATGGTGAAACAGCGTAATGTAGGAGCCAGACTAAGACCACCAGCTTACAGCAGGGTCTCTTACAATCTGTCCTTGAAGTGCCCCATGCCTTTTCCCTATTGCCGCCTATTCTGGGGCAGCTGCACCACTGCCATCCCTTGTGTCCCACAGCAAAACTGCTCAGCTGCATTACCCCTTCTGCCCCCAGAGCTGCCTGGTGGCTGTTCTGTGGCTCAGCTTTCCTGGCCCACATGGCAGAAAACAAACCTCACTGTTTACCTACACCTCTTGCCCACACAAATTTTAATGCATTTATTCAAAATGAGAACTTAGTTCCCTTTGCCATGGCCTGGTTGGATTTGGTCTTTTTTTGGCCACCACTGTGCATATCAGGGTGCTGTCGGTCCCGGGACCCCACAGTCTTGCTGCTGCTTCTAGGAACACTGATGGCAGAACCTGAACCAGACCCAGCTCATCTTTCAGTGTCACATACACCTGCCCACGTCCTGTTTGCATCTTTTTTCTTGGCAGTATGACCTCAAAAACATCTTTGCACCTTTCTGTGGGGTTTAGCAGCTCATAGGTTGCTTCCAGCAGGAGCTGTGAGTTTTGAGGGGATTTGCACTACCATAATTAAGAAGAACATGGATCATTAAAAAGAATATGCTTCACACAAGAGAGGAACAAGCCTGCTTCCCAAGACCCCTTTCTGCTGAAAAATTCATAGCACTAAATAATTAATGGGCCGTGTGAAGGAGGATGGTTTAGTAGGTTGCTGGGTGGAATTCAGATACTGGGCAGAGTAGTCTTTTTATGAGTCCATGTTTCCTCGCTGCTGCCTGGGAGCAGTGAGGATCGGCTGCTCTCCCCATGGGGCCTCAAGCTAGGAGGGTACCTGTGTAATAGGGTCACCCATCCCACCCCAATCCCTGTGGGTCCCCCCTGGAATATAGATGGGGCAAGGGGCTGGTCCCTGCTGGGGTGCCCCAACCTGTTCTGTCCCTGGAGCAGCATTTGTCTCTTCTGGTCTCAGTGGCTTGGACGGCCCTGGGGAGGAGCAGATAGGCCTGCTGGCCACAGCCTCTCCTTTACTCCCAGTAGCTGTTTGCGCCGTTGTGCCTTTTACATTACACGTCAGGAATGAATTTACTGCTGGGACGGCATTTTCACTGCTTGTGCAGTGTATAAATAGGCTATAAATAAGACTACTGATTTCTAATCACTGTACAGCACTGGCAGAAGCACTCGCACTGGGGTGTCAGGGTGGTGCCTGTGCTTCCCTGGCCTGTTACTTGCCAGCATTAGTGTGTCCCTTTCTGGCGCAGCGGCAGCTCCCAGCAGGACCCTGCAGCCAGTGGCTCTGCCGCAGCACCAGCCAGTCCAGCTGCTAAAAACACCTCAGCAGTAAATTAGGCAGGAAGATGTAGGGCAGTGCTAGACCTGTGGAGCAGCACTGCTAGTGCTGAGGGGAGTTCTTAGCTGGTTGGATTCCATCACAGGGTAAACCCAATTCCTCTGCCCCGCTGTCGTGGTTTAAGCTCGGTCAGCCACGCTGCCTCTCTCTCACTCCCCCCCCTTTCTTTCCCTCCACTTCCGGGGGATGGGGAGGAGAATTGAAGGAATGCAACTCCCACAGGTTGAGATAAGAACAGTTCAGTAACTGAGGTATAACACAAACCACTGCTGCTACCACCAATAACAATAATGGTAAGGGAAATACAAGGGAAGAGAATACAACCGCTCAGCACGCACCAACTGATACCCAGCCCAACCCAAGCAGTGATCTCATCCCTTCCGGGTAACTGCCCCCAGTTTATATACTGGACATGACGTGCTGTGGTATGGAATACCTCTTTGGTCAGTCTGGGTCAGGTGTCCTGTCTCTGCTTCCTTCCGGCTTCCCCTCCTCCCTGGCAGAGCATGAAGCTCAGAAAGTCCTTGGTCAGAGTAAACATTACTGAGCAGCAACTGAAAACATCGGTGTCATCAGCGCTGTTCCCAGGCTGAAAGCCAAAAACACGGCACTGCACCAGCTACTAAGGCGGCGAGAAACGGCTGCTGCTGCTGAACCCAGGACGCTCCCGAGCCTGCCTGTGGTTCCTCAGAATAACTTACATTTAGCAGATTACTTTACGTCTTTTGTGGTGGTGGTGGGACACAAATGGAAACACAGACTTGGATTTGTTCCTATAGTAAACCAAAAACTCAAATATAGGGGAAAACCAAGAAAGGAAAACTGTGCATTTCTACCCAGAATGTCTCAGCAGAGCCAGAGGGCTGGACAAGGGCGGGTGGAGGATGGACCTGAGCTCCTTAGGGCAGCTCCGGCACAGAGGAGGCTCATTAGAAAGATGGGGATGAGACCTGTCTTAACAGCTGTGCTGCCTTAGGGAGCCATGAGGTGGATGTTACTGCAGTGACTCACCAAAGCCAGAAGCGTTTCATTGAATTTGCTATGAAATGACAGGTCTTGATGTGGCTGCCACAGTGCTGGGACTGAGGTGCCCTCGTGCTGTTTGAACGCTGCCACGAGCTGGGTATGGGAGGAAGAGGCACACATCCCCTCACTGCCCTGGCCCACACTGTGCCCCGGCTGGGCTGGCATGTGTCACTGCTGGTGTAGGGACCATCCTGCTGCCAGTGCCATCCCATTGGAAGTGTAACCTGCAAGGGGGACAGAAACAGCAACAATGCAGCAATCGGGTGCCCATACCAAAAGATGAGCTGTTTTGCTATAAATTAATGCTCTTCCCAGTTTTAGGTGCTGATGCAGTTTGCATCTTAAAGCCAGAATTTTAAATAGCAAAATTGCTTCTACCCCAGTCAGGTGATGGCAGGGAGACAGGCTGCAGGTTGTGCTGGCCTCCCTTTTTACTGCCCCTCTGTTCTGCCCCCAGGGGAAAACTGCCCACCAGGTACTCCTATAGCCTCCAGCACCTCAAAGCTTCATCACACAGAGTGAGCTGGGTTTGAATAACAGTCCCAAATGACCCAGTTTTGTTGCAAAAGAAGCTAAATCAAAGCCGTGGCTGCTGCAGGGAAGGGCTGGTGGGGCTGCTGAAGGTGGGTGAGCTGGACTGTGGGGTGGAAGCAGCCTGCTGTGTCAGCGGAGTCTGGCTGTGATGAAACCTTTGCAGCAGCAGGTTCCCCACTGTGGAGTGTCACTGGCAAAGTACCCTCTAATTGCCAGGCTTGCAGGAGCAGGCGCTGTCACAAGATAAGTTTCAGCTCTCAGTGGAGGCACTGACACACGTCGCAGGCATCTAATGGCACTTGTATTAGTGACGTAGCCCTTCATGCATGTAATACATTTGCTATTATCACCATAGCCCGAACAGTAATAACCCCTGGGACCAGGTGAACTGTGGGCTCAAGACTTAGTAGTGAATTTAAGCAACAGAAGAAGGTGTAAGCATTAAGAAGGTGCAAGCAAAAGGAGAAGGTGGGAGAAACTGCCCATGATGGGGCTTCACTTCTCACTTGAAGAGAGGAATTCGTGGGGTGGTGTCTCTGGGCTGGTGGTGGGGGATCACCTTGCTGACGGCCCTCCATGTCCTTTCAGACAAGTGCCGTGCTGTGTGCAGGTGGCTGTGCCCTGCTGGCCCTCAGCTCGCTGCTGGCCATCGTCGCTGTTCTGCTGCCCAGTGGAACCTGTGAGAGGAGAGTCTGCACTCTGGCTGGCTACATGCAGACAGCAGCAGGCAAGTAATGGGGACTTTGCTTTCTGGGGTGGAAAAGTGGGGTTTCCTCAGGGTGCTGCCTGGCCATTCACAGCATCCTGGTTCTTAGCAGCAAGAGGAGCTTGCAAACTCTGACCAACAGTGGCAGAAAAGCGAGTGGCCCTTCACTTAGCAATTGCCACCTGCTTCCATCTTTATAAAATCTACTGAAAATGACTTTCTTGATGCTGCATTGGCTAATGTAGATGGGAGAAGGCAGGCAGCTGGGGCAGGTCCATCCTTGTGCTGTGGTAGGACAAATCCCAAATGAGACTTGTCTCCCCACCCAGCCTCATACTCTGGGAGCTGAAAGCATTGGACCAAACCACCCTAACTGGACATAAGCCATGACAGGAGATTAAACCACCCATCATGTCTGTGCCTGATAATAAACTCCTTTCCTTGGAGAAATCCTCAGGGCCAGCCAAGCTTCCTTATCTGCTCAGCAGCATTCAAGCTGCTTTTGAGGGCAATCCTGTTACATGTTTTCCTCACCAGGGCTCATCCAGCAGGAGCTGATTTGGGAACAGATGGAGAGGCCTGGCCTGTTAGCCATGGCTGCTCCAGCTCTGCCAGGCTGTGGGTCCAAAGAGGCAGCTGCTTCTGCCTGTACCCCATTACTACTGACCTGTGCATCATTTGTAGGCCACAATTTGGAGATTCCCATCACCCCTGTGTGCTGGCTGGTGGCTGCAGGACAGAGGAGCCCATGCCAGCAGGGCTCAGCCCCACAATGGGGATGGTGTGGGTCACTGAGATGTGGCTGAGGGTGGCCTCCTGTGCAGAGGGTAAGTGGGACAGAAAGGGGTCTGCATTACCTTTGCCTGGGGGGTGGCACATCCCTGCTGTGTCTGGCTCTGCAACAAGAGACAAGCAAGGGATTAGGAAGAGTCCCTGGAAAGGAAACTGGCTGTGGCAGATAAATACAGATGAGGCTCTCTGAGGGGTTTGGGTAATATTGAACAGGCTGTAAATAAACTGTAGGCTCGGAGCGTTACTGACAAATTAAAATTTACTGGGTGTGTTCAAGCAAGCTAATGGGTGGCTTCAAACCCTGGCAGTGCCTCGCTAAGCATTTTGTATTGTGCTTTTTAATTTTGGTTCACTGTGGATTAATTCCTATTCAGAGCCAGGCAGCCCTGAGTCAACAGAATTAAATGGCTTAATGTATTTGGATTCAGAAATGCCGGCCTCCTCCTCCACACCTCCCCCCCCCCCCCCAATTTCTCTCCATGTTCCTCTCCTCTTCATTTAAAATCAGCTGCAGCCAGGTGACAGTGAGATAAACTCCTCCCCCGAAATCACACTATCTCATAGAAAAAAGCAGGGATGTTAGGGTAGATGAATTTATATGGGAAAGAAGGAAAGCAGAGCAAGCCCATGAGGTTTGGTAAAGCACATTTCGGATGGAGGGGGCAGCTGTGCCAGGGGAACCCCTACAAAACCACCACAAGATGCCAGTGGAGCAGTGGGAGGGGGCTGTGTTTCTCCTGTGTGTTTCCCTGAAGCACAGCTGGTCCCACAGACACCTTCTCTCTACCTGCCCTGGTATTCCTCCCATGAAATCCGGATTTTGCTCCCATTCTCCCATCCCATGAAAACAACTCAAGATGCTTTGCATAGAACCATACACATGAATAAAGAAGCTTAACACTATAAAACATTGACTCTAATTTCCTAATAAAAGAGCCAGGTGCATTCAGCCAGGAGCATGAAACATGCCCTAAAGTACATGAGCAGAGGCACTGGCAGAGCCAGAATCAGTCCCTGTAGTCTCTATGCTGTATCAGACAGGCATCATGAGCCACACTCACATAAATCCAGGTGCAAAGGCCAAGCTGAACCAAACAAGAATCAATCCCAAGAGCAGCCCCACAGCAAGGGCTCAATCTATGTCTTTAACACTTTCCTGCTGTTTTTTTGAGATCCGAGTTGCTCCTTTTCCAGTCCCAGATGGAGGAAGATAGAAACCTTGCACAGATAGAAAGGAGCATTAATTGCAGACATAGACATGCCATCAGGGTTCAGAGCTGGGCTAATTGCCACCATATGCTGAACATGTGATTCCTGATGCCTGGCATCCACCCCTTAGAAAAAAAAAATCCACCATAGCCACATAAATGACAAGAGGATGATCCCTAATGAAAGAGTAAATGAACAGCAGAGCAACAGGGAGAGGGGGAAGGAGAAAAGAACATTTGCTCAGCTCTCACACCCTAAAGGCAAAGTCAAAGCTGCCTGAGAGATAGAGCTCGCTCCCCAAGTGTGATGCCAGCTCACCAAAATTAAATTTCTACTGTGATACCTCTTCCCAAACCTGCTCAGCAGCACCTCTGAAGAGGCTCAGGTAGTCAAGGCTGGCCCCGTTTATGTGTGGGTTCAGGGTGGGAGGGGGGTGGCCCAGCCTCCAGCTGTGGCCCATTGCCACTGATGGAGATGGGCCCTGGGGCTAACCCCAGGGATACAAGTGCAAAGGGGGGCAGGGGTGATACCCTGCTACAGTTGGTTTTCAGCAAAAGCCTGTTTGCTGGCATTTTAAAATTAGGAGTTGTTTCCAGGTAGAAATGTTTCCTGCTGTAAGAGGAAAGGCAGGGGATGTTCTCCAGGACTGGCTACGTCTGTTCAACCTCTCTGGTGGCTTCCAGGTGCTGTGCCAGGGGCCTGCAGTTTATAGCTGGCCATTAGAGTTTCTCTCTGCAAAGCTCTCAGACCAGTTTTTGAGCAACTGCCAGTGGCAAAGCTGCTGGAAGGAACACGGGGCCATCGCAGTGTCCCAGGCACTGGCTTCACTCAAGGGTAACTGTTGATGATGCCCTGGGCTGCCCCAAGGCTCCACTCTGAGCTATTGCAGGCCACACAGGCCTCAGTAGTGTCACTGCATTAGTGTCCTGAAGGCTGCGGGGTGCTGAGAGCCAAAGCAGCCTCCGCTGGGTTTCCAACATGGACCGTTTCTGTTCCCTGACTCAAGAGCATCTGCACTCCCATGGGAATGGTCTTTCCAGGGGAGTGAGGCTTGCTACTGGTGGAAACTGAGATTGCAATTGAGGCTAAGTAAACCCCATCAAACAGCAAATCTGGGCAGCTTTCTGCTTTTGGGGCTTGTGGGACTAAGGGAAGGACTATGGGTCTGCTGTTGGATTAAGCTACTGGCACTAAAGAGGACTGCACATGCTGCTTAGAAAAAGTACCAAGTCTTCCCAGGGGGGCAGCAGGGACTAGAGGCCTCCCTCCACAGCTCCTTTAGTTACCTAAAGCCTCAATAAAAACCAGGATTGTACCACTTTTCAGCAGCTTTTCACCATGAGCTTTTTAGGCAAAGGGCTCTTGCTTTGCTGGTGACTGGTGGCTGATCCATCAGTGGTTAGTAACTGGATGCACCCTCAGCTGCCCCACAGCTGCTGATCCTTTCCCTGGGCTCTGAGACATGCCTGTGAAGTGGCCTGACAGGAGGAGGCTGCAGAGCTTTGCATCTTGTTGAGGGCACAGGCACAGTCGAGCATGAGGGAAGCCTTAGGGGAGAGTTTTACATTTGCCCCACACTGCTCTCTGTCTAATCTTACCACCATCAACTCCCTGCTCAAGACAAACCCAGTGCTGAGAGCAAATGACCCTGACCTGCCTGTGCCTTTTTAAGGCTCTTTTGGTTGCAAAGAGTAATTTCCCAGCATTGCTACGACAGAATCAGAACAGCCATGAGACTCCAGCAAGACAGGCAGAAACTCCCAGTTATGCAATTCCCTTACTTAGCTGCACTTTATTCCCAAATGTCGTGGTAGTCCCAAGAGCTTCTTCCTGCAAAATTTGATTGCATTCTGCAGCCAAGATCCCTCTTGCTGGCAGAAGCATGGTGGCATTACAGAGATAGTCTCAGCTTCTGGTTAGTTAAGCAGCAAAGGAAAATTCAGGAGACGTTGTGCTTGCTGAAGTAGCTGGTGATTATTGATCATCAGGTAAGAACACGTCAAGAGAACGGTTAATTTTCAGATCAGTGTGAATCTTTTAAATGCATTGTGTTCCAAGGACTGAAAAGCAACCTAGATTAAAATGGAATGTGCCATTCCCAAGGGAATGCTGCAGGACAGGTGGGAGGTTTGCCCCAGCCTTGGGATGCAGGCGTGTGCTGGGGGTAGCATGGACATGGCAAGTCCCTGGCCAGGAAGCTGTCCCAGTGCCTGTGTCACAGTGCTACTTAGGAAGGCAACGTGTGGTCACTGTCCCCATTATGCCTCCTGTCCCACCCTGCACCTCAGCCTACCTTTGGGATCAATGGTGCCCTGTTTTTTCCAGCTTGTGCAGGCTCTGAATGGCAAACAGCACCGTCATCCACGTCCGTATTGATTCCTCAGACTAGTATCGATCAGCCTGGTGACATATAGGTAATGTGTAATTAGTAACTTAGATAAAAACAGCGCCAAGAGGGTGTACAACCAAGCTGCCTGGGTCTTCCGACCTTTGGTAGCATCTCCACGGTTGCAGCAAATAGAGGGGTCGTAACCTGGTTAATTGCTGACTTGCTATTAAAACCACTGCTGGAGTCTTCTCTTTCCTGCTACTGTCAGTACCACGAGAGGCAGTTTTGGAGTGCTGCCTGATGGGATCTCTGATGGCCAGGTCCCAGTAGTCACGATTGCAATAATGGCACCAGCAGCTGTTGGAGATGCTGGAGAGCAATGTCTGAGGACGTTGCAGGGGCCACTGGACAATAGGGACATGCCCACTGCTCCCAGGGTGCAGGCAGTGTCACAGCATGGCCCCTGCAGCACCCCTTTGAGGAGACATAAATGGAGCAGACACCTGCCCAAGGCAGGGGACAGTTTGGGGTTGTGTCACCAATGCTGCAACCAACACTAAGAATGTTCAGGAATGGCTGAGGAGAAGGGGGAGCCAGCCCCAGATTGTGCAGCTTTTCCCACCTGTTCCAACACAGCCTGGGCAGGGGCGACCCATAACCGGTTTCCTGATGGGCGTTCTCATGGCTGCGGTGGGAGCCCCATCCTGTTGACAACAAGGATTGTTTGTCACAAGCAGCCCTGGGAATCTGAATTGGAACTTGGCAGCGGAGGCAGGGGGGAAGCAGCGCCCTGCTGTCCAGACATTGATTTGATTTAAAATCACCCAAAGCTTCCCCCGTCCCTGTTTGAAAAATAGTGTCTTGGCTTTTATCACAGAGCCCACACGGTCCCTCTTCTTGTGGTAGTAACATCTTGAAAAACATGCTGAGTCCTGATGCTGGATATGTTCAATCACCAGAGTAGCATTAAGAAAATGTTGCCATAAAGGTGCTTCCAGCCACCCAAGAAAGGTCTCCCAAAACTGCAAGATTTGGCTAAGCAAGAGAAGTGCCAAAAATGAAGCAAAGTCCAGTCCTAATGTGAAGTGCTTGGGCACAAAAGTAAAAACCCGCAGCATAAAACCTGACCGTGGAGATGGGTCCAGCTCCTGAGTCGCAAGGACAGCACTTCTGTTTTCCCCTTGCCTTCCCTTTCTGTAAAGAGCAATGCTCCCATTACAGCTGTAATTGCATGATCCTCATCACTGCTCAGGTCCTCATTGCCATCTTCACCCTCTCCCCTCTGCATTTCACATCTCATCCTTGCCACAGAGACAGTGATCAACACCATGGGAAGCTCTGGTTCCTCCCCTGGTGCAATAACTTCCCCCCTGCTTTCTTTAATTATACTTGCAAAGTTGAAAAACTGCTTTTGGCACATTATGATTCAGTCAGTGAACTCTCACTAACTCCTGACACAACTAATACATGTCTGATGCTAGGAGCCTGCTGGCGGGCCTCTGCTGCAGCCCAGCCCGAGCACTGCTTTGCTCCAGTGCCAATATTGCTTACACCTGACTTACGTGTGCTCTCAAGTTTTTCACTCACACTGATGCAGATCGTCTTTTGCAGCATTTTTTGCCAATTTCCTCCAGAATTCAGCTCTGTAAAAGCTGTAACCATCCTGGGCCTTAGGCTAATGTGTGCTGGAGCAGGGACTGCTCTGAACACTGTGGAGGTGCTGGGCAGCAGCGCCAAAGCCCAGATAATGGTATTCCACCAGTCTCTGTAAGAGAATTTGATGAACTCCCATGTTAAAACAAACAATTGACTTTTTTTCCATCTACCTTCCAAGTGGGAGGTGTCACCTGGGAGGATGTTGCAAGGGAGCAAAATGAACTTGCCAGATCTGCAGCTCGACAGGCATGAAAGTGGAACCACAAACATCGACTCAACTTCAGCCTTTCACTGGAGGAAATTTCTGTTCCTGCTGAAAAAGTAATTTCTCCATGTTCTTTGGTGCGTACATTCGTGTGACAGATCATCTTGGTTTGAGAACCATTTCATTTCACTTTGAAAACCTAAAATCTTCAGTGGAGGGACAGACCATTAAGCTTAGCAGTAAAAGGGCCGGCAGCTTTCCTAACAGCCAGGTTAAGGGTACATTTAGACTTCCCAGGGTTTAAACTCATCTCATACAAGGTGCAGAGCTGCTGAAGGGGAAGGGGCCAGATCCTGGCTGCACTGTGCAGCAGCTGAGCCCCACTTCACCCTCCGTGAGAGAAGTTATGATTTCATTTCCATCTGACAATTGGACAGTTTTCTTTCTTCTGCTTAGTTCTCAAACTCTGCTTTGCTTTTCTCCAGGTGCAGTTCTGGCAGTTGGCACAAACCCTCTGACTTGGTGCATTTGCCCTCTCTTCAGGCAGGGAACACAGCAGGAGCAGCATGTCTGGGCTAATGCTGGAGGCAGTGTATTTCTCTCTAAATGAGTAGTCTCATTGAGAGAATAAACCAGCCATGTCCTTTCACTGGTTTCTTGGAAAAGGGCAATACATTTACAGTGACATCAGTGACAGAGCAATATCCTTTCATTGCTGTCATTGAAAAAGAGCAGTTTTATACTGCAAGAAAGAACTAGTTCTGTTGTACAAAACATATTTCCTATTGCCTTAAACCTGGTGAAATCCTTGTCATATTAATATGTGGCTGAAGTTGCTTCTCTTTCAACAGTTCTCCTGGAGATTTGAGTTTAGGGCAGTTACTGCACTTGGATGCAGTAACAGTTCATAAAAAGTATATTTTGTAAATACTAATGTGCTTTGTAATAAGTAAGAACGACAAATAACAAGTGCCACTGAGGCTCCAAAGGCTCTGAGGAAATACAAGCCAGCCTCAAGGACCCCAGCACTGTGCCAGAGCCATGTCTTTCAGATGGGAAAATCTATACTTCAGTCCTAGAGAGAATTTGCTTCCCTTTGCCTGTGTGACTTTCCGTTCAGTTCACAGGCAGTTAGTTGTTCCTTCTTCTACAATGCAGGGCATTTACTCTCATTCCATCATTTCTAAGGTACCAGCATGGAGCTCAGGGGTGTTATCAGAAGGTTCTTCCAGCCATACTTTTCCTAGCAAGCTCCCTCACATCACATGAGCTTTTGGGGAGGGAGAGCTTTGATTATGGTTCATCTTTTGTGGAGCTTAGCTGTGCTTGTTAGTTGCAGGAGAGAACCACTGCATGAGAGGGTCCTTCTTCCCATTTAAGTTCAGGCTGCTGATAGCACAGAAAGGACATAATAAACCAGCTCCTGCAAAGCTTCAGAGCATCTATCAGTTAATAGCTGTCATTAGTGGCTGCCCAGCCTTCTTATTGCATGCCCACAGTGCTGGGAAGAAGCATGTCTCCTTACCTCCTTGCTATGTGACTGAGCTTCAGGTGGTATTTCCCTTCAGAAACAGTTTGGCCTTTCCCTTTTTTTCCAGGGCTTGGCTCATGTTTGTATCTGCTGTTGCTGGGAAGATGGAGACAGACCCTTGCAAACCCCTTCCAAGGCCACCTGAATATCCTCCTTTGCTGTGGGGAACGGAACTCCTAGCTGAATTTCATGCATCCTGAAGCAATTACATAAATGTCTGTTGATCTTTATTGACTTATCCATCTGGACTGTGTGGTGTAACGTAGAGAAAAAAATCCCCATCCTCTCCAATGCTAACAGGGAGCTCAGGATTCTCAGGGGCAGTTTGTAGTTCAGTCTGCTCAAGAGAAGCATGCATTTCAGGGAGTTTTGGTCAACCCCAGTGTCCAGCCCTCTTTGTGTCTGTCAATTTTGGAAGGTTTTGGCCTGTTACGATGCGCTAATCCTATATGAGCAGCATGGAAAATAGTCTCTGGCCTTTGTGTCAGATATAAATGTTTGCTGGGCTGGTTGGATCCTGACTGTAATGTAACAGTCAACTGAACGTGGGGATGGACAAGGACTTGTCAGGACACAGCAATGAGGGCAGCACATACAGCTGTCTGTCAGCACCAGCATGCTGCCCTGAAACCTGAAAGCTGATGCCAGATTTAGGATGAAGCAGTGAGCCCCTATATGCTTCAAAATCTGTCCTCCTGAGATTAGATGAAGCTCACGCTCTCTGTAGATTCACCTGGAAGGTCATTGCTTGTTGCCATACAGTGGGGATGTGTTGGCCTAGCCTTGGTGAGCAAGGTGATAAACCTGCGCTGCAGCTGCTCACTGTCCTTTGTGTTACAAATTGCCCAGGCAGTTAAAAATGGCTGTAATAATGCATCAGCCAGTCCTGCTTTATGAGAAGGCACAGAGATAGGAGCTGTGAAGGTCAGACAAAATGGGCCTTTCCAGCACCACAGTCCCAGCTGGCCAGCAGGGTCCCAGCTACCTGGGTCAGACCCCTCAGTGGGATGTAGGGCATTTCAGTCCTGCTTTGTTTGCTCTAGATGAGCATTTGGCTTCAGTATCCTGAATAACTGGCAGGAGGTGCTGGGTAAATTGGGGAACCAGCCCTGAGAGCGGATGTGTGAGCAGTGGCTCTGGGCCAGATCCCACTTCCTTCTTGCACAGTCTGATAATGCAGGTAGTCTGGCAGAGGTCTCTGTCCTTGTGTGGGTACGTAGCACAGCTCCCAGGCAAGCACTGGCTTGGAAATGTTTTGCTCTGCCTTCCCATCTGAATCTATGCTGAGTCGTACTTCTTAGCTGGTAAGGAGCAGATCTGCTAAGAAGGAGAAATTTATCCCGCACTGAGTGTAAACACAGATGGAAACATGGTGAAGCCCTTTTCAAAGTCACAGGTATAAATCTGTCTAAAAGACTGAACATCTGGGGCAGTGAAAGAACAGGTGGAGAACTAACCCAGGAAAGGACAGTGGTGCTAAGGGATGGCTGTCTGGGGAGAGGGTACAAACTGCGGGATAGTGGAAGTGTCTAACATGGGGAAATTGGCCCAAAGAGCAACAGAAGGTTCCAGAAAGTTTACCATTTGGGGTCTTTTCAAAAGACTCCTTTAGTTGTTTGAGTCCTGTGAGTTGCATCCCAGGCACTTTTGATGGACCAGGTTGGTAGCTTTTCCCCTGAACTAATCTCATCTGACCTATCTAAGGCAGCATGAGGGGGATGCAGCCCTGTGTGTCCTCCAAGCTGCTAGGATAAACAGGATTTTGCTCCCTGATTAGGCAGCAACTGCTATGCTGCAGAAGCTGCTCTGTCCATTGCCCTGGAAGAGCAGACCTGACATAATCACACTGCTGGAAATGAGCTTCATGCTGATGGTTTGGCCAGTTCTTCTGGTCCAAGTAGTGCGTTTTCTATGCTTCACAATAAGAGCACTCCTGGACAAAGGCCTTGGTCCTGAAAGGCTTTAGTCACTTGCCTAACCAAAAAAAATAAAAACATGGAAAAGCCTTGGATGGCTGAGGAAATGTTAAATAGTATTCTTCTCCCACCCGTAACCCTGGCAGAGCATGGCTCTGGCTGCTAAAGCCCATAAAATGAACAGCCCCTGTTGCTCCTGGTAGGGATATAAAAATATAATTACTTGACGAGTGACTTACGATTCAGTGAAACAAGGATCTTCTCCTTTTTGATTGAATTATGCAGCAGTATTCCTAGAAGACTGGAAGCAGATGGTGAGCTCTGGCCAGGCGTTTAACAGCCTGAGTTACTGCGTGGAAGGGATGGAGCTGAGCAAAGCTGCAACATGTCACTCCTGCCTTTCTGCTTGCCTTGGATTACCATTGTGGTGCACTCCCTGGGAAAGGAGAGGCTGTAGGTTAGGGTGGGATGGAGGTGTGGAGCATGTCAAGCAGCAGAGGGCTGGTTTTGCAGCAGCAGCATGCAGCCGAGGTGGCAGCAAAAAAAGGCAAAAATTTTGTTTCTGCAAAGCCAGTGCTTCTTTGGTTGCAGGTAGGCACATTGTGACAGCAATCCCAGTGCATGTTGTCACAGGACCGTGTGGACCTGGGAGGTGGCAACTGCCCTCCTGTCATGCAGGGGAGCTCCCATCCCTTTGGGCCCAGGAGGAGCGTAGACAAATGCAGACAGTCCCCTGGGCTGGGCTGGAACAAACGCTGCTGTATAATTTGTGCTTTGCTGCTTCTTCTGCCCCCGTATATCTTGAGCACATCAATAAAATCAAACAGACTATTAGCAGCATGTCATATTATCAGCTGCGGATGTGTGTGCTGTGCATCAGGCAGCCATGCAGCCTGCATTTTATGAAGTGAGCTGCTCATACTACTGCTGGAATTGCAGCAATTATCACACCCCTCACAGCTGGGCAATACACTGGCTTTTATGAACTACCCTAAATCAAAGGCCCTTTCTTTTTAAAGAGAAATTAACAGTTCTATCCCTTTCTATTTTTTTTTAATGGCATCACAGCCAGCAGATTATGAGGTGAGACACAAATCTTGTTGCCGAGTTGTGCCTACTGCATTGTCTTTTTGCATATTTTTATCAAATAAGCAAATGTTCTTTTGGAGCTCTGAAGTCCTTATGAGGGAGACTCATTTTCTGCTACCACGGTCTCTTTGTGCCGAGTGGGTGATGTATGAAAAGGAATTGCAAATAGCTGTTTACAGCAAGCAAAGTCACGGAACAGCCCACTTCAATTTCTGCTATCTGTTGGAGACTGTTGTCAGTGATGGTCAAAATTAATTAAGCAGGAAGGAAGAGAGCAGGGAGGCAGTGTGCATCCAGTTCTGACACTGAAATATTAATGGTGAGCTAATCAAGAATATCTATGAATATCTAATCAGCTTACAGTTTGCATTTTTACTGAGGCAGTGAACTTCTGGGCCACAGCCCTTTCCAGGAGGTGTCAGGAGAGGAGGTGGCTGCCTGATCACTCTATCTGGGAATAAACAAAGAGCTTGTGCTACATCGGGAGCTGAGGCACATTTGTCTTGCACCTCATAGTTCTGCTGCCACTGGATGCTGCTGTATGCTCTCTGCTGTCACCTACAGCAGCCAGGTCGGAGGGTCCAGCCCATAGCATCTCCCATGCTGTGCTCCTTCCTCCTCAATGCTAGAGGGCACTTGGAGGGTTCAGCTCCTCCACGACTGAGCTGCAACATCTGTCCACATCCAGGTCTTGGCCAAAAGCTCAAAACAGCATAGGTTTAAACAGCGGACCTCACCCTTTCACTTCATGCCTGGTGCCGGGCACCCTGCAGGAGGCAGTAGGCTGTCTTCCTGTCTCTCCTGCCAGTGTGTGACTGGTGTTTTCAACTCAAGTTTCCAGGCTGTTCTGGGAGAAACGGGACGGTTGTGCCATAGGGGCAGGGTGCACTTGCAGACCCCAGGTGCCCAGTGCCTACTCTGGGCACAATGATTGCACAGGGCGCTCAACTGTTTCACTGACTCACCACCTAAGCGTAAGAAAATAGGAGGAAACAATCTGGTGGCAAAGCTGGGCTGATTTTAATCAAAGTCACAAAAGTAAATGTCACCTTTGGGTGCCAGGACGAGTCAAGCGACATTTCTCTCTCTAACATCAGCTTAATGAGGGCTGTGGCTTTGGAGATTTGTATTGCTGTGTTTCTGCAAACAGTTCCCTCCTCTAACCTCTTGGAAATTGGATTTTGTGGGGCTGAGCAGTTTGTGTGCAGCAGATAGCAGCAGGACTGATAAGCAGAAACCTGTTTACACACTTATTCATATCTAATGCTACAGCTGGGCAAGGGACTGCCTGGATTATTTTTTATTATTTTCTTTTTTTCCACACTATCAAATGTAATTCTTTTGGCTGGATATCTTGTTGCTGCTTAACAGGGAGAAACCTGAGCTGGGCGGTTTTAATGGGCAACAAATATGGAAATAATATGAAGCAAAAGGATAATGCAATAAGTCAGTCTTAAATAATAAGGAAGAATCGAGTGGTGATCAGTATGGGATAGCGTACTTACACTTTCTTGCAAGAGGTGGTATTTCACGTATTGCCAAGTTAGTAGGACCTGGTCACAACCCCAAACGCAGAAAGAGTCCTGGCATGTCACTCTGACAGCAACAGGGACCTTCTGTGAAAGGAAAATGGAAAGCAGATAGTATCAGTTAAGAATAGCAGGGATGTCCAGGAAGGTGGTTGCATCTGTGCCCTGTGGTCTGTACCAGTGAGAAACCTTGCTCCAGGTGCATGGGCACCATGATGCCCAGCTCCAGTTCCTTTGGACTGATGATGGAATGAGTAGCAGAGGTTTCTCAAGGAGGAGCACTCTGAAATGTGCTTCTCTGTTGCTCCAATACAACCCAAATCTGTCAGCCTTCAGGGCTCGCTGTGAATGTCATCTGTGAGCAAGGGCGAATTATTTCAACCAAAGCAGCAGGCTAATGCCACTAACCTGCTCCCAGGAACTAAGCTCTGCCCTGTGCCTAGGCTGTGTAGCTGCACATGAGCTGCAGGGAATTACAGATGCAGGGGGGTGTATGTTAAGCCCACAGATATAAACATAACCCACTGGCATGTACATGAGCACAAAGAGGGAAACACACATTTTTCATAGCTGATTCATGCAGTTGTCATGAAGATGCTGTTCAAGCCAGAAGGCAGTTATCTCTTCTTTCTACCATTTAATTTTCTTTAATCTGCTCATGACATTTATTGAAAGAAGTGTTTTACGCACGTCAAAGCCAAAGATTTCAAAACATCACATGAAAAATAGTTTAAGGTCAGCCCAAGGGAGGATATAGTAGCATACATGAGATGAAAGATTCTAGTTTCTACAAGGAAGGTCTGTGCAAAACGAGAGGTCACACTAATCTGTGGCCCAAGGGTCCTTCATTTGGGACCTCTGTCAGTAGCTGCAAATGGTGGGCTTTGTATGTTGTGAAACCTTCACCAATCTAAGCAAGGCTGTCCTTCAAATGAACAGGTTCAAAATGAAAGATACCTGATAACATCTTTTCAGGAGCCTCTTCGTGTGGGCTAAGAGTTTCCTACAGCTCTGCTCAATGTTGGCCCAACTTGCTTTGCCTGGGGCAGTGCTCACAGGGATGTGTGCAGAACTGAGCCATCCTTTGCCTTCACCCTCTGTAAGAGTGTTGCTGCTTCTTGCATGATTTAATGAGCCAAAGCGCTTGACAAATTGAACGAGCTGCTGAAAGTGAATCCAGTGCAGGGGCCAATCCTGCAAGATGCCTCTGGATGTGTTGAGCATCCCAAATGCCAAAACTGAAGAAAGGGAAATGTATAAGATCCTCAGTAAATGTCTGCATTTAACTCATTTTACATGGGGAGAGGTAACAAGCTGACACAGGATAATTTATAGCTCAGTTCTATGCTGATTGCAAAGTACACATTTCCAGCCAGCAATCATTAGTAAATCACTTTCCCACCGGTTCTCTTGGCATATAAAAGAAATTTCTGCCTTTCCAACATTAAAAAAAAATCCTACTTCGTTATACACTCCACGACTTTATAGCATTTTGAATATTTAAAAGAGGGTTAGAATCTACAACCTCAACCTTTAACAAATGTACAGTAACGCAGTAACAAATTTGCCTCGAACAGCTGCTACCTTGGTACCAACTGGCACGAAAAGGAGGGGAGTAATTGGCTTGTTTTCAGATAATTACCATAATTGTAGTGACACCATTTGGATCTCATCGAGCTGCGCTCCTGCTGCATGTTGGATAATTTAATAATTGGCAGAATTTAGACTGACAGTAAAGGTAAAGTCAGCGTATGGTGGGGAAATGAGCAGGCAGCTCCCTGTGATGCTGGTACACACTCTGCTGCTCTTGCTGTGGAGTTTAGCAAAACCTTCAGATTTTGCTGCTTTTCTTGAGCCCTGTGACTAGTTCACACCTCTGCTCCCTTTCTGATGCTTGGCCTGATGAGACCACATTTTGCACATTTTTGATTTGAGATAGATCACTTTAGTCCTAACCAAATTACTTTCTTTGTGCACTGAGTATTTTTAGCTGTCCTAGTTCTGCTGGGGGCTTGTCAGAGCTCTGCACTGAAAGTGGATTAAACCAGTCAGGTGCTTATAGGCAGCAGCCAAATGCCTTTCCTGGAGGTTGTCCTCTGGAGTAGAGCTTATTCCCCTGACTGAACCCTGCCAGCTGCAGGGGCAGTGGGGAGCAGAGGATGTTGAGTTCAGCATGATGCACTGGAGGGATCTTGTCCCCTTTGTGTCTTCTTGTGCTTGCTGCTTGTGGCCAGTGTGAAGGGGTCTCAGCATCTTCTGTGTTTCCAGTCCTGACAGCTGCCCAGCCAGAGTCCCAGGAGCAGGGAGGCTGCAAGGTAAGGTTAGGAGGTGGCTGAAGCTTGCTGGGGAAAGACAAGGTTTTATCAGATCAGCTGGGCATTTTTGCTAGGAAGTTGCAAACTGGAGCAGAGCACTGAGCTGGTGCCTCACAGGGTTGGTATGAGTACCAAGAGCTTTCCTGCAGTGCTCAGCTGTGGCCTTGTCCTGCCTCCATTTCTGCTTTGCAGTGCAGAGGTGAAGACACCTAACAGCAGTACTGACAGTTCCCAAGCAGAGGGGTCCCAATGGGAGAGGTGACTGCTGATGTAGATCTGTGATGAGCTGTAGGTCTGTCATGCAGCCAATGCTCATCACGTACCAGGGAGGGCTTTGGCAGAGTGTGCTCCTCTCTAATAAACCTGTCTGCCAAGATGATGTTGACAGCTCCATCCCAGCCGTGGGTGCCTGGGCAACACTGGTACAGGAGGGAAGGGAGATGACTAAAAAGCAAATCCCCAGGCTCTGGGGGTTAGATCTCTAGTGTAGCAGTGGGAAGGAGTGAGAGCATGTGCCAGACCAAGTTTGCCATGCTAGGGCTACATGCCTGGGAGCGGATGGCTGATCCCAACACATCCCATCTCTCTGCCCCTTGCACAGAAACTGCAGGGTAACCGTTCCCTTGCAGCATTCCCTCCCCCTCTGTGATTTATTGCTGCCAGGAGGCTGTGCATGTGGAGGTGGCATAAATCTCACCCAAAAAGAGAGAGAAGGAGGAAATTTGCATTCGCTCCCTCACTGGCATACTGAATGCAGCTTTCCAGTTCACTGCTGAAACCCTGAGCATGTCCCAGGTGGAAGGCTCAGGCACTTCCCTCAGTATAAAACAGGGCCAGTGCCAGGGGCTTTCATCTCTGCCAGAGGAGGCTCCCACAGCCAGCCAGGAACGGCTCCCCCACTCAGCCCAATTATCCCTAGATTATCTGCAGTCCACTCCCATTTATAATGCGTGGTATCAGCCTACATAATTCTGTAGTGTTTAAAGGCTTCAAACATTCACTGTGCTCCCCTCTACTGATCTGCCAACAACCACAAACCCTTTTAATAGCCTTTTCTCATATGGACCTGACAATCCTCCTAGTCATCTCTGCCGGGTCTCACCCACCTCCCTCCAAGCTGGTTACATTCTCCTTCTGTGCAATGCCTCCAAAGCTCTCCCAGAGCTGACAGTCATTGTGCTAGAGTTAAAATCCTGCAAGCTGCTACTGGAAAGGAGACTACAGAAAGCAATTAGGGAGATTATAGTCAGACCATGGTCATGCTGCTGCTATGGGTCTGGATGTCCTGTCACAAGCAGCCAGCCTGGACTAAGAGGATTTCAAGTAACATAGCATGAGCAAAGAGGAAAGCCTGGCAATTGCTGTCTCTGAGATTGCATTTTGACAGGAAGCCTGTCAGTGTTTTCATATGTTGACAGTAAACTGGATGCAAGGCAAATCAAGAAAAGCAAGAGAGCAAGGAGCAAATAGGGTAGATATATTAATCAGGGGCAAAAGCTGGAGGTAGTTTGCAAACCTCTGCTTCTGCTTGGGCTAATGGCTGTAAATAGCATATTGAAGCCATGGAGGAAGTAAAGAATTAATTACAGATCTGAGACCCAATCCCACTTCCAGCCACAGGCAGCATTTATTGAGATCTCACTGAGGTGGGAAAGATTGAACAAGGGACTCAGGGGACTACGAAGGGGAAAAGAATTAATCAGTTTATCTCAGGAGACTGGAGAAGTCAGATTGAATAAAAACTGGAAGTGAAATGAATGGGGGAACAAAGTGGTTGGAAGCCTTGTTTGAAGGAGAAACTCTGGAGTCACAGCTGGGAGCAGTCCCACTGGCTCTAGTCCCCCAGTATAGAAGCTGGGGAGCTTTAGCGGAAAGGCTGAAAGTTTGTCTTGACTTCTTTAACAGGTTTAGAAACGTCACATTTAGACCTCTTGCTTCTTTTGCCTTTGCCATGCAAGGCAACCCCAGCTCTTCCACCTCTGATCCTTGCTCCAGTGCACCACAAAAGTGCCCAAGTCCCCCATGCCCAGTATCACTGGGACCTGAGAGCCATTCTTCAGCCTGCAAAGTTCTCTGGTAGCCAAAGGAGGGTTAGGAAGGGAAGCTGAACCCAGCTGAATGATGTCCAAACCCCACATGTCCCACAACCAACACCCTAAAAGGAAGATTTTTGTGCCTGCCCATTGTCAGCCCAGTGTTTTCCATCACAATAACTTTCAATTATTTCTCCTCTAAAGTGTACAACATTTTCTTCCCTCCTTTGTGTTGTTGCTTTTCTGCCTGTCCCTCTGAGAAAGGTCACTGGGCTTCCACATTCCTGCTGTGTAATGAGCTGTGACAAAAGCTCCCAATGCTGACCAGCGCTGGAGTCAAAGAGTTTTAGTGGGAACCGAACAACATCCTGGGGAGGGAGCCTGTCCCCAGCTTGTGAATGGGTGTCCCATTGCCAAGCTCCTTCCCCTCCACACAGCTCAGTGGCAGAAACTTCATGGAAGCCACATAAGAGACTTTTGTCTTATTCTCCCCCCTTGAAAGCCCCAAGCCTGATATACAGCCATAAAGAAAAACTTCTCATCTAATCAAAGTAAACAGTGAATAGGGGAACACGCTTTCTCCTCCTTAATAAGTTTTCATATCCAGGAATCAGGAAAGCATTCCTGTTTTTCTGGCATATCCAGAAATGGGCTCTTGCAGGAAAGCTCTAATGGAAATGTAAAGCACATGCTGATTCAGAAGAGAGACCTCCAAAGCCCTTCTTACTGTTGGCTGCAACAGGAACGCTTCCCAACAAACCTGCTATTTAGAAGGTTCCTGACTTTATCAGATCAGCCTCTTTCACAGAAGTACAGCTCTGTGCCTGGTGTTTTTTAATCAAGCTTCCAGGTTACTGAGATTACTAGTTACAGTAAAGCACGGAAAACAGCAATGTAGGTTGCAAGGAAAAGACGCTATATTAACTGCTGTGTTGTGTAATAACCCTTAGGAGGACAGAATGCTTCATAGCAGGATGGGTTTTTTTTCCCCTGCGTTACGCCAAAGAACAGTCAAACAAAAAAGGTACATTCTGCTGATTCTCTAGTGGTATTTCCTAGCAAACCCACTAAATACTGTTTGGTATGTTAGCTGGAGTATAATATGCACAAATGATGTGAGGGAGGGACGTGCAGTATGTTACAGTTAATGTTTTTTGAAACCTGGCATTTGAAAGCTGTATGTGCATGTAATGTACCTCTACCATCCTAACTCCCTGTGCCCAACAGTGACAAAACCTGGTCCTTGTGACACTGAGCACTAGCACTCACCTGGCTGTGCGGTGTCAGCCCCTTCCCCTCAAGGCAGAACTGACTTCACATTTAAGGTGAACAAACCACCAAGTTACAGCTGCAGGCAAGACTTAAAACCAAATCCAAACAAAAAATGTATGTTCCTCAACACATGCGTTGTTTTTCAGACCAAAACCAGCCAAAGAACTCTGTGAAACTGGCATTCTTCAGAAAGCTAACGAAAAGGATACTTGCTTGGGGGTACAGATAAGACAGGAAATGATTTCTACTTTCATTACTACTAGATTGGAGGTACCCAATTGCACCCATCTGCTTTTCTTTGTAGTTGGTGCTATTCAGTGATACCTCACATGTAGACAGAGGTTACTGTTATCTAACCAATACAAAATCTTCTATCACTTTCCAGTCAGGCTTCTCACATGTGGCGGTGAAAGACTAAATGCGTCTCACTTTAATGCCCCTTGGGTTTATTGATGGGTCCCAAAATTAGATCAGCACACCCTGGCAGGCTCAGTAGCTTAGCTAGGCTTGTTACTTTAATGAAACACTAATTGCTGCTTCTGTAATCTAAAGAAGTGTCTTTGGTCCTGCAGCAGCTTCATTTAAGCAGTATTAATTGCCAAAGCTAATTATGCTGGTGTTGCTCCTAGATACTGGTTCAGGTTAGGTCTATAAACAATAAAACCAGTAGCCAATCTGCTGTAGCTGATGTGACCTGTGCAAGGATGCAGCTCTGTATGGCTCTGAGGGCATCTCTCTGCTCTCAGTGCTTTCCATGCATGAAAAGGGCACAGGCCAGGTGCTTCGCAGGGAAAAGGAGTTACATCCCGAGCTGCTGCTGTCCACTCTGCACAGGACAGGGCCAGGGAGGTGACAGTTTCTAGACAAGAGACCTTGTAACAAACCTTCTGCTAAAATAGGATTCCAGTTTCGAGAGGCAAAAACTGAAGCAAGCTTGCTGTTCCTCAGTTCCCCAGGTGCAGGTTTTATTTACCTCTTTAAGCAGCTATCCTAAAAAGGCCTGAAATTTCTTCCATGTTGCAATTAGTGGAAAGTAAGAAGCAAACAGAAGATTTTGGGTTCCACTTCTCCAAGGCAAAAAAACCTCCAAATGCCTTCTTGGTTTTACATCCCCTGTCTGTTTCAGTGATGAAATTCCCAGCTGAAAAGGTGCATTGCACCAATTAAAGCACCAGAACTTTCTAAGATCTTTCTGACAAACAAGCTTACTGGTAGGATAAAATATTTGCTGCTTAGAGCAGCCTCATATAATTGTTCCAAAGGGATTACTCTTTGCCAAGCCCCTTGGAAACCTCTGCTTTGGGACTGGAGGCAGAAGCAGGCTGGAGTTGGCAGCTGTGCTACTGTTGCTAAAACCAGCGTGAATCTTCACCAGGATGCGGGTGGCTCAGAGCTGACAGCCAAACCAGAGCAGCCAGGGAGAGCCACCAGGAAGGAAATTTCTCTTGAGCTTGGCCATGCTGCCTTACTGTTCTCCTCCTCGGTGCTGGAGAGGAGAAAACCAAAGAGGGCAGTGCTATGGGTTATTATTCTGGAGAGGACTTTACAGAATCGTGCCTAGGAAACATGCAGTAAAATAGATTTTATCTTAGATCCAATTAACAGCTGAGTTACGGGACTCAAGTGAAATAAAGGGCAGCGAAGCTCCAAGACTCTATTTACATGAATTATTAGAACACGGCTGTCTGCAGGAGCAGGCAGCAGCCATTATGTTTAATTTATGAGGACACGAGGGGGAAAGGGCTTAGCTACCAAGCTGCTGGGGGGTTCCTACCCCAGTAGTGAACAACTTCTACAACAAAGGCACTAGCAGCCCCCCTTTCACTAGCACTGCTAGCTGTTACAGGACTCAGTGGCACATCAGCCATGGCTCACCAACTGGGCTTGACAGAGCTGCTGGTAGAAAGCACCATTCATTTCCTCTAACTGGTTTCAAGGCTTATGCAGAGGGAAAAGCCAAAGCTTAGAGATACAGAAATAAGAAGTAAAGTCCTTGGAAGTACCAGCAAGGAGCAGTGCATGTAGTGGGAGTTTCTGCAGGCAAGCATGAAGAAGGTAAAACATGGGTCCTCTCATCTCTGTTTCTGAAACTTCCCATTTTAAGCATCTTCCAGGCCAGAAAAGGATATTTGAGCTGACAGCCTTGGAAGAGGTCCACCATTTGATGTTTGTGTGTTTGTAGAGGAAGCACAGAAGGATTTTCAGTGACAGATGAAATCTGCAGTCCTTCTAACACAACCAGTTTAAGTGATTTTGCCTCTCGAAAGCCAAACTATAAGGTTTCTATCAAAGAGATGTTTGATACCAGGAAACTAAGTATTGTGAGAAAAATAAGAGTGTCCATAGTTTTCTCACACTGCATTCAGTATTTGTATAAAATAGCTGCTTTCCCTGGCTTGCATAGCAATGCACAGGAGTCACACCAGCTGTTGTTTAATTGTAGGGTTTTTTTCTCCTGTATTTTTTCAGAAGCAGCTGATGTGCAGTGGTAGGAAAATACAACCACAAATAATGTGACTGTCTCTAACTGTCGCCTCTTAAGAAAAGTGGCTTTGTTTGTTTGCTGGGGGTTTTTTAATACTTCAATGGTGTTCTGAATACCTGTTCAGAAGAGAGGCTCTGAAGCCCTGTTGTATCACTATCACAAAACTGGGTGCTCCAGAGAGAAGGAGCCTGATTAGGTTTATTATTTATTGCTAGAGCAGCCTCAGATTTGGCAAATCCCTTCCCAGCAAGGCTGTGTTCAGTTCCAGCATATGCTGTTTGGACCCGTAATTTGAACTTAAAAGCTAAAAGTACTTTTTTTCTAATGGGTAAATGCGAGCTTTCTTCCAAATCTCTACAGGAGGTAGAAGGCTCTCCAGGGGTGCGTGTGCCTTTCTTCTGTTAAGTGTTACTCTAATGGGTTTGAGGAGCAGCACTATCGGAAAAAAGCCTTACAGTTGCAATCTAAAGCTTTGGTTCCCAATCATCTTCTCTGCTTCTTTGTTCACTTTATTCACTCAGTCCGATCTCTTATAAGAAAACCAGAGACCTCTCTCAAGTGTTTCCAAAAGATGACTCAAGTAACAATTTTTAATGCTCATAAATAAAGTTAAAACATAATTTGCAGAGTAAGAGCCATCCATTAGAAGTCCGGTTGCTACGTTTAGTTTTCTGCTTTCAGAGAGAGAGCCAAGAATGCTGACAGACTGCTTGCAAAGTGAATTTCAAATGGAACCAAGTTTTAAGAAAGTCATTTGTGCATCTTGCTACCTAAAATGCTGCCACACAAGTATCTCCAAGTTTTGATATTCCTGAGTGACTGCTAACACAGCTCCCAGAGGCATCAGAAATGCAATGCAGTAAGACACCTGAGCTGTATGGGGAGTTCTAGGCAATCGTTATCAAAGATGTTGTGATCTCTTAACTCCCAGTTTAGGGAGCACAAGAGAAATAGCAGAAAACATGGTTTTAAATAAAGGGCAAGAAAAATGTTATATAAATGCATCAGCAATGAAGTCTCTGCAGCAGAAAACTGCTGGGTTGTTTTCCAACAGTATTTCATTCAGTTCCTAGGTTTAAGACAATAAATCCTCATTTATAATGTACACATTCAATAAGGGATCTGTCTTCCTCAGTAGTGCTTTGGCATAGACTGTGCTTACAACTCCATCGTGCTGAAGTGGCACCTGCTTATTTTTTCCTTTTGAGAAGGTAGCAGCACACAGTGTAATCCCTAGAACAGAGCAGAGATGGGTATGGTCTGCCCTTGCAGGAGTGCCAATGCTTGAGTTTCACTAGGAATCACTAGGAATTCAGCCTCTCAGGAATATAGGATTGTACTAAGAATTAATACTAGGTCTCCTGACTCACAGACAATGTTAACCCAACCAATCATCCCTCCTTATTAGAAAGGGTTATTTTGCTCATTTCCCTCATCCAGTTTTGCAATGCCAAGGGAGGTGATGCTTGCAAAATTTAGCTAAAAGCTTTCAACTGCATTCCCATGAGCACCAGTGCAATGGCTGTTGCACACAGGTGCCAAAAAAAAGCATTATTTGAAATAGCGCAGATTTTCAGGGTACAGGACAAAGTGATTTGTTTTAAATCCTTCCCCAGCTCCCTTCTTTTTGCTAGCCCTTCCACCAGAGTTCGTGTAGGTTTGGTTGGAGCCACATGGGATGGTAGTCTCCAAGCATGACTCCCTGGGGTGCAGAGTAGAAGCACTGTTGCTGCAGAGTGAGGGCTCAGCAAGGAGCTCCCCTTCCATCATACCTGACCGAAGGCTGCCAGCAGGGAAGCATTAAGGGCAAATGGTTCCTCTGACTCCTTTTCAAGAGCTTGAATTGGACCCAGGGCCCATTTTAGCCTATTACTTTAGAATGAAGGCAGCAGAAAACCCAAACCAAATTCTAGAAAAATCAGTGCAACAATTCAGACCTTCAGGTTTATCGAGTTATTCGAAGTTTGGCAGCCAAGTAGTAACTGAACAAATGGCCATTAGCACTGTTTATTTACTGTCACCAAGCATCCAGTATTGCAAAGCGTACACGGAGGGGAGGAATAGGCAGGCCTTTGCTTCCAGAAACCTACAGCGTAGATTCAGTCATAGCAAAACAAGGGAGGTTTTCTACATCCCTCTCCCCACCCCATCAAAATCACCATAAGCTCTTAATTTGAGGACAGTGCTGTTACTGCCAGAATTAAAAACAGAAGAACAGCTACATCCAGTGTATTTGCTAGGCACTGGAATGCTATGCACAAGACAACCCAGAACCTATCCCAGCCCCTCCTTGCAGTTTAAGCTATGGTGCATTTTGTATTGCAACAGGTCTAGCTAGCACATACATGGGACAGTTACTGTGGCTCAGACAACAAGTAGCGTCATAAGCTGGGATGGTCTGATGACTTGTGATCACCACTTCGCAGTTAAATGGTCAGGTACAGCTTTGACAACCAGCAATTTCTTGGCTCAGCTTCTCTTCTCTTCCCTCCTCAGCCCCTAGGCACTCACAGCTTGCTCCCAGGGTGCTCCACACCCTGCAGTAAACCACTTGCAAAGCTCATGGCTCCTATTCTCCACCAGCTCCCCCCTCCACCCCTGCTCACAAACTCCTCTTTAAAAACTGTGTCAGCTGTGAGGATGCAAATGGTCGCATTTGCATCAAACAACTTTTAAATTATCATTCAAATTAAATTAAATTGAAAATGCAATGAGCTGTTCCTGTAGATCTGGGCGCACAAAGATGAGTTAATGAAGGTCACATTTGTAAGCAGTGAAAAACATTTAAACTGTATCATGCCTAGCATGGTATGCCATTAGAATAACATGCCTTTCTATCAGAATAAATTACGCTTGAAGGCCTTGTGCAGGATTGCTGCCTGCTCCCAGGAAAGGCTGGTCTTTGGGACCTTTGTAGTTCAAACACGGAGGAGTTGTGCTGGGTCCAGCAGAGCACCAGCAAAACTCATTGGCCATGTGCAGTGTCAGGCCTCAGGCAGCAGTTTAGGCTGTGCAAGTCCTGCCTGCTCTCCTTGCCTGAATGCAAAGCCAGGCGAGCCAGGAAAGCCCTAAGTAACTCAGCTGGGAGGCACTTCCTCAAACAAGGAAGCTATAGCTTTGCAAACATGCAGTCTGTGTGCCTCTGGTTGTAACTGCGTGGTTTACACGCGCAGAACTACGTGCCTTTGCCTTGCACTGGGTTTGCAGTCATCTTTGAAAAACTGCCCTGTAATGGCTTTTGAGACATCCATCATCCTCATGGCTCTGTGTTGTCACAACAATGACATACAAATTACATACCTATTTCCATGTGCTGAGATGAAAAATGTAACCCGTTTGACTTGCAAGTGGCAGAGAACAGGCTGCCTCCTTGTGAGGCTTCCGACGGGCCGGCTGCTGTTCTGACACCGTGTTGGGCTCCAGTGGAACACTGTGTGAATACAGGAACTGAGCAGCTGACCGCGTGACCTGAGTCCAGGCAACCATGGAGCAATAACCTGAGCAAGCCAATGTGAAGCAGAAATTTTTAATTACTGTTCTTTCTCTCTCCTGTGCATGATACCACACCTTACCTACAACTGCTGCAGGCCACATCGTGTGCTTAATCCTGAGAAATGAACTATCATTTGGTATAGGGAAATAAACAGCAAAAATACATGCCAAATGCTCCTTAGCAACCAAACTCTTGTTTTCACAAGTTTCTGTTCCTCACTCAGGTGTGAAGTCAGATGCTGAGAGATCAGAGAAACCTGTGAAATGGAGAGTAATAATTGGCAAGATTTTTGGCATCTGGATAGTTTTTACATGCAAAGGCTTAAGAGCTGTTGCTTTGCGACAGTAGTAGCCTGCTCTCACAGAAAAGAGCTAACACCTGCCATCAAATGGGGACTAAGATTGCTTTAATTAGCCATGAAGGTTTCAGTTGCTTGAAAGCGACTTGAGTGCATTCAAAATCTTAGAAATCAAATGTTCTCAAATCCACCCATCCATGTTTCTGACATATTTTAACAAAGGCAGTCAAGTCACAGCTGAATGCAGCTGATAATTCTTTGCTGCAAGAATCACCAGGTTCAGTTACTGAGCTGAGGATAGAAGGTTAACCCCACCTGTGAAATGTGCTGCTGGAAGCAGCAATGTGCTTTTGCTTACTCTTGAGAAGAGCACTCCTCAGATTTTTTCCTAAATGCTCCTAACGGTTGTAAATCTGAGCAAAGCCCTTTTGATCTTGGTGGATGATGGTCTAATTTGTATCAGCACAACTGAGAGCAAAGTCTGGACCTGAGTGTTCTACTCAAAGCAAGCTTTTGTGTGATGGAATCTGAGAAACTGCAACAACTGGAATTAAACTATTTTACATAATCCATTCATAAGATACAGCTCATAAATAATAGCAGGAAAACAAAATGTCAAGCCAAACTGATTAAAAAAACAAGTTTGCAAGCTGCCTTACAAATGAGAGGCACAATAGTAGCTCAGCAGTGAATGGTGATTTACACTCTGGTTTGTAAACCAATTTATTTATCAATAGCTGAAGTTAGAAGATTATGCAAAAATAACAAAGTCAAAGATATGTAACTGGGAGGAATCTATTACCACTGCTGCCTACCTGGATTTAACAAAGGCATTTTGGACTTTGTCTTCTTTTTGATAACTGCACAACAACTCCCCATCTATAACCATAGCCTCTCTCTGGGCATGGGAGCAGACTTCAAGCCCCAGTTTCTGCACCTCCTCTTCATCAGCTCTGGGGGGTTGAGTTAAATGGATCAAGGAGGTCACAAACTTCATGGGATTTACTGGTGCCTTTTGCTACTATTGACTGCTGTGGTATGACACAGCTCACTATCTCCTGGAAACTCAATCACTTTTCAGAAGAGATGAAGACTTTCAGTCTTGCCATGAGTTCTCTTCCACAGCATTGAAGTGTTACAAATTGGAGCTTTTGCACTCCAACTTCACATCCTCCTAGGAATCCATATGGGAAGGAAAACTGTCCTCTTTAGATGTTCCATTAGAAACTGCTGATGCAAAATCCATCAAATCCATTAGAAGTCCATTAAGTCTGTAAGGCTGCTGTTTGTTTTCCTAAGTTGTCTGAAGAATTTGGAAGGCCACAAGCTTTATGTTGCCTGCGGCAGATTATCCTGTGCTAGCTGGTTGTGTCTTCTGGCTGCAGTATCCTATATGCAATATAGAAACGTGGTTTTGAAAGATGAGAGGATACAAGGCACTTTTAATATGCCTGGATGGCTAGGCCAGCGCCTTTGAATTTTGTTACACAGAAATGACAGCAGTGCAAGACAGACAATAAATGAAGCCCAAGAGGTTTGGCTCAAAATACACCATGACATTTTGCATCAGAACAGTCCTGAGGCTGAGATGTTTGTTCTTTGGTCAGTTCTGAACTGCACATTCTTCCCTAATAACTACATCAACAGGTGACACTTAAATTATAATCAGATATACATTAAAATTAGTTGAAGATTAGAGTATGACAATTACTACCTTGTATATTGGCCTGAATGAAAATTCACATAGGATTAAAGTCCCAGAGCATTTTACAAACTTGTATTTACACATCAATTTTAACATACATGTAAAGTATAAATTCAGGTAACACCATGAAACAGCCATTTCTAAGATAAAGCAAGGCACAATGATTCTGTGCAACCCAGAATGATCTTTATAAACCAGTCTCAAGTCAAGTGGAGAGTCAAAGCCAAGGTTGTCCGAACAACAAACATACAGTGATGATATTCTGATGAAACCTCATGACATGACACTCCACTGTGAATTGGTGATGTTGTATAAACATGCAGCATCTTGGCCTCTTGCTGATAGCAGGCAGATACACCTGGTACAGCACAGAGGTCAGGTACTGAGTGTGTGAGACACTTGTCTGGCTTTCTACCGCCTCCTGGGAAATTTGTCTGGGTTTGGTTAACTTGACTTTTAAATGCAGTCATCCTACGGAAGGAAACTTCCCTGAATGACAAGTCTGATGTAGTTAAACAAAACCATTTTTGAAATGCAGAACTCCAAACGTGATTAAAATGCAGGTTTTCCAGTGTATATTTCATCAAGGCTAACCATGAGCAATCCTTTTCAAATACTTCCTTTGACAGCTGGCTGTTTATTTGGGTTCAGTGAACGCAGGTTTGGTGAAAGAGGGTGTCAAACAGGTCAAGAGGCGAGACGGACAGTGTGCCCTGGAAATATAAGCCTTTATTATCTGGTCTCCATGGGATTTCCTTTCCGACATGGAAAAATGTGTGGTAATGCCATAGCAACAACAAAGGAACAAACATAGCAGGACATGTCTCTGCTGTTTAAGGCTTAGTGGGCTGGATTTTGTAAATGACTGCATTTCCAGAATAGTTATTTTGCTTAGAGTAGTATAAATGATGAGAAGCTAAGCTAAAGGCACAAGAACTAAGGACGAGCAGCTTTCCATCTTCTCTTTGAGGATTTGTCTGTAAGGCAAAAGGAGCCTTATAAATATTAAGGATGAGTTGAAAAATCCTCATTTTAATTTTAAACTGATTCCTCTCCCTCCTCTCATACCCAACTTATAAAAGAAGCATCTTTAAGCCCTACAATAAACACCTCACCCTGTGTGGGTAAGCTCAGCTGTCTGCAACTGCGTGTATTCTCCACCAGCCAGTTCCCACAGACAAAATCTACTGCCTACTTGTTAGGCAAAAGGGCTTTGCTCAAGGATTCAGGGGCCAAATGGCCCTTAGGGAACTGAGATGTCCATGGTGAGTCAGAAAATTAGAAGTGACTCCCTCAAGTGTGGCACTTTAAGTCTGGGCAGCTCCCCAGAGTGAAGGTCCTGCTTTTGGACAGCGTGAGCCAGCTACCATGCAGTATGTATGCCAGCAGGACATACACGAAGGCATAAGCTGCTTTTTTCCCCATGGATTCAATACAGTATTTCACAGGAACACATGACTCACAAACAGTGCTTTTAAAGCCTTTCACAAATGGTAGATGAACATGATTTATCAAAATCAGGCTATAATCATGCTGCTGATCTGTCAGTCAGCAGCCCTAGAGGAAAGTTTTTGCAGCCCTCCTATAACCTTTAAGATTCTTGACATGAAATGCAAGGCTTCCTGAGCTGCTTCATGACCTGTGTTGTAACCTTCCTTTCACAAGCCATTATTCTTCACAGAGTGAGCCCAGATACCAGAGCCCATCAGCACCTGTCACGAAAGAGGTCTCGGCTTAAACTCACAGTCTAGCTGTCATATTTCAAACCAGTTCTTTATCAGAGGAGACCATAGTCATGCCAAGAAAAGGTGTAAGAGGGGTGTGTGTAAGAATGAAAACTGTCTCCAGTTTTCAGGAAAAATGGCTAACTATAGCTGTGTTTCATAGTTATTCAGCTCTTGCAGCAGTAAATGTCAGAAGCTGGATTCCAGTGCCTTCATTTGCAAACCTATTCTACATATCCATCACGGGCTCTGCAAAGCAGTACTTGTGACCTCCATCTCTGCCCACTCCTCCTGCTCTGTCCAGGATTCTCAATTAGTCACCGGGTGTAATGTTGCAATAACTGCTTTGTAGTTTAACTGTTCTGCTTGAATCACCTCTCAAGGGAGGCTGCCAAGCATCAGAAATTCCCTGCCCTTGTGCAGATGGGACAAGTGCCCTGTGTCTTTCCTAGACCAAACCATTTAATCATCTTCTTTGAAGCCTATATCTCAGTTTATTCAGGCTCTCATCACAGAAGAATTAATTTATAGCTTACCTAGTATTACACTGCCTCTGATTTCAGGGTAAGTTTCTTTGAAAAGTGTAGCCAAAGTTGGGCAGTCTCCAGAGCTCATCAAAAAAGCCAGTGGCAAGAGGTCCTAACATGTCTTGATAATCAATGTGAGCATATAACTGACAAACTCACAGATAAGATTTCATTTAAAGGCTCCTTCAGAAAAAATAATAACCATGCTAATTATATGAATTCTGAGTTCAGTACATGTTGAAATCATTTTGCTAGGCATAAAAAGAAGTATCATGAGATTAACACTTAAACAGATTGAAAACATCTGGGTTTGGAAAATGGATTGGTTAGGCAGGCAGCTTTTCCAGGGCTTTGCAGGGTTATTTCCCCCCTCGGATTAATCTACTCGACTACAGAATAAGTATTTTTCTGACCTGCCAGCAGTGACAATATTAATGGTTTCTAATTCTTTAGTCAGCAGAACAATAAGGTGAATGCATGCTTGGGATTGGGAAAAGGGGAGTCTTTATGATCCTCTAGCATCCTTTAAAATTCTCCTTCTTTCACTTGCAACAAAACAGGCACTTTCTGGCAAGGGAAACACAAGACACAAAGAAAAAGGAAAAATCAGCCTGCCGCCTTTAAATGCAGAACAGCACTCAGATTTATGGTGTTGTGGCTAAGGGAGAGAATAACATATCTTTTTATGGGTGATTGCGAAAAAGTAAATGTATTTCATATAATATTATGTACTATTATACAATGGTTAGTGATCTCAAAGAGATAAGAGATGGACCTTTGTTTCATTAAAATGCCATTAACAAATGGGATGGGTGGGAGGAGCCATCAACCTGACAGAGGTAAATGACCTGATCACAGGTGAATAATAGTAATTGTACAATGGCAGTGATCAGTGCCAATGTGACTGCTCAGATATGACCTGCAATATTTGGCATCAAACCTCATTTCTATGCACCCAGCTTCATGCCTTCTATCTTTATTACCCAGTGCATTTTCTTTTCTGAGAGCAGTCTGATTGCTACTAATCTTCTAGCCTGTAACCTAATGCTCTCTCTTTAAATGAAGTCCCCATATTGTTGATAAAGAGTCATTGTGTTTGCTTATCTCCCTCCTCTCCAGAAGTGATAGCAGGAAATCTGACTTCTCAATTAACCTGTGCTGAATTAGAATCTTTATGATCAAATTGGTCCATGTGATTTTCTTTTTCTTTTTTTTTTTAATCTGGTCTGCTTGAAACTGAGTGGGAATTAGGATTTGTGAATCTCACCAGAGCCTCTTTCTGTGTCATGTTGCTGTGGTGTACACAAATGAGAAGCCATTTTCTTGTCATTCTTACAAATTGCTTCTTTTTCTGAGATTTTCCAAGGAGAAATGAACATGGTACTGCGTTGCAGGGAAAGCAACAGAAATGCAATCATTTATACCACAGAAAAATAATGGACATTTCACAGAGGTAGCAAATAGAGGCGAGTATGGCATAGATCTGTCTGTGAGACACAAACCAGGCCCTTCACAAATTAATTATTATTAAAACCATAATTTTCTGGGGTGCAATGTTATACATTGGCACATGAGAATGAAGACATTCAAACCCCAGTATATTTGTGTCTTTTCCAAAATGTTCTTCTCAGATTAAAGTAATCTGCAGCTCACAAGTGCCACATCCCATATGGGTATCTCATGAAGGCTAGGGGGAAAAGTGAGTGAAGAGTCAAGAGAGGCAAGAATTTGCAATCAAGCCAGGCTGGGCTGGGAGCACATCCAGCCCATTGGCCTTGACACAGCACACATGGCATAGGCTTTCCTTTGCTCTGCTCCATGTGGGCTTTCTGGTGCAGGGACATCCTTTTGCTCGCATGGCTGCTGTAAAGCCTGGTGTGAGACACTCTCTTCCCTGCACGTCTTTGAGTTAAAGTAGGAATTAACCTGGAGGTATAAGGCTTTCTCTAATTCCTTGGCATTTTACATAGATAAAGCAAGAAGTTTAATTACAGAATGTTTGATTAGAGACTGTATCTAGGATCATCAAAATGTCTTCTACATTAAAATCACATAAATTTCATTAAAATATGGATATCTAAGAAAAAGGATTTAGAAGCTAAATGGAAGCCCTGTCATTACTGCTTCATTTCATTGCTGCTGCAATTCATTTCATTCGAGTTTTGACGGGAAGGGCACTGGCAGCAGATCTTACTCTAATTAATACATTTCCATTTAAGATTTCACCTGTAATTATCCACTGTAGAAACATGAGAACCTGCCCAGGTTTAAATCAGCATGTCACAGATAGCTCCATAATTCACCAGATAGGTACTTCAAATATTTTTCTTGTTCAAACAGGGATGCATAGCTATAGTGCATGGAGGGCTCATCTAGGCTGTGTTTATCTGGCAAGAGAAAGTCTCCACTGACACGTAAAGAGGTTGGTACAAATCAAATTTTCCATGTCTCTACTACAGGTTAAGCACAAACTAAAACTAAAATTAATGTCACAAAAAATTAACACAATACAAAAGTTTAGTCTGTACTATTTTACCAAAAAAATTAGGATGCTATTGAAATGTGATGAAAAGGCTGGAAGCAGTTTGACAGTGTCAGTATAAGTCAGAGATAATTCTGGTAAGTTGTTGGATAGCAGCAGGTGTAAAACTGAGAGCAGAAGAAAAACATGAAACTCAGCAAGAAATAAAACTTCAGAGTGGGATGGCATAGGTGAAAGATTAAATTATAGTCAGAGTTACGTAGAGCTTTGAAGAGGACTGGACATCCATACAGGTTTTTGGAAAGAGTAACTCTTGCTTTCTGAATATTATAGGTGAATTAATAGCATTGCTCTGTAATGTTGGATTTTAGGTAGTTTTGCTGGTAGGAGAAAATTCTAACTAATGTTTACACTTCACACATAGGTCTCTCCATTAGGAATTAGTACTAGAGTATACACTTGACTGACTCTTACATGAAAGATATGGTGCAGAACTCCAGCTCAGTTCCTTTGCTGAAGATTTCAGCAAATTTCAACTATTTCTCTTCCATTCAGTATTTATGTTTTCCTTGACAGATTCAGCTTAAATTCACATTACTTTGGGACCATCTTGTAATGTTTGCACAGTATTTCATAGCACCTCCAGTAAAAGACATTAAGGTAATCTGTGATACTGTAAGAGGCTTTTTTAAGAAGGTCCTTGAGTCATTTTGCTGTAATGACAGCAGGCCTCATTAAACAGCTGCATACACGGCACACACTGGGGATGTTTGCAATGCTGGCGTGCCTGTATTTTATAACAGCCCCAAACATGACCCCTGGGAACACAGTGGTAACAGAGACAAGGCACATAAATTGGATTGCAAAAGAAGCAGGAGTGTCAAAGTTGGCCTCCCCCTGTGATGGAGGAGCAGGCTGAGCAATGGCTGGGGGGCTGCCTACCTTCACCTCTGCTTAACGCTTCGTTGCATGGTTCAGGCTGACCCGCTGTGCTCAGCAGGGTGACATTGTCCTGTTCATGACAGTCACGTGCACAGCTCATCTTTTCCTAAAGGAAATCCTATAGCTCTTTTGTCCTGAGTTTCCCAAGTGGTGTTAGTGTTGTCAGCTCCTTCCATATGGATGGTCTTTAGCTCTGTAACTTGGTTATGCTGCTCATGGCTCCTTCAATTAAGCTGTTGAAAGTTCAACTCATCATTGTACAGAGGCAAAACAGTCAAGTCAGTACATCCAGGCACATAGGGGTTTAACCAGGACTTTGTAATTTGCCACTGGACAATCTGCACTATGAATTTGTCTGCAAGTCATTTCACAAGGTCTGAACGGTTACATCCTCCATGGGTCACTGAACACAGGTGAACATTCTATAAAATATTGTTCCTTCAGCCCTTCACTATGTACAGAATACCAGGCTTCTAGACTACTGAATTAAAGCTGTAAATTTGCATTGTCAAAGCCCAAAGATGTTGGACTAGGCAGCAGGTACCTTTATGACATTTTCTTATTAAAGCACTGAGATGCAATTGCTTATGGAGGGCATTAAATCAAATCGTGGACAAAAGCTGCTATAGAAACACCCCAGATTCCTGCCTTACTGCAGGCACTGGCAAAACACTTGCAATTAACCTGCATGGCCAGGGAGCTGGAATGTCGACAGGCATTCATTTCTTTTGGATGGATTTTGCCATCACAAATTTTAACTGTGCACTTGTGACTCAGACCAGTCAAAATTATCTTATGAACTGAAGCCTTTGGAGCAACTATTCCATCAGGCTTGCAGGACAGCATCTGCTGCGCTGCCTGGTTGGGCATGTGGTGCTCCAGTGAGTGATGCTGTATCTTCCCGGAATGTCTCAGCCACAGAGGAGCAACCACCTCAGGTGGTTGCTGTCCATGTCAGAAGCATAGAAGAAAAGATTATTTGACAAAATTAATAATGCTAGAAGACTACTGCTGTTCTGGATTGGTTATACAGTTATTGGTTTGTATCTTACACAACCCGCAGCAGTTCAGCAGACAGCCGGACTGCGCTGTTGACAGAAGCTTAACTTTGTGTTCAGTTGAAGGTCTGGTGTGGACACATTTCTCAGGATAGCAGAGGTGGACACTGTGCTGTCAGCCTCATTCAGCCAGGCCACGAGTTCCCGATCAGAGGAGTTTACCTGGACTTTGGTAATTGCTCCATTTATTGCTTCTTGTAGTCAATCAAATTTAATTCTGTTGGCGGATCCACTAATTACATGTTCTTGGTTTTATGTGGGGCTAATAGACCACCTAAGGCTTTGTGTAGATTAGTTTATGTTTTCTCCTGGCATTTTGCCTGTATCAGTGGTGGCAGGTGCAAAATGTTCCTTGCAACAGCATATGGCCAATTGCTGAAATACAGTGAATGCTTATGGGTTTTTGAAGGACAGGGTTAAAGGAGTATGTTCTTTATGATATATGTGAGCACAGCGTTAATTTCATAGTTCTTCCATAGCCTGAAATGCCTTAAAATTGCTGCTGAGAAAGCAGATACCTCAGAGGAAATAAATTCTTGTGAGGGACATGGAGCAAAACAGTAATTTCAGAAGGCACTTAAGCCAAATGGGAATGGTGATGTTGGGCCAAAAGCCTAAAAAGGAGCATGCATCATTGTCTTGCACTGAAATGCAAACTTGTGGTGCAAAGTTTTTAGGCCAACTGCATAAAAATGAAGGATTCTGTAGGGAATGATAAACTGGTGTTGTGAATATTAATCTGCTAGTCATACTGCAGGAGAATTGTGGTTCTTTGTAGATATCTGGGTACAAAACCTGGCCTAATGAGGTCAGTGGCACCATTTCTGTTGACTCAGTATGGGTTTCGTTCTAATTCTTTAACTGGTTTTATTTCCTGTAAATAATCCCAACTAGAGTTGAAGAACATTTTTAGGTGAGGGTTTATTCCTGAGTGCATAACTATCATGTATTACTAAATGAGCAGCCAAACTAAATAAGTACTATTTTCTGATTATCTTTTAGCCTTCCCATTTATTTCTGGTTTTCCTTTCTCATGCTATGTTGACAACAAGTTAAAAATCCACATTTTCTGGCGATTTTGGGATGTCCATAGGAGGGGAACACATGCTCCTTTCTCCACAGAGCGCTCTCTGCAGTGGTGGAGTCAAAAGTGCAGCATTAGTTCAGCTTTGGTTCCCTTCACTTTCTGCTGATCCCATGAAATTGAAAAAGGAAGTGGAAAAAAATCAAAACATCTCATCACATCTTCTCCAATTTAAAGTGCTAACTATCATGCTAAGCAAAAGCCTGAGGAAAGCCTCAAAGTTGGATCTCTTACACAGCAATTTCCTTGAAGAGCTGTTGGATCACATTTTTGTATGGGTTTCTTCTACGTGTAAGTATTTTATTGTATCTATTTATCCCAGTGACCTGGAATTCATTTATCTGATAAAGATATTTCCATGGCTGAGCTTCCAAATGTACAAAGTATGACACATCTGCTTTTAGTTTGTCCTTTCTGTGGCTGATTTGAAAATGAACCCTAGAGAAATACAAGTACAGCACAGGGGTTGCACATTGTTACTACCAAACACCAGGTTGAAAACTTCTAGTTGTAACAACTATGCCAAACCACAGAATTAATATGACTGTGATAGAGTACGGGAAGAGCTGCAGTCTAGTAGCCATGCAGTGTTTGTGAGGTACTAAAAACCCAGGCAGGGATTTAGATCAGCTGATGAAAAATCCTTTAAGTCTTCTAACTTGTTCTCAAGTCCCTCACACAGCATCATATACTGCAGCTGAGACCTTATGTCCTCCCCTCAACAGTGTATCTAAGCAAGCAGCAGAGATGTCTTAAGTGTGTAAGCTGACTCTTATGCATTTATAGTCTCTAAAATGAAAGTGGGGCCTCTTTATGTCTTTGTCAGACAAAACTCTAAAGGAATTAGGACAGAGAACAAGTGAAGTGTTATTATGTTCTGGTGCTGTGCTGAAACATGCTCTTTTCTTAGGGGGAAAATCGGTTAAATGGATGGAAACTTTGGGCCCCTGATGGCTGCTGCATGCACTCAGGGTTCAGCATTTGCTGCCTAAATGCACATCACTTCTGCCAGAACAAATGAATATTTCCCTGATTAATCAGTAGCCCTCAGGGAACTGCTCTTTCTGTACATATATTATGATCATTAAGAAGCTTTGCTATCCTGTGCTTGTTGCAGGATGTGGAAAACACGAAGTATATTGTGCAAAATATACTGTTTATTAGACACATTTCTCTGTATCTCTTTCAGTAACAGTGTAATTTGGTATCCTGAGATGACAAATGTTGTATTATTAACTCAAACGTTTAAATGCAGGAAGATGGAAATGCTGTGGGTTTATTTTTGGCATGCCTGAAGGAAGCTTCCCATCATGGATTAACCCACCCTGGTTATCCTGCCTGGGGCACTTCTCACTGCTGTGTTGTGGGGCTGGCAGTCTCTGTGCCTGTGCCCTGCAGCAGAAGGGGGTCCCAGCACTCAGCAGGGTGGTGAGGAGCTGGGTAGGCACAGCTGAGCAGGGGCGCCTGAGGCTGGGCTCTGCTCCCCTACTGGAGTCAGAGAAACACAGCTTCATGGCTGGCAACCCTCCCAACAGCATCCTTGCACCAGCACTGACACACTGATCTACTGGGGTACCATAACCTGCAAACCAGCACAGATATACTGGAAGGTTTGCCGGTCTTCCTCTGCTCTCCTGGCTCAGCCAAACCTACCCACACCTGACACCTCACATGGTAGACTTGTGCTGGGCAGCATCCTTGGCAGGACCAGCACACCTTGGACACAGCACTGGCACAGGGGCAGGGCAGAGGATAGAATCCTTTACTATATTTGAAAGCACAGCTTTCACTTTGGAAGCAAATTACTGGTTAAATCACATTTGACAGACTCTAGAGTAACTGCTGTGTGAGCAGTGCTTGAGTTCAGAAGGCAGGTGTGACAGCGTGTTCACCTCACAAGTTAGTGGCTCGTCCCATCCAAGCAAGCAGCTCACCGTTGTACGGCATTGGACACCTAATTAAACAGCAAATTAAAATGAATAGGTCCCCCTTCCACTAGCATAAGCACCTAATTCTGGTACTGCATAAGGCTTGTCCTACTGCAAGATAAATTAGTTGCTTTTGGGCAATAAGGTTTACCTCCTTCCTGCCAAGCATTTGACCACTTCTGAAGAGGAGCGCCATCACACCATAAAGGGCACAGACTGGGTTCCTTGTTCTTTCCTCTCCATTTCCATTTTCCATGGAAAGAAGCTCAGACCTGCAGGGTGGATCAGGACAACCCATGTGGAGGCTGTCTTCTGTGTCCTGGGCTGAGATGGAGAGAGAGTTGGCACAGGGCTGGCTAGTGGCAGAGCCTTTCCTCTGTCTAAAACACACAAACATCACCATGTCCTGCTGCCAAACTATCGCTCACCGAGACAGAGATGAGAGGTGGCTGCACAGGAAAGCAGCCGTTAAATGCAGTAATCACAGGGCTGGAGCAGCTGTGCTGCCCTGAGCTCTGCAAGGCACTTGGAGCCCAAGTGAAAAGAAATGGGAAACTGCAGCTCCATTATTTCAAAGCAGATTGCACAGGAGTTAGTCCTCTGCCTAGAAGGAACAGCCCTGGTCCTTCTGAGCTGACCTGAAACCTGTGGTTATCTGTAACTGTCTTTTGGCTTAGGAAACTCAACAGCACCAAACTCACTGAGTGGGAGAAACTTCCACAAATTTCAGCTTGTGGAAGTCTTTCCACTAATGCTTTTCTCCCATGATAGAGAATGTGGCTGTTTGATATGTTCCCCTGCCAGGCCTATATTGATTTCATTTTTAAAGATGAAAATATGTGATGCAGTGCTCTCGAAAAATTAGAAGAACAAATCAGCCTGGAGCTCAATGTCATATGTAATTTTTTAAATGTTAGATAAAGATTATGTGAAAGAAAAGAGAAATCTGCATTTTTTTAGTACAAGATCTGAGCTTAGGAACTGGCTTCACTTCTCTGACCCACTGTACTGGAGGGCACTGCTCTTCTGGCACTCTCACACGTTAACGAGGTCATCTGCACTCCCAGAAGAAACTCAGAACTGGTAACTGGAGTTTCAGCAGATAAAAAAGAGCAGAAAGAGAGACTGATTTGCAAGTCTTTTGCATAAAAGAGAAATTCAGAGACACTTCCAGTGCACATGGCTCTCACTATGGTTGGGTCGTAAGCAGTTTGCTAAGAAAGATCAGTGTTTATAGATCAGTGTTTATTTTATTTACACATCTCAGCTCCCCTTAAAAATAAAAAAAGAAAATCTAAATAAAGTTCAGTGTCAAAAAATCCATAGCTGCACTATTCTCTGTATTAATAAAACAAGGGGAATACTACAGATGTCCTTGAGAGAAACTGTTTCTTAGAGAGATAAGATGGTGATTAATGGGAAATTTGTTCTTGCCAGAGGTGGCTATCAGGTGTAAGCAAATAAATGGTATGGTTCCATTCTTGCAGTCTACCTACTGTAAATATTATTACTTTGGTAATAGGAAGCTCTAATCCTGCTGCCCATTCAAAGGTCAAGATTCTGAAAACACCCTTGCCCTAAGGTTATTCTGTTGATGATGTCATTTACTATGATGCCAGAGCAAAAGCAAATGGTATAGCAACCAATTCAATTTAGTTATAAAATAATTTCCAAAATATAATGTTATTTTCTGATGGTGTCACTGCACCTTGTCAGCATTAGCCAAAGATCATAACCTCAAGAAATGGAACAGCCTTCATGAAGCTGGGTTTTAAACCTGATAAAGTGCTGGGACAAATAAATGTGGGTTATGTCCCTTCTGATGCATTTTAAGACATCTTCCTACAGGCAGCAGTACATGTCCTGCAGCAGCTTGCCTCCTTCCTAAGCACACTGTGGGAAGCAGCACATTGCCAGGAGGCACCAACCTCCTGCAGTTCTTAGCACTTGCCCAAAGTTACTTCTACAAGAGACAGCAGATTTCCAATGCTGCCTTAACTGGAGATAGAAAGACACCCTCCCTCACCCACCCTCCTACCCCCACGACAGTCAACTGTCCCCTTAGTTTTATTTATGCGTTTTGTATCTCATGGTCCAAATATATTAACCAAGTTATTCTGTCAAGAAATATAAATGATGATCATTTGTTAGCTGTATCACTTGAATAATTGCATCAAAGTGTAATAAAGTTATTGAAGGGATTTATTAACCTGATAAAGTAACTCATTAAATCCCTCAAATGCATTAATGAAGGAGAAAGTGTGGGGCTTTTTGGTCTAATTGGAGATGGGAAATTCTGCAGCTGGGCCAACCTGATAAAAATGATCAGATATCCCAAATCACTTAGCTAGTAATTTGGGGCATTTCTATCACTACTCGGGATTTCTACATTATTTTTCTGACCTAAGCAGATCTGCCTCAGAACTCAGTTACTTCTTTTGTTTTACTATGGCCTGAAGTTACATCTGTAAGTTTACAAGTTGGGAGCTGAAGCACACATCAGTCAGTGATGAGTTTCTTGCCCCATGAAGTGGAGAAGGGACATGAGCCAAAAGCTGCCTTTTGAAGTGCACTAGAATGGCAAACTGTTGCGTTTGACAGGGCCGTTGCAAGCAGTAACTTGTTCAGGTACCTATAAAGAGTGTCTGCAGCGGGGAGTGAAGAGCACACCAGGGCCTTCCTGCTGGCATACTGGCAGTCTGCTCAGCAATGAGATGCCAGGTGAGTTTTGGCTCTTTTCTTCTAGCAGCTTTGGATTAAATCAGCCTCTTGTGTGAGATGTGGCTGGTGGTTCTTGTAAGTAGACCTGTCTGCTGCTAATTGAGTGTGTGGCTTGACCACACAACCTGCCTGGTACTGTTTTGATCGTGTGCCTTAACAGGACACATTGCTGTTAAGACTTGGCTAATGAATGCAGAGGTCAAGCATGGCTGAAGTCAAAATGTTAGCCTGGGTGCACTAATTCATTTGCACAGACAGCAATCAGTACAAGCAACCTCTGCTCAGGAGAAAAATAAAGCTGGATACTAAAAAGAGGATGCAGTGACTGAGGGAGGTCAGAGTGCAGCACGCCAGCAGGCTTCTCTGAGGGTCAGCCCTGGGATCACCTGCTGCATTTCCAAGCAGTTTGCTATCCATTTCCTATCTGCAGAGCATCTGTTTTAAGCCAGAGCTGATCCCTTTTATAAGGTTTTTAAAGATTAGGAAAACCACTGCATGAGTACAAGCTGCACTTTTCCAGTCTGCAGCATTAAAAAGGTTCCAAGTACTCAGACAGCATTACTATTGGAGGTGCTGCTGTAATGGGGTCTACCATATGGCTACAGCTGTGTGGCACCTGGGCCATAAAAAGGGGAGCTCGGGAACAGACAATTATTTCTAACATTACTTGTGGTGTGGCTGATTTATGGTGGGCTGGAATCAGCAGCGTGAAATGAGGGTAGTTACAGAACTGTTTTTTATGATCAGGTGGCAGTATGTGGGCTTCTGCTGACTGATGACATTCACAGGACTAGGACATCTGAGGAACAGAAAACTCAGGTTTCAACCCCCTGTCAAGGAGTTTTTATTAGGAGGTCTGAAAACATGCAATTTGTGTCTTCCTGGTAGTTCCTGTGCCCTGGGAAAACTGAAGCTGGTCTTTGTAGCCTAAATCAATTAGAAGAAGGATGTAGGATGCCTTTTTTGTTTTAGGCACATATTTTTCATGGTTGCATTCCAGATAAAATGCTGTTCTGTCAGGGATTCTAATCACCTTTCAGCCATTTATGTAAAATACATGTCTCCTGAAAGAGGTAATGAATGTGATATCCCTGAGGCTTGAAGACTGCTGGGATGTGAAGTGCAACTGTAATGAAGTGAGATGTGGGCATTATTCGCAGGCATGAGGCTTCCTGCCACCTGACTTGGCTGCCACATTGTGTGTCTCTCTGAGATGTGGGAGGCAAAGTATAGAATGCGCAAAGTCGAAATAAATTCACCCTACAATGCTTTACAATAAGGTCACCTCTGATGTAAGGCTAGTATTTAATGGCCACCAGCTTCATTATAAATCTGTTTTCATGAGCATCTGCCCTGCTGAAATTGTGAGTCTTGGGAGAGGTGGAAAGATTGATTTAAAAGAGACCTGTGAGGTGAGCAGGTGGGGAAGAGAAGGGAGCAAATGTGTCATGTTGAACCATGACATTTCGGGTGATCTACACATCACTGCCTGTCTTTTGGACCTCAGCCCCTGCTCTAAATAGCTATTTAAGAACTTGGAATTGCACAGCCAAAGCAGGAGCCAAGACCTGCTGCAGGCTGGACAGCATCTCCCCTTCCCAGGTGAGCAGGCTCCAAAGGAGACACAATATGCGGCAAGGAAACCTGTTTCCTCTTTACTTCCAGCTGCACATGGACCCAGGCAGATGCTGTTTCTTGCAGGGAATACATCAGGTGGTGAATTGCACCTCTGCACTTGCTCTTAGCTAGAACATCACAAGAAGAAGAATTAACTTAAATTTTCGGTCATGAATTTCATTCCCTGCTAATGCTGAGAATGTACTAGGTTTAGCATGGATAGGTTAACTAAGACGAGAAAGCATTTGCCACCTTTACTTCTACTTGTAGAAATGAAGTGGAGCAGTTAACCAACATGCATTGCTTAGAAAATATGCTCCCTACTATGTTCATGTAAAATAGAACCTCTGAAATAGGCACTTTTTATTAGTGCTTCTTAACTGTTGGATAAAATGTAACATCGAGATGAGGGAACACAGTCACGTTCCAGGCATAATACATTCTGAACATGCTGCTCTCATCTAAAGAATCCAACACTTAAATATGTCAATATCATATTATTAGTCTGTTACTGTGTTTGCTGTTCTGAAAGCGATGAAGTGAACATGACTTAGAATTTCAAAAAACTTAAATAGAAAATCTATATAATTATTGAAGCAATACAAACCAGGAAAATTGTAATGGCTTCCAAACTAGAGTGCATCTGACAGTCCCCATTTCTTAGCTCTCTGAGTCTTGTACAGTTTTGTGTAAGTCTGCTATTTTGAGAAACATTAGCTCTTGTCTCTCCCTTTTACAGTCTGTTAAATAGGCTGTATATCTTCTAACCTTGCAGATGACAAAATGCACTCCTTCACCACAGCCTACACAGTGCTAGATCATTTCAACCTTTTTGAGTAAATGACACACAACTCTATAACTGCGTGATTAGGACCACAGATTACCAGATTACAGCTATAAATCTTCACCATAGCTACCACTCACTTGGCAGAAATAGTGAAGTTTCATCATTTATTCACATGTAGAAAACATGCTGTGAAATGCAACCTCAAAGGTCACTGGGACTGGCATTTCCTTTTGTGGTCCTTAGTAAGCTCACAGCTAATGCAGCAATTACACAGCCCAATTACCTCCATGTTGGCTTCAGAGAATTTCTTGTCCAAAGTCTGGACAATTGGATTCCACTCCCTTCAGTTAATAAGTGAGGTAGACTCAGCAATTCATACAATTGTTAGACATTTCTGAAACAGGCTATTTGAGCAATAAGGGCCCTATCTGAATGAGGAAGTTGTGCCAACAGAACTTGAATGGGGTATTTAAGTTGCACTAAAAGGACATGAGCAAAAAAGGTGCTATGGGCACTCTTATTTTAGTGCTAGTTTTATCTAAATTAACCTGTTCCCATTCCACCTAAATCCTACTTAAATGGAAAACATTGTCCAGCTTTTTATATATATTCCCCACAATATTTGCATATATATACATCTATAAAAATACAAATTACTGTATCCGCTGCAGTCCCTCAGCTTGTGAGCTATAGTCACATATTCGGCATTTATTTAAAGATAGACTTTGGAGACATTGTACAAACTAATACATTTCCTTTGTTAGCTAACAAAGGGGTTTGACAAGCTGCATAGCTTTCATTATAACCACAAGTATATTGTAGCTGCTAACTTGTGAGTTGCACCATTTAGGAAAGCTAGAAAAGGAACTGGTATAATCTACTTATTTGGCAACAGTCCAGCACTGATACATGCTCTTCAAATCACAGCATGTTTGACTGAAGTGAAGCCAAATTTTTAGAAAGGAGAAAAGCTAAACTGTAATATGTTAGAAGGGGCTGTATCGCTATTACAAGTTCCAGCTCTTTGTTCAGTTAAAAGAAGAAGATAGCTACATTTTGATACCAAGCATATGGGTGTTATTATCCCTCTTCCCTGCTCTCCATTTTGCTTTCCTTAGAGGAAATAATTGGTAGAGCTGCTTTCAAGAGGTTGAACTATAGGTACCTGATATGCACCTGCCAGGAGTTCAGCAGAGTAGAATGACATTTAACAGTGGTCCCTGTCTGCCTGCCCCCTGGAAAGGTTTGCTTCCAAAACAGGAGGATTTTGTCTGGTTGGTTTTGTCTTTGCAGGTCACTTTCCTGTTTATTTCATTTATACCCCTGTGGCATTTAAAGTGATGCCTGCTGGCTTTAGATGTATTTCAGCTCTCACCAAAATTACTCTAGGTCATTTCTCCTTTTCTGGAGTAGACAAAAGGAAATCACTAATTTATGGATAGCCCTGAATTCCATCTTGTTTCTGTTTGTACACTCATGTGCAGCTATTACCAACAGTAACGGTAACCTTGGATCTTATATAGCATTGTCTTTATGTTTCCAAATGTTGGAAGAGACATATAGGCATCTCCTTTTTGTACAAGGGACTCGTGCCACCTATGTCCAAAATATCCTAAATGTAGAAACCCTTCAGGCATGCCACAAATATTTGCATGGGAAGAATGCTGGAGAGTACTAAGTGTAGGCTAGCCAGTGCAGTAGGACAAGAGATGGTGGTTTTGAAGATACGAGGCTGTGTTACTGGTGGAAAGGTTTTCTCGCTGCTGCTCAGACATTAGCTGTATTTCTGGCTTTGTGTTGGAGTATCTGTGGCTCTGGACTGAGCATCTGCTTTCTCATTTTAAAATTGTATAAATAAAATCACGTAACCAGAAGGAAAAGCTTAAGAGGGGCTATTAAAACTATTAGATTAATACAATGTATAAACCTAAGAGGAAATGTGTTATTCAAAGTCAACTGCGTAGGAAGAGCTGCCAGCTATAAGGAGGGAGGTAATGGATTATATGTGAGAAGAAACTTCTTGATGAGATGAGTGAGAACTGCTTTAGTAGTTTAAGCCCTGTCAATGAAAATGTTCCAAGAAAAGACTGTGGTAATCTGTAACAGGGTTGGAATAATACTCTTGCTTGCCTACAGTTTAGCCCTCATTCTAATGATTGTCTGATATGTCCCACAATCCTGCAATTAATCCGTCACTGTCACAAGTACCAGGAATATAATGTATTCCTAAAATAAGCAAATTAAACTTCTAAGCCAAACTAATCTTCTTACAGCAGGTAATTTCCGGATGATAATTCGTATACACAGTATATTTTACTACTGGTGATCAGTATTACTACTACACATCATCTAAACATATTAACAAATACAGTAAAATAAACCATCTTTTTTCCTGTCTCTATAACACTTGGGGTTCACCTCTGAATTTCCGTCCATTTCAGTATTAATATGGAATGATACACATAAACCTAGCCAAGTTTTCACATTCTTGCCTCACAAGACAGAAAACGATTCAGTTATTGTGTTTCATACACTGAAACCTCCACGAGTCTCACCAGAAGTGGGAATGGAAATGGCCATTTTTTGTGCGTGGTGTTTAAGAGAATTGTACATTGGTGCCCTCTACACATGCTCTGCAGAACTGCATTACTTTGGGTTGGTTTGAAATGAACTTGAAAACAGTATGCAATAAATTTAAATAATTAAGCAGTATTTCAGGAGCTGGATGAAATGAATGAACCATTGCAATAACAGAGTTATATTCTGTTAGATTTTAAAATAGCAGCAAATGCTATTTTCCCTGAGAAGAAGTGCTGTTGATTCAGTATTGCCACCAGCAATTTACAACTTTTTCTGCAAAACTCCCCGCTTTCCCTAAAAAGAAGCGTCCTCCTTTCTAATAATATCTTATTCCTGTTAATTATAGTTATTTTATTTAGAAAATGATGAATTCAGGAATCTACTTAAAAAAAAAATAAAAATAGATAAACCATATTTTTTTAAGCCATGGGCATATATAGGGAGCAGAAGCACAGTGCAGTGGTCCTGTCTTGGCAAGGAAACCTTTCAGAGCAGAAACTATTTACCATCCTGGTCGTAAGACACCAGTGAAGTAAATAGGATGAGGGTGAGACTAACTGTTTGGGAGGACAGATTAGATAGTAGAAATAAAAAGTGACTTACAGTTGAACCAATGCATGTGGACTGGGCTTCAGACTGCCTTGAAGTCAGCAGTGGCTGTGGCTTACTGGTGAGAACTCAGGTGACGAGGACCTAGCAATAACAAACACCATGTGTCAGATAATTAAACAACAAAAAAAACTTGTTTTTAACAAGACCCAGTAGCTGACGGGAATCAAATGATCAGTCAAGCCATGTTAAAAAAAGCACTCCAGCTATCCATTTTAGCAGCAAGTCCCCTCTACCCTCCATATGCTTCATGCTATATAACAGCCCCAAATCTGCTGCCCGAGCCTTCTCATCATCCTGGATGACAGCAGGCTTACCCTACACACAATGGTGAGATGCTCTCACTACTGTATTCTGACACTTTTAAAAGTGATGTTTGTTGTTAGAAAATCATGCAGAGGAGTAAGTGTTATATGAGGAGCCTAAATGGAGCCCCACTGTTTCTTTGTGTACTTTCCCAGCTAAGGGCACTGCTGATAGACAGCACTATTAAGCAGTCATTAGCACCTATGGCTGAAAGCTTGGCTTCTGCTGATAATAACAGGCAATTCAATATTTTGAGCCTGTGTAAGAAAGAGGGCACCTAAATGAGAATAATGAGGTCATTCTATGACACGCCTGAGGATATGAAACCATGGGTAACTTTTTAGCCCGCTTGAGATGTGAATACATTACATTCAACTATGACAGATTATTTCTAGCCTTCAAAAACAAAGCATCTTCCATTAAGTCCCACCATACAACATAGCAGATACAATAATCAAAACACCAATGCCCCCCTAAAGCACAACCTTCAAAATAATTCTGTGTACGACAACCAAAAAGAAAACATATGTATGGGCAGATAATGTGAAGTACAGCAAGGGCTTGAGATAGTGTCGGGAAAACAGCAAAATGTAATAGCAAAGTTTAAAAGGGTTTTATGATAAAACGATTGCTTCCAATTCTGCACAATTTTTTCTTGCACTGAATGAGATGCACGGACTCTTTTGGCTTTGAAAAGATGAACAAACTGAAATTTTAATTTCAGACCTGCAGCTTGCTTGGAGCAATTCTGTTTCTCTTAAAACAGGCTCACTTTCCTGTTGCGCAAGGGCCCAACATTTCACAGTAGGTTTTGCATCGTGGGGCTATTTCTAGAGTCTTTATGTGATCAAGCAGTCTGGGTTTGAGTGGGGCTGTGCTGTAGCTGTCTGTTAGGCAGGACATTGTTCTGCTTCCTACCTGTATTAGCCCACAGGCTGTATTAGCCTACGACCTGCCTAGGTCTATGGATTAATACAGTTCGGTTTGTTGGACAGATTTGTTGTTTAACACTCTCTAAGTTTACAACAGCAGTAGGAAAAGTCCTCCTTTTTTTCTGGTTGTTCGCCAAGGTTGCTTCCTACTTTTCTGATTACAGAGGGGGTGCTCTGGGAATGTTCCTGGGAATGAAGAGTGTTACACAACTTCCAGGCTGTGCTACAGAACAAAAGCAGCGTGCTGGCCCTTAGCTCTCTTTCTTCTTGTGGGAAACTCAGTAATCTTTGCTAGATGAGATGTTTGTGTCAAGTTTAGCTTCGATTTTATTTTATTTTCATTTTGTGTTGAGTGGTGTCATATGTGTGTAGTTAAGGGAGATCTGTGAAATACCACTTCTTTGTATTTAGCTTCAGCTTCTGTATGTTTGTTTAATGTTAGCGCTTAAATGCACAAGCGCAGCTGCTAAGAACTCAATGCTCAGCTTTGGGAGCTCGCTCCTGCCCTGGGCACCCATAGCAGGTGCAGCTGGTTGAATGCCAGGGGGTGTTGCCTGCACTGGGGAGGACCTTTCCTTTCACTGGCTGCTGCAGTGTCACCTTCACACACCATGGAGCCTGGGGAGAGGGGATGGGCACAGGGTCCTTTTCTTGGGAACCCCTGAAAACTTAGTCGTAGAGGCTTAAAGGAAAGGATAGTGGTTGTGAGAGCAAGGGCAGGTAAAAACACTTTGCTCTCAGAGATCTCTCCTTACTGGCAGGTGGTTTCTCTTTGTGCCCATACATGAGTTACCCTAGAGGGAAACCAACTGGCAAGTTTGCTTCTGTTCCAGTTTCTCTCCTTTTAATTTCCATTTTCTTGGTATTGTTGATTTTTCACAAAGGAATACCTCAGCAGCTCCATTTAGACTAGAAGAGAAGCTTTAATTCAAATTATTGAGGGGCTTTACAGGCTGTGGGTTAAACTTTTTTACTTCATCTAGCCCTCAAGCTTATTAAAGGTGGGTTTTTTTACAGAAGATTAATAAGTGATTGCCCTTTTTTAGTGGATACCTTTAAGATTAAGCCTCTTTAGTATTATAACTGTAAGATGCACATGCCCTACCTGCAAGGTGACTACACATAGTGTTTGTTTTATAATCCTAATGCTTCATTAGATGTTTGCTGGTTACGGATTATCTATCAGCACAAACATAACTGTTAGTTCTGATTACCTCTAATCTTGAATCAGTAACAATCTGCCCTGAATTTGAACAAAAGACTATCCCAGAAGAATGGCAAGGTAGAAAAAGGGACTGTGTCATGGTATCTTTTTGGTACATAAAATAAAGCCTTTTAAAATACATCATAGATTTTAATTAGATTGGTAAGTCATTAGCAGAAGGGATAAAGTGAAAAAAATGGGCAGAAACAGGCTCCGAGAGCTGCACCTGGAAGATTTTGACTCATCTTTATCATAGTTCCGATTCATACCTTGGGCAGGCTTGTTTTCAAAGTTGGAAAAGTGGTTCTGCTGTTCATTAAATTAATTGCACAAGCCATGATATTTAAATATAACATGTATTCATTAAAGACTGTAAAATCTATGAAGTTCTATTAAAAGCCAGCAGCTAATACAGACTGTTATGGCAGGAGGCAGGTCTGGCTTTCCAACATCAAGAGGTTGCTTAAGCTTTACTTGTATTTCAGACATATTTCTTCATTATGCACTGGATTAATCTGCTTCTGCATTTGGCTAGGAGGCAAGAGATGACTCGCTGGGAGAGATTTCCCACTACTTTAACTCTGTTCCTTTATGTACTGAACCTTTAGATTTCTGCAGCATGTCCTGTCATATTCATTGTGTTTCTAGAGCCCAAGCAGTCAAAATTAGGTCACACAGGAAAGTTAGATTGTAATATTTTAGGTCTCAATTTTAGGTTTTTTTCTAATCCTTACATTTACAGAGAGAATTAAAGCTGTACAGAAAGACTCCAATGCTAAATAAATCCTAACTAAAAAGAAGTCAGATTGTACTGTTTTCCATCTCACAATTTTTGGGTCAAATACAAATATTTTAAACAATTTGATTTTTTGTCATCATGAGATCAGTGAGAAAGTGCTATTATCAGAACCTAATCTGCAGAATCTTAAACTCCTTCTAAACTCCTTTTAAACTCTTCCATTGAACGATTTATTTGGCAGAACAAAGTAGTTTTTTGTCTCAAGTACAAAAATGCTATTGAGAAGAAAATCAAGCTGGTTTGGAATCTGCAAACTTAGGAATTCTTCTCTTCTGGATTCCATTATATCTGAATCATCTTACTTTTTAAATGGCTACGTAATTTGGATCACAATCTTTCTGAAGTTCTGTAATGGGCAAGAGTTCTCATGAAAATATCCCAATGCCAACTCACTACTATGTTATGACACTGCTGTCCATGAGAGGTAATTATGACAAGGAAGATAATCTGTCTATCATGAGGATTGCTTTGTTAAGCTATGACTTCTTCCACTGATTTTAATAGAACAGATTTGCCCTTCTAGATGAATATTTTTGCAAAGGAATTAGGTGTCCAATAATAACTGGTGTGTTTTTTTTTTCCTCCTCTAGTGTTCATAATGGCTTCTGGGCTTTTGGTTTACCCTTTTGGTTTCAACTCTGCTACTGTGAAGAGATTCTGTGAGAATTCAGACATCTACTATGCAGGAGACTGCCAGATTGGATGGGGGTATATGCTGGCAATTGTTGGGGTCATGTTGTCTGTCTTTTTACCATTCTTTGCAAAATATGCACCAAAAGAGCACATATCTCCAACTCCAATACCTACTATTTTATAGTATTTTATTGCTGTTTAAGAACAGAACATTCCTGTCTACAGGCAATGGGCAGAAATTCTTATAGCACTTCCATTTAGCTTTATTGCTAAAGAGAAAAGAGGAGATGGGGAAGAGAAGGTCAGAATCACAAAGACCAAAAGTGCATTGATAGTCTTCCGTAAGTATGAGCAGCGAACACTCTGGAATTGAAGATTAATCAGCAGCCTTTATACTGCTCTAAACATATAGTGGCATAATGCCTTAGACAAAAACAATCTGTTTATCCTCAAAACATCTGTCTACCTCCCAGTTTCTTTTGTGTCTCAAACTTGTAAATCTTTTAAAAGTTTCAGTTCACTTTTTATATATTATTGTCAAAACTTCTATGAACCCAATAATTTTAAAGTCAGCAAGATATTTTGTTACAATTATTTTGATTAGTGAAAAAGCACCTGCTAGTAGCCATGGCCTAAAATTAAGCTGAATATCTAAAAGGAATCGTATACAAGAAAAAGGTTTCTTTTTAATCTATGTATATTACTAGCACCTGCATATTGCAAGTTGTCAGCACACTTTTTAATACTTATCTGATATTCAAGATTTAGACATATTCTTGAAGACTTGCATAAAATTTAGATTGCATTTTTTCAGAGAGAAAGAGAGAGATAACTGACTACTTCCAAAGGCTGCAGGATAGTTTAATAGTTTAACAATAGGGAAAAAGAATTTGTTTTCTGTATTTCTTAAATTATCTTTTAGGTGAACTTTACAAAATTATTTGAACTATTATAACTGGAGATTTGGGGGTTTGTTGTATGTTTCTTAAGGCTGAAAAGAAAAATCTGTTTATGAAAATGCCTGAGAGCCCTTATATGTAATGAAAATACAAGCCAGAATGAACTAGATTCTAATATTTCCATCTCTATTAAGAGCCCATTATTGTAAAAAACAACCCCAAAAATAAAATGCTACTGAATACAATTAATAAGAATCTCATGATGTGTCAGAACCTGTAAATGGCCATATTTCACCAGTTTGTATGTGAATTTTGTGAAGTCTGATTTTCACAATAGCACTGAATTCATTACTATCAAGCACTGAAATAAGTGCACTTGATTGCCTTAAGCAAAAGAAACATTGGGTTCTAATCTCACCCGTTAGGTTTTTCATTTAAATTAAAATTGAATTCTAATTCTATGTTCATCTTTATTTTCTATTATTTATTAAAAAAAAGAAATAATCACATAGATTATATTTAATTCAGAGCTGTACTGCTTAGTTTTGTATTTTGGCACAAACCAAGTGATCAAATTTATTATTCTTCACTTAGCTGAGTCCAACTGATTCCTGATTTTTTTTCTGAATTAAAAGGGTACATGAAGGGACAGACAGAGACCCATTGAGGATGTATAAGAAAACTCGAACAGAATCACTGTGCTTTAATAAATGTCAGAGACTTCTGCAGCCTTGTTTACATTCCTCACCCTTCTAAACTTCAATGGAACATTGCATTGTTTCCCAGAGCAATTGTCTGTTGTTATATTTTTATGCACTCTAAAAGCTAAATCCTACATGTAAAAGTAACAAGTCCCAATATTCATCTTTGAAAGTGAGATTTCAGTGTGGAATTAAGTACACTGAGAAAGAGAGAGCACAAGCTATGAAGGTTTGCTCACAGTGACTAAGGAATTAGATCTTCCACATAGTTAACAAAATAGGTTGAAGGAATGCCACTAAAGTAAAAAGAATAAATTTCAGTCACTTCTGTATAGTAATGTACTTTTCAGTAATGGCTTTTCAGTAATGTTGCTTTTTTAATGAATGGCTGAAATTGATAATTTTCATAAAAGAGTCAGAAAAGTGAGGAATAACAAACAACATGTAAAGAGAAAATAATCACCATGAAATAGAGAGACAGAGATGCAGGCTTTTCTTTCCTAACCAACCTGTGCCTTTACTGTAGAACCATTATACAAGACAGGATCAATATGGTTAAAAAAAACCCAACAACTATCAACCAAGAACTGGAAAATGTTGAGTGATGTGTATAAACTGTATTATGTAGGGGGGTTCTGTTTTGTGTAATGTTTACAACTGTTCACTTACTGTTCCACTAGAAAAAGTGATTTGTTAGTGTAAAGTAGAAAATTTTTCGCAAAGATCTAAACACTTACGGAAAGTAAAATTATTTTAGATTTTTATTAACAGCCACAACATACTTAACAGACACAGATGACCTATTCCTGTCATATCTTTCACACGTGCAGAACTGGAACCATCAGTCAGACAACTGCAATCAGTAGGACTGCATCACTGATGCCACGCACAGATGTTTGCAGGACTGCTCCCATAGTTGCAGCTTCCTTTGTAGTTTTAAATTATTGTTACAGTGGAGTCTTACAATTTACAACACTGCTGTACCAAATCCTTTACTTCTTAAAACTCAACTTCTGTTGCGAACATTGTTCAGCTCTACATCCTGTAATATTCTGCATCTTTTATGAGTTAAGCTAATGCTTCCATTTGGAACTTTCTTTAATATTTTATAATATATAAAGGAAATCAAATATATGTACATGACCTCTACAGCTGGATAGACAAAACTCCTCTTGAAACACCCACACTCAGAACCAGCTTAGCACAGAAAGATGATAATACAAGTGATTCTTAAGCATTTAGTAAAGCACATACTTTAAATCCTCGACTGGAACGTTAAGGGGGGGTGTTGCTAACCACACATACGCTAACACTGACAGATCACTTTTTTAAATAAAGACTGTCTGCGTGTTAAACTGTAAAAGCGTTTTTCTGTTAGAAGTCAAATGGTTTACTGGACCAGGTTCAAGTTTTATTCTAAATACATAATTTTTTAAGTGTAACTAAAGGCTGTATTTTCCATTAATGTGTTTCTGCGTTGACTAGCTGGCTCCTTTTTAGAATATTAACTGTTTTCTGTATTTGACTTGTTGGATACAATATTTCAATTATTTTAAATGTGAAATTTCCAACTGCCAACACTGTATAATAAAAAAAATTTAAAAACATATCACACTGTGCACTGTTTTCTTGACAACTCTTTTGTTTTACAATTCCCAATAGATGTGGTACAAAGCTTTTGAAGTAAGGGAACTAGCTAAGGGAAAAGGAAAAAGAAACAGCAGGAATAATATATGAAAGTCAATGTTTGAAGGCAAAGACACATAAACATGCATATGGACTATCCTGCATGAAATATGCTGCTATGGCAAAAGCAAGGAAGTTGTGTGTTCAAATAATTATTTCTCCCCAGCTTCCTCAGAGTCCTTGGGCAATCCTCCTACAGCTTCAGGGTCTGCTGCTGTTTTATACAGGTGTTATACTGATTATTTATTTAAGAAAACCCATGAATCAGATAACATATCAACGGGAACCATATGAATACCTAATATATACAGCTGCATCCTGTGAAGTCTTTCTGTATTATCTATTATGTTTATTTATAGAAAAGCTTTTACACATGTTCTTGTAAGTCAAAGGAAAGGGAATCTGTTAGCTGGAACCAAAGTGGAATAAAGACTAGCTTCTAACTTCCTACCAAAAAGCAGCTTTAATGCAATATGCAGAGTCAAAGAAAACTTTGCAAAAAAGAATATAGTCAACGTCTTGAAACAGATATTGAAGGAATTTCTAAATATTGAAGAAAATGAAAAGCAGTGGCAATCTGAATTAGGATTGATGATCTTCTTCGAAGCCACTTGCACTACTGCAAAGATTAAACATTTTAATTCAGAATTTCTCCAGTAAAATCTAATCTACTAGCTAACAAACCCCTGTTATTGCATATTTAACTGGGAAAGATACGCTATAAAATGTAGTAGTGAAAACAAAACACTGTTACTAACCTTTTTGTTTGTAATCGTTACTAACATTTGTTCAATAACAGTATAGTGCTATTTAGAATTACTGAATCAGATTTTCAGTATTAGTGTTGGCAAATGCTTTAGGATATCCAGCCTTTACTGGTAACCATTAGTTAAAACTGGTTTCGGACAACCATTCTGACTTCTAAATTTCATTCACTGTTTTGACATACGTTGTCATCTCAACATCTGCAATTTTAACAAATTCCTGGAAAGTGTTTTGCTCCTGAATAGTTGCCGGTCTTACAGAGACACACTTTAAAATGTTCTTTTTTGCATCATAGTTCCCCATGCACCTGTGCACTCGGCCTCTAATCAGTCTTGGAAGCTCCCGGTCCTTCATCAAAAGCATAATGAACAAATTAAAAAGTTATATCACCTAACAGAAAAGCTTTCAAAACGTCTGAAGTCTACATCACAGATGGAATTCAAATCAGTTTGTTATCAACTGAAGCTGAACTGAAAGTCCACGTTTTTTGCTGAAACAGAAGTCTGAGGATGCCTGAATAGTTACTAGATTATTGCTCTAAATCAGGCTGGGACAAGATGGTATAAGCATCCAGCTTCCCTTTTACATAGTAATTTTCTGTTTCATCAGAGCAACCCATTATTAGCCTCCTAAATTAGAGCTAGTGGTGTCTGTGTTACATACAGACACAGAATACTTACAATTTCATAAAATACGCAAGGCAGACTCTCCTTTCCATCCCTCAAAAGGAAATTCTTAGCCCCATATGCTCCAGGTGTGACTGCAGAATCCAGGGTGCCTGCAGTATGCATCAAAAGATAAATCACAATGTAAACATCAGAGCAGTACTACGTATAATACACAAAGATACCAAGACAGCATCTACACACCAAAGCACTAAGAGACAGAAAGTCAGCATCAGCTTTTTGGGAGAACTTGTGCTGACAGCTTTGGAAGTTCCAATATTATTATGTGCTTTACAGAGTCTTTCAGCAGTACAGTTGTAATGTGTCTCTTTAAACTGCGTGACTACATGTGGTTTTCAGAACTGTCTGTAAACAGGTTATTCCCTCCTTAGGCAGGGCACAACACAATTCTCTATGTTTTGCATACGTAAATCAACTTTAAATATTTGCAACCTGGTCAAAATAATAGTTTTTTGGGATGCCATTACATTGTATATTCTTACCTTGATTTAGTCATTCCAGTCTTTCATCATGTTCATTTCTCAGATAACATCAATTAAAACCAAAATGAAACACACTGAAAGCCATCTGTGTTTAAAAGTGCTCCAGACTAGATCAATTGTATTAAAAATGAATGTAAAACAGTACCTCTCTACAGAAGGTTCCTATTAAATAGGAAAAACTATGGTAACACATTCTAAAAACAAGGAAAGAAAATGAACAGGATAGAAAGAGCTTAAATGTTGGGGAATGATCATATTATTAATTTTGTACCTATTTTAGCCACCTTTGATAGCTGAATGGATGTCCCAGCAGGACAATCAGAATGCTCAGGCCGGTATTTTCTGTATTTGAGTATTTCAGCCTATTATTTCTACAGTTCCTTAAATTTTCTCTTGGCTATTGTCATACCATTATTATCAGTTATAGCACAATCTTCCATGCTTACCTAAAACTTCAAATAGCAGTGCTGTTTTATAAGCATATTGACTCCAGTGCCTCATACTTTCAATGACTGTAGATATGATACGCAAAGAATTCTTTTTTTCTTTAATTTTTAATTGAGATGATGAAAATTCCTTTCAGAGGAAGAAGACGACTCAGGTCAAAGATACGCAATTTTAAAAGACAGACATCTAGATATGTTAGAAATCCAGTATTTACATTAAAATTAGTCTACAAACAACTCCCTGCCGATTTATATGATCCCACTGAGGACTGTAGGTTACTATAGTAGAAAATATCAATTCTAAGTTTTCAGAAATGTAAGGGCTTTCTAAGGCAGCTAGGGCTGATGAAAGCCTCATCTTCCCTCAATTTCCTTTTTTTTTTTTTCCCTGTTTCCTTCATTGTATTTTCCTATTAACTCTCTCTGTAAGTTTACCTGATATTTGTCTTCTGGAACACAGTCAAACTGGTTTTCATTCATTTTATTTTGCTGGATATTGTAGGTAACTTTATATGCCAGACTAGGATCCTGCAGACTTCTTGAAACAGTGTCAGGTTTCATTGGCCATTGCCCTTTAGATGTTGATGTTTGGCTGGTTTCTGCTGTTTTCAGAAGTTGAGATGAATTACGGTTATTAGGGGGTTTTTGCTGCTGAACAGTTTTCACACTTTTTGAAAGGTTCTCAAACTTTCGAATAATTCCACTCTCAGGTCTTGAATCTTTCATGTTACTTAAAGGAGCGTGCTCATTTCTGTTCCAAACTTTAGTATTGGGACGCTTCTCTTCTGCCCTGCAGCACAACATAAGGTAGTTCAGTATCACAATATCTATTCCGAATACTCAGATATGTAATTAAAGGCTGTTAAAACAACCTACATATTGTTGGTTTAGCTTTAGAAACATCTGTTAAATATTCAGACTCAAAGCACTAGAGGATATACTAAAATTTACCCATATACAGGGCAGTGATCACACCTGTGCTTAAATCCAGCTGAATTCAATAGGCCTGAAAAGCTTGCTCAGTTATTGTTCCACCCTGTATAAGGGATCTTTCTGACTTAAGATTCACAATTTTTCCATAACTCTCAAAATAAGAAAGCTTTCTCCTGAGAGTGATATTTCCAAATTCTTCTATAACCATCACTGAAGGAACCATTTTAAAACAAACTCTAGTCCTGACCTTATTATTTCTACAACACACTTTTTTATAAAGGCACTCTGAAGTTTCTTCCACCTCCTGTTCCATTTTGCCTTTGAAGGCACTCGTTTGAAACATTCATTCTCTTTTTGCCATTGGAAAGGAATAAGAGGAAACAAAGAGAGAAAAAGGACAATTGTAACATTGCTGGATGTTTTCCAGCCAACTCTAAGCATCTGAATCCGTAAGCTTTTCCTTGGTTTGTAAAAGCACAGCGTACACAATCATATCCAATTTTGATTAAATGTTTTGATATAAAATTGCCCTAATGTACACTGATAGAAACTTATTTGAATCTATTGATAAAATTGAAGAGTGGGCAAAACTTTAAGGAAAGAGGAATCTCAAAAAAAATACATCTAAGGCCAGCAAAATTCAATCAACTTTTATGACAAGACTGAAGTTTAGGCCTGACAACAAGGCTAGGTATTAGGTCTAATTAATAGACATCATTAGGTACACTGGAAAGATACTGGATTGCTGTGGGTTTTCGCTTGTAAGCACAATGTAATTTTTCAGGACTACAGTGATGATCTGAAATTGAAAGGGTCTCTGAATGCTACAATAATGTGGAAAAATCTAAGATATATTTTCTCATGAGAAAATTTTTGTTAAGGAAAGAATAAAAATTCAAGATGCTACCAACCTGCAGGCATACAAGTTTTTTCCAGCATTTGCTAAATAAGACTTTGATGCATTTGGTGGTTTCATAAGGGAAGGAGCCATCGCATGTTCTGTTTGGCTTTCAAAGATAAGTTTAAAGTATCAGGGACACAGTAACAGCTTTATTGTAAGAGACACATGGATGATAGTTTTTGAAAAAATCAGTACCTAAATAAAAATTGACACATAACAAATAACATGCTTTTACATACCCACTGTTTGCTGCTTTCTGTAATTCAGCCACCTCTGGGTTTGCAGATCCCCAGCCTAATTATGAAAACACAAAGGACTGAATATGGATACAAACTGAAAAGATTGGAAAAGTAACATGTCTACTTAGGGCTCCTACTCTTCCTCTGCTAAATGGTCCACAGATAGTCTCACAAAGGAAGAGGAATGGGAAAAAAAAGGGTGAGGGAATGTGATCCTTTGATATCTGTAATTATCAGGCAACTTCTAACAAGTAAGTTGCTTCTCCAGACAATGGTTGAGTTACTGACATTAGACTTCTTAGCACAGACTCCTACTTTATTATAAATAAACTTGTTTATTTCATTATATACAAAACATATTTAAAGTACTAAAGGCAGAGTTCTGCATCATTCTTCCCAAGCACAATTTGAAGAACAAGTTCTCTTCTGAATTACAAGAAAGACATCTTATAAATGTTTCTTCTTGTAACACAGGACTTGAATGTTGATTGAAATCAACTGAAAACAAAAGGTCAGAGTTTCAAGAGACTCTATTTAAATGCCAGTGCTACTTCATTCTCTAACAGACAAAGAGTCAAACTCCCTCTAGGCACAAAGTATAAAAAGCTCAATTGTATAGAGGAGAAAGAAATTTCCTGGAGGACATTTTTTACATAATGAACTTCTCAGAGATAAACATAATGGATGCATATAGTTCTTGATAAAGACAATGTCTAATTTAATAAAATACAATCATAAGTTAAGCTCTATTTGGATGGAGAGCCAATTAAAGAAAAAGAAGGTATCTTATTTACCAAATGACATGGGAGAAAAGTCGTAAGTAGGAGTCCCAGAACTGGCTCCTGGTTCATCTTTAAGTGGATTTGAAGTCAGCGGCTGCCTATTCCGTTTTTTCTGATTGAACAGAGGTACAGGCAGATAACCTAAAATTAAAATTCAAATAATACTATACCAATAGCAAAAGGAGATACAATCTACATTTAAAATACGTAAATAAAATTAGTTATTTTAAATCCCCCATAGGAATTAATTTCATAAACACACAACAGACCAGCCACTGCCTCACAGAATTTATATTTCCAACCGTCTGTCCTGCAGATAATCCCATGAATGAAACATTTCCCTCTGACCAATGCCCTGACCCTATTCAACATCTCGCCTTGTGCGGCAATAAAACAGATAAACCATGCAAATCCACTTGGGAAGTGGGGCTCTAGGGCTGAATACTGTATAGCCTCAGTGAATATTGCATGCGTGCGCTAACATACATATATGTATACACGTATACGTATATAAGACTAATGAGGCATGAATGGTAAAGCACAAAAGAATGCTTGGTACCTGCTGTGCTGCGAGTTGAAGCATCAGCTAGACTCCTTTTCATTTCTTTTCTCTGTCTTAACAGGCAACAGTGTATTGATTACTCCAAATTTGCTGTATAGAAGTTAGAGAAGCAAAATAAACTAATTCATGTTGTAACACCCAGATTTTATGTGGTTTGATGACAGTTTCTCTTAACTCTGTATACCCAGTTGTACTGGATTTAGAAGATAGATGGGTACACAAATAACATGCAATTGCTCTTCAAGGATTAAGGGCCCAAACGATTACATTTCTGAAGTCAAAGTTGTATTCTCTCCTTTAAATGCTGTAAAAATACTGAATTCACTTCTGAATTCAGATGTAGATATACATTCAAATACAATGAATGTTTTTTTTAACTCCTGAAAAGAGAACACTAATAGGAAATGCATACTTATACCTTGCTGCAAAGTGTGACGGCAAGGTGTATGTCTTTGGTATATGGAATAAAAGCTGATTTAACTAGTCTGTGAAAAATTAGTGTCACTACTCCAATAAATAAACTTCTTTTCTGTACTTTATGGTACAGGACCTAAAACCTTGAGCCAATTTTGTTACATGTAAAATACTTCACAAGTCAAAAAACATGATTATCAGCCAAATATTATGAACATAGCATACTAGAGGTAGTTTGAAGTATTTGTTTTCTGATTAATCTATTTCTATAGTAAATGTCTATGACTTACTGTGTACATCAAAGACACTACACAGGCTGTTAGGTAGCATTAGTTGCTATTCTATCAAAGTTAGTTACTGGTTCATCTTGCCTCTAGCATCACAAGAATAATACCTCGTACTTGTGTGTATAAATAAGGCATCATTTCTACATTTATTCTGATCTGGCAGTTAATTATGCAGGTGTTAAAGATACTGGTAAGAATGAAGCACAATTATCTGCTGCAGATAGACTAATGGAGTAATTTACACTTCTTTTCCTGTTAGGGTTCGGAAATGCACTGTGTTTGTAATTGACTTATGTCAATTGCATGCGTGACAACATGAGAGCAGCTTCTAGTTAATTCTGTTTGATTTAAACTATACTGCTAGCACTATGCAGCCTAATGGCCACCAGCAAGTGACACGCTTGTAAAACAAAGCCCCATCAACCTGACCTTTCAGCTTATGAAGCCAGATCTGGTGTTGCACCGGGTTTTAGACTGTATCACTTTGCTTTCTGTCCTCTCTTCACAAGAAGCAACCAAAACCCAGAGCTAAAGCTGTAGGAAAGTTACCTGAGGATGGAGAGCAGGGAACACCAGGGTGAGTGCCCGCGGCAGCACCAGCCCCAGGGTAAAGGAGTCTGAAGCCCTCACTGCACCCCGAAGGATGGGGCTGAGGTGGAGCCCGCCAAAAATAACGGACGCGACAATCACGTCCTCGCGCCTGAGGGAGGAAAGGGCGCGAAGGCGCTGACCGCACGCTGCTGGTGCCGGCGCTATCGGCCGCGGGAGGCCGCCGGTGAGGGTCTGCCCGCCCGGCCCCGCGCTGGGACAGGGCGGGCGGGGGAGCAGCGGGAACGGTTAAATGGGTCCTCCGTGGGGTTTAAGTACCTCCGTGCACGTGGAACTGGCGCAGGTGGGGCCAGGTTCAGCACGTGGAGATCCCGGGGCAGGAGCTGAATGCCCACAGCTGCGCAAACACAAACAAGGGTATGAGTAAAACTGCCTGCATTCCTCAGGGTTTGGGGTTTTACTCATGGCTGGTTTTCAGCTGTTACTGTTTCAAAAGTTACTGGTTTCAACAGTAAGTTCGGAGGGGCTCCTGTGTAAAGTCTCAGAGCCCAGCAGGATTAGAGCCCATCAGTTTGAATCCGGTCTTAGGCAGCCTTGGAGGGCCATGTTACACCTCCTAAATACACCTCCGTCAAATGACTTTGATAGCCAGACTTCATACATGTTTTATTATTGCATTTGTTGCTCAGCTCGTGGCACACATTGTAAGCGCTCAGATGCACTACCAGATACTTGGATCTAAGTACAGAAAAACAGCCTCAATTCTGAATAAATTAAATATGACCTTACATAATCTGTCAAAGTGTATTGGCAAAGCACAGGAATAAGGGATTGGTCCCAGTGGTTAATTCAGAACAGTGAAACTTTTCAAGTGTCTGCATTTATGCCACAGATTTGTGGGTGCTTGGCATGTCCTGGGAGACCAGGAGTTAAAAGCTGTTTAGAAGTTAATGTGCTCTAAGGGTATAAAAGAAGCCTCCATGGCTTTCAGTTCCTAAACTCATGTTTGGAAATGCACTGTATCTGTCCTAGGAGAACTCGTCTTAGAAGACAGACTTCTTGCATGTTAAATGAGGTAAGTGCACAGGCAATCTCTGCATTTCATTCAGCGTTTTACAAGGAATTATAACCGCTACAGTACCACCGGCAATAAAAGATAAGCTCCACGTTCCAGCACTGTGTTTGTGTTTTGCCGTTTGCTCTTCAAACTGCTGTGGTGTTTAAACTCTGCAAACCAAGATTCAGAGTGTGAGTCATTTTTTCAGGCAGCGTGTAAATAGCCATTTTGGCACTGCCGCTAAAGAGACTGAGGTCAAAGGACAGAACAGACTGTCCAGTGCTGTAAAATACAACTTTACTGCTGTGTTTAATAGATTACTTACTAAAATTAAATATCTCACAGCTTCTAGGTACAGGAATAACACAGTTGAGTGTCTAAGTAAACAGTCTCTCTGTATGAACTCGCTGTAAGGTTCAGCAGATCTGTGTGCATAAGCTGAAACGTAGAGAGCAACTTCTGCAGGAAATAATATTCCTGGCAGAACTTGCCTAGGTAAGTCCCGTGTTCAGCTTTCTGTTCGTAGACCTACAGTCTATCAGCCTGCGTTAGAAAGCCTCTCCCAGGCGCTAGCCAAATGCTCTCTCTGTCACTGGAGTATAATCTTAATAAAAAGGAATTGTTCAATAAACACTTTTCTTTCCCTTGCAAAGTGGCATTTTTTATATTTATATCATGTGCCAGGTGCTGGTTGCAAATACTTCTGTCACAGCCGCAAAATGCTTATTTTCTGTTATTAAGCCCTTTTATTCTGAATGTTTTGATCCTCACAATGGAAGTTGTGGCTGCTCTTTGGCTTGAGTTTCAGAAACCTGTCTGAATGCTTTTGGAAGTGGAAGAAGTCCAGTTGTTGACTCAGGGTTTTTTTGGGGGGGTGACATGACTACTGTCCCATTATGGTCTGTATCTGTTTCCTTTTTCATATGAGTTTGCAGAAGTCAGAAGGGTTGTCGCTGGCAGAGTTGTTTCAATGTGTTAGAGGTCTTGTGTTAGCAGATTCCGATACAGAACTAGAGCCAGGAATATTAGGGCAGTCAGTTGTGGATAAATTGCACTTTAATTTCAGCTAGTGTTCCCTCTAATCGCTGTTCTTCAGATATTATAAACCAAAAAAGGTTATACAAGCAACAACATGCTTTGAGGAACTCAGCTGTTCTTGTTTTTTTAGATGAAAGTACTTGATGTTTCAGCATTAAGTGCTGATCTAGAGCCAAGATATGATTCTCATTTCACTGGTTTTGCTCTTTAAATAACTCTGCCCTCGCATGCTGTAATATTTATGTAACTTCAAACATACGTGAGTATACTTGTTACACCTAGTTTGCAATGCAAAAATGTCAGAGACATTTAAGTGCAGGATTAATGTTTACATTAAAAAAGTCTTTTCATACTGTCATTCATACAAGATCTATCTATATATCATATATTAATAGAGATTGCCAGGAGAAGTTAACTTTTGAACTGTGTAACTGTACCATTAACTAAATATGGTAAATGAAGGGGAGGGCTCCTGGCGAGGGAGGAGTGCTGGGTTAGCAACTCCCCACCTCGCAACGGGAGTCAAAAACTCTTAGAGAAATGTTAATTCACTTTCATTCACATCTGACCTAAACAGGCTCAAAGAAGTCACTATTAAAAAAAGGTGTGGGTTTGGGCTGGGTTTTTTTCTTTTGAGACAAAAGTTTTACTTTGTTTTCTGTTTTGCTTTCAGCACTTCTTAGAGCTGCTGAAAAGCATGACTTCCTCTTCTGTTGTTTGTAAACCTCCAGTAAGACGGGTTGCTATCTTCGGGGGAACTCATGGCAATGAGTTATCAGGGGTGTTTTTGGTCAAGCACTGGCAAGAGAATGGAGCTGAGATTCAGAGAACAGGAATGGAAGTGAAACCATTTCTTACGAACCCAAGAGCTGTGAAGAAGTGTACTAGATACATTGACTGTGATCTGAACCGTGTCTTTGACTCTGATAATCTTGGGTAAGAATAGTTGTCCTTTCTGTTGTTTTACTTTTCTGTTCTTTAAAACTGTAAGGAGCTTTCTTTCCAGATTAAAATGTTAACACAAGTTCCACTACTATTTTAACTGTGCAGTCACATAACTGAAATTACTGACCTTTAACCCAAAAAGAACAAATTGCGTGAGCGTTAACAGATTCATTTTAAACCTCTTGCTGGTAGAATGAGTCTAAAATCACATATAGCCTTAAATTAGTATTGGATTAGTTGTATTTGTGTAAACTGAAGTATTGCTGTTCTGAGTTGCAGAGTCATTTTTTCTCATGTCTTCTTGTGCAATTCAGCTTTGGAGCTCATTTGCCTGCAAGTATAATTGTATTCAGGAAACAGCAATTTAAAGTTATTAGACATCTGAGTATCTGAAAAAATGGCACACAAATCGTGGAAGTGTGTTTCATTTCAGTTATATACAGTGAAAGATAAAAACTTGAAATTAAGTTAGAAATTATATATTTTATGTCAAAATGATAACCAAAAAGTCTCAATAATTTAACTGACTCATTATTTTACAAGAAATTAAATCTATAATTATGTAAGATATTAATTGATTTTACATTTGTAATGGGATTTATGTTTCTCAGCTTTTGAGACATCTATTCCATAGGTGTACTTTGCTGTATAAAAATCCTTATGCTTAGTATAGTTACATGCTAAACAAGTAATTACATTTCAGAAAGGTCTTAATGGTAAAGGTGCATATTGCTGAAAGAAACATGTATCACTTACTTTGTAAGCATGGTTATTCTTACCCTGCATGTCTTTTCATCTAGCTTTTCATCTTAGACTTATTGTTGTGACTATATATAATATAAACATACTTTTTAACATGTAAGAGTTGAGGTCATTCTCTTAATAGCTTACTTAGGACAAACATATTTATATAAAAAATGGGCTTGTTTGTTTTCAGCTGCTTTGAACATACAACACTTGAAAAAACAGCAGATTAAGACATCTGCAGGTTGTCCTCTTTAAATCATATTAAGTTGCCCAGTCCTATTACAACACTATTAACTGTTTGGAATACCTTCACCTTCACCTGATCCCTTTAAGTGAAGACCCTTCAAGATTGCAAATGATTTTACAAAATAAGAAAAAGGAGAGCGAAATCCTGATACTACTGATAGCAATGGGGGAAGTCCTATTGAGTTTGGTAAGAATTATTAATATAACAGTCTTCTATGAAGAAACCTTGAATTTCAGAGACAGAACTAAAGAATATAAAGGTAGATTATGTGATATACAGAATCATAAAAATGCAAAAAGGAGGTTGAGTGGCTTATGTGAAAAATTTGTGTCATACATCAGTTTCCTCTAGAGCCCTTATACAGACAGGAAGCAGATCCCAGAACTTTCCTTAGGCAAACACCATGTTTTTAAAGTGTAGAGCAGACATAATCAGCTGATATTACATGTATTAAAACTAAAGGAATAGATTTGAAGTAGCAAAATCTTCTATGACCTTTGAGGGTCAGGAGGGCTCAAAACAATACACTGTAAAAGTCCGATCAGAATATGAGAAGACAAGAAATGAAATTACAAAAAAACCCTTGTGAGTGATGTCCAAGGTAGAAGGGAAGGGAGTGATATCAGAATACCATCTGCAGTAGGAGCTGAATCCAGTCTTGGAAGTGGTTTAAGTTGTTGATAAATTTTGAATTAGTTTGATGCATAGGGGGAAATCTTTTAATGTAAATAAGTGAGAAGAATATAGGCTCCAGCTAAAATCAGATAAAAAAATCCTGTTATCCTTCTGCACAAGGTACAGAATTGTAGAGACCTGTTTAACAATCATACTTGCTTTCTTCAAGCACGAAGTTTTAACAGTTTGCTAACAAAAAAGGTGATTTCAACTCCAGTCAGTTAATGGAATTAAAGAAAAGGGTATACATATGTTGTTGACTGTTAAGCCATGGAATGAGTTTACTAATTTCTTTGTACTGATATTAACAGCAGGCCAGTGGTGGAAGATATTCCATATGAAGTGAGAAGGGCTCAGGAAATCAATGATATATTTGGTCCCAAAGGTAGTGATGATGCGTATGACCTTATTTTTGACCTTCACAACACCACTTCTAACATGGGTGGTACCCTTATTCTTGAAAACTCCAGGGATGACTTTACAATTCAAATGTTGCATTATATCAAGGTAAAATGAATTTAAATGAACTATAAAAATAGATTATTAGCTGTAATGTTGTATTACTATATATTATTTTGTAGTTTCTTTAAATATGCTACTTTTTATTCTGCAAAACTTTAAAATATTTAATCACTCATAGGCCGATCTTTTAATCAGAGATAATTAGTATTTTGATTATAATGTCAGGTAATAAAGATTTGAACTCATAATCTTCATGTATTAAAATGAGTGACAGTAAGACTGATAGGAAAAGAGGAATACTTAGGGTAACACCTATGAAAATGAATGTAATTTAATCTGCTTTCACACTGATCTGTCAGGAACTTGGATAAATTTTGGTCACACATGCTAAATAGCTAAACATTAATTTTATGAAATAAAGACACGTAAAAAATAATGGAAGTAGGTAATGACAAATGTTCCTTTCATCAGTAGTTATAGTAATAGCAATATGTCTTTAGAAGCTGTTTGATTCTGTGGTTCCTGAAGCTGATAAGCATTGGTAGAGGGAGGTTTGCCAAGTGCTGCCTTAAGTGTAATCTGATTGACCTCAACAGTGACTTATGAGATCAAGGTTAGGCTTTTTTTCTTTTCCTTAGAAACAAGTTATTTTCACATTTGATATTTTTTCTTGTTATATGTATCCCATTTAAATATTTATAAAATATTCAAAGATATAGAAAGCTTATGACTAAAATTATATGAAGAGCAGTGGTAGGCAGTGATCAGGAGAGAGGCCTGAAATAAGTTTCTATATCAAAAAAAGGGTGCAATAAAGCTTAATTTACAATCCACGTCCCTGTAAGAGAAAACCTAGGTCTAACACAAAAATACTTGAAATCTGCTTTGCAGTATTCTAAGTTTTGGAACACTGATGGGTAGTTTCCTTCCTGTTAGCAATTTAAGACTAGAACTGTATTCAGTTATATTAGGAGACAGCAAAGTTCAGTGGAGCATGGCTGGCAGGAGTTAATGGAAAGGAGAGAAACAAATACGGCTTTGTACGTTTTCTAAAGATGTCCTACTTCTTTGAGGGACATGAAATAAAAGCAACATATTGAAGACATTGTGTAAATCACTTCTGCATCAGTAATCTTTTGTGGCACAACATTTTAAAATATTTGCATAACAAAGACATTTTGAAACAATCTCCACAGAACGCTTTGGCTCCAGAACGCTGCCCTGTTTTGCTGATTGAACATCCTAGCTTGAAATACGCAACAACTCGATCTGTAGCAAAACATCCTGTTGGTAAATATGAAAAATAAAGACTATTTTAACCCACTGTAAAGTATTTTAAAATATGCCTGTTACCAGTTGTGTTCATTTCCTTACACAGAGCACTCTGATCACCAGTAGGTATTTGTTTGACAATATATTTACCTAGTCAAATGTCTCTGATTATCTCTTCTCTTGAAGAGTCCTGATTTATACTTGGCTTACAAAATACAGAAGCCAGATGGAAATGCTTAAACTCAGTTAACTCACTGTTTGCCAAAAATACTTACGATATATGAGCATAAGGAAGAAGCGTCAGAAAAGAAATGTTTATGTCCTCTAAATAAGCCTTGGCTGAAACTCTGGTTGTTAGTTGAGAAGGAAAAGACAAGATATGATAAAGGAAGGGGGAAATGATGTTCTGCATGGAAATGGTTAACTTTCCCATTTATGGAATCATAACCATAGAAAGAAAATCATTAGCTTGCTTTTCACGTTAAACAGTAAGTTCTCTAAAATGCAGCATGGAAAGCCAGGATGAGGAAAAGGATAAGAGAAACAAGTATATGTAGTGATCCTTTCTCTGACCCTAGTACCACACTCCAAACTGTACATATGGTTCTTTAAACTGATACTGTCTGTGAGCCAAATTTCCTGCTTGCCTTAAAAATCTTATAACTGTACTTTACATTTCCTCTTAAATGTAAGCCACAGACCCAATCAGACATCTGTTTATGCTGTGTAATCTAAGCATGTGATGTATTATGGCTATATTAATAATCTCCTTCATCTGCAAACAGGTGTGGAGGTGGGTCCCCAGCCACAAGGTGTTGTTAGAGCTGATATTTTGGACAAAATGAGGAAGATTGTAAAACATGGCCTTGATTTTGTGCAACTTTTTAATGAAGGTAGAGTAAGTAACAAGGAAATACAGCCTCTGCATTGTATCAGTGCACTATTGCAAGACAGTATTTAAAAAAAAACAGGGTAGGCTACAATATTTTAATCAGTTAAAAGGGGGAAGGATTGTTCTCTAGTCCATCTGTGTGGCCTCAGAAACTCAGCATTCCTGTATAGCTCCTCTGGGTAGCTTTAAGGCTATTAACTTTTTCAGAAGATTCAGTAAGTTTACTTGATCTTAATCTTACAGATGCTTCGAGAATCTGAAATACCAGCTATTTGTACAGTATGGTCACGGAGGACATAGAGAAACTAATACTAAGAAAGAGGGGTTTAATTTACACACCTTCTGTGCAATGTTATCTAACATTAAAGTCAATAAAGTCTGTAAGATTTTGTTCTGTGTACCATCTAAAATACTGACAAAAATAGGTGTTTAAAATTCTTTTAGAGTACATATTATCAGTGGGCTTTTTTTGGAAGTAGAAGGAAATGAATATAATTGTGTGTGTTAGAATCTCCATTATTGTGCTGGAACGGTAAAGATTAAATACCACTGATACCATCCTGTGTTGTACAGCCCTACCAAACACAGGCCTTTCATTAATTCATCTACAAATATATCTTTTTAAGGATAAAGTGAAAAGTCACATTTCAGTAGCAAATTTAGATGTGGCATCACATGCTACAATACATGACTGGACCATCTTTCTGCAACTTGACTCTGAGGGGACAAAAAGTCTGGAGCTGGACATTTTTATGATAAGAGCTAATCGCTGGTGTAAACTCTGACTGAGATACAGCCTAAAGATTTGAGCCATTCTAAAGAGAATAAATAATGCTTTGTTCTTTTTAACAGGTAGTTGTTACATTTTAGGCATTAAATTACATTTATTCTTTCTAGGAAAGGAATTTCCACCATGTACAATTGAGGTTTTTAAAATAATGGAGAAAGTAGATTATCCCAGGAGTAAGAATGGTGAAGTTATTGCTATTATTCACCCTAAACTTCAGGTAAATTCTAAAATAGTTTCTGTTTGTGATGTTTTATAAGTATTCCTGTGTTGCTTCTGCTATAGTAGTATTTCTATAGTAAATATTTAAAGTGACAATATTGACAATGGGTTTATAGAAAAAACTTCAGACCTTCCCTATAGTAAATTCTGTCACTGAGGTCATACCCTAGGAGTCACTGAGACTGAAGTCACTTTTGAACCTAAAACTGAAAAGAAAAAGGCAGTAGGATAGCTTAAATTCTGAAATATAAATCTAATTTGTAATTCTAAAATGAGAGTCTGTTTGATATCAATTGTGAGCATCTGCAGGTTTCCTTTTAATTCACCTTTACCATTGAATTCTATATAAACCTGAAAACAGGGACAAACACCTGAAATTACATATTGAAGATTAAGAGGAATTCTTTTAAATGCTGTTGCCATAAACTGCAGAGAATATAATTAATGAGCATAAACTCAGAAATCACATGAAATATATGAAAATTTTAAGGTAAATATATCCTATTTATTTTCTTTCTCTAAGGATCAAGACTGGCAGCCACTGAACAACGGTGATCCTCTATTCTTGACTCTTGATGGAGAAGTAATTGTATATAAAGAGAACTGTATGGTCTATCCAACATTTATTAATGAAGCTGCTTATTACGAAAAGAAACAAGCTTTTGTAAAAACAGCTAAAAATTGAACTCACTGCAAAACACATCAGATCCTCAGCCTTAGACCAGAGCACTTCTTAAAAGCTCATCACGGATTTTCTGTGCAAGAAGTGGATTTCCTCTCTGAAATCCAGGTGTCAATCAGTAGTCATTGGTGGAATAATAAATGCAGAATCTAATGTTAATCATAATTTAATTAACATTGCCGAGCACTTTTAAGACGAAACATACTGTCATAATGCTAAATATGACTGCTGTTCACTTGTTCTAACAGATCACCATAGATGCAAAGAGGAAATATTTTTATGATGTTTATTAGTTCACACACTACCACATACTGGTTCGTGGCTATAAAGCTTACATCCAGCATCATCTAGAAAGATGCTGATCCACAGAACTGTGGTATATAAAAAAAATGGACAGCATTTCTGCATTATAACCTGAAACCTTCAATAACGCAAGTTTTTAAAATGGGGTGATCCTTGAAACTACTTCCTTAGATAAACATACAAAGTATGAGACAAAGGAAAAGCCAGGGAGAGAGAAACAGAGTGAGGGGACATATATCAAAATTCTTTCCCGTTATCTGCATGTGGGATTAACCCCTGCCATACTGAAGTTGAAGCTGGAAACATACTGGAACGATTTTTAAATTCAGGAAAAAGATGTCTTTATCCCAGGAAACTTCTGAAGAAAATTTCTACTGCAGTGCAGAAAAGATGTTTTACAGATTTGTAACTTTCCAGTTGAATCCACCTGCTGCTGGTAACAGTTGCCAAATCAAATTCTAATCAACTGTTGTAACCCCAAAGTTTTCAGTGAAGGTGCAAGACTAGGTAATGACTCAGGTTTTAATGAAGAGCAATGCACACATCATACCTGAGTATTTCAGAATGGAAATTGGGAAGAATTCCATATTGGGAGACTTCTCAGTTTTGAGACTGATTTGATCTAGAGCTGTAGAGAGAAAGCCTGTCACAGTAGCTGAAAAAGAGAGGAAAATGGGGATTTCATTACTTTCCTAAAGTTGTTTTTAACATAACTGAGGCTAGAGAAAACATCAAGAACTTTGCATAATGATACAGTAATTGATTATTTACTGAAAGATTCATTGTCTAGATGACTCCCAAATTGTATCTTCCTTACTACTAAATTTAAAGTATTTTTTCCTTGCTTTGTGTAAGCCCTACGGCAATAAAACAGAAACACAGGACAATGTTTTTTGAATTACAAGTTTAATTTAAATAAACATTGTATAAAAAGTACAGAGTTATCTGCTTTAGTCATTATTCACAGGGCTTTGATAACAGCCTGGAGATAGACTGTGTGTGTGACCTGGTAGGGCTCTGTGGCCACAAAAAGGGGTTTTCCTCAGCAAAGAACTTTTAGAAATAACCCCTCAGCTTCTTCCTCAGTTTTATCATAAAGTTTTGTACCCGGGCATTGGCACAGCACTGTGACTTTTTTTGTGTCTTCCATGGTTTATGGCTACACCTTCAGTGTGACTTCAGTACAGCTCAGAGATACATCAACTTGTTTCCAGTGACAAGTCTACCCGTAGCAACGTGGAGCACAGCACAGGCTACTTTATTCTGGTTCCTGAGTATATGTGAAGAGGTATTTTTTTTGGTACAAAAACTGGCACTCAAAAGAATCCAAATGGAACTGCACAATCATAAGGCAATTGATACTCTTTGTTGGCAGTTCCAATGCAAAATTAACCAGCAAAAATGAAAGATTCCAAGACCGCAGAATTTTTCTTCTCATACTCACATACCCTACTGAGAAGGCCAAACAATGCTCAGATATTGCATTGGTCTACTGATGTACATAAATGTCCTTCCTCTCAAATTCCTATGCCCTGTAAAAATGTAATTGAATTGAAGATTTCAATCTGGTCTCATCCATCCGGGCCATACCTGGTAGGAAACACAGGATGTGGCATCTTTAAACGACCAGTTGTGTAGCAAGAACCACGTTCGCCATCCCTGCAAACAGCTTTGCGCTGTCCTTTCCACTGGAGAGTTCCCTCATGCTCTCTTCTGTGTTAAGAAAGTCTTTCGGGACATTTTGCACACAGGCTTAGCTGTAGGAATCCAATGCAATTCTTATTATCATCCAAACGTAAACAGAATTCACCTGAGTCTTACCTAAACAGCGCCTTTAAAACAGGCACCAGAAGAGTAGATATGATGAAAGCCCATGGCGCTGAAGACACAATGTATTAATTGAAATTTAAAAGTACATTGAACAATCCTTTTACAGTATACATACATAAATTAGAAAACAAAAAACTAAACTAGGTCATGACAGGCAGTGAAATAAAAACTCTTACCGAAACGCATTACAGTCCTCTGAATAAAAAAACCCAAACCCCAAAACTTTACAAGTCTGCAATTGCATTTAACTTATTTTGCTCATGTTGGGAAGAAATACTGACTTCTGTATAGAGCCACTTCAGGAAAATAAGACACGAATTTGCTTTTAAGCCAGAAGAACTTCCAATATGATAACTTCTTTATGCAGCAAGACGCAACACCATGGCAAAGCCAAGCAGGAAAAGTAAAGAGCTTGTGACTGAACAAACTCAGAAATATTCACCATCATGAATTCCATTTCTGCCCCATTATTTTATGGGAAGGCATATATACATGGTCATAAAAAGCACTGAACACCACATCATACCCTAGGAATTATACATAGGAAAACAGATCAGGCAAAGCTAATGAGACCTGAAGAGGCCTTTCTCCAGCTTGTGGGATCAAGCCTCCAATAACACTGACAGTCAATACAAAAGCTTCAAATATCTCCAGAATGTCATTATTCCAAAATAACATACTTCATTTAGCAGAGTTCAGAATTGAAATGCCTTTCTTTGCTCCACAAGAACTTAGATTTTTTTCTTTTAGTGTACAAGATGTTTCTCATGAGCCAGAGATTCCAAAATATGGTGGATTGGGATCACTGATGATCTTAATTTTCCACAAAAGGAAGAAATATCTCACATTTGACCTTTTTTATCCAAGTAAACATCTAGAGCCAAGTTTGAGTAGTGTCACGCAAACTTGGACGGCAATGTTTCCAAGAGGCTCAAAACTGAACCAGTGAAATACTGTATTTGAGTTTAGCTTAGCTGCCCTGATTAAATGCGTTAGGGTCATCAGACCATGTCTCTAAAAGTCTGTGTTCCAGCTGGTTACAGCTGCCCAAAATATCAACAAAGCTTTCAGCATCCACTGCTGATGCTTTTAACCTTCCAAATGACCACATATCAAACACAGTACAACTAAACAGACGTTTCAGGCAAATCATCCATTTCTTCAAATGTATTCAGGGTGGTTTTGCTATTAGTTCTTGAATTATCTTGACTTTTGCTTGGATCTGCAAAAAAATGCATTGTAAACAAACCAGGATATGGTAGAAACGGTATCTGCAAGATCAAAGTTTTGCACATCTTTTTTTGTTGTTGAAAAACATGCATTTATTTAAACGGCAAGGCATCAGTTTACTGCCATATCTTCCACAGAAGGCTTTCTGTCTGCCCTTTCCATTACCACCGAGCTCATGCTACTAAGCAATATATATGCTAATTGACTCAAGAAGAGCCTTCAGAATGAGTCTCCCTGATCCTGATGCCTGCTGCCAGAAGGACATCTGACACCTCGAAGTTAGGTCATGTCTCTGTTACACTTCCAACACTGTCAGCAGATGGGTATCTTGAATTTCCTGGTCAACACTCGCTATTTGTCATTCAATATGTATCACAAAACATAAACATGCATGTTCTAGGGTTAAACCAGCAGACTATAGCATTGTTAAGTAGAAATCCTGCCAAATTTGGCAGTGCCATGTGTAACTATTTAAAGGACTAAATATACTTTATGACAACCTTTTCAAAATAGTATTTCCTCTCTCTTAAAAAGTTCTCTGAGCTTATCCCATTCAAATGCCATAACTGAACGTAAAGCTTAGATCAAGCACAACTGTTTGGAGAAAAAGAAAGAAAGGGCAAACCCACCACTGTTTTGGTGCCAACATGGAAATAATGAGTTTGTAAATAACCATTTCTTCAAATATTTAACAATAATTTACCACTCATACTGTGTTAGCTGTGAGTTTTCCTAGCAATAAAGTGTGTTTGAATAGCTAGATTCTGAGAGCTTCTATTTTTAAAGGTATAAAACTATACCAAAGCATTTCTAAGGAAAAAAACCCAGCAAAACCCAAAAAACCCACCAAAAACCAACCACGCAATTTCACAAATACTGGTGTTATAAAACTCTGCAATACCTGTTGGCCCTGGATCTTCATTAATAAATGAAACATGTGTTTTCCACTCGGTCCATTTCACTTCGTTTATCCTGTTTATATTGTATATAAGTTGTGTTATTAGCACGCATTATCATCCAGCTACATAGATACACTTCCCCTTTATTTCCTTATTCCTTCTTGGGATTGTTGTTCTTGACTATCAACACTGGCTTTGCTAGTACTAAAAGGCTGAAGGACTTTTGCAGCGCTATGTACTATACAAAGACGAGACTGCTACTAAGAGTGCTTTGTAATTTCACACATTATAAGCACAGTCTTGAAACTCACCTTCAATATTTCAGTATTTTTCATAAACCAGCATAGCAACACATTCTTTAATATAGGCAATCATCAGTTAGCAATCAATTTAAACACAGCCACTTTGAAGTGAACATTCAAAGGAGATGACGGCGACATTTACTACAAGCAGACTTGATACTTGTACATTAAAAAGATAGGAGGTTGAAAATCTGTTTTCTTAACCAAAAATTGCCTGCATAAAAACCCCAACATAACCCAGAACACTTTCCCTTTGTTAAAACAATCAGTCACAGATGAAATAAGGAACAACAAATTCGCTTTTTGTACACCTGGGGTAATTGGTAGAGGTGTAGAGGTATTTTAAAGAGGCTTTTGAGGAGAGAGAACCTCAAAGAAACATACAGAGCAGAACTGACAGCATAGTATTCTAGCTTTGCTTTACCTTAAACACACCCTGGTGTCATTTTCAGCCACTTTACACCGTTCTCCCAGTTGGAATTTTTTCCTCAAACATTTTGGTAAGAATTTTTCAAATTCCAAAATAGTTCTGGCTCTCTATTAACAATAAATATTAATGAGTACGATTAATCATATTCAGAATTGATGGACTTCATAGCATGTACAGTTTTCAGACTCCGTGTTTCATTATACCATTTCATTCCACCATCTAATGCCAATTCCAACACCAAATAGTATGGTATGCCACTTATTGTTTGACACATGCAAACAGGCAATCCATAGTTAGGTCCACTGTAGAAGGCATACTCAGAGAAGAATCAAGAAATCTCACTCTTAACTTGGTGTTTAGGGTTTAATGCCAACACACCTTCTTGCAACACCCTGCCACAGGAATATATACAACCTGTAGTGGATGCCACCCACCACAAAGCAACTCCAGTCCTAATTATGACTGTTATTGATGACAGCCTGGGACTCAGACATGTCTAACCTTGACAAGAGACCAGGCGGGATAAGGTATGAGGGACTGGAATGGACTCATGCATTGCTCAGACTCAAGGGCCGGAAGAGCAGAGCGTGCTGTGTTACAGATCTCTGGGCAGATAATGGAACACACCTTCCTAGTGACGTATCAAGGGGAATGAAAGTCATAAAGGTATGTGAGTGCATGAGGTTGAAAATCTGAGCCATAAGATTACCTGTAAGATAGTTGTTAATTCTACAGTTATTATGATAACCTGATTATTTCCCTTATTTGTACACATATACAGATGGTTTTCTCAGTGTTAATACTTCACCCATTCTGTGAGTTACGATAGGTACAGCTCAACAGATTTTAGCTCATAAATCTGTACTTTCCTAAGCAAACTAATTCACAAACCTGAAGTTTCCAGATGTGCTCACTCTCCTTAGAAATATCTTCCACTGTTTCTCCCATTAATGCAATCAGCATGTTCAAGAGAAGAACAAAAGTCAACACAACAAAAGTTATAAGGAGCAGAAGAAATAGTACAGGATACTTTGAATTTTGCTGGATCTCCAGGTCACCCAGTCCTAGGGTGAGCTTAAAAAGATCCATCAGAACAGGTCCCAGACTGCTGTTGGAATGGCATTCATTGCCATCTTGGCAAGTTTCAATCAATGCAGCAAGAGCTGAGAAGAAAGCAGGAGAAGATTTTAATCACAATAATGTTTTATGTATACATGGCATTTTATCCTAAAATGTATTGCATAAAAGAGAGCTAGAGCTGCCCAGCAACATAAACAGCCGCAGCTAGAAGACAGATTACCAGGAAGCAGAAAGAGCCCACATCCAAATGAAATTGCAGGCAATTAAGAAAGAGCCAAATTACTTATCTGTTCTGATAGTTTCTAGATAGTTTAGATGTCTAAAGTTGGCTTTTTAATATCCAGAAGAAACCCTGACATGAGCTCTCATCATGGCAATAGGGTTCTTATTCATAATAATGCTAAAATTTTTACTCACACAGAGCATCAGTGCTTTTCTCCAGTGATATTTACCTACGCCAAATCCCAGCAAAAACACGATATAGACAACTAAAAATTTTATCACATCATTCAGGATGACCTAAAAATTAAATTAAATATTGATCAGAAATGGAAACCGAGTACTAGTTTTATGCTTGTTAAATTCTGCAGGGATACAGGTGTCATACACAATAAGGCATCAGATTGCCTTCAATTAAGCAAAGCAGTTGTAGCCTCAGTGAGAAACCCAGAAAAGTTTTAGGTGTATTTTACCTCATGGCTGAGCCAGGTGTGTTGTCCGAGGGTGACTAACTCAGTACACTGGCATTACAGCATATGATGCTATTAAATAGAACTACATTAGCTGAAAATAACACAAGTTACATATGCATTTAATGTAATAAAATATTAAGATACAAACTAGTTTCTGCTATTGAAGTTATATAGGGTATTCTGCTGAAATAATGTGTATAAACTGAAAATAAGACATTTCAATATGAACTAAAAAATATGTCTAAATTGCCGAATGGGCTGGATTGGGGTTGTATCACACCAGGTAAGGATCATAACAAGACAGGTGAAAGAAAACAAACTTGCCTTTTGAATCATAACACTGTAAATGCCCATGGACTGGAAACCTCTGGTGAAATAGAGCATATTAGCCCATCCCAGGGCCATTGCCAAAACAAGACACACGAGGTGTTCTTTGTAGGAAAACAAGTACAAAAAGACAGAGAAGATCACAAGCAAAGCTTGTATAAAACTGTTAAAAAACAAACACATGTATGTGAAAGGGAAATTACTAGCACAAAACCAACAACATAATGGAAAAATACGAAAACAAGACTTCTCTCCTCATGCTTAATTTCTAAGTTCATCCTGCATTCTGTTCTCGCCTATCAACATTACCATTATATTTTAACAACACAGTAAGGTAATTACAGGTAGTATATTAACAGGATTACATTTATTAAAGATTACTTTTAAGTGAACTGTTCTCCCAAAAATAACTGGTCAGTGCAGATTTTGCTGACAAAGACATTGAGAATTCTTAATAGTATTTTTGAAGCCATTTAATTCAAGCTTTAGATTAACTAATTGTTAGAATCATTGCAGATTTTCTGTGAACAAGGAAGATACTTGTAGGCGTGATGTGCTGTGACGGGATGTAGCCCAGACTTTCAGCAGCACAAGACTGGTATCAGTGTAGTTGGAGGAAGAGGAAGAAAGGTAGAGCTAAGCCACCTCTTTTTACTGATCCTACCATCACATGCTAGAAATGAGACAGAATCATCTGTGCTTTATCTAGGCCCAGCTGGTAGGGTACTCCCATCAGTCAGATGAACCAGATTTATGCTATTTTCCCTTCCTGAAGGAGTCAAAAGGAGTGTGAAATGATATCTGGTTTATTAACCAGGTTTCGTACACATATTTCTGTATTTACAGCTCTAAAGAGATGCAGGAGAAGCTGAAAGTACTATACTTTGGGAAAAAATCCAGCCCGTACACATCAGCCCCCAGTACTGTTACTGACACATGCAACCATTAGCGTGTACTTCAGAAAAGCTGCTGGTAAGATTGCATACATCTCTCTAAAAACTGATAATCTAGAGAAGAAGTGAGCATCTGCTACTTTCTCTGCAACCAAGAGATAGATAAGCATTTTATAGATAGTATAAAATATGTGCATGACAGACTTACAACGCAAAGTGGAACCACGCATCAGAGAGAATTGACTGTAGGTCTGAAGGCCTAAGCAGAAAGATGGCTACACTCTATGTAGACAGATATATAAAATACAGAAGCAGCAGTAAGAGAAAGCAGGCCTCAAAACTGAGTTTTCAAAATAATTTAAGTTAGTGTTCTAAAAAAATTAGGCTACCGATAAAGACATTAAATCTTCCCAAATTAAAAATCTTTTTATGAGTCTCAAAGTTTAAATTTCTGTCAAATCTGGCATAATTTAGCTGATAGTTACTGGGTTGAATTACTTACAGTATACGTCAAAAATTATATTCTGGGGCCTTTTTTCCCCATGACAAGTTCTAATTCACCAGGGTCCTTAAAGCCAGTAATTTGACATCAATGCTATACAAATATCAGACCTCTGTTTTGAGAGTTTAAAAGGAAAAAACCCTCATATTTGTTTCACAGACCAACACAGTTATTCAAATATATACCCAGGGTCATTCTGTGTAAGCAATGTATTGTGCCAGAGTCTTAAATTACATGTAAGGATATTCCAAGTGTATTGCCAATATCATCAGCAGTATAGCATGTTCACAAACCTAGAGAAGTCCTTTACCTATTTTGCTATAAGTCTTACCTCTTTTATGGCTAAAAATATTGCTCCTAACATAACCATCACCTGTCCCGATAACTGCAGCCATCCCACACCACGTGTTAAAGCTAGTGGGTAAGGTGGAGCCTGCAAGAGAAATCCGGACTGAATGACTGAGTTCTGAACCTGAAAGGTAAAAGGCAAAGTAACAGGGAGCCTCATGTATATAGCTCTGGGTACACAATTTCTTCCCTTTCAGTAAGAATTTTCTCCATAGCGGATTTACAGAATCAGCCCCTTTCCATGTATTACCCGAAATAGCAGAAGTTTCTTTCTTAAAAGAAAAAACAAAATACCCTTTCCACACTTGTAGAAACTTAGCTGCCTGTCTTTGTATTATGTATTTGTATTTTGGGTCACTTTCACAACATGAAAATGCAATTATCTCCTCTGTTCTGATCTTCCTCCCGGATACAAAGACCTGATATGATAGAACCTGATCTCACTACAGCCAGATATTCGGATATCTGCTTTTGGTTTATTTAGCATTTTAAATATAATTCAGGAAATACCACTGTATTTTAAAATCAGTAATATTTGGTGAGATTAAGTAGCTGTCAATACTAGCTACTCACTTCATTTTCATTAGGCCTGTGGTAGGAAACCAACGTTAAAGTTACATTGTACAGGAAGTAAAACCAGCATGACATAAAGAACATGTGCCGCGCAAACTTCTTCCATTTCATTCGCAGGAGTGAATTCAGAGGCTCCAAAGTCAGCATTTCGTGACGGTTCTGTAGGGGAAAAAAACCCAACCGACCAGTTAAGATTTAAACTTGCTGCCTGTAAGGAAACTGAGATAATTTCAGTCATGCATTTTGTGTATTTCAATCAGTACCTGTCCTTGCAGATCTAGAAACACATCTATGCTCAAGGATATATATCAGACCCTGTCCTGACAAGATAGAGTGGGACAACTCCAACTCATGCTGGGATAACCTGCCCCACTCTGGAAAATGATTGACCTCAAACTGTAATGTGAACTTGTGGTCTTGCTTCCTATGGAAGTTTTAGGGAGTATTCGAACTTAGCAACTGTAAAATTCTGGCTTTGAAACCCTAACATTCCTAAATGCCTAAAATACATACCTGCTGGGGGAAGTTTATAACTCCAGACAGAGTATTCTCAGAAAGTATTTGTTTGCTTGCCCCGTTCTCATGCAGTGTCTTAGGCAGCTGCCAGCAGCCACACCATAACAAGAAGACACTACCTTTGGTCTGACCAGCTGGGCTGTATTTATGTTCCTATGCAAGGCAAATTAATACTTCAAACGTAGAAACTCCCCCAACACCTAGCCCATGTGTGTCAGGAGCTGAATGCAGCTGACAATCTACAGAGGTGTAAAATTCATCTTTCAGTATAAAAACTGAGAACCAATAATTACTGTTTAAGTAATTCAGCCAAATGTACAGGCTAAGACATCTGAAATGAGTACACTGGTAGAAAACAGAAAGACAGTTTAGAAATAAGTAACTTACACCAATATTTGTGTTATAGACTATAATTTCCAATACTGAATTGGCTGCAGTGGTATCTAGTTCTGTCAGATCATAAAGAGAAGATTGAACAGGACCATAAGCCCAGTCTGTGAATTTTCTTGACAGGCTCCTGTTAGGCTTATCTCTTATCTCTCTGCTCAGGATGTATTTCAGAATCTAAAACATTAACAGAATCATCTGTAAGCAGATGTGTTCTTCACAGGAAAGGAGAAAGCACACACACATACTTGCCAATACCCCCACCTTTCAACTAGCACATTTTCTAGAGCAGTGAATTCAATATATTTCTAATTCTATTATTCAGCAAGTGGTGTTACAGATGACAGACCTCTAGGAAATTAATACAGTATTTTTAATGCCTCCAGATTTTCTGTCAGAAAATCATTTTCACATTTTCCTAAAGGGTGAAAGCACAGTTTTCCGTGTGTTCACATTTATATCGTCCTTTAACTTAATTACTTTCTAAATCATGCCATCGTCAATTCATTACCACAAAACAGTTGATCTACAAGAGCCTAATTCTACAGCAGCATAACAGCAGTTCTAGTGAGTTTTCTGAAATTATTCAAAATTATTCAAAGACTGTGTAAGTGTAGTGCTGTACAGCAAGTCCAGAATTTGAGTTTCTGGGCAACAGGAGGATTTGCAAGACTCTTTTTATACAGCATAGGCATTTTGCACAGAGAGGGGTTGTCAGAGGGAAAACTTGAAGGGTAGACGCAACGTTGCAATCGAAGGATTTGCTTGTATTTTGAACAAAATTAGCTCTCCAAATACTAAAGACACATCATACAGCATAACCAGCATGGAAAACTACACGTAAGAGCACTAGCATCTGAGTATAGTTGGCCTTGACTCTTTTCTCATACTTTATTTCTCTTAGATGCAACTGAAATAATACGCACCTCTAATTTCCCAGTTTTTGCAGCTAATTGTAGTGGTGTCAAACCCTCCTTATTCCTTGTTGTTTCCAAACTTCTGGCTTTACTTTTCAACAAAATCATATCATACATTCTGATTACAAAGTCATTCTGGGTTTTAAAGTCCTCTGCCACAGTAACTAATGCATGGAGGATATTGTTTCCTCTGGAATCCTGGGAAGTAATATTAGTCCTGGTATTGTCCATTAGCAGTTGAATTATATCTGGTTGATTGGTACACGCAGCTAATGCCAATGCAGTTTCACCTACAAAATTATAAAATGTAAGATGTGTTCATATTTTGTTTCAGGCATTCAAATCATATTATAAAAGAGTGACTGTGTTAAGCGTCTTAATATATGCAAGCACATTTGCATATTGATTGTATTGAATTTAGCTCTTGTTTTAGAAAAGCTTATACTGCATGAAACATTATTTGGATATCATCTTCAGAATCAAAGGTTACATTTTATTTGCCATTCAGCAGTTGCAATTTTTTGGTAAGTGTTTTACAAATATTTCTGAGCGTTCATAATACACTACACTAGCAAGTTTACCGAAGGTGCTACGTCACTTCTGTACCTTGTGATTCCTAATCTAGATTTAGCTACAGTAATGATTCACACTTGCCTGTGTTCCACACTGTCTTAGTTGTTTGGGTATTCTTTCCTAACTTTTCCAGAGGTATTTCTTTTCCACTTACCAAAATAAAAGCCTTCATGTTTATGTTTGGGATTAAAGAAAATACCCTGGGCATGAGCATTGACATCAGCTCCTTTTTCTATAAGGCTCTGAGTTATTTCATATTGTCTTCTTTCAATGGCAATATTTAGAGCTGTCTGGCCTGAAACAACAAACACAGGTATTTAGCATTGAATCTCTTAAGCACATTATGAAACATTAATGATGTTTCACAATGGGTATCACCAGTGATAATGAACAAAAGTTGTTTTAGGAATTTAAAGCTTGAAGAAAACATTACTTTATGGATGGTACATTTAACCATATACCTGAAACTGGTACCAGATGGCAATACCTTTATATGCCTCTTCTGTGTATGCTGCATTGATAAATCTCTCCAAAATACCATTTTCTTCTGCAAAGGATAGTAGCATATTCACTATCTCATTTGTGTTTTGGTTGATGTTCAGCAGAGCTTTCATCAGACAGGTTTTGCCAGTATCTGAAGCTGTGAATTTTTTCATCAGATAATCTACAAGAGTGAATTTTGAGATTATTTAAAGTGGGTGGAAAATAATTCTAATCTTATGTTTATTAGGGGTGAGACCTGAGGGATATATATAAACATAAATTATTTGCCAAACATTACTCCATCCTACTCACTTTGCATTCAAGCCTTGTATACTTGGTGAGATGATGCGGTCTAAGATGTGGTACTAATTAATAAGGTAGCCAATGCACTTGGATATTCTTTCTGACACCCCACTGCCACGCTAACTCCAGACAGACCCAGAACTCTAAGTTCTCTGCCCATTCAGCCATGCTGACACATTGCAAGCCTTGTCTATCTGCAGTTTGGATAGAGACATCAGGTTTGAGTCTCATGCTGCAAAAGACTAGCTGCGGGATGGCTGTGGGCATACAGTGCAGATAGATCATCCATGTATCATAAGGAGGAGATAAATACTCTCTCCACTGCTGCCTCAGAGGCAGCAAAGGGGTGGCTGATTGAATATCTTAAGCTTTCATTCTGAAATAGGAAATGTGATGTATGTTTTAGACTCCACACATGCTGCTAGAAAAGCTAACAACCTTCTCCAGGTAACTCCACAGCTCACCTGGCACAGTCATGTTCATACAGGCGTTTGATCGTTCCTTCAGCTCACTGAGCAGGCACTGCAATTCTTCAATATTCCCCTCAGATACAGCCCGAAATATGTATTTTTTCAACTTCTTCCGGGCACTGGTCTGCTCAGGTCCTTGTGATATGTTAGCACTGAATCATAAGAAATAACAAAGGAATTGATGATTCAATTTGCTGTGTTTTATTCTCCTTTCTGCATCAGAGGAAAAAGAAATACAATTACTTCCCCCAGACTATGTATACTGGCCCTGCTTCCATATGTATCTTGGCATGGATCCCTCAGGATGTTTCTGCAGATTGCTTACTTGCAGGTAAGTGTCTATTAAGAGGAGGTTTATAATAAAAATATACATTTGTCAAGTACTTTGTTCTGCATCTTTTCCAAGTTTATCCATTCTTCTAAATCAAAGGCTAAGAAATACTCTGCTTCTCTGATCCATCCGCTCCACTGACTCACTGGCTGATGCTGCACTCCAGCTGCACCCATCCCACTCACAGAAGATAGTTTTTAACTTCACATCTTCTTAAGCAACTTCCCTCATCATACATTATTCTGGAATAAGAGTGATACAATATTTTTCCCCCAATCAGAAATACTCCTAGCTCATGCCTAACTGTATGTGGTGTTTAGGTCCTTTGTTGTCATCTAGAAAGCAGACCTTATGTATGAAGAATCCTCATACTATATATGAGATTTGAGAAAAGCCGAAGTTAGAGTTCTTCATTTCAAAATTTAATTATTCAAGAATCAGAAATGCATGCACACATATGACCTTACTTATAAAGCATGACAGGCAAAATAGGTAGTATCTGCTTTATCATAGGCTTAATCCACTGAAAATGTACTAAGAAATACTTCGTGTCTCCACTCACCAACAGCTGTCTACGTTAGGGCTATATTCAGTAGCATCATCCTGAAGAGACTGTGGAGAATCCATATCTTCCCCATTTCCAGATGCACTATAGAGAACAGAAAAACAAGTGCCAAGTTAGGAAGGTACTGGAAGACATTTTGGCAAATTACATGAAGAATCAGTCAATACTGAAAAGCAGAATCTACAGTAAACCTGAAATCAGTCTAAATTGTGCTTCATAATTTCATCTCCTCTGTGATTTTTAAAGTGAACAGTAAAAATGAAGAGGCCCACAGGATTTAGTTATATTTTAGGAAAGCAGCCTGGTTTGTGTTTTACTGTCTTATTTCATTACAGATCCTGAAACTGGGAAGTTTGTTTTGGTTTTTTTGTTGTTGTTTGCATCTTTTTTTTCGGGGGGGGGGGGAGGTGTTGGGTTTTTTTTTAAATGATCATTGCTATTTATGCATCATCCTGAATGCTTGAAGCTTTCTTTCCTTTTCACACGCTTAATTTGTCACCTGCCACAAACCACGTGCTAAATCAGTAATAGTGCTGCAAGCACACAATGAAATGAAAGCGATTTACCTAAAGATTTGCCATGCAGTACACTGTAGTCAACTCAAGAGAATTTTGCAGCTGACACAAATGGAAGCTTCAGCTAAAAGAAATTGAGGACTAGGCCCTAAATACATATTCAGGTAATAAATCTAATAGATTTCAGTGGTATTTGTGTTTTGTAATTGCTGTACATAATTCCAGACATCCCTAAAAGCAGATCTCACTTAAAAATTAATTTATCAAAATTTTCCTTACTTGTATTTTTATTTTCTATAACATTTCGATTTGATGAACTACCTCAGGTTAATAACTTAGGGAGCCTGAACTACTAGCTATTGACAAGAGAGATGTATGTATATTAACACAAGGACCCAGCATTGCTCTGCAAACACTCCCTTCCCTTAGAAATAAAGCTGGTAGCTCAGAGTCCATTCTTATTCAGTCTATCACTTCTCTGCAGAAAACCATGAAAAATCTGGTGACAGAGTGTATGTGTGTCTTGTGCAGGTCTGTGTATCTGAATGAGAGGAAAAAATCTGAGTACCTCTCCTCTGAAATCAAAATAAGACTGTCAGCTAATTCCAAAAAGCTGACCAGACATCCATCAGACACACAAACATTTGGCCACTCTGGGCTTATGCTATATTTGATGCATATTTCCCTTATTCATAATTATTGGCTGTTAGTACCCCACACGTTTTAAAAAATTAAGTGCATTCTTCCCAGACATCATTTATCTCCATTCAGCATCAATGGCTGCCTTTGAAAATCTCAAACTCAGCATTTTCATGTTGTTCAATTGTCAGTGAGCAATAGGCAGAGGATGTCAGCACACAGCTGGGAATAGGGTTTGCTAAACTAAGCTGTGGTCTTCACGCAGTAAAAAAGTACATGAACGGGTACATGGAGTTCAACCTTACATATCATAAATAAGGTTAAGATATAAAAAAAGAAAAAAAGACTAGCAATTTTAAGTTTATTCAGATCTGAGGCCTGATTTATTCATTGTAAACGACAGAAGCAGATAAACTCAAAGATAAATCATCTAGTAACAACTGACCTCCAGTGGAGTGCTGTCTTTGAAGTGACCAAAAGCTAAAAGAAGGCATGTGAAATTTTAGCTCTGAAGTCTACGGAGAAATAAAGAATAGCTGCTGAAAAGAAAGCAGATATAACTGCAGTATGACGATTGCATATGCATCTAGAACTTACCATGGACGAATATTGGAATCCATTGGTTTTGAAAACACAGGGGGAGATGTATTATTTGGTGTCGCATTGCTTTCTAAACCATCAATCTCCAGAAAAAAGTGTGAACTGTAGAACAGAGTGCATTTAAGAAAATTCTAGTAAAGAAAGCAAGCTCAGTTTATATCTTCTGGCATTGTACCTAACAAGACACTGGAACAGAGGCTTATCTATTTTCCCCCGGAGGAATCCCAACCTCCCACACTATGCCCAGCACTTTCATGCTGGCAGATGGGCAAAAGATCCCAAGATATTTTTAGAACACATGGCATCAGATCCTGACATGTCTAAGCAGTTACCCCAGCAGCCTTAGAACAGCCTTGCATCCAGCTTCTGTGAAAACCAGATATTTCTTGAACAGCCATACAGACACACACACACAGATGCTTTTTAATCTACTGCATGCTAGTTCCTGTTTCTCCAGCCGGGAGCCATCAGGATGGAGCATTTGAAACCCATCAGCAGTGATAATCATTAAGTCAGAAAGTTTGAAAGGTCACATGTTGAATGACATCAGGCATTTCCACCATCCAGGACTGAATGTGTAATCCTGCCAGTCAGCGCATGACATTTAACTGTTTATAGGAAAAAGAAATTAAATCTTAAATGACAGAGAAAAGGCAACACATGGTTTAGTGGGAGGTGTCCCTGCCCATGGCAGGGGGTTAGAACTAGATGAACTTAAGGTCCTTTCCAAACCTAACTATTCTATGATTCTATGACAAGGGGTAATGGGTTCAAACTTAAACAGGGGAAATTTAGATTGGATATAAGGAAGAAATTTATTGTAAGGGTGATGAGGCACTGGAATGGGTTGCCCAGGGAAGTTGTGAATGCTCCATCGCTGGCGGTGTTCAAGGCCAGGTTGGACAGAGCCTTGGGTGGCATGGTTTAGTGGGAGATGTCCCTGCCCATGGTAGGGGGGTTGGAACTGGATGATCTTAAGGTCCTTTCCAACCCTAACTATTCTATGATTCTATGATTCTAAGAATAGAAAAATTTCACCCTTTAAAAGCCTGAAGAGTTGAGAGGCAAAATCAGTGGCTTGGTATTACCAGATCTCATTAAAACATGGCTAAATTCACCAAAGACAGGAGTTTCAGTAGTGAATGTAGCAACTCCCACGTGGCCTATTGTTCAGAAATGTCTAATGTTCCAGTAGTCCCCTGGAAAATGCTTCCAGTTCACCTAATATTTATGGTTCAGTCCACAGGAGATTTGTTTTTGCTTTTACCTGCATCTTTCCCAAAGAATCCCATTAATTCAAGTACATGTACTGATGCTAAAATGTAGTAAATTATTAGGACACTACTGAACAACCTGTCGAGATCATACTATTTTAAGTAGATACAGTGGCCCTAGTTCATTGCATTTTTCAATGGTTTGGTGATCCAAGTGCTAATTCACTGTGTGTAGTTGTTCACACTTACGACTCTTCAACATTTGAGATGTGCCTGTGAATGTATTCTTAGCAGGAAGCAAGTAAAATGCCACTTCTGGTTATCAAGACTGTGGCCCTGAAATTCCCTAGGCAAGGGGCGCTCTTCAAAGCACAGGAAAAACCTAGACAGAAGCAGGACCATTGCCATCCCTTGTGCCAAACCACTGTTGTTTCACTGGGTCTGGATTTGGCAGAGACACTTAAGGAGGAGTGAAAAAAACATGGTTTCATCCTGCTTTTTTGCATTCCCTCACCATGAAGTGCAAGAGCTGTCCTAATAGGCAAACATCTGTTGGAGGCTGCAATGAACCTCTATAAAACCAGAAGTTCCAAGCTCTAGGCTTTGCTGGACCATCTCATCTGCCCTTGGCTCAGCACCAGGAGGGGATGGTGTGCTGATGTCTGAGAGCAGCTCCTGCTCTCCCAACAGTGTGTTTTGCTGAAGATTCTGGCATCCAAAAGATGTACAGCAGCTGTGATGTGAGCCCAGTTTTGGAGGCTGTCATTCCTACCGTATCCTGGCATGTGGGTTATCTGGGGATAGCACGGAGGAAAAAAAACCCAACAAAGCCACCATGCAAGGCAGGTAGACAACTGCTAACAAATACCAAAGTGCTTACGTGGCCGTGGTGCACACTCTCAGGAGCACTGCCCATGATCAGGCTCTGACAGCATTGGTAGCACTCCTCCCAGCCTGCCTGTTGGCTTTCCTCTACTTAATTTTATACTGTTAGTCCACCCAAATACCTTCAAGAAGGGGAAGTTATTGTCTTCTGAGAACGTGCATATCGGCCATACAGTTTTTCAGGCGAGAAATGCCACCCATGGAAGTGCAGTAGCTGCTTAGTGGCACAGTAGAAGGAAGCATTTTAAGGCAACAGAAGTACAGCAGCAGAGAAACATATAATTAATAGAACACGTTAAACCTCTGCATTAAAATTCACGTGATCGTCATTCCTTATATTACAGGAATGTTGTGGGCCACACCCTGAGCTCTTGGTTGAGAGATGGGAAAAACCCCCAAGGTTACTGTTACTGATGCCACAAAACTGAATGTGAGATAGGAGCTCCAGTAATGGAGGGGTAGTGTTTGCCACTATTTGTTAGAACTACACAATCTTCCATGGAATGCCCCTTTGTGAAGTACTGGGTGTATTGTGAGCTGCTCAGACACCTCACCTCCCTTTTAAACAACCAAAGAGCTTCTCTATTTGAATTTAACGACAGAAAGACAAATTAGGCCACCCAGACAGGGGGTCTCATATGATTAATGACACCATTTCTGTGGAAAGTGATTCCTCTGATTATTAAGAATTATAAATGTCAGAACAGCCACAATTGCCTACCTTCAGAGTTTCAAAAAGTGCCATAACAGCTAGTAATTAGCCAGAGAGTGCAAAGCTTATGAATGAAAATTCATCCTCACTCTACAGTAACCTAGTTGACTTCAATGCCACAGTATCAGAGATGAATTATTGCTTATATTTCCCCATGCATATTAAATACAAACTCTTAATCCTTTTATTCATTCTCTAGCATAAATTATGAATAAAAGTGAATATTTTATAAAATAAAATGAAGTATTGTTAGCCAGAATAATGAAAAATCAAGTGAATTCAGGTTGTTGTCTGTGACAGGATTCTTCAAGCCTCCTGCTCTCTCAACTCTCATTTTTTAATTCAGCTCTACCGCTCCATAAACTGCCACATTCCCAATTGAGGCTAGGTTTGAAATGCCCCCCTTTTTCAGGCCAGCATCTCTTATATAAAACCTGGTGCACCCTGCCATTTGATCACTCTACTCTCTCCTATTGAAACACTTACCATAATTAGACCGGATTCTTGTAAGCTTATACAGATATATGGAGTGGATGCCAAAAGCTCAGCTGATACACGACATTTAACTTAAAAGACTGGTGCATGAGCCTGATGTCTCCAGGAGAGGGGTTAAATATTTGTCCCATTAGGGTAAAAAACATCCTATGTCTGCCTCACCAGGATACTTTTTTTTCCATATCTAAACAACACAAACATATGCATTTTTGTAGGCACCTTGGGTTCATCAGCTGTCTCATTCATACATACAGCATGAATAAAGATGTTAGTGGTATTTCAGTGCAAATATCTACTAAAGGAGATAAACCAGGGAGTTTTAATGGTTTAGACTGAGTTAGTCTTACCTTTTCTTTGTGGGAGTGCTTTCAGTTGGCTTTTTCTCTTGCTGGTTTGAAGGGGGAATACCAGATGGATTTGTTTTCTTGCCCATTAGTGGAATAAGCTCGTTGCTATCTTTAATCATGTTTCTGCAGCAGATAGATTCACAGTTACTCAAGTCCTGTTCCTTTAAAGAAAGCACCACAAGAAAGACCAAATTGCCTATTTACAGCCTCTTCACATGTAAGCACACAAATCTTGATTTCCACACCCCTCCGACACCCCCCAAGTTTTTAATTTTTCAGTTATTAAGCACATACACACCATTTTGTATCAAGGCTGGAGAGTTATATCCATCACTTCACTAAACTACAAGAGAAGTGCCATTAAAAGTGATACCATAAATCCAGGAAACCATAAATTCAACCACATTAAAACTAAATTACACTGAAGGGAGTCTGTCAATCACAATGACAGCATATGTTATTTGGAGAAACAAAAAGAGCACAATGACTTTCATAAGCAGCCCTAAAGCTGGTGTACATTTACAGTTAATCCAAGTAGTCTGCTCTTATCCAAGAAAACTTCAGAGAAGTGGTAAATTCTAGGAAGATCCGTGCAACAGGTACAATGCATGCAGAAAGGTTCCAGATAGTGAAGGGTAGTGAAGACAGAAAAAGCCCTGAAGCTATTCACTGCATTACAACAGCAGAAGCAACAGACAGTGTCTGAATACGATGCCCAGGCTGAGCTACACAATCACATGGATAACATCAAGGACTTGTGTCCTGCTGACATTTCTCTGCATTTCTTCAGGGAAAAAGGAGAAAAAAATCATGACTACCGGATGGGAATGCTCACCACCACATGATACAAAAGGATCTTTATGCATGTAATCTGCTTATAAACACCTACAACATGAATTCTATAAGTAACAGTGAATAACTGTCTTCCTGTTTCTCAATATAATACACAAGGGCATCATTTTAAATCACCAAGGGTCATTTGAAAGCGAAAAGGTGAATTCAGGATACTTTAAGATTCTTTGAATACAGGAACAGTAAGTTTTACAAAGTCACAGACCCATGCCCAAGGAAATCAGGAGGGTGCTCTCCATACCCCAGATAAATGATACAAATCACTTGCCTGCAAGTTTGAACAAAAGGAACTACATATTTTCCTTCTCCTACTTCCACTTTCCCTAATGTGACAAATGTACACACAAACTTTCCACTCCTGTGAGCCTCAGCGTGCTTGGCACTAGAATTTCTTCATTATGGGAATATCAAGACAGAGAAAGCAGATTGTGCTTTCTTTTCAAACAAAGCATGTTTGAAAGGCACAGTACCTGGTGTGAGAGGAAAGACACACATATCAAATACACTGATACTTGAGTGAAAGTCTATCAATGCATACACAGCAAGTGTTTAAGTAGGGAAGGTTTTAGATCCCAGGTACAGAAAACAGAATTCACAGGGCCCAAACACATGTAGGTGCAGCTCTAATTTCTTGTCACTAAATGGAATTATAATCTGAAATATTGGGAAGCACTCCTTATCCTTGAAAAGGTTGGCTTAAACAGGCATGAAAAGGAATTTTTATGGTATTTTCTACCATTGGTAGGTATGTTCACAGTCGTGCAACTCAGGAATTTGCCTGGTTTGGATGCATTTCCTATGAATTCGTACCATAACTTTAACAGAAATAATTCATAAAAGGCAACTATGATTTACTTGGTACATTTGCATACAAAACACACCGTAGCCTTCCCTGCAGTAAATGCACAAAATAACTAACCTTGGATATTATATATTTGAGGTAGAAAAAAGTGGTTTATCTATGCCTTTGAAAATGCAATTCATGTAGTCTTCAGATGCATGTTGATAAACATTTAATCTTAACACACCTTAAACAAATAACTGTTGTCTTGCTTAGTTTATAAATAATTCTGCTGTTCACTTCTTACCAAGTACTTTAAGAATACACAGCAGTTTATGAGCAAAGACATTTCCCATCCAGAGGAAGAGACAAATGTCTCTTAACATCTACTTGGTATAAATCAAATGTAAGTGGACTAGAATAAGATGGAGCTGGGCATTAAGTAGCTTCACAAAAGAAGTTATTTTAAAGGAAGAGAATAGTCAAAACCAGATTAATAGGTCAAAAAATGCATTAGCAAAAGTAGTTGCCAAGTTGAGAAGAGCACAGCAGGTAGGTGTGTGAAGTTGGATGGGTCAAAGAGTGGCAGGAAGAGTCGGCAAGATTAAGACCAAGGTTAAAATCTCTGAAGCACACAATGGGAAGAGCCTCTCATTTGTGAGCAATGCTGGAGCTGCTCAGATGTAGCAACACATTTCTGTGTGGGCCATCTGCAGCCAGTTGTCACCACAGAGATTTTAGCAGTGGCTTCAGAGCAGGCTACATCATTTAGGTGAGGTGAAAATAGTCAAAGATAGTGTTGAAGTTGTATTGGATGATGAAGGACTACAAAATTACCATTGATAGAAAGAAACAATTTGGGAAGGAAAAAGAGGGAAGGTTCACTTCTGTTTATATGTACGGCAGCTTTCAAATGCACATAGAGTTGACTGTGTGATCTCAGCTACAAAGGCTATTTTAAATGAGATCTTGGAGGCTGTACAAATAAATAAGTGCAGGCAAACAGTTGAAGTTCCTTGCTACAGTGCTGAGGTAGCGTCTGTTTCTCTCTTTTAATCACGATTAATTGTACACTTAGATGAAAACTTAGCAAGGGCTGTCATCATGATCTTCCAGTGCACTATCATCTTCTGTAACCTATGACATATAGAGCAAAATAGTGCAACAGTCTGAAGAACGTAAAATCATAAGCAGTGTAACTTGTGTAACCTGATATGGAGTGTCTTCTATTGTTGTAACTATTTTCTACTCCAATTATTAGTTAATTGTTACCCTACAGGTCACCAGAGAGGTGGCTTATTTGAAGTGGGCAGTGATACAAAAGCACTACCTCCATTTACAGTAGTAAGAATTACTTGGAAAGGGATTCTGAAGACATTGAGGACTTAGTATCTCACCTCCAGTGTGATGGGAAGAGAGCGTTTAACTGCAATGGTGAATTGACTCAGCAACTCCTACATGAGTGGCACTTTACACACTATCACAGACTCAACTCGTGCTTATCTGAGAACAAAAAAAATCATACATATCTATAGCCTTATAGCTCAATAACAGTGTAAGCAAAGAGGCTAATGACAGAATCCTACAAGTCAAAAGAAAGACTCAGCTGTGACGTTCTGGGACAAAGGTCTTTTCCAAAGGGGCAGAGGAATGGGAGCAACTACAAAGAGCTGTTTCATTCACGGGGTCTTTCAAACATCCATAGTACATACCACGATGCTTTCCAGCACCTATGACCTAATTCTTATGAGCTCATAAGAAAGAAATCCCCTCCCCCCAGGGGAAAGCTGATAAAACTTCATTTTTACTTTTGTGCACTATTTATGGTATACAAATCCTATCAGCAGAAATTTAAATTTGACAGAAAGAGTTTAATGCCTTAAATCTGTAAGATTTTTAAACATTGGGGGGCATTAGTGGACATCAGGTGCTATCAAAAAGTCATTTTCTTCTTGGTGAGAAATTTGTTCTTTCCTATGAAGGTTTTTCCTATCAGAAATTTTAGAAGACTCTGAAAAGCAATGTTTTTCCCTGAGGGAAATACCTTAAAGATGATTTATCTACCTATCTCAGAATTATATCAAAAGAAGTCATTTTACTGAGTTGAAGTAGAAACTATTCTACTAAACTAAGTATTTTACTTTCAAAAGCCACCGCAGTAACAAACGTTCAGTGGAAGGGGAATGTATCATTTAAGTTTAGCTTGTACGATAGTATATTTTGAATCCCCTTAGCATAGAAATGAGGAAGTGTAACAGGGCAACAAATATGAACAAAAATAGGTCTTTCTTTACTTCTGAATGCCCAAGGAGTCAGCATGGCATGGCTCAGGAAAAGGATTTATAAACCAGAAAACCAGAAACAAGCACAACAGAAAAGCGTCCTCCATTTAAAAGACGGGTTTAGTCTTAGCCTCTTGAAGATTTCACTCTCTACAAAAGCATCACACCTACACCAGACACCCACAGAAGCTCCCAGAGAACTTACCCTGCTTACGAAACTGGCATTTTGGTGTAGACAAAGCGCCTCAGAGTTGTAGAGATGAAGTTCAAAGCATGAGCCTGCTCACACAGCGACAACATCCAAACCAGCTCATTTGCCAAATGGGTAGAACTATGTTCCAGCTCAAAACTGTCCTAAAAACACAAAACCACCCTTCTTCAGTCATTCGGGTTGCTCAGGTGTTGGAAAGCACAGGTAAGTTCAGTGCCGGCGGACTGCCGCCTCACAGGGCTTGCTACGTCTGAAATTAGGGAGCAGAGAGAAACTTGCTAGACAACAAACTCTAATTCATGGGTGCCAAAGTGGGATGACACACACACACGCAATAATTATACACTGAAATGTTACTAAGGCTGAGTCGCTCATGGATGACTTAATAGCAGCAGTAGAAATCTGAAATGATCACTGCTCTGCAGTTTACATACTGTTTTCAAAAGAAAATGGTTATGCACATGCATTTGGGTTGTAAATTACATCCCTTTATGTCATGCTTAGTTTATTATATACTATGGAACTATTCAGAAAGCAAAGGAAAAATGAGAAAATGATCATGCTAAGTGCTCCAGAAAGCAAAACTGTTTGCTATTACTTTGAAAAAGTAGAAGTGGCCTTAGAAAACCTTACACTTGCACAGTGATAATGTCAGTGGAAATGTGGTGGGCGTGTTTAGATCTTTCCCTATATATAATAGTTGCTGATGAATGCATACCCTCAGGGTTGGTGAGAATATAAACATGCCTGTTTCCATAAACGTAAGTACTGGTGTTGCTTCATGCTCTGCCAGCTACAGGGAATGGCTTTTTTTCAGCTTTGCTAGTTTTAAGGTGTTGAGCAATGGTTAATGCAGACTTCTCTTTTGGGAGATGCCAGAAAAGTGACCATCAGTACTTCTGCTCTTTTTATAGTCTTTCCATTATCACCAGAAATAGTATGTTTAACACTTGTATGCCTTTGCAGTAAGGCCTAAAAGATGTACTTACAGCTGCTAGCCTTTACTTAATTAACAGAAAGGGAACTACATAGGCCAGCAAATGTAGGAAGCTTCCTCCAGCTGTAGATAAGGGAAGAGTCAAATTTGGGGTTTTATTTGGTAGGAGGTATATAAAAAATTTGGAAATAAAACCATAAAATAACCTAAGATACTAAGACCTAGAACCAGATATTTTAATCTGAAGAATATGGCTTTAAAATATATCCACAAACTGCAGATAAACTCCTCCAGTTCATCAAGTAGATACCTTTGAAAACAGGACTGCTGGGTATTACATTGGTCTCAAATCTGCTGTGTGAAATACCAGGAGCACACACTGTTTCTGGTAATGAATCAGCTTCCCACAAGCAGTGTGGTGAAACGGGCCATGAGTAGGCCAGTCTGATTTGGCACTGGGGATACCTCTGGTTGGATTGCGTTGAGCACGCACCCAGCTCTGCCTGACGCAAATTTCTGATGTTATATGCCAAACCCTCTGCCAGGAAGGTTATTCGCATCTTGTCAAATGACTGTGCCAATGCTAATATGCTATAAGCTAGAGTCAGCTGCTTTGATGGAATAAGGACTGAACACTTCCATTTAATCTTGCCTGGGAGAACATCACCTTAGTTCTCAACACAGAGTGTGAGAGACTGTTTATTTGAAGTCACTCTGAGGATGGAAATGTGAAAATAGGAAAAGTTAGATTAAATCTGGGTGAAGGTGCATTTGAGGACTCTTCCTTTAACTCTCATATTAACCACAGCAAGGGACCACTTAAATTCTTTTGCTAAAGAAAGAAAATGAGTTTGACAGCAAGCAGCACTTTGAACTCAGAAAGCAGCCATATCTGAAAGCACCCAGATCTGTGTGGTTTAGCAGAATACAGGACCTGTAGCAGTGTGGTCTATTCATAATGTAATGGCAGTTATCCAAAAAGGAAAACTGGGACAAGCTACAGCAAGAGAGTCAAAGCCCTGTTTCAAACCTGCCTATGAAAAGGTGTGCAAGATCGTATAAGCAGCAGCAGTTCACACACACAAGAATTACACTTCATCCTGCCTGTTCCGTATTAACAGCTTCTTGTTTCATTATGACAGCCTTGACTCAAACCCAACACACTTGACTAAACCCAAGTGCCGTCTTTTCTGCGCAATTGTCTGATTTAGGAGACTTGAGCCTGAAAACAGATAAGAACTGCACGTGCTACACACAGGTTTTGTGAGCTTGAACTGAGCTATTTTTAAGGGCACACTTAAGAGTCAGGAAATAAGAGGCAGAACTACAGTAAGTCACATCTATGCAAACATTTTCTTACAGTTTTAATCATTCACCTGCTTAACCTTTATGTTCCCAGACCTGCTCCACCCTGAGATGTCTGACAAGGCTAGCATTTTTCAGAAGCCATGGAAGGTTTTGCAATAGGCTCCATCAGAGCCATGCAAACTATTTTATAGAGTTTTATGACAGTTACCAGCTGCTTCAGTTACTAACAGAGATGCCATAAAGGTCCCGAACATTAGTAACAAGGCATGCATCTCCTGTGAAAAATTACCTGAAAGCATTAGCTTTGGATAGTATGCAGAGTACAAATAAGCAGCAGAAGCCCTGTTTGGCATTCATTATTTTGTTTTTCTAGCAAGTGCTAGACTCACTAGAAACTAAAATGAACAAGATGAAGGAAACCCCAGATGGGAGGGATTGAGCATTTGGAGATCTGCCATCTGACATCAGCGAGACAGAGCTGCATTTCTGTTCTGCTGGTACGTGACACGATCCCAGTCAAACTTGCATTAGAAGTTAGTCAGGTTTTAGATTTAATTCTGTGATTTTTCACGAAGGGGAAAAGCAATTGTTTAAAGAGCATTCTTTACAGGTAACAGCCAGGATAATTGTAAATTACTTATTGTCAGCATTCCACTCCTAAGCCTCTGTAAAAACAATCCACAGCTTAAGTATTTAAACACTCTGCATGCCAACTACCAGTAGCAGCCCAGTGCCCCTGAGCGTAGTGTTTAATTGATGCGCAAAAGTCTCTCATGATTTTTCACTGAGGAGAAACTGCATTTAAATTCTCTTTGTTTCTGTGGAAAAAGATTTGGAGTTGTTGATCTGTTGTGGGAAGAATCAACAAGGTACCCCACAGAGACTAAGAGTTTAAAAGAACATACCTGCATTTGCTGCTAGTAGTAGAGTTTATGTTGAAAACCCACACGACTTCTGTAAGGTATGATAAAATGGATAAGATGCTATCATTTTCCGCCGGTTTTTCCAGCTAACTTTTAGCCAGATAGAGAAAAGGAAGGAAGCAGGAGAGAATAGGCAAGTCACAACAGTATGGTCACAGTGCTACCCCAATGAGGGCTCAGGAATGGTGCTTTGCTGCCAATCTTGTGTTTTAAGAGTGTAAATGCTGCAGTCATTCCACAGGTAGCAAGCCAAAACTCTCCTGATCTTACTGGCCTGCTTGATAATACTGAGCTCTGAATTTGCAGTCCCCAGCACTGAGAGGTTTCATGTGACTGGTTTCTCTTCAGTCAGTTATGATAAGCAGTCAGTTGTCTCCCTTGCAACCAATCTCTTACATTCCCAGAAAATACCATATCAGAAAAAAAGAGATGTCATTCCATCTTATGTCATTCCATCTTAAACCAACAGACTGACCTTGATCCTTAGCACCTGCCTCCACAGGGCATTTAACAGAAACTTTATAAGGAAAAACTAATGCAACTATTGCTTAATGGATCAGTGTTACTGCCTCTCATTCTTCCCTATAAAAGAAGTCTGTAATCACAGTAGATTTCTATCTGAATTCATTGATGCATATGGCTTTTTAAAGGCTGTTTTTCTGTTTTCACAGTATTTCAATAGAAGTATCACCCCAGCTGAAAATAATCTTCCTTTAACCTGCATGTCAGCATGTCCCCATCTCAGAGATATATCCAGTCAGCTCTGTAGATGAATTAAGATATTTTTATTAATTATACTTGACTTTTCACCAAATGGTTCCTGTTTTACAGATTATGTTAAAATAACATTTTCTATTTCTCACTATCTAGCTATTTTTACTCTGAGAGATGAGAAATAAGGGACTTTGAAGATCAGCAAGAATCTGTACAAGTTTGTTTTTACCATGCTCACACTTCTGGACACGCACCGTGCTATATCCCAGGTGGTTAGGAAACATTTTCAGTTTCAAAGACTGCAGTTTGTAGTATTAAACCAGCATACACCTGACCTCTCTTCGACTACATAGCTTCGGCAGTATTATCTCTGATACAATGCTCTCCTCATTCCTCCACTCAAGCTTGTTCTAGGATCATATCTGTGTGCTGCTACACACACATATGAAGAGCTTTTCAACCTGCTCCAGACAACTGAATAGCACTTGCAAATATTTCAGGATTATGCTCATGAACTGTGAGATGAGATTGTTTTGTGCAGCTGAGCAACAGAGAAATGAATTAGCCTGTAAGTGTTTGACTATCACTTAACAGGAGACAGCTCTGTGGAAATTCATTCCAAGAAAACACTGGGATATCACTTACCAGTTGGTACAGTACAGGCTGCAGGGACAAGTCAGCCTCTTTAGCAATATTGTTATGCACATTTGCATAACGCACATGACTGGAGATTTTATTCCCCAGTTTCCTGGCACAAAAGAACTGTCCCATTCACAAAAGGATAAAGAGTTACTGCAGCCCCCATCACAAATATATTCCCGGCAACTATGTCACTATGCAGCTTGTTCTTTTGCTCAGGCAAAAACCCCAAAGGAACAGCATTATTGTTGGGACAGCCAAAATTCCCCAACAGCCAGACACCCTAATTATTTCCTGCTCCTCCAAACTATGTTTTCTGGACCCAATTCAAGCAGCTTTCTCCAGCTGCAGTGCTGATCCCAGAGATTCCTGCCTATCGCAGTGAATAATACTGCTCGCGACACTCCCTAGCTCATCTCTGCTTTGTCTTCTTTTCTATAGCTAAGCTTGGGAACATGAACATTGCATTCTGCACTTGAGAAACACCCAGCATAGCAGCACCCTGCTGAATCACAGTCAGAGCTCACTGGGACTACTCCAATATATACACTAAGAGAACAAAAGAACAGAGACAAGCTAATTCTATGTCTCAGCTCCTACTCACACCCCCCTTCCCAAAGAAACAAAGCTGCCTTCCTTCCTCTCTTATTACACTCTTTCTACAAATGATAGTGTGCTCACTGCCACCTGAATCTCTCCAACTCTTGCACCTGTGGCTACTTCCCTACACAGGGGTAGGCTCAGTCATGGGTAAGCTGAAATAAATATAGTAAAAATCCACTTTACATAAATGGCACCAATATTTGACTTAAGGTCATAGTTATCCCTTCTGTTGGCAAAGTTACAGGGGACTAAATAAGCACAAGATAAAAATAAGCAATGGCAAGAATGACTCTGTCACTTCCCGTGTCTTCTGCAACTGTGCTTTTCGCAGTAACCCCTGCCACTCCTAAGGCAAACAGTAACACTGCAAAGCTACGAAGACCTTTGCCAGTCATCACTATAAATGTGGAGTGTGGGGTACTTCTTGTCCCTGTCCTGTATGCATGTGCTGCCTGCTGCTGCTGCAGGTCATGGTCAGATGGTGGAGGCTCACATGGGTCTGCAACCTTTTGAGGCTTCTACAGGAGGAAAAAATAAAACCAGTTTCAAGACCATGAGATAGGCACTCTTTAATTCTGTTGGAGGGTGCCATGTCTCCTGGGTGAAACAATATGTAACACTTTACCGAGGTCTTCCAAAGCACAAACTGCTTGGCTGTTCTGAGCCTCATAGTCCCAACTAGGTCAGGGGTTGTTCTCCAACGATTTCAGCATGAGTTTGTACCCCCAGTAAACCTTCAGTTGTGGTGCATAGTTTCTGGGAATGCTTAGCAGCACAAGGGAATTAAGCAATATGAAAATGCCTCGAGGAATACACTGTGAAGAAAGCATGCCCCACCTATATGCTACATTTTTTCGCTCAAGTCTGTACTGTTGACTCAAGTACTCTTTGGAGGGTGATCACCAAAACTGGGGAGGAACCTTAACGTTGCAATAATTTCAGGTGGAACTAATAGTTCAGTCATTTGATTTTAAGACCATCAAACCTTTCCGTTTAAAATGAACAGATTTTTATCTGTCTCATCCACCTAAATCTGGGGAATAACTCTTTCCCCTTCCCCCTCCAAAGATCTGGTTAGACCTGTAAAATTATGAGGGGAACAAAAATCCACTCACTATCAGGTCTTACACTGAGAGCTAAAGTTTGCATCAACTATATGAGACACTCACTAACCAAAATAAAGTCCATGCAAGCCCCTTCCACTTTCCATCAAGGTCTTCCTGGGACATAAGTGAAGTAAAATTGCAGGTGAACATCTACCAGCTGAAACGAGCCCTCAGATACTTTAGTTCCCCAAAATATAGAGGCCTAAAATCTGCTGCAGTCAGGATGGCACTAGAAGTATTTTCTTATGTGGGCTGAAGTTTGCAATTTCCGGTGTTTCCGAAGGCAGTTCTTTTGGCAGACACACATCATCATGTGCCCCATAGAAAGATCTTTTCAGGATACATTTTTCCTGCCTCAATTTCAACCCATTATTCTAATTAAAACCCATTTTATTGTGCAAACCATCACCTCTTTGCAAATGCTCTATTTTCTGTTATTCAGTGCTTAGCTAAGATACAGCTAACTACTTCAGTTTTTCCTCACAGATAAGTCACTTGAGAAACCTTTACCTATTTCCAGCCCTAAACGCCGCTCTTCTGTATCTTTCTGGTAATGAGGGACAGTCTTCCTTGTGTCTTCCTCTATGCCAGTTTAACACTCTTGGCTTCTCCCCTCTGACTAAAAGGAACTGAGGACACGATCCCTTTTCTTTAGGTGGTTCATTATCCGCATTCTCCTTTGGAATAAGAGAAACTGTCTGGGCTAAACCTACAGTGTCAGCTTGGAAACAAATTACTTTGACTTAGTGACATAGCTTAAAACTGCTCTCACTGGCAGAGTGAGTAGGAGCCTTCCTTTCAGTTCCTGTAATTGGGAGTAGCTCCTCCTGGCTGTGGAATAGCCAGCTGACATGGCAATTCCAGGTGACAGGAGTTTTCATGCCAACATTCTGGTGACTAAAATGTTGATTTAAAGGCTGCTTATAACAGTGACCAAGAAGTACTGCCCTGGATGATGATGAAGTCTGAACCACAGTGATTCTGTAAATGCTCACGTCTCCTCACGTCCACCCATGGCCTGCCTATTGAAACAGGAAGTGTTACTAATAGTGATGTAACTCTGCCACAGTATCACAAACACACCAGAAAGAGAGGAAGTCCAGTGAGGTCATTTGGTTGCTCTTCCTTCCCAGAGAAATAGGGTACTCTCCACCACGTATTTTGAATTGCTTCATACAGTTTAACATCTGATGTAGGGAAAATTTGGTCCAGGTTTTCTCTGTGGAAACTGTGCCAGAGTCAGAAGGAATCCCAGTCTGCATGGTGTGGGTGATGGAAGGCGCTTCAGAGCCCTGTAACCACATCAAGACGATCCAGTATGTCTATGCTGCATCTGGCAGCATCAATTAAGACCTCTTCCTCCTAGGCCCCAGTAAATCCATGTCTGCTGCCTAATGGAGCAAGAAAGATTTATAAGAAGTATTCTTCACTGCAAGAGGATTCTCTTTAATGCACCAAAACATTCAGGCTTGTGTTAAATATCCAAGACTCTGGCTGACAGTGGGTTGCTCTGAATATCAGCGTACCTGGGATTTTTAATGAACATGGATTTTTTTTTGAGTTTGGAAGATTTAGATAAACAGTTTGTTCAAAAAACCCCCACTGTATAAAGTTCCTGTTGATGGGGGTCTGAAAACTTCAAGCATCATAAACTGAATACACTGGCTTTATCCCTTCAGGCTATGGGGTTGGGAGGATCCCCAGTGTTTTTAGCACAGCAGCACTTGCTGAGCACACACTGTGTGGATTTTTGAATATTGACGACTCAGCAAAGACGCATGTGCTAGCACAGTATAGATGCCACAGAAGGGTGACAGGATTAGCTGGTATTTGACAAAGATAAACATGATTCTGCATAATGAATTTGATCAGACGCAGCAAAGCAAGACAGTGGATCAGATGGAGAATGGCTTTTCCGGGACAAATCAGTTATGGGGTACCTCACAGGGACTAGGCAGCATGCCTACACATGGCATGGGGGCCCTCTTGTGGGCCCTGGTGTTTTCATGGACCCCATTAAAAACTGCCAATGTAGTTGCCTGAGAGGGGATTAATGTTAGTGTTTAATTAGGATAAGGGCTATCCAGGCTCCAGTGCCCGCAGTGGCAGAGGGCACAAACAACAGGCTGTGGGGCTTCAAGTTTTATTGCGTAGAATGTGTATTTTTCTCAACTAACTCAGCAATTACGGGAGCTTGGAAGACACAACAGTTCCATCTGCATGGCTGACTAGATACGCTGCATCTCAGGTATGGCAACACTGTAAAATACTGAGATCATATTTTGCTTTTCCATGTGTTCATCAGTCTATTTTCAACTCACAGTGAAGTGCAGCCCAACTCACCTTTGTCCAGCTCATGTCTTCTTGCTGTCTCCCATCCCACACGTTTGCAATCATTGCTAATTACAGTCATCACCCACAGACAGGACGTGAGCACATCAACAGCCTTCATTTCTTGCGCTTTTGTCCCACTGTGATTATTGGGAGCTGGTGGATATATACATTGTCAAACCTGATCATTTCATATTAAGCAGTTAGTGTAGACACAAATTAATGTGCCTAATAACTGTGAGAAGACATGTTTTTACCACCTACAAGCCTCATGGAAACCACTGCTGTTTCTAATCATGTTCAGTGTGAAATAACTATGCAAACTTCAAACTAAACGTCCCCAAGCACTCAAGACATGGAATCCTGCAAGATCATGCAAAATCTGCCTGCCAAGGTGAGCAGAACCTCAACAAAACAACCCAAGTAAAGATACTCGATTGGAAAGCCATGCTCCTCCTCAGCCAGTGGAGGCGGCTAGCAGTAGGAATAGGAAGGTGCTGGTCCGAGAAAACCTATTCTTAAAGCACTAATACTTCTTGACACACCACCTCTTTCCTGGGGGTTAACTGCAGACATCTACCGTGAGAGTGAGTCTTTGCATTCTCTTTCCCTTCAGAATAAGTACATCCCCCGCAGGCATCACACCCAGTCTGCCTGAACAGAGAAACACCTCCATTTCCAAAGGCAAATTCTATGCACCCAGGTGGAAGGAAGATGAAGGATGAAGTAAACTGTGGCTAACAGAGCCCTGATCTGCTGAATCTGAATAAATGTGTTCAACACCAGGTTGGAGGCCCTGCCAAGCTTAACCTCCCCATCTTTAGGAAACAAATTTCTGCCTATCGCAGTTATTAAGTGATGTATAGCTGGAAATTGAGAGGTTAGTAATAACTCACTCTAGAAAAGTGGGATAATTTTGTTTGCTTCCCAGAAAAAGACTAAGGAACTTAAAAAATGCAACCGCAAGCCCCACCAGCACTGCCCTATCCCATAGCTACAGGGCTTTTACATTTTTAACCACAGCATTGTATTGATGTATGTTTTCACTCTGAATTCCAGCATCTCTGGTTTGCATTAACAAGCTCCTTCCAGTCTTTATAAACTTGCTGGAGCAGAAAGGGACAGGAAGGCATAGGTTGATGTTCTGTTCAGGTTACTCAGGACATTTGATCTATCCTTCTGGATAGGCACTTGATGTAAATCAAGGTGGAATTTAAGCAATGGATTAAGTATCTACCCAAGCTAATAATTATGGGAAATGGATCCCTCCCAGGCAATACAGAAATTTTATGAATGCTTTCCAGCTATATCATGATCCTGGTGTGCTTTCAAGCATAGATTTGCGTTGGTTCACAAAGGCACGAAGACAATCAACTATGTTTTTCTGGTCAGCCCCTTTCTACATTTATTCTTAATAGCTTTAATAGTAAGTTATTTCACTGTCTCAGCCTGTCTTGTCTACTCAGCTGTACTGTTTTACATGTGGGCCGTCTCTTGCCACGTTCAGCGTGGAGCATAATGAAGCCTTGAGTGGAAACTATATAGAGACTCCTACCAGGTGTTTAGAGATACACCTTTGCAATGGTATGCCATTGAACACACCTACTTTAAACATCTTCTGTGGTTTTCTTGTCCAAGAAACAAAACTTGTTGGGTTTAAATGTGATTATTTTTTTTTCCTCAAGCAACTCTTTCAAATCCTTTAGGAAGTTTCTCTGGTTGTATTTCATACACTCTACGAAAATAAACTTACATTTGTCCTAAATGATGTTAACAAAAGAAACAAGTCCTCTAGGTGGTGCTACTATTTCGAATAAAGCAGCTGGATGCGTGAAGGTTTTGTTGTAAAATATTGCTGGGGCACCCTGTGAGAAAGGAGCACTGAAAAATCCTAGCAAAAAAAACCAATGCCAAATACCCCAAAACTTCATCTAACAAGCGTCAGCAGTGAAGGGCAGTCTGGATGTAAATACAGTAATTGCTTCTCTTTAAGAATGTGTTTCAGTATCTTACTAAATGCAGAAACATTACAGGATGTATTGATGAAAATTATCTTTCAATAGTTGACTCAACTTTCTATGTCTTTAATTTCCAGTTTTCCCAATAATTGGCAACTGACCCCTCCAGCGTACGTACAACTCTTCAACTTCAGTGACTCATGAATGTTCCCTGACAGCAGTCTTTGCATGTGGCACAGGCCAAGCATGACAGCTTTCCCCAGCGAAAGCTGCATGCCCTGGCCCAATTTCACAGAAGCACTTTAGCACAACTGTACTTCAAACACAACCACCGAAACAGTGCACATACTTGACCTGAAACATAGTTAAAAACCTTGTTGGCTTAAGGATATTTGTATATGCACGCTTTACTCAGGCATTAAAGGCTGTTAAGTGCTTTAGTTATACGTAACAAGGAAAGAAGGTAAAACAATTTACCTTTTCTTGCTCAACACAGCTGCACAGGTCCAGTACTGAAATATTGGGCCAGCTGCCTATAGGACAAATTTTCTAATCCTTAGTTCCTTTCTGGCCAGCCACTTTTCAAGAGGATGCCAAAGTTCCTCCTATTCTTTCCTCTCTTTCCAGGGCTCCTATCTGTAGTTTTTGAATAGCTGCCTATTTCCTCTCTCAGACATTGCTCCTGATTCTCTTTGTAACCCAGCCACATGGATTTACAGCACCAGATTTCCTTCCCCGTGTGGTTGCTGTCAAAGTCAAGAACAAAACCTTTCTGATTTCAAGATTATTATTGTTATACATTATTATACATCTGACCTTTGAAACATATATTCTCTATAACCACTATCTCTTACTTTGTGCAAAGTTCATCTGTTATCTAAATAAATGTCAAATTTGGGATCTTGTTAAGCCTTCAGTCTCAGTAACAGTAACAGTGAATTTTGTTGTTTACTCAGACAGTGTAAGAGAAACATTTATTTCATTGATTTCAACTAGTCAACCTTTAAAATTTCACAGAGTATATTTGTTCTTGTGTTATGAGAAAAGAATAACAACATCTCTAGATTATACATTGCTTTGTTTTCTTTCCCTGTGCCCCCATTTATTTATCTGCTTTCCAAGAAACATTCCTCATAGGAAAGTTATCTCTGGGCTCCTGGTGATTTTTACTGCTCTTTTATGCCTCCTTCTTCAGTTTTGTGAGCTTGGTTTTTGAGGCTGCAGAGCCACCAAATCAGGGGCTGTAACTGCTCACAAAAATACTTTTTAAAACAAGAAAGAAGTGAAAAGCAGACCAAAAGTATGAAATCCACTCTGCTCCGTATCAAGTGATAACAGTTTTTCTCTAGGTGATTTTGTTATTTTCAGGTTATCAACAGAATATCCACAGCCCCTGACCACTGGCACCATCCTGCAAATCTCAGTGAAGGTCCTGTTAGCTAACAACCAATGCAAATGTCAGCTCAGATCTCAGAAATGCACGAGGGCACTTGCAAAGAGTAAAAGAAATGGATGAAGACTGGAAAAAATCTGCACTAAAAAAGTGCACTTACAGACAACTCTAAAGTGTGGGGAAATCTCTATTTATTTATTTATCAAACAAAACAAAAAACCCCAAACAAAACTATGAGAACTGTTTCCAGTACTTCACAGAGAGCCTAGATGCAAATATCTAGCCAAGTAAATACAAACCAAGCAGTACAGTTTCTGGCTGATTTACATTAAAAAAACCCCATGAAGGCATGAGCTTAAACAAGTAGTAGTTTATTTAGCATACTTCATGAATCCTTGCACACTGTAATTTCCCCAATTCTCTATCTTTTTCCAGGAATCCCTATTCTTATGAATGAAGTGCTTTATTTGTCCTGCTTGTGAGGACCAACACAGGCAACTACAACTAATCTCCTTAAAAATAAAATAAGATTAGACTGACTTTGGAAGTGACTCCTTCAACGTCTCAGAATATTCTGGCTCATAATAAGGTTCCAAAATAGGTTTTAATTTGACTTCTTCTGGTAGTTTTGGTGTCTCTTCTCTCCTGCTTCCATCTCTTAAAAGCGGAACCAATGTTTTCCAGTTTTTCCCTGAAACTGAAAAGGAAAGGAGTGGTTGATTTTTTACCCTCCACAGAAACAGAAGAGATTATACAACTGGTTTAAATAGGAAGCTGATGAAAGAAGAAGAAAGAAGCAGGAAGAAAGGGTTTTGTGGTTTTCTTCCCCGTACTGTTCCATGAGCTTTCCATATTTCATCTGGTAAACACCAGCAGAGACTGATTGTACAGTTAATTCTCTGCTGGATGCTGAGCTCCCAAACTACAGGGTTTGGGGTCTCTGAAGTACCTTCCTGGCTATCTGGCTGCTACTCCACACTGTTCCATCTCCTCCGGATTTACACACATTATCTACCTCGTAAAAATCAACAATGAGAATGATGAATCCATGGGGCCTCTACTCCAGTGAGTAAAACTGTTATGTGAATAATGAGCCCACTTAATCCTTTACACTTTGTGCTGACTAAAAATGCCATTAACTTGTCTATTGCCATTATCATTAAGTGCATAAAACTGACTGCCCTCTAACAAGTAACTGATGCTGCCTTTATTACCAGTGTCAAACCCATTCTAGGATTTAGGTTCCTGAAACCTCACCTCTGCCAGGCTTAATAGAGTAACTGGGATTTCGCTTGAGGCCCCCAGAGCACCCAGGGTCTTCATTGATTATGCCCAAATTAGTATTCCATGTGGACCAGTTCACTTCATCAACCCTAGGGAGAGAACACAAAACCAGTATCTATTCTAAGGGTCACCAGACCACTCCAGAATGAGTTTGTAACACAAACTGCCACCTCTCAAGCCTCAGATCCAACCCAGAAAACAGATTATACTGATTACTGTAGACAGTGTCAGTATACTACTTCTCAGAGTGCTCCACAGGAAGAGTTCTGCTTCCCCATCACCAAACACCTTATTGCTATTTGTCTATAAAAGATTGTTCATTTGACATACAAACAGGTTACCTAAAGCACCATCTGTAATCATCTTGGCCATCAGGTGTGACCCCGACCAAGACTTGCTTCCCAGACCGGAACGAGCGCCTCACACAGTTCAAGTAGCTGTTCTCAATATCCAAGATTGTGATAGCTCTCTACAGGTAAAGGAAAACAGACCATTGAAAGGCTGCAGTTTCAAAGTCCCTCTGTTAGTATGTCATTAAAAATTCTGAATTACTGCCCTGTGATTGGAACTATTAAGTTCCCTTTCTTACCTCAAACAAAAACTGATACACCTTTGAGGTTCTGGCAAAGATTGTTCTTCCCCTTGCGTAATCCCTGTCTCCATAGTCTGATAAGGATTTTCGATCATCAGAAGCCCAAATAATTACAAAAGTACTTATTTTCTTAAATTCTGAACAACACTGGGGACATCTGCTCGGGCAAAGCTTCAAATATGCATGGAAAAGGAACCAATATACTTTGTTTAGGAACTGTTCAGGGGAATCAGAAAGCAGCAGTGACCTGATACTTAAATGCCTGTCAGTTCCTAAAGATTCTTTCTAAAATTTCTTATGATTCCCCATACCCTCTTTCTTGGATAACAGCCTCACAGAACCAATGTACCTGGAGTTTCCAGATGCTCTTGCTCTCCTGTGCAATTTTGCTCACAGTTTCCCCCATCAGTGCAATAAGCATGTTGAGCAGGAGGATGTATGTAAGGATGACATAAAGAACCAAAAGGATGACAAACACTGACTTGAACCTGTAGTTCTCTGTGAACTCCAGGTCCCCCATCCCAATAGTGAACTTGAAGAGCTCCAAGCAGGTATAATACAGACTGTTGTAGGATGTGCGGCCTCGTCTCACATGGCAGCATCGGGAATATTCAGAGCTATTTGTATCCTGTCCCTCATTGTCATCTTCAATTAAAGTCACCACAGCTGTTGCAGAAGAGGCATCACATATGCAAGACGAAAATACAATTTGGAATCATAATTCCGTTGCAAGCAATGAAAAATGAGGATAAACATAAGACATTTTATTTTCATGGTTACTGTCCCCAGAGAAACTGCTCTATAAAATATTTGCCAGAACTGACACCCTCTCAGAAGGTTTTGTCTCAGTTTTAACTATATAGAACAGGATGACTGTTTGTCGTTCAGCATTGCAAAACAGTTTGAGACCCAGGGATGAAAAGCTGACTTAAACTACTACAGATAATTGTTATTCTGAAGAGATATTTCTGCAATCAGCTTAATTTGTTAGTTTTAGTTGGAAACAAAGTCAAAGCCACTTGAAAAATAAATTCTGAGATTCTTTAAGGTAAGAAAAAGTAACCCCAAGTATGAACTTACCTGTAGAAAATCCCAAGAGGAATACTAGATAGACAAACATGAAGCGACATAAATCTCTAAGAATCATCTGTAATATGGAAAAAGAGTATTTTTATACTGTTAGAACTAGAATATAAACTACAAAACAAAAGCCTAGTAGAAAATACTGCTTCAGCTCAAGAAGGCATTTGCTGTGAGTGGTTGTTCATGCACTGAACAGCTGCTTACCCCGCTGAGATAATAGAACTTTAATACAGAAAACATTTTTCTCCATTACTTATGCAACAGTTTACATATGCAAGACATATGCATGCCAGACAATTTCATCTTTGTGAGGATAAACCACATGAAGACAATTTCATCTTTCTTCCCCTCTTGGGCTAGCTGTCCACATCATGCATAAAGATTTATTAGCCAACTACTGCCTCTTAGCTAATTGCTCTGTTTGGTAACATTTAAACTATACCTAAAGAAATCTCCAGCTGATAGAAGGCTGTCCCATTTCCCACCACACCAGTCTGCACTGTTCTCAGTCTACTTTAATCCATCCCTATGCAACTGTAGTTATTTTGAAGCACAGGGGTTAATAATAATACCACAACCACTATAAAATATACGGATGAGGAACAGGACATTTTTCTACATAACTTAAAATTGGATCATTTAATTCAGAAAGTAATGACAAAGTGCAGTAGAGTGCTATAAGATTTCCCACTGACATCATGGATATAGATACGGCAACTTCTCTCCTGGAAACAGGGCTGTTGGCAGCAATGTCCTAATCTGAGCGCTCTGCTGGCCTCACTACTCACCCACTGAACTAACCTTGGCAATCATGACAGAGTAAATACCCATCTGCTGGAAGCCACGAGTGTAGTACAGCATGTTTGCCCAGCCTAGCGCCAAGGAGAAGACCATGGAAGCCACATACAGTTCCTGGCCACAGAAGTACAGCACCACAGAGCTCAGGAGGAGCAAGGAGTGAACAAAACTGAAAGACAAGCACAGTCTGAATGCATGAGGTAATACATCAGAATGAGGGATTCTCCAAAACACAAAGGAACTTTGGAAGACATTTCCTCTCCCTTCCTTCTTTCCCTTCTCAAACTCAACAATTCCTCTTACAAACTACTCAGTTTGCCCACATACAAATTCCTGTAGTCCCATCCCTGCTCTTCCTTGTTACTGGAGGGAGGAAAAGCCCTTGAAAACACCAGTTTCTTCAGCCCTCCCACTCTTTCCACAGACACATGAAATTGCCCTGTTTAACTGCACTCCAGCTAGGAGGAGAAACAGCCCAAATTATTGAGAAGCAAAGCAACCTTCAGGAATAGGAGGATTTCTGCACATCCAATGCATACACTTGATTGCAAGCCAGACTTGGAGATCTATTCCTAACTCTGCTGCATGACAGAGTCACTGAACTTTAGACACACATTCGCTTTACCTCCAGATCAGGTACTGATCCAGACCTGCTTGTTCCAAGTGCTATGTTATCCACTGGCAATTATTTTGTAAGGACCCAGGAAATTACAGTAAAGCATCTACCAATTACAAATGGCTTCAGCCAAAGCTACAGATCTCACACACTGAAATGCAATCAAAGATATTGGAGCTTACAAAAGAACCTCACTGTAGCTGTCAACTACCAGTGTCCTGAATGATGGGCGCCTCTGCACGAAATACTGTATCTGGAAAGGAAAAAAAAGGGGGGAATGAAGAGCAGGTTTGCATCCATGGAGGGATTAAGTATCCCATGTGAATACATCAACTTAGCACTGATACCTGTTACCAGGAAGCTGGTACCTATTAAGCATCTCCCAAAATAGCTCAAAACCAACACTGGCGCAAGATCTAGGGAGGACTTTTCCAGTGACACCTGGTTTCTCTTTCATCTGGCACCTCTTTTGAAAACAACAACCTATTCAGTCACCAGTTTGAGAACTGTGTTTTACTGTACACTCTCCTTTGGCTGCCAAGAGGAAGCACAGGGACTTTAAGCTAAGACAGGTGATCTTTAATAGAGGCCTGGCTATTTGCAACATCCCATTTTTAAGCCTTGACTAGGCTATAATCGAGATGCTCACTGGCTTCTAAAGATAGTATTTTTTTATACAATAGACAAAACTGTACCTTAGCTCATTAGTAACCGGAGAACTTCTAATCAGGTCAAGAAAAAAGATTTGTAGCTCTCAACTACAACAAGGATCATTGTAGCAGCCAATGCTAATGAATAGGAAAGGCAAGTTTGATTTTCTCCTACACTAACCCAAACAGCAGAAGGAAAAGTTTCAAATATCTTACCCCTCTGAGAAAAAAATAGAGACCTCCCAATACACTCAGGATCTCTCCAGTCACTCGAAAATATTCCCCAGTGCTGTGACCAAATGTGAAGGGAGGCTGTATAAGACAGAAAGAAAATGTTCAGCAGAACTGGAGATAGGCAAGACCTGGCCATGCCAGCTGCTGAAAGCAGCTCTATTTCTGAGGGAACACATTAATTTTCTGAATATGCTGCAGCAAGAGGGCAAGACTGGGAGCCAGCAGGGTCAAAACCTCCCCCCTACCCTCTGGAAAGAGGAAAATTGTGATGTTAGGAACACACATTCAAACGGGAGGCAGATCTAGGATATCGTGCATTGGGTGGTTCCCCTAATACATGCCAAGAGTAACATACCTTCTCTTTCTTCTCTACAGGTCTGTAGTAGGCTGCTGCAGTGAGGATGATGATGTGTATGGTATAGACAAAGAAGTTGAAGTAAAATAAGTGTTTGACAAACCGGTCCCACTTGTCTTGGAGCAGCCTGTTAAGGGGTTCCACCAGCAGCATCTCATGACGGTTCTGAGTGGAAGGAGAAAGAGAAGAATCTTGATGGGACCAGTACATACAGGCTCTGAAAACACAAGAGATATTTCTCTTCAGCAAATGCTCCCTCTAGTACTTTTAAACTCAGGAGGGGAGATACCTGTTTTACAGAATTAAGGCAAAAGAGCTGGAGCTCTTCCCCAACAGTGAATAAAGTGCCAAGGAGGTGCATACTCACTGGGGTTTCACTGCTGTAGGCAATAATCTCAAGCACTGAATTTTTTTCACATGTGTCTATACAGGACAGGTCATAAAGGGATGAGTGGACAGGTCCATAAGCCCATTCAGTGAACTTCCTAGACAAATGTCTGCACTCAGGATCTTTGATCTCTCGTCTGAGGATGTAAGCGAAAATCTAATTGCAAAAGAACAATACAACCAACATTTCAGTGCTAATGGACTTCTAGTTCCTCAGTATCTCCACAAGACAGGATGGTTAATTTCTCCCTAGATTAACTGTGCTGAAGTCAAAACGACTGGAACACTGCAGAGAACAAAGTCTGAAGTAAACACTATTAATTTTCTGACTGGATGCTGGGAGACGAGCAATACAAATACTGCTTACAACTTGCCATGGCTGGTTTCAAAACTGCAAGAGAAAAGCAGAGGTGTATGTTACACATCTCTGAGCATGCAGCCATTTGGAATGGGGACTGCCAAAAGATGAGTTACATCAGCCAGTCAAAAGTATGAGGCCTTTAGTGGTTCAGATGATAGCAGAGACCTACCTTCTGTTTCCACTTGGGCTGCTTGCATACCAGTGCTGTATAAGTTAACACAAGCTGGGCACTGACACACACACTTTGTGGCCTTTAAGTTTGGTGGTTGAAAACTATACAGTTTTGCATGTTAAACTGCAGCACTACTTCATCTTAACTAAAAGGCTCTAACAATAAGCAGTGATAAAATCTGTCCTACATAACTACTTTGCGTGTACTCTGTATAACTTGATAGAGTAATGAGACAGTTAATAAGACAGACATTTGCTCACCTACCCCTATCTTCCCTGTTTTGGCTGCCAGAGTTAATGGAGTCAGCCCTTTCTTGTTGGTGAGTTCTTCTAGCTTCAGGATTGGATTAATTTTGGCACCGAGGATCAATATGTTATTGTACATCTTGGTAACGAACTTGGTATTATCCTTAGTATTATCTGCAATCTCCACCAGTGTGTGCAGGACCATGTTGCCCATGGAGTCCTCAGCAGCAATATTGGCGGCCTGATAAGGGTTCTCAAGGAGGAATTTCACAATGCAAAGCTGGTTGGTGCAGGCAGCCAGGGATAGAGGCAGCTCCCCTACAGGCAAGTAGTAGGAATGAGTTAACAGAAAGCCCATTATTACACATACATAAACAGAAAGATCACATTTTCATCTTTCACTGTGAGGTCAATTTCTCTGTATAACAACTATCACCAATTTTTGTGACGGTTGTTAGAATCACATTTACTCTGGTTTAACTGCATCACAGAAACATGGCTCCTTAAAAAAGCACTGGAAGGACAGCTGGCTGAAGGTTACAACCTTTCAAAGGATATAGTGCCCAGAAAACAAAGGGATGCAGACACCAAGCTCACACTGAACACCACCAACTACCAACTGTGTTTTCTTATAAACTCAGCCTTTGGGAGGTAATATTTGGACTAAATGGTGAAGTAGCCCATCTGGTACTTCTGAGTCTCCAGTCCCACATAAACAGGATTATTTAACAGCTTGCATTTGGGATTATTGACTGAGTTATCCTAGCATTAACCCATACTGTGCTCACCCCTACCAAAATAAAAGCCAGGTTTCCCTTTGGTTTTCCTGAAGAACTCTCCACAGGCTCTCGCATGAACATCTGCTCCATTCTGGACCAAGAGCTTCACCAGGTACATGTTCCTTCTCTCAATGGCGATGTGAAGTGCAGTCTGGCCTACAGAGACATTCATTAGATAAAATCTTCAACATTTAATACAGAGAGAGAGCTTTCAGGCATGACAATTTGTTCAGCTCCAAGTAAGATGGTGGAACTGACAGCTTTACAGAATAAAAAGCTCTGTAATTGAACAAAAAATGATGGCAGAGAGAGCAAATGCAAGTGCCCTGAGCTTGCTATTAAATCGCTGTATATAAAAATGGCAGAATATTGCACCTCACAAAACACTGCCTAGAATGAATGCGCTGATTGTTAATCACACAATGGAACTTTGGGTGCTCCATTCTTAGGCATAAGGCCTCATGCAGAAGGCTGTTTAAAAGCCCTGCCTAACCCTATCTTCAGACTTAGCACCAAGAGTATTCACTGTAGCAGTAATTTCTCTTACCCTTGTAGTAATTGTCCGTATACTCTGCGTTAACAAACTCTTTCAGAGTTCCAGTTTTCTTTGCAATATCCAGCAGCAAGGGAATAGTGTCATTTTTCCCATCATGTAGATTCAGCATGGCTTTCAGTAAGCAGGTTTTCCCAGTTTCTGGCTCTATAAGACAAAAAAATTGAAGCTATATAGAAGTGATTGCAAACCCCCTATCTACTCCTGGGCATGCAGGAAGCAATGAGCTTTTCAAAAGCTTATACAGGGTTTGACAGAAAATTGCAACTTTTCTGAATTCTCCTGTAACCTTACAATCAACGTGTTGCCCAATCAACAAGGAAGCACTGGCTATTAGAGGACCTCCAGCAGACACTGAACACAATTATGTTTTTATATTTTAATCTCAGAAGCACTGCTAGAAGAAAAAGAGGGCAACTTAAGGAATGTGAAATCAAAGGGTACCTTTGAACTCATCATCTGTGAGATGCTTCAAGGTTCTATTAAGGTAGAGCAGCAGATCATCCAGGTCCCTTGTGTTGCCCTGGGCTACAGCATCAAAGATCCTTCTGCGGTCATAAAATTTGAAAGCCTTTTCTGAGCAGCCTGTGATGGAATCTGTAGATAGGAGCCTAACAAGGGAGAATTTCAGTTACTTGAAGTCAGATATTTAGCAGACTTTTTATGAACGACCAGAATACTATTTTTCACTTGCTTGTGTGAAATAACAAGCACTACAGATGGATATGCAAAGCCTGTGAGGTCAACAAAATCTGCAAGCAACTGTCCTGATACATTTACATATCTGATGCTGAAAGTTGAGAACAAGGCTTAACAGAGGTATTGAAGTACGACAGCCTAACTGCAGGCCTGGGAGCCAGGCAAACCCACATTATCATTCTGAACAATGTCCATTCACTAAACAGTCTCAATCAGGTGAATTAAGGTCTACTGCTAAATTTGGACAAAATATCCATCGAATGCATTTTCAGAGATGTCAAGAGACAACAGCTATTGTCACTTTCAAATGCAACACTCCTTATTTTGGCATAGAAAACAGTGGAACTGAAAAAATGGGCACATTCATGGAGAGAACAAATGCTGCTCTAAGAAACACAGTCTGCAGCTGTCAAACCATTCATTACAACCAAATCTTGCAAGGCAAACTTACTTGTGAAGTTTCCCCCTTTCCAAATTGGCATGAAATTTGATGACAGAAGGTGCCAACAGGTGATCCATCTGGTACAAGGAGTCCATGGGAGCCATGTCCTTATCACTATCCCCCATCACAAACCTCCCACGTCTGGCAAAGATGTTGCTTTTGGGTGGCTGGACCTTGGTGCTGAGTGTACCCTGGAGGCCGTCAGGCGTTTCCAGCGTGGAGTCTTCCCCATCTGTGTGTTCATCTGTCGCTTCAGATTCCTCCATGTCAGAACTGCCAAATTTCTTCATCTTCCCAAGAATAGAAGACATGATGAGCAAGCAGTCTGTGGGGAATGACACAAACACCTCGTCAGCACTTCACAGGGCTATGAGTCCCCCTTTGGCCTAGGAGTACTCTTCAGAAACAGCAGGGAATGGATTAGTTACTTTCATCTTAGAAGTGAGGCAGATGGACACATATTCACTAGAGAGCTGAAACAGTTTAGTAGGTCATTATCTCCATGCTGTTTGTTACTGACCCCACTGCCCCTACCTGTTTCAGACTGGAGAAAGCAAGCCAGAGTGTCCCAGATCTTGCCAGCAAGCCCACTGCAGAGCTGACTTCCTCTGTTTAAAATTAATGCCTCGTCCCCCTCCAATCATTGTTAAAGCCTGAACAATCTTTGGTTTTCTTCTCTGCTTTCAGTTTTGTGCCACAATATGTTCTCAGGATTTTATCATGCATGTAAAACACGCCAGGTGTGCCATTAACAGCAGCTCAGGGATGCCGAGCACTGAGGGCTTCCTGCATACTGGAAAATTATCACTTAATGGCTTCACCAGAATTACAGCAGTGCCTAATGAAAATTGGAGCATGTGATTCTTGAGAGATGAGTGTCACCTCAAACATGAGACAGAAAGGGAAAGGTTACCACAGATAAGAGATGACTGCAAAACCACACGTCTGATCTTGCCTGATTTACAACCACAAAGAATTAGACGCAAGTTAACAAATACACTATACTGAAAGTAAAGCAGGCTTTTCCTGCTTTCTTACCAAACTGTTTTAATCAGGCAGATGTTGGTCTTTATGCCACTGAATGCAAAATATTCTATAACTATAATAGTAGAGACAGGAATGCATCACATTTGAACTGCTTTTAGAGAGCTCTAATCAGCTGTAGAAACACACTGAACACCTAGCTTGCTTGGAAAACTTACAGCTTTGAGCACAGGAACATTACGAAATCTTTAAGAAGCCTTCAATTATAAACCAAATTATAGTAGTCACTAATCTTATCTGTATATTCAGCGTGAAAACAACATCATAAGCACACACCAAAGTTGTTTCTTATCACAAAAATATTCTGAGGGTTTGTCTGCAAACCTACACTATACATTAAAGCTGGATTTTCACTTCCGTAAGGCTAATTAATATTTACATCAAGGGTCACTATCATTTTTCTGTGCAAGCAGGATAGGAAAGAAACTTTTGTCAGGCATTTGTGTTTTCTATAATCTTGTACAATACACATGTAAAGAAAACACAAATTTGCAAACTTGCACATTTAGGGTTACTGGAAGCACCACAGTGTAGTACAGATGAAATACTAATGTCCTCTGCACTCACCTTTCAAGTTCTTTGTGTCCTTAGAATCACCCTGAAAGAATAAACATCTTATTAGTTTAATTGTTCTATAAATAAGAAATCGTATAAAGAAATATATTTCCATTTGGAATTGATACTAAAAACAGAACCACAGAATCATAGAATAGTTAGGGTTGGAAAGGACCTTAAGATCATCTAGTTCCAAACCCCCTGCCATGGGCTGAACAATTACTGCAGTAAAAAAGTTATAAAAATAGTTTTATAAAAAATACACTGGGAATACAGCCGTGTACAGTTTTAATTATTTGTCTTACTTAAATTAGTATGAATTGAGCCAAAATCATCAGTGAGATGGCTATGGAAAATGGAATCCTGTGTTTTCCACTGAATAGGTGCAATATTAAAATCCACAAAACATTCAACCCTGTCCCCCTGGCAACTTGCTCCAACCTAGGTTAGTCATTATGTGTGCTTTCATTTCTCAACCCTGTTGTTAATATCTTTGATAATAAAGACAAAGCTGCATTTCCTCAGGAGGATCAATTTGCAAGGGAAATCAACTTCACAGTTCTGTGGAAGGAATCTTAAAACCCCCAAATTATAAATTATATAGCCTAAAAAATTCATAACCTACCTGAACTCTTTGATTCCTGGGTGCACTGAAGTTCGATACAATAAACGAGACAAGGAAATATTTATGACAGTGTCTAACCACATCAAACTTACAATAAATAATAAAGAGACTTTACACACAGCTAAAGCTGTGCTATTCAAATATACACGCAGAGCTTACAAATACTGCACAAAATCCTGTCTTCTGAAAAATAGTCCAGTCAATAGTCTGTATAAGCACCCTCTGATCTACAGAAATTTGGTGCCAGATATTCCTCTTCCAAGGCGCCTAGACTGAAAAGCCCTCGGAGTTTGCTTCTCCATTTGTCTGCAAAAGTGTTCTATGTGTCTGATGATTTTTAGAATCAAGGGAAGTTCACTAGAACAGAGAATAGAGTAATAAGATCATTAAGAACAATTCTGGAACAAGAACCATCAGTGGCTTTTATTCCCAGGAGTTCAGCAAAGCTCTTTACAAGAACTGCAGTAAGTTGCTGTTGTTTTTCCCTCCCCTTTAATTGCATTTAGTAATGGAAATTCTTCTCCAGATTTCCTCTTCATAAATACACTCAAGCTTGCAAAAAAATCCCAAACCACCAGACAGCAATTGTCTCCGAGGGTCACAGTTTCAATTCAATTTACCAAACCATGTAACACATGCCACAGCTCTTCTCTGAGATCAGTCATCTTTCTGAACACCTTTCTCGGGTGTAAAGCCCCATCAAGTATTTTAAAGAAAAGCTGACTCTGGACAGAGTTGAGGAAGACAGAAAGTCCTAAAGCCATTCTGTTATTCCATATTCTTAATACGTTTTAATTAATATATATACATGTATGTAACAGCTTCTGAACATTAATGTCATTAGGAAAAAAAAGAATCCACATGTAATCCAGGATGGATCTAATACTCTGAAAAATGAAAAGCTGTGTCGAACATTGTTAAATATATGATTTGTGTAAGAACCTCCTGCCAAAAACTAGTCTAGAGAACCAGTTTTTTCCAGGAGGCTGAGCTGAGGCTGTAGCTGTTAGACTAAAAGGAACCTCCAAACTTCCAGCTCCTGACATTTCAGGTTTGAATATGAAATTATTCAATGAAATTATGTAGTTTATGTTTTGCAAAAGGTAACTATCTTTCTAGTCTTGCCATCTATCTATATAAAAGAATAACATATTTCCCTATTTAACAGCAAACTATACTACTTAAAACATCCTAAGGCATTGTACTCTGAAGAAACAAAATGCTTACTTATTAATGCATAAGTACAGATTACCAATAAGGCAGGTGGTTAGCTGGTGCTCCTGGAGCTTTGCTGAGCAGAGCCATCTCCTCCAACATTATTTTTAACTCTCACTATTCGAAAGCAGAGACTCGGTAAGAAAGTTGTAAGGATCAGCGGAGGATGTCCCTTATTCAGTCTCTAGCTTCCTCCTGGTCCCTTTTGCTAAATGCTTCTTCTCTCTCTTCCCATATCAATCATCAGCTCCTGTCAGTCTTCCCATGCTCTGATGCATACACTTCAGGAGCTTTCTGCTAACTTTTGAGGCCTCCTTCATCAGCTTCCTTGACCTGTATTTCTTGTGAAGATGTTATTTAATCCTTAGCAGCAGCACTCCACTGCTTTTTGCAACAGTTGTAGGGACATACCATATTCCATCTCAGCAGGGACCGGTTTAAAGATATAAACTGATAAGGAGATGTGGATGCTTATCAAAATAGGCCAGTCTGAAAGAAGAAGGAACTTACTTTTTTTCTTGGGCCTGCATCCAACCTGCTGCAAAAGCTTTGTGCAACTTCTGTGCTTGAGAATGATTTTACCAACTAAGAGCCCTCTCCATTACTGTAAAAGGGAAAACATCCGTAGATGTGCTGGAGTTCTTAAGGACCTATCTGAAGCCAGCCTGTGGGCCTGCAGAGATGGTCTTGTCTTCACTAATAGAACCTAAAACCAGACCACAATTTTACCAGCTTCTGGAAACAAAGGTTAACAGCATGCTCAAATAGCATATTATCAACTCTTTCCAGTTATTCAAAAAATTAAAAGCACATCTGCTGACACAAAAATACTTCATAACAACATAAAGAACATATAAATAATTCAGACTTCCTATAAAACCTTCAATCTAGCCTACACTTCCTCTGTAATTCCTATGTATGCTGATAGTCCCCTAAACACAACATGAAATAGATGCATGGAGAGAGGGTGGAGGGAGATGGAAATTAATCCATCTCTGCAATTTAGATTTCAGAACAGCATTCTCACTACAAAAGTGAGTCACTCCTGATGCTGCTAATGTGTAAGACAGTAATACACATCCATATTTCAGTCAAAATACATGCTTCCATGTAATGAAACTGTATCTAGATAATACAAAACTCTCTTACTTGCTTCCCAACCTCATTTGAACAACAAGGTGTACATCCATCTTGGTTTAGACAGAAAAGATATACCTGTTTTCATTTTAAAATGAAGCACAGGGGGAGAAAAAAATTTTATGAGCATAACACGAGAGACAAAAACTTGGACATTTAAAGGGAATTCAGATGAGCAATACTTGACATTAAAAAGAGATTAGAGCCCACCCTGGAAGCTGCTGTATTAAAGCTCATTACTCTGATTGTTGTATTCCATTTTTTATAGAGACAACATGAGAAAACTGGCATTTGTTCATGCAACAGCCACCAAACTCCTCAAAGAAGGCTGGCATCTAGTATGCTGCCTATATCTATGTATATTGTGAGACAGCTTGAGAACAAGAAATCTGTAATGAAAACACCAGACTAAGTTACAGACTTAGTCTGTAGCTACTCATCTTAGTTACAGACTTAGTCTGTAGCTACTCATCTCTCCTAGTCTTTTTAATCCTATTTCCTACCAGGAAAATAAGCCTCACATTAAGTATCATTTTATGCAGAAAGCTAATAGATCTTTCCTAGTCACTCAGTCAAATTTAATGTGGTAATTACTTCTCATTTCACAAATGGGAATGACAGAGCAATAAAATGCGTACACCCAGAAGCAGACATTAAATGCAGGTTGGGGTTTTTTTCCACTGTAATGACAATGCACGTTAAAAAAGTGAAAGAAGCGAAAGGAAACACTGCACAGCCGGAAAACAAAAACAAAGAAGCTGCATCTCAGGCCATTCCGAACAATGACTTTATTTTCTGTGGAACATCACCATGGCAGCCCCCATGGCAGCATCAACATCCTTCCCATAAACCACAGGGAATGGAAAAACCCTTTCCACTTCTTGCCTCAGCACTTCGTTCCTGGCAAGGGCACTGCCACTCCCCAAAATCCTCCTCACCCCAGTCTCCATCAGACACTGCACAGGTAACATGGAACAGAGGTTTTCAACGATGCCACGGCACAGAGCCCTGGTTACATGACCCAGAGAGAGGTCAGAGATAGCAATATTGCTCACTGACGCCAACTGCTCAGGAATGTGTCTCTCTCCAAATATGGTTGGGTGGATGGAGAGTTTGCTGTTGGTTTGGGCCAAGGCTGCTTTGATAATCTTTGTATAGATGGCAGACTCCTGGACCTGAAGTCCTGCAGATGGGAAATATCATGTTACTCATCTGAAGAGATCCAGTGTATCTTACATGTGGAGACTTAAAATGGACAATCCACCCTTCAGCAAAATACTGTCCATTTTCTTCTGTGTCCCAGAAGTCATTGTTTTTCCAGGTTTATGAACCACAGTTCTCCCATCCAATTTTATCTAGAACCTGCATTCCTTAAAATCCTTTTCAGGTTACAGAAACTGCCTTTCCTGGCAACACAGCTATTCATCTTTGCCTACACTGTCCTAAGTTACACAAAACAACACCTTTAAAGACAGTAACAGCAGATTTCAGCTTCAGTGGCTGAACTGCACATGAATGCAAAGTTCACTTCAAGTACTCACTGCAAGAATAATTTCAGAGCTTATTTCTGTATTGCAAAACCCAAAAAATTATTGAAAAAAACCATGACGACCATGTTTAAAGCACTTGGAAGACATTACATGAATTTAAGTTTTAAAATCCATTAGTGCTGCAAAATATGAAGCAAAAGGCAACTGATCTAATCAAGGGACTCTTCTGGACTGCATTCGTACATAATTATAATGCTGTCCTCAAATTCACCGGCCTTTACTTTTGAAAATCAACTTGCAAAAAATAATCCTCTTGTCTTCTTAAAACAAAAGAAAACCCAAAACCTAGAGACAATGTGAATGTGGAATCTGAGCATGACTGTCCCAGCATGTTCACAAGCTTCAGCAGTAAATTCCAGAGATCTGGGAAGCATGACTCAAGAGTTACATCCTCATTCCCTATGTGGCACGAAAAAACTGCTCAAGGCCTGTTCCTTTACCTTAGCTTCCTTTTACTCTGCTGCTGAATCAAATTTTTAAGCTATCCTTGAAATATAACCTTGAAAATACAGCTATCCTATATTTTACGCTGTCCTTGAAATAGCTTACCTAGCTCTTCCGTCCACTGTGCTACCATGTCCACAAACGCTGCTAGCACATTGCCCCCATTGAGTGATGCTGCCACAGCCAAGTAGTCACCATTGAAGTAGGGAAAATAAGTAACAGCTGAGGAAGGATCTGGCATGTCTGGAGGCTGGAAACCCAGAGGCATTGAGATACTCAGCTGAGCAGAGGTGCTGATATTAAGAACTAGAACATAAAAGCAAAAAATAAATCAGTGTTTTACTAGGCTATCCTGAAGGAGGACAATGAGAAAACCATGTAAGATACCAAAATGATCGTACCTGCATCAGTCCTCTCAGTCAGACAGGAATACACAGAACATTGGAAATCCCCCAGAGCAATTCCTACTTTTGCTCCTTTGGGTATTCCATGCCATGCACTGACTGTCCCACCTGCAATACTGCCAGGGTCTCCCACCTCTGGAAGCAAGTGAATGGGAAAGCCAGATTCTTTTAATCTGCAATCAGAACAATATTATTGCAGAAAAGCAGTATGGGAATGTGTGGCATGACTACAAAGGACTCTTTGAGGTCACAAATGACCCAGACATGCATTTGCGCCTGCTGGATGTATGGATGCTTTCACCTATTTGGAAAGCTTTGTCTTGGACAGGGGCAGCATTCCAATTCAATGGGTAGGGTAAACCAGAATCATCTAGAAGAATAAGTAGCTTTCCTTTATATGCATCTTGATTACCTGAGATTACAGACACGTACATGTTCAGCAAGTTTATCCTAGTGGTGTCATACAGACAAGCAATTCCAGGGCAGAGGGACAATCACAAAACCAGAAAAAAAAAAAGCAACTTCACAGAACTTTACGCTGCCATGCAGTTAGTGGTTCAAAACCAACCACAAAGAGTTAAGTCCAACAAACTCCTTACATAAGATACTCTACATTGCTACAGCAATAACACCAAATAAATAAAAGTTCAGTAGGTCAAATGCAAGTTTCTGTCACTCTTTCATACCTTCATGAGCAGATCTTTTCACCTTGGAGTCCTGGCCTAACCTAAGCTCTGAATTATAAAGGCCTTAGCACTCAGCCCTGAAAGAGCAAATCATTAAAATAAGTAAGCAAATTCCTGAAAGAGCAAATCCTTAAAATAGATAAGTAAATAAATAAACTGATTCCCTACAAAACTTTCTGAAGATCCATAACTCTCAGGTATTATCACAAGTAAGTCTCAGTAGTTATGAAGGAGCTCAGCTGAATGAACTAGAGAACTGTCTTTTACCATCACAACACCTTGGCTGCAGCATGCGCTTGCCCACCCCATCCCATCAAGGGAGAGAGCAGTTTGATATATGAGGCCTCGCTGACGAGTCTCTCAACTCAGCACTCTTAGGTATTTCTAAAATACCATGCCAGATTTTATGTAATTTAAACATATGCACCTTACAGAACAAGCTCTCAATAGTTCTTCAGTACAGGCCACACAATTGATTAGGAGTAACTTTCAAACACTTTTTATCTGTAGCACTCTCATACTCAGGGCCCAGAGATGTTCACATTGCCCATCACAAGCAATATACAAAACCCGCTCAATGACCTTAGCACTTACATGTCAGTATTCCAGCTTTTATTTCTGGAATTAAAATATCCCCAGCTGGCAGCATTCTGGACAGACATGAGTGGCTTCTTCAGGTCACACAGCATGGCAACCACATAGTCATGGATAGTGCCAGCTGCATCGTAAGACTTCAGAAAACCTGGACTTTTAAACAAAACATATTAAAACCAATGAGGGGTGCTTTAAGGCAGAGGGAGCAAGATTAATTCCATTGCTACGAGGAGCTTCAGACACGCGTGGGCCCATCTAAAAATGAAACAGCCATCTCAGTGATGAGCCTGGACTTTGTTGGTTTGGTTTTGTAAGTGGAATTTGTTTTTCATGCTGTTACTGCAGCAGCAATAATCTCCTGTTGGAAGATGGGAGAGACAATAGTTTTAAGGAATGAGTTGTCCAGGTTCAAAAGCACACCACTGCAGAAGTTACCAGGAAGGCAGTAATTGTTTGCACAAGAAAGTGATCCTGGAGATCATTTGTTGATCAATTTGCTGATCCTGGAGCATTTGAGAAAAAAAAAAGTAAATTCCTGCAGTTGGTCCAGGATCCATAAATTGTATGAATGGAAATGTACCAATGGTGAAACAAAACAGGAACAAAGCAAAGCAGCTGGACTCGAACAGCTCTAAAGCAAGATCTTGCCATGCTCCATGTATTTACTGGACACACATTAGAAGAAACCAAGATCTAGTAAGTTTTTCCCCATTTATTGAACCTGAACTCATCGCAGAGGAAGACTCTGGCTCTTTGAAAAACACAGCATACTGCATACATAACTGAAGAACAAATCTTGCTGATGCCAAGTCATAAGCAAAAAATTATATCCTCTGCAAACACGCCACAGCAAAGCATACCATTTTTAACACCTCCTAAGGATCTTGGTGGCTAAGGAAGGAAGGAACTGAAATTAATTTAAAGACTATTTGTTTTAGCATCTGGCAGCAAGTAGACAAAGCAACTCAATTACTGTTTTAGGCATGCTTGTATTTTTCACAGTCTGCACAAGGCAAAATTATAATGTTCAAACTGCATTAGCAGAGCTCCTCTGAGCGGTGGGACAGACTGGACTAATTCTACAGTTCTTTAAGGCTTTTGTTACTATATGGTCAAAAGCTTTTCTTTTTATTACAGAGATCTGCAATATTTTTACGAGGTCAGAGGCTCTTGTGCTTAGTTGCATACAGTTTATATTGAATGCTGCCATTTTCGATATTCTTTGACTACTTATTTAATACTATGATTAAAGGGTAACACAGCCACTCAGCCTATAGTGGCACTAACGTGCTACAGAGATACTAATTGTCACAAATTCAAGATGAGAAACTGCCAGACAAACAGCCTAATAAGAAAATGCTTTATAGAAACAATGTACCTCTTCTTTAAATACCAGTAGACCGTGGCACATCCAAATCCTGTAGCCAAGCTGATATGTGACTGTGGCAGAGGAAGAGAAGAGAGGAAGGTAGGACTGCAGCGGGTGTCTTGCCAAGTAACCAGATGACTGACTTCCTCTGGCTCAAAGGTAAGGCCTGAGCCACTCTCTGTCCACTTGCAACCTGAAACATACAGTATGTGAGAAGTCCAGCAACTCCCTGCAGCACAGTCCACCTGGCACTCCTCATTTCTGGACACTCTTGATGATTTGTGAAATACATTGGCAAAAGAGCAGAAACAGAGCCTGTAGCAACTGGAATCAAACGAATTAGTCATGGTTTTCAGCCCTAGGTAACATCATAAAGGCAGTCATCCTCTGCTAAAACAGAGATTGGTATCCAAGGCCTTCATTCTCTACAAGCACTCCTACTGCCTAGAGGAACAAGCAATTTGCACCCTTAGATATTAATGATGCAACTTAAATATCAGGTGACCCACAAAACAAACAACCCCTCAGTTCTGGTATGGGAGGTAATGAGCTGATATGACAGCTCTTATACACAAACCTTAACTGGGATCCTGCCACATCACAACCCAGAGAATGATATATTAGTAACCAACTTTGTACGTGTGCAGTTTCATCACCTTTTGAGACAAAGGAAGAAAAAGCCTGAATCTGTATGTTTTAAGCAATGGACTGTGAAGTACTAAAGAGTATCCCTTCCTTCTGCTATGCAACAAAACTTCACCAAAGGTAGAATAGGATTTAATTCAGTTTTTGGTTTTAACAGTCCAGAATGTTCTTTTGAACAGAAATCACCACACCTTTGATGAAACTTTCATATTCTTCCACATAAAGGCCTCAGCTAAATTACGGTGACATCTCAGAGCTGCTCAGAGCCTTCTCAACAATGTCTGCTACTGCTCCAGTCCAGCGTGCTACTTCCTGCCCCAACATGCTCACCACAAAAAGTCCTGCAAAGGCAGCACACTTACCTTCCAGAGCAGCGGGGTAAGCAGAGGCTAAGCTCAAGCACAGGCATGTGATGCCTCTGACAATTACTGCTCTCCCAGGTGATGCCTGGCCACAGTCTGGGGACAGGGGATAGGACAGTCCATGAGCTGTCCCCACAACTGAGGCAGCCTGCTGGTTTTGAGTGGGGGTGGGAGCAGGGTTTCCAGCTGTGCTGTGCCACTTATGCTGCAGGTCAGAGACGAGACCCAGCTGCCTGACTAGCACAAATATGGCTAAAAGAGTCTTGGGCTGGATACAGCTACACTCACACAGTAAAAAGCAGCCATGAAAGCTGGAAACTACTATGTGAAAGATGCAAAGCAAACATTCTTTTCCTTGTTCCCTTATTTCCCTGTTCTATGAAATCTGTTTGAACTGAATTTCCAATTGGTTTGCTTCTCTAGTTTTAAATGGGTGCTAAGAAAAATTATTAACCATAAATCTAACCCTAAAGGATGCTATTAAAAATGTAATTTGTGACCCAAAGTGCATGGATCCACTTAGTCTACTCAAAACAAATGAGAGCAAACACCCTCTTTCATTTGACAGAAATGAAACAAAAGTGGACTGTGGCTTTAGGAAATAAAATATTAACCAATATGACATAAGAACCTATGTCTGCCATGAACCCATGAGGCTTTGGTATGTAGCTCTTGGGACAGCTAGAAAGCCAGCAACAGCTCCTTTGGTCCATCAGCCTTTGTATTGCTTGCTTTCTTTCATTACAGCCAGTAATGAATAGCACAGTGTCTCTTAAAGCCATTAAGACCCTGACAACATTTGACAGGCTAGTGACTAGCACTTTTGGGAAATCTATTCTGTGGTTTACAATACATTTTTGCTTAATCTGCCTAACCTCTATAATTATGAGGCTTGCATAATTGCTCAGATGTGCACATCATAAGGTAACGAGAAAGAAGACATGGAACCACATTCTGAAAGCCTCAGACTTCAGTTCTGAAACAAGCAAACAAAAAAAGGACTGAAAACACCATTTATTGAACTGCAGTTTTCTCCTGCTTTACTTTCAAACAGAATTTCAAAATAGCTGTTGGATAGCTACTGCCTATGCACATTGTAATGTAAAAATCAAACAAGTCTTATTTTCAAAGCATACATAAAACTAGCACTACCACTCCTGCAGAACCATTAGAAGGTATTGAGGTATGGGACAACAGCTAGTTACGTGTTTTATGAGATGAGTAAGATCCACCCCAGGTCACTCACATGATGCACAAGGTCTTTCAACTGGCAGCATACAGCATATGATGGACATATTGGACAAGCCACAAATGTTATTCCTCTTCCATATTAATAATTGTGCTCACCCTGCAGGGATCTCCTTAGGACAAATGCTTTCACAAGTCTGTGTACTGAAATTCTAATAATTTAAAAAAATTTCCACAGAAGACCTTCAGTTAATTCTGTTTTACAGAAGATCAAAGTGAACACACAGCAGTTTCCTACAGATAGTAGCAGAGTTAAAATCATTTTTTCTGTATCATAATACTCCAAACAGGAATGCCAAAGAATTAATGTTACCTTTATCTCTTTTCCAAAATACAATCCCATGCATTTGTCCTGCAATACCAATATGACTGACTCTTTGAAGCTGCTGCTGAGGTAGAGCAGCAAGGCATTCATTGAGTGCTCTTATTATTCTCCCGACATCCTGCTCCATTCCCTGCAATCATAAAACATTATTCTGAGCATAAAACCATTAGGATTCACTCAGTGTATTTATTAAACAAGACTACTCAAGTCAGAAGCAATAGAATTCATTTAGCATAATAACGTGTATTAGAATGACATTCACTACTAAATTGAAAAAAATAAAAAAAGCAAAAAACCCACAAAACCACAGAAACTAAAACTCAATACCAGCAAGCTGAGAATGAGATAACAACCTCAAACTGAAGGCCAGATAATCTCCTAAGTTACCATACTCAACTATACCTTTAAAAAAGTCCATTAACACTCACTACATGCTTTCATTAGTTCATCTTTTATATTGCTCTTCTTTTTCCCCGCAAAGAGGATTACTGTTGTGCTCTGACTGCCATGCAGTCTCCCTTATAAGCTCCTCTGTATCTACTCCCTGTTGATTTTGATGATGCCGATACTTCATTTCTGGATACTAGAACTCCCCAGCAAACTGATCTACTCGGCAAACTGACCAAACCACGCCACAAGAGAAGCTGCATTCCAGCTTTCTCACTGAATTTCAAGGATTCCAATTACTTTGTGACAGACCACTATGAAGACTACAAGCAAAAGTATTCAAATACAGTCTACATACAGATGTAAACTATTCTGCACACACATTTTAGCTGCACAGACATGACTGTACAGAGGGGGTTGGCCCATTTCGCATCTTTGCTCAGAAGTTAGCTCCTGGGCTCACTTCAATACTAGGCCAGAGGAATGCTGGTATGTATTTTTTATGATTCTGATTCATCCTTTCTTAGATTGACCAACACAATAGATGCAAAGGTCTTTAACAGGAGTACATGCTCGTGGTTCTTTCCACAGGGAATTTCCAGTTACGATTCCATCTCACATTAAAGTGCAAAATACCCTTCTAGTTGGCAGGCGGTCGCTGTTTTCTGACAAGCAGTGTCAAAGACAAGGTGATGGCTCACGGGAGAATAGGTTTAGATTGTTTTATGCAACTTGTCGAAACCTGGGTCTTTCTTCAATCGAGCAGCACACCTGACTTTCTTCAACAGTAAAGCCAGAGCATTTTAATTCTATTTTCAGAAACATGCAGCAACCATCAGTCAATCTAGGCATGAGAACAATCCAGGAAAACCACTGAAGTCTACACAACGTAGCAAAACAACCCAGCCAGTACAAGGCAAGGCCAGCATCCTGAAATCTGTCCCCCCTTACCTGTGGTCCAGCTTCCAGGCTACTGGTGTATGCCCGCGTCTCCCTGGAGCAGCTCTCTGCCACCACTTGCCCTTGCTCTGCCCCTATCAACAGGGCTGCTTTAACCGATGTCGTGCCCAAGTCTATGCCCAGCACGCAAGCAGGCCCAGGCCTGCCTGCTGCCTCACCAGCCGCCATGGCCATGGGGAGAGGAGATCGCTGTCACCTTCCCCACCACGTGCAGGTCTCTGTACAATGGCTAGACCAGCACCCACCAAGCTGAGTTCCACACTGCTCCTTGCTGCCCCTGAGGGAAAACGTGAGCCAAGAGTGGCGAGGGCGCAAGCTGCGTGGGCTCCCACCCAGTGCGCAGGACTGGACTGGACTTTACCCCCTGACTGAAGGCGTCTTCCCTCAGCTGCGCTGGCTGCTACCCCTCCATCTCGAGCGTGACAAACCACCCCCTCCCGCGGCCTCCGCGGTGACCTGCGCAGCTTTAAGCCGAACTTTAACAAACAACCGGAGCGACAAACCCGCCCCCCGCTCGCAGCTCCCCCTCCTCACAGCCCCGCCAACACCAACTCGACACGCTCTGCCGCACCCAATATGGCGCCCGAGGGCGGCCGCACCGGCGCTGGGCGGGGAGGTGATGGGCGACCGCCTCACGTGAGAAGCTGAAAAGGGAAGAGCCAGGCCGGAGCCGCGGCAGGGGATGAGGTAGGCACTTGCTCCTCCGCGCTGCCGCCTCCTCAGTGTTAGCGTTAGGGCGCTTTAGGACAAGCGTGGGATGTCCCCTCTGCACTATGTCTCCTGAGGGGAGGGCGGCGGGGACTACAAGTCCCAGTGCGCACCGCGTTGCCGGGGATTGGGGGGGGTAGAGGTGCAGTGGCTGCTGAGATTTGTAGTTCCCCAGAGGGAGGGGAGGGTTCCTCGGGGGCGGGAGCTGTGTATGGCGGGAGCTGGACGAGCTATGAGGTACAGATGGCCTCCGGGGGGTCTGGGCAGGCAGAGGGACTGGGCTGGTGCTGCCTGGTGGGTGCCGAGGGTTCCTCGGCAGGGCTGTGGTGGACGCCGTTTGAAGGGTGCTGGCAGCTGAGGGAATGGGCAGGGGTCCCCTCAAAAGGTGTGAGTCCTGAGCAAAGCTTTCTCCCCGCTTTTTCTGCAGGTTTTCCACCATGAGGATGCAATACCTGCTCCCCACTCTACGCTACCTCTCCATTGTGCTGCTGGGGCCTAGTGGTGAGTGTGTGGTCATCCCAGGTTGGGCCATGGGGCTCCCTCAGGCAGGGGCCAGCTCCAGATCTGTAAGTGATGGAGGAGGGCTGCTCTGCAGTGTCCCTGTTACACCTCTCTGGGGAGACCTGTGCCATGCTTCCCATTTGCTCTTCTTCCATGACACCATTGACTTGGTGTGCTCCTGCACAGGACAGTGCTATGCTAAGGCACTATTGTGGTGGACCACCCACCTCCTGCTCCAAACTCACCTCTGCAGAAACAGATTAAATACTGTCTGTGGTGCAGCTAGTGATGACCTGGGGAACTCTCCTGCCTTTAAATAACGTCTTAAGAACGCTGTGTAATATACAATCATAGCATAGTTAGGGTTGGAAAGGACCTTAAGATCATCCAGTTCCAACCCCCCTGCCATGGCCAGGGACACCTCACACTAAACCATGCCACCCAAGGCTCTGTCCAACCTGGCCCTGAACACTGCCAGCGATGGAGCATTCACAGCTTCCCTGGGCAACCCATTGCAGTACCTCACCACCCTCACAGTAAAGAACTTCTTCCTTATATCTGACCTGTACTTCCCCTGTTTATGTATGCTTATATATGTCAATAAGAAAAAAAAAATCTGTTTATTTCTCCATTTCTAATCTTATGTAGGTCTTTGTTCTTCCTCTTGTCTCTTGTGTCCTTTAAATATACAGTGAATAAAATAGGCTTAGATTCCAAATGTCAAAATCATTGACATGTGACCACCTTATGGTTTTGATATCAGTTTTATTGGCTCTTGGAATCTCAGCCTCTCTTAAAGTATTATGTGGTACAATACAGCTGAATTGTTGCAAGTGTGCCACTTAATAGTAATATTTCAGAGCACTATAGTAAGGTGCTTGTGCTTCGTGAAGTGTTAAGATAAATATACACTTGCTGGAATATCTTGACACCTGATTTGAATTATGACCTAAGAAGCTATTTTAAAATAGATCTGGGGCATTTTTGACTCCTAAGTTACTAGGATCGCATCAAAAAACAATTTGCATGGGTTTGAAGTGTCTATAGCCTCTCTTTGCGTGAACTTTTGTTGCACTTCAGATATTTAAATTGCTTCCTTGTAATGTGTTCGAGTGACAGTTACTTCTCCTTTTAAGTTTTTTAGTTGTCTTGAAATAAGCTCCACCCCCTTTGCTGTTTGCCATATGTACTCATTGTCTTAATCTGACACCACAGATACCGATGGACAAAATGTCTATATCACAAAAGAAAGTAGGTAGTTCTTCTGAAGGAGCTTGCAGCCCAGAAAGCCAACTGTATCCTGGGCCGCATCAAAAGGAGTGTGACCAGCAGGTCGAGGGAGGTGATTCTGCCCCTCTACTCTGCTCTCGTGAGACCTCACTTGGAGGTGTGTGCAGTTCTGGTGTCCTCAACATAAAAAGGACATGGAACTGTTGGAACAAGTCCAGAGGAGGCCACGAGGATGATCAGGGAACTGGAGCACCTCCTGTATGAAGATAGGATGAGAAAGTTGTGGCTGTTCAGCCTGGAGAAGAGAAGGCTGCGTGGAGACCTCAGAGCAGCCTTCCAGTATCTGAAGGGGGCCTATAAGGATGCTGGGGAGGGACTCTTCATGAGGGACTGTAGCGATAGGACAAGGGGTAACGGGTTCAAACTTAAACAGGGGAAGTTTAGATTGGATATGAGGAAGAAATTCTTTACTGTGAGGGTGGTGAGGCACTGGAATGGGTTGCCCAGGGAAGTTGTGAATGCTCCATCGCTGGCAGTGTTCAAGGCTGGGTTGGACAGAGCCTTGGGTGACATGGTTTAGTGTGAGGTGTCCCTGGCCATGGCAGGGGGGTTGGAACTGGATGATCTTAAGGTCCTTTCCAACCCTGACTATTCTATGATTCTATGATTCACAGTAATTGAGATGTGTAGGGTTGTGCTGTTTTGACTCTTTTTTTTTTTCTGTCTCAGATGGAGTCATTGTATTGTCTGTCCCTGAAGCGGTTTCATTAGAAAGTGGAAGTTCAACAAATGTCACTATCTCTCTGAGGTAAAACAATGATTGCATCTTTACTTTGTTTTTTGAATGGGCGATGGGTTAGTAGGCAGGACTTGGCTATATACTTAAGACTTCCCTGCAGACTCAGTTAATTGTTCATACAGAGTAGATCTCATGGTGTGACTGGCCACTTCTAGACTATTACATTGCTTATTACAGTATGGATCAGGATAGTGCTTCATTCTCATAAACAGCTTTGGCTGACCTCTGATAATACCCCATGCCTTTTGTATGGGAAGTTGAGCAGGAAGATATGTTTTATTCTGTCTGCCCTGTATTAGCTTCCTGAACTGTATTCCATAAGAGAACTTAGAGTTTCCTTCATTTCTAAAAATTGATGCTTAAGGGAAACTTGCATTTCCTAAAAGGATCACCAAGAAAGTTTTACCAAGCAAACAGAACTCAGTTTCTAGCAAAGAAATACAGCTAATCCAGAGTGGGGGCTGATGCACCTTAGTCTCATTGTTCAGTAAAAAATGCATTGTTTACCCTTGGTTTTGCTGTGTCAGCCTCTTCCCAGGAAAGGATTGTTAAACACATGCACCCCCTCCCCTTTGGATCTCAAAGTTTGTGTAAAGAGAACAGTCACATGGAAATCTAAGAGTTGTGATAAAGGGGTTCTCTGGTGCATGACGTTTATTGTTTGCAAGAGGTGTAAGGATTTAGCAGATACTCTCCCAGAGCTGTAAAGCAATCTTTGTGAACTCAAGCACCAGTCTGACTTGGTTTTTCTTTCTTCACAGGGCTCCATTAAATGAGACACTTGTGATAACTTTTAACATTACGCACTCCTCGAAGCGCAGCACCATTGTTGAACTGCCTGATGAAGTAAGTGACAGAACAGATTTCTGACCTTATGCAAAAGCCTTCCACTAGTTTGGTGTAACTCTCCTTTTTCTTCCCTCTGCTTTGTCTTGCAGGTACAGTTGCCTGCAGGTCACACTAAAGCAGACTTCCAAGTGAAAGCAGATGATGTTGGACAAGTAACAGTTTATCTTTATACAATTAATTCCAACTTAACTGGGTGAGAAACTAGTTTTTAGTTCCGCCTACTATCCTACAGCTTCCTACGCTCTGGCGTAACTACTCCCTCCTTATAGTTAAGTAGCTGATGCGACATGGGTGGTATGTAACTGAGATGCGACCCTCCAGCAATCCTAAAGCTATTCAGCTAAATACAGGGTATGGGAGCAGAGTGATAGTCTTGGTATTTTAGATTTCAGTACTAAATGACTCTTGAGTTCTTATGGTTCCTTAATCTGGTTTTAATAACCCCTCCTAATAGTATCAAAACTGCTTGTCTGATCCAGGAAGTATTTGCTTGTAAATGTCCAGTGGGATACTATTTTTAACGTGCAAAACTTGTTCTGGGGTGCTAACAGCCTGATGCGGCTGTGTGCCTATATCACTACCATGAGATATAGGCATCTTGCTTTCTAGTTAGGGGACCTCTCTTTTCACAGCTGCCAGTCTTCCCTAATAGAAAAAAAATCTAGAAAGATGGAGAAAGTTGGATTGTATTTGTTTGTTGCCCAAATGCTACTGAGTAATAGGATACTCCTGTTTTACTTCCTTGTTTTGCTTCTGCTTTTAAGGCTCAAAGCAAATGCAGAGGTAAGCATGTGAAGTGCTCAACAGGACAGGCATGATCATGAGGCTTTGCTGGCAGGCTGTGAAAAGTGAAACTCTGCTCTTGCGTAACAGATGTTGTGCTACGAAAGTGGAAGCCATAAGCACAAGGTGACCTTTTTTAAGACTTCTGTGGTAACAGAGTGGAAAAGAAAGAGGCAAGAAGGAAAAGGTAGGTTGAGGGTAGGAGCGAGAGGTGTCCCAGATGGAAGTGCACTAAAGGAAAGGGGAGCATCTCTACTGAAATTAACTGAATCTTTTGCCTTGTCTCAATACCTGCGCTCTGTTTTCTTGAAGCAGAACACGGCAAAATCTCCTGAAAAAAACGTGAACAGGCAAATTAACTCGTTCTGTTTGCATTATCCATCAGACCTAGGATTCAATTTCAAGTGATTCATAGCATCATAGTGAGATACGCTGATGAGGTGATTGGCTGGATCTATTTCCTCGCCTGGTCTATCTCCTTTTATCCTCAACTCTTTGAGAACTGGCGCCGAAAAAGGTAATGAGACTTCAGATGTGTTTGCAAGTCACTTAAGCACTTGCTTCTTCAAATCATGTTCCTAGCTTCAGTTACATCCATCTTGGTTATTGTGAATTATACCTGAAAAGACTGGGGGGGCAAAGTAAGGCAAATACAAGGCCTGAATAAATGCAGCCCTAGTGAGCTTTTGTGCATGCAGGTCAGAGGAAGTAAGTGCATTCTGCAGACACCTAATCCTCAGGTTTGGCATCCAGTACTGATTTGTGATAGAGGAGGCTTGCCCATTTGCTTTGGTGTCACTCTGCAAATCATCTGGCTGAGCCAGTTGTAATGACCGCTTTCAAAAATTATTTACCTTACGAGCAGTTTGTGCTGTACTCATTAGGCCAGCTCCCTTTAAATTAAGTGGCTCTAAGTAGAAACATTATTATATATGAAAACTAAAGCATTTCTTCTGGCAAAGATGCACTACTACTTCCATGGATTCAGGCTGGAATGAATTTATCAGGCTATCCAAGCTCATGGAAGCATGAAGTTAAACAGTAGGGACACAGCTGTGACAGTGAGCTGTCATGAGTACAAGTGCCTGGCATATGAGGAATATTTCACCTTGCTTCCTGATAGACTCACAGCATCATGTTACAATGCCTACAGCTTTCACTTACACCAAAAATTGCCTATAAATCGGTTTTGTAGGGTCAGGTTGTTGCTGGAACTGCATATCATGATCATGCATATTTCTAATACTTTTTTTTTTCTCCCTTCTCTAGTGTTGTTGGACTAAGCTTTGACTTTCTAGCATTAAACCTTACTGGCTTTATAGCATACAGTGTGTTTAATATTGGGCTCTTCTGGATACCCTTAATTAAGGTAAGCATAATTATTTCTTAATACTTGCCAGGGGGTAGGTATCTGTAGAAAGGAATTATGGCATTTAGTTGCTTTTGGTTTCTTTTACATTTAGGAGGAATTCTTAGTCAGTTATCCCAGTGGGGTGAACCCTGTGGATATCAATGATGTTTTCTTCAGTCTCCACGCATTAGTCCTAACTTTCCTCATAATTATACAGTGCTGCATCTACGAGGTAAGTCTCAACACTGGGCTCTGCCAGAGCTCCCTCTGCCGGGCACCTCACCACTCACAGTCTGCTCCTTTTGGGCTCCAGAGTCCTCTTCGTTGCACTTTCTCTGGCCTTTCAAGAAGTCAGGCTTCACAACCCATCTGCCTTTATCTTTCCTGAACTAGTAGCAACTTCAGGAAGCTTAGCTACTTCAGCCTCGGGATGTTGTGAGCTCCAGCTCCTTAGGTACTCAAAATAACTGAGGCAAACAGCCAAGTTCATAAAGTTCCCTAACAGATCCCTAGCCAGCGCATAGATTACAGTTCTACACAGAACAAATGCTGGTATGTGCTTTGCTGTTTCCTCACTACATGGACCATTCTTCGAGGTAGATCCTTAGTGGTTCCCTGCAATTCAAACTTCCAGCTTTTTTTTTTTCCCCCCAACTTCCTTTCTCCTAAAACAGTTGCAAAGACCCTTTTATGATTCCCAGCCTTTTCGGGTGAGATTGCTTATTGTAGTGAGGTGGTTCTTTAATTCCCATTGATTGTTATACTTGGGTGGTTCTTTATTCAGTTCCAGTGGTAAAAGCCTTTAATGTGAACAGTTAATTTTCTCTAGATGATGTGTTTCTCTCTTGGGTACTTCCTTTGGTAATGCTAAACCTAAAACTGTAACAGCCCATGTGTCGCCACTGCTAGATGCAATAGTCTTTTCTAGTCAAGAATTAGAAGGCAATCATGAATCTTTTAGCTTAATGGCATTAGCAGCCTTTTTCATATGTAGGAGCTCTTGATAGCATCACACTGAATGTAGGAAATTGTTACAGGTGTGGCACTGATAACAGGCAGCATAAATACTCAAGAATACTGCCACATATTGTTTTCCTCTTCATGTCTGCTTCACAGACAGCAGTGTTCCAAACGATTGACGTTGAATATTGCTCATCAGCTCTTGCAAACTTACAGCTTGTTGCTGTAGCACTCACTTGAAATTCCTTTGTGGTATGATCCTAACTCATACAAGAATAGCTTTGGACTGTAACTTTGCATAGTCCTGTGCATATTCTATATCTTACAGTGTGTCTGGGGATGTCTGGTTAGGTTGGTCTAAGTATATCTGCATTTCTGTTTCAGAGAGCAGCTCAGAAAGTATCCAAAGTTGTTGTTGGACTGCTGGCACTCGCATGGATCTTCACGTTTACAACACTGTTTCTTGCTGCAGCTAAGCAAATGACATGGCTACAGTTCTTATTCTGCTTCTCTTACATTAAGTTAGCAGTCACACTGATAAAATATTTTCCACAGGTAAATCTGAACTTTTCTGCTTTTGTACAACATTTCTGTCACCCTAAACTTGTGTATGCTCTTGAAAGTCTGACTAAACCAGCAATGATTATTTATTAAGTCTTCTAGTGACAAAGCCAGTGTATTTATACACAAGATTTCTGAGATTAACATTTAAGAAGCCTTCTATGCGACATGCTGACCAGCTTTGTGTTACGCTCTCAGGCATACATGAATTACCGTCGGAAAAGTACAGAGGGATGGAGTATTGGAAATGTATTGCTTGACTTCACTGGTGGAAGCTTCAGCCTTCTCCAGATGTTTTTGCAGTCATACAACAATGGTAAGGCTAGAATTGAAGTGGTGGGGCCTTTCTTAACAGGTTGGGAGAATCCTGCTATGAAACAGTTAGAAACCAGTAGGTCATCTTGGGAGAATAATGTTTGTGCTATAGTATGGGTAGATGTTCTTATATAAGATTAAAGAATCTCTTCCTGTTCCTTCAAAACAGAAAATGAAGTATCTATTTTTGTAGAAACCATAGGAAGTTACTAATTAGCTCTGCAGAAGATGTCTACTACAGTTAGTTTTAAGGTGTGTCTAAGCAGTGCAAGTAATAAACATGAACTTCTCTAATATGCATGACATAACCTTGTAGTCTTGAGACAAGACTGCACTTGAGGAGTTAGTTTTAACTTTCTAATTTGGTGTTTGACAGATCAGTGGAAGTTAGTATTTGGAGATCCAACCAAGTTTGGCCTGGGTGTCTTCTCCATCATCTTTGATATTGTTTTTATGGCCCAACACTACTGCCTTTATAGGAGACAAGGCTATGAACCTTGTGAATAACACCACTTCTGAAGATAAAAACTTTAAACTGAACTTGCCTCTACCCTGGCTGAGGACTTTCAAGATGCCTACTGACAGTTCTTACCTGTTTCTACTTTGATCCTCTCTGGTGTGGAATACAAACTGTTGCCTTGCAAAATGCCAGATGCCTTAAAGGACAGCAAACTATCTTGACACTGCTTGTAAATGGAAGATTCATGCCTGTTGAAGCTGGAAAGGCAGCTTAGTGTGAGCTGTCCAAGCAACACAGGGCTCTTTTTCCATTAGCAACATGGAAAAGAAAGACCAGAGTGATGTCCGATTGGAAGTACTACACAAAGAGCCAAGATCTAGCTCCCAAACATCTGAGATAATATTTAAGTAACCACTTGGTATCTTAATGTAATGGCTGAAGACCGTGGATGTAAGTGCTGCTGCTGCCTCCTCCTCATGGACAGATCACCGCCACTCAGGTTGGCTGTTAACAGCTGTAGTGGTACATAAAAGAATGAGGTTGGTAATTCAGGTTCTAGGATTTGTGTATTTGCTCTTTTATTGAAAACACTGAGAAGCAGAAACTGTATTCTTATTTCACTGAAAGCTCTTTCAAAGGTGCTAAACAACTAATGTACTTCATTTTCCTGGTTCTACTGCTTATATCTTGAATCCTAAATGATTAAAGAGTTTGCTAAGTCTCTGAGTGGATCATGTTAAAAGCCCCATAATTAAATACATGTTTTTGTTCCTGGGCAGCTTTCCAACTATGTGTGTGTGATCAAGGTCTTAAATTATATTTATGCATTACACCCTTTAAAAGAACTAGAAGGGAATCCATTGAACAATATTTAACAGTGCAAAAGCTAATGTGTCTTATGAGGCATCAACCTAAGGAAGACTAGGACACTTCTCTCCCCTGCTGGAGTCCCAGTGAGGTGTGAGAGATCACTAACACTGCAAACACCCACGAGTGAAATCAGACCTTACTAACCTCAGGCTGCATTGTACTGATGCAGTCCACAATCCACTCTGAGACAGGAAAAAGGTCTCAGCAGGTGGCATTCAAGAGATGTGGCCTTCTTAAATGTACGGACAAACAGCTCAGGAAATCCAGCTTTGTTTTATTGTGTGTAAAATCAAGTGAAATAGTAGTACAAATAGCAGTGTATCTTTATAGTAAAAAAAATAACTTCCAACTTGAAAGCCTTAAAATTTACCATTGAAATCTTAACTTACAAAATTCAAAAGCAGTACTGTAGCAATTCCATAGATATAAAAATGGTAAATAGGCATCTGCTGGTGTGTACAGAATAGTCTGAGATGCATAAGTCACAACATACGCACGTGGCACAGCCGTAATAAGTTAGTCTGCCACCTCCTCATGTTCTATTTACAACAGCTTACCTGAAGACTGCTTAAGGAAAGTATAGATATGTATAAATCAACTGAAGGGGATTAAGAACTCCAGATTTTGGATAACTGTAAAGCTAGCTGGTTAACAAACCACCAGGATGCTTGAAAATGATCACAGTGTTGCAGCAAGAGCCTTAAATCCTGTGGCATGTTGATTTAAACAACTTAGTGTCTTACCAGAAGTTTAAATTTGGTCAGGAGGCACTTTCGCATGTTATTGGCACATTAATCTCTTCTGTCTAATAAATCAGTGATTTAAGCAAAGTCTTCTAGAAGACAGACCAAAATCCACCCCTCCCATTTCAAATCTGGTAAAAGCGGAATGAAGAACTGAGGACTCTTTAACACAAGCAGCAGCTCTTTTGGTAAGTTCAGCAACAGTTTCTTCTTCCCTGCTCCATATTCCTTTCATTTAAACTTCATTCGTTTCATGTTGCAAATTACTTAGGAACAAGGAGAATTAAAGTTTTATGCTGACAGTGAAGTTTAACTGTAGTGTCTATGAACTTGTAATGTACTTCACAGGCATTAATCTAACACTCCTGTGTAACTTAGCTGTTTCTTATCTGAAGAAGCTGTTTTGTGCAGGGAGTCTACAGTAAACCATAATGCCCCAAACCCTTTGGCATGCTTTGCCTAGCTAGCACACAGTGTGGAATTAGTACAGTGCTCCTCCCCACAGCAGTGAGCAACTCTTAATTCTGGCATTTTAGTTTGATAGCAGGGGACAGGACACCTCACTTCCAAAAGCTTAAGCATAGCAAACCCTCTTATCTTCCATAGCAGAAGCCACACTTCCTCTTAAAATAGGAACCTTTTGTGCTACAAAAGAATCCTTTTGGAGTTAAGGCTTTTCCAGTTGCTTCCTTAGACAACTAGGGTTTGTCCCTGTACTCCTAAAAGCCACAGTTACAGTAAAGTCTTACCATGTACCTGCAGGGAAGACTTTTAGAGAAGCCCTCTGCTGAGGGGACCAGAATTCTACTACTGCCAGTTACACCAGAAGAAGGAAAAATAAAAATAATAATCATGTTTACCACAGTGAGGAACATGCTCCCCTTCCAGCCAACCCATTCCAGCCTAGGATTTGCTTCCTTGCTTGACATCAGTCTATATATCTCCCTCCCCAACCCTTCCCCAACTCAATGACTGATTAGGACATCAAGGATTGTTGCACAGCCTTCTGCAGAGATTGCCTGGTCACCAGCAGCCGTACCACTTCTTCATTCCTTTTTGTCAGCCTCTTCCTTGCTTGGTCATGGGTCACCATTGTCATATCCCAGCCATTCACCTGGGAAAAACACCTAAAATGAGGCAGGTGTATGGACTCACAGGTGTCCTATAACTGTTCAGTCAAAACTATGTAGTAGATACACTTGTGCTATTCATCAGCTTATTTATAAGCCCCACAAACTGTCCCGGAAAACACCCAGAAGACAGCATTTCTCCCAGCAGACACTTCCCTGCAGCACACACCTAATGCTGTGTTAGTACTTGGCTCATGTTGGTATTTACCTGCATGATCTTATCTCCAATCTGGAGTCCTGCAACTTCTGCTGGGCCTCCTTCTGTTACCCTGGTTACATAGATACCCTAGGAAAAAAAAAAAAATAAATGAAGTGTTCACTTACTAAATAAAGGACCATTAAATACTTAAGAGCCATTCAAAAGCTGGAGAGGGGCTTTGGACAAAGGTCTGTAGGGACCCGACAAGGGGGAATGGCTTTAACCTAACAGAGGGGAGATTGAGTTGAGCTCTTAGGCAGAAGCAGTCCCTTGTGAGGGTGCTGAGGCGCTGGCACAGGGTGCCCAGAGAAGCTGTGGCTGCCCCATCCCTGGCAGCATTCAAGACCAGGTTGGACACAGGGGCTTGGAACAACCTGCTCTAGTGGAAGGTGTCCCTGCCCATGGCAGGGGGTTAGAACTGAATGAGGTTTAAGGTCCCTTCCAAACCAAACCAGTCTATGGTTCTGTGATTCTACAAGAACACTTTGTTGTATGTTATAGGATCTAGTTAAAAGCAGGGTTGTTCAATGCTGGAAAACAGAAGAGGTGGAAAGCTAACAAACCAAATTTAGCCTGCAAATGATAACATGGCAATAGAGTAACTTTAATAGCTACGTGAGAGGACAGAATACAGATGCCAGTTGAATTAGCTGGCTGAGTCAGACATAGTCAGCCTTTTGCAGAGATAGTGGCTATGTAAAACAAAAGAGCATCTGACCTTGTCGGTCTTGTCTTCAGAGAAAGGATTCTGAGTAGGATCCTGATCAATGCCACCTCCAATGCTGAACCCCAAAATCAAATTGTCACCTTGACGAAGCTTATGTATTTCAATTCTTTGCTGTAAAGAGAAAAATAGCCGAGTGTTGTGATGAAGAAGAAATCTTGTCAACAGCAGTTGGCTCCGAGCTGTTCTCAGCCCTGCCCCAGAACAGCAGGACAGGAAACCACTTGCAAACTCAGCCCAAGGGTGCTCCTGCCACCCTACAGCCAAGCTCCTTAACTACTCAGAGCTCTAGATACAAGGGAAAACACTAGAAACAGAGCAGGTCTCTTGAACCATGAGTCATGCCTTGCCAACCAGCAGTCAGTCACAGCAAGACTCATCTTACTCTTCGCCCACATATCCCATGTTCCTGCCCTATCAGTGAAACAACAACCTATTATTAGGATGGTTCTTTTCCAAGATAACTTATCCACACACTTGTAATCTACAGGCAGGTGTTCCTTGCTGTGTCTGATGATTGCAGGCATCGGACAAACTCCGTGCATGTGCATTATCCAAGCACCATATAGGCAGGCATCCCTGCTCGCTGCAGGAGGTGGACTGGGTGACCTTCAGAGGTCCCTTCCTCCCCCAGCCACCCTAGGATTGCCCTCAGGCAGCCGTCAAGCACCGAGCTGCCCAGGGCGCTGCGCTCAAGCTCTCGGCCGCACCGGGGCGGTTTCCCTGCCCTCAGCGCAGCGGGGAGCGGTGCCGCACACTCAGCTGCGGAGCCCCTTTATTAGAGCTCCACTTCTCCCCCCGCCAAGACAAAGCGGGTGCTTATCCCGCCGCCGCCGGGCAACGGTTCTCCGCACACCGCGGAACGCGCCTCTCGGCTACTTCCTCCCCGTTCCGCCTAGCACCCCGGGGACAAGCGGCGGCTGCAGCACGCCCCCGCAGCCCGGCGGGGCTCCTCCCGGTTCCCCACCCAAGAGCGGAGAGAACTGCGTGTGGCTCCAGTGCCCGGCCCGCTGTAACTCGGGGCGGGACGAGCCCTCTACAGGCACTATCAGCCCCCGCGGCGAGGGAACGCAACCGGGACCGGCAGCGCTGCCGCCCGCGCCCTCCGCCCCGCTGGCAGCCGCAGCGGCACCGGCTCACCACCTCGGCGGTGACCGCTGCCCCGCTCAGCACCGCCGGCCCCGCTCCCCACCACGGCGGTCACCGCTCCCCCCGGCCCCGCTCCCCACCACGGCGGTCACCGCTCCCCCCGGCCCCGCTCCCCACCACGGCGGTCACCGCTCCCCCCGGCCCCGCTCCCCCCCGGCCCCGCTCACCACCACGGCGGTCACCGGCTGCCCCGGCACGTACGACATGGCCCCGCCGCACCAACAAAGGCGCCGCGCCCGGCTCCGCCCCCCGCCGCCGTCAGCCAATCGGGTGCCGCCTCGCCCGCAGCGCGGGAGGGGGGGGGAGTCGGAAGTGAGGCCGCTTTCCCGGCGTTCCCCGCGCCGAGATGCCTGACAGGAGCTTCCGGCGGGGCGGTGCGTTGGGCGCGGGGCGGGCGGAGGGCGAGGCCGGGGCGGAGCGGCCCCGGGGGCCGCGGTGCGCGGTGTCCTTCCGCAGGGTAGCGCCCTGGCCGAGGGTCCCGCGGAGCAGCGCGCCGGCGTGGATGAGAGGTACTGGCCGGGGGGGAGGCAGGCGGCGGCAGGCGGGCCCCGCGGTGCTGGGGCCGGGGAGAGGTCTTCGGCGGCGGCTGTTGGGCTTCCACCGCAGTGCGGGGCGGCGCGGTGCGGCAGGGCGGCGCGGCAGGCAGGGCGGCGCGGCAGGCAGGGCGGCGCGGCAGGCAGGGCGGCGCGGCAGGCAGGGCGGCAGGCAGCGCTGCCCCCGCCCGGCCCCCACAGCGCGTGTCTCCCTCCCCTCAGCCCCGCTGGGCCCGAGGAGCTCCAGGAGCCATGGCCGCGGTGGTGGCCAAGCGCGAGGGGCCGCAGTTCATCAGCGAGGCGGCGGTGCGGGGGAACGCCGCCATCCTGGACTATTGCAGGACGTCGGTCTCGGCGCTGTCGGGCGCCACGGCGGGGATCCTCGGCCTGACCGGCCTGCACGGCTTCATCTTCTACTTCCTGGCTTCCGTCCTCCTCTCCGTGCTCTTGGTGTTAAAAGCCGGACGGCGATGGAATAAGTACTTTAAATCCCGAAGGCCACTTTTCACGGGGGGGCTTATAGGAGGGCTCTTCACGTACGTCCTGTTCTGGACTTTCCTGTACGGCATGGTTCACGTCTACTAAACCGACTGGGAGCCACTTTAGCTGCAGTGGTTTTACACTCGAGCAGGAGGACTGTTGCCAGAACTCACCTACACACCTAGGCCAGCTTACCTTTGAAACTGTTGTCCATCGCTTGCATTGTTAATACTGTCAGTAAATTATGTCCAAGTACAAATGAAGCAGTAGCACTGTTCCAATTAAACTGAATGTGAACCACTACTTGGATGCGTCCCATGAATATTTGTTTGGTGGTTCTGTCCCTAATTGCAGGCACAGCCCTGGGTTTTGGTTAATGTAGTTCTCTGGTTTGGATAAGACACACCAGTTACACTCCCCTCTAGATTTGCTGCCTGCCTCTACACATAAAAGAAAGCCACGTGTAACAGCACTTTTAAAAGTAATCCACATGTTGCACAGTAACTTGTAATTAGGTGTACGTAAAGGTTTGGTACAGTGTCGTGGTTTAAGCCCAGCAGTCAAAAACACAGCACTGCACCAGCTACTAAGAAGGAGAAAAATGACTGCTACTGCTGAACCCAGGACACACAGGAGTTTATTTGAGCTGCCGGTAGCAACGTTATCTTCCCCAATTGCTACATGTACACACTGCCAATAAATGACACTGGTATGGATGCTCTTCACTGGCACACACACAAGTCACTAAATAACACTCTCATGAGTCTTTGCTCCTTTTTAGTGCTGTTGTATTCAATGGAACAACCAAGTAAGGGCAGCATCTTCTTATCTGCCAGCTCAGTATGTACTGAACGTGTGCTGGCATAGAGCTGTGCTTTATTCCGGTGCCTTACATCTAGCAGGAACAGAAAGGAAAAGCCTGTGACCCACCACACAGGTAATACCTTTACTGCAAACCTTGTGCAAACTTAGTGTTTAATTGACTTGGTGACACAAGTATGTATCACAAGGAGATGGTGGTGTGTCCCACCTACAAACCACACTGTACAGAAGAGTCTTGCAGAGCATTGCCCTAAAGTGATACATTTTATTACTGTGCATTAAATACGGGGGGGGCTGTGGGGTGTATCAAAGAAACAAACTCCTGAGAAGGAATGTGGTTATGTTTTATTAATAGCAGTGATTTTGGGAATTGTTTTAAACAAATGGTAGAAAGGAAATATTCTAGGGAATATGGGAGGGGGGGGGCTGAAGACTTAAATTCAGAAAACAGCTTTGGTCACCTCATGAGGATGTTTTGTCCCATTGGAACGTTGTTGTCAGTGGAGCACAGTCAGCTTTACATGTTTTGGTGAGCTGCTCAGTCTCCCTGCTTTCCCCTCATTATCAATCACTGCCTGCTGTTACCTGCTCTGTGCTGTAAATGCCAGCTCTCAGGTGACAGTGGAGGCAGCTGGGACCCTGCCATGGCTGAACTGACCCTCCTCCTGCTGTTCCTGAGCCCAGCACAGCTCCTTGCTGCAGCTGTTGGAAGGCTTTTCCTGATGAAGCACCATTGCTAGCCCTAGTGGTTACACACACCCTCCAATAAAGGTGATTGCCCTGGCGTGGCCCTTGTAGAATAACATGCTCTTGGGCTCCGAGTGCCGCCGGAGTGCTGCGTTTCACTGCACTTCCTGACAGGATGTGTCCTGCTGCTTCACAACTTGTCCTGCGTGTAACACAAGTGGGAGTTGGGAGTGGTGGCTGCAAGCCAGGGAGGCAGGGGATGGGTTGAATCTCAGCTTCAGCCCTCGGAGAGCTACTGGTGTTTCACATCCCAGCACATGGAAGCAAAGCACAGCCTCAGGATAACACTGGCTGTTGTCGTAGGTACAGATATATCTACCAGTAGATATAAAAACATTCACTTGGTGCCTTCTTTTTCCTTTTATAAAATCCTTTATAAATCCATAGAAACGGCACACTGGTGCAAGCTCAGGATACCAGAGCACAGCTCAGGGAAAGAAGGGCAGTCTTTAAAGGACTTTTTTTCCTCTGGGAATCCCGGTAATAAGACAGTAGACCTGATGTGGGGCATCTCCACCTCCCAGTGCTGGTGTGATTCAACACCTGCAGGGTTTTCCTGGGACACGAGCCCAGCCAGCAGACTCATCGCTGTGCCTAGAGCCCACCGACCTGGTCAGGGCTCTGATTCCCATTCAGTGCAGGACTAGATAAGGATTTCCTGGAGCTGGACCTGAGGAAACAAGCAAAGGGGACAGCTAAGGCAAGCAGGCTGGTTTTGTTTCAGGAAGCAACATGGGGAAGAGGTCCCCAGCCAGGTCTGTTATGCCTCACCACACAGGCCATCACCCGCCATACACCTAACACCCCATTCTTTGGTTTCATGAAGCTTTAGAGCTCCTGGAGCTGCTCCGGTTGCATCCTTGGTCATTGCAGACGGTGTAAGGCCATTAAGTCCAACCATGACACAGCAGCTGCCTTTGCTCCTCAGCTAATGGCAGCAGTGAATTAGAGGGAGGGAGTCACTTGCCTAAACTCACTTAGAGGAATATAATTTCCTGCAATTAGCCTTTGTTTGCCATCAGTGTTTACTGTGTTCCAGTATCTCCTATTTCTGGTAGTTATAACAATAAAGCCATTACATTTATACACAAAGCCAAGCCCACTTACTTTACTTCCTCGTACTTTTTGCCTCGATAGAAGTTACTCTTTTTAATCAGATACAACAGCACCAGGTCACAAAAGAAAGCTCCCTGCAGAGGGAAAGAATTTGTGGTTTATCTTTAGAGTAGAAGAGGAAATGTTCTGGACTAATGACTAATGAGCATTAAGGCATAACTGATAGGAGCTTTATTTTCCTTCATACGCTATGCAATCCTCAGGGTATTTAGACCACACAGTACATTAACAAATGCTGTTAAGACAGGACACAGACACACACCTGGCTGAGCAGTCAGAGCAGTAAAAACTACCGGAGAAGATCTAAACCAACTGTCCTATTTTATCCTCCTAACAGTTAAATGAGGGATCTGGGTCCCAATATGTTACTTTAATGTAAGGAAATACATTCACTTACCGCTCCCATGAGGGCAAGCCCCGAACCGATATTGATAATAGTGGGAATGATGTTGAATTTCCCTGCCTAAAAGAGAAAGGTCATGAAACACTCAGTGAAAGAACAACCCCAGAGACAAACTGAAGGGTGTGGTGTTACACAGGGGAAGATACCCATGCCCGTGGGTGTTTCGTTAGCAATAAGCACACACAACCCTAGATTTGCAGTGAGCAATCTTGGACACTAAAGGTCTGTGTGTGCCTCAGATCCAACTGTCCGTGGCTGCATTTCTGAGCTCGCATCATCCCTGGATTAAGCTGCTTTTTCCTGCAGTACATGCACATGGGGAGCAAGTCTCTGGGGCACATTTACTTCCGTGGGACTTTACATGAGCCTGCATTTAGGTAGAAGGGGTGCGGGCTCATCCACCATCTCCTTTCTTATGTAGGGTTAGCTCCACATAGATGCATGGCAAGAGCCCTTTCCTATGACAGGCCAGAAGCTGTTCTCATCCCAGAGCCGTCTTCCCACTGAGAAAGGTCCCTCACCCTTTTTCTTGCCAGGCTCTGAAATACTCTGGCCTGGGACCTCACCTTGCCATTCACCATCACATCAAAGCGGATTCCATATGCTTTAATGAGCGTCCGGTAGTCGATCCCCTCAGCATCCCGGTAATATTTGGCAAACCTGGAATACAACAATGCTGCTTTTAACTCCATCATCTGCCCCCCACAAAAAACCCCACCTGAATTCACCTCTCTCTTCAAACAGGTCTATTTCCCTATCAAAAGCAGTTTAGCTTGCCATGAGCATAACTCCCTCCCTCCCCTCCCCTGCAAAGCAGTGTGCTTGGCTGGAGCAGCGCCTGGCGCAGTCTGGTCCTGCCTCACTGCCAACCTCCAGCACCCGCACCTCCGACCAGCTCAGCCCAGCTGCGGTGCTGCATCATTTCCTCCTCTGTACTCACCTGAAGTTGTACCCAGAAGAGATGGGCTTTTCTGCAAACTTGTTATCCAGACGGCTAAAAGAATAGTGAGGATTACATTCAGAAGGGGCTTTATCAAGATCACAGTTCCATTCAATCTGAATTCCTATCACACCACCCTTAACAAAAGAGAGAGACAGTGTGAGTTTCTTTTAACTTTAGTTCAATTAATGTGTCTTTAAATTTGTCAGCTCCTTGGGCAGGTTTTCCCCGGGGACAAGAACAGTTGCACTTCTGGTCACAGACGTGCGTGCGCACACGTCTGCATGGGCTGAGTTCATACTTATGATACTAATCACATTACTGCATGCACAACCCTAGTGCTGGGATCCTGGGAAGAGGCTTCTCCTCTCAGGAGGCTGATTTCATTAATTTAAGCAGCTGTAACATGGCTCTTTTAGACAGGGGTGAAATTCGTAAGTGCAGCAGCCAGCACAAAGCCTGCACTCGTCCCACCCTCCGCTTCCCGGGATAACTCAGACTGGCTACATCTTTCCCTCTGTGCTTCTCACATCAGGTCGCAGCCTGTTTCGGTGCGGCAGCCCTGCCGCTCCATGCAGAAACATGTCCCTTTCCCTCAGGGGAAGCTTCCTGGAGTGTTCTCTGAGCAGAGGAGCCCCACTGGCCCTCCAGAGTTCTGGGTTTAAACTGATGGTGTAGTAGTGTTGAAATTGATAGAGCAGTGGTTTGGGCAGCCCCAACTGACAAATAACTGACCCTACCATCTCCTCTGCAGTACACACATCACCCTGCCTCCCATTCCCTGGGGATGGGATAAATGGGAACAGCGTGACTTTAAGCATCCACTGCACCCTGTACAGGAGGCAGTTTTCTGGGCAGTCAGCAGCGACTCTCCTCACGGCCACCCAGGGAGCAGTACAGCCAGCCAGCAAGACACACTGAGCCCGAGGGGCAATCCTACCTCTGAGGCCATTTCCTGGAAGTCACTCCCAGCCCACTGAACGATGTTCCCCAGGAGGAAGATGGGGCAGTAGGGATGCTCCGTGCTGTAGCGGCAGCTCTTCAGGTAGGACTCATTGTTGGTTGCCAACACATTCATCCTGTGTGTAGGGAAGAGGGAAATCCACCTTGTCTCCCTCTTTGCTTGCCCGCACATCCCACACCACCACAGCTGCAGAGATCGGAGACTTCTCCAGCAGCCTCCTACACAGCAGAAATGGCACCTCGCCACCAGCCTGGTCACCCTGCAGCCCTCTCCATTGCTACCGCAGGAAAGCAGTCTGCCCACAGAAATGACGCCCAGGCCAAACAGGGGCTAGTCCAGCTGAGTGTGGGCTGAAGAAAGGACTCCAGGGGAGCAGGCTGCCAGAGTGCTCGAGGGCCACCTGGTTTTCTCAAATGAAGATGCTAGGAACGCCTAACCGGGAGAACAGCAGGAACGCACCTTTCCACACTTCTTTATTTTGTTCATATTGTAGCAGCAAATGCGAAGCAAGTATTTGTAAGTTTGCATTTTCCCAACCTTGTCCAGGCACTTTCATTTTTACGGAAAAGGAGGAATATCTGGGAGCAGAAGCAGCTCAGGAACTTGGCTATGCCCTGGCTGGTGGACAGGCCCCTCTGCTTTGGGGCTCTGGCACATCCTATGCTGTAGGATCCATTACAGACCTCATCTGGTGAGGGATGCATTATCGCAGTTGCAATCTGAGAAGCTCCAACCCCTCATCATCTCCTTGTTCCCAAACAGCCTGAAGCCAAAGGCCTTCCCCTGCACCTCAGAGGAGGAGATAAGTGCCTCCCTACCCCAACCCTCAGGCAGGAGAAGGACAATGGAGCAAACCGAGGTTATTCATTCAGTGATGGAGAGGACAGAGGGATCTCCAAGCACCTGCACTTACTTGGAGAACTTAAACTTGGGGAAGCGGACTGAGTTTTTGATGTAAACAGTGAAGTTTTCTGCACTGGCAAGAAGCGGTTTCCTGGAAGAGAAGGGGTTGTTATCCATCTGATGTTTGCACGCTGCCCACATCCTGGACTTGAACTGCAGTTTTAGCCACAGCCAGGTTTCACCCCGTGGCTCTAGGCCAGCCACATCACCTTCCTGCACTGCCAGCAAGAAGTTGGCAAGGAGTGTGCAGGCTGCGGGGAAGCCCTGGGAGCTGGAAACAGCTCTAGGACCACCGGTGAGCTCAACAGGGATGAGCAGGGGGCCAGTCCTGACAGGGGGCCATGCAGAGCTCCCTCCTGTACTGGAACAGCCAACATTCAAGCAAGCATCCAAGCAGAGGGAACCCAGAAATCACCCTACGTGACACACAAGCCAAGCAGCTCAAGCTTGGGAACAGCGGAGGATGGCCACATACTTGGGCTTGGATCTTTTCTCCACTGGGCACCAGGCCAGTATCTCACAAGTTCCTCTGATGTTGTCCCTGTCTTTCAAACAACGGCCAGTCTTAACCCCTGCAGCACAGACAGAAAAGGTCACACAGAGCAGCCGCCTCCTCTCCTTACCTACAGGGCACATGAAAAATCAGATGCTTTTCACTGCCACCATGAGCCCCCCTCCCTGTTGTGAAAGGGGCTCTCAGCTGGAACAGCCACTCCCTTGTTGCTTCTCTGAGCAGCCTGGGGCGCTCTGGCCCAGCCACCACAAGCTGGGAGCAAGGCAGCAGTCTTAGTAACAGACAGTAAAGAAGAGAAAGTCCTTGCTGCTCTCTGTAGTCAGAGATCTCTGGGGTTGTAACTGGGCTGATGCCTCTGAAGGAACGCGACTCTACCAGACAGTACAGGAGGGACCCTTCCCTTACCATTGCCAGCCACCACTGCCTCCCCTGCCGTGCAGTCCCCATCCTTGTAGCACAGGGCATCGGGAATTCTGTCACTCTGCAAAGAGGAAGAGAAGAAAAGTGAGACATGTGCCAGAATATGATACTCAGACGGTTAAGAAGGTGCTGCTGATGTAGGGTGAATTCTCAATAGGGTGGTGAACATGAAAAACATGCAGCTGAAGCGGTAACCGTAAGCTGTGCAAATAGCTCAGCAGCATCACACTGCCCTCACACTGTGGTTCAGCTGTGACATCCTGTTTTTGGGCTCTGCTCAATGTGCGGAGGGACAGGCTGGGGAAAAGCCAGGCAGGATCACAGTACTTCACCTTAAGAGATAACACTATCTTTTGATTTCAAGCTTTGATTCTAGGGGCCAAAGTTACCCTTCTCTTGGCTGCATGCTGGGTAAATGCAGCCACTGGAGGACAACTGTCTCCTGAACAGACCAACTGTGCACCTTTGCCACAGCTCCATGTCTTGAGACAGGGAAAATTAGCCTCAGCTACAGCACCCCCTGGATGGCCAGTGTCCTCCTCCCACAGCCCATTCTGAACCACATCTCCACAGAGGACATTTCAATACGATGCAGAAAGACCTCATGCCTCTGGCCCATAAGGCACATTCTGGAAGGTACTGAGCCATGTCCTGAAGATAACAAGAGCCTGAATGTTCAACCCTTCCCAGAATGGAGCTCTTAGAAAGTCTCCTCTACCCATAACTAGACAGAGTCACCTCAAAGTTATTTTCACATGGCCTTTTCTGAGCCTGAGCAATCCCTGCTCTGGTCTCATTTCTGGCTGGGCAGGTGTCCAACACCTTCAACTAAAGTCAGCAAGGCTCTACATGGTTAGTGGCTCTGGAAATTAAGAACCTCCCAGTTTTGCAGCAGCCAGGCCGGTTTTCCCAACTGAGATGTTATACTACAGAGAAAAACCATTGGCCTTCCATCTTTCCTGCGGTCGTTGCTCCACGGGTGTTCTCTGCCAGTTCTTACCCCCAGTTTTGTAGGGGTCTGGGGGCCAAGGGGCTCAGTTCTTCCTACCTCAGGACACGTGGCTTGCCTCTGGTTTGGGGTCACAATCAGATTCGTCATGACAAAGAAGACATTTTCACCCTAGAATAAAGTAAGGCAGGAAGAGTTAGAAAAGCTGTTTAGCTCTGAAGTATCTGTCGTAAGGAGGATGCAGTTCTCTGCAGAACAGAAATACCTCCCTCACTCCTGATGCTTTTCAGGCTGAGATACAACAGTGCCTTTGGATATTTGTTTGGATGAGGTTGGGGTGTCTCTATGGCTTAAGGGGCTCTGCTTCAGAGACTGTGTTAATCTGGGGAGCAGGCCTGCTGAGCCTTGCCTCATTGGCTCCTTGGTGAGAACTTGTCCTCATTTTCCATAAGGACACAGTGCCTGATTGGGGATCAAAGGCTGCATTGCAGTGAGGAGCTGTGGTGGTTGCTCTCAGCCAAGGCCAGGATGGCCTTTCCACCAACAACCGTACTGGAAGCCATCTTTCTGCCGAAGGGCAGAGACAATAGTGGTGGGGTGATGCCAACCTGTGGAGGGATGACATAGTCTGCCACATCCCACAGCCTCTCCCCCAGCTCTGAGGTGTTGGTGAAGGCAACCCCCTTCAGCTTGGTGATGACAGAGCTCTGGAGGGACGTGTCTGTGTCCTGGTAGCCCTTCTTGACAATGAACACCCACCTGCAAAGAACAGAGCAGGCAGCAGCATTCGCAAGTGGGGTCAGGGAATAAGTTAGCCAGAGGAGATTGACGCCAATGCCAAAGGTCAAATCAAAACATGCCAATGACACCAAACCCTTTGCAACTCCTACTACAAATTTAGAATAAGCTCTGACACAAACTGTGCTTGTCTACAGCACTGGAGGAATAGTTAATCCCAAGATCCCACATGCAGGGAAAGGTGTGGGAAGTGGCCATGGGGTAAGAACACAAAGCCTCCTACCTCCCTGTCCTGCGCTATCTCAATGGAAAGAGGATGGGCAGGGCTCCATCCTGCCCGTGTGAAAAGTACCGACAGCTTCTGCAAGTTGAAGTGAGGAGTGTGGCTGGTTTCACAGATACGCGACTCTCCCATTTTAGCAGCCTGCCACCAGACCACGGCTGCAGAGCGGCATCTGCTGCGGGTGAGCCGAACACTGCTACCAGGAACCCATAGGGAATATTCCCAGCTGGATACAGGGTCTTTCATAAAACAGCGTGATGGCATTGACCTGACTGTACCCCGGGCTCTGTGCGGGGCTTCAGGCTTCTCGCTAGCACACCGGAAGAGCTGCTGCCTCGCTAAGCAGGCCAGGGAAAGGCTTTGCTTACTTCTTCCCACTGGAAGCAGCAAGAGCTCCCTACCGCTGGATGGAAACCCCTCTGGCTCAAATGAGATGCTTCCAGCTTCCCTACAACACTGCTAAAGTCACCTGCCAAGACAAAAGATCACCCCGACCCTTGAAGAAGCTAAGGGTGCCAGGGCGGGTTTGTAAGAGGGACGCAGGCTGCATTTGCTGGCCCAGGTCCCCTTGGCAGTGCACTGACCTGGAGCACACTGCTGCATGCAGGAAGGGAAAGCAGCCATCTCGGGCTAAGCAGCACTGACACACGCTGCCCTTCACCTGCTACTTGTGACAAACCTCAGTATTAACATTCCCCACCTCTGTGACGTTTCCTGCTTTCCTGTTTTCCTGAGAACACTGTTTTTCTCTTCCAGGAGGGCTCAGAAATGGACCCTTACGTTTCCTGCAATGAATCAGGGAAGAAATGGCATCTGCATGGCAGAAACCATCCAGAGGAATTTGGTGATCACAACCCTGGGCCAGGCTCTGAACAGGCCCTGGCACCTGATCGAGCAGTCAGATGTCAGACTGCGACAAGCTGTAACCATCAGCCATGGAGTCACTGCAGGCAATGGTGCCAAAGGTTTGCAGAAGGCACCAGACACCCAGGGAAGGAATAGCCAGTCTCTGAACACTCGCTGCTCATGCTATATCCCCCTCGGTCAGAGGATGTGTTCTCAGCAGTGTTATCTACAGGATTCCTCCGTTAGCAGCTAATACATGCCAGACTGCTGAGGCTTCATTCTGCCCGGCTAACTAAAGCAGGCTCCGGAACTGTACACCTTTCTATAAATAAACTCAGCATGGAGAAATGACTTTGCTATATTTAATCACTGAAAACATGAGGCGTGAGAAAGGTGAAGGGACTCAGGGAGGGTAAAGACTTAGGAATCACATTTTGAACATCCTCAGAAACTCGGGAAGCAACGGCACAGACATCACATGGGTTGGATAATTCCAGGTCGGAGCCTGCAAGCTGCTAAGAGTATTGCTGTGATCCTTACGTGTCAGTGTGACCAGCCTCTTACAGAACGGGGCCTTGCCTGAGAGGTGCTCTACTATCTCCACACCAACTCGCCTTGCTCTGCAATACATGCAAGGGAGCTCGCATTCACACTGCCTCAGACTCCACAATTCCAGCTGCCGCAGCCCACTCCAGCAAAGACATCTGCTGCTTTGTGCTCGGTTCCCCCCATTTAGACTCGAGCATGTCATGCAGTCATGCACACAACCCGGGTTTGTCCCAGGGCTCAGAAACTGTGGCATAAATGCCATTGTTTCTCATGAGGCAGGTGTTAGAGTTTGGCACCATTCCCACCAAATACAGAAATAAAGGCATAAATAATGCAGTACAAAGCCATAAAGCCATTTGATCTATTTTTAACCCGTCATTAATCTGGAAGGTAGAGCTGAATCTAGCCATCCTAGCAGGTTAAAGTATCAGATATAATCTATTACACATTACAAAACCCAGCTGTATAACCAAGCACGACTATCTGCATTAAAATCATAAAGCACAGCAAGCTGTCACTGTGTGCAGCGTTTCCTGCATTCATCTTCCTCACGACACAGTAAGCAAAGGCAACGGCAGCAGTATGTGAAATGCAGAGGGATTCTTACCCCACCAAGTAAGCCAGGATGGAGAGCTGCACCACTCGGTAGAGAATCCCCACCTTCTTGCTTTTCGCAATGACGTATTTCTCTGTTTTATAATCAAAAAGGGACAGAAATAAGCCCTTCCAAGCCACCTGCCCCATGCTGCCGGCTCGTGTAGTGGCTGGAACAGGCAGCAGAGTTGCAGCTCGCATTATCCACACGTGCTCTGCATGGAAACCTGACGCACCAACCCCTTCAGAGCTATCTCCTCCCTCCCAGCAGCTGCACGAACACAAGATCCTTCCTCAGCTGCTTTTCAGCTCGTTCAGCCTCCAGGGAAGCCCCTGCCTCAGTTTTGCTCCCAAGCTTCATTCTCTCCCCCAGTCATAAAATGTTTATAATGAAACATGTCATAGCATGAAGCCATGCTGCAGCATGCGAGTCTTTCGCTGTTGGATATTAAAGCTTTCTTTAACCTTTACATGATGGCAAAGCACTTAGTTACATTTTTAGTCTCTTAAGTGCATGCATGAGCAATGAGAACTTGGGTCCTTCCCAGGGATCCAGAATACCTGCCTGGCTACTACACCTTCCCACCAAACCCCCAGCTTAAGAAACTAAGAAATAAAGTCTGCATGTGGTTAAAGGATCAATCACCATCGCATCTCACCAAAACACATCTCACTAAACCAACGAGAGCCGAGCTGGGAAAACAGAGATGCAACACATGCTGTCTGATGAAAAGCCAAAGGGAAAGGAATAGTTTAACCCTCACTGAGAGGAGTCTATTTAATTTATTGGTTAATAGCCAGTGGTGCAAGAGATGACTCCCAGCCTAACAGAGAAGCTTGCATTGTGCAACAATGACCATTACTTAAACCGAGAAGGGTGGACACTGTCTCCTGGCTAAGGAGAGAACAGAACAAGCTCCAAGATGGAAAATGCAGTAAGGCAGAATCTCCAGCAGCCTGGCCGAAAGAGCTGGCGTACCTCACTGAGAGGAGATCCATCAGCAAGCGTCTCAAACTGGACTTTGCGACTCAAACTGGACTGTGCCCTTTCCAGGGGGTTCTTCTCAGATGGGACTGCTCATATGCTGACTCTATTAGGGAATGGAGGGTTGTATCTGGTGTAAAGCTCGGGGTTTACTGCCTTCATGCATTAGCACCCAATTAGCTCCCACCTGAGCACCCAATTAGCTCCTGGGGCTTTGCAAGGAATGTTCTTGAGATTCCATGGCGTGCAGCTGTGATGCAGGCTGGAACTACAGGTCAGGAGAGCAGGTTGTACTATGGGGGCAATGGGCAGAGCTGCAAGGTAACCTGCTCCAGCACACACATACCTCTGCCCGATGCACCTCCTCCCAGGGAGAATCATTTTCAAGATCTTGGGTTTTAGGAAAACTTTAATCCTTTGTCCTCTTTAAATCCCACATCACATTTAAACAGGTGAATCAGATTTTTAATGAAATGTGACAAGGTTGCTCCGAACCACAGAAGAATCACAGTGTAATAATGAACAAAACACTATCCAAAAAATACCTCATTTTATCCCTCACCCCACAGCCATCCCTGGAGTTGCCTTCTGCAGAGGGCAAACCTCTCTCCAGCATCTGCAAAACTAGACCAGAAATCTGCCTGTGGCCTCCTTTTAACCTGTGGCTGCTGCACTTCCCAGCCCCATGGTGGGCAGGCGCTGCTGCACGTGGCTCTTCCATGAGGGGCTCCTGGGGTGCCAAGGGAGGAGCCCCCCGTGCAGCCCCATCCACCCCAGCCCCGGGCCCAAGATGTGGGAGAGGCCACCCCAGGCCCTGTGGCTCAGGGCTAGCCCCAATCCTGCTCCCAGTCTTTGTAGCCACCCTTCAGCCTCACCTCTCCCAGTGGCCATGAAATCTCCTTTCCCTACCTGCACACATGTGGGCAGTCCCTCTTTATCTCACAAAGCATTTTGACTACTCCCCAAGCCTCTCCTGGAGCCCACTTTCTCATTCAATCATCTGTAATAGTCTCCCTCTTCCTCAAACGGTATTTGGCCACTGTACCCACCTTTCCTTACCAGATGCCTTACAGACCAGACTGTCACTAGTCCCAGTCTTAAAGATCCTCTGCATGAAAGCTGGAAGCAGAAATAAAGTCTTAAAACATATAACCTAAAGAGACAAACCCTCCAAGAAAATGCACTCCAGGCAGGAAGGAGACCATGGTGGTCCATGAAGCCAGAAAAAAGGAAGAAAGGTAGGCTCAGCCTATCTTCCCTCACCATTCCCTGGACCCCAGAGCCAAGAGGTTAGCACTGGGCCTGGGCACAGAGGTACTGACCCAGCTCCAGGAACCAGAGCTGGATGGAGACAGGAGCATCCTGAAGGAACCACCACCTGATCATCTGCCCAATCTGCTCCTAGATGAGAAACTTTGCAAGCAGATGCTGCTGGGTGACAGCCAAGCATTTCTGAACATAGGTCTGGTCCCACAAGAACATCACCTCCTTGTCCTGGCCCTGCTGGAGCTGCACCAGGCACAGGACTAAACAGTGAATACATCCCACGTTCCAGGACTGCCTCCACCATTGCTCCTGCTACACTAAGAATGCCCAAGCTCATGGACAAATGAAGTATCAGTGGCCACAAGTCAGCCCTGGGTGATGTCTAAAGACACTTCCCCCCCGTCCCCATCTTCCTCATCTGTCTGGGTGACACCCCAGGCTAAAATCAGGCCGAGAAACTTGCTATCAGTTCAACATTGTGTTACCTCCTGGCCTGGTTTCACTGAGCGCTGCAGACACAGGTCTGCCAAGAGGTTTTGTCATTATTTTCCAGGTCAATTAATGTGAGAAACGATTTACAAAGGACTTATACGGGTTACAAAAAATGCTCCTTAGAGTAAGAAGTGTTCATAGAATCATAGAAGTGTTGCTGCTGTAGGTGAGACCTGAGGATGACAACCAGGTTTGATCACTTACAAAAAAAAAAGGGTGTAAAACCGATATTTTCCTTGGGTTTTTTAGAGCTATCTAAAGCAGTTTTAGAAGTGCAGTTGCAATAGCGGTTTTTGAATAAAAAGCTTCAATTTGTACCAAGTGTATCTCAGAATATTCTGAATACAGCTCAGCATGGGCTACGTTTGTGCTGACAATGCAATTGCTGACGTGCTCTTACAAATATTGTTCTTATTACCTTCTAGTTTCACAACCTTTTTTCCTTCTTGCCTGGAAAGCAAGATTACTGCTGAGTTTCTCCAATATCTGGGTTGCTCAAACATGAGCAGTTTCATTCTTCTCTCCCCCAGCCCAAGAAGTGGAAGTGCTTGAGTAAGAGGACCAGAGAGGAAAGAAGAATACTGGACGTTCAATGAAACTAACCCATCCTGCCCTGTTCTGAGAGAGCTGGCACTGAATCAGGTAACAGAAGCTAAATTAAAATGCACATAAAACAGTGCCAAGAGATTGAGTGCAGTGATAGTTGGAACAGCAGCGTTGCACAGTGCTGTATTGCAATGTTTTCACCTTCTAAAGTCAGCCAACAAAAGCATCACTGGGGAATGAGAGGAGAATATTAAATGAAAGCCTGAAAGAATGGTTTCAATACAATTTGTATTTGCATTAACCACTGACTAAAGGTGAAACCTTGCTCTTCAGTATACCTAACAGGTCAGTTTGGTACTTCTTTACCCACATGTACCATTGCTGACCTGGAAAGACATGGAGCTGATCCTGGCTTGATGGCTCTATCAGGGCTACTATTGTAAGTACTGAGGAGACACAGTTCACCCCCTTCCTTTCCTTCCTCATGTAAACAGCTAGAAATTCTATACTACAGCCTCCACCTCTTCCTCCCTGGAGATCTCAACTGGTAATTCTTTCCACTCATAGGAAACAGCATACATAGGAAAAAGAATAGTAATATAATATAATATAATATAATATAATATAATATAATATAATATAATATAATATAATATAATATAATATAATATGAGTGTAGGATAGCATAATAGCATAGGAAACAGTAGCATACATGCTCCTCAGACTTGACGCCCAGAGGAAATGGTTTCATGAGCTCTGCAGAGCCCAGCCGCCTGGTGCTGGGTGTGCCGGCACTGGGTGCTGGTGGCCACCAGGTCCCATCCCGGTTGTGCTGTGCGCACCACAGGCGTGCTGAGCCGCAGGGGTGGCCTGGGCATCAGGGAGGGCAGAAGGCGGCAGGGACATTTCCCACAGCTGCCCGACGCGGTGCAGCAGGGCTCAGCAGCAGCCCGTGAACACCAGAGTCGCCAGGGGCAGTCCCTGCAGGTGCTGGGGGCCAGGGCTTTGGGCCCCAGGCCCTGTCCGCGATCTCCACAGTCCTTGTCCCCCTCTGCAGGCCTCTCACAAAGCCTTCTGTGTAGCTGCAAAGGTGCTCAGCTGGAAATGGCTCGGTCACCACGTGCAGGTACTGGAGAGATGGAGAACCGTGGAGTGCTTGCTAAGGAAGGCCCCAGGCTGGAGATGGGGTGGCCCCTATGCACTGGCCCTCGCCTGCCCTGCTGGAGCCCCGAGCACCGTGCACGTGTGAGGCGGCCCGGCCCGGCCCTTGCCTGTGGCGGGATTCCCACAGCACGGCACGGTCCTGGGCAGAACCTCCACATTTCTGCTTCCTTCCTGGGGACAGCAGCTTGGAAGTGCCCATGGGCTGCCCACTGCGGGACGCGGGTGCCATGAGGCTCCGCAGTGGGCAGGGCCCCATGGACCCGCAGCTCCGGAGGGGCTGCAGATGGTGCCAGGCCCCGGCCTTGGCCTCGCCGCAGCCGTCCGGCTGCTCGCCCTCGAACGGCCCCAAGTTGCACGTTAGGAAGGAGCTCCTCTGCAGCAGCAGCAGTGGGGGAAGGAGTGGGGGCTGTGGGCGGCCGCTCCTCCCTGCTCTCCCAGCAGGGTTGCAGAGGACGTCCTGGAGCTCACCGCGGGCCCCGCCGCTGCTCCAGGCTCCTCTCGCCCGCTCCTTGGCCGGCTGCTGCCGCAGGCTCCGTGCCCGATGGGCCGCGTCGCGCTGGTGCTGCACCTCCCCGCAGCTCGCACCGCTCCGCCCCCGTGCAGCGCAGCAGCCGCAGATCTGCTCCTGCCGCTGGTGGCGCTCCCGCAGCCGCTGCAGCCCCCACGGCCGCCTCCGCTCCCGGTTGGAGCGCAGCCGCTCGGCCCGGAGCCGCCGGTCCCTCTCTGCCGCCCCCTGCAGTTCACAGGGTTCCGGCCTGCGGCTGCCCTGCCCTTGGGCCCGCCCGGTGCCGTTCCCCCGGGCCCCCGCCGTCCCTAAGCCCCGAAACTTCAACACAGGCCTTGCGCAAGAAAACATCGGTCATTTAATGCCATCTCCAGCGCGCGTACAGCTCTGCGCATGGCTTTTTGAGTCCTCTTGACTGGTCTGGCTCTGAACATGACGCGTGCTGGGTATCTTGCCATAACAAAACTCCATCTCACGTGAGCGAAACATGGGGCTCAGGGCACCCCAAGGGCGCTCAAGTGACGAGGGGGAAACAGGCCTCTTGCCCCTCACAGGAACGCCCTGCCTCTCCTGTTCTGAATGGCGGGTTACCTTGGTGCCCTTTGTGACGTGCCCTTGGTCACAGCCCGGGGCACTGTACAAAAGTCAGCAGGCCACATCCCTCATGCCAGTGTCCGGCAGGACGGTGATGGGACAGAGCGGGAGCGAGAGGCTGGCACAGACCCCTGAGCGCAGCCCACGTTGCTCCCCATTGCCCCGGCAGCCCCGCAGCGCCGAGGCATTTCTCTTAACCTTACTTGTTCCACACCCCTATCCTTCTGTCCGCCAAGGATGGAGGAGGAACGCGCTGCACACATGCAGTTTGTGGAGGCTTTCCTACAGGGCCCCGTGAAGGTAACCTCAGCCGTTCCCAGGGTAGCAGTGCCTGTGTCTCCTGATGGGGCCACCGGCTCTGCTGCCATGCTGCTGGGGGCTGCTGGCTGGGCAGAGCCGCTCCCCCAGGCCTCCTGCACAGCACTGCAGCCCCAGTGCTCCAGTCCCGCCGGCCACGCGTCCCCCTTCTCACGCTGCCTGTTTGCGTCTCTGCCCCCCGGCTGCCCAGGAGGAGGCTCAGAAGGTGGAATTCCTAAAGGCTGTCTCCAGCCTCTGCAAAGCTGCCAGAGACGGGAGCTTCTCAGATGAGCTACAGGAGTTCTGTGAGCGATGTCGGGTGGCAGAGAGCATCAAGGTGAGGGGACACGCGGCTGGTCTGGGGAAGGGGGCGAGTTGCCAGGCATCGCTCGGGTGAGGACACACAGGGCCCGTGCAGGGGGAGGGCAGGGACCCGCGTGCGCAGACAGACACTGAGCTGCCTGAGGGGCCGCGGGTGCCGCTGAGCAGCCCTGGCAGCAGGGCCACGCTGGGGCCCAATGCTGGGCTCGGGAGCAGAGGGTGTCCGCCAGCCCGGCTGCCTGGTGCTGGGTCTGCTGGCGCTGGGTGCTGGCGGCCGCCAGGTCCCATCCCCAGTGTGTTCTGCAGGCACTGGTGGAGGAGGAGCCCATGGACCACCTGCACACAGCGGTGCGGCAGCAAGCCATGCTTACTCTCGCCCAGATGAGGTACGTGCCCAGCCCCTGGTTTGGCAGACGCCTCTGCACAGCCACGGCCCTGGGCCTGGCCATGGGCATCTCCCATCCGGGTGGAGCCCAGTGGTGCCCTCAGAGGGCCTGCTCTTTGCCCTGCTCATGGCTTGTGGAGAGAGGCAGGGGAGAGCAGAGGGATCCTGCAGGTCCCCACCACCTCTCGGCTGCTCCCAAAAGCAGGAGGCGGGAGGCTTTGCCTGCCAGGACTGTCCTTTGGCCTGGGCCGTGTCAAGGAGGGAGGAGGCACCTCCTGGCAGGGCTCCCCGCACACCAGGGCTCCATCCCTCCTGCGGACCTCTGCTGCAGCGGTCTGTGTCCAGCTGCACAAGGCACGGAGGCAGCGCTCCCAGCGCCCATGTCTGACAGGTCTCTCTCTCTCTTTTCAGCGAAGTGGGGACACTATTGGAGGGCAGGAGGAAAAGCCTTTTAGAGTCTTGTTTTAGGAAGGTCTTCTTGCTTCCCCCCAGCGCTGCTGGGCAGGGCCAAGATAGCTTTCTCTACTCCGAGGTAAGTGCTGTTGTGCCGCCGGGAGCACTCAGAGCTGCTCCCTGGCTGGCGAGTGATGAACCACAACCAGCAATGCACAGCACGGTAGGGTCTCGGCTTTATTCTCCCACCCTTGTCCCTTCATCTCCTCCTCGTGGGCCTTGCCATGTCCAGTGCCCCTGGACTGGCTCCTCTGCCCACTGCAGCTTGTCTGCTCCAAGGCCTCCCTTGGCCACCCAGAGGTGGCAGGGGTGTCCTCCCCATTGCATGGGGGGTTACATCCATCCCTGCGGAGGGAGGGACTGCAGAAAGACTGATGTAACCTTTTTCCTCCTTGCAGACCCTGGATGCCATGGACATCCTGCTGAAGAGCTTGGTGCTCAGCTCCCAGGGCCACACACACCTGCAGAGAATCTTGCAGGTGCAGCACTGGCATAGAGCAGGGCTCGCAGGGGCTGTTCCTCACCCTGGAGGGATGGGAGTGTCCACGGTGTTCCCCCAGCGCCATGCACACAGCACACTGCAGGGAGGGTGCTCAGCTCCCTCGGGGGCCCAGACATGGCCCACCATGCTCTTCCAGGAGCCCCCTGTCCCCTGGCTGCAGTCAACGTGACTTCCCCTCTGCAGCCTCCTCCTGTGCCATGGCAAAGCCTGGCCCATGGCGCCTGTGGGCCTGCTCCATCCCCGGGGCTTTCCTCGCGCCAAAGCAGTGGGAGGCACTGACCCCTCTCCTCAGGCGCCGCAGCAGCGGCAGCAGGTGCTGTCCTTCTTCCCATGCCTCGCAGCCCCTCCTGCTTTTCTGCCCGGGTCTGACCGGGACAGAGACCCACTGGGACCTGCCTGTCCTGCACAGGGCGCCCAGCCCTGAAGCTCGGCACTCCTGACTTCCTGGGGGGCTGTATCCCTATGGTGGATACCCTGGGCTGGCATCTGCCTCCCTCTGGGGCCACAAGGACTGCGCGAGTCCAGCGGGGACTTGAACAGTGCTGCTGCTGCTGCTGGCACAGGCAGCTCCCAGGGCACAGCAGCACCTCCTCTCCTTCCAGATGCTGCTGCCCTTCACCGACACCAAGCACACAGCTGCGTGTGAACGGGCCGTGACAAGGATCACGAAGCTGGCCGAATTGATGGCCAGCTCTTCCTCAGTGCAGGTAAGGAGGCAGGCACCCTCCAGCCGGGCTGTCTCCCATTCCCTGCCCACCGTGGGCAGCAGCCTGCAGCTCGAGATGCCTGCGGCATTCAGCACGGCTCTGCCCTGGGCAAGGGTCTCAGCTTCTTTCTTTTTCCCATGGTCTTCCCTCCCCAGTGCCCTTTCTGCCAGGAGCCATCTTGGCCCCCAGTCCTGTGCAGGACAGCACTGCCCAAGGAGCACGGTGGGAGGCCAGGCCTGGCAGCTCTCCCTGCCCTGCTGCCCAGTGCGCAGCTTTGGGAGGGCCCTGCACAACTCTGACCCACCAGGATCCTTCCCTTTTGTTGAGCTGCTGCCCCTCAGCCCTTCTACCTGTCCTGCCTCCCTTGTCCAGATCTGGAGCTTGCTTGCACATGACGACAGCGATTCCCCCTATGGCACTGCCAATAACGGCTTCCTGGGACAGCTGCTGGGACATCTCATTGTTTGCTGGACTAGCAAGGTCTGGGAGATCCAGCAGGAGGCTTTGCTTGCTCTCCATCACCTCTGCAGATTCATCCAGCAGCAAAAGGGTAAGAGAAGCTGTGTTGGGCTGCATCCCTCCACACACAGGCGTCTCCTCATAGTCCTGCTTGTTTCCCCAAGTATTGCAGTGGATTCTCTTTGTACTTGCTGGAGGCTGTCCAGGACAGCCTGCCCTCTTCCCTCACCTCCTTTGCCCCTCACAGCTGCTTCCCACAACATCCCAGCTACCGTTTTGCTGCAGAAGCCGAATGCTCACCACACGTCCAGCACTGCTTTTTGCTGCTCTCCTTCCCACTCTTCTCAGGACCTCTCAGAACCCAGCAGTTCCATGGTCCCCATAGCCAAAGCTGTCATTGATGGGAATCAGTGCTGTGTCCTAATGACTCTTCTGTGATCCCCTCCTGTTTAGGCATGATGCCACCTCAACCAGACAATCATCATGATGATCCAGAGCATACCCAGGGTGGAGGGAAAAGGGAAGCTGGGAAACCCTCCTGGCTTTCTCTTTGCAGCACGAGGAGCATGGCAAAGGTAATGAGCTTCTCCCTTGCTGGGCCTCTTGTCTGGGCAGCAGCAGGAGACTGGTGTAAGCAAAGGGATCCAGAACCAGCAGGCTTGGCATGGTCTCACTGTCCCTGGTCAGAGGGTTGCTGCTGTTCTGGAGCAGGGACTCCAGAGTGCTGCACTCCAGCGTCCCTCCTCTCTCATCCTGGGGCCCTCTCTTCTTATCCTCTACCCCGCAGCGACTGCAGCCCCTGCTGCCAGCTTTCCTGTGGGTACTCTCACCAGAGCTGCTGTCACTGCTCAGCTGAGCAGCACTATCAGGGCACTCAGTGTAACACCTCTTCCCTGCCTTCCTCCCTCCTGCAGGCATTTGGGGAATACCTCCACCCTGCTGATAAGACCTTCATCATCCTCAGGGCCATAGAGGCCATGAAAGACTCATGTGTATGTGACAGGGAGGAGTTGATCAGCATCCTGAATGTGGCCATAACAGAACCTGCCTCCTGGCTGACAGAGGTAAGCAGCCTGTTGCTGCCCTGTCCTCGAGCCCTTCCAGGCACTGTTCCTCCCTATATCCCACCTTCCCTCACCCAGGTGCCTCAGGCACCTTGAAGCCATTTCATGCCAGTGGAGTAGGATGGGAAAGGTGGCAGTTTCAGTGGCAGCTGAGGAAATGGCTGCAGTCTGGTGGCAGCACCACCCTCACCCATGTGCCCTGCAGGTGCCAGTCATCGTACGCTGCATCCATAACAACCTGCATCACATCAGCACAGCATCAGCCCGGCACAGCCTGAACTTGCTGCTTCTAAGCATGGCAAAGCAGCACCCCAGGGAGATGATCCTGAGCCTTACGGGTATCTCTGCAACATGTGATAGGTACTGACTCCCACAGCCCTCGTGGGTTTGTTCCATGGGGGGAGAGGGGCCTGGAAGCCCACAGAAAACTACAGGACACCCCTGAGGAGCTGGGCCCTGCCCCCACCACTCTTTCCAGCCCTGCTGGGTCAGGCAGGCCTGCAGTAGCCAAAGCTGGCCAAGCCAGACCCGAGCCCCGCCACAAGGTTCCTCCCTGCCCCACGGGGAACACTCTCTGCCCCCTCCTGCCTGCCCAGGCTGGGACCCAGGCACTCCCAGTGAGGAGTCGGGAAGGGCCAGGGCTGCAGGACAGCCTGGCTGCTGCAGGTCTGGCCCGGGCACCATGTGGTGGCCAAGGCAGCCCTGCTGACAGAGTGCTCTGTGTCTGCAGAGCTGTTCAGGAGATGTGGGAAGTGCTGCTGTCCCAGCTCCCTGTCTTGGTTGAGGTCTTGAGGGAGCTGAACAACAATCTCCAGCACCTGCAGGTATGCCGGCCATTCAGATTCCACATACTGAAGGCCTGCATCCACCTCTTGACTGTAAGTAACCAGACCAGTCCTTATTCATGCTCAGGGCTGAAAAACAGGCACAGCCCTCTTCCCTGCCATCTGCCCCCAACCAGTCACCTCCTCTGGGACACAGGGACACAGCCCCTTAGGGCCAGCCCAGCACCAGGTTCCCCTGTGCCAGCCGCACAGGGCCATGCCACGCTGCTTGGGTGCGGGCACACAAAGCCCCTGTGTGCCCAGGAAGTGCTCTGCTTGCACAGGCAGAGCTGCACAGACAAGCGTGTGCTGTGTGGCAAGTGTCCCCCAGGATGGGCTCTCTGGCCCCGGTGCCCTTGCCCGGAGCTGCCAGTGGGACCCTGGAGCTGCACGGTGTGGGGAGCCCTGCGGGCTCGGCCGGTCTCTCACTGCCATCTTTGTTTCAGGTGCTGGTCTCCAGCGATGTGACGCCAGAGCTGTTTGATAGGATGTACCATATGGTGAAGCTCCTGTGGCATCAAAATTCGGTGCTGTTCTCACTGACGCTCCAAGCCCTCGTCACACTGTCACAGTCCCCTGAGAGGGTGAGCAGGGCACAGTCAAGTGAAGCCGTGCTGGCCTCCTGGGGCTGGGCAGGGAGTAACGCGGTGGCTTGACCAGGGCTGGGAGTCGGGAGCTGGAGTGATGGCTCCAAATGCCCCGACAACCCCTCACAGGGCCCAATCCCCTCAGTGCACCATGGGCACGGCCTGCCAGGAGGCTGCTGCAGGGGTTCCTGTGCTACCATGCAGGCAGCCAGGCGGGAAGCTGCTGCTTAATGGCCAGAGCATTTTGGCCTGGGTGGTCTTTCTCCAATTCACAAAAACCAAATTCTGTGCTTCATACAGGCAAGGAAAATACTGGTCCTGCAGCCAGAATTGATAGACAGGCTGCAGAGAGTCCACAGTAAGAACAGAATGAAGATACTGCTTGTTTTAAGAAATCTGATGGGTCAGTTGAAGATGGCCAGCTCCACTGTTCTGCAGCTGGCTGAGAAGCTCCTGCAACTCTTTGATGATGTAAGGCTGCTGTGGAAGCCTGAGCCCCACCGATGGGCCCTTTGCAAGGACAAGTGCCTGTCAGCAGAGCCTGGCGGCAGCACTTGAACAGAACTGTGTCCCTCCTCATGCCCCTGTGCTCTCGTGGGGATGGCTTCTGGGCTCTGCAGCCCAGCCCAGCGTCTCCCTGACTTGCTGATGGCTCTGGGAGACCTGAGCCCCCTCCCCTCAGCCACGCTGACGTCCTTGCTCAGGGAGCTGCTGTTACTGAAGTCCTTCTGTCCTCCTCCCTGCCAGGAGTCCAGCCAGGTGCGAGAGCTCTCCATCTGCTTCTACAAAGAAATAATACAGATGGCGGATTGGAAGCACAAGAAACAGATGCAGAAGAAGGTGCGGAAGAGCCTGGTCCCACTCGTGTTGCACATCAGTGATGAGACCGAGAGCGTGGCCAAGGTACAGATTCCAAACCTGAGCAGCGGTGCAGGGAAGGGCGTGCTGAGCCCGCAGGGGTGGCCTGGGCATCTGGGAGGGCAGGAGAAGCCAGCAGGGACATTTCCCACACCTGCTCCACGTGGTCCAGCAGGGCTCATCAGCAGCCCACGAACACCAAGGCCTGAACAGCAGAATCCCCAGGGGCCTCCCAGCTGTCCCGGCAGGTCCTGGGCCCAGGGCTTTGGGCCCCAATCCTTGTCCTCTTCTGCAGGCCTCTCAAGAAGCCCTCTGTGTAGCTGCGAAGGTGCTCAAATGGAAATGGCTCAGTCACCATCTGCAGACCCAGGAGATATGGAGAACTGTGGAGTGCTTGGTGAGGATAAGTCCCAGGCTGGACATGGGGTGCCCCCAGTGCAGTGGTGCCTTGCCTGCTCTGCTCCAGCCCAGAGCCTGCAGCCTAGTGCTGCATCCTCCTTCCCTGCCCTCAGGCAGAGCTCCCAAGGGCTCTGGTCCAGGCCCCTCTCACCTCCCCATCCTCAGGATGTTGCAGGAGGCCCATCTGGGCCCTTGCACTGGCACAGAGGGCTCTCAGGACCTCCAGACCCCATTTTGCATGTAGCTGTCTCTGAACCTCAGCTCCACCTGGCTCCTGGCTGGGAGATGCAAATAGCCTGAGGAGCAAGGAGGGTGTGTGGGGTGCTGGGAAGAGGGACTCTCCGGGTGACTGGGGAGGGTCTGTGTCAGCCCTGTGCCTTTTTGCTCTCTCCAGCTGGAGCACAACCAGAGAAGGGTTGAAAAATATGTGCGTCAGGCCATGCCTTACCTGCAGCAACCTCAGGTCGCCGTGCGAGTGGCAGCTGTGAGGTTCATCGGTGAGCTGCAGGTCCTGGGGTCCCTCTTATGGCAGCCTGGCCCCAGTCCCATCTGCTGCACTGGCAGCGAGGAGCAGCCCTGTGGCTGCCAGAGCCCCAGCTGCCCCGTACATGGCCTGTGCAGCAAAAGGCTCTGTGTTTCCCCCTCCTACCCTTGCCCTCACAGCAGGGCTGGGTGGCACCTTGCTCAGTGCCACCTCCCCTTGGGTCCTGTCCTTCCCTGGGGTCGCCCTGCTGAGGGGAGGAAGGGGTGCAGCCAAACCGGCAGAGCTGGGACCACGATACCAAGAGCGTGCTGGGCAGCAGTGGGTCTGACAGAGCTCTCTGCACAGGGCTGGCTGCGCGGTACCTGAAGGACAGCAGCAAGGACACGCTGCAGGAGATCCACGACGGTGAGTAGGGGCAGCGCTGTGTGTGACAGGGCTGGTGGGGCAGGGGACAGAGCCTGGGCAGCATGCTGCCATGCCCTGTCCTGCTCCAGGGAACATCTTGGGGCATTTGCTGCAATCCTGAGCAGCAGCTTCCAGGTGATCCATTTGTCCGCCTGCGCCTTCTGCCCAGGGAAAAGGATGGTTGGGGCTGGCATGGTCTGGAAGGGATGCCTGCGGGTCTCTGCAGATTGGTGGGTTTCAGCTCTGCTCTCTTTCCTTCTGTTGCAGCCCTCCATAGTCTGGAAGAAGAGGAACCCCAGGTCTCATCCCTGGCGTGTCAGACAATATACATCCTGATCTCTATGCAGATGCGGACAAGACAGAGATGGGCCCTGTGGATGTTGCCCTGCTGTGTCTGGAAAGCCAGGCACCAGTGAAGCCTTGCTTAAGAAGATGTGTCTTTTTGATTAAAGCTCCAACCACCATTCCAAGGCCATGGTGTCCTTCATACGCAGCGTGGAAATCTGGGCAGGAGCCTCCGGGCAGTGGTTGCTTCCTGGCCCCACGCACCCACATGTACATGGTTGCGAACTGGGGAGTTCTTGCTGAGGAGAATCCCGATGCTGGACATGGGGTGCCCCCTGTACAGCCATGCGTTGGCTGCCCTGCTCCAGCCAAGAGCACTGCTCACATACGAGGCAGCCCGTCCTATCCCTCCTTTGGCTCTTACAGCTGCTTCCCACATTTTTCCAGCTATTGTTTTGCTGCAGAAGCTGAATGCTCACCACAGGTCCGGCACTGTTCTTTGCTGCTCTCCTTCCCTCTCCTCTCAGGACCTCTCAGAACCCAGTTGTTCCGTGGTCCCCACAGCCAAAGCAAACTCTTCCCTACTGATACATCCTGGATTAAACCTTTCCCCTGAGCCAACTGGGCAAGGCAGAGTGGGAAGGGGAGAATAGCTTCATGTTGGGCTGCAGAGCAGGGCTGGGAGGCAGGCCCATGGCAAGCCCCTGGGCATCTGACTGTCCCAGAGTACCAGCAGGGAAACCATCCCAGGTGTCGGACCAGTGGCAGCGGGTACTGGCAGGTCTGTGGCGGGGCTCTGCGGGGACACAATGGTCAGCGCTGCCTTTAGCGGCAGGAGTATCCAATCTGGTCCTCCCTCGGTGCTCACCCGAGGCAGTAGCAGTGGGATTGGTTCTCTCAGGACGGACGGCGCCGGTGGCTGGGCCACTGTTAGCAACCGCTTTGCCATGTGGGCGACATAGCAACAGGAGCCATGCGGGTGGGTGGGACACTGTCACACACCAGGCCCCCACTGCACCCAGCGCTGCTTGCAGCAGCAATCTCTGCTTCAGGCAGGTCAGCGCCACGGGCCTGGCAGCGCCATTGCTCTTGAGCACCTCAGCAATGGCCACCAGCCCAGAGTGTGCTGCGGGAGCCACAAGGCATGAACCTTGACAACTGCCGCATTGTAGAGCCTGTGCTCCTGTTCCACCAGTATCCTCATTCCGTCCGCCTTTAAGTGGCAACCATGGTCCTGTGCCACCCGTGTCCTTATCTCACCCATGTCCTTATCCCCCCCTTGTCTCTGTGCAACCCGTGGGATGCTGCCTGCAGCTTCTACAGCCCTGCTGTGTCCTGCCAGGCAGGGACGATTACATGAACCACACAGAATATGGTTCCTCTGAGTGTCCCTTTGGCCATGGCCCCCACACACCACCCAGCAGCAGGATCCCCATGCCATGGGCCTGCCGGGGGCACCCTGCAGTCCAGCTGAGGAAAGCAGAGTTGCTGCACAGCCCCCCCTGCAGCAATACCTGGACGGAGAGGGATCGGGCTGGGGTGGAGGTCAAAGCCACTCCTGCTCCTCAGGGCTGAGCAGGGACCACGTCCTGGTCCCCCACAAGACACAAAAGAGGCGGTGTGCAGCCTGGCCCCGTGCACCCAGTGCTGCAATTAAGAATGCCACTTGCTAAACTCCGCGTGGAATCTCAGAGAGCTCTTTTAGCAGACTTTCGGTCACAGCGCACGAGTTGCCAGCGAGGAGCAGCAAGTGCTGCTGCCCAGGGCTGCAGCGGTGGAGCCCAGGAGCTTCCATGACCCACGAGTCACCGCCAGGGCAGGGCAGGGGCACCGCGCAGCCCCCGGGCACTGCCAGCTCTCCGGCCCCACAGCCAGCTCCCACACGGGGCTGCTCCCACCACAGGCAGGTCCCCACACCGGGACCCCCTACGGGCCTCCCCCCACAGGACTTGCCCGTCTCTCTCGCTCCGCGGCGCCCTCCCAGGACCTTAGTGTGGTAGCGGTGATGTCGAAGGTCTGCCACTGCGGCCGCACCACGGCCCCGGCAGGGAAGCAAACAAGAAGGTTCGTGGAGTTGAAGATGGACACGACAGCGACCGCACTGCCATGCGGACGGGCGAGCGGGAGCGTTCTGGATTGCCCTGCGCTGTCTCCCCATCGCCTGAGGTCGCCCAGTGCTGCCCTGTCATTGGCGGAGGCCATCTTGCCTTGCCTTGCCTTGCCTTGCCTCACCTTGCCTCGCCTTCTCTGTGGCTGCCCCTACGCGTTCCCCGCCTCTCCGTCGCTCTGCAAAGTCCGTCCGGAGGGAGATGGAGCGCGGCGGCAGGGGGCAGTTGGAAGCGGTGGCCCTCAGGGTGAGGAGGGGGCTCTCCGTCCGTGAGGGCCGCAGCAGCGGTGGTTGTGGCGTGGTCGGAGCGGAGGGAGGCGGTGTCCGGGCGAGGGCCGTGCGCTGCCCGGGAGGGAGCGGAGCAGTGTGTGTGTGGGGATGGCCGAGCCAGGGTTGGCAGTGTAGGGGCTCGGGGGTGCGTGGAAGGTAACTGCAGCGGGGAGGATGTTCTGGTAGGTGATGGCCGGGTGTGGGGTAATACCCGTGAGGTGGCTTCGGGGCAAGGGGAGGGGAGGTTTCTGTGAGGATCTCCCGTGGTTCTACGGGCTGGGGGAGCTCAGAGCAGGAATTACTGGTGTGTGAGAGGGGCAGGCGTCGGGCAGGCACGGGGGAGGTTGCACAGGGGGATGGGGCTGGGTTCCTGAGGTGCTGCAGGTTCCTGGAGCGTCTCTCGAGGGGTTCGCTGAGGCTGCCGCAATGCTCCCAGCTCTGGTCTGTGGAAGGTTCAGTGTTGCTGGTGCAGGGGTGAGGGGTTTTCCTGTGGCAGTGGAGGCATGGACTCCAGTTGTGGTGCAGCCGAAGTCAGTTGTTGAGTGAGCTTACCGGCTTTTACAGTCCTCTGCCTAGCGGTTGGTAGTGGTTACTGGCGGTTAGTAACGGTTACTGGAGGTTAGTAACAGTTAGCAGCGGTTCCTAACCGTTAGCGGGGGTTAGTAACAGTTTGTTCCTTTGGTACCTTCCCATCACGGAACACCACGCTCTTTTCCAGGCAACGGCCTTACTGATTGCGCGTCCCTTCGGCCGATCACATTACTGCTCACGCCCCTTTGCTTGAGCCTCTCATTTTCACCCAGATATGTGCATGTTAATCTGTTACCATTTCTGTAACCATCGCCGCTTCCCATTCTCCTTGAGCGCTCGTTCTTTGTCCCCTCGGCCCACACTGGGAACGTTCCACTAGTACTGTGGAAAGTGCCGGGTTACAACATCTCACCTTTGCCTTCAGCAGCTTTCTGTTTCAATACTTAGGGTTCTCAGAAATGAGCTCGGTGTTCTGTCTTCGGTTCCTCCTGACTCCCATGGTTTGCATCTGATGAGGGTCAAGATGTCTGAGCTCTCGTCCAGGTCTGCTGGCACAGCTGGTGCAACATTCCCCACACTTCCCCTCAAAGCTGTGACCTGAATCGAGGTTTTGGTCTGGCCATGAAACTGGGTCAAAGCTGTTGTAAGCAGTGTGGCACCTCGTGTGTACGAAGAACAGTCATGCTCAGCAGCAAGCTCTTGGAAGTGATTTGCCTTTTGACATGGAGCTTTGTAGTTCCAGAGATCTGTGCTTGTTGGGTCTGTGCACATCTAAGGCCAGTACGATACCCTGGATGTTCCACAGAGTATCGGCGCTTGCACAGCTCAAGTGTTTTCTGCCTTTGCTTGTAACAGAACTGGTGCTCTCTAAGAAAACCCAGAATTTCCACAGGACGCTCTGGTTAAACTGGTACCAGTCTAAACTGTTAGCTTGGACACACAGATGGAGCTTGGCTGGTGCACCTCTGAGGAGGTGAAGGCTCCTTGTAGTGTCTTGTCTTTAGCCGAATGCTGTTTTCTGCAAAGCCTGTGGAGTAGCTCATGGCCTGAGCCTGCAGGTATGGGATGGCTGGGTTTGTTGTGTTCGTTCTTAATATGTACCGTTGGAATCTGCTCTAGCTAAATCTGTGATCTATTCTAGATTCCGATGACCCAGTGGACACCTGGACTGTATCTTCTATACTTGCCTAGTGCCCTTACGGCTGCGTAGGTTTTGCATCTATTCTGCAGTTGCTTTTGGGATCAGCATTTGGATTGTCATTCAGTTCCCTACCTCCAAACCCCAGAAGAAGGCAACTGAGCATGTAAGAGCTTTGTCTGAGAAGAGCCCGAAAGTCCGTGTGTGGAAGTGAATAGTTGCTGGGGAAACACACCCACTGATGCAGTGAAATGCGCTACTTCACTGTGGGCCCACCTGGGTTGTTGCCCGTACCAACTGTAGTTCAGCGTTTATGATGGGTCTGGGTTGTCTTATGTTTGGGGGTAACCGAATGCCCTCATTGCTCTGATGTTGTTCGCTGAGTTCTGCTCTACTTCCCATTTGTTACTGAGGGAGTGTGTCAGCCTGGGTTGCTGTGTCACTTCAGGCAAATCACTCTGCTTCTGCGCAGTGTTCCCACGTTTCCTGTGATGTTAATAACAAGGTTGGGGTGGGTTTAGGACAGGAGTGGGATTAGGCCACTTAGGAATCCTCCTTGTGCAGGTGAGTGAAGTTCTGCTGCATGAGTTGGGAAGCTCTTGGCTTCAGCTGGAGTCTGCTATCTCTCTGGTGTGCGAGATGAGCTTGTTGTAGTGTGGCCCAGTTCAGAGAAAACTACTTGTGTGTTTCTCTAGAGGTGGCAGGCACTCAGGTCTTTGTTCCATTTGTGTAGCGCTGAGCCTCATCACAGGACTGGGATTTTCAATGCTTTGGGGCAAAATTGGGGTACCATTGCTTTGAAAAGGGATGGAACGTGACACATCACTTGTTTCACAGGGTGAAAAACCCACTGGGAATCTTGCTTCTACTGAAGGGATAGAAGGCAACTAGTCAATGGATGTGCCATGCTGCAGGCAAAGGAGGTCTGTGTTGCTGGGATCAAGATTTCCTATGGGTCTCAGACTGTCTGCTTTGTGAAGAGTTTGACTTGGAAAGCAGATCTCTCACTCCCTGTTCATTCAGACACCAAGGGGTACTTGGAGTTATTGAAGGGGTTTAGGCTTCCAGATGATCAGAGTGTGCAGTGGAGGTCTGACTCCTCTGTGTTGCCTCTTAAGGTATAAGGTGGCACGTGAGGGAAATGGAGCAATCTGGAGGCAAGAAAGCTGGGCTGAGCTTCAGGCAGTCTGTGCTAGTGAACTCTTAGAAATACACACTGAAGACAGCCCCAGGCTTGAATGCATTTGGAACACATTATACAGGTTATTGGTAGACCAGTCCTTGTTTTTCAGTACTCTTTGCTGAGTGTGAGAGCTAATTTCAGTGGTTCGCACAGGCGAAGGTCTAATGTTTAACATTCAGATACATTCCTTGCTTTCAATTTTTCCCTGATCTCTTACACAGGCAGAGGAGTTGTTTGAAACCAGTAGTGAGGAGGAGGCTGATGCTGACGAAGATGGAGGAACAAATTCTGTCATTGATGTTGAAGATCCTGACAATATCATGAGCTACATGAAGAAACAAAGGTATCACTGTTACAGTGAGTGTGGAACTGTCAGGTTTTTGTTGCTGATCAGTTAAAATACACTTGGTGGATTTGAATTGGTAGGGTCTAGTTAAAGTGAAATGGGAGGTATTGGAAAACCTGTCCCCAAACAAGAATATACTTGGAGGTGTGTTGGATGTACTTACCAGCTAACTGGGACTTGTTCACTGAGCAAATGCTGCAGTGATAACCTGTTACTGTCAGTCAGAGGGAAAGTTACTTCCACTGTTCAGATCTGAATATCCATCTCTGTTGCTGTGATTCACAGTCTAAACACAAATGTTGTTACTGGATCTGCCCATGGGAGCTTGATCTGACCTGTGCTGAGTCTGGCAAAGAAACCATAATCCTTCTTCATTTCAGGGTGTTGCTGTCTCCTCTCCTGTGTTGTTTGGTTCATGTTTCTTTTTCTATGTTCAGTCTGCAGAGAGGATACATCAGGCTCATTTGTCTGGTTAGCACGCAGGAAGGAGTGAAGATACACATGGGTATTAGGCTAAGCCTTCGTGTGCTCCCTGCACTTTTCGCAGGCCGAGCAGTTGGCAGTTGGCATGGGAAGGGTCTGCCCCAGGGTGGAGCTGGGACACCCATGTTGTCATCTACTGACTGTTTCCCCCTTAGCAATCTTTCTGTGGTGGGGTCTTTCCTCGTGAACCGCTTGGAGGGAGAAGGTATCAATCCCACCCTGTATATAGCTGTGCTGTGGTCCTGTGTCTTCTCCTGCCTGCAGGCACTCACCACTAGAGGTCACCAGCAAAAAAGGAACTGCATTTTCGGTGCCTCCATGCGTTTGAAGCTGAGCGAGGCCGGGGAGGGAGGTGGTGGTGCCCGGCACCTCTATGGGAAATCAGGCATTGAGTTTTCCCTGACGGACAGAATCTGGCATCACCATGATGGCAGAGTAGTGTCAACCAGAGCCACACATCACAGGCCGGTTTAGGAATAAAGGACAGCAATAAAATCCTTCCTGCTCTTAGCTTGCTCTGGTGGTGAGCCCAGCTGAAGCAGTGTGGTACGGGTTACACACGCAGTAGTAGTGCAAATTCATTCCTGTCTGACTTGGGCTGATGCATGATTCAATTGACTACTTTGTCCTTGGTTTGCTCATTGAGCAGTGAGGTGCCTGCATGTTGTGTGTATAAGTTACTATGGAAATGCAAGTTTCTCTGTGTAGATCAGGTTCCTGGGGCTCTGCCCTAAGCAGCCCCTCTAATCTGAGACAGCTTCTGCCAAGCACATATGCTCATCTGCCGCGGTGAGCTGCAGTGTCTGACCTGATGGCGAATGGCTGTTCTGCCATGACAGCTGGATGATGCCCTTTTGCATCTGCAAATGGTGAAATCCTGAGGGTGCAGGTGTTGTGTGGGGCTGGAATTACACTCCTCTTGTGCATGGAAGCGTCTTGGCCCTTTTGGGTATGAGCTGATGACATAGGAGGCCCTAAAGCCATGGATCAGGCTTTCTGTGCTGCTGATGCCGCTGAGCTGCGCTGCTCTAGTCATGTTCAAGATTCTGGGTTAATTTTGAAGCTTTAAATGATGAAGTTCTCATTCCTGGCCCCTCTATTCCTGTTCTGCCTGGCTGATCAGCCTAGCTGAAATCCACCTTTCTGGTTTCCTGCTTCTATAACCAGAGCAGGTAGAGGTGAAAGGGCCCTGAGTGGTGACTTCATGTGAATCCTCAGCTCTCCTGAGCGGGTGATGGCAGGAGATAGCTCTGTACATACTTCCTGAGGAGCCTGAGCTGATGATGGCTGTCCTTCATTAGCTGGAGGAGGAATGACTGTGTCTTGGTGGTGAATCTCCTGGGAATGTGCACGTTGACCTGCAGCAGGTTTATGCAAACACTTCAGTTGTAAAATGGTCCCATAGGTGCAGTTATTTACTATAATGAAAATAAATGCTGAAGAGTTTATACGAAAGAGCAGGATGATCTGCATTTATGAAGGTTATTTATCATGATCAGCCTCTCCTGCTCCCAGGCAGGTTTAGTTGTTTAAATCTCCGTTTAAGTCACATCCTCACTTTAGGGGCTGTGAGTTTGTTCAATGGGAAGTTTTATTTTCCACATGAGCTGCCTTGTCCCTTTAGCCATTTTTTCCTCTTGCAGAATGCTGAATTGTGTAAAATGAATGACGCTTTTGTTTTACACCGATGTCATCTGTTGTCTTGCAGTAATCCCTCCCAGCACAGGCAATGCTTTGGGTTTTTTGTAGCTGAGCTACCCTCATACAAGCTAGCAAGTTTGAAGAGAAGTTGTGTGCTTCAGGATTTTATCACAGGTACTTCATACACACTTGGGTCTGAAGTTTGCTCACATTTCAGCACAGATTTTATGGATGTCAGTGATGTGTATTAACTCTTCTGCGTATAGGAGATGGAATGGAAGGTTCTGCCTGGCAATATGGTTAATTCGAAATGATTTGGGGTCCAGCTTTGATCTCTTCTGCAGCAGGTAGTGCCTCTAGTGAGAATCACTCGTGGATAAGGCAGATGTACAGTCACAGATGGTCAGAATTCCTTGTCCTGCCTTTTATGGGCTGGCAGAGTGAAGCTGTGGAGTTTTATCTAATAAATGTTTGCTCACATCTCTGCAGGTGATCTTAATTTAATTTTGCATCCATCTTCTGTTGCTTGACTTGAGAGAAGTTAAAGCTGAGTTCTGTTCTACTGCTTTTTTCCATATGCTTCATTGCCCTTCACAAAGTATTGTCAAAGGGCTTGAGACAGGTGCTGGGTTCTTGCAGTCTTTTGGGTCAGGCAGATGGATTCAGGGGTTCAAGTTGAATGCCAGAACCTCTCTTCCTGGCAGAATTGCAGTTATTCTATACTCTCCCTTGGGAAAGAGGTGGATTTTCCATGAGCTTCTGAGGGTGAAGATGCACAGTTCAAGGTAATGGTGCCTCTTTCACTCTGAGCCTGAGCACAAAAATTGGCACGAGGTTGGGTGGCAACAGGAAATCATTCAAATATATAAGATGATGACTGATACAGAAGTAAATTCCACACTTGGTTTAGCAAATCACATACTATGTGGCAGTGACTACTTCAGAGCTGCTAAAACTGGCCCTTTATTTGCTGAGTAATTAAACTTCTGGAACTTGCTGCAGGGGATATAGCTGCAGATGATGCTGACCAGGGTCTTGAGCTGGACCCAAACCTGGATGTTAGTGTGGATAATGCCTCTGGTTTCATGAGGGGAATTGCTGGGCGTGAAAGTTCACCGGTGGGTAATGGGACTGTGGCATGAAGGAGGCCTGGGAAGGTCTGAGTCTACTTCTTTTGGGTATCTGGTGATCCAAAGCTGTGGCACCAGGCAGGGATGGATGGTGCACAAGTAGGTGGGTGAAGGGGTGGGCCTTTTCTGCATTTACTATCCTTCTAGCTGCTTGTTTCTATGCTGAGAACCTGTTCTCCAAATGACTTTCATGCACCAGCAGAAGGCAGTGGTGGTTCTTGGTGAATTTAATGAGTGGACTTCTACAGCTGTGGCACACTGTCCCTGTCTTCCAAAGCTACTCCCTGAAATGCATTTATCAGATAAAATGTAAAATCTAATGGGTGTGTTTGTGACCTGCAGGACTACTATTAATCATAGGGACACTGTTTCTTAATGTAGATTATCCCCCACAGCTGGGAGACTGTGATAAACTGGAAAGAGCTCAGTCTAGACTTGTTCCCAGGGAATGAAATGGCTTTATTAACCTTCATATTTATAAACTGCAGGCACGAGTAATAGTGATAATAATACCCTAATTTTCTGTTGATGGGCTGGGAAGCAATCAAATGGGCATATTTTGTTGACACAGTTTTGAGATTAATGCTCTTGTTTACCCAAACAAAAAGTTTAATGATGCTGACAGTCACGTTTGCAATGTAAATACACAGGAGGGGCTGTGGGAGAGAGCAAGAATGAGATGGGGTTTACAGGAAACAATATATGGTCAAGAACTTCGTTTCCTTCTACATCTATTTGCCATGGGGGAACGTTTCCTGATCCCTTTTGGCACTCTCACATAAAAAGCCATCCTATGGAAGCTGTTCACCACCATTGGGACTGTCCTTCTCCCCCTTTGTGAGCACGTGATGGCTGTGCAAGACCAAACCTTGCTGACACTGGGTGAAGAAATCTCTGGTGAAGTTCTATTTGAAATGGGGCTTGAAAAAGTTTCTATTTGAAAGTGAGTGTTAAGATATAAGGTGTTTAAGGTATAGGGTGTTTAAGGTATGATTTAATTGATTTATTTCTATGATTTAAATTATGATTTTAAAGGTATGTTTAATGTTTACAGAAAAAGAGTTGTCTGCAACTTTGAGTTGCAGGCAGAAACTTCTTAGAGTCTGCAAGAATTATTAGCTGCATTTTAAGCTACCTGCATGAGGCTGGGGTACTTAAACATCAGATTTAAAGCCAACTAAAAACGATGTACATGTTTAGAGCTCTCCCAAAACTTCCTGTAATTTTTAATGGGTGAAATATTCCTATAGGAACAATGTGCTCTTCCCTGCAGCAGCTCATTTGGCTGGGCTTTGACCTTTGCTGCTCTGGCTCAGAATTCAGTGTGAGCTTACATTTTATAACAAGCTTTGATAAATATCCTTTAACTGCTTAGGGACGACTTCTAGCATTAAAATCTGGATTTGTCTCAGGGACAGTTCACCCTTTCCTTTGAATCTTTCTTCTCTAAACCTTGGCTGTTGAAAAGGATTATAATTCATAAATAACATTCCAAGAGCTCTTGAGGCTTTGCCTTTTCTACACAGGACTCGGGAGTCCCTGATAAAAAGGGGAAAAAAGAAGAAATACTTTAAAGGTAACCTCAGGCTGGACATTGTCTTTGACATGTGGTGTGATACTGGCTCCCTTGAAAGCATGAGGAAGAGCCCAGGTGTGAAGCACAAGGCTTTGCTGGCAAAGCAGTTGATGCGGTTGTGTGAATGGAACTGGGCTGTGTCCCTCTTTAGAGGGTGAAGGGCTGAGTTATTTCAAGCTTTCTGGCCTGTGATTTTGGAAAGTGGGGCTTTGGGTCGCCGCTTAAGTCACATTTACCTGGATTTTAGTTGTGATTAACGTAGCACAAAAGAAAGGCATAAAAATGTGACTATATGGCCCAATATTCAAATATAAGCGAGTCACTTTTGGGGGGAGACAGACACATTATTAGTTTTGTTTCTTTTGCTTCCTTTGGGAATCAGTCTTTATGGTGTGTCCAAGGAAGTTTCCCAAATCAAACAAACATTGGCAGAGCTGTGCAGCAAATGGAGTTGTGGTTTAATGACCCACTGTAAAGCTTTCCCTCCAGCAGAGCAGATATTGTAGCTCAGGGAAGCAACCTTCAACCCCACTGGAGCCCTGCAGTTGTATTTTTAGAGTTGTGACCTGGGATTTGTTTTACCTGTGAGGATTCTGTTTGATGTTGAACCTACAAGAAAGTGGATGTTGGTGGGATCACTTTATCCTTCTGTATTTCGCAGATGTGCGGTGCCCTCACAGACTGATGTGGTTGGATAGTAGCAGAAGTCTTCCCTCATTATGTGTCTGCATGAATCTGGGTTTTCAGGTGCTGTTGTATATGTCCAAAAACCTCAGCATTGACTTTTCAAACAGAAGAAAATGCAAGATATCCCATGTGGAGGCTGAGTTGCAGGTCTGCTTGAATAGCATCCTTGCTTTGGCTGGTAGCTAGTACCGGCTGCCTCAGCATAATGTAAGGGACCTTCTATTACTCTATAGTGTGGGGAGGTAGGTGGGGATGGAGATCTCCTTCCAGCTGGTTATTGAAAAGCCACAAAGGTTTCTATTCTGGGAGGAAAAGTCTCACTCCCAAAAGCTTCTCAGGGGGGTTTTCCATTTCAGGACAGCTCTTGAAAATACATGCCACGATTTTTGCTCTTGATCAAGATACCTTCTCTGTCAGTCCTGGCAGGGTAATGGGTTGCCAAAATCCCCATCTCTCAGCTGTTGTGCTTTCAACCCATGGCATCTTTTTGCTTCAGGCTTTTGAGCTTAACTGGAGTGGATATGGAGCCTGTGGTTGTGTTGACTCTAGCAGCTACTTTTAATAAGGTTTTCTTGCTGTTGGGGTGTTTACTGGTTCACAGATTACTCAGTCCAAGGTTCCAGTATTCATCTTCGTGCTCACTTGCAAATGCTCAAAGCCATTCTCCCTGTGAGTGACAGCCATGGGAGTATCCTGTGCTGTGTAAGCCTGGCAGGGCCTTTCATCTGTGGGCTGAGCAAACTGCAGTGCTGTCACCGCCTGGTTCAGCTGGGTTGTGACAAGCCAGGGCTTTGTACCTGGAGCAGGAAGCTGCCGATGTGCACTAGCAAGGCTCTGCTCCTCTTTTGTTATGATCAGGAGTATCTGTGTGGAAGCCTGCTCCCCATCCTGGTCTTTTCCTGTGTGTTTTAGTCCTGCAGAAGGCTGTTTTGCAAGGAGCCGAGTGCTGTTCCTGTGGGCAGCCTGATGTCTAATCCACTTCCACGAAACCCTCAGGTGGTTCTTGCCTGTGGTGCCACTGATGGATGAGCCTGAACTAGGGGACAAGTTGTCAGCTCTTCTATCTGTCCTCTTGTCACTGCAGTATTGCTTCCAGAGCTCTGTGGGTGGGAACTTCAACTCTTCCTTCGTGTAATCCATGAACTTTAATACTCCATTTAACAACTCCACTGGGAATGTTGTACTAACGTTCCTTGCTGCTTACAGGCTTTTTCTCTGACAATCTTGCCAAAGTTTTCCCTCAGTGCTGGTTCTGTTAGTCCTGGCTCCGGCCTTTGATTATTGTTTTCTTAACGTTTGTGCCTTTCATTTGTTAAAAAGCCCTGGAGCCTTTTGATGGATGAGACTATAAATCATGAGAAGGCCAGGGGCTCCCTCTTGTTTGGCCTCAGGGAGGTTAAGTAGGAAAGATGTTCAGGCAGAAATGGGTTATTCTGGGTGTCATTTTGCTTCTGTGAGTAGAAACATCTTGGGAACATGATTTTTCAGCCAAGGCACATCAATGTATTGAGCCATGTAGCTAAAAATGATGAACTAATTTAACTTAGGGAATACTACTTTACATCCTCTTTAGGTCTTCTATTTTTTTGCACCTCTGCAATATTAGTTTGAAGAGTTTGATGTAATAACATGGGCACATTGACATCATGGAGAGACTACATCAAAGAGGAGAAGTGGCAGTTGTATGTCCTGCGGGTCATGTTTGGATGTGGCAGTGGATGAGTTTAGTAGGCATATTTGTAGGAAATCTTTAGAAACACTTGAGCTATGATTTGTCAAAGGGACAGTGACACCTCTGTCTTGGCATAGAATCACAGAGCGGTTTGGGTTGGAAGGGACCTTAAAGCTCATCCAGTTCCAACCCCCTGCCATGGGCAGGGACCCCTTCCATCAGAGCAGGTTGCTCCAAGCCCCTGTGTCCAACCTGGCCCTGAACACTGCCAGGGATGGGGCAGCCACAGCTTCTCTGGGCACCCTGTGCCAGCACCTCAGCACCCTCACAGGGAAGAGCTTCTGCCTAAGAGCTCATCTCAATCTCCCCTCTGGCAGGTTAAAGCCATTCCCCTGTCCTGTCACTACATCCCTTGTCCAAAGCCCCTCTCCAGGTTTCTTGTAGCCCTGGAGAGGCACTAGGAGCTGCTTTAAGGTCTCCCTGGAGCCTTCTCTTCTCCAGGCTGAACCAGCCCAGAGATCCTTGTTTGTGTCTGTGCCCTGTGTCAAACAGCCTCTGCTCTTGACCCATTGAAAATGGGCTTCTGCCTTCCCATACACTATGTGCTGCCTCTGCTTGTATAGCAGTGAAAGGGAAGAGGTGGGGTTTTTGCCTTCACCTGTAGAGGAGGTGATCATAAACCCTTACACCTGTGGTTCAGTTGCTTTTATTCAGGTCTGCTTCTGTGGCAGCAGCAAAAGCCTTTCCTGCAGCAGGAGCTGTGCTGAGCCTGGAGGTACTAAGGAATTGGAGTGTATCCCCAGGTGTTTTCATCTGTCAATGTGTTTTCTCATCCTTTGTCATCACAGACCAGAGGTTGGCTCCTCAGTTTTTCTGGTGGTGAAGTATTTCCAGTGCCTGAAAAGCTGCCTCTTGTCACTGCTTGCTTGATTTGTTATGGAAAGCCTGTAATTTGTCTTGGATTTACTGCAGGGCTTTCTGCTAAACCAGAACTTGAGGAGTTTGCTCTGTGCAAAGTTAACTTTGCTCTCAGCACTCAAGCCCTAAATAATAGATATGAAATGTTTATTAAGCAAATAAGTGAAACTCACAGGGTTGCGAATTCTATTTGCCACAAGAAATACCTGAAGTCAGTCGCTTGCCAAACTGAACAAGTCGGGTATCGCAGCTCAGAGAAAAACAGATCATTTTCCTTACAGGCTTTCACATCAGGACAGTGAGTATGTGGGAGGGAATTATCATCTCTGTGAGGAAAAATGATTATTGAAATGTGGTTTTGCCCTGCCAGTAAGACAGTTCTGCTTGTTCTTATGTTCAGGTGCTTTCCTCAGGCATTGCAGTAAGAGGCACAACAGGCAAACCCGTTAAATTCAGACAGACCATTCCTGTATCTGAAGGCTGTGCTGGGCAGGATGTTTCACTTGTACCTAAGTCAATCACTGCATTTCTATTATTACGATGGCAGGGGGTTGGAACCAGATGCTCTTTAAAGTCCCTTCCAACAAAAACCATTCTATGATATGATTCTCTGTTTCCCATAATGCAGCTTCTGCTCTTCTGGGTGACTTATCCTGGCATGAGATTGTAGAGCAGACAGGCCAGCATGTGTCCACTTCGAAATCCTGCATAGCATTTTGATCTGAGTAGCTCGAAGTCTCTGCTTAGATGGTGCTTTTCCTTTTCAGTTGAATGACTGGGCTTAGTTATGGCTTAAATGGCAGCTTGTGGGAGGAGAAGCTCTTTGTTTAATACTTCCTAGTTGAAAGATGAAGATTTTTATCTCCTTCCTTCCTTCCTATGTGTGGGCTAGTGCAAACCTCATGAAGCTCAACAAGCCCAAGGGCAAGGTCCTGCCTCTAGGTTTGGGCAATCCCAAGCACGAACACAGGCTGGGTACAGAATGGATTGAGAACAGCCCTGAGCAGAAGGGCTTGAAGTTGTTGGTTGACAAGGAGCTCCCCGTGACCCAGCAGCATGCATCTGAGCCCAGAACCCCCTCATCCATGTGCTGGGCTGCACCCCCAGAGAGTGAGCAGCAGCTCATGGGGGGGATTCTCCCCCTCTGCTGCACTCTGGGGAGACACCCCCTGCAGTCCCGTTCCAGCTCTGGGGCAACAGCACAAGGGGGATGTGGAGCTGCTGGAGTGAGTCCAGAGGCCATGGAGATGTTTTAGGGGCTGGAGAACCTAATGGGAGGTGTCCTTGCCTGTGGCATGGGGTTGGAGCTAGATGAGCTTTGAGGTCCCTTCAACCCGAACCATTCTGTGGTTCCAGGATTAGTATTTTACTGTTGAAGCATCTTGCTGATGAATCAAGTCTCAAGAAATGAGCTTTTAAACCCAATAAATGACAGGTACTTCATAGTGCTGCCTTTCAGGGAAGTTCTGCTGTGTTACAGAAAGCAATGAAATCCTGCCTAAAAATTCAGCAGAGAGAAAAGAAGATGGAAACAGCTTGGACCACGTTGTGTTACTGGTCATTAGAAAACACCCTTCCTGATCAGCCGCTCTGAAACTGTGAACAGAGTTTTACTCGAGATGAGTAGGAAAAGTAGTAACCTCTGCCCCTAAATGGTCCTGTTTCCTATGGCTCCTATTTCCTTTTCAGGTGCTTATTAGGAACTGTGTTGTCCTTGAACCTCCGAGTCTGCGGGGTTGGGTTTTTGATTGCTTGGTTGGGTGAGTGGTTTTTCTTTCTATTTTTCCTTTTTCTTCTGGGACACCTTTATTTCCTGAAGTTCTGCTCAGGTTCAAGAAATCGGCGGTTTCCTTTGTGATGCCAACAGTTGGTGGGTAGGCTCACACTGGAAGTGTTTGTGAACTTCTCGATGTCTTTGGCATGAAGAAAGCTTGGATGGGAGGTAACCTCAGTTTTGTGAAAACAAAATGTCCTCACTTGGTTTTTGGTTGTTGTTTATCCATAAGTCCTTTCATGTTTCAAAACCAGCCATAAAGGGCTGACAGATTACAAGCTGTATGAAATATCAAAGTAATTATTTACACTTTCATGCTTCTTTGTGCAGATGTAAAACAATAAATACCCATAAAGTCTCAGAAGTGACACTTAAATGTTGGGTGATTCACAATTTGTTATGTGCTGGGGTTTGCTTCTCCTACCTGGAACTCTGCTAATATGTGATCCTGCACATGGTCTGAAGCAAGCTCCAAGGGCTCAACTGTGTCTATGAAGTAGCGTCTGCTGGAAGCCGGACTTAGGTGGGATGCTGGGGAACAGCCTTTTCCTGCAGGGCTTTTGGTGATGGCTGTGGTTGCACATGGCTACAGCCTGAGGTGACTTGTGGAGGGCACAACTCTCTAAACTCCTGGGCTAAGTCATGGTAGTGGTGTGGTTTTCTTGCTGACCTGTCCCATATGACTGGGACAACAGATGCTTGTCACTTCCCTCTGGTTTGTGCTCAGTGGAGATACGAGGTTATGTGCAGTCATGAAACACTTGGGCTTAAACACTGGGGGTCCCACTCGCTTTCAGATGAGGTACAAACAGCTTGTTTCTTAAAATGGCCTAGAGAATATTATTGAATCAGACTGGCTTGGGTTGGAAGGGAATTTGAAGCTCATCTAGCTTCACTCCAGCTACCTTCCGCTAGCCCAGGTTGCTCAGAGCTGGTTGCTGTGTTAATAGAACAAATCCACTTGGGTTTTGGTGTGGTGATGACTTTTTTTATTTAATTTTTTTTTAATTTTTAAATATATTTCCTGTATTAAATCACTGAGGGGTCAGAGTCTGATGGAACAAGGGATACAACGCAGGTTACACGAATGCAAGAATTAATGTGTGGATGCTTTGTGTCAGTTTTAAGCTTATCAAGTCTATGGCTGAGCTGTGCTGCAGTGTTTAAACAGTGATGCTTGGATCAAAATGGTTGAATTCCCTGTCTTTAAACAGAGAGAATGTGAGCTCGAGGAAGGGGATGTTGGAATGAGCTTGACTTGAGAAAATGCTGGGAGGAAGGAGGAGGGTGGGAAGTGAGTGATGATAACCCCAGCTCTGAGAGAAGCGCTCACAAGACAAGGTGAGGTTCTGCAAAGACCAGATGGTGGCCCAGGCTTTGAAGTCTTAGTGGTAGACTTTAAACAGACCAAGTGACAGATGGCGTTCTTTGTTAGAGGTACTGCTCTGGGCACTCAGTCATGGCAGGCTGTGACCAGAAGCAGGACAAGGCTTAGGCAGGGGCCATTTATACCTGATGCAGGGTAGGAATCTGAAGCTGGTTAACACATCTGAGCATGATGTACTCTGAGTGTGGTGAGTGTATCAGAGCTCAGAGGGTTTAATGTGCTGCTAAGGCAGCTTGGGAGAGAAGATGATAGTCCTACATGTCTTTTGCTCCGAGAGAATATGTTCCTTAAAGACTACTTAAAGATCAGCTTTGCCCCTGCTTTTATTTCAGTTTCAGACTCTGATTTTGTTACTGCAACTTTATTTCCAGAAAAGAAAGTAGTTCAATGGAACTTCACCAATCCTCTGATTGGATCAGTGGCGTTCCAATGAGCTGTAGAAAACTTAATGCCCTTTTCAGAACAAAGGAGGACAAGCGTGAGAAGAGCTGGACTGAGGGTCCTGCAGTTTAGAAGCTTCAGTTCTGAGTGGCAGAGCCAGGAGAAGGGTGACGGGAGCTTCTGTTCAGCTGGAGACCGAAGGCAGTTTAGTCTTAATTTCTCCTATTTCTTAGGATGAGGGTACGTGCAGCTTTTCTTGCTTGTTAAATCGATAGTATCTCTCCTGATGCTGCTGAGAACACACTTGTGGTTATTGCAGTGGAGGCACCTTGCTTCAGAGCTCTGATGTTCTAACTAGGTCCCGTGTGAGTCCAGCAGCTGTGGGATCCCAATACCTTTGTTCCACAGGGTCAGCCTGAGCTTTTGTAGGTGACTGGTGGTGTGTTTGTTCATGGTCATTGTTGGGGCTTTTTCCCCATTAACACAGCTATTTACATATATTTTCCATATAGCACAGCTGTAAAATAAAGAGCCATTCTTTAAATTTGTAGCCTGAAGGAACAAAGCGAAGGTTTGGCAAGGAGTGGCAGTGACTCTTCCTCCTCTTTGTGTCCATCGTGGTGCTGCTGGGACCAACGGAGAGGTCGTAGGAGGCTGGTTCAATACATCTTTTCAGCTTCTCTTCTGAAGGCTGCAGTGTGGCAGTTAGACTGCAGTGTGCTGCAGAGCAGCCGCAGCACTTTTACAGCCTTAGGTTCCTAATTTATTCGTTTATTTAGTTACTAGTGTCTGTGTTTGATCCAGAAGTCTCATTGTTCTGTCTGCCTGCAGGCAGCTCAGGGGACTGGTGGTTCTGGCAGGCCTGGAGTGTGCTGCTGGAGACAGGGCTGTCTACAACTGGGAAGCGGGGAGGGAAGTGTTCTTGTCTGCAGCGAGTCCCCTGCTTCAGGGGCTGGAGGGGCAACTGACTCCATGGGAGGGTGCACCAAGTCCCCCAGGCATCTTGTGTTGCTTTAGCACACAGGAGCCTGAGATGGGCTATTCTGCAGGGTGTTATATATGCTATTCTGCGGGTGCTATAAGTGCAGGGTCTGTGCTGGCTCTGTCTTGTGCTGTGGTAGTCAGTAGGAGTGGTTTCACACTGTAGGAGTGTTTCACGCTGACCCAGTCTGTATTGGTTTGGTTTGGGGCAGTGAATGAAACTGCTTTTCCGATGGTCTGTAGAAGTGGCCATTTGGAGAATGGAAACAGTGCTGGGGGGAAGGTCACCTTCCTGCCATAATTTCTTTGACTCAAGGGGAAGCTCGACAGAGAACTTGTGATGTTCCAGAGACGGGAATTCATTATCCCAAAATCACAGAATCACAGAGCAGTTTGGGTTGGAAGGGACCTTGAAGCTCAACCAGATCTAACCCCCTGCCACAGGCAGGGGCACCTTCCACTAGAAGAATCTAGACTAGAATCCTTCTAGCCAAGTTCCCAAATTAACTGTGAGGGGGAAGAGGAGTGTCATATGTTTCCTTGCAAATGACACAAGACAGGCTTATGTGGCTATAAAAATAAAACAACTCCCTCCTTCCCTCAGCACCTTTCCCCCCAAAATAATAAGTGCAACATAGTCAAAACTGGTTGCTTTAGGTGTAGGTTCAGTGTCTTTTCAAGATTATCCCTGAGGGCATAATTAGCCCAAGGGAAGGGAAAACTAGTCCTAGTGATCCTGGAGAAAGCTGGTCCTGTAAGTTGTAGTTGCATACCAGGAGTTTGCCTTTGAACAGCATCTCTTCAGACTGTTGCAATGCTCACTATCGTGGTTCACCTTCAGAGAAATTTACTTTCCTGTAGGTAAACTGAATATTGCTTAAACAGGGGTTTTATTTTAGCCCTGGCATTGAATTTCAGCTAAATATAGTGTAACCTATTGGGTTGTGCAGGTGTTGGTTGCCTGGCTGCAAACACCTTTATAAATGCTGGTCTGTAATAAGTGGCTTTTTAAAGTCATGGCCAATCTATGTTGGGAGAAGATGCTGATTCCCTTTTCATTCGTGTTCAGTCTTGTATAAAATACAAACACATCATAAACTATTTAGTGACTCCAAGTAACGAGTATAGCAAGAGAGAGAGGCTGACAGAAGATATGTGGCTGTGTGTTGTATCTGCAGTGGTACCATTCTGCAGTGTTAATGCTTTAGTAATTTCATCTGGTTAAGTAGATGTCAAGAAATAAACTGAAAATAGGAGCAAACTTTTCCTATTAATGTTTTCTGTGGTGATTAGACACAGCTGAACACATTTGCATTGGCTTTCTGCAGTTGCTTGTGTGTTCTTGAAACAACCCCTACTGGGCTGGAAGGTTTTTATTTTGCTTGGCCTGGGGAGGGCAGGATTTTGTATGTGATGCAGTTTGCCTTTCCAGAGCTCAATCTCCCCTCTCACAAGTTAAAACCATTCCCCCTTGTCCTGTTCCTACATCCCTTGTCCAAAGCCCCTCTCCAGGTTTCCCATAGCCCCTTTAGGCACTGGAGCTGCTTTAAGGTCTCCCCTTCAGGAGCCTTCTCTTCTCCAGGCTGCCCCAGCCCAGCTCTCTGAGCCTGGCTCCAGAGCAGAGCTGCTCCAGCCCTCGCAGCATCTCCATAGCCTCCTCTGGACTCACTCCAACAGCTCCATGTCCTTCTTGTGACTGTAAAAAGCTGCAGTGTGAATTCATGGTGGTTGATACAGGGGACGCTGAAGGAACCGTCCTTATTTTATGAGACCAACATACTGACTCTTGTAATTCATGCTGCCCTAAAGGCAGCACAGCAGCAGCACAAGGACTGTGCTCTGTTGGAGTGGTTGACCACCGTTAGTCTTTACCACTCTTTGATGTGCCAAATGTTTTCTTGATAGTGATGGTCAGACTGAAGCCAAACGTGTGGTGCTGAACACAGAAGCAAAGGCTGGCAGCTGGGGGGGAATCATGGGCTTACTGCAGCTGACTTTTTGAAGTGGTCGGTGGTCAAACATGATGTCACCCAGTGACAGGCAGTTCCATCATCCCTATTAGGGCAGTTGTATTTAGCTGTGCTTCAAGTCAACTGTGTGCTTCTTATGAACGTGCAGGAATAAGCCAGACAAAAGCCGAACTCAAGACCCCAACAAGTCAATTGCTTGCTTAGAACAAGGACCTGGATTTCTTAAGCTGCTCATACTGTATATTTCTGACAGGATGTTTGCTTTGTTCTTTTCTCCTGTAGCACTATGAAATAGAACTGTGCTTTTCCTGTGGTCAGTGCAAAGGGAATGCATTAATGATACCCAAAGATTGACCCCACTGATATTGTATGAGTTAGTCTGTGGTGTCTCTGCTACCACAGGCACAGTTTTCCTGCCTTCCAGTTGGATTGTTCTGTCTTTCCTGGTTAAGTGAGAGTACCATTTAGCACCAGGGTGTCCAGGATACTTCTATTTTGCTTGTATATGAAGGTGGGTGATGTTAGGAGGCAGCTTGTATCTCAAATAGTTTGGGCTACCTCAATAATCACTTATTTTCATGCTTTGCCTTCATGGATTATATAAAGATATACTTAGATCTGTTTTTTCAGTGTATATGGACAACCAAGAGGCTTACTCCAGAAAAATACTGAAGACTTTTCAAGTGCTTACCAACCTTGTTTGTGATTAGGTTTTTAAAAGCACTTGTTGGCTTTTGCTGTCCATTCCTTGACTGAGATTCCAGCGCTTGCAGTTCTGACCACCTAGGCTTGGTTCACTGTGCTGAGCTGTGGGAGCGTGCAGGCTTTGGAAGGGAGATCCACTGTGCAAAGACCTCGGGCACAGGTTGCTGCAGGAGGGGTTTTTGGTCTTTGGGATCCCATGTCCTTTTTGTAGAGCTATAAAACTCCAGGTGGCACTAGCAGCTCACAGCTGGGTCAGGGATCAGTAACGCTGGTGCATTCCTGAAATGTGCCACAGCATTCAAATGTTAGCCATGGGAAGATTGAAAATCAGTTTGCAAAATAACAACTGATTCTTGGAAAGCAGAATAAATGCAGTGACTGAAACCGGGCAGAATGAAGCTTACTGAGCTTTCCTGCACTTCCTTAGAAAATGCCTGTGTAGATAAACAGTGAATACAGAGTTATAAGGAAAGAATCCAGGAGGCAGAAGATGCTGAAGTCCCACAGTGTGGAAGCTGCCAAGAGCTGCTGCTGAGCTCAATACAATACTAATTCACTGGTGCAGATGTAGCAGCTTATCAGGGGCGGAGTAGCTGGTGAAAGCTTGGTATTGCAGGCCTGATTCTTCTCTCATGTAGTTACTGGAGCTGGTAGAATTATCCCATGTATAATAAAGGAACATAAGCTTAAATAAAAGAAACAGCCTTACAGTGCCTAAAGGGGCTGGCAAGAAACCTGGAAAGGGGCTGCAGACAATGGCCTGTAGGGACAGGACAAGGGGGAATGGCTTTAACCTGCCAGAGGGGAGACTGAGATGAGCTCTTAGGCAGAAGTTCTTCCCTGTGAGGGTGCTGAGGCGCTGGCACAGGGTGCCCAGAGAAGCTGTGGCTGCCCCATCCCTGCAGTGTTCAAAGCGAGGCTGGACACAGGGGCTTGGCGCAACCTGGTCCAAATGTTTGTCAGCTTAGTGTTACTGTTTGATAACACTCTCTTCACCCAAAAGCTTGTCTAAAAGCTTAATTTGTGTCTTATTGTAGTAAATAAAGTGACACTTAATTTTGGTGAAGTTTGGCAGGCTTCTAGTTCATTCAGAATTTATCATCTACAGCAGGATCAAGTAGTATGCAGACTTCAGATTAGACTTTAGTCAGGAGTTGAGCTGCTTACTATGAGCCTGCTTATAATTTCAGGAGCCCTTTGAATATTAGGCTGTAGAAATAATAAGTGGATTGCGTTTGTTCAGCCCTAGGATCTGAAGATGCGCGAGGACTGTGAGCAGAGTCCCATCGAGACAACACTGTATTGTTTGGAAGGTGTTGTATCCAAATATTCACTTAGAGTGATTGCTCATGAGTAATATGCCTTAACAGCAGAGAAGTGAACGTGTTCATGGGGAGTCCTGGCAGGTGCAGACTTCTGGGCTGTTGGTAAGGTTTGATTTTTCCATCGTTTCCCTTGGCAGAGCCCCAGTGAAGTTGTGGCAAAGCTGGTGGAAGAGATGAGCTGGACTTTGCTTTCACAAGGGCTGCTCAGCAGAAGCTACCGTGGGGAAACAGAACCGAGAAGCCCCTCAGACTGATTCTTGAACACATCCTCGTGTTTGGTTTAGAACTCAGCACTGCTTGGTCTTGCTTGAGCCTTTGTACTTTCTTTTAGCCCAAACTACCTTGGCTGCCTGTGTTACCAGCCAGCAGTAAAGCAAGTGCTTGAAGAAACAGGCTCTGCAGAGCTGGAGAGACTCTGCCCACTTGGAGCAGATGTGTAACGAATGTTCTGATTGATTTATCTAATTTCCAAGTCTGAAAAAGCATGGGGTGGCCAATGCTCACTGTGGTGGCTTACCAGGGTCACCACTCTTTCTACCAGTTACCTGTGTGGTGAAGACCTGAGTTCAAGAGCTTCATGCCGTGGGTTTGAGAAGTTCTGCAAGTATGTGCTGCTTCTTCCTGTAGCCGTAGCTGTGACTCCTGGCAGCAGCAAACAAGATGAGTAAACCCCTTCTCATCACTAAAGCTGGCTGAAGTTTTGATGTTGAATGTGTACAATTTTCTTGGCCTTCAAAGGAAGCTGTGGGCGTTCCACACGGTGGAAGTTGATTTAAGTAACTTAAGAGAAAGTGCTGCGGCTTTGGGCTCCGGAGCTTGGCACCTTGCTCAGTTTAGCTGCTTTCTCTCTTCCGTCAAACAACTCGGTAGCAGATCTGGGTGAGCATGTCCTATTTCCAATTTAATTTTAATCTAAACCCCATTTTAAAGCAGCCATGTTACTTCTGCTGACAAGTGATTTGTGAGAGAATGATCTTACATGAATGCTGTTGCTGGATTCTGAAAAGTGGAATAAATAAGGCTGGGGCTGTGCTGGTTGCCATCAGCAAGGAGCCTGCCTTGTGCAGCTGTAGTAGAGGGAGCAGGAATGCAGCATCCTTTTCAGGTTTGGCAAAGGGATTCGATCTCGCTGGACAAGCCTGTTTGGAAAGACATGCTGAAGGAGTAAGTAGGGCAGACTCGGTGTGGGGGAGATGATGTGAAGCAGCCAAATGCAGTTGTGCATTTGGCTATCTCTCTGTCAAGTGTTGGTCAGAAGTTGCCACAAGGTCTTCTGGGTCTCATCCAGCCATAGATAAAGATGTCCCCAAAAGCATGTGGCTTTGGAGACTATCACTTCCATGTTAGAAGTGCTGATGTCTTCAGGAGAGGATTGGGTGATTGGCCATGTGAAATACCAAGGCTTTTTTGGCTTGCAGCACTTGCTTTCTTCCTTGCAGTGTAGGGGGTTATTCATTTAGGGAGGAAAAGGTTGAAATGTTGTCCATTCCCATAGAGCTGGATGGGGAGAGGGAGCTCAGGACATAGGAGCAACCTGACGTTGATGTCCACAAATCCCTGCTTAGTGTGGCAATTGGCCCCTTTGCCATCTAACAGGGGGTCCCCACTGCTTGCTTCTGCAGCCACCTCCCCTGTGCTGTGCATACAGTCTCCTGGAGAGTCACCTCAGGGCACTGATTGGGCTAAAATCACCTGTGTCCTAACCCCCGGCAAGGATCGAGCCAGTGCGAGGAGACAGGAGTGTCCTGTCATCCACACAGTTTGGTGTTTAGCTGGCGCAGCTCTCGCTGTAGTTCCTGGCTGAGTGTCCTCGGAGCTGTGGGGGACTTTGGGGCACAGTCGCACACCCCTGTGGCCTCACCATGCAAGAGACATGGTGACATATGAGCAGGATCGCTGTGTTACTTGCTGGAGGAGGTGAAGGCCAGTTCTTCCTCTGAACAGAAGGCTTTTTTCCCCTGTTAAGTTCATGCTGGTTGGCAGGAAGGAGACTTGATACCTAAAACTTGATTTTTCTCTTTGAAGTGTTAATATAAACATCAGCCTAAAGCAGTCAGTTGAGATGTGCTGGTCTGGGGACAGCCAGGCCATCAATCTATGGGTGCTGCTGCATGAATGACACAGTCAGGCTTCTCAAATCCCTCTTATTTTTATGCTGATTTTTGAAGTGACTTTTAATCCTTCAGATATATTGGTCCCTAAGCACTTTTTTCAAAGAGGAAAATAACCCGACTCAAGCAGTTTGGGTAATAATAGTACTTAGTGCTTAACGAACGCTGTGGAATTAATCTTCCTGGACCAATAAATTGAAATGAAATTGTGTTGATGTTGGCTGGGGAGCAGAGAAGTGATGTGAAATCAGCTTTCCTCTAGGCACAGCGAGGCGGCTCCCTCTCTGCAGCTCCGTCACTGCCAATGAAGGTGGAATAGGTGAACCTGTGAAATTTGGGTTCAAGGTGACCCCTGCATTTGAGTTGAGCCCTCTGCCCTCACTGCTGAATCAGATGTTGTTCTCCAGGCTGGTCAGACCTGCCAAGAAGCAGTGGGAATTAGGTCTCTGTGGTTCTGCGGAAGAGCCTGTTCCGGGCTGATGGCTTAGGGATGGGGAGATGCTTCTGGTTCCCTGTCCTGCTCCCTCCCACATCCTGTCCATGTGCTGTCAGTGAGGTGTCCCACGTCACTGGGCTAGACCTGTTAATCTGCCTTCCTGTCACACAGAGAAGTCTTCTGGCCACCCCTTGTTGATTTAAACAAGACTGAGCAATATACATACCCCAGGAGAAGAATGAAATGTGGGTGGGCACTGAGTAGCGTCACCTTGGGCCAATGGGGAAGAGCAGCACTGAGACTGATGCTTAATAATTTGGTGCACCAATTGGTATGTTTTGTGTTTGAATTATTGCAGGTTAAAATCAATAGTTTTATTATTTTTCTTTTTGTTTCCAGCTTACAAACTAATTGGGGGCCATTCAGGGCTGAAGTTCTGCCAATGGGCAAAGGTAAATGCTCTCTTTCCTTCTCTTATTTTCTAAATGGCAAGAAAAAAGTAGACACTCAAGTAGCTCAATTTCCATACAAAATATTGTTTAAAAAAATGGTATTATTTGAATAAAACCAAATTTCATCTTCCAAGCTGTAGTTTTACATTTCAAGCTATTAAAATCCCACTGTGAAGAGTGAGCATGTGACCATGGCCAAGAGCTGGGAACATCATTTTCTGTTGTTTTTTTCCTGTTATTCTACTGTCTGCTAAAATAACTCCTGCTTCCTGAGATACACAGCAGGAGCAGAACACCACAGAGAAAAGTGGGAAGGTTTTATCACCACAGTGAGGTCCCTGAAACAGAGATATTGCAGTCTGTCGTTCCACTGGAACAGGCACACAAGGGCATTTGAGCCTGTTGTTCTGGGTCTGTGACCACAGGCGAGTGGGGACTGGATGGAGCAGCCCTGAGGAGAAGGACTTGGGGGTGTTGTGTGACAAGAAGCTCCCGATGACCTGGCTTCAGTCTGCTCTTGAGCCCAGAACCCTCCTATGAGCTGGGCTGCACTCCAAGAGTGTGAGCAGCAGATTAAGGGTGATCTTAGGCAGAAGTTCTTCCCTGTGAGGGTGCCGAGGTGCTGGCACAGGGTGCCCAGAGAAGCTGTGGCTGCCGCATTCCTGGCAGTGTTCAAGGCCAGGTTGGACACAGGAGCTTGGAGCAACCTGCTCTAGTGGAAGGTGCCCCTGCCTATGGCAGGGGATTGGAACTGGGTGAGCTTTAAGGTCCCTTCCAACCCAATCCAGTCCATAATTCCATGATGTTACATGCTTGGGGAGTAATGTTGATATAACATATTAAGGCCTTCAGCATTTGAGGGACGATAAACTATGACAATCAGCACCTCCTTAAGATGCCAGCACTTCCCTAATTCTCATGCCGTGGCAGGGATGAGTTCCTTGTCTCTTGGCTTGCTTTGCTGTCTGATCAACTTTGTTTTTGAAAAGAGCTCTTTGAATGGCAGTCCCCAAAAGGAGTGGCTGCAGTGAGGGTTTCCTATTGAAATGCCTGGTATCAAGGAACTGGTCCATCAGAAGACTTGTTCTTGTGAGCAATTAATTTGAGGAGCCCACCGCTGCATTGTTATGAGTATTTGTGAGACATTCTGAGCCTGGTGATGCTTCTGCTGTTTACTCTTACAAATGTTTCTGTCTTCTATCATTTTTGGTGTCAGAGAAGGCCATGCAATGTTTAAAGAAAAACTTGTCAAACTTCATCAATGCTGTGACCAAGAGAGAAAACCAGAGAACCCATGTTTATTGTAGAACAGGAATTTAGTGCAGCACTCTAATGCCATTTCATAAAATAAATAGCAGCTCTGTGCGCTTAGATAGGACCCTACTATTTTTAGCTAAAGCAGGAACTGAATGTAAAGTGCGCTAATAAATTGAGCTGAAATTGGTTACAGGTAGTAGCTTTGACTCAGATCCACACCAATACGTGAGTGTCTTCAGGAGGCTTGTTTGAGGTTTGTATTGGCAGAAAGCAGGAGCAGGGCGAAAGGATTAGTTTTGAGTTTCATAGTGATAGCTCAGATTAAAAAGATTGTGTTCTGTCACAGTCTGAGAAACAGCAGAAATGCTGCAAATTTTAGGAAGGGTGTCTTATGAAATCCAAAATATCATAGAATCACAGAGTGGTTTGGGTTTGAAGCGTCCTTAAAACTCATCCACCCAAGCCCCTGCTGTGGGCAGGGACACCTTCCACTGGAGCAGGTAGCTCCAAGCCCCTGTGTCCAACCTGGCCTTGAACACTGCCAGGGATGGGGCAGCCACAGCTTCTCTGGGCACCCTGTGCCAGTACCTCAGCACCCTCACAGGGAAGAGCTTCTGCCTAAGAGCTCATCTCAGTCTCCCCTCTGGCAGGTTAAAGCCATTCCCTCTTGTCCTTACCCTACATCCCTTGTCCAAAGCCCCTCTCCATGTTTCTTGTAGCTCCTTTAGGCACCGGAGCTGCTCTAAGGGATCCCCTTAAGGAGCCTTCTCTTCTCCAGGCTGCCCCAGCCCAGCTCTCTCAGTCTGGCTCCAGAGCAGAGCTGCTCCAGCCCTCACAGCACCTCCGTGGCCTCCTCTGGCCTCACTCCAACAGCTTCATTTCCCTCTTGTGTTGTTGCCCCAAAGCTGGACACAGGACTGTGGCGGGGTTCTCCCCAGAGCGCAGCAGAGGGGATGAATCAGTGTACAGTGTGACTGTTTGCATACACCCTTTCCGAAGAAAGATCCAAATTTACAACTGTTTTAGGTAGAAACTTCAACGTAATCAATAACAATAACTTTGGTGTGGCAAACACCACAGCATGGCAATGTGCATTACCAGAGCTTTTAACTGAGTGAGACAACAAAAGGCAGCAGGTGAAGCACTTCAGCTGCCTGAAATACTATTGTAAAAGCTCACTAAAGGGTACAAGGATCAATTCCCAGGCTGCCCTACTGAAAACTCCATTCTTTTCATTTGTCTGCTAGAGTATTGCTTCTAGCAATAAATTAAATAAATACCCTGACCTTATAAACCCTCATTCACACCAGAGAGTGGCTCCAGCAGGATGCTGCATTTCGCTTCCCAGCAGAACCACAGCAGCCTTCCCACTGGGCATAAACTCCTATTTAGCATGCAGGTTGCTCAGAGCAAAGGCTGTCTTTCATTATCTCAGTTAAATAATAATAAATGAGAGCAAATCTTTACTGCTCTCCAGAGGAAAACTGAAATATGACAATGGTACCTTTTAATCTACCTTTGCCTGAGGAGTCCTGGTGATCCAAAAGAAAGACTCCATTGAGCAGTAGGGAAAGAACATGCAGGTAATCCCTGGCATATGCACAGCCTTGCTATACAGCTGGAAAATGAAACAAGTTCTTGGTATTTGTGTCTTTCTTTGCTGTTAGTCAATGCTCTGAGGAAGCTGCTACAAGCACAAGTTTGATGGAATTGAGAGCCACTGCTGCATGGAGGCCATGCTGAACCTGCCCTGCGCCAACAAATGTGTCTTTTGCTGGAGGTAAAACCTTGATGCAGGTTCCACTGTGTTCCTGTGGAGGCTGTGTTCCACTCTGTCCCTGTCCTGTTCCTCAAGCCTAGGGCAGTGTTACTTCTGTGTCCCTTTCATTTGGAAACTGGTGGAGGATGGGTTTGGAAGGGAGCAGGTTGCTCCCCCTTCCTGCCTGTACTCCTCCCCTTCCAAGAGCTGCTGGAGTCTGTGGGCCTGGGGTGGTCAGATGTGAACTGAGTGGATGTGCTCCTCATCTCAGAGGCTGAGAAGGTGTCACCTTCCCTAGAGCTGTGTTCCCTGTCAGACTAGCTGGGGACCAGTGGAAGGAGGAATTGGGAGGCAGGAGACGGATATTTCCCCATGTGCTACTCTGCAATTCCCACTTGGCAGAGGTTTGGTTCCCTCTGGAGATAACTGCCTGAGACTCCCCGTAGCTCCTGGTGCTCTAGAGAACATAGACTGGCCCATGTTGTGCAAAGTCACCAAGGTGCGGAGCGACGTGAGTACCTTTGGTTTGAAATTGGACCTTTTTTCTTACTTCAAGCACTTTCACCCCCGCCAATTCAGTTGCAATCTCAGTGAGTGAAAAGTGATGACTTGGTAACTGTTGCCTTCCAAAACCAGTAGCTAATAAATGACTTTCCATTCTAGTCTGTAAAGTGACCCCTGTATCAGAGGAATGACTTTGTTAGCTCCCTAAAGGCAATGAGCTCTGCCTGGATGGGAATGGTGAGCAGCTCTTGCAGTGCTTACTCACAGGGCTGTCAAGGGAGCGTTTTGCCAGGCTGGGGGAGTGCAGGATGGGGTTGGTGAGAGACACTCAGCAGAAATAAAAGCAGTGACGTGAAGTGCGCTGAGTGGGAGGACGTGGAGGTTATTCTTTGAGCATTTTTGTCTTCTACTTTGTCAGCTAATTCATACGGTGGGGTTTGTGCTTCCTCTGGGAGCTGGTTGCCAGTAACACCCATTCCATCCTGAAGCCTGCGTATCCAACATCCCAATATTTCCATGCAAAACCAGCCAAATTCCTCTTGAATCCCACTTTTTCTATTTCATAGTCTTCAAGTTTTCATAATGGAACTATTTCATGAGGATATTGAACTGGCAGCATTAGTGCAGAAGGACTGCTAGAATTTTGAGGTACTCTGAAGCTGTGTCCCATGTTAGTGCTAAGTGTATGCATTAGACACTGGTTATCCTCTGAAGTTTACATTCTGAAATGTTAATTGGGGCTCTTGAGGGGCTTTCAGCGTATCCTGGCTCGAAAGAACACAGCAGACGGCATGTTTAACTTGCAAGTTTTGAAGCTTTTCGTCAGAGCGATTGAATGGTTGGGAAGGAAAATGTCCTGCTTGTGTCTTTTGTCTTTTTCTTCCTTTTTTCCTAGGTATCAGCTAGCAGTGGTGCATTTAATTCTGCAGTGGTGACTGGACTGGTAGGGAGAGGATTGCCAGGTATATTGTCCCTCTGTCCCTACCCAGAATGTACGTCATTAAAGCAAATAGAAAGCAATTGCATTGTCAGAGTGCAGAATTTTGCTCCCGATATTGCACTGCAGACCATTTAACACTGTTCCCCTTCAAAATGACCCACTCAGTATTTCTTAGCAGCAACAGCAGCCTGTGTCTGGTGTACGGGCCTGAACCAGGGAAGTTAAACAAATGTAAATTGAACAGTGCAGTAATTGGGATAAATCGCCATGCGTGATACATTCCAAGTGCTTCTACCTCATCATCCCCTAACTGTCATTTGTCACTTTTAAGAGGAAACCTGGAAACAGTAGCTCTAATGATAATGAAAGCTGGAATGCTTATTTTATTAATGGTAGCAACCTGAATGCAAGAAACATCTTTCCCGGAGACTGTGCTGAAAAACGTTCTCATCTGTTTACCTTCTGCAAGTGAAATGGGTTGCAGTTGTTTCTCTTTCATATGGACTGCAGCAGGCTGTCTGCTCTTCTCAAGACTTCTATTGAGTTGGAAGACTTAAGGCTCAGCTTGAGACATGTCCCAAGCAGAACTTTATGAACACCTGAGGCTTGACGTAAGTCATGAAACTGTAGATGGTTTGGGTTTAGAAGGACCTTAAAGCTCCAATACCCTGCCACGGGCAGGGACACCTTCCCCTAGAGCAGGCTGCTCCAAGCCCCATCCTACCTGGCTTTGATCACTGCTGGGGTTGGGGCAGCCACAGCTCCTCTGTGCCAGCGCCTCAGCACCCTCACAGGGAAGAATTTCTGCCTAAGGGCTCATCTCAATCCCCTCTTTGGCAGGTTAAAGCCATTCCCCTTGTCCTGTCCCTACGTTCCTTGTCCAAAGCCCCTCTCCAGGTTTCCTGGAGCCCCTTTAGGCACTGGAGCTGCTCTAAGGTCTCCCCTTAAGGAGCCTTCTCTTCTCCAGGCTGCCCCAGCCCAGCTCTCTGAGCCTGGCTCCAGAGCAGAGCTGCTCCAGCCCTCGAAGCACCTCCGTGGCCTCCTGTGGACTCACTCCAACAGCTTCATTTCCCTCTTGTGTTGTTGTTCCTGGAGCTGGATGCAGGATTGCGGTGGGGGGGAGGATTTCCCCAGAGCTTCTTCCCTTCGGAGAGCTGGTGGGCAGTTTGGGGAGGCAGGTTTGTAATGTGGCAGCTCTTTTGGAGGACAAGAGAAGCAGATCATCCATTTGGATGATGTTTCCCCCTCAAGGCAGTGATGGTGCTCTGTTGAACTCCTGATGTGGCTGCATGGAGAGCATGGGGGGGGAAGGAACCCCTCACCTTGAGTACTGTGACATCCCTAAGTCATAATTCTCCATACAAATCCAGCCTGTCACTATCAGTTACTGCTCTCAGCTGGTCTTGCTGTGTCTGTTGTGTCTCTTTAGCTTAATTGTCTAAATGGAAATGTGCAAGTGACCAAATCTTCTAATCAATTAGAGCAAGTGTGGGGACTGGGGCTTCTGACACCCAATTGCTGCACCAGCGCCAAGCAAACCTGATATGATTACGTTTTCTGGCTGAGCATCTAATGCCCAATCAATTATTGCGGAGAGACGGAAGAGCTAAATATGATTTAAATTAATAGGGTTTATTACCTTTGCATCTGAGGAGGAGGCAAACCAGACACAGTGAGATATCCTGTACAGAAATTGGTTCATATTTCTTCTTCTGTGACTTTATGAGGTTTATACATGTACTTGACGGCTTCAGCTTGTACTGCAGACAGCAGCTGAAGCTGTGTTCAGATGACCTCAGTAAGTGTGTGGCCAAAAGCCAGTGATCACAGTGTGCCCTGCAAAATGAAGATACTGAAAATGAATAATCTTTTGTAGGAGAGGTACTTAATAAGGTCATTAAAAATTAAGAAGAAACTGAATTAAACAAAACCGTTTTCTCATTATGGCACTTGACTCCAGAGGCTAAATTCTTCTGGGTGATGTGGAACGTTATGATATCAAAGGAATTGATGTGGAGGTTTGTAAAACTTGGAACCTGAGCCTGAAAGCTCAGCTTCCTTCCATCTGCAGCCGCAGTCCTTGTCCTGCTGGGTTAATATTCACTTCTCCCAGTGTTTCAATTTGCGTTTTTTTTTCTGTTTTAATGTATTGTGCCCCAAAGTTAATTGTTTTCTTCAGATATGATTTGATTCTTTTCTGGTTTCTGACCTTTGGGACTGTCTTCCAGGAGCTCTTGAAATAACCCTAGACATGGGGTGGGGAACAGGGTGACATAGAGTATATCCAGTTCATGTCCCATCAGTGGCAGGAAGGAAAAGAAGTCTTGGTGCCTTTGCTGGCTGCTCTGCCAGCTCTGTAATGATCTGACGCATTTCTGAGAGAATATGGTAACATGTTCCATCAGGTGAGATGGGAGCAGACCCTGGTGGCTGAGTGCATGTGTCCCAGCTTGCAGGAGTGTTGGCTCTTTGAGGAGCTGGCAGCGTCGGTGGTGCTCAGTGTTAGTGCAGGATGGGGTCACAGCAGTTGCTTGGTACTGTGTGAACAAGTGAGCTGCTCTGGGTGGTTTTCGCTATGATGTGGTATGGATGAGAGCTCTGCATCCCTCTTGTGATGTTGCCCCAGAGCTAAACACAGCACTGCAGGGGATGATGCTCTCTTCTGTGACCAATGCTCAGTACTATGAAGTCTTACAAGCAATTTTGAGGGAAAGTGTTGCATGGGTATAAAGCATCACCTACTCCAGTGATCAACTGATTGATGTTGACCCCTGGTTGGGAGCATGAAGTGTGAAAGTTCTGGTGGCAGTGATCATGAAAACACAGGGGCCACAGTTCCCAGGAAGGAATGGCAGGGAAAGAGCAGAACAAAACCAAAAGAGTTTGAGAGGAAGACTTCAGTGAACCCTGAGAACTGTCGGGAGCCATCCTGGAGGAGAACGATTTACGGGCAAAGGAGTTCAGGAGAACTGGCAGGATTTTTAACCCTATTTAGGCAGAAGCGCAAATTGCAGCAATAAAAAGCAAAGATATGAAGAATAACAAGAAATCAGTCTGCTCTTCTGCAACCTTGTGATCCTCCAGCTGAAAACGAAATGAAGAGTGCAAGAACACAGGGTCAGAATTAAAAAGGTGAAGGCAAACACACATCTGTGGCAGTGTTCAAGGCCAGATTGGATGGGGCTTGGAGCAACCTGCTCTAGCGGAAGGTGTCCCTGCCCGTGGCAGGGGTTGGAACTGGATGAGCTTTAAGGTCCCTTCCAACCCAAACCATTCTATGAGCCTATAATTTTAAGAGGGTATAAAGCAGAAGCTGGTTTATGGGAGGTAGATGCACTGCCCCGCTAAAGCATACACCTTCACAGAGGTCTGATTGACTGCCAAAGGCATTCTGGTAATTATGGCAAATAATACTGGTAGATCCAAGGTCTGTTGGGAATGCCAATAAGGTGGACGCTGTCTTGCATCCAGGGAGAGGAGGAGCCAGCTGGGAGCTTCCTGGCACGTTTCATGTAGTTTTGCATCATTCCACGGTGGTGGGGTGCTGTGCAGTCATGGTTTGTCTCTGCAGTATCACATCAAGCCTGTTTAACACTTGGGATCTTTAATCAAACAAAGGTGTTCTGGTGTATGTAGGTTGAATTTTTATGCTTGCTTGTGTCATTTGGGAAGGGAAGGAATACTGTGCACAGTTATCTGCTCAAGGAGGGTCACAGAGCCCACAGCAGAAAGGGAAGGTGACAGTGGAATCCTGTTTGTACCAGGGATTGTAAAACAATCTCATCAGGCACAAGATATCACTTCTCCCCTGCTCCCCTTAGGAAGGGAAACTGCTTTTTGCCAAATAAGCAGCTTTGTAGGCTTGACCTGGTATATTTATTGAACAGTTAGAATGTGTTAAGAATTCAAGGACTGTTGGACACTGATGGCTCTCCAGTGTATATCAAAAGCCTATTGATTTTCTGCCAACCTTACCCTATTAAATATACAAGGTACAAGTTCTGTAGTTAAACATGTAAGAGTTTTATAAATGCCTTTTATAGCTGGTATTCAGGAAATTTTCCATGTTGGGAGACAAAAAAAGGAGGATGTGGGGGGGGAGATTTACAAAGCAAAGCTGTTTTAGCTTAAAGGGTCTTCGAAATGGTAAATTGGTTTGAGTGCAGCGTTTGAATCCTTGCTCTTGAGGTAGGGGAAGAAACGTTTGGGCCAAAGGGCTGTTTTTATTGATGCTGGGTCTAGAATTTGTGTGTTCTAGCAGTGCGGAGCTGCTCGTCTGTCTCACTTGGAGGAGTCTTGATTGTTCAAGGTTTGTTCTGCCTGGAGAAGAGAAGGCTTCCGGGAGACCTTAGAGCAGCTTCCAGTATCTAAAGGGGCTACAAGAATCATTCTCTGATTAGTTCCATGCACTGCAGTAAAAATGAGATCTTCTTTGAAGGAACAGAAGAATTCTTGGGAACTGTCTTATCCTATAGGACAGCCTGGAGGATAACCCTCTGTCCTGTAAGGACTCCTGTACATGCTTTTAGAGATATGTCATCTTCTCTTTTATTGTTGCCAAGGTTTGTACTATTTTTGAAGGTATCGGTTATTGTCATATCATTCTCTTAGGGTAATGGATGGGGAGCCATCTCGCTGGTAGGGAACTAAGGTGGGACTGTGGGAAGTAGTTTATTTGATGGATACATTTTCTAGGTAGGGGCTGGTAAATCTCTGCGCCCTTGTGAAGGGCACACAGAGAATGGAAACATAATTCAAAGTTATGAGATGGGCAGTGTCTGATAATACAGTCTTGGTTGCACTTGGGGAAAAATGAAAACCCAAACAAAAATGTATGACCTGAACTAGGAAATCCAAAGTCTTACCTGTGTGTCTTGCTGTAAGAGCAGATAAAATCAGTCCCTTGTCTCCCCAGTCACCCAGGCACTTGTGATGACTGGTACCCGAAGTCGCCAACCGGCCTCTCTAGGCAGATGTGCCAGATGATGCTTTTTTTTTTATCCCCAAATTAAAGCACACCAGTAGGAGAGCAGCTGGAATCAGCTCTTCAAAGGAGCTGTGCTGATCAAAGGAGGCTTGGCTGCATGCTCTGCTGAGATCTGAGCTTGGCAGCAGCTGAAAGCTGTACACCATGGCCTCTTGCAGAGGCCTCTCATGTTCTTACGGCTCCAAGCTCTTGCACTGTATTGGACCTGTTGCATACCTTTCAAAGCCTGCCCAGGCTCTGACTTTGCTAAAGTGCATTGACCGAGGACAGGAGGAGGCTCAATTGCAGGGGCAGAGATTGAGAACTGTGTGTGTTCTCAACCGAAAGTGCAGCCAAAAGCACAAGAGAGTTCACACGCTCCCTGAAACACCCACTAATCCTGTTTAGTTTATCCCTGTCCGTCTTCTGATTTGTGTAGTCAAATGATTCCTACAAAACCTCTCTGCAGTGTGTGTCCATACGCTACATTTGCTTTAAACTGCTTTGAGAAAGTGACTATCAAACTTTACGTGCTGCTGGAATTACTCTCCATCTGCTTCTAAAGGTGGCACACGGTATTTGTCGTTGTCCAGTCACAAGATGCTGAGTGAGAGAAATTAATTAAATCCAGAGCCAATTTACAGTAGCTTTAGGAAAAGGAAAGTTATCCTTTAATCTCAGTGCGTGGTTGAGGTGCTGCTTTCTTTTCAAATGGAGTTCTCATTTAGTACTGTCAAGTTTTTGTGGCATTAACAATTAGTCCTGTCACTTTTTCAGGGCTGAGCCTGGCTGCTTTAACATGCACCAAGCTCTGCTCTGATCACAAACCAGCTTTTCTGCGTTAGGCTGAAGCAATATTCACCAACACCTCTTTTTATCTTGGCTTTGCAGCATAGCATATTATTTTCTGTACTGCCTGAGCTCCAGCTTCTTGGCAACACGGGGTGAGCTGAGGACCTGGTTTCAAACTCAAGGCTTTGGTTTCTTTAAAACAGACCAATCCCCAGTCTAAACCCTCAGATATTATCTGAGTGCATGAAGGCAAGTCAGGGAAATGTGAAGTGACATATTTGGAACAAAAGCTTGTTTGTAGTCAGCTGATTTCATGTCTGAGCACCTGGTTGGATATAGAATCACGAAATAGTTTGGGTTTGAAGGGAACTTCCAAACTCATCTTGTCCAACCCCCCTGCAATGAGCAGGGACATCTTCACCTAGAACAGGTTGCCCAGAACCACATCCAGGAACGGTGCATCCACCACCTTTCTGGGCAACCTGTGCCAGGCTTTTACCACCCTCACTGTACAGAATTTGTTCCTCATGCCCAGCCTGAATCTTCCTCCTGTAGTTTAAAACCATCACCCTTCATCTTGTAGCAACAGACCCTGCTAAATATCTCTCCCGTCTTTCTCATTGGCCCTTTTTAAGAACTGAAAGGCCCCAGTAAGATCTCCCGGAGTCTTCTCCAGGCTGAACCAGCCCAACTCTCTCAGCCTGTCTCCAGAGCAGAGCTGCTCCAGCCCTCTGATCATTTTTGTGGCTCTCCTCTGGATCCTCCCTGACAGGTCCGGGTCTTTCCCGTACTGAGGGCTCCAGGAGGAGTATTTGCCTCTCCCCTGCCCTCCCACGGGTACAACACATGTGGCTCAGGTTGGTCAAACCCGCAGACAGCATTTTCACATGGATGCTGCAGTTGAGCTCCTAGTGTTTTCCTCTTTGTTCTTGAAACATCTCTCGCTGTTCAGGATGGTGTCATGTGTTAGGTTTTCTTTTTGAATGCATCCCCTGTGGAGTTACATTTCATGTGGTTGCCAGTATGGATTCGGACCTGGTTGTTGGTGCTTCGTGTGGGGAGTGTGCCCAGCTTCTCGGGGAGCTGTTCCCCGTGGGCCTGCAGCAGGCAGAGACATAACCTGGTTTTCTTCTTCAAGGTACCTACATCAAGTGGCATTAACTGACTTCTGTGTTTCTGTCTCAGCATTCAGGCAGCTTCACTGAGGTCTTAGCAATGGAAAGCTTGACTCAAACATTACTAGATTACTTGCAGTTGTTAGCAGGGCACACAAAACCCCAGGCTCCAAGCATCTTTGTGTATTGCTGTGCTGTGGGTTACTGCAGAGCTCACTTGGTGGACACTGGCTGTGCTCTGGTGTCCCCTCTCCTTCAAGAGCGCTCCAGCTGGTTTTGCTCAGTTCTCCTTGTGCCAGGGTTTATTTTAGATACAGACGCCTGGTTTGGAAGGGGGTGTTAGTTGATTTAAGCCTGGTTTTCCCTCTATTTGAAGGCATCTCAAGAGTACAAGCAGCTCTCTTTGAGGAAGCAATGACCACAAAGCACTGAGCGCTGTCACTGGTGGCAGAGCCCATCCTGTACCCGGAGATCAACCAGTTTGTGAGGCTCCTGCACAAGCACAGTATCTCTACTTTCCTGGTTACAAATGCACAGTTCCCAGATGAGATTAGGTAAGAGTTGGACAAAATACTTCCCTACTGAAACATTTGAGTGCAGACCTGTGTTTTAATCCATTTTATTGCTCATCAGTCAGCTCTGCACTGACAATAACAAAGCCCACTCAGCATCTATTTGATTTTAACCTTCATCTCCCCATGCTCGTTCTCATCTCTTTCTACCAGTTTGATTTTTGTTTCTATATCTCTTAAAGTGCGTTTGCTTCTGAAAGGGAAGAGGATGTAATATAGTACCTCCCGGAGGTGCAACGGAAGAAGAGCAAGTGAGCTCTGTGTCGTGCTTGGAGACATGGATGATAACTAGCGCGAGTGTTTCTGACAGCCAGAGCAGGTGGCTGAGCTTGTAAATCACCTTTTTCCTTTCTGAGCTTCTCTTGCAGTCTGATCTTTGTCCTAACTCCATAAAGCAGTTTGGACAGGGCTTGGAGCAGCCTGGTCTAGTGGAAGGTGTCCCTGCCTGCAGCAGGGGCCTGGTACTGGATGAGCTTTAAGGTTCCTTCCAACCCAAACTGTTCTGTGATTCTAAGACCAGCTGTAATAGTTCAAACCAAAAATTTATCTCCAGTATCTCCAGCAGAACCTGGAGTGCAGGGTAAGAAAAGGTGAAAAGCGCGTACTCCTGCCGAAGTGGGATGAGTAGTTTTTAATCTCCCTCTTGGGCGGATTTGAGCTAAAAAAGCTCAAAAATGTTTTAATGATATCTGATGAAAGAGTTTTTACAAATGCAAAGAATCCCTGTGGCAGATGGTTTTGAGCATCCAGGCTGCTTTTAACAAAAGCATAGAATCTCAGACTGGTTTGGGTTGGAAGGGATCTTAAAGCTCACCCAGCTCTAACCCCTGCCATGGGCAGGGACACCCTCCCCTAGAGCAGGTTGCTCCAAGCCCCATCCAGCCTGGTCTTGAGCACTGCCAGGGATGGGGCACCCTGTGCCAGTGTCTCCAACCAGCCTGAAGCAATCTGAAGATCTGAAGCAATGTGGCAAGGAAATAGCACATGGTGCGAGGATTGGGAACTCAATACTGTTAGATGCTGCTGCTGCTGAAGTCCAGCCCTGGCGTTAGTGAGCACATTAGTGGACCTGGGCGCAGGGTGGTTTAGGTTACTTAGGTTGTCTTGTCCACCCCATGCCTCTCTGTATTGGCACTCTGTGGTGGTACTTCCTTTTCACTTCCTTCTCGTGGTCTCAATTTGGCACTGAGGGGGGGAGGGCAATGCAATTTTTGAGTGAGTAATTATACACTACAAAGGCATTCCAAATGATTGAGTAATTGTGTAATCAAGTTACTTTGTCATGTATTATGTGCCTGAGAGACAGAAATTGCTCTGTCCTAAAAATAGCATTTTAAAAAGACAGCACGTGCTATATTTTGAAGCTGCATTTCTTAGGATCCGCTGAGTGTTTTTAAAAAGAAACAAAAAAGAAAGTGGTAAAATGCGAGTCTTGCTGTCTTAAAATTGCAACTGAGCTTTGGCTCATCAAAGCAAGTGATTTGCTTAATATGGTAACTGAAGCCTGCACTAAGCTCACTTTTCCTCTGTCAGCAGAGGGAAGCTGTAGTCTAAGAGCTAGTCCTAAAATTGGCAGCAAGGCCCCTGACATCCAGTGCTGTAACAGGGAGTGGGACCTGGGGTTTGTGCTCATGTTGGGGGCAGCGCCCATGGGCTCTGCAGCCCTCTGGCTGGGTCTGCAGCAGGTGCTGCATGTGCTTTCCTCTTTGCTCCTCCTCCTCTTGTATTTGCATTTCAAGGACTTTTGGACTATCGGGACTTTGTATTTCAAGGCCAGGTTGGAAGAGGCTTGGAGCAAGCTGCTCTAGTGGAAGGTGTCCCTGCCCTTGGCAGGGGTTGGAACTGGACGAGCTTTAAGGTTCCTTCCTGTCCAAAATGTCTGTGATTCTATGATTCTATGACTGCAGCTTCATCTACCTTCAGGTGCAAAAATGTCATTATAAAGTGAAGGAGGTTTTATAGCACATGAGCTCACATTGAGCAGTTAGCTGGCTCTGGTTCTCTTCCTCTTCTGGTTTTTGGTTAGTGGCTGTGGAGGAGAACCCTTGTGTATGTGTTTGCATTTATGAGCATCAATAATTATCGTGGAATCATAGAATGCTTTGGGATGGAAGGGACCCTAAGATCATCCAGTTCTAACTCTTTGCCACGGGCAGGGACACCTTCCACTAGACCAGGTCTTAAAGCCCTGTGCTTATTATTGCTCATAAGCAAATGCTCATTTTTATTCTAAGGGTGTTTCTGTCCCTTATCTCATTGGCTAGGTCGTCTCCTGTCTGGCTGGAGAAACCCCCTCATGGCTGGTGGCCTGAGAGCAATTTATTGCTCTTCAGTTGTGTTGTCCTACTCAGTCAGAAATCACCGCCCAAGTTCAGATGTGGTAAATACAGTGAATTTGATCTCAGCTGGATTGGAAATTACAACCAATAAAGTAGGAGGAGCATTGGAAAATCCATCCTGGTACTATGCAACAATATTTTGTGTTGAGTTTGAAATGTAGCTGTGTTCCAGGAACATCAGTTTGTGCCACTTCTCCTTGTTCCCCTTTGGCAGAGCATGCATGAGGTCAACCTGGCTCCAGTTCCAGCCACAGCAGAGCCCCGTGGACCACTCCGTTTCGGAGCAATGTGGGGTAGAAATCCCTCCCTGGGATCTCTTCCAATTCCTTAATTTTCTCCAGTACAACAGTGGGTCTGGCTCTTGCCTGTCCTGAGGATTGTGATCCTCAGAGAAGAGGTTACTTTTCCCAGTTCATGTTTTGAAAACACTCCATCTTCTGTGAGGCCCCTTTTAAGTGGGCAAATGCAGCATTAAGTAAAGAAAGGAGTGTTTTTGCCATGATCTTTGAAACGGAGTACTTGAATCCACTCACTCCTGGAACACTTGATCATTTTGGAGGCTGTGGCTTTGGGCTGCCAGGCCAGAGAAGCTTCTTTGCAGAACAAGTTGATTTCTTTTTTGTTGAAACCTAAACTGTTGTATTTATTCTGGGCTATTTCAGCCTTCTAAATACATACGGAGAGAATATGTTCAGATACATTGTTTGATTGTCTGTGCTAAAGTGGATTTTCCTGAATAGCAAGGGCTCTGCTTGGTCTCATTCTGGACATTTCTCGTCCCTTTGTCACCTTTGGAGGGCAGGGGGCGGTGTATTTTTAGGTGGCACTGTTTGGCAGCTGAATAATAGTTTCCAATTTATCTTCATCTTCTCTAAAAAGCCAAATCAATTCGGAACCGTGGCCTGCTCATTAACAGGCTTCCTAAATAACGCTTGCAAAATGTCCTAAAACTGCGTGGAGAAATACGTGGTACAATTAGGATGCTGTCATTCCATGGGGTGGAAGATGCCGTGAGGGGTGGATGTGTGTTATACTCACCGGCTTGATCAGTCTTGTCTGTGACAAGGGAGCTTTAGGTTGTTTCTTTTAATGTCCTTCATTATCCCTTTGCTAACGGGCTGCAATGGTGCTGCTTCTCCTTTACACCCTCTAGGTTTACAGAAGGGATTAGACTCAACCCAGGCTCTTCACACTCCAGAGGAAGTTTAATCTTTTTCCTGCTGTTGGGCTCACAGATGCTGTGCTCACTGGCATTGTGTGACCAGAAAGACTATACTGAAGGATTTATATGAAATAAGAGCCTTGGAAGTGGAAGGAGAACATGTTGGGGGATTGTGCTTGGTTTTATTTTCTGAACAGCTTTGATTACCCTTCCAAAAATCATTTGACTGATGCCAGCTGCAGGCCAGGTGTGAGTTCCGTGTGTCCAGTAGAAAGTGGCTGAATTATGGCTGCATTTCTTTTGAACAGGATTATTTCTCCATCAGGCAGAGCAAACAGAGCTTGGGGAAGGGGCTTTATAGTAACTACAGGGAGAAGCAGAGCCTTTCAGTGCCTCGTGCTAACCCCTGGCAACCTGCTTTGGGAAGCCTTTGTGCATGTGTTACAGCTACACTGGAGTGAAATATGTTCTAGTTCAGTAACGAAAAGGTAACTGGAACATCAGCCAAGGCCTCTGTATGTGATGTTCTTAGCTTTGGGGCGTATTTGTTGGAAGTAAGTTGTAATGCCTTGCTATTAAGATGATGGTCACTTGGTGGAGATGAACCACTGGACTTGGATAGTTTTCCTTGTAAATACTGGATAGTTCCTGTTGCTACTGGAGCAGCAGGTCAGCTTGTTCGGAAATCCTGTATTTTGTGTGTACTTTGGTAGGAAAACACAAATTCAGCTAGCAGTGATGGCTGAAAACAATTGCCTTCTCCTTTTTATTTCCAAGGAACCTTGAGCCAGTAACGCAGCTGTATGTCAGCGTGGCTGCCAGCACCAAAGAGAGCATGAAGAGAATTGATCTGCCCCTATTCAAGGATTTCTGGCAGAGGTTTCTGGACAGTTTAAAGGCCTTATCTGAAAAGGTACCCAGTAAAGAATGTGCTTTTAAGTATTCTTTCTTCTGGACCTTATCTACTCAGTACAAAAGGAGACTTGAAGGGCTTAAGCTGGACCGTGGAGTAGGTTCTGGGTGTATTTGGAGTATATTTACATGTTTTTTACATCGAATTGTGTGAAGTCCAGCATGTTTGATCAGTTTTCCATATGGGGAGAAAAGTAATGACAAAAGGAGAGAAGGATGTGGGTCAAATGGGACAATAAACTCTGCTGTGAATATAAGATGCTATGAGAGATTAAGAGATTTTAAAACAATAGATTATTTCCTAATGGAGCATTAACACTGCAAGTAGGATGCTGAAGGAAAACTGGAAATCCAGGGAAGCTTAGGAAGGGTCATAAATCCCTGTGTGGCTCTTAGTGCTGCTTCCCAAAGGATGCAGTAGATAAAGGACTTGACAATGTATGTGCTGGAGTTCAATAGTTCCAATTGCCCTCCTGCTACATAGAAATCTGCTTATTTCGGGAAGATTTATCCAAAATAGTAGATCTGAGTGTAACAGCAAGGGTGACCCTTTACACTGTCAGTGGTTTGTAGTAGTTGGTGTCTGCTGGAGACAGCTGAGCAGTGACCTGAAGGCCTATGGAATCACGGCTGCTGCTGTCAGCTCAGAGCGTAGTCTGCCATTTAACAAGCTTTGTGGTAATTAATGAAGCACTTGTGGTCCCAGCATCACATTAATTGGTAAGAACAGGGCTTCATGAGAATGTCTACCCTGTCTTACTGATATGTAAGATGGAAACAAGTATTTCTGTTTACTGATTTGGCAGAAGTTGACGTGATACCTGCTGAGACGAACAGACAAGAGAGGCTGTTTCATTTGAATAATGAGATTTTCTGCCTTCTGAGATGACAGTGGTGGAGCATTTTCTGCCAGATCCACATTAGTAGACCTGGGAGGCTCAGTGTAATTGTGTGACACTTTCTCCTGCAAATGCTGTGAGTAGCTTCATCAAGCCACCTGCGTGCAAGTGCTGGCTGATCTTGTCAAGCAGCATCTCAGGACAAACTCTGAGCAAACCCAGGTACAAATTTACTAAGTTCTCTGTGTGAGTAGAGGAGGCTGTGGAAAGACAAGGAGGTAAATATTGAAGGCAAAAACATTGAAAAAGTCTTTTGGGAACTTGCTTTTGCCCACCATTTCTTTTCTTCTGTCTCTCTTGACCCTGGATAGATATGATTCATTCATTGCTGTGTGTTGTCAGAAATTCCCTTGCAAAGAATTGAAGGTGAAAGTATTGGCAAGTCGGCCCATACAGCTAAAAATACTCTGGTCAAGGTGAAGAGGAGAGGAAAGAGAAACTCAACTAGAAGGTGCCTTTTCTCCTCAAAGCAACTGCACTTTGAAGGGTCCTTGAAACACTAATAGCACAAGAGCCCATTAATAGTTGCTCCAGTTGGTTTGCTCTGCTCAGCTGCGCATTGCATCATCACACAAGGGGGACAGAAAGAAGCTGCTCTGTGTTAGGTTTTTCTCTTCATGTTATGCCTGATTCTGGTACCCAGAAATTATCTTGAACTGCTTCTGGGCAGAAGCATCTTTCTGTTTTCCTCCTGAGCACGTTGCTTGGTGTTCACATGAGATGTTAAGCACTGCTCACTAGGGCTGTGATAAATGAAAGGTGGTGAAAGCTGGTGCTTGTTGAGAAATGCAGCTCCTGTGTCAGAATAGGCAGGGAGGTGCTAATGCACTGTGTTGGGAAAGTGATGCTAATGTATCTGGAAACAAAATACAAGTCCCGTATTTTCACACTGCCTGACAAACCATCCAGACGTATTCAGTTCTCCTGAGACCGAGACAAGCTGGCAGTGCAGCTGATATGAGTCACTGCTAATAAGCATCATGGAGAGGTTTGGTCTTTGCACATTTAACAAATAAAAATGGACAAAGAGTTTTTAAAAGCACGAGTTGTACCTGGCTGGGCTTCCCTTTGTGGTGGTTTGCAAGTGCTGTGCCTGCACAGCTACCCTGCTTGTTTGTGTGTCTCCCCACGGCTTCATGCTTGGTGCTGCAGGGATGGGTGGTTAAAGGCAAGTTCTGCTGCAAAATGTTGGTAATAGAAACAGACAAGTGGGAGAAAGGAAGAGGAGAGGACACAGTCCAAGGTGAGAAAAGAATAAGGATGTCCTTCTTGGACATCTTCCTGCCACCCAAAAGCAGGTGGATTCTTGTTAGGAATAGAAATGGAAGGACCTGGGCAAAGAGATAGGGTTCAAATCTCTTGCCTTAGTGAAGTAGTTCAACTGATAACGGATTTCAGGGTTTTAACTGAAGCTCTGCACAAAGTTCTTGAGCTTTTAGTAAAGGAGTGACTTTAATAATGATTTTTTCCCAGTCTGATTTGACAGCATCATGTGGCACGTTGGTGATGAGTTGCTGCAGCATTTCCAAAGGAAGTTCAGGAAGAAAAGATAAAATGTTTTCGTGATATTTCTTTCTGCAGCAAACAGCAAGAAACCTCCTCTTTGTCCACTACTATTCGGAGCAAGTTTTAGCCTTTCTAGAGTGATTCTCATTGAGACGATCTTTGTGTTAAATTTTCTATGCTGAGAAATGTTTTCTTGAGAGAGGAGGTTGTGTTACATAGCAGGTGGACTCCCAGAAGGCTTCACTTGTTTCTTGTCAGGTGTCTTCTGCCTCCAAATTAAATTGAGAGCAAAAAGGGAGACATTAACATGTGCAATTCAGAATGTGCCCTTTCCAAACGTCATCACATTTGAGAAGTCTTGTCTCATCCTCCGACAGCCTTGAGTTCATAAGAATAATTGAGAGGTGACTTGACTCGAGCGCCTGGAGGAAGCACTGAGAATGGAAGTCTTTACTGTCCTCATAAGGCTGAGAACTGTTCCAGTGGCATTTCTTCCAGCCATTGCTGCTTCATAATGCTGTATCCAAATGAGAAATGAGGGAAAATTAATAATGAGGGTCCAGAAGCTCAGGAGGGAAGAGTTAGACTTAACATCCCTGGAAGTTTTATCCTTTTCAAAAAGACCATTAACCAAAAGGGGTGCCTGAGCAAGGAAACAAGGAACTGATGTTCCATGAGCGGTCATTCACAAGCAGTCAGACTTGTGATCCATTTATGTTCTGACTTCGTGCTGTTTCCCTCAGAGTTACTAGATCAGACTCTCTGTGTTGACAAACTTCGAAAACTGTTGTTCTTGTTGACCATAAATCACCAAGAGTTTTTCCAAGCGACAGGGATTTTTACTGAGACAAATGGGAATCTCCCACCGAGTTGCTGATGAATGAAGCAGGGATGCGGTGACACAGCGTGGTGAACGTGCTTACAGATTTCTGCCCAAGCACTCTGAAAATAACTGGAGAGCAATGGTGATGGACACACCAGCAGAATCTTGACATGCTTGAAAAGTGTGCTGGTGGAAACCGGGTGGACAAGGGCCGGCAGAGACAGGACAAGCGGAATGGCTTTAAGCTAACAGAGGGGAGATTGAGAGAAGATCTCAGGAAGAAGTTCTTCCCTGCAAGGGTGCTGAGGCGCTGGCACAGGGTGCCCAGGGATGTTGTGGGTGCCCCATCCCTGGCAGTGTTCAGGGCCAGGTTGGACACAGGGGCTTGGAGCAACCTGCTCTAGTGGAAGGTGTCCCTGCATGTGGTAGGGAGTTGGAACTGGATGAGCTTTAAGTCCTTTCCAACCCAAACCAGTCCGTGATTCTATATCACACTGAGCTCCTCAAAGAGCGAGCCAGAAAGGGGAATTCTTAGCTCTGCTTGTCCCAGCATATCACATATTTGACTGCGCATGGTTTGGTACCTCTGCTCCTTGCTGGAAGATGCCAAAGATAGTTTGCCCAGAGAAAAGCATGAAATAAATGCATTTCTTCCTATCATCTTCCAGTTCTGCATTAGCTTGCTGCATACAGGTTGTTTCTCTTCCACTGCTGGCTGATGGAGACACCAGTTGCATATTTAAACACTCTCAGACTTGCATCTGGTGCTGTTTACTTCAGTTATCTTTCTTTTTTGTTCTCCAACGTGATCCTTTCCTCAAAGTTTCCCTGGGCTTCTGTGTGATTACAAACAGTGTGAATATGTGGAATTACATCTTAAGCACGTTTTAGTGCTTGTAATATGATCTATGAGAGTAACAATTGCTTTATGGAAAGAGAACATTTGATTTGCATGGAGATTATTTATGTGGTTGCTGGGGGGGAGCTGGTTTGTTGAGCCTGGTCTGATGCTTCTGAGCGAAGTGACTTTGTAAGGAGAATTTAAATGTAAAATTTGCAACAGATGTTAGAATCAGTAATCAATTTTGCCACTAGAAATATGGAAGAATTTGACTCTTCTGCACAGCAACTGCTCTCCACCAGCTGTGTACTTATTTTAATGGTTTTGCTAATGAGACTTCTGGTGTAAGGCTTTTGAAATGCAATATGATGAGTGTTACAAGGGTACGGTGGTTGATATTAAGTTATTGTCTCTGAAATATATCATCTTCCAGTTTATCTTACAGCAAGCAGCAATCCAAACGAGGCTTCAGCGAGATACTTGGCTGCAGAGGGAGTGAAATCTTATTTCTTCTGTCTGTTCCAGAACTTCTTGAGTTTGCTTGCAGGCACAAAAAGGAGAAAAATGTTCATAAGCACACTTCACAATCAAACTGATCTATTGTTCTAAGCTTCTGGTTGTTCCTGTGTGTCTTATAAAGAGAGGAATGTGAAACGGGGTGGGGGAAGCAAGGTGTCTCTTGTCACTGGTGAGCCCTAGGCAGAGGTGAGAGTAAAATCTATATTGTCTTAGTCCTTGTGCAATGCTTTGTCTGTTATCATAGAATCTCAGACTAGTTTGGGTTGGAAGGGACCTTAATGCTCATCCAGTTCCAACCCTCTACCATTGACAGGGACACTTTCCACTAGACCAGGTTGCTCCAAGCCTCGTCCAACCTAGCCTTGAACACAGCTGAGTCCTGTGTTTTCTCCTCGGATGAAACTGCTGTTAGATTCACCAATGTAAGAGATACAGGAATAACACGTGGATTCAGTCTCCCCTGAAGCTGCAGAATTGCTGGAGCATCTTTTGTATGAATTTGTTGAGTTTATTGTCTTGTACATACTTGAATGTAGAAAGCTGCGAATCAGTAACAGTACCAAAGACTGAAGGAAACTGGCAAATCAAAGGTGAGTTTTCATTATTGTTTTCTTACACAATCAGGGCCTTTGTGATGGGTTCTGCAGCTTCTGTCCAATTTCTTCAGCCATTTCTAAGTGCAGTAATCATGTGCAATTCCTGTGCTGGCTAATTTGGGCATATCCCTTTCTTGTTATTCCGGAAGAGCTCTTGGCTGCTCATCTGTTTGGAGGGTGGAGGAACTGAAACTAAATGCATTGTAAACGATCTCCTCTAACTCCTTAGTTTGAAAACCAGAGGAGCATAGAGAGTATAGGTGGTGGTGAGCCCTGGAACTGGAGGGTTGATGATCCATAGTGCTGATGCAACTGTTCAGAGTGTCAAAATGTGCATCTGCTTCATTGCATCTCTTTCATTCTGGCTTTGTGTTGAAATTTGCTTAACCATCTGGAGGAGCCGTATCTCCCTGTAGGACTCTCCAGAAGAGTCCAACTTTCAGTGAAAGTGGGAGGATCTGATTGCTTTTCATAGGGATTAGGGCTCTAGAAGGATGCTTTAATTTGAGATATCAGCAATTTAGGTAATGTCAAGCATAATCGCCCAAGGCAGGCTTCTCAAGTGGGGAGTATAAGTTGAATCCAGAGGCACTGAAGACTTTTTAAAACTCTTTGTTGTGATTTTGTTTTTGTAAGAAGCAGTGTAATTTTGAATCCATATGGCAGGCTTCGAGAGACCTTTGAAATAATCGAGATTATTGCTCTGATAGAGATTGGACTCAGACTCCTTTACAGAAGGTGAAGACTGCACAGCATTGCTACCTTCATCAGGCCTTTGTTAGGCAGCTTCCTGCCAATGGCTTTGGCTGTGCTGGCAGTTGACCAAATAGAAGGTTGTCATTTTTGTTGCATTGCGCAAATCCTTCTGAATCTGCTCTAAATTCTCCATTTTCATGCATTGCTTCTGGTGTAGTTGTCTATAGGGAACAGACTTATGAATCTGACTTATGAAACACCACACTTTGAGTGAGGTGGGAGCAGCAGGACGCTGCCACGGTGGCAAGGGAGAGCTGTGATGTTGTGTGTGATGCTTCTAGAGTGTCTCGTCAGCTGGCTTCCAGAGATGTCCAGTTAATTCATGTTCATGCTAGATGTTAGGAGAAGTTCTTCCCTGGGAGGATGGTGAGGCCCTAGCACAGGTTGGAGCTTGTCTATTAAAGAGGATGGGCAGTTAAAATGTTAAATCTTATTTACCCCTCCAGAATGTTTATTGCTTTAGAGCCTAACTCCTGAGTTAGAGCTTTACAAGAGCAGTAAGCTTGCAAGAATTGCTTAATCAATAAGGAAGAAATTTATTTCAGACTCCTTGTTTCTGTTGTTCCTTGTTAAATGAAATGGGCAGGATTTTCAGCAAATCCTGGTGGGGGTTTTCAGTTCTATTTTTAGATGATTTGGACAAAACCCAGAAGAAAAATACTATAAATCCTTTCCTTCACAGTCGGTGAGAGTGATTTTTAAGGAGGTAATTATGTTTTTATGGCAGATTAATCCCTGCTTTCATCATTGAACCTTGAAGTTGTGTATGCTGGTTTGCTGTTTCCCAAGATAAGGAATGTCACTTTATTCTCTTAAATCCAACAGTCCCTTCCTGGTGTGGGTTGAGCTGTGTGCCATATTTTGCCCTGCCGCTGGTCATGCACCCATCGTTCCTGCATTGCTGGGTGCTGTTGTCTGTGATTTACACCAATGCAGGTGCTGACATCTTGTCAAATACCTTACAGGCTTGATGCCTCTTGGTTTTTCATCATCATACAAGTGCTCACTCAAACCATCATTATTGCAGGGTTATTTAAAATGCAGTTTAGTCTTCCCATTGCTGAGCAAAAAGCACTGATTTTGAGGAATGTTCTTTTAGAGCCCTGCAAAATTTCATGTTGTTTTCCTGGCTGAGATTTCCAACTATAGAGGTCCATAAGGAAGCATCCAAGTCTTTGGCTGTGTGTATAAATAACTGCTGGGATGGCTTAAAAATACTGAATGCCTGGCAACTGACATGGGGAAGACTGGGATCCTGCATTGGATCCAAAGGGACTTGGGTGAATGGTGAGTTCATTCTTTAGCCAGAAGTGTTTGGCTGAAGCTGGTCTATGTCTTTAAACATGCTCTTATCCCTCACCTTTTTTCTTTTGCACATGTGAATGCCATTCAAGTTTCTTCTTTAAGTTCCTAACTCTGTGTGTTAAGAATTGGGCCATGGAGATGCTGCAGGGCTGGAGCAGCTCTGATCTGGAACCAGGCTGAGAGCTGGGCTTGTACAGCCTGGAGAAGAGAAGGCTCCGGGGGGACCTTAGAGCAGCTCCCAGTGCCTAAAGGGGCTACAGGAAACCTGTAAGCCTTCAGCAAGGCTCCAAGTTTGTGCCCAGGGCCCACTGACTTTGAAAGGGACTTCCACCAGAAGCTTGACAGGGAATGCTCTTGTGAAGGCTCCCACACAGAGGCAGGATCAGGACCTTTGCTGCATGGGCATCTCCATTTAAGCACAGCCACAGTCACACGGGTTGGAGCAGCAGCTGCCACAGCAGCGGGGACCTGCCACTCAGGCACCAAGTGACAAGCACTTTGCCCAGCTCCAGCTGCTGCTCTTCATCACAAAGTGAGGAGGAGCACAGGAGCTCAGCCAGCAGCTGACCTGCTCGGCCGCCCTGGCTCCATCCCATCTGCAAGACATTCCCTTTGCCAAAGAGGTGCAAAAATAACAAGGCAGGAGAATCACTGCCTAGCTCTCATCTGACAATAAAACTGGTTGCTTTCTAAGCTGAGCAGGTACCTCTGCTTTCATCTAGGCCAGTACTTTGTGTGTTATGTCACAGGATGGGGTAGACAAACTTGTGTCTGATCATGTCTCGGAAAGAGAAGGGGCATTCAGAGCCAGTCTTGGCACTGAGGAAGAGCTGAAACCACCCTCTGGGACTTCCCATGCCCTTCTTTCAGTTTCACATTCCCCAAAACGTCCTAGCTACAGCTCCCCATTGGTGTGTCCCTTTAGCTCCACAGACTATGTCTCAGGCTTGGCTGCTTGACCAACAAGGAGGGTACCTGGTGTGGTGGTCCTGGACAGGCGTCATTACAAACATGTCACTTTATAGTGCAGTTGTAACCCTGGCAGTGCAAGGAAGTCGAGGGAAGGACATTATTACAAACAAGCTACAGACAAGGAGGGAAGCCCAAGAGAAGGAGGAAAGTTTGCCTCAAATCATAGGATCACTGAATGTTTGGGTTGGAAGGGACCTTAAAGCTCATCCAGTTCCAACTCCTGCCACAGGCAGGGACACCTTCCACTAGAGCAGGTTGCTCCAAGCCCCGTCCAACCTGGCCTTGAACACTGCCAGGGATGGGGCAGCCATAGCTTCTCTGGGCACCCTGTGCAATGCCTCAGCACCCTCACAGAGAAGAACTTCAGGAGCTGGTGCAGGGTCCAGAAAGGGTGGTGATGATGAGGTTGGTTTTCTCCCCCACTCCTGGGGCTGACATGGGGACAAGTGCTGTGCTGTCAGATCCTGGGTGAAGAGGAAGGGTTTAGTGCTGCTCTGCTGATGCTGGGCTGAGCTCTCAGTTTCCTAGCAGTAAATTCAAAGTTCTAGGCTTTGCCCTGGTTTTACAGCAGAGTAGCTATGTGTTAAATATTCTCTGGTAATATACACCTTTTTTAGCAATGAAGACAAAGCCTCAACTGGTGTATTAATAGCAAATGCTTGAACAATGTATGTTTTTAGTAGCTACCTACACCCCATAACCTATTCAGGTTTTTTCTTTAATGCCTGTTGCCCGAGCAAAGGAAACTGAAAACTTTTGTGCTCTATGCTGAGTTAATCTTTAAAAGGAAAAAGCCCTCCTCTGCTGTGCAGCTCTGCTCAGCGGAATGCCCTCAGGTGTTTGCAATGTGACTTCTAGGAGGACGTCATCCCTCCAGTGCCTGTGTTCAGGGCTGGCTGTGTAGTGATAGATGAGCCTGAACGAAATGACGAGCCCTTTATTTAAGGGGAGGGTCCTGGTTGCCAAAGGAATAGATTAATCTGCCATCCAAGGGCACTGAGTCTTTCCCTGATGATGCTCTCTGGGAGCGTGAGGAGTGCCATAGCTCATCTGCAGAGGTTTCGGGAGCCTGGAGGTTCCACAGGCATGGGTTTAGGAGAGGCAGAACTGATCTCCAGTCCTCTTACAGAGCCCCTGTCTCCAGGCTGAACTGGAAGCTTTGGAAAGCTGTGAAATTTGGGGGGTGCTGGCATTTGAGATTTTCTTTTGCTGCGTTTTGGATCTTTTATCCTTTTGTGGGATTTTATGCATAAAGATGTGTCTTATTGAATATGGTGAAGAGCTGCTTGGCTGCAGGGTTGGTTTTTTTCTGATCACATCCCTGTGACAAGTAATTTCCAAGTGTGAAAATTGCTTTGATATCTTTATTCAGGACTCGCTCACTTAGCAAGGAGTTGCATAACCTGAACAAGGGAACTGAACTGAGGCTGTAGAGAGGATGGCTTCTGTCTTCACAGGCGCTCTCACTGGGAAAGGGCAGCTGCCTCCTGCCGCTGTGTGAGAGCAAGGAGCCTGCCCAGAGCCCCAGCACCATGCTGGGCTGTGGGGTGATGCACATGTTTCATTTCTTACCCTGTTCTGTGTCATTGATGAAAGCAGGTTCTTGCTTCCTGGGAAAAGCCAGAGAATGTGTCCTGAAGTCAGTTTACAAGTCAAACTTTTCCTTGAAGGAAGTAAGAAATACTAATGAAACTAAGAACTGGGTTTTGAGTGGCTTCCTGCTCATTGTCTAATACCTGCAAAGGATCTGAGAAGATGTGTGAAAGAAAGAGGTTTTTTTGTTTAGAGTCTGCACCACGACGTCTTCTCTCTCAGGGGTGCTTTTTCCATGTAAGCAATGCAGCGTTTCCATTGGCAATATTGATTTTGTTACTTGAGATTCATTAGCGGCCAAAATAGGGACTTACATCAAGAACTCTGTAAATAAATGTTTTTTTCTAACAATAGAGGTATTTTACCTATATTGAAGAAAGGTATATGAGTGTTCAGAGTTATAGAATCATGGAATGGTTTAGGCTGGAGGGTACCTTAAAGCTCATCCATTTCCAGCCCCTGCCATGGACAGGGATACCTTCCCTGGGATGGGACTTGGAGCAACCTGGTCTAGTGGTTGCTGAGTTAGACTTGGAATGTTTTATGAAGAATAATTATATTTGATCTACAAAAATATGAGTGATGATGGGGAGGGAATTAAAAAGAAATAGTAATAAAAAAAAAAGGCAGCCCCAATCCCTCTTGGTTATTGAAGCGAGAGGGAGCACTTTATCAATCTGACATGTACATCCTTTATTAACATCTTCTGGGCCAGCAGGTGCTGGGAGAGCAGTGTCACCTCCTCGGCTCTGTCGAGGTGTGCTCACTGGTTTGGCTTTGAGCTGTGGCCATTGGCAAAATGCGAGTGACACAACAGGATCTCAGATCCAGTTAATCAAATGGTCATGTTTTAATTGTAAGTGCCTTCTCTAACCCTGTGTTTTTTCTTATTTTCCCCTGTTTCCTGTTCTGGCATTCCAGGGATGCTGGAGTTTCAGAGGAGCTTGGAAAGATGTTAGCAAGAGTTGCCTAAAGGAAAAACTGCTTTTCCCCAGGTTGGTTCTTCATTTCTTTGTCCTCAAATGTTTGGGAAACAGAAGGCTGAGCTGGACCTTGTTGAGTTGCATTTTTGGGACCCCATTGAAAAAGGGTTACAGTTGCTACACAGGTTTCAGAATGCAAGGAGTGGGAAAGCACAATATCTCTGTGTTCTTGAGCATGCTGCCAAGACTGACATGGTTTATGTTGTCCTCCAGAGGGTAAGACTTGAAAGACTTGGGGGAGCAAGTCATAGTGTAGTGTGGTATGTAGCAAAGTGGTTCTCAGTCATTTTCCTTTAAAAGAGGTATTTCTTGCACAATACTCTTTATTAAGTTGCCTTTAATGGACCAACTGCCAAATACGATCCCAAAGAAACCCCGCACACTGTGTTTTAGAGCAGCCTGTGGGGAGATAACTTGAGCAAAGGATTGGGGAGGCAAGGGCTATTTGTGTAAGATTGCTCAGTTTCTACCCATATGCTCAGCGTCCTGTGCAGGCAAAAGCGCCTCATTAGCGGCTTTTTATATCCAAGATTGTGGGTTGAGGCTTGGAGAAGTTTGTTAGAACTGGGCAGGATCACAGGAACATGTTGTCCCGTTGCTCCTGAGCGCTGTGCGCTGGCTTGAAGGAGCATCTCCCACCGTGAAGGACTCAAAGTACCTGCTGCTAATTGTCTTTATGGAGCAGTACAGACCCTTCCTGGTGCTATTTTGGCAGCTCCTAAGGATGGGCATTGCGCTTCTGACATATGTTGTGACCTCTGCTTGTTGCCATAAAGGCATTGTGCCATGTAACTGCTCTGATGGCCCCCGTGGTTTTCATAGGGTTATTTTAAAAGTTATTCTGACTTACCCAGCCTCGCAAAGATTATTTGCTTCAGCACATTCAACTGTTCTCTCTGTAACCAGTTCTTAACTGAGCTCTGAGTTGCTGCTTATTTAATCTCCATCAATTATATTTAATCTCCATCAATTATTTAATCTCCATCAATTATAACCTGATAGGTGGTAGGGCTCCCACTTCCAGTGGCCCCAGCACAGCCCCTTTCCTGGCAGGATGATCTGCTGCAGGAAGAGCTTCTTGGCGTAATATAGACGTGGTTCCACCACACTCAACTTTCACCCATTCAGGGGCTCCTTATCACATTAATTTTTCTTTTCCTGCTAATGTTATTCTGACGGCTGTCTGAAGGGGAATAATGGTTGCTTTCTGTGGAATCACAGGGTGTAAAGCACTGCAGCCTGGGTTTCTATCCTGATGCTTTAGATCATTAAAATCTCAGGGCTTAAGCTCTTAATTCTTGTTCTTCAGCGCTTACAAGAGGATCTCCTGGGGCCCTATTGTACAACCAAATACAAATAATACATGAATAAAACAGGATCGTGTATTTGTACTGCCAGCAGACTGTAAGGATTATTTATCTCTAACACTTTGTGGTATTAGGCCCTTACTCCTTTTGATATGTCCCTTCTACCAGCTTTTCTCTCATCTCAGACAACACTTGAGAGATGTTGCCCTCTGGAAAGATGTTTCTTCAGTCGCAATATTAATTTCTGATTTTTTTAGCTATTTTTTTCTGCATCCCTTTGGCAGTGTTTTATTTTCTCTACCCACTTCTTTCACCACCGGTCATGATTAGTTAATACAGCTTTTGTGCTAGTTCAGTTATTGAAGTGATGGATAATACACACAGGCTGCTGTTATTGCTTGTCAGTGCTGCCCTGGGGCGGAAAAAGGCCTTTTAATGCACTTCTAGCAGTTTTAGTTTTATGAAGTACCTGAACTTTGAAGTTAGTCTTCTAAAATAATCTAGGATGTATATTGGAGGGTGTTAAAAATGCGATTTAAATGGGAGAAAAAAACAGCTCCTCTCATATAAGCCTTCATTGAACCACTTGCTGAAGCACTGTGCTTAATTTATGTTAGAAAATGTTATGATAAAAGTAAACTGAGACTGTTTCATCCTTTCCACAAAGCCGTTCCTGCAGTACCACCTTCACTTGATGCTGGCACCATTCCTCCTGTATTCAGGCTGTTAGCCTGAGCTTTGAACCATTTTTTGGTGGCACATATGTTTTGTTCCTCTGCAGAATGTGTGTAACATCGTAGAATCCCAGACTGGTTTGGGTTGGAAGGGACCTTAGTGCTTATCCAGTTCCAACCCCTGCCACAGGCAGGGACACCTTCCACTAGAGCAGCTTGCTCCAAGCCCCATCCAACCTGGTCTTGAACGCTGCCAGGGATGGGGCAGCCACAGCTTCTCTGGGCACCCTGTGCCAGCGCCTCAGCACCCTCACAGGGAAGGACTTCTGACTAAGAGCTCATCTCAATCTCCCCTCTGTCACGTTAAAGCCATTCCCCTTGTCCTGTCCCTAGATTCGTTGTCCAAAGGTTAGAACTGGATGATCTTAAGGTCCTTTTCAACCCTAACTACTCTATGATCCTATCCCAGTGGGAAGTGATCTGAGGTTTGGTGTTGGAGAGTTCAATTGCAGCTCTCCTTAGTAGCTTCTGCTTCTGGGTTGAAAAATGTAATAAACCAAGCAGTGTGCATGCTTCCCATGGCACTGAAGTTCAGGTAACCTTGTGCCACAGGCATGCCATGGGCAACAGGGAAGGGAGAATCTCTTGGCTCAACCTGAGTGTATACCTGGACTTTCTGGAGCAGGAGAGTTTGATTCCAACCCTGGGATCCCAGCTGTGGAGTCTTAGGTTGTTGTGGATTTGTTGCAGTGCTCTTTTGCTCTGGATGCCTGGTGCCTTTGTCACGTTTTACAGTGTGTCAAGGAAGGAAAATGGGTTAATTAAAAAACCAATTTTCTGTAAGATTGCTCTGTAAAAAAATCCCAGCGATAAGTGAAATAAAACTTTAGTGAAAGATGAAGGGAAAGAGAGAGAAAAAATGGAAACAGGCAGATGAAGCAGCAAGATGATATGTTCCATGGCCAAGTGCTTGTATCAGTAGTAGAAGGCCTTTTGTCACCACTCACTTCTTTGGTGAGCAGCTCCTAAAGGGGAAATCAGAATAAGTCCAAGGAAAGAAGTGCTCAGAGGGCTCTCTTCCACTGCACAGAAATACATCTCGAAGAAGCACTGGTGGGATGAAGGAGCTGTGACACTCAGCAGTGGGAGGGAGAGGACAGGTCCATGCAGTGGTGGTCCAGACAGAAATCCAGGTGCCCTGTGCAGAGGGTAATGAGGGTGGATGCTGGTTTTGTAGTCATCAGTGCTACAGCTACTGTGTGTGTTCCTAATGGTTTGCTCCAGACTTCTTGCAAGTCATAATAAGCAGGGTGTTTTCAGTGCTTCTGGTCGTGACATTGCCACTTTGTGCTTCCAATAAAATGTTCCAGTGCCTAAAGGGGCCAACAAGAAACCCGGAGAGGGGCTTTGGACAAGGGCCTGTAGAGATAGGACAAGGAGGGAAAAGGCTTTAACCTGCCAGAAGGGAGGTTGAGGTGAGATCTTAGGCAGGGGATTGGAACTGGGTGAGCTTTAAGGTCCCTTCCAACCCAAACCACTCTGATCATGGGATAGCTTTTTCTCAGCAATGTTGTGCCTGATGTGCTTGAAGAGCTGGCGGGGAGGGGCACGCAATGGTCTGTCCCCTGCTCATCCTGTCCGAAATTCACCAGTGCCGGGCGATCCAGATGGAGGAAATAAAGTATCTGTATAGCAACTAATAGTGAGATTTTACATTTGGGGAAGCAAACCAAAGAGAGAAACTTCCTGGTTGTTTTCCCCTGAAGTTAAAGCTGCTGTTGTAAAAACCAAGTGCTTGGATATATAGAAGATAAGCCTTTGTATGGAAAAAGGCAGCTCAGCTTGCAAATGCTGAGTATGTGCTTTCTTGGAAGAGCAAGCGAGGTGCCTCCTGGTTTGGGTTTGCTTTGGTTTACTCCTGGGTTCTCGGAATAAATTAATGATATATTTTTTGTGTTGTTAATGTAATTTTGCCTTTATTTCAGCAAGAGCGCACTGTTTACAGACTGACACTGGTGAAAGCTTGGAATGTGGATGCACTCGAAGCCTCTGCTGACCTGATATCCCTTGGTAAACCAGGCTTCATCAAGATCAAGGTAAGCTGCGTGGAACCATTTTATGGTTTTTCCATCAGTACTTTACTCTATTTCCTCTTTCCTCCCCTTTTCCTCCTCCCACTCTTAAACTGATACGAATAAATGCAACTCTTCCAAATATTTCAGTGGTATATGGGGAACTTATTATAGATGCAAGGAACTTATCTCTTGCTTTTAATTTTAGGCAGCCAGATATGCTAGCTGATGTGTGCATTTGGATAGTCTTCAGTGTTATGCAAACAAGCTTTGTACCAGCCAGCACCAATTTCTGCCCAACAGAATCGGACCCTCTGGTCTTTTTTGTATTTCTCATGGAAGCAGAGACTGATAAATAGGCATTCCTCCTTTATGTCAACCAACATTTAAAACAAAATATCCTGGGACAAGCTGGGAGTTTGTGGTCTTGTTCTTTCCATCCTGGTCTCAAATTCTGCTGCAGGAAAAGGTGATAAAAGTCTGCTTTGCTGACGTGATACTTGTCTGGCTGTGCAAAACAGGGGAAATACTGCCTCTGGGACTGAAAGAGCTACTACCAGGAGCATTGTGAGATGCAGTGGGGCAGGAGGGGTTTTATCTTGGGGTTAATCAATTTAGTACCAAGAGAAGGTAAAAAAGGCACATTACGAAGTGTTCTATAAAGAATCACTATCAGCACTTTCACCCAGCAACTCCACTGCAGACCAGCGCATTTACCTGGGCTCTGTCTTTTGGTAACGCTGTTATTCCTGGACTTCCCTTCCTTTTTCCTTTCTCTTTCCTGGGTTGCTTTTTTACTTCCAACCTCTATTTACTGCTGCTCTAAATTAAAAACCTGGAGTTTGATGTAATTTCCTCCTGAAACAAACCCCAAAGGTTTTGATACTGTCAGTATCAAGTGGTCTCTTTCTCTCTGAAAGTGCCGCTGAAGTTGATAGCTTAGCACTAAATAAGATTGTGAGCATGGGTTAAGGAAAAAGCCTGTTTTACAATGTGTATCAGACTGCTTTATATTCCTTAGGTAAAATCTAGCAGGAGGAGTGCTCATATGTGGCCCTTCTTACCCTGCATCCCCTGACTTTCTTGCTGTAGCTTGGGTTGTATAAGGTGCTTCCAGCATGCCTGGAGGGCGGAGATGAGCGTGCAAGCCAGAACTGGAGTAGGAGTTGTCAGTGTATGTGCCACTTAGTCTGCTCTGTCATAGGTAGTGACTTTAATTAGTGAGATGAATCAGGTGTAAGTTAATGTTTCTGGGCACAGGTTTATGATTCTATGAGTTCTATGATACCTCTGAGTGCTCTCCAGGGTGAACATCTGGCTCCTTCAAAGCAGGGGCTGTTGTTCCCTTTGCCTGGGGAAGGATTCAGCATCATCGTTGTGGTCTCCCAGCAGCGTGCAGCTCAGCTGTCCCAGCCCCTCTTCCCTGATAAAATTGTGCCTTGGACTGCCAGGGAAATAGGTGAGAAAACTAGGTGGTTGCAGATATACTCCTATTCATAGATGCACAGACTGGTTTGGGTTGGAAGGGACCTTTGTGCTTATCCAGTTCTAACCCCTGCCACAGGCTGCAGCACCTTCCAGTAGGCCAGGTTGCTCCAAGCGCTGTTAAACCTGGCCTTGAACACTGCCAGGGATGGGGCAGCCACATCTGGGCATCTTCCATCCGGGACAAGCCACTGCACACTGCTTCAACTGAAAAGGTCGTCTTTGCACTCCAGGTGCTTCAAAGTGCTTGTTGGATCTCAACCAGTGAGGACTTCTCTCTGAGGAAAGAATATATATTAAACACTTTGCTCTCTTTACAAAAGTGTGAGCTGAGGCAGAGGGGGGCTGTGTGATGTTCCCAAAGCCGTATAGCACAGCTGGGGCATTCGGCAGCGCTCATGTACCTGCCAACACTAGCTGTTAGGGGGTTCAGAGGGGCTGCAAGGACACAAAAGGCAAAGGGGTACAGGGGGAAAGCACACCCTGTCTGGCCACCTGCCGTTGAGTCTGTTGGGGACTTCCCATGGACTGAAACAAGGGTGAGTTTGCTATGTCTGGTTTTTGTTTGTGGTTTAAAGTGTGTGCTGTTTAATGCTACTGACTTAAACTCGCAAGCAGGATGCCCTGCTCTAAATGTCATATTTCCAGAAATACATTTCTGGATTTCCAGCAGATAAATGAGTTTCTGCAAGTGCTAGAGAACAGAGTGTCCCTCAAGCATAAGGTGATCCTGGCCAGAGCATGGTGGCCTTCAAGCTAAGGCACAGAACATCTCGTGCCTCAGTTTCTTTCTCTGTGCAGGATTTAGTGCTGTGCCTGTACTGTGGCCCTGAAAGTATCTGTAGCTGGCATATGGAAAGGCTTTCGTCTTTCCAGTCCCAGGAGCAGTACTTGGGGAAACTCAGGCTTAAGCCTTCTCAAAGGACGCACCATACAGCAAGTCTGACCGCAGCGCAGCCCTGCAAACCCGATGCGAGCAGCTGAATGCAGGAAAGCTCACTGATTCCTTCCCAGCTTCAGCAGCAGAAATGAGTTGTCAGGGAGCTCCACCTCACGCACCAGCAGGCTCTACGGTAGTTTCCTTTTTATTCTATTTAACTGAGCTTTCTAAATAGAGCTGCGCTGTCCTGTTATCTTAATTTTGGAGAGAGGAAAGCAGGGTTCATGTACGCGAAAGATGAAGCACACTGCTGAGAGCAGCATTGCTGTAGCATCCGTTCGCAGCAAGGAGCTAAACTTTGATTGCTGCCTGAAACAAATGGTTCAACTCTGTGGTGGTATTTGGGGTCTAAATGGCATTTCCATCCTTCTAAAAAGTCATAAAAATTTGTGGTGGCTTCTCTTGAGCAGTGTCTCTTGCTTGACATTAGTCAGTGTTTAAATAGACCTGAAGTTGGGGGCACCTGGAGCCCTGTGTCCAGCTCTGGGGCTACCAACACAAGAGGGATGTGGAGCAGTTGGAGCGAGTCCAGAGGCCATGGAGATACTGCGAGAGCTGAAGCAGCTCTACTCTGGAGACAGGCTGAGAGTTGGAACTGGATGAGTTTAGGGTCCCTTCCAACATAAATCACTCTAATTCTGAGACTGGATGAAAGTTCTTTCTCACAGATTTTATGTGAGATGTTTGTTTAACAGTTGCCTTTCTTCCTTGCCTCTTTGGAGCAAGCGTAAGGTCTCAAAAGGTGGGCACTTGGTGCTCTGCAGAAGGGAAGTAGCTCACACTAAATATAGCATTAGCCCAGTCAGTGGCCTTATTTGTTTCGCATAGTTTCATCTGCCAGTTCCTGTGGAACAGCAGCATTCCTGAAGCGTGGACAATTTGTCTCAGGTAGGGAGGCCCAATGGCTTTCTCCTCTTGCTGCACTGTCTGTGACTTTGAAATGTGAGACTATGTGGTTTCTCACCTTAGGTGTGGAACCAGTTTTTCCCTTTCCTTGGCTAGGAGTAAGCAACACATTCTGGAGTGGCTGATGAACAATGAGTTGTGTTGCTGTGGGGGTAGTAAGAGTGTCCAGCCAAGGAAAAGCTGATAGAGGGGTTGTCCTCTTGAGGATGGCTTCCTTCTTTGGTCTGAAACGTGGACTGATTGCTAGTGGTGTAGCCCCTGGGCTGCTGGAGATGTTCATGTTGCTGCTGTGCTTGCTCTCCCATGGTTTGACCCTGATGAAATGAGCAGCTTATCTTCCTTTGCACTTTGCAGACAGCTTGTTTTCATCTGATCATCTTTAATCCTCACTTGCAAAGCTCTTGTCCAGTGTCTTACCTGTGAGATCAGCCTTCTCTTGGGCAGGATCACTGGTGGGGATTTATGCTGCAGTGGATTTGGATACATCTGTTGATCAAACTGCTCTGTTGATCAAACAGAGGTCAAGAGTGCTTCAAGGTGCTTAGTCGGGGGTTTCTGTCCCTATGAAGTCTGCCTGCTCTGGAATTAAAGTGAGCAGATCTTCTCAGCAAAGGAGGACAGCAGAAAAGGGGCTGTGTTTTACCCCCCAGAAGCCTGGGAGGTCGTGATTGCGCAGACAAAGTGTGCATAGGCAAGGTGACCACTTAGATGGAATCCACAGCATTCAACGTGGTGCTTGGTACAGTAGGACATCAACTTAGGAGTTAAATTCTGACCCAAAGGTGGATAGGTGGGGTTGAGGTTGTTCAAATCCAGCTCACTGCTGTCAGTATTCCCTTTCTGCACTGTGTATTGATCGCATCTGGACAGAAACTCCTGCGAGCATGAAACCGGCCTTTGGTCCAGCCCCAACAGTCGTGCTCACAAGGAGTTTGGAACCTGGGAATTTTCCCCCAGAGGCTTGGTATTTTGGATTAAAAGCAATTTCTTGTATTCTTCTGAGAAGGAAGTGTGGTGAAGAATCATTTTGCCGCATGGATAGGGCTTAGCTTTTACTTTTTCTTTTTCAAACCCCACAGTGATAGGTTAAAAAGGCAAAGAGCGGGTCCAGCTCAAAGCAAATAAACACAAAAACACTACAAGATACTGCAAAGCATCTGCCAGAAAATGAGTCTCCTCTCAGCAGGATTTCCTGGTTAAATACTTGAGATAAATGACGTTCATTTAAAATGAATGTAGCTAATCCAGCGTTGCTCCAGAGAGGCTCGTGGGGTGGAGTGGAGGAAGATTTAGATCCTTGCAGGGCTCAATACTTGTTCTCATTTACATGAGTATCTTGCAGTGTTGAAACTCTGTGGGACCCTATTCTCTTATTTAAGCCAATAGAAGTTAGGTTTGATTACCCTTGTGTAAAACCAAAATAAAGGAACAATCAGTCATATGGTTACTAAATATGCATCAATTTTTACTTATTGGCTTCGTCTGTTTTAATGCCATAATGTCGCTGTCACAGTTGTACAAGGTTGATTGTTATATTTAAGATCTAGAACCTAGAATGGTCTGGGTTGGAAGGGACCTTAAAGCTCATCCAGTTCCAAGCCCCTGGCGCAGGTTGGATTCTATGTCTGTGATTTTGTGATCCTCTCTGCACTGTCAGTAGCTTTAAGTTTGGGTGTATTGGCCAGTGCTTGGCCTCACAGACCTGGTTTTGCATTCTGCAGCCGTGAGGGAGGTCTGACTGCTCCGGCCGGAGCTGCAAGCAGAACAAGATCCTCAGGGAAGTGGTCTGTTTCCTGACATGACACTTCATCTTGCCGCGCTCAGTAGCAGTGTGGCTTCCTGCCCAAGCAGAGCCTTGCTGTTTCCTCCATCTGTTTTAATTTAAGGAGGTAGGAGAAAAAAAGCCAGCCTGGTTTGCCCTTTGTTCAAGGGCTGTTCATAGCACGGTGCTGTCATGGACAGGACTTGGGCAGAGCAGAGATGAGCATTGTGGCATTGCACAGCCTTTGTGAAAGGAGTTTGCAGCCACTTGAAAGCACTTGTCCCTGATGATTTTTTTGCAGCTTCAGCATAGCACCTTCACACCAAGCTGGTGTTTGGGGGTTGGCTCCGTGGCTGCTGGAGCTAAAGATGATGTTCTGGGACTGCAGCTCCTGCTCTTGGCATCTGAGGCTTTGCTATGGAATTAAAATGACCAAGTGAATGTGTGGAAGGAAGGACCAAAGGGACATATCTGTCCGAGTCTGCTCAGTCTTGTCATGTTAAACAGTAAAAATTACTCAAGTACTTAAAGTAATGAGGGGAAGGAGCTCTGCTGTAATGAGTTTTTAATTGCATGCAGCCAAAGGCGATTGCCCCTACCTGTCAAAGCTATTCGGAGTTCTGCTGCTGTTCCAGCCTGCATTTACATGAAGAGAAGGTGAAGTGAAAAAAACCCCTCTTGTCCTGGTGCCTGCTATAAAATAAATCCAGGCAACGTCTGATTTCCATGCCTGGAAAAACCCTGCACTGGCCACTTAATGTCCTCTCACCTGTGAGCCATGGGTTGGAGGACAGGACACAAGGTGCAGATGGTCCAAGGTGGCTGGGCAAGCAGTGGCAGGGCTGAGTAGCTGCATCACTAACCATTTCCATTCTTGCTTCTCCAATTTAACTGACACAAATAAACCCATGTCCTTCGTTAAATCAACTTGAAAGTGATTATTAAAAGCAACCAAGAAGCCTGAATCCAGTCCAGTGAGGAGCAGGCGTGCATGAGAACTTGTGTATATAATTTGGACGATGCTGATGCCTGGATCACGAGCGTTTTTGTTGCAGAGAGTGCAATCTATCAACATGTCATTTGAGGCTTTTTCTATTTATCTTGGGCCAGGGCTGCCCTGGTTTTTAAACAGAGGCTCTGTCACTCAGCAGCTTGGCCGATGTTTTGTTCTTCTGTTATTTCACATGAGCCTCAATTAAACAAATGTATAATTTATGGGCTAGGAGTTAAGGAAATTCTCTTGTTTGGTAATGAAGTTGGGAAGCCTGGAGTTACAGAGTTGAGAAACAAAGTGCTGTCGTATTTAGCTCCCCAGTAATAGTTCCTTCGCCATGGATTAAGATGGTTGCTGGCTATCAAGATCTCCAGCAAGGAACCAGATCGTGGTGGAATAAATGTGCTCCTCTCCACAGTGATAATCATCTTGGCACAAGGCATTGTTTGACTACAGTTGTGCAGTCGGCTCTGACACAGCACCATGGGAATCTAGAGCCCACCCAGTGCAGTTGCTCTGGATTCACACCGGTGTAACCCAGAGTAGCCTAGCTGCTTTACAAAAGGCTTCTATGCTTCCAGGCCAAAAGCTCTGTGGCATGATGAGGCTGTTAAAAGCACCCTTATTAAGTACTAATGAAGAGACAGCATCCTTGGTGTTGCTGCTGCAGGGAAGGTGGTGGAAGAGCTTAGGGTGTACGGTGGAATGGTTTCCTTTTATAATGCTTGATGTCTTAATAACTGTCTTGTTGCATTACTGACAAATACAACGTGACCGCCCTAATCAACTGCTCCTGTTTTAAGTGGTATCAGCACTGTTAATTAACTCAAGTTTTCAGAAGTTGGGGCAGTTGACAGCTGATGTGCTTTCATTTGGTGGGCTGCTAAGCTGGTTTTCATTGATTTGTGCTTGTGAATTAATCAGCCATCTGAGCACTCAGTTATTCCATTTGCCTCTGCGCTTTCTTTACTTGTAAGTGATATCTTTGAAGTTTACCAAAAGAATGAGTCACGTTGTAGCTTCCTAAGAATTTTCCCCCTCTGTAGTCATCCATTTTTCATGCTGCTGAAATCATAATCTATGTAATGAACGCAGGGAAAACACTGCTGTATGGAGCCACGTCTCTGCAGCTGAACTTTGGAGATACGTATCCTATTCTTTGCATGGCTGGCTGCTCTAATGAAAGAATGTTTAAAATCGCTTTCAGACTTTTAGAGTCAGGCTGAAACATCAACATCCATCCCTGTTTAGTGCTCCCCGACTTGTCTGAGGTTATGCACAGTCAATCTGTTTCCATGCTGGATCTGAGTTACATTGCGTGGCTCTAAAACTCTTTGCTTGGGCAGATTAATAGAGGAAATGCCTCATAAATTTACTAGAAAGAAAGTAATTGCTTCCAAAACATGCACAGTTTTTAATTAGCATTAGTCTGTTTCTTTTGTGGCCCTGCCTGTGCACCGTCCACCTTGCTCTAATTTTAAGTGTTTGCAAAGGATCTGTCTCTTTATTGCTGGACATGACATGTGCAACTTCGGTGCTGGTGAATTATATTTTGGGAGTGCATCATTAGCTGGGACCAGGTGCCATAAACATTGCCTGGATGAAAATGCCGCTTAAAAGAAGTAGAGGTGTACTACACACAGGAAGGCCATAGTCGTAGATAATCACTTGTATAACAAACCCTCTCGTCACTTGTATAACAAACCCTCTCGATGTTTCCTGTGGGCATTTGCGATTCCTTCAGCTCTCAGTGTTTCACAGGCTCTTTGTGGAGTGGTGGGATTATAGAAATTCCTCAGTTATTCTGGTGGCCTTTGACCAAAGCAATCCAAGCTGCTTTTTAATGTCATCAAGTCAATTCTACTCAGCAGTAAACAATAAGAGTTTCTCTAGAGGACCATCCTAAGCCTGGATTTCCACCCTCCCTCTGCATGTGCAGGAGGTGCAGGCAGAGATGGCCTTTTTTCCAAGCAGTTCTCAGTATTTACTGGATTAATTTAAGCAAAAGATAGTAAGACTGAGGTGAGCTGGAGGGAGTTTTTCCAAGTGCCTTTTTGGGTGTTTGCTCATGTACTCGGCCCTGAAAAATAAACTGTGTGTTTACTGACTGTGTTTGTACTGTCTTTACTGTGCCGGTGTTATTTTTGTATCTAGCTCATGGCCCTCCATAGCCAGGGGGGATTTCAAGCTGTTTGGACAAGTGCCCTCAGTCTCTATTTATTTATTCATTTACGTGTTTTAACAAGGGTCTGGAGTGCTGAACCCCAGGCAGTTGCTGTAGCTGCCATCATCTTAGGTGAGGTCTGGGGCAGGGAGCAGAGAGGAGCACACTCAGTATCTTCCTTAAAATGCTGCCACCCCCCAGCAGGCACTTGGTGAGCAGCCTGCAGACCCCAACGCGAACAAAGCTGCTGATGCCAAGCCAGAGAATTCAAGACTAATCTTGGAAACTTTGCCCCATCCCTGGCAGTGCTCGGGTCCAGACTGGCCTTGAACGCTGCCAGGAATGGGGCAGTCACAACTTCTCTGAGCAACCTGTGCCAGCGCCTCAGCACTCTCATAGTGAAGAAGCATCACAGTGATTTGTTGCATTGGTTGTTCATGAGGCTCCCTTCCACGCATCTCACATTTTAAAACCAAGTGACCTTCTCGAAGGTCCTTTGGTAGCTCTAGAGCACGAGCATTTGAATGCATTCAAAGCTACTTTTGCAGGATAAAGACTGACCAGTGTTTTACTTCTGGGGAAGACTAAGCTCAGTTTGGGGATGTGTCACGGAGGGAGAGACCAATTTTTGATACCATCTTCAAATTTGTACCTTTCCAGAAGATACAGAGTGAAGGGGAGACAAACCAGCTTGTTCTCAGGGTTTGCTGCGGCTGATGTGTCTGCACTGCCCTGAGCTCCTGAAGGGTCAAGCTGATGATGATGGTTTCTGTGTTTCTTCTCAGGGTGTGACTTACTGCGGTAAAAACTCAGCCAGCAATCTCACCATGGCCAATGTCCTCTGGCACGAGGAGGTGGTGCGCTTTGTCCAGGAGCTCGCTGACCTTATCCCTGTGAAATTGCCTGTGAGCATGAGCACTCGAACTGTCTCCCCTTCGGTCACAAAGAGGTGAGGATGTGCCAGGGTGTGATGCAGGGCACTGTACATCTCCTTGGAAATGCTGCACAACTGCCTTGTTCCAACACATTTATCTCTAGAGTTAGCTAGGTACTTTTTTGGGCAGGGGGAAAGCATACTGTGTATATTTCAGAGAAAGCTAAAGATGCAGCTGGTCATAACTCACTGCTACCATAACAATGCAGGTTTGCAGGGAGGCAGCTCTAGTTCAAAAGGAAAGCATCCTCTGTAACATCCACATGTCAGTGTCTTTTGTCCAAATTATTTCTCCAAAGGAAGTTCTGTTTCAAACTTGGGACTGGAGCACCTCCCGTATGAAGATAGGATGAGAAAGTTGGGGCTGTTCAGCCTGGAGAAGAGAAGGCTGTGTGGAGACCTCATAGCAGCCTTCCAATATCTGAAGGGGGCCTATAGGGATGCTGGGGAGGGACTCTTCATGAGGGACTGTAGTGATAGGACAAGGAGTAACTGGGTTCAAACTGAAACAGGGGAAGTTTAGATTGGATATGAGGAAGAAATTCTTTACTGTAAGGGTGGTGAGGCACTGGAATGGGTTGCCCAGGGAAGTTGTGAATGCTCCATTCACTGGCAGGTGTTCAAGGCTGGGTTGGACAGAGCCTTGGGTGACATGGTTTAGTGGGAGGTGTCCCTGCCCATGGCAGGGGGCTTGGAACTAGATGATCTTAAGGTCCTTTCCAACCCTAACTATGCTATGATTCTAAGATTCTTCCTAAATGCCATCAACACAACTTGAAATACAAGTGAAATGGCAAAAAAACCCCAATTTAATTGTAAGGATGCAGGATATGAAAAATACCAAGTACAATTTTGCTCTCAGAGCTTCAGAAAAGCTCAATAAAAAGATAATAAAAATGTGAGATAAAAAGCCAGCTTGGCAACTGGTTGGAGCAGCTACTTGCTATGCTAATTGTGATGATTTGGCTCCTTGTGTATTCCTCACTCGTGTTTGCTGAAGTCATGAGCGCTGTCACATTCCTCACTGATCTGCTTCTGCAATGTAAGAAAGACTTAGAACTACTGGAGCAAGTCCAGAGGTGGCCATGAGGATGATGAGAGGGCTGGAGCAGCTCTGCTCTGGAGACAGGCTGAGAGAGCTGGGCTTCTTCAGTCTTGAGACTGTATGGAGACATCAGAGCAGCTCTCCAGTATCTGAAAGGGGGACTATAAGGATGCCAGAGAGGGACACTTCCTCAGGGACCATAGCGATAGGATAAGCGGTGATGGGTTCAAACTTAAATAGGGAAAATTCGGGTTAGATTGTAAAGAAGCTCTTCCCTGTGAGGGTGCTGAGGTGCTGGCACAGGGTGCCCAGAGAAACTGTGGCTGCCCCATCCCTGGCAGTGTTCAAGGCCAGGTTGGATGGGACTTGGGGCAACCTGCTCTAGTGGAAGGTGTCCTTGCCCGTGGAAGGGGGTTGCAACTGGATGAGCTTTGAAGTCCCTTCCAACCCGAACTGTTCTGTGATTCTATGAACTGGGGGCTGGCTTTAGTGACTGGTGTTCTGGGTCTTCCCGTGTGGGGCAATTCCTAGTATGCACTGGGAATAACTCCTTAAAATCACCTCTTGCAAAATATCCAAAATGTTTTAAATCCATGTTTGGAAATCATTAGGATCTTATTGCCAGAAACTTCTGCATGGTTACAAAGCTGTTGCCATTAGCAGTTTTATGGGAACAGCTGTGAAGGAGCCAAGAAAACAGGGATACCTGAATACCTGGCCCTGTTTTTGTCTCAACTCATCTCAAAGTTGCTTTATTTGCAGCCTTAATCTTGGCTGTTGCCACAGGCAACTGTGCCTGACAAAGCCTTGAATGCAAAATATCCTTTTCCTGGTTGAAGGTGAAGGAAACACGTTGTCACCAAACTTACTGATGCATCATTTAAGTATCCCCATTAGTAACAAGAATAGATTGATACCGACCCAGGAGGAATTCAACAGCTGCTTTGCTTTCCGAAGCCATTAGGAGAGGGCGTCTTTTGGAAACAATCTATACTCAGTACCTGAAATTACTAATAAAAAAGAAATTTATTTCTGTTATGTTTAATTTTGAATTTCAGGCTCCAGTGGAGAATAAAATTTGTCAGTGTATATTATTTGCAGGAAATGTGTGCTCTGGGAACAATCAAACCATAGTGAATAATTGCAAAATCAAAGGTGTCTTAAAAAAGTTAAGGAGTTGCAGGAAGATGGTAATAAAAATCATTAGGAAATGTGATTTATTTCACTGTGTTCTTCCAGGCCTGAGTTTTGAGACTTTCAAACAATGCTCATATGAATAGTTTCAAACAACAGTATTGAAATGCCAGCCTGTAGGAAAGAGTCTGGAAATGCCAGAAAAATAATACCTCTTGCTTGCATCCTCTGCTCCTCAGTGTATAGAGAATCATTGATTGGCACCTGCTTACCTGATGGATAATAGTTTAGATCTTAAGCTCTGGACTCTCTTAAGGACAGGGATTTATGTAGAAAAAGAGCTTTTAGGTCGAGGAAACTGCAGGTTTTATGTCTGGTGTTACTTTGTTTTTACAGGAAATCAAGAAGCAAATAAGAGGTAGGAGCTGTTGTGGCTTTGGGTACTTCAGTATCTTAAAAATGTCTCATTATGCTTCCAAGTCTCTTCCCCCAAACACATCCCCTTCGTTTATGCTTCCCTGCTGACCAGAAGTGGGTCCTTGATGTCTGAGTGTCCTTTTACAGTTAGAGGTGAGATACTTATGCAAGCCATCAGGACTTGGTGGGTCTCTGGAAGTGAGATGTGTCCCACTTAATCTTGGAGAGCCTTGGATCTGGCACTCCTGCACTGCCCCAGGAGAGCATAAAAGCTGTCATACACGGAAGCCTTACGGCAATATGTTTGTTTTCCAGTTATCCTTCATGAACCTCAGAGTAGCTTCCAGCGCCTAAAGGGACTAACAAGTAAGCTGGAGAGGGGGTTTGGACAAGGGCCTGTAGGGATAGAACACAGGGAATGGCTTTAACCTGCCAGAGGGGAGATTGAGATGAGCTCTTAAGCAGAAGCTCTTCCCTGTGAGGGTGCTGAGGCGCTGGCACAGGGTGCCCAGAGAAGCTGTGGCTGCCCCATCCTTGGGAGTGTTCAAGGCCAGGTTGGACACAGGGGCTTGGAGCAAGCTGCTTTAGTGGAATGTGTCTGCCCGTGGCAAGGACTGGAACTGGATGAGCTTTAAGGTCCCTTCCAACACAAACCACTCTGTGATTCTGTTATTCCCACTTTTTGGGGGGACATCTGGGTATCAGCCTCTGTAAGCCTGAAGGACAAGTGATGTCAGCCACTTCTGAGTTCAGCCCTCCCTTGGCATGGTCTGGGCTCCCACAGGTGTGAAAGTTCCTCTTCTGTGTCCTTTCTGCCTCCTCCTCCCAGTTTTCACTTCCCCCTGCATGCTGGTTACCAGTCTCTTTTTGAAGTATGCCTGGTGTGTTTCGGCTCCATCTTGGTTATCTTTCTTTAGCAATAGTGCTGAATTCTTGACAAATTATATTTGCTTTGTCACAAATCCTATAAACACTGTGGTACAACAAAATCTAATTTATTACAGTGCTTTTGAACTAATTGGCTGAGATATTGACACAGCAGCAACTTTATCATTTAACAGTTGATTCAAGTAACCTATTCCCAAGAGAGATCTTTGGTGGCTGCTTTCCCTGAGCTGTAACAATAGGTTGTATCTTCAAGACAACTGTAACAGGTGCCTAAGAAGAGGGAATGTGCTGCAGCTGCCTTTGTTTTGAATGAGAGTTTGCATCTTGGTAATTTCCAGAATAAAGCCCCCGGCTCTGCTTTGTTGATTTTGCTTTGTGTGTGTTTACCACCCGCTCCCTTGTGTCAAAGCGGTTGCCTGCCAATTGTCTCCTATTATGTTCACTTAAATATCTACCTTGCTTTGCAAGCGGGTTGGTTTCCTGCCATATTCTCCCTGTTGCTTTCCAGCTGTGAGTTCCTATTAGAGTTTCAGAATCACAGAGTGGTTTGGGTTGGAAGGGACCTAAAAGCTCTTCCAGTTCCGACCCCTTGTCCAGTCCCTACAGGTCCTTGTCCAAAGCCCCTCTCCAGGTTTTCTGGAGCCCCTTTAGGCACTGGAGCTGCTCTAAGGTCTCCCCTTAAGGAGCCTTCTCTTCTCCAGGCTGACCCAGCCCATCTCTCTCAGCCTGGCTCCAGAGCAGAGCTGCTCCAGCCCTCACATCATCTCCATGGTCCCCTCTGGCCTCACTCCAACAGCTCCATTTCCCTCTTGTGTTGGGGGCACCAGAGCTGAATTTGTATTCTGCAGAGTGCAATTTGTACCATGCCATGTGCTGCTGCTCAGGCTGGTCCTTAGCAAGTCTGTTGGTGCAAGAGAGCATCCTTGCCTCTTCCCTATGCTGCTGGTATCGATGCTGTGTCAATTATCCATGCACAGCGCAGGCTGTCTTGAAATCCTGTTGCTTTTTGCTGTCTTCGGAGGTCTCAGTTAACAGGGTGAAATGCATGGCTGGTGAGCTCAGAAAATTGGTGTCCATCTTCCTTTTTTTCCCTTAATAAATGGATACAAGTGATTGCCAGTAGCAGACTGGATCCAGATGTTCTCTTTTGGTGCAGACACAATCCCTTGTCTTACCAGTTGGGTTATTTCCCAGGTAGATGTGGTCTGGGTTAGCATGGCAGGGTGAGCCTGGCATCCACAGAACCACCCAAGGCAGGTGCTTTTAGGAAGGTCCCCATAATAATTTCATTTCCCTCAACCCAAATGCAGTGCTATGGTACATAGGGTACATCCAAGGCAGGTGCCATGGGTAAGTTTGAACTGGAATGAGCTGGGTGGAGTTTGCAGCCTGGCCAAAGGTGCTCATCACTCTCCATCAACCAGGAAGTCTTCCCAGCAAAGAGGGAATCGGCTTTTTCCTTCCTACTGGGTTTTCCAGTGCTGCTCGTGTCTGTACCATGGGGGCTTGGATGGAACATGATGGCTTCGTGTACATCCTGGCTGCACTTGCAGAAGGCTTGAGAGGTTGGGTGAAAGGCATTGAAGTTGTTCCATGCTGAGCATTTCATCTATATTTAGGGAGGAAAAGGAAGCACTTAACTACCAGCTGCAGATCGACTGACAAGGGTTATATTAGAGGAAAATAGTCCATCACATTTTATTTCCTTCCTGACTTGCAAGTCATTTGGAGAGTGCAAGCTGTCCTTGTGATCCAGCATCCCAGATCCAGGATTTGGATCACCTTCTCTGCCTGTTCACCCCTCAGTTGCCCTGCGCCTATGACAGCATCACAGTGCAAGGGGAAAAACAAACTTGGGCTGCTACTTTGTGGCAGATGATCACTGAATAGGTGCAAGATCCCCATGTCTGCAGGAGGCAGAGGGGATGGGGCTGCTCCCCAGCTGAGGACAAGGTGTCTCAGCAGCCAAAGAATGCTTAGTGCAGGCATGGGTATGAAATGTTAAGTTTACTGAAGGTTTTCTTTCTTTCTGTTGTCTCTTTCCAAAAAGGAAGGTGGCTCTGCTGCGCTTGATCTACTAGTTATTAAAAGAAGATCGCCGTTGTGCTAAAGTAATCCGGTTTTCATCCATCGGAATTAAAACTGTCTGGATGTAGCCCTGGCTTAATTGGCAGAGGAGATGTTACCCTCTGCAGCGGGTAGGGATTTAAAAGAAAGAAGTCTGCAATAATGAATCATTTCTTTAGAACAACTCACACGAGATCAGATTTAATAAATAGAAGGTACAAGTTTCAGAGGAACAGTCCCACGGGCGAAGGGCTATGCAACACTGGTGAGGGTCAGACCACCCTTGGTTTGGTATCTCCTTTTTATTTCACTTGGAAAACACAGTAGGAAATCCCATTTCCAGGTATTCTAGTTGCCAGCTTTGGATGGAGGTTCATCTCATTTAACGTGTCCAGTTGCTAATGAGCACTTAAGTCACTGAATGCATAACTACAAGGCTACTTTTTGTTTCCATATAAAACTGATGGAAATTGTTGGTACATGATGGAAGCTGTTGGTGCATTGGTACTGTTCAGGGACAGTGTCCGTAGAGCCATGGAGGGGTTCCAAGCTTGGATATTCCCACGGCTCAATGTGACTGTGCAGGTTTTTATTTAGCCCTTAAGACATGGGATGTAGCGAGAGTCTTGCTTCGTGTGCCTGGTGTCCTGTTAGGTTGGTTGTATCCTCTATTGCATGTATTTGTAACTTAATTACCAGCTTAATCCTGATTTCTCCCTCCTGCAGCCTAAGGTTATGAATGATAATTAAAAAGAAATGCTTTTTAGTTTTTTAACAGGCATTATGACCCTATTAAGATTAATTTGTCTGCAATATTTCATGTTCTTTTCCTGAGTGACTCCAGTTCAAGTCACTTCCACTGCTGAACAAAGGGAGCCTTATAACTGTGAGCCTTAATTTGGTGAGAAACGGTGTGTAATGATTTAATGAATGATTGGTTTGACTTCCTACTGGTAGGTGGCAAAATCAGTCAGAGCAGTTGTATAATATCAATGCTTTGCGCTACCATTATATATGATCTGTTTAATAATACCCCATGTGAAAACGTAAAAGCTGTTTTGTTTATTGCAATAATGGACTGTCTTCACATTTAAATTAGGGAGCTTAGGACTGGAGCCATCAAGATCGGTTTTCCAGCTGTCTTTTTGATGTTCCCAGAGAAGTGGCTGACGGTGGAGACCAGCAATAGAAAGCCAGTAGCAGACAGCTGATGCATTGCACATCTGGAGTGGAAACCAGTGCCCAAGTGATGCCTCTGACATGGCATTATGCTCTGCTCTGACACGTCCTGTTTCAGGTACCTGAGGTCTTAAATACTTTTAAGCCAAGCGACTTTGGAGCACCTCTGCTATTAGGAAAGGCTGAGACAGCTGCACTGTCCCGCCAGCTCCTGAGACCTTTGCCTGTTGCAGGAAATCCAGATGTGTTTGTTACCCCACCAAAGGTGTGGATGTGGCTCACAGAGCCACATCTCTGCCAGCTTGGTGCTGTATTGGTCTGTAATGGTCCTTTACAACCTCTATGCTGCAGCAGACCTGGGTCTGTAGAGGAAATAAAAGAGATTGATAATAATCCCTTAAAAATCAGTATTGAAATTATTAAATATGTTTTTATAATTTATTATTAGTTTTTATCTACATTATCTATAATTCCTATTATTCTGTCTTATAATGGGATACTTACATATTATTTGCATTATCCTTTATTGTATCATTGAATTATTAATTTTAACATATATTAATTAATACTTTATATAATGTAGATAAAAACTAATAATAACTTATAAAAACATATTTAATAATTTCAATGCTAATTTTTAAGGGATTATTATCAATGTCTTTTATTTCCTCTACAGACCCAGGTGTGCTGCAGCATAGGGGTTGTAAAGGACCGTTACAGACCAGTAGAAGCACATAGAAGGGTGCTAACTCTTGCTCTGCTGTGTGGCCAGTTGTGGCTGCAGTGTAAAAAGTAGCCAAGCTGGATTAATTTTTGTATTCATGCATTCACATATGTCACTGCACATTGATGTGTTTTGATGCTGCTGAATTGTTCCAGCTGCTGACAGGGGTTCCAAGGAGAGGACCATTTCTACTGCAGATGCTTTTCAAAGTATCATCATAGATTGGTTTGGGTTGGAAGGGACCTTAAAGCTCATCCAGTTCTAACCCCTTGGCATGAACAGGGACATCTTCCACTAAACATGGAATTAAAAGTAACTGACCTGTGCACAAAGGCAGTCTTCAGCACCCAGGACAATGCTTTTCCTTAAGAGCAAAAGAATATATTTAAGCTCAGAAAAGGAAGTATTTCTAGGAAACTCACTGAAAGATAGGCTGAGGATGTCCTGACTGCTTTTCCAAAGAGAAGTTTTCTTCTTGGATAACAATTTAAATGGAGTGTAGTAGTTTGGGGTTTGTTTTTAAAGCACGCGGCATGTTTATTTGCTCATGTGGCGCAGGGACTGTAACCTTTGCAGGCTCTGAATGCATTACTTCCCTTGAAAAGGGTTTGTGCACAAAATTATTTTAGGTTTGGGGGTTTTTTCCCACATATGCCGATTCAGGCAGGATTTGTATTGCTGTGCCCCACTGTCACATCTGTAGGGAGTGATTGGTGGTGGGATCACAGGGACTGGAGCTTGGGGACCAGAGCATGGGGACTCTGGGAGCACAAGCTCCAATGGAAAGGTGTGTGCTGGCTCCCACATCATCTCATTGCTCCAGCAAAGCTTGTGGAGGGTAAGATTGTCTTTCCAGCCAGCTGAAGGAGCATTTTTCTGGTTCTTTTTATGATGCTAGCTTAAAAAAACCAGAAGGTTTCAGCCATTTGTCTTCTGTTGATGTATTTATCACCTTAAAAGACTTAAGCAGGTAGTGAAAAATTCAATAAACCCCCTGACTGCATTAGTTTGAAATAACACCGATGTTTAGCACTGCCTTGCCTGTTATATGGATGAAACTGTTTTGGGTCTTAAATCTTTTGTTATCTGTGGAATAATCACAAGACTGTTCAAATGCAATCTGTAAATGTTGTGGGCAATTGAGGCTGTTCTCCCCCACCCCATGGTTGTCTGGTTTTTTCATTCCTCAGCAGAAGTAATTGCTTTCCATGACACACTTAAAGGATTGCTCCCATTTCTTCGTGTTTTATAGCTGTGCTATTCCAGCACTACAAATATTTAATACTATTTAATCTGCTTTTGTAATGAATCCCAGACAGCTTTTGTTGGGTTGCTCTGGTGGGAACGGTGTCATCGCCTTCATCTGCAGCATCTCCCAGCCTTGACAGCTGTGTTCAGGAGCTGCATGTTCAGATGGAGTTAAAATGACAGAGCTTAAACCCTCCCTTTGGTGCCCTAGCGTGGGTGGCTTTTTTGGTCCTTCTGTGCTAGGTTGCTCTTGGTTGGCCTCAGGGCTATCTAGGGACCCATCTGATGTGGTAAGAGCACTTCATACCCATTGTAGCAATAAGCTCAACAGCTTGTGTGCCAAGCAACTCTCCTATGTGCCATGTGGGCTTAAGGCTTTGCTGGATCCTGTGGGTTGCATGGGGGGGTTGCCCTTCATTTGTGTGAGAATCTGTTGGGTGTTAATGAATTAGGTTTTGGGGGAGCAGGGACTCTTACACATGGTGTGAACTTGTCCCTTGGCACCTCCGCACGCATTGAGAGGGAAGTTCAGGTCTCCTGAGCCTGGATCCCTTTTGGGACCTCCTGCTTTACAGGTGATGTGTTGCCTCTTTTGCTGCTGCTTTACTTGTGGCTGCACACACGGAGAAGGACATGTCTCCTTGGTGACCCATAGCCTCCACCTTCACATATAAGGGATGGCTGTTGGGCAAGTTTATTTCCAGTGAGACTTGCTCCTGCTGATCTGATCCTGTGGTTTCACATCTCTGCTCCTTGTAGAGCACAACTCCTGCTGGAATGACACAGGCAGCGATAGATCAGCATTAGCAATGCTTGATTGCAAAATTCTGTAGGTGTCAGCAGTTTTTCCAACCAAAAAAGCTTTCAGCTCTTGGGCAGAAAGTCAGGTGCCATTTCAAATGCAGAGCCATCAGGATTTTGAAACATAAACCCGCACAGGGAGTTGTCTGTTTTCCCTCTTTTCAACTTTTCTTCTTCACGATGAAATACATAAGAAGCTCTTAGCTAGGATAAATCCTAATTGAGGATTCAGTCAAGGCTGTTGCTAAATGAGCAGAGCAGGGCTGCTCCACAAATGCAGCTTCAGCTCATCAAAATAAGCAATTCTTAAAATTCTCACATGGAAAGAGGATTCACATCATTAAACCTCTTTATCATCTCCCTGTTCTCAAAACCAGTCCTTTTGCCCCTTTCAAGAATGCCCCAAATCCTTCCCAATCCCTGCAGCACACAGCTCTGGTGTTGCTCCTGTATTATTTTTCCCTGGAGTTAGGGAATCACAGACTGGTTTGTGTTGGAAGGGACCTTAGAGCTCATCCAATTCCAAACCCCTGAAGTGGGCAGGGACACCTTCCACTACAGCAGGTTGCTCCAAGCCCTGGCCAACCTGGCCTTGAACAGTGCCAGGGATGGGGTGGGGAGCAGGCTTCAGCTGACCTTGGAAGGGTCACTTTGTTAAGGGTTACCTGGACATCATCTCAAATTTACACACTTTCTCAAGGGCTCTTCCCCAAACCAGGGTCTTTCAGGTAAAAGTGGCGCCTGGCAAGCGCAGACAGACTTGGGAAGGCTTTGGGATGCACTGTGGAAGTGTTCCTCCTCCGAAGCAGGGCTGTAATGGTGGCAGGTAGTGGGGGGACATCGAAGGATTCAGTAAAGCACCCAACAGTCAACTGTTCTTAGAGGTTATCTGCTGGTAGACAGCACTAAATGAGAAAGCTGCAGCAGGCGCCCTGTATCTGTGTGTGTTTTCAAGCCCTGTGGATGAATGTGGCTGAGAAACAGTAAGTTCTGGGTGTTTGTCCCACCTGCACTGATGTTTTTTTTTCCTATCAAAGCAATTACCCTGCAGTAGCTTCTGGATGGCTTTACCCTGGACATTGTGGTCACTAGAAAATTGAAACTTACTACATCTGGAAAACCAGTTTTGCATGCACCCAGCTTGTCTTGGCACACATGTGGTGTTTGGTGTTCCTCATTGCTCCCTGGCTCGGCAACGTGCTGCTTTTCCTTCCAGTCCAAGATCAAAGGCAAGTGGAGCACCTGGATCAATTCTGACTGCTTCCAGGAGCTGGTGTGAGGGCAGAAGTGGAGCGGTGGCTCCTGGACTTTCACAGTGGCCAATGACACAGCCAGGACTCCTCCCTGGGCACTCTTTGAGTCCAGGGAGAGGGGATTCAATCCCTTGGATATGAGATACCAGCGGAAGACCAATGCGAGGGACATCTGGGTACAGAGGCTGGGGCTCACTGAACTCTGGGCTGGCTGGCTGCTGAGATTTAATCCCCATTTCTAGGCTAACACTGATTCTGAACCTATTTTCCTAGACTTTTCTGATGTTTGATATGGAGAAGGAGGGTAAAGCTTTTATTTGACCCTTATCCCCTGTTTTTAGGGCTCCTTGGATGAAAATGTTTATATGGGTTTCTATCTCAAGATACATCACAAATGGTGTGTGCTGGCAGTTTATCCTAACTGGCAGTGGAATGAGGGAGGCAGTGACTGTGGTCCCCACAGCAGAGAGCACTTGGAGCTGGATGAGGAGGGCGAAGGTTCATTTGACTTCTGTGCCCTGATGCAAGGAGAGACCGGCATGTGCTGGCACCAACTTGGCAGCAAAACATTCCACATCCATAAGGATAAGTGCCAAGGGGACTTCAACACCACAACTTGGTTGGATCTGTGCGGGTAAGACTGCAGATGGATCTGGATCTAAAAGCCTGAGCCCTGCTGGAAGTATCATTGTGCAGACAGTATCAGATTTATGTATTTTAAAAACTGGTGCCAATCCCTATGAAGACCCCTGCCCCATCCCCTTGGGAATGCTGTAAGTAGTAGCACCCTTATTAATGTCATCTGCAATTTCTGGTATCTCTCCAAATATCTTCCAGGTTCATGGGCTTGGCAGTGAATATTTCCCAAGCAGTTTTATCCCACTCCCCAGCAGCCCTAGGCAGTGTATAGAACTCTTCAAAACCCTGTTAGGCTCCAGCTGTGTGTGTCCAGTGTCCTGCTGATGGTGAGGACATACTGTGGGGAGCCAGCAGGCTTGGCCATCAGTGGGTGGCTTCCTTCGTTCCACCCAGGCAGGTCAACAGCATTGCTGCTGGTTTGGGTAATCCGATGTAAACGAGAACTGAATCCAGCTGCAGAAACAGACCCAGAGGTTGGGGGAGGAAACTGTGCTCATGCTCAAGTATTTTTGTTTTCCTGTTGATCTCCAGGAGCAGAGATCAGAGGTGTTCCCAGTGCTCCCACCTTAAAGATGAGGTCCATAAGCCTGCAATTCCCAGGGGCACTGCAGGTGGTGAGTGTGCCTGAGATTGTGATTCTATTTCTTTTTTTTTTTAAGCACCTAATTTCTTACTGTGTAAAAATTGTTGCTAAAGAAGAAAGAAAATAAAATCGTTTTTCCTTTGAGCACTTTTGGTGTGTCACTGCTGTACGAGTCTGTGTGTGAGAGGATGCTAAAGGGATTTTAAGATGAGAAGCGCAGATGTTGCTCAATATCTACTTTTTTCTTAATAGCATGTGAGGCGGAAGGGGAGGGCATCTGTGTGTCCGTGGATGATGGAGGGGGCTTGGCTGATGTTCAAGCAGGACACAGCTGGAGGCTGAGCTTGGTGTGCTACATGTGCCCAGCTGGGCTAATGAAACCCTGTGCTCAGGCATCCGTGTGCCATGGCCCAGTGCATGCGGCTGGGATGAGCCAGGCCATGGTCATGGTGAGATCTGATCTTCTGGGCTGGTAATGCTGCTTCCTAGCTAAGACTCTCCCTGCCCTTCATCCTTCACAGCCCCATTCATGGGTGCTGATGAGCACTCAGCTCAATTGGGACGGCTCTTGTGTTGCATGAGAAGGGTGTACAGGTATTTCACTGCCTCTTCATCACCAGTCCTCCTGTGGGTTGGGTTAGCTGAGGTCAGTAGCAGCTTTGGCAAGACTTGAACTTTCTGTGAGAGTCTGTTAAATCTGGAGCATCAGTTGCATGTGGATGCAGCTGGACTCTTGGGCCAGCATGTTTGATATCCACAGTAACCTACCGTCCTCCCCTTAATGGATGCCAGCTCTCTGTACCCCTTCTTCCTTTCTGGGCCAGACACCTCCATCCTGCATCCGCCTCCCTGATGGATGAAGCAGCCATAAATAACCTCTATTGACCCCAATCCCTTGCTTGTCCACGATGAGCTCTGGTAGCAGCCAGTGCTGTCTTGGGAGAGGTGGCCCCAGTGCTGTCAGAGCCCTGGGGCTGTTGTTCCTCAATGGCAGTTGTGAAATGCAGTATGTGAAATGCTCCATGGGCCCTGACAGTGCCTTCCCTTAGAAATCCTACAGCAGCCCTAAAGAAAACTCTCTGTGTGGTTTTTCTGGGCTATGGCATTGGCATTATTCCTCCTCCCAAGCCCCCCTTGGGACACACAGATTGCTACTGTCCCTGTTACACAGTGCTTCTCCACGGGCCATTTGATTCAGTTGAAATAACATTGGTGCTGTAAGAGGCCTTTGCCTGATCCTCCCTGTGTCCTCACATTACCTCCATCCTTCTCCCATGTCCTCCCTGTGCTCACTCCATCCTTCTTCCTGGTCCTCCCTGTATCCTCACACTCCCTCCATCATAGAATCACAGAGTAGGTTGGAAGGGACCTTAAAGCTCATCCAGTTCCAACCCCTGCCACAGCAGGGACACCTTCCACTAGAGCAGGTTGCTCCAAGCCCCTGTGTCCAACCTGGCCTTGGACACTGTCAGGGATGGGGCAGCCACAGCTGCTCTGGGCACCCTGTGCCAGCGCCTCAGCACCCTCACAGGGAAGAGCTTCTGCCTAAGAGCTCACCTCAACCTCCCCTCTGGCAGGTTGAAGCCATGGTCCCGGCTGCAGCTCGTTGCCATGCTGCAGCTCTGTCCAGCCTTGCTGCGGTTGTGCCCTGACTCACAGAGTGACTCATTTGGGGTGGCTGCTGTGTTTTGTTTTTGGGTGAGGATAAATATATTTGTTTCTAAACATCTTCAGCTGGAAACCATCCCGCGAACAGAGAATTGTCATCCATCACCTTTGTCTTCATCTGGCTCCGCTCCTAAATCATTTATGAAGTCAGAGCCGCTGTTGTGCCTCGAGGGGATAGGAAGGAGATAGCTGAATTAATCGAGGGAAGGGAGCCTTGCTCATTTTGTCAGCTGAGAACTGAGCCAGGAGCTGGCAAAGGCTGCGGCCCCGTGGGAGGGGACCCGGCCCAGCAGTGGGAACATGAGCTGCTCTTGCAGCTCGCTGCGGTGAAGGGAGGCAGTTAATCCAGGGTAAAGATTTCAGAAGAAGCCCTGGGTTTCTGGAGCTGAGCGTTCCGGCAGTGGGAGCTCATCAGTTCCTTCCCTTCCTCCTCTTTGTCTGTCTCCTCCCCTTGCCAGCCAAGTGACACTGACTGGCTGGAGATGCCAGGAGCTCCTAGGTCTTATTTCCAGCATTGATGGGACATTGACGGGCCAGGCTGGACAGGGCTTGGAGCAAGCTGCTCTAGTGGAAGGTTTCCCTGCCTGTGGCAGGGCATTGGAACTGGATGAGCTTTAAGGTCCCTTCCAACCCAAACCAGTCTGTGAGTCTATGTGATGTCAGGCTTTTATTGGGTATGCTCAAATCCCTCCTGGTACAGCTGCCCAGCAAGCTGATTATGGTAAATTAGTGCTCTTTCCCCCATCTCCCACCCTGCCGCCGCTTCTGTGTCCCATGACCTTCCCTTTGCTGTGTGAGAGCAGCTTGAGGGTTTACAGAAATATGTTCATTTGGGGTTTATTTCCAATAAAAGGCATGATCTGTAGGAATCCAACCCAGAAACAGACCCACCAGCGCTGTATTTCATTGAGACACACATGCTTTGCACAGGCAAAGATGCCCCCAGTAATTCCATATTTATTCCACCCCTGGAATCACGCTTAGGAACAGACCACCCTGTGAACGATACCATATATTGTCCAAGTAGTATGGAAATCTGCTCTGCAGATCATTGCAGAAGGAAAACCTGCGGTGAGCTCCGCAGGCAGGAGCTGAGGTTGAGGAACGCTGGGTTGGGGCATTAGCACTCTACTAAATACAATCTTGTTCTTTGGCAGCAGGCTGAGGGCATTGCAAGGAAAAGCTGCTCTGAGCCCTGCTCACCTTATGGGGTAGCACCCAAATACCTGCGCCGCTGCTCTGTTCAGAGGTTTTTGCTTTCTCTAAACAAACAAGCTACAAACACTATGGAGTAACAGCAGTGATTAAGCAAGGCCACAGAAATCAAAGTTATTATCCAGTTTTTCTGCCTCAAGCCTCACTTGTAGGAATGGGGGATAGAGCCGGTGCTCTCCAGTCCTGATGAGGTCTCCAAGCCCGGGCACGCTTGTGGCATCTCAGGGCAGTGACATACAGCTCCTTCTTTACACATTTTTTTCCTTCTTTATATTTTCCTACTTATTTTGGGGAACTCACAGCAAGGGTGGCATGCACCTGGCTGGAAGCCTCATGCCTGGTGCTCCCACAGTGCTTGCTGGGTATGGTATGGGAGTTTGGGCTTCCATAGAAGTTGGCAATACCAAATCTATAGGGAGGAGATGTGGTTATTTGGTGTTAAGCTGTTTGCTGTTTCCCAGGCAGTTCACTGTGGCTCCTTAAGAGCTCTTCTGGAGTGCAACAGCAAGCATCCACCTGCACCTTCATACACCACAGTAAAGGAGGACATCGCCAACAGCAAAACCCATTTGGTCCCTGTAGTTAGTTCTGTAAACCCCCACTTTTTGCAATTTGTGCTCTTCCAGGGCAGTGTTCCAAGGTGTTTCCCACAGCCATGAGGCCCATACTGTTGTGTGGAAGCAGTGATGTGTCTGGCAGAGGCCACTGGGGGAGGAAAACCAACAGCAGGTCATTTTCTACAGGTGGATCTCGTTTGCTGTAAGGACAGCAGGAGGGAGGGACTGGGGCAGGGCAGTTGGGAAGGCTATAAAAGGCACTGGGGCTGCCTAAATGGAAGGAGGTTGGTTTTAAGCTTCAGAAGTAGGTCTGTGAGCTATGGGGCAGTTGATGCTGAAGAATGTTTCTGCTTGTGGATTGTGCTCAAGGTGAGTTTTGCGGCCTGGTGGGACCAGGGATGGGGATATGCTGCCCATTGGGCAAACCGCGCTGGTGGGGTTAGTGACCGTAGTTTGAGGATCCTTGGCCATATTCCTTGTGCACTCATGAGGTGAGGGCTGCTGGCAGCTCTGCCCTGTCAGACCAGGCTCTGTGCTGGCAGATGGGAAGGGTGCACCCCACATCTCATGGTCTAAACCCCTCAGAGTAGGGGTAGAGGTGGGAAGTGAGTCCTAGTATGTGATGGGTGGGAAACCTGCTGGGAGATGGCCATGAAATGGAGCAGCAATTGCTCCTGTGCTTCTCTGTGTTAATTAAATTAACCTCATAATTTCAAGGCCAAAATTAAAAAGGGACCCCTGGGATTCCTTTGAGATCTGCTCTGGCCTCTTAGAGGCTGAAAAATCATCTCCATTGGGAGCTTTGTCATGGACAGGGAAGAATTAAGATCTCAGTCTTAATCTCAGTCTCTGGCAGGTTAAAGCCTTTCCCTCTTGTCCTGTCCCTACAGGCCCTTGTCCAAAGCACTTCTCCAAGTTACCTGTAGCCCCTTTAGGTGTTGGAAGACGGAGCAATTTGTAGAAGCATAGAATGGTTTGGGTTGGAAAGTGCCTTAAAGCTCATCTACTTCCAACCCCCTTGCAGGTGAGTATTTCCTGACTTCATTCTGGCCAGCCTGCCTCAGGTGTGTGTGTTCTGCCAGTATTCTAACAACAAGTGCATCAAACTGATGATTGCTTGTACTTGTAAAGCTGCGAAGCTTCTGTAAAAGCCCAGCTGAGCTCTGTGCAGCCAGCTGTGTCTTTCTGAAGCGGTCTTGGGTATTTTTACCAGGTTTTCAAGTTATTTTTGTAGTCAGTCTCTTCAGAATGAGGAAGGGTTGGTGCATTTTTTGTCATGTTGGCAGCCTTTCCCGGGTGCCTGATCCAGCACTGTGACTTGCTGAGTTGCCTTCGGGAGAGGCTTTGTCAGCACATACCAAGGTGACCATAGCAGAGAGCAAGAAGCTGTGGGGTAGGGTTTCTTATGGCAGCTGATGGGGGGGGGGGTTAATTTTGGTATCACTTTTGTTGCCAGGGAATGGGAAGTGTTTGATAGACCAAGGCCAGTGCCTTACCCCAGCTGCCTGTGCTCACCCCTGTGGCAGCTATTTCTTGGGTTTCTCCTCCCTATTTTCTCCCTTCCTCCCAAGATTAAACAGAGATCACAGGAAACATCCAGACCCTTTTGAAAAATCCTTGTAAAGCTCTGATCCCTTCAAAGGCCCTGTTTGAAGTCTGCTGTGAAGGATGCTGTGCAGGTTTTTCCTTCAGGGGCTTGTTGAGGCCATGGCTGGGATGTTGGTGTTTGCAGCGCTGCAGCTGCCTCTGCCTCTGGAAGTGTGCTGGGTTACTTGGGACTGAGCCATCACAAGACCATTAACCCAAACCTGGCACCGACAGAAGCATTTCTCAGTGGTTTGGTTTTCTCACTGTCTTCACAACTTTGAGTCTGAGATCCTAAATTTTAACCAATGAATGGAGGATCAGTTCTGTAGGAACACCGGCAACAGTCAACTGCTCCACATATGGAAAAGATTTCAAGCTCACATGACATCTTCCCTTGCATGTATGTGCTGAAATCGCATCAAACATTAGCAGTGCTGGGAAAACTCAAAGAGTCATAGAAAAATCAGAAGAGCTTGAGACAGATTCAAATATTCAATAATATTTTATATTAATAGCATTTAATATTTTCTAGACTGTTTCCAGATTTGCTTCACTGTTGCTTTGACGACATAATGTGGGGTTTTTTCATGTTCCATATCTTCCATCTAAAGTCTTCAAAGCACTTTTTGCTTCCCCATATGGCAGTGCCGAGTGGGCTTTGTGGTCCTTGTTCTCCATGTTTCTCTGTGCCTGGAGGCTCTGGTGATCAAAGCCTCCTTGTTCCCACCACAGCCGGCCAGGTTTTGGGGGTGGTTTGGCTCCTCATCACATTGGACCTTAATAGGAGTCATCCTGAGTCCTTTCTGTATCCTTCTGCAGTGAAAGCAAAATGTGCTCTGCTGCTTGTACCTCATAGCCACCAGAAGATGACCATTTTGCTTTTCCCAGCCTCTCCAATGTCTCGTCCTGGGGTTTTGCATTCGTTTTGTTTGGGTTTTTGGGGGGGATTATCTGTATTTTCTCAAAGGTCTTTAAATTGTTATCAAAAATCAATCTTTCCCCAAAGCTTTCTGTATTTAATCAGCAAATATCATCCAATTATGTGGGGATCAAGTAATTATGTCTCTCTCAGCAAACCTACTTCTCTTTCTTTCCCCAAGAGGAAGAGAGGGCTTCCCTCAGGATTATGTGATTAAAGAGAGGTTTAAAAGAGAGATCTTGCTTTGTTACTTAAAGAGCTTAATTTGAAATCCTCTCAGAAGTGAGACGCACTTTGCAAGAGCTGAGTAAGGGAACCTTGAGCTTATCACCCGCCTTGGGTCCTGCTCAGTTGGGCACCCCATGTCTGCATTGGAAAGTGAGCTCCAGGGTGGGATCAGCCCTCATCGAGGGTCTCAGAGCAGTCCTGGTATCCTTCATTATGGCTGGTCACCCCTACTTTTCTCCTGAGATGTGCTTTGAAATGGCTGGATGGGTCCTCTCTCCTTCAATGGCATGTCAAGCATTGGGTAGAGCCTGATGCTGGAGCCCAAGTGGTTTCGATCCACAAAGACCATGGGAATTACAGTTGCATCCAGAGGCATTTCACTGCATCTCTCCTCACCCTGGTGAAGGTCCATCACACCCTTCTCTGTTTGGCATTAGGCTGCCCCACATCCACATCTGATGTCACTGATAGATTTCCTCGGTTCATTCCTGCTTCTGCTCCACATCACCCATGGCCCTGGTGCTGGGAGTGCCAGTTTCCTGCTGGCTCTGCTTTGGCAGGTCAACAATCAAATACTTTATCTTGAAGAAAGGTTGAAAGCCTTGTCACACTTGTATATACCTGCCCATGTATGTGTTTATAGGCATGTATACAAGGCACAAGAGCTATGGACTTCCTTGGAAAAGGTCTCTGCACAACCAGTAAGCAGAAGGGCTGCTGGAGTGAAGGACCCACTGCAGTTAATTCATTCAAGTACAGGCAAAAAGCCTCTGAAAAGCTGTTACATCTCCTCAGCAATAGTTTGCCATGCTCTGCCTCTAGAATTTTATGTGCATTTATAGCCCAGTAGAGAAGTGGTGCCCATGCGCTAGTACCACGCTCTTGGCAGGCGTGAGCACTTGGAGAATAACACCCGGAGCAGTCAACAGGGCCAGTACCTGATGAAAAGAGATGGAGATAGCTCTGGTTTGTTCTTTCTCACCAGCATGAAGCCAAATCCCCAGCTGTGAGCTCTCCTAAGGGTCCTGGGCATAGGTGGTAATTTCTGAAGCTTTTACCTGTTTAACCGGTGTCAGGAACAAGAGGTGGGATGTTTAAAGACTTCTGTAACTGATGGAAATCAGGGAGGCTTCATAAAAGGACTGGAAAGCCCTTTGCAAGCTTTTGCGTCTGTGTTTGCGTTTGCCTTTCAGTTCATGTTGCCCAAGACTGTAATTTTTGTTCAGAAGACAGCACATTTGGGGGATTTGAGGGAGTTTTCTGGTGTGTGGAGCTGTAGTGCAGTTGGTGGGGAGGATGTCACCAAAAGAGGACTTGGGTTTTCTGGCAAATATGTGCTATGGGTTTGAATGTGAACACAGGGAAAGGGCAGGAAGAGAGGAGGGGCTGAGCTATCCCAGAGCTGTGCCCGTATGTTGGCTGGCTCCTGGCTGAAAGCTGGCAAACAAAGGAGAACTGCAACAGGAATATCCAAGGCGGAAATATGAGCACCTGCTGTGATGGACACTGCTGTGGTGGCCTGAACCCCAGTTAAACGTCCAGCTGGCAGCGTGTGTAGTGGCTGTTCCCAAAGGTGCTGCACAAAGAGCAGTTACAGGGTTTAGATGTGAGCATCAGCCTGCAGTGCAATGTTGAAGGGACTCAGTGTCCTTCACCAGCACTGCTGTGAATGCCAGCACAGCATCCTCCCTGAGCACTGGTGCATACCCAGAGCCTGGTGCCAGGTGCACCATGTATGCAGCTCTCCTGATAATTTAGCTTTGTGTTTTACCATGCTTACTACCAATATGTTGCCCTGTCCCTTTTCACTGACCATTGTGAAAGCTGGTAGACTGCTGCTGAGGCATGTTATCCCTCTGGATAAGCTGGGGCCAGGCTCTCGTCACTAAAACTGCATGGATATTTACCAAGCTTTGGTGAAGAGTGTATTGAGGCTGTTCTCCTTCCCTGTGCTCTTCCATGGATTCAGTGATCCCAGCAAGACTCCACTGCAGGCAGCTGTGGAACTCGGGAAGTGTGTGTTTGAGTGCAAATCAGGGCAAGGCAGAAGGAGAAAAAGGAATTCAAGGAGACACGCATCTCCCAGAAGCCTGTGTTAAAAGAAGACAGTAAGCTGGGATGAATGATGCATAAGATAAAAAGCCTAGGGACAACAGGGAGGGAAAGGAAAGAGTTGCGTAAATAGGGAAAATATATGAGAAAGACAAAGAGAAGAGCCGTGAAAGTGGGAATGTCATTTATCAGGACTTGTTTCATGTTTGCAAGAAAAAATAAATCCACTAAACTAAAAACCTGTTGGCAAAAATTCAAGTGAGCCTCAGGGAACATCTTGGAGGGTGGGTGGCGGGAGGGATCAGTGGACTGGGTTCAATGATGTTATTTGCAGTTGTTCTGCATATACCAGAGTGAGCAATGGACCCAACCAGCCCTGCTTGGGACTCCCCAGGTCCCCCCAGACAGGCTAGCAGAGACCTCCTTTAAATGGGCTCCTTTGGTAAGGGTGGGAAGGGAGAGGAAAAACAAAGGGAACAGAGCCCTCAGGCTCTTAAATTGCTCAATGGAAAACACTTAATCTCATTAGTAGTAATGATCTAAATAGATACGTGTCTGTGTCCGTGTCTGCGTCTGTCTGTATGTGGGGTGCAGGAGGAGGGGTTCAGAGAAGGGCTCCCATAGTCACTTTTCCTTAAAGACCATGCCCAAGAAGGAAGCAGATGGATGTCTGCAGGCACGGACACCAGCACAAGAGGTCTGCAAGGCAGAGCAGTGAGCCAGTGCCTTGGGGAGCGAGAGGTGCGTGTCTGGAAATAAGACAGAAGCAGGGGCTGGGGGTGACTCTGCTGGTCCCCTGAAAGAGCAAAGGGTACCACTCATGTGGCTCGTGGATGGTCTTGCTCTGGAGCAGTGGGCTGTGGAGGGTATCCAGGCTAATAAAAAGCTGGGTTGGAGGGAAGGTGGGATAAGAGCTTGGGCTGTGGCTCTGTTGGTGGGGTCTTGGTGCAGGGAAGGAACTGATGGCCGAGGAGGAGGAGGAGAGGCAGCGGCTGTCCTTTGACAGGGCACTGAGCTGATCTCCTTAGAGGGTTGTCTGGAGATGAGGCTGTAGATCTGCTGTGCATTGCAGGTAAAAGTAGTTACAGGATGTTCGTCACATCCCTTACCATGGTGCAGGAGCAGCTCTGTCATCATAAACAGTCTGTTACTGTGCCTCCAGTTCATCAGATATTTCACGCACTTTACGCGCTGCTGTTGCTTGTATCCAAGGGGATGCAGCGGCTCCTGCAGTGCTGTCTGCAGTCATGCCAGGGCTGGAGTGGAGGGGGGGGTGCTTTCTCTGGCTCCCACCACATGCGAGACACCAGAAGCGCATGGCTGTATCACACTGCCCTGAGTCACACAGGGGTTTGTGTCCCCATTGTGCTACAGCTGAGGGAATGGATGAAAGAAAGCATTGCTATGGCATTTTATAGCCCTTGGACTGGATTGATGCAGCTGACCTTGACACTCTCCCATAGCCTAATGGCCTTTGATGTTATTCTGCTAATGTTAAACCTTTAACACTAAAACCAGGCTTTTGGAGAAAGGTCTTTGCTTCCAATGACAATGTGTGAGCTGGACAGTGAGAAAACAGCTGCAATCGTGGAACGGTTTGGGCTGGAAGGGACCTTAAGGCTCACCCAGTTCCACCCCCCTGCCATGAGCAGAGACACCTTCCACTAGAGCAGGTTGCTCCAAGCACCATCCAATCTGGCCTTGAATAACTGTGTCTGCTTCCTTCCCCCTTCTTGATGACCCTGTTGAGCTTTTTCAAACCCCTGTGATGCAGAAGCTCCTTTTCCAGTGGTTGTTTTTCACAGCAGCCCCCTGATCCGGGAGATGGGCTTTGGGGCAATGCCTCTTGGATCCATGGGTCTTGCTCCCTCCAGGATCTTTACACCCAGGTCTGTGTTCTGGTGATGGGCTGACTGCAGGTTGTGTTTGCTGAGCACTTGGCCCCTGGTTTGTGCATCCCAGCGTGGCTCCAGGAAAGCATCCCTGGAGTAGGTTGTCTGGTCTCTGTGTGGCTCTGCTCCATGACCTGTCTTTTCCTGGTTGTAAATATTAACGATGTGAGGCAAGTGGAGTTAAGAGACCACATTAATTATTATGGAGTTCTTCAGCAGCCTTTTTCCTCTAAGAAAGGACAATGAAATAGTACTGTCTTTACCTTCAGTTTGCAAATGCTGGCTGGATGCCTGTAGCAATCCAGGAGCACTGAGTGGGCATAGTTTCCTCTTGTACGCTTTGCAGAATGGGTGAGTTCTGGAGCTTTGCCCACTGTGAGTTTGAGGTATCAGCCCCACCATTCCAGAGCAGCAGGTACACCACGTTCTGCAAAAAATAATGACCAGAGAACTAAGCTCACCCCCAAAATCCAAGCCCCAAAGGCAGGCAGGCTGCATTTGCGCCTTGCCCAGAGCTTTCCCTTCAGTATGAGCTCTACCGCTTGATTAAAAATGCAAAGCCCCTGGCGATAATGCTCATCGCTCCTCTGACATGGATTTTTGCAGCAGTCTCAAGGCACAGCATAGCAGAGAGCTTTGGGAGCTGTGTGTTAGCTGCTGAAGTAACATTCCAGTTAAAGTCACAGGCAAACATCAGCAACAAAGAAATTACAACTACAGAAGAGAATGGTGAGAAAAGAGGAGTAATATGTTTCTAACTGTAATGCTGGAAGGAGGAGTCAGGCTTAGTCCCTGCACTTCATTCTTCCCACTGCAATTTGGCAAATGTCAGCAGCTTTGGAAAGTTCACATTTTCTATACCTTCTCTTGAAACACAGCAATTCTTCTGACTGTTCTCCCCTTGTTCTCTGCTTCATTTCTTTGTGAAAAACCCGTTAAACACAGAAAGGTCAGGTTTTCGAAAGCTCATGGTGCACGTTCTGCACATCAAAGATGTGGCTGTGAGCTTCCCATTGGAGGCTGGTGGATGTTGTTTGAAACACTGAGGTTTCTTTTGATGCCTGGCTGGGAGATGAGTTCTCTAGGAATCCTGCCCTATGTTCCCACTGCCACCCTCACCATACTGCGAGTCAATGTGTCTAAGCCCTTTACAGCATTGCTCTGTGTCCAGGCTGCAGATCCTGAGAAATCCAAGCTGTTGCAGAAATGACCTGCTCCTCTGGGAAACTAATGCAGCTGAGCCCATAATCTGCCCAAGCCTGTGCTTCAATGTGCAGACAGCAGCAGCAACAGAGCCACCAAGCAAAGATCTACCTAGAGGTCTTACGGTCCAGAAACTATGTGGAGTCCTCTGCCTTGCTGTTTGACCAGCCAACATGGAAGGGCTGAAATGATAACCTCATGTTGACCTGTCCCTCAGCATATCCGTAAGCTTAGAAAAGCTTTGCTCATAACCTCCAGCTGTCAAGTTCCCTGAAATCCAACCAACAAAACCAAGGAAGAGAGGAAAAGCTTTGATGTAGTGTAAGGTTAAAAAGAAGTATATGGTAGTGAAGGGAGGAACTATCTTCCCAGCAAAGAAGCTGCTGGAAACACCTTACAGCAGGACAACTGGGCCTCTGTGGCACCACATGAGGATGCATTTCTGAAGTCAAAAGGGACTGTTTGATGTTAACTTCATCTCCTACCAGACACAGTCCTCCTTATGTATCAGAAAGAACACTTACACAAAAGCTAATGTGTTTTCTGCTTTGAAAGAGGTACTTAGCGTCATGCTTGAACTCAGCTAGGGAGACAACTTGTTTTGCTGTGAACTCAGCAGTCTTAACTCTGCTGTGATTAAAACACAGCTTGCCCTTTGCTGGTATAACCAAGTGGGATTGCTGTGCCTGCTCTTCATGAGGTCCAGGGGAGATCCTGAAGCCCAGGACCAAACACTTCCAGTCTCATGTAGAGGGATGTAAAGAAGCTGGGAAGAACAAAACCTGGCCACAAACAACCTCCCACCTCCTCGCAGGTGCTCTTTGCATGATAGCTCATTATCCTCCACCAATGCCATTAAGGGCAGCGGAGGTAGCGGGGATGACATTCATCATTAATGCCCTCAGGAAAAGGTGTTCAACATCTGCATCTATTTCTGATTTCTTGTGGCAGTTGTAAAATCCATGAGTGTAACTCTGACACACAGAGCGCTGTGATTGCTGCTGCCTGGAAACAGGAGGAGAAGAGCAAATCCCCCAGGAGAACAAGAAATTGCTCTGCATGATCCTTAAAATACCATGAGGTGCTCTTGTCCCATCATTGGAAGTGCCATACAATTACTAGTAAAGACAGTGGGAATGGCAGTAATTCTTCAGGGACACCTTCACTGTGAAGAGAAAATTGTGCTTTTCTCCACGTGGGTCCCCAGCAGCTCTTGGCCGACACTTCATTAATTCTCCTTTTTTATCATCTTGCTCTATAGACTCATTACATCCATAACCACTGCAAACTTTGTGCTGCAGGCATGATGTGTCAAGCTCTTTGGTCTTTCATCTCTGCTGTAGGTATTTCTCCTTTCCTGAGCTGCTGGGACCTTGTGTTGAGCAAGCCTGAGGTCAGTCTGGGGTCTGCTGAGGCCAGAGGTGGAATGAAAAGCTGGAGCAAGGAAAGGTGTTGTGGTGACCTTTCCTCTGTGAATATGTTGGTGTCACCACTGCTTGGGTTGGCATTGCGAAGCCTGAAGCTGGTTTTCAACATCTGCTCACGGCACAGGGATGGGCTGTGATGATCAAGGCTGAGCTGCTGCTTCAGGAAATTCAATGGAAGAATTTCCATAGAATAGTTTGTGTTGGAAGGGACCTTAAAGCTCACCCAGTTCCAACCCCCTGCCATGGGCAGGGACACCTTCCACTAGAGCAGGGTGCTCCAAGCCCTATCCAACCTGGCCTTGAACACTGCCAGGGATAGGGCAGCCACAGCTTCTCTGGGCACCCTGGGCCAGCGCCTCAGCACCCTCACAGGGAAGAGCTTCTGCCTAAGAGCTCATCTCAATCAAAATAATACCTGTTCTAAATTCCTTGTTCCCATTGTTGTAGCCGGGACCCCAGTGGAAACCCTGGATTTGGGGGAGGGTGAAGGAGCATGTTTGCATTGCTCTTTGCTCTGCCTTGTGGCTGAGTCAGTCTGCATCGGGCTCTATTTAGCCAGGCCCAGAGATGAAGTTTCCTCACCTGTGATTCCCCAGTGTTGGCATTTCCTTCCCAGCTTTCCCTCAAAATCAATGGTGCATGCAGAATTGCTTTCTCCTGCCTGCTTTAAAACTCACAGAGACATTTCAGTGCTCTGGAGGTTCTCCTAAATGGGTGCTCCTTGTTTTTTTTTTCTTATGGAAGCCTTCCAGTTTTACAGCACTGAAAGTCACTGTTGGATGACAGTATTTTCTTGTGCATTATGTGTTTTCACTTATTACTTCAAATATTTTGCCTTCCTCTGCAATTTACTTCTGTATTTTATTCTGTAATGATCTTTCTTTGCCTAAGGATCTTTTGAGCTCTAATAATTGTAGGAGCAATAATGTAAATCATCTTGGTGCTACCTGCATGCATCCGGTAACTTTCTTTGCAATACTAATAACAGAGCTAGACTGGATCAAATGGAGTGCTTTGGCATTTTCCTTTTGCCTCTCAAAGGAGAATTGCCAGGTATATGTCATTCCAAAACACGTGGCAACCCAAGTAATTCAGCATGTCACCCATGGCTACCAGGTGCTACCATCCTGTTAAAGGTTGCTGCTGAGGCTTTTTTTTATAGTGGTGTGTTAAATCCAAAAGCTTTGATATAAGAGATGAGTGCTCAAAGATCCTAAACTGTAGCATCCATTCACTTAAGGCACAGTTCCTGATGTTGTGAGGTATCCATGCAGCCTTCGTATAAAGGAAAAGCCTAGAGATGCTTAAGATTGTCTGAATCATCTCTGGCCATGGCAGTTTATAATTTTAATATAGAAGAATATCAAAGACTTGGAAGAAATTGGTTCTTAACTATTCTGCTTTTGCAGGTGAGTTTTTAGAGGGTTTTTAGACTTGTACAACTTCACATCAGAAGTTGTGGTTGAGTCATGAACACCGTTTCCAGAGCAACGTTTTGGTGCTGCAGCCACATCATCCCTGCCTCTGATGGGAATTATGTACTTGAGATGCAATATTTTCCTGCTTTCAGGTAAGGATAGGACGTCTTGTAGAGGAGAGGGAAGGGAGGCTGGTGGGTTGTCTGATGAGCTCAGTGCCTGTGGGACTGAGCTTTACTCATCGTGCCTCTGGAAGTCTTGGCTCTGTAACCACAGGCTGGGAGCTGCTCAGATGAAGGTGGTTATTTCTCGTGTGTGTTGAGAACCTGGCAGATCCATACCTCACCTCAAGCCTCCCAGGATCACCATGAATTTCCCAATAGAACACCTGCAAAAGTGTGAAGATCAAATCTTGAAGTGTCGAGATAAGTTTTGTGGGTTTCTGGTTGAGGAAATATCAGGAGAAGGAATATTTCTCATTTTGCCCTAGGTTTGGCCTCTTGGTATGACAAAGACAGAAGGGAGGAGGCAATGAGGCCTTGTGGCTGCAGAGAAAGTTGTTTTGAGACCAGCTGAACAACAATGGAATAAACCATCCTTTGATTCCTTCCTCCAGCTTCAAACATCTCAGCCGTACAAGGATTTACAGAGCAGCACACTTGTGGCTTGTGCAAGTGTCTCATTCCTCTAGAACTTCTGCACTAATTTTGTATTGTTGGTATGAGAGAATAAAGCTTTGTCAGGGACCAGGACAAGGTGGAGAAATGCATTGAGCTATTAGCATCATAGAATGATTTGGGTTGGAAAGGACCTTGAGAGCCTCTAGATCCAGCCCCCCTGCCATGGGCAGGGATGTCTAACACTAGAGTGTCAAGTTTAAGAGGAAACATGCTGATACAGCCATGAGCATCCCCTTAGGAGGTTGGTGTGGAGCTCCTGGGGATGCTGGTGCTGGGTTGATCTGGCTGCAAGTGTCTTTGGAAGTGATGAGTGATGGGTTCTGTCACTGATGGACATTGCTGTACAAAATGCCGCATTGGTGCTTGTGCATTTGAGAGTTGATGGGCCAGTGGATCATTTGGAGGAGAAAATGGACAGATGGAAATGCAAATTTGAGTGAAATATAGAGCCTGCGCTTCTAAAGCTGCCCATGTCCTGGGCTGGACAACTAAGAGGAGATCAAATGGACCAAAATAAGCTTCTTTGAGAACAGGAATACTAATTGGAGGGGAGAGAAAGGCAGCAGCCCTGGAGGGGTTTATCTGTACCTCCTTACTGGGAATTAGGAAGCATTATCAGACAGCCTCTCCTAAGAGGCTCTTTTCCCAATGGAGAAATAACAGATGGGTCTTGAAGCAAGGAGCTGCACTTGGATCACAACTTGGGCTCCCATTTTGTGAATCACAGTAGCAAAGTGGCTGCCTCCAACCATCCCCCCCTTTTGTGCTCACTGAACATCTCTGCTGTTATTAATGTGCTGGCCAGCAATGAACCAGCAGTGCCTCATAGCACATATCCATGCCGTACCCACACATTTGCTGGGCAGGACCTGGATCTTCATTGCCATTGCTTTGTTCTCTTCCTTTTCCATGTTATAGGAGTCCATGTCTGCAGCCTCCTATCTTTAATTCCTTTCTGTGTCCCTGTTCGTTGTTCCTGCACTCTGTTTATAAGCTGTGAGTGCAGCCACTGCCCAGACTGTGCTGGGCTTTTGTTAGTGGCTCAGAGCCACTTGAAGTGGTTTTCAGACTGACGCTTGAGCCAAATTCTCAGTGATGCTCGCTTGTAGAAATGGGATTTTGGGCAAGTTTTTCAGGCTGTCCTAAATCCCATTTCTGAAATGGCTGAGGCTGCTGGGACAGAGGTGGAATTGATCTGCATGAGTCTGGCCAGAGGCTTTTAAAGATGCTAGTCACATCGAGGGACTTCTTCATAGTGAGTGACTTCCAGCCCCTGAGCTCAGGGCTCTATTTGAGGTGTTTAAATGTTCTTCAGGTCCTATAGCTCAGACCTCATTGGCAGCCCTTGGAAATTAAAGTCCTCCATAAAACAGATTTCAGGCTTCCTAAACCACTTTTGAAAATGTTGCTTAATAAATCTTGCATCTTTATTTCTGTTTACCTGGACTCTCCATAGCACGTTTTCTTTTCTAACTCTCCTGGCATCTTCAGATGCTGGTTCCTTTTCATTTTAGGTGCTAATTATTTCCTCACAGCATTAAGTGCTTCAGCAAGCTGAGCAGGCTGGTTGCTCACTCTTCTAACTCCATCCCATCAAATAGTCATGATCACTTTGGCTCATTACACTTTATACCCTGGACTCTAACTGATAGCGTGCTGCCAAGCCCAAACATCCCTGGAACTTCTTGCTGCTAACTCCAGATATCAGAGAAGATTTCTAGAGTCAGGCAAGAAATGCTGTGGGGTTTCCCCCCCACTACCCTGATTCTTTTCCAGGGGAGGTTTTTCAGCCAGATGTGGGTGTTGAGGAGGTTTAGGGGTGCTGGGAAAGAGCCCAGGTAGCAACAGAACACAGGTCCTTGCCAATCTCCACTCCTGGAGGGATGCTCTCTGCTCAACGACAGCCCCAGCTGATAAAGGTCTTGCTATCCCTGTTAGCACTTGATCATTTCAATCTGGATTTTGACCCTGTGTCCCTCTCCAGTCCTAAGATAATGGAAAAGGAAATTATATGTATTTGAAAAGAAATTGCATCACTTTGAGAGAAGTCAAGAGCAATTGTGCTGAAGGAGGGTTTGTTACCTTGTCTTGTATCACTGAATGATCGGGCAGGACTTTAATTTGAACTTGACTTTGTCCCTTTAATAGAAATGTGTTACGTCATGTCTAATGCTTTATCAGCGTCTGTAACGCCATCAGGCATATGATGAATATTATGACATAGATTTGTTTTTTAGCGGTGAATAGCTGCTATCATTTTGGAGCAGATCCCATCTTAAATGGATTGAGCTCCCCAACCCCCCAACCCCTTGGATTATTATTATTATTATTGAAATTTAAGTGAATCGTTAAATGAATTGGCATTGAAATTATGTCAGCAGAGAGAGTGCTGCAAACCTGAAACCTCCCTCACTTGAGTGTGCACCAGAGGGCACTGCATGATCCACTAGGAAACATGGACAAACCTCAGCCAGGATTTGGGGTCTTTTTGCATGTAGGAAGCATTTGTGCTCACATTTGGAGGACTTCCCTGGCTGGTGCCAGCAAGATGACAAGGTTGGAGAGTCAGAGAAGCCTTTTTTGACACTTAATTGCGCTATGGAAGTTGTTCAGGTAACACAGAGTCACTCAGTGCTGTCAGCGTGTGCCCCAAGCAGCAGTCACCATGTAACAGTGATACCGGTAAGGGATTAATACAGCGTGTGGCTATAAAAATACTAATGATGTGATCACTACTATTAGTAGTAGTTTTATGGGAAACAGAATGGGACTAATGCCCAGAAACTTCCACTGTCAGCTCAGTCTGGGAAATAAGCTTCCTGTATTTCAGGGGGTTACTGTGCAAGTTCGCATCTCTGCAGTGCAGCATCGCACCGGTGTGGTGGCCCTGTGGCAGGCACCCTGGCCATGCTTGTGCTGCCTCATTTCCTTTGAACTTGAAGATTTCTGCAATCCAAATAAGCCCCCTAGGACTGAGGTTTCTTTTTTAGCACATCACAGTACTGCATCGTGCAAGCCAGGTTGCTTCTGGTGCTGCCAGGAGCTGTAAAGGAGTAATTGAGCTGGAACCCACTCCCACACCTGCTTTATATTAATTGTGGGCAAAATCCTGAGGCTTTTGGTCACTCATGGAACAGCCATGGGTGGAAAAGTGCTTCTAGGGGAGGAGGCGTTTGCAAGGGTTTTCTACAGACGTCTCCTTGGGTAATCCTTCAGGGAGGGGAGTGTAGTGGGACCCCCTGTCTTTAGCTTGTGTAAAGGCCAGGGCATTGTACCTAAGTGCCCTCCAAGCTGGGGATTTCCTGCATGGAAAGATGTGCTCATGCACTGGGGATGCTCCTACATGGGCCTGTAAATCTATCTGGAAAAAAGTTCCCAGGTCTACTCCTGATTCCTGCATGATGGCCCCGAGGATGTGATTCAGATGAGCCAGTCTTGAATATTTTGGCTAAGCCTGTGCCATGGGAGCACGGTTGGAAAGGAAGACCTTTGGCTGACCACATATCCAGGAACAAGTCATCATATGGGTTTCCCCCTGTGCCTTATTGCCATCATACCGACCCTGTGTCTTGTCACCCCCAATGCTTCCAGCATCCCTTTTTTCCTTAGCATCCTTTCACATGTTTCTTCAGTGTTCCGCTCCCAGCTATGGATGGTCTCTCTGGCAGTCTGGGACCAGGCTGGAGGGGCTTCATCGTGAGGGTCCCTTCTGTAAGTTTCTCTGCCCAGCCAACCTGCTAGGCTCCATAGCAAGAGCTTTTCCTCCTCGGATGGTCTCTTCTGACCACCCACCTACCTCCTCTACCAAAACTATGAGCCAAAATATGTTCAAAGGAGTCTCTCTTGCAGAACAGGTCCTCTTAAATCCTCTGTCCCTGAGGAGATCCTGGGTGGCTGCAGCATGGCCAGAAGGTTGTGGATGAATGGTTGTGCATGCCCAGAGAAGCTGTGGCTGCCCCATCAGGGTCAGGTTGGACAAGGCTTGGAGCAACCTGCTCTAGTGGAAGGTGTCACTGCCTGTAGTTGGAACTGGATGAGCTCTAAGTTCCCTTTCAACCCAAATGATTCTATGATTTTAAGGTCATCAGTTAAGCACTGGGGCTTCATGTCATCTGCCTGTTCTCCCCAGGTCATTCAAGTTTATTTTCCCTCCTATCACTTCATCTGCTTCACATTCAGGACCCACCAGCATCTTTCAATTCAAGAGTGCTGGGGCATCCACAGGCTGCTCTCTTTGTGCCTCTCCTCCAGCGTATGTGATAGCTGGAGAGGGGCAGTCAGAAGAGAGGTTTCTCAGGAGCCTGATGGGGGTTAGAGATGCATGAAGGGTTATTCTTTGCACTCCAGGGCAGAATTGAGTTGCTGCAATCCCACATACACTAACTGGGAAGCTCTGTATGTTGATATTTGTTGTTGTCTTGTCCTAGTCCTTCAATTATTTGATTCATTGACATTTAGTGTAAATACTGGATTAACCCAAAATGAGGATTTGGGAAGGAGAATCTCTTACTCTTTAATCTAAAATGCATTCAGAAAATTCCCTCTGGTGATTGAGGGGAGGTGATCTAGGTAAAGACACAGGCATTGGGCAGCAGCCCAGGGGTGGATGGGGCAGCCAGAGCAGTCACTAATATCTGCTTCGAATAAACCCAGCACATTTCTCTTTCTCCTCTCTTCTCAAGACCCCTCAATGAGCTCTTCCTCCCAGCCTTGCAGGTTTAACTTTCTTTTTCGTCTTTTTTTTCTTTCCCAAGCAGACACTCAGGACATCTCCTCTCTGCTGGGGACTGCGTTAACAGATGTATTGAGGCAGAGGAACATGAATGCCACATCTGCCTGCATGCCAGGTAAAAAATGAGGGTGTACCATCCCATCTCTGTTGCTGCCTCACACTTTCTAAGCCCTCTGCACCTCCTGGTAGATGCTAGAGCTGGAGGGACCCAGCCCTGTCCTGAGCAGCCCCAGACAGAGCCCTGGGGATGAGGCTGCGTGAGTGCCCTGAGGTTATTGCAAGGCACAGCCCATCAAACGGCCTCTGGGCTTTCCTTGGTGTGCAAGTCAGGCAGGCCCCTGGTATTTTTCCTTTGAGTCTGAGGTTTCTTTTTGTGTGGTAAACACCAGTTGGAACCTGGTATTTCTGATGAGCTGTCCTCTTTCTAGGGTTCAGATCTGCACCAAAAGCAGCCTGAAACTGCAGGGGGCAAGGTGCGGGGTGACAAAACTTCTCCGCTTGGCTCACCCACCATGCTGTGGGATAAAGGTAAATGAATCTGGAGGTGATTTTGCAGCCCCTCCACGGGGCACTGCAGACCACCTTGAGCAGCGCTGTCTATGAGTGCTGAACCTGGACAGGCAGCTCAGCAGCTTGACGTGATGGACATCCTGGTGGGACAGCACCTTCCACCCAGCACGCAACAGTGAGGATAGCTTGCTGCACTGGTTTCTACCCTGGGATCCCAAAATGAGGCCAGATTTAGCATAGGTTGAGATTGCTGTGCTAAAAGGATGACGCAGAACCATTGCCATGGAGACAGAAAGCCAAGGTAAGCAGCCACTCTGCTCCTGGCAGCATCCTGGCAGCAGAGACTTCACTCCTGGTCCTGCAGCTTCTGCTTGGAGCAAGTGGGGGAAGATGAATTCCCCCAGCTGCAAACACACAGTTTGTCATTGTTCGCTGGTGCTTTTGTTTTAAGCAGATGCTTCTGCTCTGTATGGGATGTAAATACTCAAGCATGGGTTGGAACCTTCCCTCCTCCTTCTTTTTTCTCTCCTGTGCGCACTTGTGTGCTGGCTTCTCAGTGAGCAAACGCAGGTTGCGCAGTGTGCGGCCGGATGCAGTTACGCAATTTGGTAGTGTTAAGTTCTGCTTAGCATGTTCGTAATAATAGCACCACTTCAAAGAATTGCTTAATGACTCTTCTGCTGAGTGCTCAGTGTTGCTCACATGAGAGCAGAGCAGGAGCTCATAAAAACCCAGTTAGCAGCTGCAAGCACGCTGTGGATCTTGAAACCCCAGGCAGGGTTTTGTGGGGCAGACAGCAGCCCAGGGGCACAGCATGCTTTGCTGCAACACCCACCACACGAGTATCCACCCAAAATCACAGCAGAGAGTAAGCATGGAGAGGCTGGAAAGTGCTTGAAAGTCCCTCTGCTTGCCAGGATGTGTTCTTCTTCTCTTAGGAAGAAGGGTGTCAAACTTTCTTACCCTTTCTGAGAATGTTTTCACATAGCCAGCATAGGATGCTGAGACTGGGTTCTTGTGCTGATGGGGACATTAATTCCTGAGCAGGTACTGCAGCCATGTGCAAATAGCTGAGCACCCTTGTACTGCAGAAGCTGGTCTCTCAACAACTAGGCTTGATGCCTATTGTTGAAGGTTCACATTGTCCATCCCAGGCTGGATTCACACTGGCATCCCCAGGGCCACCCAGCAAGACTTGTGGCCCCAGGACAGGGTTCCTGGTGCTGGGTGTGAACTGCTCAAGAACTGGGTTTGGCCACACTGAATAGAATGCTGGTAAAACAGCACGTGGTAAAACCACGTGAATGGGGAGGTAGGTGCTAAGGTCTTGTAACAGGACCAGATTCTTGGCTTGCTTCGTAGTACATGTGGGTGCAGGCTGCTCTGTGTCCTCCTAAGACAGCAAAAGAGAACAAAATGACCTGACCACAAATGCATGAAACATGCATGAGGGGTAAAATATTGTGTGCTCTTTGCAGAGATTCTCTTTGGCTTTTCCCTCCTGTAGGCAAAGCCTGGCTTTGAGTGATAAAGGGATGGTGATCACATTATAGCCACAGCACAGGTTGGCAGGTGGGAATTGCCATGATGGATGAGCCCTGCAAATCCATCCAGTCCTGAAGGTGTTGTGCAGAGAGGTCATGCTCAGGAGCAGAACAGATTGCATTGACCAAGCCTTGGTGGGTTTTATTTGAATGTTTTCCTGATTTAAGAGAACTTGAAGTTTTCCAACTGTTTCCCTAACTCAGTTGAAGGTGGCAAAAGCAGCCAAAAAACTCAGAGGACAGCAGAATCATCAAGACCTGCTTTCCTATTGAATTATGGCCTTAAACTCTTTACCAAGTAATCCCAGCTCATTCCCTTGTCCCCCACTAGTTTGGCAGGGCAGGCGGCACCATGTACTGCTGCTGGTTCACAGCTATGTTTGCTGATAGATTGGATAGGAGATGTCTTGCATATGACAGAGTTGAATTTGCCTCTTAGGGACCTTATTTTGGGCTTTCTTCCTTATCCAGCCACTTGTCATGAAACTTGCTGGAAGTGCAGATCATTGAGATCTCTGCTGTGGTGTGAAATTGAGTTTGAGTTTGACTTGGCCAATATATGCAAAATTATTTTAGTGAAGAGGGACAGAGAGTTAACTGAGTGGATGCACTTGCTCTGTGATCTTGGCTTTTCCTTAGACTCAAGCTAGGAATAGCCATAAAATGAGAAGCAGTTATTAAAACTGTCAGCAAACAGCTTCCAATTTTTAATTTAACATTTTGAAAACTAAAACCAGCCTATCAATACAATTTCTTCTCTTCTACTGTTAGAAGGTGATTCATGTCCTGAAGCAGGATTATTTATGTCTCCTTCACGTTTTCCTTTCAAACTGTTTGCCAGTGGAAATAGTGATTCCCATCATTTACACACCTGCAGTCCTTCCCTGGGTTCTGCTTATACCTTGCTGTCAGTGTGCCTTGTGCAAAACATCACCCACTAATTGTGGGAACAAAAAACCTCTTTCTTTTGTTTTCAGTTGTGAACAGCCATTAGCTGGAGCACAGATACTGGGCTTTTATGGATTTTCACCCTATCCCCTTGCACTAGTCCTAGTAAAGCTTAGTGTTCTGCTGACTTCTTGCAAGCCTAGATGAAGTCTTTTGCCAGATTTGCAACTTTTGAAAGGCTCTCTCCTTGGACAGGGACAGGGTCAGGCTAAAGCCTTTCCTTGGCTGGGCACAACCCTACCAAATATTGCTAACTTGCCTCCAGGAATGCAGAAGCCATTGAGACAGATGGGCACATGCACATCCACATGGCATGAATCTAGTTTCATTTGCAAATCTGGGTAAAAAAATCATGATTCCATTAGTTAAGTACCCCTTTAATCTGTGAGATAGGTGAGAACTTTCTCCATGGTCTGGTCTTGGGCATCAATGTCCAAGTAGGATTTAGAAAGTCAGCAAAAGGAGGCTTTGGGGGCAGGTATAGAAAAGTGGATTAATCATCAGCTCCTCCATGTTTCACTAGCTTTTTTGTTTGTTTCCAAATTCCTTTTGAAGTTCTAAATAATCCCTTGTGACACTTGGTGAAAGCAAACAGGGTTTTCAAAGCTTTGCATTTGAATTCAGGAGACCAAAACTGTGCCTACAGGTCTCCAGCATGTTTTATTCTCCTTGATTTTCATCTTTATTAAAGGGCTGTAATTTGTCTGATTAATTGCAAATGCATATGGCTATATTCTTGGCCTTACACAATATTGTACTTTGAGAGTCCATTGTCTGCCCAGAGCAGATATACCGAATCCTGCTTCCATGTCAGCAGAAAAAGGGTTTTCATATAGAAGTCTCCTTGGATTATGAATTAATTAAATCAGAGTGAAGGTCTCCAGCCAGCATGGCTGTTCTGTAGCAATTTGTTATATCAATGAAACTCTTCAGTCTGTGCTGTGAGAAACACTGACCGAGAGAAGCAGCAATGGGGTCTTCTAGCCTCAAAACTACACAAGTGAGAAGACAGTGTTCTCCTCTAGAAAACGTGATGTAGAGAAACAAGTGTATCTTCATGCATCGAAACCGCACACTACTGACAAAAGCTAACACTTCGGCTTGAGAGCAGAAGGGTCAGCTCATCTGTGTGTTCAGCCATCTCTGGCTTTCCTCACCATTTGGGTTTGAGAAGGAATTTAACAGCAATGTGATGCGGATTTTGGACAAGATCCTGCACAGCTCTAGTATCTGACTGATGGGCTTTCTACCACCCCACTGCTTGGATTGAATGTGATCTCCCAGCCTCTGTGCCCTTCGCACCCTGCCCAGCTGCAATCAGACCCAAGGATTTGGGGAAGGATGCTAGAGCTGGTGTAAATAAGAGAGATGCCTTGTGGAAGGGCAAGTGGTGTCCCTGCTTACTGCAGAGTCTGGGTGCTCTGTCAAAGTAAATAGACCAAAGGTCTGATCCAGCCTAGCAGCTTCTCTCGCCTGAAGTGCCTTTGCCTTGGTGCTTTTTATGTGTTGCTGTAATGCCCTTCTATATCTTTTCATCTCATCCTCAGAACCCCACTGTTCTCCCTAGTGTCACGAGAAGCTATTCCTTGAACATCCTCATTGGCAATAGAGTCAAAGCAGCACCACTTCCACAAAGAAAACTGCAACTGACCAGAAGTAAAATGAGCTGCTGACCGAGCAGTGCTGCAACCTCACAAGCTCAGCTGGGTCTAGCATTGCCAGCACTTGGTAATGCAAATTCCTGCAAACACTGAATTCTGCCCCAGATTAAATATCTCCCTAGCTGCAAGGTTTTCAGGAGACTTGTTGCCCTCCAGAAACAGGACCAAATGCAAGATTCAGGTTGCTCTAGAAAAGAAGACATAAGAACACCTTCAATGAACCAAACTACAACTAATGGCATGCAATAAACCCAACACTGAAATCACGGTAAATGAAGGGTTTTGAGCTCATTGTAGAAAGAAGACCTCCTGTGGCATTGCCATGGCTCAGCTCACTATAAAGAAAAGGGAAGAGATTAATATTCAACAGTCAAAAGCCAAAAGATCCAAGAATCCAGTGTGGAATCACACAGGGGTTTATTTGCCCCTTACCATAGACTTCCAGGTTGACCAAAATGAATAAAGTCGATGCAAGGTTCATTTCAGAAACATGAGTCTGTGGCTGAAAATACAAACAAGGCTGGGGATCTTCCAAATAACTGCACAGCCAGGAGATGCTGCTCGAGCCTGGCCAAGCCTGTGCCTGACCGCCAAGGCATTTGATCTGGAAATCAGACATAGCACACATCATCACTATGAAAAATATCACACGTGGTCTATACTTCAGGCTACTTTCCAGTATCTCAAGGAAGAGATCTTTTAATTGAAAGCCTTAATGTTTCTCGTTATATTCAAAATTAGAGCAGAACGGCAATAAAATTGGTCATGGGATTGAGACAAGCTTTAAGGGAGAGAAGGAAATTTATTCTTCATTTTTTACATTGGAGCATCCTTTAGGAGCCCATGAACATTGAATACGTCAATGCAAGGATTAATAATTAAAGGAACAACAACCACATGTCTCAGAGATACGCACAGGAAAGCAACAGCTCAGGTCGGAGGCTGGAGTCTCTGGGGACACATTGTTTTTGCTGGCGTTTCACCTCTGCCTGGTACACCTCATTATTTAGAAAAGCATTTTCCAACCAGGCTCTGGCAAGGAATGCCTTACCTAGCAGTCTGCAGCTGATAGCTAACATCAGCGTTGGCCTGGGAAATTGTATCCGTGCTTGTTATCAGATTGATTTTGAAGGAAGACGCAGAGGTGTTCACATAGATTATAAGTGATGTAAACAGATGTGTTTTAGGGTGAAACCCTCCAGCCACCAGCCGAAGACCTTGCAGAGCGGTGGCAATGCTCCAGCAAACCCAATCGCCACAGGTCAATGGGACTCACAGCTGTGCTTGCCCAAGACTTGGGAAAAAGCGGGCTCCCAAGCTGCTTCCTCCTTGCTTCCAGGAGCCAGATGGATGTCAACAGGCCATGGCGATGAGACAGAGCTGCTTCGCTCCCCGGTGTGGCCTCCAGCCAAGCAGACGCCTCGTCACGCTGCTCTGCAGAGCCGGCGGCAGCCCCTTAGCCAGCAGTGTCTCGCCGGGTGCTGACGATGGTTCAGAACATTGTCTTGAAGAAGGGAGTCTCCAACTTGACTGTGGTTTTCCTAACCAGGCTCAAATTGTGCTTCCCATCCCTCCACATCCTTCCTCCCTCCATGTTGGTAGGCTTCTCATTCATTAAAAACCTGCTAATTATCTCAGCAGTCTGGAACTGGGTTGCAGCATGGAATTAAAACCAGCTTTTTGTTTTGGCATCCACCACCTCATGTAATTAATAAGACAAGAGAAATCCAGAACATGCGGGTCAGCCCTGTGTGCAAGGAAGGGATTGATCAGACATGACCAGTGCCGGAGCTTGTAGTCAGGATGCTCGGCCTCAGCAAGAGGTGGGTTGCATTTTGGGCCCAACTGGGGGAAAAGGAGAAGATTTGGCTTTGTGTCCTGGTTGTTTCCATTGTTTTTCCTCATTTAACTCATAATCTGGACCAAGTCGTGCTCAGTTAAAACTTTGCACTCAATCTTCAGCCCTGCTTTATTGGGTAAGGAATGGGGAAGTAGTCCAGCAAGGCTTGACAGAGTGTTTTGACCATCCGTGCTGAGCAGATTGGGATGATCTGAGGGCCTGGACTGTTGCAGATGGGCATTTTGATGGAGGTCTGGAAAATGGCTGAAGGAACCTGAAACTAAAGGAGGGACCAATGCCGCCAGCATGCCCGCCAGCACGAGGTCCTCTGCATGCTGCCTTGGCACGAGCAAGCAGCCATCTAATCCAAATGGAAATGCCTCCCTGCTTGCTGGCTGCAGGCAGGAGAAGGCTGAGGACCCCGTCTTGCAGAGCTGAGCTGGGGTGACGCAACCCTTCCCCACAGCCCCCCTCCGCTCAGATTCTGGGCTGGTGATGGAGTGGCAATGCCTTTGGGCACTGTCGCAGAGCAGTGGCAGCACCAGGACTGGAGGGGACATGACTCCTAACTCGCCAGAGCATTGGTAGAGCGCAAACTTTGCCTGTAGAAGCGCTCAGGCTCCCCTCGCCCACCTCTCTGCCAGGAGCATCCTTGCTTGCCTCCCACTGTGCCTGCTCTCGGGAGCACTGAACTACAATTTGTTGCTGCTGCCACTGAGTAGTTACTGTTGCTGCTTTCTACGGACTTGCTCAGCTGCCAGGATGCCCCTGATGGGCTGCAAGCTGCTGCCGGAACTGTCAGGCCGAGGTGGGAGAGCATTGCTCCTGGGGGAGCAGCAAAACAGAATTGGGGTTCTAGCCCTTTAAATCCAATCTGGTACTGCAAAAAAACGGGCGAGCAGCAGGAGAGAGCCTTCAGACTCTTTTAATTAAAGCTTGTACCATATTCCATCTTCCCAAGTCACAGCAGTCACTTCTTCAGGACATCTCAGGGCTCGCCGGCACCGCGGCATGGATGGGGGGAGTCGCTCACCTGGGACCGGCGGCAGTAGGTACGCACGGGGCTGCTTGCATGGCTTCTCCCCCTCTCCTCGCTGTCAGCTGGAAGCATCCCCCTTTTTTCTTCCTATGTCTTTTCCTTTGCTGAAAAGAAAGTCTAATGCGTTGCTTCTGGCTCATGGGGACTGAGGCAGGAGGCATCCTCCTGCAGCACACCTTGGGGCAAGGGGCTCCCTGTCCTGCCACCGCTGCTCTCCTCCCTCCCTTTTAAATAATTAAGTGCATGACCTAGAGTTGGGTTTTTTCCCCCCTTGCTCCTTAAATCAAAACGCTGCTCTTCAGCAGAAGATAAGTTGGGATGCCTGTTTCATAAATCACTGCAGAAGTTGGTCCCTGTCACGCTTTCACCGACGATTGCCCCCACTGGCTCTGCTCCCGGCTCCTCTCCCCTCTGCCTCCCCCTTGTAAGTGCACCAGGTTAAGAGAGTTTTCCCATATCCTTTCATGCGCATTGCACTTTCAATGCAGAGCATTTCTTAAAAGCTTCAAGGACCGAATACTGGGGTTATTAGGAAAGACAGCGTTGTATTCGCTCTGGAGTCTCCTCTCTTCAGCAGTATAACCCATAGCAGCTTTAGCTGGCCTTATAAATTGCCCTTCAGAAGGAACATTGTGCACAGGGGCATTTAGCTGCTAACTATCTCAATCACTGATCGATTTTTCTCTCCCTTCTCCTCCTAACTGAGTGATCTTTTAATTTGTATTTCCACGCAAAACAGCTATCTCTTTAAATTATGTATTGCTGCTCCTTCGTCACTGTTTTGGGTTGGTGCACCATGAGGGTGCCCTGATCTTCATAAGAGCCTGTTTTCCTCTTTGCAACCAGGTCCCAGGTGAGTGTGGGTCCTAAGGAGCCTCTCTCCTACATGGATTCCTGGAGGGGAACAGACGCTGTGCCAGGAAAACATTTATCCTGGTGCCTATCTGAGTTTAATAACACTTTTGACAAACAGCAGACCTTCTCAGGGTTTGAAATAGGGTTGAAAAAGCACCCACTAATCTCCCTGAGAAGTGCTAGATGGTGGCCACCACTCTCAGTAAATCAGGAGATGAGCTGTTTATGTATGGCATGTTGAAATCTTAGCACAGGAGAAAAAAAATCCTTCTGCTAATCCACCAGCACGAAACTCTGCCTTGCTGTCATTTCACAGGCTTATGTGGGGGATATTGTGAACACAGCACTGCTCAAAGCACACAGGGTTTTGGGAACTGTCGGAGAGTGCAGGGTCAGGGAAAGGGACTTTTTTCTCACTGATGCTATTTGATGTAAATGAGAGAGCGATGGGACGGGGAACTTGCACGTGAGCAAGGCAAGTGGAGCCGTGTATCAGTGTACGATCTGCTGAGCAGGAGCACCTGGAGGGAGGAGGTGGTTGGTGGGCAGCGGGATGTTTTGACTCCAGCAGTCAAAGAAATGAAACTTAGGAGGAGGCACAGCGGAGATGCCAGGACCAGGTGGAACCTGAGGCATAGCCGTTAACTTACAGGGGTGCGGGGCTGCGGGGGAAAAGAAGCATCTTGTACCCTGGGCCTTCGCAGTGATCAGTTTTCCTGCTTGAGGTTGCTTCTGTCATTGGCTCCCATCCCTTTGGTAGCGATTTAACCATTTGTGACTTTTGATGACATGAGGAAGGAGCTTGCCCCGTGCAACTGAGAATTGGGATAATAGCTCCCTTGTTCCCAGTTGCAGCAGGAGAGTAAATGACTTGGCAAGGAAACCTGAAAGTGCCTGAAAGTCAAAAAACCTGTTCCTGTGCTCTGAGCAGGGCTGCAGGCAAACTCTTCTTGGGTGAAGCCCCTGACGCCTGTTTCCTTCACCTTGAGGAGCTGGAAACCCCAGAGTTGGATTTGAAACCCACCGACAGATACAAGTGGAGTGAGGAAAGATGAACAAAATGTACATCTCCTTTCAGCAAAGTGCCTCAAGCCTCTCAAGCACCCGGAGGGTGGGGAGCAATTATTTATAGTGCCATCAGCAGAAATTTTAGGATGAAATGAAGGGCTGAAAAGTTTGCTGACTGTTAGGGAATGTGTTCTGGCACGGATTGATATTTCCTGGGCCCAGCCATTTGCATCTCCAGCGCTACCGAGTGTGCAGCCCGGAGACCCTGCAAAGCCTCCCTGGGGTGGGACTGCACTGAGCATGATGGGCAGCGATAAGTACCTGAACCCGTTTGGAGGATGGAGTTTAAATGTCACCTACAACTTCCACCCTGAGCCACCTCTGCTGCCAAAGCCTGGATTTATCTCTTGGTGGATATCTGAACTTTGAGGGGAGCGGCGCTCCGCGGCAGGGAAGGGCTGGGTGGCCAGGTTTGGCTTTTTCATTCTGATCCTATGAACACTACGATTAAAGCTGGGGGTGGGGTGGGGTGGAGAGATATTTTCAAGATCAGCAGTTACTGTAACTTAGTGCTTTGCCCTTCATAATTAAGGTCTGTGGTCTACATTTCAGAACCACTCTTGACCCATGGTGAGAAATGGAGTTAGAGGGATTGGCAGGCAGAGAATCACTCACCTGGCATCACTCAAATTAAAGATGACCTGCATAAGATTTTCTCTTCTGAATAGAGAAAATTGAGTTTGGACTCCTCTTTGCAGCTTTGTGGTGATGAAAGGCCTCTTTTTTCTGGTTTTTTTTTTTTTCCTCCCTTTCTTTTCTTCACAATGAATGATGAGTTTTATCAAGCTTGTCTCTACCTATCTGGGCAGATGTGCTGGAGGGCTGAGATGGCCATTGAGATTGTTGCAGGTAGGAAAGGGTGAATTTGAACCTCACAAGACTTCAGCAAGTTTCACAGTCACCAGCATCCTGCACAAATTAACTGTGCAATGAGCTCTCTGCAGTCGCAGAGCTCTTTCCTCTCCTCAGGCTACTTGATAACACCATAAGAGACCAGTCCCCAAGTGGCCTCAAAGATCAGGGCTTCATAAAAGTCCCACAAGGCAATTTGCTCTATCTTGCCCTGCCTGTCAGTCTCCAACCATCTGAGATCTTCCTAGTACAAACAAGACCTGAATTTCTGAGGAGCAAGCAGAAATTATTGTAGGTAATAATCTTTCCCGCTTCCTTCACCCCATACACTGAAAAGAGCACAAATACAAAAAGCATAGCTCTCATTTTTGCTGCTTCTTTGCTAGCCACCTTTAAACAAAAGAGAAATAGCAGTGTATCTGGAGCAGGAAGGGACCAAAACGGATCTGACTGAGATAAAACCTAAATTTACTCTTTCTAGCTGCTGGAGTTTAATATATTCTTCTATTCAGAGCAAGGGATGTATGTCAACCTCATTCTACATCTCTGACAGGGTATTACAGCTTGAATTAGTATGATAAATTAAAAACAGTCATAAAATTCTAGAGGTCTTAAATCATAAAAATGTATCATGTGAATGAATTTGCACAGTTATTAAGCAAAATGTTGGAGATATAAACATTAGCTTTGTGTGTCAGGGTAGCAGGATGGGAGCAGTCACGTCCAGGGGACTCAGCATGATCCAGATGTGGCTCATACTGATCGTCTGACCATCTTTACTGACCATCTTTACTGATCATCTGGATGGTTTAGCTGGCTTCAGGTCACCTTTCAGGCTGATGTGGCTCTTCTTTTCTTTGATTTTCTATCTTTTTTTAATTCCTTCATGGTACATTTTTCCCCTTTAAACATCGGAAACTTTCAGTGTATTATTTAAAACCCACGTTTTAATGGAAGGAGGTGAGATGTTGAGCAATGTAAACCTTGTTTTCCATGGCCACCCAGAGGCTGCCAAAAATCAATTATCTGCTAGAGGCTGATCTTTAAAAAAAGTTAAGCCAAATTGTATCAAAGCCCTGGGGATCATTGAAAGTAGGTTTTCAAGGAAGTCCTGTATGGGTATTGCCCAGATAGAAATAGGTCTTTTGAATCCTTTCATGGGGTGACCTAGTGTGCTCAGGAACTGAATTATTCTGAATTAGTGCTGGCTCTGGCCAAAGCATTGACTCCAGTTTAACTGAGTGCTTTGGGAGCCTAAGGCATTGTTTCAGAGTGGATTAGAAAGCCCTTAAGAGCTGCACATGCTTTACTGGAAGCTGGTGGGATGCCCTCAGGTGATTTTGCAAAGGTTTCTCTTGGTAACTACTACAAGAGTACAGACAGGAATAGTCCGGCACACGCAGGCCTGTAAGTGGAACAGTAATCTACTTAAAATGTGTTTTTCTTTTACTCCTTCATAAACACTGTGGGAAAGCAGCCTATGAAGCTGGGAAGGGAATCACTTGAGAAGAGTAAAGTTCTCGCAGGGTTTAAGAACAAGAAAGCTGTTGTGCTACAGGATAGGCGCTATCATGGAGGAGATACTGAGCCTGGTGGCCTGTATGGATGCTTGCTGTTCATAATGACTGTTAATGCCATTAACAACACCACTGAATGATTCCAGATCTGCAGCCGTGCCCAGGAGTTGGTGGCTGGTGGTTCCTGGGAAGTGCAGAAGTTCTGCTGTGGCCAATGGACTGGTGACGGAAATGATGTTATTATGTGAGTGTTATACATGTTAACATCCTGTCACGTGTGAGCTGTGACAGTGCCGAGCAGCTTCTATTAGGGTGGAATTGCCCCTTGGCACTACACACACTGTCCACATCAAGCCATGTTAGTTTTATAAGTTCCTCTTCAGGGAGCTTTCCTGCAAAACCCCACGGTTTGGAAACGAAACTGTAGATCCAAGACCCATCGTAATGCTAATAACACCAGTAGGATTAACCCTAAGTGATACTGGCCTCGGAGAAAAGTCCAGGGCAAAACCTGATGGGGTAGGACCTGCTGCAGCTCTGAGGGACACATACACCCTCAGCACAGCACCCTGGGCCGTGGGGAGGTAGCTGGGGTGTAAGACACAGCCAGGAGACCCACTGCTCCTACCCAATGGAGCCCAGCCCCATGCCTCTATGCTTTCTGGGTCTCTGAGAACCATACAGATTGAGAAAGAACGTACAAGCATTTTAGATAATCCTCAGCCATGGAAAACAAGCCGAAAGAGTAGATGGATTCTTTCCTCCATCAGATTGGTCCATGGACTGAAGGTGCAATTTTGCTGCTGAAAGAAACAAAACCATACAGTACAGGGTTTCTTTATAAAAATGATGGCAGGGTGTGTGAGAGAATGCTGTGAAGCAAGTATAAAGCTGGAGGCACATGCTGGTATTTCCCCTGATCCTGAGATATGTCCCCAAAGAGAGGTGGAGAATAGTCAGCCACTGCAAGAATCCTTTGCATCAGTGTTTGTACTGCACAGCAGGCTCTTGATCTAACAGCAGGACACCAGGTCTTCTTCTGGGACCTGAAGAAACCAGAGTCTGCCGCAGTGGCTTCCTCTTCCCCTCCCTCCCACCTCCTCCAGCCACTACCATCCATGTGCTATGGACGTGTCTGCAGCAGGTCAGAGCAGATGGGAGGGACACAGGAGCAACCAGGGCTTGGTGAGAACAGCTGATGTGAAAAGGTGATTGTCCATGTCCTTGAGGCCCTCTGCTATTTCTGGGGCCTGCCAGGGGCAGCTGGTTATATTGGGAACAGGAATTAATAAGACCAATGCTATCAAAGTATGTGACAAGGCAGAATATCCAGCCTTGCTGTGCAGTTTCTTCAAGACAACCCCATGAAAATCCCTGAAAAATGTATTTATTTTATTGTGATAATGTGCTTAAGTCAGATTCACCAGAGAGGATTTTAAAGAACAGATTAGCTGAGTTTAATAGTGTGAATTATGAAAAGAACCTGCTCTGTGCAGAGCACAGGGTTACACTTGATGACTCACTGGGCTTTTTCTTGACCATTAGTTGAACACTTTGTGTCAAAAATGTGATCCACATAAAATTGTTTAAGTCTGATGGAGAATGTCTTCCAGCTCTCGTGTCCAGCAGCTACAGGAGGAAATGTTTTCTTCTCTGTCAGCAGAAAAAAAGCCACCTAGACTCAGGGCAATGGTGTAGGAACTCTATGCCTTGACATAGCCTCTATAAATAGTGAGGACAAATTCCCCTCTCGCTTAATGTCCTGGGGGAGGGCAAGAGCAGCACATGCATTCTCTTGCAACTTCCCAACTTTATCACTCATGGAAAGAAACTTCCTGAGCTGAAAGCTGTGTCTGTCTCTGTTTCAATTCTTCCTTGAACCTATCTCTGCTTTTGGTGATTTTCCCCCTTATTTATAACCATAATTGATAAAAATTGTGGTGGTTTGAGCACCATCATGTCATGTAGAAAAAAATCTGCAACATAATTATACACTATTTGCAAAAATACTTCCTTGGGCTTTGTTTTTAAGTCTTCTCTTGGTAATTTTATTGGATACCTCATAGAACAGTAGTGTTTGTTCTCTATTCACGCTAATAGATGTCTCCTACATCCCTTTCAACCACCTTTTTGCCAGACTGAAGGGTCCTGATGTGTTAGCCTATTTTCATGCAGAAGCTACTCTGTCTCTGTCCAAGCTCACTTCCTTCCTTTCACCCTTCCTCATTCTGTTGCCTCCTTTCTCCAAGGCATCGAGCAGGAATTTATTCATCATGAAGATGCACAATGGATTCAGATGACAACAGTTTCAGTTTTGTTCTCTATTTCTTTACCAGAAATCTCTAATACTCCATTTACCCATGGCTGTGCTGAACTTGGAGCAGATGTTTTCAAAGCAGTGTCCATATTCCTCCACTGAAATTCAGCCCTTTTTTTATTCTTCAGACATTGGATTTTGTGAGGGTTTTTTGAAACCAATTCAGATTTTGCTTATAATGATTAATTTTGTGTCAATAAGAGATGTTGCCATCTCACTCCTCACACACCTCCAGTCCCCAGATGATTTCTTTAATATACGAGCAGATCTATTTTACAGGTCACTCTGGGATTGCAAGTGGAAGTTGCTTTCATTATGAAAACAGGCTGTTTATCTTTGTTTCCTGCCTTCTTTTCTCCTCTCTGTCATAACGAAAAACAACACTAACAATTCACTTAACCCTTCTGTTATGACGGGTCTCTCTCAAGCATCCGTTTTGTTCAGTCATCATCTATCAGCCACAGCGTCTTTGTGGCAAGTGTCCTTCCTCTAATGTCTCTGAAGATGTTTTATTATTACCTCTTATGTATTTAGAAAGACGTTGTTTGAAACCCTTTTGGCCTGCTATATCGTTCTTCTCCATGCAGTTTGTCATGTTTAGGGATCTATTACCTCCTTTAATGAGATTTGTGCTTTTTGAGGAATGCATTTTAACTCTTTAACTCTGCTGTGGAGCTGCACAAACTATTTTCCTTTTTGGCAGTGTATAATTATGTCAGGCTTGCACTACAGAGATTTAAAACATTTTACTCTTAATTTCTTCTTTATTTCAAGCACCTTCTGAATTTTTAATATACTTTATGTATAGTGTATATATATGTACCTATATATGAGTGTATATATACAGTTGAAAGAGGATAGATTGAGATGAGCTCTTAGGCAGAAGCTCTTCCCTGTGGGAGTGCTGAGGCACTGGCACAGGGTGCCCAGAGAAGCTGTGGCTGCCCCAGCCCTGGCAGTGTTCAAGGCCAGGTTGGACAGGGCTTGGAGCAACCTGCTCTAGTGGAAGGAGTCCCTGCCCGTGGCAGAGGATTGGAATTGGATGAGCTTTAAGGTCCCTTCCAACCCAAACCAGTCTGGGATTCTAGGATTATATATATATATATATATATTCTATATATATACTATATATATAGCACAGTGGGTGTATATTTTAGAGAGCATGCCTCAAACGAGGCACTCTAGATGTAGTCTACACTGTGTGTGCCCTGGCATCAGACAGCTCCATCAGTCAGCCTCCTTCCAACAAAATCTGAGTGATGATTGTATTGATATCCCCACTCAAATGAGTAGCCCCATGCTTTGGTTTATAGCAGCGATGAAATCATTGAAGGCAACTGCTCTGAACTTTGCTCTACACTCTTGCCTGCTTTGGATAGTACGGATCAATCAGCAACAAGTGTAGCTGGTTACCACTTCTCAGAAGGCAGCAATGCCAGCTGAAGGTTGCTTATAGTCCCTCTGCAGCCACTGGCCTACAGAAGATGGGGCCTTGGAGGGGAACTTGGGTTCCAGCCCTTTGCACCACCCCTGTGTCATATGTTGACCCAAGGCAAGCCCTACTATTTTCCTGTCTAAACCACATTTCTAAAAAGCAATAAAGCTATTTAGTTGTAGAACCCTCCATACTGAATGAAGTCATAGTATTAACATCAGTGCTTGTATGGGCAATTTAAAACCCCTTTCATTTTCAAGATGTTGCTGCAGGACTATTCAAGTGGAACTAAATCAAGTAATAATTGAAATGTTTGAAGAAGAATGAGTATGGGTGTCAGGGTCAGCCTTAAATATGTTTTGCTAACATCTTGCAGAAAAAATCAGATAAAAATTGCAGTGCCCTGTGAGAGATGACTGGTTTTTATTTCAGAGTAAATAAGTAGAATAGGTGCGAGACACAAGAGTACAGCTAATAATATGTATAATCAAATGAATACTTGTATACAGTGATATTGCATGAGATTAAAACTTGGGAGTTTAAAACCAGAACATGTTTTGTTTACCAAAACCCCAAGAATGTTTGAAAGCACATTTGACTATAATATACATCCCACGCTTTATAGGGTACTTACTTAACATATATAAGCTGGAGAGATGAAGAACCTTTTGACAAATAACATCTCAAAGCGCTGCTGAGAAACAACATAAGCACAGGAAGAGTTGTTTTACAAAACTCAAGAGCTGCTGGCAGAGTCCTGTTTCAGACAAACATGTAACTTCAAATCCAGTAACTTAAATCAATGGCACATGAGCACACACTGAGGTTAAGCAAGTGCACTGGTATTTTTACATACCCTCACATTTGCTTTCCTGAGCCAGGGCAAAGCTGCACACATGGATCTAGAAGAACAGGACAGTTCTCTGCTTTGCAACTGATTGCAACAGGAACACCTATTGCTTCATACTTTAACGCGCATCAGCTTGTTCTCACAATGGCGTAGAGCAGCTGTCAGAGGAGCGCTATTTAAGATGTCAGGACAGGTGACAGGGTTTTGGTATGCAACACCATGCTTCTGAATGCTGGGATCGAGCCTTAATGCTGTCAGAGCCCTGCAGGCAGTAATTGCCTCAAACATCCTCACCTGTGGCTCAGCCACACCCCTGCCAGGAGCCCATTTGAGCTCAGCCCTGGGCCTTTATACCCAGTTTGTGCTGTGTTCCAAGTGTGCTAGTGCTCAGCTGACCTTTCCTTTCTGGAAGGGTCTCAGCCTCATATTGCCAGCAACTTTCCTTCCACTCTGTCTTCTGGATGGACATATACTGTAGCTTTATTTTCAGGTCCATTTGTTCCTGACTGAGCTTCTTTAGGGTTAATCTTGGATATAATTTCTCACCTCCTCTGGGACTGTTGTGATGTTCTCATCAGTCAGCTTTGCTCACCAAGTTCAGATCCTGTAGCACCTCTGATGGTGAGGGCACTCCTGGCACTAGGGCCACCCTTGGCACTTGGGTCTGTTTTTCCTACCATGAAGCAGATCCATCTTTGCTGCTACCTGACAAATACCCTTGGCCAGACATTTAATCTCTGATCTCTCCTCCTGCCAATACAGGTAGTAGTGGTGTGGATTAGGGTTGGTTTTGCTTTGTGGCTGGCTTTACTGGGAGCTAATGTTGTGGAGGTCAGGAGTAGGATGTGAAAATGCGGTCAAAAAGGCTGCCTTAGCTGGATAGATGAGCACATCTGCGTTCTCAAATAACTACTGAGCACCATCCTGATTAAGTGTGGGTATCTCTTAAACATCAGGGTCTTCATTTGTACAGTCCTTGGTTGACAGAGGCTGCAGCTCAGAGTAACTATTCACTATTCTACACTTTTTTCATTGGCCTTCCAACTGGCCATCCTTATGGATGCTGAAGCTTAGCTTAGATCCAGACCTGCCAGATTTTGACCTAAACCCTATTTCTATTTGATCCCCTCCCTGTTGGCCACACTTCTGGTTGGGCCTTTGAGGATGGGAGCCTCATGATCTGCGCAAGGTGACAAACTGGTGGTTCCAGCTTTGCAGCAGAAGCATCTCTGGTGAATGAGCTGCGGCACACAGCAATTACACTGTGGAAGGGAGCAGGAATAATTTGCAAGTTCTGCCAGCAAAATCCTTCTCATCTTTGTTGTTGTTTTTTTTCTCCCCATGCCTTGGCAAGGCTTCTTCCTGTTTTTCTTTCATTACATGGCAAATTCACAATAGGAACAGGAGGTCATTTACTCCAAATCCTCCATTTATAATTTTTCTGATGCTGCTAGTTGTTTTTTTCTGAAGACTGAACAATGTGCAGTTGGTTAACAGTCATAATTAGAAGGTTTTCTATATGTCCAGGAGCTTTTGAGTACTTCCACACTCGTTTCCTTATATCCTGTGGATCCATAGTTATGATACTAAACTGGGTTATGTCCAGTGAAACCCAGAACTGCTGCCCTTCAGGTTTAGGGAATAGTATATGAAGCCGAAAAAGGAACAGTTGGAATGGATGATCCCTTGCAAGAATCCAATGATGTCTGGATTTATAGAGAAATACTGTTTTTGACAAAGTTCTCCCAGAAAAGCTGATAGGATCAGCCAAGGTACAAAGAAAGGAATAAGAAACGATTGTTACAGATCCATGTAGTCAGATAAGCGTGGCTTCGTGGACAGAAAAAAATATGAAGTGCTGCCTATGAAGGTACAAATGAATGAACTTTCAACCGAGTGGGGATGAAAAAGGCAGCTGTGGGGAGGAAAAAAATGCGATCTCAGTCATATGATGATGCTGACAGCTCTTTTCTTCTGCTGGGATGGTACCTTCTGGTTTTGATCGTAAAGCACAGTTTGAAGTTTATTTGAAATTAGTGAATTCAGATCCAGAGTAATGGTCTACTTAATGTTTGCATCAGATCATTCTAGTTTGTATGGCAAGATCTCCAGGGGGTGGAGTGGAGAGCTGAGTAACCCACATCTCCTGGGCTGAGAGCAGACAAGCCAGAAAGTACTGCTGGAGATAGATGAATTGGATACAAACCCAACCCAGCTTCAGGCTGTGGCGTGGGTCCTGTCTATGACCCTCTTCCCTTGGCTTGCCTGGGGCATAGTAGATGTCTTCAGGTGGTTCTTGACCACATGAAGATTGTGATTTGCAGTCTTTAGCGTCAGGGAAGCACACCAGTCTTTGATCCAACAGTGAGTCAGAAGCGGGGATGTGTTGGCTGCAGGCATCTCTCAGTTTGAAAAAAGATCTTAAGCCGAGGACTCTTGCCTTCTAGTTGAGTTGGCGCCAGGATTGTATCATGTCTTTGGGTGGATTTCCTTTATGTTGTCCTTCTGTTTTGCTCTGTATAAATAATTAGATCTTCACTGGACATGAAGAAATAACAATTTACTGCCTGTTTTTTCCTGGTAGGATGAGATGTGAGTATTGAAGCATTTCTTATAATTGAAGACAAACCAGCTCCTGATTTTTGGATAGCCTGAAGTTTAGGCATGCACTTTGCTCTTCTGAATCCGTCTGACTGACAGATCCATGCTTCTGGGCATGGATCACCTGCCTCTCATTTGAATGTCTGAAGCCAGGGGGGCTCAGAGCTCCATCACAGCCACATTGGCTCTGCAGCAACCAGTGGTGTCTGGTGAATTTAGTCTTTCTTGTCAAATGTTCTTGGCCTTTATTAAGTGCCTGAATATGAAGTCTTTTGCATTAGTCACCATCTTTTGTCAGGTTTGCTTTTTCTCCATGGCTTGAAGCCATGCATGAACTTGGGATTGTATCAAACTGAAATTCAGGTTTTGCTTGAGAAGATCAAGCAAATGACAAGGTGATTGATGTTTAGATAGGACTGGAGATGACAAAGGCTGTGGAACTTTGCATTTACCATTGCCCTGATATGAGCTGCAGGTTTTGCATTTTGGTAACAGCTGTGTACACATGTGTTTGCTTCAGCCACAGCCTCACCGTTACTAAAGCTGTTGTCCAGCCTGAATCCTACTAAAAATATTGTTAGAGAGAATTTAAGGCATTTATTTAATGTGGCGAGGCACTGAAACAGGTTGCTCAAAGAAGTGGTCTATGCCCCATCCCTGGAATTGTTCAAGGCCAGGTTGGACAGAGCCTTGGGTGACATGGTCTACTGTGAGGTATCCCTGCCCACAGCAGAGGGGTTGGAATTAGATGACCTTAAGTCCTTTCCAACCCAACCCATTCTATGGTTACTGAGCGGAGGGGTATGCCTGTGGTACTGTACTTCCATCCTCACCAGGAGCAGAGCAGCCCAAGCTACAACCAGCCTTCTCAGTTCTCCGGGTGCCAAGTGTATTTCTTGAGCCTGTTTTCCAACTTAAAAGACAATATATGCATTAAGAAGAAAATCCTTACATCAAAGTGCCTGTAAGCAGTGTTAGTCATCTTGGATGTTAGTAAGAACCCTATGAATGAAAGTGCTTTGTGTATGAAGGTGATGATGATATGCTATGTCCCTTCATTCCCACCTTCCAGCCATCTCTTGTATCTGTGATCCTTTTCTCTGCCTCCACTGGAAAGAAAAATGAGATGTGAAAGGAAAAAAGTATTCAGGAAAATCTGGAAATCCAGATGTCTCAGCATCAGTCCAAGCTATGTCCTTTATGGCTTGTAATGAGGAGCACTGGAGTGACTGAAAACCCTGACCTGCAGCCAGCCATTGTACCTGCTCTCGTCTAAATCTCTGAGAGGTGAAGTCTGGAGCAGCTGCTGATTTTCATTTGAAGTCTTAGGGTTTGAGCTATTAATAAGCCTGGAAAATAACCACATGTTCTCTGAATTATGTAACAGATGTTAAATTCCCCAAGATGAAGAGGTGTCAGCCTGATGGAATAAGTGATGTGAGGACCTTTCTTTTTCCTTTGAGCTGACTTTCTCCTCTTAGTAGCAAAATTGAGTAAGTGATGTGAGGACCTTTCTTTTTCCTTTGAGCTGACTTTCCCCTCTTATTAGCAAAATTGGTTATCTACTGGTGGAGATAAAAAGAAAATTAGTGTAACCCCACCAGCTTTGACCCAATCCCACTGTTCCTTCCCCTCTTTTCTTTGCCACCCATGTCTGTGCGTTACTTGCCTTTCCCCAGCATCAGATTTTAAAGACAAGTGCCATCCAAAGCAAAGTCCCATTGAAAGAATGTGTTGTGATGAAGAGCTGTTGAATGAGTCACTGCACTCATGCTGGCAAAGTGGGCTGTGGAGCAGGCCAGATCCTTACTTTTGGCACGAGAGAGCGAGGAGCAAAAGAGGAAAGTAAATTCGAGGCCAGGAGCGCTGCAGCATTTGGCCAGCCGAGGGGGCTGGGTTGCAAATGCTTTCCCACTTAACCATTTCAGTGATACCGATACCACCAAGGCAGAGATGTGTTCACAGCATCACTGGCATAGTGAGTGGGAGATCGGCTGAAGGCAGATTCAGAGGTGTCCTGGGCAGGGGATTAAAAAGCATTTTACTTCTGTCTTCCTTTTGACAACCAGGTTTTTTTTAAGGCGGTTGTCTTCCTGATGCTCCTCTGTTCCAGAGTGAGTATCTGTGGCTCCATGTGGGGATGGGTCCTCAGCAGCTCAAGATGGCATTTAACCAGGATGCCTCTCTTCCTAGTATCCCTGCTTTATGCCTCTTGGTACCTTGCATAAAGATGGAGAGAAGCCATCATCGGCTGTGTATAACACAGCTGAGCAGTCCCTTAGGAGAGACATTTATAAATGTGGATTGAAGACAGTGGGCCCCAAGGGTACCACACTTTCTGTGGGTGTAGATACACAGCAAGACTAATGCATTGGCCTCTGTGCTAATAGAGATGCCTGTGCTCTTGACTGTGACCCTGCTGGCTGCTCTCTCTGAAGAGTGACTTTGCTCAGGCATTTATTTGAGATTTGCCGTAGCATCTCCTGTTACACACCTCTGGCACAACAGCCACCAGTGCTTGTTCTGACCAACGAGCCCTTTCCTCCTGGGGATGCTTCTGGAGAAATGTAGCTCAGGTCAGAACAAGTTCATAGGGGGAAGTCCTGCTGGAGGTGTCAGCTGTGTTCTACCACCGCCACTGTTAATGGGGTTGTAGAGAGGGGCCCTCATGGACTCCTCCCTCTTTTTCATGCCCTGCTACCAGGGAGTGGAAGAAGTTGTAGAAAGTGTGCTCCTGCTGTGTGAAATTCAGCAGGATTGTGAAGGTAATGGGGATCTCCCAAGTACCAGGTTATAATCTGGGCAGCAGACTACCTGGCACAGGTCTGGGTCCCCTGTGCAAAGAACTGATTGTCAGCCACTTTAAGGTATTAAAAAATAAAGATGCGGAAACCAGATTTTGAGTGGTTTCACCATTTCCCCACGGTTCCCCTTAGCTTGCCCTTCAGGACCGGTTGACAGTCCTACATTTCGTGTTATTCACTTCTCGCTACTGATTAATGGGCTTCTAATGCCATTACTTATTTCATTATCCAAACAATCTGGAAGATCAGCTATTATCTAGGAAGGAAAAAAGACAATTTCTTATTGGCATTAAGTGGTTGGCTTAGCAGGGCAAGATAGAAGGGTCACATTTATGAATAAGAGCAAGACACTATCAGCCAGAAAATTTGCGGTGAAAGTCATCTGTAAGTTTGCAATCTCCAGACGAAGAGTGGAGTCCAACTGTCAGAGGAGGAGTTGCAAAACACAGAGACAAGCGGGGTAGGTAGTCCAGAAAATCGAAGGACTTTATCAAGAGCTCAAGTGGAGCCTCAGAGAGTCAGTAATTGCAGTGGTAGTAGCAATAATAATACACCTTGGAAGTCTGGTCTTGCATCAGGTGCTGTGCAACCGCAGGTGAAATGGCAGGTAAGTTCTTTCTTCAGAGCACTTCAAAGCCAAGTGGCAGGAGAGCCAAGGCCAAACAGCTAGTGACAGATGAGAAGGAGAGAAGACAGGTAAAGGCTGGCAGCTGGCATGGGGAGGGTATGTCTCAGGGCACGAGCAGGCTTGTGGCTGTTATACAGGTGGCTTTAGGAAGGATAACAAGGTGCATGTGTGGATCATTTGAGGGCATTTGGCCATGTGTGAGGACCAGCATAAGGGAGGGAATAAAATGATTGTTCAAAGTGTAAAGGTACAAGCCATGAAGGGTCCTGAGAGTGGGCACCCTACCTTGTCTTGCATGCAGGAGAGAAGGGGTAGTGTGGAGGAGTATGTCCATGGTGGTGGGGAATGGTGTTTGCAGGTGTCTTGAATGGCAGTGTTGCAGCAGGTGGTGCTTGGTGATGGATAGGAGCTTAGTGGCATTGTGCAGAAGGTATTGGTCAGACTTAGAGGTCTTGTGTATCAGGACAGGAGAAGAGATGGCTTGTGAAGGGGATACCCTTTCTTGGGCTTTGGAGGATGTGTGAAATTGTGGTGAGTGCCTTGCAGATATACCTGCATTTCTCTCTGCAAATACATGCGTGGCCCTGGCTCCTCCTCTTGTGTGAGGGTGCTTGTACCTGCATCCTTGTTACATAGGAACACTGGCCAGACTCAGCTTATTCCTTGGTACAGCAGCAATATCTCCATGGGAGGGAGGTGAAAACACTCTTGACTATGTGCAAGGACCCTGTGCTCAAGGCTGGTGCTAGTTGAAGTTTCATGGAGTCCATCTTGCCGTCAGGAGGACTTGTGGCATCACATATTCATGCACCGTGAATACGTGATAGCACATATTCAGAGGCACCAGTGCCAGCATCTGCCCAGCTCTTCTGAGGGGACGCCTGCAGATGATGCAGGTCTGCTCTCTCATGACTACTGGATTGCACTTGAAGCCCTGCCCTGACTCTTTCATTTGATTTGTGCCAACTCTGTGCTACAAAACATGTGAGCAAATCGCTGTTGCCCCCTGGAAGGAGCAGGGCTGTATCCCAGAGCACACTATTCCCATGGCATTTAACATTCTCTGCAAACCCAGCTTTTTATTTAGAACTGAACATCTGTTCCAGATGTGGTTATTCACTGCCTGCATTGCTGCGCTCCTGCCATTGTTGTCCTGCTACACAGGGGAAGGCTGGCATGAATTATTGAAAGATTGAGTTTAAATAAATGATAAACTGGTACAGTGCACGCAGTTGAGTTTCTGTCTGCTCCTTACAGAGTCACACTCCTGGCTTTAATGTCCCCATGATGAGCTCGCACATCTCTCAGAACCTGCCGTCTCATCTGCCTGATGGGGCTGATCGAAGAGCATGGAGAGGGGCAGCCCAAGCATGAAGGTGGCCGAGGGGACGATTCTCCTGGGGAGAAGGAGGAGCCGCAGCGGAGAAGCAGGCAACCAGAGTTTCCCTCCTGGCAAGTGCCTTTCTCATCTCAAACCATCGAGAGCTGGTGTGGGGGGCTGCTTGCTGAGGACAGTCGGTGTGTTGGGAGGGATGCTGCCAAGGGTGGGCAGTGGGAATAGTGCTGAGGAGCAGCAGTGGGCGAGTGAATTGGGAATCCTTTACTGTAAAGGACCCTTCAGTTAAAATCCTTTAGTCAAACCTCATCCTGTTGAAACATCTTATGGGACTGTGCTGAGCACAAACACAGCCAGACCAGCTACGTGCACATGATGTGAGGGCAAGGGGCACACTGAGTTTGATCCCACTGTGGGTCTAAACCGGCCCAACCCTCCCTTCTTGCTGGCTCTTGGACAGGAAGCCTGAAGGGATTTTTGGAAGCCTGGTAGCCTTGGAAATGTTTTTTTTTTCATTATTTTTTTTCCTCACCATTTTGAAGAGTGGCTTTGACTCACAGTTGCATGAGGCTGTGGGGATTCGCAGCAGACCATCTGTTTCAGCTGTTAGCAGTCATTAATTTTTTTCATGTTTTTTGCTACTTTTGAGACACTTTGGGGGGGGGGAATATGTTCTGATGGCACTGGAGGACTTCAAAGTTACGAATCCTCCAACGTTTTATTTTTTTCCCAGACAAACAATATACATTGGATGCGGTTATAAAAGAATTGTATTTTTATTGGGCTTTCTACATGGGGAATTGGTTTCCTGTGGACAGGCAGGAGGACACAGTGTGTTGTTTATCTCCTCTCCACCATGCATTTGGCTAATACCTGCCTTGCATGTCTACTAAGGAGTTTTTTCATGGCTAACTCTAATGCAGAAGAGCTTTCATTAGGTTTATATACACACATGTATATAGTGAGATTTTCTTTCAAGCCTTCTTCTGTTTCTGGAGCTAAGCACTAGTTATATCAGCCTTATCTTCTCCAGTTATTCTACTCAGAAACTGGAAAACTACTCAAATCTTGACAAGTATTCACAGCTAATGGCTCAGGTTTGTGGATCAAGTGCCGGGGCATATGGCATGATAAATAATAGAGCAAACTGATCCTATTGACACTGCTCACCCTCCAACCTGCGCACATTTATCCTTGTGCCTTCCTCTCGCTGTGCGACAGCCCATTCCCCAAGCCAGCTCCTCTTAGTGCTGCTGCTCCCCAGCCAACAATTTTGGCTCATTAGGTGTTTGAACAAAGGGTTGTAGCACTGGTTTTGCAAGACCCTTGGCTTAGTGCGATAGGCAGGTGTCCACCATGGGTTTGTTCCTCATCTACTTCATTAGTTTATTCAGCTGGTGCTTGTGATGGCGCATCATACTGGGGCTTGATCAGGAGCCTCACTGGTGATTTACTTCTTGCTTGTGTGGGGTTTTTGATGCAGCAAACCCCTTGAGTTTAAAGAGTGCTGAGAAATGGCAAAGGTTGGCAGTATGAGGGAGAGTGCACTATTTTGTTAAAGAGGGGATGTTCAGGTTAGATATAAGGAAGAAGCTCTTTGCTGTGAGGGTGGTGAGGCACTACCAAGTAGTAAATGTTTCAACCCTGGCAGTGTTCAAGGCCAGGTTGCACAAAGCCTTGGATGACATGGTCTAGCAGTGACGTGTCCCTGCCAGCTGGCAGGGGATTGAAACTGGATGAACTTTAAGGTGCCCTTCCAACCCAAACTGTTCTATGGTCTTGCATAGTAACATGTGGTGGAGAGATGGTGGCAGCTCCTTGAAGGGGATGCTGAGTCCTGGCTTCATGCAAACATTAAGCTGTGGCCTAGTAATGGGCAGAGTAGAGACCTCTGCACTGAGTTTGTGGCTGTGCTGGTTTGGGTCACACATCCCTGAAAGGAAAAGCTGTGGACAGGATGTAAAACGTTAAACATGAGCCATGAACCTCAAACGTACCCTTGAGTTTTGTGATGGTGGGAGACTGCAGAACAGAAACGGAGTGTCTTTGACCTGCCTGTGACACCTGAGTGACGTGACAGCCAGCAAGCCATGGAGCGTTTCCAACCATCCATTAGGACTGAGGCTTTCAGCAAAATTACAAATGTGTCCTTTGAGCTGGCCAAAGAGCAGTTACCGTTTCTGGTGTGGGAGCTGGTTCTGTGCACTCAGCAGCCAGCACGGGGCCATGCTGCTGCCAAACCCAGTTTGTGCCATTGCAGAGTGAGCTGGCAGCGAGGGACACCACTGGGGACAGTGTCCTGCTGCCTGCTTCAGGGTGGCATGTGTTGGTAAACCCCAGATATCTCCACAGTGCAAAGCAAGGAGTCCATAGGATATGCCTTGAGAGCTCACCATCAAGTCTATGTGCTCTCACGTATGTTTTGGCAATGGCTTGGGTCCACCTCTTGTCCTTTGCATGCACAGGAGTGGGACATGCCACATCTCTGCCTCTCTTGCTCTCAGTTCTGAGCCAGGAGCATGCCCGGGTGATATGGGGCAGCCAGTGCACCACGGTGCCTGCTTCAGGCTCGCCAGTGGAAGGTGGAAGAATGCACATCTGGAGGCTTGGAGACATTCGGTGCCTGTGTGGTTTTCATTTGGAGGCCTTTCTGTTGTTGATTGACTTAATTAAAACTGAAAAAAAAAAAGAGAGCAGGCAGAATTGGGCATTATTTCTTTTCTTTTTTAAATAGAGCCTGGCCTTGAGGGGCTGCTGAGCCAGGTTTTATTTTGAAATTCCCTTTAATTTTATTTTTCAAGTTCCCTGAAAGAATTTTGAGCTGTAAACTGAGAGGAGGTGTTAGATGTTGTAAACCAAACCAGACCCCAAACCTCTTAACTCGCTCAAGAAGCATCTTCTGGTTTGCAAAGTCAAAATGGGGGGGGGATAAAAATTGTTTATTTTACAAAAAATGGCAATGGGATTTCGGAATTTAACTGAATTCACTCAGATACTGAAAATAACTCTCGTATTTTTTTGCCCCCGCATGGAGAAATGAGTGTTGGTGCTTGGCTGCGGGTTGTTTTCCCCCTTCACCCTACTTGCTGAAAGCCTGCTCCATGCTATGGAGGCTTTCTAGAGCATAGCTGGAGATTGGCAGATTTGATGAAGAGGGAGGAAGATGATCAGCAATCCTGGAGCCCCCATTTGTTCTTTGTGCCCCACCATGTGTCTGCTTGTGCTTGCAGTCATCCTCCTCCCTCCATCAGGTCAGACCTCAGTGCATATGAGTGACCCTACTTGCAGCAAAGGGCACAGCCCTTCTTGCCTGAAAATCACTGCCCAGATGCTGAGGAAGATGTAAAAGTATGAAAAAGGGAAGAAACTATCTCTGCATCAGGAAATCTGTCCATTAACACCCCAGACACAAAAGTCTCAATGGAGCTTTTCCCCTCCGAACCAGCTAAAATGTCTCTCACTGATGCGAAGTCTAAAAATAAGCGCGTTCTCCACAAACAGCTTAAAGATGTTGAAAATGAAAAGCAACAAAGGATGTAGAACGTCTGACTCACTAAATTACAGGGCTATCTTTCTAAGAGCAAAACAAAACAACACACCGCCTCCTGCTCCCCAAATCTCCCTCCTGAAATTCATTGTGAGTTTTCTGGGTTAAGTTTGGGGCTGTTTGCCCTGCGGTGCCTGTGTAGAGAGTCAGCTTATTTTTGTGGGCTAGTGAAGGGCTTGAAACCTTATCCATTTTTATTACAGAGTGTGCCAGAGCTGCTCTGTATAAATAACAGGAATGAAGCCAGTCTGCTCGGCGGCATGAGCAAGAGGTGCTTTTCTCTCGCACATGGGCATTTCTGTTGATTTTTTGGGGGGACATAACCCCCCCTTGCATGAGCTCTCTGGATGTCAAGTAGGGAAGAGTGTAAGTGCACATTCATCTCAACAACACGTTCTGGCCCTGGCTAAGCCACAAGTGTTGGACTCTTGGATGGGAGCAAGCAGATTTTTGTGGGTGTAATCGCATTTGTCTATAGCTTTAGTTTGTTTGAGATAACGTGATTAAAAGGAGTTCTTGGGTTGTTTTGGTTTTTTTAACTCCTTGAAGGTCTCCTTTCATGATGAGCTCCACTGGAGTGGACTCTGTTACAAACCTGAGTCTTTTTCAGCATTTGCAGATGAGCTGGAATCAAAACCTTGGCGTTTGAGGCATCAGGAAAGGAGATGGACTGGTGCCAAACCTATGCCTACATCTGATGTTTGCAGCCAGCCCCAATCTCTCTAATAGGCTGAAATGAAACCTTGGATTCAAGCAGATGGTAGGGCTGGAGATGTGAATCTGCCAGTGCTGTTGCATCCCAGACCTGCTTTCAGGGTGTGCAATACCCACACTGGGGTTTGAAAGAGGTGGAGGCTGCCCCTTTCTCCCCATTTCATCATCATCCATCTCTTCCTTGCTGTGACAGGGAGAGGAAGGGCACCAACACCAGCCCAGGCTGCAGTACCCACCTGGCTTGCTCCTTTCCCAAGTAACCCATTGATCGATTACTCAGTTTCCTGCATTGGCAGGTACCCTAAAGGCTGTGCACAGTGATCATAAATTCTGGAGCAGAGCTCACTCAGCAGTGATTTAATCTGGATATTTAGTTCTGAAATGTGCTAATTAAACTTCAGGATAAAGCATCCAGTGCAAAAGCAAGATGAATAAAAAGTAAAAATGAAAGTTTCTCCTGGAACAATTAACCATCATTAAAACATGAAAATCCAGGCTAGAGAGCAATTGTATGCCTTCCACAAAGTGTTTCATCAGAAATAATGGGAGGAAATTAAGCAGTACAAAAATGTAGGCTGAAAGTTGAAAAACTTATCCCACTCGTGAGACCTATTAGACTGTGAAGTGTTACTGAACCCTCCCCCGGGAGTGGGTGCATGTGTATTTCTCAGGACATTTAAAATTGGACTGGTTAGAAACCCCCTCCCTGACACTGCGGGAAATAATTGCAGACCCTCCTCTCTTCTGTGGTCTTCAGAGTGGGGAGGAAGAAAGAGGGAGGAGTAAGCAGGCTGTGTGGGATTTACAGCTTAAACCACAATATAGATCCATCTGAGTTTTAATTACAGTGGGTCACCTCTAACCAAGCAAAACTATTCAATTTCAATGGAAGACTTTTTATCTCTAAGTTTGACCCTACAGGCCTTGCATCTAGATACTATGAGGGATATTTCTAAGACACTAGCCTCCTCTAAATCACACACTGGGTTACCCTGCCTCCCCTTGGATGCTGCATTTATTGCTGCTATATTTACCATGTGCTCACCTGATGCTTTGGCCATTGTCTTAGTCTCAAAAAAGGCACCTGAAACTAAACTGAGACCCACACAGCTGCAGGTTTGCTGACCATCTTCCTGTGAGCTGGGTGGTACCCACATGTAATCAGTGTGACTGGTGTGCAACAGCTTGGTAGCCTATTACATCAAGCGATAAACCACTTGTTATTAGAGTGACAGCTCAGTGCTGACAGTGACAGCTAGCGCTGGTCCCCAACAGGCAGGTCTCTGACAACAGCCTGCCCTGCCTGGCATAATTTCTCAGTGCATTACTTTGTCACCTTAGTATTATATTGTCTCTCGCCATATCATTTTCAGGAGCTTGATGCGGCAGTCTGTGTGCTGATTACTGAGGTGGTTTCACAGACAGCACACCCTCCACCACCACCCCCCTGGCTACCCCACCAGGGACACCTTAAAAACAGGGTTTGCCATGATCAGCTCTGTATTTTAACAAGTGAACAAGAGGAAAGGGCCACTGGCTGGTCTGATTTAGGCAGACACAAGCTTGGAGATATTCTGGATATATTCAGGAATTAGGAAGAAATTAGAATCCCAGGCTGGTTTGTGTTGGAAGGGACCTTAAAGCTCCTCCAGTTCCAACCCCTGTGAGGCTGAAAGGAACGAAAGGGGAAGGATTTTACATCAGAAAAGTACAACACAGGCAGGATGTGAATTAAACACCTTTGAGCCATAAAATCTATGCTTACTTTGAAGGCTTTGTTCAATCCTTACATGATTGTGGGAGTGTTGCTGTAGATGCTGGGTGGCTATCCAGGCTGTCTTCCAGATTCAGCCAAGGCAATTTTAGTTGCGTTTGGTTCCCATTAGAGACTCTTCTATAGTCAACTGCTTTCATTGTGGGAACATCCCTCATGTATTCAACCTAAGCTGTCTTTATCCAAATTTCACCCCGTTGGAAGCACCCAGTCCAGCTTTCCCCAGGCATGGCTGTTCAAGTGGATTTGCCCATGCTGGGCAGTGCTTCTGGTGCCTTCAGAGAGGGAGCTGGAAATGCGAGTCAGCTCCACCAAGCTCTGGTGACCCACAAAAGACTACTATAGTCAGGAAAGATATCTCCCAAGTGCTCTGTGGTGGTAGTTTTAGTTCAGCTGAGAAGCCTAATAAGATGTTCAGCAAGCCAGGAGGAATGCACTCCTTCAAGCACTTGCTCTTTCACTTTGGAGAAGTCAGGACTCCCCTAGAGCTGCCAGCATCTGTGATTTGGAGCTACTTGTCCTGCTCCTCTGCCCTCCTCAGCATCAAAAAGCAGGTCAGGCAGGCCGGCTGAGCTGGGACACCAGGTTCAGAGATGCACACCTCTGTGTGCGCAGGAGAGATGTGCAGATATGGTTTCTTCATTTCTAAAAAAACCAAGAAAGAAACAGCTTAAACACACATGTGCTAAAAAGAGACCTGGAGAGCATTCAGGCAGCCAGCTTTCTATGGAGTTTAGCCCCAAATAAGTGATTCTGTGAACGTGGACTGTTTGTGGTTGGTGGAGTAAGCGGGGTTGTGGACTGAAAGGGTTGGTGGAGTGGAGTAACAGGGCTTGTGGAGTAATAGCGGTTGTGATCTTTTCCTGACACCTCTGGGAGGGAGGAAAGGTGGGTGGTGGTGGAGGGTGGGAGGGAGACATGGTTGGAGGGATGCATGGATGGGGCAGCTGGCGGCTGGTCCCTCTCCCCTGCACTCAGCATCTCTCGGGGGTTTCGGGGAGGGGTGGAAATGAACGAAGCACGGAGGTGCCGGCCAGGAAGGGGTTAGCGGGGGCCTGCCGCAAGGTGGGCCGCGGCGGAGGGGGGTGTTCCCCGGGCGGGCGCTGCGCCGCCGCCCTGGCCGGGGCTGCCGGGGGGGAGCGCGGGGCGGCGCGGAGGGGCTCGGCGGGGCCATGGGGGGGCTGAGCCGCAGCGCGCCGCCCCGCGCTCGGTATTAGCCTTCAGCACCACCTATTTCCATCCCATTTTTAATTGAATTTTATTGTATTTATTTCATTTAATCCCCCCCCCACCCCCCTCTCGAATCTCTCTTTCTCTGCCTCCTTCCTCCATCCTCCTTTGAATAACTCGGTCGGGAGCGATCTGGAGGAAGGGGGGTGGGGGGTTTGGGGGGGGGGAAGAGGAGCCGAGCAAACCTGTGGCGGAGGAGCCGGCTGGTGGAGAGGTGAGTGGAGGAGGCGGGGAGAACCCACAGCGAAACATGGGGAGCATCAGTTGCTCCACGCGGTCCCCGGGGTGGGGGGCAACCGGTGCTCCACGGGTGACCGACCTGTTGGCCACAGCGTGGGCTCCCCCAGCCCCACCGTCTGGCTCAGACGGGGCGGTCCCCAGCGGGGTGCAGCGCGGTTCGGGGATGGCGTTTGCGGTGAGGGGGGATCTGCGGGTGTGGATGCGCTTCCCCTCCAGCCATCCCTTGGTACCCCATCCCTCCGTGTGTGTGGTTTGTTCACGGGTGGTTTTCTTCCCCCCCCTTCCCCTCCCTCTTTTTGGTGTTTGGTCCCCACGCATGTTTGTGAAGAGGGGAACGCAAGTTGCCATGGAGCAGTGTAACATCACTTTCTATTGCCAAAACCCCCCCTCTTTTTCTTCATTTCTGGGCCTCTTGCCTTGTCCGTACCGTGGGTGATGTAATGAGTGCTCAGTGTCTATGCGGTGTCCTGCTCTTGTGGAGTTAGATAAGAGTGAAGATCCCAGAGCAGAGGGAGTATCCGCCATCTGTTTGAAAAAATGGGTCTTAATGAATCTGTCAAAATCATACGCGACAGAAGAATCTGGCCCCAAACACCTCCTGATGCCGCTGTCGGCAACCAAAAGGCTGCCAAAGAGAGCCCTGCCTGTCACCCAGATGCCTGCTAATAGCTTTAATGTATTCAGCCCAGCCTCGTTTTATTTCCGATATAATTTCAATCACAAGATTTAATACATGATTTGCAGTGATTGCCTCCTGATTTCCCCACTTGAGCAGCAAAAGGAATGCATTAAGGAAGGCTGAGCTGCCATGCTTTGCTGGTGTCCTGAGTGTGAGCTGCTTCTCCTGTTACTCACCAACAGCTCAGACCTTTTCGACCCACCAAGTTTGACTGTTTTCCATGTAGCAGCTGCGTCCCCCTTAGGCCACTCTGCACTTTGTTGCACTGATCTTCCAAGCTTGTTCTCGGCTCTCCATGGCTTTTGGAGCGTGTTGAAAGTCATCAGGATACAGACGGGCTCCGTTGGGAAATGGTAGCGGGACGAGATCAGCTGAGGGAGCTGCTTGCTGAGGTCTGCCTGGGCTGTGCTTGCCTGTAACTCCAGTGGAGGAGAGGTGTGCGATCCTGTCTTGCTCAATGTGCTTGCTGGACTACAAGAGGATCTCCTCATTCCCTGGGAAATCAAATTTCCCCATTGTTCAGCTGTAAAATAGCTGCACAAGGCCGTGATTGGCAAAGGACTGGATCACCCAGGTGGCTTACATCACGTAGGCAGCTGCCACTGAAATGACACTCTTGATTGAAGGCCAAAAGAACCATATACGTAACTGCCTGTGATTAAGCTCCATATGATGCCTCAGAGCAAGTAAAAAACCCCTCCTTCATCTCATCTTGTTTGTAACGAGACAACCATTGCAGGGATATCATTTGGGTCATGTTGTGGCTTTTAGGGGATTTTTTGTTTTGTTTTGGGTTTGGTTTTTGGTTTTTCTTTGCTTCTGGCTGTAAACTTCCATGATCTGCACCAATCCGCTGTTGCACCCTCGCGTGATGCCCCATGACAGCCAGGTGCTGTAGGTGTGCTGGTAGCTGGGAATACGAATTTTACCAGGTAAGAGCTCCCAATGCCTTTTTTTTTTTTAAACAAGGAATATTCCAGCTGGCTTCTTTTGGGGAGGGAAGGGGTCTTTGCACGCATCCTTTCCCCACTGGCATGCATGTTTGTTTCTGGGAAGGGTTTGATAGGGGAAGCTTGATCTTTGCAGTTTTTGGAGTCTTTGTGGATGCTTAACTGTTTCCTCAGAGTCTGCACTGTACCTGTAGGTAAATCCTCTGCCCTGGCTCCGAAGAGGCAGTTTGCGTATCTCCAGGCAGAATCCCAGTTGGGCAGTGAGGAATAGGGAAGGTGGTGGAGGGCTTGTAGTATTATATATGGGAGGGCTTATCCTGCAGGAGCTGGCTTCTGGTGCTGTGTTCTTCGGTGATGTGTAGACCTTGCCTGGTTCTCACAACACCTTCCCTTAACTTTTCAATGGGGCAGGATGAGGCCAGGGCCTGATCCTACAAACTGATGGAGTTCATCAGTGAACAAACCCACTGTGCAAGCATCTCCCTGCTAGTGAATCCCAGGGAGAAACTTGGCTTGCAGAGAGAAAGAATAACACTTAACGTGAAATAGTTTGTCCAGGTGCTAATTTAACCAAAATCCCCATCCTTTCCTGTCTCAGCTGTGTCAGGAGCAGGGCTATACCTACTCTCTCCGTACTCACACTCTCTCTGACTTCATTATCATGCAGTTTTTATCCAGTCATAATGTGCTTGAGGATTATGCTGATGCAGCATGTTCCTGTAATATACGGGTATATATAAATATAGGTGGATATATAAACAACGTTTTTGTGGCCACTTGTCCAGGCTTCCCTTCAACAGACTAAATCCCAGTCCAGGCTTGGTACCTGTAAATGGCTGGTCCCATGCATCTCCCACGGCCTCCAGAAAACCTTCCCCTGTAAGTTACAATGCAATGCAAATTCTCTCATTTTATTTCTCTTGAAATGGCCTAATTTCCAAGCAAAAATCATTCCTTGACTAGTAGCAAGGTGATAATACTCTGCATATCTTGTCCTCCAGAGTTACTGTAAACTGAACAAAATACCCATTGAGAAGCTACTTGTATTAGCAATACCAGCAAACGTAATTTTGGTCGATTTGTGCACATATAGCTGTATTGATTCAGCCTGAAATACGGCAGGCAATCTATTAAGCAATGTAAAGTGAAACAGGCAGAGCCTTTTCACAATATACTGGGAATACTGAATGGATCTGGGAGCATTTATTTTAGCCAGGTGTCTTGCTAAGGTAAAGTGAAATGATTTTTGAGTCCTGTAACCAATACCAAGTCAGTTTTATAGCACTCCACAGCTAAAGATATACTAGTTAGCTCAGCTGTTAACTGGGGAACTGATAGGCATGAAGAAGCTTTGCAAGACTGGGTAGACTTAAATTGTGTTTTTAACCTATGAGTGATAAAAGTGTAAGCAAGAAACTAAAGTAAATACTGGGTATTATGCAATAGTACTTGGGTTATCACGAGAAAAGGGCAATAGAAACAAACTGCTTTAAAGGTCTGCTTCTAATTAAACACAGTGTACTTTGATAAAAGCATGAAAATGTGAAAATGTTTCTCAGAATAAAGACATTAAGCAAGTGGCAATTAAAGCCACAGTGTGGATTTAGTCTGTTGAACCTAAAGTCCATGGGCAGGATGCAGAAAATGTATGGAAATTCAGTGGGTGGTTATAAAGATGCCCTCTCATTCCTTGAACTTAGTATCTGCCTGTGGAGGCTTACTGGGCATAATGGTATATACATTTTTACAGCACGATAAAAGAAAGCATGCAGTGCAGATGTTTAAGGCTGTCACTAGGTCTGTTCATAGGTGAAGCTTTCAGGCAGCATATACCTCCCTTTTTCATGCATTATCAAGCCATTTAACCTGGCTGGAGGTCTTGGATCCACACTGTTTGTTGCCTGTGGCCATACCGTGCTGTGCTGGCATCTCAGCCAACCTCCTGGGGTGTAAGCATTGCAAAATGGGGTGTCAAGGCATGAGCGCTGCTGTGTTTGTGTCTGAACCGCCAGCACTGTGCTGGTACTCAGCAGCACTGGGGAGGTGTTGCTGGAGGTGCTGTTTTGGGGCTAAGATGTCAATTTTCCTCGCCTTTCTGTATTTCCATCATCATCCTGTGTGTTTATTGAAGTTCTTCCCCGTGGTGTCTGCAGGAGAGTTTTGGCTATTTATAAATGCAGCAAGGGTCAAAATGTGGCGGCTTTGCCTGCAGTCACTTTGTGTCCTGGGGGATCCTGAGTGGCTGGGATGGCACAGGTGGCAGTGTGGTGGGCATGTGTGCATGCAGAGAGTGGCTGTGTACAAATAGTTTCCTCAGGATCTTTTTATCCTTGATGCTGGCATGTTAAACAGTAACGTGAGCAACCTGAGAAGCTGGAAGCTTGTTCAGTTGAGGGAACAGCATCCCCTGATACTCTGCACAAGTTCCAGTTTGGCTTTATTCCTTCCTAACCTAAATTCTCTTTGCATTTTGTACTCGTTCCTGCCAGGGGCTTGATTCTGCAAAGAGGTCAGTAAGGCAGAGCCTTGCTGAAGTTAATGAGTTGCAGTGAGCTTGTGCCTGCATCAGGATTGATCCACTTCAACGAGGTTTTCTTCATTCTGCTATTTGCAGGGCCATAGCTGTTTGCATGGATACAACCATCAGTTTGAAGGGTTACCCAGTCCTGCAAAGCCTTAGGCAAACAGCTAAGTAAATAGCCCATTGGCTTGGATGAGCACTGCTGATGCTTGCAACCTGTCCCAGTGAAGGTAACTGGAATTTTGCCATTGCTTCCCATGATTGCTCTGCCCCCCCCAAAGGGAAGTGTGCCCCATGGGCATGTGTTTGAAGACCCAGACTTGTTTGTGCCACTAATTGTCAAGCTTTTCAAAGGGTTTGAGGACATATCCAAGGGCTACCAAAGATGTCTCAGTAATGTGTTCTTTGAGATATATTTATGTATTCATCCTTGATCTTAAGTACTCTGCCCCCTTTTAAAAGCTGCACTTTAAGAAAAATGTCCTTTCTACCCTTTTTTCCTGCAAACTGTTGACCTCTGCCAGGGCAGTGATTTCGCCATGGAAAGCTGTCGGCATATCAACTATAATGCAAATGAGATTCCAAATAGCTGATCATCCCTGCCAGGTATTAAGGTTGGGTGTAGCCAGCCCAAGAGCAAATCCCAGGAAAAACAAGAAAATGAAGTCTCCATAACTGTTTTCAATTATTCAGTCTCGCTGCTTCTCCTTATGTTTCAAGAAGAAACATGCAAATCTCTCTGGGTCTAACTTGTTTACAGAGTGCTCGTGGGTTTAAAATACAGCCAGCATCAGATTTCTGTTGTACATTTCCTTCAAATAAATACTGAAATAAAAATAAGGATGCTGTAATTTGTGCCACCCCAAGAGCTAAATAGTGTGCTCCAGCAGGAAATGATCATTTTGGTTTCTTGGAACAGCTTTACTATAATCTTCCAAAGACCAGTAGCTCACAAAGGAAGAAGCGCAGGCTTTCTCAAGGCAGCTCAGCTCTCTCTGATAGTACCTGGTTTCTTGTGAATTAAGGTCTTGAATGATGAGGTGCTGTAGCATGTGCTCAGATCCTGCTGAGCGCAGGGTGTACTTCAGAGCTTTGCAGCACTGGAGCTCCAGGGTTTACCCTTTGAAGAAGTTCCATTCCTGCAGACTTCTGTGCATGCATTGATGTCATTGCAGGTTTGGGATCTACCTATATAGCTCCTATAAGCATCAATATAGGATAGCGGTTGGTGTTAAACAACTTCTCTCAGTGAGCAATGCACCATTTGATGGATGCCCTGGCCACCTTTGGCAGTAGTGTTAAAAGTCCTGTGCATCCTGCATCTGATGCTTCCAGTTATCTGCATGAAGTGGTGCCATGAACGCAACAGTCTCTGAACCCTTTCTCACCATAGCCCATTCCTGGCTTAATAACAGTTAACCATAACCAGCCTGGTGGTTCTGGAAACTTCTTGTTGGGGCAGGTCTTCATTTGGGTCAGTTGACCCTCTCCAGGCAAGTAAACTGGGATTCTCTTTTTAAATCTGGATCCTCTTTTAAAGCTGGGCCAGAGTTTGCATATGAAGACACTTTCTCAAGGAAACTAATAGCCCTGAATGTTTGCAATGGGAAAATGCTTGTAGTGTATCTTGGTTTGAATCTCGAACTATGATCCACCTTAATATATATGATTATTCCAGTGTTCGGGTTACCCTCACCTCTTTAATTTCCTTCTTGCTCGTTTATGTGTGTTGATGGCTCCAGTCCTCATAGCTCCTGGGAACTTTCTGTAGGAACCATCAGCTATTGCTTTTAAAAAATAACCCTCACCAGATGTCCGAAAGCTTCCTTTAAAGAAGAGGCCTGGCATAAGTCATATTTATTGGGAGTAATTAACTGTCCTGTTAACCTAAATGTTTTAGCATTTCATTAATAATTCATAGTCAACCAACAGGTTATTTGGAGTGTGTTACTTTGCTGTAAAAAATTGTCATTATTGATATATTTCATGTTTATAATTACTCATTTGTGACGCACTTGGTCTGTTATGAATAATCCATTGTATATTGTTTTCTTAAATAGGATGCTTGCTCAGTGTGCTGGGGGTGCCAGGAATCTCTGCTAATAACGTCTTCATGTCTGATTTATGCCTGTGAATTGAAGGCAACTGGACATGATTAGATGAACAGAAGCATGCTCAGAAAACTGTCCTCAAGACACTCTCAATAAGCGAGCCCTCAACAGTTGTGAGTGGAGGAGGAAATGGTTGAACAGAGCAGGGAAATGTGTTAAAAATGCACTATGGGGACAGAGGGGACACTTCCTCACTGTTTTGACATACTCTTCATCTTGGCTAATGTGTCTGTGGTACTTTTTTCTTACTGCCAGCAAGGACCTTGTTACTCTATGCTCTATCAGTTGGATCTCCATTATCTTCTTGTGTTCTACTTGGTAAAAAATGAGCTGGGTGTTCCAGAAAAAATCTGATGGTTTTGTTGGTGTAATTGAGCAGATGCGGGTGATGGTACAAAGCCTCTCTAGCACCACTGACTTGCCATGTGTGCTCAGCTAAATGTGCTTCATGTTGACTTTGTCTGTACCTCCATCTATTGAGTGATGAGGAAGCCGATTGCATGGGTGAGAGCAGGAGAAGTCCCTGCTGCATGCTGGCAAGGCATCCCTGGGGTAGGCACAGGGTGATAATTTCTCCCCTTGCAGTACTAACTGGGCAGTTTTGGAAAGGGAAAAATGAAGTGAAGTTGAGGTGGAAGGTGCCTGAGACGGTGCTGAAGAGCTGGCAGGTCTACCAGCTGCAGGTGGCATCATCTTGGCATTGATGCTGCTCAGCCCCTTGCGGTGCCTTCACAGACTCCTGGTTTTTAGGGCCCTGGAGGAGTGTCGAGCATCTAATCTGGAGGACAACATATCACAAGCCTTTAGATTTCACCCTGTTAACTCCAGTACCAAGCTTGGTAGCTTGCACTTGCTAAAGCGTGTCTTCCAGTAAGGCATCTGGTCTTGTCTGGAAGACAGCAAGGTAGTAATTCTAGTAGTTTGTTCCAATGGTTAATCACTTTTGCCATTAAAAATTCTTGCTTCATTTCTAATTTGTATGTTTATAGCCTTCAGCTTCCAGCCACAGAAGCATTTTGCCTGCAGATTTGAGAGCTTTTTAGTAGTCTGCATTGTTGTCCTCTCATAAACTCTTGTCATGTCATCAGTCTTTTCTTGGAAGCCCCTGGATGATGCATGCTATGGGTCCTGTTGTCTTATAGAGGAGCTGAACCCGTAGGAGGGAACAGGAGGCTGGTGCATGCATGCTGCAGCTTCCGCAGGGATAAAAGCTCCATTTCCAAACTGATCTTTTCGTCTTTCCAGATGAATTATTGAAGGGGGAAGAGAGAAAGATTCAGAGATTTTTGTTTTGTTGCTGACTTCTCTTTTAGTTTTTAATATCAGCTCATAAGCTTTCAAACCAACTGTGCTTTAGGTGAAGATGGGAATGTTTTACTAACCCTGGCTAAACTTAACCCCTGGGGCAGCAGAGGCTGGGAGCAGCAGTAGTAGAAAGTGGCTCAGTGGCAGAAAGTGGGAGAGGGCAGCAAAAAAGCTAAGGATTGCTGGCTGCAAAAGGCGAAGATGAGTTTTGGGGGCTAAGAGGAGGTTGGGTGAGTAGATGAAATGCTGGTGAGTCTTTATGAATAACTGGTCTTTAGTTACACAGGTTTAAGCCCGTTTGGGAATGGAGAGGGTCTTTATCCCTTTAGAGTGTGATGCGCTTGCCCTGGAGATATAGAGCTATCAAGTCCTTGCAGTAGTCTCCTCCAGGCAGTTAAAGCTGAAGATCAGCTTGGGCCATAGTTAAAAAATAACAAACAACAACTACGGTTTTAAATTGTCCCACTGTGTTCTCACATGTTCAGCTTTCAGGGAGAAACGTGTGTATTTTATACTTGACCTGGCATCCGCAGCTCTTCCTTTCTGCCACGCAGAATTCAAAGGCAGCCATGAAGCATCAGTTGTTTAGTGATGTGATGTCTTTTCAAGTGACCTTCCTCCTTTTAATTTCAAGTTTTCTGGAGAAGGTGGGGAAAAAAGAAAGCACAAAACCATCTGAAGCTGCTATCGCTTTGTAGTCCTCGAACCAGGAGTCTGTCGCTCATGAAGTGCCTCTGTGGCACAATATCCATTAGACTTGTCACTCACATCTTGTTTTCTGTATTTCAGAGGACTTTTTTCCCTCTTGCATCCTTGAATGCTGAAAGTGGTCTAAGGGTTTTAAACCCCTTTCCCCCACAGATTACCATGGGAAACTTTTTTGCTTGTATTCCAACCCAGTATTTACTGGCAAGGAGATTTCCTTTTTCTTAGTCATTGCCTGAAACAAGGGTTATTTTCTTAGGTTTATGCCACTAATCATCACATACAGCAGGAATGCTGTGTACAGTGTGATAAGGATGAGGGTGCATGTGGGTATGGAGGGTCAGGGCTGAAAGTAGTCCCAGCGTCCAGTTTTAGTCTCTATCTGTATCACCACCAGCAAATACATAGTGAATCTCATGTGTGCTTGTGCACTGTGCATTGGGGTCTCATGTTTGTAGACCATACATCCTTGTAAAAAGTATTAAATTAATCTGGATGGATTAATGTCCTGAAAATGTCATTTGTGTTAATGCTTGCAATAACCAGCCCTGCTCCCAGAAAGTGAGAACGCTCCTGTTTTCCAGAAGTAAAACTCTTCCAGAGGAAGGTTTAGGGCTCACTTACACTCATAGCCCAATGACTTTGCATTACAGTCTGAGAAAATTTGGCTTCCAAAAATGGTCCGGTGTGTTTACTGCTCTGCGCAGGCTGCTGAGGCGGGCTGGGAGCAGGGAGGCTCTTGTCTTTCTCTTCCTGCGATAGATCTGTTTATATATAGCTCAAATGTGCCTTTCCATGTGTTTTGGGGAATTTGGATTTATTGGTATCAATAGTTGGAAAATACAAATTTCCTCAAAGATTTTGTTCCTTGGGAGGATCTATTTTAGGGCTTTCTTTCAAGGCTCCCTATGCACCAGATCTTATTTTTCTCAATCCCAAGGCACCCTTCCAGGACCCACTTATATTGGTTTTGTAGCTACAGCAAAAGCCATCTGCCTGAGCACACTTTCATTCCTATGTCTCTCTACACACCAGAATTGAGACTGATTAAACAAAGACTTCTGCATTTTATTGCAGCAGCTTAAATCTTTACACCTCATTACAGAGCTCTTGATGCTCCCCTTCTTTGCATCCTCCCAGTGCCAAAATGAAACTCTTTGGGCTATCCAGACTTCCCTTTGGGAGCTTGGGCTCATATTGCTTTTGAGGTGCCAAATTTTTGCACGAAGTGAATAAAAAAAGTATTAATCTTTAAAGCTATTGTTAGCAACAGTGAAGGCAGGTGATAAGGGACAAAGCAACTTAGTGCTTCTCCTAGATGAAGGACTTTGCCGAACCTACGTGTCTGCAGTCAGACTCTTGATTTGTCATCCCTTAACTTTATTGGCTACAAACATGGACATGTCTGTTCATGTTGCTCCCATGCCAGAGAACATGGGCTAACCATGACTATCAAGCTGTTACTGTCTCCTTGGGAGAGAGGGAAGGGACTACTGCGTGGACAGCAATGAAAGGAAAATGTATGAGAATAGCAGGAAAGACTCTCTGGGAAGTTGGTTGTGTCCCCTGACTGATGCATCATGCGCAGAGAATGCCAGATCCAATGGCCCAGGTGTTTCCCAGGTGATATTCAGGGCGTTATTTGCTTTTCCCTTTGGATCCAGCTGGATATTACACAGCCTACCTGTAAAGATCATGGCAATCCTTCAGCTCCGGGGAAAAGGAGATAATTTTTTCAGAAGCCACTGCTGTTATTTGCTTTGGATGTTATAACATTTCTCTGCCCAGGGAGAAGCATCTTTAACACCGTTACTTCATTTGATGAATTTTTAAAGGGTTTTAGAGCAAGCTAGGGGACTTTACAGCTACTGTTCCAGTTTCCCTACCATCTGGTTGCTTCATGGTTTTCTATGTATTCCTGTTGGGTTTTTTAGCCCAGTTTCCTAAGAAAATGAAGCTTACACTGTTATACTGCCCATGTGTGCTTGTCCACCCATAGATTATGTATTTTTTCCCATGTTTTTCCACGCCATCAGCTTGAACCTTCTGCTCAACCTCAGCCAGATTTGTGGAGAGATGGAGATCTCAATTGTCTTAGCATACTTTCTCACCTGCATCGTTTCTGCTTGCGCTGTTTGATGCCTATGGGGCAGTAGCTGCGGGGCCAGTCAGCATCCAGGGTGGGGACCAGTTAGACCAGGTCACAAGCAACCTGCTGGGCAGCAGCCAGGATCCACCAATTACACTTGCGTAGAGAAAATACAAGACACTGGCTGGGTGGAACACCCAAGCAGTGCCATTGGTGTTGTGTGTTATGTGCCTGAGGCTGTAACACCAGGATCAACTCCTGGACATCATTTTGTGTTGCACATAGGAGAAAGATTAGCAAGAAATCTTTTCCAAATTGGTAACGACCAAGAGAGATCCAGGATGGAAACAAATCGATCCTTATTCCATCTCATTGACTGATATTTAAGCTAAACCTTCCAGTTTAATAGTTGTGTAAATCTTCAGTTGGGTCTGAAAGCCTTTTTAGAAGACATATGACAGGAACTGGTGGAGAATGCAACGCGGAGCAAGCGTAGACATGTGAGCATCGTATAACTGCTTTTTTATCCCTGACATTGCTTACAAGCCTCCTCTAAATTTCACAAATGTGGTTGTGCTGAAAGGAAGGAGCAGAGCTGGCAGTGCTGCTGCGCCGGGCGTTACGGGGGATGTAACCTGCTGCTGAGCTTGGCACAGAGACTGAAACCTTGGCAAGGTACTATGGTAACATTTCCATACACATGTTTATGGGTTCTTTGAGGGCTTTTTGGTTAAATGTCAATGTTTTCATCATATTATTCAAGGAGATTTCAGTGCTCCAAAATCCCACTGTGTCTTTGAAAAGTGCTTTCAGTTTGCAAGTTGCTCAGAGGAAAATGTGGCTGTCTTGACTGCTCCATGATGGAGAGCAAATCTCACTGCTTGGCTACCTGCCTGGGGGCTTGTTGTGTGGCTGTGTGAAACAGGGCAAGTACTGGGGGCATCTTCTGCATTCCTATCCAGAGGAAGTGAGTGCACATTGCTGCAAGTTTAACATGATGAAGACACAGAAAGCTGTTGTGCCCTGCACTCCAGCATCAGCGTCTGCTGCTGACCAAGCACTGGGTGTGTGATGGATCCCATCAGCACCAGTGTGAGTTTACCCAGGGTCTCAGCTGACACTGGAAGGAGCAGCCGTAGGCAAGCTTAAGCTTACTGTGTTTCTAATACGGACTTTTTGGCTAAATTCAAAATGAACCTGGATGGATCTGACTGTGCTAGGACAGACCTCTTGTTACCAGACAGGCACTGGGCACCTACATATTTCCATTAAGCTTTTCATATGTTTCAGCACAGGGTGGTTTGCAAAACATGATACTTTTCCTTGTGAGCTCCCACATCCCACACCCTTCATTACCCCTTTTGGCCATTTTTTGCCTCTGTGCAGGCTTGCTGTTGACAGCAGGCTCCTGTCTACGGGATGCTGAGTGCTCCTGAAGTGCAGCTGCGCATCCCTGTTTGAGCATCTGGTGCTGGAGCTGCTGCTGGCCCATTTTTGAGCATCTCTTGTCAAAACTGGAGGCAGGCTGAGAGCTACTGAATTCCTGAATCTCTGCAGGGCTTCCATTCAACAATATTGTAATTAAAAAAAGTGGCTTCTGAAATGCTTCAGTGCACCTGAATCCACAGCTTGCAGCTACTCCAATGGTGGGTGAGCTCCCTTCACCCAGGGTAGTCCCCAGCTCCATGGGCTCATCTCACACTGCATTTGCAGTACAAGCTCACCCTGCCTGGGCTGCTGCAGGTGTTAGATTTAAATCTCTTTGTTCGATAGGGTTTGAAAATCAGCATAACTGCTTTTACACTGGGCATGTGATTATTGGGAGAAAACATGGATCGGTGGTTGCCTGAATACTCTGTGGTGGGACTGGAAGCCAATGAAGGTGGTGAAAAGGCTGGAAGTATCTCTCCAGCCCCCTGTTTGTTGGGACCTAGAGTGGTACCAAAGCTGGCATTGCCTATGGGTCTTCCTGTGGATAGGTGAAGTTCCTGTCTTGGCGTAGAGCAATGTCATGGTGAGCAATATATCAGAATGAAATACATTAATTGGCAAGTGCTGGGAAATTACAGCTAGGCTTAATGAAAAAGAAAACCTTGTTTATGATTTCTAATGTGCTGCTGAAGAAACTGGCTCCCAAATAAAAATACTTAAAATTACGATTAGGATTTATTTACATAATCACTGCAAGAGAAATTCTGGGTACGTGCTAAGCAACGCAAGAGAAACCTCGTGGCTTTTCTTCTCTGCTTTCCTGTGTCTTGAGCTTAGTTTGCTCTTGGTGAGTCTATTAAAGCTTCTACTAACTCAGTGAGGCAAGAAGGCATTTGTTACAGGATTAATGCATATATATGTGTGTATATATTTTTTTCTATTGACTGTGGTAAGAACATATGGCTGAGTAAAAGCCAGATCATCCTTGTAATTGTAGTGTTGGCTGGAGAATGATTCAGTAGGTGGCACTTATCTCTTTATGGCAAAGCAACTGTGGCTGTAGTGAGAACGCCTTTGGAGTTTGTTACAAAGGGGTTTTGTCCCCCGCTGGTATGAGCAAGATCTGCCAAAGTTGCCATAGAAATTTATCTTAATGGTCTGTTCCCAACTATACTGCCCAGCGTGTCCTGGCCACCTTCCAGCCCCTGCAGAAACCCTGGGCCAGATCTTTGGATGGTGCCTGGGTGGCTCTGTTGACTCTGCTAATTTATATCTGCTGGAAATGTACAGCAGAAATTGCAATAGGCCCATGATGGGGCTGCGCTGATTGAAACCAGCCAGGGGGATGACAAATCTTCCTCTTAATATTTCAATTGACTTTGGCAAACTTGCCTCTTTCTTGTGTATCCTAAATCAATGTGTAAGTGCTGCTGACAGTAATTTCCACTTTTGTCTGTGCAGATGGCTGCCCTTCACCAGGCTGCGGTGTTTATACCTGCTAAGTTTGCAAGCACTTTTCTGTTACAGCTTCCCATTGAGCAGTATTTTTCTTTAGCTGTCATATTTGTGAGATGAAAATGTTCTTTCTTGGGCCCAGCTCGAATGTGAGTTTTCTTCTTTCCGCAAGGGCCACTGCAATCTGGAGCAGGAGTGCAGCCTGCATCTCGATCAGCAGGATGCTCTGGGTGGGGGATTTGAGCCATCTTAGGTTCTTCTTAGGTCCATATGCTCCAGAGCAGGGTCTGAGAGCTGGCGTCCAGACTCTTTCAAAGTCCTGCTGCTGGATCCTGTGACTTTTTAGTTGCACATCAATGTAGACCCCTATGTACTCCATAATTATTAGCAAGTAGCGAATCTTTAGGCTGAAAGCAGCAGTATGAGTGTTGGAGTCTCATAGGCTTAAGGCACTGCTGTTCTGTCTCTGCTAATTCTTGTTTGGCATAAAGAAGCTGCTGCTTTTCTGTTTGGTAGTTTAGCCCCTGTCTTTGAGGCACTAAATAAAATCTGCAATCCATCAGTCGTGCATCCAACTTCAGCATGAGTTCCCTGGTGTAGGATGCTTCCGTCCAGCTACTCTTTCAAGGCAGGCTATTGTACTATTCAAGTAAAATAAAGACAAATAACTACAATAAGCCTTTCTCTTCCCATTTCTCTTGTGCCCAGGGAGAAGATGCCATTCCACCATGTAACAGCTGGCTTGTTGTACAAAGGCAACTACCTGAACCGCTCACTCTCCGCTGGCAGTGACAGTGAACAGCTAGCAAATATCTCCGTGGAGGAACTAGATGGTGAGCCTTGTGGTTTTCCAAAGGGCGCTGGGAATGGGGAAAGGCTCATTTTCACCTTCTCTGTAATGTTGTCATGCAATATCTTCTCCCTGTGAAGCAAGGAGCAAAAGGCAGGTCAGAAGTGAGATGGTTCAGCAGATCAGGGACAAAGGAAAGGTTCTGATCACGGCTATGTTGAGAGCTGTGGACAGATTGTAGCCTCAGATTCTGTCCTTCTGCCTAGGAATAAGGCAGCTTTTTGAAAGAATAAAGCTGCTTTTTATGGGCAAAACTTTGTAAGAGTTAGGCTAATATCTTTTTTATAAAGATGTCTGTCTTTAGCCTTTCCTGGGAACCTGCAGAGCTGAACCTCTCTTCCTGTCAGGTCTTCTCATCTGCTTTGTGGCCTTTCAAAAGTAAGGTTTCTCTCTGTGCTTCAATACAGCAAGATGCACAGAGGTGGCTTCCGGCTGAAGAAGCTGGAAAGAGCTTTAAAACTCCCTTTTCAAGGTCAGTGACTGGGAGCGCAGACCTCAGGCTGGCAAAGGCTATCAGGAAGGTTGTCCACGTCTGCTGTCTGTATGATCCCATCGTTTCCTCCCTGGAAGCTAGTTGCTGCTAATCCCTTCTGCCCAACAGACGGGATGTGGGGCCAGGTAGACTCCCAGTCTGGTTTGTGATGGGAAGGTCTCTTTCATAGGCAATTTGTGGCTCACCAGGGGCACTTCTAAGCAAAAGTTAATATTGTTGACAGCTGGTCTTTGAGAGCTGTGGAACAAATGAGCTCTTGGTTTGCTTCCCAGTGGGCATTTGGTACAAACCATGATCATAATCAAATCTATTGAGAATTTGAGGAGGAATGAGCAAGGGAATGGTGCAAGGTGGAAATGGACCTTCCAGGACATGTTGGAGGTGTTTTGGCAAAACAGAAGGCCAACATTTCTGCTCATCCTCCCTCTTTTCACCTGTGCTTTGATAAAGCAGACCTTAGTTTTCAAACCTTGTCAGCTCAGAGCTTTTGGATTTGTTTTTGTGAGTGTTACATTAGCTTATCTTCAGTACAAACAGTGTTTTCTGAGTATTTGTAACTGCTTTTCTTCTTCCCAATGAGTATATACTGAGATGCAGTTCAGGTGAGAGACGATATGTGAGAAACCACTTTCAGTGCAGCTTAGTTAAGACCCCAGGAACACAAGAACATCAGCGGCATCTTCTGGGCTCTTCTACTGGGTTACAAGTGTTTTGCTTGAAGTTTTGTGGTTTTGAGCAGAACTGAACTGGCTTAGCTTCTGTGCATCCTATAGATGACAAACTACATTGCAAGGTGAAGGTTAGTTGTTGCTCCTATTCAGGACGACAGGGGTTGGCTCTGCAGACAGGAGAATGTTGAATGAAGTCTTGCAGTTTATTTCAAATGAGAACAAGGGGTTTTCTGCTGTGCCTACCCTGATTAGAGCATGTCTGCTGCAATCGCCTTTGAGATTTGCAGGCAACTGTCAAGAGCTGATTCAAGTGGCATCAGGGCTGCAACCCACTGTCAGGGCCATCCCAGCGCATGAGGGAAACTTGTCCTTGATTTGTGCCCCTGCTGTTTGCATGGAAATGGTCTGTGGCTGGACATGGGAAGGAAGCCCAGTCTCATTTCCATCCTTCCCGCGTCTCCCTGTTGCCAGCCACAGGCAGTCTGCAAGCTTCACAAGCCCTCTTGGCATCGCTTTCCCACTGGCACCTCCAGGGTGGGAGCTGTTGGAGAGAGCAGAGCACAGCCCCATGGCCAGACCTGCCTTCCCCAAGGAGAAACCAGTACTCGAGAGGCTGTGCATCATTTCCTTCAATTAATGGCAAATGAAGTGAGTGTGGTGTAGAGGAGTTGCCTTTTGAGAAGGCAGCAGCCAGTGTCACTGTTAATGCGACTGCTGCATCCATTTAATGTGGTTGGTGCCCCATTATAACTGTGCTATTGAACTGGAGAGCAGTCGAGTTCATTCATCTCTGTTCACAGAGTATCCCCCTCATTCTTCAGGAGCATGGTTAGAGCTCTTTAACTGATCAGCCATTTATTCTCCGGCTGTTAAGCACAGGCTTCTTGTTAGAATTTAGTCTTTTTTTTTCTCTCCCTGACAGCTTTTTGCTTTACAAAACCCTATTTTTGAGAGCTTTTTGTCTTTGCCATGAAGATATGCCCCAGTTCTAAGCCTAGCAGAGAAAAGCTCAACCTCACACCTTTTTTTCCACCTGTAAACACAGAAGTGGTACCGAATCAATTCGCGTCTGCTAAAGCCAGAGCAGCATAAGAAGCTGGAGATGTTTTTCTGTTTGCAGCTACCAAAGTACAGCTTAGCCACTGGAAATTGTATGTAATATTAGGTCAGTATTCGCTCTTTACTGTGTTTTGTCACTAATACATGATCACTGCCTAGGTGTGCTGGTAGTTGGTGACAGTACAACTGTTACCTGCCCATACCCAAACCAGAAATGGTCTTTATGCCTTTAAGCATAAAATAGCTCAGAATGAGTAACAAAATGTTCTTTCTTGAGAAGTTAATGTCAGTGTATGGGAGCTTTGTGGCTATATCAAGCTGTAATAGCTCAATGCCAATAACGTACTTGCATTTAATCTTCCAGGCTGGGAGAGAGATGCCAAATTCTCCTTGGTTTCTTTTTTGATGAGATTTTTGTCCCAAGGGAGTTCCGGCCTATTGAGAAGTTCCAGTCACACACATTAAATTATTAAGGGTTTGAAGCTGGAGAAGTCAGTGGGAATTTTCTGTAATGCTCCTCTGCACTCAGGGCTCCAACAAGTGCCTGCTTTGGGGAAAGCAGTGCAGGTTTTCAGATGCACACGCACCGTTGGGAGCTTGGGGTGCTGCTCTGCCTCTTCTCCAACTGGTTATTTTTCCCTCCTATAAAAACTTCCGTGACTTGCATCAGCCATCTGTCGACTTCAACACCGCTTTAAATACTATGCTGGCAGCAAGGAAAGAGGCTGGAGCGATAGCAGGTCACTCTGCTGATGGCTTGTCTGTTCCTAGCAGCGGTGTTTGCTATTTGCAGTTCTGTAGTAGCGTGAGGCTTTTTAGAAGCTGTCGCTGTCACAGAGGGAATTAACTTGCAGAAAGCTATATTAGGTGATACTTAGCTTTGTAACATCAAGTAAATGACGGAGTTGAAAGTGGCAGGCCATCCATAACCTGTCTCTTGGGGACTGTAAAGTACAGCAGGGTCTCAGATAGATGTTATTGCCATATGCTTAGTGGTTTCTATGCACAGGATAATAAATTAAGGCTGGGAGGAACTGTTTTACATATAGATTTTCTGGCTATTGTTGGTTGGCATAAAATTGTGGCATAGTTTGTGCATACTCTGTGGTTTCCACATCCCTTTTAAAACCAGCTTCTGTCTTCACATTATGAACAGCTAGGAGTATTTTTAATAAAAAATGGTGGATGGAAATAATCATGTCAAGCTTGAGTCATCCACCTCCATAGGCTCTATCTAAAGGGTATTGTCAGGAGGTAAAAACATTTCCATAGTAGGAATCTGACAAATATCACCTGAAGGGAGGCACATGCATTTTAAGTAGGCTTTGCAAAAAGTGCCTGTGAAATGTGTGCTAGTCAATGCCTTGCAGAGAAAACCCAAATGTGAACCACAGCAGCAGCTATTTGTCCAGAAAGACATCCTGATAAATCCTTACCTGACCCAGATTCCTTTGAAATCAGCAGTGCCCATGCAGGAGGAAATGTTACTGCATGGCAGCAGGACAGCTATTGGCATCTGGCACCTTAGACCACATAGCCCCTGCGCTAGGTGGGGTCTGTGGTATCTACAAGGATTTTCTAGGCTGGGAGTTGGGGGTTTTTGTGGTCATAGACATCAACCCTAGCCTGCTCGATGCAGCCCTTAAGGTTGACATCCAGAGTGGAAATGCCATTGTTTTGCCCATGTAAACTGGAGATGTCAGCAGAGCAACACATGCAATAAGGGCAAAACTGTTGGCTGTGGGAGTTTGGGGTGCAGTGGACTTCAAGGCAGGAATCTATGGACTTCCCTCACCAGGGGACTTTTCTGTTGTTATAGATGGTATACCACATTGCAGGATGTGTACCTCTTTTCTGTTTATTCCCAGCAGCCACCCCTCTGTCACCTGCAGAAGCCCTTAACCGGCTCACTCTCCCCTGGGCTCCTGTGTAAGAGTCAACCATTGAGCAGCTTTAGCATGTACTGGGAAACAGCTCCTGAATTCAAAGAGCATGGTTAAATGCTGCCCATATGGATTTTAAATTAACAGTTGTTTCTGGCATGTCAATAATGCAGGCAATGCCAAGTGGCTTAAGGTGTGTTGTGGTTGCAGGTGGTTCTGGAGTCCCAGCAGCATGGTGAGGTGGTCAGTCATAGGGCTGATGATATGCTGGGTCCCTGCTGCAGGGGACATCCGGTGAGATAGCCCCACATCACAGACACAGCTATGCCATCCTGGCCCTGCCTCTGAAAATAAGGCCCAAATCAGGGGTGTTTACCCTCTCGTGTATGTCTGATATGATGATCCGTGGATGTTGTAAGTCCTGGGAAGGGGGGGACCATGATGTTGTCACCATGCAGTCTCATTTGGGACTTGCTATTCAGCAGAAACCCTGCTAGCCACAAAGATTGTGTCTGATCCAGATCCTAGTTCTCTCTTGTGTTATCAGAGCCCCTTGCTTGCAGGAGAGTCAGGGCTGCTGTGCAGCTCCTCGTATCTCTCTCCAAGTGTTGATTTTTCTCCAGGTCTGCTTGTTTGCTAGCAGAGATTTTGCTCCTGGTGATGGGCACAGGAGGCAGAGGGCAGGCAGATTCCCTCCAGCCTCAACAGCCAGCTGCCTGGGCCGTGTCAGTGGCTCAGGCTGATTAGCTTTGGTGTCTCAGGTGAGATCAAACAGTGTTTTGGAGAAGTAATGTGCTCCAGAAGGGAAACCCAGGAGGGAGAGTCATTAGTCACTTGACTGACTCATGTAACAGCAACAGGCTCAACAGGCTGAGTCTGCTCCGCTCGGCTTTTTGTCCATGGGAAGGAAAAAAAAACATTTGGAAAAGGGGAAAGACAAAGATGAAAGAGCATTCTGCTGGCGAGGAAGGAGTTGCAAGGATATTCTCTTAGGAGACTGTAGCAAGGTCTGATGCATGTGCTGGGGTAGAGCCACCCCAGGGTGCTCTGGATTTGTGCAAGGGTCTCCAAGTCCATACAAGCAGCCTGTTAATTAAGTGAATGAAACTGTATAAAGCTCATTTTCTCTTTTGCAGAGTTCTATTTAAAGAGAGGTTTATCCACAGTGTCTGTGCTGTGAGTGATGATGGCTCGAAATGGAATAATTTCCATCTTAAGTTGGGCTTTATTAGTGTTTCATGTCTCTGAATATAAAACTGTGGCATCGCAAATCTTCTGTGGACAAAAGCAGCTGTATCCTCACTTATGCTGAGCTCCTGCTCATTTTCCAGTTATGTGTTTTAATTACAGTGTGGGTTTCCTTGGGACTTGGTTGTTTCAGTCTCCATTTAAAATGCTCAAAACTGGTGCAGTTTTAGTATTCTGCAAAGCATTGTTTTATTGCAAGGTGTGCGTTTACTCCAGGCTGTTCATGGCCAATGGAGGAGCGGTGTTGTTGATGGAGAAATTGCTGCTACCTGTCCCAGGCTGCATGCTGGCTCAGCCCCGATGATGCTCAAGGGAATTTGCTGGGGCAGAGATCTGCAGTTGTAATTCACTGCGGTCTGCCCCAGCCTCAGCAGTAGTCTCCATTGTCAGCATTGACTGGAGCAGCTGGCAGATGCGAGGCTCCTGTTCCACTGCAGTGCATTAAGATGGTCTCAGTTCCTCTGCCCTGGCTTTGGGAAGCTGAAATAAGTAGCATCCCGGACCCCAAACAAGCAAGGATACTGTCTGGACACCCAGAACGGCTGAGTACGGGGAGGTCTGGCACCTCTGGGCTTCACCAGAGAGTAAGACCATGTCTTGAGGGTTTTAGCTGCTGCATTGACTTAGGCACCAGTAAGCCTTGAAGACGAGCAGTGGGTTTTCTCCAGCACTAGAGATTATCAGCAGGAAGGTGGCAGAAAGCTATCAACTGGGGGAAAACCTCCAGAACATCATTTCCACCCTCCAATGCATTACAGCCCAAGCCCTACATAAGGCTCCAGTACTTGGGCAGGTTAATTACCCAGGGAAGACAAATGGGGTTTTGGGTGCAGCCTCTGGAGGGGCTTGCAGAAGCTCTGTTCATGCCCTTCTGCCAAGGGAGATGTGTCACCTGGACTCAATGCCCCCAAATACGAGAACAGGCATCAGCATTGTCTCTGAGGAGAGAGCCCTTACAGAGAGAGAGTATAAATAAAATGAGATTGGCTGCCAACAAATTAGAATTACAGGGACACCATCTGGACAACAATTAAAGAGATTGTTTGAGCTCCAGCTATGCTGACATAGTTATAGGAACTGGTTGGCAAGCGAGTTACTCGTGGTGGATATGGAGATATCCTTGGTCTGAGGCTTGAGGGTTTCTGGCTTCTTGTAGCGGAGAAGGAGACTCTATGAGCTGGAGGAAGACAGTTTTGGGGAGACAGATGCCGGCTGTGTCTTCATCCGGCTCCTGGCAAATCTGCTGGTGCTGTCTCTCACTGCAGAGATGCTGCCGAGGTCCTGGTGCTCCCTGACATACCATGAATCCTGCCTGACCGCGGAGCTCTTTCAGATGCTGCCCATTTGCTTGTGAGCTGGGCTCTTGGGCTCTCTGTGGAGCGAGTTGATAACCCACTGCCTGCGTTGCCTCTGGCCATGGGAACAGAGCAAATTCAGATCTAGAGCTAAACATGCTTTAAAAGGCATTAAATCTTGCTGTGACACGTTTATACAAATTTTAATATGGATTTTTAATTTTTTATGCAAGCTTCTAGATTGGGTCATTTATTTTACAAGTCCCTTCAATCCCTTGCCTTAAAACCCAGGCTTTAGCAAGTCACTCTGATTCTAATGGGTGTTTGTTTGTGGACTCAGGGGTCTTATCCTTACCTTACTGCTCTGGAAATGTACTTGGCAGTGGCTTTTAGCTGTGCATGGGGGAAGAGTGGCCAGGGGAGAGTCACTGCAGCCCAGACCCATAAGGATGCGGCACACATCCTGGGACTGGAAACAAAGGAGGCTAAGTGCTTCTGTCTCCCCTATTTTCCAGATGAAGGCACAGAAGAGCTGTGGATACAGCGGGGTGGTTGTATGTTTTACACTGTCTGCACAGCCAGCCAAGTGGCCAGTTCCCAGCACACCTTTGAGCGTTGATCCAGCTCCCAGTGAGCTCGTTTGGGATGTAGTCAGTCTGTCTAGCACATCTTCACTGGCAAAGGGAGGCCTTAGACATCCTGTCCATGACACTGAATGGGTCACTACTTATTTCCTTTCCTGCAACCTCCTTACTGGTTCTGGGCTCAGGGCTGATGAGTGGCTTGAAAAAGGCCTGGACAAGCTGCTGTTAGAGTAAGTTGGAAGATGAATGGCTCAGAATGTCAGTGAATCCCAGCAGCACAGACCTGAGTGAGAGGACCTGAGTGCTGGCCTGAATGGCTGCAAAGTGCAGGAGCAGGATGGATGTGAGGGTCTCACGAGCACTGCCAGGTATCTGGTTGTATAGATGTGTCTTACAGTTAGTCAGCATCAGGCTTTGCAAGTCTCTTCTTTAATTACCATAATAATACTTTAGTACTTAAGGATTCTGAGTCTATCATGATGCTCTCTGCATGCTGTGCATGGGCCCTTTCCGTGGTTGTGATGCTGTGGACTCTCAGGTGTCCCTCCAAGTTGTGAAGACTGAAATTTTAGCCAGGCTGCACTAGTTCACTCTGTCTTTCAGCACATCAGCTTTAATCAAGTCACAGCAACCCATCAGCAAACCTGAATCAATTCCCTTGCCTGCACTGGAGCAGGCACCTCATCAAAGTGCAGACATCTGCAAAAGGCCTCTGTTCAGCACTGCATCTAGAGGCTCCCTATACAGGAACATTCAGAATGGGTTTTGCACCCTAGATAATGAGGCTCAGGGGTTAGATATACAGAAGCAAGAAGCTGGAGTCCAAATATCTATTTGTAGCTCTTCACTGGGATAGTCTGGCTATCACTGATCTTTGTGTGCCTCAGTTTACCCAGCAGCAGCAATAGTTGTGAAGGGGGAGGAGGGCAATATATCCACCACTGCTTGGGGTGCTTCAGGATCTCTGGGTCAAGCATCATCTGTGGATCTTGCTCCCCATGAGCAATGGCTTTGCTTTGACTCCCCATTCCCCTGCCACTCTGCCTCTGGTCACTGCCTGTTGGTGATATGAGAGGGAACTGGCACAAAGGATACTGTCTTGGCACAATGGTGCTGCAGAAATGACAGGGAGAAAAACTCAGTGATCCAGAGAGGGTTTCACCTGGCGTGTTTAAACTGATTTTTTTTTTTCCAAATGCCCTTCAAAGCAATGCAAAGTCAAGGTCAGTGTTCCTTGCCTTTGTTTGTCTGTTGGGGCATCTGCTTACTGGTACCAAACAGCATCCTGGTCCTGCTGTGCACCTGGGCAGCAGCCATCACCCCCAGCTGCTCTCTATGAACCTGCTCTGCCCTGCTCTGCTGATGGTGCTTGTGGTCCCTGTCCTCTTGCCCCTGCTTATGAGAAAAATGCATTTATCTTCCTGAGGGTGAGGCCAGTGGCTTGGCAAAGCAAGAAGCCTCTTCACAGGATGCCAGTGATGGAGGCAGGCAACAGTAATGCAGGGAATTAACCAAGCAGACCTGGCCATCTTCTTCCTCTGGCTGGAAATCTGTTCCCCAGTTTCCCTTGCCCAGTTGTGGGTCCTGAGACCATCTCAGCCCTACCTGAGATGTGAAGTAGGTGCAAAAGCCAGGCTTTTTGAATGAGCTGGGTAAGAATGTTCCCTCCCAGGATTTGCTTTGGGGGTTTCCTGAAAAGTCAGAGCAGGGGAAGAAAAGAAGAGAGGAACAGAGGGCAGCAGGGGAGGCTGTACTGCAGCAGGAAGGGGCATGATTGGTGCTGGGTGAGAGGGAGTGGAGGGGGCAGAGGGCAGAGTTTGGAGCCAGAGAGGAGGTGAGAGGATGGGCAGCATCCAGTGTTGGATTTGCTGTTCCCAGAGCTATGGGCTGGCAGCCAGAGCCATGTCCAGCTTTCACAGGACCCTGTGGCCACAGTCAGACGGGTACACAGCGGAATGGAGCAAGAGCCCAGTGGGGGGAAAGCTGCTTTTTCAGCTTGACTAGCTTTGTCGACATCAAAGAGGATCAGTACAAACCCTTTGAAGCCAGACTTAGCTCCTGCCTTGTGTGAAAACAAAGCAGTGCAAATCTCCCAGGGTGACTGTGATGCTCTGAGGAGATTGGTGCTGCACAGGTCTGCAGCGAGGACTGTGCAGGTACAGTGATGCTACTGAGCTCAACCAACTTTGCTTTCTACTCTGGCACTTGATGTCAGGGACATACCCAGGAGCACAGGGCATGCAGCAAAGCTCACCAGAGCCAGGCAGAGAGAGGCAGTTCATAAAATGCTTTGGGAGCCTTCCATGCCAGGGCAGGCACTGCAGTGAGGATGCAAGGGCTGAAATCACTGCAGTTACAAAGGCTGGTGCCAATCTGGCTCAGAGTTTTCACTCTCCAAATGAAATGAGTTAAAACTATGCTGGGTTTTTTGCAGACTAAGGTCAGCCCAAGGTCTTGCACCTCCCAAGTGGTTGGGTGATGCTGCTCCGTGCAAGGCTGTTCTCCCAGTGCAGCAGAGAGGGCTCAGCCAAGGACTTCCTGGGTCACCATGGTCTTTCCACCTTGTAGGTTTGTGGAGGATGAGCTGAGTCAGGACCTTGCTGTCTGCCTTGATCTCCTGTTTATCTCCGTACTGAATGACTGTTGCACCCTGGGTCCAGCTGACAGAACAGAAAGAGAGGGATTGTGTGTTGCTGGTGGGACCAGTGACAGAACTCGTGAGCACCACATGAGGCAACACTTAAAATGAGTCCTGACATGAGATCATGAGCCTCAGTGTCCTCCAGTACACAAAGTCCAGGCTCTCACATTCAACAGAAGGCAAAGTAGATAGGATCAAACATCCCTCTGGAATATGAATGGATTTGATAAGTGGTGGATTGCTAAATCCCGCCGTTCCTGGAGCTGGGGTGTAGCAGGCAGCCAGCTTTCAGAAACCTTAACATTTGGAATTTGCCATCTTCAGTATTGCAGAACAGCACAAAGTCTTCTAAAATGTTTCCTTTATTTGGTAATGAATTCCATAAAAAACACACAAACAAACCAAGAAAAAACCCCAAAGTCTTGGTAGTAAAAGATATTTATGTCTGATGTTCCTGAATGTACATCCTTAGCATGTCATTTAGGAAAAGCCCCTCTTTCTAAATAAGCCATTAGCCCACAAGCGTATTAGCAACATGTGGGATGAGGCAGTATTTTGTATTTTAGGATTATTCTTTTGGGCAATTCCTATTTAATTTGCTAGGAAACACAAATCTCATTACTTTTCTTTCAACTAAATCTAATCCAGGGCATGAGATTTTCTGAATAGGTTTGGATGGGGTGGGGGAAGAAACATGGCTGCGTAACTGATTGTAATTGCTCTTACTTCCTGGAGGTAAAGAAGATTTGAAGCATTTTTTTTCCTCAGCAGTTCTTCATGTTTGCACATAAGGAGTAAATTGTGCTTTGCAGGGACACAGTAATTTCTGCCTTTGAAACGTGAAACTGTGTTTGCCAATGTGTCTGATGGATGAAAAGTCCATCACAAGTACTTAAGTGCAGCTTGTCACTGCTTTGTAAATTGGATTTCAGTGTCGCAAAAGGGAAAATGAGGAAATAGAGAGTTGAAGGATATTGCTGAAACCACTTTGGTCCTCCCGGAGGTGGACATACAAGTGGGCTCAGTTTTCCCTCCCTAAAAGCACCAGAGGGAATGTTGTTCCTGGTTGCACAAGCTGCAGGAACTCTGTCTGGGTCTAACCATAGGATCATAGAATAGTTAGGGTTGGAAAGGACCTTATGATCATCAAGTTCCAATCCTCCTGCCTTGGACAGGGACACCTCCCGCTAAACCATGCCACCCAAGGCTCTATCCAACCACACCACCAAGGATGGAGCATTCACAACTTCCCTGGGCAACCCATTCCAGTGCCTCACCACCCTTACAGTAAAGAACTTCCTCCTTATATCCAATCTAAACTTCCCCTGTTATCCATTATTCCTTGTCTTATCATTACAGTCCCTAATGAAGAGTCCATCCCCAGCATCCTTATAGCCCCCTTCAGATACTAGAAGGCTGCTATGAGGTCTCCACTGCAGCCTTTTCTTCTCCAGGATGAACAGCCCCAACTTTCTCAGCCTGTCTTCATACGGGAGGTGCTCCAGTCCCCTGATCATCCTCGTGGCCTCCTCTGAACTTGTTCCAACAGCTCCATGTCCTTTATATATTGAGGACACCAGAACTGCACACAATACTCCAAGTGAGGTCTCACGAGAGCAGAGTAGAGGGGCAGGATCACCTCCTTCAACCTGTTGGTTATGCTCGTTTTGATGCAGCCTAGGATACAATAACTGTGAGAGTTCAGAGCCCTAGGACAGGCACTGCCTTCCGAACTCAGCTGTGCAAATATGGGATTTTTCAGTTCACCAGCAGTTAAAACCAAAAATAAGAAGCAAGAAGGGGGATCCATTTCAATTTGAGCCAAATCAGCACATTTTTGGTTTTGCATTTTTTTTCCCTCCATGAATCAGAAGCTGGGGAAAAAAAAATCTCATCTGATCCAAAACAAAGTGTTTCATTGAGAGTTTGAGCTTTTTGAGCTCTATTTCTGCTCTGAAGGTATGGCAAACTTGTAGGTTTTGGCTCACCAAGTTACATGCTTCCATTAAGAGTCAAAGCAAAACATTTTCTTTCAGCAGGAGCCTGGACACGCACCTCAGTGCAGCTGCTGTGAGCTGATGAAGTGTTTCAGAGAGGCTGAATCTGTGTTTTAGGTGAAAGCACTTAAAGAGACAAATTGTCTTGGGATGTTTCTTCTCCAGCCAAGGCAATGGCAAGGTGTTGTGGTGGGGTAAGAAAAAGGTTTGGGCAAGGACCTGCAGTGATCCATCCCAACCAGTGGCAGAGGATCCTCAAAACTGGTGGCATCATGACTGGGTCATCTTGCGACTTCCTGTCCTTGGGGTCTTACTCTTTCAATGCAACTGTCATACAGGAGGTCTCAGAAGTGAGACCACTCAATTGCTTTGCTGATGAGCTGTGCCTGGTCAGCCCATGAGGACAGGGTAGTTCACAGTGGTGCTTCTGAGCAGTAAAAATAAGTCAAGGTTTGGTTTGGATTGAGATGCAAAAAAAGGCAGGGGAGGAAGTTTCTGCCCTGTTTTGGGTCTGCGTAAAGGGTTAAGTACCTAAGGACTTCTTCAGAGTTCATTCCAGTTGCCTTCCAGGCTTGTTTCTCAATAGCTTTATTTCATTATATTCCACATCTTCTGGGTTTTTTTCTTCTTGCTTTCATTTTTCACAATAAAGGTTGCAATATATAAGTAGAGGAAATGGAAGCAAAGCAAATAAAGAGGCTGGTTAAATACAGGGCTCTGGAGGGAGGTTCCGGCTGGCCTCGGGCTATTCTGCACCTGAGGTCCAGCAGTTTCTTTTCTGCCTGCCCCTTTTTTCCTTTCACTCTGATAATAGCAAAGTGGAGATGTGCTTTGGTTTCTGTAACTCCTACCAATATGTACAAGGCTTATGTGTCCCTTTAGGGGCAGAAGGTCACAATTGTCTAAACTGGAGAGACATAAATAAAACTTGTTAGTTGTCTAAGCTGGAGAGACATAAATTTGATGGATGCAATTCCAGAAGAGGCCACAAGGATGATGAGGGGATGGAACACCTTGCGTGTATGGAGACAGGCTGAGAAAGTTGTGAGCTATCCAGCCTGGAGAAGAGGAGAGCTGCGTCAAGACCTCATAGCAGCTTCCAGTATCTGAATAGGGCCTACAGAGATGCTGGGGAGGGACTTTTCATCAGGGACTGTAGTGATAGGACAAGGGGTGATGGGTTTAAACTTAAAGCGGGAAGTTCAGGTTAGATATAAGGAAGAAGGCTGAGAAAGTTGGGGCTGTTCAGCCTGGAGAAGAGAAGGCTGAGTGGAGACCTCATAGCAGCCTTCCGGTATCTGAAGGGGGGCTATAGGGATGCTGGGGATGGACTATTCATTAAGGACTGTAAGTGACAAGACAAGGGGTAATGGGTTCAAACTTAAACAGGGGAAGTTTAGATTGGATATGAGGAAGAAATTCTTTCCTGTAAGGGTGGTGAGGCACTGGAATGGGTTGCCCAGGGAAGCTGTGAATGTTCCATCGCTGGCGGTGTTCAAGGCCAGGTTGGACAGAGCCTTGGGTGACATGGTTTAGTGTGAGGTGTCCCTACCCATGGCAGGGGGCTTGGAACTGGATGATCTTAAGGTCCTTTCCAACCCAAACTATTCTATGATTCTACAAGTTCTTTCTTGTGAGGGTGCTTGAGGCAGCTGGCACAGGGTGCCCAGAGAAGCTGTGGCTGCCCCATCCCTGGCAGTGTTCAAGGCTGGACGAGGCTTGGAGCAACCTGCTCTAGTGGAAGGTGTCCCTGCCCTTGGCAGTTGCAACTGGATGATCTTAAGGTCCTTTCCAACCAAAACCAGTCTGTGATTCTTGAGTAAAAACGCGGAAGGGTATTGGATTAGACAAGTAGCCTTTCACTTAAAAAGCTATTTGTCATTAGCTTTTCCAGGTTTTTAGAGATTTTATTTGTTTTTCAGCTAGTGTTTGGAGGAACTTTTCTGCAGGTTAATTTTACTGTATTCTGTAAAACAGTGCAGTGAGTCAAGGACCTTGGCTGGATTACATGAGCCTGATGGACACCTCGTGTGTGTTGCTATGGCATGAAAGGAGTTTTGCTGGGGGAAACTGCTGACTCCACAGTGCACTGGGTGTTGTTTCTGGTGGTGTTTATTTGCAATAACAGAGCCTGAAGCTGCTGTTTTCAGGAATTTTGTGCAGTTATTGTGCTTTCTAAGGCTTTCCAGGCTGCTTTGCATCATAAGACAAATTCAGGGTTGGATTCACAGTGTTAAAGCCCATTAAGGCAAATGGGCCTTGAACACTTAAACACTTAAGTGCTAAGGCAAATAAAAAGCTCCTCTGTTAACTTTTGGCCTTGGCAGTGTATGTTTCTCCATCAGAACAATGTTTAAAGCCAAACAGTGCACATGCCTGAATTTCCTGTAATTGCTTATCTGCATGCAGAAGCTACCCATAAAGTGTTTCTTGGGAGTAAGAAGGGTTGATGTCCTCCTCTTAGCTGCATGTGTCCATCTGCGCATATAAGCACAGGTAATATTAACATCTCTTAGGTGGTATGGATATGTCAGTTCTTGATGGCACAAAACCCACCCCATCCCACTTGTAATATACCCAAGCGTACTTGAAAAGGCTGACCCAAGGCTGGTGTGGATGTTCTGACTGAGAATTGATGGTGGGGAAAAAAGAGGCTTTTTTGAACCTTAGTCCTCTGAGTAATTACCAGTATGATAATTTATGTGGTTCATTAGTAATCAACTTTCTGCATTCCCACTTACCTCTTCCAGCAGTTGTTCTTGAGGCCTCTGGGGCTTCGATGAGATGGGAGGAACACAAATGAAAAGAATGGACTAAAAAGAGAAACTCTGAGGCAGGGGAGCTATGAGGCTGGCTGGTTTAGCTCTGAAAAGAATTAAACAGATTATTTTGATGCCAGCTTTGACATTTTCTTACTGTCCACTTTCCATGCCTCTACTGTGGCCTCAGCACTGCTTGGGCTAATGATGGTTTCAGCTTCTTATGAACTTGGTGGAAGCAGGACTGGCTCTGGCCATCCAGAAGGCTGACACGGGCCTTATACAAAAGCAGGGGAGAAACCCTGGCATGGTTCACAGCTGTGGGCAGTGGCCACGATTCATTCTGTCACCTGGAGAGCTGATTGAGACTTCTCTAATGCCTGCTGGAGAGACGGGCATTTCTAAAGCATGAGGATGACCCTTGGGAGCTACCAGAGATCAAGTCAACCCATGTAGCTCTTTACAGTAGCTTTTGAGGGGCCCTGAGCTTCAACTTGAGTTTGAAGCTATGTGGGAAAATGCTAGATGGCTGTGACAAGCTTTTATGGATGTCAGCTCAGGGACGTGTGTAGGAATCAAGACATAAATACTTGGTGAGTGCTGCAGTGACTTTTTAATTTTAGTGGGAAAACCAGAATGTGGCAGCCAGGAAAAAAAAACAAACCCAAAAATAGTAGTAGTCCTTTTGGGAAAAGGAAGTGATATTCCACTATGAACAGCAACCCCAATTAAATGGGAGCCTTTAAAGAAGGGAATAGCCAATTACCTAGATAAGGATGAGGCAGACTCACACATGGAAAACAGATTTATTGGGGAACTTTTATCTATGTACATATGTCCAAGATGATTTATTTTCTTGCCACAAGGCCAAAATTGTCGGTGCTTTGTAAATATTGTGGTTGATGGCTGTAAAAATTTCCGATGAGATCAAGTTGGAAAGCATCATCTGGTCAACCACACTTACCAGAACTAGAGAGTTTCATTAACAGCTTCAGCACTTGGGGAGGCTTTGGGGGAATGGTCAGGCACATTGCCACCCTTGTTTTAAATAACCACTGGCACGTGAAGGCGAGGGAGACCTCCCCCAGTAAGACCCCTGTGTTTGGTGGCCTCATGTGGCTCTGTTGGAACAAAAGACTTTTAAAAGCAGGTTTGTGTTACAATTTGACACAATTGTCCAAGATGGACAATATATGAATTTCCTGACTGAGATGTGGGAAATGGCTCGTGGCTTTCCTGCTGTCACGTGTTGAACATGACTCTGTCTTTGTCTATGCTTGCATTGCATGTAGTGGGCACGGATGTCTTGCACTGCTGCAGAGCTCCCTGCACCATTCCCTGATGTCACTTCCAGTATGAATTTTCATCACTTTTTCATATCTCCAAGTATTTTTTGATTTTGTTTTGACATTAATAAGAAAGAGAAGAGTTCAGAAAAAGTAGTTTTGGTGTCTACTGTATTTAATTTGCACAAACTTTCATGTGGAGTTTAATTTAGACTGATGAGAGAGGCAGTTTTATGAGTATAAAACTCCATTAATTACGGATCCTGTCTTAATTATAAATGGCTCTATTTTAAAGTGAGTTGTACATCCAAAATTAAGACTTGGAGCAGTTCAATCAATACAAACATCAATTAGACCTTACTTTGTACTCCAATTAATTTATAAAGCTTCCCAATGAAGTGTAAAAAGTATGCCACTTTGTACTCTGCTTTCTGGCATTCCTGGGCATCAGGAGGTCTCTGCAGTTTCATTAGCAGCCTCCTAATGATAAGCATGGATGGAATAACAAGCCTCCCAATGGTCTGCTTTTTCCCAAATAAACCAACAGAGTTAAATGCCAGAATAGCCCAACCTGGCACAAGCAAAGGAGAAGACAGAAGCTCTTACAAGTGTTCAAATTACACGTTTTGGTCATTTGACTGTGGTCCAGTGAACGCTCAGGTCCTTCTGGGGAAATCACTGTCTCACCAGATCATGACTGCTCTGAGTTGCTCCGGGAGGCCCCAGAGTAGGACATGGTCACTTGTCACAAATATGAGCCTATTTAAGTTCAGGTTCGGTGTTATCCCCCTGATCTAACAAGACAGGCAAGGGGCATGGCACAGTTTGTTTCTCTGTGCTGTCTTCAGCAGCTTTGTCCACTTGCAGTATTTGGTGGTTTAGCTGCTGACTCTGGGAGCATGTCCCCTTTACAAAGCTGAGGATCCAGCCCCCCCAAGGAGTCAGGATCTGCTCCTGGAGATTCTGCATTGGTCACTTGAATCCCAGCTAGCACCTTCAGTCCTGTGCTGCAGATGGGGGTGAGAATGTGAAAGCATAAAACAAGATTTTCTCATCACCAGAGGGTGAGATGAAGGGACCTGAGGACTCCCATTGGGAACACAAGCGTGAACAGATGAAGTAAAATATCTTTTTGCTTCTAAACTGAATGTAGGTCATCTACAAGCTGCTGAGAAATAGCAATGGAGAGTCATTTGGGTATTGAGCAGAAGGATGCCCCTCACCAGGGTATGGATGCCACATGCTGTAAAGTCCTGGGAAGAGCTAAATTTTTAATGCAGGACTTAGGAAGCCATGGAGCTCTCTGTGAGCTGTAGAAGAGTCCCAAGATTCTTCTCCTCTCACAGCTCCTCAGGGGCAGAGACTCTGCCTTCCCATCCAGTGGTACAGCAGCTACCCCTTGGTACCCCTTCCCTCTCGGACCTGCAGTAAAATGAACAAGAAACTATAATTTGACCATACATAAGGTCATGTGGGAAGTGGGGAACGGATGGAGCTAGGTGTTAGCATACTTTTTATTTGATTTCTGGTGAAACTGGGTGTTTGAGCAAAGCCAAGCTGTGGGCTGTGTAACTGTTTGAAGTTAGGAAGCAAAAAGCAAGCGACAGGCAGGCAAACAAAGCGAAAACCTGCTCTGAATTATCATAAGCTTTTTTTTTTTGATGTTTTAAACCCTTTCAAGCAGAGCCATTTGTACTGGAGCAAATTCTCCCAAGATATTTTTAGACGATATGAGCAGAAAAATATTACTCCATAGCAAGCTGTTTACAAATCTGCTAACCTTGTTTAGTGCTAGTAAAACTCTGGGCTTGGTGTGCTGCGGAGCACGCTAATTACTTGACAGAAATTACGCAATGATGTCTTTCCAAAGTGATATACATTGGCTCAGCTCTGCAGCTGGGCCCATGCACAACATTCTGCTATAATTAAGTGTGAATGTTTCTGCAGCTTTTCCATTAAAATAGGGAGAGCAAGGCAGGAAAGACTCAGATCCTGCCAATTACAGGCTACTCTCCATAATCCCCTTGTTTCTGTAATAGGGCTATTCTGCAAATGGTGACTCCGGCCATTATCAGCTGATTTGAGCAGCATCAGAGGCATTGTTGGCCAAGCTGCTGCTTCTGCCTCTGCAGGAAGTTAGTTAAAATGGTCTGGTTCTCACTGGAGGTGGCCAAGATGGATGGCTGCTCCTCACCTGTTGTCTAGTTTAGGAGTCCAGGTATTGCCCATTGTCATGCCCTGGGCCTTGGCTGACCATGCTGTGGAGATAACAGCCATTACTCGTCATATCTTGGATGCATAAATACATGTAGTGGGATGGTATTCAGATGCTTAGGTAACAGGGCATATGCATACATCGAAGACTGATATGGACTTCTATGGATAGGAGATCCAGTCCCTCCCAGTACACCTTACTGGCCTGTACCTCTCATGGGTGTCGGGTATGCAGATATGACTAAGCTCCTAGCCCTGGTGAGCTGCTTATGTTGGTCTTGGGGAAGCTCCTGTTGCAGTTGCTTCCAGTACTGCTGATGACCACAATGAGGTAGTGTGGAACTTCCACCTTAAGTATTTAGGGGATTGGTTTGGGAGCCTGAAGGTTTATTTATTTCCTTCTACTGCAAAGAGCTCAGCAGCAGACTGTTGATCTTCTGAAGGCTTTTGTGGAACCTCGGTGTTTCTGATGGCCGCTGAGTGTTTAGCAGTGTTTGAATAGGCCAAGCTGGAAGGAGAGATTAGATGATGCTGGATGTGTGATAGCTAGACAAAGGCTTCTCAGTCTGATAGCAGCTGAGGATGTGGTAAATCTAAGTGTGTAAAGTGGGTGAATGGTGTGGAGAATGAGAACAGGGAACAGTTGTTTGATGTCTGTTCCAAATCAAGAGCTAGAAAATGTCAGCTGGAAGTTGGAGGAGGTGTTTCAACTGAAAAGAAAGTGGATCATCATATACTGCGCGATTAAACCGTGGAACTCCTTGCTACAGGACAAACAAAAGTAAATGTGATCACAAAAAGAACTGGAAAAATTTGTGGAAGTCTTGAAACTGTTTGAATATAGGCCTGTTATCACCATTCGTAAGCATGGACACTACTGGTGCTGGTAATTAGAAATATGTAGTTGTTCTTCAGTCAGTTTGAGCATCTCAGGTCTTCTTTAGTACCCTTCCTTAGGAAGATATGAATTCAGCTTGACAAACGCTGCCCTAGGTGAGCTTCATCCAGGATTTGGGTGAGCGTAGAGGATGCATGACCTCTTGAGAGCCCTTACAGTCCCTTTCTGGGATTTGTGTTGTGCTCCATATTTGAAGAACAGGATAGGAGGGAATAGAAGAGGGAAAGCAGCTGATGTGCTACAGCAACAAACTAGCTGACCAGCTGGGGATTTTTCCTCCCTTTTTGCTCTTCTGCACTGTTGCTTAAATACACTAGGAGAGAATTTGAGATGGAGATGAAGAACACATAGCTGTCTTCATCCTTTCCCACCTCCTTGGTTACATCGCATGGTTGTGAAGCAGCAGCCCCTGTGTCCAGGATCCTCCAGTGTGCTTGTGCTTGGGCACAGACCCCCATCCACAGACAGTCTGCACACTGGATACAGCCTATGGAAGGAACACAGCTGGGATTTCCCTCCTCCTTGTTATCCTTGGCCACTGTGAAATCCCCTGGAGCTATTGGCAACCCGCATAACTTGCAGCAGCTCTCCTAATAGCTCTGGTGATGTTGTTTTAGTGTAGTAATGTCTCCAAGATAATAGGCAGACTTTGTCCAGCGCAGCAGGATCAGCTGGAGGCGGATGCATGGAGTCTCTGCAAACAGAAGCTGCATCACAGCTTGGGACACAAACCAGCATGCTGCATGTTTCCTGTTTTGAGAAAGAAGCCACTTTCATGGGAGAGGGGAGGGAATATAACAGAAAGGTTTTTTTCTCCCAACTTTTGAAAACTTCATCTTCTGTGAACTGGCTTAGACACATTATTCCCTTGTCACTGCTTTCTTAGCAAGATGCTTCCCTGGTCCTTTCTCTCCCCTAGGGTGTTTCCATGGCAAACTTCTGATTTAAGCTGTGCAGGTGTTGGAACAGGGTGCCTGAGCTGTCCCCTCCTCGGGGAAAGAAGAGCCCAGGACAGGTAACCAGCAGGGCATGGCCCTGAGCCTGCCCCTTGCTCTGTTAGGGAATTGTGTGGTGGTTGTGTTAGGAAAGGGATTAGTGCTGGAGCCTTTTTCTTTTTGCAGCTGGTTTCTTTGTGGTGGGAATCTAGACTAGGGGCTAGATTTACTTCGAATTTAAATATGTGTTCGATGGCAAAGCTGCCAAGAGCTGTCAGGTGGTTCTGATTTTTTTTTTTATTATATTTGTTATGAATCTAAATAGTTTAAAATTTGTAAGAAATACTTCCAGAGTAATTTTATCAAACAACTTCATTATTGCCATGGGAAATTCAATGCAATTTTAATCTGGGACCAGTTCCATTTTGCAGTCTAGCTAGACAATGAGTTTTAGAAGTAGGCATTGTGTGAGTATCATGTCCATGGCTTGTGTTGTATATATATATTGTGATGATCTACTGAGCTTACTGCTGTGACTCTGCATATACTACCCAAGTGCCTGTGCTGATGTCTTGTGTTTGCAGTTAATTAGGTAGGAGTCGATGATAATGAATAGAATCCCCTCTTTGCTCTGTTACACTATTGAGAGTGAGGCAGGCAGTGAATGCAGGTAAGTGACACAATGACAGCAGCCGATGTGGATGAGCTACATGAGAGCTGCAGCTATGTCAGCCCCTCCTTTATGAAATGAACTTTCGTGTTTATTTTAGCAGTGAGTTGCTCCCCACTCAGCAACCTGAGCGAGCAAATGAAGTGTGCACATAGCGGGCCTGCATGGCAGTCCTCGAAGCCCGCTATCTGATTGATTACTTAAAGTGCCTTTGAAATCAAGTGCTGTACAGTCAGCTCTAGATCATCTCACAATCATTTTTCATGTGCCAGTAAGTAAAACCGCGGTGAACAATACAGCTGGTTGAAGACTAGGGAAACTACTCCATCTTGTAAATCTAAATGGACCTCACTGTCTCTTCCCTCTGCCCTGGAGTACAATGCGATCCTCATGGCATAAATACCAACTGTAGTGGTATAATGGAATTATACAAGGGCTGCTATTGTGAATTCTGTAGAAATAAGGCCAGTGAAATAGAGTACAGGTTGAATTGATCTCCTTGTGGTTTTATCTGTCATGATAAACATGTCCCACTATGTTTGTAAAGCTTCAAAGTGTTGTCTGTGCTGATGGGACAGTGGTGTGAGATCATGGAATTGCAGACTACTTTGGGTTGGAAGGGACCTTAAATCTCATCCAGTTCCAACCCCCTGCCATGGGCAGGGACACCTTCAGCTTGACCAAGTTGCTCCAGAGCAGAGCTGCTCCAGCCCTCGCAGCATCTCCATGGCCTCCCGGGTTCACTGCAAGTGGCTGCAAGGCAGTGGGAAGGAGCATGGCATAGCTCAGAGAACTGCTCCTTCTTTCGTTCCAGAGTTTCATTTCAGTTTAATTCCTGGATATGGAAATGTGCTCCTTGCCCTCACTCTTTGCTGGTCACCACCAGACATTGAGGTGAGTCTCGTCTGCGGCAAAGGCTGGCAAATCAGCCCATGGGATTCAACTGGGATCCTTGTCTGCCTATCTGCCCACAGCAGAGGAATGTGCTTAGTGCCTAAACTTCCCAACTTCTCCTATTCCTCATACATGCAGACCCCATGGCTCTAGTCCTACTCACACTGTGGACAGAGAGGGTGTAGATCTCACATAGTCAAGCCACCTTCAGGCCTAGTCCTGAGGGACAGGGGGAGAAGGTATAGCTTGGTCTTCAGATGGGACTGGAGCCCTGCAGGGATGCATGATGATTAGACGATCTATGTGGAATTACTGTGGGAGGAGACAGGTTTCCATTTTGTTTTTTGAAGTTTTCTCTATTGTTACGAAAGAAAACGCCCAGAATTGCTGGATAGGCAGCCCAAGGCCAGGAGACCCTGGGAAAGAAGTTGCTTTGTGTTATTCCTTCTACATTCAAAATGGCTTCACATACTCCTGCAACACCTTATCTTTCTGCAGAGGACCTTGAAGTGCTATTTACCCAAAGAAAGCTTACCAGGAGCGTGAGCTTCTGTGTGTGGCTGGAAGAAGCAGATGTGAATGTGGGAGTCAAAAGCCCTTTCCAGAACTCCTGTAGGCTTGAAGAAAGGAAGGCATCCAATGGCTCTTCCAGCACTGGGCTGAAAGCAAGACAAGAGAAGGGAGGCTTTCTTTTCTCTCACCCCTGCCCACTGCCTAAAGGCCACCACTTGAATCCGACCCAGATGGAAGGAAAAGTTCTTTCCATGATTTTATTTCTTTTCTCCTCCTCATCTCTTGCTGCACCTTTTTTTACATTCAGCTTCTCATTTCTTATCTAGTTCGTTGCATGAATAAGATATGCCACATATTTCCCTGACATGTCTACTGACTATAAATACTCTACCCTTCTGTGGAAAGAGAATATGGAATATACGTGTGTGTGTGTATATTTTGTATGCATCTAGAATCTAAAATGCCATTTTCCCAATATTGTGTCTTTAATGGGAATTCACTGATTAGGTGCATAAAAGGCTACAGAAGACGACAGTTTCACTGAGCTCAGTTTTAATACAAAGAGTACTACGGTTGCTAAGAGACTGATACTTCAAGTTTGGAAATCTTCATCCACACTAGATATATTATCTTGGCAAATTGGACTTTCTGAGTTGGCAGCAAATGGAAAAGAGTAACTTTTAAAAATAGAGATAATTTAGATGACGTCAAAGACATCTGGTGTCCTTTTCTAGAAATGTGAGACTGATCTATTTTGCTTATGTGTATAAATCACTCTGCCCCCAGTGTGAGGTTCTACTTATGCCTGCATTTGAGTCTGATTTATTAATAAATTCCCTTTATGTTTAAGATGTTTAGCCAGGTATATTTTAATTAAATAGGCTTTGTTTACCGCACATACTACCTGTCTGCTTTGTGTACCTCGGAGAACCTCAGCTTCGTGCTTCTGCGTGAAGCAGGATCTTGTAGTGCCCAGAAACACCCACCAGGCTCCGTGGTGACTCAGAGAGGACAGTCACTTATTTACCTTCTTAGTAAATTTGCTCCCTCATCCATGTACTGGACCCTGATGGTGCACACTCAGAGTTGTGTGGCTGCCAACTTTACTACTACCTTGCTAATGGGCCTCTCTCATCCTAATTTCCACCCGGAATTAGTGGGTGCAGAGAAAGAGGGAAGGTGTGCCTGGGCTTAATCATGCCTTATCAACCCTAATGGATTTTGGTCTCTAGAAGTGCCAGTGCTTCTAAATGGCAAGAAGGCTTTGACTGACAGCTGGAAATCAGTTAAGGTCTCTCTAATGCTGTACATAAGAGGCAGTGGAGAAGAAATGAGGGAACTGGAGAAAGCTCTGAAATGGGCAGCATGAGGCTGACATGAGAGGAAAGGAATAAATTAGGAATGACTCAAAGATGGATTATGGGAGGAGATGACACCAGGTCACTGGGGGAGAAGGATTACACTTGCATAGTGGGTGCAAGGGGCAGGAGAGAAGAGATGCAGCCTGGTGAAGGAAGGGCACCCCAGCAGAGCAGTTAGAGTGCACATGAGGAAAGTGATCTAGGGATGAGGAGCAAGAAGAGGTTCAAACATCTGCTGGAGGAATTTCCAGCCATAACTAGTATTCTGGTAGCATCATTCCTAGGGATTCATCAGGGTGCCAGCACCTGAAGTCACATAGATGAGTCATAGCTGCCTTTGTCATCTTTGCAATCTAGCTTGCAGCACTGGGGAAAGCTGTTCCCCCACTTCAGGTGTTCTGCTTCCCAGACAGAGATAGATGGCCAGGTGTAAATTATTTTCTCCCAACTAGAGCTTAAGCTGGACTTCTCCATAGTTGAAAGGAACACATTTGAATTTTAATATCAACTCTGAGAGGCGGTTACAGCCTGTGCATTTGTATATGTGTTCAGGTTATGAGATTTTATGTTATTTTTAGAAGTGTTCATTTGTGCTAAGGACCAGGAGATTCAGAAAGGACCACTGAAATGTGAACATGTGATGTATTTTTAAAGTGTCAAATGAACGTAGAGTGCAATGATGATAAAGGCAGGTTACATGGTGTTTTTCAAGCATAGACAATGCACTGTAATTGTATGTCAGAAGTCATTCAGGTTTGATATCATGCCAGCTAATTAAACCATCCTCTCTGAAGAGACTTACTGTACTTTCCATTTTTGCTATTTCGTTCTCAAGAACAAAGAACTCTGAAGACAGCTCTCGTGTTCAGCGCTCACATTGGCATTATTTTGGATGGAAACCAACACATGGGAAATGGGAGCTATGATCAAATCTTTGTCTTGTTTGAGTGGTGTAAACCAAGTTTATTTCCATCAAAGGTGGTGGAAGGAAGAGAAGGGACAGTGTGCTGTCCCATGTACTGTGTGCATCTACTGTCATTCATTTTTGGTGGCTTACCTCCATTCACATTTCCTGTGATCCATGACACATGAATCCTGCCATAATTTTTGGTTTGTCCTGAGTAATCTTCTCATTATGTTCCTTCCACATATGTCAGCTTTGGTGAAGGTGAGCAGTGCAAGAAGGAGGCAGTGCAATCTGCTAGTTAGTGATGAGAAGCCACATCATGGCTTGAAGGACCTGCATCTTGGACAGTGAGCTCACCCTGGCAGGTGAAGAGAGCAGCTCTTGCAGACAAGGCAAGGAAGAGCTCTTCTCTGTTACCAGCATCTCATTCCTTCATTTGGTGATATTTTGCTCGTATCCTATGAAATGCCTGAAATATTTAATTCATGGCAGAGCAATGTATTAGTAAAAGCAGAATCATAGAATCAGCTAGGTTGCAAAAGATCCTTCAGATCCTCAAGTCCAACCTTTACCCCAGGACTGCCAAGTCCACCGCTAAACCATGTCACTAAATGAGAAATGAGAAGCTGTATTCCCCAGACCACTTGTGGACTAGTGGATGGCATCCCATAGGCTGGGTGAAGGCCACTGGTGAAAGAGCTGTGGCATAAGAGAGAAATGATGTGAATTTACTCACTGAGTTTGCTCTTTAAGTTGGAAAATAAAGGCTGTTTCACAACTAATCCAGCCTTTTCTGGAAATTCTGGTGTCCTCACCCGAGCATAGGATGCCCTCAGTGGGTACAACCTGGCACCTGCAGGAAGAGCTGGATTTTTGGTCATGGGTGCCAAAGTGCCAGGAGGAGGAGGCTGACTACACAACATGCTCCCCAGTGAACCTTGGCTGGAAAAAACATGATATGTTTTCATGGATGCAGGGATGTAGAAGTTGTCCAGTGGAAGTCCTTGTAGCCTTTTCTGTAGGAGCGGGAAACTGCCTCATTGGATAATCAAAGTGGTTGGCAAAGTTTAGATCCCTGGCAGGCAGACCATCCTCCTGCACCAGACATCAAGCCTGCTCTGCAGTGTAAAGTGGATGTTTTAGTCCTAAAAGATGTTTTCGGTTTGTTTTGTTGTTCGTTTTGTTTTGGGTTTTTTTATAATGTGTTTCACTGCACCAGCCAGAGGAGGCAAATGCTTACTGGGGCTTTATTGTGGGTTTACATTGGCTTCTTGAAAGTGTAAATACCTCAAGGTTTTGGGCAGGCTTTACAGAGGGAGCAAACTGTCAGAGTTGGGTAGACCTGGGTATGGCCTGGGAGCATTGCCATTGGTTCTGATGTGTGAAATTCATCATTGAATCATCATCATACGCTGGTTTAGGCTGGAAGAGATCTTAAAGTTCATCCAGCTCCAACCCCCAGCCACAGGCAGGGACACCTTCCACTAGAGCAGGTTGCTCCAAGCCCCTGTGTCCAACCTGGCCTCGAACACTGCCAGGGATGGGGCAGCCACAGCTTCTCTGGGCACCCTGTGCCAGCGCCTCAGCACCCTCACAGGGAAGGACTTCTGCCTCAGACCTCAGTCTCCCCTCTTTCATGCAGGACTTCAGTGTGCTTTCTGCAAAGCTCACCCCTGGGAGGGAAGAACCAGTTTCATCTTGAACCAGAAAGCATCAGGTTCCCCTTGTCTTACATTTTATGTACTATAGAAGGAATTGCCAGGCTGCTCCCAGGATTTGATTAGTAAAGAAACAGGACTTGGGGAGGATTTAACATTCATCCACCCCACTGTGAATGGCTTCAGGAAGTGTTAAACCTTGGAGAACCAGAGCAAGGTTACTCTGCCAACTGCTGTCCTCTCCCAAATGGATCTTATGATCTGCAAGGAGTATAATGATGAAGCTGCATTTTTTTTTGGTGTCCCAGTCCAAGCAGTCAGTACAAGCAGAAAGCCTGAATCTCATTTTTCTTCATTTTATTGGGAAGCTGCCAAACTCATTCCTACTTTTGGGACAGGAAAAAAACAGAAAATATGTTACTGAAAAGTATAAAACGCAAATAAATGCATTCTTCAACATTGTTTAAAATATCTTTAAAGCTTGTGAGTAAAGAAATCCCTTTTGAGATGGATTGTCTGTGTCTGCCTCCAACATGTATTTTACAGTTGAATTCTCAAGGACTGCTTTCAGGTACACAGCACAGAAAAAAGACGGATTTATTCTTAGGAATGTTTTCTTTTCACGTGCCCTTGATGTGTAGAAACCAAACAAGAAAGAAACACAAATATTCCTATTGCCCTCTTGGAATGTTTGAAAAATGCAAGGTTTTTACTGAAGCATTTTTCTTGTTTTCTGCAAAAGATAAGCATCGTAAAAAGAAAACCAGAAAAGTTTTTCCTACACCTACTATTAAGCACTTTCTAAGTAAAAGCTGTGTCTGGAGTTGCAAGTGAAACCTTTCACGTGAGGGTCCTGAGCAGGTCTCTGTATGTCTCAGTGACCTGACACGCTTTCTGCTTCAGAAATGTAAGTAAAAAAAAAGCAGATCAATTGGTTAAATTTGTTCAGATCAATGGGCAGCTTTCAATTATCCACTTACATTTCTAGTGGTGGACGTTTCATGCTTGCTTTACAAGCATCTCTGCCTGGTTTCTTTGGCTGGAAATCAGGCTGGGCATGGCTTAGTTCAGGAAAACCCTGGGACCAGCGTGGTGACCTTGTCTTTAACCGGCATATCCTGGGGTGGCTTGTGTGGATGCACACCGGACTTTTTGAGGTTAACATAGCAATAAACATTCTGAAAATCCCTTTCATTTTCCTCCCAGTTGCAGCCTTCTTGGGCCATAACCCATCCGAGCAGAGCGTGAGCTAAAGGAGCATCTCTGGGGTTTTGGACAGGATTTAGGGAGGAAATTGTTCGAGTCTCACTGCTCTGACTTTGTACAGGGCTGCAGACCTGCTCTGGAGCAAATTTTCAGCTGTTTGATGTCAGCCTGAGTAGGCAGAGCTCCTCTTATGATTTGTTTACAGCTCTGGTCTAGAATGATATCAGATCAACGAGATAACAGGCTGGGCTCAGAAGATGCAGAATAATAGCACTTGTCCCATATGCCAGGACATGTGGCTGGGTGCTGCCCAGAGATAAAGACCACAGCAATTCCATTCCCCTCCAACAGATCTTAATGCAGTATCATAATAACTTCAGGTGTTACAGATGTAACTTCAGCCACAGAGAGTGAAAATCTCAGATTATGTAGCTCAGGGCAAAATACAGATTGTTTTTAGTGATTTGCAGAGTTTTCTGTTATCTGAATATGGAAATACTTTGGGATTGCTAAAAAAGCCCCAAATAAATGCTGAAGCTGTATCAGTTTTGCTGTGGTGCATTTTGGTGCTTCCTGTCCCTAAACGAGTATGTTCCAATGATGCTTTGCAGGCAGGGTGGGAAAAGCTGTCTCAAATTGCTTTATACTTTGCTTTGTAAAGCAATAAGCTTGGACCGAAAAGCATGGATGGAGCTGGGGAGCTCAAGCTGATTGTAATTCTTCCAGTGGAAACATTTTCCATCAGGAAAAAATGCAGATTTGATTACATTCCCTGTTGAAAATGGCCATTTCATCTGAAAATAATAGAAGAGCTTCATTTCAGTAATGCTGCAATATTTCCTTTTGAATTTACAATTTCACTTTTAAAAATACTAAATAACATGGCCATGAAATATTGGGACTTCACTGCAGTGAAGGCTGTTCTGGAAACTATTCCTGACCAGGGATGATAGATGAGCCTTGGTTTTGTTACACTGCAAAGCTAGCGAAAGAAAAGCAAATTGAAGGGCAGATTATTTCAGTATTTTCCTCACCTTTCTTTCTGCTGGAATATTTTATATTAACCCTTTTGATCCATCAAGGCCTGATCACAGCTGCTGTATGGCAGAAGAAGGGACAGTGCACAACTGAGCTGCCCAAAACCCAACCAAGCACGGGATTGTAATTTATCACCCAGCAGAGCTCAGGTTTTGGGCAGTGCCTCCATCGCATCCCTCCTGCCTACAGCCAAGATTGCTCCATCACCCATCTTTTTCTTTCTCCTGCAATGAGCTTTTGCATCTGTCTGCATTACCAAGAGCTTGCAACCTTTGCTCTTTTGTGGTCTTCAAAGCAGACTTCTCTCTCTGATGGTAATCCTGAGTCTGTTTTGGTAACTAAGGCAATTTCTAGTGTAATTAATAGGTGTCACTGGAGGCAGTGGAGCGTTGGTGTTGCAAGGTTCAGGTAATGAGGAGAGAGGCTCTGCTGCCAGGCTGTTACTGGTTTCTCAGGGATTTGTGGACATATGAAGCTCACTTTGAGGTGAAAGTGCTCAGTGGAGTTTGGAGACTATAGTGATTGTCAGCCAGAGATGTACCCATTTTTACTGTGCAACTGGAAGTGAACATAAGGGGGAAATAAATAGTTCAAAGCAAGAGAAAGAAAAAAGAATTTAATTCATTGCATTAGTTTGAGTTTCTTGCATAAATAGCAGAAATTACAGTGTGTCTCTGGCACTCAGACCTAAACAGTATTTCTGGCATTATTGAGTGCTTCCCAGAAAGTTCAATTTCAAAATGGAGCTAGCTCTGCATTTTTGCTCCTTTTGAGTTAAGGATTGTTGTCTGTAGGATGAAGCTCATATTCCTGTAAACAGTGAAGAGGGTGAACTGGAGAGGGTGCATTCAAGTCAGATTTGGTTTGTTGAACTCCTGTTCACAAGATACGCTCTCAGTGAAGCAAATTATGTGTTATAATGGCTTTGGCTTCTAAGGAGAAAAACTGTCTTTTTCTGGGATAGAGCAGATTCTGGAACTTGGGGAACAGAAAATGCACTGGTACAGACAACTTAGAACTGAAAAACATTAAATCATAAGAATGGTGTGGTCCTTCCAAGGGGCAGTCTCTCACTGTTGGGTGGTGATACCATAGAAACAAGTAGTGGGAATAAATCCAAGGGCTAGGTGAAAAATCTGTTGAGTGGAAGGGGATTTAGGGGGATGCTGAAGGGGTGCTGCTCCCATCCCACCTGGAGGAGTCTGTGGAAGAGCAGTGACTAATATTTCACCTTGGACTTAGAAATATATGCGCTCATTTTGTAAGTCCTGAGCAGCCAGTGCCAGGGACAAAGATGCTTCTCTGGTCCTTAGTATAACTGTAGTAAGAACATATTTAGTTGGGTTTAATGTGCCACTGGGTAGCCATGTGGAAGCTAATTAAAGTCAGAGGGACTGAGAAAGTAGTCGAACTCCAGTAGTACTTGCTGCAGGTACTGCCTGTCCTGACTATAGGGTCATTATGTGGTAGGAAGAAGGATTCCAACTTATCATCCTTGTCAGAGTCAACTCTCCAGGTGTTTGAGACACTCGTAACAAATGGGTCTCTGCAAAGCTGTTTCGAGGACATTATTCTAAATGGCAGGTACCTGTGTTTGAATATTGGGCAGTAAATTTCCAGCAGAGAGTACTCGAAGTCTAATTAAGGCACCTTTGCAAAGTCTAGAGAAAGAGCTACAAATGACGAGAGAGATTATATTTCCTAGGCAGTTATTGCCAGGCAAGACTGCAGACTGAAACTCTCATTTTGGTAAGAAATGTATTAAGACTGTTCTAGCAGTAAATCAATACAGGATGATTATTATATATATTTGTCCTGGGTTCAGCAGCAGCAGTCATTTTCCTCCTTCTTGGTAGCTGGTGCAGTGCTGTGTTTTTGATTTTGGGCCTGGGAGCAGCGCTGATAACACCAGTGTTTTCGGTTACTGCTTGGTAATGTTTTGGCCTGACCAAGGACTTTCTGAGTCTCATGGTCTGCCAAGGAGGAGGGGAAGCTGAGAGGAAGCAGAGACAGGACACCTGACCCAGACTGACCAAAGAGGTATTCCATACCACAGCACGTCATGCCCAGGATGTAAAAATGAAGAGCAGAGACACGGAAGAGTGGGGGCTCGCTGCTGGGGAGTTCACTGCGGGATTGGGCTTGATATCGGGCGGTGAGCAGTTGTATTCTCTTTCCTTGTATTTCTTTCGTATTATTATTGGTGGTAGCAGCAGTGGTTTGTGTTATACCTCAGTTACTGAACTGTTCTTACCTCAACCTGTGGGAGTTGCATTCTTTTGAATTCTCCTCCCCACCCCCCCAGGACTGGGGGAAGAAAGAGGGGGGAGGGAGTGAGAGAGCAACTGCATGAGGGGCTTAAACCACGACAATATTATTAAAAAACCCGAGATGGGCAGCCATTATCTCTTCACCATTAATGTGAATTGTCCTTAAGCAATCATGAATCAAATCGCCCTCATTCTCCAAGATGCTTCAGGGTAGCATCCTAAGCTCATTACCTATTTATGTCCAGCAAAGGTTTCACTTCTGTTGATGAATTGAGTATTGATGTCAATAAACCAAATCAGCAGCTCCGAGACATTATAAGCTCATGTCTAGGCAGCTTAAAAAAAAATATTTGTGAAATTAAACAATTCTCTATGTAGCTCAGCTGTTCCCAGGAGAATAAGGACTGGGCATGAGGTGCTTTGAAGTGGTGCAGTGGCATGGGAGGGAAGCCCTGCTTGTTTCCTGGATTAAATTCTGGCCAGAGCAGGGGAAGAGTGGAAGTTGCTGTTTTGCCAGACTCTTCTGACAGCCAGCTTTCAGCACAGCGTTTCCCTGCTGGCCCCGTGCGATGCTGCAGGCCTCATGCAGTCCCCCGCTGCTCAGCACACACCACCCGCAGGAGGATGCAGCCACATTTACTCCTCACAGCCTTGTGCAAGGGAGTTTGAGTGCTGTCCACGCCAGCCTGCCCTCGAAGTAAATATCCACAAGCGTTCCCGGTCCAGCCCCTGCTGCTTGCACTGAAGGCTTCCATTTAAAAGGGGAACCAATAGCTGCAGATAGCCTTTCTGTTGTGCATTTATATGGTAATGGGGTGTTCCCACAGGTTACTTGGCAAGTGTTAAATGTGTTTGGGAACAAAACCACAGGAAATGTAATTTCCACAAATCATTTTTTCCTGGGGAAGATAAAAAAAAACCCCAAACTGCCAAATTATGTATGAAAAAGCTCCTCTAAGGAAATACAAGACGAAACACTTGGTTTTGAGGCAGACCTTTCTGAGCCGAGATACTTTGTCAAGTTGACTAGTACCAGTTAGTTTTGCCTGTTCAACATAACTGCGTGGATTTGAGCTGCTGTACCACTAAGGCCAGTATCGAATCTGGGTGTTTATTCCCCATTTCCGGCTGCAGCCTTGGCCCTCATGTTTTTGGCGATGCTGACAGGACTTGGTGCCAGCACCTCAGCAAGATGCTGCAGCCCTTCATGTAGCTGCGGCTCCAGGTTGCGGTGAAGGAGTTTGATCTGGGGATGCTGAACTGTTTTGCTGTCACTGAGAATAACCAAGTGAAATATTTTGACACTTTCAATTGGAGTATGTTGGGGGGGGAGGGGGGGCGTTTCCATTAGATGAAAAATGCAGTTATTTTGACACCTTGTTGCAATTTGCAGTGGAAAAAAAAAAACAAGCGTAAGAATAGCAGATGGAGGGATGGAAATTTCCATTTTTTTTTGTTTTAAACAGACATAGTAGTTATCGACTCACTTAACAGTTCACTCAAGGACGTGCTATTTGCAGCTTTTAGATCATTCAGTTTGTACTTTGGTGCCCAAACCTGCAATTAAGTGAATGAGATGACTTGCAAGATTTCGGGTGGTGGTATTTCTTCTCTTATCATACTAATGAAAATAACCATATAGGACTCTGATTGTAATTACTGTGCACTTCGGGTGTGGCAGTTACGGTGTAATTACAAAATTTATTGTGGTGATATTTATATCCAGTGAAATAACCTGAAACCATCTGTAGTGCCTGAGGGGAGTTTATGGACACCAGTGGCTCAGGCTCAACTGATTTCCTGGAGCATCCTGATTCATTCTCATTCAGGAAGCAAAACAAAAATCATGATCGTTGCCTCTAGTTACCGATCAGAGGGAAATCATCTGTAAATAAACCTGCTACTGATCATGGAGAAGGGATGAGCCAGGGAAAGGAGCACAAGGTCAGGGTCCTGCTTGCCTGAAGCATGGAGAGGTGTTTTGTAGGGAAGGGCTGGAGTGGGTAAGATGTGAGTGGGTGGCTGAGGATGTGTTTCTGGATGCAGATGGATGCAGAGAGTTAACGACTTGCTAGCCTGGGTGTCAGGTCTCTGGCAGCAGTCTCAGTTTGTGCCCTTCAGAAAGGTAATATAAAAAAAATCATCCTTTTCCATAGTTCTTCCTTTCTGTCTTCCCAAGGAGGGGCGGTGGGGGGTGTCATTGGATGGCCATGTGCTCTGTAATAGGGAAGCTGAAGATGCAGCTGTTAAATGCGGGGAAAGAGGGAGAATGAATTGAAAGCAACACACATACAGCTTCTGAATGCTCAGATAACTCTGAGAAGTGATTGCTGTGCTCTCGGCTCCCATGGAATATAAATTCTCACCTCTGGAAAACCATTGGGCTAAACTTGCCTGAGGCATGTGCCTTCACATAAGGCTCACCACACCTGCCTGACTCTCAGGGGAGAGCCTTCTGCTCTGGAATCTTGTCTGATTCACACAGCACTCTTTCCTTTTTGCTGGACTTTTGGCCCTGGTAATTCTTTCCAGCCTTATATCATTTGGAATTATAATTAATTTTGTGGCCACTGTTCCTTTAAGATCAAAGTTGTTAGTTAGGATGGGGTCAGATGCTGATCCCTTCTCTCCCCTTGCTCATCAATGAATGATGTTCAGCGTTAAGCATTGTGTATGGTCCATCTGACTAAGTTTCTTCCTCTGCAGACATTACTTGCTGATGCTGTTTGAATTAATTCTGGGAGTGAGATGGTTTGGTGCTGCCAACAGTCACTGGCTGTTGGGTGAGCACTTTGATTCTGAAATCACCTTGCACAAATGAGCAATATCACTGTTCCCAGGACCTGGAGAAACTAAGACATGGAGAAGAGCACTCAGGTCCTAGCCTGTGCTTCCTGGGAAGAAGTGATGTTTTCTCAGGCTCAGGCCACTGCCATCACCAGCAAAATGGGCTGCTTTCTTCTCTCTAAACCTTTCTATATTTTATCTTCTTTTTTCTCCTTTATCCTCCAGTATAATTTGTTTCAACTGCCTAAATTTTGGGCTAAAACAAGATATTAAGTTGTGGAAAGAGAAATAAATATCAATTTTTATTAACTCCCCAGGGGAGGTGTAATCTGAGTAAAGGTGCATGGTTGGGTGTAGAGTTTCTGTTGCCATCCAGGCTGGGCAAGGGGCAAGGTAGCTGCTGGGGCAGCATTGCTTTAAGATCTGCTATCCTGTTATTTTACTGTTCTTTCCAAAGACAAAACAGAGCTCTGCTTTTCTGGATCAGTATAAAGCATCCCTATGCAGAGCAGCTTCCAGCCGAAATGGAAGAGGTCTCAAGGTTTCTTCCAAGCCCTGTCAATGTCTTTGTCGACAGATTTCCTCCATGGACCACATCCGCTCCCAGTTCCCAGCCAGAAGCATCAGTTGCCATGGTGACTTCTTAGGGAAAGTAATATGGGGAAAGTGCTGATGTATTTTTAGCTTTGTGTAATGAAATTTAACAGCTGGAAATAAAGGTGAGGGCCAGGCAGGGTGCTACAGGTTCATGGACCTCTGTTTGGGGCCGGTTCTTTGACAGCACTGGTGGGGAGAGCTGGTGGTGTTGTGCTTGGAAGGATGCTCAGTCCTGTGTCTCACACTATGGGTGCTGTGCAGGACAGCACCTGTGAGTATGTGAGAGGAGAAAGAATCACTATAAAGAAAAGCTGATAAGGAGGTGGTGTTACATGTAATGATAAAGAGGAGGCACTGACTGAGGTCATAGCTGCTTCGTGTACAGTGTGTTCAACCTATAAATAGCTCTTCAAATATACCTCTGCACAAGTGATATTTATAGAGTGATGAGTGTAAACCAGCTCCATTTGATGGCAGGAGTCGATTGGTGAAAGATGTCTCAGGCTTGGTCAAAAGTTCAGGTTTCTGAGAGCTATGGAACTGAGCTGGACCCCAAATGTGTGGGGTTTTCCCCTCTGATTGAGGCTCAAAGGTTGCAGTGCTGTTAAATACGCCTTCTGAAATCAGGGTATCTGGAGAAGATATTCACTGGTATTCAGATATCCTACAGCAGAGCCCCTGTACAGATGTAATTTATTCATGTAATTTGGATCAGTCTAACTCACATGCAAACTTTTCTGAAGATAGACTCATTTTATTTTCTAAAACACTTCCTTGGCTCCCTGCAATGTATTTGGTTCTTTCGTCTTCAGCTGTCAAAAGTTTATTTTAAAATTAATTGATTTTGATGTAATATTTACTGCACTTTAGCTTTCAGCACAGCATATGAAAATAGATTTCAGTACAGCTGGCAGTGTCTAATGGGATTCGTTTCTACTCCAAAGGCTCTATGCATTATGTGCCCATACTTCCAGCTGAGCTTGCTTTCAACAGTCTCCCCATACCAGCAAGCTTACACCAGCTTGGGCTGGCAGGGAAACAAGGTAAAGTGTTTTAAGCTTAAAGAAGCCACAGTTGATGCATCCCTAAACCCAAAGTGTTGGTATTATAGATCTGGCCTGATATTCATTGAAATTAATAGGATCTTCCCCTTTTGCATCAGTGGGCACTTTGGCTGGATTAAAAATTGATCATATCTCATTGTGATAGCCACAGTAGGTTGCGGAGGTGCCCTGGCCCTGGCACATCTCCAGGGTATTACACACAGCAGAAAGCAGCGTGTGCAAATTGGAGCAGAATTTGCTAACGCACTGGTGTTGTCAAGGGAGGTGGTGAACTTTGATGTGAGGTGATTTAGAAACAGCTTTTGAATTGTAAAGCTCTAAATAACCTGTTAGAAAGATGTCACCAAACCCGTTTCTTGGTGGATTATGATGGTCCCAGCTTTTACCTGTAGTCCCACTGCAGGGGGCTGCTGCCTCTGTTGCATGTGGGGAGCAGAGGGAGGTGACATGCTTCCAGTCCATAGCAAGATTGGGAATATTTTCTTGTCTGAGGCTTAATGCCTGAAGCACGTAGGACTGGCCAAACTTTTTCCATCCAGTCTGTTTCCTGACGCAGAATAGAGCTTTTGGTTTTTAATTCCCCTCTCCCCCCAGAATAAAAAAAAACCTTGCTGTGTTTTCCCTCCCAGTTCTCCAATGAAATGTTTTCACATGAAAATTAAACTCCTTTGAGCAAAGCTGCAGTTGGTCCCAGCATGCTGGGTTTTCATTTATCCTCATTCCCAGCAGGAGATACCATAAAGCATCCTGTGTTTTCCTCTCCGCAACATGGGGCAAAGACTGTTAAGCCAAATGTAAGAAATCAGCACCTCTTTCTCTCCCCACCTCCAACTGAATCCTTCAAGTAAACAGGGATCTATCAAACTGGCTGAAATGTTGAGGTTCTCAGTCTGGCATTTGCAACAGTCAGGTCTGGGAGGTTTGGTGATGGGGCTTCAAGTTGAGAGGTCTGTGAGGAGCAGGAAATGTGGCTATTACAGGCTGGAGGGGGAAAAGCCAAGTCAGATATTGGAAGCTGAGCCAGGCTGAGGAAGAGTGATGGGAGTGATTCCTTTGATGCCATCAGCATTTTTATTGATCTGAGGCTGTTTATTACTGCAAAGCTAGAGAAAGCCTGTGAAAAGGAGTGAGAGATGGCAATTGCCTGGGTATTGTTCAAAAGATACACCTTCATATTTATTGGACAAGGGAGACCATGTGCATCCAGGCTTTGGCTGCAGGGTTCCAGCCCTGTGGAGGAGGCAGTTGGCGTGCAGCTATCCCTGTGCATGTAGATTTATTGGAGAAAGAGCTTTATCTGCCCATGTGACATAAAGTAAATCTGCCCTGCAGACATGCTGAGGGGCTGGGAGAAGAGCTGCTGGAGAAATGCCTGGGGCTGGGTTTGCCATGCAGCCCTATGCCAGGAGACTTAACTGTGGATCAGGATGGATCACAGTCCAAGGCAGATGCTGTAGAGAGGAATGGAGTTTGATATATAATGAGGAAATAGTTTTGCAACAGAAAATAGGTATTGTAAGAGTGGATGCTCTTCTGTATATCTATCTTCATACAGAGGTGTGCATGCGTGACTGCATACACACAAGTGCATATGTGTGTATCATGATGATGCTGACTTGAAATGATTAAATAGGCATCATTAACATTAGAAAAGGCAATATATGCTGCTTTTGTGTCCCATGTATCCAGATGCACTGACCAGAGAATCCTCTACCTTAACAACTCATCTCTTCTTCGTTCTCCTTTACAGAAATCCGTGAAGCTTTCCGGGTGCTGGACAGGGATGGGAATGGCTTTATATCCAAGCAGGAGCTGGGCATGGCAATGCGTTCCTTGGGATACATGCCCAGTGAGGTGGAGCTGGCGATTATCATGCAACGCCTTGACATGGATGGTGAGTCCTCACTGTTGATTCTCTGTTACTGGTGGAGGGCAGCCATTCCCAGTGCATTGCAGCATATGGTTTGGGCTCAGATCATTTATTGTCACCAAGAAAGGTCTGAACAGGAAGCTGTGAAACTTTGCCTTTTACCATAGCAAGGAAAGGGCAGATGACAGTGAGCCATCAATCTCCTGTAGATAAACCTCAGGCAACTCACTCGAGGGAGGTGGAGCATCTTTTATTTGACCAGCAGATACAGCTGGGTGAAGACAGAGCAGCTTTTGCAAGGCTGTTGTGGCTTTTCTGTTTGCAGTTCTGGGCAGCATCTGGCCCAGTGATGGTTTCTCTGAGATGATCTGAGCACCCAACAGAGCAGTTCTGCTTTATCCTGTGGCCTCACCACTCTTTGCAAGTAAAAAATCTGTGGATGGAAGGCTGTGCTGTGTTGTAATGAAGTGTTGATGGCTTTTGAAGGAGAAGTTTAGAAGGATGGAATAATTTTGAGCAAAGTCCTGCTGTGAGAACTCATCAAACGATTTCTAAGAGGTAATAAAAGAAACAGAACCCACCATTAACGGGAAGAGAAAAATGCAGCATCAGGATGCCGGAGCCAGGGAGGATGTGTTAACTGCTGCAAAGCTACAATCAGAGCTGATCACAATGAACGGGCTGCCTTTAAAATGTCCTTGGTCAGAGCAAGAAGGAGACTTTCTGATGCCTGAAGTGTGCAGGGAAGCTGGCGTGGAGATCCAACCTTCTCCCACTCCTCTGCAAGCAGCTACAACAGGGTGGAAACACTGTGTAAAGTTAGATGAAATCACACTGGAGTGCTGGATGCAGTCCTCATCTGAAAGGGAATGCTTGGCAAGTCCATGTGATGCCAGCATCCTTGGGGAGACTGCTGAGAGCAGAGATCATGGGAGATGCTGGCAGCAGGAGTGAATCTCTCCTACCTCCTTGGGATATCCAAGTCAAATGCCCTCACAAGATGCACAGTATGACTATATTCATCAGCCCAGGGGGAGCAGAGCAAAAGCTGTCACCCTGCTTGAGGGTGTTCAGCATCTACCCTGGACAGGGAGACAAAGTAAAGCCAAACCTGGCGGATGGAGAAGATCAGTTGTTGAAATGATTGCACTCCTAAAAGAAAAGGTTGGGGGGGGGGTGGGGGTGGTAGAGGGGGGAATTCATCACTTGAAAAAGCACTTTCTCCAAAAATTATTGTTTGCACCTTGTTACGTTCTGCCTTTCCGAGCAGATGATTTCGCTTTAGGTTTGTAAAGGCCAGACTCAGCAGGATGCCAATTCATGGGGTCTTTTACTGAAACTACTCTGCTTTTTTGGGAAAAGAGTGCTGTGCAATTGGCTTCCAGTTTTGATTCATCTCCAGTTATTCCCTGACTCTCAGTCTCACAGACTTGAGACTTTGGCACTGTTTCGTATACACTCCTAGTGTGCAGGGACCTGTAATCGGAGAGATGGAGTTAAAATGTAGAGTAATGGGCTGCAGATGGAAGGTGTTAAATTCCTGTTTGAGACTTTTCAGCAAGCTTAATGTGTTTTCTGCAGAGACGGGAGGTGATCCTCCATCTCTTCCAGCTCAGCAGTTCCAACAGGTCCAACATACAGTCTGTTTGCACTGGGTGTTTTTATTGTTCTTATGTCTCAGCTGCCTGTTGTTGCAGTATTTTGAGCAGAGGGTTTGGGGGCATGACACAAGTCTGTGCTATGTGAAGGTCAAATGGGCCATACATCAAAAAGAGACAGGGTAATGGGAAATTCCTTAGGCACTGAGCAAATAGGGGAATATTATGGGAAAGATTTACCTTGCCTGCAAATTGAATTAATGCTCTATGCCTTGAATTATTATTATATGGCTTATGGCTACTTTTCTCTGATGGATTGTCTTCTTTCTTTTTTTTCCTTCTTTTTCCTGGGATTTAACTTGAAATATGTAGTGAGAACCAACAATAGCTTCCTCCTGCTTTTCCTACTGTGCGTAAGCATCATTCAGTAGCAGGGCTTGAACCCAGTGAGCTCCCAGGGATGCCAGTCATGCACTGCACCCCAGGAGCATCCTCACCTTCCTTCCCACATACCCCTGCTGAGGGTTGCTGAATTTTTCCAAGGCTTTGGCTTAGCATCAGGTGGACGGGAAGCTTGGCTGGATGAAAGGTCACGTTCAAGTAGGAGTCCCCTGTGCTCAGGAAAGCCAGGAGGGAGGCAGTAATCCTGCGCGTCTCCCGGCACCTGACATGAATTACGATGTGGCGGCAGGTAGTGCAGCCAGACGTCCGTCCCTCCACACAAGGCTGCTGCCAGTGTCTGCTAATAATGAGGTAATACAATTGGCAGGGGCTTCTATTTAATCTGAACCAGCCTGAGCAGACCTAGTGCAAACATACAGTTTTCATCAGGAAACTACCTTGGGAGTGCATTCTCATTGCAGGATGGCAAAGTCTCTGTATTTGCCATGGCTTATTTAACAGATGGGCTTCAAATAATGAGCAACCAGAGCTGGTCTGAATTTGTTTTTCTTTGCAAACCCTGTTTTCCATGGGGATACATAGGAAGGCTCAACTCTGTCTAGGTCAGGATTAGATCATTTGTGCTGTGTGAGCAGGATTGCTAGGTTGGACAAAGCACACTTTAAGGGGAGCATATGCTGGAGTGGGTTTGTGGCTGAGCATAAGCTGATGTGACAGGAGCATTTCACACCTGTATGTCACCTTCTGCCACAGAGGATCTCATCGTGCTTGGTGAGTAATGCAGCGATCAACTCCAGAGATGCCTAAGGACAGTTGCTTCTGGTTCTGTAGCTGTGCGGCTGTTCAGTAACACATAGTGAGCCTCCAAATCAGAGCAGAAATGAAGGTGCATTTCATAATTCATTGTATTTGAAGGTAAAATGTAGTTGGTTAGAAAATGCTGCTTGAACTTAAGTGAAAATGGCAATTGCACATCCTGGATTATGCCCAGCAACTCTTAATGGGTGTCTTATCGCTTTTAATGCCTCCATGTGTTACCACCAGCCTTCCTTCCCAGATGACATGCCAGCAGCCCTGGCATTGACAGGGTGGAAATGGGTGAAATGAGGGGATTTGCCCACCCAGAATGTAACAGGGTAATGCTGAGGGTGTTCAAGAGCTTCCACATGTCCTCTAGGGCTCAGAACGGCAGGAGGGGACTCCTGCCTGTTGGGATTGCTAAGAGGCAGGTTGTCCTATGCCGTGAAGCCCATGCTATGTGGAGAGTTGTTACTTCTCTGCTGGGCTTTGGTGCTGTGGCACAGCAAAACTGCTGCCAGGGCTTGGGAAGAGATAGAAGTTTAGCTAAGAAACAGTAAAATGTGACCCCAGGATGTCTTAGGGCTGACAAACAGAACAAGCTGTGTTTTCCTGCATAAAGGCAGATGCAAACTCACAGCAAATCCTGTATTGAGAAGCATCAAAACCCAGCTTCTCTTACCCAGGGACAGCTGTCCAATACTCCCAAGATGCTGACCACAAGGTTGCCCATTGACTTGCTTTTTTTACCTCAAAAGCTGAGGCAAGTTTGGGCCACTGGGACAGCAGATATTTGGTTCCTGTGCTGGGGTAGGGGATGAGTAGTGGGAATTAATGGTGGCACATGGGAAGCCCTCCGCCTTGGCTGAGGGCACTCCGCAGCCCTGCAAGGGACCACACTCCAAGGTCCGTCCTGCTCCGTTCAGCTTCTCTGAATGCACTCATTTCCAGTGAATATCTAACTCTTGCCAGTCCTCACTGAAGGAAGGAGAGCATCAGAGGCTGGAGTATCCACTGCACTTCCTACAAATGCCTTCTCCACCTTTGCTTCTAAGGGTCTTTGCTGTTCTGCAAGGTTTGCTTCACCCAAAAGTGAAAAGAAAAGCAGCAGCTGCAGGGGATATATTATAGTTGGCATAAAAAAATGTATCAGGGAGAAAAATGAGAATCTACTTGGAATATTTTGAAGTCTCAAGATGAGTCTTATAAATCATCAAAACCATCGTTTTATGAACTACTGGAAGGTGTTACAGCATTGCTGTGATGGGAGAGATGAAAGTACCTGAACAGAAGGGAAAGAGATTTGATTTTTTGTGCAAAAATGCCTCTTCTAAGGAAGGGAGGCCGAGGAATTGTGGTTCCATCATATGTTGGAGCATGAAATTCACATGAGGCCAGAGCTTTGCTTACATCTTTGATAGAAATGGTTCGTGGTGGTATGGCAGCAGAAGGTTGTTTAGAATAGCTGGGCATCTCTCCAGCATGCTGTACTTATAAGGCCTTACTGTTTGCTTTTGGTCTGGACACAGAGGTCAGATCTCACCTTAGTTTATACCCTTGATTTGCTTTACTCTAAGACAGAAATTATTGCATGAATGTAAATATCGCAGACTATGAGAGATGCCTGCAGTTCTGTCTGCAATCTGGAGAGTGACCTGAAGTGTTCTGCCAGTATGTGCGAAGTAAAATATTTTATATATTTATGTGCTGGAAAAGAAATTATTTGTAAATTCTTCCAATTGGCAGTAATGCTAATAAAAATGCAGAGAAATGGCACATTAAATGTGTTGCCTTATCTGGGATGCCTGCTCTTTAAGCAGACTTTTGCGATAAAATAGATGAATGTGTGACTTGAGTGTCAAACTGTTTCGTTACAACATAAGACGCTTTTATCTGAGCAATAAAATAAGCACTCAGTGTACTAATTAGAGGAGCAGCTGGTTTGCAGTATCCTGGAGAAATAACTTCAGGCTAACACGAGAGGAAAAAAACCTCCAGTGTGTCAAATTGTTTATTATAGTATAAATAGGAAATACTTTGATCGAGCAAAAGACGAGCTGGTTTCATCAGTGTACAAGTGAGCTACCTGTTACCTTTCATCACATTATGTGATGTGTCAGCAGTAGTAGGTAAATCCAGCTATACCATCCTTGTGAGTAATAAAAGGCAGGGGCAAGAAATCCCAATTTAAAATGGTGCATATTCCCAAGCTGCTTCCAGTGGCTCTTTGCAGAGCAGGGGGGTGAAGATGGGAAAAAAATCAACCAAAAAAACCCCACCCCAAAACCACAAACAGTAAAGAAGTTCCCAAGCACAAACACAGGCTGGGTGGAGAATGGGTTGAAAGCAGCCTGAGGAGAAGGACTTGGGGTGTTGGGTGAGGAGAAGCTCCCCGTGACCCGGCTTCAGTGTGCACTTGAGCCCAGAACCCCCCTTTGTGCTGGGCTGCACCCCCAGAGCGTGAGCTGTGAGCAGCAGCTCATGAAGGGGATTCTCTCCCTCTGCTGTGCTCTGGGGAGACCCCCCCCCGCAGTCCTGATCCAGCTCTGGCGCAGCAGTGCAAAAGGGACATGGAGCTGTTGGAGCGAGTCCAGAGGAGGCCACGGAGATGGCAAACAGAAGTGCCGGGCTTTCCCCTGAGGCCTGCAGAAGGCGAGTTCCTTGCCCTTGGATGTTGCATTGCCAAGTTATTTGCTTCTGTCCGTAAGATCGACTTGTGCTGCTCTGTGTGCGACAACGGTAACATCACAGGCTGAAAACACGTTCTCTTTTTTGTCTCTCCCTCTTCTTTTTGCTTTTGTTTTCGTTTGGGTGGGTTTTTTGTTTGTTTGGGGTTTTTTTTGTTTGGTTTTGTGTTTGGTTTTGTCTTGTTTGGTTTTTTTCCCACTTTATTGCCATGGACAACTCCTTATGTTTTAACATTTCAACATGAAACTATGTAAACCAGCCCAGGCTGCTGAAGGTAGACCAGAAAGCGTTTCTGTGCTTAAAATGCAGAGTTAACAGGAAAAGCATGGACAGGTTATTGCAGACTTTGGGTTTGTCCTCAAGGGCCTCCGATTTTCATATGAGAGAGATGATCTAGCAACATTTTAGCGTGATTGTCCTTTAAAGTGTGTTGCTGAGCTGAGAAACGCAGTTGGCGAGATGGATTTGATGAGGCTTGTCTTTATTTCTAGAGGTCACTTTTTTGTGTCTGCTTTTATTTGTAAGATGGGGATTATCATATTATGTATTCCTGCTGCAAAGAATGAACAGTAATTATTGCTGCTGGTGAAGCTAGTCAGATTTGCAGTTCAGTATTAGGAAGAGGCTCATAAGCAAAATAGTAAAAACTATCTTTGATCCAGTGCATGGATGGCTGAGAAGGGAAGGTGATGCTCAGTGCCTCAGTTTCCCTGCTGCAGAACAGCTGTGTCATCATTGTATGGAGCTTTACCTCCTCATTTCAGCCAGTTTCATGGATGTCTATAGCTAAAACTGTTTTAAAAGTGGAAAGTTTTATGAAAGACTTTTCCTAGCTCTCGTTGGAATTATGGATTGAGGCTGTAATTAGGCAGAAATTCTCTGGGTTGTGCTGGGGAAAGGTTCAGGCTGGTGATGGGGCTGTTCTCCTCTGACCTCAAAATCTCTGAAGCCGAGATACTTGTCTGGAAATATCCTGTGGCTGAAGCTTCTCTGTGCACATCCTCTGCATCATTTCAAGGCACAGCAGCAGCAACAGTCTTCACCAGACTGTATTATTACTGCACAGGTTACTTTATGGGCACAATGACACAGACTGGGACAGAGAATCACTGCAGCTAGCTATTAAGAGAATAAAAATAAACAGGAGTGTTGTATGCGCCTGGGACCCAAGCTGCAAAAGACTAGCTCATTAACTTTAAATATATCACCTAGCTGCACTCTGGAGGTCAAACTCGAGGGGAAAAAAGGGTGAATACTTATCAGTCTACATGCAGCAGATCCTCATCTCTGTTTAAATGTGTGTCTCATTTCAATGCCACTACAAGAAACTTTTAAGGAGGACGAAGAACCTGATTATCCTGAGACTGGCCATGGAAAAGGCTTATTTATGAAGCAGTCAGGCCAGATTATCCGGGCTCCCAGTTTAAGGCACAAGGCTCTGAAACCCAGGTGTAAGTCTCTGTTCTGCCCTTTGTATATAGGCGATTCAATCCATGCACGTTTCCCCCCTCTTTCTTTCCCTCTCCTGATCTGTCTTTCTCCAGCCCAATGAATATTTAGTTTGCCCTCCAAGGGAGCCACTCCAATGGGAGATGTTTGGACAGACAGCGGTTGACTGAAGGCTGGGGATCGGGGCTCTCTCAGGAGATGGAGGGTGAGATGTGTTCATGCTGCTGCTCCTCTGAGCATTTAATTATTCCTTCAAAGCAAAAGAGCTCTGGCAGCAGCCATGCAAGAGCCCATGCGCAGGCTGCTGCTGCCTGGGCTGTGGGGATTTGCCTTCCCACCTCTGCTTAATCCCTCTCTCCTCTTCCAGGTCTGGTATGATTTGGGGGTGGTCTGCTGCACTCTTCCTGCCTGGCACATCCAACATGGGCAAGCCACTGCTGAATGGCAAATCCTGTGGGATCAGGACAGTTGTGTCCTTCCTTGAGGATGCTGATCCTTCCCTGTGATCTGATGAGGAAGCTGGCACAGGGTGCCCAGAGAAGCTGTGGCTGCCCCATCCCTGGAAATGTTCAAGGCCAGGTTGGATGGGGCTTGGAGCAACCTGCTCTAGTGGAAAGCGTCCCTGCCCGTGGCAGGGGGCTGGAACTGCATAAGCTTTAAGGTCCCTCCCAACTCAACCCATTCTATGATCCTATGATTCTATGATTCAGCGCCCTTTTTCTGTGATGGAGCAATTAGTCAGGCTCTCACAATTGCTCCTGCGGCTACTGACAGTGCATCTTGTTGCTAGTCCTTTTTATTATCACATTTGCCTGCTTTTTGTCATAACTGAGACAGTGTCTTGCAGGGAGCAAACCTTTGTGGGTATCTGGAAACATTTAGTGTCCAGAGGATGCTGACAGACTAGTAATGATAAGCAAATCTGATTTGTCTCTGATGATGTGGCCAGCGATGTTCTGAATCATGGTTTTAGTCATTCAAGGTTCAGCCATATGATTGCTAAACCCCTTCTGACTCTTTGACATCAATGCTGGGATTAAGATTAAGAGGAAGCATTATGGTGGAGAAAAATGTTAGGGCATAACTGTAAGTAAATAAATAGATGTTTTAGTTGGTTAAGTGAGTTAAGAGGTTTAGGGGTTAGTGGTACAGCTCAGCTCCACTCTTTTGCTAAGGTCACCCACACAAGCAGTAACTGTCCCTTGGCTGATGGGTTGTTACTCAGGGATGGGGTGGCATCTGGACTACACCCTGCCCAGAACCCCTTTGGTCCTTGCCCACCATGTCCCCTAGCAGTCTTCTCCTGCTCCAGCTCTCCCGCACTGCCATCCCTTGAGGTTTCCCTGCCTTCCGAGTTTGTAAATAAGTTATTGCAATGTGTGTGTACCTTCATCAGTGACCTCAGCATGGCTCGGGTTTATAAACCTTGCCTGTATTTGTAGCTAATTGGAGCAGGGAGAAAAGAATAGCTGCAGCTATCATTGGGCAGGGAGCACAGTCCCCACATCTTGGCCACAACCTTTCTCCTGCTTGTGCCCCATCTGTCCTTACGAGGTTGTTTTCCTTTAGTGTGATGAGTTCATGCTGAAGTAGTTGCAGACAGATGGTGGGGGAGGGATGTGAACACCATATACGTAAATTGGCCAGGGGGGACAGTGAGAGACTGGGGCTTTCTGATTACTGCTGACAGCTGCATTGTTCAGGGCTTGCTGGATGGATTACATAAAGGAGCAAGGGAAGGTGAGAGCAGTGTGGGCAGCACTCATGCTCCAGACTGGTGTTTGCTCTCCCTTTTTCCCACCCCTTAACCCAACTAAAATTTCATTTCTGAATAAGTTGCACATCGCTCACTCTGAAGTATCAACTACATACAGGCAAGGAGCACATCTGTAGGCACAGCAAAGCCAAATGTGGGGTTCTGTGCGGTGTTTGATTTGCCTCCAATGCAGGTTCTCAAGCAGATACCTGATGTGTGCATCACACATCAGCTTGTAGCGCACTCTGTGTGTGACTGTGGTGAGGAGGAAGGCATCTTTTAACTGTACCCCACACAAATTTCAAGCTGAGTGGTCCCAGCATCCGGTGGGTAACCTGGATGCTTATAAATCCTGCAGGCAAGCGTGGGTATTGGACATTACCTGGTTATGCCATGGTTGTGGAGAGCAATCCCGGGTATTTTCACCTTGCAACCAATGCAGAGTTGCACTGGGTGTGTCTTGGAGCCTATGTGTTGTTTTTAATAATATTTCTCTCCTGGCTTTCGAATACTGTAAATGGAATTTTTGGCCAAAATTGTGAGTTCTCTTTCTTGGTATTGGGATGCTGCAGTCTCCTGAGATCCTGATGCCAGGAAGCTTTGTTTTCTGCAGCTGAAAACCAATGTTAAAGGGATATTTCTACCAGGCAAAATGGTTTGGGGTCTGGTTTCCTTGGTAGTTAACAGTTTTAATTGAAAAAGCAGTCAATAAGGGGATAATGCATTTTGTAACGGCATCTTTCTTCTGAGGTTGTGGAAAATGCTATAATTAAACTGATAATTAAACCCTGTGAAGTTAGTTATGATCCCTGGCAAAGGCACAGGGAAGTCATGAGCAAGGGTTTGCCCAAAGTCTTGTTCTGAGTCAGACACAGAGCCCAGGAGTCCTGGCACCCATTTTCTCATGAGTCATGCATAGGACTAAGTCCTGCCTCTCCTCTGTGGATGAAATGACATTGCAGAAAATGCGAATTGAATAACTCAGTGTTTTGGGGTCACATATGGAGAGACAAAATATATGCAGGAGCAGATACTAGAATTCTTTAAAATGCAGATTGTTTTCTTGCTAATCTGGCTTATTTCTTTAACGTGGTTTGCATGATGGTGTCTGGGTTTGTTGCTGCCTTTCCTTTGATGTATTGCAATGTAAATCACCTCAGATCCACTGTCACCTTGCATTACCTTCCCCAACATGATCCAGCCTGCTGTGACCGATACAGTCCAACCTGATGCCATAAACTGATGCCTCCCATGGGAAAGCAGAAGGAACACATTTTCTCATGGCCCATAAACGTTTTAAAGGATGGCTTTCCAAGTGGTGGGATGCCCACCCCTTTCCTTGTCTGTTTAAAGAAATGAGCTCCATTCCTGCAAGAGCTCAACCCACTGCAGCCCTGCAGAGCTGTTCAGAGTGGGCTGAGCCCTGAAGGTGTGAGCAGCTTTAGCAGTTGGATGGGCTCTTCCTGCACATTACAGGATCAAAGCTATTATGAATCCCTGCTGGGTTTCCTTTCAAAGCCCCCACCACGGGCTCACCCCCAGGATATTCGCTCTTGTCTTCAAGAAATTACAGGCAGAGCCTAGTAAATAGAGATCAGTATTCTGGCAAATGTTTTGACTCTGCTTATTTTCACATTGTGTTTCTGCAAAGATAAGAACATGCACAGATTTTAATCAGTGCATACGCTCAGGCCAAGCATATGAAATATAATTCGAAGGACAGATAGGAGCAGCATGCAGTGCATGTGGTGAAGCTGTCATGCAGGGCTGCTGTAGGTACTGCAGTCAATAGTGACAATTTAATAGTAGTCCTTGCATTGATCTGCTTTAGCCTGATGGATTTAGGCACTTCCTTTTACCCCTAATAGTTTAGCAACAGAAACTACATGGAGAGGAGAATGCAGTCAGCTCCAGCTGAATTTGCATAAAAGACAATCTGAAAGTCTTACAGTTGCTGATTCTGTTTCCAGACTATATAGCCACCCATATCAGTTGGCCTAATAATATGTAGGACGATACATCTATGGACTGATAGACGAAGGAGAGATACAGACATTGAACTACCCTGCTCAGAGGAGCAGATGTTTTTAAGATCCTTCAACAAGCATGATTTTTCCTTTTTTTTTGGCCATTTTCATTAAGTATCACAGAAGTTCTCTGAGGGGAGAGTAATGTTTGATACAAGGCTCAGATATACTTCAAACAGCCACGTGCCTCATTTACAAAATATACAATATACTGCAGGGGCTTGGGACTGCATAGGCTCAGTTCATTAACAGCAGGAGCAGTCTCCTCTTCCTGCTAATGGTGCTGAAGCTGTGTCTACACTGCCTGCTCTACATGCTGAGCACACAGGGCTCCTAAGAGACAAATGCTGATGGAAAGCTGAAATGAAATGCCTTCTGGATTAGTCTGGTTCTTCCCTCTGCATGTGCTCCCTTCCTCTGGAGAATGGGGTTGGCCCTGTAAAAGCTTTGCAGAGACCTGGCTGTCTGGCAGCTCTGTAGAGAGGAAGAGCCTTGGCCATGCTAATGGCTACTGTCCTCCTGCCAAGAATGGGTTTTTTGAGAAGTGACTTGCCTACAAACTCTCCAGGGCTGGGGAATGTTCTGTTGTTCACCTGGGTGATTATTTGGGTCCTGTCTTCAGGTCTTGGTATGCCACAACAGGGGCCATTCATTGGGATATCAATGAATTTGGGTCAGTAGGCACCATGAAGTTGTTGTATGAGGTGCCATAGTGCATGTGTGGGTCTATGATGTGCAGGCAGATCCAGAGCAGCATGTTGGACAATGGCACTAAGTGGTACTTCAGTGAAAACACTGATCTTTTTCTTTCATTCCAGGGGATGGCCAGGTTGATTTTGATGAATTTATGACTATTCTGGGACCTAAGCTGGTGTCATCGGAAGGCAGAGATGGCTTTCTGGGAAATACAATAGACAGCATATTCTGGCAGGTAAGTGACTATTTTTAAATGCAGCTTCAGCCAACTATCAATAGTTTCCAGAATTGATCTGTTGAGAAGCACGAGATGTTTTGCTAAGTGTGAATGGTTGTGTAAAGGCTACTGGGGTCTGTCTCACAGTGTGCTGTGTGAGACCACCCGGTGTTGCTGTGGAGGCTGAGGATAATCATGTTGTGCCAGTGCAAGTTTTACCCATGATGTTGCCCTGAGGTGGTTTGGTCCTGCTGGCTTCAAGCATCAAAGGGGGGGGGCAGGTCTGGCAGTGGGAGCTGCCTTATGTCTGTTGTGCAGTGTGATTTTAAGCAGCATTAAACCTTCCTGGAATAGCAGAGACAGTCCAGGCTCTTATGGTAGGGATTAAAAACCTCCCAGAACACAGTGCTGAACGATTCTTGTGAATAGATTGGATCTGTGGCTTCCTGTGAGATCACTGCTCATTTCATTGATCATCCAACAGCCTCTGCTTGCTAATAAACTTTAGCTGTTACCAAGTTTATGTAAATCAGAGGAGTCAAACCTGGATATAAGCATTTCTGTCTCCTTTTACTACCCTCCAGCACTGTCCAGACTGAATTGGATGGAGCTTTGTAAAAGTCTTTTAAAAATGTGTTCCTGGCCTCCTGACATGATAGAAATGGAAATCCTGGTCTGGATTCTAGCATTAGGTTGTCAGAGCAAGAGTTTGGCATTGGTGAAGCTGCAGTGGTTTGTAAGGTATCTGCGGGGACATGAGAGCTAAACACACACCATGAGGGGCAGCAGTGTAGTCATGAAAGTTTCATTGCCTCCATTGCACTTTGCAAGCCTCATCCCAGTACATGAGCGATGGGGAGAGGTGGAAACACCATCACCGTTCCTCCGAGCCACTGGTGTCTTCCAGACACCCCATGGAACTGGCCTCGCTGGAGCCATTCAGGCAGCAGAAATATCCACAAGGAAAATCAAATTCATGGGCTGAGCTTTTTGATGGAGAAGCAGAGAAGTCTGGAGCCCTCCCTAAAATTCAGCTCACAGGTTAACCTGCCATCATTTAGTGACCCTTCAGCCTGTGTAAATGCCTGTGGTGGCTTTGCTCAGAGGAAGCAAGGCAGGGAGGATGTGTGCTCTGGTTTTAGAGCTGCAGGATGCTGGATCTGAGCTTTCATCCTGCTCTTTCATGCAGTGGGGACCATGGCCCTTGCGCCCCTCAGGCTGCAGTGGGATGTGTTAAAAGAGGCTTCTGGAAAGCAGCCCCATGATGGGAAGGGACAGCCCTGGGGGTTGTCTGCAGGCAGCAAAGCTTTAACTGAATTGAACAAGTGCTCCAGGGCCTCAGGAAAAATGTTTATGGTCTTTTACTTGTAAGGGTAAAAATACATCTCTTTACATAGCACTTTCCTGGATTTCAAAGCCCTTGAAGAGAAGATTTCATCTCAGATTTCAGTTCTCCTGGGTTAGGAGAGCTCATGAAGAATACAATAATTTTGCCGCTTATTCACAAAGAAAAAACAAGAAAAAAACCCACATATGGAAGTGTCATTCAGGAAACAGGTTCCCTCCTTTGCCCATTCCTACCTGGCTTTACTGAAGCCATCTGCAGGGCCATAAGTCACCTTGTCCTTAAGCAAAGCATTTATGCATCTGCATTGTCTCTAGTGGGATTGTGTCTGCATTGAAACAAAGCCCTTTTTGGAACTGGAGCTTGGCTGTGTTTCCATATCCCTTTGACATGCAATTTTCACATTTGTGGAAAGGGAATGGCAGGGAGAGGGGGTGAGTCTGGGTTTCTGGTAGAGCACTTCACCCCTGCAGCCATCCCCAAGGAATGATTTTAAGGATAGGATAGTGCCACAAGCCTGTGGATGTGACCAGTGCTAGGTGACAAGGACAGTGAGGGTGGGATAAGAAGGGACAACTCTGGTGTCAGCTAGCTAGGACAGTGCTACCATAAAACCTCACCTCAGTGCTACAGGCAGCAAAAGGCATCTTGAAGAGGGTCTTATGTCAGTGCCAAGAGGAGAGAAAATCCATATTGGCATCCAGAGAGTTCCCTCTTCCATCCCCAAACATCACAGTTTTGGCTCTTGGGGTATTTGTGCGGAGGGTCCAGCTTTCTACACTGTGGCAGTTTGTGCAGATTCAGTTCCAAGTGTGCCCTAATAACACTTTAAACAACGCCATGACAGAGTTAAATAATAAGCAGCAGCAGAATGAGGGTGGAATTCAAAGGAACAGGCGAGGGCCTGGAGATGCATTTGCAGATGAAGCTGTGAGTTGGTGGGGTACAGGAAGGCAGTTCCATATGGCAAAAGCTGCGGAAGTAAAGGATCTTACAACAGCAGTGGGGCTGCAGTAGATGGGGAAGGGGTAGAAGCAGTGGAAGAATAGAGAAGAGAGAGAGGGGTAACACATGGAAGAGGCAGGCTTGAAATAATAGGGAAAGGGTACATCACTCCTACCACATGTACGGCCTAAAGAGCAGTGGTCAGCCTGAGAGAAGCAGGATTCAACTGAGACCTGAGCATTGGTAGGGAGTGGAGACGTGGAGGATCTCTCAGATGTATTTTCCCTCCTTGATTTCCCATGTGGCCTTTAAATTGAGTCATATGTGTGTGTGTTTCTTTCTCAGGTAGCAGCAGCTATCAGTTCTGCTCCAGTTAGAATGGCCCTCTGAGGTTCCTCAGCCGGATTGGGAAGTATTTAAGAGGAGGGAAAAATCATCCTGCAAATACTATTTTAGGCCAAGTCAATATAGACCATCGATATCAGGAAAGCTGAGGAAACATGGACTCTGTTCGATCTCTCAAAGTCTCTTTCCCAAGTCTCTTTCCCAGCACACACCAAGCAGTTTTGTGGAGACCATCCCTGGATGCCTCTTGCTCTATTTCCAAATGGTTTTATCATCCTCCTGTCAACTCCATGCAAATGGGAGTAACATGTACCAGTGGACAGACGTCTTTAAATGTCTTAAATGTTTAAGAGAGTCTTCGACTGCCTTAAGTATTTTTTCTTAAATCACAGCTGCCTGGTAAGCATTAGCCAGTCCTCAGTGTAGAGGAGCATTGTCAGGAGTAGCTTGAAGGCTGGCAGCACCCGATGAACCCCCATTGTGTCTGGTTTGGAGCACACATTCCATAGTATGCCTTCAGCAATGATTCAAACATCCCCTTTTGCTGCTTCCAAAGGGTCTGCATTTATTATATAGGTGAGATTTTGGCAGTATCTATTGAACCCTGTTTTGGAAACCAGTGGGAAGAGGCTTGTGCAGGGGTGCTGGACCTCCCAGATCCCTCACAGGGTTTCTTCCCCCTTCCATCTCCATCATTTTCCCTCTGTATTTTTTAAAGAGTGGCCACCCATCACTCATCTTCCTCTTCCCACCTTCTCTGAGCTGCTCCTGCTAGTGCTCACACTTACTGTTCTGAAGCTGGTCTACTCCAGTGTGTCCATCAGTGGTTTTGCAGTGATGCAGTAGCTGTTTCATGGTCACGGAGATGTTACTTGATCAATTTTCAGGCATGAGAATTTGTTTTTCCAGAGCTCAGGGGATAGGAGTCTGGTTCCAGTTAAGCGACGAGGGCTGTGCTTTCTATAAGTGAGTTTTGATGCATTTCCAACACATGGCATTCAGGACTGGAGAGCAATTTAGATCAAGAGCATTACAGAAAAAGACAAACATTGCTACTGGTAAATATTAGCTCCTTTTTTTGGCAAACATACTCCAAATCTGTCCACTGTATCCTGCTATTCTGAGCCAGAGAGAGGGATAAAAAGAGAGGAGAAACTGGGATTTTATATTCATTTACAGTTTTTGCCCAGATTGTTTCTAACTGCAAAGACCTTCAGGCACAAGTGCTGAATTGTTGGCGCAGGACGTATTGTAGAGGATCTCCAGACCCTGGGGGTAAGCAACAGAAGAAATAATAATCTTGGCTTATAGGCTTTTAATTAAAATAAACCACTCTGTCTTGGCTAAAATGCTTTTTGAAGTCAGAACAAGTTTGAATGGTGAAACAACAGCATCTGCATCGGCTGCAGGATAAATTCTGTGCCTAGCAACACTGATGAGGTTGTTTGGAAAAGTCAATACTTTGTGTGATGATCATTTGAGAGGCAAAACGTTGCCTGTTTTTATTGGTCCACGCATGGAAGCTGCACAGAACACCATTTCACCCTATGCGTTGCCTGTGCAAGGGTATCTGGAAGCTTTGTCTTGCACAAGGGGGTGGCATTGAGTCTGTCTACTCAGACATGGTGCCCATTCATCACATTAGGTATCATCCAGTGTAATTCACTGGTGTTCAGCAGCAGGCTGGTTGGTTTGGGATAAATAAGGCTGCTTTGCAGGAGTGGGAAGACTAGAATACCAATGCAGTGCTTTGGGCTGGGGAGATGCTGCTCATGGAGCTCATTTTTCACTATAGGGATGTCTGCATTTTTAAGGGGGAAAGAAATAGGGCTGGGGAGGCAGGTCCTGCAAACAGAGCAGATCAGCAGCTGCTCGTGTGTTCTGTGCTTGGAAAAACCTTTTCCCCTCTCCAGTCTCCTGTATACCTTTAGCTAGGGGAAGGAATCACTGGTTTTATGATCTTTGGTGGATGAGTGGGTATAGCTAAAGCTAGATCCTGCTGCACCCCTGTGCAAGGAAGGAGGGATAGCCAAGGAGAGGCCAGAGAGAGCAGAATCCCCAGTGCTCCTCATCCAGCAGGCTCAGCAGCATGCACCAAAGGGCACTTTGCTCCCTGGATGCAGGAAAAATAGAGCAAGGACCACATCCACCTGCATGGTACTGCAGCTGGCACTGTCTAGGCAGGGGGCTCAGGGAGGTGAAGGCGGCTCAGAGTCGGGCGTGAGCACAGGAGAGCAGAGGGACATGGCTGGGATGGAACACAGGGTTTCATCTTCCCAGCACAGCTGCTGATGCTTTAATGATTCGCTGTGCAAAACTGCCCATCCGTAATCAGTTGCCACTGCAAATGCAACAGCGTCCCGGGGGAGAGATCTGGGCTTTCTTGATCTGGTCAATCAATTAGTGGTTTAATAGAGTGAAATGAAGGAGAAAATGTGTAGGAACCTCTGTGGCACAGGGCAGAGTATGGAGAAGCTGTGCTGGGTGATGATGTGGGAGGGAAGGCAGGGGACAAGGAGCCGTGTCAAGCTGCACTGCCTCCAGCAGCACCTGGCTTGCTGCTAAGATGATTTTGCTTAGACAGGGATTTTTCTTTATGAAGTCCAGCAGATAAACCTAATGCAATTTCTCTCAGAATGTGAGTTTTCTCCTCTTATCCCTGCAGAGGAGCTAATATGATGATGGCAAACTAGCCTTGCTGGAGCTGCAAAGAAAGCATTTGAGTCTCTGTGTGCAATTTCACATGGTAACAGGTCCAACTGTCCCCCACCACCGCAGACCATGGCATTGCCGACGTAACAGCTTGCCTCTCATGGAAGGGCTGGCCAGGCCAGCCACTTCTAGGTTGAAATTCAAGGGATCTGCTTTAAACATCAGCCTCAGGAAGAGATGCATCATGCTTCAAAAGTGCCAATATTTCTTCGTTTGACATAAAAGAAGTCTGAAAAAGTGGCTCAGAGGAGGCATGTGCACTGGGGACATCTGAGTGCCATCTGATGAGTCCCAACAAGGGTTTCAAGTGCCATTTTGATTTATGTGTTGGAAGCCAGCTCTGACAGTGCTGAGGCTATTATTAGTGGAAGGAGAACAGTTCTGGTTGCCTTATTACATCTTCTTTTGTTGACAAAGACATTTTCATGTTGCACTCAATGGTGGTTGTTGCAACACAGTGAAATGCTTGCAGGTGATGAATCCATCGACAAGAGACTTTTCTTTGTTTGTAGTCTGTGTATGCAGCACAGAAGTCCTATCATTGCTGCTAGTGTAGATGTGAACATTGGAGAGGCTCATGGCCTAGATCATGGTTGTAAGGCTGTCTTTGGGCAGTGAGACATCCCTGTAACCCCTATTCAAGTGTATGAGCTTGCCAGCAGGCAGGAGTGAGCAATACTGTTTGAGTGCCCTTACTTTTACCTGTTTCTATGGAGGGACCTCTTTTTCACCAGTACCCATTTTTCCCTGTAACAAAATCAGTTCTCTCAAGACATGAGGAACAATTTTATAGCTCAAACCTGGAGACAGTGGAAATAGCAAAGTTTTGAAAGCAGTTGTGAACCAAAGCACGGCTGGCACCAAGAGCAGAAGAAAAGCAAGGCTTCATTGTCCAACTGTGTTTTTTAGCTTCAACCAGCTAACTTATACATTTAGCCTTCAGAAATGCACTAGAGCTTTTGTTCAAAGCCTATTTAAAGCAGGCAGTTTATATCAGGAGGCATCCTGCCTGCTGGGTGACTGTGTACGGCTGTCCTGGCAGGTGTTGCTTTGGCTTTGTGCACACTCAGAGCACTCATGTACATATGCCTCATCTAGCTCTTATGGTACAGAGGTTATTTTTTTCTTTATCAGCTTATATAAAACTCAGTCAGCAGCTCTGTGTGTCACTGGGGGCTTTTTGTCCCTACCTGATGAGTGAAATAGGAACTGCTCTGTAAGGATCAGTTAAGATGTAAGGAGCACTGCATAGGAAAGGTAGAAATGTCTGATCATCATCTGATCTGTGCATGGGTACTTGAAACATGGGTGTGGAAGAGAGTTTCTTGCTTTTTGTGGGTTCCTTGCTAAGAAAGGTCAGTCTGTCCAACACCTCCGAGTAACGGAGCACATCTCTGGTGCTGGTTTCATTGGGGCGGGTGTTTTTGTCTTTGAATGCACACTGATGCTTTTGAAAGGCATCATCAGGCGGTGGAGTGGAGGTGGCAGGTTTCATGCAGGAGTGCTTCAAGGGCAAGTGTTCTGGCTTCAAATCCCTTATCACCTGCTGTCCCAACATTGGGAAGGAGTTTCTTCCAGAGCTGAGGCTCCACCAGTCCTTAAATACTAAACCAGCACCAGGCCTCAGGATCCATCCATCCTCTCTGCACAGAGAAAAGGGCACATAAGGATCCACAATTCATTTGTCAACAGAGGACACTATCTGAATCCCCACTTTGAGATGGAAATTAGCTATTGCCCTGCCTCAAGCCCTGGGCTTCGGTGTGTTTTACAATGAGCAAAAACATTGTGAAAGTTTCACTAAGGTTTTAAACAGAAGAATAAGATCAGAAAACCAGGAGAAAAGACACTCCATCAGTCATAAACACACAGAGAAAAAGCTAAAGTGTTGGCAACTGTTTGCAACAAATGTGTTTAGAAAGGAAAACAACCTTTTGTGTGAAAGAAAAGCTAAAAATAGTAATTATTCTTTTGTGTAAATAAAAAAATTAAATAAAAGAAAGAATGCAAATGGAGAGCTGCAAGGAAACACCAACCATCCATACAGAGGTTTTTCCTTGGTCATCAGAGTGGATGTGTTTCCCAGACCATCAGGATGGAGATGCCCTGACCATGCAGCAGACACAGCCAGCTCCATCCTGCTCTCCACCTAAGGATGGGAGAAGATGGGGACATGGCTGTCTAGCATTCACCTGTGGCCCTGAAACCCCCTTTTCCTTCATGCTCTTTTGCTGACCTCTCTGTTGTCAGGAGCAGGGACAGGGTTTGGGCCACAGACCTCCTGCTCCTTCCCCTGGCATAGGCACAGGCTTTGGCCTTGGTTTCTCCAAGAACTAATGCTATGAGTGCTGCCAGCGGACCTGCTGCACTTTGGTTTAGGGTTTTTTTACTGTTTGGCAAGAATTTCGTGGACTGATGGATGATGTGCAGGCACTGAGAACATGCAAACATCACCTCTTGTGGTGGCAAACAGTGCCACCACACTGGCTGAGCCTAGCAGGATCTGGTAGCTCCTTCCCCATGGTCTGACTTTATTAATACAATTTCCCATGAGAGGCATAATGTAGTTTTACCAAGTGGGTGGAAAGGTGCTGATCTTCAAGAGAAGTTCCTTAAGGTCTGTCCTCCAACAAATCTACCACTTCATTGAGAAATTGTTTCTTTGTGTGTTTTCTGCACCATCATTTGACTACCTGTAAAGGTTTGATTATATTTCTGTGCTGAAGAAGGTGATCTTACTCTCTGAGGTCCATCCAGTCTCCAGAGCTGGGAGTCCTGATGTAGTCTGTAGCGCCACAGAGAAATTCTTTTTGTTTTTATTCTTACTGTTGAGTGACACTCAACACTATGAAGTGGTAATTAAAATAAATAATTGTGCAACCCAGTACATTTGTTCACAGTCAAAAAAGTGGACCGGGGTGCAGATGCTTATGGCAGCAGTTCACAGAAACCTGAGGAAGCTATGGAAGTAGTCAATGTATGTGTGAGCTTACATTGTGCGAGCACAACATATGTGCGAGCCTGTTGGAAAGCCTTCAAAACGTATTTTGATAAGCAGATGTGGTGTGTAAGGGAAAGGTCTCTCTTCAGCTTGAGTCTGGATAATGCTGGACTTCCCTCCAGAGATATACTTGTCCAACTTTCCTACTCTGAGCAGAGACACAAACATCAAGAGGTAATCCAGTGAAGTCCACAGTGGAGTTCATGGAAGTGCCCTGGTTTTGGAGCAGAGTGGAGGAGTTACCTTCCCCTGGAGGAAAGATGGAGGGGAAAGTAATCATATGGAAATGATTTGCATGTTTTTAATCTCTTTCTAATCTCGCCAAGTGTGTTAGTTTAGATGTTTTTCCCCCGGAGGCTGGCTCGCTCAGGGGATTATTAGTACAAGACGTGGCTGTCGATCCATCAGCTCCCCCCGCACGTACAAAGCTCCAATTCCTTCGAACTTTTGGAAATGACAGAGCAATGAAAAGAGAAATGAACTAAACTGGTGCTTTTTAAGGGAGCAGAATCTGAAAAGAGCTGTCAGAAAGGCAGACAGGCTGCACGTAGGTGCCAGATTTCAGGGCTTTCAGGAATTGCGATTCCCTGTGAAGATAAACCCGTGAACCTCAGCTTCCAGCACTTGTGTCCTTTGTGCTAAGAGATCTGAGCTAGTATTAATATTTATTTGGTGGCTAGTTGGTATTCAGGCACATGTTTCCACAAAATTGGTCAGTATGTTAGATTATAGCATATCCTTTCCCCAGTGCTAGATTCTTTCTTTATTAGAAACTGGCATGAAAACTCTGCTGAACCTCTGGCTCAGAAATGCTCCTGTAGTTATTCAAATAGCCTTCAATAGACTGTATCTCTTTTTCCTACTGACAGTCAAAAGTGCTTGAATCCTAAGGGCAGCTTCAGAGCAAAAGTGGAATATATTATAGCCACAGAATCAAATGATGATAACCCTTCCCCAGGAACTGCTGGTTTGGCTCAGAAAAGGCATGCACTGGAGTGCTGCAGGAAGATAATACGTCTTCCCTAGGATTTTTGTTGTTAACTTTGTAAAATGTTTAGGAAAACAAGAAGAAACCGCTATGAGGGATGTTCATTCTGGTCCTGGTGTGTCTGGAGCCACCTTCTGCCTCTTTTGCTTAGCTTCATGTTTCCTCCTATGTAGGATGGGCCTCAATTTAGTCCCATTTAAGCACTTGATTTAGGGGAAAACAGGCACCAATTCAGTGCTTCACATGCCTCAGAGGTGAAGGGAGAACAAGCAAACTCATGTGAGAAAGGGCTGGAGCAGGTCAGAATATAAGCCCAAAGCAGCCTTCTGGGCTGGAAGGTTATGTGTGCTGGCTATCTGAACCCAAACTATGGATCTTGCTGTTGGGTTGCTGATATGATTTACATTTATGCTTAGGTTTGCATCTTCTTGATTCATGATGGATGTAACGACACAGGCAGAAAAATGGAGGCATAAATCTTACAAGATTGAGATCTTAGGAACTAAGGGAAGAGCTGAATCTTTCCTGTTTGTGCTGTGCCCCTTCCTCCCTTATTGACATGGAGTTTTCATTTAGGATAGCTGGGTAATGCCTTAGAGAATAGTTATGCTGATGATTAGAGGTAATCAATGTGGCTTTGTGGATCCAATTTTATTGAAAAATTACCCTCTGTATTTTCCCAAGTGAAACTTACGTCAAAGACTCTTTGAAATTTCCATTATTCCCAAAATTTCTACATTGTTTTTACTCAATATGTTCCTATTTTCTATCAACACATTTTTTAATGTTTTTTTTTACTCGCAAATAACAAAGCATTCTTATTTATCTGGGGCATGTTTTCCAGCAAACCAATCAAAACAGGGTTCTCTATTATATCATTTGTAACACAAAATGAATCCATTTAGGAGCTGGCAAAATGAAAATTACTTTAACATATTTGATGTGGTTTTTTCCATTTTTAAAACTCGTAGTAATTTGTCATGTGTAACTGTTGGGTACAGCATTCTGGTTGCTACACATAGCCTGGCTAGCTACCAGAGTAGAAATGCACCTGATTTAGGACAGGTACCTTTATGATTGGTGACAGATGAGAGATCCTTCCAAATATTACTGTACCAGTATTTTTTGAGTGTATTTTGTAGGTTACATTGGTGGATTGTTCTCTCTACAAACTTCCTACTGATGTTCCTGGGTTCCCACAGGCTAAGGATGATCATAATCCATACACGAAGAACAGTCACTCCTTTGGTAGCCTGCATTGTGCTTTTCTGACAGCCTCTCTTTGTGACTAGTTGTCACTACTGTTGTTTCTGGTTATGGCCAAGGACAAGCAGGGTCTGGTGAAGGACCAGGAGCAGGGGAAGGGTTGGGAGAGCCTCAGGCGGTGCCAAGCTCTTCTCATCTCCCCGAACAGGTCGGTCTGATTGCTTTAGAGACAGCTGACTTGATTACTGTACAGGAATTAAATTAGGTGAGTTAAACCCCGTATCAATCACCGTCATGCATACTTGCATGTGGAACGTAGACTCAAAAGGTTTATGGTAATCAACATGGAGTGGCTGATTAAAGTCCATTAAAATTCACCAGAAAAAAACTCTAATCCTCCCTGCACTTCCACCCTGCCTCTGTTTGATAATCGCTACTGACTTCACTTACCATTCCCAGTTAAGTGCCCCAGCATCAGACATGTTACTGCTGGCATCATGAAAGTCTGACTACGTGCTGTACGTGCACGTAGGAGCAGATGGGAAGCAAAGGTAGGAATAATTCGATTTGTAGCAGACAAGGCATGGGACGTGTGGGAAGAAACATACTGAAAGGGGTCCATCACACTGGCACATCCAGAGACACAGGAGAAATGCAGATGATGTTAACATTTTAATTGCAACAGGAATTTACAATTTCAGGAATCCTGGGTGTGTGGTTTATTGCATCTCAGAAATTTCTAGTGAATATGGTATCTTGATTATATATATATACACATATAGACTCCATTTCTAAATGTGAAGCAAAGAGTCTTCACAGAGGACACTGCTTCAAACTTTTCTTTTCTGGATGTTTCTCTTCCATGGCATGCAGAAACATCCCAGTTCTTTATTCATACAAGGTCATTATGGACCTCATTAAGAGATGGTGCCCACAGCTAAACCTCCATAGGATTGTTTGCATTATCATTGCCTGGCTCTGGCTGTTTTCAAAGCCTCCACTCCTGTCTTGCATGTGCTGTTTGATAGACATCTAAATTGCTCCTGGAATTAAATCTCCATCCAGTTAGTCTAACACCTGCAAAATTAAATCCTGGGCTTAGAGTCTCTGTATGAATTTGGGTCACAGTTGTTGGGTGCTGCCTTTAAGTAGACACTCGGGCTCTGATGTCTCAGATGCGCCACCAAAGCGGGGGCCCCAAGTCAGCCCAAGGCAAGAAGCATCACTGCCTTGCCTGCCACGACATGACTGGCAGCAGATGCTTTTCTAACTCTTGGCTGGTTTTAGTGCACCCCAGAGTGCTTTTTAGAGAACTGAATGGTTAATAGAGTCCCAGTTAAGCCTTTATGTTGCCTTTTGTCATTCTCCCTCATGTCAGCAGTTTTCCTTTTGTGGCTCTGATGTTGCTGTGTGTGATTTCCCCTCCATGGCTCAATGTGCTGTCCCTGCCATAGCATGGGTACCTCTAGTCATGCAGCAGGTTTGTGATGCTCTTGTGCCCACTGACCACCTCTCCCTGTAAAGGTGTGCGACATAGCCTTTGCCTAATATGCCCTTTACCTTTATCCTATCAGGGCAGTGGTTTGTGTTTTTTCTGTATTGGTACAGTACAGTCATGTTGATGATGTTTTTGGACCAGAGACAGGTATGGTTTTCAGCAGGTCAAGTCTTGGACACTTACTTATCTTAATTTCTTCAATCAAAAGGGGTAAATAGAAGGAGATGTACAAATACTCCTGCATACATCATTACAGACAGCTGTACGACAACATACATATGAGTAGAGAAGCTCTGTGTTAAATGGCTCTATTAATCTTGAAAAGGTGCTCACCTCAAAGAGAGGAGAAAAGGGAATTAGTGTAGTTCAGTCCCACAGAGACAATAATTCAGCATCCTTGTGTGCTAATAGCATGATTTACTGTTAAAACACGTGGTTGCAGAAGGCTTTTGCACAGTCTGGCCAATGAATACTGGCTTCTCCGGTCAGTCCCTGAGTGCATAATTGCTTTTAGTTTTCCCTTGTTACTGATTTGTAGGTGATTAATATAAAAGTTAGGGCCCACAGGTCAGTCCTAGAAAACAGAATCATAGGATGGTTTAGGTTGGAAGGGACCTTAAAGCTCACCCAGTTCCGAAGCCCTGCCACTGGGCAGGAACACCTTCCACTAGAGCAGGTTGCTCCAAGCCCCGTCCAACCTGGCCTTGAACACTGCCAGAGATGGGGCAGCCACAGCTTCCCTGGGCACCCTGTGCCAGCGCCTCAGCACCCTCACAGGGAAGAGCTTCTGCCTAAGAGCTCATCTCAGTCTCCCCTCTGGCAGGTTAAAGCCATTCCCCCTTGTCCTGTCCCTACAGACCCTTGTCCAAAGCCCCTCTCCAGGTTTCTTGCAGCCCCTTAGGCACTGGCAGCTGCTCTAACGTCTCCCCAGAGCCTTCTCTTCTCTGGGCTGAACAAGCATGGCTAATTTGTATGGCATTCCTGTCCTTGGGGAAACACTGTTTCTGCTCCTTGCTTTAAAGTGATTTTCAGAAATTATTGCATTATTGGAGTCTCTGTCTTTGAGGATATTCAAAACCCAAGTGGACAGAGCCATGGACAACCTGCTCAGGCTTTAAGCAGGAGGTGGGAGATGCAATGGTAGTGGTCCTGCTGGTAAACAAGGGGTGGGAGGTGCTGTCCAAGGCCAGGTTTTGGCACAGATTTGCAGGGGACTGTTCAGGCTCTGCAAAGCTTTTTAGTGCTGCACAGGCACTTGAGCAATCTGGAGTAGCTGCTTTTTGCATCGGTGTCATCTACCCATGGTGAAACCCCTGTGACACTTGGCCTACCCAGAGCCACAAAGACTAACATCCATGTGCTCCTTCACAGCTTCACTGAGGCTCGCTCAGAAGTAAATTAGATGTTTCTTGACTCTCTGTGGTTACAGAAAACATAAAGTGGTGATTTGTGGCAAATCTGACCAGGAGTTGGGTCTGACTGTAATAGAGCAGTAAATACGGCTGGTACATGGCATTCATCAGCCTTCAGCTTTGCAGGCTTTTTGTTTTGTTCTCATTTTGCTCTTGGCCAATTCCCCTCAGCTGGGATGCAGCAATTGATGTTTTGTTTGCAGATGCTAAAGTGAGCCTAGTTGGCAGGTCCCGCTGCACTGCGGACAGGTAGAAACCTCTCAGCCCTCGTGAAGGAGCACTGTGAAGATGCTCACCTTATGGTCTAGGGATTATATTATCTGTTTGAAATCAAGATACAGGTTTCTGACAATAATCTGGAAAACACTGGGGGTGGTTTTATTTGTTGGATGATGTGTGCAAACATTTCCTCAAGTTTTGCTGGGTACCTGAATGTACAAGAGTCTCTGGCGTCTCCTGAATTCATCCAGGGCTGCCACTTCATCTGTATTCCCTCTGGGATAGCCATAGGCAGGAGATGCACCCCTTAACTCCAAGGGCTGCCTTATGAAGTGATGTGATCTGTAAGAACCTTAGCAGAGGGATTTAGAATGGTGCTATTTGATAAGACACCCGAAGGAAGCAGGACACAGTTCCAGAGAGTTCTTTTCTGTCAGCAGGTCCTGCTGTTGTCACACTGGATGTGCAGAGAGCTCATTTAAAATAACTTGATGCTCTGTGTTAATATAAAACCCAAGCAAGTATAGTAATCACATCCAGGGTCACGAATTGCAAACAAAATGAGATATAGAAGTCATTTGACAAGACTTCCCTGTAACTGGGGATAAATAAGATACTTGATTATGAGAACTTGAGTTCTTTATGTTTGCATCTGAAAACCTGAAGCTAGAGGTCAAAGCCTCTACTTGCTATCTGGATGAAAACATTTCTTGTTAATAATGCCAAAGTAAAGAGCAGAAAGAAGATACAGCAAATAGGAAACAGGAACAAACATAAATAGATCTGTATGTTTGAAGCAGACTGTTACTAAAATGGAAGTCAGAAGTGGAAAGCTTTAATATTGGAGATGGGCTCAAGCCTTAATGTCTGGCGTAGGATTTCAGGATCTCTTGAATTGCTGGATCATAATGGTGAAAGAATTGTTAATTTAGATGTTGATTGAAAATGCTGCACAATTGGAAAAATGAGGGCATTTGCTGTCAAGATTTTTTAAGCCAATTGCATTATATTTACTAAATTGGAGGATCTTTTGAGCATAATGACAATTCAATTGAATTTGAAGAGGCAGTAATATTACATCTCAATCTGCAGGTCATCGTGGGTGGCTGGATGATGAAGTCTCATTCGCTTTCAGCGCGAACAAGACATTTACAGACTTTCAGATCTGACTCAAAATATCACTGACAATAAAAAAGTCACATTCTTTCAATATAATAAACTCAGTGATTCATAAGTCTCTCTTCTCTTTAGAACAGGGTAAGGTACCTCAGCTGAAAGTATTTCCTGTGTTCTGACCTAGAAAATCTGGTTTTCACTACGTAGCAATGGGCAAGGAACCTTGCTTAAGGGTATAAGGCATAGTTTCAAGAGGTTATAGGGCCACATTTGGAAAGCCAGAACATCTCAGTGGGCACCTGTAAGCTGACATTCGTCAGGCTGCACACCCCTCCATCAGAAATCAGTCTGTGAGACACCCGACATGTAGCATAACCCACAAGCAGATGCTGTCCAAGTAATTAGCTCTGCTGCTAGATGAAAGGCCCATGCTGTATCGTGCTAAGATTGCTTGTTTCTGTGCTGTAGTTGCTAAACTGGAGCAGTGCAAAAGCAGCAGCTTGGGCTATTGCTTTGAAAGTTATTTCCATGTAGCTCAGGGGAAAATTAAATCAGTAAATGGTTTTAATTAGCAATATTTTCATGTCTCACCCTCACTGTCCATGAGGAACTCTGCAGAGATGGTGCTCTTCCATCTGCACTGGCTGTGAAGGCATGAAGCACTTGACTGCACTGGGTTTTGCAGCCAGCCATGGCAGTGGGATTCGAACCTTCTCATGCTCTCTTTGATGCACAATACAGTGGACAGAAATACCCCTTTTTCTCTGGCAAAATGGACTCGGGCATCCATTTTAAGCACCCTCTCCTGTCTGGTCCATAGGACCTCTGTGGCAGGGCCATACCTGGGTGCAATTCTTGTAAGTGCACTAATTTCTCTTATTTCCCTCATTCCACTCCTCTGGCTCCTCAGGGAATAACTCCAAGTGCTCTACATTTTATTTCTTAAATTCTATGCAGAAAGCAGGAACTTAACATCTCTTGGAGCAATGTCTCAATGTATAATAAGGTATCAAGGGAGCATGACTTCTGAAATCCCTGTATCTAATCTTATCACACAGGCAGAACTTGTTTTTAGGATATGACCAGATCAACAAGATAAATTTTTCATTAATTTTGGATTTGATAGATGCTTCAGTTTTTACAGTTCCTGAAAACAGGCCACGTAAGATCTGAGGAAGTTGGTGATGCTGAGGGATACAGTGGTTATTGCTCCCAACCTCCTGGGGCAGCCATGATTGCAGGGGAGGGACAGGCTGCAGGCTCAGCAGGAGGTGGAAATGTGATGATGGCCTTGTGATGGAAAATAGCTAATGAAAGAGCTGGAGTGCCTCCTGCTAAACACTCACTTTGCTCATCAGTTCCAATGACTGAGTGCTTTGGGGTACATTGGTGGGAGCATTCGCATTTACACCAGTTCATCACCTCTCAGACTCCTGGAGGTCAGGCACATTTAGCTCTGAGGAGGATCTCAGCAGTGTAGCTGGTCAGCCTCTGGCACATAAAACCAAGCAGTAAGCACTTTGGTAGCATCACAAGCAAACTCCTTCTTGCAGAGAAGGCCATTTCCTAAAGCTCTGGACCTCAGAGCTTAACACAAAATTCAGTGTGTTAAGCCCAGGAAACCCTGTTTTTTCCCCAGTCCCTCACCCCTGCCTGTATTTGCTAGCCTGTCTGCATTTCACTGAGCCCCCGCTGTCCCAAAGTGTTCTTGTGCTTATCAGTTTTCCTTGCATCAAAAGCTTTCAGCACAGACAGTATGGTTTTAATGCTGGCCATGTGCATCTTCCTTCCCCATCTGTTTTTCAGTTGCATCTGAAATGCTTCAGAGCAAAAATCTCATCCTAATAAAATTAGACGTGATAGTCCCTAGGAACAGATAAGAATGGGGCACCTGCTCTCCATGTATTGTACCAAATTGCCCGTGAAGTGGATAATTAGAAATTATAGCAAGTATGTGTATGTTTATACATTTAGTTTATTCATAACCTCTTCTAGCAGTGTTACAGAGCATCACAGATGACTTACACTGTGAATGCTATGGTGTTGCCTGTTGAAAAGCAAATTGTCCTCTGCCTAAGCCCTTTGGCTGTACATCTCAACTGCACTGTGTATGTTGGGCCATCAGGTTGTTAAGCCATCACAGGATGGCACAAGATGTTAAAAAACGGCATTCTGAAGTCATCAGAAGTGACAGCATAAAAAGGAACAACTGCTAGACAGTGCTGACACTGCACACACCAAAACTAACAGCTTCTGCCATTCTATGCTCTGGCATGGCACAGATTTCTGTGCCAAACCTTTGCCGTGGCCAGAAGGCACAACACAAGCATTTGCCCGTTTTCTATGAGGCAGAAGAGGGATTTGCTACCCTGCCTTGTTGCCAGTGAAACACCCAGGGAGCATTTATTCTTTTTTCCAATCTTGTCGTTTTACCAGAGAACAGTGGTTTCTGGGGAAAAATGGATGTTTCATGTCTGCAGATTTGATTTTTTTCCCCTCTCTTGCTCTTGAAGGTAAGTACTGCATCTTGGGTTTTGCTTGAAGCCAGCCCTGTGGAGATCAATACATTGCTGTAACGTGTTGTAAAAAATTCCAGACAAACAACAAAATGCAAACCATGGTTTTCTTTCTACTGTAAAGCCCACCTTAGCCTTGGCCATAGCCTCCTGCATGGGAAAGCTTGCTCCATTCCCTTCCAGTCCTCACTGAAAAGCATTTAACTGCTTCTCTTTGCTGTTTGGGCACTTCATCCTACTGCTTTGGCCGAGGCTTCCTTTATCTTTGGTTTATTTTTGTGTGCATGTGGACTTGTGTATGGAGTAAGTAGTTCTCAGAAGGACTGCCAAGCAAGGAAGGAGCCTCAGAATAATAAAAGTCATAAAAACAACCTCCCTTCCAAACCCCAGCCATTATTTTCTTGCAAGACATACTGAAAATGCAAAATCAACTGATGAGCTGAGCATTCATCCTGGATTTCATGATTTTATGTTTGGCTTTTATATATATATAGTTATATATATATAATATCCCTTTTCCACTTTCATAACACCCAACAAAGAAATCAGTTCACAATCCACTTCTGTTTTGTTTTTGCCTATTTCCAGTCCAGTCAAACTCAGCAGCAAAACATCTGGCAGCTCAGATGCAAGTGTGATCACAGCCTGATGTGCTACATTCAGGGAATTTCAGACCTACCGCACTGAATTTGAGGTGGTAACTAAAGCTTGTGTTGAGATGTTGCCCCTGGCTGGCCAAAGATAGACACTGCCAAAATGAAACCTTGACAAACAAGCTGGTTTCTCCCTTTCATTTTTCAGAGGGAAATTTCACATTTAGTCTAAAGTATTAAATAGTACATTTTCAAAGTAAATTGTTATGAAATCCCATAAACGTTGAGGCTTTTTGACCAAAGTGATGGCTCAGGCTGGGTTCTTGTTCAAAATAATGCCATGTGACAAGCTGATGAGTTTTGTATTATCCATTCATGGGAGGCAAATGATATAAATTTCTATGGATAGACAAAAAGGAGCAGGTGGTGTCAGGTTGTCCTGTTAGTTGTCAACAACATGAGTAATTTCTACCAACCATTAAGATGCTCTTCACTCTTCTCAGCAGGAAAAGGACACAGTTCTCCAAAATGTACACTTGGCTCAGCAGTTCCTGGATTCAAGAAAAATCTAAAATGTAGCCTAGAGTACTGAAAAGATCTCAATGAAATCCACATGTGCTTTCGAAGTCATGGCTTGGGCTCTTGGCCTGTCAAAATAGCACATTTACACAAAAGGCTACTCTTGGCTAACATCTGTTGTGGTCAAAGTCTTCTTCATGGGAAAATGGCCATCCAAAATGATGCATGGCTTTGCATGACTACTGATACAGTATAGTGGTTGTTATTTCTGCAGGAGCATACCCATGTCTGTGCTGCCTTGACCCTAAATCCTTCTCTGCAGAGCAGTGACTCAATAGTGTTCCCATGGCAGGTGCCCAGCTGATGGAGAAAGGGTGCCACATGCCTATATGAAGTGGCTACAAACTTAAATGGGCTTCTTCAGGACCAGACTTATCTTCTCCATTGCTAGCATGAAATGCCTTCCTGAAGTCCCAACAGGCAAGTTGATATTCAAATACAGTTGTTAGGGCACTTGGCAACATAGGGCAGGTATTAAACAAGGCAAGCTGAGAGATCAGTCAGTCTTGCAAGAAGTTGGAGCCAGTTCTGGTTGTCTCAAAACCAGCAGCAATCTCAGAGCAGAACTTATTTGCCACTCACTGTGGAAGCACACATCCCTTGCACAGATGCACCCGAGAAGATGGGAATCCTGACTCCTAATTCTTTGTGTATGTGAGATCACAGTTAAAATTGCCGTCTTGCACTGTACCTATTTACTTTTGGCTGCTGTAGTGACGCTTTAGATATGTTTGGTACATCAGCTCTTCCTTTAGTGGTGAATCACACTGACACTGTGCTGTGTACTAATAAAGAGTCGTCGGTATTAGGCAAAAGGGAGTAGAGGACATCAATGTTTTTACAGCTTAAAAACCCTGGAGAATTGAAATTCCAATCATAAGAGCAAGTGTTGGAGGAAGGGAACTACCTGCATGTCTAGACACTGCACTGAGAAGACAAGCAGAATGCTGGCAGGGATGCTGCATCCACACTGAGGAGAACTTATTCCCAAACAAAGAGATGTCAGTTTAGGGAATAATAAGAAGCATTGTGTTCCTGGACAGTATCATCCTTACCTCTAGCATTGGTGGGCACAGCTGGGTAGCATTTTTTAACCATAAACCGCAAAGCAGAGCTCTTGGACTGGTGTCAGGGCTCTGGACTGGCATTTCTACTCTGTATCTTTAACCAAAGCCTTTAATCCCTCTTCTTTCCTTTTGCAAAGAGCTATGAGATAAGCAAATAACAGCTGTGATTTAGCATTAGCCTGAGTTTCAGCAGCCCAGGCCCCATAGTTTTCACCACCATCAGTGGAGAAAGTGAGCACTTATGTTCTCTGAAAGCAAGCACTTCACCTACTTCATCTTTCAGTGTTTTACTTCTCATAGACCTCTAAGCCTCACTATTGACCTAGAATGGCACTGGAGCGATAAATTGCACCATGAGCATCTAAATAAGGGGTAAAAAAGAAATAATTACTCCTCCCAGAGTCAACAGAAAACTCCGGTTTTAGTTGTCACTTTTTATTTGTGTTCCATAAATTACAAATGAGTCTAGTGATGCCCAGGGATTCCTTATGCCTTTCCTTTTGTTCTGTAGTTTAGCAAAGTCTGCCTTTTCCTGGCTAATTGCCACAGACCACTGATCTGGAACAAATCTTTGCCAAGGCTGAAGCAAAATGAAGAAATGGGATACCATTAAGAGTGGGAGGGGGGGATTTACTGTCCACTGTGGTTGCTGTGGCTGCTGGTGGTGATGGTCTCCTAAGTAACCGCAACACCAGCCCCAGCACTGCTACACGTGGACCACTTCCATACCCTGAGCCAACCAACAGCAACTGGACATGGCTCTGCATTAACCTATTGGATAGTCTCCTTTGGTTTGTTGGTATTTCCCAGTGGATAGCAAGCCTGTGGTGCTCAGGAGCCTGGAAAGCTTTTGGTAATAGGCCCCACCGGGATCACCATCAACACTGAGAGCTCATACCTCTAGCAACACAGACAGGCACAGTCCTGATTCCTCCTGTGCTGTCTTCTACAGTAATGTGTAGCTCTGTAAGTAACTCTGCCCAGTAAGTAAAATGAAAGGCTGCAAAGTTACATTTCATCTGCAGACTGCAAATCACACATTTTACAGCCAAAGCCATTCTTACAGCTGAACAGATTGGTGATGGCTCCTACTACCGGCAATAAAGATAACATGAAAAGCTTGTGCCAAGAGATGTTTGTTTGTAGAACTGGGGCTACAGTTCAGTGCCCAGATATCTAGGTGACCCTGAAGTACTCAAATCTAGGGTTTGTTTTTCTTTCTGAAGTCTGCACTGAGGACTGTGTTTGCTTAAACTGAAGCTACCAAGCTGTGAGAGGACTAATGAGAAAACAGGGACCAGCCTCTTTTGGAGATGACCACAATGACTTCACATCTTCTTCTTGCTCCCCTGAATATAATGAAGGTTTCCTTGGAAAGCTCTGCCTTTTCCAAATAAGGAATCTTTCAGTCTAGTCTAGCTAGTTCCTTAATGCTCTATTTATTGATCTGAGCTAAGGGACAAGAAGAACCCTTCAGCCAAAACATTTCAGATGACAGTAGACCTGGCTCCTTGATGCAGAGGAGGCACTGTTCAATCAGTTGAGAACCAGATGTAACTTGGCAGATGCTTCCTCAATATTGGTTGCTTTGTTACTGCAGGTTAAGCCACCCGAAGAACCCGAAACACTTGTAATTAAACTCAATAGGATCAAATTTGGTATTTGCAAGACTTCTTCCTTTTCTCTCCCTCTTTTCACTTTTCTGAACTGGCTACTCATAAAAGGGAATGGGAATGTATTACAGACCAGTCTTGTGCCCATAAGAAAGTGCTCTTTCTTCAAGCAGCAATTTGGGAGTGAAGCTTTGATGCATGTAGCACCATGTAAGCATCTACCTGTGTAGAGTGAAACAAGAAAGGCCTTTACCTGGCTCATATGAAAAGCTTTCAATGGCCTTGCTATGTTCTGAGTCATCAGCAGCTTAGCAGCATGAATATGATTTAAAAACCATAAAAATGGGAGTTGCTTGAAGTTCTGTTGAAAACATGTGCCAGATGTCACCCGCTTGACTCATGTCCCGTCCAGGGAGAAGAAGTTTGCATTCAATTCATCTGTGGTAGATGCCAGGGCTTGGGAAGAGAGGGGGTGGTGAAGGGGTGCACAAGTTGGAGCCAGATCTGGGAGCACCCAGGTTGTCAGGCCACCAAGAGCTGACTGGGGTCTTCTGGAAGTGAGGGCAGCGTGTCCTGCTGGACCACAGGCTTTGGTTTCTGCAGAGCTCCTGGTGGGCTGTGATTCATCAGGATGTACCAAGATGTATTCCTGGTGTAAGGGGAAGGGAAGCAAAGAAAAATTCCAGGCAATTTGGTTTTGGTGTGACCCTGACAGAGCAAAGGGCTGCATGGAGGATTTGAAAGAAAACTTTTATTCATTTGGGTTTGCCTCTCATACGTCCCTGTTTTGGTGAGCATGGGAAGGGACCGTTGCTTCATAAAACATGACCTGAAGCTGGTCTGATTGTTGTGTTTTTGGTAAACAGCTTTAGGCATCTCTGTTTCACTGCTCACAGTCCCATTTTGCAGTGCCTCTTGTTCTCCATCTCTGTGGGAATAGCCCTGTCTGGGGCCATGACCAATTCCACTGACTCCTGTGATGGGAAAGGAGCTTGCAAGAATTAAGAAACAAAGGAAATCAACCAACAGCATAAACAGTTGGATTACTTATAAATCCGAATGCAGCCACTGACAGAAAGGCCAAAGCAAGGTGGATAGCTAACGCATGATGGATTATTCCCTTATGTCTAATGCCAACATAATGATCTGCCTCTGTGATGTTGCTTGAAGTGGGATTTTAGATCACCAGAAGACTCAGAAAACCACACTCTGCTAAAACCTCCTTTATTCCTAAAACCCATTTATCACCTGTAGCATTATTTCAGATAGGTTTTCACACAGCCAGGTGACTTCTAATTAGTAGCACTCACATAACAAACTATTAAAAAGCAATTAGCTCAAGAAAATTTATCTAAGGTGTTTGCAGGGCTGATCTAAGGAGTGATAATGTTTTCTTGAGGGAGACAAGTCAAATTTACATAGTCTGACAGGGGCCAGTCCTGGAATTTTGATAAAATCCTGAAGTCTCCCCATGCCCCTGTTAATTTTAGGAAGTCTTCATTAGTGCTTATAAAGACCAGCTAACAGTAACCCTGCTTCCTGAGGATGCTCTTTCCTGTCTTTACCAGGGTACTTTGCTTTGGCTGTTTCTACACTCTGAGAGAAGCAGTTTGTCTTTGCTTTCCTAGATCCCGAGCACCTCATTTATACCCATTCCTTCATTGATTGACCTCATGTATAAATAAGAAATTAGGGTTTATTCCTTCTTACTGTGTATTATGTTGACTTGTCAACACTAATAGCTTTTCCCAACATCACTTGAGAATTATGCATGAATACTGCAAACTACTTAAAATTGTATTTTACAATGCCTTCCTTTTAATTATATTCCATTATGATGTATATGTATATACAGCTCAGCTTGTCTCTGAGCTCAGTGATTTGGCAACAGCAAGCTCACGGGGAGATGGCTTCAGCTGAACTCACTTCCCTGCAGCTCTTATCAGCTTTGCCTTTGAAGAATTAACAACAACAACATCAAACTTCTCCAAACAGAGCGTGCAGGGGGAAAGAAAATGTTTAATATGGAAGATGGCGGAGGCTGTTATGAACTTGTGCTACTTCTATGTAAATTTGATTCAATCAACCCCTGTGGCAAAAGAAGAAAGCACACATGGAAAAAAAGAGGATGGATGGTGCTGACAAATATGCAGCCCAAAACTTAACCTTATTGTTAAAATTGCCTCCATTAGCTTAATCTCTTTGGAAGCAGCTGTGTAGTCAAGAAGACAAAGTGCAATTATTTTGTTTTAAATAAATATTAACTCTGTTTTCCCTGGCCAGGGCAAGTGCTGCTGCCTGCAGCCTGTCTCCATAGGCTGAAGGGTCCCCTTGCATAAAAGCCTTAGAAAAAGAGCATCTTTACTAGCAAGTGTGTCTATAACAGAATCATAGTCCTCTGTCCAGAAAGGCCTTTTCTTCATTTTGGCCTTAGTCTCATACATAAGTGGCTTGTTCATGAAACATGAGTGGTATTAGTAACATGCAAAATTTGGGTACCTTTTCTGCAGAACCCACATTTTCTCCTACTGGAAAAAAACACCAGTGGAAACCTGAACCATTTTGATGGCTCAGCTACAGACAGATACGACAGTCTTCTCATCTCACCTAGCTGATAAGATCCAGGTGCACCTGACATGCTTCAGTAGAAAGTAAATATTTCAGCCCGGCTACACTAATGACAGCAAAATTAATCGATAGCAAACAGGCACCTGTGGTGTCTGCGTGGCTGTGGCAGTCCCAGTTACCAAAGAGCAGCAGCACTTGGTATATTTTCGGTTGTTCGCTTCCTTTTGCTTTTCTTTATACACTTCTTATGCAATCAAATGTTGTGAAATGAATGCATCAGGGCAGCAGAGAATGAGATAGCCCAAGGAGGACCACAAAGCACATAGTGTGGGGACACCCCAAGGGCACAAGCCACAACTTCTCCTGCCCCTTCCCATGGCTGTGCCACAGAAAAAGGGCAGAAGACGATGTAGGCAAAAATCCTGCCAGATATGGATTTCTCTCTTCTGAGGTATTTCAAAGTAATATCACATGGATGAAGCGCTCCAAGAAAAGCATTGGAGATGACAGGCTGACAGGAGCAAATCAGCTGGAACAGCTGGCCAGGGAGCACAGTGTTCCTGCAGGGAAATTCAGATTTTTGAAGCATCTTTTTGTGAGAAGGGAAAAGAAAAACTTGAAATGTGACACAAAGAAGATCTGAAAATGCGGGCACCAGCATTGCCACGAGTCGTGCCCTGCACAAACCTGCTGTGGAGCAGCATGTGGGTGACATTAGTGCCAGGGTGACCATTCCCTGCAGCACAACTGAGGAAAGCCCCTGCATGGACAGTCACCCAGCCCCATGACACTGATTTGTTCCCTCCAGTAGTTCCTTGGATGCAGCACCTCGCGCATCCCTTTCCCATCAGGAAAACACAGGGATTTTGGAGGGAGGGAGGTTTTGTGTTCTAGAAAAACATTTTGCAATGCACTTGGATGAAGCTTTAAATTCATGAAAGCATCTACATTTTAAAGGGTGCAGAGAGCTTTTTATCTTTACTGGCAGAGCTAGCAGTGCCCATGCTTGTTGATGGCTATATATGCATTTCCATCTTGCCCTGCTCAGGTTATTAGTATCCACGTTCCTGCATCTTGTCATTACTGACAGCACATAAGGACTTTTTTCCTTCTGGTAGGTCTGTGAGGAGGTGTGCTGGGGGAGCCATCTCTCCTGTGTGCTGTGTTTGTAGCATGCATGTGTTAAGATCCTGTATACCCCATAAGAAACCAGCAGTCCTATTTGACTAATGGACTTGATCAAACACTTTGTCCTGTAAAACTGTCCACATTTCAGGACTGAATGAAAAGCAGAAGGGCATCCTTGCTTTACAAGCCACAGCCTGGTTGCTCCTGCCACTGGAGGGTACAAATTGATTTCAGTCTCTCTATTCTGTTATCCTCTTCATTGGCAAAGTCTATTACCTTCTTTTGCCAAAGAAGGCACTTCTCTAGCAGACAGGATGGGATGTTGATGTTGCTGGGGAGCTGAGGCTCTTGGGGCAAGTAATAAACGTTAAGTAACATGTGAAAAGAAGGGTAACAAAACCAAGATCCCTTCTAGACAAAAGGCTACCCCAAAGCTTGCGGTATTACTGGTGCCCCTCACAGCCCCCTTCTTCCAGCAGTTTAATTACTCAAATGAGTAGATGCCCTTTTTCATGATCCCTGCCCAGGGTGAGTGTCTGCAGTTCAGGAGTGGGCCTGCCATGGCTATGCTGGAAGCAAAGACCACCTGCATCTTTCCCTATCACTGTTAGGCCTCCAATTAATGAAGTTTTAATGAAATCAGGGTTTAGAAAGGAGACAAGAGTTTTCATGGATCAGTGACGTTTTCTATTAGGAAAAAACCCTGATTAAGCTGTTGAAGATGCACGCTCTTCCTCAGAGCCAAAACAAGCTGATAACTCCAAGGCTGGAAACAGCTTGATCGTATTAATACACTTAATAATTTGGTGAGTAAATGGGGATTGGCCCCTGTAGACCAGAGGAGGCTTCAGTGAGGCTACAAGTGATGTTCTTGGTGCAGTGGAATGGAGAGAAATAGGGAATGATGGTCTGGTGTCAGGATTAAACAGTGAGGGAGGAAAAATTTTAATGTGTCATGAAGCTTATTTTCCATAGCCAGAAGAATTATGAATTTTAAATCCTAAGGCTATTTGTCTTGGGAATTAAGTAGCTTAGGGAAGAGTATGTGCAGGGAGCAGGCACAGGCTCTGACCCTGGGAAATCAACAATTGTAGGTGGGGAGCTGGGGGAATTTTCCACATTTTCCTGTTATTCCTGGTCAGCCTCTGGGTGAGATGATTCAGCTTCCGGAACTCTGCTTCAGCCAAAGACCACTGTGATTGAGCAGTGCTGGACAGCTGCATGCAGAAAACCCAGGGAACAGCTACCTTCCTTTTTCTTTTCTCCAAGACAGCATCTTCTTTCAGTGTTGGTTTTATCGGCTCAGCACTTTCCCCTATGGTCCCTGGTGTAAGGTGACATCTGGCAATCAGGGATTTCCAGGCAATATTCAGGGTTATTTCCCCATATGCAGCAAGTTTGCACATCCTCTCATGTGGCTTGTTCAAAAGCACAGTGATTTTCCCAAGGGGAAAGTGTCCTACAGTGTGAAGATGATCTGTTCAGGGGTGAGACATGTATTGTCCTTACAGAAAGTGTCTTGGGGCAGGACAGTGTCTCACAGCCTTTTGGTGTGGTGCACAGCGTTGCTGCTTTTCTGTCTCCATTTCTTTCCTGCATCTTTTTTGTTTATTGCCTTGGTTTGGGTCATTCATGTTACACCTAAAAATTGATGTCACCTTTTCTAGGTAGGAAACATCCTTTTGTGAGTGAATTGCCTGATCCTGTCAGCAGTAGTTTCTGAAGCAAAAGAAATCACACAAATATTCCTAGGTAACTGTCAACGCAGTGGAACAGGATTGTGTTTTTCTTGCACTGTATCATAAAAGTTATCAGCTGCTCTTGGCTTGCCATGCATTTCTCACCACTGATAAAAGCAATGGCTTAAGGGCGAGAGTGGGCACTTGGGAAAACCGCCTTGTTTCAGTGCACATAGGAGGAAAAACGTTTAGCACGAAACGGCAGAGCTGGAGCTGTATGTCACCAGGAGTACGTGGTCTTGTTTTGTCCCCACAGGCTAACGTACACAAAATGGCTGCATCCAGTCACATGCTGCATTCTTCACAAGGCTACCTGTGAAGAGGAACTAAATGCAACAGCAAAGCTACACTGCCTTCTTGAATAGCTTTGCTCCACCGTGCCTGGGGAAGCATTGGGAGAGTAGGGCATCCTGGCCATCTGCTGACAAAGACTTTTGGGTACAAGGCCTGGGGTCTGGTGGCTGATAAACTCATGGTAGGCTTTGATGGGAATCATGGCCATGATCTGAGTCATGGGGTGCATCGAGCACAGCTCCAGTGGCCACGCCAGCAATGCAGGATCAGGGAGCAGAGTTATCATATGACAGTTTATTTTAGTATGAGAAGAGCCCTTAAGCATCGCTGAGCTAAATATTTCCCTAATTCATGCATAACGTAAGCATAATGAGCAGCTCCATCTCACAGACATAGCTCAGACCTTTCTCCTGTGATGTGATTACACGTTGTGAGATGGGCAGCTCAGGGCTGGGATTTGGCTGAACTCCCTGGGCCATCAACAACAGTCCTCAAATCTCCATCAGCACTCACTGCTGTTAGTGGAGATATGCCTCTAACACCCATTTCTGTTTCAAATTGCCATACACCACAGTGCAGGCACCAAGAGAATACCCTAGTGGGTTCACAGCTACTGGAGCAAGCCCAGGTCTTGGAAAGGGTCTGCATTAGGTATCCAACCCTCCTGTTCAATTTGCATTTGCTTCATTGTCTGCTGATAGACTCATGATCAAATCTGCTGCAAAAGATAGCCTGAAGCATCCAAAGGCATTTATGTACTGTGATTTAGCACAGAAAAATATTAACAAGCAGTTCAGACAAGCTAATGACAGAATGCGCCAAACCAGCTACATCCAGTATGTCCTCTGTTTCAAGGAATGTGTCCTCTCTACCACTGAAGTAAAGGCCCATCCCAGAGACCTGGTGTTATGGTCATGAGATGAAGAGGTTGGTTGCTGGGCGGGTTTCCATTGCTCTCCCAGTGAGCCCCAAGAAAGCAGGGGATCTGATGCAGAGCTCTTAACGCTGTCACCAAATCATTGAATGGTTTGGATTGAAGGGACCTTAAAGCTCACCCAGTTCCAACCCCCTGCCACCCAGCCATGTGTCATTGCTTCTTGTCCTGAACCTGAGCTTATCACCAACTGTGCTTCTTTTATTCCATTTCACCGACGCTCTGCTGAGTGTCCTGTGCTGGGCTGTGTTTTGTAGGCACTAGAGCCCAGAGCTATTCACCTGCTGCTGTTCCCTGTGGCCTCCTGAGCTTTTCTGCAGCCCGCTACCAATAAAACCTGGCAGCAGGTCCCAGCCAAGATGCTCATGTTTCCCATGCTCGAGGTGCGAGTGCTCTGTGCCTCCCTCCTTGTTTCAGACCTGCTGCTCTGAGTCATGCATTAAAATTACTTTCCTGAATTGTATTTTTTTGCAGTGACAGCTGATTTGTATTTTCTTCCTTCTTGGCTCTGGTGTATTGGTAGCTGGCAGGAGCCAGCAAATGCTAAGAAGTGAATTGCTGGAGGGGACTTCAGAATGGATCACCTTGTTTTTACCATGGCAAGGAAAAAATCATGTACTCCTAGCAACAGGGTAACTTAGCAGTTACTCCAGGCTTTACTGAACTTTCTACCTCGCAGTTTTCAGTTGAATTAATCTTGTTTGCAAACAATGGTCATTATGCGGAGAGCAAGAGGTTACATAAAAATAATTACAAAATGCAAATAAAATACAAAGACAAATCCACATCCTAGCACAATGTGACAGAGAGAAACAAATCAGAAAGTATTAAAATCGCTAGTGTTCTCTCTTCGGATCTTTTGAGCCTTGGTGCACAAACACTGACTTTTCACATGCTCTGCTCTTGAACTACTGAAGTGCGAAAGTGGAGAGGCTTTTGCTGTGTGTTTCTCTCTCTAGCTCAATTTGATATTCATCAGCTTTCTTTAGAGCTTTAGACTTGTCAGGTAAGATCCATGACAGGCACAAGCCAAGTGGGGAGCTTCGTCATGGCTCATGGCTAATGTATAATAATGCAAGCCATGGGGGTTAGAGGGCAGATGTTATAGACTTTAGAACTTCAGTGTCTACAAGTCGTGAGGGACATTGTGAAAACAGCCAAACCCAGACCACTGTAAGCTATGAAACAAGGAAACCAATCTAAAACACAAATGTAGTTTGGCTTAATACAGCAGCCTGAGAAGCTGCTCTCCATCTATCTTAGCTTTGCCTGGCACTAGACAGCAGTGTTAGAGGGTCTGTTCGCTGCCTTGTTACTATTAGTTTTTCTTCGCAGTCATATGCAGTGTCCAGGATGCCCCAAGTTCCCCCCAGTAGCTCTCAGATTCCCTGGTAAAGCTTTTATTACTTATTAATGCTCTTCCTGCATGGCAGAAACATGTCTCACCTTCTAATCTGCTTCTCCCACATTCTCAAGACATTTGTAACTGTTAAGTAAAAAACTGGTTTCCTTTGGCAAAAGGCTTTCAGGAGGCATTCAGCAGCAGGGCTGCTCGGGCAGTTCATTTACTTTGCTTGGGTTTCTGCTGCCTGATCTAATTCAGAAGCAGCTTGAAGATTGTTCTTCCAGGCAGTGATGCTGCCCATGGCTGTGTACGAAAAATGGGGAGAAGAGCAGTGGGTTGAATTCAATGTGTTTGGTGAAGCAGACAGGACAGGTTATTTTTGCTAGACATTGGCTCTCGTCACTTCATAATCCTGTGCTTGCTGGGTGTCAGGTTTATCATTACTGTGGGAAAGCAACAGTCCACACTCCAGGACTGTGAAGCTGCTTTGCTGGCACCTCGCATGGCACGAGCTTTAGCTCTGGAGCAGCTAATGCAGCCCAAGGTGCCCTCACATCCTTGTCCATGCCTGGATCAGGACATGAATACTTCTTACCCAGTGCAGCCAGACACAGGAGGCACTGTCCCCCAGGGGTCTTACCTGTCCCTCTGGGGTGCAGACCCCTCTGTCCCTCATGGAGGAGCATCTTGTAAGGCAAAGAATGAAGGCTATTTTTTCTTGCGAAACATGGGGTTTTGGCACAGCCACATAGTGACAAAAAGCCCCTTGTGCTCCCATAGATTGAACGGGGGGAACAGAACTGCCTAAAATCTGCTGCCCGCAGTGGGACACACAAGGATCACCAGCCCAGGGCACATTTCACTCCATCCCACTGATGGATTTCCACTGGGGAGATGAAGCCAGTAGACAATCTGTGGGGTAGGTTGGAGGTGCTCGCTCCCAAATGGGAGTTCCCAGCTCTAGCCCTAGTTAAATCTTGTGAGTGCTCCTCCAAGAGGCTCCCACAGGCCCCACACTGAAGGTCAAGATGTTGCCGGCTTATTTATGTATGCACCTTGATTAGGCTCAGTCTGGGAGCCTGTTGCTGAGGCCTGGGAGCATTAAAACTACGCAAAACAAGTCATTGGAGCCTGTTAATTTGTATGTCAGCCTGAGAGCATTCTCTAATTAAAAAATAACCAAACCACTACTCCTGTGTTTTGGTTAAACTATTTAGATTTAATTGAATGGGCCCAGGATTAATGCTCCTACTGTGTTTTACATGGTGTTACTGTGATTTATCTATTGGGGGCCTATTTCTCTTAGCCAGTTTAATAATGATTATATCCCAGCTGTGAAGTAAGAAGATCAGTGCAGAGGCAACGCTGATAACCTGCTCCCCTGCTTAGAACATCAGAGAGCTGAAGTCTGGGTTTAAGTAAAGGATAGCACCAAGCTCACCAGCTGGTGAGATCTAGCAGAGGGAACTGTGTCTCCTGGTTTGTTCTTGTACATCCAAGGCTGTACAAGAGGAGTTCTTTGCAGACCAGCTGTCAGCAGCATTTTCCATCACCAGACACAAACAGCAGTGTCTTTATGGGTTCATTTAAGAAACATGCTGAAACTGACTTGTGTCCCAGGAATCCTGTGTCATGCAGCCAGAAGGTTTAAGGGGTTCTCTAAACCGACACTAGGTACAGATTTGGGTGGGAAGGGACCTCAAAGCTCATTTAGCTCTAACCCCCTGCCACAGTCAGGGACATCTTCCACCAGAGCAGATTGCTCCAAGCCCTGTCCAACCTGGCCTTGAACACTGCCAGGGATGGGGTAGCCACAGCTTCTATGGGCACCCCGTTCCACCCAGATAAGCTGGTAGAGGAGGTTGTTTTGATTCATACACACAACGGTGCGTAATCTACAGATATCAGTGCCTCTTGCAGAGCTACCTGCATCCCAGAGTGCTCCTCAGTAGTCCCACATGGGCTATAGGGTAGCTGAAGGGACACACAGGAGGATACCCATGGACCATGTTAGCTTTTAATGCCACATAGAATCATAGAATGGTTTGGGTTGAAAAGGACCTGAAGATCACCTAGTCCCAAACCCCACCATTTCATAGTGCAGACTCAGGCCAGGTGCTTGCGGTTAAAGGTGCTGTGAACATGGATTTCAGTCTGATTTTAATTTATCAATGTGTGTACGGTTCCCTGCTGACACTGCTGCTGGGACGCATGGAGCAGCCCCCCATTACCCAGAACAGTAATGAGCCCATTACTATGGAAATGAGCTCGTTACCCCTTCCCATCAGGCAAGGTGTGCAGCACCAGGGAAGCTGGCTGCTCCTGAAGGCTGTGGGGAAAAGGGGTTCTGGATGACAGCACCCTGGGTGGGATGGAGAAGCTGTGGCAAGTGGCCAGGTGCTGAGATAGCTGCAGGGCAGGGTGGCCCAGGGCACATCCCATGAGTGGAGACAACTCGAGTGAGCAGACAGGCACTTGTGGTGTCACACAGCCCCAGCACCATGTGGATAAGCATGTCAGTTTATATCTATAGGGGCACTGGTTCCTGGCAGTGGGTGTGTGTATGTACAGATGGGGCCAAGAACTTCCTTGTGGAAAGTGGAACAGCTTCCAGTGGTTCCTGTGAGTGATGGAAGGGCAGGATGGAGAAACACCTCATGGGTGTGCTGGCTGCCGGCACCAAGGGCAAGCAGGGCTCTCAGACCTCAGCTCCAGCCCCTGGCAGGATGGGAGCATGTCCTTCCACAGCAGCAGAGCTGTGCAACATCATCTCCTGGGAGGAGGAGATGATATATCAATGGATGAAGCTCTGCTCCCACTTGCAGGTTAAAAGGGGGATTGTTGGAGGCCTCTGTGAGCTGCCAAGGCCAGATTTATATTGCTGTCCTGCAAAAAAACCCTTCTCCACCAGTGTGCTGGGACGGTGGCATTCAGCAGAGAGGACACCCAGGGTCTGGGCAGGGTGACAGCATGCTCTGAGTACCCTGCCAGGCTGCCTGCCTGCAATGAGCATCCCAAGGGGAAGGTGCTGTTTGCTCCATTCCCACAACCACCCCAGTTTAGGGTGAGGACATTTGTTTACTTCTCTAACCACAAATGGTGTCCCCTGCAGGGGAGCTGGTGGCACAGAGGGGCAGGCAGCTCCCTCTGGTCTTTGGTGAGGATTATTACACTTCAGCCCTCTCATTGGAAGCTCTTCCCAGTGGCTAAACTGGGAGGAGGTAAGGGGTGAGTAGTGCAGTGGGTTCAGGGAGGAGTTTGTGCTCTCCCTTGCACTGCCCCATCATTTCCTTCCTGCTCCCTCTAGAAAAGCAGCAAGCTGGGACAAGGCTGCTGTGAGCAGGTCGATGTGAGACCTCCGCAGATGGTTGTGGCATAGTTCACAGAGACAGAAAGTGCTTTACACACATAGGAACAGCCCCAGACCTGCCACAGCCACAAAGCAGCCCTGAGGCACCTCTGCATGCTTCTCCCTGTTCCATAAATGCAAGTGCACTGGCCTGGAGCAAATGGTATAAAGGCAAAAAGGAGTAGTGACAGAGAAAAGAAAAGGGACTACTCCATCTTCAACTTGTGGCACATTGTCAGCCAGGCTCCATAGGGGCACATGCATGGAGCAGAGCAAAATATATCTTCTGTGCTTTCATTGCCAGTGCTGTGGGACTCCCACCCCTCCTGCAATGGATGTGTGGGCCAGGAAGGAGAGGTGGGTAGAGGAAATCAGCTTTGCTGTAGTCATGATTTGGGGGAACACAAAATGTTGCTGCTTTAAAACCAGCAGCATCTTACAGGCTGTGAAATGGCTTTGTCCCTCTATCCCATGAGAGTCACTCCAGGTCATGGGCTGGCAAATGTTCTCCCTTTAGTGGCATGTTAGCAATAAGGAAAATGTTCTCCCTTTACTGGCATGTTAGATATAATGAGAAACCCTCAGATTTGGAGGGGGTGTATGTCTGGATATTTGGAAAATATTTCAGATGTTCCCACATATTTTATGTGTATATATATATATATACACACGTATTTTATACTTACATTTTATAATATGTATGCAATAAGACAATATTTATTATATATGTATATAAATACATATAAAATCTTATCCAGGAGCTTTTACAGGGGGGCCTGCCACACTGCTGTGGGTTGAAACAGCACTCACTGCCTCTTAGGCATGAGTAGCGAGTCCTTCAGCCTTCACAGCACAGCAGATCCCATCTGCAAACACAGATTCACCTGTGGGAGCTCGCTGCCTTTCTGCATTGTCTCCCTGCCCCTCCAGGCTCCTGGCTCCTCCAGCATATGCTGTTTTCCTCTCGTTATAATATTTCCATGGCTGAGCTTATCTGGGAGGTACAGTCAGTACAAAATGGCCATTCATCCATCCCCAGGCAGAGATGGGAATGTGTTCGATTCTGCATGGAGCACAGTGGGGTTGTGCACTTTAATACATGGGTAACGTGCAACATCGGTCCTCTGGAAGAGTCCCAGATCAGTAGTTTATGAGCTCAAAGCGTGTCTGGCGCAAAGAACAGCTGCACATTCTGCTGTGAGCACTTGCAGAGCTGCCTGTGCTCAGAGCCTGTGTTCAGGAACAATGTGCCTGCGGTTAGCACAGCACAAAGCCCAGCTGCTCTGCAAAGAGCTAGTCCCGGTTTTTTTTGGGGCCATGTTCCCTGTTGAGCAGAGCCAGGCTGCAATTGCCTTGCAGGTATTCCAGGCACAGGGCTGACATGCAATAGGTCTGAGAGCAAAACAAAGGTGTATCTCATCATTCAGAGATTATCAAGGGCTGCCCCACACTAGAAATCTATGAAATGTAGGCACGGTGCTTAGGGACCTGATTTAGTGATGGAATTGGCGGTGTTAGGTCAATGGTTGGGCTCAGTGATCTTTCCAACCTAAATGATTCATTGATTCTAGAAGCTTTTGGTTTTGCAGACCTGATTTTCAAAAGCACCAGGCACAAGCCCACTCTCACGCTGCTGTCTCAGTCTCCGTTTGGAGCCTTCAACAGCCCAAGATGACCTTTTCAGATGGCTTACATGGGAAACTGTGCCAAATAGACTGAGCAAAAATAAGCATCCAAGTACTCTCCTGGCTAAAACCACCACTGCCAGAAGAGCCAGTCCTGCCTCTTGTGGAGGAGGCAACAAAGATTTTGCAGGTCACCAGGATCACCCCACTCACTTTGCTGCAGGGTCCCAGCCTGGCATCACCTCATCTGCACAGCACTGAGGCCAACTTAGGATTCAAGAGAGGAGCCTCCCACTCTGTTTTTAAAAGCAGAGCTGGTATTAAAGGAAATTATCATACATTATATTTCAGCATTTAACTCTTCAAAGAATCAAGCTCTTCCCTTAAGGTCATTTCCCTGCACAGAGCAGAAGAAGAACATGCCAGGTAGGACACAAGGTATCTGAAGAAGCTGCTAGGAGTGAAACTAGTGCTCTGCAGGCATGGCAGCTGTCATTATGCTGTGGAATTTTGGAGACTGGGGATAGGGAGACTGAAGAAGGGCCGCAAGGATGATCAGGGATCTGGAGCATCTCCCTTATGAGGCGAGATTGCAGGAGCTGGGCCTGGTTAGTCTGGAGAAGAGTAGACTGAGAAGGGGATCCCATCAATGCAGATCAGTATCTCAAAGGCAGATGCCAGGAGGATGGTGTCAGACTCTTTTCAGTGGTGCCCAGTGACAGGACAAGGAGCAGTGGCCATAAACTGAACCATAAGAAGTTTCACCTCAACACAGAATCACAGACTCATAGAATATGAGGAAGAACTTCTTTCTGTTGAGGGTGGCAGAGCACTGGAACAGGCTGCCCAGGGTTGTTGTTGGGTCTCCCTCTCTAGAGACGTTCAAACCTGTCTGGGCACATTCCTGTGTGACCTGCTTGAGGTGTCCCTGTCTTGGCAGGGGGTTGGACTGGATGATCTCCAGAGGTTTTTTCCAACTCTAACAATTCTGTGACTCTGTGACTTCTTCTTTCATTCCAAGCAGGAAATTTAACTCAAGGAGTCAGAAAGCTACAGGCTGCATCAGATCAGGTCCACTTTCCCTTCCAGGTACCTGCTGGGACAACATCCTCCAACTGCAGGAGATATTTCTGGTGGAGACAGTTACTGAGGCCTACAGAAACTGCAGTGGACAATTCCTGGTGCTCTCCATAGAAACCAAACATACCTATACTTGTATGGGTTTTCATTCAGGATATTCACTGCATCACTTGGGGCATTTGAGCAGTCAGCATTAGGCACACTTTGTTATCTTTATCACTGCTTACAGCGTATTGCAGGAGCACTGGTTCAGAAGTAGCATCATTGATTTCTCCTAATTGTAAATCCTATAGAAAGTTTTAAGCTTGCAACAGCCACAGTTTTGCTCTCAATGGAGCCAATAAATGTGAAGAGTTGCTCCCAGGTTACTGTCATCACAGCAGTAAAAAGCCAATGTAATTGAAAAGTGAATCAGGGAAACTGTCAGGCTGGGGAGCAATGATAATAGCAGAAACTACCTGAGAGCCTAAGCCCAAAGCAAACTCTTGTCACTGGCTGCAAAGAGCTGGAGCCCATCCTGAACACACTCCTGTGCTGGCACATATCTAACAGAGGGCATGTCCCTCTGTGAAAATACTAGAGCATAGAGCAAAGCAGGAGCAATGACCATGTGCTTGCCAACAGGCCAAGCACTCAGTGGATAAGCCAGCAAGGGTAATTGATTTTGAACCCCATCTGAGATGGTTCCTCTTCCTAAAAGGCAAAATTACAACGGAACTATAAACCAGTAATTTCTCCCTGTATTAGCATAAAGCTTAAAAGCGAGAGTTGGAGACGCAGCAGCAGATGCATATTTGTCAAGAGAACAATTATTTCTCACTAGGTAGATTAACCGGTGCAGGAAGACCCAAACCCCCACAAGTCATTACTGTTTCCACATTGTTAAGATAAGACAATAAGCATGGTTGTATTTGTAATCCAGCTAGCTTGAAGCAAAGCAACAAGTAACATCACAGAAGACTAAAAAACCCTGTTAGTGTCAATGCTGTTATAGAGGGAGACTAGGAAAGACTTCTGAGAGGGAGAGGAAAGAAGCAGCATATGTCAGCACTGGCAAGTGGTATGTACCGAGGTGAGTTTTCACACCTGTAGCTCTGGAGGCTGGCACAAAAGAGGAGGAAGCTGATCTGGAGATGTTGCTCTTCCAGCACAGTCATCTTGGGACATACGGAGGCAGATACTGAAGAAGTCAACTGTCTTTTACTCTACGTAAGGACAGGATGCATGAAGCATATAGGAGGTCCCTCGTCCTCAGATCACTGCCCATGTAAAGTCTATGAGCACTTCTACTAAGTAAGTCTTAAGGAGGCTCACACATCGCTGCAGGTATCCTCTAAAAAGGGTGCAAGTAAAGAGCAGGTCTTGGGGACAATGCTCTGGGCTATGAAGCACTCACAGGGGTGAGCATCCACCTGGTAATGGGTGGAATACAGGTTTTGAACAGCTTCTAGAAAGATGTTCCCTGAAAGGGGATAAAGCAAACTCATAAACTACAGCAAAAAAAGTTTGTATTGGCCTCAGAGAACCGCCCCAGAGTCAAGAACAAGAAGTAAACTCCGACGCAGGTTGAACATCACAACCTGATTAAATTTGGGATGGGGTAACTACACACAGATAGGCTGCTTCTGCTGCTAGGACGTAACCTCTAGGATGAAATGATGGGTTTGGCATATGAGTGGACTCAGGAAGATGCTGGGGCTCAAGTTCAGGTTTGAGTTTCTCCAAGACAAAGACAGCAACAGAGTGCAGGATTGGTGGTGGATGAGACATTATTGCTTTTACCTCCGTAAAAGCACCAGTGTGCAATCAGTACTGCAGGAAGCAGACCTGCAAGGATGCAAACCCTGGGCAGCCTCAAGGCACTCTGCAAACCTCCACTAACAACGCCTTCCAACACCGCTGTGAGGCAACTATATGCATTAACTCCCATTTCCACACCTCTAGTTGCCAAGAGAAATGCTTTTCATAATGATGCGGGCTGTGAAGTACACAGCTGCTTGATTTTTGCTTGCTCTTTTAGCATTAAAGCAAGCAGAATACAGGTGCTGAGATTTCCTCATGCACAACAAAGCAGGCTGGAAATCTGTGACTAAATACCAGGGATTTGCAATCCAGCTTCGAACTGTGCAACAAGGAGCCACTGGTGACAACTGTGCGCTCGCTGTTTTTAGCTGGGCAGGGTGAACACTGAATCCCTGAGGAACAGGGACAGGAGCAAAACCATCAAACGCATTGAGCTTGCTTTTCAGAGAACTCATCTGGCGCAAAGAGGGGAATTCTGTCTTTTGCCCCTGCCAGCCACTTTTCCACACATTTTCTGCGCCAGGTTTTTGACTGTTGCAGGAGATGAGATAAACAAATAGAACTGTAGAAATCAGTGCTATAAATGGATCGATATAAACTTGTGCAAATCTGCCTGTGTTCACACATAAATATTTCAGGGTCCAGATATAATCGAGGTGCACTTAGTTTTCCTAGTTAACCACTTTGAGGATTAATGATTGTGTATCTATGCAATGTTCAGCAGCGGTGAGGGAAGACACCCTTAGATTACACACCAAGCAGCTCAGAACTGATAAGGTTTGTCCAGACCTCATCAGGCTGGAGAGGAAAGGAGTGGGAATTTCTTGCTGCACTAATTCCAGAATGCTGGCTATGCAGTCTGACCTCATGCTCTCAGTTGTAGAAGTGGGCACAAGCTTGTGTCACCTTTCCTTCACTGCAGCACTAAGCCAGAGGCGTTTGGCCTTTGGGGGTTTGTTGAAGGTGGGTTGTTTAGAGGAGGGCATACAGGTCCTGGTGCTCACTGTTTGCTGTAGGCAAGCCTGTGGGTTGGGCTGTAAGGGCTGAGAGTTTCAGGTGCTGTTTAGAGGAGGATCATCTGCGGCACAGTGGGAGACTTGGGGTGACTTGGAGCGTCACCATCCTTCTTTACTGACTGCACTGGAGGCTCAGGGAGACTCATCTCCTCACCTGGTGCTACGAGTCAGCCAATGCCCTCTCTTCTGTACCTTAGCAGATTTTAATACACAACCTTTGCACATGTGTAAAGTTCCTCTGCTGCAAAAATACTCATTTCTATATATTCTGCAGAAACCATCTGGTTTAAATATCTGGTGTGTGTAAGAATAACATTTACCTACATGATCTGCAGCTAAGATGGAAATGTTTCCTGCTTGTGCTCACCACACAGGCCCAATTGGAGAGTTAGAAGGTGAAAAAAAGGGGCAGAGAGAAGGTTGTGTCTCTTAGCAAGGTGTAAGAGCTATTAGGGTAATGTCTCAGGGTTTTATCTCTGTTGGGATGGCCAGGACTGATACCAGATTGCTCCACCTCCACCCTGGAAAACCAGTCCTGGCATAGGGCTCTGTTTCTCTTCTGCTCCTCCAACATGAAGTAAGCTGGCAAGGGCTGTAGCAACATCCATTTCCAACATTCACACTGTTAGTGTTAAATGAACCCAAAAGAGCAAAATTTGCAAAGTTATATTGAGGTGTTGAAATGAGGTTGAAAAAAACCTATGAGCAGGGAGCTGCAACAAGCCCACATGCCTCTTCCTCCAAGTACCAGCCCTGCGGTGGCTGAGTCTAACTCTGTTCTTCCCACAGTTTGACATGCAGAGGATAACACTGGAAGAGCTGAAACACATCCTCTACCACGCCTTCCGGGACCACTTAACGATGAAGGACATCGAGAACATCATTATCAATGAAGAGGAGAGTTTAAATGAAAACTCTGGCAACTGCCAAACAGAGTTTGAAGGTGAGAAGGAAAGTTTCTGTGTTTCTGTACAATTCTCTTTCTGCTTCACCTGTAAAACTCACTCAGATCTGTGACATGCAATGGGCAAGGATGGATGGAGTTAGCATGGAGTTACTTTAGAGTCAGTAGCAATGACGCAGAGAACTCAAGAGCCGCTATTAGCCTTCTTCCATGTGGTCTAAGTAAAGCTGATCCTGTTTCAGGCAGGAGGATGACCCAGTGGGTGCCTTATGGCTCTCCTTCCTCTGATGGCATTCAGGCAGAGGGATGTGCAGCCCATGCTGAGGTATCTAAGATAGACTGAATTTATCTGCAGAATTACACATCTCATCCCATTATGGGAAGACTTTATTGGCACTGGGTCCTACCCTAGCAAGCTTTGTTAGGCTCCACCAGTTTTCTGTTGTCTTCCCATAAACAGAAAGATCTTCTGCTCTGGGGTCCCAGGGAATATGCAATATTCAGGCTATATATATATGCAATATATGCAGGCTACACAGGTACACCCCAGGACAGCTCATCTCAACACATCTGAGTGTCTGCAAGATCAAGGTCTAAGCAACCCTCAGAAGTAGCTAGAGAAAGGAAAATATTTGCTTTGACTGCTGTAGCTTTACACAGCATCCTCTCAGCACTGCAACAAGACCACCAAGTAATCAGCAAATGTGACCAGACAGAGCCTCAACTTTTACAGTGGATTTTGCACTCTGAATGGAGTCAACACTGGCAAGAACATCTCCTATTTTCAGCCACTTCGGAAGAAGCATTTACTTGGCCAGAGGACTTTGTGCTGCTCCAAATAGTTGCTGGTTTGATCCACTAAACACACAAATCATCTCAAGTCATCCCTTCCAACCCAAACCATTCTCTGATTGATTGGGTTTGAGAACCTGATGTGGAAAAAAGTGTGAAGGATTTGGCTTTATTGAGCCTCAAGAAGGGAAGCCTCAGGAAGATCAGAGATGCATGTCCCATCCTTAGCAGTGTTCAAGGCCAGGTTGGATGGGGCTTGGAGCAACCTGCTCTAGTGGAAAGTGTCCCTGCCCATGGCAGAGGTTTGGAACTGGATGAGCTTTAAGGTCTCTTCTAATCCAAACCGGTCTGTGATTCTGTGAAAAGTCCAAGGAGATACTTAACAGAGAACTTCGGGGTTTCTGCACATTGCCCTGGGACAGCTTCTGTGCTTTCCCAGCCACAGCAATGCCACTTTGCATAGGCCATTTCAGGAGAAATTCTGGTACTCTGAGGGATCAAACAGCCTCTGAAAGGGCACAAGGCAGAGACACTGAAGCGTTGTTCAAACAAAGGATAAACAGTGCAATTCTTAGCTTGGCTAATCAATAGGATTCAGCAGCTCTACCCAGCACACTCACCCTCTGCTAAATACTGCAGAAAAGAGGTAGAAGAGCAGAGCTGAATGTTAAAAAGCCTGCAGGAGGGAGGCAAGAAGCATCGCTCTTCAAATCCAGCCAAGCAACACTGGGTTTTTGTTCCTCCTGGAGAGCAGCAGGGAGGAAGAGAGGCTTTACTTACATAAATGGAGTTGTTAGTCCTCACTGACCCTCTGATTCAGTGGAGGCATGAGCCAGCTGTCACCACAGCAAGAGACACGCAGGCTTCTTTCAGCTTCACTACTTGGGTGAACTATTATTCCAGTCACAAAAGAAAAAAATGGGTCCAAAAACCTAAATGCTCAGAGTCTCATTCTGGAAGTCCCAGCTTCCAAAAGTACAGCAAGAACAGCTTTTCTCGTGGGATGTTGGCATTGCTGGTGCTAGGCAGAACCTAGAAGCAAAACAGACCCTTTTTTTAGATGTTAGAAATACACACACACACGCGCAAATCCACCAGAGAATAAAGATCAACTGAACACTGCCAACAAAGATGCAAAGTTTTGCTTCAGGTCCCAGAAGAAGGGGACAGTTCTGGTCCATGGCAGCTCTGACATGAGCATTTCTCCCAGGAAAGGCAGGCTGAGAGCAGGTTCTGTCCCTGCAGGTCTCCAGGCTGGACATGCCATTACCTGAATGACACACTTGTGCCTTGAGCGTTACCATTTCCCAAACACTAACATTCCTATAGGGCTCAAAAGCAGAAATTATAGGGCCTCACGGCATAAATCAATGATACCAAGGGAGAGCTGTCATGAAGGTTGGACAGCACCTCAGTCTAGCTTTAAATGGCTGTATAGAACTGTCTCCACGTAAGTCAGTCACCTTTTACTCACTTCTTAATTAGTGGAGTGAAAAAGATGCTTTTTGGGTATAATTCTTCAAGCTTATTTTAGGTGCTACCGTGGGGTAAGATGAATTGCACCTTAAAGAGCATCTATTTCTTTCAATTCTAAAGGTAGCCTAAAGGGACCAGTTTTAAACTGGTGTGAGCCTTTAAAGGGCTCATATCTATATTTACATTTCATACATCCCACTGAAGCACCTTTAACTATGGGTAGGAATGAAGACAGGATGAACCCTGATGGTTTCCACTGAGGCTTGGGAATGGCTCCTAAGTGAAGAGACTGAGCAGATGATCATTCAGTAGTACTGTGCTGAAATGGGGGATCTCCACTCACTGTCACCTCTGGGTATGTTTTCACCATCAAAGAGAAGCCCCCATGCCCTTCTCTGTCCTGTGGGCAGAGATATCCCCCCTCCTCCGCAACTGGGGTTAAGCTGGCTCAGCCCTACAGGAGCAGATTTCTGTAATTCTCACATATTTGCCACTTGGGCTTCTTGTCATAAGGTCTTCACAAGTACATAATGTTGCTCCTTTATCAGTATGGATAATAATACCTTATGTCTCTCTCCCCCACTCATATACACACACAGCCGCACGCATACTTTAACCAAAATGCAATATTTATATTATGGTCAGGGACAAGGGCAGGATTTTGTTCAGTTCACTCTAAACATTAGAGTCATTTTCAAGACATCGAGTCCAGGCTTACATTACAACTTCCTCTCCTATAGATAATAGAATCATAGAATAGTTTGAAAGGTTGGAAAGGAGCTTAAGATCATCTAGTGGTTTAGGACAGGAGAATGAAGTTGAGAGCCAAGAAGAGTGTATGTTTTTATGAGAAGAGACACAAGAAAAGGACGAGGGTTTGCAGCAACATTGTACAAGCAAAAATTTCCTAGTACAAAAGTAGTTTGCCTGGCAGTTCCCTTTATCCAAACACTCATGACATCAAGCTGGTGGCAATCAGGAGCGCCGGCTGGTTACAGTGACCCACACTGTCTGCCATGGGTATTTCATCCTTAGCCCTGACACTCAGATTAACTGGATGTACAAGAGCTGCTGGCACAGCTCCCCTCCCTGCTCCCCGCAGACGAGCACTGGGAGCATCTGCTCCTCGACTAAAGGCTTGGGAATGAAAAACTGCCCTCTTAAAATGAAAATAACTCCCGGCAGCCAGAGAAAGCAAATATCACTCACCTTTGGCAGGGTTATGACAGAAGCCACTATAAATACACTGTAGCTGTTCATGTTAGCAAGCCTTTTTCTGCAGGTAAGAAAGCACTTAGCACTTATCCTTGACCATCTCAAACCCACCATGTACATCGTGACCAGCATAGCAGCCACAGCCAGTGGACTGGTGCATCCTGAAATGGGATGGACCCTTTAATCTCATGTCCTGGTGAAGAAGTTACAGGGACGGTAGCTCTGCCTCTGCCACTGGTGACACTATGGTGAGGCCTCCTTGCCAGCCTGTCCTCTGCATTTTGAGAAGATGAAGAACGTCCCAGCCTCAATTTGCCTTTGCTTCTTGAGATCTCATTTACATGAGAGCCTGTGAGGTGCTACCCCTGCTAAGGACATCTCCAGAGATGTTCAGGCTCTGACCATATTTAAGGAACTAGCTCATGTCCAAACCCCACTGTGTCCCATGGTTATTAAAAACTCCTACTGGCAACCAAATGCAAAAGAGACCGAGCATCCAGCAGTGCCAGCTATGGAAATGAGCTGGAAAAAGCACAAAGGATCTATGAATGTGGAGAAAGGAGAGAAGTGAGGGCAAAACCTCACCAGTTAGCAGGGAGGGCAAGTGGTTCTTCATATTTAAGAGGACAATTCACAAAGCAGCATGTACTTGTGTTCACAGTAAAGAAAGCCAGTAATTTCAGCTGCTTTGTCTCCCTGTGGGTTGCTAGAGGGCAGAGGAATGGTAATACTCATCAGCTTGCTGGAGTAATTCCTGCTGAGCCCCAGCCATCAACAAGAGGGTCTCTCTGGGTTTGCAACACCTCTACATTTCAGCACAGCCCTTTTCCCTTTCTTCTGGAGTTATTTGGTAGGTTATTTGGCTATTTGGTGTACCCCCAGTCAGTAAAGAAGAATAATAATGACTTACCTGGATCCTGCTGCCTTAAAGCTCTATTTTTATTTGATGCTATAACAACAGCCTGAAGAAATTGTTCAAGTCGGGAACGCTTCTGCAAGAAACGCTGAACATGCTTTACTCTTTCCCTTAGAACAGGAAAGTTGCCATCACAAAAACCCTTGGCCACTCTTTAACTGCTGCTCCCAGTCACCATAATCAGCACAAGAGCCCATACTAAATGTCAATGGTGACTGTGATGGCTGGTGTCACTGTTTCTTTCTGCTGTCTGGGAGTGTTTTCAAGGTACAGGAGTAATAATAGAAAAGTCAAGAAAGAAATAACTAAAGCTGTGATTTAACAAGCTTTTCAATGTGCCACAGCATCCTGCACAAAGCCAAGGAACCACAGTATGGATTCTGAGCGCATTATGAAAGCAAGCAAAGGAATCAAGGAATAGAGCAGTGCAAGCAGAAAGCAAGTAATTTAAGAGAGGTGCTGTAAGGGGGATTTCATTGTCTGCACAGAATACAGCAAGTCCCATGGGGCGCTGGTAGTGCCCTGGGCAGCCTGACTCAAAGTGCTGCCTAACAAGGGCTTCTTCCACCTCTGGCGCTGAGCTGATGCTGGGGAATCACATGGGAGCCAGGATTAGGACATAGGCACTCCTGAATCCTGGCCAGAGGAGGTGTTGGGGGATGAAGCAAGTGTTCAAACCGCAGCATCCAGTGCTCTCTGCTCTCCGTGCAATGAGGTTTAAGCCTGGATCAGAAAAAAGTTTGTTTTCCCATATATTCTATAAACATTCTCCTAGGTTTTTCTAAACATGGGCCCTGGAGGCATATTGCAATTCTGAGCTTGTTGCCAGTGACCTGAAAGTCTCCCACCATCACAAGTCCATACATAATGGGTATGAACACAATGGGTACATATCGCATCTCAGGCACAAACAAGACCATGTGTTACTGCCCATAGAGGCAGGGCATCACTATCCGTCCCATATATGAGGATCCTCTGTGATTATCTCCAGGACATTCAAGGCCTTTTCAAACAGATTAATATTCACATTACTCCCATACCACATATTGTTCTGATATTCATAGGTAGAGAGGCTAACACAGAGCTCAGAACTGGCTTTTTAGCAAGTCACAGCATGAATCCTTCAAAAAAAACCCTAAAAATCCCAACTCTCTCTCATTTGAACTGCTGCGAATTATGCTCACCTCTTTTGGCAATTATTCTGCAAGCATTCATTTGAAAAGATTATTAATAAGTCTGAATTTGCTTAGGCACAGAAAACCAAAAGGCAGTTTGGAAAAATGACTAACATACTGTGCATACTCATACTGCCTTTTGTAAGTATTGTTGGGGAGCAAATCTTGAATCTCTGCCCATTCCCAGTTGACCTGGACGAGACTAAAAGATTCACAGCAGACCAGTGTTTCATATTAAAGAACTTCAGAGAGAACTTCATAAAGAGCTTTAAAAGAAATACATAGAGAAACCAAAACACACCTCGAAGAAATTCAAGGGTTTAAAAACCAAGTTGAGAGAGAAAGAACTTCCTGCAGGATGAGAAGATGGTCTATTAGGGAAGTTGGTTTGGAAGTAAGGAAAGGTAAGGTGGTTTATTTGGAAATGTCCCAGGAGGGAGAGGTAAGTATTGGCTGGTGCAGGGGACCTCTGAGGTGTGGGCTAGAGGGTTCTGCCAAGGTAATAATCAGAGGCAAAGGAGGATTTCTGTGCTCAGCTGATTCTGGTGGAAAGCAAAACCATTACCTTGGCCCAAAAGCTCATCTTTCCCATGTCTTCCCTTGCAGTGCACGCCCAGAAGCAGAACAGACAGACCTGCGTACGGAAGAGCCTTATCTGTGCGTTTGCCATGGCCTTTATTATAAGCGTGATGCTGATCGCGGCCAACCAGATCCTGCGGAGCGGCATGGAGTAGCCTCTCACCATGACACTGTGAACCAAACTGACCATGCATGCGCATGCCACCGGGTGAGCTCCCCCCGAACCGACTCTCACACGGCAAAGAGACAGAAGCAGGCAGATAAAGCACCATTCGACAAGGAGCCTGAGGCCAGCAGCGTAATGTGTCTTGTGAATCAACTACATTCTTTTTGGCAGGGACATAAAAGGGCTGTCTTAATGCTTTAAAGGTTTTGTTTCCTAATGCAATAAAAAAATAATATACAGGAGTCCCAACTTATTGCTTCAAAACAGCAATGGTAACTTGGAAGAGACTTACGTCCAGCAGCCTGTGTGGCAGTTTTAAGGAGGCACAGCCTCATGACTTACTGCAGCAGGGCTGTCTTTTAACCTAGGGGCCAACTGACTATTCCACGTAGCTCTCCGCTGGGCCCACATTCCCAGGAAGTTGATCGTAGCATTGCCACAAGCAAGTTCTGTTTGTTTCACTTCATGTACTCCAGCTTCACCTTGTTTTTCCCTTATAACCACGCCATTGAGTTCACGGCATTAGAGGGGAGCTAGAGCATCCTTGTACAGTATTTTCAGAGTAAAAAGAAGAGGAGAATTTGCCAGCATCATACAAAAATCTCTATTTTTGCTTCATAAACGCCGCCTTTGACACAAGACTGTGGGGTACCACGAGTCCCTTGCCATTTTTTCCAACCGTGAATCAGGGCTTGAGAAGCATCACCCATTTTCACACATCTCTGAGATTTGTGCAAAGTCTTCCAACCGACTCTGCAACCACCAGCACCAGTTAAAACTCCCTCTATTTGGTCCTGTCTACACATTCAGCATTTGCTTTCCAGCAGTTTTGCCTTTCTTCTGTATTGGTCCTCAACAACCTTACCCGAGATTGGAATCATGAGGAAAGCTCAGAAAGAGCTTTCCTCCCTTCTCCTCACCTGTGCAATGTCTTTGTTTTATTTCCTATGTCCCGGTGTACTCTGCAGTGAAACCTCCATGTCAGACACCTTCTCATGGAGAGTTTATATTTTCACCTACATGGTATTGTGTGATTTTGTCCAGCTCACTGCTCCAGTCCCTCCAGGAGCCACCCCACCACCACCATCCCATGGACAAGTTCCAAAGCTGAAAAGCAGACTGCAGCAAGAGGAGAAGGAATCAAACTAGAGCCTACCACCATATGTTACGTAGTGTGTCAGACTCTCAGATCCTGCAAGTGTTAGTTAATTTTCCTGGATGAGATTATAACGATCAGCAAGGAGAAGATGGAGTCATGAAGACTAGAGATAACATGTCCTATGGAAAGCAGAAGGACTGGGTGAACCTGAAGCCAGGATTACATCAGAAAGCATTTTTCCTTTTAAACTTGACACAAATCCGTGCATTTACTTTCGGATGAACTGTGCATCTGCGTGTCACCCCAGGAAAGATCTGATTTCCTTGTCCTCATGGAAGAGATTTCCCCAGCCAGAGCTTATGGAGCTGGCATGGGAAGTGCTCCTGGGGCAGTCCATGGAGGCACCTGGGCATTGGAGTTGTGGTGGCTTCGTGGTGCTGGCTGGGTGAGCTCCCGAAACCCCGAGGAACAGCGAGATCTTGCTCCTGTAAATGTAGGTGACTGTTTCCTGTGTCACAGGAGGGGCAGGTTGGCTCCCCAGGGGATTGCAAACCACCAGCTTCCCTCATACTACACAGCAGCCTTTGACTTAAGCCTGGATCCATCCCAAAGACTCGTTTCAGGTCTTTCTTTGATTGCAAGATCGATTGATAACATTTTACCTGTACTTTTTACTAGTCTAATTTAAAAATCTGCTTCTCATTGTTCTGTCTCCCATCACCCCCTTAAACTCATGTCACCCACTTTGGATTTTGCCTTTAGGTGTGTGTTTCAGTTGCCCACCTCCACATGGTTGCCATTTGCCTGGAGCCTCCCCTCCATCACCAAAGACGACATCTGCCTTTTCCACAGCGGTTATTTTTCCCTGCCTTTCACAAACACACACTTCTGTATTTCCTTTCTGCTGTGACTAAGGGAGGTCAACTGCAAAATATTCCACAAAAAATTGTTATATCTCCCAAAAGATGGAGATGACACTTATGTTTGCTATAGGTCAGCAGCAGACTCCTAAACAGTGGAAAAAGCATAGGCAAGCTCTGAGGGTGGGATGTGCACTGCTGGTGATTCAAGGCACAATGCCAGCACTCACTGCACTGGACTCTGCAGATAATGAGCTTTGAGAACTCTTTTAGGTTCCAGGGGCATGTGAAAAGGTGGCACAGTGGAAAAAGTCTAAATGTTGCTTGCCACTGAGTAGTATTTATCTCTTCCTTGGGACTGTGCTGGAGCGAACACAGGCTGCAGATGGAGCAGAGAGGTGGGCACTAACAAACAGCCCTGCTCAGTGACAGCAGAAACACAGGACAGAGTGGTGCCTCTCCACTGAGCCCAGAAACACAGGCTAAAACATACAGACCAGGCATTTCTCCATGTTTTTATCACTCATCTGACAGCTAATACCAGGCACACTCCCAATTGTAAGAGCTACCTTACAGAGGACATGAGGGTTTGCATTTCTTTGAGCCTTCTGGATAGTTCCATAATTTCTATGTGCATACTCCATCAAAACTGTTGTAAATACAGTCATTTTTCAGTATAATTCTTTGCCTTGAAGCTTCATTTGTAAAACCAAATCTATAATTAATATATTGGTAAAAGCCATAGCCTGGTATCAGTAGAGTTCATTGCAAAACTCCCCACTGATTTTACTGGGTACAGGATTTAGGGGGGTTTAGGGTTTGCTTTTTCTGTAGGGAACCCAATTTATCCACTATGAATCAGTGTCATGTCTTGCCAGAGGTCTCCTTTTCCTTCCTAGAGCAGCCTTTCTCTATCTAAAGGTGTCTTGAAGAGATCCCTTCTTTAATCTGTCAGTATCTTCTGGTAGTTGGTGGCAATGAAGGACTGATCAGGCCAAGCCATTTCATCCTTTCTTCTCCCTGCAACATTTCTACCAACACCTTTCTATCCTTCCTAGCCAGCAGCACTGGACCTGCATCTCTAACCTACCTCCCTACCTCCATTTATGTAACATCCATTTCTCTTCTTTTCTTTCCCCTCTACAGAAGAAGGCAAAAAAAAGGGCTTTTTATTGCTTTTACAGACAGTAGGTAAAAATAGAGCAGTAAAATGTTGATTGGAACCTGAAGCTTAGGGGGAAGAAGGTAGAAGAATCAAAGAAATGAAAATAAAAAACCCCACATCCATCCTTTAAAACCCCCCAAAACTATTTAAGTGCTAATTAACATACTTTAAAAAATACCCAGACTGCAGCAGTGCTAGGTAGAGCTGTCAGAATAAGCACTAAACTTATGCTCTTGCCAGTTACATGAGAATTTAAGTGTCTTTTCAGCACTGCAATTCGGTATGAAAAGGATATTGCTATGGCAACCCTGGCTGTTCGTGACATGTGTGCCACTGTGTCGGAGCAACACGCAGCAATTCCAGACGCGCTCCCAGCCGCACCGCGGATGGACAAACAGCAGCTCAGGACAGTGTTTCAGCTCATGGATTAGCAAATTATGAGCACCCCAAAGATAACTCTGTTGTTTTAGCCACAAAAAAGTGCGTGCAATTAAACAGACTGATACTCAGGGAAGGCTTAGAGATGGATGTGATAACTGTAGCTTGAGAGAGGCTTTGGTTTTGTTTGGGAGCAAGTGAAATCAACACAGCTTAAGCACTGTGCTGTGCTTGTTGAGGACACTTTTGGCAGGTCCTTCATGTAGGGATCGATCTCTAATGGGAAGGATTTGGGTTACAGCTTCTGTAAGAACAGGGCTGCATCACTGATAGCTGTGGGCTTTAACCATTGATAACCATTGGCTTTAACTTTGAAGGCATATCCTAATTTTCTGCTGCTGGAGAAGATGACAGAGGGAACAACAGGCATGTGGCATGCTGAAATACTTTGGAGGCCACAGAGAAATGAATTCCAGCAACAGCTGCTGAAGGAACATTGCTTATCTGTCAGGTACAAAGCTATACCATAGGGTCAGCCATGAAGAAAACCACAGGTGAGGAGTTCCCAGGCAGAACAAGTGCATCATGGTGGTGGCAGTGGCCATGACAGGCTATGCCACCCAAGGACTTCATTAGGATCTGACCCTCTTGAGTCCACCACTGAGAAGTAATTTCTAATAATCAGAAACAGCATCAACAGTAATTTAGAGAACAGGGTGGGCAACTGGGAAGAACTGGCTTTGTAAGGGAGAGTTTGGTCCTCACGCTGTTGGAGGCCATGTAGGTTAAAAGAGAGTTGGCAGAAAGAAAACAGTTATTTTCGTGTTTGACAAGTACCCACAAATATGCCAGTTACTGCCAGCAGACACAGGACAAGGGTCTCCTGTAAGAAGTGTGGGAGGTGGTAAGAGACCCAGCTACCTGCCCCTGCTCCCAGATAACCTAGAGCTGAGTATCTGGGTAACATCTGGTGATCTGAATATATTTCATACAGACTGTTCAGTGGTTACTGGGAGCTCATATGCTGGATATGGTGCAATTTTGTAAAAGAAAAGAGATACACCATCTTTTTAAGCTGGAGCCAAGTCAGTGGGGTTTTTTTTGGTCCTTTGCCTGTAAGGAATAGGATAGCAAGCAAGCAAATCAAGATAGAAAGCATACCCAAGGATGCTACTCTGGATGGCTAAAGTGGATGAGCAAAGTACCTACTGACAAACCAACCCCACACTGCACCTTTCTGCCTCTGCAGAAGACCAAAACATCTCCTAGGATGGCAGGAGGACTGTGATGGCCATCTGAGGTGGTCCAGTGCTGGCTTTGCCTGAGATAACATACTGCTTTGTGTGGTGCTTGGTACAAGAAGACTCTCTCCCTCCATTGTGTGCATATGCCGGTGCAAGCGGTGCTGCGAAGGGTTGTCATTGCACAAAAGCAAGAGGTGCACAGTCCCAAGTCAGACTTACTTATAGCTGAGAGGAGAGAAGCAGTAGGAGGAATACATTAAGATCACTAAGAATGAAGTTCCCTATTTTATCCACCCGTGTAATAAATTATTTAGTTTCTGTTTTATGGATGACTATTTGAAAGAAGAAAAACCAACACTTTAAAATGAGGATCTGATGAAGTGTCTTTTTTTTCTTGGCTCTGAATCATGCTTACATTCCACAGATGAAGATGTACAGAACCTGCTGGGTTTCAATCTATTATTTTACTGTACTGTGATCTCACAGCGCAATTACATTTCCCTGGCATGACTTAAAATCTATTACTACCCCAGGAATTAAATACAGAAAAAGAAAAGGCTCACAACATTTTCATCTTGATATGTTGTCAGTTGTTATCAGGACTGAATCTTGCTTTTCTCTAGTTCAAGGAGGATGGTTTAGGTAGCTCTGGGAACTGCCGAAGCTTCACCAAGAGCAAGATGGACAGAAACTCTTGACAACAACATTTTAATTGGAAGAGTACTCCGCTCCTACCTCTCCAGAGGCAGAAGTCTGGAAAACTGCCTCAATTTGTCATCTTCACGAGGAAAGAATTTCAGCCCCAGACACAAGGAGAGGAGGGAGAAAGCAGAAATAGGAAATCCTCTGGACCTAAAGATTGGCGCTTGACAGTTTGTTGATGAAAATAACGTAGTTTTTTTATCTTCTGTCAAGACAGACCCAAGTGTTCTTTGTAGCCTTGAGGAGCACTGAATGAAATTGCCATTTTCCATTCAATTATTTTCTACAGCTGTACAGAGCCAGCCTTTGCCAGCATCATGAATAAGCAGCTTCAAACGCTGCTGGTTTTACAAAGCTTGTGTGTGAGATCCATACTACAACTTTCCTTTAACAGCTGGTCCTCTGTCTTCATCAGCCAACAAGTAGACATTTGAACATCCCCTTTGAAGGTATTGAGCTTGCTCTAGTAGCTACCCCTCTGGTCTTGCCAGCACTCAGGCGTGTCTTACCTCTCGTGTGAGCTGTCCCTCTAAACCCAAACCAATGTGTTTGCAGCATCAGGCCCCTAGGGTTGCCAATTGACATCAGCCTTCAAATACACGCTTCTGTATTCACATTGCACCAACCCAAGAACAGCATTACATTGACTGCCATCTCTTTCAGAGGAGCCAAAGTTATTTCAGCTTCATGCAGCAGCTATTGTTCTCTTAGATTTTAACTGGGCTGGGGGAGAAAGGAGAGATGAAGTTCCTTGTGGACTCCAGGTTAAATCAGAAGTAACTCATTAGAGTTATTTGGCTTAAACTGTAATAAGCCCAGAGTCCAGCCTGTTGCCATTTAATCCATACTAGTAATCAATGCCTCCTGATTGATCTCTAGACAGTTACTCACTAATACACGCATCTCTTTTTTGTTATAATTATTTCATCCCTCACTGTTTTCAAGCCATTTACTGTTCATTACTAAGGTGACCATTTTTTCGCTTGTTAAAAAAAGACATGGCATTTTAATTAAAGACAATTCACGAAGTCAGCAGCATAATGGTAAAAAAATAACAGAAACACAAAAAACTTTGTACAAAATACTGTAAATATTAATATAAATTAACTTGGCATGCAACTTAACTAAATCCTGTTATTGCAAGTTACCTGAGTGTATAAAGATGTGTATAAAGGAAAATGAATGCCATATGTATCGGCTGTTTCCTCTAACCAAACACTACTGTAAATATATAATCTGTATAAAAATATTTTAATTTTACCATTATTTATGCAATAGAAATAAAGGTTTTTTTTCTTTTGATGAAGGATGATGTTTCTTTTTTCCCCTATTTTGAAGAAGTCATTGATATTTATTCATGCCCAAGTACAAGAAGAGCAAAAGCCAGATTTGCATAGACTATTAGGACAGAAACGCTTTCTTCCTTCTGTGGGATACATGAACATTTGGGGGGGTATTTTCATTTGAAAATGGATTTACATATTTTAAAGTATGTTACTACAGAAAGAGCTCCTGGCTGAACAGGTGCCTCGGCTGTTCAGAGCTAGAATCAACACTTCGAGAGCGACACGGATGCACAGGACTTATTAGCATGCTAAAGACAGAAAGTGAATTTACCCTCTGGAAGTGGAAGTCAAAGCCACAACTGGTGTGGTTGTGGGGCACCACAGACAGATCTCAAAGAGAAAGGTCACACTAAGTACTCTTTTATGGCACTTGCTTAAAAAAAATCAAACCCCTTTTTTCTTATACCTACCAGAGATTCAGAGCCCGATTCGCTGAGATCAGATGGGCTTGGGTCCAGTGTGTAGCTGCTGGGAGCTAGACATTGACACAGGTTTTAATACTGTCTCTTCTACTGCCAAGTCTCCATACCATGAGTAAGGCTAAACTACACTCATGCGTCCTGAGGAGCAGCTGCTCTCTAAGCAAATCCAGATCTCTTCATTGTGCTGTAGAATATTCTCCACAGCTATTAGTCCACTGTGTCCTGCAGCCATTTGCCTGGGGAAGATGAAAATGAGATTAATTAGGGTCCCCAAAATTGCTTATAATGGTGCCTAAATTAAAGCTTAAAAGGAAACAGCTGATGTAGGCAAGTTTTCTTCACCCATATGGACCCGATTCCCAGTGGTAAGCCTCCAAAGCTCCCACCATGTCCATAGGCAGAGTATCACCTCTGCCTTGTGCTTGGAAAGGAGCTGTGATGCTTTTCCTAGACCAGACCATTTCTGCAAAAATAGCATTTCTGATTCCCTTGTTTAAGCTCTTAAAAACGAGTGTTTTTCCCCAGACAACGAGATATACCACACTCCATTACACGGGCTCACATTTTTTATTAATTGCTACCACTTGGACAACAGCCTGGCGGCTCAGATACTGTTCTTTATTCCTGGAACCATCACAGCTTTTGGTATGAGTAATAGTCTATGCATGGATTACCACTGAAAAGCAAGCGATGCAGGAAACTGATGTTTAGAAACCTGGTGATCTAATGGTTTACAAAAAGGTGCTGTATACTCCAGTTGACCTCTTATGTTATGTAGGAAGTGGAGTGTATTTTAATGAATGGGTTAGGAATGAACTTGAATTCACTACAGGAATGAATCAAATGTATTTGAGGAATTCCTACATATTTATCATAGAAATGAATGAGTAATTAAATTCTCTGCTGGAAGGAGAGAAACTCTCCTTTGGAAACAGCATTCTCATGCAGATCATTGCCCTCAATATCCTCAGTGGAACCACAGGTTTGTACATTGTATTTCAGTCACCAGAATAGTTCAGAACTGAAATTCACTGGCATCATTGCTAGTATGCATTCCCTCTGCCCATCAGCCTTCAGTGAGGATGAACACCATGCTGGACAGGTTGGGATGATACCATTGGCTGGAGGGGGAAAACAAACTGTAAAAGAGAAAAGCACACCAAATTTGAACTGAGATCAAACCGCTTTATCCCACCATAATGAGCCCATGAACATGAGCACTGTTCCAGCTCTACCAAAGACTGTTCAGTGTTATTTAATGCTATCCATGCAATAGAGAAATACAGATGAAGGATACCAACCAAAAGCCCCATCCTTCAGCAGTGCCTCAATGGAAGATTTCAGGTTCCTGTTGCTGCAGGAGCCAGCATTGGCAATGGGCAGGAATGACCATGCGGATCTAATCCAGCTCCTGGGGTGTCAGTGGAAACATTCCCAGACTTAGTGGGATTTGGATTAGGTCATCATACAACACAGTATTTCACACCCTGGCTCTTTGCTTTGTTTAAATGGAGTCTGGCCAAGGCCTCAAATTTAATTACTGAAACACAAATGCTGAAGAAATAAGGCCTTCGTTACTCTGAATGGAAATCAGGCATGGCCCCATCTAAAACTTCTTGCCATCATTATGGTCTGAAAGCTCAAAACTGTCAGTGTCTTTGGTTAGACACCACTTTTCCTCCAGGTAGGTACACTCTTCTCATGACCCTGCAGGCCGGGTTTGCTGCTACAGTCTCATCCACTCAATACACACTCCTTCCTGATTAACATCTACAGAAAGAGTTTGCTAATGCAAATCCAGAGGCAGTAATTTATTTGGTACATGCTAGTTAATCCTGGCAAGGCTTTCCTGTCTAAGTATAGCCTAATATCATCTTGCTTTAATTGCTTCTTTAAGAGTTTCTCCAAAATCAAAAACATTTTAATTAAAAAATTCACCAAGAGTATCTTCCAGATCTTTTCCCATTTGTTCTTCTTCTTACCAAAAATTATCAGCACATTTGCAAAGTTCTATAGAAAGTAATTACAGCAGATGCTGATCGCTGTTCTAGCGCTGAGGTTGCTGAATGCTACACATCAGGCTCCCGACTTCTCCTTTCCTGTAACTTTCTCAAACAGAAATTTCCATTCTTAGTCTTTGCTCAGAAAGGAGGCTCTCTATGAGGGGCTGCGATGATTTCATGTCAGCTGCTAAGGATAGAGGAAACTTGGGAAGAGGAAAGAAAGGAGGCGATGAAAGGACTTTTGATGAGTACTTGTAGTGATAGGATGAGGGAATGGCTTTAAGGTGACAGAGGGAAGACTGAGATTGGATATTAGGAAGATCTTTAAGGTCCCTTCCGACCCAAACAAGTCTGTGATTCTATGAATTGCTAGGGATACAGAGATTTGGTCAAGGAACAGTAAGAAACGGCTGAAACCCCTTTCGATTTTACCTATAATATCGTTCCTAATGAAAAAGTCCTGTTCCACCATCACCTCTCCAAAAGGTAAGATGATAAAGCCACTACATGTGCCACCAGCACATGCAATGTTACAGCAGCGTGTATCAGACTGAAGATGCCAAGTGCATGCCTGCCATGCTGTAATAAATGTCTTCTACCCCCAATTTCTCTCTAGATTTTCACTTGCCCATAATGAACTGTTTTAGAATAAGCTGTTAAAAAGAGTTCACCATATAATGACAGAAAGCTGAGATAATCACAGGACAACCACACATGTCACTACAGATATAGAAATTAATGCAACAGCAGAATCATAGGGTTAAGAACCTGAAGCATGGTGCTGATAGTGCAGGCTAGCAAATTTTCAGTGCCCTGTGACTGCTCAGAAACAGAGCTGCAAAACTACTTGAGAAGCAGTATCTCCCACCTCAGCTTTTGAGCATCCAGCAGTGCTCCCTTAAATGCTTGCTGATGGTGGAGTACAGCTGTAGGGACAAAACAGGGCTCTCGGAGGAATCTGAGTCCCAAGGAGAACATGACCGTGAGCATGGCTGCAACTGAGCCACTTCTAGATTCAACAAGTTCCAGCCTGCGGGGTATGTTTTAGAAAGCCTTAAAACCTCCTGAAGTGAAGGATTTTGAATGAAGGGGCTGAGAGACCACAACGCTGGCGGTACGAACAGTACCTCTATAATAAGGGTAATCACTGCATGTTATATGGAAAAACTTCTCAAGTGATTACTGTTTGCAGAGTCTGATTAAATATAAATTAAGCTCATCTGCATGTTCAGCAAGATATGTGCATTGAATAGCAAGAGCACCCTTCTCATTGGCTGCATGGAGCAACTGGGGAGCTCACCCCTTGGCCCGGAATGTCTGCGCATACAGGCTGCACCTCCTAAACACTGACGGGCTTGGGGCATTGACCAACTCTCTAGGAAGACTGTTCCAGTGTTCGACCACTCTCTTGATGAAGAAATGCTTCCTCAGGTTCCCGGCAATGCAGTGAGTGCTCCATGAGCCCCTGCCATTAAATAACCAGACAGCCTGTAAGCGATGAAGGGACCAATTCTGCAACACCAAGTATCCTGGCTACTAGTAAGAAGAGATTTCTTAACCTCCTCCCCAAGTGTACAAGAGGGAAAAGTGCCTTATTTTTAAACTGAACTATGATACAGAGACCCCATAACGGTTGTAATCTCCAGTTTATAGTCTGTGGCTAGAGAGCAGCACAGGCCTCCCTGGTACGGAAGGGATGGGACTGACTGAACATCCTGCATGTAGGAGGTGTTTGGAAAACCTTGGATTTACCCTTCGTCCTTGACTGGGCTGAAGGTAAGACTTGCTAAGTGAAACCAAGGGATGATTGCTTCTCAAATTATATGGTCAGAAGTGGCAAACATGCACCCAAAGACACTCAGCTTTTTCTCACTCTCTCACTCTTCTAAAGAACCCTTTTTTTGTGTGTTCAAGGAGACTGGAGACTTTTTGTGAACAGATGAATCAAGAAGGACGAGTGATGAAGCTGATGACTATGACTATCATAATCTATATGATCAGAGGGAGAGGGGATGCTGCTTCTTACCATGTTGTATGAGGTCCTACTGTACTGGTGCCAATTTCAATGTCTTCTCTCACTTCAAACCAGAGAGAATCAGAAAGCCTGAGAAATACTGGGAATAGCTTCTTATGGTGAAAGAAAGCTCCAGAAACAGGCTCCAGACTAGGTCCTGTCAACACAGTCCTGCCAAGAAATAGAATGTACTTGCAAGTGCATAAACCACACTTGAATCCTGAAGCTCTTCAACCACCTACTTTGAATATTTATTATTTCTTAAATGCAATTTCAGAGAGCATTTTTTAAAATCAATTAGCTACGGTCCTATTCATTTGGAAACTGAGCACAACATTCACTGCCTCCTGGACAAATTAAACTCGCAATTATTTTAACATGCTTGTCCCCTGGAAAGAGGAAAAACACACATCGGTCCAGAGGACAGAAAAGAAGACACAACTCAAGAGGGACAACACTGTGCCAAAACCAAAAGGTTGAGCATATGTATTTGCTTACACTGGTATGAGCAATAGGCTCAGAGAAAGAGGTAGATAGCATATTGGGGTATGTCCTGGCTTCAGCAGCAGCAGTCATTTTTCTCCTTCTTAGTAGCTGGTGCAGTGCTGCGTTTTTGACTTTCAGCCTGAGAACAGCGCTGATAACACCAATGTTTTCAGTTGCTGCTCAGTAATGTTTGGTCTGGCCAAGGACTTTCTGAGTTTCATGCTCTGCCAGGGAGGAGGGGAAGCCAGGAGGAAGCAGAGACAGGACACCTGACCCAAACTGACCAAAGAGGTATTCCATACCACAGCACTACATGCCCAGCATGTAAAAACTGGGGGCAATTACCCGGAAGGGTGAGATCACTGCTCGGGTCGGGCTGGGTCTCGGTTGGTGGGTGGTGAGCGGTTGTATTCTCTTCCCTTGTATTTCCCTTACCATTATTGTTATTGGTGGCAGCAGCAGTGGTTTGTGTTATACCTCAGTTACTGAACTGTTCTTATCTCAACCTGTGGGAGTTACATTCTTTCGATTCTCCTCCCCATCCCTCCGGGAGCTGAGGGGAGAAAGGGAGGGGAGTGAGAGAGAGGCTGCGTGGTTCTGAGTTATGGCTGGGCTTAAACCACGACAGGTTTAAGGAATCATTGTTATTTCTTGAGAAAGCACTTTCAGTGCTGCCATGATAAACAGCTTCTAAGAATTCCGGGTATGGAGTGCTGACATCTGTCAGGCAGGAACCTGGAGTTCACATCACAATTGCAATTACTGCAGTATTTTTAACCAAATCACGGAGTTAACTTGCACGAATGAAAAGAGTCCTTTATGTAGAAGCTGGCAAAGTTAAAATCATTTCCAGCTTTCAAGAAACCCAAAGCAACCTCCAGCAGCCTGGGTAAACACAGTGTTTCTGTAACAGACTTGCTGAACTACTAACCCGGTCTAGCAGAAAGCACTGCGCTAGCACAGAGGTTGTTATTGCTGCAATTACGCCAACGCCACGCTCCCAAAGAAGGATTAACATTTAATTCTTTTTAACTTTGGTTTATGAAATATTGACGTGCTGCTGCCTTCAAAATAAGCCATAAAGACACCATCCATACAGCATGCAGCAGGAGCTCAGTGATGTTTATTTACTTATCCCTTTCACTAGGTTTGGCTCTGAACACTCATGCTGAAATTGTTAGAGAATGCCCCAGGCTGAGCTAAGCATATACCAGCAGGTAGAGCTAACCCAGTGTTAATAAAAATCAATGAAGCATTCTTACAAGGCAAACTGTTATCCCTTTACAGCTCACAGTCTCCTCACCCTGACAGAAGATGATGATGAACAGATGTAGAAGCATCAGCTGGGGGCAGCTCCAAAAAGCTGTCTGTTGAACACATCCTTTTACAGTCCCAAGCATCTGATTTATATATTCACTGACATTTTTTAATACTTTTGGGACACCTTATCTCATTGGCGAAACAAATCCACTTCTGTCTGCATTATTTCTAAGTGTGAAATAATGTGTCACTGAAGTTATTGCGACCCTGGTGATACCAGAACCCTTCCAGTCACAGTGACCTCATAAATGAAAATGCTTTGTATCAGAATGGTCCAGCTTTGTAAAGGTCTTACTGTATGACAAAGAAATCCTGGGGTAACAGCATCCTTGTGGCCTTCCAAACACACTCCAGTCCAAGACATGACCTCACCACAAGTCTTTATATAGTGCCTCTTGCCGAAACAATGATGCCTTCTGTATCCCAGGGAAATTGTTCACTTCTCTGGTATGCTAAGGTGGGGTTCAGGAGCAGAGCTTGTGGCTCACACCTCTGCACTAATCCAGACCAGGAGCAATCATCTGCACTGAGCATCTGCAAAAACAGAAATAGTAATCCACCTTCCTGCTGTCTCTCTGAAAAATAGGATGAGGAATTACTTCTTCGTTGGCATTTGCAGCATGAATTACACTGCACACACCCGTGTGCACCCTGCTGCATAGCAAGTACAAAAAGCAGAAGCCTGAAGTCAGAAACATCTCGGAGGCTGCCACAAGCCCCATGTTGCCCCCAGTCCCACTAAACTACAGCCACAGAGGTAGGTTGTTCACGGAATGGAGGTAGCTGGCATGGGAGACAACTTCCCTGATTTATTCCAACTGCAGCATAGAAACATCTTCACCTCTGGGTGTTTCTCTTAACACTGGCAGCCAGGTCACACTGTAGAAGTCCACCGGTTATTAGGGGAGGCTGCAGTGACACTGGAGATGTTGGCAGCTTTAAAAAGCAGTTTAATGAACTGTTCATCCAAATTGTAACTTGACTCTACAGAGTCACAGCTGCTCATGCAGGAAGACAAGCTCAGATGTAGGCATCTCACCTGTAGCCATCCACATTTAACCGCGTGAAGCCTCTTCCTATTTCTTTAGCTATTAGTTAAAAGTGACTGAAAAACTCTTAATGGTCCTTCCCAGCCTGTATGAATCCATGAGTGTCCCAAGCACCAGGAGAAATATTCCTGCTTAACACACAGCTCCTGTTTAACGCACAGATGAGGTTTTCCCACCACTCTCCCTCATCGCTCCAGTTAGAGCTGACATCCACAGCAAATGACACCAGATAAGGCAGAGGCTGGCCCAAGGATAAGCTTAAATATTTCTCATTTTTGGGAGGATTTCCATTTATCTTCATTATATCCAAACACCTCATTTTTCAGAATCTGATCAATAACTCGATAAGACACTGTTGACCCAAATTCTTCTTCTCACAGATCTTTCACTGAAGTCAGAGACAGAGCTGACCTAAGCAACAAATAAAGAATTCATGGGCACTGAGTAGTACAAATTCCAGATGCCTTTTTCCTTTGCAAGAGTAAATGAGTGTAAATAGCACAATCTGCGTCTCTCCTGCAGAACAAGAAAAGCATGGTCTTCTTATTTGGCTTCCTATTTGGTTTTCCTATTGCTTTCTGCATATAGAAGAGCTACCTTAATTAATGCAAGCTTATTATGAAATTAGAGCACCAATATAATTAAAGCATTGATTAAAAAGCCAATATAACAACCAGCTGAAACTCTTTTGAAAGAGAAGCAATATGAATACTTCTACTTCATTAAGTATTACAATTCAGTCAATATTAAAGCATTCAATTGTATTGACTTGATTTCTACATTAAGCTGGGAATAAGCATCTCTTGGGACCTAATTATGTTAGGTTTGCTACCTTGTTTGCTGGAGTTGGCGTGTTTGTTTGCTTGGTTTGAGATTCCCTAAACTTCTGACAGAGCAGATCTCCCATCCCAGGGACCCATTCTCCAGGAAGATAATTTATGGGTAATGAGGAGCTCTAGTAATCGTGTTTATCTTTGGAAATTAAGAAATCCATCACATCTATAAAAAGAAGTCATGTCTCTCCTCCAGATAGATAGGCCCCATAATGAGTTTGTTAATGAACCTAGCAGCTAGGTCAAACCAACAGCCTTGCCCCAGATTTACTGAAGGTCACTCTGAAGCTTTGTGGAGAAATTTGCTTCTCTCCTTTCCACATCCACCTAAACACTGCTGTAATGCCCAAAGCAACCTCCAGCTCCTCAATGACACACGGAGAAGTCACATCTTCAGAGTCACCTCTAACACTGCTTGAATCTGCAGCACAACAGACTCCCAAGGAGGAGTGAGACTCCCGTCTAGGAAGCAAAGGGTCTAGCCGAAGACAAATGACATATGCTAAACAGGGAAGGCAACTCATACTCCCAAATTCAGCAGTAAGTGGCATAAGCAGCTTAGAGGAGAACTTGCCAAGGGGTCACAGCCCCAGAGATTGGGCTCAGGCAGGTACACACAAAAGGAGTACCTGGGCTCCATCTTCAACCCAACCTCCTCATGGGAACGTGTCATACTGCCCATGGCTTTGAGCCCCGGATGGACTTTCAGGCCCTTTCCAACCCAAACCATTCTATGAAGTTATGACCATGGCCATGCTTTTTTCTGGGAAGAGCTGGCTGAAGCAATGTCAGTGTCATACTGCGCTCTCCCCACGGTGAACACCTCAAGTAACATTTGGGAACATCAGAAAGCCTGCAGGAGGCCACATGCCCAGCCTCTCCCTGAAACTGAGTAGCGTGAGGAAAACAAGCCTGTCCTTGAGGTGGTCAAGACATTTCTAAGTGTTTTACAGCATGCACTGAGCAATAAGATGCAAGATAGATGAAAGAAACAGGGTTCTGTTTCAGGTTCTTGCAGACCGTTTGCTCTGAAGAAGTAGCACAGCTTGCTTTGCCTGTTCTTTTTCCCCTATGATATCCTCCCGTTCTTTTCACTTCAGGAAACAAAAGAGCTGCGAAGTAAGCACCAAAGAAGTGCAGATGGAAGAGGAGAGGAGTAGGTTTTCCAGCACTTTTTTGATCAGCATTTGCACTGGAACCTTAATTGGGTCTGCAGGAATGTCTGATCTCTCCCAGGTGTGCAGTTTGCTCTCTGCATGCTCACGGGGTAACACCTCCTGAAGCAAAACTCACTTTACATACAAATCATAGAGACAATGAGGTTGGGAAAGACTGTTAAGATGATCAAGTCCAACCTTTATGCCAGGACTGCCGAGGCCACCACTAAACCGTGTCCCTGGTGCGTGTTCTTTTCATCAGGAAGGTGCCTTGACATCTCTCGGGGCAACCAGAGGGCAGCCCGGGATCTGACACCACACAAGTGTAGTGCTGTCTATGCCCTATGCCTGACATGGCTGCACAGCTCAGGGCAGAGATCTGACAAAGCCTGTTTTCAAATAAAGCTAGGGTAAAGCATGAAAACTTGCTGGTTTGGCCTACTTGGTTAGCGCAGCTCCTGCAGCCGCGCTAGGTTGGTTTCCCTGTTAGGAGGCATTACCCCCTGACAAAAGACATTAGTCAGCCTCCAGAGGGAGGGTTTGGCTTGCTTTATTTTGCTGTGGTTTGTTGTTTTGTCTTGGTTTGCTCTGTTTTGGTTTGAACCTCTCAGCCGCACCACAGAGAAGACCCACAAGTTCAAGCTGGACTTGAACTAAGAAAAGCTGAAACTGTCACCATCTTTTGCTCCCCAGACTGGAGTGCATTAATGTTCTCACCACTTTCAGGAAGGACGCTAAGCAGTTTAAAGCTAAAAATGCAAATCGAAGCCCGAATGAGCCTTGAGATTGCAGCGAATGTGCCACAGTGTCATTCACAGCACGGCAGAAAGAATATGCTGGCACGTGGGAGAGATGCTCAAAAAGCGAGCTGCATGTCATACTCCATATTCCAACTTAGGCAGGGTTAAAAAAAAGCCCCAAACCCAAAGAGAGGTTATCAACGTGACTGTCTCTATCAAGCGATGTCCCAGGCACTGAAAGCAGCTTCTGACAGTTAAAAAACCCACTTTATGACATCTAGTGGTAAAAGAAGATGTGCACAAACGCACTGACACGGCAAGAAGCCCTGTGAGACTCACATGCCAGTCAGGAGAGTCAGGCTATTTTCAGCACTGTACTTCTTGGCTATAATCTGTGTGCAAAGTGTAAACTCTTTCTGTGCAGGTCTATCAGAAGTCAAGGTGCTACTTGCAATGGATGAGTGCTTCCAATTCCACAGCAACTATGCTGCACATGGAGAACCAGACCTTTGTGTAGGCAGACATCAGACTGACAATACAAGACAGCTTCGGCTCAAACCCAGATATCTGGGAGCTTTTATTATCAACCTTGTAGCTGGTTTCTCCGAAATGATGCCTGGCTGCATCCTTCACCCTCCTGATTGGAAAACGCTCGTGCTGGAATAAAAAGGCCACCAAACTGCACCCAGGGCCCCTGAAGTGAGCTCAAACCGTTCAGATGATGGGAGCAAACACAGAGCGTATCTGACATCCCAGAGCATGCACGATTTCTGGTGTAGCTGTGCTTTTCTCTTACTGCAGCAGTAAGAGGTGGCACCCTTGTGCAAAAGCATCTCCTTCATGCCATTTATATCCACCTTGTTATCCAAATAGCCAATTATGGGCATTTGTTCCAGACACCTTTGGAGGAAATACTGTGATCACAACAGATTGCTGCTTCAGGATGCAGGATAAACTCAGCTTTTCCAGGTCATTCGGTGCTGCTCCCCATCACGGCAGCCCTGCCTCAGTTCTGCAGGAGGCCACAGCTAGAGAAACCCCATGGACCTTGACAGACCTCCATAGCAAAGCCCCTGCCACAGCAACAATTGATCCCCTGCCAGAATTAATTCAGAAGTGCAGCAGGGCTGTCAGTGTGCTTTCCTCCAGGAATCCAATGCAGGTGTCATCTTCTGCTTAACAACTACCACCAGAGCTTAGGCACAGAAGTCTTCCTCACCTTCTCCTCCCTTTCTGCAGGCTCTCACTCTTCACTGCACCAAGGAGTCCTGCTGGCTGCAAGCAAGCTCAGCGCTACTTCCTGCAAGGCTCAGCTCTGCTTGGGTCTCCTGACACCCACCAAAAGAGCTGTATGGTCTGAGAATGAAAACACCTTCCTCTAAGTGCCTCCTACATCTCAGCAGCTGAACGCAGAGTCTTCCACGGTGGCATCCATGTCGCTGAAACCACCATGCTCAAGGGTGGTTAGCACCTCCTCCAGCCCATGGCAGCTGATTTTCCAGCTTGAATGTGGGTTCAGTTTGATCTTGCTGGGACATACACTGAAGGTCAGCAAGTGGAAAGCATGAGGACTGTTGACAGCGACCGGAGTAGGTGAATCAGGGTCTCTTGAACCCGGGGAAGGGGGCAGAAAAGGGTGGATGTGCCTTTGGAAGGGGGAAAGTCAACATTGCAGCATATGCCTTAGCTGCTGCATGCCTTGATCGTGCTGCCAAAATGCACCCTGCTCTACCTAACGACTCAGCACAAATAACAACACTGAATTAAGATCGGCCCTCAGTGAATTAATGAAGAACCGTTTAGAAGAACATTAGTGTGTACCCAGAATAAGCTGCATCCCTGGCTGCCTTTTAAAGCAATTCTTTAAACTATAAAGAGCACCAATTAAAAAGGTCTGAAACATTTGTCTTTTTGCTGCTAGGAACTCTGTGGCTGAAGAGCTGCTGTACTCCAAGTTAGCAGAAACCCTACAGTTCCTGCTTTAGACTCACAACCCAATAGCTTTTTAAGGCCCGAAGGCTGTCTAGTTGCCAGGAGAAAGACAAGGTGCACTTGGCATAGAGGGACTTACTCAAATGGCATGACAATGGGTGCATTGTGAACAGTGCACCCTAGGACCTCAGTGTTACCTAAAGCTCTTAGAGGGACTGAGTGGCACAAACCAAGCCAAATCAGCTAAAAGGCAGGTTCTTTGGTATTCCTGCCATTTCTGCCTGGTCACAGGAGACCAAGCTGTCCCACTGAAGGTCACTCTGTAAGAGAAGGCAGTGCCACTTTGCTAGCACAGCATTTTAGTTTTTATTTCAAGTCCTCCAACAAAGATGGTCACAAACGACTTCTGGTTAATCCTTCTTAAGTCTCCTCTCTGCATCAAGAAGTAATCAGACAAATCAGAGGGTGAATTTAAATAGACCCAAAGCACAGTCACGGAAAACCTTGTTGGAGCTGGGTACAGGGACCATCACCCAGAGCTTTGCTTCGTGCTGAAAGGCAGCTTGGCTGTTGCATGCAGTGGGGGCAGAAGTCACAAATGGCCATGTCCCATCACTCTTGGTGCAGCACCAGAGACCCCTCCGCTCAGCTCTGGCTGGATGTGACAGATTCCGCCAAGCTGATGCTCGCAATGCCCCCAGAAGGGAATGGGTCTTGTTTAGGCCTGGGTAAGACATGACCCCAAAAAGAGGAAGGAAGGATGCAAAGGATGCAGCTGAGGACACTTGGGAAAGGTCTCCATGTGTCAAACACACTTTCTGTCATACCTACCTGTGACCAACAGGCATTCTGGGGGGATCACAACATTTTATAACCTTGAAAACAGCAGTGCTTTGGTGCTCGAGGAGGTGCAAACAGATCTTACAGCATCAGTTCCTCTTCCAGGGGCCAGAGCAAGAAAGTTGGGTAGGGATTCATCATTTCCCAAGGGCACAGAAATCCTCTTTTCCCGTTCTGTTTCCCTATCACAAGGTGAAGGAGAAGTTGCTAAACTGGAAAGGAAACATCGCTTTATTCCAAACTTACATCAAAAGAGAAATTAAAAACCCTGGAGAGAGGACACGTGGGTGCCCTTCAGCAGCCCCAGCTCATGCTTATCTTTGCATCCAGGATCCAACCTGGCCATGAGCTGAATGGGCTGAATGGGCTTGGGGAGGCTTCTTTTCTGTTAGAGCAGATCGACACTCAGAGCTGCCTGAAGAGCTCATGTAAAGTTGTACTGAAAGAATATGGCCAATGTAAAAAAGGCGTACAGTGTTAAATACCAAGAGGAAAATCTATTTCTGACCATCTAAAAGGAATCGCCCCTCCATATTCTCCTCACACCCTGATAACATTAACCTTCATTAGCTTTCCCCCTGTATTAATATGAGCCATCTTGCTGGCTCCAGGGCTTTCTGGAGAGGTCTCCTTCAAAGAGCATTTCTGCATAATTTACTGTAGGACTCTGTGGAAGTGCCATCAGAGAGTCCCTCCATCACATCCTGTACTCAGATGCCCTGCTAAGCATCTATAGTTAGAAGAGATGACGCAAGCATTGGTACCTCTCGCTCCCCCTTTCCTCTCCTCCATCCATGCTGGATCCGTACTTGCTTTCAGCCAGACATTAATGCCCACACGCTTCCTGCTCGGAGTCCTCTAGGTACTGCATTAGTCACGCAGCTTGTCAGCGTGAGCTCTGGGACATTTATTTGAACCCATGTTTTTCCAGCACAACTGCCATTGCCTCCAGCGGGAGTTTGAGGAAATTCAACTGTCAAATCCTTCTCCCAAGGGCTATGGCAGAGCTTGCACCTTCCCGGCACCAGATCCCGCTACATCTTGCAACAAAGCAGCTCAGACAACTGAGTGGGCTCAGAGCTTGTTCTCCCCCTTGTAGGAGGACACTTTCCATGAAGACTCTCTCTTCAACGATGAATAAGTATTACCGGTAGACAAGGACTTGTCAGCGGTCTCTGCACTGCGCTGGCTCACTGCTAAAGGATGGAATTCACTCCCTCCTCCATGAAACATGGGGCATTTTCTAGAGTGTGGCTTGGGAAGAAGAAGGGAACTTTTAAGCCACCTCCTGTGAGAATAGCCACTGGGTACACTGGATACTTGTCCACTTTCCAGCATCAGCCTGGAGAACAGAGTCTGCTTAACTGAAAAGGAATCAGGGCACTACAGGGAAATTATTCTTCTGCCACTCACAAAGGCCACATCTTGTCCTTGGAAAGGAGTTGGGGTTGAAGCCAGACAGGCTCATCTTGTTTTCCATCTGAGAGTGGTTGGTATCATTGGTTTTGACCCCAACAGAGGTGTCCGGTGCCCTGGTGATCCAATGAATCATCATCACAACATGAAAGCAGTCCCCTGGAACTTGGCCCTCCACCAGACCAGACAGTTTACTAGCCAGACCTGTAAGCATGGGCTTTGGTAGGAGGTTAGAGGTATCTTTGGGTCTTGAGCATTCAGATCTGAAAGTAAAGGATGCACAAAGACCAGACAGCATGAGTAAGTGCAGAAATATAAAATATTCAGTACTTGTATATATACGGCATTCAGAGAGCACTGCAGAAAGGGCAAGGATAAGAGAAACAAATCCAAGTCTGCCTGCAGGAGAAGAATGAGAAAGGTCTCTATTAACATTTAAAAGGAAAGATTGTTTCACTTCTTCCTGCTGATGAGCTCAAACCGATCAAAGAATCCATACTGACATCCTGTGATGAGCCTTTGAGTTACACCAAAGTGTGCTATTAAAAGGAAAGCTCAGGCCTCATATTTCTTTTACTGCCATTATCCTTCTGGTCTGGGGAGAAGGGTGAGAGATTGTGCTCCTGCCAAGGAAGGGCCGTGGGTAATCAGCTCCCTCTGCTTTGAGGATGGCCAAGACAATGTTGGTGTGTGGGGAGAAGACAAACATCTTCCCCTCTTCTGGGAAGACACTTGGAAAACCAGGCCAGGCCAAACAAAACGGATTGTCACTATTGGCTTGGCCATGCAAAGATCTGCAGCACAGGCAAGGGACAACACTGCCTACGAGTGTGGACCTGCATGCCCAGAGCTGCCACCAGGACCGCACTGTGCAGGGCAGCACGGCTGCACAGCGAAAGCCAGGTCAAAACGAGCCAAACAAGAGAGCATCACACCTTCCACGCTGTAAGCAGATGATGAAATGGAAAAGGAAGCACTAGAGCCAGACAGGCACCAGCACACATCCCAATAGCACCAACGGAGAAACAGCGGAGATAAATGAAGCACGGGGGACTCAGGAGCAACACCATGTCCAGCGCTGGAGAAGGGCTCAGCCTCCTCCCTGGTTTGGCTCTTCCCTTGGCTCCCCAGCCAGCTCCCACACTTGCTGAGAAAGCTGGAAATCCCACCCCAAGGGTCCCAGCCCCAATGGCAAGAGATGCGTCGGGAGCCCCAGCTCTGACAGAGGGAGCAACGGGCGCTTCCCGTCCTCGCTCCTTCCGTGCCTTGGGAACCTGAGGACCTCTTGTGGTGGAAAGTGGAAACGCGTTCATATGGGAAGAGCAAGCGGGGGGTGGGCGGGCCAGACCCGCAGCTGCATCGCCTCGCTAAAGAAACCTCGGAAACGGACAGAGGAGGGGGCAGGATGCGCCCCGGCAAAAGCAACTAACCCGCCCCTCGCAAAAACCGCAAACAAGCAGCAGTGCTGGGTAGGGTCCCTGCAGCCTGTAGGGATACAGTGAATGATCCCAGGCCCAGCTGCGGGCTGGGCAAAGCGATTCAGAGCAGCCCTGCGCAGGACCCGGGGCGTTGATCTATCAGAAGCTCCCCACGATCTGGCTGCAGTGAGCGCTTGAGCCCAGACCCCCCCCCCCCCCCCCCCCCCCCGTGTGCTGGGCTGCATCTCCAGAGCGTGACCAGCAGCCCGAAGGAGGTGATCCTGCCCCTCAGCTCTGCCCTTGCGAGACCCCACTTGCAGCACCGTGGGCAGCTCTGGTGTCCTCAACACAAGAAGGACGTGGAGCTGTTGGAGCGAGTCCCTCCAACCCAAACCCTTCTGTGATCTTCGTGAGAGGCCTCACTGGCAAGAGAAGCACCTTTCAGACCTATATGAACACCAAGTTAACAGTCACATTCCTATTTATGGCCACATTTACAGAGCATCTAACTCCTGACCCGGAGCCGCAGCCTGAGGGCGCTGGTTGGGCAGAGTTCCTTGCTTGTGTGCCTCTCCCAAGCTGGGCAAATACATTCTTCAATCCACTTTTTGGTAAGGCAAAGCTCAGCTTTCCCGGATAGCGCTTCTCATGGAAGTCAGGCTGTCACCGGTTACCGCTTTCAGGGAGGCACCACTCATGGCAGTATTCAAAAGCCAGTTTTGTTGGCCCCATTTGGTTCCCCCATAGACGAGCTCTATCCTGCTCGCAGCCTCGCCGGGTTGTTTGCTTTTCAGGCACGAGGTGGCACTGAGGATGCAGCTTTCTTCCCTGTGCCGCTGGCACAGTCACTCAAATACGGACCCACAGCTTCACCCTCCGGCAGGTGACAGCGCTCAGACACAGCGCAGGGCAGCATCACCCACTGCAGGGCAGCATCACCCACTGCAGAGGATGCATGTGGGGACCAGCCGGGCACCACCCAGGCAGGGTACCAAAGCATCACAGTGTCGTGTTGCCCTCACACACCTTACGTGATGTTTCTTCTCCTCCTGAGGCCTCCCACCACAGGGAGGGCTCTAGGGCAGCACCCCAGGGTGGCAGCATGCAGCGGCTGCCCTTCTGCTGATCATACAATCTTAGAACCATAGAATGGTTTATGTTGGAAGGGACCTTAAAGCTCATCCAGTTCCAACACCCTGCCACGGGCAGGGACACCTCTCACTAGACCAGGTTGCAGTGAACAAAGTACTGCCTTCTCTCTGGCTCTTTGGGATGGGGCCTGGCACCCAGGACAGGCAGGGGCACAGGCAGGCATGCTGCTCACAACCTCATAGCAGAAACGGTTCTGCCCTGCACTAGGACCATGCCCAAATGCTCTTTCTTCATCCTTCATCTCAGGCATTTCAGCCTTCTCCTCCCTTTGCTTCCCACAGATCCCAGCACGGGCACATCCACGTTGCTCGGGGCACATGGGGTCTCTTGTAATAAACGGCTGGAGCATATTCCATACAGTGAAACTGAAGAACAACAGCCATGAAATGCTGAATGCTGCAGCGAGGAGCAAACACCTCCTGGGTAGTTTTCCAGGCCGATGGTTACAACAATCTCTCTGCATGTTTACACACAGATAACAATAATTAAAGCAAACCCCACCAGCACTGTGGCCACTCCTAACCAGGTTACAGAGTGAAAACACAACCCCCCTTGGAAAACAATCACACTTTTTCTGCACTGTTTAACTCAGAGACTCATCAGAGCCCAGCCTTTTAAGGCATATCACAGGATGCAGTTCCACAGGTTAAGATCCCAAGTATTCAGGAATGAACGATGTCCCCACTCTGCAGGGTGGGAACGGGAAGGGTTTTGTGCTCAAAGGCCATAGCTGACTTCTTGCAAGGAACAGTGTTAGCTCCATGGACTCTTTGTCTCACTGCAGTTTAATAGCAAACCTGCAGAGAAATGGATGAGCTTATTACTTTTTGCAATTTCAAGCACAAATCGGTGGTATGAGGGAAATCGTTCATTAAAACATGAAAAGCGGCTTCGTTGATTTTAAGGTTTGAAGGCCTCTGATTCAAAGGCTTGAGTAATAAATACACGGAGTCATAAATACACTTCACCTGCCACCTTTTTCCAGGAGGGTTTCAAACACCACGGGGCCTTCATTTTGTGTGCAATCAAATATTAAGTAATATTTTAATTGGCATGTTTCACTCCTCACCATTAACTCCAACCCTTAAATAACCCATGCAGGACTAATGACAAAATCCCCCCTCCTCCGACTGCAACGGGCCCTCATCCACATCCCTTCACCTGCAGCGAAAGGAAATCGGTGCTAAGCAGGATCATGGAGGGCTGGGGGTGAGATTCCCGGCTGCGTTTCCAGCTCCATAGAGGAGCAGGCAAAGGGTTCAGCCAGCCCCAGCATTCGGCACAGGCATGCTCCTTGCAAAGCATTATTTTCCTTAAATTCACATCACGGAAAGACCATGTTTTCCCTCTCCTGCTATTGTCAGTGATCCCTTGCCTCCCAGCAGCCAAGAGATGGCGGCTGATTAATACCAAATCTCTGGGCGCTGTTAGATATCCATCAGAGGCCTGAGGAGTGTGTCGTTTGCTTATTGAAACAGTTTAAGCACTGATGGGATTATAATTATCTTGCTATCAACTGCAACAAAGCAGCTCAGCAGGAGCTGTTACACTTGAACAGAGGAGGTCAGCTAAATTATCCTTGTGGGAAAGCAAATGTGAGACTGTGACCTGGCTCTATACATTGCCTATAATTAATTGGGTTTATGATTTATATTGGGGCCAAGCTTTCACCTGGCTGTCCCAGGTCAGGGGGTCACATTGGATGGTCCCTTGCTGTCACCTCCCATTGAGGATTCAACGTGAAGCCTCTCTGCACCAAATGTGGGACAATTCCGGACTCCAGCGGTCATGGTTGAGTGAGAGGGACCTGCTGCTTTTGGGTCAGGAAGCATGAGAGAGATGGAGCTTGCAAGATAGCAAGAAACAAACAGAAGAAACACGACACAGGGAATAGGAGCAGAGGGGGAAAAAATCCATCCAGCTTCGGCCAGGGCTGGGGAAGGCAGAAAGGCTCAGGGATGCTATTCAAGCAGGAAAATACAGCCTAGATGCTTCTGACAGCAAGGACAGTGATGCCTGAGGAAGCACTGATGAACCATCCACGGTAGCTCCAGGACCAGATGGGATGAACATCTGCCAGGAAGGGACTGGGTACAGCTGCCCCAGGGGATGGAGAAGATGTTTGTCACCTATAAGGCCAGCTCCATGTGTGCTGGGGCTGTGGGTGACCCATGCACCGGTGCTGGGCATGGCAGGGCTGTCCCTTCCTGAGGGCTCATACTGGGTCAAGACACCTTCCTCATGGTCAGAGACAGAGCTATCTTGGAGCAAGCAGCCCATTGCCCATCTCATGTTGCTCATCTGGCCCTAATCTCTTCCATCTCTTGCTCTTGATTCCTCCCTTCGCTCCCACAGCTCCTCGCTTTTCTCATTGAAGGGCCATATGCTGCAGGTCCCACCACTGGCCCCACTATAGGGCACCCAGACAGGAGGCCCTGGGCATTTATTCCACTCTCATTCAGCTCAACCAGGGTAGCATAAAGAATTGTAGAACATTTGGATTTTCTTACCTTGTCAGAATAAAAAGACAATCCCAATTTACAGCCAACCAGGTTCCCGAGACCTACATCCTCCCATCTATCCTGTTCTCTTTCCTCCTCTCTCTATGTGAGCGATCCAGATCCTCTCAGTGAAGGACCTTACCCTACCACCTCGCAGAGACATGTCCCCAAACACAACAGTTTGAAAGCAGGAGCTACCCATTGCTGGCACCTTTTCATGACAGGCGTGTCTCCAAGTCTATAAAAGCCATGACTTCGGCCATGCTACCTCCACCACCAAGCCTGTGTCAAAGCACTGCAGTGCTGGCAGAGGCAGGATGGGTACCAGCTACTGTAATAAGCTGTGTCAATGTCTATTTATTAGCAACAAAAAGAGGGGGAAAGAAAATACTTGGATTATAGACACTATGATTGAAATTTAAAGAAAGAAAAACTGGTTTCCAACTCAAAACACAAACTCAGAGCAGAAAGCAGTAGATTGTAATCTAAACAGCAAGCTGCTGACATACAAGAGATACACAAATGATAACAAAGATCAAAACAAGGAGAGAGAACAAGAATAAGGGGAAAAACGAAACAAGAGTTGAAAAGAAGAGGGATGAAACAGAAAAGAAAGGGAGGGGGAGAAAGAAGTGGAAATAGGTAATCAAAAGAAATAGCAAAGGAAAGAGAGAGCAAACAAAAGAAAACACATTGAGAAGAAAGGAACAGGAGAGCCAGAGATGGAGTAAACTCGTGCAGAGAACAAAGAGGGGAATGTTGGGCAGCCCCAGATAAAAACTAAGACAAGAGAGCACGAAAGACAAGGAGAAAGCAGAGCAAAATAGCACCAATGTGGAAAACATGAAGGGAGTGAAGGCACTGGTGAGATAACACAGGAGCCAAGGGGCTATGTTGAGCATGAGGCGGGGGGGAGCGCAGTGCTGGGGCAGACACGCTCCTTTGCTGCCCTCTTGCCCCCAGCACCAAGGTGAGGGATGGGCCTGGGGAGCAAAGGGAGCAGGTCACTGCAGAGCCGCATGGCCAGGGCTGGAGGGGTCTGTCCCCACCAACCCTCCTTCCCACCCTGGGGCAAGTGTCCCAGGCTGCCTGGGCTGGAGCCAGCTCTACCCAATGAAACCCCTCTAAAGGTGCAGCAGCTCTTCAGGCGCTCTGAGCCACTGCAACATCACCAGCACCAGGGAGCTGCCTTCCTTTCATCCATCATCCCTCCCTCCCCACAACCAGAGCTGTCTTGTCCCCTGCTTTACTCTGTGTGGGGTCCCAGATGGGCACATGGGCACAAGGCAGAACAAGGGCAAACTCAGGGCTCAGCTGGCTCCGCAGCTGGAGCTGCTGGCCAAAACTGAGCCCAGCACTGGAGCTGGTGGCACCTCTGGGACAATCAATGCATTTAAGGAGAGGTAAAAAAAGGAGTGAGAAAACAGCCCTGCAGACACCCAGGTCAGTGCAGAAGAAGGGGAGGAGGTGCCTCAGAAGCAGAGGTTCACCTACACCCAGTGGAGAAGACTATAATAAATCAGGTTGCCCTCCTGCAGCCCATGGTGGGGCAGATACCAGCCTGTAGCCTGTGGAGGATCCCACAGTGGAGCAAGTGGAGATGCCCTGGAGGAAGCTGCATCCCATGGAGAGCCCACATTTCAGCAGGTTTTCTTGCATGAACTGTGGTCCATGGGGAATCTCCGCTGGAGCCATTTGTGAAGGACTTTGCACCATGGAAGCGACCCCCTGGTAGCACAGGGGGAAAATGTCAGGAATGATCAACACAGACCAAGTGTTACAGCCTGACTTCAACCCCCATCCCATTCACCTGCACTGCCTGGGGAGCAGGAAAGTGACCCTGTTAAAATAGGAGTGTTGAGGAGAAGGTGGTTTTAGCTCAGGATTTGTTTCTCCCTATCCCACTCTATTTTAAATGGCAATAAAGGAAATTACTTTTCCCCAAGTCGAGTCAGTTTTGCTCATAATGGCAACTGGCAAATGATCTCTCTGCCTTTCTCCTGACCCAGAACCTTTCCCATCCTATTTTCCCCCCTGCCCTGTTGGGGGCCAGTTTTCCCAGGATGAGGCTTCAAGCACATTTTCAATGCTGAGGAGCACTGCAGGAAACGACCCAGCCTCCTCAGGAGCACTCTGCAAGGCTACACTGATCCTCACAGTAGCTGTTCTGATCTCAAAATGCCCGAGGTTGTTCCTGGTTTAGTGCTGGATGCCAATTCTGTGTCTCAGCACAGCAAATCACCTTGTCCCCACTCTGCTGTTATTTTCCTCCCAGCTGTCATTTCTGAAGAGCACAGTTAGAAAACAGTTCCTGCATGGGCTCTTGCCTAACTGTGAAATACTTGCCTATAACAGTAAAACCTAGAATTACAATAGCCAGGAAAGACATTTGGAGAGCTATTACCAATCACATCTCAGCCACCAGATGGGAATAAAATAAGAAACTCCTCTTATGGGTAGCTCTCCGGGTTACACCATCTTTCTTCTTGTTATTTTGCTTTCTGTCAGAGCAACAGCACTTGACACAGAGGATCGGGATAGCTCTTCTAGGTAGAGATGCCTGCATGCTTTCAAAATAAATACTTATCAGGTTGGCAGAGCCTGGAACTAACGCCTAGGTTATTATTGTCCCAATAGGACTGCCTTGAGCACAACCAGCGTGCAGGTATCTCGGCTCCAAGTGCAATCCAAAGCACTTGGGCCAAATTCTCAGCTGGGGCTTGCTAGAGCAAACCAAACCAGCAGTGCTGGAAATAGGCCCCTCTATCCTGCTCTTGTGAGACCCCACTTGGAGCACTGTGTGCAGTGCTGCTGCAACCTGCTCTAGTGGAAGGTTGGAACTGGATGAGCTTTAGGGTCCCTTCAACCCAAACCAGTCTGCGATTCTAGGAACTGACCCGTTTTTCCCTACTATAAATTCCTACCTCAGCCCATAGGCGAGAGCTCCCAGGGTGAGGAGCCCTGGATGGCACAGGCTGCTGCACTCAGCTCAGACATGGGCATGTATTTATCACAGTAACCCTCATGGGGTGTGACACAGAACCCACTCGCTCTTGACAAGGTATCCTGGACAATGATACTGCTAAGCTGGGATTTTGAGCTTGTGTAAGCCAAAGGTGCAGCAAAAATCCTGGTACCACAAGTTCCAACTTAGCTGGAAACCTGAATAAGATGAGCAGCTTCACTGGCTTCAGCATCTTACGTGGCTCCTGCCTGTGGGAAGATTTATGGCCATTAATGATTTAAGGAATGTTATGATTTATAAGAACAGACATTCCAGGAACCGCATCCTCTGAACAAACAGGATCAGCCCATGCACAAGATCTTGGCTTTTCAGTATAGATGCAGAAGAGCTCAGCTCCTCACCTACCTGGCACCAGGCTGGTGTAGCTGGAAGGGTTTACATCCCTAAAGCTGGCACAAAGTTTTTCTGATGTTTAAAGGATCATCTACACAGTGCTTTGGCTTGGCATTCACAGGGAAGCACCCTTTAATACTTCATTTCAATGTCCTTGGAAATCCAGCTGAGACTCCTTATGGTCAATATACACTTTTCCCACTTCCCAACTCAATGCAAGATGACTTCTCATCTGCAAAGATGAGCTGCAGAGATTTCAAATGCCTAATTTCACACTGCAGAGTGGAGTGCTTAAATCTGTATCTATTAGCTGTGGATGAGTGCCCAAATTACTCAGTGATCAAGCAGAGAGGCTTTTCTATTGGGAGTCCATAAGTTAAAACTTCTGACTTAGAAATGGCAGAGAGTAACTTCATTCGAGGGCTTCGAGAGAACTTTCCCAAAGTTTGGTGCTCTGCCTGGAGCAGCACAAAAGCCCTGGTAAGGGCGTCAGAAGAGTAAGAGCTCGCTATTGACTTCAATCTGCTGTAAAGCACATTAGATTGTATTGTTTTCTTCACAGAATTGTACAATGGTCCATGTCAGAAGGGACTTTAAAGCTCATCCAGTTCCAACTCACTGCCATGGACAGGAACAACCTTCCATTAGACCAGACTGCTCCAAGTCTCGTCCAACCTGGCCTGGCCAACCAAGCTCCTTACCTGGACCTTTCCCCTCAGGAAGTCTTGAGCGTGTAAAATGCACACAACAAGAGCACAGGTTTTCACCTTGTGTCATCCTTCAGGAGAGCTGTGGCTGCAAATGGGGCACTCCATGATGGAGCTCCACGTACCGCGCTCTCCCTAAACAGGCCCAAGGTTGGAGGCTACACTTACCTGGACTGATGCTACCAACCTGCAGTGACCTCAGTGCAGGTGGGAGAGCTGCTGCTCCTGTCAGCACTGCAACAGTGCACCCAAGAGACAGACTTACCTCCTGCATAGGAATGTTATCTACCCATACCTCGCTGTCCTTCCCATGGATCACATCACCAACCAACCTTTTACTTAGGAGAAGATGGATACAGAAAGCAGGTCTAAGGAGTACCCCAAGCTCTAGGTTACATTTAGAAACACCCAGCCTGAGCACAGGAATGCATTTGCAAGTGATGCTTTTCTACCACGTAACATCTCTTTTCAGCTTCTGGAATGTAACTGCATTATCTTGGTGAGTGGCAGCTGGCAGGGATGGATGAAATGGGAGGTTAATCAGCATCGGGCATCTCTCTTGATTTCGCCTTCATTTCCGTTTCTTTTAAAAAAGGAAGTTCCATTAAAACAGCAGCACTTTTCTATTAAATAAGTAACAGAGAAGAATGACTGCCTCTGTATCTCATCAGCAGTGAATCTTCTCAAAATCACTCAAGAGGCAAGGCTCAAATCATATATTTAATAGGAACCACTTCGAAATCACTTTTTAAAGCAATTAACATATTATTAGAGATAAGCGCAAGATGCAACACTTAGATCCAGATTTCTAAGACAGATTTCTATGGTTTCAGAGGGTGCAGACCTCGGGTCGTCGCCTCGGCAATCATCTCTGCATGTCACAAACCAATGTCAGAACAGAACTTCAGCTACACGCACACAGCAGATTCAATTTGCACTTTTAATCCCGATTTTACTCATGCTGCTCTTTTCAGTCATTCGAAAGCACTCTATGTACACCATGGAGAATGGGGAAAACACCTCTCCAGGGTTTCTGCCCCACCTGAGGGTCCTGGAGTAATGTGTTCACCTCCACCGTCCCCTTCCTATTTGATACTGTTTTCTTTATGGAGCATGAAGGAAAGGCATCTCTGAACCTTACTGTTTCAAAGGATAAAAGACCCCATCACCAACAGGATCCTCACTGACAGGTTGTCTTGTGTTGCCTGAGGACAAGTTCCCAAGTGCATGTGCATCATCTCCAACAGGCCACACAAATGCCACCAAGGAAGCTGGTGATGCTCGGTGGTTGCTGCCTCCTGAGCCGAGCTGTGTGGACATCCCAGAGTGACTGGCTGACAGTCCTGTGTGTTCAATAGAGCAAGCCCGTCCTGCCTGCTGTCTGAAGCACGTCTTGCCAACTGCGGTAGCCAAGGTGTAGCCACACATTCATCTCTGCTGCCGGTGACGGTGACAGAAACCTCCAGCAGCTGAAGCAGATGGAAGGCTGGGGGTGGTGACGCTTCATACCACCAGATTAAATCTGACAAAGCCCATCTGTTGGCACCCTGAGCACTGGCAGGAGTAGAGCTGGACTAGGAACCATGAATTAGAGCACAGGCAACATCCAAAGGCTTTTTCATTGTTTAACCTGAAACATGCAGGCTCTTCCCAACACCAAACAGTATGTGGCTTCCACTGATGACTGACAGCAACCTGATGGCTCAATTACAGGGCATTTTACCATTTTGACCATTAGCTGCGAAGTCTCAAATCCCCTAGACTTTTCCTGGAGTCCACCTCGTCAGTAAAAAGCTTTCCTTGGAAGACAGCAGTAATGCGAGGGGAAACATATCATGCATCTGAAGACATTGTAATGATATTGGTTTTGTAAGTGCTAAGATTTATTACACAAGAGATGATGCCACAGCAAATAAGAGGGAAAAATTCTACACTGACTCCCTACTTTGCAATTCAGGACAACTAAGAGGTTTTACTTCATTAAAGAAGGGGAAAAAATAGGAGACAACCCCAATGGACAAGGAAGTCTTGTCAAGCCTAAATGAACAATCAGTCCTCTGCAATGCTCACGGCTGTAGAAGGAACAATGGAAGATACCTGCTTCTGTACAATAAATTACTAAAACATCAGTTATAAACCTGCTGCATGGCATTGAAAATTAAACTCATTAAACATACAGGTAGCTTCACCCTGATGCAAATGGAAGACAGGCATGAGTGCTCTGCAGCAAACAACTCTGTGCACATCCCATCTTTGGGAAACATATTTACACGTACATCTCATATATTAATATATTTTAGTGCACCCTAGCCAGAGGGCAACCAGAAACAGTATTATTCTGTGAGAAGGACAGGAGATGGGCTGGCTTCTCCTTTCCACTGAGCAAATCCTGTATCCACCCATTAGACTAGCATCCATATAAAGCAACTTTGCAAGACCAAGATTCCCTTTTCCAGACAGCCAGACATAGGACCCCAAACAAATGGTCTCCCATGATGGCTGGGTAGATTTGGTAGCCAAGATTACTGTGGGCCAAAAAAAGCAGGTGAGATTGCCATATTAACAAGCCTCAAATGACTTCAAGGTCAAGAATTTCAGCCAAAGTGCAATTTATAGACCTCTTGCTCTCCCTCTCCTTTCCTTACACCACCACAGCTCGTGAAGGTTTGCAGCAACACTCACTGTTTGGGGTGGACCTTGACACCTTCACACTGATCAGGCACAACAGGCGTGTTCAAGCCTCAGAAAGAGAACACCACTACGAAGTTACGGAGACTGCCATTACTGGTATGTTTGTTCACAGCAAGGATGCCTTAAAAACAAACCCTATGGTCTCCGTAGGAGGGAAGCCTGAGCAGCACTTTCTCTTGCATTACCTGCTCTCAGTCTTTTGCACATACCAGCACATTCATCCTCATTTCTACAAGAAAAGAGGTAAAAAAAAGGTAAAGATGGGTCTCCAGGGGCACAGTGCCAGGCCGATGGCCCTGCAAGGTGAGAAAGGTGGCTCTGAAGCTCCTCATGCTTCCATGGAGCAGGAAGCATCCCACAAGCCTTACTCACCATGCACAAGTCCAACTGACACCCAAAAGGGCAGGCAACTTCCCAGGCAGGCAGGCAGACATCCAAGGTCTTTTCCAAGAGAAACCCATCTGGGGTCTCCATAGAAGGGAGTGGTGCTGCATGGGGTAGCCTGGCCAACAGCAGCATGAGGGTGATAGAGAGGAGGAGGAAAGGGGAGACCAGTGATTCTATTAAACAGGATTTTGTTTGATGACATCTGTGACTAAGGGTTGCAAAGATCCATGGGAGCTACTGGAGTGCACTTTGCCTCTCCCAGACTCAAGAAAGTGGCTGCTGGATGCAGGGGCAACAAAGGGAAAAGGGAGAGAGGACATAGCAAAGCACCACATCTTTCAAAGCCGGCTCATCTGGGGCTTGGCCAACTTTCTCTAATCACAAGCACCTAAGTTTTTATGCTTGCCAGGCAGGTAAATCCAGGGTCTTTCAACTCCCATCCTGCTGCAAGCATGCCTGGCCCTTTTGGAGAGCTTGGAGTTATCTGGTAAAGCAACAATTCGCTGTCAGTAAAATGCATACAAGACCGCGCGAGCTTATTACAGTCATTCCAGCAGAAATAAGTGGTATCTTCTGGAGTGCTTGCCAGATGAAAATAGCAGTTCTGACCCAATTTCACACAGTTGGAATCAGCTGTGGGAGACTAATATACAATAAAAATAAAAAGACAAATGCCCATTTCCCCCATGTCCTCTCCTAATAACATGAATAAAGCTCTGGTTTGATATTTCATCCTTTCCAAAGGAGTCCAGTCAGATCAGTCCAAATCATCTGTGTCTCGAGCCAGATGCCTCTGACTCTTCCAATCTTTACTTGATGAAATTTTTAATCATCCACCTTTGTCCTGTGCAGCTGCGAAGAATCAGATCAATGCCGGCCATTCCCCTGTTCTCCACTTCCAAGCATCGTCCCGTTCCCTTGTTCAGGATGGCACCATTCTACAATTAAAGGATATAGGGAAAATATGAAGAAAATGAAAGACACGGGGTCGCCTGTGAAGCAAGCCAGGCCTGTGTGGTGCCCAGGAGTGCAGCTGTGTCCTTGTGTATTGCTGGAAAGCTCACAGCACTTAGATGGCTGGTAATGCCACTCCAACAATAAAATAATTCCTGAAACAATCAATGTGAACTGAATGAGCAACCATTACCACTGATAGCATGGACCCCTCACATGTCAGCAACTAAAGGACATTTGTAATGTTTAAACAGCATGGCTGCACTCAGCCTTAGGAAGGTGCGACACATCTGCAGAATGCTATTATTTACACTCTGCTTTGGGACAAAGATACTGATATCTCTCTTGTAGTGAGGGGCCCAGAACGTAACACCAATTCCACCACAGATTATATGTAAGAAACAGTAATCTGGAAGTCACTGGCAGGGCAGGTTATATGCACCCGAGGTTATCAGAAAGGGAAACTTCTACTGAAATTGTCCCAAAATGCTGTCCCTGCCCCTGATCCCTTTCAACCTTCTCCTTCTGCATTATGCCCCAGCACCCTCTGTGACACGGGACCATTTCAGCTTTGTCCCACACTGACACATGCCAAAGTGTCACAGCCCATAGTTTGGGAAGCAGAGGAGCAGCATCGATGGCAGACCCATAACAAACCTGTATGAAATTCCAGCGCTTATGGAGGCTGCTCTTGACCTTCTCGCAGTCGAGGAGCTGAGGGAAGCGGCTTTTCACGTTATCTACCAGGCAGCGGGTATCAGGTAGGAGAGTTGTGGTCCCAAGGGCGCCGAGATGCAGGAATCCCTCCTTGGTGTAGCGTGCAAGCTGAGGGATACGGAAGGAGAGGAAGACAACCGTTAGTCTCTTTGGAACATCATTAAAAAGTGATAAAGGAAAGAACAAGCTTGCACAGCCCCAGGAAAAAAGCTGTGAGGATGGTGCAGAACTGACAGGAGGAGAAGAATCAACTTTCTCCAGCCTTTTCTTTTTGTTGTTGTTTTGGGAATTCGTTTTGCAGGTGCAGGTGAGGAGCTGGGACACGGGGAATGGGTAAGAATGACTCTGAACCTTAAACCCACCACCGGGCGGACACCTCCAGCCTCCTTTGGGCCTGAACACTCTGCATGTTGGCGCAATGGGTGATTTCCCCTAGTTTTCAGGGAGCCAGCTGGCTTGGCATGTGAATGATTTGGCATGTGAATGATGTGGCATGCCTGGTGAGCCAACCTTGATTTGGCCTGTGAATGCAGCTACTCCAACAGCAGCAACAGCAGTCAAAGAGGGACAATACATAATTGGCCCCATTCCCCCAGGATGTGAGCCCAAATCTCCCCATGCTTTAGCCCTGAAGCAAAGACTCAGGATCACAGCTATCCCCTGCAGTTTTCCCTGCATCCCACTGCCCTGTGCTTCCCTGGACCCACCTCAGCTGCCGAGGAGATGCAGGCTGGGAGCATCAGGCAGAGCTGATGGTTCTCAGGGACACTGGGCAGTGGCACTGAGACAGGACTATGAAGGGCTCCTCCATTCCCAGGGTTTAAGGAATCCCACAGAAATATTTCCCTAAATATGCTTAAATTCAGGAGTGAAAGAGATGAATGACAGCACCCTGCCTTTTCTAGTTCAAGGGAGAGATATACACAGCTGCTTATTTAAACTATGAATCAATCCATTATCTAGCAGTCAATTAGGGAGTATTCTGCACATTAATTAACTGGGCATATCTATGACCCAGATGCTTAAAAAGAGACAGTAAATCACACTGGGAGTTCGGGTTATCTCAGTTAGCGTAATTAAACAGTGAAAATCAAGTTAAAACAATGAAACAGGGTCTGACTCTGGCTAGTAACCACAGACACAGGTATGGTGCTTGGAGCTGATTCTGCCTCCCCTGCTGCTGGCTTTAGGTTTAGGTGTGCTGAATCCTCTGACTACACCCTGTTCTGCCCATCTTCCTCAAGGAAACTGCTGGTGGAGCTACACTTTTATTCAATGTGTTGTGTACTGAAGCAAGAGCTCTGCTTCTTTACATCTCACAGAGGTTCACTTGCCAAAGGTGCTCAGGCTGGAGAAGGCTCAGGGGAGATGCTGTAACAGCCTTTCAATACCTAAAAGGGGCCTATGAGAAATCTGGAGAGGGACTTCTGACAAAGACAAGGGGGAATTGCTTTAACCTGACAGAGATCTCTATAGCTTTACAGTAATTTCCCCTCCAAATCACTGTGGTGGTGCAGCACGGGTGGAAAGGAGCGCAGCCTGCAGGGCTTAAAGTCACATCCATCACCAACTCCTCCGCTTGCTGATTCACTGTCATTCCCAGGCATGGGATGCCTGACTGCAGGTCAAGGACCCCCTCCACTCCCAAGCTCATGCTGGGCCAGGTTCCCAGCAAGGGATGAGGCTGCAGCAACCTGGGAATGACCCCTGGGCATTCAGATGCAACTCATCTGAATTAGTATCGAGCACCAACAGAGGATGAGGCCACTTGTCTTGCACAAAGCAAGAGGTATATAAGACAAAAATCCCCATAGCAGAAGAAATCACCCAGAGGTCCAAATGGGCACTGCAAGTTATTCTCCTCGTGTTTCTGAAATGTTTCCTACCATGTACATAATCGGTGTGCTAGACACCTTCTTTTTTCACGATGTTTGGCAGCTTGTCTCCAGACAGTTGGCCTAATGTCCACAAGGCAACATGATTTCTGCTCTTACACGTTATCACCTAATGTGGTGGGAAAAATAAGTAGAGCAAAAATCAGATCTTTCCTGAGGAAGGGAGTGGGGCAGGGGCTGAAGGGAGACACCATGAGCTGAAAAACAAACGCAGAGCTTATGGAAAATGCATTAAGTGCATCTATTAGATGTATCATCTACCATGTATAACAGCCAGATAAATAAAGCCCTGAACACATGGCTGGATCTAGCACACTGCTGATGCCTGATGTATTCTGCCAGGGCAGCAGAGGCTCAGCAACAGCCACTGCAGCCTTCAAGCCTGTCCAACCATCAAACCTGGGAGTGGTTAATCCCAGAAAGTCCCATCTAACTTGCTAGTGCAAGCTTAGTGCTCCTAAGGCATTTATGGAGTTTTCTGGGCCTGACACTAGAGATGGCCTCAGAGGCAGCCTGGGAGTGCAGCTTCAGCCTGGCAGCATTTTCTACCTGGCTTTGCCCAGTAAGAAAAATGATGGGAAGTGCCTCCAACTCATCACCACGTAGTGCATTGACCAACATTTTAAAGAGCAGTGGGCCTGTTCAAGGCCTTGAGCCTACCTTGGTAACTGAATATGCCACATGAATGCTTTATAATACCAGTAAATTACACATATTGTTATTAAAACCTTCTCAGTGGTTGCAGCGCTTCACCAACTCAACAACTCAGCATTACAAGCAAACTTGCCTGTTTCCAGGCAGCCAGCACAGCCCTGGACAACGATCTCTGTTTGGTGAGTAAGATCATACAATCATTGATTGGTTTGGGTTGGAAGGGTCCTTAAAGCTCATCCAGTTCCAACTGCCTGCCACAGGCAGGGGCACCTTCCATTAGACCAGATTGCCCCCCCCTGTATATTTGTCCTTTAAAGTGATCTGTCCTACATCCCACTGCCTGCTAAACAGGTTTATCAGCTCCAAAAAGCAGACCAAGCCAGACACGACATGAACGGTGAAGGATACAGACAGTCTAGCCAGAAAAAGAAAAACATAGAGGTACCAGCCTGAGTAAATGCCTGAAGGTGTTACCAGCCTGGCACAGGAAAGGGAAAGACCAAGAGAAAGGACCAAAGAAAACCAGTTTAAAAGTATTAACATTTATATATATATTAACATATAACCATTTAAAAGTGATTAATATTGATGAGGTCCTAAACCTCTTTATCAACAGTAGCCCAAAGCCACATCCCCAGGCAGAAACACTGATCCATATCCACAGCCTCTTATGAACAGATAAAACTGCATCTTGCAAAGCTTCAAGTACCACTTTGGGGAGCTACTTGGCCTTGAGGGGACCCACAGCCCCTGCTGACACTGTCAGAGCAGTGGGTGCATGGCCCCGCATATTCCCAGTGCATTACTTCAGCTCATCTCCCACTGTCAAACTTCCACCACCAATATATCTTCTTTGATTATTATTTCTCTCTGGCTGCATCTCAGGGATGAGAGGAAGCTAATTAGATGTCTTAGCACCTGGGAAATAAAAGCCTTGATGACCTTCATTGACTCTATCGGAAAATAATTTAGGGTTGTTTAGCTTCCTTTTTGCACTGAGCAGATCATCAATTAGTAACCATAAGTACAGCCAACAGTTTTTAACACAATTTAATCCCATGTGCTATTTTGTCACCCTTGGTATTGCCGTGTCCCTGATGATCTCAGTGTTGATGGTTTTGTCCTCAAGTTCTGATGCTTAAATGGGCAAAACATATTTTATCCTATAATTAAATGAAATGCTCTGCTGGGTGAACATTATCTTAAGTTTTATAGTATTATAGTGCTTTCTATCACCTTAATATATCACCATAGTTCTGTCACTCCGATGAGGTATTACTGTATTATTAGTGTAATAGATCATTACGGCAAGGTGTTTCCGTGATGTATTGCTTAAAGGATGAAGCCATCAGGAAGGAAAAAAACCCATGAGTATGCCCAATATAATTACAGGATAAAAGGATACTTCATCATGAAATCTGATACTGATTTGACCTGGAAGTGAATGAACACAGGGAAATGGAAAGCTACAGAGAAAACAAGAGAAGAACAAGAATTTCCACCGCTGATGGATGCTACAACAGAGGCCAAGATCTCATCTGCATTCAGCATTCTATATATATGGGATTCATTGCACCTAACTGTGTGGAGGTGAATGCTACACACAGCTTGAGCCAATTAGCAGTCAACAGCAGAAACTCAGGATATAATACAAGTTGCCCTCCCTTGAACGGGACACATCTTGCCCTACAGAGTAGGTCATTCCCCTTCTCTCTGAGTTGGATTGCTCACCTACAGGCACAGGAGCATGGCATGGGAATAGATTTAGAGTGAGGACTTCCAACAAAACCCCAACACTGCCTGGCATGGCAGGGGACAGGACCCACAGCACTGCTGTCCTTGTGTCAAACGGCAGCAGGGAGCCTACACCTCACCTTCACCCACCACAGGTGGGGAACTTGCTCCTTGATTGTGAAATGCATTTAAACACATATGTAATGGGCCACAGTATCAAGGAAAGAAGTGGAGAGTTTAGGAAAACACATGAACATTGAGCACAGGCAACACTGTATGTGTTTTCAGATGCAACTCCCTGTGTTTTTTTTATATACACAGAATCATGAAATCACAGCCTGGTTTGGGCTGGAAGGGAACCCATTACCCCTTGTCTTATCGCTACAGTCCCTGATGAAGAGTCCCTCTCTGTCATCCTTTTAGGCTCCTTTCAGATACTGGAAGGCTGCTATGTATATACATATATATATAAAAGAGTGAGTTATTTGAACAATGTGTTTACACTGCTTCTAATTATATTCCCAGCAATAAATCACAACACACAGCCCATTAATTAAACAGTAGTAGTGAAAGTCCAATTTCTTTCATGCGGGGCCTGTGCTTCTGCAAAAGGTTAATTTCAAAGCTTCTGCACTTACTGATAGCTACTTTTAAAAGCATTTTCAAGTAGTTAAACTAATTGAACATATCACAAAACAAAAGAACTGCCAAGAACTGGCTCTCAGCTGGAGAGGGAACGGACAATGTGGAGGTGGAAGACCAGGAAGAAAAATCAGTGCTGAGCTTGCACAACAGGCAAGCTGAAGGGAGCCAGCAGCACTGCAAGGTTTGACTGGAACATCAGGTAGGAAAAGAAAACATTGTGAAGTTTGATCACAAAAACAGCTAAGGGAAAAATAAATAATCTGCTTTTAGCTGTTCATCTTAAAGCCCAGGGTTAGGAGACAATGTCAGGCTAATACAGTTTCTTACACTATAATGCACTTAGAGGTTCAAGTTTCTACCCAGAAAGTCCAAAAAGCAGTTTGTGCCATTTAGGAAGAAAACCTGTGTGCATTTAAGCAACAGCTAGGTTATATTTAGCAGTGACTCCATCAGCCACAGTTGACTGATCTTTGTTTAAAGGCAACGATAAACCCAAGTGAGATTTGCGTCTACCTCAAAGGACTCCTGCAGCTGGCTCCTTGGCTCAGGTGGCTCCCGAAGTTTGCAGTTCAGGCTCAGATGAGCTTTGGGATTACTTAGTCCTGGTGAGCCTGCAAATACCAGGGTGTCCATACTGCAAGAACAGGCTCTTTATGCATTCCCATCACTTGAACTATGATGTTTTTTTTTTAGCTGAAAATGAACCTATGATCAATGAGTTTAATCCTGTTTCCACCCATTGCCATTACACACCGTGCAAACACAGCAACAGTAGTACCCATCATCTGCAACTTCCCTGCCTTGGCTAAATTTCTCACATAGATAGCTAGAGCATTTACATGGGAAATGCAAGCAAAAGCAGGAGATTTAAGTCAGGTACACACAGTAAATCCTGATGTTAAAACACCCAGGGCCTCACTGTATAGAGCTAAAATCCCAGAAAGTGCTGCTATGTGGCTTCAGAGAGGTCAGGCAGCGTTTTAGTAATGAAAGAAAACTTTAAAATCCCATTATAATTCTTGTGCTGCATTTTGTTCCAGGTTGATGGATCCAGCAACATTCCTGTGCTGCTTTCTTCTTAAAAAAAGGCAAGAGATAAAACTACAGAAGAGGTCAAATTAGTCCACCATCACTAACTTTTAGTACTTGGTACATCCACTAACCCTCTAAAACAAGACAGAGAAAGCTCTGGTGATACCTTACTGTGGCCTTTCAATGCCTAAAGGAAGCTGGCAAGAAATCTGGAGGGGCTTTTGCCATGGGCCTGTGGGGACAGGACAGGGGGGAATGGCTTGAACCTGCCAGAGGGGAGACTGAGATAAGATCTTAAGGCACAAGTTCTTCCCTGTGAGGGTGCTGAGGCGCTGGCACAGGGTGCCCAGAGAAGCTGTGGCTGCCCCACCCCTGGCAGTGTTCAAGGCCAGGTTGGATGGGGCTTGGGGCAACCTACTCTAGTGGAAGGTGTCTCTGCTCGTGGCAGGGGGTTGGAACTGGATGAGCTTTAACAACCCTTCTAAACCAGTCTGTGATTCTATGAAGATACAAGATTTCGAGTGAATCTTGGAATGATGATTTTTAATCTAGAATAAGATTAACATTAGGATAAGAAGCTTTTAGTTTGCTCAAAAACTTCTGGAGAGGTAAAAGGAGTGCTAGAAAACTAACACTACTGTAAACCCCAGACAAGCTGAAATGGCTAATTGTCACCCTGTTAAAAAGTCCTGCTTGTTTTCTTTACCTAGTTGATATGTTTTTACTCTGCTGGGTGAAAGAAGAAAGGAAAGGTCTTAAAATGCTCTGTTTGTGTATGCTCTGCTCTGCTCTTTGGCTATTTGTCTTCAGCATTATTTATCCTGGTCTGGAAGATTTTTTCAAATGATGCTTTTCCTTGCAACTCTGGTATGATTATGGTAATCCAGAAAATAGCTTCTCTGTGAGTAACTGGGAAAATGCATCTTTGTATCTGAGGCATCTTTAAGAAGTAGCCTGGCCTTGTACATTAGAGAGCGAAGGCAACAGGCAAGCTGCACATCCAGGCTCTGTCCATGACGCCTCTGCAGGGTACCTCCTGCTCTGACCACACATGGTCCCAGTACATTAATTCCTCACCTGCGGTCCCCAACCGTGACACGGGTACAGTATTGCTGTGTGGTTCTCCTGGGGGCCCTGGTCAAGGCAGACGTCTTTTGCCTTGTTGTTTCGAAGCTGTAAGAAATAAAAAGTGCAGTTATACAGCCTTGTATCTTTGGAGATGAGCGATAAACTGATGAGCAGCAATGCCTCCAGCTTCTCTGGCTATAGAAAGAATAGACGGGTGCTATATCACTAGGCATAATCAGGCAGAGAAGGGTTTAGTGTGCCATATGTTTTCTTTAAATACAAGGCCTAATGACGACTGCTTTTATATAATAATCACCATTCAAAGGAGCCAACTTCCTTGAATACAGTTTTCTTTGTATTTGGTCATGTGTGGTGGTAACAAACACAGTTTTAAGCTGCTGTCAGCCTGTTGCCAGGAGCCTGAAATCAATGCAGAGTCGCTTGCATTTCATTGAAATCTCAGAGTGCACAAAAAGGCAGCAAGGGAAAAAATGTCCAGGGAGCATAAGGAGCCCCTTTGAATCATCACAGGGATTCAGGAGGGGACACAGAGATGGCAAACCAGCTATCAAGTACTGAAGGACACACTTTGGAGGGAGCACGGAAGTGTTGGGTTCATGCTACAAAACTCAGTGCCCACTGAACCCAGCCACCAGGTCTGTCAATGCAGAGCTGCCCCCTCCAGGTTCCCCATGTATGGAAACTGCAGCAGTGCCTCTGAAAATATGAAAATAATATCATTAATGATATAGTAAGTGCTCTGAAAATAGCACTTTGGGGGAAGTTTTAGCTTGCAGGATTTAAGTTAGTTTGATAATAAATCTTTCTTAAAATTAATGCCCATGTGGGGTGCCTGGGCTGTGCTTCAAGGAGCCTTCTCAAACTGCCACTATTCCATGAGACCTACTGCAACAGAGTACTATTCGTTCCCATAAATGCCTGGGTTTATATTCCCAGTATGGTCTCAAAGCCAACAGAGATTGAATTAAGTCTCCTTACTTTATCTCATCCTTAAGCTGTTGTGACAATGCACTGTATCCTACAGAGACCTTGTAAGGAATTAGGCTCAGTTTAAGTCAAAAGGTTTTATAAGACAACTATGTATTAAAAATATACATACAGCTGCTTAATCCATGGAGTCAATGGGTAATATAGATAATTTTCTGTCAGTTCAGTAAATGAGGTATTAAAATATTTTACTGTATGTGCTTTCCAAGCTCAGAAATAAATCCCCAAAATAGCTTTTTAGAAGGAACTGTGAAAAGACTTATACAAATTTATGTAACTATGCACAGAGAGCATGTGTTTTGAATTCCATTCCTCTCCTTTGAGGCTATTTCTCATCAGAGACTCACCAGCTGTAAATATTACCAGTCTGCTCTAAGGGACTGCTCAGCCATAATTACCTCGCCATAAGCGATGGTGTTGTTGTATCTTCTCATTTCTGGGTAAACATGGTCCAGGTACCACTGGAAATTTTTACACTTCAAGCTCTTCCTCAATGCTTTTCTCTCAGAAACATCCCCAATGTCGATACCTGGATTCTGAAAAATAAAGACACATCATGTCACTGAACCAGTAGTCTTAAAGAAGGTTAAAAACGAGAGGATTTCACTGATGTTTGCTATCATAGGATCACAGAATGATTCGGGTTGGAAAAGACCTTAAGATCACCAACTTCAAACCCCCTGCCGCGGGCAGGGACACCTTCCACTAGAGCAGGTTGCTCCAAGCCCCGTCCAACCTGGCCTTGAACACTGCCAGGGATGGGGCAGCCACAGCTTCTCTGGGCACCCTGTGCCAGCACCTCAGCACCCTCACAGGGAAGAACTTCTTTCTTATATCTAACCTGAACTTCCCCTGTTTCAGTTTAAACCCATTCCCCCTCGTCCTATCACTACAGTCCCTGATGAAAAGTCCCTCTCCTTCATCCTTGTAGGCCCCCTTCAGATACTGGAAGTTGCTATGAGGTCCCCACACAGCTTCTCCAGGCTGAAGAGCCCCAGCTTTCTCAGCCTGTCTCCATAGAGGAGGTGCTCCAGCCCTCCCAGACAGAAGAGAAATAGTTTTGACGGAAAAGTGCAGGATAACAGAGGTGAATTTTCAACATTGTCATGGATTCCCCTGGGCTTTGGATCCATTTGAGAAAGACTGAATCTGCCAACAGGCACAAGAGCAAAGTACTTTTAAAAGAGCTCACCTCCTGCTTTGGTATTGACATACAGGACTCCCAGGAGAGCTTAGTGGTAAATGTACATGAGGATTTAAAAGACTTCCATGCTGAATCCTGGAAATGCAAACCCCTGTCTGCGCTCTGACCACCAAAACCCTTCCCCTTACACACCCTTAAAAGGTATCAAGTAAGGGGTAGAAAGAAAAGAAGAGAGAAAAATGTAAGATTCATATATAATAGAGGGAGATAGCTAAGAATAAAGGACAAAAATTACAGGGGAAGAGAATTCCAGGCTGAACCTCAGAAAAACCTCTTGACAATTTGGACAATTACCTGGTGAAATAGTCTCCCTGGAGACACAGAGGAACCCCACAGCTCGAGACGAGTTAAAAGCAGACAAAGCTACGGTGTCTGTCCCCAGAGGAATAATCTCACAGAGCCAGGGGCAGGGGCTGAAGGGAGCTGCCCCCTTTTAACCTTTTATTCCATTACAGAATCCAGGGAACTACTGCAGCAGTCAGGTGAAGGAAACCAAAGGCACACTGCAGCAGCCCCTTTTACTCCCTCCTACAGGTGTCTGGGTTCCAACTCTATTGTAGCTCCTATTCTTGCCTTCTACCATGATCATGAAATACAGCTGGGAAAGCAATTTTCCATTACAACGTTTGTAATGATCTTCTAATGAATTATTCACTCTGCTTTAGAGAAGATAACAATTTAATGCACAACTGGTAGCTCACAGGTAAAAATAAAGATGATTCAGTGTAGACTGGGAGGACAGGCTGAAGTCTGAGTGGGTAAGGTAGGATGCAGATCAAAGCAGGACCACAAACCAGTCAGGACCTGAAATACTCACTGCAAGGCTTGGTTTTGAATATAGCAGCATCACAAAATAATTGTGTATATCCATAAACCCCTGCACAATACCACCAGTCACACAAGGTTTCTCTACACTTAAATCTGGTCTATATAAGTATCTCAAACTGGTTTTAGAGTAACAGAGATGTGTCTTCCCACCTCCAGCAACAGTTTGTGAGATGTTGCCTTTTTCAAGCCACACAGGACCTGTGTCTTCCCAGTGGATTTTAATCCCTTTCTGACACCCCCAAAGCTGTTTCTGAGCAAGAACATGGTGCTTCACCTCTAAAAAGGAATCAACCCCAGGAACAGCGCTGAACTCATAGTAATTTATGATCCCTGCCTATAGACATTTGGGACTTGCAACCTTCAAGAGAGATCTGGAATGACTCAGTCCTGCAAGCAACCCCGAATGCTTGGAGCGGTGCCCACCACAGCCAGTGCCCTCCTGCAGCTCAGTGGGTAAATGGCATTTATTTCCATCTCTATTCACCTATTTCTCAACAATAAACAAATCCCGGACTCCTCACCACTGCCAGGACAGCAAACCAGTAGCACAGGCAGCTCATCCACCCTTCAAAGGTATCTGTTGTTCTCTAATGCAGTACAACGCTGCCACTTCCATGGCTCTAAATGCCAGTAGCTCTCCCCAGATGTAACCTTTTCTCAGGAAGCAGCAGCTCATGCTTTCGTGTTTTAATGGTTTTTAAACTGCCCGGAGCACAGTACCACTGCAGCAGCAGTGCACTACACCAGCTCGCTGTAGGGGTGTGATCTGCAAGGTGTATTTCATGTGTCTTCAGCACCAAAAAGGTGGTTGTAAATAACTGCTCATGTGGAGTCTGGCTGCTCAGCACTCATGCTTAAGTACACTTCAAGTGGAGTGCGTGTCAGGGTGCAAGGCACCCAGAATCCTCACCTTATCCATAACCAGGTGAGCATTGCTGCCTCCTCTTCCCCAACACCCATTTATCCAGTTCCAACCTCCTGCCATGGGCAGGGACACCTTCCACTAGAGAAGGTTGCTCCAAGCCTCGTCCAACCTCGCCTTGAACACTGCCAGGGACGGGGAGCCACGGGTTCTTGGGCAGCCTACAAATACAAGTCTTTAACCCAAGAATGTTGGTTTGCACCCATTTGCACCTAAAGACATAGGTACAATGGCCATACCTCCAGTGGCAGGTTCCACGCGATGTACACATGCCACTTGTAGTCATCCATCCACACCTCGGCCACCCGCAGTGCATTGCGCTTGGTGTAGAAACCAATGTTGTTGTTGTAGGGCTTCTTCTTGCGCTCGATGTGAGCTACCCTGGAGCAGGGCAGGACCTCCATGCTGCCACCACACAGCCACACCTGCAACACAACCACACAGCACCATCAGCAAGGGGCTCAGCAAAGGGTCCACACAGACATTAACAAGAGAGAACTGGTGGGTTCGGAGGTTTCTATAATGTCCTGGTGAGCACAGAGCATCACAGCATCTTGCTGGCAACTGGAAACACGGCCAGGTTTGGTCTTTGCTCAATTGAGAGACACAGAAAGAATTTAACCTGTGCCCAGAGCAAAATATGTGCTAGCTTGAGAGGGATCAGGTTCAGCACATGGTATTAATCCATTGTAGGACTGGGTGCTGAGTTTACGGTGATGTTGCTACTAAATAAAAAGGATTAGCGACTGGAATAGTTGAAACAATTGCAAGATCTCCTCCTGCATAGGCAATGACTCAGTGAAACATATGGCAGGCACAGATTTAGCCCACTTGAAACCATTTGTTCATTATTTTTCTTTCACGTGCTGTTTAAAATTCCCATAAATCACAGTGTACACGTTAATAAAATCTTTTGAGATTTTTGAGATCTTTTTATCACACAGAAAAGGAATTTTTGCCATACCTGGGTTCTTCCCTCCCTGTCTTCACCAAGAAATTATTCATGTTAAATTAAAGACACATATCCACTACAACAGGCACTGGGCAATCGTCACAAACACATATGCCAAACAGGCCAAATGATCCCACTTTTGCCTATTTTACAGTCTGCTTTCCATTATCATTTTGCAGCTGTTATAACACCCATCGTTTCTGGGATCCCTTCCAGGCTCACCACCTTTTAGCCCATCTGTGTTCCCTAAATTTTACGGGCCCTGCTCAATCCACTCTCCCGGCAGTACCAGGAGCCTCCTGGACCATATCCTCTACCCTTTTTCATCTCTAAGCAGTGGGTTTAGTGGGCCCATGAACATCCCAAGCCCAGGTGACACAGGCAAGGGGCAGTACAGCAGGGAGATGTCTTCCCTTGGGGTAATCCTGCTACTTGTGCTGTTCTCACCTGGACTGCTGCAGAATACAGGAGCCCACATCAAAGAAACAGAGCCCTATTTCATTAGCTGGTGCTTTAACATGGAGAAAAATTCCCATCTTCCTCCTGTTCTACTGTTTGACATTTCCAAGCACCTTTAAATACAATTTCATGGCTCCAGAGTGAATTCAGGGCCAATCTCCAAGATGAGGGGCATGTCCATCCCTCCTCTCCAGCCACAACCACGCTCACCTCTGGGAATTTCACGAGGTCTGCCTGAAGTCTTGCAACAGGCCACATGCTGGCAATGCAAGTAAGAAGTGAACAAGGTAGTTCTACAGAAAACTATATATATATTTAAAGGAATATTCCTAAGGCAACAGTTTGGCAGTGTTTCTTGCCTTCTCAGTTCCTCAGCTTCTCAATGTCTTGGTGAATTAGGAGCATTGAGCTCTGCCCTTGGATGCTCCCAAAGCTGCTGGGTTCAACCACAATGCTGAATAAAACTGCCAGTCCTGGAAGGTGCCCAGCACCATCTGGTTTTCAGTTTGGGGGTTTGGTAGATTTTGTCCTGATTTGAGGCCAGGATAATTATTTTTAATATGTAAAAACCATGATCTTATTAAAAATGTCATTTCCCAGCAAGCTTGTCTCTAGCAGCAGAAGTGCACTACTGTCTTCAGTTAAATAATTCACATGGCTTTACACCTGACAGCTTTTCCAGATTTCTGGAATATCTATGCAAGCTATATTGAAATGCACACACTGTAATAACCTGAGAGGGAAAAAGCACCAGGCATTGTGCAAAGGGCATTGGCTATATACGTATCATCAAGCCAGTTCCAGACAGCTCAATAAAAACCTAATTCAGAAAAGGCACTTGTGCAAGTTAAGGCCATCTCCTAAATAAAACCTAAATCACCATTATGAATTATAAAAATCTATTTTTACAAGGCATTTATAAATACTTCTGCTGGCAACAAAAGAGAGACCTATTACACTGGAAATGCCAAGTCACACCTGACATCACTGTCCTCAGTGTACAGAGGAGTAAATGATGGCCCCAGGAAGATGCTGCTGGCTCCCATGTGGTGTGGCAAGGACTTTGTGTTCCTGCTGGCATCCAAAAATACATGTGAGCAGGTCCACAGGGGCTGCAATCCCAGGGACATCCTCCACAACCATGAAGCATGAGGTGTAGCTGCCCTACAAGCTCAGTGATGCTTTACCCTTGCAATAGCAATGACTATGGAGCAGTGAATAGCCTAGGGAAGGGCCACAGACTTAGTTCTCTTGGTGCCAATGTGAGATGAGCTGCAAGACACCACAACCAAAAGGGCTCAGCAGACCTCCATCCTCCGAGCAAGGCTGGAAGTCATTGTCATGCTGATGCCCTGATGTCCCAGCCTGCAGCAACTTCATCCCTACGGCACTCAGACCCTGAAGGCAGAAGGTTCTTTGGGAGCCTTCACTTACATCCCTATTGAGCAGCCATTTGTCCCACCGAAGAACTGTAATAAATAAATACCTTCCTATTAAGTAGATTTTTCATGTTCATGGCAAATAAACCTACAATCCCTTAAGGTACTCTATTTAGTGCAACTAAAGGTACTCTATTTACTGCAACAGCATTAACAGGACAATCAGTCCAGTGTGTTGTTTCTGCTAATTCCTTGAGAAATTATCTCTTAGTAGATGGGTAATCAAGAGCCAGCGTAACATTAAGGCCCATCAGAGAAATAAGGTGCTGTCAAATTAATTCATGTTTAGCCTATTTAACAAGTCAGAATCTTTTCTCTTGCTTCCTACAAAGGATGAAATCACACTCACTTTGTTTTATAAAATATGCCTGCATGGCATGTAAAGGCATGTTTAAAGACTCAAGATAGAGTGTGTACCACAGCAGGTTAAATACAAAGAGCAAGCCTCAAGTTTCTCCCCTGTTTTCTGACATTCAAATTTCAACATGACTATCAGCTTGCCATTCATCCACCCGTAAAGAGACACAGAATTAAAAATAGAAGCATTCCCCTCCAGTAAATGACAGTGACTCAATAACTTCTCAATCAGTCTACACACAGGAATAATCAAACATACAGAAAAATGCTTGGACTTAAATAATTGGTTAATGCTAAATTCTAGGGAAGAAATCCCAGAGAAAAACATGAGAGAAATCCATCACCCAGAGATCTTTGAAGGTTTTTCACAAAGGTAATGCATTTGCAACTATTTTCCAAGCAAAATATGACTGTCCTGAGAATTCAGCATGGAAAAGCAGTGATTCCTCTCAAGACATGAAATCACAGAATCCCAGAAATCCAGAATCATTAGGATTGGAAGGGACGTCTGAAGATCATCCAGTCCAACTCACTGCCAAGGCAGGGCCACCCAGAGCAGGTTGCACAGGAACATCTCCAGATAGGTTGGAATGTCTCCAGAGAGGGAGACTCCATGATACCTCTGGGAAGTCTGTTCCAGACTGGTTTGGATTGGAAAGGACCTTAAAGCTCATCCAGGTCCAACCCCCTGCCATGGGCAGAGACACCTTCCACTAGACCAGGCTGCTCCAAGCCCCATCCAACCTGGCCAACCTGCACAACACTTGTGTGTGTATACCTCCCTGCCAAGCCATCAGCATCCCCTCTGCCATCAGCCTTCAGGTCTCCATTTGCAAAAGCAAAGTTGTTTTTACAATGCTCTTACGGAGCGCTCTGCATGTCTTAATTCTAAGGACATGTCCTTCACCTGGGACAGGGTTAACCTCAGAGTCTGGGAGAAACCTTGAAAACAACAGTGACCAGGCCTGCTGGACGGGACCTCGAGCAAGGCGAGCAGGAGGACCCTGGCACTGCCGGGGTAAGTACACATTCCCTGTGGTTACTGCACTCCTGGTAATGGAGAAAGAATGACAGACTGCTCACAAAGCACAGTGTACCGATGGTCCTTTGTGCATGTAATAGAGACAGCAGGAAAATCCCGGTTTCTCTTCACCAGCTCACTGCAGCAGCTGCAGAACCAATTTTCTAAGTGAAGAACAATTACTGTCTGTGATCCCTTTTGCCCTCAGAAATGTTCTGCAGCTATCAATTTGCTTTGCTCCTGTCTGCTAGAGCCAGCAATTACTCCAAAGGAGCATTATTTAAACAAAAGGGCTTTTGGCAATCTGCTCAACACCAGCCAGGCAGAAAAGGGTGATCCAGAGGAGATCCACCACCCAGGATGGTGCTGCAAGCCTGTCTTGTGCTACCCCAGACTCATGGCATCATCTACGCTCCCTCATTGAGCAGGGCTAGAAATACACCCTATACCTTGAGGTTGGTGGTGCCAGTGCTCCTAGTGCTTTACGGGTCTGGTTTGCTGTGAGGGACCAATCCAGAGGATGCATTTGGGTGCCACTTGAGGCAAGCAGGAGGATGTTACTGATTACTGGGTGCTGCTGCCTTGTCCCACCACCCCATCCTCTCTGGTAGGTCAGAGATGCTTATTCCTTTGTGTCACACTCTGTTCACCCAATGGAGCAGGGTGAGCCTAAGGGCTCCCTCTTTTGGGTGCAGAGGCAGCAGCACTGACATCCAGCCAGCACTCCGGGAGCAGCAAAAGGCACACACAGGGGAAGGCATGGCCGCAGCTTGAACAAAAGATGGGTGAACAAATGAACTCTGAAAACAGAAGTTTAATGTATCTATAACAAGAAACACTTGTTCCCCTCCCCAGCAAGCAGTGCTTGCGACGCCATGGTGCCCACTGGCAGGGAAGCAGAAGAGAAAATTATTAACTTAAGGAGACTATTTTCATCAGAAAATACTGGCGCAGGGGCTGCTTCCCCTGGGATGGCAGAACCGCTCGTACATCCCGCTTCTCTTCACGCGCCTGCAAGCCAGACCAGGGAATTGGGGCTCACCATCTGCTTTGTGCACGAATTAAAGCAAAAAGAGAGCACTTCTGCAAGATAAGAGGCAAAACTGGGGCTGGTCCCTTACTCCCTTCCACCTGGTGGAGAGCCAGGATGGAGTCCTGCCCCAGCACAGCATCCTCTCCTCTCAGCCATCAGCATCTCCAGATGAGACACCATGCTGTTGGTGCCCCTGTGCCACTGCCTTATATAATGCTGCGCTTCCTCCTTATCCCTGGGATATCAATAATAATAATAATAGTGATAATAATAATAATGAAAATGAAAATAAGAAGGGACATTGACTATCTTGGGTTCTGGATCTGGTGTTCTAGCTGGAGCATGACAAGAAATCTATGATGAACACTGACAGCTCCCATTAAGGGATCCCGACTTCAGCTGCTTAGAGGTTCGCCGAATTTTAACTGTTCAGACTGGAATAAACCCTAAAACAGCTCGAGCCTGCCTGCAGTTAATGAAAAGAGACATCACGTCTAATGGTGTCAAGATGATTCTGTGAGGTAAACTTTTAATCTCTGAATGCACTGTGACAGAAGGAAACGGGGGAAAAAGCCTGCTCCTAACTTTCATTATACAAACTTCAGGCTTTTTCAGCTGATAACTTTATTTCTCAGGCGATTAGCAAAATCATGCCTTAATTAGTAATAGATTTCCTGTTTAACAGCTTTGCCTTATCTTTGGCCCCCTTCCTTTCTTTTAAGAGTAACTTCCTAAGTAAAGGGAAAAACACAATTACCCAAGGCAGTGAAAATAATAAGGAATGTATCAGAACAAAGACCTAAATAATAAAATTGAGAAGCAGCAAAAAAGGCACAGAAATAATAATTTCTCCCTATGCTCCCTCATACAGTTCTGAGAGACAGTATCTCCTCAAATTATTCCTTTTCTCAAGAAGAAACAACACATACAGATACATTACCAGCGACGTAGGTGAAGCAGCTTCTATCCCATCTGTTCCCACTTTGGCCATGCTGTATCCCATGTCCCTGCAGGACACCACAGGAAGATGTCCCCAGTGCCAAGCTGGCACTCCAGTGGCCCACTCCCCAAGATGCCAGAGCAGCAAAGGGGTCAGGAACGGAATGACAAAGTCACTCCCCCAAACCTCTGTAATCCCTTGTGCTCAAAGCATGGTTGCTGCTGCTCTTTGGTGGGGACAAGACTTGAGCAAGCAGTGCCAACATGGGGCACTCCCACTGTCCATGTCATCAACAAAGATGTTAAACAGCGCCAGTCCCAACACGGACCCCTGAGGAACACCACTTGAACACCGGAAAACCTTATGGATTGGAACTTACACATACAACTTAGCAGCAGTACCTTCATGTCTCTGGCACAAGGCTTGCGTAATGTGGCAGTGAGACACGTGAACCACAGGAAGCCTGTTAAATCCAAATTCTGGTGATTAAACACCTCCACACCGTTAGGCAATAGTTGTTTATGGGTGACAATCATAAGCTGCACAGCTCTCACACACAGCAAACTGGATAATGTTTTATATTTTTATATATACTTACATATATATATATATATATGTTATATCATCCCTGAAGTGCTCCTTCAAGCTACTGTGACTGCACTATCTCATGTAACATCACAGCAAGAACTTCAGTAGAAATGTTCAGCTGAATTACATGAAGGTAAGTTAAGAAATCACACACAGGGTGGGGGGGAAAAAGAAAGAATCGGCTCTCTGGAACCTTTTACTTCCACCCCAGTGGAACATGGTATTAGTGATCTCTTCAGGTTGGACACAAGCACTCCTTGAAGAGAATCGCTTTTTAGTTTAGATACGTGGATTTTCACAGATCACATCAAGAGAGGACTGGAGGTGTGAGAATTTGTACTATAGCAGTGAATGTACCACCTTTGAGGTTATTTCACTAGAGATCCAGCACTGTGCTATCCCTACGCAAGACCACAACTAAAACAACCACATGGTGTAGTGTTCCTAAGCATGAGCAGGGACAGACCCTCTAGTCCATCAATCTCACAGAAGGCAACACCTTGTGGGCAGAGACAGTGTTTGTACTGATGGACCCAAGAGATACTGTCTTCTTGGAAATCTCAACACAACTCCATCCTGAACAACTAATACGTGATTTTGGAAACCTCTATGAAGAAGTGAAAAGAGACTCAGCATCCTGCAGCAGCAATGGGAAAACGAATCTTGTTGCTAAACCTGTAGATTTCTTCTCTGTCATAAGGTTATGGAAAACCTTTCCAAGAGGATCAGGGCCAAGAAGCCACATCAGACATCAATTTCACATGCCATCTCCTTAAAATACGATTTCTGAATGGACTATTTCCTAACCTGACCACCTCAGGCCATGTCTATTCAAGCAGAGAATGGAAGTGGGAGGAGAGGATAATACTGCATTTAAAACAATAACTTATTTTTCTTTTCTGTCATTCTTTTTCTGACACTTTATCCTCACGGATAAACCACTTTGGAGAGGTTCCTGTCTATCTCGTGCCAGGCTGATAACAGAATTGTCCAGATTGTGCAACGTCCAAATGTCTTTCCTTTCCTGCTGAGATGACTAAATTCACTCCTGTTATAATGGCCACTTAAAAATGCCAAATAAGAGTGGAACTCAGGTGCACAATCCACTCCACAAATCCTAACCTACAGCAATACTGGGTAACAGCCACAGTTTTCATCCTCTTAACTCAGCAAGGAACATAGATAGTTTAACGTTTGACATATTGGAGATGTTAGAATAAAGAAAGCTTCACATCAGTGCAAAGCAGTGATTTCTCTGCTCTGCCACAGTTCAAAGACAGCAATACATACACTGCAATTGTGTTTGCCCAAACTGCAGACTTTTCCAATGAAAAATGTATGCTGTGCTTCTCCAACAAATGCAACACAACCTGTTCTAAATAGTGCATAGTTCCCCGCTACAACAGGTATTGATTTGAGTTTATCACCAGGTAAGATACGTAAGAATAGGCTTGGTGGGAAGGTACCTTTAAAAGACTGATCACAAAGCACAGCAGAGGGAGGATTAGCTGTAATGACAAGTGTCTGCATCCTCTTGGCTTGAAAAAACTGCTGAATAGAAGCATTTTGCCACTCAGTGCACCAGGACTGATATTTTAATTGCTGCATAATTAAACTACAGCAAGCAGAGTGACTGTAGCTTTGTCATTTTAGCACTTAAAAAGCTATTAAAAAAAAAAGAACAAAAAAGAACAGAGTATTTTTAAATCCACTTCTCAAATGCTTGGTGAAACTGCAGAGATGCTCTCACACCTGAACTCCCATCCTTGGCCGGAGCTCAAGCCCGAATCTGTATTGCCAGCTCCCATATGGCTGAGCCATTCCTGCAGAGCACAAAGCTCCAGTTACACACTGAAGTGGTTTTCAACTATCATGGTATAAATCTGGGTTTCTCCTAATAAGTTTAGTACTAAAACTCCTCAGTGCATCGATGGTATCTGATCACTCTTGGCAGCTTGACAAGGACCTGATTATGTTGTAATAGTATAATGCAAAGATTATTGCAGACTCATAAAAGACAAGTGCTTTAAAAACAGCGTCAACAAAACCTGCAAGCCCTTTCAGAAGGAGAACAACATGCTGGGCTTCATATGCTCATAGCACAGAAATTACCTGCAGGATTTGACCCTGAACTACTTAGAGGTTGCTCTTTTTTTCATATTATTTTATTGCCAGTAATGTAACGAACGCATCTTGATCTCATTTTCCCATTACCATTTCTGTCAAAGCTGTAAAAGTAAAACAGCATAAAGAGTTCAGCAGAATTTTGATCTATTTTTCATGTAAAAACGCCTTGAGAGAAAATTATTCGTCGACAGTTCTTCGGCCCAACGTGATTCTACTTGGGGAGAGGCAGGAGGAAGGGGGAAGGTGCCATGTATTACTTTGACCATAAGAGCCAGTTCTAAACTAGAATTATTTATGCAGAGAGAGGCAGGCATGTGATAGAGCAGCTCCTGAGCTGACAGCACCTTGGCTCCACTGAGCTCTTCCCAGTCCTCTTAACTGCAGCACATCACGACTGCGGCTTCTGTGATGTGTAATTATAGATACCCTCTCATCAGACCCTGACGGGGAAGGCGCTGGAAGGAAGCCGAGCTCCTCCAGAGCTGTTCATAGGATTGAATGTGACTCAGCCTATCCTCTGCACAAAACTGCTCCAGGAACTCATCAAAAAGAACAGCTAATGAGTTTAAAACTAGAGCACGCAAATATAGAGGGAGGGAACATATGCAGTGTCTGTGTGTATCTGTTATTTGGGGTGAATGCCTATGAGGACATACAGACACACACACACACACGCACAAGGTTACTTCATGCCTTGTCAGTGCTCAAAGCCAGATTGACAATGTTTCCTAAGCTCTCCAATGGTTTTGCCACAGTCTTTCTCATTCATTATGCTTGGAAAGGATTCTGAACAACAGTGTTGAAACAAGCTGTCAGGTTTATCTAAGGCTCTCTACCTTCATTTTAGGTCTAGTGGAAGGTATCCCTGCCCATGGCTGGGTGGTTGGAACTGGATGATCTTTAAGGTCCCTTTCAACCCATACAAGTCTCTGATTCTATGAAATGATGTCCACAACAGTTGGACGGGCCCAGCGCAAAACATGTTTGTTGGCTGTGCCAGGACCAAGAGTGATGCCCTGTTCCCACAGACACCTGAATGTCACTGTAGTAATAACTGGGGGCAGCTCAGGAACGGCAAGCGAAATTTGGAACCTCGCTGTTGTCTGACCCTTTCTCCATAGAGAGGAGAAAGTATCTGCCCATTTTACCAAGAACAGATTCTCATCTGTGGGCTGCTGATGCTATTGCCCAACAGGCTCCTCCTCCCAGCCCCAAGTCTGCTGCAGATGGACTAAGTCTGTGTGAGCTGAACTAAGGTCCAGACCAGATGGTTGGAGAGGTAGGGCAGCTCTGTCATATTTTTGCCATTCTCTCTGCCATCTGCTCATTTTCACTGTCAGTGTTAAAATCCCCTCTTCGGAGGAGCCACTGTGTACTTTGAAATAATGAATACTTTACAACTCCAAGCAAGTATGAAAGTTTAAAGCCTGAGCAATTGCTGTGGCTGTGAAGCTATCATCAGCAAACGCACCGATAACTGATTGTCACAGACAGCCTTCAACCTCCACTTAAAACAATGTTAAATTTGGGTACATGTCAGGTAAAGCATTCTGTAAAGGCTCTTGAAGATTAATAATCTGCTAATGGCTGCTCACCTCAATGTGGTAGGCACCATCTACCCGGTGAGTATCGCTCCTTCAAGTGTGGCCAGGTCCTGAAACACCCCCATCAAAACAGAACAGCCACTGAGCTGGAGCTGTGATTTTAAATTTGGAAGCCCTGTCTTTTGGGGCAGCATTTAGGCTGATGTCTGTGGTGCAGCTGCTTGGTCCATCCAGGACCATCAAATTACCCTGGTGGCCATCCAGCTGTGGACTCTCTCTCATCTTCGGAAGTTTCCAGAGCAAGCAGCCAGGACTTGTACACGCCGTTAGATGCTGGTTTAACAAAGGCCACAGCATTTTGTTGATGTAGACATACTTTGGGCGCACAGCCACAGATTTCAGAGGACTTGAACTTGGCCGCAGCAGCCAGAAATTCAACCCTTCAGCTAGCAGCCCTTCAAAAGCAATAGCCAAGAGGACTGAGGCTGCACAGGGACCAATTTGGAAGAGATGGAAGGAAAAAATGTATCTGATGCAAACCTTTTTTTCCCCTCCTGTTATACACAGCAATGATTAATAACAGAGCTGCAATATTTTTATTAATAATACTATTAACACTTATTACACAATCTAATTTTGGTGAAAGCCTTGTTTGGATAGTGAGTCCTGCTCCCCCTGAGACCAGAAGCACAACTCCCATTGTCATTCCCAGAGCCAGGATTTCAGCCTCTAACCAGCAACAGCTTTGTGCAAACCCAGAAAGAATTGACATGGTTTTGAAGAGGGCTATCATGGACACATCTGCACACCCGGATGTTGCAGCTCCACCTTACAAAGGGCCTTGTGTTGGTAGAATGAAAAAGGCAAGTGTATCTTGGTCAATTCACCTTTTTTCCCCTTCTACAGGGAACTTAAATGTTTGGATTATTTACAGCAATTAAAGAATCAGCATACCTTAAGAAAATACTCCAGATCTGCTGGCAAAGGCGCTTGTATGAACCCTTCCTAAACCTAACTCAAGCAAAACCAGCAAAGGCAGACCAGATTTACTTAGTGCACTGCTCAGGGTGACCCAACCCACAGGAATAAAAGCACCTTTGGTGGTCCAGTAAGAGATTCGAGATGACATAAATGTCCAAAGGAGCAGCAGTGACCCTTCCCCAGCACAACCACATCTACCACTGCATACCACCAACTGGGCGTCAGTTGTGCTCATGTATCCTGCTGTTACGGTAGAGAATTGTCCTTCATGGTTGCCCAGAAAACATCTTGCCTCACATTAAATCCTCTTATAACCCACATTGCAAGTTGCTCCTTTCATCCACAGGACCAAATTGCCAGGACAGAAATCAAAGTGGATTTGAAATCCTACCTCTGCTGCTCACAGGCTCCATTAGCTTGTTACAGCTGGTACCTTATTCCCAAGGAGTACACGTTAATGCTCCCCCACTCCCGAAAGCCCAACTGTAAAGCATCTCCTCCATTTCCTTCTGCTTACCTTGGGGTCTGGTCACAGCATGGACACCACTTTGCAGAGCATAACAACTAATGATTTTTCATGAAGCAAACGCTGTCTGGCTGTTGTGCTCATTACAATGCACCTCTTCAGTGCAACTGATGGCAGTGAGAGCCAAATGAATCATTAGCTCTGTGCTGTCCCCAGATGACTCTGACATTCCCGCTTCTGCCATGCTGCAGAAGAGGCGGCACAAGCTGCTGTATCAGGATGGCCTGATCATCCTTGCAGAAGCACAGCTAGGTGGGTCTCCATGCTGCCATGGTGTCTGGCCACTGCCCTGAATGCTGGCTGAAGGTCAAGCTACACACACAAAGCCGCTGTAAATCAATCATGCAAAAGGCTGCACTTGATGAGTCCAAGAAGGAGTTTCAAGCAAGAGACACAGGGAAACACAACCACTCTAGTGATTAGACTTGTTTGTGCTTATGAAAACCCTGAAATATACAAAATTCCCCCTGCAGATGTATATTATATGTGGTCCAAGAAGTATTTCGGGGAGTACAGCGGTGGGTAGGAGAGCCACAGCCCCTCAGACACTGTAGTGCCAGCTGGCTGGGTGTGTGGCGTGAGCATCCCAGGGTGGTCCTCCCTCCTACATGCACCTTACTACAGCTGGAAGTGGACAACAGCCCTCTGAAAGTCCCTTCAGCCTGAATTAAGCTACAATTCCTGTTCAGAGATGCTTAAGACAGATGTTTGGAGGTCACAGAGAGGACACCACTGAGATAGGGGAAAGGTGTGAAATACTGTCTTGGTTCTTCCACTGAGCATCTTGACAAGTTATTTCTGTGCTATCTACTTCTGTTCTCTCCTTTTACAACTCATGTAGTCTAACGTGAGGAGAGAGAGGCAGTCACAACGCATACAAATGGTTCCTAGGGCAATGGCAGCCTAACCTCAGCTGAGGAGCGCTCAGTTTACCGGAATTTAAGGAATTCTTTCGTGCAGCAGGACTTCTGGGATATTTTAAACTTAAATGTTAACTATGGTGTTTTTCAGACGTTTCTGATCTCAGACTCCTGTGGAATTTTCCAGTTCAGCAGAAGATCCCTTCGGACACTTCTCCAAGTTAAATGACTGTGCATCATACAAGAACTTTCTTTCCTTACCCTCCTCACAGACACGAAAATAATTCCTGGATAGCCAGGGTCCAAGAGCTACCAGACTGAGAATGGAGTCTGAGATGTCTTAAAGGTTCCTTAGAGCATGAAGGAGATGGGGCCATCTTCACGTGACTGTGCTAGACTAGACAGCTAAACACAGGTGAGATGGATCAGGGTAGATATTCCTTTTTGTCCATATAGCAAATAGCACCCAAGGATCTGAACTGTGGCCGGAGTCAATAATAACAACAGATCGGTGGACAACAAAGATGTGATTAGGAGACTCTTAAAGGTCAGGCTCTGTTTCAACTGATCTAAGATCTACAATAGGGTTATAATGGAGAAGCTGAACCAGGAGAAGAGAGTTGGGCAACACAGGCATATTGCCAAGTGTCGAAGGATAAACCTCAGGGAATTCTGACGTGCAATAAAAGCCCTGTTTCTCTCAACAGTCAATTCTCTCAAGTGAATTAAACTGCGCTGAAAGTCAGTGAGAACAGCCATTCCCCAGAGCACTCTACAGCTTAGCTGTAGGAGCTTCATCCGAAGTCTTCGGATCAAAGCAAACCAAAACACCTCTCAGTGGGTCACAAACTCAGTTCACTGATTTACTTACAAAGTTTAGGAGCCAATATGATTTATTTTGCATGAAACTGCAGAATGGAGATAGTGGTACAACCAGAGAGGAACACTTCCATATGTTTATCTGACAGAATACTGCTTATCCATTTGAGACAACTGTGGTCATCTCATCCTGTTGCGTATAGAAGTCTCACTAAGTATTTAATAGATTTTAAGAATTTCAGATCAAAGTCCCCAAATGCACAGTCATTGTTTAAGATCACCTAGCATCCATTTATTTCTATGTTCATATTACATTGCTTTTTAAAATCGCTCAATTTCCTCCTCGAAAAAAATCCCAAACCCAAAAACCTCTGTGGAATAATGATGCCCTCCATGTCTGCAAAAGGTACTGTGAGTCTGGTTAGTGGCATTTTAGTAACAGGAGCACAATCCTTATCCGTTCTTCCCTGACTCCTCTTGCCCTTGATTTGCCAATTAGAAATAACTGTGGTGGAAGTGATACCACCCCGCAATGCTGGTTTCAGACTCTGTCACCCAAACAGCTATTAGGAAGCCATAAAAAGAACTCATAAGGAGATTTTTCTCTCCCCAGTGAAGCGTGCTGATAAGAACAATTGATGTTTTCACTTATTTATATGGATACGTACTTATGAACACACATACTCACATTATTTGATTCTAACCTGAAGAAACCAATTACCATTCCCTGTTACTGAGAGCCTCAGAAAGCACCAAGAAGTATGAAAATGGTTATTATATTCTAATCAGACATTTGCAGGGAGAACATTTCCACTTTTTCAGCCAAAGCCTGGAACAGCACACAGAACAGTCACTGTCAAAGTGTGTCTTTAAGTCAAAATTGCTCTTTTCCAAGCCAGCCAAAACTGGGCTGCACTTCAGGCTACCCCACATGGTAACATCCATCTGCCCATGTGCATTCCCACCCATTCCTTATAGTCCACACCACACTGGCTGAAGCATTATGAACGCTCAGAAGCGTTATGAATGCCCAGTGCTGGGCATCCTGCAGAGGCTGAGGGCAGCACAAGGAGCAGCACACACACATGAGGAGACAGAGAGCAACCACTGCCCCATGCACTTTTTCTCCTTCTGCCTTTCTGATTGACTCCAGGCATCCTTATCATCCTTTTGAATGTCCCATGACTGCAGGCTCCTATGGCCCCAGAAGTGCAGCATCCAACAGTGCCTCCCCAGTGGGACAATCACGTCTTCCGCACTATGCTCTGCAGGGGTGCAGACCTTGTCTATATTGTATAAAGATTACAAGCTGGTTTTGTGAACACAATAAGGCTTGGCCTCTCCAAGGCCAACCATGTCTCAGTATCCATGGATGGGAATGAAGAACAGAGCAAGCACATGGTGACACACCTGCCCCCACGTCCTTCCCAGCTTCAGGCAATCTGTGGCTTAAGGATTCCCTGAGCAAGAGCTCTTTGTATTCAGTAACACTCTGCAATGTTATTATTCCTGGTACACATCTGCTTAAATATACATCTAACTCAGGCCAGGCACCGCACCGACCAAGATGGTCCTGGTCCATAGAGGGAACATTCCCGCTCCCTCTCTCAGTTGGCCTAATATAGTGAAAGTCACCTGATATAATATGCATGCATCGCAGGAATGGGAAGGACAATGAGACCTGTGGTGTAGGGCCTTGCGGTGGCTCATGGACTTTTGTGAGGCAGTGATGAAGGATAAGCAAGTCCCAAAAGAGCCTGCTGATGAGTAAGTGAGCCTGATGGGATAGGCAGGGGCTCTTATATCAGCACTCTCACCAACATATTCAACCTGCTGCACCTGGAAGAAGGCTGTGCTGTGGAAAAGCAATCCCTGTCATCTAGCAGGAATGCAGACGGATGAAAGACATTCCCCATTAACAAGTAAAAAATTAACAAGGCCACACTGTTCTCAGTTATTCCAGTCTGAGACACTGAAAAAGATGGGTGCTCCTGATGTAACTGTCACTGAGATAAGTTATTCTGCCACATTTTCTGCCACGTATAGGAAGTATTTCCCAAGCCATTTATCTAAATGAAGTATCACATACTTGAAAACAAACAAATGGATGGCCATTACCCAGCCACATCACAAATTTTGCTTTGTCTAAAGAAGAGATGCATCTTGCTGTAGAGCCCACTTCAAGCTTCTTGCCTCTTCCAAGCACTCAGACTCACTTATACATCTTGAGCTGGCTTTCATTAAATTGAGATTAAAAGGACTTCTTCACAGAAATATAATCATAAAACGGAAAATGTCTCATTTCAGCTTTTGGCTCCCAAGCACAAGCCCTGCCATTCAAGGGCACACCAGCACTAATAACTTTTCTGCTGAAGCAGCTGCTTCTATTTTATTCCTTTCAAATGCATGACAGAGGTTACAAAACCCAGAGCAGGAGCACAGGACACGTGTTCAAGCGCAGACCCACGGCAGGTACGAACCGTGTTTTCCTTGGGGAGACTCCACTCTACAAAGGACAGGGATGAGAAGTGCCCAGCTCTGTGCTCACACTTCTACCTTACAGGTATTTGCTGAGAATTCCGAATATCAAGGTCTGGCCATGCCTAAAACTGGAGATGAGCCAAAAGCATCTAAAAACTTTTGTCTTGGAAGATATGGAGTATGGTGACTTCCGTGAAATTCCATCAAAAAGGAAATGTAGCATTTCGAGAGAATGGATCAAGCCTCATTTAGAGCTCATCAGAATGGAGAGTGTCTGTATTTTTGGTTTTGCATTAAGCTCATCATTTATATTAAACTACAATAAAAATGAAAGCCGTGAATGGAGCAAAATTTCAGATTCAGTGAGACAAAACATTCTCATCAGCTACAGCATTTTTTAACCTCAGTTTTGGAAACTTTTCAGGTTTTTCTGAAATGCATTTCAAAACCCAAACGGAAATAATGGGTTTTGGAAACCACAGGGTAGCAAATGAACAAGGCAGACGAAAAGAGACAATGAGCAGCGCTGTATCTTCAGGTCATGACAACATCGTGACTCACTTGCTTAGAGTCCAGCAACAATTGTTATTAGTGCCTAATTCATCAGCATTCCTGGGTTTGGGATGAGTTGAAAATGACAAATATAGCAATTCCCTGTAAACACATAAAACCACAAGAGATGGAAACAAAGCAGAAAATCAGAAGATCCCACCTTGATTGGTCCCAGGTTCCCATCACCAAATTTTTTTGAACCAAATGCTGGAAAAAGTGCCCATTGCTACAGCCTCAGAAGCTGCCTTTTATGCTTCCCTCTTCTTCAGGAAGGTCATGCAGGAGAACCATCAAATCCCAGACTGGGTTGGGTTGGAAAGGACCTTAAAGCTCATCCAGTTTCAACCCCCTGCCACAGGCAGGGACACCTTCCACCAGAGCAGGTTGCTCCAAACCCCATCCAACCTGGCCTTGAACACTGCAGGGATGGGGCAGCCACAGCTTCTCTGGGCACCCTGTGCCACCGCCTCAGCACCCTCACAGGGAAGAACCTCTGCCTAAGAGCTCATCTCAGTCTCCCCTCTGGCAGGTTAAAGCCATTCCCCTTGGCCTGTCCCTACAGACCTTTGTCCAAAGCCCCTCTGCAGGTTTCCTGCAGCCCCTTTAGGCACTGGAGCTGCTCTAAGGTCTCCCCTTCAGGAGCCTTCTCTTCTCCAGGCTGCCCCAGCCCAGCTCTCAGCCTGGCTCCAGAGCAGAGCTGCTCCAGCCCTTGCAGCATCTCTGTAGCCTCCTCTGGACTCGTTTCAACAGCTCCACATTCCTCTTGTATTGGGGACCCCAGAAGAGCTGCTCCAACACTATTCATTGTTTTGCAAGTCACACCAGCATGGTAAAATATTTATTGTATTTTACTCGTAAGTCACTTGGACAGCCTTAAAGTCACTGCACACCTTAAGGCAATGAAAAGCCCTCAACCAAACTCCATCTAAAATGAAGCCTGGGCCACATTCTGGCTCCACTTCAAATTACACTTGCAATGTGTGAGCCAAGTCCCTAAAGGAAAATGGAAGCGCTTCCATCCACTTCAACAGCCTTTAGATCAGCCTTAAGTGTGGTCCCACACACCGCACTCAGCAGCGGTTCGCTTAGGAGGTGCCAATGCCATCATTACCTACGAGGGCTGAGATTTCAAGCAGAATACGCTGGTAAAACTTTATTTTCTTTAATTAAAAAGATGCACTCAGGTGCACAGGATCTGCTCCTCTGAGGCTCCGGGTCTGAACTGCTCCTCTTGGCTCTGCTTCATTAGTTCAACCAGAAGCTGCTCATTGATCTTTCCTGCAAATGAGTGAGCTCTAGCACATCGTTAAGCACAGTTATGCACGTCACGCCAGAGGCAGAAAAAAATCCTGTATGAATGCTCACATCTTCCTTACTGCTGTGGAGAGCCCACACAGTGAAAGGTTGGGGTTCTCCTCCTGCCTCCTTGGTATTTCCATGTATTTTTAGGTTTCTGCCCGAGGCTAGAGAGTGAGACTCTGCTTCCATTGTACAATAACAGAAGCCCAGACTGCCAGTGCCTCAGCACCCTCACAGGGCAGAACCTCTGCCTAAGAGCTCATCGCAATCTCCCCTCTGGCAGGTTAAAGCCATTCCCCCTTGTCCTGTCTCTACAGGTCCTTGTCCACAGCCCCTCTCCAGGTTTCCCGTAGCCCCTTTGGGCACTGGAGCTGCTCTAAGGTCTCCCCGGAACCTTCTCTTCTCCAGGCTGAACCATCATCAAATGCTTCCCCAGTATTTTTGAATATGCAGTTTCCTGCCTACAGCCCCACAACAGACCAGCTGCACATCTATTTTCATCACTACCTGACCCAGTTCAGAGTTGACAAGGCTGCCTAAACCATCAGCACAACTGGGCAAAGAAAGGATCAGTCTTGGTGTCACCAAACCTTCCCCTCACAAGAGAATCACGTTACAGATGCACACACACACTGATAATGTGTGTATCAATGTACCAGTGATCACAGGGCTTTGTATGTGCTCACAAAGCATATAATAACTTGTTCGCATTTGCTGTATTCTGTCTGTCATGGTTTGGGTGCTTTTAAATGTCTTTAGAGCTATTTAGATTTACTCATCCTTCTGCGGCATGAAATGAGACTCTGAACTCAAACTGCTGGTACAGAGGTTGTCATTGGCTGTTTTCATCTCAGTATAATTACTTTGGAGATGGATGCTTCACCAGGGAGACATGACTCAGCTTTCCCAGAGACCAATGCTCCCTATTTCTCCAGCACCCTCTTTGCTGTAAGAAAACCCTGCTGAAGGCATTAGGGGTGATCTACTGCTTAAAACCCAGCCTGGCCTCAAGCTTTGTGCCAGCCAGGAGTCCAAGCCCAGCACGGCTTCAGCATGAAAGGGGCAGGCAAAGAAGTCCCCATCAGAAATCATGTTGAGGAGCCATAGCCTTGTTGGGATGGGCTTGCCAGGTACCAGGAACTCCACTCCCATGCCAAACACTGCAATTTGGAAATTCCTTTTCATTCTCATCAGCCCTAGATAAGAGCATCAGAGCAGAACAGAAACACAGACCCTGCTCTAGTGGAACTTCTCAGGTTTGAGCTTCACTGGGAGCACGGGGATTTACTAAGACCACTGGGAAAACCATAGAATCTCAGACTGGTTTGGGTTGGAAGGGACCTTAAAGCTCATCCAGTTCCAACCCCTTGCCACGGGCAGGGACACCTTCCACTAGAGCAGGTTGCCATAGAATATTTAACTGTGGATGCTCCTCACCAAACCCATATCAGAAACTAACTCCACAGGCAGCAGTGTCAGTGACAAGCCAGTCGAACACCAGCTGCTCCTTATTTCTCTTAACACTTCATACATGTAGGAGAGAGACAGGATTTCATCTCATCTGTGTTAAGATCATATATTACTGGGTCACATACATGCTGCATAAAGCACAGCCAAAGCCTTGATGCTGCCAACAGCATCCTGTGGTCATGGCAAGAAGGCCTTGTTTTTAGTTCAGATCTCTAAAATCTCTCAAAATGAACTATTAGTGGCTGTTAAGCAAATGTATGGTTTTAAAGTAGCAATTAATTCATGTGTTGTCAGGGGCTGCACCCCACATTATCTGAAGATCAACAATTAAGTGGTATTTAACTCCTTCCAAAAGGCAGCAACAATTACTTAGGACAATGATACTGTAGTTGCTAATTTTCTTCCAAGTGCTTTGCTTTGACCAGGACCTATTGTATTTCATTTTCACACTGGTAGTGTTTCCCTTTGTGCTTTTTCTACATGAAAACCAAATGCCCAAGTTTTCACACACCAAAAAAGGAAAAGCAAGCTGAAAACCATTCTTTTTCTGCTTTTCCCTCTCTGCTCCAGGAAGAAAATATTGAAAATCTTTGGATGAGTCAAATACTTTCATAACCAGTTCATAACTCCCTCCTCCCTCCCCCCTTTATTTTCTTGGCATCAGCAAGAGTAACGCTGTTCATCTTTCCAAGCTGGATGATGAAGATGCAGTGGAGATCTGGCAGCAGTGGGAGGGGATGGCTGAAGCTGACACCATCGCCTGCCTGAGTTAGCACAGGACTTATGGACAAGCAACCTCCATACATGAGCTGTAAAGTGCTGCCGCTGCGAAGCAAAGGCACATCCCGCTCAATCACAGCTGCAACAAGGGCCAGGCCAGTCCCAACAGCTTTACTCTAGTGCTGGATTTGAGTCAACAACCTAAAGCAGGAAGCTTAACCCTGCAGTTACAGCCGTGCAGTCTCAAGCAGCCATGGAGCCAAGCAGCCTACTTGCACGTGGTATCTCACCGTTGGGATATGTCTATGCTGTCCTACTCCCTACTTAGCTCCAGTCTTTAATCCTACATTTGGGTTTGCATTAAAATAAAGCAGGAAAAAAAGGTGTTGGCTGAGAGCATCAATTCCCTCCTGTGCTTTTAACAGCAAGGTCTCTAACTCTGGCTCATCATCACCTACTTTTATTTCCACAAACCCATGCAGGAAGAGAGGCGCCTCCACAAAGAGCTTCACCCACCAACATCAGGGTGAGATGAATCAACCCTCAAAAGGCACTTGTCTCCCTCTGGGCTGTAGAGATAGCCCAGATGTGAGGCCAGACAAAGAAAGACGTTCCAGGATAGGCAGGATGGATACAGCTCATCCACACATGGGATTATTCAGGAAGAGCTTTGGTCTGGGTTGGCATCCCCATGCTCTTGGCTCTCCAGAGACCAGTGCACTTCTACATGTGTCTGGTTGGAGCAGCGTGTTTCAGCCCCGAGGCAAAACCCATCAAAATCAGTTAAAACTTCTTACAAACATCACCAGACATGGAATCAGGTCTTAAACAGTCACCAGAGAGAAGCTCTTTAGGTCGTCATTAAGCAGAATAAAGAGACTAGTTTAAGAAATAAAGGCTTTCAACTTTGCAGGGCTGATGCAGGAATTGCATCCGCAGATGTACGCAGCTCCCAGTGCTAGTTAAGGCTAATCAGGACTAAATAATTTTGACCCAACTCCATTTCAGTGCCACAAATCCCACTTGCACTGTTGCTGTGCCGTGCAAAAGACTTTTGCTTGCTGCAAGACCCAGTAATTGAGTTGCAAATGCAGTTGAGCACACGCAACCCGAGGGCTGCTATGTACGTGTTGTTCTACCTACAGTAACCACAACAGGAACAAACTCAAGCACTGCACAAGTACAGTCACTGTGAGATTCACACGGCCATGGCCACTGCTGGCCAAACAATTACAGGTTTCTGAGCTCATCTACGCAACAAGGTAAAACCAAATCTATAAAGCAGCAGGAAACATGAAGGCTAATGCTGCAAGAAAGTACCTTTGAAAACTGAAGTGGTGACTCATAGGAAGATTGCAAGAAGCGGTGGGAACTGGGATAATTGGAGGATTATAAGAACAGAATAATGAACCCCAAGTTTTAAAGGATTAATCCATCATTCATGTTACTGGGTGGTTTCCTTTCCGCACCAGCCCACTGAAGAGCAAACTCAGGGGCAGGCTGAGCTCTTACCGAGACTCTTCTCTGACAAGAGCCCACCAAAGAGAAGAAGGAATTAAAAATCTAGAGCTGGGCAGACAGTCTCTGGCAGCCTGTGCTCAGCCTCATGTGATTTCACTCCAACTCTTAAATCCACTGGCTTCAAACCATGGAATATAAAGACATATTCAGAATGAAAAGCACATTCTTAGAGGATTCTTCTGCTGCCATCTGCAAATCATTATTTCTCCTTCATAAAAAAAAGTTAAGTGCAAATGCCTATAAGAGGGGGAAGAAACTCCTTAGCTCCTTCCAGCAGGAATTTTTACCAGCAGGAGAAAAGATGTGTGCAGCAAGTGTCCATGTATCCTTTCAATGGGATAACTCCAAACCAGAGAAAAAAGTGGAGCAAATGCTTTCTGCACCTGGCTGCAGGAACAGTCTGCAGGAGCACAACCCACTCAACACATGCCCAAAGCACTGACTGCTGGCTCACCGCTCTGCTCACACCCTGGGACAGCCACAGAGGATTCAGGTCTGAACCACAGATTCACTGTTTGGTTTGGGTCGGAAGTGACCTTAAAGCTCATCCAGTTCCACCCCCTGCCATGGGCAGGGACACCTTCCACCAGAGCAGGTTGCTCCAAGCCCCGTCCAACCTGGCCTTGAACACTGCAGGGATGGGGCAGCCACAGCTTCTCTGGGCACCCTGTGCCAGCGCCTCAGCACCCTCACAGGGAAGAACCTCTGCCTAAGAGCTCATCTCAGTCTCTCCTCTGGCAGGTTAAAGCCATTCCCCTTGGCCTGTCCCTACGTCCCTTGTCCAAAGCCCCTCTCCAGGTTTCCTGGAGCTGCTTTAGGCACTGGAGCTGCCCTAAGGTCTCCCCTTCAGGAGCCTTCTCTTCTCCAGGTTGCCCCAGCCCAGCTCTCAGCCTGGCTCCAGAGCAGAGCTGCTCCAGCCCTTACAGCATCTCTGTGGCCTCCTCTGGACTCACTCCACCAGCTCCACGTTCCTCTTGTGCTGGGGGCCCCAGAGCTGGACACAGCACTGTGGTAAACTCCCAAAATGAATACCTATCACTGCAAGAGGCAGCACGGGGCAAAACCACACTGCTGCCAGGCACCTCCTGTCCCTTCCGTGGCAAAGCATCGGTGCAGAACCAGGGACCAACGGGGCTGCTCTACAGTCAAAAAGAACCAACAAGAAATCATCTTGGAGTATACACGACCCACACCCACAGCTTATGGACTGCAGTGCTCGGGGCTGGTGTGACAACTTGCATCTTTGGCTTCATTCTATCCTGTGAATGGGGTGGGGGGGGAAAGTTGGCTCAAAGAGAGAAGCTGTTTGGCAGCTATCTTGTAAAAATCTTTTAGACAATTTCTTCTTTTCCAGTGTGAGTCATGAAATGGGAGCGAGAGATTTTAAGATTGAACAAGTTATCTGCTCCCCATCACTGGAAACATAAACCCCCTTTTTCTCTCTGATAGCAATTAACAAGGAACAAAAGCAGATAAAACTAGAGCCGGCTGCTTGCCATCTCTGCTTCATCCTCACATAACTATTTCCTCAAACCTCAGACTAGCTGTTCTGTGTCTGCAGCACAGTGGCTGTTGCAGATGAGGCTGCCTCAGAAGAAGGATAAGGACATAAAAGTAAAAAGAAGAAGATAAAGAGATGGGGAAATGCTTGGCATGCTAAAAAGGGCCACAACCTACAACGCTTTTGCTCAGAAGCAACACAGGAACAGAGATGAAAGGGAGAAGATTAATGTCTGTTGTTCCATTTTATGCGGGCGCTGTACACAGCCTGAGCTAATGGGGCTTCTTGCTGGAAATCACACAGGACGGAATTAGCAGGAGCTACAGCAAGTGAGGGGATTTGGAGATTAAATCCCAGAGCTACACAACCACTCGTTTGGCAGTGCACTGCCACGCTGCTCTGAAGCCTTCACTGTCACAACTCAATCCAGCTGAGCTGGCCAGTGCCATCTGCCTGCCCGTCCTTTCCCAGGGTGCCTTCAGTGGACAGGGAAGTTGCTGCTGAGCAGGGATGCACCATGGGTGAGACACAGGCAAGGTGAGGACTATGCTGACCCTCCCCTTGCAATTCACAGAGTCAGAGAGTGGTTTGTGTTGGAAGGGACCTTAAAGCTCATCCGGTTCTAACACCTTGCCATGGGCAGGGTCACCATCCACTAAACCAGGTCTCGCTAATTCCATGTGTTTGCCGAAAGCCCAGCACTGGAAAATATCTACTCGTCTTATGACAATATATAATCCTCCTTGTTCACCCATAAAGGCCTCCTGCCACCTTTGCTTGACTTCCTGCATGGTGCAATGAACCATGGGCAGACGATCCTTGAAAATCGACCCATCCACCCAGACCTCTCTTTAATTTGCATTCTTTTTTTTAAAGAAAGGTCAATATAAAGTATCTCAAGAGCACGTTCCAGTTTTCTTCGATCTCACCTCTGAGCTGAGAACTCAGCGAGCTCTACCAAAGCTACACTTAGATACCACACTGATAAAATATTATAGATAAGACATCACAGAGGGATGATTTTGGCTTTGTTTTCCTTGAGCATAAAAACGCTCGAAGCAATTTAACCAAACTTGAAACATATTATTGAGCTCTATATTCCATTAAAGCATCAAAGCCACGTTTCACACTTTGGTTCTTTAGGGAAAAAAAAAAATCGGTCTGCTAAAAAAAAGCCCCAACTCCAAAGCCTGCTTTTGGTTTGAACTGTCAAAACATTTTCCATAGGCAGCACAGGTACACTTACAACTGCCACTCATTCCAGATGTCTTCCCTGGTAAGGAGAATTTTACTTTCTTACTTGCTAACTTTTTTATCCATTTTATGGCCACATTTCATCCTAATTGTCTATTAAAGGCAAGTAAACAAGATGTGATTTCCATAGGACGCCCACGGAACGCATGTGAGAGACTACACAGCAGACACATCAACCAGGCTTGCTGCTTTGACAGAAGAAACCAGAAGAATTCAGAAGAATTTGCATAAACAAAACGCACCATTAGGGCTGTGGTTTCTCAGCAGTGCTCCAGGTATCAGGAAAGCTGTAAGGTATTTGCTAGGATCATTTTGAGCCAAAAATAACTGCTGTAATTAGCTTTAGCAGTTACCAAGAGCCTCTCTTACAAGCACCAGTGTGGTGCTTCTCCCTTCCTTAGTCTCTGCTCCATTTCCATCTTTCTCTTCTTCACAGCTGGTCCCACACGAGGCTCCTCCCTGCCATTTCACCCCAAACACCATCACATGAACAGACTAAAGCAACTGAAAGGGTGTTTGTGATAAACCACCCAAACCCTTGTGAACTGTTGGCAATTCCACATCCTCCACAGGTTTCTTCTACTTTCACATGAATTTTGATATGAAAAACCACACTGAATCATGACATCTCCGCCCCTTCAAGATCCATCTGAAGCCACAAAAATCTAGCTCAGCTCACACTGACAAAGTTGCAGGATTACTAAGGCTGCTTAAAAGACAAGCTGTTCACACTGGAGACAGACACGTGATTTATCAATGCCAGCAGCGTGACTGGCATGGGCAATTTCAGTGCTTGGAGCTGGCAGCTTCTAGACCAGAAGGTACCATGTCACCTTGGAAATAAGCATTTCCTCTTGCTCTCAAAGATACTCCAGGTTAGTTAAAAGTTATTTGTATCTTAAACATGCTGGCAGTGTAACCCACGCTGCCAGGACCCGCTAGATTTGCTGCCAGTGTCAAGGGGACAGCAGGATTCACAACAGCCGGCTGCCCAAACCAAAACACTGCATCGTGCTCCTCAAACAAATGCCCTGTATCCAATTCCCTGATGCTTCTTTTACAAATTGAGCTACTTAATTAGTCCATGATGAGTTATTGCATATATTAATAGGAAGCCCCTGATTAAGCAGTGTGCTGCTGCCTAGCTCAGCAAATGGGCTCCCAGAGCTCCTGTGCGTATCAACCCCAGTACATGAACACTGCAAATTTAAGTCAATAAAAAACCTAATCACCCTTTTTTTCTTGCTTCTTCTTCAAGAGCACAGGCTCTTGAGCAACAGCTCAAGCTTATTTTGTCTTACTTCAGTTAATATCAGTCATAAAACAGTCTGAATATTCTAAAGAAGACCACAGGCCAAAATACCCTTAACATGCCACACACACAGCAGCGTTGGCTGCACAGCCAGTGGTGTGATGGCCCATATGCAGTGCTGGCTATGACTGTGCGCTTCAAAACATCATAGAATAACAGAACAGTTTGGGTTGGAAAGGATCTTAAAGCTCATCCAGTTCCAACCTCCTGCCATGGGCAGGGACACCTTCCACCAGTCCAGGTTGCTCCAAGCCCCATCATTCTCAACCCACCTGAAAGCTCAGCCTTGTGAAAATATATCCAAGGTTCTCATGAAATATGTGCTGCTCATTTATCTTACAAACACACCGTGTGTTTATTACCTAGACAGCATCCCTCAGCCCCTGGAAGTGAACAGCCCAGCAGTAACACTAACGTTTATGGCACTGACCACCCCACACAGTCCTGAGCTCCCATGAACAGGCTCTCAATGGTCCTTTGCTGTTGCAGGTGCCACTGAAGGTATTTTTCAGGCACTCTGATTTGCAGAGGAGCAAAAGGAGAATTAAGAGTTTGGCAGCCAGGAGCAGGGTTTAGCTTGGCAAAAGTACAACCAACACCCACAGCAGCCTTCAGCCAGGATCACCAGGTGGGAAGCTCACTGGATCCTCCACACTGACAGCATCCATAATGCTAACAACCCGTAACAATTACATGGTGTTCTGATAACCTTGCAGAGCATCATCTGATAGTGCGGGGAGAAGCTGGGCAGTTCAGGGTAACATGTGCTTTTGATTCTTTGAATTAGCAGCAATTAATTGGCAGCTGGATTTGCTGAGCTCTGTGTCCAAATATCTTCTCTGCTGCTCACATGCTGCATAAACAGGCACAGTAAAAAGTTTCTTATTCCCATTTTAATGGTGCGGAAGCAAAGTACAAAAGAGTTACTCGGAATTGCAGAATGAGCCTGAAACAGCTGGAGACTGAACCAACCCAAACCATTCTATGAGTTTATGAGACTGACCTTCCCAATGCATTGGAAACAGGTGAAATAAAATCTTCCTCTTTCTTTATTTATAGCCACTCTCTGTGCCGCAGGAGAATGTGTGCCTGCTCACACCGTGGGACTGTAAAGAACAACAGCCAGACAGGTAAATTTCCCGCGCAAAGCTTGCAAAGGACATGGAAATGGATCTGATCTGGAGGCCCAAACTGACAACATTCAGTTTGCAGAAAGGTCGTTTTACAGCTTTGAGCCCAGCTTTCCAACAGACATGGTAAAATTCACGATGCCCCTGGAATGAAATACAAGCCTGAACCTGTCCAGGATGTTAAACTGAACCAAAGAGCATCAGGAAGGAGAAAAGGCTGTAGTTTCAATTTACCCTCTGAACATATTACAGCCGTGAACAGGGAGAAAACAGACACAATAAACGGTAACAGTTCAGCATTTCTGGCTTCACACTCCCAAATTTCAACATTTTGAACTGGTGCAAGGCATAGTCCATGGAATCAGCCATCTTCAAAGAAATGAACAGTATTTATTTCTTCCTTATTTCAATTACTAATGGTACCCAAGTTCCCTCTCCTAAAGCAGTCCTGATTTTTACACCAATTTTAAGCTCCAATATATAATCACATGTTACAGCTGTAACTCCAGCTGTGGCTGCCAAGAGCATGGGTGCTGGGTAGGACTGGGGCTGTCACAAGCAGACCCTGAGCACAGCTGGTCTGGGAATGCTCAATGCTTCACGTGTGATACAATCAGGCTTTGCAGTCACAGCAGCCCAAAAGGTTCCTTGCATACAGGAATTCAATTAAAGAACTGAAAGGCAGGCTCCCATACCACTCTGCCCAGACAAGCACATCAATTTCTGCCCACAATTAACTAGGGTGAAAAAAACAAAATGAAATCTGAGAGCAACCCTCATTCTCTATTGACTGAAATTCATACTTTGCTTCCAGATAAAGGCCACTGTCAATCTACCACCTTTGTCCAAAGCAGCCTGAGTAAGCGTTAGAAGTAGGGAATACTGAAGCTGGTATTGCAACCAGGGAAAACTTCAAAGCGACACGAGAAAGAAAGAAAAAGGCTGCAGGGAAGCAGAGTGATGGGAGGTTACACAGCTGCTGAGAGGGAATGGGATTACCCGAACAACCTTGAAGACAAATACTCTTCCCTGTGATGGGCTACATCTTGAATTTGTTTCCTTGCTTTTCAGAAAAAAAATCTCTTCAGCTATTTAAATTCTCTTTATTGTTGTGTTTTTCAAGTAGGCCTTTCTCAAATCACTCTGACTTCAACGCAGCCTTCAGAAACACATTATTGATGAAAGCGCCAGGTCTGTGGTCCTCACAGCTGCGGCTACCATGACAATCCCTTCACTTTTCCTTTCTCATCACTTTTCTCTTCTTTCAACTACCTGTACTTAAAACTTATCAACTGTGATATTAACAAAAAAGGTAAAGCAAGAGACACTTATTTTTCTTATTGCTTCACTTATGAGACACGACTGGAGCTGTGACCACAAATCAAAGTGTCCTTTTAGACGTGCAGTGGCTTTTTATTAATGTGGAACCTTGATTAGAGATTTGAATCAGATCATAAAACTCATTTTATTCAGTGCTTCCAAAATCCCTGAATGTTTGGTGAGCCCCTCCTTCCTCATTTCAGTATCTGCTGACAACTGACCACCCCAACCAGCCCAGAGAAGAACTCCATCACACGGCCATTATGCTCCACAGAACAGGCAGCTTCTGGCAATACCAAAACCCTCAACACTTTAAATTGTTTGAATTCAGAGGCAAAGCAACACCAAAATGTTCCTGACAAACTTCAGAAAATCAAATAGCCAAAATTTAATTTCCCCATTGGGGTTTTGACAGCAGAAAAAAAGATTATCTTCACTTTTAAAATGGCTTGTTGAAAACTAACGCAAGAGAGAGCCTGCTCTGGACATGACAGTATCCTGCCCAGTATAATGACAGGAACACTCCCATATCTTAGAATAAGAGAGAAATAGAAAGTAAAATACAAGAACAATCGGTCTGTCGCACAATATTGTACTACGTGTTTTGAAAGTTGTCTGCTATGACTTTGCTGACTTAGTTGACTAAGACTAAGTTGACGGCTATAACCATGTACAAGTCATATATAAAAAGCCATTAAACACAACTAAATTTGAAATTACATCCTGAAGCGGCCACAGTTTTTCAAGCTCATACTTGAAACACATAAAACATGTTTCTGCACGAATCTTCATCAAATTTAGGAAAGTATTAAAATAATGATTTTGAACTAGATACTTCCAGCAAATACCAGCTCACACAACAACTGTCTCACCCCACCACCATAGGAACCACTAAGTCCTTGGCAGACGCAAACATAGAATCATAGAATTATAAATGGTTTGGGTTGAAAAGGACCTTAAAATCATATAATTCCAACCTCCCCAGACCTCACACTAGATCACGTCACCCAAGACTATGTCCAACCTGGCCTTGAACACTGCCAGGGATGGGGCCGCCACAGCTCCTCTGGGCACCCTGTGCCAGGGCCTCAGCACCCTCACAGGGAAGAGCTTCTGCCTCAGAGCTCATCTCAGTCTCCTCTCTGGCAGGTTAAAGCCATTCCCCTTGTCCTGTCCTTACAGGCCCTTGTTCAAAACCCATCTCAAGGTTTCCTGTAGCCCCTTTAGGTCCTGGGAGCTGCTCTAAGGTCTCCCCTTAAGAAGCCTTCTCCTCTCCAGGCTGAACCAGCTCAGCCTGGCACCAGAGCAGAGCCGCTCCAGCCCTTGCAGCATCTTCATTTAATAGAAATTGTAACAGAAAGAGCCAGGAAGCTTACTTCTTGCCTGCTGTATAGTAACAAATAAAGGCTGCTAGCAAGCTCAGAGCAAGCACTCAATACTTTTCTGTAGTAGTTTAAACTTGACAAAGATAAGGAGGAATAACTGCACTGCACAAACCTCTCAGCTCTTTGCGTGGATTATTTTACATGAGGAAAGAAAGAAAAAAATTGTTTCAATTAACGTTTTAAAGGAAAACTAACTTGGAAAACCTTGGCATTAGCAGGCAGTTAATGACACCTTTTGTTTTTGCTGGGCAAGATGCCTGGAATGCCTAATACCCCCTTATTTTCCCTAATCAAATAGGCAGATATTCAAGTGACCCAAAAGCTCAACCACAGGGGTTAGGAAGTGATTAATCACTGCACCAGCTGACCTGCTGCAGGCCTGAATGTGTGATTCCAGATAAAATTAGAAAATCCTTCATCCTCCCTTTCATCTGCATGATATTCACCCGCATTTTCAACACTTATCACCACGTACACAACAGAATAACCAGGCTAAAGACTCAATGTGAAATTGAGTTTCATTTCCCAGATCATGTATTATGTTTCAATTAATTCTAATTACTACTTATAGCTATTAGCAGAGCGCCAAGTTGGGACTTTATAGATGTATGAAGTTTCATGAAAGCTATTTCTGCAACAGTATTTTTACAGAGAAGCATTTTTCCAAGTCCCAGGCTTTGTTTGGAATTTGGGTACAGTGGGCTGGCTGATTTAGAAGCCAATACCACCGAAGCTGAAGAGGGTATCCCAGCTTTACTTTGTGGCTTCTTTTTTTGAGGCCAGGCTTTAAGCAACCTGGTCTAGCGGAAGGTGTCCTGTCCATGGCAAGGGGTTGGAACTGGATGAGCTTTAAGGTCCCTTTCAACCGAAACCACTCTGTGATTCTATGGAAAGAGAGCACTGAGTGTTAACACACCTTCACGCTTAAGAGATGCTTGTAGTATGTATCCAAGAGACTTTGCCTTCATCAGTCCAAGCTCAATCTCCCCCTTGCCCTGGTACCTCCAGAAGCAAGGTGACACCAGTGCTGAAGACCTCAGACCTTGGTCCACAACAATAACTCCTTATACCTTTGGATCTATATGGATCAAAATAATTCATATCCATGTGGGTGTTTTAGGGCTGTTACACAGAAAGAGGATATTTCATTAGACTTTTAGCTGCTGAAAACTATTCGACCCTTGGAAAGGAAGGGACTTGGCCTGTGAAGGCAGATGGATCTGTCTCCCAGCTCTGTTGGTGGTGTGAAACAGGGAAGGACCACTTGGAAACTCCTGTGTTCCCAGAGCTACCACTCAACATTCAAACAAAACAGAGCTCAAAGCACTCTAACAGTCTGCAGTGTACTTTCTTTTGAGGCAAGTCATCTATTATCAGCACAGTTTTCCATCGCTCAGGAAGCTGTGTGAAACCAAGGAAAACATTTCCACAGGGAGAAAGTTTCAGTGTTTTCTTCCAAGGAACTCTGCAGCCAATTCAACGAAACACTCAAAACCTGCACTAAACAGCCCCCTGCCTCCTGCCTTTCTTCTTCATAACTAGGAAAAAGTTTCTTTTCTAAAAATGGCTTCCATTCCATAGCCTGGAAAATAATATTCCAAGTGTCCTCCCTCTCCAGCGAAACTATTTCACATAATTCCCACAGCATCTGGTTTTATTTCAGGAATTTGCTATCTGGCTTTGCCAAGCAAATGTTACAATTGATACAAGGGATGGGAACTAAAACGGGGGTGAGAATTTACAGTGTGTTTATTCTGACTTCTGAGAAGCTTTACTAAGGTCAGACTATCCTTTTGCATATGGGGATCCAACCTCTGCTTCCAGCGTTTTCCTCCTGAATTCAACACAAGACAGAAATATCTAAATAAAGAAAGAGCTTTGTATTCTCTTTTTTATTGAGCCTTAAATCATTATGCCTTTCTATAGGTGGCACAATCTATATTTAAACAGGACAAATGGGAAAACACATGAAATCCAGTGATTTGTAACTGAAAACTCAGAAAAAAATCAGGTATTTTCTGTGTGGTTTTAGGTTTTCATGGTGAAGCAAGCAGGGGAAAAAATGCAAGTGAATTTATAAGCATGATCTTTCTTTAAAGCCTTTCCAAAGAACCAGGAAATAATCAGGCCTGGGCAAAGTTTTGATAAGCAGCTTTCCAGTGAGGAAATACTATTTTTTTGTGATAATGTTGGCCAGTGGCAGAAGAAAATGGCTGTTTGGGCACTTCGCTGCTACTGGGACATGAAATCCCTCCCAGCAGGATCTGCTTAGAAAGCTTCATCAAACCCAACTGCTTGCAATACCCCAAAGCTCTCTACCACTTCTACTCCAAATTCCAGGGACACAGGGGATTTGCTTAGCAACGACAAGGCTTTTCCTGATTTCCCAGACCATGGGCATCTCTGTTAGACCAGTGATGGAGCTTTGCCAGGAGAAGAGGACTCTGATGCCTCCTGAACCACTGTTCCTCAAAAACCATCTCTCTTCAGTACGCACGCTACTATTATTACTGCTATCGTCATGATTGCCACAATTTCTGCCCTCTGGTATTCTCTTTCCCAGTTCTGTTAAGAGTTGTATACTCCTCCCTACCAAAGGAGAAGCAGCTTTTTCACTCTTTCCAAGCTTGCACGATAGAACCATAGAATCGCGTCGGTCAGAAAAGACCTTTAATATCAAGTCTAACCATTTCCCAGCACTGCCAAGACCACCACTAAACCACGTCACTAAGGGCCTCGCCTATACAGTTTTGAACACTTGCAAGGACAGTAACTCCATCACTCCCTGAGCAGCCTGCTCCAATGCCTGACCACCCTTTGGGGAAGAAAGTGTTCCTAATATCCGGTCTAAATAACTGGATAACACGCTCCACAACACCACAATCTCCAAAAGGTGAGCAGTTTTCTTTAGCTTTCTAATTTCCTAGTATGCTAATTCCCAGTATTAATAATCACTTGCTGCATCTGGTTGCCTGTGCAGTATTTACCACTTGAAAGAATTTAGCGTGTATCCGAACACACTTATTCTGGCACAGCATTTGATCGGGAGGAGCACTCGGTGCCCTACACTGCATAAAGCCAGACTGCATAAGCTCTCAGGGGCTTAATGCCTAGTATATTGTAAATATATAGCTTTAAACACATCCACTTTTGATCTCAAATCAGAGGAAGAATAATAAAACAAGCCACTGAAGATGGGAGCTGAGGAAGATGCAGTGACTAAAAGCATCCTTTGTTTTGAGGCTAAGCTGGCTCTGAACCAGAGCACTCTTACTAGAGATGAAGAAAGCAGTTAATTTGTTCTGCTACTGAAAAACAGATTAAAGTACAAGGCTAACGCACGGTAAATAACATCATGTTCCTTCTCAAAGCCAATCGAATGGTTGTATAAAACAAACAGAATCTTTTCATAATTCAAATAGGAAAGGAGGTTGAATTTGCACAAGACAGATCCAGGCTCGGTGTTTTTCAAAGTACTTTTCTCTCCAGGAGAGAAACAGTAGCAACGTGTCTTCCATTCAGGAAACACTCGGCATGCTGGCAAGTAATCCATCATTTCAGGCTCTTTTTTTTTATCTTCAAGTAATTATTTAGAGCTCACAGTGCATTAATTTAATGGTAAATCTCATCTACATAGTATGCGAAAAGCTCACATTTAATCAGAAATCAGCCTCACGCTTGCTAAACATCACCTCACCCTCACTGCTTTGCCCAGTCCCGGCAGTTGATGGAGGACAAGGGTAGGCAGCACAAGTTACCCAAACCCCAGTAACTCATCTTGGCCAACATTGTGGCCAGTCCAGGGCTGGGCAAACAACTCACATGGAACAATTAATCCAGTTCAGACAATTCCAACCACCTTTTCTGCTTATGAATTGCCAAAAGACTTTGATATCTTGTAAGTGCAACAAATTACACACGAGCACACTAACACAAACATCGGGAAAGGCTGCAGCATTCAGCAGGAGCCCTGAAGCCCCACACCGTGCAAACACTACAACATGTTCCAACAAACGTATAGGAAGTGGTGATGTTTTTGATGGACAGCAGGCAACAGCAAAGCTGGTTTCAGGTATATTAGGAGTTACGTTAACCCCCGCTATACCTAAGGCAAGTGAATGCACAGAAGGACTTGAGGGTGTTGGTTGATGAGAAGCTCCCCATGACCCGGCCATGTGGCTTGAGCTCAGAACCCCCTGTGTGCTAAGATGCAACCCCAGAGCATGAGCAGCAGGTCGAGGGAGGTGATCCTGCCCCTCTATTTCACTCTCATGAGACCCCACTTGCAGCACTGTGTGCAGTTCTAGTGTCAACATAAGGAGGACATGGAGCTGCTGGAGCAAGTCCAAGGGAGGCCACAAGGATGATCAGGGGTTGGAGCGCCTCCCGTATGGAGACAGGCTGAGAAAGTTGAGGCTGTTCAGCCTGGAGAAGCTGCGTGGAGACCTCAGAGAAGCTTTCAGTGTCTGAAGGGGGCTACAAGGATATTGGAGAGGGACTTCTCATGAGGGACAGTAACAACAGGACAAGGGGGAATAGGTTCAAACTTAAACAAGGGAAATTCAGGTCAGATATAAGGAAGAACTTCTTCCCTGTGAGGGTGCTGAGGCGCTGGCACAGGGTGCCCAGAGAAGCTGCGGCTGCCCCATCCCTGGCAGTGTTCAAGGCCAGGTTGGAAAGGGTTTGGAGCAAGCTGCTCTAGTGGAAGGTGTCCCTGCTTGTGGAAGGGGAGATGGGCCTTGATGAGCTTTAAGGTCCCTTCCAACCCAAACCATTCTATGATTCTATGACCATAGTATCCTCATTGTTGCTGTAACATAACTGATAATAATCTAATTGATGTCACACATTAATAGAGACTGATTTGGGGATGCATCCAGGTGTGAACAACAGGGTCTGTCAGCATTTATTAATCCTCCACATCCCTCCCACAAAAGGACATCTCTCTAATGAATTTCTTCCCCCTTCCCTCCCAGCCTAATGCAAACCCAATCCCTCCACTTTGCATTTCATTCGAATCACAAGAGACACTTCAGGAGGTAACAAATTGAAGGAATTCTTGCCCTATATATTTTCACAACAATAATTTGCTTTACTTTATGCAAAAGATGCCATGAATATGTATTCCAATAGCAGCACACATAAATCAGAGTGCAGGGTGAATACACAGCGTGCAGCTCCTCAATTAGAAACCTGCCTTCCCTGGAGATTAAGCAGACTGTTGGCAGAAAAACACCAGGAGCCACTTCATCCACAGCAGCAAGAGACTTAAGTAATGCACTGCCCCAGGTTATATACACTCAACCATAGGCTGTGGCCACCCTTCCCACTGCTCATTTGCTGTGCTTCCCCCTCAGACCTGTAAGACACAATGGTCCCAGATATGCACAGCTCACAGAGGTACCAGCCTGTAATGCTCACACTCATTGGTTTGAAATAGAATCATCATCATCATAGAGTACCACGTTGGAAGGGACCTCAAGGATCAGCTGGTCCGACCGTTCTAGGCAAAACATGACCTAGACCAGATGTCCCAGCACCCTGTGCAGCCCAGTCTTAACAGTGTCCAATGTTGGAGGAACCCACCACTTCCGTGGGGAGATTAGTCCAATAGTATAGTGCTCCTCTCAACGACACCCACCTTAACTGTGGGATGTGGTTCAAAGGTACCAAGTCTCTGGTTTTGACTCAGATGGCATCCACAAGCATTGCCTCAAAGCAGCAGCAATTGCCAAAACAGAAAACTGATGAAACACTCCCAGAAAATACATTTTCAAACACTGTTTTAAATCACCCTCAGCCCAGCGGATTATTTCCCATACCGCGAGTGGGCAGGATCACACATCTTCCAAAGACCTTGAGATCAGAGCAAGGCAACTCAATTTATTGGAAACATTTATAGCACAACCAGCAGAAGGCCATTACCACAACCCATTTAAACAGAAAATTTCCACCTATTGTGATGGTAAGAAAGAGAAACAGGAAAAAACCTGAATAAAGACTGCCTTCTTATGCTTGCAAACCTCACAAATCCAGGTGGGTTTACTCTATTTTGTGTTTAAACATTTCCTCTTAGCTAACACCAAGGAGCTGCCATTTTCTGCCTACAGGGAATTTGGTATGGATCAGTTTGAAAAGCGTAAGAGCAGAAAAACGGGCATTTCCTAGTAACTTCAGTTATTGCCTGCTGCTCCGCACATGTTGATAAGGAAGTAATTTTAGCTCACCTCTTTAAGAGATGATCATGCCACTTTTAGGACACCACCGTAAGTTAAACAGCAACTCCTACGCAATGTGCAGGAATCGCAAGGCAGGACGTCATGAAGTATGTTTTATATTTGTACAGACTTGGAGTGAACATCTGTTGCCTTTAAATAGCACTGCCTTCCAAAGAACTGATACAGAAAGAAAAAGGAGATAATGACCATCTGGGAATGAGACTTCTACAAGCAGGTCCTGCCTGTGCAGAGCCCTGCGAGGGCAATCCTAAAAACTCCCTGCCAGATCACAGCCAAAGCTAGTTATCCAAAAGAGGTCATCAACCAGTATGGCACGGGATAAGGGGCTACAAGAAACCTGGAGAGGGGCTTTGGACAATGGCCTGTAGGGACAGGACAAGGGGGAATGGCTTTAACCTGCCAGAGGGGAGACTGAGATGAGCTCTTAGGCACAAGTTCTTCCCTGTGAGGGTGCTGAGGCGCTGGCACAGGGTGCCCAGAGAAGCTGTGGCTGCCCCGTCCCTGGCAGTGTTCAAGGCCAGGTTGGACAGTGTTTGGAGCAACCTGCTCTAGTGGAAGGTGTCCCTGCCCGTGGCAGGGGGTTAGAAGCAGATGAGCTTTAAAGTCCCTACCAACTGAAACCAGTCTGTGATTCTGTGATGTTCCAGCACTGGATGAGTCTTAGAAAGTTAAAACTTCCATTAGACATGATAAACAAGGAAGCAGCAGCAATCAGTTCTCTAAGGTGTGAAGTGCCTGGCACTTACACAGCCTGCTACCAAGTATTTAAGATAAGTGGCTTGACTGTCACGTTGCTTGCTGGAAGGCAGGAACCATTTCACATTGATAGTTCAGGTCCATGGTGTCATGTTTGCCAGCTTCAGACTTTTCATGTACTGCTGGCGTTAAGGCCGCTGAGACCTGTCTCCCCCTGACCCAGCCCTGGGCCTCTTAGATATCAGCTGTTGCACTATACTTAAAGCATCCTCAATACTTGTCCTTTTTCTTATCTTAAAGCAATGTTTCAATCACTCTTAGAAAAGAAACATCTTTTCTGAGCTGGGGACAATTTCTCAAAGCTGCTCTTCTTGAGAGTATAAATGCTTCCTGCAATGATTTTTTTTTTCACCTAAGCTCCACTGATGCATTGATTCTGCTTGTCTTCTTTCTAACCTACTATTCATGTGCAAAAAACCCCCTATTTTTGGCAATAACAGCAATGGCAGAAAAAACATCTGAGATGTCTGTTCTGTCAGCTTCATCTCTACAACTCATCAATGCCAGCGTGCATGTCCCTGCTACCTGCACATCACTTTCAGATTAGCACACATTTTATGGCCCATCTAAAACTCCCTGAAGTGGTTTAAAAGGAAAGCGCTGACGCATCAGCCCTTGCTGCAGAACCGGAGTGCCAAATGCAGCACCCGTGCAAAAGGAAACAGATAGAATCTTTGAGCATCTCTACTAGTGATGTACAAGGAAGGGTCAAATGAGGAGCAACAGCAGGAAAAAAAATCAAATAGGAAAAGCTGTAATATCTGCCAATGCTGACTTTTAACTGGCTAGGATGGGCTGGCAAGTACGGCAGCAATGAGGAGGATAAAGTCAGGCACGCTAATCTGATTAACAGGTGATTAAAGGACATGGATTGAGAAAGGAAGGGGTACAAGGTTAACAAATACCACCCTCCTACCAGCAGAAGAGAAGACACTGTCTGCCTTGATGATGAAATGAGTGCAGTTTTGGCAGATCTGGGTCTGTTGTGCCTAACCTCCTCCTGCAAGGAGATTTTGAGCTGATTTGCTCTGTCAGAAGAAATCCTTCCTGAGCACATCCCCTACATATTATGATTTAGCTGGCAGCAGGGTGCAGAAACAACTTGGGAATCACTTGCTGTAAACTTGTGCACATCTTCTGTGCTTTATGGCTTTCCCACAGTTGCTCCATAAACACACATGAGCTGTGAAGTGAGGCCACACAGAGGTGAAATAAGGATCTCCTCTCTGCAATCCCAAATGTAGCCCATCCTGCCTAAGGCATTTATCCGAACTCCCACGGCAGGAGTTAAACTCCACAGCAGGATGAATCACTCCTGATACCCAACTCTTTCTTTTCATTATAAAGGACCACACATGTCCCTCCTGGATTTTTCAGCAAGAGATGGAAGAGACAACCCTTTCACCAAAAAGCCCTTGAGTGGCAGCATCACCACCAGCAGCATCACATGGCCACAACTGGTCGTGTTCGAGGTGCATCTTTTTTGCATGCACAGTAAGAAGAGAAAGAAACAGGTGGGGCAGAAGAGACTAATAAACTGAGCAGACAACATTCAGGAGTCCTCCTTCTCCTTCAGTCGTTTTTGAGACTAGGCTTTTGAGAAGTGAACTGGATGTGGCCAACAGCCAGCGCTTGGTGAAGAGGAGAAACGTGCAGCGCTGCGGCCCCAGAGCTCATCCCAGCCTGGGGCAGAGCTGCGGGTGATGTTTAGAGCCAGGGCAGTGTCTCTAAATTTAACAGCCCTCAGTGCATTTTTCATCCGTTAATTAATCCAGGAATTTCTGGAAGAAGTGAACTTGCAGCAGCAGCCAAGTGTCCACACACACTCTGAAGAAGCATCCTCTTTGGTGTTTTCAAATGCCTTTGTACTCCCTTTGGTGCGCGTCCAAATGGAATGGCCCAAGAAAAAACAACTCTCCGTTTGCTTGCCCTGTGGCACTTCCAATTTTGCAGTTTTCCCACATCCTCCTCTTCTGTCCAGGTTCCAGATGCCCTCTCCACTGAGCACTTGCCCATGCAGGAGCCCTTTCATACCCTCCATTACCCTCACTGCCCTCCTCTGATCTGTTTCCAACTCAAAATGATTTCTGAGGTCCCGGAGCTGCAGAGCAGCCATAGCAATGTCCTCGCTTTTCTTCTCCTTTCCTGATAAACCCCTGTGTTTCGCCTGCCAAACTGACACACAGTTTTCAGAAGCTGCCCATGACGAGACACTGTAAAACCAATCCCCACTTCCCCAAGCAGAAGCTGGAGTTTCATTAAGCTAAGGATGGAAACTGGCAGAGAAATCAGTGGGTCAATCACAACAATGCTTCTACACTTAAAGTACCAAATGCCTCTGAAGCAATTCTAACAGAGAAACCTGCATGTCTGTTTACTTCTGAGAGCCACAGACCCTTGCAGGTTATTATCAAGAGCATTTGCACAATGGGGTTTTCATGCTCTTCCACTGACATTATCAGATACTCTTTACAGTCTATTCTATTTACATGATACACATTAGCCAAGAGCTAAATGTTTTCAATGAGACTAATCTAGTACAAGCTGCTCATTCAGAATAGAGTTCTCTTTTTTCCTTTACAGCGATGCTTTCCAGCAAGGAAAGCAGCCGGTCCCAAAATGCCCTAGGACTTCCTCTTAACTGGAACTGAAATATGGAAAACCAGGAAAAAAACCAATCTCATTTGCACTTCTTGAGATGTGCTCTTAAGCCATAAAAAAGTCTACAGAAGCATTAACATTCCTTCAGAGCAATGCCTGGTATCTTCAGCCTTGGGCCAGGTCTCCTGCAGCTATAAAAAACATACTGCTGCTCTTCCTCCATAAACCTACATGGATTTACACCAGCAGGATAAGTACTGACTGAACACAACCTCTACCAGATATAACTATTCATTTATCTACGCTTCCAGTAATGTACCTGAGGTGCGTATATCTGCTTGAAAAGCATGTACCGTGCACTACTTCAAATGCTGCTATAAACCAAGGAGTTTTATGAATACCTGTTATTTAGTTAATCATCGATTTATATCTGAAAGCTGCATAGTGGAAGTCAGATCAACTTTAGAGAAGAAGGAAGAGATAGAATTTTATGAGAAGATAAAAAAAAGGTTTATTGTATATTACCATTATAGTTCCTCCTTCAGATGTTTCAATGTCTAAAGAAATTTACAGCTCCCTCTGTATCCTCTTCCCTTCTCCACAGCCATGACTGCCTTTAGATATATGTACCAGTTACAGTAATATAACTGAAAATGATGACATGCCATAGGTATTTTATTATGCATTCAGGTTTTTAGGACTTGGATTATAACCACATCATGGAAGCCTGGTCAGTAAAACTGAGAGGACTTCTGCAAAGAGAGCAAACCTGACAATCCCCCATTTCATATCACGTTTGCAGAAGCACTGATCATATCTCCCTCTTAAGCACTACAGGTCTTCTACATTTGATGCCACTGAACACATTTTTCCCTCTACACGTGTCACAGAAAGAGCCAAGCAAACCCATTAAACATGCAGGCTGCCACACCATTCCCCAGACCTAATGAAATCAAAGCAGCCCAGGCACGTGTCTCCCCGGGTTTTAGGTAGGTGGTTCTCTATTTCATTTAGAAAGATGCTGGGAAAAGGGGAGGAGTGATTCTGTGTCCCTCACAAAAAATGAAAATACATTTCACATAATCACAGAATCCCAGCCTGGTTCGGGCTGGAAGGGAACTTAAAGCTCTTCCAGTTCCAACCCCCTGCCACTCGCAAGGACAACTACCACTAGAGCAGGTTGCTCCAAGCCCCATCCAACCTGGCCTTGAACACTGCCAGGGATGGGGCAGCCACAGCTTCTCTGGGCACCCTGTGCCAGCGCCTCAGCACCCTCACAGGGAAGAACTTGTGCCTAAGAGCTCATCCCAGTCTTGCCGCCGGCAGGTTAAAGCCATTCCCCCTTGTCCTGTGCTCCCCTCTCAAGGGAGCTCTGATCACAGCAGGACACTCCTGACTTTCCCCCAGAGCATGTGGCTCCTGTTCCCCCTATCATCGCGGGGACAACATCTCCACATCACCAGTCCATTAAACCAACAGCACACCAGAACAGCAAAACCTGCTCCACAGAGACTTCTAAACACACTAAGCCCAAACCTGCCTCTGGTCCCTCACCTCATGCGGGCAAACCAAACAGCACACTTTGCTCATCAGAAATCCTCCTCCATGAGCCTGTTCATGCTTTGGGGACCACAGTCAACACAGGATGCAGCTTCAGTTACTGTAAAGCTTATACATTAGGAAAAAATACATACTTAATGTCAGTTTCAGCTGAAGTAACCATCCTGTTACTATTCTTGAATGTTCTCCTTGTATCATACAAATCATAATCTCTGAACAACTGTTTGCTCCTGTAATATAATCTAAATGGACAACGTAACTCTTGTAAAAATGAGACAAAAGACATGACAAGACACTCTTTCGTGTATCTGACAAAAGCAGCAGATGATGCAGATGAACAGTTCTGAAAGGCTCTTAGAATGGTTCACTTGGCTGATTTCTGACTGTCAGCAAAAATTACCATTGAGATGCCCTGCTTAGAAAGGTCTGTATGCTGCTCCTGCAGCTCCTCCAGATCTGAGGAACCGAGACCTCTGAGGCAGGGATCCAACAGGTTTGTTTTCTTAATGATGCACACATCTCCTGAATTTTGAAGCTTTTGTTTTATGGCCTTAGAGAAGCACATGGAGATGCATCTTCAGGCAACATGGGGGCTCTGCGGGGAGACAGGGGGGTTCAGCAAACCCTTGGCCAAGAGGTCAAGTCCAAGTAAAGCAGGTATGATCAGTAGGAGAAGCTGTACATACCTGCGTCAAAGCAAAGCAGCGAAGAAGCGACGCCACTGCCCTGAGAGGATGGTGCATGAATGGGCAGGTGAGGAGCAAGCAGAGGGTGACCTACCACCACGGCACACCAACAGCCTCAAGGCTGAGCAGCAGCTCCTCCCTTTCTGGGCAGCAGAGATGCAAGAAAACTACAGGGGATGACTCAGTGGCTGTGATGAGCTTGGACTAGAAATGTGGTTGAAACCCTCCCCTGTGTGCATCATCTCTTGTGACCCACTACCTCTGAGCACTCACTGGAGATGCCACTGGAGTAAGCACAGATGAAGAGAAAACAAAGCTTGACAAAAGCAACAGTGAGATATTCCAGGATCTGGAGCTGGCTGAGGAAAAACCAAAGCTATAGGAATGGTGTTTTAAATACTCACAGACAAAGCCCAAGTTCCTGATCCTTGGAAAATATCCAACATGGAAAACGAGCTTTTTGCAAACCACACCAAGTTTCAAGTACAAATGGCCACAGCTAAAATTCCGAATAGAAAACAGATGTAACTGTGTATATTTATATGGTTTGAAACCTAAAATCCCAGGAAGGAGAGAGAAAACACTCCACTTCTGGATGCAATCTTAAGTTGTGTTTGTAGCTCTACAGCTGCAAAGCCAACCAAACCAGACTGACCAGAGGGGCCAGAGCCTCAGGTAGGGTTTTATACTTACTCTCTTGGAGTTCACGGCTGCTCGGAGGGCACTGGGAAGTGGGGTATGTGCCCTGCCAGCACAGAGGATCCAAGGAAAATCAGAGGAATGTTTCAATCTGGGGATTTGGACCAATTCTCTCCATAAAGAGCTCCAGGGACAGAATGGGCAGGCCCAGGGAGCATACAGAGTGCTTGGCTTAGCACAGACACATCTGTGCTACAGAATCCTGGAAGCAAAAGGATATCAGTTTCCTTCCTTTGGTGGGTGGAGCATTATCTCTGCATGGAAAAAAGCACATAGTAAGGATTTTCTTTACTATTCACCATGTCTTTGCCAACAATGTTCATGCTAGCGCATCCTAAACACTAAAGGCTACAGCACCTACGCACAGTCCTGGCTAATATCCAGCTTAGATCTTTCATTTGGAAAGCTAACAAAATGCATCCTCAGAAGCAATTATAAAAACACTGATATGCCCTGAGCACAGTCAATTCCTGAATGACACCAAAGCAACAAATAAGATAGAAGAGATATTGGAAGCAGGCTGCTGAGCTGAACAGGTCAGTGATGAGATTGCTAATTACCATAGCATCTCCCGCACAGAGGTACCCACCTCCCCTGGGATGGGAGATGTGCAGGAAAGGGATGTGCAAAATGCTGGGCAAAGACTTGAAGCATTTGAGAGCTGGTGACCCAAGAGCACCCCCAGTGCTGCTGGCCAGAAGTGAAGCACTTTGGAGGTGATGTCTGACCTGGTGTCCTGCTGGCTGTCACCCCAGGGAGTGACAACATCAAGAGATCATCTTCCTCCTAAAGCGAGCACCTTGCCAGCCAGCGTGGGAAATCCTTTGCTGCCCTATTGCTTTGGGTTATCTGCTGCTTTTTTTGCTATCACATTGTGTATTGGAAAAGCAGAGCTATGGACTTAAACCTCCTATTTTAGATACTAAGATTGATATATTTAGTCCAGATGTAAATTTATATTTAATTGTCTTTCCCAATTAAACTCTGTTGCGTTGACAAAATTTAAGTCCCTTCTACAAAAATAAACTCGGGTTCTTTGTGCCTAAGGCAGATCTAGATGGTTATCTCCTCTCTGGGATTACACATGAATTCTTCATTATAAAGCTGCATTACTTGCACCAGTTTCTGCAGCACTAGGAAATTCTGATTCTCTTTTTGGTCCCAGCACTGAGCTTCAAGGCACAAATCTAATACTAAGGAACCACAGTCAGGATTTCTTAATAAAGTCAAAATGCAAAATAAAAAGGTGATCTTGGCTTGATTGATGCCACTCCATCTGCATATGCCCACTAGCAGTACTTTAGTTAATTAATATATATTTTGTGTCTGTAGATGAATATGAAATAAGGGGTTTCTCATTGAAGCCTTAGGTATAAATTTATCCAACGAACAGGTTGGCTTCCTCCCTGGTGTGTTCTGCCAGTATTTTCCTGTGCAAATAAGACATAATAACTCTCTAGAAAGTGGTGACACATGACAAAACCCAAGAAGGATGCAACTGTATTTTAAAGCTACATGAGTTAATTATCTCATAAAATGGGAAAACTGTTTGGAGGGGGTAAGGGGGAAGGATGACAAACACCTTCTTCAGTGAAAAACGCTGGTTTGAAAGTATTAACCCTTATGGCTCAAGCTCAGTTCGAGAGGGCTCAACCCAGAAAAGCACTTAAGCAGCACTTACATTTAAGCAGGCGCCACAGTGCCACAGACACTAAGAGCCCAGGTGCCTGAAGGTTAAGTGCTCTGCTGGATCACAGCCTGGGCAAAGGTGGAATTTCATTTCATTCTCTGATCTGCCTCACCAGCTTCCAACCCTAACTGGTGCAGGAAAGACAGGATGCTGAAAATATTGCTAAAATCACAGAATCCCAGACCGGTTTGGGTTGGAAGTGACCTTAAAGCTCTTCCAGTTCCAACCCCCCTGCCACGGGCAGGGACACCTTCCACTAGAGCAGGTTGCTTCAAGCCCCGTCCAACCTGGCCTTGAACACTGCCAGGGATGGGGCAGCCGCAGCTTCTCTGGGCACCCTGTGCCAGCGCCTCAGCACCCTCACAGGGAAGAACTTCTGCCTTATTTCTAACCTGAATGTCCCCTGTTTAAGTTTAAACCCATCACCCCTCGCGTCCTGTTGGTACAGTATCTGACGAAGCGTCCCTCTTCAGCATCCTTGGGGCCCCCTTCAGATACTGAAAGACCGCTATCCTGAGTGCAGAAAAAAAAGCTAACATATACTTCAGTTCCATGGTATCGAATACATTAGTGGTTAAGCTTTTAGTTAAAGCCAAGAAAGTTCTGGTCAATCACCTGAACCCTTGCTCAACTTGAGGGAGGGACTCAGCTGCCAGCTTCGCACCACCACATGCAAGAGGCAGCCCTAGCTGTAAAGGTCAACCTGCCACATTCTCCCTTGCCATGGGACTCCTGAGACAACCCTGGAGGAGATGAATGGAAGCTTCATGCAGTGTTTCTGGGCTTAACTACCTTTCCTGCATTATGGCAGTGGTGATCATAGCGATTAGATCATCTACAAGGCTGTAGCCTTGCTGTGAATAACAGATGCACCACAGGGAAGCCAGAAAGTTCACTGTTGTGACAGCATTCACTTTACAAGGAGCTCCGAGTGGGAATGCTGTTCAGAATGAATCCCACAGAGCACCACCTCTGCAGTCCCCACCGAGTAGCACAAGGACACACTAGACTGAAGGATAAATGCACTGGGAAACATAAATCAGGTCTAGTTATTTCCACTGCTATTCAAAATGATGTACAGGGCAAGTCTCAAGTGATATCACATCAAGAGACACGTATTCAGCAGCAGCCTCTTGCTAGTCACTAAAGGAAAGAGGAGATTTTCCAGGATGGAAGGAGATAAATTATTAGCTCCCACTGAATTTTGCCAGGGATGTTCTCCTCCTTGTCACGCTGAAGCAGTCACTCAAATCTGCTGCTAGTGGAGAAACTGTGGAAGAAGTGAGCCAACTAATTTGAGAAGATGACTGAACAAGCTGATACTACTTGTAACTGTCATTAATCCTGGTAGAGTCCAAAGAGGCAACACCTCTTCCAGACACGAGACAATGCAATTCCTACCCCAATCAAGCACCACATATACAAAAGCTATCTGAACAAGCTAAACCAAGCAAAGTGAGCTCAAACACCTAAAAGAGGCCAAAAAGAAAACTGGAGAGGGGCTTTTAACAAGGGCCTGTAGGGACAGGACAAGGGGGAATGGCTTTAAGCTGCCAGAGGGGAGAGTGAGATGAGATCTTAGGCAGAAGTTCTTCCCTGTGAGGGTGCTGAGGCTTCTGCAAAGCTTCAGAGCAGAGCATGATTGTGTACCAAGTGTTAACATTCGTATTAAGTGTTTTACATCTGCTTTGAACTCACTGCTTGTGACAGCACAACAGCAAATCACGCCCAGGATGCCAAAAAGCAAAAGGTCAGGAGGCAGGCGACTGACACACAACCACACAGGCCTGAATGGATGGCTGTAACGTGACCCAGTCTGTCAAAGCTGTCCATATGCTGAAATAAAAGAAAGGGCTACAAAGCAATCCCAGAGAAGGATACATCTCAAAAGGATTCAGATGTTCAAGCAGTAAGTGCAGGGTCCTCCAGAAAAACTGGGATGCATGAAGGGCATTTGCAGGAGGCAGGGGAGAAAGACCTGCTTTAATCTGCGAGTGAAGCTGGTTGCTGCCACAGGGCTGGGACAGGATTTGGTCATGACAACTGTTATTGCTAGTATTCTGCTGACTCAGCAGAGCTGGGATGGACATAGGCAGGGAAATGCAGCCAGTCCCTGTTTCTTGCCATCATGATCAGGCTGTCAGCTGCCTTTTCACTCCATCTGAGGAGTTCAGATGCAAAAGAAACACAGCTTGAACGCTTCCCAGAGCTGAGGCTGCGATTGCAGGAGAGGCTCTCGGAAAACAGTGGGTTTGCTTGTCAAAATGAATGGGTTTGACCTGAAAGTCCTTGAGAACGGGTGACTGCAAAGCCTTCCAGAGACACTGAACACACTAAGAGCTGGATGGGGATTTCTAAGTACAAGTTTTTTGGCTGAAAAATCATAGCAGTGTAATGGCACTGACTACATCTTCACCAGGAATCAGCCTCGAGCCTCCGAGAAATCTGCAGCCACAGAAGAGAGCTATCCCTGAAAAAACCCAATGCTCAGTGATTACAAGGCAGGAGCAGGCCTGAGGCTACTGGCCTGCCTGGATGACCAGAGGCAACAGGAGTGATAAACTCAACTCTGTGGCTCTAGATGAGGTAAGAAAGAGATTTGTGTCCCACAGCCCCAGCAAGCGCATCACAATTCAGTCTCCTCATAAGAAAGGACAGACCAAAAGACAAAAAAATAACCTTGCCTTTGCATGATGAACAGGGAGCTTTCAGAAAGCTTTAAGAATGTAATGGGAAGAAAAAAGAACCTCATTTCTCATCTCAGTTTTTTATGAGCCTCATTTATTGGTGCGTAATTTCACATCAAATTTTCTCTCGGCATTTCCCAAGTGTGCTTTCTGCAAGGAGACAAAGTTCGGTTTGGCTTGGAGCTCGTTTTTAGGCAGACAAAAGCATGTTTTTTGTTTTATTAGGGTAATTTATATCTGAGACATTGTAGGCACATGCACAGAGGAAATGTGCTGCTGCTCACCTTGTAGAGTGAAGAGTGAAAAAAGAAAGCAGATTTCTAAGAGTTATTGCTTCAGACACCCAGAAATACTTTAAAGGACAGTTGTCCTCCAGGGAGTGATGCTATAAAACCGGCTTTCAGGGGGCCCAATTTTGCTGCATCTCAGCAATTTCTGACCAAATTGCAGCTGCCAGGCACTTGGAGAGCTGGGACCACTCCAGCTCATGCATCATCCCCACGTTAATGAGCGCTCAGCGCTGGAAACGTGACCACAGCCCAGCAACATGGGTGGGAAGGGATGTCCCAGCAGTGCTTCCACTCAGCTGGGCCCAGCGGGCTAATAAAGCAGCAAACCAGTGTGCCTTGCAGTAGAAGGCTGCTCATACTTCAGCTGCTCATACCCATCGCCGCTGTTCAAAATGACTTAAGTGATTTATTTCCCCGCAAGAATACGGAGGGTGAGAGTCAAAGCATGGCTGTGCTGACACCACCTATGCCAACTCCTTTGCTTCCCAAACACACCAGCCTATGGTGAACATCAGCACAACAAACCTCTGGCCCACACAGCCCTTAAAATGCCCGTTGATGTACCCCGAAGATGCAAGCTGGACCCCACACTTTAGTGTGCTGAGACAGCCCTGTCCAGCCAAGAAATGCCTTCTGCTATGGGAAAGTCTCTTGAGTCTTCCCCACGACAGCAAGGGCTGGTTGGATGCAAGTGACGCACAGGGAGGCACTGGAGGTATCTCTGCGGCTGGAGATGAAGGGAAACCATTGCCTGAGCATCAAACTGCCATGTACCTGAAATCTGTCTTGCAAAACATCTCGACCAGAGCCCAGAATGGTGCAAATATCAACAGCAGACCATGTATTTGCCCACGTATCTGCTATCTTTTATCCCAACAGCTATAACAACATGGCAGAGTAGAGGGGCAGGATCTCACCTCCTTTGACCTGCTGCTCACACTCCTTTTGATGCAGCCCAGGACACAGGTGTCTGGGCTGCGAGTGCACACGGCCGGGTCATGTTCAGTTTCTCATCAGCCAACACCCCAGCATGGTCTAGCACGTTAAACCAGTGTCTGGCAGCTCCCAAATCACTGCCTGCCAGAGGCACCGATCCTGTGAAAAATCAGCACCAAGCTGACACCTGCCAGAGTCTGAAGTGAGGAGAAGACATGGCTGAGCCCTGAAACAGATTTCTTCATCCACCAGTGAATCTCAGCCGCAACACACGGCCTATTGCACGGCACGAGTTATCACGCTTCCCTGCAAAGATGATCAGCATTCTCCTGGCATGGAAACCAATTTGTCAGTAAAACCACCAGAATCAACCGGGGTGAAAACAGCGGTTCCATCCCCCTCCTCTACCTGTCCCCCTCTGTCAGTGTAACAGGCAGGGATGACAAATCATTTTCCATCAAGAGGAAAGAGAGAAACGGGAGCTCTGTGCCTGCGATTTCCCTTCCCGAGGAGGGGCAGCTATAAACCAGCCAAGCACAGCAGCAGTGAGCAGAGCTGCTCCCTGGCTCCCAGCGCAGAGGTTATAGCCTGTTTAGACATAATCAAAATACAGCTCCATTTCCATAAAGAGGGCTGTGATGAAAAGCAATTTACCAGTTTGGAAAACTACACCAGCGCTTCTTATAAAGCATCTTCAAGCACCTACAGTAAATAGTGAGCTGACAACTAAAATGCCAAACATAGGATCTGAATTCATACTTGTACTGATTCCTGCTCTTAAAATAAATGCAGGCAGTGATTGGATATTGTTCAGGGGTGCAAATATTTCTTCCAACCACACAACAAACACTCTGAAGAGTAAAGTCAACTTCACTAACAGCGATATAGGTACAAATAAAGAGGATGTGGCTGTACATGATGGTAATGTATAACCAATGTATCACTACTTCTACAGATCTATTTCTAAGACCTTTTCCAAGGTCATTCCTGCTTTGCCTCTTATTTTGTTCCAAGTTAACTTGATTTTTATTTAGAAACAGCCTTCAGTCCCAATTTCCAAGTGGATTTTGGTGCCTGAATGATGAAATTCTTTTAAAAAGCTGATCTTGAGTTTAAATTGTTGGCAAGTCTGGCTTGTGAGGTGTGGGTCTTTTAATGTTTCCTAAACTGCAGGAGTCTCTAGACTCTTGGCAATACATAGGCAGGTCAGCGATACCCTGCATCAAGCCCACTGCTGCTATGGCTGCTCCATGCTATAGGGAAGCTTTCTGCTCCTGGAGACAGAGGAAGGAGGTGTGATCCATCCCCGCACAGCTTCGTGCTGCAGATCAAGCTGGGCCAATGGTAACTCCTATGTCTGTCAAATACAACTTCCCTGGGCTTTAGTGGTTCCCCTGTTGCTTTTACTACAGTTTAGCCTCCAACTTTTCAAACTGGGTCATGCTCCAACCTGAAGGTGCTGAAGCGCTGGCAGAGGGTGCCCAGAGATGCTGTGGCTTCCCCATCCCTGGCAGTGTTCAAGGCCAGGTTGGACACAGGGGCTTGGAGCAACCTGATCTAGTGGAAGGTGTCCCTGCCCGTGACAGGGGATTGGAACTGGTGAGCTTTAAGGTCCCTTTCAACCCAAACCATTCTATGACTTTTAACTCCAAAGTAAGCCCAGAGTTTCATCCCCTTCCCTTCCTGCCAACAGCCCCACTCGAGCATTCCCCAGCACTGGCACTGATCCTGCATCATCTACATCTGACCAGCTTCATGAAGATTGCAGTTCCTCAGTATGAATTCTCAGAAATACCAAAAGAGAGGATATTTGAACAGTGCATACTCCCCAGATAATCAACAGGAAGCTGGTGATTCTCCCCCAAAGCCTTCACTGCTCAAAGGCATGTTCTCATCTGCTGATGCACCAACACCTCCTGCAACCAACCGCATTGTAAAGCTGGGAGGCATCTTGCAACAAACTCTGTGTTCCTCAGACTCCTTCCCTCAGAGTTTTGGGTTGATTTATTCCCACACTTCCCCCAAAAAAATCCCTTCGCTGCCTCATGTGTAATTCCATGCCTAATTCATCTCAGCAAAGCTGGGTGCAGATGGGGGATAAAAATCCCTTGTGCATCCCAAGAAGCTTGTTTCAACCCTAACTACTGAGTCTCAGTGAACCCTCAGAAGCCTAAAAAAGCCTGATGAATAGATTACATGCTTTTCAGCTACCTATTTTTCAAAGTCATATAAAATGGAACACCACTTCAACACAGATCTCCCATTTCCCACCCGTACTGGTGCTGATGAAGCCGGCAGATGTGACAGCACTGGAGGGACACTGGAATTCACACCCAGACACTGATGGACAGAGTGGTTAAAAAGGGATTTCAGGTGATGCCAACCATCAGCTATCTCTGCCTTGCACCCAGACTTTAATGTATTAATCAGAGAATTGAGAAGGAAAGAGACATTTGAAGATGCTGAAACAAAAAGCCCTTTGCAAGACATTTCATACGACAGCAGTAACACACATCACAGAGACAAAATGTGACACCTGGTACTAGATGTCTGAGTGTTTGGTTGACATTATAAGAGAAAATGCACCCTAACTAGGGGTACTCTGATGACAGGCACTAACTATATAGATATTAGGTTCATACAAGTAGAAACCCAGACATGTATCTGGCATAACAATGGTATTTATGTGCTCCCCATTACACACATGTCTTTCACTCTCCAATTTAGAGACGTGCATAATGTAACACAAAGACACGGGGTATCTGCATCGGAGCCTGTGTTCCCAGTTGGAATGGGAAAACCAGCCTGTGCTGGTGTTGTTATTATGAAAAGAGAGGAAATAAAATCAAAACATCTTTCTCATGACTCAAAGCCCTGCCCTGACATCCCGCCTCTGCTCCCACCCAGCACCAAAAGGGATTTTCTGCCTCCTATAAGGCTGGATACAGGCTGCCCATCCCTCTCGTCAGCCTCAACAGAGCCATGGACACCACAAGAACTATTGGCTCTAAATACCCTCACAGTTTTCTTCTTAACAAAAAGATAAAGCCATTGTTTTATGGCTAATGTATGCAGGAAGAGAAGGATTTGATTTTTTGAGTGCAGAAAGAGTCAAGCTCCCCTGTGGAATTGAAATATACCTACTTGATGGTCTTCCAGTTTTCTTTCCTGCCTGACCGTCTCAACATTTCGGCACATGAATAATTGTGCCCATACAAACAAAATGGGCTCCTTCATGGATGAAACGCACACAAGAGATTTGTACCATTAAAATGCTATTTAATCTATTTTTAGGGTTTCTGAAAGATTGAAGAGTACACAGGCATGGTATCATCTGGGAGAGGATCAATGTCACTGCCAGCGCACCTTTTCTGCCTAGGTGGCTGCAGGATGGCAGTCTGATTATTAAAGAAATCACCACTAACAACAATATGCCCAATGCCCTGGATTTTTAAAGCTCCATATTCCCTTAATGCTGCTGTGTACATGGATGCAACTCTGCCTGCTGCATGCATACAACTGCTGCCTCGGCAGCATCAAAATCTGGCCTGTTGAATCTAGATGACAGATTTTGGGGGAAAAAAGTCTGGGATATCAGGAGGACATGCCCTGCTTTTCCTCTGGAAACAGTTTTAAAAGATCCAACCAAACTTGAGACAATTTAACTTTCATAGAATTTACCTTCATAGTAAAGAGTAGCTCGAGTCAGTCATTAAACCTCAAAGGGATCCCGGAATTGTGCTTTTCTTAATGAATTCAATAATCGATTCTAACTACACAACTAAGGTGGGGGATGGACCAGCTAATGAGCGTGCCCAGTTAATTGCTTTCTTCAAGTGACAATTTGTACAAATGATACCACCAAAGTAGTAATAATATCCTTATTGATTAAATTAATCTCTAGAAGACAGCTCAAATAAGTTTAATTAGCAATGGATGGCAGGAGCACAAGATACTCTGAAAACAACCTTGTAACCCATGCCAGACTCTGAAATCATGGCAACAGTCATGCAATAGACTCTCGTATCTTTATTCCAATAGGCACGCGCAATTTTATGGAGCGTCTTTAGTGAATGCCTGTGACTAACCATGAAAACCCATTAAATCCTCCCTGCAGAGGAAAAGTGAGACACGCAGCAAAAGCAGATTTCCCACTTGGTCACACAGTCACCGGGACCACAAACAGCTCTAAAATAAAGAACAAGGAACAGGGATACTCAGAGAAGTCTCAGTGCCAAAACTCACACGTGGAGCTGGTGGGGACCCAGAGCAGCATCAACACCTTCAAGCTGTGGAAACTGGACACCAGGTTTACCACATCAGAGAAGAGCCTCTTAAAGAAGTTGACTCACAGCTTGTACGGAGAGAGCAGGTTACTCCTCCTGGGACCAACAACAGGAGCTGGGCTACCTGCTGTCCCTATTCTGGCAGTGTGACCAAAACCAGATACTAGATCTCTCCACGTGCCCTGGCTCCAGCAGCTTCATGGGCATCGCCTGGTCACCAGCAGGATGAGATTTCCACAGTCTACTGAGGGATGTTATTAACACAGGAACAGATCAAGTGTTTGGTCCTTGAGACTGTCAACACTGTAAGAATGACCTGGCACTATTATAATTGGGTTGCAAGATGCACGTTCGGAGGGGAGAAAAAAAAACATGCTGAAAACCTCTCAGTTGAAATATTAGCTTAAACTGCCTTGCTTAGCAAACACTTCTCCGCTCTTTGCGCAGAAAAGAGGAATTAGACGCAATCTTGCCTCAGGAAGGGAAGCAGTGGACATCAGGGACAAAAGGAGTGAATAAGCACAACCTTCTGGAGATACTCCAGGGTGATAAAAGAAAATACAATAATAGAGAGAACAGCATGTTCCCCTTGTCAGGGCCAAAGCTACCCTGCAAGTAGGACAGGAATTTGTCTGGGGCAGCCACATGCTCAATGGCTTTATTATTATTATCTGAGCAATTTGAGGATGCTTCCCAGCACAGAGGAGAGCACCGAGCCCAGAGCCACCTCTGCCCATGTAACAGGTTTATTTTTCTCACCTAGCTGAATCTAGCAGCTGAAAGAAACACATGGGCTGTCCATTTCTCCACAAATAGGTACAGTATAGCTCATTTTAGAATATAAAGGATGAAGGAGGTGATCCTGCCCTCTTGAGACCCCACTCGGAGCACTGTGTGCAGTTCTGGTGTCCTTAACAGAAGAAGGACATGGAGCTGTTGGGAGCAAATCCAGAGGAGGCCATGAGGATTTGATAAGGGTTTGGAGCACCTTGTCTATGAAGACAGGCTGAGAAAGTTGGGGCTGTTCAGCCCGGAGAAGCTGTGTGGAAACCTCAGAGCAGCTTCCAGTATCTGAATGGAGTTACAGTGATGCTGGAGAGGGACTCTTCATCTGGGGCTGCAGAGACAGGACAAGGGGTGATGGGTTTAAACTTAAACAGGGGAGATTTCGTTTGAATATAAGGAAGAAGTTCTTCCCTGTGAGGGTGTGAGGCGCTGGCACAGGGTGCCACAGGGTGCCTGTGGCTACCTCATCCCTGGCAGTGATCAAGGCCAGGTTAGACAGGGCTTGGAGGAACCCACGGCAGGGGGTTGGATCTGGATGATCTTAAGGTCTTTTCCAACCCAAACCATTCTATCATTCTATATTAATGAAACAAGACTCTTGTACAGTCTATGGCCTCGCATCTTCTAGGTTAGGACAGCTTAACCTTCTCAATTATTTATTTCATTTACTTATTCAGATTACTTGCATTTAATTTTACCATAATATAGTTAACTTGTGCATTTGCCTGAAACACTGTAATTTTTCCATGTCCCTCCCTTAGCTTCAATGGATTTATTATCTCAATTTTGGCCTTGGAGCATTTTTGATTATACATGAATCTAATGTTTAAAAAACGCCACATGATTGTCAGAAAGATGATGGAATCTGCTCCATCATCAAAAAGAAAATAAATAGTTTCTGTATTTATTCTCATCCAAAAATCACTGAAACAAACAAGGAAGCACCAAATTAATTTTGTGACCATAGACATCCACTTATCAGGCAAACAGCAAGGCACCCACAAAAAGCCTCATAAATTTTCTACACACATTGATTCTTTAAAGCGCTTTTATTAATAAGAGCCCCACATTACTGGTAACGTGATCTGGCCGGGACAGACCCCAGCCACGCAGAGTGGAAGCACAAAGAAAGGGATCATCAGAAACAGCTATATCCACCCGAGACCTGACTTCTGTTTGAATCCATAACAATTCTCTCTTCCTTACACACACAATAACTAACCTTGGATAAACTATTCATAACTGAAACTATACTATGAAGTGGCACTCCAATACCTGGCAACCGGAGAGACATCTCCAGGACCACTCTCTGTATGTGCTACCTGACAATGGCCAATAGTCATGACATGGGACTGATGTGCCATGAGCTCCTGGTTGCTAAATAAGACACTTGCACATAGACTGATTTCTGGAGTTCAGGAATGGTTGAAAACTGATTTTCTACACAAAGTGGATTTCCCAAGTAGTTTGGCTCTCAAAACCACCAATGTTTTTAATATATTGACTGGAATACACAGCATATGAGCATACGAACAGCAGGAACACATAAGGATTAGAAACCCAAAGTCACTTGGAAAGAGAGGGATTACTCTTTTCCAAAAGAATGGTTATTAGATAGCCTTTCTAAAAAGCTCCGCATGTGAAAGAGAAGAGGACAGATGCTCATCACTTGTCCCTGAGACATCCACCTTATTTTTCCAGTTAAGAAGCCAATCTTCCCCAAAATCCTCCTAAAACCTAGCAGATGGGCTGAATTACCAGTTCGGAGAAGACTAGTGCCACAGTGATATTATTAAAACATCCCCTGAACAAACACTCAAGGACAGCCACAAGAGAAGCAAGTTTTAGAGCAGGATCCCTCTAGAACCAAGCAGCGATGTGCATGATGATGTGCAATAATTACTTCATACAGAGAAGAGCTATGTGGCATATTTAAAGCCTTTAATTTCTATTCCCTTGTTTAAGTGAGACTATTGCTCCCTGTAGCCACTAACAATAGATTTCTTAAGTTTATTCTGACTTGCCAGCAAAGCAAATATCCTCTGGTAAATCTATGAACTGAACAATGATTTCTCATTTTCACAACAGCACAGTCAATCCAATTTTCCAGTTATAAGTCTCAAGCCTCTCCCCATCAGCTTGTTAACGTACAAGTGCTGTACTCTAAAACATGCCTAAAAGAATCTCCATAGGCTTTGCCATCCCAAGTTGCTTCTGAACATTGAATTCATTGCTTATGAATCACTTCACTGTATATAAACACTTGAATCACTAAGCCACATCTAATACCATACACAGTAATCAAGTGCTGCTGTCACAGTGGATTCTGTAGTGACGAACGTCTGCATGGGTGCACTGAGGCAGCTCTAAAAACAGGGCTATTAGTGTTTCACTTTGTCGTGTTTTAAGCCCAGCTGGTAACTCAGTACCACGCAGCCGCTCTCACTCCTCCCCTTCCTACCCCCCAGCTCCCGGACGGATGGGGAGGAAAATCAAAAGAATGTAACTCCCATGGGTTGAGATAAGAACAGTTTAGTAACTGAGGTATAACACAAACCACTGCTGCTACCACCAGTAATAATAATGGTAAGGGAAATACAAGGGAAAAGAATACAACCACTCACCACCTGCCAACTGATACCCAGCCCAACCCAAGCAGTGAACTCACCCTTCCAGGTAACTGCCCCCAGTTTATATACTGGGCATGACGTGCTGTGGTATGGAATACCTCTTTGGTCAGTTTGGGGCAGGTGTCCTGTCTCTGCTTCCTCCCGGCTTCCCCTCCTCCCTGGCAGACCATGAGGCTCAGAAAGTCCTTGGTCAGACCAAAACACTACTGAGCAGCAACTGAAAACATCGGTGTTACCAGCGCTGTTGCCAGGCTGAAAGTAAAAAACCACAGCACTGCACCAGCTACTAAGAAGGAGAAAAATGGCTGCTGCTGCTGAACCCCGGACACACTTTTAAAGGCAGGTTTTGCCTGTTTGTGAACATAGTTTATGTGCAGATGCTAAATGCGTGTAAAATATTGTCAGGCCTTGTGTCTCCTTGAGATACTCACAAGAGTTCCACCAACCCCACTAAGGCTGCCCAAATGACACTGTATTTTTCCTGGTAATTAAGACACCTATGAACTTACAGGAACGGCGTGACAATGTGACCTATGGCTTAAGCTGCCGTGCCATTTCATCTCAGTACCAAGTCAGACAGATAACAATCCAAGGAAAAAAAACTACTCACCCCTTAAGGCAAGTCGCTTCCCCTCCTTAAAGCTAAATTAAAATGTATGAAACTCGCCAAGGCTCAAATCCACTGAAGCATTCTAACAACTGTTCATGCTAACTTGTGAAAGTGTTGTTTGGGTTCCCTGAACACCATAAGGTACAATTTTTCTCACGCACGTGTCACAAACCTTGATGCCGAGCTCAATGTTCTCCCCGCCGTACACATCCATCCCAGGATCCAGAAGCCCAATCTCTCCAAAGAACTTTCTGTGTACAACAAAAGAGCAGCCGATCATCGCCGGTGTCCTGGGTGAAGAACAACAGAAATGCACAGTTATTGGCATTTTCCAATTTTCAATGGACCAATGGCTAATTTCTCCAAAGCTCCTGTTGACTTCAGATGTTTCCAGCCACCATTTATCACAGAATTATAGAATGGTTTGGGTTGGAAAGAATCTTAAGATCATCCAGTTCTAACCCCCGCCACGGGCAGGGACGCCTCACACTAGACTGTATCACCCAAGGCTCTGTCTAACCAGGCCTTGAACACCACCAGGGATGGAGCATTCACAACTTCCCTGGGCAATCCATTCCAGTGCCTCACCACCCTCACAGTAAAGAACTTCTTCCTTATATCTGACCTGTACTTCCCCTGTTTAAGTTTGAACCCATCGCCCCTGGTCCTATCACTACAGTCCCTGATGAAGAGTCCAGCAGATGAAGAAGCCTCCTTCAGATATTATCCCAGACACTTCTCAGCAATGAGTGAGCTCTGTTCCTTTGGACACATTATTTTACCAGTGCCGTGAAACTGTCCCAAAGTTCATTTTACTGCGTATACACTACAGAAAGAGTTCTCCTGGGATTAAATTACCGAAAAGCTTTCAGGTCCTGGCTTCGTCACAAACACCTCGTTCTGCCTATGGGCAAGGGCACAACTCTGAGTTTCCATTCCTTGTAAGTGACCGAAATATGATAACGGCATTTCCTTTCTCTTACTTTCTTCTTGCACGTCTAGTACAGACTGGACTTCAGAACAGACACTAGTTTTTACAGTACCCTGTGAAACAGGGTTTCTGATTGGGAACTTCACAATATATCACAAGGAATCATCACCAACCAGCAACAAGCAGCTAAACTCTGCATTTGCAGAAGGAAAGCCTTCAAAATTTCAAAGAACAGCTTGCGGAAACATCTGCTGAGTCATTTGTCCAGTTCCACCATTATGGCCAGGGCTCTGCATTAGAGATCAAGTTGTCACATTCATCCTGTAAAACCTCACGCCCTTCAGCTAACAGTGCTGCTCGGCTCCACATCTGCAAGTGCAGCCAAGCACAGTATTCAGTCAGGGAAAATGATGGAGAAAAATGAGAATGGTACTAATAATACTGATATCAGTGGAATAGCAGAAAGATTGGGGAAAAGCTCAGTGTCAGGGGTTAATGTATAATAACTATGCAATCTCAAAGACATAATAGCTGGCTGTGTTTATTAACAACCGTTGCTGCAATGTGCACACACACCATCCCTCCCTCATTACCTTGCAAAACACCTCACCAGATCTCTATTAACAGCATCCTCATCTCATGCCTTGAGATGAGGATGCTGTTCTGATTCACACAAACTGAGATCATGTTTGGGGGGAGTTTCTAAGTGGTTAAACATTTGTGACCCTCTCCATAAAATTACACTTTGCCACAGAGCGTGGCACCGAACAAAACCATATCATTATGTTCTCGGTGCCTGGGGACACACTAATCTGCTGCAGTTATGGCATGTGGAAGGTTTACCCCCTGGGATATTTTCTGTACTAAAATAGAAATATAAGAACTATTCTCCCATTTAACTTGCTTTCATTTGAATCCATGCTGTAAAGGAGAAAAAAAAGGATCCACTTAGAAGGATGAGAAAGGAGGAGACAATAAATCTTACAGATAAGCCATACCAAGGTACTGAGAGAGTCTGCTTCTATGGGGAGCTATGGGACACCTCTGCCCACCCAGAGCTCAAAGCACTGAGAGCTGGAAGCTCCACCACACGGAATGGGATAGCCATCATCTCTGCAGCTCCTCACCTGGGCCTTAGGGAACACACTCTTTGTGCTGCCTGGGGAAGACCTACAAGATGTAACATCAGTGGTAGACTGTGTATCTGGATATCCCACAGCACTTTGAAATGCCCATTCTCCAGGGGGAAACTTGGTCTTGAGGTAGCAACTGGGCAACAGGATCATGTATTTTATCAGCAGCCTCAAAACTCTGGCTCAAAGCACATTTCATGGCTTGTCCGTGCTGTAGAGCACATTGAAGACTAACTAAGCAGTTATGGCTTGCAGAGGTGGGAAGTACTCTCAACCATAGCCAGGCACAGGTTACAGACAGGCAGGATCAAGCCCACACTCAACTTCTCCATCCACACCATGTAATATGTCCATATGGGGCTCCACAATCCCAAGGACCTCACAGCTCGACCCTGCCAAATTAATCTTCATGAAATCCTTGAGCTCATTGGAGGAAGGGTTCTAGCCACTTCAGTATTATTATTTATAGACATTTTAACACTTCTGATAGACCGGCAGAACAGCTGCACGCTGCTGCCATGTTAAATTAGTTAGAATTGAAATCCATCAGAGGCTTATGTCAATAGATTTCTTCCCTGACAGCAAGCTCGGCCTTCCTTCCAATCAGCAGTATAATGTTTCATGGTTTGCTGCCACTCTAGTACTGAAGATTTCAATTCTATTGCTTTATTTGTAGCAAGTTAACTGCTATCAGCAGAAACAATTCTTTCTGAAATGATAACCACGTTACAGATGCCAAATCTAATAGCTCCATTATCTCAGATTACCTCCTGGAATTAAAGAGAAGGGTAAGCTGCTCTGGTTTTAGGGGGAGTATGCAGTTCATCTCCTCCACTGGGAACAGGCGTGGTGGAGCATGGCAACATTTGACTTCGCTAGTCAAAATCTTTTAGGTCAGTTAAAGGCACTCAGAGAGCAGTTAAAGCCAGGAAAAAAAAAATATCCAAGTGAAAGTTTCAGACAAATTAAACTGCATTTCTGACCCAGTGAAGCGGATCATAACCAGCAGGTCAAAGGAGGTGATCCTGCCCCTCTATTCTGCTCTCATGAAACCTTGCTTGCAGCACTGCGTGCAATTCTGGCGTCCTCAACATAAGGAGGACATGGAGCTGTTGGAGCAAGTCCAGAAAAGGCCATGAGGATGATCAGGGGCTGGAGCACCTCCCGTACGGAAACAGGCTGAGAAAGTTGGGGCTGTTCAGCCTGGAGAAGCTGAGTGGAGACCTCAGAGCAGCTTCCAGTGTCTGAAGGCGGCTACAAGGATGCCAGAGAAGGACTCTTCATCAGCGACTGTAGGGATAGGACAAGGGGTGATGGATTTAAACTTAAACAGGGGAGACTGGGGTTGGATACAAGGAAGAAGTTCTTCCCTGTGAGGGTGCTGAAGCGCTGGCACAGGGTGCCCACAGAAGCTGTGGCTGCCCCATCCCTGGCAGTGCTCAAGGCCAGGTTGGACAGGGCCTGGAGCAACCTGCTCTAGTGGAAGGTGTCCCTGCTCGTGGCAGAGGGCTAGAACTGGGTGAGTTTTAAGGTCCCTTCCAACCCAACCATTGTTATTCTATGATTCTATGATCACTGGGAACTCACCACCAGATAAACAAGGCTTTCTCAACTGGAAGCCACTCAACAGCCATGCACAGGAGCCATACCCCAAGAACGCCTTTTTCATTATTATTTTGCAACATACCTTCACTTCATAGACCACAGAGTCGCCTTTCCAAAACGTTCTTAGAAACACCCTGGTTGGGCTTTCATAACTTCACCTTCAAATCTTCCTAATCTTCGTTGCTTTCCACACCCGACACAGTGAAGCATGCAAAGCAACATTCCTGCGTGGGTCCCAAGTCCCTCAAGCAATAGAAATTAAATGCTACATTCTTCTTTGTAACAATGCCTCCATATTAAATAAATGAGGAATCAAGCGGCGCTCAACAATTTAAATGAAAACACCATTTGATTTTGTAGTAAATCCTTCAAAAAGGTGGACGCTTACAATAATAGATAGCTCATCCACAAGGAAATAATGGCCTGCAGACAAAGAGCTGATAAAGCCTCTTGTTCCTCTGCCTCTTAATTAAAAGCATTAACACAGTTTGTTTTTAAAAATCACCCAGCCCAGCTAAATGCATTTTTATTTGTCCCGATAGCTATTCGCGCTGTAATGAGAAAGGAAGAGCAGAATTTGGCAGGAAAGGATGAACAGAGATGTTTAGCGCAATTATTGGGTTTGTATTCAGAAACGCAGAGTGTTAGATCCCTTCCATTCGTTTGGTTGGCTCCTCTGTGCAGTAAGTGACAAAAAGATCAAGAAAAGCAGCTTTTATGAAATAACCTCAGCATGAAGCTCTAAGTAAAGATGAAGACGATACAGGGGAAAACGTTTATCCTAGCCTATTAAGTTACTATAATGGTCTTCCTTTCTTTAGTGCACAGTTATCATCTAATGATTAAAAAGTCTCAAGTAGATTGCTTCTTTAATTCAAGGAAATAATTTTCCTACACAATTGGATTTTGCTTCCAATTTTATACTAAAGCACAAATTATAAAACACGTAGAAAAAAGGTATTAGAAAAATAATCAGTGGTCACACCACTGAGAATATCCTTTAAGAACTGCTGGGTGTCCGGCTTCTGCTGCTGTTTCTAATAAACCTCAGTCATGGAGCTGCTCATCTTCAGCAACACAATCCCACTGCTTTAGCAGACACAGCACCACGTTCCATGTATTTGGGATGGTCCTTTACCTGCGCAGCAAGGCAGTGCCTGTCCCTGTCCCGAACCCAACAGTCCTAATGAAACATGCCAAAATCAAACATCTCTCTTTCCCCATTTTGAGCTTTCAGACTTGTCCAAAACACACACAATTCCCCACTTTAGCTGCCTGTCGGCACCTCCACGCTTCCACGGGGGGTCACTGGCAGGAGCCAGCAGCTCAGCAGGAAACACTGGGAGACTCTGAGCTCCATGGCTTAGATTTAACCAACTCATAATTTGTATAACATTTCACCTAAATGATCAAATGCAATCATATTAAGCCCATGGCTTTAAATAATGGTCTATCAATTATTTCCCTGATGATACCAGGTTAAAGAATAACACCAGCTTTATTTTTACATGACATTCTATGACAATACACAGTTTTCTTTTGGCTATGGACAAAATTAAGGACCTGATTTGCAAACAGAAACAACTGCCACTGCCGTCACCTCTGTGCTTCTGCATTTGTGGCCCAGTGAACATACTGCAGAATAAATAAAGACCAGGATGAATAACACAGGTTTAGAGAAAGCAAATATGTGCCTGGAAATTAAATACAAGCACATGGCATTAATGTTTGGCCCCTCCGGTTGTAAGACAGGGTTAAATCAGACCCTACCCACAGGCATCGGACCTCCATGGGGTAGAGACCCTACTGCATAAGCTGTGCCCCTGGGGCTTGGGGACTGCTTGGCCGCATGAAGGGACTCCAGGCTGGAATCCTCCATTGTGGCTCCTCCCTTGCCAGGCTGGGCAGAGCACTGAGCCCAGTCTGAACACAGCAGGATGGCTCTGTGGCGGTGGAGGGGCAGTGTCTCTTCTGGGTGCTCCAAGGGCCACCCTGGGGCTGCCCCCATACCCGAGTGATGGGCTGTTCTCACTGCGATATGCAGTCAGACAGCCTGCAAAGCTACAGAGCAAACCTCTGGTCCTACAGGTTTGGGAGGGGGCAATGACAGAGAAACGGAAGAGGAGAGGAACCAAACGAATCAAAAATTAACTGGAGAACAAGAAGCCCATTTTCAATTACAATTGGCTTAGTGACCATCCACATGCCTGGGAACTGCCCTGCAGAGCCTGACTCTTGGGGCCCATGGAGTGATAAGGCTGTGACAGGACAGTTTGGCCAGAACCCAGAGCTGAAAGCAACCCCATTCTTTGAAATGCGATTATGCCAAGGCAAGACAACTCACTGTACAGGGGAAACTTCAACACTGCTACCCTACCATTGTGATTTGCTCCTCTTCCCCTGTCCTCAGAGACAGGCTGGGCCACTTCCAGGGGGTACCAGTGAGGATGAGGATGGGGCAGCACTCTCCTGCCTGGCACAGGACTCACAGCACTCCTCCCCAAAAGCTCCTCAGCTGCAAAGGCAAATTCATGGTGCCGCGTCTCACCCCTTCGCTTCTCTCAAAAGAAGACATGCAGGGCAGATGTAGTCTGGGTGCGTGCTATGGAGCTTTAACAGTGAACTTCACATCATTAATTAAAGAATTTTGCAGTAATGGAAGTGTGTTTGAGTGCCAGGGCAGCCATGGGAGGTGGACAACAGCAGCACACGAGGGCAAGACCATAGAATTATAGAATGGTTTGGGTTGGAAGGGACTTTAAAGCTCATTCAGTTCCACCCCCCCTGCCACAGGCAGGGACACCTTCCACTAGAGCAGGATGCTCCAAACCCCCTCCAGCCCAGCCTTGAACACTGCCGGGGATGGGGCAGCCACAGCTTCTCTGGGCACCCTGTGCCAGCACCTCAGCACCCTCACAGTAAGGAATTTCTTCCTTATATCCAACCTAAATCTTACCTGTTTAAATTAAAACTCATCACTGCTTGTCCTGTCACTACAGTCCCTGATGAAGAACCCCTCTTTGGCATCACAAAAGCCCAATAACAAACGTCACACAATGAAGCACATCTCCAAACAAGAAACATAAACTGCTTCTGCCTCCTGCAGCGGAGCATCTACATGCAGACGGGGAGTCAGGCAGGAGCCACGCTCTCAGCTCCCCTTCACTGCCTGCGTAATGGCTTGGGCAGATAAAAGCTGGATGCCTTTCATGAGAATGTAATAACATTTCTACAGAGGAACAGCATTTCAGCCCACAGCAGCATACCTTGCTGAATATTATCCCTAGGGTGGCATCTGCAATACTTGTTCCTTGAATAATTCTAGCTTCCCTGCCCCAGTGACCTTGGTTAATTGTCTGTTTCAAATGGGTTTATTTTCCCCCTGTTGCTAAGTACTATGGAATCCACAAAACAAATTACAAATAAGAGAAGCCCCATAAAGGAGATGCTAGATTGAATGCCGTTCTTGAATTTACTGGAGATTAATACCACATAAACTTTTAATAGCAAAGAAGCTGTGAAAACTATGTATTTTTTTAAAATACCTATTATGTCTACCCACGTCTCTGACCTTGCTCAAGACAGATTTGACTTTGTCGCTGTTGTCTGCCGGCTCCAATTTCCATGTCCAGAACCTCAGGCAAAGCACTGAACTTCCTAGCACCTCTGTTTCCTCATCTGCCAGATGAGCGAACTACCTACATGCTCCCGAGAAAAAGCATTTCTAAATCTCCTACCAGAGAGGCAAACCATAGTCTCATATTTGGAGGGTGTGATAAACCAGGAAATGATTTTCATATATGCACTGGCTCACAGTCACTGAAAATGCATAAAAGATAGCAAGAAAAATACTCTTCCTGTCTGGAAAGTTATTGCACACCAAGACAGAACACAAAGGCAAGAACAGATTAGCATGGATGAGGAGTCAGAAAGGCAGAGTGTTTAGTTAACCTGGTTTTCCTTTCCTTATATTACTGGTCCCCTAAAGGTCGTACACTCGAAACAGATCTGCAAATTGCTGTTACATTTTCCTTGCATAGGAATTATCCAGCCAGAGTGTATCTTGTAATCAAATCCAGGAGCTAAGCCACAAAGCCCTGGCGCTGATAGGAAAGTAGATGTTTTCTTCTATCTCATTAGTTAAAACATGTTAACAAACATGAGATAAAAATCTACCAAAACAAGGCAGCTTGTTATTTGAATCTGAGTTGGGAAGTGAGAGGAAATCAGAGTCTCTTCCCCAGGCTGTGTATCACCGCACCATGCGCAGAAAGCTGCTGTTCCTTCACTTGGGGTAGGTAAGGAAGGCACACACCCTGAAAGATTAATCAAGAGGAGGTCACGGTCTCTTCCGACTATCGACTGTCATCTGCCTCTTCAACTCGAGTGGTAAGCACCCTCCTGAAGAGCTGATTCAGGGCTTCTCAATCCCACCTGAACTTTTCATTAAACCAGAAGTGTTTGTCTATGTAAATCAGGCCTATTTAGTCCACATTAGAGATGCAGAACTCCACAGGGCAATGTCAGGGACTGGCTTCAAAGCTTCACCAGCAGTAGCTTAAAACCCCATTTCTGCTAATGAAATCCACATCATTGGGCAGCTCAGAGCAGAACGGGAGGTGCCTTCACCAGTCCTCCTAGATACTTGGAATGAACCTACACAGCTACCACCAACACCCTTAAGCCATTTTCCAGTTCCTCAAGACGACAATGATTTCACATAGCCCTAGATTGAAGGATGCACATTTGTACCACTTCAGAAATCCAATGGCAAGGGAGGAAACGAATGCTGGGATTTCGCTGCTGGGAAGGCGATAAATTTCTTGTACCTATTTTCTCTAACGTGATCTTTTGGCACTTGCAGCCCCTGACTTACAGCAAAATGTTTGGTGCAGGAAAAAGACCAAATGTTTATCCTTAGAAATACCTAAAATGGAAACCAAAGTTTGGGTGTCAAAGACTACACATGCTTGTCTAACCTGGTATTTAATCCTAATCCCATTACCGCTTGTTTTCAAATCATAAAATCCCAGACTGGTTTGTGTTGGAAGGGACCTTAAAGCTCATCCAGTTCCAAGCACCTGCCACGGGCAGGGACACCTTCCACTAGAGCAGGTTGCCCCAAGCCCCATCCAACCTGGCCTTGAACACTGCAGGGATGGGGCAGCCACAGCTTCTCTGGGCACCCTCTGCCAGCGCCTCAGCACCCTCACAGGGAAGAACCTCTGCCTAAGAGCTCATCTCAATCTCCCCTCTGGCAGGTTAAAGCCATTCCCCTTCTCCTGTCCCTACAGGCCCTTGTCCAAACCCCCTCTGCAGGTTTCCTGTAGCCCCTTTAGGCACTGGGACCTGATCTGAAGTCTCTCCAGCACCTTCTCTTCTCCAGGCTGACCCAGCCCAGCTCTCTCAGCCTGGCTCCAGAGCAGAGCTGCTCCAGCCCTCGCATCATCTCCGTGGCCCCCTCTGGACTCTCAAATGGGAACATCCAATTCCTTGGGGACAAAGTAGACCTCAATTATGCAAAACCTGCAGTGGGCACATTGTGGTAGCACCTCTGGGGCTCTGCCTCCTGCTGGCTGTGCCCCCTGCCCCGGAGGGTTCGGCTCCATGGTGCGGCTCACGCTCACTGAAGGGCTGGTCCAAATCACTTCTGCAGGAATTGCTTTATCAGGAATAAAACCCTCAGCTGTCTGTCAGGAATAATCACAGTATAGCTGTAACTTCATCTCCTTCCAGTGTTGCGAGACTGCTAATTAAATGACAATTACTTTTAGATGTAATATGTATAACTAACAGGCACTTAACAGGAACATGTTATTTACTTTTCCTTTTTTAACATGAACATATTTACTCCCAAGGGCAGCAGACTTCCTTCAGCAGACCCAGTTTCCTTCAAATCCTCAGCAGCTCCTCCTAAACATAAATTCCTCCTAAACACTAAAGTTGAGGCACTATCAGAAATATGTGTTGGGCGAAGACTCCTCATTATTAGTTCTGCACAGCCCCATGTTGATTTGGGATACATGGCTGTAATGGATGCTGAAGTTAAAGCTTCAGGAAAGGAAAGTTACTGGGAATTTCACAGATATTTCCACAGACAGAATTTAGGCAAACACGTTTATGTTCACGATAGGCTGGTACCAAGAACAGGGACATGAGAAATGGTTATTGACAGATGGAAGTTTCGCTTTGTGGGTAAATGAGAATGTACTGAAATAGCCCTGTAAGCACCTCAAAGAAGCTGAGTAATGCATTTATTTTGACAACTACTTGATAGAAGCCCATTGGTAGGGAGGGCAGCTCTTAGGTTTATCTTACCCTTCACGCATCCATAGTGCAGAAGCACAATTCCTGAGAACTATAACAGATACAGTTTGTGCCTCCAGCGTTTAATAGTAAATGTCAGTCTCATTTTTCAGGGTCTGGGGGTTATTTTAAACAGTGAGCAAAACAGAACAGCAAAATGAATATGGGAAGAACTGCATCGAAATGCAAGCGCCAACTGGTAAAGGTGACTGCCAGGGGGAGAGGCCGTTTCGGATTCACCTGGATTAGAGCAGATCTTCTTAACCACAAATCAGACGTACCAATATTTGCAAAGGGATTTATCTAAACTGCCTGTTTAAGGGTCAGACAACTTACGACCAACAGCTTCAGAAGCAGAAATCACATCCAGGTACATTCATCACACCAAAAGACCTATGGAAATTTTAAGGCTCTGTGCCTTTCCTCCCACAGATGTACACAGGATGGGGACTACAGCTTCTCTGGGCAACCTATGCCAGGGCCTCACCACCCTCACAGGGAAGAACTTCTTCCTTATACCTAATCCCAACTTCCCCTGGGGACTATCTGAAGTCAGCACTCAGGGAGCGAAAGAAATGTGAAAAGCAGGTTCTTTTTCGCCTTCCAATTGTCATCTCAAGGAATATAACATCGCTGACTGACTACACACAGTCAAACTGGAGAAGGCAGCACAGATGTTCATTTAGCCATGCCTGCAGGTGCTTTCTTCAATTCGATTTGGCAACAAAATTCCAGGACTAAAAGGGACAAGGTCAAGGGAAGGCCCAGGCTTGGCATGGACACAGGCTTCTCCCCAGGAGGCAGAAGAGACCTCCTGTCACCCACCATGGTGCTGGTTGGGCGGAGGGGTGTTTGAGATGCTTGCCTCATTGAGCTCTGCAATATGGTTTTGTAGCTTGTGGCATAAAAATGCAGCTGGGAGCAGAAAGGGGCTGCTCCCTTTTCTAGAGAAAGGCAACATCTTTACCCAGGGAATCCCAAGTGCTTTGCCATTCTCGTTTTGCTAACAAAGCATCTGTCCAATGCTATAATAGGTTTCTGGCCAAAAGGCTGACTCTTTTATTTGTGTTTTGCCTAAACGTTAAGCAACATCAGATCCCTCGGGGGAAGCGATGTGCAGTTTGCCCTGGCAGAGCTCCAACACGCTGCAGGCGTTAAACGAATCAAGACTCTGTGATTGAGTCCACGGTCTGGAAAAAAACTGGAGGGAGCGGATGTCAGGGTCTGAACTCCTAAGAGAAGAAGTTGGATGAGCTGGGAAACCTTTACCCGGGATCATCTGTGGAACCCTGCACACGCAAAGACTGTTGAACTAAACCAAGAGCTGCAACGAGTTCACACCGCAAGGACACACTCCATGACTTTGAATCCAAACTGCCTTCCGATTCTTGGACAAGTGAGTATTAATTTCAATCGCATTTTTGAAGCGTCCTGGCAGAGGCTTCTTGCTTGTGCAAAAGTTAGAGTGGGAACGGAAGACAAAAAATAAAGGCATGTGCTAGGAATCACTGCCAGCGTTACTGCCCAGAATAACAATTATGCCCTCTCTTCCTTGAAAGCACCACATGCCACAAGAGCCAAAACCACTTTCTCTGCACTTTTGCTTTTAATCAGAAAAAAAAGTGTGTGAATTTTAGCGGTCTAAAAACAACCACAGAAGAGCAAAGGAGACAAGAAAAGGTCTAAGCTATTGCTCACCAGAGCAAGGTGCAGAAGGACGCTGCTTTTGAAGAGCAGGCTGCAACATTACAGAGTCAATCGGACATGGGCAGTGAACAGCAAAACCAAACCCTGCTGAAGCCGTGGCGTGAACCTGTACATAACCTCCACAGGACAACTGCTATAATGAAAAGGCTCATAATCTGTACACAAAACGCATCCCAGCACTCCAGCGTCAGTGCTGCACTGAAGAACCTCTTTACAAAGGCCCCACTTTACCATCCCTGCTCTAACTGAGAGGTGAGAATCTGACATTTCAACAGCTGAGAGACTCAGTTGTGGATGGCATGCTCTCACTGAGGAATTTACTCTGAATTAGGAAAACCATTTAAACCCCCACTGATGGCTTGTGACACATTTTCAGAGACTCTCGCCTTGCAGTTTTTAGAAAGAGCACTGTTACACAAACCACTGCACACCACAGAGAGATTGAGAAACTGCTGCTTTATCCCTGCAGATGTGCAGCATTAATAGGGATGTAGGGTACAGCAAAAGACACTATGGAAACAAACTGTTCGGCTGGCAGCAGCTCCCAGCTGAGAAAAAAACAAACAACCCCAAACTGCTCTCACAAATATCCATCCACCAGCAGTCAGAAACACTGTTTGGCAAATTCTGGTTTTAATCATGCAAACAGTGCCAACTTTAATAATATGGTTTCAATTAAAAAATGACCAAATAAAAGGAGTCCAGAATACCTGTTTTCCATGGGATCAGTGCTTACTGCTGATCTTCAGACAGGCTCCAACTCAGCAAAACCCTAAACACAGCCTTACAATCAACCATGAGCAGCTCCAAGAGCTTCAGACCCCTGATGTTACATGTTTCACTCTATTATTACCCAGAGCCTCAGCTTTCACTGAGGCCAAAGCAGCTTGTTGTAATTAACACTGATTAAACAGCCTCCATCCACCTGAAGGCTCGTGAAACTGACCCCATCCTTCAACAGTTTGTAAGAGAAAAGGCAAATCCATGCACATAACATCACTTATGCAAAACTCCAGCAGCACCATGAGATTCCAGCCCTAAATCTAGAGCATGTGAGGGCATCCTTTGAAACATGGTCATCCAGGTAATGAGAAAGGAAAGAACGTGCTGACGGTGGAACCATGATAGCAGAGCCATCAGAGAGGTGCCCTGATGGCAGACAAATGTCTGAGCTACCTATAAAGCCCTTTACAGAAGTAGGATCTGGGTTCTTTGATACACGTTGGGGCCCTGACACAAGAGAGATATGGAGCTGTTGGAGCGAGTCCAGAGGAGGTCAAGGAGTTGGTGTGAGGGCTGGAGCAGCTCTGCTCTGGAGCCAGGCTGAGAGAGCTGGGCTGGGGCAGCCTGGAGAAGAGGAGGCTCCTGAAGGGGAGACCTTAGAGCAGCTACACAAAACTCCCATCTGCATCCAGGGGACACAGAGGTTTTGCCCTGGAGCTGCTGCTCATGCCAGGGCATTTGTGATCGGGACCATTTGACCTGGAGCTGTTCTCCAGGCCCTGTGCTGGCTGCAGAGAGTGACAGGGCAGAGGAATGACTTGAAAAAAATCCAACTGCCCCCCCCAAAAGTCAACTCGCCAAAGCACATTGTGCTGTGCAAGCAGCTGGGTTCCAGCTCTGTCTCTCCCAGGGGTTTGGTGGAATCAGGGAGCTGCAGATGGGGAAAACACTTCCCTTGCTCGCACAGAAGGTTCTCAAAATCCTTTTCAACAATGAATTTAACCAAGAAAGCTCATCTGGCCAACGCAGTCAATGGAAAACTCCTGCGCACTGCCCGCAGCAAACCAGCCCCATCAGCCACGCACACATGCGAAGAACGGGATGACAGGATTTGACTCCACATCTATCTTCCAGAAGTGGATGAAAACTTCCCCTCTCAACTTAAACACAAAAAAGGTTCTTCTGACTTTCTGAGGCCCCGAGTGTCTCCAGAGCTGCTTTTGAACCACACTGAGAATTGGATGCAAGAGCCAAAACTCTGCAGTATTAGCCTGGGATTTAGAGCATCTGTGTGGTTGATTTTTCTCCCCATTAATTTAATTTGACAGAAAAGAGCAGGAAGGCTTCTGGCTCCCAAGTGGGCAAAGTGGATAAACAGCAGGAATTTTAAGGGAAGCTGAAACTAAACAGAAAAGAACGAGGCTGGTGCTCTGGCTAACAGCCTTTTGTCCCTCCTTTTCCGCCAGCCATTCCCTGAGCCCTCCATGCTCTAATGAGGCTATTTTCATGCTTACCACTTGCCTGTTTCAACCTATCTTTTGCATTTTATTTTGACCATTCTGATGAGGAAAATAACACTCTTCAAGGAAGGCAGTTTTCCACTTTGGATCCCATGGTGCAGGAGCAGAGGCAGTGCCCAGCCACCCCCTAGATCCACTGGATTCAGACTTGAGAGCAGCAAATCGTAAAGCTACTGCTTAGGAGTAATTCCTTAATGGGAAAACACTTGTGCAGCTCTGTAGCCATAACTGCATGAATTTAGCACCCCAACTATCCTTGCAGGAGAGATCTTAAAACCTTGTTTGTTTTTATTATTTTCCTAAATGTTTTTCAGTATGGGCAGATACACTGTACGAGCTGTAACAGGCAATGCATGAGCCAGAGCATCTAATTCATTGAGTCACAGACTGCTTTGGTTTGGAAGGGTCCTTAAAGCTCATCCAGTTCCAACCCTCTGCCACATGCAGGGGCACCTTCCACTAGAGCAGGTTGCTCCAAGCCCTGTCCAACCTGGCCTTGAACACTACAGGGATGGGGCAGCCACAGCTTCTGTGGGCACCCTGTGCCAGCGCTTCAGCATCCTCACAGGGAAGAGCTTCTGCCTAAGAGCTGATCTAAATCAATTCACTGCACTGACTCTGGGTTACAGTAAGACACATTTAAGCCACAGTTGCTGACGCCAGCTGATTTACACGCTGTGGAGCAGCAACGGATTCACTCTGAATGTGACCATCTCCGACCTCTCAGCAGCATATTTGTGCAGAAGCGTTTCCAAGCCACAGCACTCCTTCATTTCTTTACAGGCGTCTCTGCCAAACTGAAATGCATCCAGACTTAAAGGAGGATGGAGGTCTAACCTTAGCCTTGGTTTGGAAGCTCACTGCTTCTAAGTGGGGAAGAGACAAGGTGACTTTCTCTGCTGACTGAAACTGCGTAGGAGTCTGTAACTTGGATATATGCAAATGAAACCAGGCAAGTCAAGACTTTCCTTCTGCAAAGCACATCCCATAGCAGAGCTCTTGCAATAATAAATAACACCAGGCATAAATCTTAACCCCTCCCTCTTCAATCAATGGAAAATCTTAGCTCAAAACAGAGTTTTGCAATCAGCTTCAGTAAGGGAAAGGCTCTTAGCCATGATCTTGAGGGTTTTGACAGACACTTTGTGCCAAAGCTAAGCCCTCTGTGTCCGCCCCACCTCTTCCAGCAACTGCAGGTTTTAATTAAAGCAAAAACATATGACACTAATTCACATTCTCAGCTACACAACCCCATAAACTATCCAGCACATCCAACTGAATGACTCTGGATTGAGCCTGTCGGAGCGCAATCAGAGTGTGGCCGATCAGCTACACATGGAACACACTCATCAAACAACAGCTGCTTCCCTATTTCCTATGGTTTGATCAGCCACCCACTCTGACAATATAAACAATCAAGACACTGTACGAGAGGTGGCAAACGGTCTATGGCTAAAAGAGGGTGATGCCATATGAGGAAAAACCACAAACCTCTTTGTGAGGGACTAACCACACTGAGAGTCAGTGACATGCAGAGACCCCAATGTCTGTGCTTATACTGTGATCTCTGGTGGCTTTATGAGAAGGCAGGATCCAGAGACTGCACTAAGCCCCCTCCATCAGCTGTTTATCATGACAGTTTGGGTTTATTTTAGCAACTGCAATACAACTGCAACCCTAACTACTTGCCTGTTGCTCTGCTACTGCATGACTTCTCCTTCTCCCATCATCTAGCAGCAAACACTACCTACATGAAGTCAACAGCAAAAGGCAAGTATCAGGTAGACGTTAGGGACAGAGATGGGCAGCCATCTTCATACACAAAAAGGATTTTAATGCAAAAAATGTATTTAGTTCAACAGGAACTTAAACTTTGCAACCACAGAAGGCCGCCCACAGCCTCCTTAGTTATTTTCTCAGGCACGAAAACTTGGATTTTAGATTAGATTAAAACAGCCCCCAATCGCCAAAGTGACATTTTTGTTCCAAATGACAATCTGATATTCATTCAGCTGCATTCATGTGCAGATCCTTCCCATCAGATAATGACAGAAACAAAAATCTCTGACAAACAAAAGTCACTGAGAACTTAATACCAGGCACAGAAAATGATGCAGGGTTCAAAACGGCCATCTCACGAGCTTCCCGCAGCAGTTATCCTGCTCAAAGCAATCTGGGTAGCCAGGGAAAGCTAAACTGCATCTTCCCAACACAGGGAACCCTGCTCCTAAGGTTTCTGTATCACCCACATCAGGAGTTACCCACCTGGGGGCTCTGTCACAAGCATCACATAATGACTCAGCATGAGTTAAAAATTGAGGTTGGAGAGGATTGCTTTTGGTTTGGGTTATTTTTTCTCCTCATAGTAGAGAATAATTCACTATGGGAATGACCTACACAGAATTTGCAAAACAACTGCATACATTCAATCGCATTTTCAACATGAGGTATTTTCTTTTGTACAAACCTGGAACACACTTTAATATGGCACTTCAGAAACATCAGACTAGTGGCATAAGAGTTCTTTCCATCAACCAAAGAGGATAAGAAAGGGAATGTTATATATAATACCCTTATTAGTAAAGTGTGCAATAGGACACACCTAAAGGCTTTCAGATGATAAGAACAGCACTTGGGCTTTCAAAAAACAACATCCTGCAAAGCATCAGTGCACTCCCTTCGCTTCACTGTTCAACATCTGCACTGCAGCTCCCTGCCCAATAAAGGGATTTAAAATTACTTGGAATCTTTAACGGAACATAAGAACTGCCAGCAAATTCCACTGTCTCAGTTCTGTACTCCCAAGGAATAGAGAAGAGAAGCAAAAAACAACAGGTCAAGTGCAACACTGCAAAGTGAACTGGACAATTAAAAGGCTCAGTAGGGAATAGTTTACCTGATATTTCTTATAGAGAAAGGCTGGAAGGCACCACAGAAATTGTAAAAAGAAAAGGTTATTTGGAATGTGATGATGGGAATGTACTGCCACAGAGTACCAGAAAAAGCTGGATATTCAGGAATTCTGGAGGGTAGGTCCACAGGAACATTTTCAATGCCCAGGTCCAGGCGCAAATGGATGGTATGTCCAACATCACTCACAGCATGAGGCAGGAGGAACCAGAACATCCTGGGCTTGCCTTACTCTTGCTTTTCATAGGTAACCCATTGGAGAGGCTGGACACAAAGCTGCATGGGGTTTTCATTACATTAAATAGGATTATTCTTATAAAACTTCATTATTAAGGCAACTAATTCCCTATCTTTTTTAAACGCACGGTTTCAGCAGTATCCCCGATGCCCCGACAACTGATGCGTTTGACATTACGGTGGATCACAAAAAGACAGAAGCAGAGTGTTTTCCAATACTGTTTTCTTGAAAAGGACCTTGCCTTCATTCTCCATCAAATGCCACATTTCAGCAGAAACCCAGCATCAAAACTTTGACTTCTGACATTTCCAACCAGCACCGGAGCTCTGTGCTGCTCCATGCATGACTGAACTAAGGCAAAAGCACGTTTCAGACGAACTGGCAATGTGCACAAGGAATTTCAGCAACACTCATGAGATTAATTCAGGAGAGTAATGCTATCCCGACCACACATCACTTCTGCTTGCCTTTGATACCATTGCCCATTACATGTGCATTAGCACAGTAGCAATAACTCCACTCTGCTAGTTAAAAGCCAGGTACAATCAGGACCTCGAGAATAAAGAGGCAAATTTTCCACAGTAATTCAGCTCCCTGTCAGCCCCCATCCCAGGCAGGCTGGCTCCAGGATCACGTAGCGTCAATAAATACACTACATCTTTGGAAAACAAGAGTCCACCATTCCCCTCATCATCACAGAATTATGCATAGACAAAGCAGACTCCTGCCCCAGGACGAACAGAAAATGTTATTCAATACATGGGTAACTGCCAGCATGGCTATATAAAGCTGCTCACTCCAGACATCTGACCTAAAAATCACATCTGCCTTCTTCACAAATACAGTACATTGCGTTTATGTGACCAAAAATTTCATGCCTGCCATACTGTGCTTGAAACAGATGCTTGACAAAACTCCAGGGATATAAATAGGGCAATTATTTACTAAGGCCATATGTTGTAAGCATGTAAGATGGACATGCTTAACTGAAAAGCCTTCAAAAAACAGTAATGAAAATAATAGGACTGAACAGATCTCATATCTGATATTCTTTGGAGCTTTTTGGTTTGGGGCATTGTTCACTAGAAACTGAAATGACCTCTAAATAGCTTTCCTGTGCCCTCTCTGACAAACCTCTCCAGTCATCATGGCCAGCTACTGGGTCTGATTGAGCAGGTCACGGGCCCAGAGTTCCCTGCGGAGAATGGAGCTCAGCTCACCAGTCACGACAGCAGCTAGAAAACAATGCTCATGTGGTGCTTGCAGCATGGACATCCTCACTGCCTGGAGCACTTGAAGACCCTACAAATGCAACAGCATGCATCGCTGCCCATCCCAAAATGTCTTGCTTGGTTAGCACCAAGATGATTTCTCCAGCAATCGCTCCAGGAGCAGCAGATCACCATTCAGAGGGAGCTAGATGGAAGGAAGAGGCCAGCAAGAGCTTCAGGAAAGACAAATGCCAAGTCCTGCACCTGGAGCAGCCTAACCCTTTGTACAAAGACACGGAGCTGAGGAGGACCTGGGCATCCTGGGGACAGCAGCACACCCCAACAGCAACACAGGCATTGCTGCTGTATAGTGCTACAGCAACACGGCTATAGCAACAGCCAGTAAAGAACAGGACTATTCCCCTTCACTTGGCACTTGTCAGGTCACATCTGGAATATCATCCAGTGTTGGGTGCCCGAGGCTAAGAGAAGGAGTGGCCCAGGGGAAGCAAGTTCAGCAGAGGTCCTTGAGATAGTGGAGGGAACAGGGACAAATCAGGGTGGATAGGTGAAGGCTTCAGGGACACACACCTGCTAATAGCCTCCCATACCTGCAAGGCATTTACCAAGGCAATAGAGCCAGGCTCTTTCACTCCTTCTCCAATAGCCAGATGTTTGAGGTTACTCTGATGAAATACACAGCCCTTCCAAGAGCTCCATCCAGATCCTGCTCACTAATGCAACAGGATACGTTACAGACAAATTTCTTTGTTATTTCCTGGGTAGAATCCCCTTCCCTTTCAGTAGCCTTCATATTTTGATGTTTCTATTTTCACTGTCATGTTTCTTGGAACATCAAATATTTCCTGGGTTGGGTTTTTAATATATGGGAAATTATGCACACCATATGCAAGGGGGAGCAGAACATGCTGACTGCACAAGTGGGTGGAAAAGTCCACAGGGAACAGCAGCAGAAGGAAGTCAAGACACTGCATTAAACATTAGTGTTTCAAAGTTGCTGAGCAAAGAGGGAAGATTATGGTAGCCAGGTTTGATATCTACCCTTGCTCCACCACCCCAGGCCCCAACAGCAAGGGAGAAAGAGCAAAGCCTGATGCCCAAATGTGAAACATATGGTGAATAATTCAGAACTCATCTATTTTTCTGATGAAATCTCAGGAAGATAAACATGCCAGTATTTGTGTGATCCTAGTACTGCATAAAGGGACAAACCCTCCAAGGTGCTGATCATCAGCAATCTTTTTGAGACAGATTCCTAGAGTTGACTCTCACGGGGGATACGGATGCTCAGTAGCTCCTGTCCATCGGCATCCCTGCTTGACTGCTGGGAGAGTTTAGCTCTCTTTGCTCTTGTCAAGCTGCATTTTCAACTTCACTGCCTCACTTATTTCCCCTCTCTTGTTTCAGAGGCTGAATATTCAGCACTCTGGTGCGTGATGAGAACACGCTGATTTCTGTGACTAAACCAAGGGATATGGGCTTGAAGTTTAGGGGCACTAGCAGTTGTCTACAGATAAGTTCATTTCTGTAAATAGCATTTTCCTTTACAGCAAATGACAGGTTGCAATAGTTTACAAAGCTCTGGTTCACAATGAATAGTAACTGCATCCCAAAACCTCAACTGTTTCACTGAAGCAAATCACTCAACAGTGCTTAGAGGTCTTCAGAACCAAAACCCAATTCCCAAAGGTGACCTGGATGCCTACAGTGCCGAACCTCATCAATCTGGGGCAGCTCCAACTTCTTTTCCCTTTTCTCTTACTGCTGTGAGAAGTGACGAAAATGGTTCTGCAATCCCATTAGCTTCCCTAAAACTGCAGGAGAGGTTCAACATTAACAGAAAGGTGTTACTGCTATAAAGTGAGTTGGTCAACTTGATTCCCAGCAATGCAGCAGGAAGCTTTTGCACCAAAATACCTTAAGAAATATTAAACAGGGGAGAGACTTAGGTTCAATATGAGGAAGAAGTTTTTCCCTGTGAGGGTGCTGACACAGGGTGCCCAGAGAAGCTGTGGCTATCCCATCCCTGGCAGTGTTAAAGGCCAGGCTGGACGAGGCTTGGAGCAACCTGCTCTAGTGGAATGGGTACGAACTCAACACACTTGCCAAAACTTCTCAAAAGCTCTTTTTCTCCACAACTGGACTCCCTTGGGGCCCCAGGGGAAAAGGTGGGAAACACCAACCTCCCCAGATGCCTTGCACTAGCGTTTACATGTGCTCTGCAGCCAATTGCTACCAGATAACTGTCCCATTACACTTTCAGCTTCTCTTCTAGCAGGGGTGTAGATTGTAGCTCTGCAGAACCACATAAGGACTCCCTGGAGCTGGCTCTTGACACAACAGCCCCAGGGATCTGGCTCTGGAGTGACAGGGATGTTCTTCAAGCTGTCACAAAACGAGCCTCATGAACTATACACACAGTGCAGGCTCAGCAGCTCTGAATTCATCACCCTGCTGCTGTCAGTGCCCTGCCACAAAGAGCAGGATCACGCCACACCATCACCTGGGGTGCTGGTCTGCCAGTTCACACTGGTGGTGTCAAACCAGGGGACTGCCACCATTTACTGATGGTGATGAGGCACTCTTGGACTATCCAGTACTTGCATCACTCTCCACATTTTAGGACATTAAAGGTGTTGATCTCAGGTGCATGAGGAAGATCTATCACACCGTGGCAGATTTTTCATGAGATGGCATCTAACACAGTGCACCTTTTCTCAGCAGGATCATCTGTTTTCTGCTTCACAGTGTGCAAGACAGTGTACCAACCACCTTCAAAAGAGCTTCGTTTAAAGGAGGCCGATACAGTCAATAAATGTACTGAGAGAAGACACCAATTAGTGTTCTGCCATTCGGGTACAGGCCTAGGGCTCTATTCCTGTCCTCCTTACAGCTTGATGTGTGGCCCTGGGTGAGCCACTTACATGCCCTGTGTTTCACTCCATCTGTAAACACCTTTCTCCACCTATTCAGACTCCAAGGCCTCTGAAACATGGATTGCTTCCGCTGTGTATTTGATGCATGCCTATTAAATGCTTCACCTTGCTGGGAACGGCTATGGGAAGTACTGTGAGACAGAATAAAAACATCAACCATAGTATCAAGAGGTCAAGGGAACACCCAGGACACGTATTACACATAAGAGCTCATGCTGAACACCCCTCCTTCCAGATTCAGTTGGTCAAGATGACAATAAAGACCTGCAATTCCCATCAGTAAATTAAACTGTGACCATTTATACAGCTGATGTGATGCTTTTATGAACCATCTGCTCCTGGCTTACTTTTGCTGTTAGATGCAGCTAACGTGCAGTTGTTAAACTTTGTCATTTTAAGACAGTTTCACGTGGTTATAAATTAATTTTAGCTCATGTGAGTCACGCTGCTGTTAGCAGGATACTTCTTCAAGACAGAAAAGGTAGCCCAGCCAGCCCCTGTGCATCCTTCTACCCTCTTCCTGTTCTACCCTGGTCCCTGCTATGTCTAAATGGGCAGCAAACGTGTTCTACCGTACGCTGGTTAAACCTAATAAGCCAGATCCTGCCACGGAAACCCCAGATCTAACACAAGGTGCTTTCCACAAAGACCACTTCCAGTGGCAAACACTGTGCATGACTTTTGAAGGAGAAAAAAAAACCCTCTCCTTCATAATCTGCAGGACACAGCCAAGCAGGGTATTTAATGGGCCACTGTACTTAGGTACAGGGAAGAATTCCTTTTTACAGGGAACATCCTTGATGTTGGATGTTAATGAGAGAGAATCTTTCAGAGCAGAAAAGCTCTTTAGAGACTTTAAATTTCACTGTTTCATGGGATTTCAGAACTCAATCAACATTTCACATTTACATGGAATGAAAGAAGAGCTCATGGGAGCTCTGCAATCTGGCTCCCAGCTTCCTTCTCCTGTGTTCTGTCCTCTCAGAAACCTTTCTGTAAGGCAACCACAGAGTGATAAACGCAGGTGGTGTCACAATTCAGATACGAATTCTCTACCAGAGGTCCCTTCCAACCCTGCTGACTGATTCTGTGTACTCCAGAGGTTTTCCTGCACTGGACAGTGCAGTCAGCTGATGCAGCCCGGAAATCAAGACACACAGAGCAATTCCCCCATTCCAGCCGACTTCATTTTCTGATTCCAAGGAAAGCTCTGCCCTATTTCCCAACCCCTCGGTGTGAGCACACACCTCCCTCCACCAGAAATCCAAACCTGCCCAGCCAGCAAGTCACCATTTGGATACCATCCAGATTATCCCCCTCCTCAAAAAGCAGCACAAGCAATAACCTGTGCTGAGGATGTGCTTGCACCTCCAGGTATCACCGAGGCAATGTATGAGATTCCTACAGATTCACATGCTGCCTGTGCTTGCCTAGCCCTCTTTTAGTCTCTATTTTTAACCTGCTAAAAGAAAAGCAGAAGGCTGCAGAAAGAGTTTCTATCACACAAGGTGTGCCTCCACCCTTTATTGCAGGGACACGTGTGTCTGCTCTGCTCACACACTCCACCGCCCTCCCTGGAGCCGATGAGCCCACGCTCAGCTCCTCCAAGCTCACTGCAGAGCTTTTAGCAGGCTCCAAGCACCAAAACAGCAAACTCACCTCTGCCCCTCGCCTGATCCAAATCTGACCCAAACTATTGGGACAGCCCTCGCCATAAAAATCATGGTGCACCATCAGCCAAGGGGTGATGGCAAACCAAAGTGCTCAAACACCCTAACACTAACCCTTGTCTTCAGAAGCCAACCGCACTGCTTCTCAGAGCCAAGCCCTGAACTCTTCTTTATTCTAAGCCACAAATCACAAGAGGTTGCTCTGGGGGAAATAAATAAATAAAGAGAATGAAGGTTATTTTCCATTTGCTTGTACACAGCAAGAAAGATAATGCCAGTTTGCTTCAGAATAAAAATGCCAGCAGTTATTTATCCAGGTGAAGAATTAGCTACACTGCACTAGCTAGCAAAGGCTCAATGAAAAAGTAAATCCTTAGGATGGAGCACACAGGGGAAAAAAAGATTAATTGATTTGTGACTACAAGAAGGTTTATTCAGAACCATATTTAATACCACAGTGTTTTTGAATTCAGTAGAAACTCTACTCAATTTTCTTCTGCAGCCTTTCTTTGCTGTTAAAGGAAATACATCAGTAAGAAAAAGAGAAATGAAACTTAATATTAAGGAGCACCACCTTGCTTTAGAAACCAAACCAGGCTCAGAGCTGCACCTCTGGGATATCTGCACACCATTTGGAATAGATTGCCTGTAGAAGCTGTAACTACCCTGTGGAAAGGACCTTAAAGCTCACCCAGTTTCAACCCCCTGCCATGGGCAGGGACACCTTCCACTAGAGCAGGTTGCTCCAAGCCCCATCCAACCTGGCCTTGAACTCTGCCAGGGATGGGGCAGCCACAGCTTCTCTGGGCACCCTGTGCCAGCGCCTCAGCACCCTCACAGGGAAGAGCTTCTGCCTAAGAGCTCATCTCAATCTCCCCTCTGGCAGGTTAAAGCCATTCCCCTTGGCCTGTCCCTACAGGCCCTTGCAAAAGCCCCTCTGCAGGTTTCCTGTAGCCCCTTCAGGCACTGGAGCTGCTCTGAGGTCTCCCCTTAAGGAGCCTTCTCTTCTCCAGGCTGAACCAGCCCAGCTCTCTCAGCCTGGCTCCATAGACATTTACTCGCATTTCAATAAAACAGACCAATTTATCCTGGTTCTGAGTCTCAGCACTTGTTTGCATGTATCAGCACTGTTGCCTTCTACATCAAAGCAAAGAGCAGGTCAGCTCTATCACTCTTCTACTTTTACAAATCTTTCTGCAGAACAGACCAGCCCTTAGCAAACATCCAGATACTGCAACTGCTGTGCTGCTGCCCCTGCACCACACAGTAACTCTGACACCAGAAAGAGGGAGAACCAACATGGGCACAGGGAGCCCAGCAAGCCCTGAGCTGGTCAGCCCTCATGGATCCTGGCATCAAATCCTCTGGTTCTCTTATCATTCCTACACTGCACGTTCAAATATGCATTTGCTCCTATTTACCCATCATGGCAAATAGCACTGTGTTAAAACACATTGAGATTTCCATACTATAAAGACAGGTTAATCATTTATTTATTGTTCTCTTCTTATTTGAGAAGCCTGAATTACACCATAACGACTTGAAGAGAGGCTATAAAGTCCCGAGCTGTTTGTCTAGCAGCCTCATTTCTTTTTACATGGCAAAGAAATTATTCTCCCCCAAAATCAGAAAAATGACAGAAATACCTTTGAGTTGCTTCATCCAAATTTAAAGTAAGTGATGTGTTAGTTCACACAACAGTGAGCAATTTAATTCTCAATTAAGGGATTAGATCAAACCACATCTCTGGACCACCTGGCATACTGCAAGTTCCCTGGAAAGGAACAGGGACATTTCTGCAAGTGAAGGAATTCTTCTTTAACAAACCTGCCACAGCCTCCGGAGGTTTCCTTCACGCCATGAAACAGAACAAGAGAGTGAGGAATGAAAAGCAGATGGAAAGAAATTGGGCTGCTAAAGACCTGAAAGGCCCAAACTGGGGGAAACTGGCATGTCCTGCGCAGGAGCCAGGATTCCCAAGAGGAATCCTGGTGAGGATGGAGCTGCCCCTGGTGAGGTGAAGCCCAGCCAGAGCACTGGAGTTTCACTGGACACTGTCCCATGCTGGGTGGGCAGACCTGCAAAGTGGCCATCAGGAGGAGGAAGGAGAATGACTGAGGCAGAGGAAAGCCACAAAGCTCTGTTCCAGATGTACTCCCAGCTTCCTTCTCTCCACAAAGCACTTACGACTTGCAGCATTTGCCTGTGAAGCCGCCCCTGCACGGTCCCAGCCGTGCCTTGCTGCAAACATTTAAAGATGCTTTTTCCCTAATTCCTGGTCTTCTCCGCTTCTTCTGGAAAATGAGCCATGACACACGAGCCCTTTGCAATGCGCTGCAACCCTGATGTTGTATTTCCATGGTAACTCTCCCCAACTTACAGATACGCATTCCCAGCAGAGCTAGGCTGCAGACACACATCATTATATTTAATCTGAATGAGTGTGTACCTGAGTTGACTTCATTTTACAAAACTGCATAAGGAATTAAATTTCTTTGACTATTTCCTTCTCTTATGTCCCACTGTCATTACTTGCAGTGTTGTGCCATTAGTTGTGGGCATTTTGCATCAGTACATAATGATCCACTATCAGATAATGTTGAGATGCAAAAAACCACTCAAAACACCAGACAGCAATTTTCTGCTCAGTTTCCCAATTTAACCTGAATTGATACAACATTGTAAGTCTGGACGAGGTTCAGGGACTGCTCTAATTATAATAGCATCTTGGGCAGCAGCAGTCACTTGCATCCTGCCTTTTTGATACTGGTCTTGATAGTGCAATTAAGAAGCGAAAGAGAGAACAACTTTCCAAGATTTGTCCTAATGAACAGCAAGAGGCCCTGATGTTAAACCTCTTCCTTTGGTCAGGCTGCTGCCCCCAGATCAACACAGCCCTTAGATTCAGTGGAAGAGAAGGCTGCGTGGAGACCTCATAGCAGCCTTCCAGTATCTGAAGGGAGGCTATAGGGATGCTGGGGAGGGACTCGTCACTGGGGACTGCAGTGACAGGAGAAGGGGTAACGGGTTCAAACTTAAACAGGGGAAGTTTAGACTGGATATAAGGAAGACATTCTTTACTGTGAGGGTGGTGAGGCACTGGAATGGGTTGCCCAGGGAAGCCGTGAATGCTCCATAGCTGGCGGTGTTCAAGGCCAGGTTGGACAGAGCCTTGGGTGCCATGGTTTAGTGTGAGGTGTCCCTGCCCCAGGAACTGGATGACCTTAAGGTCCTTTCCAACCCTAACTATTCTATGAGTCTATGTTTCATAAATATCTACTTCATATGTGCATGTTTAACCTCCTCTACCATGAATGAATAAAGCCGGGTGATTAGACCCACACCTCTCAGGACACAGCATCTTGTCCAAAGCCCCTCTCCAGGTTTCTTATAGGACCCCTTTAGGTACGGGAGGACTCTTATAAGGTCTTTATCTCTGTGAGCTGAGCATGAACAGCTGGGTTGGGTTTGAACACAAGGCATTTACATTAACAACTTACATGGCGTGACCTAAAAACACTGGTTAGAAATTTCCTATAGGAAACTTGGAATTATTCTTCCCTGTTGGAAAGCCAGTGGGAAGAGCTGCCTTATGTGCAACTTCATTGCCAAATGAAGGAAGAAAGCAGACAGGGGTTGGCACATGGACACACAGCGTGACTGTTCAAAACAGAGCCAGTTAGCTGTTTATGCTGCCTTCATCTGAGCTCAGCCAGTGGCAATTTCTGCATCCCCAGTAACCCCTTTTATGTGATACCTGTGGAGAGTGGCTCCTGCATTTTTAGCCAAGTCTGTAAAGACAGCAGAAAACATACCCATTGTGTTGGGTTATTACTACTCCATCCTGCAGAAACGAAGCCTGACCAAGATAAAGCCAGGATGAGATGAAAATGAACCAAACCCAGGATTTGCTAGTCTATGATATATTATTTCTTTGATTCTAGCAGAGATGCACCTTACACCTTTGCTCAGAAATGGTTCTCCATGTTTATGGGAAGATGCCATGGACAAAAACATCCGTTTGGAAAATATGTAGGTTTAAACTCATGTATTATACAGAAGTCACAGCACTATTTCGTCACACATCATATGCATTCAACTGAGACAACACATGGCTTACACCATGGTCAGGACTATTACCTACAGAGACAACACATTGTGTTATGGTTATTTATCACATGAGACAATCTGAGACTCTGAATCATAAATGTCCACATGAAAAGTGGCATCAAGTACCAAACCCCAACCAGTACAAGTGACTGTATCTAGGTGTTCAGCAGCTACCTCCCAGCACACTGACACATTACCACACATCCCATATCACCAGCTACTGAGGAGAGTCAAGAAATAAAATTCTTTCTAAAGAGGAGGAAAAAAAGACAGATTTCAGGATTAGTTTATGGCTGCCCCATCCTGGCAGTGTTCAAGGCCAGGTTGGACACAGGGGCTTGGAGCACCCTGCTCTAGTGGAAGGCATCCCTGCCCGTGGCATGGGGTTGGAACTGGATGAGCTTTAAGGTCCCTTCCAGCCCAAACCATTCCATGATTCTGTGAACACTGACCTGAGACCACACAAGCTTTAGTTTCTCATTTTTAGGTCACTGCTCTGAACTGAACCTGGCTGCATCTTGCTGCCAGTTGAGAGGTTTCATACTGCTCTCACAAACCAAACCCCAAACCCTTTGGTGGGTTTGGCTGCAACGGCTACAGCCAAACAGGACAAAAGGCAAAAAGCAGGAACTGAACTGAGAGCTTTCCCACCTGCACTCCAGAGGAGCCCTCTCAGGTATCACTGCTGGGGCTGAGGGCAAGTGCGCTACCAAACCTTGGCTTCCATCCTTAACTCCCTTCTTGTTTATTCTCTGCAGCTTGCCTTTAATAAATCACCCTCCTTTAAAATAAACTGCTCCGGTGCCGTGTTCACTCATGCATAGGAAATTAAAATGTGTTATAAAACTAATTTATGCGCCCTGTTGGCCACGGTGCCTGTGGAATTGGCCTCCCTGGACACAGACTCAGGAAGCATTGGCACACATTTGATCCAAGTTCTGCTCAACACTGTTAGAAACAGCTGAAAAGATTTTGACCTCTTTTGTTTTCCTTCCTCACATGAAAAACTTCATCAAAATGGACATTTACACAAGGCTGGGGCAGAACAGGGGAGGTACCATTAAATATCCCACCCCTGAAGAATCTCACATCATTTTCATTTCTTAATACGGAGGGTGGTTTTCATTAGGATTTGTTATATTGTTCTTGCTTTCGCTGAAGAATTTCACGGGAGAAAAAGAATTCCCAACCAGCTTTAATTTTAATTGATTCTTACTCACTCCAATGAGGTCAGGCATGTTTAATTACCATCATCCTTATTACAGATGGAAAATCAACTTCCTCTGATGTTGCTCTGCTAATTATCATCTCATTTGTTTAGCAATGGCAGCGAGGCAACTGATCAAGATTATGGCAAACAAACAGCAAAAAGACCTGTACAGAAGCCACTGCAAACAGTAGCTAGGATTCAGCAAAGTACTTTGCCATGTATCACATTTAGCACCACTTAAACATTCCTGGTTTGGCTCTTCCAGTTCAGAACATACTGGAGTATTCTGTCACATTGCACTTTCAGTAAAAAAGGAAGAGGAAAAGCAGGAAGAAAATACCATCCTGTTCATTTAACTGATGGGATTGGAGGCACAGGGTAATTGAAGGTAAGCTTTGGAAAGGGACAATATATTTCTCAAATGCAAAGCTGTTTGAAACACCAGCTCAGCTTTCCTGGGTTAGACTGATGGTGAGGAATAAAACATAGTGCTGGCAGCTCTTTATAAACCCCCTACCACCAGTAAATCATCAGGAACCTATATACATTTGCCAATTTGTCCCTTATGACTGCTAAGTGCTTAGTTGCCTGCTAGTGGTGGTAAGTTTTCCTCCTAATGATGCTGTCAATTCAACACTCCACAAGTGAGCCAGGGGACAGATAGGAGAGTAAGCAAACCCAACCAAAAACCTGCCAATGGACTAAAAACGCTTCCTTTTCTTCGGCTGCTTTACAGAGAAGACAGGTAAACTTGATGTTGACCTCCGCTCCAAGCAAGCACAATCCCTTTGCATCCAAATAAATCGTGGCATCGAGGAACGCAGTTATAGCACATTAGTGCAATGATGCGCGTGACCCAAAATAAGAACATGAGAACCAGGAGACTGCTCTTCAAAGCAGCTGGGTGTACATAGCTCTGAAATGGTTATTAAGTTCATTTAAGTATCAAATTAAGCAAAGAGTGGGAGGAAAGACTGATGAAACTATAGTCTGATTCCCTGATCCAAGTTTAACCTTGGCTTAGCAGCACTGTCTGGTTTGATACTTATTTTTAATTTAGTAATGCTTTGATGATTTATCCTATATTGAAGTCTATCGCACAAAAAGAAACTTCTGCATAAAAGAAACAGCTCCCTCCCAATTAAAGATGAGCCCCTTTTAGAAGGCACACAGGAATTCCTGGACTAAGCTACTATAAATCAGCCAGAGGACTGCTCACTGGAAAAAAGGCAGTCTTACGACATCATCTTCCTGCAAGGCTATTCCTTGCTAAAATGGAAAATGTGCCCTTATTGTACAGCCCTGATAACTATTAGGCCTGCAAAGCTCCTTGGTTTATATCAAGACCACCCTAGGAATCTCGATCATAAGTATTTTACCACATGCAGCACTAAGAGCCCTTCTGATTGCAGCTTTGCTGTCCCAGATGCAAAGAGGTCATCAATCTGGTGCCACAGTCCTGTAAAACTATGAATCCTTTATTATCTTTGTCTTCATGAATGCCCAAGTGATATTCCTTGGCAATAACTGCAAGTCCCCATCCCAAAATCAGCTGGAACAATCCACTGTGGCTAGCAGCAAACCAGCCATCTGCTTCCCCCATCGCCTCGTTTCTGTTCCAAAAGTGACTGGAATCTCTCCTCTCCTTCCACTTTCCACTTTATTTTTAGAGCATTCTCCAGTCAGAGCTCAGCTCCCCATCAGTAACGTTCTGTGCATATCCTGCGCTCCTCTCCCCTTACAACCACGTTTTCTTTCATCAGAAATATTACAGTGGAAACATTACATTTGATGACCACTGAACACAGAGCTTTAGAAAGCAAAGAAAACAAAATATCACACAGATGAGGCAGACCTGAGTCCTGAAATTCACTCAGAGGAAGGTGAAACACCTGCATCAAACCTTGTCATCTAAAGGAAAAACAGGTTCCTTTTTTTTTCCCCTTGGAAATGGTGACAAACTTACAAGTGCAGATGCCTATGGACAAAGAAAAGACAAAAGCCAGTGCTGGTACAGTTTAGTTCGCTGTATTTTCTGCCTGCTGCTGAAATGATACCCACACAGCCGACAACTGAAGCAAAGAGATAAGAGTAAGCATTGCATTGATCCAGCATTGGTTAGTAAGTGCTCATATCTGTTTCCTTCGCTAGAAAAAAAAGAAGGAAATGTGATGAGACATCCCAAGTCATTGTGGAAGTCGCAGCTATACCAGAAAAGAGAAGCATATTCAGGGGAACTACTCTCAGCCACCCCATCCTCCATCTTAAACCAAATTGACAGGGGGTTGGAACTGGATGAGCTTTAAGGTTCCTTCCAGCCCAAACCAGTATACCATTCCAGGCAAACACACAGAGGTCATAGCAGTTTCTAACACACCCACTCTCATGCATGAATTACTGTGAACGACTTCATATCCAAATCTCATTGTCTCTCCCAGCTCACGCAGCCCACTGAACACCAAGAACGTCCCAATTCCCTCTAAACTTGGAGCAAAATATACCAAAGCTGCATCCCCAACCCCTTCCTCGGTGCCAGTCTTTGCTTCCACCTCTGTTTCGGCCACAGTTCTCGACACATTCAACAATTCAACTCCAGTCCGCGCCAGGACTGCCACCAGTTTCAGATTCCTAAGTGGCACCTCCCCTGGATCCTGCAGTTTTCCAACTCTTTTAACACCTTCATGAAGGTGTTAAAAGGCACTGTGAGGACTGCACAGCACTGCTCCTCGGCACCCTGCCTCAGGAGACTTCCCACACCTCAAGAAAAATTTCTGTCATTGTAACAGGAGGAAAAAAAGGAAAAGAGAGAACTTCTTTCCCCTAAACAAAGAAGCCAGAAACAGGATATCACATGGTCATTAAATCCCACATGGAAACTGCATTTGTGGAGAATCTCTGCCGAGCTCTGGGAAACCTGTCAGACGCTCTTTTCTCCCAGGCCTGGGCTTGACAAGAACATTGACGCCAAACAGGGAGCGTGAGCAGGCAATTATAAAGCGCACATTTGTGAGATGATTGATGGGGTTTCTAATTGCAAAGAAAAATTGAGCAGTGATGGTACCAGACTGGACCACTGCCTTTGCAGACATCAATCTAATGCTTAGGACAGGAAAGAGCTCTTTCAAAACCCCTCCACACAGTGACTTTGGGATGAATGAATCAAGACTTGCAAACCTGAGCCTCTCTCACAGGAAAGAACTGCCTGAAATCTCACCTAAACCTCCCCGGGCTCACCAGCACAGAGACCAGGCACTTGCACTGCTGCAGATGGTCAAAGCGAGCACACTGAGCCATGACCGCAGCCTCCTTTTCCATGCCTGCCAAGCCTCAGTTTAATAGACAACCCCTGAGACATGTTTTGCCCATTAAGCACTCCATGTCCAAGCCTGCTGCTCGCACCCATGTGAACATGCTTTACAAGCACAATGAAAGCATTTAGAGATGTAACCTCAAGAAGATTTAATTTAGACGATCCAACACAGATCAGCATGTCAGTGCTCTGGGCACGGAGAGGGTGGGACAGTTCATAAAAGCCTCCCGTGCTCCTGAACAGCTGGGAGCTCCCAAGGCATCAAACACTTCTTGCCTCAACTGATGGATATGATAATAACAATCTATTTCTCCTTTTAATTTAAACCATGCCTATTTATGTGCCACTGACTGAAAAGGACAGTGAATTAAAGTGCACATGAAAGAAAATCATAGCCCTCAGCGCTTGCTCCAAACACTCTTTTAAGTCTGTTTGATGACTGGGCTGCTGTGTTTTGTCACCAAGTGCAATCGGCTTGATTATCACCTCTTTGTTTTGAATACCCACCTCCAAAGTCATTAAACACTTGCTTCTTAATGAGAATAGATTGGGGTTGGCCAATAAGTCACTTAAATGCCATCTGCCAAAGAAAAAAGAAATTCCAAGTGCCAAATTCCCACAATTCCTTTTTGCATGTTTTCCCCTCGGTGTTGGATTTAGAGAAAAGATGTTTGTATAATCTCATCAGCGGTAGCTTTCTCCTAGGGGAAGCGCAAACAGACCACAGAAAAGGCTCCAGTTGGCTTTGACTTGCAAAACCACTTCATGGACTACACTGAAACAATTCAGTCAGCGGGATGTGAGCTCTGCATATTGGTGTCGCCCCAGATTGTTTTGTTTTTATTCATAAGATTATTTTGGTGAAAACAGGCTGCCTGAAGCTTAATTTTACTAGCAATTGTTAAATAATTCAACACCCATCTTTTCTGTCTCTTTAATGCCTCGGAAAAATCAAAACCCTTCACAAATTAAAGGCCAAATCCTGTTTACTCTTTCCTTTTCTAAAGCCATTTTGACATCAGTAAAGACTGTTTCTGTGACTTGGGCTCAGATTAAAAGTTCTCTCGGTGTATTTACTTATCTTCGTTTTTTTTAAAGTCAGGAGCATGCTTTTGGGTTTTTTTTTTCTTTTTAATCAAAATACTTCACTTATGCAAAGCTTTAAAAACACAAAGGCAATGCTTCCAGTATGGCCAGCCTTATAGGAACAGATTACATTAACATTTTATAGCAATAAGTGATGACTCCCTCCAGGAAGGAGGATCTGATCCCTTCCCTGCACCCTCTGTTCACCTCCTGAAGGGGCAAGCCCACATGTTAATTGTCCCTTGCTTAGATTTAAAGGCTCTTCATGAAGGAACCCTGCTGATTTTGATGCTTGAAGAAGGATGTGAAGTTCTACCTGCAATAACACCTTCAGTTTGACAAGGAGCGGTGGTTTCGATGAAAACAAGCCCCCAGCTCAAGGCTGTGAAGGGCTCCTGGATGCACAGGGGTTAAATCTGCACCAAGCTGGCCTGAAGGCTCCAGACTCAAAGGGCGGGTGTATCCTCCATCCCAGCAGGAACACACCTTCTCTGGGGCAGCTATTTAATACTGCACCCAAATCCCACACCATGCTCCAAGATGGTCTACCTATAAAGCACACAAATGCTGCCTTTTCCAGGTCATTTGTCATAACCAGCCAAACACAAACCCATTGGGTCCCTCCATTGTGTCCATACCAGCCAACATTTGCAATCCCAAGGGCAGCCTTAGGAAAATAAAAAACATTTAAAACAAGATGCAGCACTAAGATACATGGAGACAGCTGGTCATCAAATGAACCAGCCCCATATGCTGAAATCTCTGCTGTACCCTCAGCAGAGGCTTTATGATTTTTCAGGCAGCGACATAAGTCTGTTCATCTGATAAAACCTGACACTATCACAAACTGTTAGAGCCCCTTCTTTTACACTTTGCATTGAATTATGAAGCATTAAAAATGATCAGAGGAAGAATTCATCATAAAAAGGCATGACAACAGCAAGCTGAGCTTCAAAATGTCCACAGGGAACACCACAGGGACACTGTGAAGTTTAAGAGCTTAAAATTAGTGAGAATCACTTTGTACAGCAAGTTGAGGCTTGGTTTTCTCCCAATATCTTTAAAATACATATCACGGAAGTCAATTATACATATGTTTTTAAATCTGTGGCCGGCCTCAATGAATCCCCAAAACCCCCTCATGACTGAAAGGAAAACTCAAACTGAAAACAACTGAAAAGGTTCTTGTCAAAGTACTTCTGATGCTGGTAAAGAACTTGATGGTTTTAATTTAATCCTGAGGTGGATGATGAAGTTACTGATGTCATGATTCTGACCTAAATCTTCCCTCTCCTAGAGTCTGAGCCCAAACAAGACCGCCCCAAACTGAACTGATGAAAATCCCCCCTCCATTTCTTCTCCTGTTAGCTTCTTACCAAGTTTTCAGAGACCTCCACTCTATGCCCGCCAACAGCGACCACACCTTAGGAGCCACATACCTGGAAACACAAGTCTCCAGCAATCACACTGCGGATGGATGGGGTTTGATTTATTCAGATGTCTACATTATAGAAGCTCACTTTCCAGAAGCACCCACAAAACCTTGCCTGTGGAAGAACATCTGTAATGTTCCCAACATTGGGCTTAGGTCTGGTCCAACATACTTCAAGGTCACTAGGATCTCTGCTATAAACCTGACAGTAGGATGCTGACCCCTGGACATGCAATTACAGTGAGCATAAGGCTTGGAGTAGAATCAGACTTCAAGGAAGAGAAAGTATTTGGGTGGTCAACATAGAGCTTTGTTTTCCTTAAGCAGCTTTAGAGACTGAGACTGATCATCACTACCATTATTTTATCTTTCCGTTTGGTTTCAATTTTATATGAAGCCATGAAAGAGCACCATGAGCCTCTGCAGCTGTGACATTCACACATCTCCAATCCCTCTAAGCAAACACCTGCATACGAGCATCCTCCCAGACATACCAGGTGAGGTTCCCAAATACAAGTGATCATTAGCACCCCATGTCTGACTCCTATGGAAATCAGCTTTCCCTTTGACTGCCAGAGCAGCTACACCAGAAGAGCAAGGACATTTTACAACTGTGTTCACACAGAAACAGGAATCTTCCTGCAGTTTGTAGCTGCTGCAGTCAGGGAGCACCGATTTGACAATTATTCAGCCTTTTGTACAAACTGTTTTCTAAGAGTTTGAGCTTTTCTGGGACAAACCATCAGAAACCCAGGAAGTAATCCTTGAAATTCTGCTCTTTCCTCAGAGTTACACCTAAATGGTAGTTTCTGAAATTAGAAATATATAAATATATACATATATAGTTAAAGATATAAATAGTAGCACCAGAAATCATAGAATGATTTGGGTTGGAAAGGACCTTAAGATCATCCAGTCCCAACCCCCTGCCATGGGCAGGGACACCTCCCATTAGAGCAGGTTGCTCCAAGCCCCTGTGTGCAACCTGGCCTTGAGCACTGCCAGGGATGGGGCAGTCACAGCTTCTCTGGGCACCCTGTGCCGGCACCTCAGCACCCTCACAGGGAAGAACTTCTGCCTAAGAGCTCATCTCAATCTCCCCTCTGGCAGGTTAAAGCCATTCCCCTTGTCCTGTCACTGCAGGCCCATGTCAAAATCCCTGTGGTGTTATGTTATGCCCAGCAACCAGAGAGGGAGACCTCAACACTGTTTGCAGTTTAAGACTGAAGGAACAGTTTATATTAAGCACTGCAGGCATTTTCTTAAGCAATAGATTTAGCACCTTCTCTCCATTCCTCTGTCATATTCAATCACCTAAATCCCCTCTGTTTCTTTCCATCTCAGCCTCTGCATCATTTATGCATCCAGGGATGAGAGTTGGCTCTTTCGTAAGTCTGTTGCAAGAGCAAATCCATTAACATTTGTGAGGCTGAGATAACAGGTAATTGGGTGGGTCAATTCATATTATTTTCATCTTCAAAAACCCCCAAACCTAACAGCCTTTCTGTTCTTTTACAATCTATAACTCTCAAAACCGATTTCCTCCTCACAGCAATCTTAACAGTAATTAAATGAGCTTTTGTCATCCAACACCAGTAAAGATTAAGTACCGCATAAAACAGCTGCAGCAAGGCCCCATCCAAAGTCCAATTTAACCTGTTAGCTGATTTCCAGCTGGTACCCTGAGCGCTGCAGGGTTGGGAAGAGGCATCTCTGTCACCTCTGAAGTCACCTGGGGACTTGTCCTTTAGCCCCACCACATTAGAGGGGTGCTGACTAATGGAGCTATTCAGCAGTATTTTGCCTGCTGGACTCAACTGATCCGCCCAGCCAAGCGTGGAAAATACAAAGAGAAAGTCAGGAAATTCATTATAACCTAAATAATCTATTGTTTGGGAACAGTGGGGTCACAGCACTGTCAATGGACTCACTGACCAAGCCACAAAGATTCAAGTTTCTTCTCTCCCTTGTGACATACATGAAGTAATGCCAGTAGAAAAGCACGACAACCTCAATTTCCATGCTCAGGTAAATGTCTCTCCTGCTCAAAACTGCTTAATATGCACTATCTGCTTGCTTGGCTTCTTGAAGAGGCACAGATGCAAGAGTGCATTTAATTGTTTTCCTGAATCAGACCCCTGGAGCCATCACTATCTCACATATGTAATTATAAATCATGAGTCTTGCAAGTGAAGCACAATCAGCACATCTCACTATAAATCCTCCAGATATCAGCAGCTTCTCCAAAGCTGATTTTTGGCAAAACCTGATGTAGCATGAACTAAGTAAGTCAGGCAGAAGAAACCACTGGCATTGATGTTCACAGCCCACCAGTGCTGCACCGCGGGACAGGCTCCAGACCACAGGAAGCCCCCAAAAACTAATGTTCTGTCAGGTAGGAAATGAATTACTCCTGAAGATAATGAGAAGGTGGATCTCCCCTAGGATACCCCAAGTCCATCCATGTGCAGTTTCATAGTATTTCCAAAGACCTTTTATGCAAGGTGTCAACCTTCTTCCATGTTGATGCAGAGCTTTTCTGGACTCTCAGCAAACTCAGATCAATGTGTATCATTAATAACAAAGAATTGGATAAATCCTGGCTACATCTCCTAGAGCAAAGCATGGCCAGCTATGTAATGCAAGCATGAATTCATTTATATACACTCTTTAGCAGCATCTGAACTAGGAAATCAAAATCTCTCTGCAAGAGCTCATGCCAGTGAAGATCAGCATCCATATGATGACCCTTTCAAATGTCACTTACTGTCTGCCTCGTCTGTGGGAACTAATTTCAACATGATACATTACACTGTAATCATAATTTTATCTTCTGGGCAGAGGCAGTCAGAGGAAGTCTGTAAGCCTGGCAAGGGAAGTCTAACTGTGAAATGTATGCACAAGTGAGTGCCGAGATTGAGGGTATCTTTGTGCGTCAGGATTTTAAATGTTAATGGGGGAAAAAATACAAAAGAAGACGTGTTACAGAAGCCAGGTATTAAACCAGCATCCTTCCGAGGTGTTGAGAGAGACTATTTCTTGCAGGGAAATTACTGGATAAAGCAGGAGACCGGAGCCAGTTTGAGACTGGGCCGTAGTTTAGACGGGTTTCATGCCATCAGCCCTCTTTGCCTGGATAATTACATCTTGTGAATTATCCATGAGAGAAAATTGCCTCCAAACGTATTCACAGAGCTGCCTGTCTCCAGTCTCTGCTGCTGAGTGTTTGGTAGAGACTGACCCTTATGAGCACACTGGAGCACCTCTCACAGGCAGGGAACTCCTCTTCTGGGGCTGCCGTAACCCCCATACACCAAGTAAAACCCAAGTAAGAAATAAACCACTTCACTTTGCTCCCACTCTTTCATCCTAACAAGTCTCTAAAAAAAACTAATGTATCTCTGTGTACTATAATTTCAGGATTTCCTCTAATCCCATGCATAATTACATGGGGCACTGCACTGGTATCCCTTTCATGCAAATACTGCTATAAACTGCATAGTTTTCATAGCGTTATATGACAAAGAAATAACTGTAGTCATTTATTTCTGGCCTGTATGTGGTTACACAGCCTAATGCAATGAGACAGTATTTTTCATTAGCTTTTTGTTGTGGACACTCCCCATTTATCTTTCTCAGAATCCTTCCCCCAGTGCACGTTAACAATGTTATTTCAGTAAGTTGCTTCATTATTAAACATCACTGGAAGTCTGCAGCATTTGCTGCAGAAGCCCTTTCCCGGACCTGGCTTTGGAGGCAGTGCCCTTCCACCCTGGCTCCCCTTAACCCCTGAGCTCTAATTCCCACACACCATGGCCTCAAGCAGCAAAGTCCACATTAGATATGTCCTTAATAAAGCCAGAATGGATGGTCACGACATACATCCTTGCAACTGCCAGTTAAGTATCTCCATAGGCCTCCTCTGATCTCTTAATTCATTGGCGGCTCAACACAGCAGTGCTCAAGAGCTGAGCAGGCAGATCCCTGAGATGACAAGGCTGCAGATGCCAAGGGGATCACAGGACATCAACTCCTCCTAGATTGTTTTCTAAAGGGTATATAACTGGTGCAGAAACGCTGCAGGAAGCCCCAAGCAGATGGATAAACCTCTCACACCTCCAGCTCCCCCAGAACAGTAACTGCGTGCAAGCTGCTTAAATGCAGAAGTATGATGCTCAATATCCCATTCACACTTTAGCACTATTCATAGGGTTTATTTTTATGATAAAACAAGCACCAGAACAACCTAATACATCATTCTGGCCAACAGCAGACAACTCCCAGAGCAAACCCTTCACACAGCAGTAGATCAGAAGTACATGAAACCCCAGGCAGCACTCAGAGCTCAGTAATACCTGCTGGCTCCCAGCACTGAAGCAAGGAAAAAAGCGTGTTGGTAGATCTGGATTTGCGTCTACGTGTCCATTATCCGTGTGCCCCCATTTACACTCCTGGCATTGCAGTCACCTTTATTAACTGGTTCATATCCAAAAAGCATGGGCAAAGCCACACCCTGAAACCCTGACATTCCCCTTGCATTAGGTAGTGACCTTCCCACTCCACCTCTCCACAATAATCCAACCCTTTTAGCTCCTCACAGCTCTCCTCCTCAGTCAATCACACTGCCCTATCTCTTTCCCTTCTTTTCTCCCTTGCCATCAAACATGAACTTCCACAAAGAAGCCTATCCCTGCCTATGTGTCACTGCCACAGCCTGCCCGCCTTAACAGTTCCCCTAAGCGCACTGAAACTGAAATTAAAGCCACATGCTAGGAGGACAGCAGAACAGAAGGACATGACCTATGTGTACACGTTATATTTGGGTGGATTGTTTCCTCGGTGCACCCTGCCCAGTCTTTGGATCACAACAAGTTCCTGGGCCGTGCTGCAGTCACAGGGGACTCCAGTTTGGGTAGTGGAGCCCTGTAGGGACTGCCAGCACCACACTGCTCACCCTCACTTGCAGAGGCTTTTGAATTCCTCAGCTTAACCCTCTCCCTGCCCCAGCCATTCAGCCCCTCCTTCAACAAGTCCAGCAGCTTGCATTTGGTTAAAATAACTGTTTATTCCTCAAAGACTTGATTCCTGTCCAGAATAAATTGTCAACTCCTCCACTGATGGCTGAACATGCTGTCTGGAGCAGGGGAGCCCAGAGGAATAAAAAATGTCTCTGTGTAAACGGGAACAGACCTAATTTGCAGGGATTATATCATTGGTTCAGAATTTGGATCAGGCATGGATTTGCACACATGCATCTGTTAGATGCCTGAGGACAAGCCTTCTTCATGTTAACCAAGTTGGGAGCAGTATATGCTGTTCACCTGGCTAGAAAGCTACCCCTGGTCAGAGATAGCATCTTACATGGTGTTTAGGGTTTGTCAAGGTGAAAACCATTGATACTCTCATACAGAGCAGCACTGAGCAATTCCCTCCCCTCCTCCTTTTGCTTTGTCCCAATGGGCTTGTCCCACACCTGAAGGCTAGAGCAGCTGGGATGATATGTCAGCTCTGCCAACCCTGTGAGCTGGTGACAGAACAACCCAAGATACAAGTTTGCCCTAAGAAGAGATGTACTTTTTATACATGAAAAACCCATGCTGTATTTCAGGAATTCACATTCAGTTCTTTACACAGGAATAATCACCTCATTTCTTATGATTTCCAAAACCTTAACGTGTAATTAAGGTAAAGTGACTTTGTTATATGCAATTAAACGTAAGACTGTACGAATGCGCACAGTTCCTATACTTCCCCAGTCTTTTTGCATACTGCTACCAATAATACCCCTTTCCAAGCCCCATCACCCTAACAGAACCCTTCCCAGCTCATGTTCCACCTTCTCTGAGCTAGCTCGTGCCATGATGCTACATCTAACCCCTCCAAGCTTCTTTGCTTGAATTTCCTGCCTTGTGCCTTATTGGACTCCAGTGACAGAGAGCAAGCGGCTCCCAGGCTCTCACCATACCTGATGGGCAGTGAGGGGTCTCCAGCATCCCACCAGTCCTTGGGGGGGCTGATGTACATGCACCACAGCTCCCAGCTGTACCCATGGGCAGAGTTCTCATAACGCTGCACCTCAAAGTTGTCCTGCTTGATGTTGTCTATGGACGGAAGAATGACCCTTCTCCGGTTTTCCTGAATTCGTGAAAGCACCGGCTCAGCCCTGAAAAGAAGCAAAGCATGGGAATAGATGGTTAATTGCTCCTATGATTTGCAGATGGACACCGTAGCTTTCATACAGCTTCTGCACTTCAATGAGGATAAGAAAACTGGTATTCTTGTCACTATTCAGTAAACAGAATGGAATAGCATCATAGGATCATTTGGGTTGGAAGGGACCTTCAGAAGTCATCAAGCCCAATCCCCCTGCAATGAGCAGGGACACCTTCCACTGACTAGGTTGCCCAGAAACACATCAGCCTGGCCTTGAATGTCTCCAGGGATGGGGCATCCACCACCTCTCTGTGCAACCTGTGCCAGTGTTTTGCCACCCTCACTGTACAAAACTTCTTCCTCACATCCAGCCTGAATCTCCCTCTTTTAGTTTAAAACCATCAGCCCTTGTCCTGTTGCAACAGGCCTAAAAGTCCCCCCCCCGTCTTTCTTATGGGCCCCTTTTAAGAACTGAAAGGCTCCGGTAAGGTCTCCCTGGAGTCAGCTCCAGGCTGAACAAGACCAGCTCTCCTCTCTCCCATTCACAAGCGGCATCACGTCTTCACAGAGACACAGAAAAACCCAGCTAGAGGAGCCTGGACTGTCAGGAGGCTCCTCATAGAGTCAGCAGCGACCCCAGGTTTCAATGCCTCTGTGTCTACCTCCCACTTGCCCATGCTTCCCACCTGGACACATCCCTTGCATGGAGCTGCCACAGGAGCTTTAGTGCTCTCCTACCTCAATCAACTACACAAATTCATGGACCAGCTGAAGCTTTCAATACAAGGAAAGGATTATATTCACAAACTAAGGTTTTTAAGCTGTGGAAATTAATTAAAGCCTCCAAAAATGGACCTTCTTTTTTTGCAGAGCCAGTGCACCACATTTTTTCTGGTGTGCTGGTTTAAGAAAGCATTATTAATTATTAATAATTCCATATTTTGAACTTTTTAATTTTCAAAAAGTCCATGTTTTTAAGCTGAGCTTTCCTGACATCTTTACTGGGGCAGCAATGAAATCAGATGATACGTTAACTAGGGGCCAGTTCTGCAGCATAGCTCAACTGTACAGCCAGGAACGGCTCAGGGAAGGTGCTTGTAGCTTCTGGCTATGGTTAGTGTCACAGCATGAGTCTGGGCAGGCTCTTGATTTGCCACAACACAGCTGCTCTCACACCCTTCTGTTCCACCTGGGTAGTTACACTGTGTAAAACTGTGATGTGCATATGCAAGATAACTACACACCAAATCCTGTGCTGTCATGCACAGGTGGACATCCTGCACAAAAACATGATCCACAAGCTGGGAAGCCAGCCTTGAAAACTTGTCTTCTGTAAAGCAGGGCCATGAAGGATGTGCTTTGTTTAAACCAAGCTTTAACTAGTCCAGACTTACTCCAAATCCAAGAAAACCCCATGTCCCTGGACAGAACAGGGTTAATAGCAGGACTATCAGAAGGGTCCTTTTTCTCTTGGGACACACAGATTCTATAGCTGCAAAATTTAATCTCTGGGACATACAAATGGGCTGCACCCTGCTTGGAACACAAGAGCCACTTGACTTCCCAGCGCTCAGCCTGCCAACACCTGGAGTAACTTGCACTCCTGGTGCCTCCAGTGACAGCAGTGGGTACATTACATAGAGTGAGCCAAGCCCACACTGCAGAAAAGCTCACTATCCCTAGAAAAGATGTTTTAAGAGCTCAGTAGATGGGGGAGTCCTCTGTGTATCAGTAAAATTAGGCTTGAGGACTTACTGACCCGAAGAGAGGAACATTTAGGTGGGAATGCAGATAACATAAGGCACAGCTCTTGAGGACACTCTTTGGTTCAATTGTTGCTACAAAAAATTCAAGAACTGCACATAACTGTTTCCAGTTGCTAAAGCATTTTTCTTGTGGATGTTACTCTCTGCTCAAATTGTGAATGGGAAAGCAACCTGGAAAATCAAAACAGGGCAGGAGTTGTGCAAGCACAGGAGGAGGGAATATAAAAAGATTACAGAAAGGATTTCCTTGCATATTCCCATCCTATCTCATCAATGGCTACTCAATACAGAAGGAAGACAGGATTACTAAGCCAGTGGGCTTGTTTGCAAACCCATCCCTACAAAGGGATGGAATGTCCCTTGTTTAATGCGACACCTTGCGGTTGAGCACCTACCAGCCAGCAGTGAACTCCACGTGAGCATCAAAGAACCCAGTGATCTGGCCAGTGGCAGCTTTCCAGCCTTCGATACGAGCTCGGATGAGACCTTCCCTCTTCTGGTTGCGCACCACCTTCACGAGACCTGGGTACCGCTTATTGACGTACTCCTCTAGTGGCGCCTTCAGTTCCTCTAGAGAAGAAGAGCCAGAGAACCCGCTGAGAAGGTGCCAGAGTTTTCACCTAAAGCAAACCCACTTTAATGATGGATATGAGTATAACTTAATGGAGCCACACATATCTGAACACCACTGGGAGGGGTATAATCATTTAGGGTCAATCAATGCTGATTTGCAAAAGACCACCTGATGGTAGACTGACCACAGCCTGTACAGAAGAAATCAAAGGCTGCTAAGAACATCGCTAAGGCAGGCAAATGACTAAGGGAGTCCAAATACAATCTGTAGAGGCAAAGGGCAGCAAGAGGCCAGCTAGATTGCTTTGCAATACCTAGGCATCACCCCACTGAAGGACAGGAAAAAAAAAGGCATCCGTGGATACCAAACACCAGTGCTCAGAGTCTCTGATGGACATTCTAGCCAGAAATGCTGCAAAACCCCACTTGAAATAGCTTAAACTACATCAAAACTTTGCATGAGCTTCACTGTCCTTTTTACTCAGACTCACTGCTACAGGCTTAGCATTTGCTGTATGTTCCCCAAGCTTTGCCACTAGAAAAGCTGAAATTCCCCCTGCTTTTATGACAGGATGAAAGAGATGGAGGCTTTGTTCAGAAGATCTTCATACCACGTATCTTCTGCCCACTGGAAACTGCACATCATTTAATTATGTTGTCTAAGCCCCTATATGTACTATGGCTGAGAACATAATGGATCTGTCAGCCTGAAGCCATTACCAGCATTAAACGTTTTCAGAGTTACGAGTGTTTAGTACAAAAGACACACAGGACTTTGAGTGTGGAAGCATATGAAAGGTTACAACAAGGGGTAAGCTCTAGGATGTAGTTTCAACAGTTCGGAAAAGTGCTAGTGCTCTGCCAGCAACCTTGCTCCTTTTACCTCCGGGGCAGCAGTTAATGCCTGAAGACCTACTGATGAGAGGAACCCTGTAGAAGCTAAGCAATACCACTGTGTACCAACAAGGACCTTTTAACACCATAAAAACAAGCTCCTGACAATGCCTTTTAACCCCGATGAGGCTCAAGGACAGCAGAAAATTAAGATATGGTCCATGATCCCAGATTATAGTCTGCTACACTTCACATATACTGCCTTCCAGAAAAAAATAGCATTAAAAAGTCACCATTAATATTATCCACATGGTAAAATATCTGGCACATGAGCACACGTGGGTTCCCACATGTGGGGACAAGGCAATGGAGAGCAGAAGAGTAAATAAATGGCAAGGCTCATCTGCTGGTCTTAGCCCAAGATATCAAAGGAAAGGGGATTATTTGTTCCCTTCCCTTCCTCTCCTTCTTCCAAGCACAGGAACTGTGATTTCTTCAGGCTGTCTCTCTGGGACGGTTCCCTTCACACATTAATTTCCCAAAAGTCTCATTTCTCTTTTACGCTGAAGTGGGAATAAAAAGAACAAAGCAAATGAGCCCCTTCCTCAATTCAAAGCATCTGCATCACGCACATCCATAACTCAGCAGCTTGCATCTCATGCTGAGCCACTGGGAGAAAAAGCAGTATTTTATGGAGACAACTCTCCCAAGTGGGTTTAAGGAGACAGGGACGCAGATTGTTTTTGACAGATAAAACCCTACAAGCACAGCAGCAACATCTCACATGGCTTTATCCGAAGGTAAGTCATCAATGCTGCAGACCACTGCATCACAGGCTAGATTGGAGAATTCAAGCAACTTTCCAACAGGATTTTAAAACTGAATTGAAGGAAAACAGGAAAAATCTTCCAAGGAGTTGTTCAAACAGCTTGAAGGAGAGCACAGCTGTACTGAAACAGGGAAGAACTGTAACGTCACGGCTCAGAGGCACACAAGGGTGAAGCCTAAGAGATTCCTATGCCCACCACACTGTGTAACAGGGAGCTCATCAGGAACTCCCTGGGGAGCCACAGCCATGTCCTCTTCCTCTCTGAAAGGATGTGGGATGCCAGCAGGTGAAGAACTGATCTGCTGAGAGCATGATGGCCAGTACCGCACACTCGTGCGCCTACAACCATGTGCTCATGAGGTATCTGAGTGGGTACATCTACATGGGCTATACAACCAGTAATTTGGTCCAAACTAAGCACTGCAATGGAATGAGACTCCTCCCTTTTCTGTACCTATGGCACTCCTTCCCCCTGCACCTGTGCATCCTGTGCGGAAGCCGACAGGTCCATCCTTCAGAGCACACCCACATCATTCCTAAGTCAGGTTCACTAAGGATGCGACCAATATTTGCACACGGTATTTGTGAACAGAGGCCTTTGCCATTGCATGAGCTGCTTTCAAGGAAGCTTTCCAGAGGAAAACCCTATTGAAACCGCCACGAGGCTCAATTTAAATCCTGCTTTTGTTCTCCATCTGTCCTTATTGATCTTCGCTGAAAGCCAGGTCCAAGGAACTAGACTCCAATAGACCTGTTGCTCTATTAGAAATCCCATCTGCCAGCTGCAATGACTTACGCTATCTATTGCAAAGTATTTTGTCACCAACATGAGCTTTCTGGGAAATAGGCCTGCCAGAGAAATTGAACCACCTGATGCCACTGAAGGTAACCTTGTCACAGACAGCCCAGAAGCAGCAGCAGGAACATCCACTGCTCAGTGCTGCACACCACAAATCCTGCCCAAGCCTCCCCACATCCTGCTGGGGTCTCCAGAATGAAAGGTGGGAACTGCCTGTTGCCGCACAAAGAAAGGAGCAAAGACCAACGGTACCAGAGGAGCTCAAGGAACTACCATTTCTTATACAACAATGCCCAGGTGGTCCCAGGGAATGGACTGCACCTTCTCTACACCCCTAAAGAAAACACGGGGGTGTTTGCCAGGCTGAGCTGGGTGGGAAAAGTCTACAGAGCCCAAGGCTGTTATCAGAAACAGCGAAGGCTGGAGGATACAGGAGTCAGCGCTGGGAGCGCCCCAGTGCCATGGGAGACATCAGCCCTCCCTTGTCCCACACTCTCACCTGCCTGGAACACCCAAGCTATCACAGTTTGGATTTCTCCACCATGAACTCACAAAAGAAACACCTTAAGCAGGCAATAAATGAATACAAGAACTTGTGCAGGAAAGCCGTGGAACCAGGTGAGTCTCCAAAGCTTTTTCCCTGCAAATACTGAAGAGGCACCTGCGAAGAGGGAAGCAAGTACACAAATCAATCCTCAGACAGGGCTGCAGGCACAGCTCCTCCCATAGAGACAAACCAAGCAGGTTTGTTGTTCCCCTCTGTGCTCTCCCAAGGCCCAAAAGCCTCGGACATGAACACCAATGGCACAGCACCAGGTCAGCTACAACTAAGCAACGCATCTTCAGTTTGAGCAATTGGAATAATTCAGCACTTGGGTTGGACCAGGTAAGGCCAGGTTGGAAGGGGCTTGGAGCAACCTGCTCTAGTGGAAGGCGTCCCTGCCCACGGCAGAGGGCTGGAACTGAATGAGCTTTAAGGTCCTTTCTAACCCAAACCACTCTGTGATTCTATGACCAGCACAAAGGAAAGGCCGAGACATGACTCAGCCTCTTGCAGTTCTGTTAAAACCTCCCTCTGAACACAAACACAAACCACGTGCGAGGCGGCTCCTGGGACAGGAGCACACCCAAACCACTGCTGCTGTTGAAATGAGCAGCTAAACACGAAAGCAACAGATCAAGTCCCAGCTAATATGTTACACTAAGGGAAATTACAACCCATAGCATGTCTCCCCAGTTGTAGCCATCTCCTCTAAGCAGTCGTTTATCCCAAGGTTTGCTTTTACACCCAGAGGTTTGCTTTTCAAAGAGATATTAGCCCTGATTAAAACCACTAAAAGACAGGGAAAGAAAAAGAAGCAGGTGATGATTAAGCAATAGTCTCAAAGTGTGTGCCTGGGAGATAACGAATACCTCAGGGGCACATCGCTGCATCCCTCCAACAACCCAGGAAATGTGTTATCACTCAGAAACACAACCTGCAACAAACACAAACAAAAGCAGCCTCCAAAAGGAAACCTTTACCAAGTGTAATGTGCAGCTCCAGGGAGAAGGGGGTTCAATCTACAACTCCCAAAGCTTTTTCCTTCAAGGCTGGATCTTTTTTCCCTCCATTACAATAGTATCTTTTATCTATTTACAGCTCAGATATAAAGAATCAGATTGTGTTTATTACCTTTAAGCTCTCATTGCACACTTTCATGTTGAGCAGTGTTATTGTACATACCACATTAAAACAAAGCAAGAAGTACCTAACAAGTCTTCAGAAGCAGTATGCTCCAGTCTGAAAGCTACAAGACACCAAAAGAGTTTGATCCTGTCTGGGTAACTGGCTAGTGATCTACCTGCAGGGCAAACACCAGCCAGGGCTCACAGGACACGCAGTTACCTCTGCCCCTGGGACTAATTCCAAACCTTCAAGTTGACTTGGAAAACCCAGATGTCTGCTAGTATTTGGACAGGGAACATGCTTTGCTCTTCATTACCCACGCAGCTGTGTTTCCTCCTCACACCTCTGTAAAGTGCACCCTGAAAAACCTACCCAGAACCCCGCAGCAGCCCCTGAGCCATGGACTTCTGTGAGCCGCTAGCAGCTTTCCCAGAAGCTGTTTCAGGTAACCTACAGGGATATGACAGAGACTGGTTTGCACAGAGTAACAAACTGGTTTGGGTTGGAAGAGACCTTAAAGCTCATCCAGTTCCAAAACCCTGCCATGAGCAGGGCCACCTTCCACTAGACCAGGTTGCCCAGAAGCACATTCAGCCTGGCCTTGAATGTCCCCAGGGATGGGGCACCCGCCACCTCTCTGGCAACCTGTGCAGGGTTTGACCACCCTCATTGTAAAAAATTTCTTCCCCGCATCCAGCCTGAATCTCTCTTAGTTTAAAACCATCACCACATGTCCTCAAGTTGCCATCCCCTACACCAGCACTTGATCCTCTAGGATTCATCTCTAAATCTTAGCGCTCATGAGAAACTATTTTCCTGTAATTATTCTCCTGCAGAAGCTAAATCTATATATCATGATGATGTTGTTTGTAATATCCAAAGTATCAACTATATGATGTTGCTATTGCTGCTGACAATTATTTCTTACCATTAGTGGGAACTATATGACAATGTTATTGCCATTAATAATTCTTTACTGTCACTGAAGCTCCTTGATGATGCAGAAAGTGAACGCACAGGTCCCAGAGATATGTTCTGGTTTGTAACATTTCTTTTGTGTGAGAAAACTAGATTATTACATGCTTGGGAGAAGCTCTCCAGAAGCATCTGCCAAGTTACCTCCTTACCTTCCTTCAAATCCCTCCTTAACAAAACCTTATTTTTCATGATGCCTATGAAGACTCAGCAGCACAGTACTGATATTATTAACCCTGACAGATAGTAGCATCACCTCATTCCCTATACCAGTTCTCCCCGTGTACTTCCGTTGCAAAGTTTCTGAGAACAGAGCCACCTTGGAGTTGTACAACCCCCAACACAACCCTGGCCCATCACTCAGGACCTTGGCTGCTCATGATCCCGACGCAATCACTGCATCCTCTTGGTGAGATGCAGAGCACACATTGCCTAAGTGCGCCAGCAGATTGGGATCTTCCCACCTCCTGCACATGATGGAAGAACTAATCCCTCAGTTTGGATCACCTCCCTGGCTAGGTGAGTGCCATAAAGTGCTCCAACACAACCCAGGCAGCTTGATCCACCTGTAGACACAGGCACAAAGAGGGAATCCTAGAGCTGGAAGTGCTTGAACACACGACAGACTTTGGCCACCCACCTCACCACCCTGCCGCCATCCAGCCCCACCACCAGATCCCACCAGCACTGGCCCAGTCTTCCCAGCAAGCAGGAAAGTCAGTGCCCTGCAATCTCAACAGCAGATAAAGAGATTTCAGTCTGAATCCTCCCCACCAGCTGCAATCTGAGCTTACTGTGAGGCGCTGCTTTTTGAAAGAACTTGTTTCCTTGTCCCAGGCCCTTCAGTAGGGTCTCCAGAGCACTTGACTCAATGTCAGCCTCACCGCCGCACACTGAACAACGGGTAGAGGCTGTTTAGAAACATATTTCTTTGTGTGTGGCAATAAGAAGCTTAATAATTATAACCAATGGGATCTCTTTCAAAGCGTGTTCTTCTCTTCACCCCATTGATATGGTAAAATTTGGAGATGCAGCATCTCATTTTGGTGTTTGAAACCCTCCAAATACTGGGCAATGCTAAATACTGCAGAAACACATCACCTGCACTTCCTCTTCACTAGCCAAATAGTTCGAGCTCTGAAATCCCACAGCTTCATTGGTGCCCATCATCCAGCTTTCTACATTGGAGCTGCTGTGATTTCCATCAGCTGAGGAGCTGCCCTCCTGTTTCTTTTACTGGTAATTATAATTCATCAGCTTTCTATAGTGCTCATTACTGTGGTATTTGAGTGCCTATTTTTGCAGGCTTGAATAGCTTGCTGTATACCATCTCATCTCACAGCAGACAGACAAGCAACCTCTCAGGCTCCCTCTGGAAACGAGTTCTCCACATGCTGCACCCTCCCTACTCTTCCCTTCCCATCACAGCATCCACAGCATATAAGGTTTTAAAACAGTATTAAAGTAGGCAGTACAAATAATAAAGAATAATGAACTTTGTTCTGATCCTGATCCTTTTTTGCTACAGAAGCTGGAGAAACTGGTATGCCAGCCAGTACACCCACCACCTCACACCATGTGCCTCCCAGCAGTATCACCACTCCCAAAGAATCGCAGACTGGTCTGGGTTGGAAGAGACCTTAAAGCTCATCCAGTTCCAACCCCTGCCACAGGCAGGGACACCTTCCACTAGAGCAGGTTGCTCCAAGCCCCATCCAACCTGGCCTTGAACACTGCCAGGGATGGGGCAGCCACAGCTTCTCTGGGCACCCTGTGCCAGTGCCTGAGCACCCTCAAAGGGAAGAACTGCCTAAGAGCTCATCTCAGTCTCCCCTCTGGCAGGTTAAAGCCATTCCCTTGGCCTGTCCCTACAGGCCCTTTTCCAAAGCTCCTCTCCTACAAGAAAAGGTTTCTTGTAACCCCCTGAGGTGCTGGAAGCTGCTCTAGGCCTCCCCGGAGCCTTCTCCAGCTCTCTCAGCCTCTTTTCATGCATCCTCCAGGAGATTTTAAGGAATTCAACACCCTCCTGGTGTTCTGGAGATCTGAGACCCCAGTGTCACTAACCTTCATCACTGTTGTCATCCACAAGGATAATCTCCTTCAGGAGGTGAGCTGGCGTGTGATTAACTGCACTGTGCACTGATCGCAGGATAACAGAGAGCGCTTCGTTCACGAAGATGAAGATGATGGAGATCTGGGGCAGGTCCTTGCCATATTTCAGCTCTTTACACCTGTAGTACAAAGGGCAGAGAGAGAGACGGGGTTAGCAGAGCACACAGAGCAGCACACATTTAATACCCAGCGTATGAAGATGGTGACACCTCACAGCTTCGCACAGCCACAGTGTCAGAGCTGCCTGTGCCTAGTTGCAGTTGCCTAGGACACAACAGCACCATCAGAAAGCATCCTACAGGCTCAGAGTACCAAGGGCATGGTGCAAATCCAGAGTTCACTTGGCTGAGGTCGTATTCACACATCTGTATGGTTTGTCTGTGAGGAGGTAACAAAAAGCAGCCTCCAGAGGAGGGAAAATGGCTTTATCATTTCAAGTGAAACTCCACATTCCCATTCTGTTTTAAGATTGACAGGAGCTCAGAAACGAGGGCTGTTCTTAAACAGCACTTGTGAATTTACTTCCCATTCACTTCAGAATGAAAGAAATATGAAATAGCCCCTGGTTAAACAGCCTTAATAAATGTTTTAACTCTCTTTGCGGCTACCTCTGAATACATTCCTGCCTCTGAAGTACCCCAGCAGAGCTCTGCCTTGAACTGGTGCCTTTGTACTTCACAGCCAGGATAGGTTTAAAACAAAAACTTATCTCGCTGGGTTTCAGGAGGACCTGCTTAACTTGAGCTGTGTTTGTGGCCGTGTATCTGCTTAGGCACATCAGAGTAGGATAAAAGTGGAGGGAGCTCCCAGGTCACCTACCAGCCAGCTCCATCCCTGGCAACCAACAGGCTCATATTACATCAATACACCAAACCTCGAGACCATGGACACCATGGAGCAGAACCAGGGAAGTATTAAGTGGAAGAGCTCCTCCAAGTAACCCACAGCTCTCCAAGGAGCACACGCCACTCCCAGTGAGATACAGATGTGGGTTTAATGCCACCTTTTATCCTAACCAGAAACCTGACTTTAATGAAGTACCTGCAGGAAGCAAACAGGGCATCTTTAACTGCTTCAAACAATTTGATCAAACTCTCCAGCTTTCCCACAATAAATCCATGCCAGGGAAGACATGGCTCCTGCTCCCTCCCTGCACTCATGACAGATTAGACATGCAACATCAGCAGTGTTTGCAGAATTACAATAAGGGTTTACCAGGTAAATCCTGCCCAGATAAGAAAGAAAGACCAAGCATAGGAATGACATCCCAATGTGGCTTCAAGCTCACTGACTCCCCAACAATGACTGTATTTAATTGTACTGGGTGTTTCTTAGGCAACAGCAGGCATTCAGCAGCCTCCAAAATGAGGCTTGGGGACAAAGATGTTCACCAAAACACTGCTCTTTTTGAGTCTCCTTCAGTTAAAGAACTACACTGGATAAAAATGGTACGTTTCTTGATTTAACTATTGCCTGCCCTACAGCAAGACAAGCTCTCCAGGAAAGGGAACACTGCCAACTGCTGATAAGGATCTTCCAAAGGGAAAATCTCGCCTTCAAGGAATGAAGCACCGTGATGGGGTAAAGTGACAAATGACCCTGAAATCCAGCCAGGAAAGTCAAACCAAACTGACTCAGAGATTAAACACTTGCTTTTGATATCTGTGGATACCTGCTAAGCCGCAGAGAAGGTGGTCAGAGGAGCAGGAGCATTTCCTTTTAATCACTGCACACCTCTGGGCAGCCTTCCCCTGAGGCACGATTTGGGGGATAAAGAGCTCAGCTTGTGATCAAAGAAGTTTGGAGGAAAATCCAAACCAAGCCCTTTGAGGTTCATCTCCTGCTCATTCTCATTCACTCTGCACCACTCTCATCACCCTTCTCCTTCCCAGGATTGCAGAGGACAGGGGAACAAAGATACAGGGAAAGGAGATAAGATGGGAAGGAGCCAGCATATCAAACACCCACATTGTTCATATGCACAAAGGAAATTCTCCAAAGGCAGGAGCAGGGAGGCAAAGGCTTTGCATAAACACCATGTGTGCGCTCTCCGGTGGCTTTGGCTGCAACCGCAGAAGGGAAGGCAGCAATTTAAAGCCAAATGAATACCAAGTTTGTCAGTGTTCCACACACACGCTCCCTTCAGGTGCTGGCACAGAGAGCAGCTGGGTTGAGCGATGCTCTCTGCCCACAGCCACGTGCCATCAGACTTCACCCCTCCGGGCCCCACCGCAGCTCTTCATTACTGACAAGCTGACTTGTCAACAGATACTCATGCAGGAAAACACACGGTGCTCCTGGGCTTTCCTGGGGCCAGGGAGGAGAGCAAGGGACAAAAATGCCTGAGCTCAAAACGTAATTAGAAGGGCCAATAGAGAACTTGTTAGAAACAACAGGAATAATGAGCACACGAGATGGGAAGTCACAGGGGTTTGGTGGTTTTGGTATACTTTCTTCTAAGCATTTTAAATAGAAAAGGGACTGAGCTGGCTCTGTGGTTCAGCCTTATCGTTCAGAGCATTTACAGGCAGAGGCACAGAGGTTTGACTGGTTTACTCCTAGAAATATTTGAAACAGCAGTTGAGGGAGGATTTGCTGTCTCACAGCCCATCAGCAGCCAAGCTGCCAGGTGCCTACTGCTCCAGCTCACAGACCTCCAGCCTGCATCCCCACCCTCCCATACCCCAAAAGCACAAAACCTTCCCAGCCCTAAGGGGCTCTGTTCTCTGTATAACATGGGAAGGCACTGCAGGCACTGCTGCCTTCAGTGTTTCAAACACAGCCCAGAGGAACAGCACAGAAAAGCCAGCACCGACGCGAAGTCCCAGCAGGAGCAGTGACAAGAGTCCGTCAAACCACACTTGAGACATCTTCCCCTCTGCGCACAGGTATCACCCTCAGGTGAGAAAGCATTCAGCTGCCTGCCCGACCTGCAAAATTCAGATCCCAGGCCAAAACACTTCTGACTTCAGGATTCCAGCCTCACTTGTTACCACAAGAAAGCATTCAGGGCTTGGATACCAGCGGAGCTGTGGGCCTCAGCTCACACTGTAGGCTGCTCTCTTTGGGGATTAGCAATTAATGAGATAAATGTGATCTTCCAGAAGGTTCTCAGGAGAGCTGGAGGCTCGGCAACACATGGGAGACAAGAAGCTCTAGGAATACACATGTTGTGCTGAGATTTTTACAAAGCTTTTCTAGAACCAGATTGAACATCAAAGCAAATCCATTTCTAACGTAGGCTGGAAAAACGCTGCAGCAGCTCCTAATGTCTTCTAGGAAGAAAATCTCAGGTTTTATTTCTAATGCTCAGCTCACGCTGCATCTGGTCGGCCCACAAACAAGTCTCAGTCCAGTAAGTTGGAATTTCAAGGGAACAGGCCATGTATTTCAAAAACATTTAAATGTAAATGAAAGACAATGGAGAGACCAGGACAATATATTCCTGCTGGTGTCAGTGATTAGATACCCACAGGGTTCTTGACCAGCACCTCACCTTAAATTTAAATTCACCCACTTTCAGGTTTCCATCATTACTGAAAGATTATCTCAGATACTTTTTCCTCCCCATGTATCAGGTGCTCATCCCTACATACACCCAAGGCAGAGCTCCATGACAGAGGCCAGTTCACAGAATAGCAATACCTGTCCTGATTGGAGAAAATGCCTCATCCCTGGCAGTGTTCAAGGCCAGGCTGGATGGGGCTTGGAGCAACCTGCTATAGTGGAAGGTGTCCCTGCCCGTGGCAGGGGTTTGGAACTGCAGCAGCTTTAAGGTCCCTTCCAACCCAAACCAGAGTGGGATTCTATTAAAATTCGAGAGTCTGCAACTGATCCCTCTCAGTCCTCTCCCTGGTAAACGAAAACCACTCAACTGGTACAGCACAGACACTACTTATTGGCCAACACCTGTAAACTAATCAGTGCAGGTTACACAGTTACATCTTCCCCACTGAATCCTACTCTCTCCAGTTAAGTAGAGGCTGGCACTCGCAGAATTCATATCAAATATTGTGAATCAATAGCAAAAAGAAACAAGACACCTTATAGTTCTGTCATTTAGATCAATGGAAGTATCAGAGTAAGAGGCATTTCATGTCCCATTAAATCAGGCTTGACTACGTGCTGTTAAATCACGCTCACAAAACTTTCAGTTTTGAGAGGCTGAGGAAACACTCCTAATGTTTGCAGTTGGGTTTAATTTACGGATCTTGCTGAGCTCTCATTGAGAAGCGTTGCCTGTCCTTAAGCATGGGAGAAAGGGGCTTTACTCCATCGCTGGTCCAAGGCTCAGACGCATCTTTTGTCACTTCAGAAACAGATTGATAGAACAACCACAGACGCCAGACCCAGCACAAACCTCTGCTCAGCACATCCATGGACCAAACTCCACTGTCCCCCCACACAAGGGCACCAGGGAGGTAGAGGGGTGCACAGGCTGTTGCACCACTGGATTGTGGACACCGTCACCTTCCTCACGTCCGAGATATGACGGAAGTCAAGATGAAGCCCAAATCTGCCATCAGAATGTTCAAGGAAACACATCAAATAAAACATATTTACGGAGGACGTTTTTTACTGTGAAATCTGTGCTGTTACTGCTTTACGGGAGAAGCCATTCAGGAACAAATGAAGGATAAGAAGGGGAGATGGGGGAAGGGGAAATATGGCTGAGTTTATGCTGAACAGCTTGGCACACATCAGGCTGGATTAATCAAGCCAGCCAATTTCAAAACACACACAAAACCCACATTTTGCTCCTACATGCATTTGTCTGCTGCAGGACTCTGCCTTTAAATCCTCTGATCATTTGTTTTATGCTCACCACAGAGCTGTAAATCTACCCTTCAGTGCAGCAAGTGAGATTAGGATGTTTATTGGCTGTCTCAGTAACAGAAAAGGGATATCATATCGTTTACTGCTTCATGATCCCACAGCAGAAAAATAACCTGGAATCACAGCAAGCACTCCTGGAGCACAGAGAGGCCACAGAATGGCAAGTAACATTTAGAAACCACTTCTTCCTGCTCAGTGATTTAACATGATCCACTCTATTAATACATCTCAACTGTCTTCTGGGGCACAAAGCTGTTTCCATCAACCACCTTGAATCACGCTGTCCAGTATCAGGCAGCTGAGAGCCAAACTCTGATGGTTCCTATACCATCACTACCCCAATACAAGCCACTTATCAGCACTGATTAGCGCAGCTCAGGAACAAACTGGAACATGGACTGTTCTGGTACAAAACAGGCACTCACTTGTCTGGTCTTCCAGCTTCAGATCAAACCACGCTTGCCCAGAGCTGACAGTGGACTTTGATGTTGATGGTGTGCCTTGATAGCCTGCGCATGGTGCATCTTTTCCTATTGGCGATGGGTGCTGCCAGGTAGCACCTTTCACATAGAAACAGTTTAATGAAAGAGACAATAACACATTCTTTCAAAGCCCATAACCACGAACAACAGGGCCATTATCTCACACCCTGTTAAAAATGAACAGCATCATTCAGACATCATCCCAGTGAAGAGCTGGGAAGACACACCCACAGCATCTCTGCTTAGTGCTCCACAAAGCACAGGAGAATATTGCCACTACCTGACATTCAATAACCAAGGAGAGACAGCAAAGCTTCCCGTATGCTGTGCACAGCAGGAAAGGGCACCAGCATGCTGAAAATTCCCAAAACACAAAGTTCCACCCTATAGAATAGCACTAGCCAAAACCCATTCCTACTGATTTTGAACTGATGTTATGAGAAAGCAGCACATCCTATTTGGAGACTTCAGTGTGACACAGGCTTTTAGTTTCCCACTTCCACCAGTGCAGGAACACTCACTACTTGACAGCTGAAGAGGTCATGAAGAATAAGACACACAACTGCCCAAAGTGAATTACTGGCAGACCAGGAACATAGAAATCTACCGTAAAACCCTGGCATGACTTGGAGTAAGATTTTCTCACTATCTCCCTGCTGATGCTCAGCCCTCCCTGGGGTCCCCATTGCTTTGTGTCCTTCATCAAGCACCAAGCTGCTAAGATTCCCCACCCTGTAACCCAATACACAAAGGACACTGCATAGTGTCCATGTCATAAACAGGATGGCCAAGCTCTACCCTGCCTTGGATGGATGTCAAGTATGAAAATACACACAAGAGAAAAGGTCAACAAAATAACAGGAGCCTGTTTTTTTCAGCCGCTGGAACAACTTCACTGGTCTGACTAATGTCTGACACAGGTAAGGATTGGGCAGTATCGTATGAGGTAATTTTTGGAAGCACACAGCACTGTCTTATGCTCCAAAGCTAGGGAACACAGCGATAGCCCTGTGTGGGTACTGGACCCACTGCTTCTGCTGCCACACAGCAGAGGGTCTCAGGAGCAGAAGCCCTCTGTGCTAGCCCTGATGGGTGCTCAGGCTGATTGATGACCAGTGTACCTATTTAACAGCTCCATCATCATTAGCTCTGATGCCATGCCATTACTCATCTTTGCAGACATGCCCTTCAGGGCTGTTCAAGATGCAATCCTCCCACACTGCATGAAGGTGACATCCCTTCCATATGTCCTTTTGAAATGCCAACAGCAGGAACTGCCATGGAGAAGGTTGAACACCCATGGAATGCCCAGATCTTTAAGGCTTTATATTGCTCCCACATCCTGTGAAGCTACCCCTATAGCTACTAATGGGGGTCCTACTGGAACCTTTCCAGCTTCCTTTTGTGATCGGCCATAACAAACAGCCATGAACCAGGGCATGAAAATCTGTGCCAGTTGCGCAGTGGCACAAAATGGACAGGGGAACCCATATGCTATGTGCCTGTGGAAAACAGGGTAGAGAAAGAATTTGGTGATTCTAAGTACGAAGACCACACTTCTTCATAAAAGATCCTCATGATGCCGTTTAAAATATTTCCTCTTCTGATGACGGGGTTTAAAACATTTCCTCCACACATTAGAGTGGGTATATTCCCCCAGCCCCCTATTTTTTATCCTTAATTCTAGCACTCAGTAGTCCCCCCATCTGGCTCCTGACATATCGTTATTAATCATTTCTTTGCTGGCCATCACACAAATCCAGCTAACATGCTTATCAGGAGCTTATCCCTTCCTGACATTTCATTCCTGTATTAGGTTTGAGGGTTTGAATACTTAAATAGGCAAATATTCTTTTGATTAGTAGAATAAATGATTCTTGTTACTTACTATCCTTAAAAACACTGTTAGTGTCATGAAAGTGCTCAGCTATGTTAGCACAGCTCTTACAGGATTTTGTAGATTTTCCTATAAAATGTGGTTCAGGAGCAGAGAGATTCAACTTAATAAGCTCATACATTTTAAATGCCTTTCCTACAGTGATATATAGAACTGCAGCATCAAAGCTAGGGGTGCACAAGAGACAACTCGGTTAGAATTTCTGCACATTACATGGAATTCTCCCCAGAGTTACTAGGTTATACAGATTACTGGTCTACCTAGCTCTGACAAAAGGCAGGGTGGAGAAAACATTCCTCCCTGTGAGGGTGCTGAGGCGCTGGCACAGGGTGCCCAGAGAAGCTGTGGCTGCCCCATCCATGGCAGTGTTCAAGGCCAGGTTGGATGGGGCTTGGAGCAACCTGCTCTAGTGGAAGGTGTCTCTGCCCGTGGCAGGGGGTTGGAACTGGAAGAGCTTGCAGGTCCCATCCAACACAAACCACTCTGGGATCCTATGGGTATATGAAACATTATCTTGCAACTAAAAGGATTATCAATACATCTCTCAGTGCCCAGGAAGATCTCACCCTTCGGTTCCAAAAACCGCACTTTCAGAGCATTCTCCAAAAACGATGCACCAACCACTTTACTCCATTATAGAGACAGAGCATCAGGACTCCTGGTGGAGCAGGGTCCCAAGAGTAGGTTAACACCGCATATAGTTTATAACCCCACAGCCATCACCAGGTACATGCTTTCCAGGACAGAGCAAGTAACGACATCCACTGTATCTGCTTCTTGCCTAGAGCCCCCCCAGCTCTATCTCCTCCTCAGCAGTCACACAATGACAAATACACCATGACAAGCCAGGGCTAGACAGAGACAGTGCCTTTGCCCTGCATGACCATGTAGCAAGGAGGTGAACATCCCTCCCTCAGGGCCATATCTGGACACCATGGACACCCACAGCAGAGCTGGGGACTCAGTTTGTCAAGAGCCTTCAGGAAAAGGAGGCTGCATTGATGCTAAGGCATCAACGATTTAAGCACCACATGCTGTTGCTCAAACTTAACATTATCATTGGTCCAATGAAGGAATACAGGGTGAAGATGACGGGAGGTCAGCAGGGCTCAGGAACAAAGCCCCAGGTCCTGCTGCAGTGGCTCTGCCACTCCGTTGGCCTTTCTGCCATACAGGCAAAGTGCATCAGGCAGGGAGAAGATACAGAAGCATTCTTTTTTGCCTGTTTGTTTTAAAACAGTCCCCTCCAAACAGAGCTGAACACTGAATAACATCAAAATAGGCACGGACAGAAGGAACAGGCTTTGAAAATGGCTGTCTGTAACACTTCACAGAGCCAGGCATCATCACATAAAAGCAAGAAGTACCCTAACCTCCTCCTGCTGTCACTGCCAGGCAGAGGAACACCGACTCTGCTCCAAAGGGGCAACCAAATCCTCAACAATTACAAGTGTAGAAGTGCTGGGAGATCATGGGATGAAAGGCAGTAACGTAAAACTGTAAATTAACAAGGTATGTTTTGACATCTTGCTCATGTAACCGATCATGTAGACACAACACTGGATGTGGTTAATTAAGAGACATCTAGTCTTAAGGTAGAAGTCAAAGCCCCCTTCAAGGTCAACGAAGACACACTGACACTGTCAAAAGACAACTTATTCCACCACTCTGAAGTGTAAGTAATTGCCCTGTGGTGTAACAGATGGATACAGCTCTGTTTTGGGTAGGTGGAAATGCCTTTTTTTCAGACAGACCTAGACTGAACATTCAGGCGGGTGCATCCAGTAAAGTGATACTATAACACCCCTTCAGAGACCCCAGGCCAGTGACCTTCAGGTGGCAATCACACCAGAAAACTCTACCAATGAGTACACAGCTCTTCTCAGATAGGTTGGTGTAAAGCTGCTACTGCTGCAAGCCTCACCTGCCAAATTTAAAGAGAAATCCTTGGTATATAACCTTACCATAGGAGTGTCTTAAATGGAACAGATATCATGGGAACTCAGGATTTTGACATCCCCAGTACATACTTAGAGCAATGAATAAGAAAAGCAGCCATCACTTGTGATGCCTGGAACTCAGGGTGGAACAATGCCATTGCTGAAACAGCTGGTATAAAAATGATGAACTTAAAGGCACAATGGATTTTTAGAGATAGCTCTCCTCTGCTGTAATAACAGCCCCACTCTGCTGACGGGTTTATGAACTGGGAAGATGAAGAGGTTTTTAAACCTCTTCTGTTATGTACAGAAATCACTGCGTGAGTTCACTTAACCTCTGTCAGAATTAGATCAGCCCCTGCAGATGGGTGTCACCCAGCCCTGACTGGTAAATCCCTGCACAGTGCAAGTCACACAAGGAGCTCTGCAAGCCCAGAGCTGGCACCACCACAGCCCAGCCACGCCACACAGGCTGCTCACCAAGGCTATGATAACACACAGGTCACTGGTATGAGGTATCTACTCCTTCATTTGGGAGGAAAAAAACCCAAGTCACAAGCAATATCAAATAGTCAAAAAGCAGAAGATGGGGCTGATACTGATTTGCGTTTCTACTTCTATTCCCATTTCAGGTCCTAGGTAACTGAATACAATTAACCAGGATCACTGACAGGACAAGGAGGAATAGCTTCAAGCTGACAGAGGGGAGACTGAGATGAGCTCTTAGGCGGTTCTTCCTGGTGAAGGTGCTGAGGCGCTGGCACAGGGTGCCCAGGGAAGCTGTGGCTGCCCCGTCCCTGGCAGTGCTCAAGGCCAGGTTGGATGGGACTTGGAGCAAGCTGCTCTAGTGGAAGGTGTCCCTGCCCCCAAAGCGGAGAGATGTATACAGCAACTTCAGGGTGTACAGGCAGACTGCCATATCAGATGCATTATTAAGCAGCACTGGCTATAGAATCACAGACTGATTGTGCTGGAAAGGGCTTTAAAGCTCATCCAGTTCCCACCCCCTTCCACTAGACCAGCTTGCTCCAAGCCCCATCCAACCTGGCCATGATACACTTGACATGAGTATACACAAGACAAAAAGAGCAGACTTGCATGGAAACCCATACAGCGACACATGGTCTATTCCTTCCCAATACAAAGTTGCCATTCACCTGCACACACCAGAGGTTTGGGTGTACACCTGAAAACCAAGTGTGAAAACTCAGGAGTCTTCTGCCCTCTCCTCCTCACCTTATGAACCACACCTGACTTCTACCCCCTTCCCACAAGACCCAACACAAAGCCTAACGCAAAACGTTCTCCCACTGCACAGCCAAACACAACACATTAATACACATCATTCAAGATTTGGCTTTTCTTTCCTGCCTGCAGTCAGCAGCTATTCACAGATCCCCTCCTGGCCCAGCACACGCTCTGCTTTGCCACAGAAAACCAATATGTACTTTGTTTGATGCAGCTGAAAGCCTGGGAGATAAATTCTTATGTATCAATGGTGCACTGATTGGATTGAATGATTTACTGGTGATTGGGCTGCAAAGCACCATGGCTGAAATACAATGTCTTATAAATCCTGCTGCAGTCTTCTGCTGTCTAAACACACACATAGCCTAAGTGAACACACACAGGCAGGCTCAAGCTTGCTCAAGTTCCCGTTATCTCATCATACGCACAGTTTCTCAGCTATTGCTTATGTATCTGCACTGCTTTTTGTCTTCCCCTCTCAGGAGGGAAGGCAAAACCCGCATATCCTGAACCAGTGACAAGCATGAACTGAAGCTACTGATATCAAACAAACTTCATTCATGTCCTCCTTGCAAAGAGAAAGCTTCACCAGGAAATGAATTGATCTTCACTTGGTTTTTGTAAAGATTATGATCAAGCTTAAAAGAAAGCAAATGTTCAGACCGCTATTCATATTGCCACTTCCTAATCATGCTCCATTCATTAATGCCTTATTTTAGTTTGTATTTTGCTGATTCAGTTGCACATGCCTTCTTGCAAAAGGGACTATCAATATTAAATCAATTTTGTCTACCCTATGAAGCAGAGAGAACCAAACCCTCTTCTATTACCCAAGCAGCTTAAAAGACCTAATGATGCCTGGTACACTTCAGCATTTCCAGATCCAGAACACAAGAGTCTCATAAACTATTTCTAATCATTGAAGCTCTAAAACTCCCCACATTTCCTGAGAATTTTAAAGCACCTACATTATTTCCAGTAACTATTTCTCAGAAATGTTATGCTTTATATTTTAGAATTAGGGCATCAAAAATATTCACTATAATTTAAATATAAAGGGATATAGAGGCATGTCTAAATGCACATCACTTACTCGGCAACTTCTAACAAGAAATTACCTCCAAAGTTGTAAAATGAGAATGTGCAGAACAGGATTTATTTTTGAGAGCGGCTCTTGTAATAAAGTTATTAGGTTCAGACACATCTAAGGGACATAAAAGCCAGAGCAATTACGAGTGTCACATTCACTTACCCATCTCTCCCCATGCACACAAGCTATTTCACACACAGGAAGAAAGAGATTGAGATCTCCTCGGTCTGGGATTTATTGAACAGCCACAATCTGGAGACAGCGAAGAGGAGAAGAGGAGAAAAAAAATCCGTAACGGACTCGGAAACTATTTCAAAGGATTCATCAATTGTGGTTGACTGTCCTTTGGAAGAAGCCATCATCTGCAGGACACGCTCATCCCCTGCAGGCCCCCATCCTCCTGCCCTTCCCAGCATGTGTTCAGACCTGAAGGCAACACACCCATCTGCCTTGGATGCTGGAAAACTAAATACATGACTTCAGAACCAACGCTAGTGAGACATCAGTATTAGACTCACACCTCTGCCTGGTTTAGCTGTGAATACACGACCTATTTAAAAGCTCCCGTGGCAACAGAGCAGCTCTCTGCAATACCTGCCAGCAGATGGGTAGCACAAACACGCAAGCTTAGACTTCTTTAGAAGCCAACTTCCAAAGAAGTGTATCCAAAGCTTAATTGAGTTCATTTATTTTCATAAGTACAGTTTAGTCAGAAGTATTTATGATAATGCAGGTATTTTTCAGCGCCAGAGTTCAGAGAAGCACAAAAGCAAGTTGTTAAATTATACTAATCCTACCCTCTGCCAAAGCATGCATTTAACACTTACCTTTACAGTAGTAAATGTTTTAAAGCACATTTCATAGACAGAGGTCTTCCCTGAAGCATCACGTTCCGAACTTGTAAGAATAGGGGATAATTTTCTAGCTAGGAAGGGAAATTTGGCAATCACAACAAAAATTAGGTACCATGTACATAAATCCATGGTCACAGTGTTTCAAGATTACACTATGCAGCATAACGACAGCAAGAGAATCTCCTAACAACTACTAAACAAACTAGAGTTACTTTCCCAAAAGCACTTCCTCACCAATCGAGTTTAAAGAAGACATCGAGACTTCTGAGCACCGAAGGCTTTTGACACAAACCCAGCACGCAGCGATCACACAAAGTGCACTTCAACCACCTCTACTTCAAACGGAAATAAAGCAAAAAGCAGGCTCTCCTCTGTCCCCATCCAAATCCAGAATAGAAGCAAAAAGTAACCCCCAAACCTTCCAGTAGGAAATTGTACACTTCTAGCTTTGGGGTGATTTGTCATAGCACACAGTGGAGCCAACCCTATCTGCACAGGCACCGCACTGCTCTGAGCCACAGAGCTGGCTCCCCCTGAGAAGTCACAGTAGCAAGCACAGAAAATAATAAGACAATAGCAAACGCAGCTGGAAAAGTGTATGTTAAGAGACTTTATTAGCCTAGTTTTCAAGAAGAAGAATTACTGGGAGTCCAATAACAATCTTAGAATCACAGGGTGGTTTGTATTGGAAGAGAACTTTAAGCTCATACAGTTCCAATCCCCTGCCACGGGCAGGGACACCTTCCACTAGAGCAGGTTGCTCCAAGCCCTTTCCAACCTGGCCTTGAACACTGCCACGGATGGGGCAGCCACAGCTTCTCCGGGCACCCTGTGCCAGCGCCTCAGCACCCTCACAGGGAAAAATTACTGGTAGGCACAGAGGAATAAAGATCAAGCCCAGTACTTACGCACTAGCATGCCGGTTTGTATTACTACTAGAATAGCAATGCCGCAATAAAGCGGCATTTTTCTCTAATGCAAACCATTCAAAAGTCACCAAAAGTTGCAGAACCATCACTGGAGAAAGAAAAACCAAGTTGTTTCAGGCCTAAGCTGGGTTTGCAACTATCTTCCTACCCCCATGATCTTCAGAGCAGAGTGGGAACAGATGAGCATAGCCTCAAGCATTCCCTTGGGGAGCACCAGAACCATGATTAGCCTCATAGAGGCTGGGCAGATGAGGCAGGATGTTATCAACAGAGAGAAAGCATCCAGCAACCTGTCCTGGACTGCAAAACTGATCTTGTCTTGGTGAGCCTTGTCCAAGGCACATTTCCTTTATGCCAGAGCTTTGACATTGATACTCACTGCCTGATTTCTTTGCTTGCTCTCACAGAAATTTATCAAGTGGCATCTTTCCAAGTATTGGAAAATACTGCTTTTCTTTTCCATGGCTGAAGCCATAAAAAGCCAAGGGCAAGAGTGCTTCTCAGACAACAATGGATCAGACACACAACTATCAAGTAAGAGAGAAGATACACAACTAGTTCTCACTTCTTCCTAAAGATAAAAGTACCTTTTAATACACTCCCACATGCTATTCAAGCAGAATTTCTCATCTGAAAGTCATGGGGTTTTTCCTTCGTACACTGTCTTTATTCCTTAATGTTTCGGCCTTCAGTTATTTGATGAAGAGAGCTCGCTACAGCTTGCTTCTCTTTTCCTTCCTATTATTCATATGTGGGATTGCAAAAAGAAACAAAACCAAAACCTCTCTGAAAAACATAACCTATTGTGCATGCAAGAGAGAAAGTTCTTTTGACCTCCTTTGTTTGCAATAAATAGCAATGACTACAAACAAACAATCATGAAACTATTTCCCAGCAAATATCACCAGCATAATTCAAGTAGTTGGTTTTTGTCCTTCTCCTTAGACTCATTTCATCAAGCTTGGCTAAACAAAACAGGCAGGACATGACTGACTGCCATAATATCACAAATGGGTGACTCCAGAAATGTTCCAGCTACTAAAAACTTAAGGACATTAGCAATAAAAAGCTCTCTCTCTTGCTGCAATAGTATTTGCAGATCTCTACCCAGAAGAATATGCTCATGTGGGTAGGGGAAAAGGGAACAAGCATTTTGCTTCAAGAAAAGCCTCAAATAAGTGGTATGCCTTCTATTTTGGGGAAGAAACAGGATGCTAATACAAATATGATGCTAGATGTATGAGGCAGCACACAGGGCAGTGTCCTGCCCAGGTCATGATACATGCTGAGAAAGCATCTCATTTCGGTACCTTGGTACAAGAGAAAACAGAGACAAAGGCACCTGCAAAGCCTGGTATTTTGAGTTATTTCCACAGTGGAGGATATATGCTCTGACATGAAAATAAGTAAGTATAATAACACATGAAACTTTCCTGAGCCCCATGAGAGCAAACCACAGGGTGTAGACAGACAAAACACTGCCAATCTTGAAGGCCCTGTGAGCAGATACAGTGTCCAGCACAGGACGAGAACATCTTGGGTCCAGCACAGCAGAGATGTGATGGTGTGCTCTCATAGGCAGGGCACTGAATTCCAGGTCTTCAAGGCCCATCTTCCTGATTTATCTAAGTCACACCCACATTCATGACTCTCAAAAGACCTATTCAATTTTGATTATAAAACCAAAACCCAATTCTTTGTCCCTGCAACATCCCATAACCTGAGTGGAGGCTGAGACTCAAAGGTAGCCCCGTGGCAGAGAGCAGGAGGCCCTACAGGGGTGGGCCAGGACCCCAAAGGGAGCAGTGCCTTCTGCTACAGCATATTCCCTCCACCCCAGCATATGTTCTATCACCCAATATGTACATGCTGAAAGCCCCCAAAGGGCACACACAGACCGCTTTACATAAAAATCAAATCAAGAATTGATTTAGTTCCTTTAAAATGTCAAAGAACAATCCAAAGTCTTTAAAACTGCCTTTCCCACTATATCCCAAAGACAGACTCTCAACTTGCTGCTACACAGAAGACTCTGGCAATAAAAACAGATGGTGCTAAAAAGCCCAATTGCTCCCAGGCTCCCAAGGAAGGCAGCTACAGAAATAACCGGGTGATTAAGCCACTTGAGACACTCCAGAGTGATGACTGATTCAACCCCAAAACACACAACTGGGAAACACTCAAGTCAGTGGTATTGTGACCGCTTAATCTTCAGCAATGGCTACAGGTGATGCCCCCTCTGCTCTGCTCATGTGAGACCCCACTTGGAACACTGCGTGCAGTTCATGTCCTCCTCATGCTGAGGACACCAGGAGCTGTTGGAGCAAGTTCAGAGGAGGCCACAAGGATGATGAGGGACTGGAGCACCTCCCGTATGAAGACGGGCTGAGAAAGTTGGGGCTTTTCAGCCTGGAGAAGAGAAGCTGCATGGAGACCTCATAGCAGCCTTCCAATATCTGAAGGGGGGCTATAGGGATGCTGGGGAGGGACTCCTCATCAGAGACTGTAGTGCTAGGACAAGGGATGATGGGTTCAAACGTAAATAGCGGAAGTTCAGGTTAGATATAAGGAAGAAGTTCTTTACTCTGAGGGTGGTGAGGAGCTGAAAAAGGCTGCCCAAAGAAGTTGTGAATGCTCCATCCCTGGCAGCGTTCAAGGCCAGGCTGGACAGAGCCTTGGGCGAAATGGTCCAGCATGAGGTGTCCCTGCCCATGTCAGGGGGTTAGGAACTAGATGATCTTAACACCCTTCCCAACCCAGTCTGTGATTCTATGATGAAGCTCCATCCAGGACACTGCTCTAAGGCCACGCGGGGTCCAGGCAGTACACACAAACCCTTACCAGGGGCATGCTGCAAAAACTCAGAAGCAGATCCCAGTACACACCACCGTGGTTTGTCCATGTTTTGCCTTACCCATCTGCAGAACCAACCAGTCTCCTGGCTGGGAAACACTCAAAACATCTGATAATCAAGCTGTGGAAGCTGCTTATCACTTAAACTGTTTTGCCTCTTCACTTTAATATCTTGAACCATTTTCTGCATGAGAACAGTTGTTGAGATTCCAGCAGCAGGAATATGTCATCTTTACCCAATGATTCAATAGTCCTAACAACTGTGGATATTATTTTTTCTTAAATCTGCTCCTTAATCCCATAATGCCATAAAACACCATTGAATTGGAGCTTAGCAGGATTCCAGAGGAACAGACTTTTAAAGAGATAATGAGAACTCCACGTTTATATTAGATAGGATTGAAAACAGAGAACAGAGAAGTCAGAACATACCAGATGGCAGATTATTTCCTAGCTTTCCTTAATATGATTTCTTCAGCCTGAAGCATCTGGTTCCACTATCAGAGATTATTAGATATTGTATAAGTTGGACCTGCAGACTGATCTAACACAGCAGTTTTGATTTCCCTTCTAACAATAGGAGAGATTCCCATTAAATCACGCATCACAGAATGAAACAGAAGTGCACAATACCTAGTATCAAAGAGGGGACTACTAGCAGCCCCTAAGATCCATCCCATGTAAATATGCTTCACTTTCTATAAGGAAAACAACATATTTTCTTAAACCCCCCATCCTTCATAGGCAAGCAGGAAATGCTGTGAATTAATCAATGAAACTCACAGATCAGCCTCGTCCTTCACCGTTTTTGCAGGAAATGGAAGAAAACTCTCTCCAGCTCATTTTTGGAGATGTGTGCACAAGTCCTGCAGTCTGCAGGCAGCACCTTGGGCACTTCCAATCTAGAAGCAGGAACTATTTTCCCAAACAAACAGGAATCTCCAGTCGAAAAACCTCGTCAAGCAGGACAGAAATGTGTTGGCTACCTCATTATGCCACTGGTTCACGGCAAGACTTGAAATAAGGTTCTTTGCACCAAAATACTACTCCTGCCTTTTGTTAGCCAAATGAGTAGCTTTCTTGGTCACCCAAATGTAATACTGTTACCTGATTCACTCTAAAAGCACACTGTAATGCACTCCCAACACAGCCTTCCCTATTCCACAGAAGGCCAGGATCAGAAACTTCTACATTGATAAGCTCAAGGCTAATGTCTTAAAGACAGAGCTCTACAGAATCAGAACAACACACACTATTTCATGTATCCATACCATCAGCAGCACATCTGGGGAAACAGTCCAGCGCGAAGACTGGTACCACTCAAGTGGTAAACAGCAAAGCAGACTTTCTATCTTCCAGCCTAAGTGAGCAGCCTCAGCTTTTAAGAAAAGAAAATGTCTCAAATAAACTGCATTTTATAACCAAAACAAAGATGACCATACAAACCCCAAAAAAGAGTCATAGAATCCCAGCCTGGTTTGTGTTGGAAAGGACCTTAAGGCTCATCCCATTCCAGCCCCTTGCCACAGGCAGGGATACCTTCCATTAGAAAAGATTGTTCCCAGCCTCATCCAACCTGGCAAAAGAGACACTACAATTCCTCAAATCCAGACAAGCAAGGTACTCTGCCCCCAGCCCTGGCAAAGACCTTACCTTCTCCAAAGCACCATCCCTGTCCTCAGCACCTCTTCAGCCATGTTCTCCAGGGAAACTAACCTCTCTCCTTTCTGCTGCCTCTAGGCATGCACTCAAAAGGCCATCAGCTGAGACTCGTGATGCCTCCTTATTGCCAACATCTGCCTGCAAACAGCAATGAGCAGGGACACCTGCACCTTTGAACCCTTGGTGATGCTGACCACAGAGGAGTCAGAGGAGTCTAAATACAAAAGATTACAAACATGCCATATTTCCCTTAAACTTTCCTTAATCCCCTTCACCTTGGCCACAAAGGGGACTTCTCCGGAGAAGAAAAGGCTCAGGAGACACCTTATAACAGCCTTCCAATACCTAAAGGGGCTTACAAGAAATCTGGAGGGGCTTTTTACAAAGGCACATAGTGACAAAACAAGGGGCTGAAGAGCCTTTGGGTGAAACAAACGGGCTCCCTATTACATTTAAAAGTAAGAGCTGCTTTGTAATGCTTATCAGCTGGAAGGTTTTCAACAGTTTTTCCCCACTAATGCTGCAACTTTGAAACCATTTAGGCTAATTTCCTTAGACTTGAATCTATTTTAATCAGAGACCAGGTTACTTGACTTAAATGGTTTGTATTAAACCCTTCATAAAATCAGCCACAGAATGGCATCCACAAAATAGTGAGTGGATCTTCCAGTCACAAGGAGGAAAAGCTGAAACTTCCAATCCTCCAGCAAACTCAAGCTATTTCATAACCAGACCAAGTGCTCTCCTACAATACCATGACAATTGATCCCTAGAAAAAAAAGCAATAAGTGAAATACGCTCCTGAAGTTCTTACCTAGATATAAAGCATTAAGTTATGCAGCTGCAGTCAGTACCCACGAATTCCCTCCACATTATCAGCCCAGCTCCAAAATGATTCGTTTTTAATCAATCGCTGTGCCTGCTCTGGCCTCTCCACCACCCTCCCATGAAATGAGGGATGGTGGCACTGAGCAAGAACACAAGGCAAGTCTCAAAATGTCAGAATTAATCCTTTTCTTCCCCCCCAAGATTGGAAAAAAACACTACTTCTCAAATTAATTCTCACAAAGCAATGCTGGCTCTGCTCGAAGTCAGAGTTCCGGATGAGAAATGCAAATAAGAAGCTCAGGCTCAGGTAACGGCCAGAGAAAGTCTCACTTCAAGGATTTGTCATTGTAGTGGGATTTGCATATCATAACGCCAAAGGTGCAATTTGTATCTGCAGTTCATTCTGTCCACACTAAACATACCAGCAAAATTGGAGGCCAGGCCTCTATTCCTCAGAAAACTCATCCAAATATTTCTGTAGTCAGTGGTTCACAGGCTTGGAAACTCCAAGTGGCTGCTTGAAACTCATGCAGCACGCAGAGGAGTGAAGGAACAAAAGCTGTCACATCCGTAACAATTTGCCACTGCATTGGAGCCATGGAGCTGCATCCCCCGGCTGCGTGATTTGCACTGGTTTGCAGAAGCCAAGCAATGGCTTTGCCACTGCCCCAACAACGGAGGCACTGGACATGTAATATCTCTTAGAATCTAAATCTCTCTCAGCTCATTTCTGTATCAGGGATTTCACTCTAGACAAACTGACACCTTCCTATTCCAAGGAACACTCTGCCAGCCATATCTAAAATTAACTTTCGTAAAGATAAACTTACAGCATGTCTATCTCACACTTAACAAAATGATTTGTCATTTCATTTAAAGTCTGCTCTTCCATGGTGTTTAGCATCACCATCACCATTGTCTTAAAAGGTCATTCTGGAACAATAGTAGAGGAAGGCTATTGCCACCTGAGTCATGAGATTCCCTTCAAAGGCATCTGCACAAGTCTCCAAGGGGAGATCCAAACCCAGCATCCCAGGAGGAGCACAAGGGCTGCTGGAGAGCCCTGGAAGTCTTGCAGGGACATGAAGGAGCTAACAAGAGAGGGGAGGGAGTCTTTGCACACATTTACAGGGCAACAAACACCAAAGGTCACCAGCTCAGCGAACAGCCCTTTGCTGACAAACGCATGTGTGAGCTTCTGATCACGTTAATGCCACCCAAAGTAAAGTCTTGCTTTAGGGAAATAGAGAAAAAAAGAGTGGGAAGAATTTCACTTTCTTTCCCCTGATAAACTGTCTTTAAGAAATAGCCTACATAAAAACTGGAGAAGGACTTCTGACCAGGGCCTGTGGTGACATGACAAGAGGGAATGGATTCAAACTGACACAGAGGAGATTGAGGTGAGCTCTTAGGCAGAAGTTCTTCCCTGTGAGGGTGCTGAGGCACTGGCACAGGGTGCCCAGAGAAGCTGTGGCTGCCCCATCCCTAGCAGTGTTCAAGGCCAGGTTGGACACAGGGGCTTGGAGCACCCTGCTCTAGAGGAAGCTGTCCCTGCCCGTGGCAGGGGGCTGGAACTGGATGAGCTTTAAGGTCCCTTCCGATTCAATCCAGTCTGGGATTCTGTGAACAATCTCATTTTCTGTCAAACTACACTGGTTACTGAGCACGGTCCTGCAAATGACAAGGAGGGAAGAGTGAACAGTATCACATGAGAATACGAAGGCAACCATCACTCCTGGCTCTGGGATGACACCTAAACGTGCATTCCTTCATGGAACAACTGGTACTTACTTGGTTGGACGATAATCTGGTATGGAACGATCCAGTGAAATTTTCTCACTGAGGTAGGAGTTGTAGCCATATTTCTCATGTGGTCCCTTTGCTTTCTCCTCCTCCTCAGGAGACAGGGTGGCTGGGAGGCCACCTTTACCACGTCCACCATAGCCTTCAATAAGACCAAGTGACTTGGACAGACCTCGAGAGAAGAAAAAAAGCCACCATCACTGTTACAATTCATCACTGTTATTTCCAAACTACCAAAGAAGCAGAAACAATCTGAAGATCTGGGGTCTTTTGGTTTGGTTTTCTGAAAACATTTCAAATTCTGGTTCTTTGCCATTTGTTGGAATGAAAATGACTCAAAATCTTGAAATTCCTCATGGCTCAGGCACACTGTTCCCAACAGCTCTGCCACCATATCATCCAACTGATAACCTATCCCAGGGATCTGAGCATTTATCTAGGTGTTAGGAAGGCTATTCAGGCCTCCTGCCCACTCTCAGAGAGGTAATTACATGTAAGGTTAGACGTCCCCAGGAGAAGGATAGCTTGAACACAGTCTAAGAATAAACCAGGGTTGGTTAACTGCCAGCTGAATGAATTTTTGCTCAGTATGAACAGTGTACAGCATACAAATGTTACAGACTTAAAAACAATTTCCCCTTAAAGCTTTCTTATCTTTTGAAGTACAGCATTCCCATTCCTTTATCAAGTGGAATTATTTATTTATATTTGCACAGCTGAAAGAAACAGGCAAAGTTCAAAATGAGCCGCACAGAAAGAGCTACACTGATGATTCAGTGGAGATTGTGGGAAACCAAGTTCACGCTCGTGTTATTATTTATTAGACAGGACTCCTTGAATTTTAATATTGCTCGTTAGCAGAGACTCATATTCTTCCTTTTGCCAGAAACAAAGTATTGATGTTTTGTTTTGTGGCTTGGTTTTGGTTTGTAATAAGGAAACTGGGGTATATTCTCCTTTGTTTGAACAGCAGAACCCTAACTCTGAGAGCAGAACTGGCAGTTGTCACCACTTTGGAAGGCACAGTAACCTTGGGGTGCTGGGGAAATGAAGCCTCTCTGTTGACTGCAAAGACACCTGAGAAATGCCAAGATGTGACTTTATACCCAGCAGCTTTGACTGAAGAGCCTATAATGCCACCAACTGCTTTCTTCCAAGACCATAATCATGACAACTAGGCACACGCATCCCCCTGCATACATTTGTCTCTCCTCACTAGCTATATTCTTTTATTTCTGCATATGAACTTCTTACTTCCTTTACTACTATAAACCCTGTCTTGATAAGTAGAAGTAAATCAGTGTCATTTAACCAAAGGAATTGATTAAGGTGACAGATCCACACGTGTTGGGCAGGGCTCTACCATGAGACCATCATCCTCTCTCTTGGTGCCACCCGGGAGAGCAAACACAGCCACAGGGACAGTCACAAAGATGAATATTCCCAGGTGCAATGTGCCAGGGAGGATCTCCGTGTCTGTCCCTGTGCTGGCTGAACATTTCACCCCCCAGCTCAGGCTGTCAGAAGGGTTCATCCGTGCAGCCTGGACGTCACTTTGGTGTAGAGCACTTCACAGCAAGAGTCAAGTAATGCCTGGCAAGAAAGATCATTCGTGTCCAGAATTTCAGCAGAGGATGAAATCTGCTTCCAGCTGGCTGAAAAGATGGCTCAGAAAGAGGCAGGACTGAAATCAAAGGGTTCCAGCAGACCCTCACCCAGCCAATCCATTCACTTACCCTTACTTGCCCCATTTTAGGGCTGCACAGAGAAAGGCACATTTTTGTGAGCATGAGGTGCCTTCACTGTAGCTTCAGAAATTATCCTCAGCCCAGCCCATATGCTTCCTTGGCATTTAGATCTTAAAGGACAAGCCATCTCTCACATCATGTTCCAATGGCGTAACACTGCAAGTGAATCATAGAGTCATAGGATACTTTGGGTTGGAAGAGACCTTAAAGCTCATCCAATTCCAACCCCCTGCCACAGGCAGGGACACCTTCCACCAGAGCAGGTTGCTCCAAGCCCCTTCCAACCTGGCCTTGAACACTGCCAGGGATGGAGCAGCCACAGCTTCTCTGGGCACCCTCTGCCAGCACCTCAGCACCCTCACAGGGAAGAGCTTTTGCCTAAGAGCTCATCTCAATCTCCCCTCTGGCAGGTTAAAGCCATTCCCCTTGTCCTGGCCCTACAGGCCCTTGTCAAAAGCCCCTCTCCAGCTTTCTTCTAGGCAATGATTAAGTGCCTCTAGTGATGCAGAAAGGGACATCACCTCTGAAGCCAGTTTTTCCTCACACACAACTACCCAGAGCTGGTTTCCACTACAGCCTTCTCCTGTGGCCTCTTAGGAGCACATGCTTATAGCATCTTCACACTTTGAAAGCCTTCAGCCCTTTGCAAACCTGCTTGAAATTGGCCCAGAAGAGCAAGAAGTTACAGAGAGACAGCAAGCAAGGAGGAGCAAGATCATGAGCCCATCAGCCTCTTTCCTTGAAGAACAAGGTTAAAAGTGAGGAGTCAGAACTGTTCCCAAGTCCCAGACAAAATCCTTTGTCATTCTGGGCAGTCATCAAAGCACAAGTGCTGAACCACTGCCAAAAAATCTCTCCTGAAGCCTGCTCCAGCCTATCCATAGTGATAGATAGCACTAATTCCCCTCAAAAAGCTTGATCTCTGGAGTCAGTTCACTCCCCGGTGCATTTTGCAAGGTCATGAGATGGTAACAGGCTGCATCAAGATAAGATGTTCTGCGCAGATCTGTGAGCTCCACTCATCCTTAAGCCACATTCACTCAGCAAGTACCTTAGAAATGAAAACATGATTTTATTTTCAGATCTCCTAAAACATCTGAACTTTGGGACAAAAGGAGTGTATTGCTCTTATATTGCAGGAATAGTAGGAATAAAAGACACCACTTACAGCTGCTGAGATCTGAGTCACTCCTGCTGAAACCGCCAGCCAATGGATCCTCTGAAGACTGACAAAGACTTGGTTATAAAATATAAATTATTATCTATATTTTATAGAAAAAATTAATCTCTACAGCAAAATTATTCCTAGCCTGAGTACAGTTCTCGTAAATATATTAGTTCCTCCTTAAACTGGTGGTATATTTCATCAGGAGACAGGAGGTTTCTAGGATGGAGAAAACCTTGGTAAAATACAGTATAATATGATATGTAGTCTTCATTTATAAGGCCCCCAGCCAAACAGGCTCCCCTGGCAGCAGGAGGACTGGAAAGGCATTTTGCTGCGTGTCAGCCTGGATGAAGGAAAACATTAACCCAACCCATACAAAGCTCAGCTAAGGAAGCCGCTGTCATTAAGATCAGGGAAGAGGGAAGAATATCTGAAACTGAAAGGCATTTCTGAGAAACAGGGGTCCTGAGCCTTAACACTGGGGGTGGAGGAGGGAAAAGAACAGGAGGAAATAATGTAGGAAAGATTTATGGAAAAGCAAATTGTTTGGTTGTGTCCTTCTTTCCTGCTGCACAAGTTACAGAGCACGTACAGCTCAGAGTGAAAGGCACATTCCTACAGAGAAGAAGAACATGATGCCTCCTTTTCAAGAAGGAATTACAGGGCTTTATAGGTTGCCCAGAGAAGCCCCATCCCTGGCAGTGTTCAAGGCCAGGCTGGACGGGTCTTGGAGCAACCTGCTCTAGTGGAAGGTGCCCCTGCCCATGGACAGGGATTGGAACTGGATGAGCTTAAAGGTCCCTTCCGACCCAAACCACTCTGGGATTCTATGAAATAAACAGTAGTAAAATGGCACTAGAAAAGAAAGAGAAAATTAAGATAGATACCTCTGAAAAATACAGCTCTTAAGCATCAAAGATCTTCCAGCCCAAGTAAGTCTCCTAGGGACATGTGCTTTAGGCCTTGCTTCAGCCAGAGATCTGAAGGCTAACAAGGAATTTCTGACTCAGGGAAAAAAAAAGGCAAAACCAATAAGGAAAATGGCTTAATGCGTGTTACATGGTGGAGAGGGCCTCTGCGTAACCTCTCAGGGAAGATGGAAAGAGAGGACACAACTGATGGGCTTTTAGGGGTATTTCAGGAGAAGCCAGAATAGATACCAAAGGGCAAAATGCCATGGGTAATGTTAGAACTGATGGAAAACTGCTGAAGTTTTGAGCGTTGCCCTGCTGATCACCAAAAAAACGGACTATAAAGGGAGGACTCATTAATGGGAAGGGTAGTTGGGACACAGGCACCAACTTCCCTTTTAGCTTCAATGGAACATGAGACCTATATTTTCTCTTCTCTCCCTGCAGTTTTTACCCAATTTTCACCCACTCTTTGCTCTGACCTTTGTTAGACTGAAGAACACAAGTTCCTCTGAGTGCAAGTTACACCTACACAACACATAACCATGCACTGCTCAAGGGCTACGGGAAATGTCATGGGAATTCCAAATACTCTGCCAGCTCTGTCAGCTTCCTTTGCTCGCTCTCTCTGCCTCCCCAAAGCATCCTTATGCTTGTGCAAAGGAAACCAAAGGTAGTAGTAAAAGGATTAGAAGGTAGGAAACCATCTTCTTGGGGAAAACCAGAAACAACAGTATGAATTTATAAAATGAGCTTAAATACTGGAGTTCAGTGCAAAAATCAATAGGGAAAAAACCCTACACAGTTATTTCCAGTGTAGATGCCAGGTATGTTTTCCCCAGGGCTGATCAAAAGCCAGCATATCCCCATAGCCAAACCCTGCAGCAGGCTTCCACCAAATCCCTTTTTCTGAAGGATCACTGCTACCACTTCATTTGGACAGCACCCTCCCAGTGAGCTGTCTTTAGGAATATCTAAAAGGGTGCTCAGGCAGTGGAACAGGCTGCCCAGGGCAGAGCTGGAGTCACAATCCCTGCAAGTGTCCCAGACCGTGCAGATGAGGCCCTCAGTGACATGGGTCAGTGGTGGGCTTGGCAGTGCTGGGGAACGGTTGGACTGGATGATCTTAAAGGTCTTTTCCAACCTAAACAATTCCGTGATCCTATAAAAACAGGCTGCCCAGGAATGTGCCTGCTCCTCAGTACAAAAATATATCCAAGGATAGATCAGATGAACATCTGTATCACAAATAATTTAAGCACAGATGCTTAAATAAATGCTCCCATCATGATGGGAGCAGTCAGACAATGTCAAGGCTTCTTCCTACCCTGTACTCTATGAAAAAGGATGGGAGACGACAGTGCAGTCAAACTGCAGAGTTTGAAGTTGTGTTTGAAATGTTTTAACATAACTATACGTTTATACACACACATATGTATATATGTACATGCAAACTCCTATTCAGAATTGAAGTTTTCTTATCTATATGGAAATGGAAACACAGGAAAATTACCTTTAGAGCCAGAGGGAGGATCAGCTGTTGCAAGGAGAATACAGTCATTAGAGAATTTCAAAGCCAGGCTCGCCCTGGTTAGGCCATTACACTACCAACTTCTGGCTCCAAATGATAATTTCCTGATCAAGATTCGCCTGAGGCATGAAATAACAAATCTTCCAACTGGCTGAGGCTGTTTCATTCAGAGAGATGATGTAGGGGATTCTAAAACCTGGGACTAGTAGATGAGTTTGGACATAGATCTATGCATGCTGGAAGTCTGAAGATACTGGTGTCTATCATTCTGCTTCATGTTTTTAAAGTAACTTGATGAAAGAGAAAAGCAGGATTTGGTAAAAGAACTGCTTTAGAGTCAGCAAACTGCAGGCTGGGAAAAGCTCTTTGCAGCTCAGCAGGGAGAACAGGCAGTGCTCCAATGGGAGGCTTACACACAGGTATCCTGTTCAGGTACAGAAGACAAGACTGAAGATGATTTATAACCCAGGGAAAACACAGATGAAGCATTCCTGGCAATGTAATTAGAGCAACTCTTCCTAAGTGCGTACTGACATAACCACCTCAGGAGATGCCCTGCTGCAGGGAGCTTCCCCTTTCACACAAGGGATCAATCCCTTTTGGTTGTTAAAGGCTTGTTCCAGAACAACCAAGGGCCCCCTCCTGTCCTCGGCATGCTCTGCAGTTCCACATGGATACAGCTTCCCTGTGCTCTTCCCACCCGCACCTTGCACCCCAGGGCACAGGGTGCTCACAGAGCTGGTGCATGCACCCCAGAGCATCCCTGCATCAGCTGCAGGCAAAGAGACTCCTGAGACTGGGATGCAGCTCAGCACTTCTAGGGATGAAATATGCTCTAATAAGCCACATCATTACATCAGCTGGTGCAAGATACATGTGCTGTAAGGAAGGATATGTATTTTTCAGCACTGATACATTTGAGGCAGTTGCCAAGTGCTGGAGTCACATATGTAGCACCGGCAGCTGACTCCCAGTTCCAGATAACAGACTTGGATCTGCTAGGGGGAAGGATGAAGGGTATTTGCAGAAAAGGTAAAGAGAAGAATGTGTTGTAGCAATCTCACTCTGACACAAATTCAAATTTAGATCTCTAACATATGGGACATCATAGTCTAGAAATATCTGTGTTACTGGAGAGAAGGGAGGGGGAAAAAAAGGCAGAAAGTAGATCACAACATGTAACAAAAAGGAAGATTAGGGTCAAAAACATCACTAAGATCATTCATCAGACCCCAGGCACACTGCACCCACGTTCACAACATTGAAGAACCCCAGTCAGCTCATTTATTAAACCCTGTCTAAGGTCAGCTTGCAAGGATTTGCTCTTACTAGGGCACAGGCACAATCACTTCCCCAGCAATACACAACAAAACCTATTTCCATGAAGTGTTTAAAACAGACTCAATCTTCTCACTGTTATTTTATACTGGCATAAACCATCACGAAGAATCCTCACGCCCAGGTAGCAGTAAGCAAGCAAAGAATGCTCTCAGTGAGGAGAGGAGTAAACCTATAGAAGAGCACCTAACATGACCAGATACACAACAGATCCCCAGCACAGAACAGCAGCCTGGCACATGGAATCACAGGCTCAGCTGGGACATAGAAACACCAAAGCAAGTAGGTTGAAAACTACCTTTAAGCTCATCAAATCCAACCGTTCCCCAGCACTGCCAAGGCCACGACTAACCCATGGCACTGAGGGCCTCATCTACACAGCTTGTGAACGCTTGCAGGGATGGTGACTCCGGCACTGCCCTGGGCAGCCAGGTTCCAGTGCCCGAGCACCCTCTGGGGAAGACAATTTTCCTAATCTCCGCCCTAAACCTCCCCTGGTGCAGTTCCAAGCCCCATCCAGCCTGGCCTTGAACACTGGCAGGGATGGGGCAGCCACAGCTTCTCCTCACGCGGACGCAGCAAGGTTAAAGCACACCACCAAAAGCTTTGTCCAGCAATACATCTGCAAAACACACATGTGAGTTAACACACAGCTCTCTGAGAACTGATGAACTGTCATAAGAAGAGTCTGCATTAGCAGCCTACCAGCGCAATACAACACCAACCATGGCAGGACTCACATTAAAAATCTGATACTGTTCACTAACTGCAAAGATCAATTCAGGGTGCGTCACCATTCAAAAGATGGACAAGATCCCTGGTCCCTGCACCTAATGGTGTATTGATTCAGCAGACACCCAAGCGCCAGCTCTGCACTTGATGGACTTTGCGGAAGCACCCATGGTATCCCCACACATGCCAAGTAACTTGGAGCCTATAGGATAGTTTGGAACACAGGAGCTGGAATGAGAAAGGCCAAGGGTAAAAGCAGTCTTGCATATTGACGCTGGTCTGCCATGAGCCTGTTTGGGTGATGAATTAAGCAACTGTCTGCTGCTTTCTTTTTAGAAGATAGATTGCAATTCAAGCAAGTACAAACTATCCTGCTTTCCTGTTTGAGCTGCCTGGAAATCAGTCCGGCAGGACGCATGCGTATGTGCAAGACCTGCTCAGACTATGGCAGCAGCCACACTGATGGCAGCTCATTTGTCCAGAGAAGTTATACGCAGCAGCTTTGAGCAATTTCTGGAACAAGATGATGTCTAAAGGTCCTTCCCAATCCAAATCATTCCATGACTTTGTGATTCTGCACAGAGGTTTCCCTATTTATTTTGAGACCCGACCCAAGCATCAGAAAGGACAAAGTAAAATTAGGATGCATTGCTCATTAAACATCTTTAGGATAGGCAGTTTAAGAAGTTCCCAAACTCTTCTATCCTCAGCAGCAAAACCTCACCCCTCTCATCTGAGCTGATGCCACACTGCAAACTCTTCATCCCCAGGTAGTAACTTCCTACCAGCCACGGACAGAAACCCAGGCTCAGAGGATCCTCCTGCTTGACTCCACATTGCTGCTTCCATGCTCCAGTGAAACATTTAACTTCTATGGGTAACACAGTCCATTTGCACCCCCATCACAACCCTTCAGCATCCAGCCAGAGCTGTAGCACACCACAGAGATGCTCAGCTTCAGCGCAGCTCAGGACCAAGCAGCCATAGGTGGAGAAACAAGAACATAAATCCATCCTGCTCCAGAGAAACTGCAACCAGAGTCACACCAGCAGCGGGACAGGGCTACCCCCGGGACTGGAGCAGAGCCACAGGAACAAGTATGGGCACAGAAGGAGCACACAGCCCACAAAAACACAAGGCAACATTTTTTAAACCTCATTCAAAGGTTAAAAATAATATTTTGCCCTTCTATTTTCACCAGGAATCTGTTATTTCCAGATCGTGTTTCTGTAACAAGCTGTTAGTGTTTGTGGTTTCTTTTAATGCATGTTCTTGTTTTCCTTTTTGTAAAACATTTCCCCTCTCCATAGATTAGCCTGTTGGAAAGGGGAAAAGAATGCCATTTGGTAAGAAATGCAATGAAGAAATATCACACTGTAAAGCAGATATCATAAGCACAAAGCCAGTTACTCCGTCTGGGATTTATGGCTATGTGAGAAGTTACACGTTCAGCACACAACATGTGTCAGCCCCAGGCATGAGGCGTCTCCTCCACAGAGCCACTGGGAGCCAGGGAATGGGAAAGTGAAAGAAACTGGAGAGAGATGGTCACCAAACCACTGTACCAGCTCAGGCTATAAAACTTTACAGATGCTGATGAAGCCAAGCAAGGAGGGGTCCTCAGCGTACTTCCAAGTCTCTCTACATGCGCCCTTTGAACCATATTAATCCTCCCTGGGCTACCCCTAAATCTGCTCATGAAGCTATTCTTTCAAGACCTACATACTGGAGGAGGGACTAACATTGCCCACAAAAGGCTCTCCCAAAAGAAGAATGAACATCTTGAAGCCAACGTGCAATCATGATGTTAACACAACTGCAAAAAGAGAAAGCTCTTGAGTTAAAACCCACATCTTCATGCAGTGTGTGCGTCCTTCTTCCTGCTAATTGAGTTTTACTGGGCTGTGAACTTACTATCTACTTTTTAAGGTCAAGAAAGTCAATTTTACAGGGTTTTGCTTAGTGAGTTTAATTCCTTTGATAAGACTTGTTCTGCCTGTGTTCAGATGCTGTTCTCGCTCAGCGACCAAGCCAATTTCTTGCTGGTTTACTGGTGTGCATTCAGTGCTCTCACACATACAGGACACCCCAGAGAACACTTCTGCCCTTCACTTTTCTTCCCATCTGTTGATGCTCTGCAAATTGGTCATCAGGCTGACACACCATGACCTGGAACATCTAAGGACAGAAATAAAGGCACTAATTTGGTCATCAGAGAGAAATATTCTCCACTGCAATGCCTTTACTCATGTACACATCTGCACTCTCCACCCATACCCACTGTTCACAAATCCACAGAGGTTTATGCAATGCGATGAACACAGAAGCACAACAGATACCTCTTATTGCTAGATAAGATATTAGATATCTCTGGGATTGCTCTAATAGGTCTTAGTCTCTAAATGGCAACATCAGAGCTTTAAGTTCACGTACTCTGCTACCAAACACAAGTTACTGAACTCAGTAAAACTATTCAAGTGCTCAAGTAAAGCATAAGCTTAAATGCTTTGCCAGATGTGGGTCTTGACAAAGGAGATCTGGAGCTTGCTCTCTACCATCAATGCAAGTTTATGAACGGTTATGCTGTACAGCATTGGAAACAATTCCTAAGGGGCCACAGATCTGCGACTATTTAACTTTGTGTTTCTATAGGGAGCTTCTGATGATAGGCACTAAGTGCTTTAAAAACATAATTAATGCTCAAAGCACTCCTGAGAGGAAGCTAAATCTATGACTCAGATTTTAAAGTACCTGAAGTAGGATCGTCCTTGTTCTTTATGTAAAACATAAAGAACGTAAAACTTGGTACAGGGGGTACATGGCATAACAGGGTTGGTCCCATTGGGCTTGGTTTTCCAAGAGAACACAAGAGAAAACATAACTCACCCCTATTCTAGGTGTCAAACACAGAAAGTAACTTGTCCAAGGTGACTCAGGCAGAAAAGGTCAGTGTTCACAGACAGAATCTGAGTTCTTAGGAAATTAAAGGGATTCCTATGTCCAGAACAACCTGTACCTGGAGGGTTTCCTTCAGAGGCCCTCCCTCAACGCAACACCACCAAAAGATAGGTAACACCAGAACACTGATGTTAATGAGTAGCTCCCCAGCACACAGGAATTGGATGCTCTTTTTGTGTCGGTACTTTGAGTCAAAAGATTTAAATGCCTTCCACTGCTTGTTCTAGACATGAAGAGAGAAAGTTATCAAGGTTATATTTTAATTAATGTCCAAATTCATCATCTTAAGCAATTTGGGAGGTATCTTTTGACCAAACAGTGTATTCTATCTTCTTCTCGCTCATCCACCTATCGAGGGAGAAACACAATTCACTCCCCCAGGACAGAGCTGCACTCTCCACCCATAAACAGATTAAAGGACTGAAGAGGGAAGAAAGGCTGTTGTATGATACCCAGGGTCACCAACCTCATTTAGCAGCTCCTTGCCTTTCCAGGTCAGGCTTACCAGGGAATCAGATTCCCAGTGGAAAATGCTGCTGCACTGGACATCGAGCTGCTGGAGCTGAGCCCCATCCCTTCAGTGCTCAAGCAGGCTCTGGAGATGCTAAGATGCCCTGAAAAGATGCTCTTTCTCAGAAAAAAAGAACTTACAATTCCCAAAATTATTACAAATCCAGTGCTTACAGAAGAGAATGAAAACCAGTCCTCACTGGGAGCTCAGGGCAGGCAAAGGGTGCTGAGGACCTAAACTGGGGACATCTTCCTCTAGCAGGACAGGGTCACACTGCCCTCACTCCCACAAGGGCTGAAGGGGATCGTTTCTTCTCCCCCATTCTTTCCCAAGGACATCCCTTCCAGGATCTGCCACATTTTTCCTTCCTGCTTGCCATGACAAAGCCTCCCACACCCCGCAAGTTTGCAGAGACTGCATTCTCCTTGGGGAAATCATTTATTTATGAGCAAAACACAGCTCCTGCTTCAGATGCAGGTCAAGAGAAAACACAAAAGCATTACATTCATTTCTCCGTGTTTACTTATTAAGGATATATCACCTTCTGATAACAGCCGAGAACAACTTGGATCTGCAGTTCAAAGTGAATAAGAAATGTTGAGCAGAAAGCAAGGAAAGGCAGGGAGAGCAGTGAGCCTCTCTCCTAACTCATTTTTTGGGCTTACATTTTCAGTTTACAGCACACACTCTCAAAGAGGAGGGTGGAAGACTGAAGTATTGCCAGCACTTCTCAGTGCTGCTTTTCAGTGTGAAGCTTTCATCACACCAGAAGCTCACATCTCTGCATTCACTCTGACCACCGGGCACTGCTACAGTGACTCTGTTCTCACGGTCCTCCTGGCATAGTCCTTGACCTTTCATGGTCAAGTGGCTTTCCAGCCACAGCCCTGAATCCCATCCACAAGCCCTACACCATGCAGCCCTTCCTCTCCCCCTTCACAGAATCACAGAATGGTTTGTGTTGAAAAGGACAGTTAGAGCTAAAAGTGTGACACCTTCCACTAGAGCAGGTTGCTCCAAGCCCCATCCAACCTGGCCTTGAACACTGCCAGGGATGGGGCAGCCACGGCTTCTCTGGGCACCCTGTGCCAGCGCCTCAGCACCCTCACAGAAAAGAACTTCTTCCTTCCATAAATCTCCCCTGTTTAAGTATAAACCCATCGCCCCTTCTCCTGTCACTACAGTTTCTGATGAGAAGTCCCCCTCTGGCATCCTTGTAGACCCCTTCAGACACTGGAAGCTGCTCTGAGGTCTCCATACAGCTTCTCTTCTCCAGGCTGAACAGCCCTCAGTTTTCTCAGCCTGTCTTCATACAGGAGGTGCTCCAGCCCTTTCCATTCAGGTATGGACTCAGGGCTTGAAACAAAGACTGCAGAACATCTACATCTGAAATCTGGAGTTTAACTTCCTAAGTCTGGGAAAAATTTCCCTGGAGGAAACACAGAAAGAACTTGTGAACCTGACATGCTGCTGGCACCTCACTGTGCTCTGCATGAACTTAAAAGCAACCCATTAGACTGATTTGCATGAATAAAAGTAAGCTACATGCTTCAGAAACCAAAATCATGATCTCTGGGTGGAAGCGCATACAGCTTGCAACCTGCATGACAGCACCTGAAGGCACTGCAGTGTTGGCAATTACTCCCCATACTCTCTTTCACAGATGAAGCCAAGTATCAGAACTACTGAACCTAAGTTGCTAATGGCTTCATAGCAGTCTGACTTCATGGGAGTCCTTCACCTTATTTCAGTAAGCCTTAAGACACATCCTTTTTATCTAGAACTGCCCAATTTCCTGAGGGTTGTTGCCATTTGGAGCTCAATACTTGCTGAGTCTCATTTCAGGAAAAGTTTCCCCTCTGACACATCACCCCCATTACCTACTTGGACCTGTCATTTCCTCAAGGTACAAACCGCATTTTGGTACCAGGCAGATAAGCAGCAGTTGGAACCAGGCTCTATCCTACATGCATGCAGATGCTCAGTGATCCACACTGAGAGAAGGGGAGGAGGGAATAAGACACACAAAAATAAAGCCCAAAAATAACAGGTATATTTGTGCTGCTCAAAGTTTCAGTTCCAAACTGGGAATGGCTGTGGAGCTGGCAAGAAAGGGAGTTTCACGTACTAGAACACAAAAGCTACAAAAGCAACAAAAATAATCATTTTTCAAATGCTGACATTGAGATGAGCTCTGAGGCAGAAGCTCTTCCCTGTGAGGGTGCTGAGGCGCTGGCACAGGGTGCCCAGAGCAGCTGTGGCTGCCCCATCCCTGGCAGCGTTCAAGGCCAGGTTGGATGGGGCTTGGAGCAACCTGCTCTAGTGGAAGGTGTCCCTGCCCATGGCAGGGGGTTGGAACTGGGTGAGCTTTAAGGCCCCCTCCATCACAAACCAGTCTGTGACAGTATTATGTCCTTTAGCCCAAAATATTTGTCACTCTTCATATACACACATCTTGTAAGAAACACCGTGCTCATTTCTACTAAACAAGCCTCAAATGTCAATCATTCCTGCACCAAGTCTTTAAAAGAGAGCAACGATCAGTGTGCTATCCCCCAAACATCCCCGCTACTCCTGTCTGCCAGCTCATGCAGGTTCCCTGCAACCCCAAGTGATACCACTGCACAGTGCACATCACCAGCTCGCTCCTCAGAGGATGGAGACACCAGAAGGAACTTTGAGTAACTGAGAACTAAATGGACATTGTTGGCTACAGTTCAATGTCCCAGCATAGCTATTCTGCGCCTGTATAACTGAGGGCAGAGATTAAAAACCTCAAGATGAAAATAAGTGACAAAAAGAACAATAAATGTTTACTAATTTTGCAGAAGGTCTCATGGCAAATTTCCCTGGTTTTGCACACATTAATTAGAGAAATCAGTTAAGCCATTAAGTGGAAGGGCTGTGAATGTGCCATTTCATTCTTTATTTGTACCAAGCCTAACTCAATGAGATCTCAATACGTGACTGGGTTTCCTGAACACTACCTAGGTATGAGTAACTAATGGCAACAGCAATAAATGCAATATATTTCAGGTGACTGCATGACTCCAGGAAGATGATGTTGGTCAGAACAACTTTATCACCCTCCCTATGTGCCTTAGCAGGGATTTGAGCCTAGACTGAGGGCTCTATGTGCTAGTGCCACACAAAAAAAGAATGGTAAGCCTCAACTATGCTGTATTCGATATGGCTTAAACGTATGGGATCTGATTATCATCTTGGTTGGGCTTCAGGGACTAAACAGAGTTTTGCCAAATCTGCTTTTATCTTCTGCACTGTCAAAACTCACGTCTCCAGCCAACACTGGCTGCCACTCTACTGTCTGAGTTTTAAACACTTGCCTGTGTTTTGGAAAATGAACATCCCTCCCATCTCAAGGCTGGAGAATGAGCTGCATCTCATCTGGGAGAGGAAACCCCATCTGCTGACTACTACTGGGCTGCACAATATAGGAGGAGAAGGAAAGTCAAGTCAATATTGCTGTCAGAGAAGCTCGTGTAACTTCCTAGGGCAAGCTGACTGGACTTTGTGTTTGCAATTACAATTTTCATGTATTCTTCAACCTTAATGCCTACAAAATCCAACATTTCCAAGCATCATCTACCTCTTACCTTACAGGAGACCATAAAACAATAGAATCAGAAGTATTTTCGAAGCACAGGGCTGTGTGTGGGCTGTCAGTCAGGGGCACAGCAGCCTCTTGGGATCACTGGAGTCTGTACCACAGAGCAGACTGCCCGGTATGTCTATCCACACCACAACACAATAACTGCTTCCCATATGAGCTCTGAAATGAATACGGGGTAATTGCAGACCTCATTCCATAGCTCCCCATATGATACATGCCTGTAATTGTCTGCAGAACATAACTTGCCCTTTATGCTAGGAAAGAGTGATCCTGCTGTGCGTATTTCTGGTATTCATTAGAACTGCCATTGGGAATTCTGCATTAGGCTGTGCATGGGTCAAATGAAATCATAACCACCTGCAAATCATTACACATACATTAGGTCTAATCCTCCAATAGCCTACACTTGGTAACCAAATACTAACTCCTATTTCCTACTATTAGTAACAGAAGAAATTCTGAGATTCTGGGAAAAATTTTCAGCTAATCCCAACTGATGACCAGGGAAAAAAAATAAATCAGTAAATTTTCTTCTCCGGTTTGATCCCATATTCCCAACGTAGTCACTGCTCCCCTATCCAAAATAAGCACATCATGTTTTCATTCACAAGATTCACTACAAGGTTAAATTTAAACAAAGTCCATACATTGGCATCAGCTACCAAGAGGTGTTCAAGGCCAGGTTGGATGGGGCTTGGAGCAACCTGGTCTAGCGGAAGGCATCCCTGCCTGTGGCAGGGGGGTGGAGCTGCATGAGCTTTAAGGTCCCTACCAACCCAAATCAGTCTGGGATTCTAGGATTCGAAGTACCTCATGGCCCGAAGAAGCAACCACAGCTCCATGATGCTGCCTGTACCCTCCTCCTTCCAGCACAGTGCTCTTTCAAGCCCCACTGAAGTAACAACATAGGGTTGCAATATCCCAATGACAAAGAAGAGAGGGAAATAAATCCCTAATGACACTGCAGCCAGGTTTAGGTAGAAAATCTGTTATTTGAGTGCACCCAGCTGAGCTGATATCAAGTTCCCAGAAGAGCCCAAAGCTCTTTAGCAATCACAGAGGATCAGGACCACAGATTAGAACTCACTCAAAGCTCAATCGCTAGCAAGAGCATCACCCAGACACCGGCATGCTGCCAACTCACGGGCTCTCTGATGTCATGGGCATCCCTGCTGCACCCTTGATGTCTCCTGACCAGGCAATACCTAGGCTTAGTCCTACTGAGCTGATAAATCAGTCATGTCAACTAACCAAACACTAATATAAGGAGAAAAGAAAAGGAAAGAACAGCAGCAGGAGAGTAAATGAAGATAGATGGATTTGAATTAGCATGCAGCTCTTGAACTGCAGTGTTACCTAACACATTAGAGCTGTCTGCAGCTGTCTGAGAAGGAAGATGGTCTAATCACCTCTTTCTTTCCATCAGGAAAGAATGTACCCCTCTGAATCCCACCCAACAGTCCAGGATCCTTGGGTTTCATTTAACTTCCCACCACCAAGGTTACAGGCAAGCAGTCCACTGGGACTGTCCACCAGTTTTCCTAGTCATTTCTGCACATTGTATTATTGCTACAGAAGTTGGTTAAATCACTTTCAGATCAGAGCCTCACTAAATCTGCTTATGCCTAAGAAACAGTCCACAGGCACACATACATATACATTAACTAAAGACAATCTGGAGAATTTCAGCTTCGAAAGCCAGAGCTTAAGAAAGCTGGGAACATCTGATCACAGCCGCACACAAAAGTGTTTGGGTTATCTGAGTGCTGCTGCTTCCCAGTGCGGCAGATCAGCACAACAGACACCAACTTATTCCCATCTAAGATGACATCTATCACACCCCAAAAAGTCAAACCTAAGATATACATTTTCAGTTCCCAAACTGCTGCAGAAAGCACACTTACGGTGTGCCCAGAGACACATGAAACTCTCAGAGGTGACAAGTCAAGTATCAAAGGCAGGCAGATGGAGGAGCGAGCAATGGAGATGTAAAGACACATTGAGAAAACACAGATTTCATGCAAACTTTTTTGCTACCTTTGACTTGGATTGGCCATAAAACACTGACAAGCCTTAAGACACTGCAAAATAAAGGATGTTTCTTAACCCTGAGGTGGTGAGCATTCAACTGCGGGAGGACAAGCTGCCCATGACCTGGTGTTAGAGGAGCAATAATACCACTGCTTTGCTCTTGCCATCCTCAGCAACACCAGGCTGACAGCAGTGGAGAAATGACAGCGGTAGGACTTGGGCGTTTGGTCCAGAACAAACTGATAGCAATTAAGGCAGCAAAGACAAGAGCAGCACTATTAATCCCTCTTCACCTTGAATCCTGGATTCTGCACCCTCTGATGGAAAAGGAGGAGGCAAGGGCACAGGCTCAACAGCCAGGGTGGAGGTGGCAGAGAGCTCTCCAAGCAGAGGCTCAGCATCCGCCTTCCAGAGCTCACTGGCATTTTTCCTGCTTCAATGTTATCTCAACAATGAATTTCTTTGCAGACCTCTTGACTTTGTCTTTTGAGGTACAAACATTGCCAAGTATTGCTATGATAAAACAGGTAATGGCCAAGGCAGAACAGTCTTTGCTTTAAGGCAAAGACTCAGGCAGTGGAACAGGCTGCCCAAGAAAATGCTGGAATCACTGTCTCTGGAAGTGTTCACACACTGTAGACAAGGCCCTCAGTGGTATGGTTTACTGATGGCCTTGGCAGTGCTGGGGAACAGTTGGACCTGAGCTACAGTTTGGGCAGAGAAGAGATTCAGAGCAGCCCTGCGGAGAAGGACTTGGGCGTGTTGGTCAATGAGAAAATGAACGTGAGCCAGCTGCAGTGTGCGCTCACAGCCCAGAAAGCCAACTGCACCCTGGGCTGCATCAAAAGGAGCGTGACTGTGGTCGAAGGAGGTGATCCTGCCCCTCTACTCTGCTCTCCTGAGACCTCACTTGGAGTATTGTGTGCAGTTCTGGTGTCCTCAGCATAAAAAGGACACGGAACTGTTGGAACAAGTCCAGAGGAGGCCACGAGGATGATCAGGGGACTGGAGCACCTCCCGTATGAAGATAGGCTGAGAAAGTTGGGGCTGTTCAGCCTGGAGAAGAGAAGGCTGCATGGAGACCTCATAGCAGCCTTCCAGTATCTGAAGCGAGGCTATAGAGATGCTGGGAAGGGACTCTTCACTGAGGACTGCAGTGACAGGAGAAGGGGTAACGGGTTCAAACTTAAACAGGGGAAGTTTAGATTGGATATGAGGAAGAAATTCTTTACTGTGAGGGTGGTGAGGCACTGGAATGGGTTACCCAGGGAAGCCGTGAATGCTCCATCGCTGGCGGTGTTCAAGGCCAGGTTGGACAGAGCTTTGGGTGCCATGGTTTAGTGTGAGGTGTCCCTACCCATGGCAGGGTGGGTGGAACTGGATGATCTTAACGTCCCTTCCAACCCTAACTATGCTATGATTCTATGAGGTGAAGAATGCACAGAGATTAAAGAGGCATTATGGAAACAGCAGGCAGGTTTGCTGGAGCAGCTCCAAGCAGCATTCCTGCATCCCCACTTCCATCCCATCATCACCCCATCACTCTGCTGAAGCCGCACATGTAACATATGGCGATGGGCCCCATCCACAGCACAAGCTGCACACTTCTTACAGGGTGTACATCAGCAAAATTGTCATCTTGAGAGCTCTTCACTCATCTCCACTCCATCATATGTCAGTGCAGGATGTTCACACGTGCCCCAGCAAACTGCAGAAGCTCAAGTCCTCGAAGCAACAGATTTTTCCCTCCCACTGAGGCAGCACAAACGTGTTTGTTCCCTTGAATGGAGCTCACTGCATGCAGCAAAAAGCCCAGTCACACTGAATCATGCTGCATATAAAATACATACACACAGAACCAGCTGGTGGCTATATGGGCTGACAAAAGAAGAAAGTTTATCTAATGTCTCTCCTCTTACCAAACATTAGTTTTCCAGGCTGGATGTTTCCAGCTGTGCTATAGAAAGATAAAGTTTCCCATCCCCTGGATAAATGCAAGCTCTATTTTAGGCATCCGAGGCACAATTTGCATACTCTGTGAGATTTTTCAGGCAAGCACCCACAGGCAGGTGTTTAAGGACTCACATTTCCACCAATTTCATTACATTTTACATCATATTTGGAAATATAAATGATCTATGAGGGTCTCAGCCAAATTACTCACCTGAGGTCACAGGAGGCATCTGAAAAGAGGCAGAACCTCAATTTGTCTAGCAGCAAACCTAAGTAGGGATAATCTTTCCTCCTCGTACCTCAGGGACCTTGGGGGTACTGAAGGAGATCTTTACAGACACCGTTTATGTCCCCATTCCCACTGGAGTCCTGGCTGCTCCTGTAGTGCCTGACTCTTGTAGATGTGGATGCATTTACTACCCCAGTGATGGGTAAGGGCAGGGATCTCCTCGTGGCACGCACAGCATCTCCCTCACCATGGTGCAAAAATGGGTTCATTGCAAAGTCACAGACACAGCACCATTGCGCACCCAGCACCTCCTCAGCGCAGGACGTGATCACGCACGGAGTCCCAGGCTCCAGCACTGGTCCTAAACACTGGTGCAAACCCCCCTTTTCTTCCCATGGCATGAGGGTAAGCAAGCCCCTTCACCCACAGCACCCTACAACCTAAAGGCCACGTCTGAAAAAGGCCTTCAACTGATAAAAATCAAACAACTCTGATGCATGAAGCCCATCACACCCTGCACGGGGGAGAAAATGAACACTGCTAGGGACTGAACTCAGAGCTGAACTCCTGACAGAGCTCTAAGAAACAGCTTGGAAGAACAGCTGCAGACACTCCAAGCTAGAGGTAAGTGGAGGTGAAGGGGCAGTCGGTGCTTTGGATAGCTTAATGTGCTTTTCCCTACACATGTGAACAGTCCCATTAACTTGTTGTCATTAATGAACTTGAAGCTAAAGAAGTGCTTAAGTGGATCTGGGTTTTACAAGACTTTTATAGGTCAATGAAATAAATAGTGGGGCAGATTTGTACAGAGAAGAAAGCAAGCCTGATGCATGGTTAGCAGACACCACTGCCATTTGTACTTGGAAAAAGACACCTATTCCTCCCAGCAAGGGCAATTCCTTCATGGAAGAACACAACCCATCCCAGCTCTGCTTAATACTCACACCTAATGTACCTGGACACATGACAATGACTGGCATTGAAGGAAACTACCCGGGCTTAGCATCCATACAAATCAAGCCAAGTATCTAACTGCTGGCATGGAAATACCTGCAGCTTTGTGATACATGGTGTCGTAGTATCTTCTAGTCTGGAAACAGATCGTCTGCTTAATTTATATACCAAAGAGATGAATGCTGGAGGGGTTTAATAGCACCCTTGATAATAGGGCCTGTAATGGATTTTTAAAGTGCATTTGAGTCTGAGGGAAGGTGCTGCACTGATGCTCTTGCCTAGCACTGTCCCAGGAGCCGGGTTGGGTGTGAAATGAGCACTTTGAAGAGGAGGTATATAATTCATGAAGAGGGGAGCAGAGCAAAGGCACCGGTGGGCTGGTACATGCTCATAACTCCCAGCTCACACAAAATACTCACTTGTGTGGAAGTGCTTTACTGCATCTCCAGTTCTCTGCTTCCGGCCAAAGGGAAAAGGGAGAGGGGGAAACCCACAGGGAGTCAGTCTCTGAGACATAGCCTCTGAGATTTGTGGTCTAAAAGGACGCATGGTTTTCATGTGGGCTGCAGGAGATGTTTGCCAAGGTCATACCAGGGTCCCTAATTACAGAAGCATAGACTGGTTTGGAAAAGACCTTAAGGTTCCAACCCCCTGCCACGGGCAGGGACACCCCCTACTAGACCAGGTTGCTCAGTGTGCTTACCAATGTCGCTTAATGACTCCAGGTGTCATCCTTGATCCCTACTTTTCCTCTGTAACTTAATTAAAGCTGCCTTTCCCCGCAAGTCCTGCTGGATCCCACATGCCCAGCAGACTTACACGGGGGCACAGGAGTCAGCGCACAGAGATCCTCTGAGGCACCAGAGCCATAAACACTGGTCCAGCAGCTACCTATGTCTACTAACTTGCGCTTAATTTGAAAACATGAGTACTCCCACTGGATGCACCTTTCCCTAGGCTTCAATTGAAGAAAAAACAATAATAATGATAGCCAAAAAAAAACCCCACCCTGCCTGTATCTTCAAGGGAACACAGACTCCTTGTTGTACAAAAGCCATTAAGTCCTTGCTTTACATCAAACACAACCTAAGAGTCAGGGTTAACACCAAACAGAAGCAAGCAAAACCATCAAATTGCAACATGGTCAAATGCAAGAAGAAGTAATAATGTAACAGAAAGGGAAGCAAATGAAAAACTGGGCCCTTTAACAAGATATCCCAGATAAGATGGAAAAAATGAAGGTACCCCTGCAGCAACCGCTGCTTGAAATCATCTTTTTACTTCAGAGTTCCGGATGAACCACAGTATCTCTGTCACACCACCACGGATGTAATACAGTGCAAAAGTAGATATGAATATGCTTAAATAATTCAGGGCAAAAGCCTAAAGAATACAGCTGCCTTAGGTGCTTCCTGACTTGCATCTTCCAGACACAGAAGAGGCCTAACAACTCCTGACTGGTATAGCTGGATTTATCAAACCTCCTTCCACTCTCACACAGATGAACATCACAGGAGATCCAGGCCATTGCATGTTAGCCCCTCGCACTCACCGGAGCTGGGGTGTCAGGAGCATGTCAGCAGTTCTGCTAAAGTCTCTATCTTCAGCTTGAGAACATGAACTTGCTCCAGGGTGAAACTTGATGTACAAGCTTCTGCCTTGGAGCAACTGCTTCAGAAAATGTGTTAAGATTTGCCTGTGGTAGAAAAGAGCAACAGGGAAATATATCTGAGACTTATTAATTAGAATTACTATAACCCTTGGTCTTGGTGCAGTAAAACAGCTTTGCTTTCTGGGAGAAGAAAAGTATGCCCCAGGCACAGAAGCAAAGATTTTTAGTAGGGGATATCTAAAGCAAGGCTCTTCAAGCTATGTCTTGAGATTAAAGATGAGCCTTAAAAAAAACACATATGAAAGTTAAATGCTTTGATTTTTCCATAGGTAGGCTGGTACTGCAATCCTGCACAATCTTATGTGTCTATCTTAACACACCTCTCAACAGCTCTACTGATGAACTTAAATTCAGCAATTTAAGCACATGTCTAAGCCTGACTTCTGTAAAAGACTAAGTCTTACTGACTCCTGATAAAATTAGCCCTTCAGTCCACATAGAATCTTCTGAAAACACAGCCTTTGATTCCTCTTGACACCACCTAATGCCATGCCCTGGAAAATCTTCTCCTTAAAGAGAGAGCAGGATTCAGGAGCTCTTGCTTTGGGAAATGCATCTGAAAAGTTAACATCATTCTGGCTCTAGCATGAGTTATCTTAGTCCTTATCAGCTGCACCTTCAAGATATGGGGATTTTTTTAATAGGAATATAAGTGAAGATCAAAAAGTACTTTACGAAAAAGACAGGGGAATATGGAGATGAAAGACATGGTAAGGAGGAAAGTGATTTTCCTCTTGCAATGACTTTAATATAAATATTTTGTTTATGGTAATGTAATTATGTGAACGTAAATAGTGCAACATTAGCATCAACAACAGCATAACAAATCAGAGGTGCAACGTGCCAGGCACCCCAACAGCACTAACCCAGGGAGCCGCAGCACATCTGCCTCCAACCTCTGACAGCACACCACACATGGTCCATTTGTGCCCACACACAAGCATTATCCAGCATTCCCGAACATCAGGCAGCCCCGACAGAACTTAAATTATGACCCCAACAACTTAATCCAGCTACAGCTTACCTGGAAAACCAGTGACACACAAGCCTTGCTCTGTGCATGACTTTTGCTCCCCAAGGTTTCAAGCAGAAGTATTAACATAGCTCTTTATTCCATATCTTTACCCCAAATTCAGCTCCAGAGAGGAGTTCACATCCCCACCACGGTGCTTTCCTTACAGTCACCCTCCCACTGGGGCTTGTTGTCAGTACATACCCCTGTTTGGAGATGTCTCCAGCAGATAACAGGAAAGCTGAGCAGGTTCACAGGAGCCAGGGAAAAGATGCCCATGGCTGAAACAGTGAAAGAGCATTTGCCTGGCACACCAGGAATCAAAGCGTATGGATTTAACGCTGTAACAACCATTCAGCACATCTCTTGTGGGTTGAAAATTCCTCCCCTCCTTCACAGGATAAAGACGTGAGGCCATTAAGCAGAGAAGAAGGGTAGAGGGAGCAGCGTAAGCTCTTGGGAGAAGTTAGCATGCAAGTAATACGAACAGATTAGGGCTTTCAGCAGGCACTCTGCTCGTCTGTCCCAATGCACGTACCGAAACCAAAGGCAGAATATGAAAGCTTCCTGACTGACAATAACCACTTGCTTCCTCCTCCTCTGCTTCCCAAGAAGGAAGGAAAGCGGTTCAAACACTGTGCTCCACAAACACGGGTGATGAGCAGGTTTCCTTCATGAAAATAAAGACAAAATCAATTTCTAAATGCTCTAGAGCGTCCTGGGCATTTAGTATGAAGAGAATCAAGGTTCGGCTACTGGCAGAGGATGATATAAATCAGGATCAGGACTCACCCATGGGATTCTGGCTCATCTAACTACCACACCTGCCTGTAACATCTGGCTTAACCACTGTCATGAACCAGCTACTTTTGCACAGCTCTGTATTCATTCACGAGTTGTTCAATGGAAAAGAAATACATTGATTTCCAGGATTTACACTCACAGCACAGCACACAGCAGGGTTTATTGGGTGAATCAAGCCTGCCCACACACACACAAAATGAGCCTCTGTGAGCCACACTTATCAAAGACATCAATTTCCTTGGGAAGTTTGTGCAGTTACAGACCACGCAATGCTGCTTCTGTGCGTTATTTAATGAGGGCTTGAAGCCTCCAGTGCCATCAGTGTGCCCTGATGGAGAAGTCCTAAAAGCCAAAATGAGGTTTATTGAGCCATTCTGCAGGGCTCAGGAGAGCTATGTCCCCTGCTCGGTTCACAAGGCAGACAGAAAGACTCCCACCTACAGCCGTGCTCTGCAGGTCTCCAGGCACAGTGGATACAACCACCAGCTTATTACACTTCTCTAGAACATTACTATATTACCACAGTTAAGTTCTGTGGTTGCATTTTTAAAGCAAACTATTAATTTTACTATAAAACACATCTAAAACCATTAGACCATGATGAAAAGTCTAAACCAAAGAACCAATTTACCATTTTTCATAAACATAAGCCTGTAACAAGAAAAGAAAAACAGAAACCCAAGACAACGGAAGCCTCACAGAGACCTCCTTGTGTACCACTGCTCCCTACATCGGTGCCTCTGCAGGCCTGTGCTAGAGAAAAGTAAAATGCACCTCTCTCAAATGGAAGTCACCAGTTGTCTCCTAATGGCCAAACACTCCATGTGGCACTGAAAAGACTTTCCATGAATAAAGAGTTTATGTGAAGAAGCTCTTCCCTGTGAGGGTGCTGAGGCGCTGGCACAGGGTGCCCAGAGAAGCTGTGGCTGCCCCATCCCTGGCAGTGTTCAAGGCCAGGTTGGACAGGGCTTGGAGCAACCTGCTCTAGCGGAAGGTGCCTACAAAAGCTATAGAACATCAATGAGGAGGCCCAAGACAACAATAACCCTGTTCTCAGTGCGCTCTGTACAACAAACGAGCATGTGTGGGACTGGAAAATGCTCCTGCAAGAGCTGTTTGCAAGTTGCTGCTGCGCCGGTAAAAGGTCTGCAAGTGCTGTTTCACCCCTGAAACAGAGGCCAATTGAAGAAGTTTTAAACTGGATTTCACTCAACGCTAGCAGAAGAGGGGCTCAAGCACAGAAACAGCAGCTAGAGGATAAACAAGATTTCAACACGTGAAGGCAGAGAAATGTCAAGTCTGAAATGGCAGCACAAAAAGCTGAAGAGCACCACATGCCACACCGACCTCCAGCAAATGCGCACAGATGTACTTCCAATGGTTTTAAGACATAAGAGCCAATCTTGCACTTGTATAGAACAGCCCCTGCTAAGAGATCAGATGGCAGGAGGATCCATGTTGAACAGTTTTCAGAGCCTTGCTGGAAACCCCCAAATGAATGCTTAATACAGCTTTTTTCAACAGAAAATCATATAAAACTGTGATTTAAAATTTAAAAGAACAGACTTAAAAGCACTGCCAGGTGCCCATGGTATAGGTCTGCTGCGAACAGCCCTGTTCTGCAACTGCTGAAGAAGCTCTTGCATCTGATCAAGCGTGCCTGAATTGCACAGCAACGCAAAAAGGGTCATGTCAGTGCTACAACAGCAGCAAAATCACTTTCCTTTCATTTCTCAGCCCTCCCCAGCTTTGGTTTATTTGTTCCCGGCAGAGTCCTGCTGAGGGGGGCAGTTTGGAAGCTGATGGCACAGAACAACATTTTTCTCCACCCATGACAAACACAACAAAAAACCACCACCAAAAACATCACACAAGGACCCCAAAGGTTAATGTCACCTGTGTGTCACACAGGAAGTCTGAAGAGAGAAAAGGGCTCACCTCAAATAATATGGAAGAAGGACCCACTTACAAGAGCAGAGAGGTACAGTGTGTGTTGAACTGATAACTCATCTAGCCTTGGCTAAACAGGTATTTTTTGTGAGTTCCAGGCACTCTCCCAGGAAAACTGATGCAGCTTCCTGGTATGAATCCAAGGGAGTTATCTCTCAGTCATTCTGCCTTGTTGTTAAAGATAGGAAGAATAATGTCCTTTGTGAGTAATTCCAAATTGTTCTGCAACTGAATGATCTGCAAGGATCTTGCAGAGAATCAGAATGAACTACACAATCCCCTTTTCCAGAATGGGAGCTGAGGTTAAATTAGAAAACACATGCACTCCTATATTTTTACCCCCTCAAACACACCTTACAAGAAGTTATAGGCTCCTCTTGCTGCCATTTTTCAATGTAAGAAATACAAGCCTTTTGGCTGCTCCATACACCAAATCGCAGAAGTGCCCCCTAAAACATGTAGCACCTTTTTTCTAATTTGAACCTTTTTAGTTCCCCACAGTTGCAACTCAGCTGGGCTTTTTCCTCTAAAATTTCTTAGATCTGACATTTAAAATCTTGAGGTTTTCACGAGACGTCCTCTGCATTGTTCAACCAAGTGAACTCCCATTAGCTCAGTTTTAGCAACCGTCCTTCCCATGTCTCTCCTGTCTTGCAGTACAAAACATAAACAGAACGAGTTCCAAGATCAGAGGGCTGGAGCACCGCTGCTGTAAAACAGGCTGAGAAAGCTGGGCTTGGTCAGCCTGGAGAAGAGAAGGCTCCGGGGAGACCTTAAAGCAGCTCCCAGTGTCTGAAGGGGCTACAAGAAACCTGGAGAGGGGCTCTGGACAAGGGCCTGCAGGGACAGGACAAGGGGAATGGCTTTAACCTGCAAGAGGGGAAACTAAGATGAGATCTTAGGCAGAAGTTTTTCCCTCTGAGGATGGTGAGACACCCACACAAAGAAGTTCTATACGAAGGTTTTAACATATAAAGATTGGGGACTCTGAAGGAACAAGAAACTTCCCCCAGTGCTAATAAGCATACATCACTGATTACAAGCTTCAAGGAAACAGTCCTACCCCCTGTACACAGGGTGCTCTCCACATCTGGCAGAGACATCTCCCTCTGTAATGATCAGCCAAGGCTTGAGAGCGCACCAGAGAAAAATTGAAGCCAAACCTGGGGAAGACGCTTCACCAGAGGAAGAACCAGGAGTCACGCTGGATACTTGAGAGATTTTTCTGGCTGCATCTGAGCTGAACGTTTTACAGCACTGGCTGTGTCTGCGTGCACGGAGCAGAGATTTCTCATTTCATACATCATTTACTCCTGCAGTGATTCCACAAAGTCACAACACGTCCTTAATACACAGAAAAGGAGAAATCCATTCTTCTCATGACAATAGTTAAGGCTGGAGATATTAAACATAGATTTCTCTGCACAGCAATGCCACCTGCTACAGGATAATCGTACGTCCTTAACAGAGAAATACAAGGTAAACACAGGAAAGCGTCAGCTCCTCACAATCAGAGGACAATGGTTACAACAGGAGGTTTCCCACAGCTCTTAAGTTATTTACGTGCAAAGCTCCAGCCATAAGTGGAGCATAACTCTCTGTGGAAGCTGTTGACAGTGTTTTCAGATAACAGATGCCCATGGGTGGTGGTCAACAGCCAATAACATGAAGCATCAGACCCTTGTACATAACCTGGGGTACCAACACCAGTTAAAGCAATCAAAAGAATTATCACACTTCTTGGCATGTTCAGCTTTGGCTTAAGCATCTTCCTGTCTAGTCCTAGATGTCTTCTACTTGACCTCTGCCATCACATTGTTCCTTTCCCTCCTCACTATCACCCCTGAGACAGAGGTCCCTTGCGCTGCAGGACAAGTACCTTTGTCCATTTGCTAAGGTTTAAGCTATATTGTAGACTGGTGCTAAAGCACAACTCCAAAAGTCACTGGTATAAAAGGGGAGAAGTATTAATATCCAAACAAAGGAGAGAGAACAAGAAAACTAGAACAGAAAAGAACAACAACATGAAGAGTGAAGAAAAAAGATGTAAAGCACAACACTGCTAGTCAAGGTTACAGAATCCCAGACTGGCTTGGGTTGGAAGGGATCTTAAAGCTCATCCAGTTCCACCCCCTGCCATGGGCAGGGACACCTTCCACTAGAGCAGCTTGCTCCGAGCCCCATCCAACCTGGCCTTGAACACTGCCAGGGATGGGGCAGCCACAGCTTCTCTTGTATGGCTGTATGGGTGTTGACCATTTGAGCTGCCACGCTGGGCAAGCCAAGCCCACATAAGCCAGTGACAGACCACTCAAGGAAAGCAGGAGAACCAGGGCAAGCATAGCAAGATGTACCAGCCCTAACAAGTGACTGCAGAAAGCCAGAGGGGTTTTGCAAGGTGTAAAGTCTCACCGATTAAAGCCACCGGTTGAAGTTTAACACAGGCCAACAAAACTGCTGTTATCCAATGGGTCCCTGACAGCCACCTTGGAATAAAATCAGAGGTTACAGGGAATTTTATACCCTAAAAGGCAGCACTACCGTAAGAATGAACAGGTCACTCCAGCTGCAAGTCTCACGAAAGATATCCTGGTCAGAGCTGCCAGGAAGATGACAAAGCAAATTACCTCAGGGTGGTGGTGAAAGAAGTTCACTGACTTGCATTAGAAATATGTTTTGCTCTGGAAAAAAACATCATTTTCTTTGGAGGGTGAAGGGGGAATTTAATTTAATCAGATGCTGAACGTTCCATCCCAAATCTATTAGGAAAAGTCTGGCAAAGGATGCACACTTTAAAATGCTACCCAAAGAGAAGGGACTGGCAGTAGGATAGAGCATGTTAAAATGAAAATTGGAAATGAAAGGCTCAAGGGAGAATTGATTAAACCCATATTACTATGAGATTTTTTTCATGCCTCTGTTTTCTTTCCCAAAACACTGATTTACTGGAGATCAGCAAAAATGGGAAAGGACATACTGGAAGAATACATAAACTAATATATGTATCTTATAGCATTTACACAAGTTCACTTTGCCTGGTGTCCTGAGGGCCAAGAACAAAGCCAGCAGCCTGGGAATCCCTCGGTGCTGCTTTAGCAAACAAACAAGACCCCAATTAACTTGGCTATACACAGACCTCAACAAAAATCCTATGTCCCAGCTTATACGCACAGACGCGGACCAGCAATCTGTGTCTTGAGGCTTTCCTAACCCTGAGAAGTGACTACAAAATGTCTGATGCAAAGCATAACTAAGTCAGTTAGCCAAGGGCAGTATGAGGTGCTCTTGAGCAGCTCTGACTTTCCACCCTGGACCTGCTTCCATAAACCAAACTCTCAGTCAGTAGCAGTTGGCCTGGGGCTCTTCCTGGTGGCTAGAAAGTAAAGCAAGACCCATGTATGGGCACTCCATCTGCTGCCGCCTAAATGCCATCTAAATATTCGGAAACATTCTAGGGCAAAATCTCCCAAGTGTGCTACAGAAGAGCATCCCTTAGTTGAGATCCTAGAAACAGCTCCTACTGCAACTCCTTCGCATACATATTTGCTCTGTGACACCCTCCAGCTCAATACAAAACCTGAGCCTCTGAGATGCCTTTCTCTGTACAGATCTTTGTCCGGCACAGTTCATGAAATGACAGGAAAGGGCAATCACGGGGACTCAGGCAGTGTGAGGGACTGATCCAACACAAGCAGCATGGTGAGGAGCCCAAACCATACAAAGCCTCTCCAACAAATGAGCCATCTGCAGAGACTTGGAGCAAGCACCCTCACACACTGCCATTACAGGGCTTGCAACCAACCCTTGTTGCACATTCATGGCTTCAGCTGACCCCCATTCAAAGGTGGTTTATTAAATAAAAATAGATGTTTGCTTAATGGACATACACAATTTGGGGACCTCATGCTGCAAAGCTGTAAAATGAAATCAGCTGTGGCAAAGCTGAGGACATGAAACTGTAAAGAGAAAGCAGTGGGAGGAACACAGAGGGAGCTGCGTATCACAGGCATGGTACATACACATTGGAAGTTCTCAGGTATGACACATCCAGCCCAAATAATTCAGCAAATGAAAGCAACGATCAAGCCACAGTTGGACACCAGGTACTATGGGTATTAGAAAATATGAAAAACCTGATTTTCCCTACCCCAAGTGTAGATGTTCTTTCTGACCCTTCTACGCTTGCTTCTGTACAGAATTAGCTACATCATTTATTATTTATCTCATCTCAATCTCCCCTCTGGCAGGTTAAGGCCATTCCCGCTTGTCCAGTCCCTACAGGCCCCTGTCCAAAGCCCCTTTCCAGGTTTCTTGTAGCCCCTTTAGGCACGGGGAGCTGCTCTAAGGTCTCTCGTGAGCCTTCTCTTCTCCAGGCTGAACAAGCCCAGCTCTCTCAGCCTATTCCTTTATTTGCTCCTTTACTTTCATGCCTGAGCAGGAGGCACTGAACTGATCTTAGTCTCCTTTGCCAGCTTCAAGATCTGGTGGAAACATCAGACCCATCATCTCTTTGGAAAGCCACACGAGCATTAAACTGCACAAAGTGCAGGGCAAATTGGTTTAAGGGCAGAAACATACAAGAATTTCTTTTCAAAATCCAAACCTGCATCCTCCTCTTCCGTCTGGGAGGGAGGTTCTCTCCAAACCCTTTTATTGCAGATAGCAGCCCTTAAAACTATCCTACTCTCTCTTCCAGAGGTACAAAGGCTATCCAGCAGCCCCAGACAGCTTTAGTTCGTGTGATGCAGCCTTGCTCAGAAGCACCCCAGCAACCACACGCTAACCCTTTAGAAGTGGCTACATCCATCCTTTTTCCACACCAAGACAAGTAAGTTGTTTTGTAGGTATTTATCCATTCCATGGCTTTGGAAAGCTGCTCTGTCTCGTCAGCATGTACACACAGTGCAAGTGGATGCACTGTCACAGGCAGGCAGAGGTCAGAGGCAGCCGCCTGTGGTTTCACTGCCCTTCAGCACAAGGAATCACAGGAGCTTCCCAGTAGGAAGAGGGAAGAAATCCTAAGGCTCAGTGATGCAGAACCTCCATATGTAACAGCACAAGCTGCCAGTCTACATGTATTAGAAAAAACAACTACTTAATTAATTTTCTCAAGAAAATATGGTTTTCCAGGGCTTTTTTAGGGCCTGGCAGTACTGAAGCTTCACTCCTACAACAGACACACTGGCTGCTGTGCCAGCGAACAGGGAACATGCTCTGTTTGCACACAACAGCCCATCTGTTCCATCTCTCACAACTGGATCCAAGAGCTCCGCTGTTTGTATTTGTATTGCCATACCCACGGGAACGTCTTTATCCTATGCCATGGACAAGCACATCTCAAAAAGGACACTGGCATCATCATCCCTCAACTATTTCTGTGCTCTCCCTCCCCGAGGCTGAGCCCTGCCAGCTCCCAAACACCAAGAACAAACCCTGGGGCATTTATCATCCCGCCTCAGCTCTGTTTGTCCACTGCCATCCACATGGAGCAACCAATAATGGAAGTATTTTAGGTATCAAAGCAAAAGGCTTAATCCTTGTATTTTATAAGCTCACTAAAGAGCAGCATAACTGAATTAAAAGATGGTCAGAAGCAGAGAAATCAAGTGTTATGACATGGGGAGACTTATTGTTCACCTAGATGTGTATCAAGGATTAAATTACATCCGTAGAGGACATCTCGCCTCAAGTTTCAGCCCTGAAAAGAATCCAACCTACAGTGTCCTGTAGCACACCCACTATCATTTCAGGTTAACGTTCTGGGCACTGTGAGAGATGGTCACTGCTGGTTTAGGACCCTGCAGTCCTTGAAAATGGCTTGCCAGCCATGGGGAGCCATTATCCATAATGAACTACCTACAGCTAAAGGCAAGAAGCTACAATACCAAACCTAAGATTTCATTTAGCACTTATCTGAAGACAGCTATATCGGAACAAGAACACAACAGCTCTGATTTTTGATTTCCTCATTGGCTGTTTCCCTGTTTGTACCCAAGTCCTGTTTTCAAGCCAGCCCTTCCAGAGTTAATCCCAACATGAGCCACAATCACTTCTTACCTCTCCCTTCCCAACTGGCTTTCTGGTGAGTAGAAATGGTCCTGTTTTGGTAACTGCTTTTATTCAGGCAATATCCTGTCTCTCACAACCTCCTTTATGCTCATGCCTGTGAACTTGAGCAAGTTTTTGGACTCTTTGCTTGAGCAGCACAGACACTGCTAGTGTAACACACTTTCAACTGCAAATACTCTCCCATGGCGCAAGCACACATTACTTCTGAACACACGTGGCACAGAGCTACCCTGCAATGCAGCTGGGAGAAAGGACTTACTGCTTTCTCCGCTGTCTTTTCACAGAACCACAGAATGCTTAGGGTTGGAAGGGGCCTTAAAGCTCATCCAGTTCCACTCCCTGCCATGGGCAGGGACACCTTCCACTAGGGCAGGTTGCTCCAAGCCCCATCCAACCTGGCCTTGAACACTGCCAAGGATGGGGCAGCCACAGCTTCTCTGGGCACCCTGTGCCAGCGCCTCAGCACCCTCACAGGGAAGAGCTTCTGCCTAAGAGCTCATCTCAATCTCCCCCCTGGCAGGTTAAAGCCATTCCTCCCTGTCCAGCACAACTTGACATAACTTCCTCACTGCAATGGGTCAGTAACATTATACTTGACACGTTGCTTAAAACGCATAAAACTTTTCAAACAGGCCACAAGACTTCCTCCAGACTTCTTGAATTTGCTTAGTGAGGAATGGAAATTAAAAGGAGGCAAGTTCTGACTCAAAGATGAAGTGCTATTTTAAAAGCAACAAGGGACAATAATTGCATAGAACAAAGTTATCAGGGGAGCAGGAATGCCCTGAGGTGGCTGTGAGCATCTTTTCACACCTAACTCATCAGTTCTTCATTTTTAACTTAGTTCAGAGATCCTGCCAAATTCCCAATGGGCTTCACAAACTCACCATACGACTCCAATGAAACACAACTACCCCCAGGGTCAGGCAGTTCTCATGTCATTCCACTCAGGTGTTGGAAGAAATAAAGATTTCAGACAAAGGCAACCAGACACACTGTCCTTACAGAGTATTTGTCCCTCTCCAGGGCAAGCAAAGAAAACTTTTTAGTATCTTCACTGACTAAATGAACAAATCTTCATCCCTACATAAACCTGTTAGAAGGTTCAGGTCAGACAAGACTGTCTCAGCCAGAAGTCTGGAGCAACAACCAGCCCTCCTGTCCTGGGTTCAGCAGTAGCAGTCATTTTTCTCCTTCTTAGTAGCTGGTGCAGTGCCGTGTTTTTGACTTTCAGCCTGGGAACAGCGCTGATAACACCGATGGCGACACCTCCCCTTGTGCGTATCAGGACATCGTAACACTTGAAATGCACAAGCAGAGTATCTCTCAGTTTCTGAGAATGTGAAAGCTCAGATCATCACTGTTTCTTGCAATGCATGAGCTGCACCCAGCTCAGGTCCTGGACATATAAACTGTTCTGCAGATGATGCATATCAAGTTAAGGTACAAACACAGGTTGTAGACCAGACATCAGCACCAAGCGCAGAGCCTTCAGCAACCCAGAGAGGGTTGGTCCTCTGAACAAGCTGCAAATCCACCAGGACTGACAAATCAGCTTTTACTCTATAAATTCACACATTTCAGTGTCTGAAGGGACCATGGCCATTCCGATCTGGGCATTCGTTACACTGACTTCACATCACACCACATCGGGCAACAAGCAGTAACTGGTGCTGTTACTCCAGCCCCATGGACAGAACTGGCTTTCCAGATTCTGATGCTTGCTGCTTTGCAGGATTAGATCCCCTACTAAGATGGTACCAGAACTGAATGAGACATGGACTACTACCGAGGGAGTCCATTTCAGAGAATAAAGGCCACAAACTATATACTCACCCAGCCAGTCCTTTTCTGATGGTGCATACACACATAAGACCCCATAAGTCTCCTGGATACCAAACGAGGAGCATGTAAAACAGAAGCCAATGCTTCTCAACGCCCATTTGCTGCTCCGACCCACCTCCTGGGGCATCTCCAGATCTGCTGCACCGTGTGGCAATTCTCCACATGGATGTTCCCAAACATCCTGTACTCTTGAACATGATGCTCAAGAGCCTCACTCTCCTTCTCCTTTAAGTGAAGCAAGGAAGCAGGTTTCCTACAAATGTTCGACAGTGATTAACATCCCCCCAAAGCCCTGTCCGAATCTTGTCATTTACCAAATGCCTCCGCCCTGAGCACAGCCCTATCCCCACGGCCACGCCAACACAAGTCTCTTTAATACAAAGGGGATCCTTGTAGGACAAACGATGTTTCTTCAGCTCCGAGTTCTTCAGTGCAGTCAGGTGAGTGTCAGGAGAGGGCTCAGCCAAGGGAGCACTGACACAGAGATTTGGAAATTGAATTAAATAGATCACAAGCCTGGTTCTGACTCTACTCGCTTCCCCCCCCCCCCCCCTTTAAGTAGGTCACTCTGCCTGCTATGGAAATCAGCTCAGCTTCAAAGCAGGTTCGTTCCTCTCCTGCCTTATCTCCAACATACTAGAAATGTGCAAAGCATTGAAAGAGCAAAGGCTAATTTCAGACCAATTTGATCTATTCCTGCCATGGGTATAAATATGAAACTGTATTTACTTGTCAAAAATAGCCAAGAAACATGAAAAAGGAATGAAAGCTGGCAAGGTATCTGCCATACAGTTAGGTCTGAATGTGGTACGTAGCTACAAGTCCAATCCCCAACAGATAATAAAATGCAAATGGAATACAAAAGGTCTTTGTGACCTAGCAAGGGGGGGAAGAAGAGAAAATCTCTTGAATCAATGATACCAATTTCAGCCTGAAAAATAGATTCTACCTTTTTATTTCTTTAACCTAACACAGAGCTTGCCAATTCACACTGTCTTTTAATAAAGGGCGCAAGACAAGCACAATCCCAACCTGCTGAAATCCCTGGAAGCAATGCAGCTTTCACCCATAATGATAGAAGCGAGCTCCTTGGGTTCATTCCCAATCCACCCCCGTGAAGGGACACAGGCAGGATCCACTCAGCAGCAGGATCTACAGTACAGACACTCTGGCTATTGGGTTTTAAATACTGCCACCAGTTTGAGCCATCCCCATTACAGACTCACAGAAAATGCAACTAAAGGTGTGAAGAGGAATTCCAGTGCCCACAGAAGGCAAATTCTGGGAAGGTTTTATCTAATATCATCAAAAAATAAGTCAAAGAAAATGAACCACAAGAATTCCCTTACTGCTTGAATGCCCCATCAACTATTTTGTTTTAAAAAGAGAAAAGGGGGACTAAACCCCATCATTTTAGAACTCAAGTATAAAGAAATTTCCTAAGCCTGGAAAAGCATTTGCCTTATGCACCTCTGAAGAAAATCACCTGGTGCAAGAGCCTGACACAGCACGATCAGGAAAGTTCTCCTAACTCACAATTGTGCCACTTCAGCCTGGCTTTTTGCTCCACTGATCCAGTCAGAAGACTCCTGGATCAGCTTTTTGCCTTCTTCCAACCCTAAGTATTTAAGTCTTAGCTCTTTAAGATTTTAAGCCGAGGCTCAGCATGGAGGTGTGAGAAATGCAAAGGAAGAAGCAGGCAAAAAGGAAAAATATCCTCTTTTTTTAACTTGTGAAGGAAAGAGAGAGGCTGTAGGTGTGATGCTGCCTCTTACAGCAGCAGCACTTTGCCTTCCAGCCAGCAGTAAGGCAGCCTATGGCTAAGGAGCAAGAGAGAAGCTCAGTCAGTGTGGAAGCATATGAGGTCTGTGCCAGAGGAGCTGCTGCTGATTGGCGATGATCAGCATGGGGTGGACCCGCAGCACACGGTACTCCTGGCACCAGAGCCTCTTCTTCCAAGTCAGAAGGAATTATTTCACAGGATGTGAAGAGAAAGGACTGTATTCAAAGCTTCACTTACATTTAAGCTTCCTCAACAGCTTAAGGATCTGGTTCCAGACTTGAGTGCTATCCAGTGTACCCAAGCCTAAAGCATTGCCCGTGTGCTGGGACACGCTCACAAGCCATGTTTACTGCCAGGCATACCTGCCAAAAACCTGAGGTTTAAAAACAACGTAACTGCAATAGGCCTGGAGGCTTCTCAATTTGGAAAGAGTATTATTAATATTAATATGTAGCATTTTATAGTAGGAAACAAACACAAAGTTGACAGCATTGTGCCTTAAGCCCTAGAATCAACTGGGATTTTTGGCAGCACATGCTGGAGAAGACAGCAGCAGCTGTCGAGTCACAGCTGGAGTTGCCTCTGGTGAAGGTGATTGAGAAATGGGATTCAAAGAAAAGAGAAGAAAAAAACCCCAACAGGTAAAATTCAAGGTAAAATGAAGCGGGGGGAGGACAGACAACTGAGTTAAGAGCCTCTCCTTCCTTGCAGAGCACCCGGGTGGTGTATTTTCCTTCAAGTACAGCCCCTGCTTCCTGACCTGCACTTTACAGGTTCTTCTTTTTTATCACCACTTCTCTTGCGCCCTCAGCTCTCTGCTTTGCAGGAGGGCTGCCAGACTACAAGATTGGGATGGGCTGATCCTGGCTAGAGGCCCGGTGCCCCCCAGAGCTGCTCTCACTTCCCTCCTCAGCAGGATGGCAAGAGAAAATGGAACACAAGGATCATGGGTCAAGACAAGGACAGGGAGAGACCTTCTCCACAAGCTGCTTGCAAAGTCACTGCCCAGGCTGACCCCTTCCAACAGCCGCACTTCCTCTACTGTAAATATGTTGGAAAACCCAAAGGACAAACAGACAGGAACTCCTAAAAACGTGGCCCACACCACCTCCCCAGGCTTGCCCTCTCTGACTCAGCATGAACCCCAAAAAAACACTCACTGAAAATATACGTGTGCTCTCCAGCACTGCTGCTCCTCTGCCAAATCCAACTATTTTCCTGCTTCCACTGGGGACCTGTACATCAAAACCTTTCTAATGAAGCACAGTACGAGGCGAGCATTAATGCCAACCTGCAGAAATCACCCGCACTACTCAATTCTCAGACATAATGAAAACAGTCACCAGCAGTTAGCTTGAAACTGGGACATCTGCAGCATTTAAAATACCTACTACAAATGAGAACTACTTAGGCACATCATAAGCAGTAAATGGCAAATATTAGGAGTTATGGGAAAAGGGATCGTTAACGCAGGTTTTAATAGCCCAGCCTTTCATACATTCAGATGGGAAAATCCAGTCAGCACACACTTTGAGGATTAAGCCTACATTAAGAAACAAACTGCTTCATTTCTGGAGTTGTAAAAACAAAGGTTAAATATCCACTTCAGCACAAACCCTGTAATTTTTCCACAGTGACAGTATTGTTTTGCTTTACACAGCTAATAATACCTGCCCTGGTTTATACCCACACATCTTCCTGACGCTCTGCAAGGCTAACACTTAAATCACTACACCAGCAGAAACACCCAAGAACCACATTCGGCACTAAGGTTCCTTCTAGAAACCTATCTCCTCAGTTATACTTCATTTCCATGCAATATTAAGTTGAAAATAACACTGTGTTTTCCTGAAGAAAGCCATTTTTCCACTGCTTGTAACAAAGCCACCGAGCCACAGCACTACATTCAAGCATTCCTGGAGCAAACCAGAGATGCTGCACAGGGTCACTGCTCCCTGCCCATGTGCCTGCCTGTGTTCCTTGTCCCATGCCGCTCCCCACCAATTCCCATGTTGCCCACCCACATCAGTCTCCTCCTCTCCCCCTTCTCTGCTCCTGTAGCTTCTCAGATCCAGAGTTCTAGAGCAGACAGTTCAGTCCCTCCCATCCTCCTCCCTTTGTACCAGCTTTTGTGCCCTCCATGGGAACAACGGTACATGTTTTCCTCATACATCATTTCCAAAAACTGTACCAGTTTGCTGGGATTAAAGAAAAATGCGATCTTGACAATATTGGATCACCTCAGCCCAACTGGAAAAGTTATAAACAAATTAAAGCAATTCTTGTGACGGAAAAGGCTGGACAGCCTCAGAATAAGATGCTATCAGAGCATCCACACCTGAGTCAGCAGCTTTGGAGTGAATTATTTTCTTTGGCTAACCAACTCCAGTAATCACAATTGGAGCTGGGTATTTCTGGATATACAGTTCCAGTAATGATAATCAGAGCTGGACGTTGAAGGGAGTTCCAGGATTTTCCAAACAGCTGCACAAAGAGCCTAAATTATGCTGGTTCCTCAAACTGAGGTGCGATGTCAAAGTTTTGTTCCCTTCCTTTCATTGCCTCTTTCCTCACTGCAGCCTGGTTCTAATTTGCAAGGTCTGCTGCTGTTCCATAGGATCCAACAGGGAGCAGCAGTAGGGAGGAAAATTTGTGGAAGGAACAGGGCATCAATTAGTATTTGGAAGTGGAGCAACTTCCTCAGAGAAGACTGACAAAAGTGTCACATCTCATTTTACTGCCTAATCCCTTTCATGTCTGTGCAGAACAGCTATTAAACTCCCCCAGAAAGTCACTTATTGAGTGCTTGATCCAAAGACAACCAAAGTCAATACGACCTGACCCCAGTAACACCTTCCATGTAAGACACTGTAAAAGCTGTTACCTACACCTTTAGATGCTCCTGACAGGGGCAGATTCCTAAACGAGAGCTGTGCGCACACCCATACATCGTCTGCATGACCCAGGTGTCATATTGTCCCTTCATACCACAGCACTATTCAAACAGCACCATGCTTGCACCATACACGCTAACCCTTCACACAGGAGAAAGCAGCTCACCCCTCCCCTCCCCATTAGTTTCATTATTCATTTATTTCTCCAAATAGCGCTGTTTGTTTCTGACCTCCACCTGCAGAGCTTAAAAACCAGCTCTGGCCCTTTGGGCATTGCACAGGGTCAACCAAATCAGCTTCATCCAAACAGCACCTGCCCCACCACCAGCATCTGCTCCTCCAGACTCAGACTTCTGGTTGCCACCTTCCCACAATCAAGGTCCTGCTGAGCATCTCCTTATGCATTAGTGCATGGTGGATATTTGCCTAATTGTGGACCAAATATTGAAGCTGTCTCCCATGACTTACAGAAGTAAGGAAAGCTTCTGGAGGCAGAAACCCCGAGGACATGCACAGACAGAGGATGCTGCCTGCCCCCTCTCCACCCCTCAAAGCCCACAGAGACCCTCCAGCTTCATGGCTTGGCTCATATGAGCTTCACTCGTACATCTTCCTGCTCTATTATTTTCTTCTGCATCTCCCCTAGTTGATATATAATTAATATATATTTAAACCAACATGAGTTTTAAATATAAAAGCCACAGGGAATTAACAAGACATTAGGTCTAATTCTACCCCCATCTTCTGCTTCGTGCTCTTGCATGATTTATGTTACTAAACGATAAGCACTTTGGGAATGGTCTATTTCTCCGTGGTTTATAGCACTAAATATATGGGCCATGTACCAGGCTGGGCAGGGTCATAATGTGAGTAGTAATCACTTAATTAGGGCCACATTCCAGTCATTCATTATGGTAAGGAGTAAGAAGACAGTCAAGCATCTCTCTCACTTTTTCTGTTGCCCTTTGATGCCAGTTCAAGGTATCTTCAAAACAACAAGGGCCATGGAGGTACAGGCTAAGGGGAATGGCTTTAATCTGCCAGAGGAGAGACTGAGATGAGCTGTTAGGCAGAAGTTCTTCCCTGTGAGGGTGCTGAGGCACTGGCACAGGGTGCCCAGAGAAGCTGTGGCTGCCCTATCCCTCGTAGCGTTCAAGGCCAGGTTGGATGGGGCTTGGTGCAACCTGCTCTAGTGGAAGGTGTCTCTGCCCATGGCAGGGGGTTGGAACTGGAAGAGTTTTAAGGCCCCTTCCAACCCAAACCAGTCTGGGATTCTATGGAAAGGCAAACTGTAATGTTTTTCCTCCAGTTCAGTCCTGATTTAAAGGAACTGTCTTTTTCAGACAGCTGCATCTCCGCACCAACCTAACCATCAAAGACTGCATCAGAAGCAGCATGTGTAACTGCTCAGTGGCAGCAGGGCAAGGCTCAGCACAGCCCTTTCCTTGCACATAAGGTTTTACATAGGGCTCTCATTGCATCATTACCACATCATTTTTAGATAACCACCAGTGAATGTCAGAATGTGGGTCGATAGCTGTTAGATTTATAGGCAAAACTAGCTATGCTTGGAGCAATAAGATGTAAAGCATTCAATAAGTTCTTGAAGAAATCTGACCATAGGGATTGGGGGTTAGAAAATACAGTTGCTGGTACTCCCAAAACTGTTTAGGAAAAACAGCACTGTACCATTAGGATACATTACTGAAGTTGAATCACTGCTGTTGACTCACAGCAGGGTCAATATGATGTGTATTCAGCTTGAACAGCTCTTTGCAGGCTTCAATAAGGACATTTTACCAATAAAAATCTCCCTCTTGAGTCTAATATTTGAAGGTGCAGAATGTCCAAGGATTCAGGTGTATCTATAGGAGATGGGAACTGGCAGCCTGCCACAACATCTGGAGCAGCTTGCTCGGTTTTAGATAATGATTAGTGGCATAAATCACAAAATTACCTGAGAAGGCTCATTCCAGTTTTCTTTTGTGCTCTGCCTCATTAACAGGCAGATTTGCTCACAGGAAGCATTCAGCTTTTTCATATAAGAAATGCCATGTGCTTTCTGCCAGGAGAGAAGTCATGAAGATGGTGGCCAAGAGCAGACCAGGAGGACTCTCCCAAATCCCACATTGACAGCATATGCCTAAAGACAACTTTGCCTGTCTGTCCTCACCAACAGAAGTGGACAATCTCCCAGACACAAGCGGGGGACTCCGTTGTCTCAGCTGCCATCCAAGAGGTCTCAGGGTGCCCAAGATGCTGGGTGAGCCCAGTTGATGTGACACTCTGGACCTGCCCTCCTGGAGCGGCAGCTGGAAGCCAGGCAGGATGCCTTTGGGCACTGAAATGTCACTCAATAGATACCCTTTGTTTTGCCAAATACATTCAATTCCAATTGTGTCTTATCACAGACACAACAGCACACCACTGATCCAGACTGAGGACTGGAAATAATGTTGTAATTCACATAATTACAGCACCTTTTTATCCTTATTACCTTATTGTATCCTTACAAAAAAATTCCTAAAAGCCACCTGATTCATTTGGCAGCATAAATCTAACATACCTTTGTTAGCTTTACCACTGAGGTTTTGTTTCTACATTTAGTCAGACCTGAATTAATATGCAAGAACAAAATACCAATGTTGTCACTATTTTCTGGTCATTGCTGTTGCATCTCATGAATCTCATGTTGTCTCTGCATGAGAAATGTGTTAGTGGCTTATTACTCATGCATTGCCAATGACAGTGAATATTCTGAGGGCGATGCCAAACATATATCAAAACCAAAAATTATCTATCAGTTTCCAGTCAGCTGGGCTGTAAACTAAATGTCAGTTAAAGTCTAAGCTTCCAGATGCTTCCTAAATGTCTATCTGAAGCCTCACCTGTTAACTCTATTATTTCTGTAAGAAGTGTTTCTTTTATTCATTCTTTAGATGGCATCAGACCCAACTGACAGTAATTTACTGAGAGCAGCTCTCAGGTGCCCTGTGGCTATGCACAAGTGAGTGAGTTTAGGCTGAGAATTTGTACAAAATCTTGCTCATTTGTGTTACACCTAATGGGGAGCATGGCAACCAAATCTGTTTGGCACAGAACAAATATTAAAGCAGCAATTTTTACCAGAGTAATACAGTTAGTTTCTACTTTAGAAATATCACGGTAGTGGAGTAGACATGGAAACAGCACCTGGGATCCTGCGTGATAACCATCCACTAATACAGCAGTCACATCCCCACAGTGTGTCACTTCATCTCCACAGCACCATCTCTTCTATCAAAGGATTTCATCCAGCAAGGCTGTGCTCATATAAAAAGCTGGTTTATTTCGTTAAAGTTTGGACCCTTCTGCCTACAAACAGTGTTTCCCTACTCCTGGTTATTTGCATTTAGTTGTTTATCTTAATCAGAGAATTTCTTAGCATTTTAGCTAATGTATTACCCACCTGTTAACATCTCAGTATTACCAGTCTGTGGGTGTAACACTATTACATACTAAATGGCTGATAGAACCACTTTTAATCTGCCTTATTTACACATATAATTTTATACTCGTTAGTTAGCTAAGTTCGTAATGTGCTTTGAGGATGATAAGTGTTACAGAAGATAAGCATTATCTTTTCCCTATGGGAAGTAAATCCACATATCTCCAAAGTGTTTTCAGTTAATTAAATGCCACTTTACAAGGGGGACAGAGCTTGGAAGAGGCTGTGTTCCAGTAGCAGCCTCAGTGTCCACATGCAGTCTTCTCAGAGTTAATTTCTAATTGGATAAGCAGATGAGAGCACACTGCAAGCAGGAGGCTGCTGGCATTGCATTTGTTTATACCTCAGCATGTGCAGATCATTCCATGTGCAAACGTACAGATGCAAGTTTAAAACATGAGCATAGGCTCCTTTAACAGCCAAGGAATTTAAAGTTCCCCTTCAACTTCTCCCACGTGGTAAAGCAGCAGTGTCTCCCCGCACTTCTCACTATAAGGAGATAAACCCTCGCTGTTCACCCATTTTCTGGCCAGCTTCACTCCAGCAGTTCTACGGCCCTGGCCTCTCATTTACAGTAATATGCAAATAGTTTTTATTTTCCCTGATCTTAGACACAATGTGTTGTGACTCTTAAAGCCCCATCCAACCTGGCCTTGAACACTGCCAGGGATGGGGCAGCTGCAACTTCCCTGGGCACCCTGGGCCAGCACCTCAGCACCCTCACAGGGAAGAACTTCTGCCTAAGAGCTCATCTCATTCTTCCCTCTGGCAGGTTAAAGCCATTCCCCTTGTCCTGTCCCTAAAGGCCCTTGTCCAAAGGCCCTCTCCAGGTTTCTTGTAGGCCTCTTTAGATACTGGAAGGCTGCTATAAACACCCAGACAAGGCTGCTGCTTGGAGGAGAAGGGCTTAGCAGCTTCTCACCATGCAACGGTCACTGGACGCATCCCACTGAGAGGGGTCTCATGATGAGCAGTATCTTTGTATGCTGTTCCATGTTGCAAACTGTAGCATCCTTTATGCCACTTCAGTTAAAAAGCTGGCCCACCTTTGCTTACTCAGGGTCCTGTACATGCATAATTCCCACAATTCCCCACGGTCATCAACTGGCTTCCACATTAGCCCCAGCGGAACAGAATTAGGTACACTGAAGTGTGCTTGGCACTCTCCAGGAAACAAAAGGTTGCCAGGAAAGCTGGATGTTCTCTTCAAGTCTCTATTCACTTCAGCTCCTCACTAGCTAAGCAGTTTGTCACACAAGCACAGAACCCCTCTCTTTGTAAACACAGAGCCAAACAGAGAAGTTCATCTGCGTGAATCTCCATACAGTTGGAGAGAATCAGGACCAGTTTTTGCTTATGTAAATGTCAGCACACAGAAAATTAGGTTTGGATCAAGAAGACAAGCTGTAGTTAATACCTGCAGTAAAGTGTACACATTCTTTCCCCACCTTCATTAACTTTCTCTGAAAGCCTCCTGAACATGAAAATTTCATCCATAAAAGTGACTAGACACACTAAAAATGCTCCGAATCCTCAGGTAAGCGCATGCACACACAAACTGCTCCATTTCAAAGGGCTCCCCTGCACTTCATGGCAAACAGGGCAGCCATTTGATTAGTGACCAGCAGAAGAAACAGAAAAGCAACAAGGAAAACCCACAAGACTTGTGCAATAATGAACTTTTAGAAAGAACCAAGCACTTATCCAGTTATCAATCAGTTTTAGGCCAAGGGACAACTGAGTAGACAAATTTGGACAAACCCAAGTCTTCCCCTAGATACTTTATGAATTATAGCTAGGATAACACTAAGCAAGGGCACTGTCTGCTGCAGCGGCTCCCGGACCCTGTTCATCATCCCCAAGGCACTGTGTCAACCACCATCTGAAACAAGCACCCTATGGCTGACACGACAGAGCTTTGTGCAGTGGCAACCCCAGCTAAGAGTGGCTGGAGGACACCACAAAAGCCAGGTCCATCACCTGGAAAGTGAGGGGTTACTGTATGGGGCCACGTCTGGGACAGCTCTTCTTGCATGGGGAGGAGTAAGAGAGAGACTGGTGTTATTTCTAGAATGGCACTGCAGAGAAATGTCCTTCAAAAGCAAGGACTGTGTAAAGCCACTCATTTACCAGACCCAAGGCAGTGTGTTTAGCTTGTTTTCACAGCCAGCACTCACAGAAATAAACACATATATACATAAGAAGAGGGCTGCCACACCAGCGAGCTGTGCTTTCCAATATGCTTTACATTACAGGATTCAAACCCCAAAATCATACCATGGGAAGGTCAGATTGCTCATTTGATCCTTACAGAATGCAGCTCTTTAAGAGACTCAGTTTTTTAAAGATGGCTTCAACTCGCACTGAAATCCAGCCAAGTCCTTTAAGGCAGAAAATAATGCATAGCTGACTGCACCCAAACTGTGGTCTGGTTTCTCTTTGGCCAAATGCTTCCCAGTCTCCCTGAGGTGCAGGATCTCCCCATAGGCTATACTATATGATACTCTATATGATGTTCTATGGCTTTGGACATGCTAAACCATCAGTCAGATTTAAACCAAAGCACAGCCTCACACAACAGATAGAGCTCTCTTAGTGGCTGTGTTCTGCAGGCAGCTTGGCTGAGAGCATATGGTGATTTTGTCAGGCACTTCTCACTCGCATGCAACTTCTCTATTCTAAAGGCAAAAAACCCCGAGTGAGCTCCTAGTTGCATACCTCAAGCAGGCACTAGGACTTCAGCACTGGATATTCTCCAGGTGCCCAGAATGAACATCATTTTGGGCACAGCAATCTCCTGGCTGTCTCAGCACACTTTACTGGTTCCTCTTAGTAGTGATAGGGGTTCACCTTCTCCCTCAACCTGCTCTAAAGCCATGTGTCACTGACGCACAAACGCAGACATCCCTCCAAGAACAGAGCACGCTGTACTCTTCTCAAAATCACATGTACCAACGTGCTTAAACCATGACTACCAAATATATACTTGTCCCAAAGTTACATAAGAGCCACGCCAGAGCTATTTTTTAGCCAGACTCAGCAGTGTCGCTATAAATCACCCCAGCATGCAGCTGCCAGACAAGATGTCACGCCTGACATTTGACATGGGTTAGTGGTGGACTTGGCAGTGCTGGAGTAATGTTTGGATTTGATGATCTTAAAGGTTTTTTCCAACCTATCTGGTTTTATGATGCAGGTGCTCAGCTTTCTGCCTGCCCTAAGAAAACGTCTGTGATACAGCAATGTCTCTGTTACCTTCCTGCCTCCCCTGGTCTTCAGGTGCACGAGCGCTCTTCAGCACTGAGCAGCCCCTGCACCACACCGTGCCCACAGCAGCCCACAGAGGAGGCAGCACACTCAGAGCTGTCCTTGCACTCATCTCCTGGCACAAGCACCAGCTACTCCAACACAGCCTCAGAGCACAGGAGCAGGGAGTCCCACGTTAATCTCCACAGAAGAAGGGTAATAACTTACAGTGTCAGCTCTCCCTCTGTATTTGCAGGAATGGTAGATGGCATCATGGTTACTTGTGCAATACTAAGGTCCCAGTATGAGGTCTCTTGCCTCAAACTGCAGCTATTCCCCCTTGTCAAATAAGTGCTAAAATCTTCCTGGAAACTTCTCCCCAGCAATTCCAGTTTCACAGTTTGACTGTAAATAACATCCAGCTTCCTACCCTATTCCTCACAATTCTTGTTTTTCACCTCGTTGGTCACCCAACAGTGCTGCTTCAACATCTTTGGTGCTGGGCACTTCCACAGCCAGGACAGGGTTTTCGTCCAAGTCACAATGCAAATTACACTTGCCCACCCAGCTGAGGGCTTCTTGTTTTGTACTATGCCTCCCCAAAGCACAAACACCAATTGAGACAACTACTGTGCACCAGGAAAGGTACGTTGTGTTCCAGCACCTGTCTCACATCCTCAGCGCACATGTAAAATTGCAATAACACCGATTCCACAGGGAGCCACAGCGGCTTTCAGATCCACACGCGCTTATTCGTGCATTAGCCTCCTACCGAAAACTTGGAGAGGGAATCACTGACAAAACATTAACTCAGCTGCTTCTGATACAGGCAAACTTGAATTGTTAAAGCTACAGAGATGAGAAGCCATCAACACGGCTCTTGACGGAGATTACATTCCCAGTTGTGATCCCACAGGGAACAATTTCTGAGAAGTTAGCTTCCCCAGCCAGTGTTTTAATTAGAAACCTCACCTAGACAGCTCACATCTTCACATGACTCTCTATCCCGCACGGCATCTTTAAAACTCCCTTTCTGCATCTCAGAACTACCGAACCTGGTGAGATTTTAATGGAAGTCCCTTGCCTGTGCTATAAACAGAAGCATTACTTGAGATTTTAATTAGCAGCTGTCAACGCTGAGCCATAGGAAACACTGAACAGTTTGCTTAACTTACTAGAGAAAGTGCCGTTTGCTTTCCAACCTTCTGCACGCGAATGATGCAACACAATTGAACCATTTAAAAACTCCCTTCCACTAAACCAAACTCCAAGGTAGTAAAATCCATTCCCTCGATCAATATACAGCGTGCAGCTCCAGCCCGTGTCAGCCCACTGAACACCCTCCTCATCCGATGCAAAAATCATGCCGCTGTGATTTCCTGACCATTACTACAAACCTAAAAGGCAGCATTATGTTATTCCCATTTCCTCCCATCCTGTGCAATGTACTCTGAGCTTTAAACACAAACGGAACTTGGAAATCAAATACTAAATCGATTCAGTGCACTGAGGCTCCGTTCGTAGGGTAATAGAGGAAAGAGCGCGGTTTTACTAAGCCAGCCCTGCGCCCACTGCCTCCATTCACCCCCGCGCCGTACCCTAATGACAATTAAAAGCAGCAGAACTGCTCCTACCGTTCAGCTGCCTATAGACAATGTCTTCCAGGAGGGAAAGCCTCTTCAGCACTGCGTCCTGGATGGAGCCGATGCCGTGCGCCGTTAAGTTGGCCACCTCTGCCCTGGGGTGGATGTCATGGAAGGAGTCGCCACTCCTGGCCGTGATGGGTCTGCACTTGGCCAGGAAAAGGACGAAGCCGGCCACCGCGATCAAGTTTAACACCAGCAAGACTTTGACTCTCCGCAAAGAAGCCATCAAACTTCCCGAGGGGCCCCGCCAGCCACCGCGCTGCCTGCAGGGGCTAAGGGAGCGGGAGCGGGCCGCCAGGCGCCCGCCGCTGCGCGCACATCCCACGGCGCGGAGGGCTGCGCGCCCCGGCCCGGCCCCGCGTTCACCGCGGAGGGCTGCGGGGGGCCGGGAGGAGAAGCGCGGGCTCGCCGAGGCGCGGCGGACCTATGGCCCCGCACAGCAGACACCGCCGCCACCGCCGCCGGGGCAACCCGCCCCGCTCCGCCCGCCGCCACGCTGCCGCCGGCGCAACTTCATGCCCCGCGCAGGGCGCCCGCGCCTGGGCTCCGGGGCGACAGCGGGGCCCTGCGGCAACGCCGCCGCGCCTGCCTCCGCCGGGGCGCGGGGGGGCGCGGGGCGGCCGCTGCGCTGCGCGGACGGGTCATGCCCCGCCGCCGCGCTGCACCGCGGCCGGGAGGGGAGGGAGCAGGGGGCGGGCGCGGAGCGGCGCGCAGGTCCCGCCCCTCGCGGTGCGCGGGGAGGTCGCGGCGGGGGGAGGTCACGCCGGAGCCTCGTGGGCGCGCAGGGCCGGTAGCGCCGCTCCGCGCATCAACCGCGCCTGCGGAGAGCGGCCCCGCCGCCGCTCGGCTGACGGCAAATCCCGGGCTGGAGAACGCAGCCCGGCGCGGGGCTCAACCCCGTGGGCCTGGGGATGAGCGGCCCCGCAGAGCTAAGCCCGTGCCTTGCACCGGCCGCCCGCAGCGTCCCGATGGGGACGGGCACCGGTACCGCACATCTGCTGTGCGGGGTGAGGGAAAGTTTGAGCGCGCGGGGTTCATCCGGCGGGTGGGATGGGATGAGTGCCCGTTCCTTCGTCCTTTCACCCGGAATCCCGGCTTTCCCTCAGACGTGCCCTAACAACTGAAGCAAACCATCCCGCTCTCCCACCCATACGCCGAATCCCCCGTGTCAGGGCGCAGGAATGGCTTTAGGATGGTTTGAGTATGAATGGACTTAAAAGTTCATCCAGTTCCATGCCCCTGCCACAGGCAGGGACACCTTCCGCTAGAGCAGGTTGCTCCAAGCCCTGTCCAACCTGGCCTTGAACACTGCCAGGGATGGGGCAGCCACAGCTTCTCTGGGCACCCTGTGCCAGTGCCTCAGCACCCTCACAGGGAACAGCTTCTGCCTAAGAGCTCATCTCAGTCTTCCCTCTGGCAGGTTAAAGCCATTCCCCCTGTCCTGTCCCTACATCCCTTGTCCAAAGCCCTTCTCCAGGTTTCTCGTAGCCCCTTTAGGCACTGGCAGCTGCTCTGAGGTCTCCCCTGAGCCTTCTCCGGGCTGTACAAGCCCCAGCTCTCTCAGCTTTTTGCTGGTGCTGAGGGGAAGCCTGTCCCGACACCTGCAGGTTTGGGGACTCTTCTGGGGGGTTCTGGCATGTGATAAACAGAAGAGTCTTGTTTTCAGAGCTGTCAACTGAGCTGCTTTTCCTCTAACAATAAAGGCACCTTTTGTTAAAAAACAAAACCGTAAATCTCCAACCAAACAGATCCCAACACAGCTTTGCAGAGCTGTTTACCAGAAAGAGAAGCCACATGGCCCAGACCATCAAGAGCAGAAATTCTTGTGCAAACAGAAAACTACCTGCTGCTAATTTTCAATCAGCCTCAGATAAAGCCGACCCATCCCAGCCAGTCCTTCATTACACAGCGCTCCCACTGAAGTCATTGTTGGTGCATTACACAGAAACAGCAAGATCTATTTTAATTGTAAAATCCTGGTTGGAAAAAGCTAGATTTGAAGAAGTTTGGCACATGACTATTACATATGACCCTAATACAAAGATAACATTAAAGTCTTAGTGTATTTTCAACAGGAGGATCAAGAGAATTTGAAGCAGCTCCTTGCTGAAGGCCAAGGAGTGTATTTGTGTCCCCAGGAAAGGGGCAGAATTAAGTCTCCAAAGAAAGCAGGGAGAGAGGGAGGAAGTTACAATTCACTGTACATTAACCCTGTGTTGCTGCATGTAGATCCAGGACACCTCAGTGCTGGGACAGTGTGTGATCCCAATTGTGACAGCATGTCAGGACATAATAAACATGTCCAAAAACCTGCTAGGAAAACAAAAATCTAACCTATACTCTGCATGGGACATAGCATGAGCACTAGCAATTTAGACTACCCATGTGCTCAGCAGCCAGCCATAGAACCCTGCTCTATCCACCAGGATTACCTTCAAATCCCTTCCCAGGCATCTGGGGGTGTTGCTGCTTTTCTGTATATAACAGGTAGAACCAACAGCGCCAGGTTTGAAGCTCTGCAAGCTAACAGCAAACAGCAATCACCTGGGCAGTGCTCAGCCCAGCTGGAGAATATCTCCCACCAGAGCAGGGTTTCACTTGAGCTTCACACCCCTGCAACACTGAAAACAATTTAAATCCCAAATACAAAATGGTGGTTTGCTACAAGCATGAAAAGGTTTGCCACGACCTCTCTGTAAATCAGGACTAGCTCAACCAGCCCAGGAGGGTTTGGGGTTCTTTCTTTTGTCTTGTTTTTCCCATTGTCATTACGTTCCTGCCAAAAAGGAAAAAGCATGAAACACTGTTACTAAATAGAGAAAAACTAAAGGGTTTTTATCAGGGAGAGAAGATCAGTTTGCATGTCTAATAGAAAGATTCTATTTTTGCCCAGTACAGCGGAGTTCCACCAACGGCACACAAACTCTTTTCAAGTGCTAGCCAAAATAATTACTGCTCTTCTTCTGTGGGGGGAAGAATCCACCAAATCATGAATATTCAATGAATTGGTTAATGACATAGTAATCCTTCAGCTCAAGTCTCTGCTCCTTAACACACAGCAAACACTAGCTGCCAGTTACAAGAACTAAAGATACAAAAATAACTTCATTTCTGGAAGTTATGTCACCCTGATCACTTTAGAAGTATATGGTGGAGGTACTATGCCATGACACATCTGGAGCAGACTCTCTTCATCTTCTGGTAGATGTAAATCAGGCAGAAATAAATGGGTTTCTTGCTACTTATTGGAGCCACGGTCAGCGCCGTGTGCTCCTGAGGGCACATGGCCAAGGTGCCTTCCCACAGCTCAGCCCTCTCCTACCTGCTCCAGGGCTGGCAGCAAGCAAGGGTGATGCCATGGGTACCTGCACCTGCCTGGGGAGATCTAAACACCTCCGTTTCCATCCTAAACACCAGCAACAAAGCACATGTTTGGGTCTCCTTAGATAAATCTGCTTGAACTGCATAAACGACCCTTTCTGTGACTTTGAATTCCTGTGTGAAAACCATCATCTGCAAGAGGGAAAAGAAACCCAAACCCAACAAACAAAAAAAACCTCCACAAGGACCCAATTCAAAGGCATGAGCTATTCCCTCAAAATCTGAAAGTTCTGGCTGGAGTATTGTTAGTGCAATTGAGTTTCTTTATTTTCAGGCTTCAGACAGTGCTCAGGAATTGCCAGCCTTTCCTTTTTCTCTCAGGCTCTTGAGCCTACAAGAAATCTGGAGAGGGGCTTTGGACAAGGGCCTGTAGGGACAGGACAAGGGGAATGGCTGTAATCTGCCAGAGGGGAGATTGAGATGAGCTCTTAGGCAAAAGCTCTTCCCTGTGAGGGTGCTGAGGCGCTGGCACAGGGTGCCCAGAGAAGCTGTGGCTGCTCCATCCCTGGCAGTGTTCAAGGCCAGGTTGGACACAGGGGCTTGGAGCAACCTGCTCTAGTGGAAGGTGTCCCTGCTCATGGCAGGGGGTTGGGACTGGATGAGCTTTAATGTCCCTTCCAACCCAAACCAGTCGGAGATTCTATGACTATTCAGCTTTAATTTTGTTCCTTTGCTGCCCAAAACCACCTGTGAGAAAGCCCTGCCCCGTCACACCAGGTGAATTTAATCCTCTATATTGCCTATGGGCTCTTCAGTTTTGATGCTGCTATTTCTCCATGGTTCCATGAAATGGTAGCAGCTTCTCCTGGAGGCTGGGAGTGTGCACACTCCCTTTGGCAACAGTTTGGGAAGGGCAGATGCAACATGACGTGCAGCACAAGGCCTCGCTGCATGCAGAACTCCAGTCCTGTGTTGCGGGGGTCACCACCACCCATTACATCTCTCCATTCCCTCCATTCTTTGGCCATGCAAGGCCTCATCTTGTGAAATGAGCAAGCACTTGCAATAAAAGGTTTATTTTTCTCCCCAGCAGCTAATATTAAAAGTTGACAGCACATTGTCTGTACTCTCTGGGTTCCTTTTTGACAGTAATTTAGGCAAGAATTTAACATCAAGGAGCGAACCCTTTATCTCCAGCCTTGGAAATTTCCCTCCACGAAGGGAACAGATAATGCACAAAAGTAACTTTCTTCAAGTTTTATCTTCAAAGTTTGGGAACATATTTAGTTCTCCATTACAATAACTCTATTCATATTTCATGAATTTTTAAGTCCAGCCTGTGCGCATGGACAGCTCATCACTGACACATCAGGGAAATGCTGTGAAAAACCAAGCAACTTATTGTACTTCCAGCTTATGAGACTGCTTGATGGTTCCCCTCAAGGATATTAAAAATAGATCTTTGCAATGGTTATCAATAAGCATCTAATCTTTCAGGGTCAGCATTTCTAAAGCTTCTATAATGGCTTCAACTCTTGACTGAGTTCAGAAATGAAAGAATTCCCTCAGAAAAAGAAAAATCAGAGCTTAAAGCTCACCTAATCTTCAGTTCTGTTGCTTTGAATTTAAGTATTCAGCTTGGTGACCACAGCTTCTCTGGGCACCCTGTGCCAGCACCTCACCATCCTCACAGGGAAGAACGTCTGCCTAAGATCTCATTTCAGCCTCCCCTCTGACAGGTTAAAGCCATTCCCCTTGTCCTGTCCCTACAGGCCCTTGTCCAAAGCCTCTTTTCAGATTTCTCGTTGGTCCCTTTACATATTGGAAGATTCTCATACGGCATCCCCCCTTACATGCCTTATATCAAGTATTCAGCTTAGGGTCAAGACTCGCAGCCTTTTCTAAGCCCCTGGACTCTGGGTGCAGTGCACTGCCCTCCCCAGAAACCTGTTCCCTGCAGTTAAGAGCAGCACTGAGGCAGGACGGCAGCTCAGAGGCATAGGGGCTGCACAAGGATTCATATTCAAGACTTGCCCAAGCACACCTACAGATATCAATGCAAAACTGACACCTCACCTGCTTTATTTTCCTTCACTACAAGAGCTGTGCATGTATTGATGTCAAAAATACAAAGAGTATAGTCTTAAATAAAGAAAACAGAAAAGAATACAGTGAGCTTTACAAGCTGGTGTGCATGAAACTCGCTCCTCTGACTCTGCATGTACTTCTGTTTTAGATAATTAAGATATCTCTTCCACTGGATTTGTGCTTAAACTATGTGTCGTGGTTTAAGCCACTATAATTCAACCAGTTCACTCACTCATTCCCCCCTCTTTCTTCTCCACAGCTCCTGAGGGTATGGGTAGGAGAATCGAAAGAATGCAACTTGCACAGGTTGAGATAAGAACAGTTCAGTAACTGAGGTATAACACAAACCACTACTGCCACCACCAATAATAATACAAGAGAGATAAAAAGAAAGAGAATACAGCTGCTACCACCCAATATCAACACGACCACGCAGTGCACCCCCACCCTTCTGGGTCTCTGCCCTCTGTTTTGACATCCTGGACATGACGTGCTGTGGTATGGAGTAACCTCTTTGGTCAGTTTGGGTCAGGTGTCCTGTCTCTGCTTCCTCCCAGCTTCCCCTCCTCCCTGGCAGAGCATGAGGCTCAGAAAGTCCTTGGTCAGACCAGAACATTACCAAGCAGTAACTGAAAACATCAGTATTATCAGCACTGTTCCCAGGCCAAAAGTCAAAAACACAGTGCTGCACCAGCTACCAAGAAGGAGAAAAAAATGCCTGTTACTGCTGAACCCAGGACATACAGTCACACAAGGTGGCTTTTCTCCTGCTGTGGCTCTGAATGGTGGAATGGCCATCTGGAAATAATGCACTCTTAACCTGACAAATTTAAACCTCCCTGTAAAGAGGAACCACAGATTGCAACAACTGCTCAACAAATGCCACTCTGTGTATGGCATCAAACTAATTGAATATCAGTGATAGAGATGAATAAAATTCTTGTTACAGAACTTAAAAGTTGCTTCTCATAAAAATTTCAAGAGGTGTTGTCATGTTCTGCATCCCGTCAAAAAGGTAACTTCAAAGAAGTTCTTCATATTTAGAAAATCAAGTAGGTCAAGAAACAGAGATACATATATTTACACTCTGAATTAAACAAGTGAATTTCTCTGCCAGGTAGTCTTTTGGTTTATTTGGGGAATCTGTCTATCAACTATTTTACCAATTCCCAAAACACAGAATGGATATAATCCTTCTTGTAGAATGCCAAGCTGGTTTGGGTTGGAAGTGACATTAAAGTTCATCCAGTCCCAACTCCCTGCCATGGGCAGGGACACCTTCCACTGGAGCAGCTTGCTCCAAGCCCTGTCCAACCCGGCCTTGAACACTGCCAGGGATGGAGCAGCCACAGCTTCTCTGGGCACCCTGTGCCAGCGCCTCAGCACCCTCCCAGGGAAGAGCTTCTGCCTAAGAGCTCATCTCAATCTCCCCTCTGGCAGTTAAAGCCATTCCCCTTGTCCTGTCCCTACAGGCCCTTGTCCAAGCCCGTCTCCAGGTTTCTTGTAGCCCCTTTAGGCACTGGAGCTGCTCTGAGGTCTCCCCTTAAGGAGCCTTCTCTTCTCCAGGCTGCCCCAGCCCAGCTCTCTCAGCCTGGCTCCAGAGCAGAGCTGCTCCAGCCCTTGAGGCATCTCCGTGGCCTCCACTGGACTCACTCCAACAAACAACCCTCTTGTGTTGAGGTCATGTCTCAGCCATACCACACAGATAAACACAAGGTGCTGTGTATCCTTGTGGAGTTCAATGAAAGGTAGAGCAGGAAAGAAAATACCAAACCAAACGCAAAACAGATTTTATTCCAGATTTGCTGTTATTTATTGGGTGTCTCCAGGCAAATTGCCCAGAGCTGAGTTTTCAAGATAGTTATGGATCAAATATTCAGACTCTCAACTGAAGGCTACAGTTTCAAAAGAGCTTCACTCTGCTTGTAAATCCCAACATGCTGAGGTGTTCTGAACTCTGGTGCCTGTGTAGAAAGGGAGCTCTTCCAGAAGTCTCTCTTCCTGCACAAATACTACACAAACTCACACTCTCTGCTGCTTCCTTTCTATTTATAAGCAGCCCTAAGAAACAACCCTCAGGTGAGCAACAGTGCTGAAATATTCCCCATCACCAGCCATGGGTGGTTAGTTTTGAAGGTGGGGTCCACAAAACTGGAAAACCCATTGTGGAGGCTCCTGAAAGCAGCTCTTTCCAGGTAGGAGTATCAATTCTATTGCAAATACACTCTGCTGGGAAGTCATTCAGGGCAAAGCCCTGTATTCCTCCTTTTGTTTAATGGCTGCATGAAGCTGCTGTCAGAGATTTGGGACAACACAAAGCAGAGTTTTGGCTATATTGTGCTATTTTGTCTGGCCGTGCAATGCAAAAACATGGGAGGAGCGTGACCTGCTCCACCTGAGCCTGCTTCTCTCACACCAGCACCAGATGGCGGAGCTGCAAAGATCCAAAGGTTGAGTAAAACCTGCAACCTCCTCCATCAAACAAAAAACAGTGCCCAAATCAGGGTTGGATTTTCTTCCCAGTTGTAAAAGCAGGATTCAAGCAAGCTGGCACCAAGCACAGTGCACCCATGTCCCAGTGAAATACCATTCCAGCCACTGCCAGACACAAACATCTCCACAGGCATCTCCAACCTGATAAAACAGTTGCGAATCTTGATGCCTCACAAGTACAATCTGCCTGTTTTCATATGGTCTATGTTATCTATTGAATTAGCCTGAAGGGACTGGCTTTCATTTGGAAGATTGCTGCTTTCATTTCAGAAGAATGGCTGAAGAGATTTTGTTTCCTTTCCAACAACAGCATTTGTTGTGGGTGAAGGATATGACATCTTTAAGGGAGTGGAGAGAGGGAATTATGTGCTAGACTCTGCCTCTGAAATGAATTCCCTGAAGGAACATACATCCACATGTAGGGCTGGAGATCTGACAGAGAAGAGTATTCTTACGGGGAAAAAAGCTGTGCTGAGCCTATCTAATTCTGCCTCCTTTGGTCTGTCTCACCATAGCACCTGCACTCTTTCTCCCTGCAGAAGAGGAATAAAGCACTAAGAGGTTCATAGAATCCCAGACTGGTTTGGGTTGGAAGGGACTTTAAAGCTCAACCAATTCCAACTCCCTGCTACAGGCAGAGACACCTTCCACTAGAGCAGGTTGCTCCAAGCCTCGTCCAGCCTGGCCTTGAGCACTGGCGGGATCAAGGATCCTTCACTCAAGGAGTCATTCAAGTTGCATCTACAGTTTACAATGGTGCAAAGAAACCTGGGTGTCCTCAGCCCTGCCCTCACCCCAGGAGCACTCAGCCTTTTTCACCTGCTCAAGGACCAGCAGTGGAGCCATGAACACCACTAGCAAGCCAGTTTTGCTGCAGTTAAAGCTTTGGGCTTGCTGGCTTCTTCCCTCACTGTGGGCCCTGCAGTCATTCCTCCTTACCCTAGCAATGCTGCACTTCAAAGATCAGTGGAACATCAGTGGGAGAAGCTGCAGTGCTTTGTTTTCTTCTCTCCTCAGCTGCTTTTTTAGCATTTTAAAACACAACGCACTCGTGAAAGCTTATAAAATTCCTCATAAAATGTACTGTGCCACAGGATTACAGAATACCTCTTGGAACTATGGATAAACAGCTAATCTTCGATCTGTCACCAGAAAGCACTAATATATTTTAAAAAGCTATTAGCCCTTAAACCAGAAGCAACACAGAATTTGATGTGGGGCAACAGGCTATAAACCACTGAAATTGTTTGGCACGTCTGCATTAAAAGCAGGTGGAAGCAGCTGGAAGAGCCTTGGCATTTATTTTACTCTGCTATTTAAGACATATTTTACATAGTTTGCAAACGGAGTGCACAAAAACTAACAGTAAGTAAGGGTACCTGAAAAAACTGTTGAACAATTGATTTAGCACAGTTCAGAAGCAGAACTCCATTGATCAGCTTACACAAGAAGGCAAAGGCACTAAATATTACATATAAAATAATATATATAAATAGCCTTTGATTTTTTTATGGCAACACATCTTTAAGGAGCTTTGGAGCCATCAGCACTGACCATAACCTCTAGATGAGCAATATCCATTTTGTGGATGGAAATCCTAAAGCACATCTATTAATCCTAAATGACCTGGTTATTTCTGAAGGGCTTTGCAGCAGGACTAATTCAAGGCCAGGTTGGACAGGGCTTGGAGCAACCTGCTGTAGTGGAAGGTGTCCCTGCCCATGGCAACGGGTTGGAACTGGATGAGCTTAAAGTCCCTTCCAACCCAAACCAGTCTGGGATTCTATGCTTCTATAAAAACTTACTGGCGTAGTGGTGTGCCTCTGATCCGTACATGAGGCTTTGGTGTTTGCTTTCTGTCCATTAGACACGCATATCTACAAGAAAGCACTGAACTGTAACATGTTCTCTGAACCAGGTTTCAGTAATAAGGAAACTATGCCTTCAGCCTCCCTTCGTTCCTCATAGTGTAAGCAGTGTGGAGCTGATTCACTCCACGGTGCTGTCACTAGCAGGATAAAAATTTCAAACAGAGAGTACTTGAGATACAAAGGAGACAGTTCTGGAAAGAAAGCAAGGTTATTGCAACCCACAGAGGTCAGAGTGAATACGCAGGAACAAGATCCATAGGCCTGAGAGGCTGAACACAGCCCAACCACAGCTTTGCAAACTGCTTTGCTCTCACTGGGAAACATCCTCCCATTTCCAGAACTCACACTGGAAAGCCACGAGGTTTGGCTCTTCAGAAATGCTGTTCACAACTACTCCTGGGCAAATTCACCCCAGCTAAGACAGAGCAGCTGATACAGGTGGATATTTCTCCTTTTCCATATTCAGCGCTTTGGTGCTCAGAAACAGGACAGCAGGAAGGTAGAAGAGGATTCTTTGACATAATTTAGCCACCTCCACCTGTGACACTGTACTCCCTCTTCTGCACCAGCTGGATATGGAGGAAGGAATGTGCATGAGGGAAACAAGGCTTCAGGAGTGAGGTGCATGGGGCACAGCTCTGAGCAAACATGTATGTAGCCTGAATACCCCTGTTCTGTGAGTAGCCCAGTGGCAGAAAGCTGCATTTACACTGAGTATTTGTAACTTTGGAATGAAGAATTCCATGGATGGAGGGGTTTCTGCCTGTACAAAATTGCATCAAGTGAAAACTGAGTAGGTCAAAATTATATATATGCATACATTTTAAAAACAAAACAAAGAGAAAAGCTACTCATTCAGTTTGACTACTGGTTCACTACAGGGAGAGGAGGAATCACGGGAAAATTCAGTAGGCTAAGAAGTGCACAGAGTGCATCAGCTATCACTTCTCAGGATTAACAGAGAGGTGCCACATACAAATTACTCTGCAGCCTGGCTACAGTACCTCTCAAGGTAATTGAAACTGAGGACTTCAGCTCTTAAGCTTACCAGTTACAGCTTCCAGTTGGAAGGTCGGGTCTCCAGAGCCCTGTGGGCACAGAACAGCCTGTGGAGTCAGACACCACACACTGAAAAATCACTGTACTGAGGCTCCTAACACTTAAGTACACCCAATCCGAAGCACAAAGACAGTCCTACCTAAGTCAAATGCTACTCATTTAGACAAAATGAGTGCTGGAAGAACTGGGATGCCAAGTACTGGGCTTTGGAATACAGATGGGGGTGAGAGGATGGGAAAAGTTACTCAGACTGAGCAATACATCAAATAGGAACACACTGTTTACTGGTTCTAATACTTGCATTTGTGAATTGCTTGCAAAGGCACTTTTAGTTACTTCTGTGTGGATAATTTCAGTAGTGCAATAGGAGCCTGAAGGTGTATTTATAGCCTGTTAATCAACCTTGTACAAATGGCCAAGAGAATACCTATATATAAACTCTTCCCTGTGAGGGTGCTGAGGCGCTGGCACAGGGTGCCCAGAGAAGCTGTGGCTGCCCCATCCCTGCAGTGTTCAAGGCCAGGTTGGACAGGGCTTGGAGCAACCTGCTCTAGTGGAAGATGTCCCTGCCCGTGGCAGAGGGCTGGAACTGGATGAGCTTTAAGGTCCCTTCAACCCAAACGAGTCTGGGATTCTATGATAACTTAAACCCATTTAAGCCCCATGTTTAAAATTTAACTACAGTAGCTCACTGCCTGAATCCCAAGGAATCAGTATGGACAAGTCTGTGTTTGAGTTATCTTGCTGCCTGTCTAATTGCATCCTGGCTTATAAGACCATTTGTGAAGAACAGCTGTAAGGTCACAGCATTAATTTAGACTAGAATTCAATCCCCTGATTTAAATTAGCAACATATAATATTATATATTAATAATATTAGTAGCATATGATAAGCAAAATACATTTTGACATACTACAAGTTGTGAGCCAAGAAAGGGTTAATTTTAAGTACGTTAGTGTTTAATAAATGGTTCTTCAAATGCTATAAACTCTAATAACTTAATAGATCTCCTTATAAACTTGACAATTCTCCTGCTCATATTAACTCTTCATTTCAAGCTGTTCATGGTGATAATTTATCAGTTATCCAGAAACCCTCAACAATCAGACTTCACATTAAAAATCATCCATACATTTCTGAATAAGCACCTCACCTGAGCACTCACAGAGAGTACAGAGTCTCTGTACCTATAGATTAGGTGTTCTACGCAGAAATCAGTGCACAGGGATTAAATATGTCTGCGTAGAGCTGATCCTGCTGCTGAACAAGAGCATGCTGAAACCTTTCTGTGTTGATGCAGGGAGTATGGAAAAGGTCTGCTTTAAACTCTGCCTTGGGTGGGCTAATGCATGGTGTTTGCAAGGAGGAAGGCTTGTTGGCAAGACTTTCAGCTTCTCTTGTAGGTGTAGCTTTAATCACTGGGGGCTCTGCTGAGGCAAATAAGCCTGTTTCTCTGGGGGAAAAGAAAAGCTTTTGCTGCTCCTTTAAAAAGCTGCCAGTGCCTGGAACAACATTATATATATATTTATGTGTGTATGTAAGTATTCTGCTTAGAAAGAACATCTAGGTCATGTTTTCCACACTGATCTACCTTCCAGCTGCATCATCAAGGGCACTTTCACAGAAGCAAGAGCCTTATTAGAGATCTCATCTGCTACACCTGCTTATTCCCCCAGTCTGAAGTTTAACCCTTAACAGTGTATGGGGTTTGCATGGCAAGGTTTGGGTAGAAGGGGGCTATTGGGGTGGCTTTTCTAAAAGCTTCCCCCATGTCTGACAGAGACAATGTAGTTGGCTCCAGGAGGGACTCGTCACTGGCCAAGGCTGAGCCCACCAGTGACAGTGGCAGCGCCTCTGGGATGATGTATTTGAGAAGGAGAAAGAGAAAAGTGAGCAAGAGCACCTGCAGCCACAGGGTGAGAGCATGTGAGAGGAGCAGCCCTGTAGAGCCCAAGGTTAGTGCAGAAGGAGGCAGGAGGTGCTCCAGGTGCTGAAGCTGAAGTTCCCCTGCAAGCCCCTGGTGTAGACCTTGGAGAGGCACCTGTGCCCTGCAGCCCATGGAGGTCCCTGTGGAGCAGAGATCCCCCTGCAGCCCATGGGGGTCCCTGTGGAGCAGAGATCCTTCTGCAACCTGGGAAGAAGGGAGGGGTGGGGGAATGTGTTTTAAGATTCAGTTTTATTTCTCATTACCCTTCTCTGATTTGATTGGCACTAAATTGATTTCTGCAGTCAGGTCAGTTCTGTCCACGCTGTTACCTGGTGAGTGATCCCTCCCTGTCCTTATCTCAACCCATGGGCCTTGTGTTCCATTTTCTCTCCCCATCCTGCTGAGGAAGGGAGTGATAGGGAAGCTTTGGGAGGCACCAGGCTCCAGCCAGGCTCAACCCACCACAGCAGATCCACCTTTTTTTCTTTTTCCCAGCAAGCAAATACCACTCTCAGCTTGCCCAGGGGAGGAGAGACAAATGCCAAGGGAAGGCAACAACAGCTCAGCAAAGACAAACAAACAAAAGACTACCTGAGATTAACAAATGACATGTCAACCAAAGAGAGATTTCTCCACATGGCCCTTAAATGAAAACCTCACAGGGCTCTGCAGTTCTGGTGTACAGCTGGGAATATAGGCATGTTCAAAGGGAATACTGACAGCCAAGAAATGCAACATCAATCACGTCAATAAAGCAATGGCTATAAAATACAACACTTTTATGACATATTAGATATAAGACAACTAGGTACACGATGGAAGCCAATATCCTCCACTCACACACTGGATTTTTGCTATGGACTACTGATGGACTATATGACATCTTTATACAACATAGCACTTCACCTAGTAAAGCCTATTTATATCCCTGAATGGATCACAAAGTAACTTCTAACAAGTTGCAGATAAGAACAGCAAAGACGGGTCCTGTGCAAGTGTATTAACGTATCTGTTACAATCTCACTGGTTTACAGCTGGCAGTTTTAGTCCTCTTCAAATCTAGATCCACATGACCCAGTGCCCATTTTTAAAGAGCATGTCATAGTTTTCAGCCAGCAAGAGGCTTGCATTTCACAGCTGCAGCTTGGCTCCATAGCTGAAGGTCCAACGCCTGCAGCAGCAGCCTGTGGCCTCACGTGTGAACTCTGATACCCCGTGGCATCCTTTTACATACCAGGGTTCATTGAGCATCTCAAAACTAGAGGAAAACAGGAAGAAAAAAGATGACCCATACTCAAGGGAAGTGATGGAGAATCCTTTAGGAGGAACAGGAGATGGAAACTCCAGGAGACACAAGCAGCAATTAAGATTATACTGAGCACTGAGAAGGTCCCTTCCAACCCAAACCAGCCTGTGATTCTATGACTGAAGCACTTATGACTGGTGCATTGTATAGGAAAGCCCTCACCAAACACCAAGATGACATTTGCACTCAAATGGTAACATCCACCCCAGCAACCGAGGAACATTAGCTTGTCCAAGGTGGCTGAATCTTGTCTTTTTAATCTAAATTTGATGCTTTGCCTGCCTAGCCCTCTCTGTGCTTACACAAACTCACACAGTGCAGAAGCCCAACACAGCGATGCCACTAACCACCCACCACTGCCGGGCCTGCTCTGTGCAGCATCCTCACAAGCTGCTTCATGAAATCCCATCTGTCAGAGTCATTTAAACTGTTTCCTTCTGCCACTGAGCACCTCACAGCATGGGGCAGGTTCTCCTCCTGCCTCATCAGCCTTAACTACTTATTAAACTGCCTCATACTGGCACTTTTATTAAGGGATCATGCCCACAACGTTAATGAATCCAACAGACCAAAATGGATATGAGATCTTAATTTCCAACAACATCCCAGCATCATACCGAGAGCAGGAGAATTCAGACCCACGGCATTGCCTCCAGACCCTCCTTCGTCATCCTCCTCACCAAAACCCATCTCCAAGGGGCTTTGCCCCAAATCAAATCTGAGAGTTTTACTTGTCTTGGTTGCAAATGCTCCACAGGGACAAGGAAATTACTGGAATAACCAAATTCCAAAGCATTTTCTGGGTGGGTTTTTTTTTTTCCTGTTTGTTTGTTTGTTTTTTGTTTGGTTGGGGTTTTTTTTTGTGTCTTTTTTTTAATTGTCAAGTCCTTTATTATATATATAAAATTAAAAAATGTTACTTACTGACAGGCTTGGAGAGTTACTGGGAGAAGGAAAAAAATAAATCCATAAGAAAACCAGATACTTTACAGAGATGATAAATGAGGGTGAAAAATGCTTAGATCACACAAAGTGCTTTCCAGGAAACTTTACATTTTATTTGATTATTTACAGCTTCTAATATGGGAGGCACAGGAAGATGCTCTCTTCTCCCCCACCTGCATGTGCTGATGAAGATCATAACAATGATCTATTCAAACGTGTCTGCAAGGACAGGCTGGGCTTGTTCACCGATGCATGGCAGGGCAGGAGAGAACAGCAAAGCCCTCACAGTGCCTGGCATGAAGTGTTTAAGGTTTACAAGCCAGTATGAGAGGCAGTGCAGCAGGAGGGCTGTGAGCAGTCCCTGGGGGCTAAGGACAAATGGCACCCATTGCTGTTTGTCTGCAGCACATTGCATATTGCTCAGAGAAGCTGTGGCTGCCCCATCCCTGACAGTGTTCAAGGCCAGGTTGGACGGGGCTTGGAGCAACCCGCTCTAGTGGAAGGTGCCCCTGCCCATGGCAAGGGGTTGGAACTGGATGAGCTTTAGGGTCCCTTCCGATCCAAAGCAGTCTGGGATTTTATGCAGAATTCCTGGTTATTGCATTTGAAACACATCCTGGATGGAGAAGGAAGCAGAAATGCAGGGATACAGTTCCAAGGACCATGATGCCAGATGACATCTCATGCACCAACAGCCCAATCTCTCACCCAGTTTTAGGGAGAGCACTGCAGAAGGCTGTTGCACTGAAATGCGAAAGGAAATTCAAGCATGATACAATTCATGGCACACAGAGCTCCATGTTCTTCCTTCTTCCTTTCTCCAAGGCAAACATCTCATGACAAATACAAAGCTACATTAAAGTATCTGGCAGCTTCACTCTCCTCTAAGTCAACGTAAGAATTTGAATCATCTGGGACACCAAAGTGAGAGCTACAAGGAGATGTGCAATTATAACAGCTAGTTGGAGACTATAGAGGGTTGGTTATGGTTTTCCCTCTCTTGGAGGTTGTTATACTGTGACTAAACACACTTCAGAAAATACAGCATCAACTTGACACTAGGAAGATGTTTGGGGTTTTTTCCTACAAATACACTAACAGTGGCCACCCACTATTAAGATTTTGCTGTTCTCTTTAGCTGCAAAAAATTAAAGCTATACATTTCTTTTTGTTACATCCAAGTGTTCAATATCAAAGCAAGATTCTAATAGAACAATAGAATAGATGTTTCAGATATCACAGCTTGATAGAGTATTTGGGTTTTTTCTTGTGATGCCATCTGTGTATTTACAAACTAGCAATGCACTACAGCTCCTAAGGGAGCAGAACTTACTACCTCAACTAATCTCCTTACTAAGAAAGCAGTCGAGATCTTAGCAAATAGGCTGAGCTCTAGAAGCTTTCATCCCTGGGACAAAGCACCAACCTCTGATGTGCTACATTCATTAGACAGAGGTGAGGGAGGCACGAGCCATCCTTCTGGCTCCTATTAAGAATATCCCAAGAAGTTTAAGCCTGCATTCAAAAGCCCCATCCAGGTTTATGTGAAACCAATCCCAAATGCTGTGGGATACAAAGGCAGCCAGACACAGCCTCTTGCTCCTCACCAGGAGCACCCTATACATGCAGATAACCTGCCCCAAGAGCCACTGCTGTAATGTACAGAACGCTTTTATTAGAGCCTAAACATCAAACAAGCTCTGCTCAGCTTGAGCTTTGTACTCATCACTGGAGTAACCTCACAAGAGGGAATTCCTTAATCCCAGCAGAGGCAAGGTCTGGGCAAAGCATGTAAATATAAAACAAGAAGAAAAACTGATCCTCAGTACAGCCTAAATGACTTATGCAAGGCAATGTGTATCAGGTAACAGCAGATCTGCATTCCAGAAACCTCAGGCTGAATCTCTGCATCCTCTGCCCAGCAAAAAGTCAAGGAAAATTCAGATACATAAGAGACTTGGCAACTGGCTTTTCATCTGGAGTTCAAAACTCCACAGTTACTCCTCCAGAGGGCTTTCTCCAGATCTGATTATGAGGCTGTTTCAAGCAGGAAGCCTATATTCCTGGGTTATAGACCCCAAGTGAACATCAGGGAATCAGAGCACTGGTCGTAATCAGCAGCACTAGAGTACACTGCAAACACCACCATTTTCACTTTGATGCCTGCTGCTGTTCTGTCCTATGAGATGATCCCCATGGAACTTAGAAACTGAGCAGAGCACAGCCCTGAATTCAGATTTGTGCTTGGAATGAGAGTCAAAACCACCAGAGCCAACGTTGCACCAAAGGTCAGCAGTACTGGGCTGCTGGGAGCTAGAGCAGCTCTGTCCTGAGCAAAAGGACCTCTCTGATTATGTCAGCGTCAAGTAAGATGTGATCATATTGAATAAGAAAGGCAGAGGATATTTATCAAATCCTTCATTCATAGACTCCCAGACAGGTTTGTGTTGGAAGGGACCTTAAAGCTCATCCAGTTCCAACCCCCTGCCACAGGCAGGGACACCTTCCACTAGAGCAGGTTGCTCCAAGCCCTGTCCAACCTGGCCTTGAACACTGCCAGGGATGGGGCAGCCACAGCTGCTCTGGGCACCCTGGGCCAGCGCCTCAGCACCTTCACAAGGAAGAACTTCTGCCTAAGAGCTCATCTCAATCTCCCCTCTGGCAGGTTAAAGCCATTCCCCTTCTCCTGTCCCTACAGGTCCTTGTCCAAAGCCCCTCCCCAGGCTCTTGTCGGCCCCTTTAGGCACTGGAGCTGCTCTAAGTTCTCCTCTTAAGGAGCCTTCTCTTTTCCAGGCTGAACCAGCCCAGCTTTCTCATCCTGTCCTCATAGGACATTCATCACACCATTCTTAAATATTAGTTGTTCTTGCAACTCAAACAATCAGTCTGTAGCTTTATCCCCCATTTTTTCCCGTTTTCCTTTGTACGGATACACTTCTGTGCTGCATCATTACAGAGGTGCTGCCTGCTGTGAAACAGATGCTGCTATTTATGCCCACAAGAAAACTGACCTCCAGATGTGGGGGTGCTTAGAGATTTATTTTCTATTGAATGAAAGTCACCAAATCAAAGCAAGGTATTTCTTCCCTCATTTTCAGAGTATAATAGAACACAGAAACATAAACCAAAGTATGTTTAAACACCTTTTCCAAGTCAAGTAAAAGCCCATCAATCTTAATAGCACCTGATAGCTCTTCCTACACACTATGAGTGCAGCAGATGTTAAAAAGCTGTTTAATCTCCTTTAGAGCACTTTAGGTAAAAAGCTGTAGCTTTCAAATAGGTACAAAGAATGTCAGAGAACTAAAACACCTTGATACAGTTTTGCTCAGGGGCCAGTGGGATCTGAAGTCACCTCTGTAATTTCTCAGGCTCCCAAACTTCATTATTTGCAAACCCTCTTTCCCTCTAGATGTTTTTAACCATGCAGAAGGTGGGTGTTGCCTTCAGCAACAAGCATTTGTGATTTATTCTCCTTGAAAGGTTGGTGTACCTGAGGCTGAAGCTAATGACTGGTGATCCATTGCAGTGTAGATGTACCAGCATCGCTTGTGCAGCCCTTCATGAGGTAGCTTTACAGTTTCTCCTGGATGTCAAAAAAAACCACTGCAACTCCTCCGAGTCTCAAACCACACAGCTATTTCTAAAGGTTGCTATTCTTGGAAAGTCTCCTCTTGCTTTACAAAAGGATATTGCACCTTTACGCTGGTTCCTTCCCACAGACAGCACCAAAACCTCAATAAGACGATCCCTTTTGAAAGCAACTAACCCCAGTGGACTCCCCAGACACCAAAAGAGGTTTATAGCAGAGAACCTGCAAGTTATAGTAGTTCTTTTTATAGGTCTGCTGTATCTCATAGGAGGACACATGGTTTTCAGTATTTATTGCTATCACCCTGAATAAGAGTAGATCATTTTCCATAAACATATACCCAAACCCATTTCTTTTATGGCCTAGATGCATTCTTTGATGTAATTCAGGATGTATGTGCTACACAAAACAATAAAGGACAAATCAATGATTCATCCAAGTTCAATTCAGTCACTGATCGAAAGAAATGAGAACTTCCCATATTTATTCTTGCACTTCAAGTTCAAAACCACCACTAAGATGTTTTGGTTTTTTGACAGCAGGAGGGGAGGGTTTATTCCCTGTCTAATCCTCTCATGGTATTATAGTGCTGTTCACCTTCACTTGAAAGGGAGAGACCAGAATAATATTCTGCATAAGAGGTGAAGCAAAGTGGTACAGGATTTGACTTGGGTGTAGAATGTAACATCACAAACACCACAGCTGGAAAACAGGGCAAAACCAGAGAGAACAGAATGCTCCTGCAGAAATGCACTGGATATATAGAATAAAGGCCTAATGCAGTGAGGGTTGCAATAAAATATCTTATCTCCAATAGGCCCTGAACAAGGCCTTGAAGCACAGCTCAGGACGAGCCTGGATTTGTTCTTAATATTTCAGCAGCAATGTGCTGTCATTGGATTCACTTCCAGCACTGAGAACAGACAGAGAAGGTCACAGCCACCTGTGCCTCCTGCACTTAGCTCAGGGCCAGGATGTGGCAGGAGATGTGGTGCATACCAACTCACCCCTTCTGTTTTCCTTCTTAGAAACACAGCCATCCTCTGCAACTCAGGGTTGCAGCCCTCTGCAGCTCTTCTGCAGTTTAAACCTACACACGCTCATATTTGTTTATGGAACAAAGCCTGTGTGTGCCATGACTGCCCTGGAACAGGGTTGGGACCTGTCAAGCATGACCTATCTCAACTGTTGCCTGCCCACAAGTCTGCTCTGACTCCAGATGTCACTTTAAAGGGTTACTGGCAACTAGAGATGGCATGGTGACAGTCAATGACAAGCAAGGCTGCATTTCTTCCCTGCAGTGGCAGACAGTGCTCAGCAAGAGCACACCACCTTTAATTACACATTTATTAGTCCACACTAATTACAGCCAGAGGCATTATTAGGAGCAGACACATCTTTTCCAATCAGACTTTAATTGTTCTCTGCTTCACTCAAGCCAATGAAGCATCAGCACCACACTCTCAGAGAAGTTACACTTTATTCTCCTGAATATTAACAGGGGGAGCAGGTGAATCCTTGTGCACTTAAGTCAATTTAAAAGATTTTTACTAGAACCAGGCCCAAGAGCTGAGTGTTCTGAAAGATATAAATAATGTTTTCCCTCCTCAGCAAAGCAATGTCACAGGTGCTGTAGTTGCTGTCAGCTTCTAGATAGAGTACTGAAGTATACATGGAAGAAGTTGCTTTCAGGACCCATCCTCTATTAAGCTGGCTCCTTGTGATCTGTCAGGACCTAGCTAAAATTAATTCTAGAGAGATGCAGAGAGATCTGTTGCACTAATGTGCAATTAAATAGGGAAATAGGGTAGAGTCTTCCAGGCTATTAAATACAGACCTACTCCAAAGCCAAGAAGGTTACTTATGGGTCTTATTTCTATCTTTTCCTTAGGCTCTCCAGTTTGCAACTTCCACATTAAGAAAATTTTTCCCAGATCTTCCCAATAAAACAAATAATCAAGTCAACCTTTCATCAGAGCATTTGCCACGACCTCCAAAATACATAAAAAAGCCCTGGGGTTGCAGGTCTGTGCTCATCAACCTGTGTCACATATCCAAAATAGCTCACCTCGGTTAATGGAGCACAGAAGGCTTTAGACTGAAAAGGGCAGCCACACTTCCATAACAGTAAGGAATCTCTAGTCAAACAATGACATATTCCACCTTTATTTACATTAAAGAGTGTCCTAATGGTGCTCAGGTGATGGCTTCTTGGCACCTGTTGGGAGGGTTTTGAGCAACAGAGCCTTCACCATGCCTGAGGAGATGAAGAGGTTATTCTTGCAGCACTGTACCATCTGCTTTGATGTAGGCTTGCAATGATACTGAGGGCAGATTTTAAAGTGCTGAAGATTTTATAGATGTAACAAATGATGAGCTTTATAGTGTCCTAGAGTTGGAGTATCCATGACAACTCTCCGCTGCGCCAAGGGACTTTTAGTTGAATACTGGAAGCATCACTTCTAGCTGGTTTTTGTAAGATGCAGCAAGGCCCTGGTGGGATTTTTCTCTTAATCCCTAAAGACTCCCTGCCTCCAGCTGTGATAGGAAACACCATCCCCAGCTGCAGGGTCCTCAGCTGGCCCCAACAGTAGCTACAGCTTAAGGAAGATCTACCTAGAAAATTGTTCCCAGTTAGTGTTCACAGCAACCTGCCCAAATAACCCACTTGGTTTCAAAAAGCCAAATCTACAACAAAACCACGCAAAAGAATCTCACCCCAATCTGTTTCCATTGTACCAGCAGAGGAGTTCATCCAGTACAAAGCCCAGTGGGCGCAAAAGCTGTGCTTATCCCAGGCATGGTATATCCCACCGAAGCCCACCAATCCACAAACCCCCGATGCCTTTTAGAAACACTCCGTCTTCAGGCTGAGCACTGTGAAAGAAGTGGTGTGGCACATCTGCTGGTTTCATTCATCCTTTCCCTAAAGAATTACTCTTTATTCTGTCTCATTAGATGATGAGCATTTTAGGAGCACTTTTGAATGCTCTTCCCTTGAAGACACTCAGTGGCACAACCATGGGATAGGTCAGATCATAACTCCAGCGCTTCGATCCGTTGCTAATTCTGTTTTCCAGAGTGATCTCATGGCACAAGCCTCTGCCCACCTGACTACAGCTGCTGCCTGTTACTTCCAAAGAGTGAACAGACATGGGCTCTTCCACCTTCATTTCCCAGAAGTAAACATTAAAGCACAGTATGCAGCCTGATTCCCTTTCTGTGATTAACTGATGCTTTGAATGTGCAAGATTGATTTGACCACATACATTATTCATGACCTTTGCCTTTTTAACTGCAAAAATAAACCCTGATGGGTTTTTGGATTGTCAGTTGTCTCAGGGGGTCAGTGCTGCACTGTTTGGCACAAGATCCCTAGTCTCCAAGCCCCTAACTCATCACGTAAGTACTTCCTAAATTCAATGCACAAAAGTTTCAGTGAAGACTGCAGAACCAAACGCTCACACCCTCAAACATTGCTCAGGTGCCCCAAAACTGGGGCAGAGTATTCAGTGCATTAGAGACCCAGGCTTTAAAGGACTTCAAAATAAAGGCTCCCGACAGCTACATATCATGCTGGCCTGATCCTCAGCCTAGGACATGCACTTAAAAAAGTCAGGCATTGGAATAGTGCTGGAGTCATCATCCCTGGAAGTGTTCACAAACTATGTAGACGAGGCCCTCGGGGACATGGGTTAGTGCTGGGAACAGTTGGACTTGATGATCTTAAAGGTCTTTTCCAACCTAGTTGATTCTATGAAAAGAGCCACACAGCTCTCAAGGGCAGGCTGTTGGGAGAGTGGACATGCCCTGTTATGTACCATTTCTGCTCACTGCACACACAGAGGAGCGTCTTCCACTTGGACTGAGAGGCTTTGCCTGGGGAGACGGAACCTGAGACAATCCAGTAAGTGATCTGAAAGAAATGGGACGAGGTTTACACCAGAAGTAGGGCAGCGTGGCTCCTACAAGGCAAGCACCATTGCATGGGGAAACACAGGAGCCCCTTGGTCTGCAGGTGCCCATAGCTTAGCATGAATAAAAGCTCAAGGAGACCAAACTGACCATGCTTAGCTCATTTGTTCTGTGCGATGGACAAGAGGCCAATTCCCCCAGCCAGCAACACATCCCATCCTACACATCACATTGCAGTCTTAACAGGAGCAGCACCGCAGCATTAGCATCTTCACACACTTACAACTTACTCACAGGATACATCTCCAGGTAATTTACTGGATTGTTTCTGCTTACTTTGTCAGTAGAGTTACTGAGCGTGCATAATGTCTATCCATGGCCAGTCCAAAACCAGCTAACCAAAAATCCCAACCAAACCCAAACCCACCCAACAAACATGCTTTCCAACTGCTTCCCAGCTGCTGCTATTTGCAAGTCTGAGGTTCTCTGCAGCTCAGTGACAGCTTTAACAACAACAAAACATTATGGAAATCTGCTTCACAATGAGACAGCACAGGAAAAAATTGTATTCCTACCAGATCTAATTTGATTTGCATTTCTATACAGAGCTCTCACTAGTTTGGACAAAATACTGCAAAAAAATAAGTTGATGTGCTTTTCCCTTGTTAACAAAAAACTACGGGCTTGGGCATGTTTTGGAAACCTTCTATTGAATAAGAGGCTTTCCACATTGCTCAAGTTACAAATTAATGGAAAACAGAAACAAAAATCTTTTAAAAACCTGAAATCCTTCTGTAAAGTTGAAGATTAACTTGGAACAAAGGTTTTAACTAGTAAGCTCATAGAGTCCAAATGATATTGTTTAATAAACCTTGTAATTTCAAATTGTTACGACTAAAGGGAATCTTATAACTGGGGTCCACATTTTAAAACTGAAGTGAAGAGGCAAATAAACCAATAGAAGAAATTAATTAATGGAATTAAATAGAGTCAATTGAATCCTTTCACATTCAAACCAACACAAAGTTTGTATTCAACAACTGAGAAGGTAAATCAGAACATTTCCTTTAGATACACTCCTTAAATCTGTACCTAATTGATTTCATGCATTTTGCATCTTAATTAGCTTACAGTTTATACTATGTTAATATAAATAAAAGACATGACTCCAGTAATGGCTTTGCTAAAAGTAAAATACAGCGTGAGTGTTGGAAGTGGTCTTTCTTGCTGACAATAGTGAATTTATACTAAATACAGGAGATAATTCTATAGACCTACCAGGATGTTTTCCTGCAGAGGATTTTGGGCAACTAAGAAGCATTATAATATAAAGACATATCACATAGACCTGAGCTTATCCATTTCATTTTATGTTGTCTGATAACATGGAATTAACTAAAAGGAGGTGGATGAAGGAGGGAAGAAGGAGCAATGAAGGTGGATGAAGATATTGCTCTTCAGGGCAGCAGCAGCCTGACTGGCTGAGGGGAAACCTCATGCCTCCATCCAGGGGTGGAGAACACTTCAGAGCAGTTACACACTGCCATATAACTTCACTGCACACTCACTTTGCAGTTCTACTGGTTTGCATGTTGAAGTAGTTCACATCACTTTAAAAAGATGCTTTCTAGTAAGTGTGCTGAGCTGACACAAGTGGTGGTTAATCCTGCCCTGCATCAGAACCAACACACATGAGCACAGAGCTCCTCCTGCAACATGGGTCTGGGAATTCTCGCACACCTCCGACATCTGCAGCACCATGGAGCAACTGGGATTGGTCTAAATACAATTAAAGCTATCTAATACGCAATTAAAAATCCATTTCCTATCACAAAGTGTACTTATTTAATTCAAAATGAAATTAGAAGCTGTATTGACAGTAATATATTTTCCCAGAAATCTCAGGACTGACAACTTCCAGCTTCCCCTTCCACAAGGTCTATGCAATAAACTGTTCAACTACCTTGTCCCTGTTTGTACACCTACACAATGTTTCAATTTTAAAATATCACAGAGCCAGCCATGTTACCAGCACTTAATCTTGCCACAACTAAGGCACTCATCATCTCCTCCTGCCCTATCATAAAGGATCACCTGCTACAGGTTGTTATTCCTTGTCTATTCAATTGAGTTTCAGACATGCAATTGGTTAAGGGTCCCTCTGAGGTAGTGTGTTCACAGCCTGAAACATCTCGCTGTCAGGAATGCTCTGCCTTGCATTTATTCCACACCTCTCCAGTTTTATCTTGCTTCCGTCTTGAGTAATCCCTCTTCATATTTTTGTTCTTCAAAAGTTTATAGTGTGTTATGTTCCCTCCGTCACCCCCAGCACCTTCCAGCAGCTTTCTTTATTAATCAAACCCTTCAGGCTCCTGTTAATTTCTTAGCTGCTCTTCTCTGACCATCTTCTCAGTTACAATAACTCCAGAGTGATGAAGTAACCAGAATGCCATTTATTTTGGGTGCACTTATGTAAATTACTTGTGGAGATGCACAGCCAAGTGGATCAAGCAGTGTTCATTTAGGCAACACATTCAATCCTGGCTCTTGGACAAACACCTCCCACCAAGCACAGGCGGTTTTTGCACATTACTTGCAAACACAAACTGCCTGTCTGTGGATAGAGCAGTAATGGGGGGTTGTCTAAGGAGCTGAACAACCCAACAAGCTGCCACCGTACAGTTTCTGTTCAAAGCCACTAAAGCTCTCCTTTGTGTAATGAACACTTTACACCCTATAAGGGTTTTCTTCCCCATCCGTAAGATGACATAAGCTTTACACATGGGAGCTCCTGAAGACTTCAAGGACAGACCAACGGAAAAGAAAGGTAAAGCGTAAATAATCCTGCCTGTTCTGTCCCCTGCAGCTTCTCTTCTGCCAATGGAAGGAAACCTGGAATTTGCAATAATAACTGATGCAATCCTGTTCCTCCCGCTCTAGGAGTGGATTTATGTTCCTGGGCTGAGAGGCTCATCACACATTCCATCTACAATTCAGCTTTCAGCACCTTGCTTACATTTCCAATGGCTCCATCCAGGATGTGTTTCAAATTCAAAAGGAATTCTGCATAAAATCACAGGGTGGTTTGGGTTGGAAGGGACCTTAAAGCTCATCCAGTTCCAACCCCCTGCCACAGGCAGGGACACCTTCCACTAGAGCAGGTTGCTCCAAGCCCTGTCCAACCTGGCCTTGAACACTGCCAGGGATGGGGCAGCCACAGCTTCTCTGGGCACCCTGTGCCAGCACCTCAGCACTCTCACAGGGAAGAGCTTCTGCCTAAGGACTCATCTCAAATTTCCTATGTACATTTCTTAAATGTGTAGGTAGCAGTAAAATAACATGCCTTGCTTCAAGACATAAATTTATTTTTGAAAGAGCTATCTCCCTGTTACTGTGAAACAATTTTCCTCAGGTTTGTAGTATGTTCAGCAGACACCTCTTCCTCTTCAGTGAGATCAGTCAAGCCAAGAGCAAGATCAGAAGGCAGAGCACTGTTTACAAGCTCAGAGAGTTTGAAGTATCCTTCTGAACCAAACCAGGCTGTGCTATAGCACCCTCACAATCAATACCAATTGTTTAGCATTTCACTGCCTGTATCAGTTCACTCCTCCCCATTTGTTTTCCTCTATAGTATCACAGCATATGTTTGGGTCTCTGCACAGTTCACAAGAGGTGAAAAGTACAGCGCAGGACTAGGAAAGTATGTCTTACATGCAAAAGCTCACGAAGTTCTCCTCTTGACCCACAGATCCTGGAGCCATTTCAGTTTCAGGTTCCCATAAGCTGAAATTCTGCATTCTTGTTCATGTACTTTCTTAAAGCTGTTCTGAAAATAAAAGAAACCAGCATGCATCAAAATACTCCCCTTTCCCAATCCCACCCCACAATGTCTGGAATGCAGCTTTCTCCAGAACAAACAGGAAGAGCTTCCCAGGTTTATTTTACCATATGCATTCATTCAAAACGTTCTTACTAGATGATGAAGAAAACAGTTTTACACTTGGAAACTAAGGGTAAGTTTGAGATGGTCACAAAGAGCAGGAGTGTGAAAAACCACTGCTCCTGACAACATGCAGCAACGTCCTCAGGAGTTTTGGAAAGCACTCTTGGCAACCTGAGCTACAGTGAAAGGACTATCACTCAGTAGCTGGCTGAAATAAATGTTGGTTTCTGCCACTACAAGCCAGCTGGGTTTATCCTTGTCAGGAATATCATGCATGGTTGGCCCACGATATATTACATAGGGGTAATGATTCAAACCAGAGATCTTAGAACCCAGCCCATGCCATCTGTAACTACCAAGGGTCATATATAAGGCTTGCTCTGCGGAGGTTTAATTAACCTGAAAAATTAGGTTTCAAACAAAACACCAGTGTTACAACTTCTCTGGTTCCTTTTTCTTGTGTAAACATGCAGTTTTGCTTTGTTATAAACCAGCAAAACAAAGTTCTCCACAAAAAAATCCATATTTTCCCCTCCATTCAGAAACAAATCACATGGTCCTCAGTATAAGTCTCTGTATTCCTTGTGATATGAATTGCTCAGTACCAGTTCTGGCATGGGGCAAGAGGAGAGGTTCAGAGATAAAAAACGTAAAATTCTCCTATTCACTGTTGGCTCACACCAGAGAGACCAGGAGACCATGCAAGTGTTGGCACAAGTGTTCAGAGGGGTGATTATACTGCTGAGGTTTTCCACGTGGTTTGGGCAAGGATGCTAAAAGCACTTTCGTCCATAGGCAAGCCTGGAGAATCCTGTGTTCCCATTGCTTGTGTAGCTTAGGCTCCCCTTGCCCAAGCAGGGTGGCTGAACTTGAAGTCCTACATGTGCTCTTTTGGTCTTGCCCTTTTAGTGCGTCTGCTCGCTGTGTCTCATACCTTTATGCCATTTCCAGCCCATCTGCACTAAAGACAATTGCTTTCCAGAGATGCGTCAATTCCTTCCACCAAGTTACACCAAGATCTGCTTTCTATTCCTGACTGGTGTCCTTCTACAGAAGGAGCTGAAACTTGACACGTTATAATTTCCTCACAATATCTGCCAAACTGTCCTATTTGGGCTGGGATAGAGCTCACCGTCTTCCAGCAGCTGGCAAACCAGCATGAAATCAAACTGAGACCTATTTCCTTTGAACCCCATCCTTTCCCATGTTCCTGGTTTGTCTATCATCTTCAATTTGACCTTCCAAGCCACTGCAAATTATTTCTGAACGACATCTCAGGATAACAGCATGGTGACAGACTAGTGAGGTTAAAACTCTGGTGAAGCCACCAATCAACATCTCCACTATCCCAATACCTGTTGCCCAACCTCGCACAGGTTTGTCAGCCTTTCGCCATGCTACTACAGAGTCAGACCTGAGGGAGTTACAAATGAGTGTGCCCACTCACTCACATGGGTGATTTAATTGAAACCGCACAAAACAAAACAGATTCACTTCCCCTGCCACCAGGAGCAGAGATTATGTTATACCAACCTTCAAGTAATCAACAGCCTGAAAATCAAAGCTTTCACACATTGAATGTAGAAGAAAAAGAAAACTTCAATCCAACATTTCAAATTAGAAATGTTTCCTCTCAAAAGCATTGAAGTATTTTGATCGCAGCTCTCATTTGTGATGAAGATTTATTATTTAGCAATGTTTTCAGTATGAAAAAGTGGCTTCCCTTCCAGTCTTCTTTTAAAGCCATTAAGTGCTACTCTTCTGTTTACTCCATGAAATTTATTAGTATATTTTTGTTAAGTCTGGAAGAGGTAAAAGGAAAGCCAACAGTAACTAAGGCACTTCTGAAATAAATACACATCTACCGCAAAGTAGCCTACAGCCACAGACATGATGTGCTCTGCAACCTTATTTCCACCTTCATTCCACCTACCAGACTTCATTTCTCTGCAGTTTCTTTTCCTGCTGGAAGCAGCAAGTAAAGGCAGGTAGCTAGGAGTACATTTATTTATATATATTTATATTATGTGCATTTGTAGTAAGCTGCACAAAGCTGCAGAAATAAAAATAGGGAAAAGAATACATGGAGAAGAATGGCCAGAATAAATAAGATCAGCAGGTTTGAGTGTCAGAAGGGCAGGAAATATAAAAGCAGAGGAAAAAATGATATAGCTGACACTTCTCCAGATTATGCATATCTGGTACATCTGACTCTTGTTGTCAACTGGAATAAGAAGATATAAAAGGAAATCAGCTGTGACATACATTTGTGTTATTGCACATACCAAGGCTAAGGTTTTATCCGCTGCTTGGGTAAAGGCAGAACACCTACTCCTTCACAGTGATTGTGAGCTTTTTGAGTTGCCCAGATTCCTTGACAGGATCAGAACCTGTTTGTGGGATTCATAAATGGTTTCCTTACATGTAAGGAATTTCATCCTGGAGATGAGACAGGCTAAGCAGCCTGGAGTCACTGCAACATTATCTCCTGTATTAAAATCACTTGGTTTTTAACTAGCTTCTGACTGTCCTACTTACTCAAAAACAACCAGCCTACTCTTCAGACACACAGGAATACAATTGCAGCTACAAGGGTTTCCTTATAGCTCTCCCTGAATAAGGACTTAGGACCTGTAACAGGAAATCATCTGATAACGATGGATTCAGGAGATTTTTTTCACTGGCCACCCTTGCAAAGCAGTAACAATACAGAGACAATCATTCCCCAGACTTACTTGCTTTCTCAAGGCCATCAGTCCACCTGCAAGAAAGCCTTGCTGTACAAAGCCTCCCCTCCTCACCCTTCTACCCAGTCCCAAAAAAACCTGAGCAAATTGGCTCAAAAGCTCAACATAATCCCCATTCCCAATGTCCTCCCTTTTGTTCCCTGCCACAAGCAAGGAGGCAGAACCAGGAAGGGAGCACACCAGGTATCCAGCATCCAGCAATCCCAGGGACAGAGGGGGGTTTACAGCAGCACAAGCCAGCCAAGCTCAGTGCCATTCACTACTTTTACCCACTGCTGTCATCCAGGAGTTGCCTCTCCCAAGCCTGGCAAAGACCCTGAAACCAGCATTTCACCAGACCCAGCACTCAAGTTCAATTTCTAGTTCAGCTCTGAGATGACCACAGGCTAATGGGGAAAATTAATACTTACTACTTTCTAAGTGCTTTTAGATTCACAGAGATAAAAGCTAAGAAATTATTATCACTAGAAGAGATGGATGATATTTGAATTGCTCTGCTTTTTGCCTGACTCCTGTGTCCTTATAAAACTTCCCACTCTCAGCACTCCCAAAAGCAGCGCTGGCTGTGTAAAGACACAATTTGCCTCCTTAATTTTCCTGTGTCTTACCCTCCTCTTCAGTTCCTCCCTTCAGCCTCATCACTAAAACACTCCAGCTTACCTCAGCGAATTTACTTCAGCAACTTTTGTCCTGCTAGATTTTTAGCAAATGTTCTATTTTCCCACTGAATGGACTGCCACAGAGAACAGCCTAGAAAGGTGCCAGGCATTTGATGTCTTCAGTTGCTCCAGAGAAATAGCCAAGCCTATGGTTCTTAGTGTATTCACCTTTGGGGAAGTGACTGAAAAGGTAAATGGTTTATGTTGAGCCATAAGCCAACCTTTAAAAATTCTCGTCCTCAGGTCTTCAGAGTTTAAGCTTCCCCTCAGCAGAAACCCTCTTTAGTGGGATCATACCCAACAAAAATAGAGGATAGGAATGTGTGCACTGCTCTAGGAGGCTTGCTTAAAAAGTACGAAGTGAATGAAAGCACAAAGCTCCTTAAGGCCCACCAAACGTAGGGCAAGGGCGACACATTAGGAACAAAAGTAAGGTTTGTACTGTTAGAATTGGCACGTTCCTGCAGCAGGAGTGGAGAACATTTGAAGAGTCAATGATACTAGAAGGGCTGGTTGCCATCTGCACCTCATGCATAGCACAGCCAGCTCAAGGAGTGAGGATGTCTCAGGAGTTTTGACCAGCTTTTCAAGGCTGGTACATAAAAAGTGTGCTCTACAGTGATTCATCCTCCCCAGTCTTAGCTGGAAAGAGCTCTCTTTCTGAGGATATCTGCATTGCATATGAACTTACTCTTCCACACAGGGACCTGGATGAAGTGGTTTCAGGTGTAAGAAGTTAGAAATCCAATGGAGTTACTTTATGTGCGTACCACCTCATCATAGAGCTATTTCATTCTACAGAGATGCCTGTCTTGGCTGCCTATTATAGAATCATAGAATAGTTAAGGTTGAAAGGACCTTAAGATCGTCTAGTTCAAACCCCCCTGTCATGGGCAGGGACACCTCACACTAAAACACGCCACCCAAGGATCTGTCCAACCCAGCCTTGAACTTCTCAACACAAATCAGATCTTGCACACATGAACAGCAGTAGCACCTTCAGGGCCTTAAAAAGAGAAATACAAGAACAGGGTTATATTACAACAGCCTGTTGCTGGCAGTGGCCATGGCTTTGGTGTGCTCAGAGAGACTAGAGAAACTTAGTGCCAAAAAATGCAGCTGTAATGGGAGAATCAGACACCCCCATGTGCATCAAGTAAATGTCACACCAGGCAGAATGCCAGGACTGATTTTTCAGTACCACTAATGACTATTTCACCAAGTAGCTGATTAGAGAACCACAGGGAAAGCAACTCTGAGTTGGCTCTGCCAAGCACCGCAGCTCCAGTCCTTCATGCCTGTTCATGCAGAACAACATGGGGCCATGGACCCCTGTGTGTTTAAATTCAAGGTTCATGTTGGATTAATAGAAGAGTGAGAGGCTCTTTTTGCAATGAAGAACAACTTGAACTAAGTTCAGAAACCGCCATACACCTCAGAAGTGCAGGAGAACGCAAAGATCCCTGCAGGTGGCAGAAAGGTCACATAAACACTCTACACCGAGGCTTCAAGAAGGTGAAGTTGTGCCCAAAATAGAAAGCACCATGTAGTACGCAGGCAGGCTGACTGTAGTAGTAGTACAAAACAGGCCAAAATAGTCAGAGGAACAGCTTGCAAAACTTGTAACATCTAATAATAAATCCTTTATCAAAAATGTCCTCGGTGGTAGCTTGCTAGAGAGCCTGCAAGGCCCCCGGATGATCAAGATTTTATCTTCTTTCACAGAAGATAAGGCCACAATGAAACAAGTTGTGAACTTTTTTTTCATCTTCTCAGTTGGAAGGTTTCAGTCCTAGGAGTCTTTTCCCCCACCAACACAGTGGGAGCTAGTGGCCTTGGAAAGCCTTCTTGAATGTGAAGTGCTACTGGAAGAGGTGGAAAACACCAACAGTGCCAGATCACGAGCAGAGGGTAGTATTCAATCGAGTTTTAAATTAATTGAAAGAATTCAACTTTTATCCTTTATACCATTTGTTTAATACTTGATTTTGCCCCAGTGTTTAATCTTGTAGCGGAGTTTTTAAGCTGACCTTTCTGGAAGGGCATAAATAGAACCTCCAAATTACTGTTCACAAGGAAACAACTCTTCAAAATGTTTTGCTGCTTGCACTAAGAGAAGAAATGCATGAAATGAAAAGGGCATGAGACTTCTGGCATGTAACTTGCAAAGGTCTTCATTACAGAATAGTTAGAGCTAGTAGGATTTTCAAAGTAGGCGAAAGAAGTCAGGTATGCAAATCCTTCCCTAAAGGTTAATTGGGTATCTGATAACTCCTTCGTGGGCACCCCTGAAAGTCTTGTATTCATCATGAGTGCATTGGTTCATCCATTCCAATGCTACTGTTTTCTGTGACAAAACTGAAATTCAAAGAGCAGATAGATTAGATTTTTCTCCCTTCTATCATTCATCCAAATATTGGCGCTTCCTGAAATAGTTTGGGTGAAACATGCACTATGATACTTCTCTCGCCCCTATGTACAGACTAAACTTAGTCCCCTGGTTTAGGATAGAGATTTAACTGGAGCTGTGTACAAGTTTGATTGGGAGTTCTCTCACCCATGTTCCTGATCAATACCCTTGATGTCAGCAGAATAATGTAGTCTTAGAGGATCAGGTATCAACTCCCTTGCCCTGATTTTGTTCCTGCGCTCTTCAACCAGAGCCAAATCCTGTGCCTGACTTGTCTTTGTCAAGTAGTTCTAAAAGCACAAATAAAAAACCAGCAACTTATAACTACTACTGTCAATGAAACATACATTAACTACATTATCTCAGCCTGTACTATAAACAGCTATGTACTGTGGCACTCAGGATGTAGTAATGAGGAGATAAATAATTATCTTAACTCAGAGCTGTGAAGATAAATTCACGGCTGGAATTTACACTGCAGCACCTGCCCTGCAAACAGAGCCTGTCCCTCTGAGCTCAACACTGCCAGCAGAGGAGAAGGCAGCAAGGAGGCCGTTAACTGCAAGGCTCTAGACTGCAGTTGTGTTTGTTCCTTCTTGAACTGAAACAGTTCTCATCTACTGGATACAAGTGAACATACCTCCTCTTATATTTTGACACTACTGTGCCTTGCAACCCTGGCCATCTGAAGGAGCAAATTAGAATTTTAGGAACTAGCCCTCTATAACTTCCCTGAGACGGAACCTGACCCCCTCAGTCCCTATTACCGCTAGCAAAGGCCTCCCAGTTCTTCGGGCTCTGGAGGAGAACAGCCAGCAGTGAGTGGGATGAAGCCAGGGTTTGCTTGATTAAATGACACCCTTACCAGTTCATGGAATCAGAAGGGCTGCATCCAAGGGTGCCGAGAGAGTGTTTTTCCCCAAGAGACACTGATTTGCTGGAATTCCAGGGAACTTGAACCTCAGATTTTCAGCTGATAGTGAGAAATACTATCAGGTTGGCAACCTTTCGAGCTCAGTGGTTGCAAACAGAGCAGAAGGGACACGCTTCTCTTACAGGCACAAGGACTCCACTCACAATTAGAATTCATATCCTGGTAAAACATATAAAAGCAAAGTTACTTCAATAAAATCCTTTCAGATCTCTAAAATGTTTGAAGGTAGTTTCAAATCTCCTGATGCAAGTGCACTTGAACTCAGTCCTTTCTGTTAGACTCTGATCTATTTGCTTTTTTCCATTTCCCATCGGACATGCTGCGGCAATTTTCCCTTGATGTCTGCCACTTGTGAAAGCCCAGAGGAAATGACAAGAATAGCCTAATAGAGATGAAAAATGAAGCAATCAATAGGCACTAAAATGGAAAACTGCATACATGTATATTACATTAACTACACAGAAATACATCTTCCAGGAGACTTCACAGTAATTGTTGCAAAAAGAAATCGCACCCCAAAAGTGCTTATTAATGTCATGGGAAATAATGCTGTTTCTAATGTCATTTTTACTGATGGATCACTAATTTATTTTTGAGGAGGCTAGAATTAGTAGCCTTTGCAAGAATTTAGGTTAAAAAAACAAACCTCAGAGGCTATGTAGGTCAACACCGCCACTGTCTGTGATTTTAAAAGGGAAAACAAATCCAAAGAGATTCTAAAGGCTGCTTTCCCAACAGTTGCCGATTCCCAGCTATGCAAATCCTTAACTATGAGATGAAGTAATAACTGGAGATGTTAATTAATATTTCAGTTTGGTACTGAGTAAAAGAGCAGAGGAAACCCAAGACAATGTCACCATTTACTGAATGCATTTTAAGCAACTCTTAATTCAGTGTTCTTTCTGTAAATGTTGTTTTGACAATACCACAAGAAGTGACAATTAATGGAGCCCAAGAAGGTGCAGGTCAAATAGTGATGACTATCCATTATTTTTTCATAGATACAGGCATAAATCTGTCCATTTATCCCAAGTTTCCCATCCTCAGTTAACATATTGAGGAGAAAGCTGCTGTTCATCCATGAAGCCAAGGAGCTGCCCTTCCCTCACTAGCAAATGAGCAGACATATCCCGCTTTTTCCATCCATGGCTCATTTGTGTGGCTACAGCCTTTAAACAAGAGCTCCACCCCAAAATGACTCTGAGAGAGACACATTAATACTACAGACTTAATTAGCAACATATTCAGCTGCCTTCAGTCAAAAATCCAACTGCCTCGTTCGTACTTTAGCCACAGCCAAAAGTGACAGTTTGAAGCATTGCAATACACGTGTGAATGCTCTTCGCTAATGAAGTAATAGATTTTTAACTTCCTATACAGGTATATTATGCTAATGTCAGACAGAAATACATCATTATGAATGCTATTAAGCTCTATTCACTTGATACGTTCTCAAACGGGATATAATAATCTCTCAAGCTTCCCTTAATCTATATATCCTCTTAAGAAGGAGATTAATTTCCATGCTCATTCATAAGCATGTCACAGAGTCTATATAATGAACATTATCCAAATACATCCAAAGCATGTCTCAGTTTTAACCCAGGAAACATCCTCTCCAGAGGCCAGAGTCCCTTGTGAACAAGAAAAAAAATGTTTAACTTCCTCAGCTATACTTCCTAAAGTATTTCTCCATACAGGTTCAACAATATGAATATGATGCATTATAATAAGTTATTACACACTCTCTGGATAGAGGTCATGGAAGTTTCTTCCTGGGGATTGAAGAGAAAGCCAAAAAATAAAAGCGCTATGAACTTCTTACCCTTCAGTAGCACACAAACTGCAGTAAATTGGTTCTGCAGCATCTCTGTATATGACTGATTTACCTCAGCAGATTGCTGAGGGCATTAGGGGGTTATTACACTTCCTTTATCCCTAAAGTTATAAGGAAATAACTGCTGGTAACAGCACAGTCATTTTCCTTCACCTTTTCAAAGCTCTCCCTCCTTATAGCCTAATATGACTGTGGGTATCTTGTTACAGAATATGATGCTTTTTAACATACACTTGTCTCTTCTACTAAGTGTGTGGGGCTCTATGTTTATGAGAAGCATTAACAGAAAGCATGTGGGAGCCCTCTTACATCGCTCAGAGATTGATTTTGGGATGTGCTGCTCAGGTGCAAGTCAGATGCTGGTGCAGGCACTTACATTCAGCAGCCTCCCAGTCCTACCTGCTTTCTGCCCTCCACATGTTTGCTCTACCTCCTCACACAGGGCTGTGAACAACTGTATCAAAAGCGAACAGGCAGAGAAAGCCCATTTGGAAGAGATCACCATACTGTGACAAGCAACCACCTTGAGTGTGGCCTGAGGAAGAGCCACTTGTGCAAGAGAGGCAAGTTCTCTGCTGTCTGAAAGCAGACAAAAGAATACAGATGTTAACCCCATTATTTAATTTACTACTGGGAAGTGTTCAAATGTTACTGTAGTGACTGTGGTACAGAAAAACCTATTCAGAAATGAAAGAATACTCTCTTCCTCATACTGTTCACAGCCATTATGTTTTCTTTGTTCTGCTCAGTCTTGAACAGATGTTAGAGCTGAAGGCTTGCAGCCAGTTTCTCAGTTTTAACCAATACATTTGATATGCTTCAGCATGGACTTCTGAAACCAGAAGCCTCTCTAATCCAGTGCGGAAAACCTTCTGATTTTTAATAGAAAAATGAATACTTGGTCTTCCAACTAACAAGACTTCTCATTTAAAAAGGAAAGTGGAGTTCGCAATATGCCCTCTAGCATTTTCCCAGTATTCTTTTATGAATATTTAAATTACAGTTTTAGGCTTAAAGATATTTTCTGGTTTCCCACACTTAAAGTTTTTGGCAGGAAATAATTTCATCATCTAGTATTAAACGTAGTATCAGGCAGTATGTGCATATACCAAGTGTTCATTAAAGACCCTGTCTAAAGACTAAAACAATTTAATTGCCAAGTAACTCCTCTCTTTAACTATCTTGATGGATTCAGTTTGTCAGGAGATATCAAACTCATTAATCCTATTAAAACAAGTCTGTGATAAGTTTAATTTTGGAGCACATCTTCCTGCTGGAACACAGACTGCATCAGGGCTGAGGCTAAAAAGAATGGTGTTGCCCTATAAGCCCTCACTAGTCCTCTGAGTACCAAAGGGGGTTCAGGGTTTGAGTATTCAAAGCCTAAGCAAAAGAAGAGCCACAGAGCCCTTTGGGGCAGCCCTGTGTGTTCTGTGCTAGCAAAGCTACCTAAAACACAGCAATAACTCTGTGGGTTGCTTTATATAGGTCTGCCCCAGCACGGCTTACTCACTAGGAGGATCTTACTTGCTGGGGAGAGCATCACAGTGGAAATCAGCACAGACGTTCAAGGTATGGGAACACAGCAAGGCAGGGAAAAGGGCTGAATCAAGCTGCAGCGCTGGAGAGCTGGTATGGCAACAGGGCTGGGAGTGAACCTCAAAGTGGTGAAGAACTGAACATAGGGTAAAGCTCAAGGGTGTCACCTATTTGCAACCTCCTGCTTTGCAATTCCTTTAAATGCAGCCTCAGAAGATGAGGACTGAAGGTATCAGCATGACTTGCACAACATCATCCCTCCCCACACAACTGCCACCAGGCCAAAGTGCTCTTTATAAAGCAGTGGAAGTCAGATGTGGGCCCCTATGCTTTTCTCCCTATCACCCATCCCACAGATTCAGGTGATCCAGGTTCTTTCCGGGTCATCTGAGGAATCACAAGCTCAGGATTCTTCAGTTAGTTGGACTGGAAACAACCAGCTGTTGTAGGTGCCACTGATCAGGAATAATGAAGTTGCAAAAAGTGTCATTTACTTCCTTTCTGTGGAACAATTCTGAAAGGGAGAAATTGATGCAGATATGAGCTTTTGAAGTTTTCCCACTAGAAAATGTCAAGTTTCCTTTGGTGGTGTTCACTAACAAAACCTGAAGTTTAAATTACTTATCACCAAACAAACCTAGAAAATGTTAAGAATTTTGCTAGGAGCAAAATAGAAGAGATCCAGAAAGCCAGGATTTCTGAAGGGGAAACTGCAGAATCTGACATCCCTGACAAGACAGGACTTGATAAACTTCTACTTTCAGAATAATCCTCTTGCAGTATCACTCACAAGAGTCAGGACTCCTTTGCTGCTGAACAGGTACAACCTGAGGCTATTTGCACCCAGACATGAACACACCTCTCCAGCTTCAATTCCCTTAGATCTGCCTTTATATTACACTGCATTATTACCACTCTCATCACATGAGGAGATAAGGAAAGTGAAGTACTGCCCTAAAGCTTTGTCCAACAGTAGTGGCTATTTCTTTAGCTCCATTTACAAATTTAGAGCAGAACAATACGCTTTCTTCACTTCTGGGAGCAGGTGGGAATATTTAGCCTCTTTCATAGCAAGGTCATTTTCTTCAGGCAAACAACACTAGAATACACACCAGCTTTTTCAAACAGCAAAAGCCCATGTTGTGTAGGGATCTTACAAGCCTCTGAAAGGTGCAAGAGGAGGCTACAGTGACTCTTCGAGCAGGTAAGCATTTTCATTTGCCTGTTAGGTTACCTGCTCACAATCCTGCAAGACCATAGCTGGAGCTAGCATCTGCATTACCACCCTCTACAAACTGCACTAGTTAACTGACAAAGACCAGCTCTTGGTATTATTCTAGCCCCAAACTTCCATTGCTAGAAGCTTCCTTAGTTAGGCGAACAGTGAACCCAAGTTTTACACTGATAATAGCAATTACAGTAAAGAATCAGTGCTTTGACATTATGGCAAAGAACCTGGAACTTAGAACACCACACAAGTCAACCTCAAGGCTGGCAGTGCTCACTCTGCCAAACCAAAACTGAATCATAGAATCAGAGAATAGTTAGGGCTGGAAAGGACCTTAAGATCATCTAGTTCCAACCCCCCTGCCATGGGCAGGGACACCTCCCACTAATCCATGTCACCCATCATTCCATGCAACTACTACTATCTATTAGCACTGGTGCATATCCCCCTGGGCTTCACAGCACAGCCATGTATTTCCCCAACTGCATCTGATTTGCAGAAGAGACATGAGTATTTGTGTGTAATTGTGGCTAGGAAAACATCAAAAATTGTATTAAGCTCCTACACAGGGATTCAAATACAGCCTGCTGGGTTTTGGAAGTCTCTTGCTATGAATTTCCTTAAGGTCCTTAATCTGAACAGACAAGTGAGGTCAGTCCTTTTTACACAGAGGGAAACTCACGGCTCAGGGAAGTGAAATCGTGTGCTCAGGAACAACAGCAGAGCAGGGCACGAGCCCATGGCTGCAGATTGCTTTGTTTTGGTGATCTGAGCAGCAAGACTTGGTGAAGGGCTTGGAGCACAAGTACGATGAGGAATGGCTGAGGCACCTGGGGGGGGGGGTTTAGTCTATGGAAGAGAAGGCTCAGGAGGTACCTTATCACTCTCTACAGCTACCTGAAAGGAAGATGGAGCGAGGAGGTGGCTGGTCTCTGCTCCCAGGGAACAAGTGACAAAACGACAGGAAACAGCCTCAAGCTGCACCACGGGAGGTTTAGACTGGAGATTAGGAAAAATGTCTTCATGAAGAGGCTTGTCAGATGTTGGAACAGGCTGCCCAGGGAGTCACCATCCCCAGAAGGATTTAACAGATATGTAGATGAGGCCCTTAGTGATATGGTTTAGTGGCCTTGGCAGTGTTGGGTTAACAGCTGGGCTTGATCTTACAGGTCTTTTCGCAACCTCAATGATTCTATTCTATGATCTTCCCTAAATTCATCATGGCCACACACGTACTGAGAGCAAAATATTTGCAGACTTTAGATTCCACAAACAAATCTTTAGCCTCTGTTAAGATGTTGCATGCACCCACGCTGCTTTCTTTGAACAAAGAGCACTAACAAAGTCCATTTGTATATTTAGATCAAATAATTTTTTTTTTTGTTGTAATCAGAACGTTATTAAACTGATTAGATTGTAAAATCTGGAATGGAATATCACACAACATAACTGTGACAGCACAGTCCTCTAATGCTTCCATTACGGGCCAATTTAAAACAACTGTTGTTGCTAGAGTTAAAGCAAGGACAAAACCAAATGCTAGTAAGCCAGCTCCCATCTCAGCAGCAGTAAAGCCCTGGGTTGCTTCACCGAATCTGAGGTCTGCTTCCTTACAAAGGCCAGTCACAGCACTGACTTTTTCCCATGACCACAGAGGAGCAATTGCCCCCTTCAAGTCTGGATTGAAGCTCTCTTATTATTTAAGGGATGGGAAAGAATTAATTATGTAGTAGTCAGTTCTGTGCTGCATTACTGCCTTAGAGTAACACAAAATCGTTTCATGCTAATCATCCCCAGTCCTTGCTGCACGTAGCAGGAACAGGTCCTACTGTGCCCCAAATCTCATTCTCACCTCCATGCTGTGCTCAGACACAGGTGCCTAGCTACAGCCAGAGGAGAAAGTAAATCCCCACACTATAATAGATGCTATACAAAGGATGGATAAATCACCTCAGGAAGAGCCCATCTTTCTTTCATGCACAAAGACAGTTTGTTGAATGACTAAATTCTGGAAATGCAGAATCCAGGGACATCCTCCTTGGCCACAAGCACAGCAGAGGCAGGCACTGGGAAATCCCTACCAGCTAACTTAAAGCTTGGAACAAACAGGTTATTTCAATTATAACAGTGGTAGATATCTGGGTTTATTTCAAAACAAGCATTGCCTCAGCTGGGCGTCTGCAACACACTGCAAGAACTCAGGTCTGTTCACTGCACAGAGTGGATATGGGAGAGGAGGGGCAATGTTTGGGGAAAGAAGAGATCTAAAGTTCAGCAAGGCTGAAGCAGTATGCCAAAAATTGTTTTGAAAGCAAGCACAGCATCCTCCAAGCCTGGTTACACAAGAGCCCAGGGACAGCTGAGAAGTTACTGAGAAGTTTAGAGATGGGGAGTGAGTATTCTTATTCACAGCCAGGCAAAACCTGCCTCTTCCCCCTCTGCAGCTCATTCTCCCTCTTCTGAGGTGCTTACAGGTGGTTCACACTTTCCTGTGCCTTTACTTCTCCATTCTTCTGTGAGCTGGCCATGGGAACAGCACCATTCATCTTCTAGCAACAAAACCACTTGATCTGCCTCAGTTTTTAGCAGCAGCATCCTCCTTCTCACTGCTTTGTGCTGTAGAGAGGCCACACAGCCCATCACTGGGGGATGCAAACCTCTGCCTGGGCACTTCCATGGAGCAGAAGCTGTCCTTCCCCATCAGCTCCCTGACAGGGCTGTAGACAAAAGACAGGGCTCCCATATAGCTGCACTGTGCTCTCTCAGCAAGCATCTGCATTTTGAGGCTTCAGCCTCAAGCCGAGTTAAAAATTAGACTCTCTCTATAGCTTTCTGCAAGTTGTCTTTAACTAGAGGAACTTTTAAATGATGAGCCTTCCAGAGTATTCAAACTGCTGTCCTGGAAAAAAACACAACATGTAATAATTCATTTTGGACAGGCAAAAACATTCCAAAAAATATGAGCATGATTCATTTGAACATGACAATAAACAAGGAGATTTGCTTCAAAGACAGCTGGTAAAAGGAAAACACTCCCAAAGGAACCAGCGGCTGCTCTGGGCTGTGCCACGAGGCTTCTTATGAGAAGGCCTGATCAACACGAGCCCTTTTTAAAATCCTATTTGTCATGCTGCATCAACAGTCCTTTCCTGCACTCCTCCTGCCCTGCCTGCTGCTGGGTAGCTGCGTGAACAGTTAAGAATGTTTCTTCAATGATTTATTCAATAAAGATCACAAAATTCATCAGATACATCATTCAAACCATTATTTGTCAACTTTTGCTGCTCACATTGCAAGAGAGAATTGAGCTCCTGAGAACACACAAAAAGGTTGTGCCTACAAAAGAGCTTTGCCAAATCTTAAGTAGACCATTATTTAGCAACAACCATGCCCAAACAGCTCCTAGTGCCCAGAGAAAGGCCAGCACAAGTGGCAAAATAGAGGTTTGCTCCCCAGCATCAAAATGGGAAAAAATACATATATTTATCTTAAAGGTCGGTTCAGTCACTGAGTAGTTGCCTAGCAACATTCCCTAGCAACCCCAGTGCAGGAAAGCCACAGCCAGCACTCTCCTACAGTCAATTAGAAATGGTAATTTCCATGGGAAGATCCCACCATTTGTTCCAATTAGAAACAACAATTCTTTCCTCATCAACACCCTTTCTTTTAAGAAACTTTGTACATTTAGCCCTTGCTCTATTTTGCTCTGCCCTCTTGCACTGCCCAGTAACAACACTTTACACCAGCAGCAGGTCAACGTTGACAGTATTAAGAGCAACACCTAAAAGTATAATGCAACCCATTCATCTTCATTCCAAATCAATGATGGGTTTCTTCTCTTCCACAAAGAAGCTCAAGCTCCAGCTGGCCCTTCAGATGTGGAGATACTCTCAAAGGAAGAGTCCTACAGTGAGCTGTAATTCTGGCACCAGAAGCTGCATTGTGCTTCCCAGAGTTCACATGGCTGTAGCTGGGTAACTTCTCTTCATGTTCTGAAGCACAATGCCATTAGAGAATGTGGAATTGCACCAGTAAACTACTGCACTTCCCTGTGTCTCAGAGTCTGTAAGCAACAGCAACGGGTAAGAACGGGTTGTATATAAAAAAGTAATTAAAGTGCTTGGTAATTTGATGTCTTTTAATGCAATGTGCTCTGAAATGAGATTTGAAAACTAAAAAGCCAGGCAAATCCTTAAGATGGGAATGATCATCTATTTAAAGCCTTTTATACTTGAAGCTGTCAATCTCAGCAGTGAAACTAAATGAAGAGAAAGAGGAAAGAAAGCAAGCCTGTGTGGGCTGGTGACTGATCAAGGTTTAAACAGTCTCATTTACTGATCTCTCCAATATATAGTAATGACAAAAAATAGATTTTCTGTTGTCAAATGACCATAATTTTCTAATTGTTTACTCTCTCCAGAGCCAAAAGCTATCTCCTCCTTAACTGCTTACAAAAACTGTTATATGCTGTCAGTAGCAGTTTTTCCTGCTCCCTCCCTCCCTCATGTAAAGTGCCAGTGATATGAGGGAGACATCTCCCTCAAAGTTCGATGGAGATAAGCTCTAACATAACACTTACAGACCTCACCCACAACCACATTTCTAATAAGCTGTAAACTCTCAAAACCTTAAAGAAGGATAATCTTACAGCTCTCTACAATACCTGAAAGAAGGGGAGCAAGGTGGCAGTCAGTCTCTTCTCCCAAGCAAGAAGTGATAGGACAAGAGGAAATGGCCACAAGTTGTGCCAGGGGACATTTAGATTTGGTATCAGGAGAAATGCCTTCACCAAAAGAAGTCGCTTCAGAGTCTTAGATCCTGAAGCACTGCTCCATGAAAGCAAACAGCACTGCTGACCTTCCCATGGCCTGGGATGCTTTCACTGCTGTAGCTCCCATCAGTGTAACCACTACGCTGCCATTCCCCGAAATCCTGTCAAAGGGAAAAAAGCTGAGGGTTGGAACCTGTATGTACCATGCACTAGACCACTGCTACTCTTCAAAGCTGCAAGTCCTGGAACACTAGGCAAGGGAGCAGGAAGAGAGTAAGTTTGACTCTTCTGTCCCCTGGCCCTGGACAGGGTCAACTGCCACAATACCCCATTCCCAAAAGGCATTTTGATGATGAGCCATCATTGACGAAGACACTACTACCTCCAAAGATGAATCACTTCAGTGCTTCCAACTTGGCCATTAATAGCAAAGCTTTGCCATAGTTGGAGTCCTTTGATTTCATCACTCAAGACTCTCTTAAAGAATTCCCATGGCCCATATGGTATCTGCCAAATTTTGGTTTCTATTCACAAGGAAATCTGGTTTTCCCAGTTTCCAAATCCTGCTGCATGCATGCAATTGGGACCTGGTTGGGCTGCCGCTCAGTGGCATTTTCTGACCATCCTCCTACAAAAGGCACCCTCAGTTATCAACACTTCCACCGGCCAGCGTTGCTCTGCAATGGCTGACACAGCTGGAAAGCATGGCAGGCGCGTGTGGCAGCATTAGCTTTAAGTTGAGAAATGACATTACAGCTCCAGCAGCATTAGCTTTATAGACACTATTAAGAGAAAGCTCATTAGTTTGTGAAGCTGATGCGGTGCATCTGGAACCCTCCGGCTGACTACTGCTATCTCCTTATTTCATAAAGCCCCCAGCAAAATTAGTCAATAGTATCAGAAGGGGTAAAAACCACAACTGCATGATTTAATGTATAGCTTGTCAAAGTTATTTGAAAGGTCTATATAGCCATTAGCAAGGAAAAGGTTCCCCATGCTTGCCTGAGAGCAATGTGTTTGGTAATAAGGTAGTATAATAAAAAGCAAACCTTCCTTCATAGCAAACACACTTTGATGCTCTGATTTATGTGGCAGTACCTTGCATCAACTAGAGCTGAGAGATGGATCTGCCTACACCTCTCCTTTAAAGCAAGCACAGTAAAAATACCAGAAGAGCACTGAGTCTCCAGAGCTAGCTGAGGAGAGGAAAAATATAACAACAATGCAGGTTCAGTTCTGGAACAGCAAAAAATTAAATGCACCAAATGTGAAAGACTCAAATAGAAGGGTCAGAAAACAAGTACTGCCATTCCTGGGTGAGCATGGGAAGAGGGAGGTAGGGATAAACCAAGGGGGTCCTCTCTCTTTATCACCTTCTCAGCCACTCCAAGAGTCAGTGCTCCCTCCTCCAAGGCTGGGCTGCAGGGCTGCTGCCCCTTCCTCTTGCTGTCCCCTGGTGCTACTCATGGGGTTCTGCCATGAACCTCAGTCTGTCCCAGCTGAGCATGGCGGCTCTCAATGGAGGAAACAGCCCTCCAGTACAGGACCAACCCAGGCTGAACCTAGCAGAGGGGTGCCTTGCTTTCTTTCACCCAAGCACAGCTTTTAAAACTAAAGCAAACCATTAAAAGTGAACAAGTAAACCACATCCCCCAGCCGAGAACAACCAACACTTCCTCAACAAGCTGTCTGAGGGGAGAGAGAGATGAGATCTTAGGCAAAAGTTCTTCCCTGTGAGGGTGCTGAGGCGCTGGCCCAGGGTGCCCAGAGAAGCTGTGACTGCCCCATCCCTGGCAGTGTTCAAGGCCAGGCTGGATGGGGCTTGGAGCAAGCTGCTCTAGTGGAAGGTGTCCCTGCCCATAGCAAGGGGCTGGAACTGGATGAAATTTAATGTCCCTTCCAACTCAAACCAGTCTGAGATTCTATGATACAGCTCCATCTTGACAGAAGTTAAGTGCAGTTACTCTTTCAATGCCAAGATTTTGGACTACGTAAATTCTGTAAATTCACAGGAAACAATTTATAGCCTTTTACTGAAACTGTACTGCTGAAACCCTGTTTGCTCATCCCTCAAAAGGCCACAGACGACTTTCACAAAAGAAATTAAAAGGTAAGATTCGAAAGGTAATTTCAGAATTTAAATGAGAAAGCAGTGATTATGCCTTCAGCCCTTCACAACAGACAGAAAGGCTTTGTTACAAAGTTAGGTTGGAACCAGCCCCATTCAACTATCAGGAGGAAAACAGAAAAAGAGGAAAACCAAAAAAACTTCTCTGCATTAAAACCACGGTCATGCCAAGAGCGAGGCCACTCTCCTTCACAGGGTGGGCAACTGGAAAGCCCCATTTAATCCTGAGAATTCTCAAAACACCCAGAAAAGATCCTGGCAAGATGTATTGACCATGTGTGTGCATCCCAGATTCCTTCATGTTCTTCAGCCATGTTGAGTACCAACTGCTCCTCTCCTCAGCAGAGTGAGCTGCTCTACACTGACCCTGCTGCAGTCCAGCTTTACCCATGCGTGTTTGATATGGATGAACTGGAGCCAAGAAGAGAGGATGGATGGAGAGAAAACAAGACAGAGCCAGAGGATGGTCCTCGAGAATACAGACTAAGTGAAGCAGCGGGATCCCTCCCAGTTCCCCAACCTGCAGGGTCCAAAAGTCCCCATGATACAAACCACCATAGCTCCTTGAGGAGAAACCACTCCATTTTGTATTGCTTTTCAGTACCTAAGCAAGAGGGCAAGAGGAATCCTCCCTGTGCCCAAAGCCGGAGGGGGGTGTGGGGGGGTGGGGGGTGGGAAGTATAGAATAACATGCAAGTTCAAAGGCTGCCTTTGCTACAAAGAGAAAAAATGTGTGTGAAGAATATTGGGGGTAATTATAAAATAAGCTCAGGTCACTGACAGCATCTGACAGCCTCTGGGCAAAATCACAGGCTCTCCCGAGACATCCACCCTGAGCATCATGTCCAACCGTGTTCTCCTTTTACTAAGAAGCCCAAGTGCCTAAATGGTTATTTATGGAACACTAATAGCCACCGTTTGCAATTGAAATGCAGCAGAAACCACACAGACAACCCGTTTTGTAAGTCACAGGGTAGAGAGAGGATGGAAGGTGTTAAACGTGAAGTAGAATCAATCAATCAGTGGCAAAAACAGCCCAATGTTTTATTTGAGCACACAGCCACTGTGAAAAGCAACTTTAACCCACAGACAGGCCACAAACTCCCACCTGAGCTGCCCAAAGCTTCTGCATTCAACATAAGGTAAGTCACTGGCCAGATCATTACTAACAACTGAAATTTAGTACCATCAGCTTGGCAGAGTCAAAGGGAAAAGTGGGAGGGGGGAAAAATGCACAGAAACTTAATTGTCATCCTCTTATTCATTCTTTTTTTTTTCAATTAATATGGACTGCTTGAAGCCAAGTCTCCAACTCATCCATTAGACTTGCAATTTAACCCAAGAATGCAATGGTGGGGGGAGAGGGTGGGTGGAATCTGCCTCTTCTGTGGATCAAAAGACTCCTGTTTCTAAACCCAGTTGTTTTGTTTAAGAGGTCTGCACATTTGTCTAGTCCTCTCTTGCCAAAGGAACCACAAGCTCTTCACAGAGAACAGTCTCACACAACAATACATTCAGAAAGATGTAAATAGAGTCAAAAAAGAGACTTATTTGCTTTAGCAGATTGCCTGCTCACAAGCAAGTATTTTCAGAAGATGCTACCTCTGTGTTCTCCTGAGAAAGAAGGAAGAGTTTAGGACTACAGAGGGGGAAATCTGAATGTACATGCTATTAATTCTCTGAATCTTCAGTAGCTTAACAATAAATGCGTAGAACTGCAATTGCCTGTGTTTCAAGCTACATGAGAATTTCATTTATGAGCGGAGTGGCCCACTGTCTCTCTCACTTGCCCTGTCCATTCTCTGAATCATAGAATGTTTCGTGTTGGAAGGGACCTTAAAGATCATCCAGTTCCAACCCCCTGCCATAGGCAGGGACACCTTCCGCTAGAGCAGGTTGCTCCAAGCTCCGTCCAACCTAGCCTTGAGCCCTGTCACGGATGGGGCAGCCACAGCTCCTCTGGGCAACCTGTGCCAGCGCCTCAGCACCCTTGCAGGGAAGATCTTTTTCCTATTATCTAGTCTCAATTTCCCCTCTGTCAGTTTAAAACCAACCCCTTGTCCTATCACTACCTGCCCTTGTAAAGCGCAAAAAAGAAAAGCAGTGAGTGGAGACCTGCCAAGATCAAGTGGAGCAATTGCTCCAACTCCCTTTTGCTCCGACTCCTTTCTTCAGACAGCTTACCTTGGCACAAACTTCATTACAAGAGCACCATGCGTCAGACGAGCAGACACGTTGGGTATAGGCGGATTCCCAGGCCTGTGACACAAGACCACACATGCCACTCTTCCAGCAAGGCAAGGAGCAAACAGGAGCTTGGCCCATCACACCCATTCTCCCAGGGAGGAGAGAGGGAGCAAAATCTAGGGCTCAGATTCATCATCTGCCAACTTACACATTTTTCCTCCGAAAAAGTTGAACAACAGAAGAGATTTTGGAGAGAACATTTTTTGCCTTCTCTGAATGCAGCCTTATCACCTGCCAGGGTTCAGTCTGCTTCAGTTGGTATCCTCCCAGAGATGAGTTGTCAGCAGAGGCTAGGGCTAAAGCAAGTTGAAGTCCCCTTTGAAATTTTACAACATTGAAATGCAAAATCACCCATAGGGATATGGATCAGCTGGAACAGTGGCAAAGATCTAAGGTATTTTGCAAGCCTAAAGTAGCAGGCACAGCTACTCAAAGATGAAAAGCATCTGGGAGGCGACACAGCAGCATACTGATGACTGCACAGAAAGAACCACTGCTCTAAAAGGCACAGAGAAACCAGGTCTCCAAATGGCAAATCTCAAGATGTTCAAGCGTACCTACCCCTGAACCAGACTCAGGTTTCAAGCCACATGCAAGGGCTGTAGGAAAACAGTCTTGTTCAGGCAGCCTTACAGTGCAAAGGATCAGCTTTGACTCAGGCGTTTAACAGTGCACCATTTATACTGTTTCCACACCAGTCTGCAGCGGAAGATGGTAGAGGAGACACACAATCTACTTCTCAGCACATCCTGCACCACCAGGACCCATTTCTGAATGGAATGAAATTGCTTGGAATATCATTCCTAACCCCCCAGCCCCAACAAAAGAGAAAAAGCCTCTTTGCAGCCTTATTATCTCTGAGGACTGAGCTGCTACCTGTAGCACCCTTTCCTCCAGAGGACAGCAGGATTGCTCAGCCAGAGCCTCCAGCAGCAGTGGAGGTGGCTACAGGCAGAGATTTTGCCAAGTGGTATGCAGAACTTTTCACAGGCATTGGATCACATGAATATATGCTTAAAGCAAGGCAGGAGTTGAACTCTGACAAACTGACAAATGGTCTTGAGCAACAGACAAAAGCAGAGCAGGTACATGGCTGTATGTCAGATGAAAACGGCTTCTTGTGACAACTATTCATCTGCCCTACTTTGGATGTGGTAAATATGCTGAAGGTAACTGCAAACCCTTAAGCACCGTTGCAACAGCCTTGTGCACTTCAGACACCAAAAGCTTCATTTAAGATCCCAGGGCACCTTATCTGTAGCTCTTGCTATTGTGCAATTACTACAGTAGCCATATGCAGAGAAAAATGGAGCATCAGTGACTGTAATGAACATATTTCTTCCCTAAATTACCTCCTTGGAACATCTCAAGAGTAGCTTAAAGCACAGGTCAAAAAGTCCAAGTAGTTATTGCACTGAAGGGATGAGACTTGAAAGGCTCCAAGGATAAGAAATGCCAACTACTGCGAATACCACAAACTGATCTTTAAACAGATACCATGACAAAGAGAACAGGATGGGCAGTCTTCAAAGGACACTCATTTTTCATTGCCTATCAGCAATGGTTCAGTTCCAGCACAAGGTCCCCCTATGTGCTATAATTATACTTTCAGATGTGCTTGCAGGCAAGTATTTCCCAAAATTAGTTTCCATTTGAGTGGAAGTGACTGAATCTGACACACATGCTGCAAGTCAGACATGCCACTAGATGGAAACAGCTGGACCATGCTTGGGAAAGGCGAGAACTGGACAATCCTGAAGGTCTCTTCCAACCAAAACCGTTCTGTGATCTATGATCTTCTACATCAAATAGATTAAAAGCATAAAATCATACACTTGTGTGCATACCCTCGAATAGTTCTTTCAGCGTCAGCCTTGATGCAAGGCCATGACCCAGGGGCAAATACTTTACAAATTAGAGCACTCAAGTAGCCCAGATAGAAAATAATCCTTCAAGTTCACAACTCATGCTGTATTTCTGACAAAGCAGCAGCAGACAGGGCTGGGGACAAGCCCAGCAAGCGCATACACAGCACACCCATGGAGGTTGCAGGTTAGTCCATTAGTAAACGCTGAGCACCTCTGCACCATTGCAGGGAAAGCAGATGAAGGACCAGAACACCCAGCCCAGCACACTTCATTCTGCTGAAGAGAAATAGCGACAAAAGAGCTGCTATTCTTGCCATGACAGACAGCAGATCAGTAGGTCCTTTAAAGACAAAAGGCAACCCATGCTGTTAAATGTCCCTTCACCACCATTCTGGTTGCAGGAGCTCCATAATTGCCACCTGCTTCCTAAACAGCCCAAAGTTGTACAGACCAATTTGTACAGAGCATCCAGCAGGTGACAGTACGTATCTTTAACCCTGGTGCTTGCATTGAAAGTTCAGTGATTCCGTGCAAGTCATCCCTAACCCACCATGCTTGCACAACAAATGCTTGTTTTACACTGCAGTGCTCTCTCCCTACAGCTCCTTCACTACCCTGCTTCCTCGCCGCCTCCTCACTGCCAGACCTTGCAACACTTGGCACACCTTGGCTCTCTTGGCTGTCTTTGAAGCTCAGCATTTCACTAATTCATTTCCATGCTTTTTTTGTTCTAGGAATTCCTTTGTGAAGCCTGCTCAGTCTTTGGAAGCAACACTGTGCTAGTGTGTCTTTTATAACCAGGAGCTCAAGCATGAAATGGGAGAAAGACTGAGCATATGTATACTCGCACTATAGCATCAATGAGTTGGAGAACAGAGCGCACATGAGAGATGGGTAAGTTTCCTGGCATAGAAGGTGCTTTCCATTTAGGAAGATGAAAATTGATTTCTCCACTCTGGTTCAATTAATTACTATAGCCAGAACAATGTGATCAAGCAGAGTAGATGCTTTAGACCAACAGATTTTCTGCCAGTACTTACAGCAGTAAGTGGGGTTGGAGGCTGCCACTTACACCAGTGCTGAGCCATAGCCAGGCTGGCTTTCATGTGGCCATCATCCCTAGAGCCCACATTTTCCTTCACCTTCAAGGATCTCAGACACAACCTTCCTTCCCACTTTATCAGCACACCAGTCTTCAAGACAACTGACATCAGTGCCTGGTGCCACTGCCTCTTGGGCATCTTTCCCAACTCCAGTGTTAAAACCCAACTCCACACAGCTTTGCAGGTAGGATATCCTTGGATAGCTTTTATTATGCGCTGTGACCACTACGCAATCTCTCCAGAGCAGCAGCTCCTCTAGTCCATTGGAGTCTTCTCTTCTGTGGTTCAGACAGTGGTTTTGCAGATAGGTGATATAACCTCACAAACAAGTCAAGCCAGCTCGTGACTCAGTTCTATCAAACATGACGATAATAATCTGCACCTATCCTCCATGGATGTTGTAACAAAGCTTCGAACCCTTGAGTTACAAACCACATTCTGGTTCCCTGCCTTTAAATTATGAGGCCAGGATACATTCAAGTTCTGCTACAAGGAACAGACTCCAAGATTTTCAAAGCTGAGTATTCTACCAATTTGAATTGGGACTAGTTAAGTTAAATTGATTTTTTTTAATGCACTTATCCTCTGCAGGGACTTCACACACACTCCACACACCCCCTTTAAATGCTGATTTTCTGAAACTCTGCCTATCCAATACTCATTACTGAATTGCATGGAAAGCTGCCAAAAGCAGCGATGCCTTCTGGACTAAACAAGGGATTTATTACTGAGAAACCACAGCACAGGGTAAAAATCCATCACAAACTTATTGATTTAAACTGATTGTAAGTAATCACACGCAATTTATAAGTGAAACATACTGCCATCTAATTTAGAGTAAGTGAATTGAACGCTACTACTCCGAATTCTGTTTAAAAGCAAACTGTAACTGATATCCAAATAGAAATAATTGAAACTTTCAGAAAACATGAATAAAATATTTTGTTATCTCTGTTTATTATGTATTGATAGGTCATTTTTGCCTATTTAAAAATAGACAGTAATTATAGTAGTATACTTCAGCAGGAATTTATATGAGAGCCTGAGGGCAAGTTAAATAGAATTGGACAAGTACTGTGCCTACAGTGTGGAGAAGAGAATTTGACGCATGGGATGTGGTCAAAATGACTTCAACCTGCTCTTAATATAGAAACTTCAAACTTTGCCTACTTTCCACCCAAAACATGATGAAATAAAGCAATGCATTTTACTAAAGCATGTATCTTACCTGCAGAGGAAGCATCTTTGGATGAAAACTGTATTGTATGGCACAAGTTATCACTGTAGCACCACATCTTCCCTCCAAGATGCCATTCAGTGAATTGTTCTTGTCAGTCTCTTTCACTGTGTCTCATAACTGGATCCCAGTTCTCAGCAGCATTACTCAGTCTATAGCCAATTTTATTTCTAAATAAATGGTTGAAGATATTTGCTGTTCTTCTAAACCGTCAGTGTGTAAACACTGCCAGGAAAAAAAAAACATGATAGTTCAGAGTCATCTCTCATACTCAGAAATTTGGCTATTAATATTGAAGGATGTAAGAACATATTACTTTTTATTAATAGAATCACTTCTAGCAGGAGCATGGTGTGCCACCACTTCCAGTATACACCTGGTTTCATGACTTTTGAAGACCAGAAGCCCACCTAGAACCTTTCCTCCTGGAAACTCCTTCTCAGGTTGTATTTAAAGACTAACATGTAATTTCTCAACAGGATCACTTGTACCAGATCACAACATGATCAACTTAAAAGGTCCACCAGACACATTTCAATTGTCCTTCCCACTGCAGGTTGGGTTCAGACATCTCATCAGTTGCCTGTTTGCAGGAAGGTGCATTTCATATCTTGTATGAAGATAAAACCATAAATAAGGTGTTCAGATGGCCTTCTGACAACATGGAAATATTAAAGCTCTAACATATGCTGCACTCAGGAGTTTCAACCTCACCCAGCACTGACTGGCATAATTGTCCATAATTAGCATCATTACAACTCAATCAAGTCCATTTGCAGAGTGCATTGCAGGACTGGGCCCTCGGGAACTGGTTATGTTCCTGTAGCTGACTGTATTGCTGCATACCTTCAAGAAGGCAACAGCTCTGTATCCAAACCACAATGTACTCCTGCTTGCCTACTTGGTACTAGCCATGTGCTAGCTGTTTGTTTTGTACAACTAGACATTTCCATTTATATAAACTTCCCCATTTTTATCATAATGTGGCTCTTAACACCAATCCCATAATTCAGCACTGCAAAAGCCTATCCTGCTTTTCTGCTGCTCCAAGATGAAGGAATACTCAACTATCATGGCCTGTGCTAAATGACACCAGAACATGTCTTTGCCCCTCAGGTACTTGCCAAGCCTGACTTAAATTCTAGAGAAGCTACTGTGAGAAGCAAAACCTAATTCATATCTTAGTTTTTTAGGACAAAGCTATTCACTACAAACCAATGCCATTTAGCAGATACTTCTCTGCCTAGTGATGCGAATAACAAACTTTAAAACACTACGATTAAAACCCCCAATGCACAGCTGTCTCCATAGAGATTACATAGCTTCCATTTCTTCTCCTACAGGAGGCAGGACACTGCCCAGGCTCTGAACAGGGAAAGCACAGACCCCACAGACAGAGTCTTCAGGGAGATTTGGAGCCCATGACTCCCCACCAGCACAAGCAAAAGACAAAGAAACACCACAAGACATTTCCTGTCCTGGGTTGTGATTTTAGCCTCAGGAGTATTTTATTTAAGGAATGAGCTAAAATTTAAGTCAATGTAATGCCAAAGAGCACCAAAAAGTCCCCTCACAGTCACATCTTCTTTTGGTATCCCTGTGACAGCATCCACACCCCCCTCATGTTTACAGCCTGTTACTTTCTGCAGCTGTCCTCTCCTTGTTTACTCTACAGCTCTGCATCTCAGCAAAGTAAAATGTTGATATTGAACACGAAAGAGAAACTCATCTGTGTGATGAGAGTAGTAAGCTGGCATAGAGCTGTCAAACAGAGGAAGTGTCTTACAACTGCCGTAGTATAATGAAAATGTTTTTAAAAACTCTGAGGCAACTGCAGAGAGAGACAGAAAATGAAGCTGCCTACACCTGAGGCTGCACTGTGTGTGTGCGCGCAGAGCAGCATCTGCTCTGGATTGTACAGGCAATTTGAGTTAGGGCAAGCCCTATTTCCAAACTGCTGGCTCAACAGCAAAAAGGGGCAGGCGAAGCATTTTGTCTCCCATTTCCTCTGTGCCAAAATAAGTCACTATTGCAGTACCATTTTGGAGGAGACAGGAGAACTGCCAGGAACCCAAGAGCAAATCCCTCTTTGCAAAGGATCAGCTTTGGACACCTTCTCCCCTCCACAGTGCACAAGGCTTCTGCTGAGGCATGATGGATGGAGCCTCACCCATGTTCACAGCCACACAAAGAGAAGCAAAGGCAGGTTAGGTAGGAGGAAGCCTCAGCTCACTTGAGGAGAAGGTGTGAAGATCACTGTCCAGCCCAGGGCAAAATTTCTGGCTTTTATAGAATGCAGTCCACATACTGAACATGCTTTTCCAGGAAGCAAAATAAAGATACACATGAAGCTTAAACCTGCAGAGTTCATGTATGCCTGAGAGTCCATATATTGCACAACTGACTGTTAAAAAACAAGACTTTAACAGAGAAGATCAACACTATTTTGCCACAACTCCAGGAAAGCTGCTGCTAATTTCAGTGAATCTGATTCTGTTGCATTGCAAATGTTTCTTGACTCTAAGAAAGCTTAAGATTTATATGCTTCAGGCACTTAGGCAGAGATTTTCACAGGTCATCAGGGAATCTGGATGTAGAGCTCTTGCCAGAAGTTTGAAAATTGAAGAGTAAGCACAGGCAAGCAAATATTTGAGGTATTTAACATCCCCAAAAGGTACCAAGCTAAGCACTCAAGTGACTAACCACTTCCAGAAACACAAGCCTCAGATTTTGGGAGGTCATTTATATCAGCATCAAGCAGTTATTAAGAGATGTGGGAGCATTATCCAACACCTTCCCCTTAGACTTCAGTGCTTCTGAAGTCAGCAAACGCACTGTGGGCAAAGAGCATGATCAGCTTCAGGGCTTTTCATCACTGTTGTGATTTTATATGAAGTCAAAAAGCAGGAGGGGCATTTAGTAAGGCTGGTTTGAGGCCACAGAAAATACAAGATTACAGTTAAGAGGGAAAGACTGGTATGACCAAATCAATACTGTACAATAAATACACTAAGTGTAGTGTTGATCCCATTATAGCTGAGTGGAGTAAGGTGAATGTGAGGGGTACTAGGGAAACAGGAAGATTGAGAGAGGCTAAAATTAAACATACCCAAATGAGAAGGGCAATGAAAACAGTATTCTAAACCACCAAGATTTAGGGGACTATGTGCAGCTTGAAAATTTCACCTGAGAACAGATGTTGCCTTGGCACTTTGGAGCTTGTATCACAGAGAGAGAGAGTGAACAGGGATGAAAGTGCATGTTTTTCCACAAGTAAAAACACAGTAATGCCAAAATTCCACAGAGGAAGCTTATTAAACTGTTTGCTAAACACACTGCGTTGTACCTTCAGAGAATTATACACTGAAAAGTAAGAACACCATCACTGTAAAGATCTAGCTGCATGCAAGAGCTTACTAACTTGTACCACATCCCACATGCCCTCAGTGACTACCCAGACCTAGTGAAGAACTCTGAAAATGGGGACGAGGCGGCAGCCAGACTAAGAAAAGAACTGCAGCCCTGGAGGAACAGATATTTTTGGCATTCACCAACATTTAAAACACAGAACTAAGCCAACATTGAGTCCGTGGGTATCTGTTTGCACTGCACCATGAGTCAGTGGCCATTACATGCACAAGAGGAATAGGAAAGCAGACTGCTAAGCATTAATTTCAACTAGGCACTCCAGTAAAAGGAAAACTTCTCTCTCTCCATGTTTAGGAGAAGCTAATGAAGACTGACTTCTACATTTATTTACATTTTCTCAGCACTGAGCATTTCAGCTTTTAAGTTCTGTAACTTGAAAGCAAAACAGAAACCAAACTGTTTGGAAGAGCACCCTCTCTTTAGAGGATTAGGAATTAAGTTAACTGCACATTAGAGATAAAATAGTGGAGTGCTTGTCTTTATTCTTAATAATAAACCATAAGGCATTGAGCTACACAGCACGATTAACTCCTTTCAACTTCTCACTATTAGTGCTGAGCCAGCAACATGTAAGTCTCAGAGAAACATTAAAAATACAAAGTGATTAAGTTAAGATTAAGTGAATTTAGGGCAGGCAAAAAATGCTACATTGCAACCCAGAAGAGAAAGTTTTTGTTCTTGTCAAGGGCAGCCTGAGCACAGATAGCATTTGAATGAATTCCTCAAACCAAAAGTCATTCGCAGTTTGAAGTGACCAGCTTTACATATTATTCTGCATCCCTCTTCTCCTTCTTAACTCATGGTTCATCTAGCTATTCATTCTCTAGTGACCGCTACCAAGCTGCTGATAAGGATGAACTTGTGCAACCACAGCTGAGCTCCTCCTTTACCAGCTCCATGCAGTCTTGAACTTCACTTTTCTTTGACTGGGCTCCCCATTTATAAAAATCTTCTTATAAACATGACAAAACCACAAACCAAACCAAAAAATCCCAAACGAACAAAATCCATTCAAGTCTGTGAGATACAGAGGTGATAAACAGCCAGGGTCACTTTATCATTAGGCAATCAGCCCAACAGATACTACCACATATCAACAAAACCAAAAACTTACCAAGACTCCTGGGAATGAAAATACTCTCCACAAAATGCACAGAGTTCTGTCTAACTGTAAGTCTTTAGCTACTCTCTATGGTTCAAAGAGATACTAAGTTTATTTACCTATACCCTGACCTGATTAAAGATAACTGAGGAGAGAGAAGGAACAGAGCAAACCTCTCAATCCTCCTCTTCTTCCAAGCTTTAGCTGCAGCTGTAGTCTATGAGCAAACACCAGCATACCTTCTCCTATATTATCACCTTTGCCTGTGGGAGAAGCTCGTCTGAAAGGGAGGCAAAGTCATTGGTTTGAGCCGCCATCAAATTCCACCTTAAACTGCTTCTTTACTGCCTGGAAAAGCTAGGCAACACTTAAACCACTGGAAAAGCTTTGGCATCAAAGCCCATTCTGTTCAGGCAAAGCTGTGCCCTCATCTTTGCACAGTCCTGGCTGTTTCATACCTGGTTAGTGAGCCATCTTTCCCTGCGTTACACAGAATCCAGCACAGGGGATTCAGATCCAAGACTAAGCAAATCTAAACAAGCAAATAGCTTCATAGGGAGTAGCTGAAATCATCCTGGCATGACATGCAGGAGCTGCTTGGAGGTGAAGCACCCTCCTGGTGCAGAAGTTCCCCTTCAGATCTTATTTCCACAGTTGTGTGAAGTCCTAAGCAAAGTGTCAAAGCCCTTTCATCTAGATACAATGATGTGACAATGGTGGAAGACATGCCTTTGCCAAGCACACAAGGCTCATTGAGTATCTGGAGCTTTGCGGTGGCCTTCAGGCATTACAACTCAGCTGCAAACACAGCCCAGTACCATATCCATACACAGTGTGCCAGGCTGTGCCCCGAGGTGTTTGCCACCTAACCACGCAAGGCAGAATTAGAATCGCTGAAAATTTTCCAGGAAAACACTGAAAAAAAGTAATAAATCAAATCAAAAGTGCATCCTTGAAATGTACTACCTTCCAACAACAGAAGCAAGTTTCCCCATATACTTTCCTAGGAAGTTACAGGGGTTTCACAACACCACAAGCAAAACAGACACATAAATTACCCGAAAGGGGCTTCTGCTTTAACTGCTGCAGGATCAGCAGCCTCAGGAAACTTGTGTCTCCTGAAGTTGACAGGGGTTTGAAATTTATGGTCTGTGAACCCTGCAGGGAAAATATGAGAAGTGAGTCCTTGGTCAGATTTCATAGGCAAAGATTTTCATTAGTAACTACTTTTGGTTCCTCTGGACTGATATGTACCAGTAATATGGGAAACCTGAAAGTCTGGTTACTGCAAAGTCCCAGCTCTTGAACCAGCAGCCCTGAGAAGCTTGGCTTGCTCTGGAATAAGCACAGCAATTCACAGAGGTGAAATCTGCTTCCTGAAGCCAGTATGGTCCCAGCTCTCGGTTTGCTCTGCTGGCAAACAACCTCAGACTGTGGCTGTGCTGGGGCTTTAGAAACCATTACTTCATTTTGGGTAGAACATTTCAAAATGACATTTCCTGTTTTGTCTTTTAAAGTTATCTGGAGAATTTCATTCTCCATCCAGAAGAGTGAGTGTTCTTGTTCATTGTTTTCATAGATCTACAGGATGGAGATATGATACAACGTATAATATACATGGAGAAGTTTGGAAAATGAGGGTCATTTTGATATTGGGTAAACTGTGTAAACCTGTGAGTCTCCTACTGAGCTGAAAACACAACACAGAGCTCCACAACCCCAAACTGGTGCCATTGCCAGCAAGCCTGTTCCCCTTGCATTCCTCATGCAACAGCTTTACCAAGAGAATCAAAATAAGCAACTGCCACAACTTTTCCCATAATAACTCTCATTATTTTTTTCATACCTGCGGTAAATTCAGGAACCCCTGGGATTTCTCTGACACTCAGCAGCAAAAGAGTTTATTATTATCTTCAACAGGCCTTCAGCTACCTGCAGGAAGAAAAGATTCACAAGTATCATCAGCCCTTGTCTTTGCACCACAGGCAGGTTCAGAATTTCACATAAAAACATGATACCTTGGAACTGAGTGTTCTATTACGTACAAATCATTCCCATTTCATCTCCCTTTAGGCCTCCTGTTGAGCTTCTCATTATACAATCTTCTGTCCCTTCCTCAAAAGCATAAATACTCTCATGAAAGACCCTCTCCTAGTGTTTTTACAATCATCGGGTATTTTTACAGGCTACTAACTCTATATTTGCCAATACATAAGCCATGCATCTGAACTTCCTGAAGACAGGAGAAAAGATAACAGCAAACCAATCTTCCTGTATAAAAGCCAAAACTAATATCTAGTATTCTAGATAAAAGAAAATCCTACAATTTTACACTTAACCATCACATTTTGTCTTTTGTTCCCCCAGTACATGTATTTGAAAGTCTTTTTCCTGTCTTGATGAGTTAAGTGTGCAATATGAGAGTCTTTCACTGCAAGTTTACTCATAGGATGTGTTTAAAATTAAATTCAATAGCATGAATCACCAAGTGTAGTGCTGCAGAGCTGTCTTCATATTTTTCAGCTGGATTCCCTTTGCTAAAGCAAAGCGCTCAGCTCACACACAAAAATGCTGCAGGCATCTGCATGCAGGGTATTTTGGAAGTGAAAATCTAGGACTTTCATGATTTAGCCCATCAATGACAGGCAAATTCAGTCCTGCACATTTGGGCAGAACTAAAGTTGCCAAAGGTACATGCACAGAAATAAGGTCCAGTTTGATCTCACAGTAATCTTGATGCCAGAATTTCATAGAAATTCATGTGAACAATCAAGTAGACAGAGATCCAGCTACTCTGTGCTAGATGTACTGGAAATAGACTGTTTCCTGTTTAATCAAGCAGTCTTGGTGCCATTCAGAGCCAAATTTACTAAATCAAAGCTGCAGAGATAGGGAAAAAGTTAATGGAGTTTAGAATTAGCAGTGATAGAAAGCTACTGCAGTCATTACAGAACAATTCTTAAAATCCAGTGCCCACTTTGACTGTAATTCCTCCAAATTCAAGCCAAGCTAAAGATGAAGCTAAATAATCTGCCTGAACAGACTTGCTGTATTCCTGATGGGTATTAGAAAATAAAACTGTCCAGGGGATGGAAGGGGATTGTGGAGACAGAGCCAACAAGAAACATCATGATGAAACCTCTCATATAGAATTTCTAATAATAGACCTAAAAGCTCTTTACAGGACAAAAAGGCAGGGGTAGAGTCATACGGCAAAGAAATAAAGGCACTGATTCTCTGTATGTCCTTCTTAAGACTCTTCAGCAGGCTAGAATCATAGAATCACAGAGGAGTTTGGGTTGGAAGGGACCTTAAAGTGCATACACTTGCAACCCCTTCCACAGGCAGGGACACCTTCCACTAGAGCTGCCTGCTCCAAGCCCTGTCCAACCTGGCCTTGAACACTGCCAGGGATGGGGCAGCCACAGCTTCTCTGGGCACCCTGTGCCAGCACCTCAGCACCCTCACAGGGAAGAACTTGTGCCTAAGAGCTCATCTTAGTCTTCCCTCTGGCAGGTTAAAGCCATTCTCCCTTGTCCTGTCCCTGCATGTCCCTCTCCATATTTCTTGTAGGCTCTCTAGTCCTGTGCTTTGAAATACAATTTTAAACCATGCAACCATCTGAAGAAACAGCCTACAGGGAAACACACACTTAATTTACCTCCACACAACTGGAGTGAGAACAAATTTTACCTCTAATTTTTCATAGTCTGACTGTATCCCCATGTTACCAGAGCCCATGAGTCCTGCTATCACGCTAAATGTATACAGTGCTGGGAAACACATGATTTGCAGTTCAAAAATCCTTCTGGAGCTCCTGCCTCTTACACCCAAGGTGGAGGATACAGCCCATGCTGGTAAAGAAGGGGAGTGACTGCTGCAGACAGGCTGTCTAGCACCATTGTCCTGCCATGCCCACATGCCTCAGTTGGATGGGATTTGAAAACAACTTTTCCCGCTTACACTTGTCTAATGAAACTCAACTTTAGTGAAGAAAAAAACCACCCAAGTATTGTTCCTTTCTCCTTCCAAAGCTGAGAGCACCAGGCCCTACATACGAGTGGCAGGACTCAGAGGTGCTGTCAGGAATATAGAGGCACTTACTGCCTCTTTTGATGACAAGGAAATAAATACATTGCAAAAACACAGTCTCTCATACCTGCTCCTTTTCCTACTTCATCTTTCCACTATTGTAGGTGACATTAGAGCATTTTTTTCCCCAGCCTTTACCTCAACTTGCCGCATTCCTCAGCTTGCTGTGTTCCTCAAGATGCCTTTATCAGAATAACTCCCAACTCTTATCCTGACACCTTGCAGGTCTACAGTCAGAAGCGGCTCAGCACAAGAACTCCCGCCAGGCAGAGCCTGCTCGAGGGTTAAAAAACCACCTCAAACAGACAAAAAGCCCCCCAAACTACAGGTTTAAGGCGCCATACGAACCCGCCAGGCTGAGGCGCCAACTCCCTCTAGTGTCCGTGCACGCCGGCAGCAGCGCCGCCGCCATGTTGGCTGTGGTTTCTCTCTCCCACACTGCCCTCTGCAGCTCGCTTCCAGGCTGTGCCTGCAGGGACTAAAGGCCTCAAGCTGAAGGAAAATATAGTAAAATAATAATAAAAGGAGTCCAGAGCGGTCCTTCCACTCGGAACTGACTGGCCACAGCAGACCCATGTAAATCGCTGCGGCACCAGCACCTCACGGGCCTGGCCGCCTCAGCACAAATGCAGGGTCTCTTGTGTGCAGCTGGCAAGAATCTCTCATTTTCTCATCAAAATATACCAACTTCAGGCAACGTGAAGACAATCAATCAGTTTCTGCAAGCATGTCACCAGCTGGACGCATTTCTGCTCCATGCAGTGCACTTTGTTTTATCACCAGACAGATGCCTGAAGAGCAGTGAGCTGGGCTAGGCACAGACATACCTGCCTGCCCGACTATATTTTGCTGAACAGATCCTTCAAAGCAACAGATTAGTATATTGCTGTAATATTCAGTGAGGTATTTAGTGCTGCAGAGCTCCAGATGCTTTGTAAACCACAATAATACAGTTAAGTGGAAAATGAGTCATTCAAAACTATAACGACTATCACAGCATGACTCCACTGACAACAAAGCACAATGGTAATACTGCAAGGTGGATGATACATGTTCATCAGGGCCATTGCTCCTGGGAGGCTCTGTCTCTGCAGCTCCCCAGCCCTGGTGCTGCTGAAGGGAGCCCAGCGTATGGTGGCACAGTTGGCTGGGGTGCCCCGTCCTCCTCTGAGTATGTGGGTGCAAGCCACCATTGCCTCAACACCATGTTCCATCTCACAGCTGCTCACCCACCTCAATGCTCGGCTTCATGAGGAACGCTGCTGTGGATCCCAGGAGAGCAGAGGAGCACCCGGATATCGGCTGTGATGAGGTAGGACTGCCCTGTTCAAAGGAGCTTTCCTCAGTCAGACCAGCCAGCAGCGGGGTTCAGACCACAGGGGCCACAGGAGCAGGGTGCTGCAGGGCTGCCACCCTTCCTGGGGGAACTGGTGTCCATGGGGACAGCCCAACTTCCAGGTGCTGTCTGGGGGCAGGTCGGCTTGAGGCATGGCCCTTTGTGGGAAAGGAGATGAAGGCTCCTCCAAGCCCACTTTGTCCCTCAGCCTGGACAAAAAGCAGCTGAGCCATGTGGGGCCATGCTCTGCTGCCTGCTCCTCAGGCCCTGCTTAAGGGAATGTCCCTCGAGGCAGGAGCTTTCACAGCAGCAGGGCAGCGTTAGCTCTCTGCTGACATGGCAGAGGTGACTAGGGTAGAAAAGCTAAAAACAGGGCCAAGTTTTCTGCTGGCATGAAGCAGATAACTCTGATGATTGTACATAAACCATTTTAATTTATGTCCTTAGAAAATTTGGCATTACTTTTTTCCCCCATCCTCAAATGAAGCAATTCTCTTGCTTAATCCTTGGGTAATCTTTTCAAAAGCCAGGTAATGTTAAAAACAGAGGAATAGCCTCACTAAAGACTGAGGCCTTGCTGAGCTGACAAACACTAATTCATATTGTATGTACTATTTTGCTATAGAGATGCATCTTTTATTCCCTTAACATAAGCAATGTGGTTTGTTGCTTGACTGTAGCACCAAGCAATTTAAACCTAACTCTCCGCAAGATGACTGCCTTTATCTCGCTGAATGCTTTGGGTATGGAACACTTCTAGTCCCTCTTATTAAATGTGATGAAGCAAGGTCAGTCCTTAGACAAACCTGACCACTGCGTGCCACGGCACCGTTGAGATTTCTGTCATTTATGCAGGGGAACAGGAGAGCTCCTCACAGATAAAAATAATTTACAGCTCTATTCACCTTGCACAAAACAGCATTGCTATCCCGACAGCCTACAAACATTTCAGTCTCTCTTTAACTACCCTCTTGTGGTATCTCTGAAGAACGACAGCCTTTTCTAACATGCTAAAATAAATCCAGCTCTTCTTGACCACTCCAGGATTAACAGAGGCAAAAGTTTCCTTTAGAAGGGCAAGTAAATGGTGGTTGGTTTACAGTTTGGTTTGTTTTTTAACAAATGCTCTCCAAATGCATCTTGTTTGCCCCAAATACACTGAGACCCTTCTAAAATGTGGGCTAGTGAAAATTCCACAAGTTTATACTTGCATTGTTAGTTGTCTTTAAAGGAAAAGAAAAAACAATCTATACCCCCTCCCCAAATCCATCACTGATTCAACAGAAACCAGTTAAGGGCTTTGAAAATGCAAAGTAGAAGGTGCATCTCATCAACATACAGTAATATTTTATATTTGATAGGTAAAGTCTCTAATGAATTCTCACTTATTTTCTTGTGTTGAAACAAACATGATTGTATTGCGGATGGATGGTTAAGTTTCTAGGACTAAATGCAACTTTTTCAGTAGAGAAATGTATCACAAATGCAACCAAGAAAAGTGCTACACTGTGAGTTTCAATACTGAGAAACAGTAACGATTAAACAAGCTACGCTGGGTGATGAAATACAGCCTGTCTGACCTCAATAACCAGAATGGCCAGACCTTATCACTTTGGGTCAGTACTTGAGGTGTTTATCAATTTCAGCAAGGAACAGGAAGCTGTTAACTTAGGTTAGAGTTAAAAAAGCTTTCTCAAGACAAAACAGCAACCCAGACATTGCTCATCTCTTACCACCACTGACTCTGCAGTTCACCTGATACAGGGATTTTGTTCTCCTGATGACTAAGGCAGTAACCTCATTCCCTCGGGTGACTCCTGGGATGACTCAGGCAGTAGGTGGTTGCTATTACACTGGTGACTCTGAGTTTTGTTCCCAGTTGGGCTTTTCCCATTTATAAAATGGGGATAATGCTACAGTGAAGCCTGTTTTACCAAACCAGCTGAGCAAATGGCAAGTGCAATGATTGCAGCCTACAGGAAAGGCCTCAGCAGAAAACACCAAACAGGATGTGTGAGACTGCAAAGTGCCATCATGATTTCAAACACTGCTCTTTGCTGTACAGGGCTTCACCCCTGTGATACTCCCCTGACATTGTGTGTATTTTGAGGTGTATCAATACATGTATTTCTATATGCAAGCAGTGCATAAATGAGAAGGAGGATATTCCTTATGGCCAGGAAATATCTTTGTGCTAAAATGATTTTAGTTGCAAGGTATCTGTGGAAAAAGAAAGGTGTATTCTCAACCATGCATCTGGCAGGATGGGACCATGCTGGAAACTGCCAGCTTCATGATGAGCACTTGAGGGGGTTGCCAGCTGGGAACTGTCACCTTGTCCATGGTCACAAGCTGCCTAAGCCCCTGCAGATGGAGACAAGGCATAGGGAGAACAGTTTCCCTTTACCTGCAGCTCTTTAAATTCTTGGCTAGCAAAAACTTGAAGTCCTTTATGGTGATTACCATGGCTAATTCACTGAGGCCTTCGGTTTTCATTCCTGTCTCTAGTACTACCATGGGGTTTTTTTTGTATCACAGCAGCACTGGGAATGCTCACTTGCCCCAGTCAGGGTACCAAGCACAGTGCAATCACATAGTAAGACAGACTGTGTCCCAAAGAGCTTCACATAAAGGATGGCTGAGATTGGAAACTTTACAGTGCAAAGAAAGACCTGATGAGACTGCAAAATTAACAGGGAGGAGATAGTCCCACCACTCATTTGCATGTACTTCTCTGAATCAGCTAAATTAGAGGCTAGTCTCCATCTGGAGTTAAAGAAGAGTCACCTTCAAAAGGCAATTCAGGTCATTTAGGTTAGAATTCTGCTCCAAATCACCTTCTTAAGTTATGGATGAGTATGCCTCCAAAGATACCATAGCTTGCTCTTCTCTTTTGCCAGAAGCAAAAGCAGTAAGCCAAGTAGCTCCTCTGAAAACGGAATATAACCTATGGTCTGTTACCTTGTTCCAGTACCCCAGGTAACTTTCAGCAGAGGTCACCTGCATATGTGAAGCAGTAGTGAAGAGTTCAAATTATCAAGACTCATGCTAAATATTTGCTTAATAAGGCACAGCTACAGCAAATAAAAATACTTCTTAGTAAAATCCTCCCCAACCTCCATTTGCTTGTCTTCCAGTCCAGCAATAAGCATGAATTTTCATGAGCTCATACAAGGAAAGGTAAAAAGGAACAAAAATGTACAGGGTCTATGCTCTCAGAAAAGATTTGTCTGCAGAGTTTATTGCTGCCTATAAGAGATTTAGTTATTATAAGCCATAAAAGAGAACATGACCATTAGCAAAAAGCTAAGAGAGTTATCAGTGAAGTGTAAATAGCAGAAAACCAGGTTAGAGTGAAGTATTTTTTTAAGAAGAAACAAAACCATATAGAAAGTTAAAAAAGAAGGGGCAAAGCACTACTATCAGGGAACAGATGTGACTGCTTTCAAAGGATCACTTCCCCTGTGCTGCTTTAGTTGGCATCTCAATTGGTTATAGGAAGCTGCTACGCAGGAAACTAATTGGAGTATAGGAAGGTGGGAGCTTTAAAACATAAAGCAAAGGTCCTGGGTGCTGTAAGCATAGTGGCTTGGGGTTTTCCATGATCCAGATCTCTCGCACCCTGCAGAGTAATACCCTTCTGACTCATTTCATTCCTACAGGTGGTATTTGGCACTGCCCTTAAACAATCTTCCTTTAATACTAGGGATTCAAAAAGAGATTTAATACAAATGTCTTGAATGGAAAACCCTGCAAAAAAGATTAAATTGTCTATACCTGCAAGCTAATACCCCTGTATCAAACTTTAGGAAAGCAACAGATGCATTTGAAAAAGTTTTGAATCATTAAAAATCCAGTTTCATCCCTTGCTATACCTTTGAGGCATATTCCTCTGAGCATCACCACTTGTGTAAGAAGACCTGACATCAGAAGCTTCAAAGGTATATAGCCACTTGAACTGTATTGAATTCAACGGGGGTGAAATGCCTCGATGCTCTCTGAGACTCTGAGAGTGTGGGTTTGTTGGCTTGATTGGGAATTAAGACCCATGAGCAGAACTGTGCTCAGCATGAGAGAACAAGGATCATGGTCTGTACAATCAGAGACGACATTTCTTCCCCCTTAAGACACTGCCAAGCCATTAGGACTCCTATTACCATGCTCAGAGATGAGCCTGGAAGATGATGCTGTCATTACATCCGCTCTCATGGGACCCCTCCCACTATATCTGTGCAAGCTTGTTCCAACAGTTTCATCCTTCAACAGTCACCTATGACTGGTTCCTTCAGGAACTTGGAAGGTTTTTAATGATGTGCATCCAGAAGACTGAGATACAGGTTACTCACAAAAAAAAAAAAAAAAAAAAAAAGAAAAAAAAATCTTTTTGCACATTTTTGTACATTCTGCACAGGTTACACAAAATGATTTTATGAAAGACATAAAGCTATTCTTTTAGTTACATGGTTGAAATTCAGGGCAATTTTGCTTTCATCAGATTTACGTGAGAGAAAGAGCGAATACAGCCAGAAGTGCTCCAGGGCTGAAGAGAGAAACAAACCCAAACTTGAATATACAGCTGCATACATTTATCTGCTTACCAAAAAAACTGAGTTATTGAGGGAGAAGAAAGACTGCCTAAGACTTGCTCAAGGAAGCAAACTGCAGTGTCACAGGTTACCTCTGCCAAAGCAACTCTGGATAAAGGTTTGAAGTGATCACAACAAGCTTGTAAAAACCTGAACTAAAAGAAACATCCTGGAAATCATGTACAAGGAGGAGCATTTTTCCCCCTGAAAACCAGGATACAATGAAAGCTGGATTATGAAGAATTAAGTGCAGGAAACTGGACATATATCTGTATAAATTGTTCATAGTAATTGATAGTCATATCATTAGCTGATGAAAACTGGTAAAAAGCCTTTGGCTTGTGTGGAACTGCACAGATTCACAAAAGGGCCACATGCTTAAGTATGGAACTCTCCTGAAAGACCAAGTGGCCATTTAACCCAAAGCTAATGTAAGAAGGGAGTTAACTACATTTAAATAATCTGGGCAGGCCAAGGATCTGATCTCCTTTTTGTTCCTTTTTTCCTCATTTCTAGAATAATTTTAATAAGATGCCTTAGAAAAGCTTGCCTTTTCCTTTATGTTTTTAATTCTGAACAAAACCCCACTTGTGGGAAAAGGCCTTTCTTCCCCATAGCACTGATGGGGTACTCCACACAAAGAAGCACCTAGCAGTTTAGTTCACATTTTTTAATAACATGGCACAATTTACATTACACAAGTCTTCGCTGATGAGGAAACATGCTGAAGATTGAGAGCCGCTTCACTTTGCTTTTCACATAGGATCTAGAAAGGACTTTATTACATACAGGATAAACAGCAAAAAGGTTCGTATATAACAATCTCTTTACAATACTGAAAGCTACCACTACGGTTCCAGTGTACATATTCTTCAGGGTTGGGTTTTTTTTTTTTTGTAGTTTTCCTTTTGTTCTTAAAAAAACCCAAAACAAACAAACAAAAAAAAAAAAACCAAAAAAAAAAAAAAGAGAAAGAAAAAAGAAAAGAACCACTGCACAACATCTGGAGTTCACAAAATCTGAAGCTCACAACTAAACCTTCAGTTGACTACTAAAATAGATCTCTGAGCATTAGAAACAACTGTCTGTAGGTAACTTTCTTTTTTTTTCCTTTTTTTTTTTTTTTTGCCAAAACAGGGTAACAACTTCAGATAGCACTTTCATACACTAGAAGACCAATGGAACTAATTTTATTTCATACATATATTTTACAGTCCAGTAGACAAGATAGTGAATTCTCTCTGATAAAGTCATATTCTCTCCAAATATTTAGACAAGAAACTGAACGCATTATAAAAAACTGTGTTATGAAAAGACAGGTTTCAGAAGATCGATGCATATCTTTCCAAAGGACCATGTTCTGCAGGTTATTTCATGTCTTCTGTGATTAGGGAACAACAAGGCTGGCCTGTTAGCTATGCACAGACTTTATTACCGACTGAAGTACAAGAAATTGCATTATGAAATCTGCATCAGAGTTCATTAATTCAACTACTGATCCACAGTGAAAACATATCCATCATTTAGAAAAGTATTACCTTTCTTGTAGGATTTGTTTCAATGTAGCTAAAAATCACTTAAAAAAACCAAACCAGTGTGTGTACAGACAAAACTGCCACACTGGCAATAAACCCAGACATGAATGGCTATAAGCAGATGTTCTTCCAAAATAAATTTGACATGTGAAGTGACAAAGTTCTGGAAAATATCCAGTATTTGATTATTGAACCCAGATAAATGTGACTGAAACCCAATCTGTACAACTACAGTACCAGAGGTTACAGACTGCTAACCCTGACGTGTTCTAAGGAGTACATGAGCTGCAGTAACATCAGCCTCTTGGTGCAGGGGTTCAGACAGAAAATAACACTTGCAATGGGCTGTTTCTTCATCAAAACAAGAAAGAGAAAGAGGTTTCTATTATAGATGAGCTTGTTCAGGGAAAATATGACTTTTATTATGTTGTGTGTTGAAAAGGCTCCTTTGAGTTATAAAGGCTTTTGTGAAAAGCCTTAAAATTCATTGCATAGTTGAAGGGGTTTAGCTGTCTATAACAATATATGTAACACAGCATAAGCAGACTGTGTTGATCAATATTAAGTTTGCAAATAGCACAGTTTAAGAAGTATTAATGTATTATGTTACTTAATTTTATCTATTTACATTTGTACAAAGTAAAGCTTTCATCTTACCCTTTTTGCATATATGAACCATTAACCCATGAAGCAATCTTTTTACATAAATATCTACAATTGTCTTCACTTCTGGTCTGAAAGAGCTTTGTATGGTTGACATTGGTGGTGGCTTGTTGCTAGTCAAATCATTCAGATTAATGTCTTGTTCTTCAGTTCAAACTCCGAAATTTTTAAACTAGAAATAAAATAGAGGAGGAGACACGAGGAACATGAACTTGGCTAAAAGATCTGGAAAATTTCAACATATAATATACAAAAAAACCATTTCAAAATCTTTGCACTCAGGTCTATACATATTGTACAGTGGGTCACATCCCCGTCTGTATCAATGACTAGTACGAAGGTCTTTATATTATGTTCATTTACAACTTTCTGTCCCTCTTTCTCTGGTTTTTATTTAGTCTTGCTCTCTTTATCGAGCTTCAATGTCCTTGAGGGTGTGAGAAGGAGGCCTCTCTCTCATTTCTGTTGACAGAGGAGTAGTCCTTCTGGGAGACCCAGGCCGAGGTCCCAGAGTAGAAATAAGAGGTGGAGGGGCACTGAGAGCTGCTGTAGGGGGAGTTTTGTTGAGGATGCCATTTTGGTGTCCCGTTGGAGGACTGACTCTAGGGTAGTGCATGCTAGGCAGTCCTGGCGTGATCAAGCTTGGGTGAGGCAGGTGCCCATCCAAGGCGGCGGGGTGAACTGAGTGCAGGCGTGCATGTTCATAGTCCTCTCTGAGCATGTGCAACCGCTCCCTCTCATCCAGGTGGTTGCCCCTTTCATGCTCACGTCGAGGGTCAACAGAGAGAGGGTGGTGGTGATGGTGGTGGTGATTGTAGTCATGAGGTTCCCGATCCCTGAATGACCTGTCTGCTTCATATAATCTTGGTGTAGAAAGACGATGAAGGGGGTCATTTCTTAGCAAAAAGTCTCTGCCCAGGGGGTCTCTCCGATGAATATCCAGCTCTCTGTATGGATCTCTTAAGGGATCTCTCATTGGATCCCAGTGGAAAGAAGGATAGGGGAAACGTTCTCCACCAGGAATCGGGCTAATTCCCATAAACGGGGTCATCATGCGAGTCCTATCCAGGCCACTGATGCTGTTCATGTGATGTATACCAGCTACACCTACAGTCATGGGCATAGACACTAAAGGACTTGGATGGACGTTGGATGTAGATATAGGTGGGGGCTGATCAGATGATCTATGAGACTGAGGTCCCTCAGGTTGAACATCGTGGTCTTCCTTTCTCTCCTCCTTCACTTTGACTTCATTGCTTTTCTTCGGATTATCGTATGCCGGCTCGCTCTTCCTCTCAGCCTCACGGTTTGAAGTACTGTTAGGCCTGGTGCTTTCCACAACGGGGGGCCTAGCATAGGGTGAAGGAACCCTGGGCATTTGTTTAGACTCTTCCACCACTCGACTTTCATGGCTCAGGCCTTCTTTCTCTGAAATATAGTTGTCCTTCACCTTGTGCTCTTCAACATTAATTTCCTTCCGAGATTCGGAGTGATCCCTCTCTCGTTCTTTGGGTTTCTCTTTCTCTCGAACCTCAGGATTCAGATGGCTCCTGATCTGCTCATTTGAGCTGCGATTATGTCCGAGGGAGTTTACTGGATGGATAGGTGCTGGCGAAGGATGGCTGGAGTGTCTTTTCTCAATGCTCTCCCTAGAAGAAAGAGAAGTGTAAAAATGAAGGCAAATACAACAAAGCATCTCAGGTGTCTGATTCATATTTGTTGCTTTGCAGAAAGCTGGTAACATGCACCATTAAATATACTGTTCCTTTTGCACAAACACCAGAAGAACATTCCATCTCTAAGCTAGGCCTATTCTATTAACTTGGCCCAGAAGATGAAGATCCCCAAAGCTGCTTTGTGAATGAACTGATTGAGATTTCAAACACTGAAGTCCATAGAAGGCTACCAAGTGAATCTACCTCTAGTACATGTTTCTAAGACAACAGCCTTAACTCCTCACAAAGAAGAAAGAGAAAAATAAAACCATACTAATTTAATCCAAAAAAGGGAGGTAATTAAATCCAAATTCCATGGTTAATAGCATTCTACCTGCTTCTTCCATTAAGAATACATTGTGGAAAATAAATGACATTTTGTTCATTTGACTTTAAAACATTTCTAGACCTAGATAAGTTACTCATTTCTTTTCTCTGTTCTCTTCAACCTTTGAGTTTTCAATGTGCTTCTTTCAGTTCAATTTACTTCTTAAAAATGAAATCAGAAACCTCTCAAGACACCTATATTGGCAATTCACCCCTCTGAACAGGCAGGCACTTCTCCCTCAGTGCAAGTGTTTTAACAGAGGTGGCCATCACGCATGGCTTATGTGCTGACTTTCTCAGTACAGATCTGTCTACCCTACATGCCCATCATTCAGGCTAGCTCTGAAAACATAACCTCTCTGGAATCAGCTGCTCTTCAGATTACCAACCCTCTCCCATTTGTAGGCTAGAGCAAGCAGAGCAGGGCCAGGGCAAGGGCATCTCTCTCCCAATGTTAGAAAGCCTCAAAATATGTGTATTCATTCCATCTTCCAAACTTACTTATGATGCACAAAAGATTAGAGGATTATTGTTTGGCGGTGGACAAAAACCTAAATATGTGAATGGATTCTGTACCAATTACTTTTCAGGAAGCAGTGGCGACTGGGGTTGTTAAGGGCAACCCTAAGTGAAAAAGATTTCCTATTTCAAATGAATCAAAATCATCAGGTAAATATAATCCCTGGACACAGGCTGCTAGCTAAGCATGGAAATCCCACTCAATGCAGGGTGACGGACAACATGCTGATAAAGGCAAAAGTGAGGGATAAGCAGCGAGGTCCCTCAGAAGCCCCCACCAGCTCCAGTTTACATAGTTTCTCCTTAGGTCCTGCAGTCTCTGCTTAGCAATGCGTAACCTGAACACACTTGGATGAGGACAGCAGGTTGGAACTCACTCTGGGCAAGATGAGCAATTCTGACTGGCTGAGGGGCAACACAGAGGGATGACTCTGGAGTGGACACCTGCTCCTTCACTTATGTATTTTCTGCTTTGCTGAACTGACCTGTGTAAGATTTCTACCGGGAGGTACTTTTGGACGGTGAAACTGCAGCAATTACATAAAAAAATGTCTTTGAAAAGGGAACTTTCATTATTATGATCTCACCAGATGTATCTAGACTGACCTGTTAAAAGTGTAGTTTTATGAGCCATGTCTGAGAGACCTCTGAGAGGCCAGAATGTGACTGTTAGAAAACACTTTTAAGATGGAGCATTTGATACCAGAACTGCCCAGTCTGCACTGAGCACCAACTAACTCCTTGGCATCAGGTTCTGCTATGACTGTGCCCTAACAGACTGGAAATTGTGTCCTGGCTCTCATTTCCCTCCTTTTGCTTTCCACTTGATTTAACAGTTTCCAGATCTGGACACATTGAGACCAAGTCAAGGCAATCCAATGAAAGCTTCTCAATGTCAAGACTATTTCTTTGATTCTGCTGGGAAAGCAGTGGCTGGATCCTGCAATACCTAGTCTTTTATTCATTTTGCCCATGGGATCAGTTCAGAGGACACTCTCAATTGCTTTATTTCACTTAGGGAGCTCATTGAGTCCTTTAACTGATATTTAATCAACTTTCTACGTAATTGACATATTTTAAATTATGTATAAAATTTAGAGACAGTAACAGGCATTTTCTGTAACTAAAGAAAAATATACTTGCAACCAAAAGAACATATTCCTTTGCCAGTGTCATCCTATTCAATTACAGTGATGGTATTAGCTCAAGAGGCTATTGATTATGTAGCTCTCTTAAGTGAACTACATGTAGTTCAGTGGTCAGAGAGGGCATAATTTTTTATTCTCAGATTTGTCAAGGGCTCCTTAGGTTAATAATACAGGAACAGCTCTAAGCCTCTGCTCCACAAAGGAGAAACTTAAGACCATGTTCTCAAATGAACTTTTTACTAAGAGAGGTATGTTTTGAGGCTGTGTGCTACATTGAAACATGCTTATCTTATGCTGAGTATTTTGTCTCATTTATGTTCATCAAAGCTCAATAGATTCCTCGGTGGGATTTTTTGAATGCTCTGAGATTACATACACTTACATGGCATTATTAGAATGGAACTGCTCAGTGACATCTTTTGAACAAAATATCATTGAGAAGGAACAAATCCTATTTTTCACAGCAGCTATTTTTACTGATTTTTTCCTAATGCTGGGCTGGAATAAGAAAATTCTTAAAGCAAAATAAAAAACCCTTTGCAACTGCAAACAATGCTCCAGGAGAAGGTGAGGACTGAATGAGGTCACTGCAGTGTAATTCCCCAGCCTGCCCTGCACCTAGGGAAAGTTCACAGATTGTACCTTCATATTAGCTAAGCTATCTTGAGGGATTTACCTTATCCCCATCTAGCTGGAAGGGGGCTGTGGGGCAGTAGCCACATAGCTTATCCAAGAAGAGGAACCAGTGATTCACTGCACCCTACTCTCACACCAAGCTTAGATGGGGAAAAGCCAACTTAAGAGGCACCTCTGAGGTACCCTTCCATTGATAACAGGAAGAAATATAGATTTCCAGTTCTGTCTGGGCAAATTACGGTTTTTTGGCAAAAACAGGTAACAAAGATTAGGACCTCAACTCGAAAGCAGGGCTACATCCTCGCCCTGCTGGGTGCCACACTCAAGATGCAAGAACAGGTATGAGAGGCTCACAAACTGCTCTAGACAGTGTCTACATAGGGAGCACGTCTCCACGAAGGGGTTCTCAGCATCTTCTCCTACAGGCAACAGTGTGAGCATGCTGCAAAGCAGAACTCTTCAGAACCACACAGATGGATGCACAGCAACACTGGATCAGTGAAAACGTTAACTGTAGTGAACTGGTAGCCATAATTGCACAGAAGTATGAAGCACAAATGATGCTCATTTGTAAGCTCTCAAATTATTGAAAATAAATATGTTCTGAGCTATGATATGGAGCTTAGGCAATGCCAAAGCAGCTTGCAAGGAATGTATTTTGGAAAGGGATTTTCCTCAGCAGGAACACTTGATAAGAAAACAACAAAACACCAACTGAAATCATCACATAATTCTAAAGACTACCCATATAATTAGTAACTAAAATGCTTTGCCATTCAAGCCAGTAAAGTTACTCACATGCTTAAGCATTCTGCAGGACAGAATCCCCAATTTGTAACAACAATTTATTTTGAAGCATTAACACCAGACATGAAAATAATGAAGCTATGCTACCAAACAGAAAATATTCCAATGGAAAATGTAGGTGAAAAGATCTGTAGTTTGACTTGCTCTTCGCATTTTACAACAACACAGAAAAGCTCTTCAATGTATTTTTAGAATATCTACTATGTTAGCATAACTTCTTTTAGAAAAGACTACTAACACCTATATTTGGGTTAGTGACAGAGAAGTCAGAAAAGCACATCTCCTAAATGGTCTTCTATGGTAAAAAATTAGAAACAAAGAGCCATTATGTAGCAACGTAATGTGCAAACTGAACAGGAAAGCCATTATGCCAAAACCAAAAAAGCTGAAATCAGCCTCTCTACATTTTTCAAGGAAGGCATGACACTTGCTGAATGGCAAATTCTTATAATTTGGTACTTAAATGCTAAGAGGAATTGTTACTAAGTTAACTGCAGAATGGGAACAGTCCTGACAAAAAAAATATGACCAGGTTTTACTTTCCATTAACCCTTCCCAGCCTGGACATGTTAGTGTGCAAATCCATGTAAAACACTGAATAGAAGCTCTGCTTGAAGGAGTGTAACAGCAGTGGGTATGTGTATGGCTTTTTGGAGGGGAATTAAGGTTCATTTAGTGAACTGCGTGCACTGAAACTTACTGTGGTATTGGAACATGACACAGACGGTGCATTTTACAATTATAATTGTACAACTCCATCAGTGGTCCCTCTGGTCAGTCCATTTTTGAAGAGGTAGGTAGCATTATTTGTTTTGCAGACGGGGTCCAATTTATTAAGTTATTTAAGTATTCCAAAGTGCAGATATGCATCTGATAGACTTTACAATCCTTTTAATTATCCTGTCAGGCACCTACCTACACGTTAGGTCTTCAGAAGACCTATGACAAGGTGATCCACAAGGTAACAGAGTGTGTGGGTCTAATTCTATTCTCACTTGACACAGCCTGAACTCTGCTCCAGCAAAGCTCCTTCTCACAAAGTGCAGTGCAAGTGAGAAGAGAAACAGATGCAGTAGGAAACACCTCAGTTAGAAACCTGCATCATCTGTAATGCCTCATGTTGTAGGCAGCAATGGTGTCAGCTCTGCAGGTGTCCCTCTCCTGAAGCTCTGGTTTAACAATGTGCCAGGCTGGGAAGGGTTAAAAGCGGAACAGAGCCCCAAGCTTTGAACTAGACAATTCTTGGAAGTGTTCTTTCGTACCTTTCTTTGTCATCTTTACTAACAGATGAGTCTCGTTTATCTACATCTCTATCTCTGTCATGAGCTGCAGCAGATGAACTGCGCTCCAGCTCTCCTGGCTTCAGCCAGGGCGGAGGGGTCGGGAACGAAGGAGGAGTTCGGTGCAGTCGGTTCCAGGGCTCGTGAGGGTTGCTAAAGCTCTGCATACTGGGGCCATCCTTGTGGCCGAACATTGAGTTGGGTGCTGAAATGGTGAAGTGGAAAACAAAAAGGTTTAAGAAAAAGGTATGCTCTAGTGAAGGTACTTACCAAAACAAGTTTTACAGCACTCAGAGTTAAAATGAATACATATTATTGGGAGCTGGAAAAGGAAAGGAAATTAACAGAGATTCATTAGAGGGTCTCATTCCTAAAAATGGGCAGCTGTTTTAATTGGAAAGGGAAATGCTGTGGATAAAATTGACAAGGGATGAAGCAGTAAGATAAAAGTGACAATGATCCTTATTCCAAACATTTTGGCAACATCAGGAAATGACCATTATACAGACTATAAATAATGGAACTTGCATTTGATCCTGAACCAAAATAAAATAATATGTGACCAAAATCATGCCAGATTGAAAGTATGGAGAAAGACAGTGATTTTTAAAAGAATGATCTTTTGTGATTGGCCAAATCTAGAGAAATGATGATCCTGGACAAATAAATGCAGGTTAGTGATCTTTTCCAGGCATATGTCCTGGATTACCGGTGAGAAAGGAAAATAAAATGCCCCATCCACAGCTAGGGATGCTGCATACATTAACTAGCTTTGAACATGCAACAAGACGATCAGAAATTACACAAACTCCTTAGACTCAAAGCTTCTGTGTTCTTTTTTTCCCCTTTTTTTAGTTGAACGATGTAATGGTGACATTTAGCACTATGCTGAACCCGAACTATTAAGTAACTAACAGAAAACAATTTACTGATGACTAAAAATTGCGGCTATTTACAGGAAAAGGGTCAATTTTCAAATTCTTAGTGGTATGTGGTCTAAGCAACTGGAAAAAAAAAAAAAGGCAAATAGTCCCCATCACTCAATGTCCCGAGTTACACAGCAAAAAGGAACTGATAAACAAAGAGGTTACTCACTGACTGTGGGGTTCCCCAGTCCCCCGAAGGCATTACTACCCACTGCAGTGAGGCCGCTGAAGGAAGCGGGTCTATTGAAAGGCTCTGCAAACCAAGAAAGAGCTGCAGCTTATGATGAAGCATGAGCGTGTTATCAAACTGCACTACAGCACGAAAGCTCTGCCTGTGCCCATCAGTAGCTAAACATCATCCTCCCACAACACAGCCGTGACTGCGACACAACCCCCCTTTTTTTTCAGACAGTATGCTTGGGATCATCTTACTAGGAAAACTTCCTCTTCGAATCAAAACAAGATGTTAAAGTAGACCCAGTATTAAGGCCTGCGCTTCAGCATAAGTAGCTAATTCATTTAAACCTGCAAACATCTCCATATTTACTTCCTTTTATTCCAATTCAATTCCATGCTCTTTGTCAAGAAATGTCCCTGGCTAGCAAGATTACTATTAACTCTGGCAACTGTGCTCCTAACACCTTCAGGCTATGTCTCCTAAACCATAGCCAGGATATAAATAAAATGTCCTATTATACTGGTGTGCCATGCTGACCTGAACATTTTGTATTTCTCTTGATATTTGTTGATAAAACCATATGGAAAACTGGACTGAAAAGTATGGGAAAGTCACGGGAAGCAAATTCTCTTCCCACTTCATTTTGAGGAAGTCTAACCATTTTGATGAAACTACTTCTGATAAATGCCAGCACTGGTATTTAGGAAGATCAAACCTAGTGTTTTCTATAGGCAGCTAAGGGCAGAATGACAAACCTCCAATGTGTCTGCTGTACCAGTTCCGCGACCCTCCTAAACCCTTCCCCATGCAAAATAAAATACCAGCTTAGAGTCTTCATTTCAGATGATCTCATAGGCAGCAGACCACCCTGGTACAACATCAGTAACTTGGGTAGTTGTGATTTTAACTGTGCATTCACTGATTTTCACTAACAGATACATTGGAGACCAGATCACAAGATTCTAAGGCTGCATTTCCCACTCACTTAAATGAAAAGCCGACAATCTAAATAGGAATTAAGGAAAGAAACATCCCTATGAACTGAAGCCTTAACCTTACAGCATTTTTTCTGACTTGGTTATAAACATGACTACAGTGAAACCTAACCAGCCCTGTCACTCTGCTCCTCTAACATCCAGATGTTCTCAGAAGCATTTCAAAACATGCTGTCAGTGATACTATGATGTGTATTTAGACCAACTACTTGGCTAACGGCTAAAACGTGGAATATGTAAAGATTAAGGAGGCAAGATAGTCACAAATGTCTCCACATGGAAAACCTTCAATGGTCTCAACAATCAATGCATGTTACTTCTGCACTGTATTCACTCCTAGTTGCAAAAAGAACATACCTAAGTGAGCAGCTGGGTTGAGGAAGTTGCTGTGGTGAGGTGGTGGGCCAAAAGGGGTGCCGGCTGGATGACCCCCACCTGCCAAAACAAAGCAGAAATGGTCAAGTTCTACCAAAAGCCCAGCAAGGGACTCACTGTGCCCTGGGCCTGACCATCAGCTCTTGAATGGCAGCTCATGTCAGCAGCGATTGCTGTACACTGGGCAGGGCTCTTGGGTCAGGATCTTATAAGTATCACTGCTTTTCCAGAGACAAATTCCCAGTTAGAATACAAGGGGTAGGGGGAAAATGTTTTGGTAAGGGTTAAAAACCAAAAGCATGTGAAATACAACTTGTTTCCAACTCATCGTCACCTCCATGATGCATTAGACATCACTGTGTGAAGAAATGTTCCTCCATTTACTACCTGTATGGCATTTCAGCAGGCTGGGCTTTTTCAAAAACACAGAGAATAATTTAAAATGTATTTATCAAATAGACTAACAGCTCCTGGCACATCTTCAAGAGAGTTCATAAGCCAAAGCATAAGGGAAATTTCCTTTTAACATGGCAAGGATGAGCATTTTAGTGAGTGTGCCACAAGGAGATTTCACTTCTCAGTACTCACTGGCTGTGGAAAAGAGAGTCGAGGGCCGGGCCAGGTCATGGGGGTGGTGGATGGCTCCAAAAAGGCTGGGACCTGGTGGCCGGCTCAGGAATTCCGGTTTCAGGCCAAAGTCCAGCTTGTGTGGATCAGACTGCATCTGTTTCTGAAATGTAAGAGCAGCATTTGGAAGAGACTGTCCTATACAACAGCAGTAAAAGGCACTTTCAGAATGATGCGGTTATAGCAATTTATTCATACTAACTCATGTTTTAAGCAGAATGTTAGCTTTTGGACGCTGAGCATAGGTGAATAGCTGTTTTCCTGGAAGAGAAAAGGCAGAGAAAGAAAATCTCAGGCTCCCAATGCACATTTCTCAACCAATCTCAACTGTGTTTCACATATGCTCACATCCATCCCTCTGGAGCAAAGCATTTCATCTCAGACCTGACTTAAAGAACATACATAAAAATCTTTGAAAGGACCTCAGAAGCTGGCTTAGCTGTAAGAATAGGTCTATCTTAAAATACTAACATGAAAGCTGAAGAGGAATGTTAGTTTGGATCTGATCCTGGGTGGGCAGGCCTGTTACAGCTGGGTGAAAGCACCAACCACTAGCAGAGGCAGCTGCCAGCCGCCCACTTTCCCCTGCAACAATCCCCTGCCAGACAGTGGACACCAGAACCACCGATTTCAATGTGAAGCTGCAGTCAACACACACTTGATGCAGTGTATCTTCATAACCTCTCAAGCTGCAACCAAGCAAGAGAAGGGCTAAAATGAATCCAATTACAGATAAAGCATGGTTGAGTCAAAAGAACTGAAGTCCTATTCTGACTGCTTGCACTCCAAACTTAAGGCACTGTATTACTGTGGATATCAGAAGCAGCAGGTTTCTTTGTTAATTTGCTGAGGTAGCTGTATTGTTAATGCTAAGTGAATGAAGGATGGGCTCTTCTTTGTGCCATGGACTCATTTCAGTGGTCCCTACACTTTAGTAGTTTTAGAGAACGAAGAGGAAAACCGAATTCCTAATTCCCTGTGCTGCCAGAACTCCCCAAACACAGCTTGCTGATTAACTGTGCAGGTCAACTGAAAAGATTTACAAATGGGCCACACTGAACCAGTAGATCTTAACGGTCATTCGGCAGCATTTACGCTTTATAAATCAGTGTTTAATACTGTGCCAGCTCAGAGTCCAGACCATTACAGTGATATAAATATGCATATTAAAAAGTTACGACCAAGTTCATGTGCATGCCTAGTAGCTGTTTTTCAAGTGCTAGTAACACGTCTATGTAGCTATGAGGACAAAAAAACCCAACAAAAATGGTTTTAGCAATGGTTTGAGGTAATGGTCTGCAAGAATATTGATATGGAAAAGATGGCCAAGTGAAGGTCATGCTTTTAAAGAAGTGAAGTTCAGAAACATGTCCCCTTTGAAGCCTGAGTGCCACATTTCTATGCTGTGCATAGACCCTATCACTCTCTACAACTGCCTTACAGGAGATTACAGTGAGGTGGAAGTTGTCTCTTCTCCTAAGTAAAAAGCAACAGGACAAGAGATAACAGCCTCAAGCTGCTCCAGGGAAGGTTTAGTTTGAGATTAGGAACAATTCCTTCCCCAGAGGGTGCTCGGGCATTGGAACAGGCTGCCCAGGGCAGTGGCGGAGTCACCGTCTCTGGAAGTGTTCCCAAACCGTGCAGATGAGGCTCTTAGTGACATGGTTTAATGGTGGCCTTTGCTCCTGTGTGGGAGTTTGACAACCCATGGGGACATCAGCCAACTCACCTTACCGACTGCAGACCATACCTAATGTTCTGATCTAAACTGAGAGAGTGAAATACATTTCCCTACTACTCTTGAAATTATTATAATGCACAGCTTCAAAAAGTCAAGGAACATCCTTTCCTGTGCTCCTGGGCTTTATTCCTGTTTTTTAACATGCAAGATAGGAAAGTATTAGGTAAAAGAAATGGCTGCATGAAAATGGCATTTATGAGAAGTTATAAATACACGGGTATGACCTCTCCCTGAATATCAAATCAAGGAAGATTCAAAGGACATAGATAGCATGGGAATAATAATTTCATTTCAAGAAAATACCTTTTCAATAAAATAAGAAAAAGGACATATAACACTCAAGGTCTATAATCTTGTCTTTTTTGATAATGGGAAGATGAATGAAGATCACTAGCAGGGGAAACATAAGGAAGCAGAGAAGAGAGATATGTCTATTGCAGCAAATTAACCTGTCAACCTTGTTTAAAAGGGTTATTTTTAAACTCTATTAGCTGCAGGTTTTAGTAGCTGTTCAACATCTTCATAATCCTATAGCACTACCTCATACAATTCAACTGCATGCACAGACTGCAAAGTGTAATTGACTCCTTGTTAATTGTACTTCCCAACACAAGCCATGGACTCCTGAAGTACAAGGATGGCCAACAAAGAGCACCAGCTTTCCCTGACCTACTGAACAACTGCAGGAGCAACACAGAATTGGCACTGACAGATACAGTGAAAATATTGTAAAGGGAAAGAAACCTTCTTCAGGGTCCATGTGCAGTGAAAATGCAGTTGAAGTAAGACTGGAAATATCCTAACTATTTAGAAGAATAAATTATTTGGTTTTCTCTGACCTCTTTCAGCAGAGTCTGAACTGGCCATGGCCCTTATCCTCGAATTCTCAAGGCATGTATAACAAAGAAAAGCTTCAGTACAATAAGAGTGTCTGGATAACATTACCCCATCTGAGAGGCTGTGTCTGCCTGACCAGCCCAGACATGCATAGGTCCCAACCTCCAGCTATGAGACAGCCTGGAAAAAGGCTGATGGGAGGCTGTGCACCCACGCTGAATGAAGCATCTTAGGGACAAGAAGGAATCTTCCTGTGCCCTCTTCTGTGTACATTAATAAGAGTAATGGGATACACACGCTCAGCTTCTCCAGGCTTAAAAAAAAAAATCCAATCTTGCCACATTTGTGTCCTCAGCCATAAATAAAAGCAATATTGTAGCTCACAGGCACACCCATTTAGCTCTTTCTAGCTACAAACCAATGGTTGCCACCGAAGATCTGGTGTCCTTGATACAAGCTAGCACAGGCATTCCTTAGAGACTCCACCTTTATGTTTTTAATTCTGAGACCCCACCCCTATGAAGTGGAGGGTTACACTACAATGCTACATATGGTTACTTTAACAAGGCATCAGCCACGGCACAGAACTGCTGCCAGCCAGAGGCAAACTCTTCCTCGCACAGGTTTGACCTGTGCACCTCATGTGAAATTCAGGCATGCCCAGAAGACTGACCTTGACTTTCTGTTGGTGATGGTATATCTGCCAGGCGATGTGGACATGCATAGCGCACCACTTTCCTGGTTTCTGGAAAAAACAAAGGGATACAACATGAATCAGTAACTTTCAAGAACACTATGATGCTGTTACTCAAATTCTAGCAACTCTTGTCACCTCTCAGCACAGCCTGTTTCCATCTAGGGGATTCTTCATATCAAGACAACGGAAGCACAAGGTCTCCTTCAGTCCCACTCCATCCTCTTGGGAAACTAGGCATGCAAAGAATTTGTCCCTTCCTAGGCAGTTTCTCTGGATATCCAGGAACGCTCCTGGTCTCTCTCCTCTCCAAATGAACTCATGCTCCGGTTTTACACACTCTTGTAATCTTCTGATGCCTCTGGCTAAGAATGCAACTTGCGTTGCTGAAATGAATGCAACTGTCTCTCAGTTAGCAGCTGCTCTGCATGGCTGGATTGCTTCAGAATTGTACAGGGAGCACATTTCCCAATGTGCAGTTATTCCAAGACCAGCTTTTCCACCGAAAGATGAAAATGGAAGCGCTTTCAAACATTATTCTGGGTTTCAAAATGAATCGGACTCCCTCTGGATGAGATTTAAAGTCCCTTCCAACCCAAACCAGTCTGTGATTCCACGACAGGTCCCTACCAGGGTAGGTGTTTCGGATTTGGCTCAGGAGACTTTCTAAGCCAACACAATAGGAGGATTACCAACAATAGGGTTGCATGAGAAGAACAGAAAACAACTTTGTGCCTTTTCCTCAAGTGACCAGAAGATGCATGAGAAAAAAGACTGTCCACACCGCTCAGCACACAGGGTGTAGAGCACTGAGCTGGAACATAGCATGGCTCTGTAATGAGTCTGCTGCTCTGACCCGGGGGGGAATGAGACAAGCTTGACAAATTGTATCACAAGAAGATTTCTTACCCTCAGCATGGGCCTGAACGGATCTGTCAACTGTGAAGAAGAAATGACAGCTTGGTTACATGCCTGTCACTCAAACAATCGCTCTAATTAACAAATTTGTATTGCTTCATTAAGAGATGAAATTAAAATGTTATCATTTTACTTTCAAATGAAGCCCTTTTGGATAATAATTAGTCCTCAGCCTCCGTATCTGAGCCTCTCTCCCTCCCCCCATAGCTGCTGTACCCAAGTGTTGACAAGCAACTAAACAAGCCTCACGCAGAGCGCTCTGTCCTGTGGCATCAGCAGTAATTTGTTGATTTAATGCTACAGAAAGGGCGGGATAACTGCTCAGAAGAACAACATGGAGCTACCCTTTGGGCAAACTTCCGCTCTCATCTTTCAAATGAGGAAAACTGGGGAGTGGACAGGGCCCTTCTTCACAGGCGTGGTCCCATGAAGTGGGTTGGAATGGGCTGGAATACGTTTCAGATGTATGCCTGCAAACCAGGGACCGTGTCCGCTCAATGGCTACGGCATTACCCCCTGAACTGTACCTTCAAACAGCCCTTCCTGAGTGCTTGCCTGCTGTATTCTCTATCACAAATGGGCTTTGCCTTCAGTGTTTTCCATAGTGCAGCAGATGCTGGTAAACAGAGGCTGCATAAAACTTCCAATTTTCTCACTATTATTCTTTCGTGTAGCCTTTTTTTTGGGGGTAGATTAATTTCTTCTTCTCCTTTTTTGCTCATATTTCACCAATTAATGCTCGAAAATCAATTCTTTTTATTATTTCTCATTTCTTTTGTATTTTCTTTATTGAAATGCAATACTAAAGGAGATATACAGCTGTAAGAAGTACTCTGCAGATGCAGTGATGGCTCAATACATCAGGTTGAAATAATCAAAACTACACTACCCATTGCAAGGGAGCATAAACCTCAATGACTTAATGATCGTTTCAATCAGACAGAACAAATGGAAACAAAAAATTGGGATTTTTTAGTATGAGCAAACTAAAGTACTGGAACTTGGCATCACCCAAAGAAAACTGCCCTGCTGTGCTTCAAAGTTCAGCCATACCCACAAAAGGCATTTTTAGAGAAAGCTTCCAATTGCTTTTGTCAGACTTCTGCTAAAAATACAACTGCCTGATGTTCCTCATCACAAACAATGTATATTCACTCAAACACACAAACAACCCATGGGCATTCACAAAGAGCAGAAAAAAGCTGAGGCCAAGTGCTGAGGCAATAAATGCTGTTCACACCGGCTGGAACTTGAAAATCCAGAGGCACCAAGTGATCAATAAAGTGCATCCACATTTCACTGGTGCAATCAATGATACAGTAACCAAGGGAATAACTGTCGTTACCCACATTCAAAACAATTACAGAGTACAAACATAAATCCTGAAGAGAATTTATACATTCCTACATTGGACTTCCATGCGTTCACCCCTGGGCTTAGGGGCGTGCCTGCTGACAGCAAGGAAAGAGCTCTTCCACTGCACAGCATCTACTGGCTTTTGCTAATGATGAACAGAAGGATCATGACTTAAATTGTTCACATACAACTTCTCTATTTCTCACTGACTTGAGCCATTCAGGCTAAGCTTTAGTTTTAAGATGTTAGTTTGGACATGTTGAGGATGGCAGCTCCAGCATTAAAGGCTTTCAGAAGGAAGAGCTTTACTTGATAAAAACATAACATTTTATACAGACCCGTGGATCTTTCTGTAGAAGGGTATGTGGGACAGTTCCAGGTCTGGCTGCAACATCAATAGGATTGGAAGTCTAGAAATACCACAGGGAAAGACAACATTAATGCGGAACACAACACACAGCAGCAGCAGGAAGTGAAAGATGATACTTTAATATTTGCCTAAGCAATGAAGATAAACTTTTGAACGAGGGTAATCATTATAATATACTTAGTATTATTATCTCAATGTTCAAACTTTCATTTTCCACCAACTTCCCATTACTTTAATCCAAAACACATGAGGCAACAGTGACTGTTAACACTGGAAAATCCACTATCAAAAACGTGATTAGCAACATATTTATGACATGGCAACTAAAGCAGTACTTGGAGGACCAGCTTGGGCTCTGCTCCTTATAGATACTGCACTGAAGTGGCTAAAGCTGCTAACCTGACTGTTCAGCACACAAAGCATCAGTCAGTCTCCTCAGTCACTGTGCAAGGGTCTGAGCTCCATCCACAACGAACTGTTAGCATACAGATAGCAGCAAAAAGCAACATCCAGTTGACAAAATTAAAGCTTTTCCCATGATTTGAATGTAAATATTCAGCTAATGTAACAAAATGCAGCTTTGTGGGGAAAAAAACCCAACCAAAACCCTACATTTAGACAGAGCTTCTTCCTACATTAAAAAGAAGGAAAAAAGAAATCAGCTCCAGTGTAACTAACAATTAAGTAACAGAGTTGTTAACAGTCTGATTACCATACATATGAAGAATTCCACTAATGAACTGCAATTTACATATTCAGTCATTACAGTGGATGGGCCAATTTAAGAAAGAAGGTGTCTTCTCTGCAGAAATTTCAGTCCTGATTTCAGTCTTTAGTTGCAAAGACTACAGACGACAGAGTATGATTTCCTCCCACTTATAAATCAAGAGTGACTTCATGAAAACAAAAGGGAAAAAAACCCAAGCTCATCATATTTATCTATCCCAGCTACCACAAATGAGAGGAGAACTAAATCAGTGTCTTGCATTGTGGTGGAGCTGTGAGATAATTATGGAAATGAGTAAACAATAATGATCATGAGTTCTTAAAATCTTGATTATTACATGATCTTACATTAATGCACTCTGAGAACTAATTATATTGCTTCTAAAGTTAACTATGCCATTCTGGAGAGTTTTTTAAATGTATGTTGATACCTTTAGCAGCTCTGCTCTGGAGCCAGGCTGAAAGAGCTGGGCTGGTTCAGCCTGAGAAGAGAAGGCTCCTTAAGGGGAGACCTTAGAGCAGCTCCAGTGCCTAAAGGGGTTACAAGAAACCTGGAGAGGGACTCTGGACAAGGGTCTGCAGGGACAGGACAAGGGGAATGGCTTTAACCTGACAGAGGGGAGACTGAGATGAGCTCTTAGGCAGAAGCACTCCCTTGTGAGGGTGCTGAGGCGCTGGCACAGGGTGCCCAGAGAAGCTGTGGCTGCCCCATCCCTCGCAGCGTTCAAGGCCAGGTTGGACGGGGCTTGGTGCAAGCTGCCCTAGTGGAAGGTGTCCCTGCCCCTGGCAGGGCAGATGGGACTGGATGAGCTTTAAGGTCCCTTCCAACCCAAACCATTCTACGATTCTATGACTCAAAGTATCTGAATCTAATGAGAAATAACCTCTCGTTGTAGTAAGTTTGGGAAAAGCCAATTGTCCTCTGTGGAATTAGGTTGTAACTCAAGATGTCCACTGCTCTGGAATCTGAGCCACATGCTAACCCTAAACCTAACCCAGCTCACACCATCCATGTACTTGAGCAGTAACAGCTATACCAGTAATTCCCTTCTTACCTTGGGTTGAAACGCCCCCTGTAGTGAGCCAAAGGGGCCGGTTGGAGGAATCATGGGAGGAATACCTGATACAGCTGGAGGATAGGAGTGAAACAGCTGGAACAGAAAGACAGAAGAACATAAATACAAGCGCACATCAAAAAGAAGACAGGAGGTTCAACAAGACAGGGAAAGCATTCCCGCATAATATCAGGGAAAATGGTACATGGAGAAAACTGAGAAGCATTGAAGAGTGATCTCATCGCAACAATGTTAGTTAAAGCAGTCAATGAAATGTTGACAAATGTCATGATGTTTAGAGCTTAAAAGCAGTTCCAAACTCATAAAGCCAGCAACCTGTCCCCTGGATTAGGCTATCATAGCATAAGAGAGACTTTATTATTCAATTATTAATTCTTAAATTGGATAGAGGTTTTAAATGGCTTCAGTTTGCAAGGCAGTTCAAGAGAAAAGGCAGAATACTGAGCCAAGGGAGACACAGAAATCTAGTGTTCAGTGGAAGAAAACCCTGACGAGTTCTAGGATATTGTACCATTAAAACTCCATTAGTACATTAGGAATTTAATAGTATATATAGGAAATGAGGAAAACACGCACAATTCATACTTCATTAGCCTGTCTGAGAGGATATCCTGCCACAGCTAAGATTAACAGAGACAATCTGATTTGTTCAAATTATTGAAACACAATATTAAGGCAGATATTCCCTCCATCTCCCAAATTTAGGATCCTTTTTTATCAAGACAGACTACTAAGCATAAAGCAGCGCACATTTCCGCTGACCTCCCTGATCCCAATGCATCTGTTCGAAGAGAATTTAGACAAAAACCCGACCAGCTGTTCTGTATGAATGCAGAGAAACACAAGGGAAACGAGCAAGTAAACCTGAACATCAAATCATATCTTCTCCCTGTGGTCCGGCTGCGAATCATACTCATGGTGTAACACAGTTACCTCGCCCAATTCCATGGAAAATGCTGAGGTTACACACAAAACTGCTGTCTTGGGGGCTCAGAGCATCACACTCCAAAGATGTTCTCACTGCAAAGGTTAAGGATCTAAGAGGGAATGGCTACTAATTCCACTGATGTTGCCACCCAAAAACCTAATGGGGCTCTCTGGCTGATCAAAATTCACCTCTCAACACAGCTGACCAAAGAGCAATCTACTGTAGGCTACTTTTAAGATCAAAATAAATGAGTTAATGGCCAACTGAACAGAAGCAGGACTGGGCAAAGACTGGCCATGTGGAGAGGGCAAACACTGGGAAAATCACATCCCAGGGAAAATCCGTATCATCAAGTTTTGATGAATTTGTTTATGCCAGGCTTTTCCTAAACATTTTTCTTTCCATTTGCTCATGTTGCAAGCTTAGATTCATATTATATTTACTGAAAGCTGGAAAACTATTTCAGTATTTTAGCGATACCCAAAGCTTCTCACTGTTTAAAAGCATGGTATCGAGTTTACTTCCATTCACATTTCTATTGTTGTTCTTAATTCTATTTAATTTGGACCTGCTCCATTCAATGACGCAGAAAACATTTTGAAATTAGTTGATACTGAACTGTAGGCATTGGAGAAATCATTAAGAGACACATGTCCTCATTTACAATAACTTTTAATGAGTAAAATGCGCTTTAAATCCTCCAGATCTTCTACATTTAATTCTGGGTGTAATGGACTAATTCCAAACGATGGGAAGAGATGCAATATTGACTATTCTATTGGCTATGGCAAATAATAAGGACTGCTTTCCTTGGAGTTTTATAACAACTGGTGAGTTAATCAAATGTGACCTTTCCTCAAGGTCAGAATTATTAATAAAATATAAATATGGAATCTCCAGGATCTCTCTGTATCAGTTCAATTCCTCCAGCTTTCCAACGACATCTTTCACAGTCAGTGTTCCCTTTCTCCCCAGCATCCCTTCTTTGAGCAGCATTTTTCCCTTCTAGCTTTCTTCAGGGCACAATGCAGCAACCACAGCTTTCATGTGGCCTGGTGTATTTTAGTGTCAAACGACACCTGGCATCAACTGTAGGTAAAAGTAACACCTCACTGATGCTACAGTAAGCCCCCCTCCAAGAGACACAACTAAAAATCAAAGACACCAAGAAATAAACTGTTTTAAAACTCTACAGCAGCTTCTCTGCGAGCTGCATTCCCTGTTCTGAAGTAAATTGACTTTAACTCTCAAACAGACCTTGTTCTACAAAGTTCACTTTAAAAACATTGCCAGATTTTTTACAGTGTCTGAATTCGTGGTGTGGAAGCCACTGGAAGTGTGATTTTTGATACTGCAGCTGCTCAGGACACTGCTGCAAGCAGTTCCTCTGTTACCTATCAAATCTGTGGCCAGACCAGAAGAGGTTACTGACATACCCTGGCTAGTATGGTTCTGCTGTAGTTTAAGACAGACTTAATCCAAGGTAACCTGTAGCCATCACGCTGATCTTCTGGTATTAGCTTGCTACATATCCATCAAATGTAACAGTGACCATTTTGCAAGCACTTTGCAAGGACAAACCTTTCCTGAAGGAAAGGCAGGGGAGACACAATGGAAGGGATCTCCGCCAAGTTCAAGCGCATGGCTCACTGGCTGACAGAGAATAACATGAAGCCTTTTCTAGCTTTAAAGGGGTAATACCATGACCTTTACAACTGAGGTAGCTGCCAGATTTGTAACAGATTCTGTCACTGAATGTGAAAAGCATATACAGTTGGAGACTTTAGCAATGTTTTCTATATTTCACGTCAATGTCTGTGCTTCATTTGTCTAAAATCCATTTACCTATTTTCCATGACTGTGTTCTTCCTTGAATTAACTCGCCACATGGACGGTAATATATCTTCTAAAACCATGTAAAGCTCAGCAAGTGTGCATTTTTGCAAACAACGAAGCAAATAAGCAGCATTACCCTTTTGAGCAAAAGTGACTAGCACAGACTGAAATGTCTGCCTAATACTCCTAGAGCTTTGATCCTGCAAACACTGAACACAGTTAAAGTTACTCAAATGAGGTATCAGAAATTAATAGGACTATTCACGTGTACTACAGGGATGAGTTTTTAGCTGGAACTGTGTTTAATGAAGGACAGCAGAAAGCACCACACTGTCATTTTAACCAGTTTTGTTTGCCCAGTTCCACTTCTAAGCAAAATCAACACATAAAGCCAAGTGCTTTGCAAATTTCTGAGTGCTGATGCAGTACTTCTTCTCCCATCAAAATATCACTATCGGATGTAGAAATTCTTGCCATATGCAACCAGATCCCTGGCTCTGCCAATCATATGAAGGAAATGCAACTCATATTTCAGCAGCAGATGAATCAGTAGATTTAAACTCTCAAGAGCAGAAGCTTGGCAATTAACCGGAATACTAAAAATCAGTTCATCTCAATACATAGCATTTTTGGTAGCTCTCAGATAAACTTGTCTAGTGCTTAGCTTGATTCATACTGCTTTCACCAAACAGAGCTTTCAGAACATACGCCAGTGGATCAGATGTGCCTCTGAAATCTGAAGAACAAGACAAGTTTTCAGATTTTATAAAACAAAATATGATATACGAGGAAAACGACCAGATTACCTATCCCTGAAGGATTTGTATGATAGTTTGTCATTTCATTTCAAGTTTCTTAGGAAGAAGATCAGTCTAAGGGTTTGTGGCACAACTGAAACACCATGATGAAATTACTGCTCTCTCCTGCTTCATGTAACAGTCAGCTCTTCTGCCTCATCTTTTTCACATCAAACCTGTCTTCAAATGGTGTATGAGCAAGAGATCTTTTGATTGGAAAAGCTGATACTGCATCTTAATCAGAAACAAGCACCATGAATGCAAGCCTTCAAAAGCCAAAGCGACCAAGAACAGTAATGGTAAATCCTGGAGTGATGATTAGGGAGAGATTCGACACTGTGCTGCTGACTGAGTGGTGATCCCAACCCACCACAGAAAAGCAGGTAAGTCAGTTTTAAACAGAGTAGCAAAACTCACACTGTGACGGTAGAAGGGGTCAACTTTTGTAGGGTATTTGTCAAACTGCAAAGGGATCAAAGCACAAACTAGTTACTTTATATTTCCTCGCTTTAGTTCTGTCGGTAAATAGAAGACTACTGCTCTATTTGGCAACCAACAGAAAGGTAAAAATATGCAGAAAATTAAGTTTCCAATGACACTGTTGGGGATTTTAATTTCTTCGAAGTAAACCAAGGTCTTTATGAGACAGGGAGAAGGAGGCACCAGAGTGCACCACCCTAAGTACTGGCAAGCCCCAAGCACGAGCGCTGCTTCAGCCCCAGTGCGGCCCCCTGAACCTACCGTAAGGAAGGGACAGCCCTTCTCCTGCCCAACCACACCTGGGCAGCAGCATCCTCCTGCCCGAACAACCTGGCAAATCTGAAACGTTTGTAATAAAGAATAGAGTTGTGCTCTACTTATCCTCACATTTCTGCCTGGGGTACGCACCATGGGCGGTGCTGGCGTCGGCATGATGGCAGTGGGTGGGATGGCGTGCGGGAAAGGCGTGAAGGTGTGCTGGTGTGTGTGTTGGTGTGTGTGCTGGTGCTGGTGCTGGTGTTGGTGGAACTCGGTCCTCAGGTATGGCGGTGGGCCCAGCGAGGCCCCGCGGTCTGCGCTCTGCGAGGCCAGAAAGCGTGTGTTTAGCTCCTGACGGAGGAGATCTTGTTCTGGAATACAAACAGTAAAACAACCCCCCGTGAGCTCAGGGACTCTCACAGACCACGTGCCACTTACTGTTGGCTGGCTGCAGTAGCAATGCTGTGTGCAAAGCTTCCTGGCAGTAAACTATATCACTGTACAGTGGGGGGAAAAAAGCTCCCTGGATCTTCCCCAAAGGCCTGACAGGAAGAAGAATGCCTCCATCTCCCTTCTCTCACCATGTCGGTCTTCACTACAGCATTCCGCTGAGCATTAACCTAAGGGTTCTTCCTAAATACAGGCATAGTCCTGAACTAGGTGAGGAGTTTGAGTGAGTAAATATCAGTGACTACTCCTAATGTGAGTAATGCTCCACTTTTCTTCCCTTAGCTCCCTTTCAGTGCCCTGGGAGCAGACATGTTATATCTCCCACAAACAAAGTATAAAAGAGCACAGTTTCCTCCACTGATAAAAATCGCTACATCTCACCCCTAAATCCTGCACGTACATGAGCTCAGGACCACTGAGTGCACGGCCACGGGAGATCTTCTCTCTAGGCAGGGAAGCAATGCTAACTGCAGACCACAACCGCAGTGAAGAAGTTCGCTAAGGGAGTCACAGATCCTCTGTGGGCACGTTAGGAACTCTAGTGTGTTCTTACCATGGGGAGAAAGAAAACACTCATGGAAAAATCACAGCCCTCCAAAAGTACTAATTCCCAGGGTAGAAGAAATGTCTTGGGGTATGTGTAGGTGTTCTTTAGCTTTGATATGCCTCCAAATCATTCGGCAATGAGTATAGCCTCCACCCAACCAACTGCCCTCATCAAATGGCCCGAACTGAATTACTCTGACTAAACCCAGAGAACTGGTTTCCCACTCAGACCATGATCTGCCCACCTCTCACCTGAGTAAGTGCTCCCAGCAGGGTGTCCTGGTACCTGCAGCGTCCCCGACGTCAGTGGTGGTGGAGGAGGCAGGGCCGTAGGAGGGGCAAACATATTGGGGTGATGTGGGTGCGCGGGGGGCTGCAGGGCGGGTGTGAAGGTGTGCAGGGGGCTGTGGCTGGGCAGAGACAGGGGGAACGGTGATGCTGAGGGGTGGTGGGAGATGTGAGGAGGAGGGGCCTGAGTCTTGGCAGGAGTGCTGCTTCTGCTGCTGCTGTTAATGAGAGGAAAAGCAATTAAGCATTGCATGGAAGAGGGAAAAGCTCCAAACATACACATCTACAACCCCACCAGGCTATGCCCAGCTCATGTTAACCCATTACTAATGTCAGTTATATATTACAAATTCAAGTTGCTTTCCTACTTTTCTAGCAATACCACTGAGACACTCCTTTCTCCAAACATCTGCTTTTACTTCCTATGGTCTCTCCACATCAAAACCCGAGACACACTCTCCCCCGCTATAAGAGGTTGATATTCTGTCCTCCACCAACACAGGAATGACACACAAAGGAGTAATCATCCCTCTGCATTCATTACTTAATTATCAGGTCCTTTCTACATGACTGCTTCTGATTCATGTTTTCAGGCAAATGAAGCTCAAAATCAGTGATCACTGCATTAATAACGGTTTAATTTTTTCCCCCTATGACTTAGTAAGATGAAAGGCTGTAAAAAATGTGAAACAAAGCTGAGAAGGCAAACTGAATACAAGCTTCTTGTGTAGTTAATGCCTCTCTACCTCCACAATAGACAGAGATAAGACGAGTCAGCAAAGTATTTGTGATTACACTGGTTGCAATTCTTCAGGTTTCACATCCTACTAATGAGTATTTAAAACATATTCACCTAGTGCTTAATTCTACTTGTCATTATTTCAAGTAACAACACGCTGCTGTTGCAGTAATTTTGAAAGACAAGCAATACCAACTTGATTAAAAAAAAAAATCAAAGTCTTGAACACCTCCCAGACTCCAGTGAAACCATGAAGCAACCATAATGCTGCTTCACCAGGTCTTGAAAATCCACCAGCTGCCTGCTGGATTTGGGGAAAGACAACCTTGTACTGGCAGCATTAACTTACAATAGGGGAGAGCTGAGGTCCCTTCTCACAGACATCACGGGCTCCTATGAACATGCGGCTTAGTCCCTCTGGTTAACTTTGTCACCCCCCCAACAAAAGCTGAGGTTTCTCTCACTATGGCTATGTGAAGAGAAAAATACTGGAGACTGCAAAGTGTCAGCAGTGAGGAAAAAATTCAGCTTTAAAGTCATTGGGGTCTGTGCCAGGCTGTCACCAGGCCAACAGCAGCTCTGCCATACTTCTCACTCCAGCGCTTGTCTGTAGTTGGAGAAACGGAAGTCTTTGAGGCCAATTTGGAGGGGTCCTTGAGCAACCTGGCCTAATGGAAGGTGTCCCTGCTCATGGCAGGGGATTGGAACTGAATGATTTTGAGGTCCTTTCCAACCCAAACCATCCTATGATTCTGTGATCACCACCAAGCAGAGAACCAGCATGGGGCATCAGCGCACACGCGGTTCTGTTCACGTACCTTAAGCTGTTGAGGCTTAAACTGCTGCTGTTATAGGCAGAGAGTGGCTGCGAGAGGCTCTGCGAGGCCGGATGCTGCTGCACCGGGGGCAGGTTGGGGTGCGGTGGCTGCACCGGTGACTGCGGCCGCGGCGGGTGCTGTGTTGGTGGCTGCGGCACTGGCAGGCGCGCGACTTCCTCCGGCGCTGGTGGCTGTGGCACCGGCGCTGGGGGGGCGGGAGCCTCTGGCCGCGGGGCCAGCGCAGGGCTGGGGCTCGGTGCCTCGGGCTGCGGCTCCAACTGTGGCTGTGCCAGAGGCTGGCTCACCTGAGGACAAGGGTCTTTAGGCACCACAGGCTCAAGTACTGGGTCTTTGCTGCTGTCCTGGCTCTTCTCTTGGCTCCTTTCTAATCCTGATATTTTCGGGACAGCTGGGCCCCTAGCACCAGGGTCGTCATTTTCAGCTAGCGCACTGACTCCTAACTCTTTATCTGCAACAACAGAAGAGAGAGAAAACAGTTACATGAGCAACAAAATGGGCAAAACCGAACTAAGTGGTGCGCCAGAAGTGCACTCTGGGCAGCTCCATGTTGTTCTCATCAAGGACCGCGCCAACGTGAAACCAAATCAAATCCAAACTCACTTCCAGCAGCATCCCTAACCCTCAAGTCCTTCTCCTAATACTTCTATTTTAACATAAGGAGGAAGTTTCTGACTACCTTTATTAATATACAAAAAAGCAAGCACAGTGCAGAGGTTCAAACTCTTGAGGCAGAACCTCCCCAAAATCCCCACCTCTGTTTGCAGGAAAATATCAGGAGGGCTGTGCTTTGCTTTGGTCTGTCTCTGTGGCACAATACACACCAGTCCTCCACACTTGCCTCCTGGGCCTGCTCTCCTATGGATCCATTTCCCAACTTTCCTCTGCAACCACGCAGGAGCTTCATAGATTTTAAAGAAAAAATAAGATTTGCACAATAATTGCATGATTCCATGATTCAAGGCCATGAACAGTGATGATGAATTCCCACAGGTAATATCATAGCATAGGGAATACCATCTGTATGTGTATTTGGCAAAATCAGTCCCTAAATGATAACATAAACCCCACTGAAATGATCTGTTGAATCACGGAAGCACAAAGCATTGCAGGGCAAGGGGCAGAGCTCCATGAGAAGCCAGGCTTCACATGTTCTCCACTTGGAGAGCTGCTCGTTTTCCAGAAGCATCCCTATATCCATATTTACTATGACACATTCACTCCACTGCCTGGGCTGCCAAATGAACAGAAGAAAAAAGTCACTTCTGGAGTGCAGTCTGTACCAGACACAGAGGCTTCTCCATGAATTTGGATCAGAAGACTATGGGGGCAAAGTGAGACTCCAGAGGAATAAAAAGAATTACTCTGCTGAACACCCAAGGTCTATCTCACTGCAGTTAAATTGCAGGTTATAAATAAAGGAAACTCCATTTACATTAATTCTTTGGATCAATCCCGTTTGATCAAACATTACTGAAAGTTCACCAGAGTGTGATCACCACATGTTAAGGCAGGACCACAAGGAGGAAGGAAATGAGCAACAGTTTGTTCAGGAATAGGTGATCTGTGTCCCTACACCTTAAAGATGTAAAAGTTATGATATTCCTATTTCTTGTCTGTCAGAAAGGCATCATAATGAGGCTTTGAGGGCTCAGCCTTGTCATCAGAAATCCCCCACAAGATGAACACAGTAGATGAGCTGAACAGCCCACAGAGGTGATACTTCCAAGCCTACGGGGACCACCCTGCACTTTGTGCATTCATTACAGCTTTTCATTCGATGTTTTCACGTCTCTCGTGTGTGTAACATTTATTCTGCGCATGTTTCTTGTGGGGAGTTTGCTCCTCACACCATCGCTCCTCCTTCCCTGGAGAAAAGGGCTACGAATCCCAGTGTCTCCTGGGTGTTCTTTGCTGTGCTGCATACAACTTCACTACACCCCCCCTTAAGCACTGTTCCTGTTAGTCCACAGCTTAGAAGATGCTGTGTTTAGTAGGATAATGTTATTCTAAATGTCAAACATCAAACGTGTGCAGCCTCTCCCTCTCTCTATCTGCACTTATGCTATACCCCAAACAGTGCCAGATGTCCAGAAGTCTCTAACCCCAGAACGCCTGGTACATGCATCCCCACATGGCTGATAATTATGATACATGAATCAGAAAGAGTCCTTCATCCCACAGTATCTATTTAGGGAGGTGAAATCCCACATCAGTGATGAATGCTACCAATTACAAGTTTCATAAGGAGGGCCCAAGCCTTCATAAACAGTACTTCAAGGTCATACATACAAGATTACTCCTCTCCTACCAGTACGTCTTCGCACATCGCATCTCTGAATGTTGACTGACAAGCTCAGTGTTAAAACTAAGGGATAAAAAAACCTTTCACGTCACTATGACACAGAGAGCCCAACTACACAGCTTTTCAAGCTTGGTGATCCATCATGGGAATTCACCTCCAGCCTTCAGATGAAGAAGTAAGCAAGCTAACTTTGATGGCGGTCTCCACACTCTATTTTGGATCAAGTGCAATTACTGCATCAAAACTCCAAAGACCAGTAACTGTGATATAACTTTGTGCTGACACAGGCTTTCCTTTATCCACTGGGTTGATACTGCACCCAGCAGCAGTCAGTGTGTTACTGAAAAAGGAGTAAAGCCATAATTTGATGCTGTCTAAGGACTGAGGAGAAACTTGAAGAGGGGCTTTGCACAAGGGCCTGTAGAGACAGGACGAGTGGGAATGGCTTTAACCTACCGAATGGGAGACTGAGACGAGTTCTTAGGCAGAAGCTCTTCCCTGTGAGGGTGCTGAGGCGCTGGCACAGGGTGCCCAGAGAAGCTGTGGCTGCCCCATCCCTGGCAGTGCTGAAGGCCAGGTTGGCTGGGGCTTGGAGCAACCTGCTCTAGTGGGCTGGGAGCTGGAACTGGATGACCTTTAAGGTCCCTTCCAGCCCAAACCAGTCAGGGATATTGTCTCATACTGACAGGACATGCAACTTCCATTATCCTCCTTTCCTGTCTTTGCCCCTTGATGTGTCTTAACCCCCAAATTTCTCTGTTCTTACTGAACACACACACACACACACACGCGCGCGCACACACACACACACAGCCTGGGGATCTCCCAAGATGCAGGACTTCCAGACACCTCCACGTAACCCAAGTGCAGACTCATTACAGGCGTCTTTAATATTTTCAGCATTATCTTTGGGATAATGCTATGCAATTTAAAAACAGCATTGATTTTAACACTGTAGCAAGTTCAGCTCTTCTCTTGACAATATTACCTGTGCCCAACCAGAACTTACTGCAAACTTATTAATGCAAGATAAAAAGAGATCTTTCAAAAAATATAACCCCTATTTTCTCCAGTTTTAACATGATCAGTGGGCAGCTGGTGCCAGTTGTCACAACCAGTACAAACTGTTCTAACTTCTCTGAAGTCAATGGAATGCAGAAAGCCCCCACTAAGCACTGGCCCCGCGAGCTACAGTTCAACCAGCATTTTACAAGGCTTGAAATAATTAATCAGATTTAAGACCCAATTGTACATTTCATATTGATTAGACATTGGTCAATGAAAGGTCGAGATAAATAAAGGCAGATGACAGAAACCATTACTGCGAGGGATGGAGGAGGTTGTTGGGATCACCAGCCAACACGTATCATTAAGGCCCCCAGAGCAATTCATCTGCTGTATTGGATACACATAATTTGCTGAAACAATTTTTCAGCCAGCTTTCATCCCAATTTCTGAGGACACCACCGAAGTATCTGATTATGCAAATCAAAACCATGCATTCCCAAGCATGGCCACTGTCATCTGCTGAGACCAATTATTCCACAGTAAGCAGGTATTAGTACCACTGACTAGCAAGACTTGTGACACACTTTGTACTTCCTCATAAAACAGAGAAGAAAGGGCAAAAGATTTTGCTCCCTCCTGTTAATAATGTTTATTTTCTGCCTTGAAATGGATTTAATTGGCAACAAGAAAGTTGCAGATCAATGAGAAGAAGCACTTAGTGGCATTGCACAAGATGCTGACAAGTCTTCAGGCACTGAGCTGCTTCTGGCCTTGATTTGAGGATGCAGAGCCCTCCAGTATTTCACATGAAACAATTCACTTCACCCAGCTTTTAAACAGAACATACACCACAAATGTGACTCCTGTATCCTGTACACTGTGCGTGTAACACTGAAAGCACTTTATGTTTGATTTTTATAGCAAAGCACCTCTTTAGTTAGTAAAAAGGAATGGGATATAGCTTCCTGGAGGAAAGTGAAGCACAGAACATCCAAAACCACCTTTCTTTCATAAATGATTGCATTTTACTTAATAGGAAAGAGATGCATGCAACTGTAACATCCTTACAGACCCTAGGAGAAAGCAACACCGTGATACCTCCATGCCGTTTCAATGCACACGCATACACAGCCAAAAGTTTATTTCCAGTAGAGAAAATCTCTTGGCTTCCTAACCTTTCCAGTTTGGACACAATAAATGACACCCTTAACTATACCACTAACTATTCAATAGCCAGCTACCAGCACTGGAGGGCTTATCCAAGTGGACTTTTCTCAAACGGGCTGGCAAACTTCCACGTGGGAAGCAATGAGACAAAGTCACTGGGGAATATTCTTTAATAATAAAGGGTTTGAGCACAAGGAGTTTTAGCCTCCTGCTTCAATTTCATGTTCTAATTGAAGAAATACAGGTCTTGTAATCACAGTATCTGTAAAGCACACCTAGTGTCAAAGAAACACAGACAAGGACTTATTAAACCAGGCTGGAGGTCCCTGCTTCCCACCACTGACTGCAGCAAGCACAAAGGTTTTCCAAACCAGGTGTAGAATCCTTGCCAGCAAATGTAAAGCAGCCTGACCAACCCACGGGATCTGATGCCAATCTCAAAGTCTGGCTTATACCAGAAGCCTGAGGTTTTCTTCCAAGGTCTTCTAGAACTGTGATAACAACCATGGGCTTACTCTGCACATAAATCTCAGGTCCCTTCTGAGTATTCGCAAGTTCTTGCCCATAGCAGTAAATTTCTTAGCATGTCATAGGAAAATATTCCTCCCACAAGGTTTTCATTTCTCATCTTTTAACTGCACTTGGTTCTTGCAAGTCTGTGAGAAGATGACTTCACTACAAACCATCAGGATCACCTAGTCCTTCTGAAAATTATACTGCTTCCCCCCATGTCCTTTATAATGTTTTCAACTCCTGACTTGCCTCTCTTTCTTCCTATGAGACTCTTCCCACATGCCTGATCACTTGTTATTTTTCCTGCTATCCTGTCACACCTCTTGGGCTCCTGCAACACTTTCAGAAGCCCCGACAATACTGCCCACTCCTCAGAAGCTGAACCCCCATTAATACCAAAGCATTTCATCCTCACCACAATATTCCTTACCCACAAGACAAGCAGTTGTCCCCAGCCCGCAGCTGCAGCTGTGAGTGAAGGTCTGTGTTAAACCACCTCTAGTAACACCCAGCTTCTTGCCTTGACTTGTCCCAGCTAATTCAGAGCCCCACAAGGGCTGTAGGCACCTGCATGTTTTGGTATAACGTGCATTGCTCTGAGTTTGCCTAAGCTGACTCTCCATATCCCTATTCTCAGCCTGGTGAGGTTTCTTTGTGGTTTCTAACAGTTCTCTCCAGCTACAACAGGTACCCTTAGATCATGTGCAACTGCGGCTTTTTGCCCTCCCAATTCCGGACAGAGGACTCAAGACCTCAGCTCCTCTTAATCCAACACCATGTTGCAAACAGATCATGACAAAAGTAACACAACTCCTTGCTCTCCTTTCTCTAGCTCCATTTTGCTGGTAACAGTTACAAGAATCACAGAATCCCAGCCTGGTTTGGGTTGGAAGGGACCTTAAAGCTCACCCAGCTCCGACGCCCTGTTGAGGGCAGGGACACCTTCCACTAGACCACTTTGGTTTGGCTTCAGAAAAGCATCTTCTCCTCTCCTCCTCTGAGGACCCAAACACTCTGTTACCCACCCAGTGGGCAGAGCAGAAGTGTGGTGGGAGCTGGATAACCTTCGCACAAGGTTAACTCCATCGCAGGCTGAGGGAAGGAAAATATATTGGGTTTATCCATCCATTGCCCCCCCTTCCTGCTCTCGATTTGCCTTGGCCAGAGCTGCAATATTCCCTCCAATGCTCATGACATCTGCTCATCCTGCTCTATGCAACAGCATTACCTGAATGAGCATGAAGAAAACCAGCTTTCAAAAGCAGCTTGAAAAGTATCACCCTATGAACACTAATCGAATTTATCCTGACAGCTCAGTTTAATACATGAAGGACAAAAAAGATCTGTGTGATATGTTTATACAGCAAAGTAACACATTTATTCCCCTCGAGAGGTGTCATACCCATAACTCACCAGACACATACCATTGCTTCCATTGTGAGTTCGCTCTTTAAAGCCAAGAATTTCCTCTTCTGTTTTTAAAGGCATGATGTCAATATAAGCAGAGAGCTTAAACCTCCACTGCCTCTGCGCTACCACTGAGATGAAGCGCAGCATGACCACGACAATACCCACTTTAAATTACAACTATTTTAAGCCATTAGTGTCTCTAAGAAAACTGTGAGCAAACACATCACAACTCCACCAACCAGAGTTGCTTCACAGTATTCTTATGCTTGGCACTATTTGCCCGTGTTTCCAACACTGCAGAGAAAAAGATGGATATTATCCAACTGTCTGCTCTAACATAGCGCCACTTAAAAAGAATTCTTTTGGTCGGGGTCACATCAGTAAATGCAAAAATGAGATTCCAATGTTCCTGGTCAACAAAGGGTCTTTTGAACCCGTCTATTCTATTTAATCTATTAGTTAGATTATATGTGTTCAGTAACACCCATCTCTTTTTAAATTGTCTGAATTCCTTGTATTGGTCTTAAACATATCCCATGAATTTATGGGGGGGGGAGGGGGGAGGAGGAGGAGGAATGGCTGAATTATTGACTAGGTTTAAATATAGAGCTGTACCAGAACTGAAGATCTACCATTCTGTTTTGTATTCGATTGCTTTGACAACACCACAGTTACTAGAAGCTTTTCTTTGCACGCAAAACATGATTCTGCATACCAAATCCTCCTGTGTGAGACAGAGGTAGAGGACTTAAAAGACTTTATAGAAATTAAAAATAGGAAAGAGCATGAACTTGAGAAAAAAGCATGATAACGCCTCTTTAGCATGCGTCAGTTTTGTTTTTACATCATTCTATTGCATTTTATAAACAGGAATGTGATATTCCACTAAAGCCCATATGATAATTCAGAAACTGAAAAGCCTCTTGCTTTTTCTTACAGCCATTCAAAAAGGAGCATCACCATCTCCTGCATAATACAATGTAGGCCTTTTCATGTCCAAAGACCTCTTGACGTCTTTTCTACCTCAGCTAGAGACCCTATGGAATTAATCTCAAAGGTTTGTTTTGCCTTGACATCTCCTTTTCTTGACCACGGCTCTCCCAGCCTGCTCTTCAAATCCATTGAACACTGACTACTTTGTCCCAATTACCTGAACTAAGTGGGCCCCAGTTCGACTGCAGCATGAAGCCAACTTGTGAACTACTTGTTCGCTACTGAAGCACATCGTGTCTTCAAGAAAGGTCTGACTGAAATGTTTCTTCCCAGAGATGTGGATAATCTCTGCACTGTCCATACAGATCACTAAAAAGACACTCAATTGGTGTGAAAAGTCCTTCACACATCAGAAATACAGTGCTCACCTTCACTAAATGCTCACTGATTGACCTGTCCCTAATGAAACCAGCAGAACAGCATGTTGGTGGGGAGTTCTTTACGCTAGAGCAACTGGCTGAGAAGCAGCCACATGAACACATCCTAAAACACACCACCATGAACAAACACGGGGCTTTCAGCAGACATGAGCACCCCCAACTTAATGTTAGCTCGGATGCAGATTAAAAATTTAACTAAATAACCTTGGTCCCAAAATAAATGGTGAGCAACAAAGGCCAGATTAAAGCCAAATATGCCACATACATAGAATCACAGAATAGTTTGGGTTGCAAAGGGACCTTCAAAGCTCATCTAGTCCAACCCCCTGCAAAGAGCAGGGACATCTTCAACTATACCAGGTTGCTCAGAACCACATCCAGCCTGGCCTTGAAGCTCTACACGCTTCCACTATAACTATGAAATGGCTGATTAGCTGGTAGGATGCAAGAGTGACACAACAGTGTCCTACATGCAGAAAAGACCTCAACATTGGGGTGCAACATCTGAAGCTGAAGACAGCCCTGACTACTGCAGGGTACTTGCGCAGTCCAAAACATACCTGAAATCCTTAGCTTGTCTGTGCTTCAAAATACCATCTGAAAAACATCCCATGCTCCTAACTTTCATTTTGGTTCAGGTTGTGCCTCGCTGAGGCCAATTATTATCCAGCAACTGCTGCATTCAAAGACTCAAGCCTTGCACGTAGACTTTGTGGTGTTACCTCCATGTTGCAAGGAACTGTAATTCTAAAGGGATTAAAAGTTTACCAGCAGAGCCATGTAAAGTAGAAAATGAATTGTTCACTCTTCTCATCTCTGTTTGGAAATTAGATTACAGGCTCCAAGTGAGCTGAAATACAGAATGAGGCAAATCTATGTGATTAGCTCACAGGTGGCCAGTGAGGCTTTTCTGTGCTTCAAAGTCTGGCAGATTCCCATTAGCTGCAATAATAAAAGGAATGTGTACTTATCCTTCGGCCCAAACCCTGCCCTGTGCCAATGGCTACCTGCTGTGCTAATCCTCAGAACCAATATAATCATCCTCAATTGGGATTTCATCAGTTTGCTCAGCTGTCATTTGGGATATACAGGATGTGTGGCACAGAGCTGGGCTGCCAGCACAGGGAGCTCATCCCACGCGGGGTCCAGCCCCCTGTGGCACCATCAGTGGAGGGAAGGAATCTCAGGGCTAACCCAGAACAGCCCCAAAGTGTCAGCAGCTGGTTTCACAGCGCTAAAAGCAAAGACTCTTTCTATGTATAAACAGTTTGTGCCATTACTCACTGTTTCCTCTAAACAAACAGTTCCGCATTTAACTTCTGCCTCCAGAAGGCACCTGCATGAATGTCAGGTCAGCAAAACACACCACATAGGAGATGAGAAAGTAGACAACAGCTATCCCAGACGGGCACAGAGCTCACATGAGAGGTGTAACATCAATGATCCATTTCAGATGGTATTTGCTTTCTGACTCACCCCACTGCAAGTGCAGTGGGATGATGCGAACGCAGCACTCTGCCATGACCTGTACCCAAGGAAAGCTCTTCCAAGCCCCCTCAGCGAGAGGCTGGTTAACACAGTGAACCTTGAGGGCTGCTCCCTCTAGCAAGCTGTTATCCCGCCTGGTGGAACTGTGAGAATATCTTTATTATATCTATAAACATCCAGTAACCCCCTGAACCCTCCGAAGCTCTTTATCTTAACATTCTCTCGCATCAGGGAGCTTTACAACTCAACTTAGCATGTCCTTTTGTTACTTTTAAATGTGTTAGGCAGGGAAATGAGAAGCCATCTCCCATTCCAACACTACAAATTCTCCAGAACATTTCAAACTAACTTCAGCAAACTTTTTTTTACGCCAAAACTTAAACACTGAACAGATGGAGCTCTGGACAGGGCTTGAGGCACTTGAGGGAACAGAAGCCACACTTTGCTTTGCTCCTATGAACATCCTTCCACCTCTGCTGCTCACCACAAAGCAAACTCAAGATCCCACAAGCAGAGAGAACATCACACCAGAGCTCCTGGCACATGAAGAGGCAGATATGACACTTGCAGTGTTGTCTACAACAGGTACCAGTCTGGGATTCTATGACCATGCCCTCATTTTAACAGCTCTGCAAAGTTGCAGCAACAGCCCTTCCAGCGACAAACCCTTCCAGCAAGGAACCAGCAACTCGCCTTCAGCCAGCCTGAACTCTGCAGAACTGCCAGCTAGGAATTTCCACGTTATCAGAATAACTGGCTTGGAGATAACAAGGCAGAAAAGCCCTGATCAACAGAGCCTGCGCCGGCTCGGCGCGCTGCACAGCCAGCCTGGAATGCAGCATCTCAACATCTTCCGCCTAGCATAGGTGAAACATTGAGAAAGGTTTCATTGCTCAACTTTCATTTTGATCTCAACAGCTGAACAACTCACATGTTACTGTATTTTGCCCGCTCTGCTCCTCCTCTCAAAGGCCTTTGATGAGGGAAAACATCCTTCTTAGGGCAGTGTTACAGCATGTGCTTAACTTGCAGCACACACTTAAGCTCACTTAACCATGTCAAGGTCAGACTGGAAAGATGAGCTCAGGGGTTTGAAGAGTTGTGGATGAAGAGGCTTTGTTTCTTTTCTCCCTCTGTTCCTGCTGGCAGCTTGACTCACTCAGGGCTACGGTGTTTTGGGTCCCAATCACTTTGTGTGGCCATGCCCTGGCAGGACCACACCAACGCCAACTTCTGCAGCGTGTGTGTTTTCATAACACTGTGTTAGCAAACCAGCCTGAGGATGTTTCCATCTCAATACCAGTAATTTAAAGCAAAATGTCTGAATCTTGGAAATTAACCAAACACCGAATAGTCTTTCACCAGAAGGAGCGAGTTGGGTAATTACTGCTCACTAAACAAATAGACATCATGGACAGATTTTTAACCAACTGGGATGTAAATATTTTTATTCTTGGGAATAATCTTACAGTCAAATCAGTTCTGCAAACACCCACAATAATCCCTATTCTTTTTTTTTCCTCTCTTTTTCTATCTGCCACAGGTAGAACATCCTCGTCTAGTGTAAGGTGTCCCTGCCTGGGGCAAGGGGCTGGAACTGGATGAACTTTAAGGCTGCTTTCCAACCCAAACCAGTCTGGGATTCTCTGAAGCGCTCAGCAGTACAAAGCAAAGGCAGCTCCACACTTGTGATGTGGGTAACACGGTGCTCCTTTGGATTCAGGGATCAACACAACTGACCTCCACGCAGCACTACAGCCTGTAAATCTTCCACATCACAGACTGTGACCCCAAGCTGCCTCCCAGTTGAGGCTTTCATTTAGACCTCTTGCTATAATTTAGCAAGGTGGCAAGATAAGTCCTGGTGGAGAGGCAGCAGGAAAACAGGACATTTCCATAACCGGTTTTGTGTCCAAGGAGCAGAGGCCCAGCCCCACAACCTGGCTGATGGGGATGGGTCTTATCCAAATGTCTTAAAATGCATGGGGCTGCAGATGGCAGTGTCGAACAGAAGGTTCAGTGCCTTACAAAGGAAATTGAGAATAGGCCCATCTGTGGCATGAAATACCCATTCTGGAGTGAGCGGAACCTTTTACAGACAACATTTATTTCAGTTTAAGAAAAACACGTTAAAATCAGGGGGAAAAAAAGCCAAACCCGCAAACCCACTTGCAGTTTTATGGTATTTCCAATTCTTCTTACAAAGGGAGGTGAAACTAAAACCAAACGTTTCCTGAGTGTTGGGAGACTAAATCCAGCACATATGATGTTTCAACAGCAGCCCAGTGAAATAATCAATAGCTTCCAATTCATGTTATTGACTTTTCCACATCCTTGCAGGCATGAGGCTCCAGATGAAAGCATCAGAATCACCAAATGGTTCAATTTGCTCTAGTTCAGATATTTTACACTGACATTCTTTATGATGGTGTGTGTGAGCTTGCCTGAGAGAAGCGCTCCTGAAGGACAGGACTTTAACTCCCCAAATTCCCTGTGTTGCTTCACTTTGGGATCCAGGGGTGCTTTATGCAAAGGGTAGGAGAAATACGGAATGCTCCTTTCTCTCTGTTCTGTTCTCTCTCCCTGTGCTTCTGTTTAAAGGGACTTTAGGAATAAACAAAACCACCTTCTGCTATTACCTCTGTTTAATCATATCAGAATTACAAAAGATTATGCACCTATAAACTGAATTACCACGGAAATAAAGCACAGTTCTGTGCCACACATGCTCCTTGCAGAGGGGGATCAGTTTCCCTGACAGCCCATCTTGTCTTTTTTCGATAGTGTAATTCTGCACTATGGAACAGTCACAATAACAAGTTGTTTGGACCATGGCAAACCAGCAAGAGCTCATTAAGCCTTACAGAATGTTTGCAGCGATTTTGGCCCAGGCTTGATTTGTTATGACACAGGAAAACTCTTATTTTGCCAGGTTTAATAGGTAATAGATATGCCAAAGCACATATTTCTTACAAGGCTACGAGAAGCTTTTAGCAATAACCCTTAAGGATGTATTGGGCAAAACTGATCTTGCAACATCTCCAAATACATAGAGAAGATGATGTGAACTACGGAAAATCACCATGATTCAAGGACAGTGCAGAAGATTAAAGTTCTGCTCTGGCTCCTGCAGGATGCAGTTTGGTCAGTGCTTTGTCCCTGTTCTTTTCAGGGTAGGGGCTGCTGTAAAACAAGAATCAGCTCTTCCTTAAGGCCTCTTTGTATTCATTCCATAAGAATAATGCTAAGGATTAAAAAAAGGTCAAATTGAAGCCTGGCGGAACGCCAGCGCTCTTCACTGTGGTTCAACAGATGCATTTGAATAAATGAGTAAGGAAATGTAAGCTATAACCATTTATTCCCTTGCACTACTCCTTGTTCTGCACTGGGATGTTTGAAATGCACCTACCTGGATTTGTTCACTTTTCAGCGAGGCTGACAGCCACGAGCATTTTATAATCACATCCTGAGCTGATTTGTTTAGTTTGCCAATAGGCCCTGATGATGACGACTAATTTATAATAATATACAACCCTTGTATAACATGCAGAAGGCTGAAACTATAATAATCAGCAGAGCAACACAGAAAACACACAGAGAATCAAGTGGGTCCATTAACATTTAGAAATAAGCTATTAAGAGCTCCACTGAACAGATCAACGCACTGTAAGATACATATTTATTGTGTACACATGTATGCGTGGATGTGCATACCTTTGCATAGGAACATACACACACAAATGTAGCAATTTGCCCTGTTCTGGTGCAAGAGAGGAGGATTTCCTTTGATTATTATCAAAGCAGGGCTGACAAATGCATTCAGAGGGAAGGAGGGAGAGCAGCACATGCAAATCATTCTGGAGGCAGGTAGAGCACCACACTTGCTTCTCACACTCCCCTTCAGAAGGGATCCAAACCCCTCCTGCTCCCAAGAGGTGTGAAGTCTGCCATTCGTGCTGGAAGCTCTCCAGCACTCACTTCAAGCTTACTGTTTGTTTCTGACTAGAAGAGGAAGAAGACAGTTGAACATTTACCAACAGCCACCAGTTTTACTGGAAACTGTCGAAAATGTTTAAAAACTCATCCTCAGGAGGAACAAGGTGGTGTCACAATGAATGCATGAAGCATTTTCTCTAAACTACCCTTCTTCCAGTAAGGCTTAGAACTGAGTTCTAGATACAGAGCAAGTCTGCAGATATACAGATGGTTTTAGGAGACACAAAACTCTGTGGTCCAGGAAATACGTACAGGAGATGCTGGAAGAATACAGTGCATTGCTCAGGACTCACGTGCCCATTCCATGAGCCCAGTGTGAGGCAGGGGTAGAGACTTGCCCACTCCTTTTCCACACATTACTGTTCTTCCTTAATGAAGCACACAGTCATGTAGAACAGATCACGCAGCTCCTGTGTGGACTCTAAATCCGCTGCTGCCTGGCAAAGTCCTGTAGACCCTGCTTTGTGAATGCTATCTGCCTTCCAGCCTCAATACATCATCAACCTCCAGCTCGCCTCTCTGCAGTGCTTCGTTCATCAGTGCCATCGGTGGCATAAACCTGCCAGCATGTAAAACTTAATGGTCTAATCCTCCTGCTTTCACAAAGACCAGATTAGCTTTAAGTTAAATACTCTTGTTCCTTAAATTTCCTCCTTGTCAGGATGCCAAGGGAAGTGCTTAATCTTACAAAAGAGCCCGAGGACATTCTGATGCCTCCACACGAAGACAGAAAGCAGTCCACAATGCCAAGATAAAGCTGAGGTATTAAACTAATCTCACAGACCTGGAAATGTATATGCAGCAGGGATTACTGCTGTGTCTTGCTGCAGCTGCTAGAGGGGGTCATTAGCTGCAGTGGGGGGTTCTTGCCATAAGCGCTTCGGCATCCCCTGCTTTACGTACGTAAAGCTGAGGCACCACCCAGCTATAAACTTGTGCAAGTTACCAGCTGCAAAGAAATGGAATAAACTTGTGATTTAGACACAGAAGCATAACCACTAATTCAGCCAGCTTGTCTACACTTGCTGTGTCAAGCACCCTTTGCTGGCGCGGCTGGCCCAGCATGGCCCATGGCCATGAGGAGCCAGTTCTGCAGTGGGGACGTTGCACCAGGAGGGATGGAACAGTTCAAACCATTATGTTCTTCCATGGATGGGAATGGCAACTGAATACACAAGCAAGCTCCAGTTTGATGCTTTGAGAGCTAAGTCTCCTTTGCAAGGTGTGATACAGAAGAGTCTCTGGAGTAGCAGTACACAAAACTCAAGGAGAACTGCCCACAGCTGAGCTTCCCACCTCCCCATCAGGCTGATTGGATAAATTCCACAGTAGCACTAAGTAGAAATCTTCCCTAACCCTGATATAAAACTGCAGAGCCTTCACTCCCAGGCAAAGCCCGAAGTATGTAAGTACACTTAGGAAGCAACTAATGCTTCTTTTCACCATTCTCATTGAAAAAGTTCAAGTGATAACGGCTGTTTTACTCCAACATGAATAAACCCCAGTGCAGCACAGGCAGCTTGGCTCTGCACTCCTCGCTTGTCCATATGGCTGGCAACACACTAGAAGTGACTTAATTCCTGTAATAACTTTCCATCCTCTGCACAGCCCTCCAGAGATCCATGCGGGGACAAATGAGATCTGCTGGAGGAGGAAAGGTCACTTGGCTCTCTGCAGGTAAACCAGCTGAAGACAACTCAAAGGCAAGTTTGCAAACCCAGGTCAAGTATCAGTGAATTGCACCGATCAATGGTTTCTGTAATTTCATGGGTTTAAGATCAGCTAAAGAAAGAAAGGTAGGTTTTTACCCGCGCATTGCTTTCTAAACTTTCCACCAGCTTACACACAAAGCATTTAGACACTTTAATTTCCACTCCAATATGAATACCCCCAAATGAAACCTATTAAAAATTAAATTCTTATATTAAGTTTAAAACGTGGCTCTTTTCTCCCCAGGTCCCATTAAATACTCTCCCTACACACAGTTTAGAAGACAGAAGAGATCCTAGAGAATATTTACAAAGAGAACAAACCCCCGAGGGTTTTTATGTTACTACAACATTAATCTATTTTAATCACACAACAGATTAAACCCAAGCAACATTCAGTGATTCTGCAAAGTACCGAGTGAAAGTCTGTCTTTGTTACACAAAAAAGAAACAAATGGAGAAAAAAGGAAAGCACTTGGAATGAGGGTGGTTTTGTTGTTCCACAGAGACAGAGCGCAGCAAAAGCAAGACTGGGCCACAGAGCCACTGGTGGCAGGAAGATAAAGATCAACTGTTCACACGGGTCTAATTTTACTTGCACATGTTCCTACGGCAGTGCCTGCACCGCAGATCTGGATGGGCACAGCAGGACGTGAGTCTGAACCACAGCATTTGGGTGAAGGGAAGTGAAGCCCAGCGCTGCCTCAAGCCCCTTCTCAGGGCAGGTGTTTGGACATCCCCAGTGTTGGCACAGCAGTGATGCTCTCCTAGGTTCTGGATACATCTCAATGCAAAAGAAGAGATGGATACCAAACTATCACCCCCCCGCCCCCTCCATGTTTCTCCAGCCAGCCTCACCTGCCCTGGCCTCCGCAGCCATGCTTCCCCGCCTATTTCACATCAGTGGGCTCCCCATTGTCTGGTGAGAACCTCACCAGCCCAAATGGATCAAACATGTGCCCCGGGCACACACGTAGGAAGGAGATGTATTACTGCAGATACTGCTTCTATCATTAACCTTAGTAACTCGGATGTCCTCACTATCTCCTCTGTACCCAGTTCCAGGTCCTCCAGCCTTTTCTCATACCATGGCCATTCCTCATGTGTAAGCATCTCCACTGGCCATCTACAAGCCCTTACTCCAGCTCTGTCTTTTGGGAATAGAGCCCAATGAAAACCACACGCTCCTCAAAGGCTGCCTCGAGCGAATGCTTTGAACAAAAGCCATGTTTTCTATTTCAGACTCCAAGATTTGATCCAGCCTTTAATTATTTACATCTTTCTGAATTGTTTCAGTGCACTGAACAAAAACACCCATTGAGCTGCCCACAGGTCATTTCACTGAATCATCCCACTTAATTTAGAGGCCAGAGCTGCTTCAGAATAGTTCATTCTTCCAGTAGCCCTCACCTTGCAATTGTTTAACATACAACCTCACCTGCTGTCGCTCACTCTACTCAGCACCTTTGCTATCTCACCCTGGTGCTCAGCGTTGCTGTTTCTCCTCTTGAATAACCCAAATAATTGTGCATTCATAACCCAGTTTGCCATCTCACTGCTCAACAGACTTCTAATGAAGACACTGCAGCACTCTCTGGGATATGTTTTGCTGCTGTCACATACCTGATGCATACAGTGCTGCAAAGACAAGTCTTTCCAACAGTTGCCAGCCCATGTTTTCCACCATAGTGTTACAACCACCTTTGCCCAGAAGATGTTGGAAAGGAACAGTAATATTTGAGCTTGAGATTATCCAAAGAAACCACAAAGGAAAAAAAGTGCTCCTGTTCAAAGCCAAGTAACAGCAAGATTTACTTAACTAAATGGATGCATTTCACATGGATGGCTGGCTAATACGGGGTGCTCCAGGCAGGGCTTTTATCTCAGCACTTACCAACTCGGCTGCCAATGCAAACCCAAACCTTCAAGGGAATGATTTGTGTGGTTACTCTGCTCCCAGCACTCCAGATTTAACAGGAGATACATTGCGCAGGTTTGGTATTAATGGTGGTAGCTGCAGTGAAGTTGTTTCTGGCAGTATTACTACTGGTCTGAAGGGGGAAAATGCAGGGGTTTAAGCACAGCAGTAGCATCAAAATCTTTCACTGTGTTTATTCAATGGATGTAGTAACCCTGGCAGAATTTGGTTCCTTCAACACTCCTCCTTTGCCAAACAGCTGTTTGTAATGGATAATCCACATTTAACCGTGGAGAACAAAGAAAAAGAATGGACAAACTCTGATCCCCTTGTTTTGCTGTATGGGTCTCTCTTTCCAGGATAAGAGCCAATGAAGGAGGGCTGCTGACCCACTCCAAGGACAGAGTATGTGCTGCTATTCTGCTTCCCCACTGGTATCAAGGGAAATTTGCCTCCTTTCCTCTCCCTGACTGAAACACAGCTCAAGAAAACACTACTAATGCATGCCAGCATATCTACAGCATGCAAAGATGCCCGGAAATGTTTTAGTGACAGATTTGAGCATTTTCTAGGTGTGACAGCTACCTTGTACTATCCAGAGCCACATACTCCATCCCTTTCTGACAGAGTTACTGTTAGAAGGTGACAGCAAAGGGGACATACGCCAGCTCCTCCGTTGCTTCAGTTCAGACTGGCAGAAGGGTCAGAGGGGACAGGGGACAGCCATGATCCCTACAGCAGCCTCTGCCAGAGGCTCGGGCAGAAGCTGGAGCAGTGCTGGCAAACCCACAGCCACACTGCCACGAGTGCACCTTCACTCTGACAGTTGGCTGCGTTTGGGACAAGGTAGGAAATGCTGATAGGGAGCAGCGGTGTTAGTGGAAGCCATGGTCAAAAGAACAACTGCTGTTCCCACACAGTACCTGGGTGACAGTGGTGAGGCAGCACAGTACCTGAGCAAGCTTTGGGAGAAGGGACAGCCTCTGCAAACCAGCTGTGGCCACAGCAGCAACACGCACAGTCCCAACCATGTGGGACACGAAGGATGCTACCCAGGACGCAGGGACTCAATTAATGGCAAATAGGCACAAGCTATAGAGCTGTGCCTATGTGAGATGGTTCACTGCTTCTTCCAGCTTGACCAAACTTTGTAGCATTTCCAATCTCAAGTATATAAAACCACCACTCAATCCCTCCCTTCTATGAAACTGCTTTAAAAGCTGTGGCATGTATATTCAGGATTTTCTTTATTTGCATTTCATTTTTAGCCTCATGAAAGGGAGTGCCTTGCACATAATGACAGTACTTCAGGATCTAAGATTAAAAAAAAGAAGAAAGATAATCATGAGGCTCCTGATACAATCATGAAAGGCAGCAATGCTGCGTCTTATTAACCACTCCATGGCAATTCAGTTTCTTCTTAATAGTGGCAAGGGCCTCCCTAATAGCAGACAAGAGTCTGTTGTTGAGCTTTGCTAATGATGCAGAAGATGCAACAGTAAGGGAGTCATGATGCTGATTCCTTCCAGAGCCACACACTCAGCTGGTAATGTTACCTCTGCATCTTTAAAGGGTTTAGCAGTAAAATGTTGCTTTTCAAAATCACATGAAATACCATTTTGAATGAACTTTAAGCTGTTTAAGTAACCATAAACTCATGAAAGAAAAAAATAACATTTTTTATTATTCACCTATGCTCTGGTGAATAGATGTTGCAAAAGTACTTCAGACATCGGTTAAGTGCAACCATTGTATGTGTGGGTGAATCACTGCAGGTTTTTCCATTCAAGGTACACCTGCTTGAAATTACCAGGGGAAGCGAGACAGGCACCACATGCACATCTGATACTGAACCAGACATCAACTTTAGACGATGCCAGTAAATACTTAAGGACAGCAAATCCTCAGCTTTTTGCTTATCCAGGCTCCTGGCACGCCACCTTTGAAAAGTGACATTTGAAACACCCACTTACATCCACCACAGTGTGGGAACAGGGTCCCCATCACATCTCACTCTTTTACTGTGTAAAATACTAAGAGTATCCATACAAGGGTTGCACATCTTCCAAAGGATCCCCCACGTAACTGTGTGGATTAAATACTGACTCAAAAGGGGAACTAACACTCTTGAGATATTAGTATTGAGTTGTCTCAATGGCACCAGCAACAGTGGGCTGGAACCAAGTCGCCTTCAGTGAAAATGCCCAACATTCCCCAGTAATAACCATGATATGTTTCTCAATACCAGTAACAAATCAGTATCCCAGATAATGCTTTCATTTCAACATGTCTTTATACCATGGAATGATCACATCTTGGCTGATCAACAACCCCTTAACTGGAGCTCTTCTATTTCTTTCATGTAAGAGGGTGTTTTGCCATCGGACCCTACAACTGGAGAAATCTGTACATCTCTCTACTTCAAATCTCTGCTTCTCTTTACAAATCTTTTGTGGCTCTTCTAACCCTTGTCTGCTCCACAGAACCTTTGCACAAAGGCAGCGATGGACACATCTGCCCTGCTGCATTTGTGCATCCCGCAGCATGATGGGTCTTGGTTCACGGCTTAGGAGTACTCCAAATGTGTATTACAATCCTCACGGGTATCAGAAAGCTTATTTGCATTCCACCCTGGCAGAAAGAGATGCAGTCTCAGGGGCTCTCCACTGCTGCCCGGAAGGTTGAAGTGGTCACTCACAGAGTCAAGTACCGCAGCAGAGAGGAAATATCTCCCCCTGCTTCACTAGGAAGCTGCTCTTTTCCTCACTTTACGTTACTTGGTAAATTCGTTCAAGTAGGGCAGATACAGCTGAGTTACAATACACTGCTTGAAATAGGTTATTTCTTCTGACACTATTATTCCCCCATCTCAATTTTCACACTGAACAGGCTACAGAAGCTGCTATGGACTCAGGCTGTCAGTAAACAACCGCATGCAACCTTAAAGAGTCCTCCTCCTTCTCCTCCCAGACAAAAAAAGCCACTAAACCCACCACCATCCTGCTCCAGGTTTGCTTATGGTGTCTTCTATGACTTCCTGTATTCCCCAAGTGTGGTGGAAACTTTGTGGTGTCAACAAAAGGGTGAGATCTCAGCAGCTCACACAGGAAAAGAGTTGGAGGGAAAGTGTGAAGACAGATTTGAATATTTCTAACCCCAGAATAACCCTGGATATCTGTTCCAGAGCTCCAGTTTTGGTTATCAGGAACAACAACAGAGCAGCTCACCCAACTAAGAGCTATTTAGAGAGGAGTATTTCACCCAGCTAAGTGCAATCAGTTGTTATTACTTGATACGCAAAAACAGAGCAAGGAAAAGCACAGAAAGAAAAATACACTTTGTCCACCTGGGCTATTTCCTTGAAATGAAATCTTCAAGGGATCTTCTGTAACCTGGTGCAGCCCTGTACCACACCAGCCTGCACTCAGACTGGGAGACACCGAGCCTGGGAGTCGGGGTTGGGCTGTATCACATGCAGACTCCTCTTTGCTAAACAACCCATGTTCTCTCCAAACATAAACTACTTTTACTAAATGAATCTTAAAAACAATATATACATGTATATACACACTTTCTTCTAGATCTCAAATTCCAATGTATTTGACTAAGTTAAAACAACATACTTCCTACCGTTCTCATGAATAAGACTACAGTCACTGTAGAAATACAGCAGCAGTTAATCTTCCAGATAAGAACAATACATAGAGACAAGAGGATCTTGCCAGCAATCTTGAGATGAAGGCTGGTAAGGCAAAAAATAACTCACAGTAGCCTGTGCTTGCTTAATGCTCTCGTTCCTGGTTAATACTTTTAGCACCAAGAGATGCTCATTGATCCAGGGTCATGGTGCTTTTTGAAAATAATCCCCAGGAAGAAATAGTCTAAAAGGGTTATATTTAACACCGTATCACTTTCGGTCTAAAAAAGTGCATTCAGCTACTTAATCCCTTTCTGAAAGAGGGTGCGTTGTGTTTGGTATTAAGCTACTTCTTCTGTTGTGTTTTGTTGCCATAACAGATGAGAGGAGCTTTAAATCCTGCCCTTTCTTCTCTGCCATGACACATCCCAGGTTGTTAATCCTGCCCTGGGATCAAACTCAGTCTATCTTTCATGTTCACTTCAGGAGGAAGACGGCAGCTGGGGGAGTAGCGTGGCTCCTCAGGGAGATGGATAATATTCGGTAATCAGAGAGCTTTGTTTAGGAAACAGCCTGGTGCAGAGCAAAGTGGTTTGGTTTGGATCCGGACAGCTGGTGCCTTTTCACTGCCACACGGCTGAAGATGCAAGAGAGGATCACTTCTCCCTGGCTCCATGGGCAGCTCGGTGTCTGACCCACTGGAGCTGCCAGCCACAACTGCACTGGCTGAAGTCAGAGCAGTGGACACACAAACTCACTGTCATGGTGGAAATGAAGACAATCAGAACCATGGACCTGCTCTGAGCTGTGCTGAAGTCCACCTGGAGGTGGAGGATTTGGTCTCCTCAGTCTGCAGCCTCTGAATGAGGCTATGGGCAAGCAACAGGCAGCCCCAGGAGCGACGTCTGGCACACACCGGCTTCTGAGACCTAGCACGAGGCATTTTCCATTTGAGGGGCTCTGCTTCCCACTCCTATCTCAGAGAAGATACTGATCACTTAACCAGGCTGTTGTGAAGCACGGCAAATTAAAACATCTCCACAAACCCTTACAGATAAGACCAATACTGAAAGGAATTCCATCAGGTCTTCTGCTGGGAGTGCAGGGAAGTTGTTATTCAAGCCCAAACATGCACAGGATCTAAACAGGAGCTAAAAAGCAGGAGGAATTCCACCTCTCATCTGCTTCATGGAAATCCTTCTCTTAGATAACTAAAAGGCAGATAAAGGATATGAAAAAAGGATCCGTGCTCAGTAGATCATTTGTTTTCAGGGATGTAAATGGCAAGTGCTGACCTTTTTTTTTCTATCTTGCATTAAGTTTCAGCAAACTGTCACTCTGACATGAGCAGCAAGGGAAAAACATACATATTATTAGAAAACAATCACTGCCAAATCTGATAACAATCTGACATTAACAACTGTGGGGATTCTGCTGCCAAGGATGCCTTGTATTATTTAGAAACAGAAAGGGAAAGATTCCTGAGGGGGGAAAGCACACAAACAAATAATTGTTTTACATCCTATTAATAAATCTCTACAGCTCACATTCCCCTCAGAAAATGCTTACAGTTCTGCTATCGTCTTCTACAGCAGGCTTACCAAAGGACATTTCATATTCCTGAGGTTAAAAAAAATGGCCACAAACTATTCTAGGATCTGCCACAGTGTTGTTTTCACCAGATCAGCACATCCTTACACAACCTTACATCTCCTTTTGTAGTGGGACACAACCTTACGCCTCCTTTTACTACATTCTCCGGCTACTCATAACCCAGGCTGGAAGGATTCCCTCTCTTCTTTATTTTTGCAGTCTTAATTCCTCTACCCAGCATCCTCTCCAGTGGTAACACCATTCTCACAACCAACCACAACACAAAGATCAAGATCTGCTTTTAGGTAACTTGGGTTGGGTGGGAAGATCTTCACTTGGCTTCTGACTTTCAGCTTCAACTAGTGGGAGATGTGTCAACTCATCTACACCATCCAAACTGAGCTGGAGTTAGAGCCTCCCAGTAGCAAGTATATCAAAAACTAGAGCTTGAGGATGCATCTAAACGGACTTCAATGTGCAAAAGTAACAACTGTATTAAGTAACCTGGTAAATAACCAGATATTTTGAGTTGTTTGACTTCTCTGCAAGAGGTGAGGAAATGACTTTGGACATTTCACAAAAGATCAGACTTAACCACAACACTGAAAGTGCCAGAAAACCATAACATGTATAAAATGTACATATCCATATACATCTGAAAACATACATGGTTTAAAATAAGAAAGATAATATTTCATTTTAGTTTCTGCACGTGTCTTTAAGGAATGAACCCCACCATGCACTGCGGGTGTTGGAGAAGTTACTGTGTGCATTGAGACATTTTGGCTTCACAGCAGGATCCCTTCTACAGAAGAATAACAATATTATGCCTTTTTTCTCTTCACACAGCTGATGCTACAGAGTGCACTGCAGTTTCTTATGGAGTTTGTCTCTATTCCTAGATTTTATAACACAAGGCTTTTTAGACAATGGTTCAGGTTATTTGGGTGCAGACAAAGAAGAGCTTTGAGCAGGGTCGGTGGAATCAACTGTCACAAAACTCACTCCCGTCTGAAAACGAAGTTTTGTTTCTTCATTGGTATTTTCTGGAGTTCAAAATAAACCTTACACTGCTCAGTATCATGCAGTATTACTGTTCTCACTGCCTTAAAGGACCCCCTGCAAGCAAACACCTCCACCTGCCCCTTGTCCATTGTACACCACAGCCTTGAGCCCCAGGGAAGTCACTCCAATACTGAAACCAGGATAAAAACCACAACCAACTCCGAAGCAATGATGGAAATCTCTCCATCTTTGCCAAAGTGACCACCTACGTACTCACTGCAATTTCAGGACATATGCAGCTATATGATACCTACGTAATGTGACAAAAGCATGTCTTGAAGGTGCTTTACATTATACAAAGTACTGGATCACAAAGTAAACCAAGACACAGTCCACAGACTGGATGTTGGTACCTAACTGCATCATGGCACTCTTATATACCCGAGAGCAGCCTGAACCAGCTTACAGAAACAGCAGCCGTGGCAAGGCTGAACAAAGGAACATCTCTGGGCTGGGGGACTGCTGGAAATACCGCACTTCTTGGAGACGGATACTCAGATCTCTCTGCTGTGGCCATTCCTACCAGCTCCGTTGTGTAAAAGCCTTTGCAAGGCCAATCTTGCAAATCTGAGACTCCCTGGTTAGATCTTCCTGCTTCTCTGTGCTTTTTGTTGTCAGATCTTTGTTCTGGTTGTTTGGTTTGGTTTTTTTCCTGAAGTGGTGGAATATAGAGCTTGTGGTCTGCATAATGCTGATATCACTTGAGACTGCCTTCTGTTCAACCCCAGGCCGTCAGCCTGCATTGCAAGCTATTTTCCTCTCACTCCTAAGTTAATGCCTTTCAAGGATGACCTGGGGACCAACTCTTCCCTGATGTGAGTGCAAATCACTTGCCAAGTTTAGTTTCATTGTGACTGTGCCTACCAGGGAAGGGTCACTTACAGACTCCATCATTGCCTCCCTTGTCTCAACAGATTATAATTTGTCCATTGCAATTCACATCAGGATGCAATTTGGCAGGTAAGTTAGAAGTCTGGAGGCAATTATTTTTCTTCCTTTGGAGAAATGGATTACATTCATTCAGTTATGTCCAGTTATTTATTATAAATGGAGCACAAGGAGGGGAGGGGAAGGAAAAGAAAAACAAGATGGGTTCAGACTTTATGATCGAATTGACTTTCTATGTTTTGACATCTTAACAGGGTTGATTAGACTGATACATGCAATCCATGCATCTAATTCTATCCAAGAGGAAAGGAGGGTAACAGAAATGTCTCTGCTCTTACAGTCAGGTGTTAGCATGCCAATGAAAACAGCCCTTAAAACCCCTTAGGACTCACCACCCCCAACTTACAGTCACAGTTATTACCAGCAAGTGTAAAACACCTCATTCATAACAGTTGAAATTTCTTCCCTTGAATCTGATGAGTGATACGCTGCTCTCAGCTTACCCGCAAACAGGTTTCTTTATCCTAGTGATTCTCCTTGGAAAGGCTGCCAAAACCAGGGTTTAAAATACACTCGGATTTTCACAGCAGAAACGACCGAGCCCTCTCTGCCCAGCACCTTCCCTTGATTCCTTCACACGATTTGACACTGGGCCAACCCCTCCTGCCTAACACAAAACCCCCTGTTCCTCCTGCCAGACAGTCTCTTCTGTGCCTAAATGTTATCTGGACACATGAAGATAAAGGAAGTTAATGTCAAGACCTAAGGAATTACCTGGACAAACCAGAAAGTGTTAAGCATGGATGAGTGGCTCTCACCCACCACGGGCTCTTCCTACAGCTCCAATGGACCTGAGTGAAGGTCAAGATGGTTTTCCTGTTTGATTTTTTCAGACCCTGTCATAATTACTTGTCTTCTCATTATCATCTTTCTACCCTATAAGATACGGTTTCTACATGGGTGAAAGAATAACCAGAACTCTGTCTCTTCGTCGCTCATGATCACCAGATGTATCTGGAAAAGGCATTTCACCGGAGCTCAGACATACAGGTACCACTCAGACTCAGCCAGGCTCCCTGTATCGCCATCTCCTTCCTATCAACCACAAAACACACTCCCAAGCTCCTTCCCATGTTAAGAAGCAAGTTATTAGAAAATAATAGCACCAGAACTATTATTTATTGGACCAAATGACTGCTTATTTAAACAGCTAAAAAAAAAGATGAAGGAAGCTTTACTGTGGCTAGCTAAAGAGATAAAGAGGTTACATATAAACTACCCGTCGCCCCCAACCAAACTGTATGTGAACCCAAGCTACGAAATGTGCGAAGCTCCCACTGAATGGGCTTCAACGAGTCCTATCTAAGAATAAATTTGCTGGATCAGACCTTTACTTTGAGAAATGAATTTTAGGAGCTCTTTTTGCAGACCTTTTCAGGCACAATGCCTTGTAAAGAACCCAGCGCGATTTTCCTGACATTCCGGTGGAAGACTAACTTTTATCAGGGAGTATAAAGAGTTAGAGTCCCAGTATAATCTCACCTCCAGGTTACTGGGCCCACTTCCCTTATCAATTAACCTGTCAGTCGACAGTCGGGTCTAATTAGTTAAATCCTTTATTAATGAAAAGAATTTGCCTTGAGCAAAGTCTGTCAGCTCCAGAACCACTTTACAATGAGGAGCATGTCTCAGCAAAACCCATTAAATACTTGTAGAGAACCCAACACCAGCCGCAAACTGAAACTCTAAATTCTGCAGACACATATAAAGTTACTATGCCATGTCTATATCCTGCTGCAACAAGAGGCTCTTTCCACCTTGTTGTATGAAAAACTGCCCTTGTGTTTGGCACTGATGCCCCTTTGCTTCAAGTGCTTTAAGAAGGTAAATCCATAAGAGCACTGTGCACCTCATCTGGGAGCAAACAGGCAACATTACTGACACCAGAGGCCTCCAAACCCCATCATCTTTGAGGAACTGGCTCTAAGAATAAGATGATTTTGGACTAATTCCACAGTGACAGACTTCAGGGACATTCAGACTCCATGGACGCTCAAGAGGCCAAGTTTTCAGCCTCCGGAAAGCCACATACTCCATGAACCACCACTGCCATGCACATTCCCCATGCAGGAGATGGGAAGGGAGGGATGGAAGGAGGTGAAGCTTTCCCCAGAGCATCATGTAAGAGTATTATATTAGAAAAACACATACTAATTCCTACGCTAATGATCCCATTACTCCCCTTGACTTCAAAGGGCCTCGGATCACATCTGTAATCTTTTGCAAGTGTTAGCAAACAAAATTACAAGTTTTACGCTACAGGTTTCAACAAATTCCCCTCGCCATCAGTGCTGCAATGGACTTAAAAATAGACGTAATGAGCAGCTTTGGAACTGCATAAATACCCCGTGGAGTTCATTAATGAGTTCATTTTTGGCACGACACCATGGCAAATGGTAGAGTATTATTAAAAGCATACACAGATCTATGTACTTGAAGCTGCATTCCTGCAAACGCTTAGGGGGGAAAAAAGGGAGGTTGTGTAATTTGGGTTTACCTTTTAAGTAACGTGATTTTAACGGCGTGTAACTGTAAAACCTTTTGTCCTGAAAACCAACCGCCGCTGTCCAAAGCATGCCTGAATCCGTGACTCCTTCTGTGTGTGCAGGAATGGGATCTGAGATTTTACCATAATGCTTAACTTTAAGCACATCTCTACCTAGCCACGTCAGCTCATTTCAATCATGTTACTCAGAACTACACAAGTGAAGCTGAAAGTATACATATCTGTCTCAAAATAACCCCCAAGCCCCCTAATTCAAGGAATACTTGGTCAAGGATTGAAGAATTTTCCCGGTAATTTGACAGTGATTATTCATCTCCATTGCTCTTTGAGTACTTCTGAGTACCTTGGCTGCTACTTAGCTTCAATCACCACCATCTTTTGCACCAAAAGGCTGTGGGATGTCTCAAATAAATCCACATCTGTGGACTCTTTGTCCCAGATCTCATCTGCTCCAGGTCCTACATACGATATACTGCATTTTCCCAGCTATTCTCTTATGTTCCCTCAAAGTTTGTTTTATACTTACATATAAGCAGATCCTGCTTAAATATATTATATCCTGCTACTGTTTGTTCTTAATCTTCACAATACAACATGAATCATGACTCCATGAAGCTCCCATTTTGCACGATGCTTGCCACTGAATAAAATCCCAGGAATGCTGCTATTGACAAGGCAAGGTTCGGCATGTCGCACCACCCAATCGCCTTCAGGAAATTCACTGCTGGGCTACGGGTTGCTGCAATGAATAGCAAACTGGAATACACCATGTCAAGAGGTATGTGATGCCCACACCTCACTTTCATTCCTCAGGGGAAAAGGTAAATAGAGTATAAGCCATTTCTTTCTTTAAAAAACCCCAAAGAACTGCCTGAGATGCAGGAAAATCATTCACCTTCTGCCTGTCACAGCAAGTTATCTGCGTGCTGTCTATATATTAAAAGTATAGCCTAACAGAACATATTCATTCTATCTACAAAGGACAAAGTTGAAGTTGCAGGGAGATAATGCACAGTGATATACTATGGATTTTAAGCAGTGCTTATGCTCGACAGTGAGCCAAAGGAAAGCAAAGAGAAACTTGATATTCAGCTGAGAAACGCTAAAGTCTATTTATCATTCCCTAAGAATCAGCTCAAAGATGGACTCTTATTCCTGTTGCCTCCTGGATTTGTTTGCATTTGCAAACTACTTTCTCCATACATGTTTACTAGAATAAAGAGCACAGACATGCTAATTATGAAAGCAGACTTTTACCTACAAATTAGGCTGATCTTTTTTAAGCTTTGAAGTCTCCTTCTTGCCTGAAACGTTCTGGCCACTCCCAGCCTAACTGCTTGCAGCAGCAGAATCCTAAAATGCTGCAAAAAATGCTATGGGTTCCTTGCCAAAACATGTAACATTCCCCTCTTAGCATCCTTTTGAACCACTTCCAGTAACACAGCAGTGCTGCTTCTTCCTCTGCCCCACTATCTACGTACCCACATTGACTGTGGCATTAGAAGCAAGCACAAGCACTTTGATATGGAAATCCCAATTCCCTTGCCCGACTGTTAGTGCAACCTGTGCCAGGCGAGGTTTTGGCTGGATATTAGGAGCAAGTTCTTCACCGAGAGGGTGATCAGGCACTGAAACAGGCTGACCACGGCAGTGGTGGAGTCACTGTCCCTAGAAGAGTTCTCTGACCATGTAGACGAGGTCCTCAGTGACATGGGTTGGTGGTGGCCTTGGCAGTGTTGGGAAACAGTTGGACTTAATGATCTTAAAGGTCTTTTCCAACTTGGTTGATTCTGTGTGGCTGAAAATCCCCATTTGCTACTTGCATGCACAGGTCACTTTAGTGGTAAGGAAAGGAGCTATTCCAAGACATTTCAAGTTCCAGCATCTGTCACACACTCCTGCATGCATCCACCCTTATTTTATTACATACGTTAAGGCACGTAGAACCATGGAATGGTTTGGGTTGGAGAGGATTTAGTAATACGGTCTAACACACAGGAATGCACTAAAGGCCTCTGGACACAGGAGCACTAAGGCTGTGGAAGCCTCTGAAGACCCCAACACTGGGGTTTGCCAAGACGATGGGCAGAATAACTGGTGTGCCAGCACCCCGCTGACCCATCAGAGATCCATTAGGCTGAAGGACAATGACCATGACAGAGGGACCTCTCTTATCAGGAAACCTGACTTTTAGGCACCCTTGATGCAGATCACAGCTGCCTTCTCCAGGTGCACTAACTCGTTCCAAAGATAAGTGCATTCATGGCTTTTGTGTAAGCTACCAGAGCAATAAAAACCATCATTAAGAGACAAGTTAGTGGCTAATCTAATTTTTAAGCATGCACAGCCACTCACAGCAATCAACTTTAACTTAACTCTAATATCAGATTAAAGGGGGAAGCCGGAGCATTCCCTGGCCCACCCATAAACCCTCTCAGATGAGAGCATGTCTGTGATTTATTTTTAACTTTTTCAGAAAATGCTGTTGTTAAGCCTTTGGTGTAAGATGTCAGCCATTTACCTGCAGGAAAATGACACTGACTTGTCACAGACTGCCACCAACACCCTCCTTACTGCCTGCACTAACAGCTATTTCCCAAGCTGCCACCCTCACGTCTCATCACTATCCCCTGCCTAAAGATTTGCTGTGACACAACCCAGGCAGAGTGGTGGCTGTTATCGTTAAGGGCTCTGCACACAGTGGTGTCCGCTGCACTGTGCTTAGGGCTTGCTTCACCTAATTATTTGTTTGTCATTTAGATACCTGGGTATCCAGCAGATATTGTCAAGTTATTTTTGGCCCCCGATATACTGGCAAAACATAATGAGGCCTTTAGGTGAATAACTGCCTTGGCAGCAAGGTGCTAAGATGATGTGCTGTTGAAAGGCTGGATAGCAATTAGGTTATTTGAATAAGATGAGATGCTGAGCAGGGCATGTGAAGACAGAGAAAACCAGCTTAACTATTAAAATGCCACCCCACCCCCCACTTCAAGCTGTCAGCTAACTATTTAAGCAAGGTGTTAATTTACTACAGGCTGGCTCGCCAACAAACTTAATTTATTAATTCAAAAGATGTACAGACTTGTCCCACATGCACATATCACCCAGCCCTTTCCAGACAAGTGTAACAGCTTGCCAGATGATTATTATCAACATCTAATTGTATTACAGCAATTCCCACAAGCCCCGGCCACAGGCCAGGTTTGTGAAGTGTGAGTGGCTGTGAAAACAGGACAAAAGGGGGTCTGAAGACCTTTAATTTAAGAGTAAAAGTCAGCATATACAGAGAACAGATATGGAAGCAGAGGGAAGAACACCTTCATTGAGACACACCAGCGAAAGAGGAAGGCTCACATGGCGCCCAAGGGACTGGAGTGACCTGAACAGAGGTAGGGTAGGGCACAAGTTCTCTCTCCTGCTTGGTGGGTTTCATCTGCTGTCCATGTAAGAGTGTTCCAGTAAGATGAACTGTCACCCATGATCCCACAAATACGCTCAACATCTCCCAGCAGTGGGCTCTGCAGAAGCATCCTTCAGAAACCATCGTGCTGGTCTTCGCTATACACACCGCAGGAAGTGGCTCAGACTTGTCCGACTCTTCAAATTGGGTTTTATCTACACAAACTTTACATTATGTCCCACATGACTGCACGTGGCCATGATCTTTTAAAGGGGATCACTGTAAGAAGATACTTATTTCTGTAAAGTATTTATGCAGATGCATGTATAGAGAAACTCTCTATAAGACAAGCACTAGTAACTCCACCACATTCCGCAGATGAGCACTCTCATTTCTTCTCCCTCCAAGTGCAAACTCGTAAGTTGCTGATTTGGGCATAACATAACTAGAGAAACCATGGGGAAAACACAAGAGCAGGTACAACAGCCAATTTTCAGGAAGAAAACCAGGCCATAGCACAGACAAAAGCTTTAAGACAAGAAAAGTGACCTCTGCAACACAGAAACAAATGAAGAGTTTCCTAATGCAATCCACGGAGACACTTGGCTTTGTTTTAACCTTCTAAATGCTCAAGTACGAGCTTCTGTACCAAAAGATTATGATTCTCTTGGAGCCTGAACTAAACAGAGCCAACAGGAACCTGTCTATTCATGGCCATGACAATGGGCCTGGCCTCAGATGGCTTATGACATCGCTTTTCATGTATAGAGAGCACCACCACAAGCAGCACTGCAGACACAGCAGCATGACCAGCAGGAGTTAATGGTTCTAGCCGCTTACAGGCAATTGCTTGTGTACTCTAACGGCTGTTCACCCCATCTGCAATCAGACAGGACTGTTCAAATATGAACTGGATTAGAATGAACTGGTTACTCAAGAGCCACAGTCTTCAAAACAGCTCTGCTCACAGTGGTCTGCTTTAAACATGTCTGATGTAATCATGGACTTCTTCTGGTGCAGTGAAAGAGGATATATATGGTGTTCCGTGATTGCTCCTATTGTTCCCTGCCAGATGGATCTGCTCAGAGAACCTGTACTCTTACACTCTGCTCTTCCCAGAATGCTGACAGCTTTCCCTTTTTTCCATCCACACGGAAACTCTCTCCCAGATCCCAAAGACACTGAAGGCTGCTTATTCATATAGAACAATCCTCACTTTCAAATCAGCATCCACTTCACTGAGAGTCAGAAACACCAGACTCAGTTTCTGGCAATGAACTAAGACCAAAACAAAGACCAAGATCCTTCCTCTGTCTTGATGAAGAGATGAGAGCCCATGAGTTCACCCCATTTCTCCCATCAACTAAGTAAGACCTGTTTGGACCTCAGCAAAAGTGTCAGGAGTACCTGAAGAACAGCGTAGGGACCTCACTCAGATGCAGTCAGATGGAAGAAAAAAGGTTTACACCGTTCACTATCAGAAGGGTCAGAAACTCAGCATCCTTAAGACCAAAGCTTGAAGCGTCTCATTGACCCTCACACCTCAAAAACCTAAGGGCCACCTTGGGAAACAATTCCCTTAATGACAACTCTCTTTTTGCTCTATCCAAAGGTGCCAAGGAAAGAAAACAACAACCCAATTACTATCACGGGACAGAATAAAACGGTGCTGTTGTTGCAGCAGGGTCTGTTGTACCCAGGCACCAATCCCACCTGCTGAAAGCTGCAAGGGCTACAACTGTTCAACCAACCACCAATAAAAACCAGCAAGCAAAAGTAAACCCGGGGCTTTTGCTCATCTGCTTCTGATTTGTATAATGCTGTTTCTTTTAACAAATGAAGTTTAAGTGCTTATGGGACTAACAACCCAGTAAATGAGCTAAGTATTTATTTGTGGCTTTATTACTCAGCAGACCTATTTTCACGGAGCTGTTTTTTCTTAGGACACAGCCTGCTCTGCAGCAGCTGGTTTCTATTACAACAATTCCTTTGCCTCCAATTTTCAAAAGTGCTCACTAACTTGAAATATTTGGAAATGACACCCAAATTCTGTGGGAGCTCCATAGGGCTACAGCTCATCCTTCTTCCTGCTCCTCATCGCCCCATCAAACACAGGCAGGAGCAAAACTGCAGCTGCTGAGTGCTGCCCAGGCAGCCCGCATCCTCCAGATCCACCTCGCCTCAACCCCTCAGTTTGGGAAAACCCATAAGGAACCACAGAGCAAGGTGTAAACCCAGAGATAAGATTCCCAAAGAGGGCTGAGGAAGCAGGAGGCTTGGCCTGTGCTCCAGAGACTGTGACTTTCAGATGAGCTATAAGTGAGGGGTTAACACAGGGACTGTGGAGCTCCTCTGGCTGCAGATGGGCGATGGGAATAAGCCAGGCAGCCCTTGGGGGGATCGTGGCAAGTTATGAGGATGCCTGAGGACGGGATCTCAAGTGCCAGGGGAAATCCTGCTGCACTAAACACAGGCTCCAGCAGTCTGGTGGGGTTTGAATCTTGTGCTCTTGGACTTGGAAATTCTCCCCAGGCCCCGCTTTGAAGATCCTCTTGTGAGAACAGGGCTGCAGCTCAAACAAGGTTTTAGAACAGTGCTTTCTGGGTAAGTACAGAAGGAAACCCACCCCCAGCTCCTGACTTACTTTCCCAGCATATGTAAGCCAAGGCCATTACTTGCTCTAAAAGGCACTTAAATCAGTTTATCTGCTCTTGTGTTTGCCGCTCTTTGAGTATACATTTACACTGGCTTTTTAAACAGCCAGCCCAATGCTGCAGACACCCCGGTCAGACACACACTCATTCGCTACTTGAAGCACTTCTCGGCATGCTCCTGGCAGCCGCACAGCCCGGACTGGCCACAGCTAGCCTGGAAATCGGTTTATGTTACACCGAGTAACTGCATGCACTGAATGACAGCAGGAAAGTACCGACTGCAGAGTGAAGGCTGACCCACAGGCCTGGTGGGGTGGCAGCCCCTCTGCCCTCGCCTGTGCTCTGCCTCCTTCCCTGCGCCCGATGGGTAACTTGGCTGCAGAATTATCTCCTTCTTGCTGTGTTTGAGCTTCTGGTGAGAAATTCCTCGCCTCACGGAATACAACCAAAGGTTAGAGAGCGGGACCTGCTGGGGCCAGGGATGGGTAACAGGGGCTCAGCTCCCCTCAGGCACAGAGGTGCGCAAGGGACAGAAAGAAAAGGAAATACGAGTGATGCCCAGGTGGCTGGAAGTCTCAAGGGTGTCCCAAGATTTACCCCTGTGGCCCTCATCCCCCAAAGCTCTTAAGTAAATGCTCAGTGTTACCAAGTGTTAAAAGTCAGTCAAGCAGTGAACGAAGCAGTTACTTCATGAAGCAGTTATGGAACTGAAACCGAAGTGAAGACTTAACAGGTCTCTCTCTCTTTCTGTTCTTCGATGCCAGTTTGAAGTAACTTCAAATCAAGAAAGGGCCTGCAGGGACAGGACAGGGGAATGGCTTTAACCTGCCAGAGGGGAGACTGAGATGGGCTCTTAGGCAGAAGCAGTCCCTTGTGAGGGTGCTGAGGCGCTGGCACAGGGTGCCCGGAGAAGCTGTGGCTGCCCCATCCCTGGCAGTGTTCAAGGCCAGGTTGGACACAGGGGCTTGGAGCAATCTGCTCTAGTGGAAGGTGTCCCTGCCCATGGCAGGGGTTGGAGCTGGATGAGCTTTAAGGTCCGTTCCAGCCCAAACCAATCTGGGATTTAATGATTCTATGATTTTTTTGTCACCAGAATCAATGTGGCAGCTCTCACTTCGAAGCTCGGTTTCAGTTTTTCTGCCTACTCAGACAAATACCATCTCTCTCCAGTCGCACACTGAGGGCTTTATTCACATGTTCGGACTCTGTGTTTTTTCCAGAGAAGAAGAAACAGCTGCGACTTTGGGAAGCAGCAGCGGCTCTGCCGGTGGTTCCCCACTCTTGCTCCTTCACTTCGGAAAACAATGACTAATTCAAGTAACTCCATGGAGTCTTGTGGGCAGACTGCATGATAAAATAATCTTACTTTGTGGGACCGTTTTATGTGGAGAAACATTTAAAGTATGTCAGCGTGGTGATGAAGGCAAAAGGCAAGAATTCTGGTTGGGGGGGGCAGTTGAGAACTGGAGGAAAAAAGCCTCTTTGCTTCGGTTTTTAAGCAGCTATAAAGGCTTTACAAAAAGGAAGAAAAAACCCTCCACAATTCATAGAGATGACCCTGTGAAACTCCTACAGACATCCAGTGTCCAGACTGTAAGGTCTGAGATAATTAACAGTAACAGGATGTAATCCAGCCTGAGCAAGAGGTGTTATGTTGTGCCAGTGAGAAGCCATTAGATCCTACAGGAGAAGGACTATGGAGGTGAACAGGTGGGTTATGGCACTGCTGGCTACTTGGAAAGCTTGGGCACCCTGTGCACAGGGTCTAGTACCTTAAAAAGATCTTAAAAGAAAGCCCTGCAATGCAATTTGGATGGTGGCTAGAAAGCAATGGGCTCCTTCCAAAAGTAAAGTTACTTTATGGCCCATTCCTGCTCTTTCAGGGCTCTATTTAAGCCACAAAATCACACACTACATAGCTACACAGTGCTGCTGGAGGCACAGTTACTCCCCATGGTGGCTGCCAATACATGGTACCCCTCAGACAGCATCATAGAATGGGAACACCCCACACAGCCTGTTCCCACCCTTGAGCTGGGACAGCTCAGGCTGTGTCAACGCAGCCTTTGAGGAAGCCCTTTCGTCCTCTTATAACCTCAGGCAAGGTGGTGTGGAGCCCAAGTCAACCCACTGTAGAGATTAAATACATGGATAAAGCAGATGGAGGAACCAATTCACGCTGCTCGGTGCTATCTAAAACCACATATCCGCTGCATAAGGGCACTGGTGTTTACCTGGCCCTTGGTTAAATCTACACATGAGTTAAACCTACTCACAGGAGTAGCTTAGCTAAGGTGAGAGTTGTGCTGGGATAAAGCTCACGCCTGCTGCTGTGAACGTGATGTGAACAGTCTTCGCCTCTGCGCTGAAAATGACATTGCTGTGCTTTCCCAATTGAACTGAAATGTATTTGATAAGATAACAAACGCCTGGCAAAGCGCATTTCAGTTGTGTAGGGGAAGGAAGAGGAGGGGAAAACCCTTGTATAAACAGCAAAACAATACAGCTTTATCTAATCTCAGCAACTTATTGCTGCTTGCCTGCGTGTGTGTGTTTTACTGACAAAATAAAATAAATTGAATCAGCTCACACACGATAACATGCTCTTTCCTACCTCATCCTAATTGCTTGGCTAATTGATGTTTGTTGAACTTTCTCCATTTCATTGAGTGATTAGGTACAAAGCTAACAGTTGACATCTGTAGGCGCTTAACTGGCGTCTGTAATTACTGTTAATGTTAAATAATTGTTAGTTAATTGGAGTGGTAACTGACTGAATGGAATCCAGATTGTGAAGCAAAAAGAGACCTACTTAAATAAACATACATTTTCAGAGAAAACAACATTTTATTACAAGGGAGAGACGAGCAGCAGACCAGATACGGAAGGCCTGCAGGATGCTCCATGTACAAAATCACCCGCCACACTCCAGCTTGGACACTGCCAGCTGTGGGTTTGTCAGGTCAGGATCTTTGACACCAAACCACTTCTAACCCTGAGAATTTTCCCACCTTATTTCGAAGCCATCAGCACAAGCTGTTATTTTACAGCCCAATGCTGAGAAGTCTTTTTTGAGACAAACCAAATACAGGTTAACCTATAGAACAGATGCTCTCTCCAGAACAGGTACCATTACATGTTAGTAAATACTGCCATTTTGCTCACTGAGACCATAGGCAAACTACTCCAAACAGCCTTAAATGAATACATTCACCAACTGACCCCAAAGGGTACTCGATACCAGTCTAAACAGGCAGAACAACACTTTCAACTGTCTTCTGCCACTACTTTGGTCAGGAAAAGCCAGTGCCTGCAGGTGCTTGTACCATGCTGATGGTTTATGGGTTTGTTCTGAATGACCAGCTTAAAAATAACCCTGTTTGGAAGACTCCTGTTCGTAAGTTTGGGGATTTCAGCATCTGAAAGATTTTGGAAGAGGCTACACTTTGACTCTCACCTGTCCCTCTGGGCACACAAAGTATATCACATTATCCATTGACCTTTTCCTGCGTCTATGAACAGCTATGATACCTCCCAGCACTGCAACCCTGCCTGACTGCCATACCCCAGCTAAAAAACAACAGCACGTAAAGAAGGGGGCACAGAAAGCATACGGATGGAGTGGTACGTGCTTAGGAGGTACAGGCTTTATGAGGATGCTATGGAACAAATTCCTTGCTCACATAAAGCCTTCATGGCACAGAAATAACTGCCTTGCTCTTTTGTGTACCAGAACAAAGAACCATCTCGAGACATACATCAATTTGTCTGCCTGACTTGGAAGTTAGAGTGAAGCAACGCACCAGTTCTTCTAATCTAACTCACAGGCACAAGAAACCTGGGGTCCTCAAAACCAGAGGCTTTGTGCAGTGCCGAGTCCCTCACTAATGAGACACTGAACTTTCACATGGAAAATATTGAAAAGCCATTTGAAACCCAGAAAACACAGGCAAACCAAGTGATCCAAAGCCACCAGGGAAGTCTCCACTGGAAAGGCAAGGAGACGCCATTGTCTGGGTGTCGCTTCAGGAGGACGGAGCCATTGTAACAACCACAAAGACAGAAATCTGCCGCACTGCTCCTGCGATTCAGTAGTCCCCGAGGTTTGCTGGCTGACAATGGGAGCCCTAACAGCAAGCTGGTAAGAAGCTTTTCACTACAGAGGAACAACATGGAGTGCCTCCAGTCCAACCACAGAGCCCTCCAGTGCATGGAGGGCCAACCCATGGAGACAGTAGCATCCCAAAAATTCAAGAGCAACACCAAGAACCAAGGGAGTGAGGATGTCATATAGATTCCTACAGACGCCTGGAGAGGAGGGGGACAGCAGCAGCCAGCTCTCTAGTATACTGAACACGTTAATACTGCGCACAAACTATCTACGTAGTGGTGAATCCACTTATGCTCAACGTGAGATGCTGTGGGGATGGTTTACTCTGGGAGAACGAGAGCACTTCTCCACAGCTAAGGGACCAGCAGAGAAATATTTGCCAAGTTTAGCTCCCTACTTGTTTACAGAAACAGATGCTGTGGAGGATCCTCAAGAAATGATTCACCACAGACAGACAAGAAACAACAATGTGTCTGTTTTTCTAGGGAAGGGTATTGCTGTAGAACCATCTAAAAAGCCAGGGCTTGATCTGACTGGTATTTCAGCCACCAGTGAAGACTCGTAACCCAGACGCCTTGATCTACCTCCAGCTGAGAGTATAAATATTTCCCTGACAGCTGGTGGTGCCAGGAAGCAGAAGGATTCATCAAGTTTACATGAACATCCTGTAAACAATTTGAATGTAAAAAGCTGTAACAGCCCAATTGTGTTTCTGATCAAAGGCAAACTTCAGTACACAGCACAAATGAAAACTTCATCACTTTGGGACTCATTTCTCCCTCCAGGAAAAGCTGTTTTCCAAGGCTACGTGGGAGGGAGTTAGCATAAATGAAATACACGGTAATAGTAGGAGCTGCCTGCTCTACAGCTTCAGATGTGTCTATTTAAATTATTAAGAGATAATGGAATTTCATTATGCTGAAGTAGTGTTACAAAGATTCCTGAACAAACCCTGTGTTTTAGCCAGGATTAATGGCGCTGAGGTTGATGTTCTCAGAAAATGTTATGCTTGTTCAAAGACATAAAGACTGTAAGCAGCACTCCCAAACTGGAAGGCTCAGTGGGCAGGTAGGGAGTGGACAGACTGGGAGCCGCAGGCGGGTGATGCACTCCTCCTCCATCCCTTATCCATCTCATTTATTCAGATGTTTAACAGCCCCTTTCCCAAGCATTCATAAGGGCCCAGACCCCTGGGTGATTACCTCCCAGCACAGCTACCTGGACTTCCAAGGAAATCATCTCCCTAGGCAATTCTAAGGTGAAGTGTTCCTGCTCGAGTGATGGAGCGCAGGGATCTGATTCACAGCCAGGGACAACTCATTTCAGCAGCAGCTACAGAGATTCCTGCCCGGGGGTCCAACCACATCCCTCCCAAGTTCCCAGCTCTCCTGCAGACATGGCAGAAGGCTGGGGACCCCTGGGAATGGTGGCAGCACAGAGCTGACAGGGAACCTTACATCCCTCTCCAACACAGCACTGCTCAGCTATGGCACACAGCCTAGCACTGAGAGGCCCCAACATCCACATACTGCCCCCGGAACTAAGAGGACCCTTCTACGTTTAGGGAGGCATCTTCCCATTCAGCTCCAAGGCCAGCTAACTCCTAAATGGAAGTTGAGACACTTGTCAAGGGGTTTTACCACCTCTTCAGGGGAGGTCTGGGAGGGATTTCACTTTGCTCTTGACATTTTAATTGTTAGCGTTTCTGAGGAAAGCACTGCTCAACATTACACAGCCACACTAATCCACCACAGCCTGAGCTTGCTCTCATCTTCAGCCTTAAAGTCTACAACTAAATGACAGGAAGGGCAACAAAATACATACACAAGACCAAAAACGCTTCAGGATTTCTACTTGCTTTGTAAACCCTCCTGTAATTTCTGCTGCCTCAGCTATCAGTAGCTCTGCAGAATAGAAGTTGCAAGGAGGAAAGAACAGGATGTGTGGAACATCCAGTGGGTATCTGCAGGACACGGGAGAGGAGCTGTTGTGGGCACGGAGTTATGCCCGCTTGCCAGCCTGCCGAGCCCATCAGCCAGGAGGCTTTGAAGGTTTCATCACGATTTACCCAATGCAAATCTGACCTTTCTTACAAGCGGCTTTTATTGCTTTTGGCAAAAGCAACCACGGACAACACAGCGGGGCGGGGCGGGGGGGGAGCTGGCTTGGAAGCAAATAGACTGAACTGCAGAGAGGGAACTTGAACTTGGAATATATCAAACTGACAGCGCCCGGGCAGTCATCAGCCGTCCCCAGGGCAGACACTTAGGGAGGCCTCCCAACCACCTCGGAGAGCCCCTGCACCTGGCTGCAAGCAATTATTGACATTATCTCCCAACAGCGGATCTTTTCCGAGGCTCTTTTCCCGATATTTAGTAGCTTGAATGCTAATCCCTTTAACAAAACTGTTCCCTTTGCCTTTTTCCACCCTCTTTCCCCTTAATCTCTTTCTCCCAGTGGAGGAGGGGGAGGGGGGGGGAAGAAAATACCAGCCAGCCTAGTTTGGCCGCACCTGGATTTGCATTGATTCTTCCCTTGTCATTCATGTTACCAACAGGAATTAGCATATGGCTTTAAGGGGAAACTCAGGAGGAGAAAAGACAGACGCCATTTTGATGGAAATAAGGGGCAAAAGAATAATCTACCATCAACTGAAAAGCTTATTTGTGTACGGTTTCCCAAGCAAAGCTTCCAAAAGCCGGTGTTGATTTTAGGCTGCACAAAGAAAGCCTAATCCTTTCAAGGGAACTAAATCACCAAAGAAAAGTACCTCGGAAGAAAAGGCTCCCTGTCAAGCATGGGTATTCACAACCAAATAGATGCCACGAATCAAGCTGGGGTAAGTAAACAAAAATAAGAATGTGGGAAATGTGTTTGATTCAAAAAGAAAGAGAAAGAAAGCGAAAGGAAGAGGAAGAGGGGCCTACTCTTCATCAATCACCTCCCGGGGGAGGGAGGAGAGCCCCTCACCCTGGTTACAGGCCTTAGCCAGGAATGTGGATTCACTGCTTGGGCTTCTCCTGCCCTGGCAGAGCCCCAAGAAAGGGCTGTTCAAGTGCCAAAGCTTTTTACAGCGAATTAGCAAACTAAAGATGCAGTCACATGTAGTTTGGGGGCCTTGGGTCACTCCGAACACACAACCCTCCCTTTCTCCTCCTCCCAGCCACCTCTTCTCCGCCTATGGAGGGGCCGAGGGGGAACCTGCAAATGCAGTTAATCAGAAAGGACAGATAAGCTTGCCAAGTGAGATAACCTAGTTAGACCACAGAAATAATCCAGACTGTACTTCCAGAGGATGCTAATACATGAAAAACAGGAATATGGAGCCGTAACGCAATTAAATATGGGTATAACTCAATATGCAGCAAAAGACTTCAGAAGCAATGGCGTGTCAGCACAGGAATCCCAAATGTACCGAGGTCACGCACTGTCCCCAGTTAAACCACTGCAGCTTTGTGGAATTAAAAGCCACACAAAGCCACCACAATGACCCCGTGGAATAACAAACCCAAACCCAGGCAGAAGCGCACAAACACTGAGCAAATCCACACCTGGTCAACAAGAAAAGACCTAAATTTCAAACTAATCACAGCTGCCTCTTCTAACGCAAACTGACTCAAACGTTCCAAAACCCCAGTAAGCTAAAATACAATGTTTGTTTTAACCGAAGCTAGAAGCACACCCTTTTACTCAGCGGTTATAATGAGCTGCCATTAAGTAGTAGGACAGCGGGGTAAAAACCAGACGCATTTTAAAGGCTTTGAATTATACCCGCTGGTGTAACTCATGCCTGGAGCTGCTCCCTCGGCCCTCCTTGCAAAAGCACAGACCAAACCAGAAGTAAGGATTAAAATCCCCTAAAGCCTCCAGCCTTTCATGTAATGCTGCTTCAGGACAAGCTCTGCACAGAAGCGCACTGGCACTGATTTAGGGCAAGTTTTCCCTTAATGTACTGTTATATCACTAGCCACTCTTTCTCTGGATTGCTGTTTGGAAGAAATTAATGGGATACTGAATATTTAAATGTGGCCCTCTATATCATTTATTAACTCTACAGAAAGCACACAGCACAGTAAGCCGTGGTTTATGACTATTATCTTGTGAATACTAAACGCTGGCTGGTTATTACTGTCAGCAGTGCAAATTGGCTATTCATAATTCCATGTCTATCATGTAGCTGATGAGTAACAATCAAGTTAAAACATTTTGAAAACTCTTACAGTTATTTAAATGAGCTTAAATTAAAGCCATTTGTAAAATAAACTATTCCCTAATATTGTTATTTAAATTAATTCTGACCTGGCAGGCAATGCATTATTTAAAGCCTATATTTTATATTAAGCAAAGCAATTACCAAGCATACAGAACATGTCTGAAACCCAGAGAAACATAAAAAGCACTAACAAGCTGATTGCGACATTTCTGCGAGACAAGTTACATTTCATCTCCCATTGAAACTGCCATGAAAAGAAATGTGTTGGGGGGGGGGGGGAATGTGTCTGCGATGTGAATTGCAGCCTTACCTTTATTTGTAACAGCGTTGAACAGCTTTTCAGAACTGGCATCGGATGCCTGAAAGACCAATAAGAAAAGAAAGGTTACATTTTGTACAAGGGAGAGCTTTCAAAAGGCATGTGGTGTATTTACACGCACGCACCGAGACGTATATTGTAGAGAAACAAATCAGGTGGCAAAAAGCAAGGGAGCGGGTGGAAGCTGCAGCCTCGGAGGAGAGTGGCCATGAGGTGGTGCTGTTTGGCTGTGCTTCACCGCCCTGCAGTGCAGATATTTATTGGGAAAGGTTCTCGATAATAAAGAAATGATTCTATTTCTTTTTTTAGTCAACATATTAGCTGCACAAAAACTATTTTTTGCACTGGAATTATCTGATCCGCTTTGACATTGATTTTGCAGCGGGGGAGAGTCACCATTTGGAACCAAGCAGCCCAGTTTGGGGAATTTGCAGACCTGCAGATTTCTTCATTAATTTCTAAAGTATTTTTGGAGGCACTACTGTGTCAACCTTCTGATTTTGCCATCTTTGAAGCAGTGCTGATAACTTCAGTTGGTGATTTGAGAACTGCTGTTACAAACTCTTTGAATAAGAACGAGTATGTTAGTATTTCTATGCAAGATTCACCTCCGTGAGAACAACTGATTCCTGACACCACGTTCTATACATTCATAATGTATTTCATTTTTCACCAAACCACCTTTATTTGTGGGAGGATTTTCCTCCTAATATTGCATTACTCCCTCATCTACTACTGCTGTTTGCAGGCAAGCACGCCGGTTAACCTTTCTACCCATTATTAAAACGCCTTCTTTAAGTTTCACACAAAAACCACTGAGCTCCCCTTTCAGGAAACTACCATGGCAAGAAACCAGGCAGGGGAAGGTATCACTGCAAATGTCAATTTGACAAACATCCCCAGCCCCAAAGCAGAAAGCGTGAAGTTTATGCCTCTGTGTTCTGCTGTGCTGGTGCACAAACAGAATACACACATACACGCATCTAGAGCTTTGACTTCCACCACCTACACGTTCACAAAAAGCAGAGAACTGTTTCATTTGGGACTGTACCTCGGATCCAACCCTGTAGATAATCTTCTTGTTGAAAATACAGCAAAAGAAACGTGTTCAGTAATGAAATATTGCAAATAGGGATAAAATGCAACACTCAAGAGAGATTTTCCTCTTCTCTTAGGGACCGTTTTCTCTCTGGATTCAGGCAAAATATATAAAACCACCTTGGAAAGCAGGCTGCGTTTCTTTTTGTTAAAGGAATTTCTCACTTCAAACTCAGATAAAACTCATCAGACAAGCACCATCCACCCCTCAACTGCACTAGAAACTTTGATGCGAAATTACCGATAAATAAGTAGATACGGCTCAGACTGTGTAACCCAGGGTACTAATACACTGAAATAATTCGTCTGCCCCCAAGTTAACAACATAGAGGAATTCTATGATTAAGTATGAAAAATGGCTTTATTCTTTTCAAGCCTCTGGACAGATTTCACTAGATTACTGTTGGCTTATTTAAAAGCAGGGCTGGTGTATTTCTTCCCGATTAAATACCTTGTAAACACTGGGATTTATTACCCAATGATGGATTTATGGCTCAGTGATGACTTTCTCTAAATTAAGGAAAATATGTGAATAATGCACAAATTTCAAAGATCAAGAAGGCCATGTGTTTCAAGGGCAGTCCAATATTAGCCCAACAAATTCAGAGCTGCTCAATGCTTTCTTAACCTTGCAAACCATGATGAAAACTAACAACCTTTGCCAGGGAATTTCATCTGTTGTTGCCTTTTTCATCGCAGCTCCTCTCAGAAGCCAAAACCCTCCGAACCATTCTTTCTTTTCAGAAAGAAAATCCAATGCTAAATCTCAAACTTCTCCCGGTTGCAGCTATTACTTCATTTTACTGTGTCAAAACAAAACAGCGCAGGGAAGCCCCGAGTTTCCCATTCGCTTGGGTGTTTTAAACACTAGGAAAACATTTTCTGATAAGAAGTTTGCTCTCATACCAAGCCCAAACACACAGCTCGGGTTTAAGCCACAGTTTTCCAGACAAAACCGTTTTCTGTGCTACGGCACAAACCAGTCACAAACACGGCTTCCACAGGGAAGTGGCACTTCTCAGACATAATGTGCTGCACAACAAATGCATCCTGGCTGAGAACCCCTCGTAGGCAAAGTGGGAGATGATTCTCAGCACAACGAGCAACTAAAAAAAGAGTCATTTGACGAAGACAAAGCTTGTCAAAGAGCCAGTCTCCCTCTGCATTACTGACCACATGCTGCTGAATGGAAGAGCAACTTAAGAGAACCCCACTGCCTGGGTTACCATCAGAATAACCCAAACCCCATTCCACCGGCTTCAACAGCAAGATGGAACTCTACCTCCCTGGTCCAGTACTTGAAAATTTGACTTTAAACAGAAAACAGCACTTAGGGCACGGCACCAGTGATGCAGGAGTGAATACAACCTCTGCCAACAGACTGATACGCTATCCATTTCCACGCAGCTCCTCTTTTTGTACTTAGGGAGTCACATCATCAACGGCGCTAAAGGAACACCACCAGGGTAGCAAAAGGACAAATAAATTTAGAGAAACCCCAACAACTCGGCGCTAAGGCAGCAGGGTGACACGCAGCGCCTTTGCAGCGCTGACCTAACATCCCTGCTGCACTGACAGCAATCTCTGCAGGCAACAAAGTGCCTTTATGCCCACGCTGGGAGCTTCAAAGCAGCGTGGTCAGACCTCGGTGTTCCAGCGGCGGAGAGGAGCTCGGCTGTCCCTTTCACACCAGACGAGCAAAACTCCCTCTCCCTTCCCCCTGGATCACCCTCAGGTCTGACTCGAGCAGCTGCCGGAAAGGCACTGCTGGCAGCGTTACGATCCGGGACACGGCGCACAGCGGCTGTCCCGGGGCCGAGCTGGTCTGTCCCCAGCTCCGAACGAAACCCGGCGCCGGGTACAAGCAGCTCCTTCCGCGCGCTTGGGCCCTTTTCCTTTGGAAACCCGCTTGTTACCAGGCACAGCTCAATCTTTTGCAACGGGAAATTAACAAACGAGCAAACCCGAGCTGGAAAAAAAAAAAAAAAAAAAAAAAAGGAAAAAAAAAGAGGCGGTATAATCATAATAAAAATATGACCTAAAGAGCGTTTTCCCCATCAAGGGCCGCGCTGTCATTCAAGCGCATGGATGACTAAAATGTTTCCTGTCCAGACAGCGCAGCTTGACTCATTCCTGGCACGGTCCCCACCGCACCACTTGCACCGGCCCCGGGCGAAGCGCACCTGCCCGCGGAACTACCGCGGAGCCCCGCCCCGGGTGCCCGACCTCACCCTGCGAGGACCCCGAACCGACCCGGGCCCCGCTGCCCAGCCCCGCGGGGGGAAGCGGCTTTACCTGCTCTCAGCGGGGGAACGGCGGCTGCCGGCGCGGGGCTCATGGCGCTGCGGGACGCTCCGATCCAAGTGCGGCTCTCAACGTCCCGCAGCCAAACCCCAACTAATCCTCCGGGGCACAACTCCGAGGGCCGGGCACGCGGGCCGCCCGGCGGGCATCCTTCCCGCTCCCTTCTTCACGCAAAGATGGTTCCCTGGGAGGGAGGAGAGCGCGATCGGGGCGCGCTGTGTGAGGGGCGCTAACAGAGCGGCAGCAGGACAAAGAAAACCATGTGCGGCGGAGCGCGGGCAACTCCGGGTCCCGGGGCCAACGCTCCTCCCGCCCGCCCTCCGCGGTCCAGGCGTCCCTTCCTCCGGGCGGGTGTCCGCTGCTTCTTCGGCTTTAGGGGTTTGATTTTGGGGGGCGATATATGTATGTATTAAAAAGTCATGCCCGTCCTCTCCGGAGACAAAGCGGGCTCCCGCCGGGGCACCGTCCCTCCCGCCGTCCAGGGCTCGCCGCGGCCGCGTTCAGGTGAATTCCATCGGGGAGAAGCAGCAGCCCGGCCCCAAGCTCCTCCGGCCCCGCCGAAACAACCCCGCAAGCCTGTATAATCCCCGGGGGAAGGGGAGGAACAGCCGCCCCGCGCTGCTCCGCTCCGCGCTGCTCCGCCCGGCCGGGCTGCGGGCTGCCGGCCGGACCCCTCACCGCCGCCCGGGCGCTGCGCTCCGCTCCGCACTGCGCGGCGCTCCCCGAGCCGCGTCCACCCGCCCGCCGCCTCCAGCTCCTCCCTCCGCCGCCCGCCCCGCCCCGCGCTCCGCCGGTGTCCCCACAGCGGGGGAACGGCGGCGGGGGGGGGGGGGGGGGGGGGGATGTCCGCGGGAGGCGCGGTCCCGCCGGGCGGAGTCGCAACTCGCCTGGGGGGGGGACACGCGCTGTCGGCCGCGGGGCCGGACGGGGCTCCCCTGCGCGGGGAAGGGGCCGCCGTACCGCATCCCGCGTGCTCCCTTTTGAACGGGAATTCAAGGGGTGTCCATTTAACGGGAGGAAAACCCGTCCCCGACCTCAGAGCGGGCGGCCTGCACGGAGCCAGCCAGCGTGCGGGGCGCCGGGGCTGGCAGGGACCGACTCGACTCCCAGCACCGAAACGTTACTGTCAACGGGCAACTCATCTCTTAGTTACTGCAGGCTTTCCTTAAGTAATTACCATCAGTAACAGCCACCACAGAAAATAAACGCACAAATACGTTTTTATATAAATGACTATTCACTGAAACGCAGCAGTTGGAGCTAAATGGTGTCTCCTATAAACCAAGCTGCTGCAAAGGCCAGAGCCAGTTATGCTCATGGCATGGTATCCCTGTGTGACAGGATAGCTCCTGGGAGATGGGTAGGTGCTAAGACGGGGCTTACAGGCTTGTGAGGCCGTGCTCAGGGAGGGTTTTCAAGATTTCCAATCTTGAAATTGGTTTCAAGCCAGTACTGAGCTAGGAGAATGGAACTGAACTCCACCGGGCTCACTCTGCTTTGAGTGAAATCCTCAGAAACTGGGCTGACAAACCCTACTCATCTCAACCCCTGCAGCCTGGAGGAGCTGACCCCCCCAGGGCAAAGATGAGAACTACCCACGCCAGCCCCAAATCACCAAACCCACCAGCTGTGGGTGCGGGGTTGGCCAGGAGAAGCACAACGCACCCAAAATCCAACAGGAGCTTGGGAAGAAACGCTTGTGTCCCAGCCCAACTCCAAGCTCACCTTGAGGATGGGGTGTGGATGAAGCGAGATGAAGAGAGAATGCTCTTCTGCTGGCCCCTGGGTTCCAAGGCGGCCCCTGGGGGCAGCCGCACACCAAACACTGCAGTGGTTCCAGAGGTCCTACCCCCTTCGAACACTGCAGCGTGAGAGGGGAGGGAGGGAAAGCATGAGCTGAGCTGTTCACAGAAGCGCTTACTTATGGAAAAACTCCTAAGAAAGCCTTCCTACCAATTACCGATGTAGACCTACAGGATTTGATGCAAATACTTGTCACTCGTTCCTCATTCCATCACGCTCTGATCCATTTAAGAACAGCTTTCCTCCTCAGCATTACATTGTGGCTTTTCCAAAATTCCTAGCTGAGGTACGTTACCACTGACTGCAATGGTTTCAACTGGGACAACTACATGGGAAGAAGCCCAGCAGGGATGATGACGACAAGCAGGAGACAACTGCACCCACCACAGCTCCAAACTCAGAGAGTGGCTGCAAACATGACAGTGCTTTCACTGCATGTCTGACCAGGAGTGACAAATGGTCTTCATCAGAAGATTAAAAAACTGTGGCCAACTTCAGATCCTGGCTGTAGCAAGGGAAGCCAGAGCTCTTCAAAGCTGTCCACCTCAGTACGGTTATCCCTACTTTTCTACAATGTGTCTGAACATGGACTTCGGCTGGTGAAACGTCACAGGTTTTTGCATCTTCAAATAAATATATATTGCAAAGATAACCTTGCGCTGTCAGAGAAGTGGTTTCCATCTCCTCCTCTATAGAAACCCAGCAGAGATGGCTTCAGCTCTGGTTTATAGAACAAGCAGTGGACAGTGGCCAAAAGAAATCGCACTCCATCGGCTGTTTCCCAGGCTCAGCAAAGGAAATGGATGGCCTGAGTGCAGCGTTCAGCCTCCACCAAAAATGAATTGATAAAGGCAGTAAATGGGCAGAGTGTTCCCTGCACAGCAGCCAGAGGACTGGGACTGCCCGCATGGCGAGATGGTACTGGCACAGGGAATTAAAAGAACCATGTTAAGGTGTGGCAGCTCAAACAGTCTATGAGCACTTTGGTCAAGACTTTCCACATCTCCACATAGGTAAGAGCTGGTCTAATTAAAGCCTAGACTGCTCACAAGACTTTAATTTGATAAATTGAGCCTGGATTAAACTCCAGGCTTGTCTGTACTGGATATTTCAAACGTTAAGCACATGCCACACCTGAAATTTCAGCATATACAAAATCAGAAATGCTTTTACCTCCTCACCTCCCTAGGGCTGTTAAGGTTTATTGGCAGGGCTGTGGGCCTCATTATGTTCATTATTCATGCCTTAGAGATAAATAGAAGACCTCTGTTTTCCTGCTAGAACATTACACATGCATGAAATGTGTTTTATAATTCTGAATGAGAGCGCTCAGGAATTCACCCCCAGCCAAATGAAATCAAAGAAGAAACAAACCCCACCACCACCTCCTAATGATTTCAATGGCCTTTGGCTCAAGCCTCCCCCTCTCTTGACAGCACTACCTTCCCATGTTGGAGGTCATGCCTGGATAGGTTTGTAAACCCTTCTGTCTCTTATCTACATGGGAACTTGCCAGAACGTTTTTCATGTCTGTGGTCTCTGTCAGCGTCAACATTTGTTTCTGCCACAACAACAGCCAAATGAAGTGCATTGAACTCGGATCAAAAGTGATTTCAAGATCTTTCACGCTCTCAAAGAGGTTTTCAGATCCAACTACGTTATAAAAATGACCTAAAGCCGCCTAGACGGCAGGCAGAGCAGCAGACATTTGTTTCCAAGTCACAGAGTAATTCCAAAGAAGAATTACCCATCTCTGGCACAAGGAACAAATGAATATTGAAATTACAGCAGATTATATTGGATTAAATTATTTATGGCAAACCTCACCTCTCCTGGAAGGTTCTGCAGCTTTTTCCTGGCTACATGAAAACTGGGCATTCCATTTCTTTGGTATTCTGCGAAAGACTGGAAACATTTATGTTTCCATTAAGTTGCTGATCTTTCCAGAAGACAGGAGGGTGTCTGAGTTCGGAGCTGTGATTATGATGCCTTATAAAGTCCTCCACAATGCTTTGAAAACATACATAATTTTGTCCATTACTGGCTAGGACATGCAGGTACTTTTCCCCACGAAAAGAATTTATGGAGCTACCAGTGGAATTTTATGGATTTGAACAGCAAGCCATGGCATAATGTCCCAACCAGAAAGAACTTAGACTCTAATGCTTTAAAGAGGGTCATGAAAAGGACCTATTCGTGAGTGTGATCTAAACAATGACAAAATCACCGCTATAAAATGATAAAATGATGGCAAATCATAAAATGATGGCAACAGATGTCAGTAAATGTGAATCCTGTCGAGGCTGGGTTTTGCCAGGGGGCCAGGCTCTGTCCTGCTGTGTGACTGCAGCATCGCCCCAAGGGCCAGAGCCAGCACCAAAGCAAAGTGATGCTTTCTCAATGGGCCTACCAGCAGAGACAGAGCATTCATGGGCCTTCAGCTAAAGTAAGGCAGGGAATAAGGTGATACAAAAAGCAAATGCACATTTCAGATGGAAACGGAACTACTGGACTATGTAACATCACTGGGTTAAGTTCTCCATAGAACCACAAAGTGATTCGGGTTGGAAGAGACCTTAATGCTCACCCAGTTCCAACCCACTGCCACGGTCAGGGACACCTTCCACTAAAGCAGGTTGCTCCAAGCCCCATGTCCAACCTGGCCTTGAACACTGCCAGGAATGGGGCAGCCACAGCTTCTCTGGGCACCCTGTGCCAGCACCTCAGCACCCTCACAGGGAACAGCTTCTGCCTAAGAGCTCATCTCAGTCTCTCCTCTGGCAGGTTAAAGCCGTTCCCCTTGTCCTGTCCCTACAGCCCTTGTCCAAAGCCCCTCTCCAGGCTTCCTGGAGCCGCTCTAAGGTCTCCCCTTCAGGAGCCTTCTCTTCTCCAGGCTGCCCCAGCCCAGCTCTCAGCCTGGCTCCAGAGCAGAGCTGCTCCAGCCCTTCGCAGCATCTCTGTGGCCTCCTCTGGACTCGCTTCAACAGCTCCACGTCCCTCCATGTGTTGCTGCCCCATAGCCGGACACAGCACTGCGGGGGGGGCGATCTCCCCAGAGCATAGCAGTAGAGAGGGAGAATCCCCTCCCTCGACTGCTGCTCACGCTCCTTTGGACATGGCCCATGCACACAAAGCCTTTCCTCTGACAAAGTGGAAAACTTTTGCGAGAGCGTATTAATGACAGTGCAACTTTTTTAGTGGGTTTTTTTTCTGCAGCATTTGCAGAACTCAGCCACTTTGTACTCCTGCTTTTATGCAGAACAGATTGCAGTTTTAAGCAGAGGCCCATAAACTGCAGGTTCAAAGAAACCTGAAACTGAATTAGCATAAAAGCTGGAATTCTCATTTAGAGGAACAGCAAGGCAACCGCTCCGCAGGCACTTTTATGATTCGGGTTTCAAATGGAAACAAAGATAAAAAGTGGGGCTGAGGGAACAATAGGGCTGCTCTCTCTTCCCCACCTTTATGGGCCTGGTCCTATAAAATAGTAAGTGGTCTCCACTGCTTCCGAGGGCAGGATTTAGCCCGGTTCTGCACCCCTGGGGGAGGTTTGATCATTTTCTGAACCCATTCACTGTACCAAAGAGAAATCTTCAGGCCTATAAATGTGAAGCCGTTTCTCCCCCAGGCTTCTCCAAATAACTTCAGGGGAACACCACAGATGTATTTTCTTCCCTCTGCCAACCATGACGAGCAAGAATCCCCAAACCAACCCCTGGCTCTAACTTCTCCATCAGAAAATACATGTGTTTTATCTCTTCTGTATATCTTCCTACGGTTGGAATTCTGAGTTACAAGAGATGGAACAGAGGTTCACAGGATTCAGCTCCCAGAGTCCTCGCTGTGCTCTTGAGCTGCTAACCTACCTACACTACAGCCTAACTGGGAGCATTTCTAAGGTCCTATCACTGACTGAAGATATGAAATACAAATTCTACCCCTTCCACTAGCACTCCTGTGAGCCCCCTCCTTAAATGCACCACCACTTTGAAGCTGTGGCCATTCCCTTCCCCTGGTTCCTGCCTGCTGGCAGGTTTTGCAGCTAAAGAAGTATTTCCAGTTAATTTGTCTGGCAATATCTGGGGACTGAATCAACTAATAAGAGAGAAGTATTTTTCATTCTCTTAGTCAGAAGAAGAGTCTTCCTTATCACTGAATAAAGCATCCGTTATTGCATGCTGTAATCCCAGTCTGTCTTTCAGGTCATTTTTAGCCCTGAAAATGCTGAATCAGCACCATAAACCAATCAAGTAATTTCTTTCATTTTCTAACATTCAAGCACAATAATGAAAATCACATCTCATTTGATGAGGAGAATCTGTGAGAGAAATCTCTTCTTCCAAGGATAATTTCAAAAGAGGTATGCCAAGTAAAGACAGACTATTGCAGAACCACGCAGCTAATGTAGGGTCTCTTCTGCTAGAGAGATACATTCCCTTTTTGACTGTCAACTCATATTTAGACAGCAGATTGTGAACAATAAATCTGTGCGTTTAGCCAGCTTCTAAACCATGCAAAGCCATTAACTTGGCAAAAGAATGACCATTACTTTGACGAATGAAACATTCACCTAAAATATTCATGTACAATACGACAATATCCAATTGATAACCAAAAAAAAACCCCTCCACCCCTCTGCAGATTGAAGTAACTGAGATGTATACAAGAGAAACCGAATCACATACATAAGAGTTGTTATTATGGCGCTGTTAGGAGAACCAACAAATGGAGGGGAAAAAAAAAAGCTTGATAAATATTTTCCATAACAAAACACAATTGGTTTCAGTGGGATACAGCTCTGCTTCTCATTAGTTATCCTTCACTTGTCAGACAAGTTCCATATTTCACTGAAACCCGTTGAGTATTCTTTATGGTTTGCCGGGGAAAGTGGCTATACATTTAGCACATTCCCTTTATGCTGTGTGTTTTCACAGGTCTTTCTTTAAAACACACTGTACATGCTTTTGCTTCTTTCCCTTAGGATAGAGGGTTTCGACATCCAAGAAGAGTTTAAAAGCAGGTAACAAGTCATCACTTTTGAAGCTGCAGAGCCACTGAAGAGGTGCAATAGCCCCAGCAGCCATTATCAGTGCCTGCCAGGGTGCCACAGTATCAAGTTATATGATAAAGCACTCAGCTGACACCAGAAAAATAATCATTCTCCCTCTCCTGCACCACCCCCTTTTTCACAAGGAGGCTTTTTACACTCATTAAATGCAACCTTATCTCTGAAAGACTGCAATCCTCAGCAAATGACAAGTGTGCCTAATCTCATTTTCTGACAAGCGATTCTGACAGCACCTTCCTTTTGATTTCTAAGACACGTAGCTAGACATATATTAATCTGTCAGTCATCACCCCTAGGAAGGATGGGAAAAAAAAGGAGAGACAGAGATGAACATTTGTGAATGTGAAGGGAACAAGGCAAGAAAGGACTAAGGGTCCTTTTCTGGCTATTTTAAGCGATGCCACCGCGTTTCTCCACTCCTCCACCCCAACGTGGTACCTCAGCCACTTCCACGCAGCAGAGCTGCAGACCTATGTGTCTGCAGAGGTGGGCTAGCATAAATTTTAGTCAAGGTATGAGTGTGGCCCAGCAGCTATGGAACAGCAGGCAGCTGCGGGTTTAGTTTCAGTTTTTCCCTGGTGTGGAAGGCAGTTGGAGTCTCATTTCACTTCCCTGCGCCTCCGTTTTCAGCATAGGATATAAAAGCACTGCATAAAATCCAAGTGTTATGGGACTTCCCGGTAGTGGTACTACAAAATGAGCCTTAATTCCAAATTTACAGATTACAAAGTGTTCTGCAATAACACTTTTTTTGTTGCTGCAAGAAATGCTTTGTCATTCCAGACGCCATAAGCCCCACTTGGCTTCGGAACACGTTAGCAGGTACAGGCAAAGGCAGGTTTGATAAAAGCATCAAGACTGAAAGCATCACATTGTTGTCAGGCCTTAACCATTTTGTACTAACATTCACAGTGCTGTAAAATGAAAGTGTTTAGTACAACACCGCGGCCTGGCAAGGTGCAAACTGGCGAAGCTCATTGAGACTGAGTGAAGCTTCATTTTGAGGCTATGAAAAGGCAGAATTTCCAACAACTCCCAGCTATGAGATGAGAAGATGCACTTGAAAGTCTCAGAGTGTTTCAGGGCCCTGATAAACAGTAGCAAACATAAATAATACACTGACAAATATAAATAATAGATGGATAAATAGTAGTAAAACAGAGCAACTCACATGGATATGTCACTCAGCAAGTGTGCAAAATACAGGTGCTTTATACATGATGTATGATACAAATTGGTGTGCACAGGGATGGGGGGAAGAGGTAGGCTGGAAAGTAGCTACAAAGGGGAGTAAAATAAGTGAGATGCTACAAACGGGGCCCAAAGGAGAAGAGAGGATTAAATGAGGTGGGAGGCAGCGCTCTTTATCTTACACAGACCTATTAGTTATGTTCCTCATAAACACGCCTTCTCCCTCTTAGCATGTGAGTCATATTAATATTCCTACCCACCAAATGCTAAATTAGAGTAAATTATACGGATTCACCATCTAAGGTTGGTTTGCTGACCAGTCTGCACTTGGCAGAGCGGCTCGCTGGCTCGTAGCACATCCTTCTGCCACTGCATCCCAGCTTGGTACCCTCAGCTAAGAGCTCCTCACCACCTCCTCTCCCTTCCACTGTGTAACACTAAAGTACAGGAGAAACTTTATTGTTCATAATGGGATAAGAGGAAAAAAAAAAATCAAATGAAAGCAAAGTACAAAGGGGTTCAAATCCAGTGCTTTAAAGTGATGTCATTTTCACAGTAATACAGTCATTAAGTACTTGTTTGATGGTGCAAAAAGTAGGCCAAGATCTTTGCTAATACATTTTATTAATCAATACCTGCACTAGAAGATGGGGACAATTAAAGTCTTCCTCCTCACTCAGACAAAGCAGGATAAAGCTTGTGATCTACTTAAGGAGCCTGCCACTCAACGGGAAGATGAAAAGATTTATTTAGTTTTACTTAAGAGCTGAAATGATGTTAATACTTCAAGTGCTGAGGATCTGGTTCTCAGAGAGACAGTAAATTAGCAGTGGCAGGAAAGCTGCCTGCTGCCACTGAGTCCCTTTCCTCACGTTCCCACACTGATGTCATCATAACTGGAAAACTCACAAATACATTCTGGCGTTCATTGAGCCTGAAAATAACACTGGAGATATTTCCTTTGCCATGCAGAACACTTAATGAATAAGCCCAGCAGAAACGCACATCCACTGCTGACGTGCCTTATAAGGATAAATGTAAACCTGACACTTGCACAGTTCACATTTATGCTGGCTTTTTTATTAAAAAAGGATTTTTCCAGTTGCATCTAAGCTTCAGGATGTAGACAAGGCAGAGACACAGAAAGCCTCCTCCTATGGGGAAAAACGGTAGGGGAAAACAGGGCAGTTCACCGTGCAGACCTTTGTCTTGGGGAAGGAGAGATTTCTCTCCCAATGAGGGTTGCTATGGGCATCAAATAACAGAACACTCCCTAAAATCTGCCCTAAACCCCAACCATCCTTTGGAGACTCCAGCTCTGTCCCTGCAGCAAAGGCCACCATCACCTGAGTGACAACACTTTCCTCCTTTCCACTTCTAAGGACCTCCAAAAATGCACCCTGGCCATCATCTTGGTGGGCCATGGGCCACCAGTGTTGGCACATCTCCCCTCTGCATTGACCCACTCGACCGTCTGGGCTCCAGAAAATACTTGTGATCTGGGTCTCATAGCATGAAGTACAACACAACCACATGGGAGGAGAGACTCCTTGCAAGCAGAGTAAGAGGAAAAGGATACTGTTAATTCCCATTCCTCAGGGGGAGGACATCAAATGAGTCAGGTCAGGTATTAACAAAACCTGAGCACTGCCCACTTTCATGTATTTGGTCCTCCAGTGAGAGCAGAACCTCATCCAGGATCTCCCAGCCTTCTGCTATGGAACAAAAGAGTCCATCACACACATGTACTGACCTTACAGTACGAGACAAAGCACGGACACAATGCTGTCTTTAAAACAGGGTTTTTTTTTCAGACAATCATTAACAGAACTATAAATGCAAATGACCTCTTAATTTGTATCATGAGAGCAAATCAAGCCAATATTGCAGCCAAAAGAGAAGATTTCTCCCTGGTCATCATTTTGGAAATACAGGAAATCAATTCACGTCATACGGTTGACCTCTGGCTGTAAATGTCCCATCTAGTTTCACTCTGTATTAAGCCTACCAGGCTCCTTGCTGTTTCTAACTCACTTGTCAAAATTATATGAGCCTACGCTAATACCTTTTTCAAGGCTCCCAATTCTGCTGTGGGCCTGCAGATACCTACACTCGAAGTGCAGTGGAAGGTCACAGTACACACAGCAAAAAATGTCGACAACAAAATAAGCAGACAAGCGCACTCTGCTCTGGTCTCCATCCACACATCCAAATCTCTCAGAAAGCCCTGATCTAAAGTCCCCTTGAAAACCAAATCCTTCTAACTCAAGAATCAGTTTTTCTCACTCTCAAAACGCTATTTTCCTTTCATTTATGATTCTAACAAAACCCAACTTCTTTGTCTCTCAAGCTCCCTTGATCTCCTTCACTTTCAGCTGTCATATAAAGTCAATTGGCTGCACCTCTCTGCTTGATAAAGACATGCCAAATGTTCTGATGTATCTTTAATGAGGAGGTAGGTAAGACACAGTCCAACAAGGTGCTGAACACTTTGACCCTAAGCTAGCAAAGCACTTAAAATATTCGCTTAACTCTGGGTGAAAAGAAGAACTTTTGAAGCTAATGGGGCTGTTCTGGCATTTGGACTTAAGCATCATTGAAACATTCCACTGGATTCAAGCCTGCAAGGTTGGACCACAGTTACTGAGAGGGCAAAACAAGCTGGAAACACACAGCTGATTAGAGCTGTGAGAATAGTGAAAGCCAGGGCTGTGGAATGGCAAGATGAATTGCAGAAACTCCCCCTATTATTAATTAATGTGTAAGCCATGTTGCAAGTAATACTGTGCGTGGTGTTATTGTGTTAGTGGGAGCAGGCAGGTTTATTTTCTCTTGTAATCTAATGTTTCATAAATGGGATGGAACCCATGAATGATCAGCAAGGCTGAAGGCCTGGCATTTACCACAAAATAAATGTTCAAATTTACAAGAAGAAAGGGACAAATACAAAATAATACAACTGAAAAATGACAGGAAGGTCAGGGAGAGAAAGCTGAAAGAGTAGAATTGATACCACAGCTGAGCTATTGTTCCTGAGATTCAGTTTATCAGTTGATCTATATCCAGCCTGGATTATTCCAGGCATTACTGGAGGAGGTATGCTTTGTGAATCTAATATAATACATGAGAGTCATGATAAAACTTTAACCTGTTTTGATAACACAGCTCCATGTTCTGCTCCACACGTACCTCTAAGAAAAGGCTGCCAGATCTTATCACAGGTTAGTTATTAATCTATTTGTTCCTAGAAAATATTTTCTCTTTTTCTCCCCCTTTTTTAATAATTCACTTTCTTCTAAAGAGGAACAGATTTAATGTAGGGAAGAAGCTGCAGCGTATCAAAATGTGAGTGGAAAAACGGGCAAGGAGATAATGTTTGTTTAACTGCGATGGAAGAGTTACTTCAAAAATATTTTATATCGTTTAAAAAGCACTGAGTACTTTTTTATGCCTCTACCTGAGGAATAAAAGTCATAGTTATGAGTCCAGCTGTACATCGTTCAATAGCAAAGTGAGACTGTAAGAGATACACGAAGATTTCTGTACAAAGTAGCTCAGGTAGATTTTTCATGAGTAAAACATTGACAACCTGAATTCTAATGCAAATCTCAGTATTTCAGTGCAGCATTTTCATCACCTGCAAAACGCTACTGAAAACAGAGCATAGATCATTGCCCTTATTTATAGAAGGTGCACGATGCTTGGGGTTTATGGTCATTTATTTAACAAGCGTTAGCTGATAAATTGCTAGTTGATAAATTCTTTCTATGCAGACAAGATGTTAATCGTGACCAAATCAAGCTTCTCTGCCTAAAGAATAAGACATAATACAATTAAGTCTTTCTACCTAACACTGTGTTGCAACTATTACACCATATGCCTCTTTGTATCAGCCAGGGACATACACAGAGGAGATGGCTGTGAAAAGCTGCGTGAGCCAGGTTTAAGAGGCCTCCAGACCAAAAGCCTCATCTTTGCCTTGGACCTGGCAGGAAAGCTCACAAGAAGTCACCCAAGCTCCCTGTTAAAATACCATTAGCACATAGGAGAGTTTTCGTCTTCTTTTTAGTTCAAACAGTCGTCTGGGAGAGACAAAGAAACAAAGTGCTGGGGTCAGGGGAAATTTCTGACAAAGCCTTTTCTTCCTGGCACACACAGGGACAACCCCACCAACTGTGTCAGGTTTTCAACCCCCCCTACCCAAATGACAAGGCAAAGGTCCTGATTAAAAGCCCTTGGGGACACATTCACAAAAGATGGCCCAGGACTTCAAAGTCAACACACTGCTGGATGGCGGGGAGGTCCCTTTTTCCCCCCTCTCTCCTTTTAACTTAAGCTCCTGCTGGCTGCAGAGGGCCTTCTAATTGCATTTCACAGAGCCTGAACAAAACGTGGTCTTGTCTTCCACACAGCAGTGACCCTGGACGACTGCGGGATACGAGCTGAGGTTTCAGAGCAGGAACAAAAAGGAGTTTATCATGTCAGCAAGCTGTGCAGAGGTAATGGGGAAGCACAGTCAAGATTATCTGCATGTTGCCACGTTTCTGGATATGAATAAACAGTGGTGAGTTTTCATAGAAGCAATGTGGTGGCTCCCTCCCCACTGTGTTGAACATAGGGGCATCTCTGAACCCACCCCGTGCCATTTGGACCCGATGTGCAGCACCAGCAGAAAGCCAGACACAATTGCAGGTGGCTGCCTTGACCAGCAGAGTGAATATCTCCTTTTGTGCTGGGGAGAAAGAACCTTTGCTCACTGACCCAGGTCTGGAGGTGGAGATGGGTTCTGGCATATTGTAACCTTGATCAAATGACACCCGGGATGATGTAAGCAGCTTAGTTAAAATCTCCCGGTGCATCTAGAGCTATGGATGTGTTGAAAGAAAAGGTTTGGCTGAAGCCTGATAGTTTTGCTGGAAGTGCAGGCAAGTGGTTTTAGGGTAAGCAGGACACGAAGAAAGCCTCAAGCCAGATGTAATACAGGCAATGCCACACCAGTGCAGAGAAGGGGCGTGATTTAAATCAAACACAGAAGTCTACTGAAATCCAGCAGAGTCAGCACTTGGCCATCTTACCTTCATTTTTAATGACAAAAAGGTCTGCATTAGTATGCATGAACAAAACACCCTCTCATCCAAAATAAAACAAGTCAATAAAGTGCTATCCCTTTAACACTTGATAGCCTCTCTTTTCCGCTTCCCTAATGAGATTGGCTTTCTCATTCTCTTTCGCCTGCATTCAAACTTCAATCTGCACCAAATTTTCCACATTACAGGATGAATCATATATCTATTTTCCCACATTGCACAACACTAGACCCAACACAATAACATCAAAATCCCGACAAGGAGAGTTTATCCTCTGCTCCCTTTCCTGATGCTAGACAATGGAACCTAACACTGCTGAGCCCCAAGCTTTCTCTGTGGATGCTCACATAAGAGAATTAGACCCAGAATGAGGTTAGTTAGTCACTGCTGATTCATCATGCATTTGAGATTTGGATTAACAAACCATTCATCCCAGATTCCTTGTACACAGGCCCATGTTTGTAACAAGAGCGGGGGTTTTGATATTTACTAACTGACAATAGTGGAAAAGCCTCATATTCACATTTGTATTATAATAAATGCATTATAAATGAGTAAGTAGGAAACAGTAAGGAAATGATGTTTTACTTTTAAATGCTAATTATGGAGCCCTGGTGCAGTTAATGTGTAGGGTGTTCTGTCAATTTTTAATGTTTATGCCAAGTGTAGTCTTCAATTTAACATGAGCTTTTAATCCTTTGAGTACTAAATTGCCTTTTAATGCTTGCAGCACAACATTGTGTTTGCACAAAGTCAGGGCTGCGAAATGAATTTACTACAAGATATGTGCATGCATGGAGGGGGGAGGAAGTACAAAGGACAAGAGTTTTTTAATGATGTTGTTGGAACCATGCAAGAGGAAGGAACTACTTTCAGGATGTACCTGGCAATTGTCTGCAGTGGCAAAAGGCTCCTGTTGATTTAGTATCTCTGTTGAAGCATTTTCAGGCAAAGCACTTCCAGGTTCAAACAGTTTATCAAAAAACTACACCAAAATTCATGCTTCACATCCATAAAGAAAACCTTTGGGAAAATATGGTGAAAGGAATTACCATAAAGAGGCATCTGCATGCTCACTATGACAGAAACACCTACGAAGTGTTTTTCAACTGACAGTACTTAACACTAAGAATAACGCTGTTCCAAAAAGCTATGCGATATGGTAGTTTTCTGTTTGGTTTGGTTTTGCGCTTTCAGCTGGTGCGTGACAAGAGGTACAAGGCAGTTCCTAGCTCTCAGTTTGCTACAGTTAGTAAGATGGCTATGGCACAAAAACCATGGGGCAGAATCACAGAATCCCAGACTGATCTGGGCTGAAGGGACCTTAAAGCTCATCCAGTTCCAACCCACTGCCATGGGCAGGGACACCTTCCACTAGAGCAGGTTGCTCCAAGCCCCTGTGTCCAACCTGGCCTTGAACACTGCCAGGGATGGGGCAGCCACAGCTTCTCTGGGCACCCTGTGCCAGCGCCTCAGCACCCTCACAGGGAAGGATGATGCTTTAACCCAGTCCCATGTGTTTCTTCCCCAGTCTGCCCTTCAGTAAACCTGTGCACAATCAACCACAAAGAAACGGCTCCGGAAGCCACGCAGAGAAGGTACAATCTCTGGCGAATGAGAAACCTACAACCACTCCCTGCACACTGCCAGGGCTTCTCTGCCAGGGGACACTGTCCCCACTCGCTCCTGCAGCAGCCCTGGTGGGATCTGGCCTACAGGACAAACCCCGATATGATCCCATCACCAGTGGCTCGTCCCTTCCCAGTACACACTAGGATGTAGGGGAGTTAAAGCAGCTTGTGAGGCTAATCCCTATTTATCTCCTCGGTGAACAGACTTTCTAAAATGACACTGTTCGCATGCTTAAAGCTCCAAATTTGACTTTCCTTGACAGCAGCCATCTCAGGAATCCCAATGAGGTTTATTTTTGGCAGTTGAACCCTCACAGAATGAGCTTCACTGCATGTGTGGTTTTCGGTGCACCAATGCAATTCCGCAGAGGAGTAAAACCAGGGACCCAAGGAGTTCTGTACAGCCTGATAATGGATCCTTAGCTTTACTCCCAGGTTAAATACTGAGGGCAAAAGATGATCAAGCCAAATATCTATTGCCTTACTCTCTTCTCCCACACCTCCACCATCCCTAAGACTTTTAGAAGACATGGCAGGTATTAGAAAACATTCTTCCTTCTTCTAGCACCCATATGTGATAACATGTAGTTCACAGTGTCCACTCCAATACTTGGATCTTATGGGAGAAAGCATCTATGTACTTTTTGGTGACCAGCCAGTCGCAGTCAGAAAGAGCCAGGAATACAAACAGGATTAATTGCTTTATCATTAGATACTATGGCTGTTTAAAATGCAGCCGTAAAGGAAAATGTTGCTACTCAAAAGTGGAGTTCGAGCTGACAAATCCAACTGCCACAAGTAGACAGACAAGCTTCAAACATGACTTCTTTAAAATCTGCAGCTGGAATTAACCTACAGGACTTGAGCTACAAACACGTACCATAGAACCCCAGACTGGCTTGGGTTTTCAAAAGGGACAGATACAACAGCAGGCCTGGGGTTTGTCTGGTGGGACAGCACACTCTGGAGCCCAGAGATGGTGGCAGTGGGGACATGCAGACTCTTTGGTTGGGGTCAATCTCATCCCTGGCACACAGTTCTGCAAGGGTCTGAGGGCAGGAATCCCACGGCCACAAACCACCTACCATTGTTCACATGCTTTAAAATAAGATGGGAACGAGATCTCCTGTATTGACAGCATGTTTTGCTTCACCCTCTTCCAAGTCCTCTTCCTCATAAGGTTTTTTAATCCTGCCATTCAAGGTTGAATTCTTTCTTCTCTTTTATGCCACTGAGGTGTACAGTGTCTATGTTAGATCTTGTTCATTAATGTATCAAGGCATCTTATTTTGTATTACTCCCATATCTTGATGTTATCTAAAGCTTCTTAGCTAGTAAGAGAGAAATTACAAGGTTTATCATTTCCCTCATACACGTAACAAAAATGATAAAGCATGAAATTGCAGAGCTGTGACTGATCTTCTATATAACTTCAACAACTTCCAGCAGGCTATAGCAGAGATGAGGTTGGTTGTGGTCTGTGCCTTCAGGTCTGTGTTCATCTGTGCATGGGAGTGTAGGTAATTATAAACTTCTATGTGTATTTTATATACAACAAATACATCACACTTGGGTGAAAAGCAACATTAAAAGACAAGATAAAGGTGTTCCTAGGGGATGCAGTGTGCCTGCAGCAGATTTGGAATTACACTGGAATTCTGTCAAGCACCAGACAGCTCTTTAACAGGCTCTGCTTGGACAAGCAGATGAAAGTTTACCTGCATCTGCAAAATTGAGCTTGGAGGAATAAATAAACACTCAGCAAGAAGCTTCTGGTTCTCTGTGCACCTGCCTAAGGCTGAAGCACTGCAACATGAGCTCTTCTCCTGGGCTTACAGATACATCTTGCTTTTGACCAGATACAGGAGCTCTAAATTGCTGGCTGGGTCTCCCTGGAGAGTATGAGCAGGCTGGCTCGTGGCAGCATCCGAGCTCCACACTGTGCTCATGAATTCATGGGAAATGAAGAAAGCTCAGCACTGCCCAGGATGTGATAAGATCAGGCCAAAACCACTCAATGAACAACAGCAACTCAGGCATCAGACACGGCAATGCAGAACCTGCCTCTTAAAATGTGTAACTAATGACAATGGAGCTGTACTGCTGATGTCCTACTGAAGACCCAAGGAAATCAAACCTTTCTCATTAGTAACCACTCACCCCATGGCAGAGGGGAGACTGAGATGAGCTCTTCGGCAGAATTTCTTCCCTGTGAGGGTGCTGAGGCGCTGGCACAGGGTGCCCAGAGAAGCTGTGGCTGCCCCATTCCTGGCAGTGTTCAAGGCCAGGTTGGACACAGGGGCTTGGAGCAACCTGCTCTAGTGGAAGGTGTCTCTGCCCGTGGCAGGAGGTTGGAACTGGATGAAGCTTTAAGGTCCCTTCCAACCCAAACCATCCTGGCATTCTAAGATTCCCAGACAGGCTGGCTGTAAGGTCACATCCTATGACACCTTTGTGGTGTTTACCTCCAAGTGCTGCAGGCAGTGAGCCATGGAGGGTTTGGTAACGGCAAGCACTGGTTCGGCTGCACGATGCTGCAAATCCGTCTTTACTTAAAGTACGCATGTATAAGTATTTTAGGAAGTTTCAAGCACACACTCAGGTATGGTAATATCCTTCAAAAGCTGTGAACTTCCCTTACTCATTTTTACTGCCCTAGTTTGAACGAAGTATAAATATTGTACGCAAGAAACACGAGCGGTATTGTAAGGGCATGGACCACACACAAAGCCGCCCAGGCTTCCTGGCTGTGACATAGGGCTTGCCTGTATTTCTGAAGACCCTCCATCCATCAAGTTGCTTTACTAAGTATAATAAAGGAATCTAAATCATATAATGACAGACTTTGATCTCCTTTATTTTAGAGCAAACCTGGAAGTCACGTGGGCTCAGGAAAGCTACATGGTATATGAGGGTGGCAAGGAGATCAGCTAGAGACCCTGATGGAAAACCAAATTCCCCTTATGCCAGCCTTGCATAGAGATTACAAGCCTATAAGTCTATAAATTTCCTTAAAAAATTACAGTTGAGAAATTCTGGTATTGCTTTTTTATGTCGCTGCATTGCCTAAGAGCCTTAGTTATGAACTTGGGTTTTGGATGTCTAAAACAAGACAGGCCCCATCTTAAGAGTTGCACATAACATATGCTAAGACATTCATTGCCCAGCTGAATCCAGGCTAATGCGTTGCATTTATTTCCTAAAAGCATTCACAGGAGAAACGAGAGAGCAAACAAAATAAACCCTAATGTTATATGTGAATTAAATATATACAGTTCTTTATTACTTAGCATTTTCTACCTTCTCTATTCATAAAAGCAAGCAATAAAGCCAGAAGTTTCATAATGATGAGTGAAGGCTGGATTCCCAACTCCATGATCCTTTAGAAACTGCCTGTGTCTATTATATACTGAGAGTCAGCACTTCAGTCAAACTGTCACACCTCTTGTTCAGGTTTCTCCTATGATAATCTCCTCCCTGCTCGACTCCAGGTAACACAATGCATTCCCTCTTCTCCTTCTGAGCTTATTTGCAGACGTAGCCATCCATAAGAAGCTTTAAGTGTGTATTACACTACAGTAAAAACCCCTGTGGCCCACCACGTAGCGGGCTGGAAAACCAGTTTAGATTCGCAAAGAAGCTGGTATTAAAATCCTCCAGGATTTAGCAGTTCAGCCTGTCACGCGGTTTAAGGCCTGTGAAGAATAAAGGAGCACTGGTAATTTTACTAAAAAATGAAATTCTGCCCTTTCTGCAGAATAAACAAAAACAACCCAATGCATTAGCTATGCAATACTGCTCAGCACCGCAGCTGGAATGCACCATTAAAGACAGATTTCACCCATGAAAAGTGTTTTTAAAAAGTAATAAATACACAAAACTTTACATCTACTTTCCATTTCATTCCTACATCCTCTCTGCAGGAGGTAGACTTGGATTAAGTTGGTATAGCCAATTCCTCCAGCTCCAGGAAGCTGGAGTCCTATTTCTTATGGATCACGTATCGTATATTGTGCTCTAAACTAGCTCCTACTGCAAGTGTAAAATCTGGGAGTATAAATCTATGATGTCTCACAGATTTTAGAGAGCAGCTAGGATGTCACCTCACTGTCAGCTACATGAAGTTCATGTTCACTTTGCCAGGTCCTAAGTAAGAATAATTCCCTTATTTTTCTCTCCAGAAAGAGCTGTTTTACTACAAAATTCAGTTGGATTCCTCTATGCTCATGTCTGAGGAAAAATATGCCTTTATCAAGTTGAATGAGGAATTGCTTCTGAAGAAGGAGGGAATCATTAAGAAGGTTAATGTGCAAATCCATGGGGATAACGTCTTTGCCAGTCTACAGTCCTGACAAAGTAAAGGAAGGAACAAACTGTTGCTCAGTATCCCCACTGCTGGAACGGTGATGCATAGTATTTAAATTGAAAGTGATTCCCCTTCCCAAATGATGGCATTGCACTGGTGTAAACGAGAAGACAACTGGATATCACAGGTGCAATGTTAAACTGGGCACTGCATCCAGAAAATGCTACTATATTATTTGACAGAACGTATCCATGGCAGGTATTATTCAGCTCATTGCAAGTCTCAGACTTGGAAAGACACAGAACACTGCAGGATAGCTGCAAAATATCCATCCACCACGTACGGCCATTCGCTTCCCTGGCATCATGCCTGGGGTGGATCCTACCCAGCTGGAACTGCAATGGGAGTTGTCAGGTAAACCTTGTAGACAAGTCACTGGCTTCTCAAGAAACACAACTCCAGCAAAGGATACCGCAAGGTTACCAATAAAAGACAAGTCCTAGGGGGAATATTCAAGAGCAGTTCCTCAGTTGGTAGCTGCTTCCTGCTGCAGAATGTCACTCATACAAAAAGTCCCAATGCCTTGATTGGCTTCACAATCCCCCAACAGTTCTTCAGCTGCTTGCCTAATCAGATGCTATTACCTCCTTTGTGTGCTCTTTCCCAACCCTCTCTCTCTGGCAAGGTTGCTGTAAAAGGACTCAGTAATGATTCCTATCTAAATATTTCACTTGCAATACAAAGGTCTCTATTTTGCATACCGTGGCCCTTTTGTTGCTTTGTCTTTTGACAAAAAGCTCCCCGGGTTTCTGGGAATAAATACTGATAATTGTACCCAGCCTCAACAGAGCGTGGTGGATATTAAACCACACAAAACTGGATTCAAATGCAGTAATTGATTGGGGATGTGACTTCAGCACACCCAAGCTCTGCAGAAACAGGTCTGGGAACCTTATTTTCAGACCTGAGGTTACACCAGAAGATCTCTCTGTGCCACACAGATGTCCTGGAAGGACATAGAGCTCAGCACTGTGCTTCCTGAACGTGCGGGATGACCTCTTCATCAGAGTTCCCCCCTCACTGCAAGCAGAGGAGTGAAAGGAACATTGCACGCAGCTTTTAAAACACATTTGGCATTGGCTTGCATCCTCTATAGACATTAGCAGGCATATTGTCATTAAATTCCTTGAGAGAAGATGCAGGTCAGTGCTCAAACCTTTACAAAACCTCACCTTTTGACTTAAACTCCTACTTCCCATGTGTGCGGAACACCAAGATTTCAACTTTGCCTAAACGAGAGAAGATGAAACTTCATCTTTCCAAAGCCAAGCAAATTGCTATGGTTTGTTTCTTCTCTCAGTTCCCTAACAAGAGAGACCTTTTTTCTGCAAAGTAAAGATCACCAGGTCTTTGAACCCCCTCTCCCATATATGGAGAGAGGTATATATTGGAGAGGCTAGATGGAGCTTGGAGCAACCTGCTCCAGTGGAAGGTGTCCCTGCCTGTGGCAGGGGCTTGGAACTGAATGAGCTTTAAGGTCTCTTCCAACCCGAACTATTCTATGATTCTATGTTTGCAGAGCACCTTCATCACCAAACAACTGGCCCTTGTTAAGCAGACATTAAACTCTGAGTAACATTTAAAATAGTCCCTGGAGCAGAGGCTTGACTAATCACTGCAGTTCGCTGTGCTGTGTATGGGCACACAAGTGGACAGCAAATGCCCTCCATAGCTCTGCTCTGAGCTGCTGAGGCATGAACAAAGGCAGCATTTTCTCAGCAGGACGTGTTAACTCGGGCAGGCTGCCACAGCTTCCCAGCTTCTGCAGGTAACTGGATGCAGCATAGACAAGCCTAATGTGGTTTCATATGGAAATGAGTGGTAAATTATTAATATTAATAACATCTATAAACAACTGGTGACAACTTCAAGTGGCTTATTGTGTAGTGTGTACAAGGCATCTGTTCATTATCATTTTACAAGACACCCCTGGTATACACGACAGTTCACCCAAGTATCTGCGCAGACACGTTCCGCTCTGAATTTCAGCATTAAACACCAAGGTGCTAACAACATTCGAGAGGCCTGTGCTGATGAAACCACTGTGTATGTACAGAAGTGCAGGTCCCAGTGCAGGCATCCTTCCCCAGTACATGGCGCCAGTGTGATGAGCTTCTTAGGGCAGTTCATTTCCATATAGATCTTGCTGCTCTATAAGGTCATAGTGATTGCATCAGTGGAAACTTGTCTGATTCAGAGCAGGACTGACTCTCGCTGGAAGCCAGACGCCCGAAAGCTATTTTATGTCTATGTGATGGTTTAAGGCCCAAAGGAAACTTCCTGAACCACCCATGAGAAAAGGCTGAGGGAGGGGAACAGCAAATGGAGGTGTAAGTACAGGATCCTGAAAAGCCCCACTATAAGTTTATTATGTCAAAGACAGAGTAAGCCGTGATGTTACAATCCTTCTGTCAAGGACAGTGATAAAAAACTACCCTCACTCTGAGCTCTGGGATTTACAGCATAGGTTTCCAACCTCCAGAGGCTAATTATTTCAAGTCATCCTGCAGTGCACCCTGGGCAATGCTTTATGAAGTTAGCTTCATGTAGTTGAACACCCGTTACTTCATTGGCCTCTTGCTGTCATGATGCAAAGACAGACTTGTACTTCATGTAGCAATTTTTAAATAGAAGTGGATGATTTTTCAAGTGATTATTAGCAAAAACGTCAAACACAGAGGCAGAGGCTGGCTATCCTACTGAGAGGAACCACTGAGGCAGAAAATATGTGCCAGAGTATATAGTTGGAGCTGCACTGAGCTTGCTGTCAGACAATGCTTTTTGTCTAACTGGAAACACAATACCAGGCTGCTTATAATACCCTCCTGTAATGAGGTGGCCTGAGCCACCATGCTCTGCTGTGTTCATATAAACACAGTAGCTTTTCAGCAACTGATTTTAATCTCGTTTCCTGATCTGAGAAGGGCCTGGGAAAACCAACACATTGCCAAAAAAATGGGTTTTTAATAGTTGTTGGCAACCTCATCTACTACCTTCAAAGGACAGGTTAATGGTACCTAAACAGATAACAGCGATACCACGGTGAGCTGCTCCTCTCCCTCTTTCACTGCAGACTGATTCTCAAATTACCAGCTGTTTTCTTTGTCCCTTGGAAAAGAAAAAGTATCTCAGGACCATCACTGAAGGAAGGCTGCAGAAGTACCCAGCCTGCAGAGCAGCGCCATGGTACGGCAGCTACTCTGAAGTGGCGCATTGCAAAGGCCACCTACAGTGTACAGACTCCCCTTCGTCTGAGCACATGCTCCCAGGAGCCATGAGCAATACCCACACTGGACATGACTTCACTGAGTTGCAAACAGGCAAGAAGAATGACCTTTTGAGGTTAAACCACCAGTATACAGCTATGGAACAACCTTCTATGGATTTCTGCCGTGCTATTAAATTCACCTAAGACACAATATCTGATGTGTTAATGGAGAAAACAACTAATCCTTCCCTTCCATTCTGCCATCTCATTTTCTTGGTTAACTTTGCAAGCATTTTTTGGACACGGACCAATCCTCCTTTGTCTGTTTAATAACAATACCTGAAGACTATCTGTACAGCCACACTTCACATAAATGACTGATAACGGCAGTGTTCTTACTAGATGGCCACCAAACCTTGGTCATAGCTCACCTTTCTGTAACTGCCTTCTGTACTGGGCTGCGCAGAAAACCTAAATTAGAAACCTCTCCAGTCTTTGGGGAAGATAAGGCATAGGCAAACCGTGTGACAAGCCCAATCTAAGTAGATTTAAGAATAAAAATAATTTGTTTTCATACAAGGTTGCATGAAACAGGGGGGGAAACCCCCTCAACCTCACATATAGTTGCACTAAAGCTTATTGCACAGATCTCCAAAGGCAGCAACTCAAAGGTACAGCCACATGCATGCCTCAGCAATCCAGCTGTGCTACACCTGGAGTTTCAGAGCCCACCATGCATTTTGGCCAGGTCACACTTGGTGCTCCAAATGTCTGTGTTTAAGAACCATCTGAGCTACAAGAAATGCAGCATACAGCTGCTTAGCTCATTAACAGTATCCTCTTTGAAGCTACATCTAATTTTAGCAATTGAAATGCTATAGGTGGCTTAGGCTTGTAAGCAGAGAGCAAAGCCAGGCCTTTAATGACTGGCCAGCTCATGACACAGCAAAGGGAATCTTATTGCTGTTTAAGCCTGTTCAGCAAGCTTGAATGCATGGCATTGCTTAAGGGACTGCTAAGCTGCTGCATTTAGTGTCAGATAAAGCTGCGGGGACACAGTGGGTTTTCTAAAGAGCAGCTGATTATTGATTCAGCAGAATTCTGCTCCCATTTGACCTGAGCCAGACCACAGTCACTCAAACCAAAACACAAGTGTCCATACAGGCAGCACTGCCTTAATGACTTGTTTTCAATCTATACCTTACATTAGTCCTAAACAAAGCATTAAGAGGCTTCTGCTGTTGATTTGCTCAGTACCTTGATAGCATTTTTTAAAACACAGACTTGCAAGGGACTGACCATCTGCAGGAAGAACATGCAGGTACCTCCACAGCTGCTGGGTGTACACGCCTCAGAGGAAAAGAAGATGCCAGCCCAAACGTTTCCAAGGATTTGGTTTCTGATCAATTACAAGTTTGGCCCTCAAAAACGATCTGAGGATGGGCTGTGCCAGGCTAGCACTGACGGTCCTCTTTGAAAATGGCTTCAGCAACCTGGAGATCTGGGACACCACCGCCTGGTCCCTCTTTCGGAGCAGGCACCAGGCTTGGCACACATGCAGGGAGAGGTGAAACCTGCCCTGGCCTTTCAACTGACACATTCCCTCAAGGTGAAATGTCAAGAGGATTACCACAAAATGCATTACTTCAGGTAGAAGCTCCCAGCATTAGGGCATGTATGAGCATGTGGGTCCAGGTCTTTTGAAGCCATCATCTCCTGCCCTGTATGGGCTTCCTGCTTGTGCGAAGCACCCTCCAGTTTGGGAAGGAAAACCCACCTGAAGCATAGCCTGAAGAACAGCAAGAATGAGGTAAAGCAGTCAAGCGAAGGAGCTACTGGTAATTTAGGATTAAGCATAAATATTTCAAAAGCCCATAAACAATTCAAACATCCACCATTTCACTGAAGCCAGGGGGACCAGGTACTTATTTAGTCACAGCATGCTGCTACAGAAGCTGCTGCAAATCAGCTTGGCAATGGGTTGTGGGGAAACCGACTGAGATTAACACAGACTCCGAGTTTTACACCAGGGATAAACCCGAGTTTCCTGGGGGGCAGAGAGAAGCCAAAAGCCAAGTTTCCTTCCCAACTGTGATGGCTTATTAGGGAAAAAAAATGAAAAGCAGACGAGCCCTCTGGGCCTTCACATCATTGCATTTCTGAAATAAAAACGACAACCAACGGGTGTGCTGGTTGTCAGCTACCCAGCTCCCCAAACAGCAGAGGGTCCCCACCACTTGTAACCTCCATCCATTTGAAACGTGCCATTTAGCAAAGCCTCTTATTCTTCCAGCTGTTTATGACAGAAAACACTTGCTGGATGCAAGTCCCAGACCTCTCACATCTCACGTATTGAAGAATTAACCCAAGGAGGAAACTGTCAGCCAAGTACTGACTCAAATTCCACTCTAATTTCAGCAGCGCACAGAATGAGCCAACACCTTTCTGCAGAGCAGCAAATTATTATAACAGGGATGATCTGTAGTAATCTGCATCTAAGACCTATGCCATGGACCATGACTCTTTTGTATTTGCATGTCAAAAATGTACAAGAGCAGGATGGGCTCTGAGAGCATGCAGGGCCAGCAGCTGAGCTGTGTTAGGCTGCAAACAGCTCCAGGGCTATGGCATGTGGGCATCAGGGATTGTGCGGGTAAAAGAGCCATGGGCAGAAGCCACTTAGCAGGGAATTCCCCATTCCACTGCTCCCTTTGCCCTAAGCCTCAAGCACAAACTCATCCCCCCACCATCCCACAACAGGGACCTCCCTGGGAGCCACTGCCATCTCCCACTCATGGCCCTCCTCTGCTACATGGTGTGTCCTGCGACTCTTGATCATAAGGAGATTAGTTAATTCCTCACAACAAAGAGCTGTCCTGCAGCAACAGACCAAAAGCCGCCAAGAAAAGCCAGAGCTGGGTTTCCAGGGAATGGCATATGAACACGCATATTGGGAAATGGCCTTCACAACATCCTGTAGGGACAGGACAAAGGGGAATGGCTTTAAACTAAAAGAGGGTTGATTTAGAATATACATTAGGAAAAAATTCTTCATTATCAGGGTGCTGAGGCGCTGGCACAGGGTGCCCAGAGAAGCTGTGGCTGCCCCATCCCTGGCAGTGTTCAAGGCCAGGTTGGACTGGGGCTTGGAGCAACCTGCTCTAGTGGGAGGTGTCCCTGCCCGTGGCAGGGGGTTGGAACTGGATGAGCTTTAAGGTCTCTACCACCCAAACCATTTTGTGATTCTGTTCTGTGACACTCCTCCCAACATGTTCTCTGCCTTCTGCCCTTTATGGCTCCGAGATTACTTAAGCCATGGGATGTCACCTTTGTATTTAAAGCTTTCTTAAGATTTTAGTCCAAGAAATTGTTCCCTCACTCTCAGGAAGGCTGATCACATGCAGTTCAACTTTAGTCTATAACATGGTTTTCCTGCAAAACTCTACTTTTACATCTATATAATTGTAAAACAGAACTACTACTAAAGTAAAACAAAGAAGACAAAGGAGGCTGAGGCTGTGGTGGCCAATGCAAAGGACAAGTGGAGAGGCCCCTACATCCCAACGTGAGTAATTTGCTATGGGAGACACTTTAAGCTTTCTGAACTGAGCTCTTCCTGCCTAAGCAGATAATAGCTACTGCTTGGCACTCACACCTCCCTTACGTATTTTGTTAAGGCTCTATAATCCTCAGAAAACCTTGCAATGAGGGTCAAGTTATACTGTATATGTTTCACAGAAGAACATGTCAAGGCAAAGAGAAGCCAACTGATGAGCTCGATCCAGAAGCAGATGTCTGGACTCCTCGGTTATGGTTATTTGGTGAGTGAGGGTGGGACTGAGAAGCGGCCTGCAGATCCCCAGGGCTCACAGAGCTGTCACAGGCAAGGCAATGACCACCCTGACTCAGTGTTCCTAACAGCTCTCAGAGTGCTTCCTCTCCAACAGACAACACTTAAAACTATTTACATCCAGAAATGTGACTCCAGGCAAAGTCTTCCCAAGCCCACCTGACCCTGTGGTGCGGTGCAGGACACTTGGCCGTGGCATTGACACTACTGGAATGCTCCAAGGAAAGCTCCGACAGTCACAGAAACACACAGGAGATGTCTTGGGCTTTGGCATGCACTGAATCTCTTATCTCTGGATAAGAGAGAGGACTTGGTATTCAGACGAAACCAAACATCCTTGTCAGGATCATGACGTTCACACGACCTGAAAAGCAAAATACGTCTTCGACATACAACCTAAGCAAATATGAAGGCAATTTTACTGACAACATGAATAAAATGAACCCTCCCTGACAGGACTAAGGAAAGGGGTAAGAAATGGTTTGTGCTATCCTCCGTTAGCTAAACCCTTTGGACTTTGCTTCCACCTCACTGCAGAAGGCTGCTGATGCAGAGGGTGATATTTGCCTGCAATCTTTCCCTGGGAAGTAATTAGTTTCCATTTAGAGGGATGACAAATTGATCAGGCAGGAATCTCACTGAGCTCTGAATTGAAGCTAAACTGCGATAGCTACAGCTCTGGCAAGTTGGGTTTGTAAGTCTGTCAATGCATTTACAGCTTCGAAATTCAATCACCCAACAGCAGGAAAGACATTGGGTTAAAAAACAGGGGGGGGGGGGGGGGGGAAGGGAAGAGAATAAAAAAAGGGAGAAGCAGCAGCGGGGGGAGAACCACCAAAGCCTCCACTTCCGCCTGCAAGTTCATTATCGCCTCTCCAAAGCATGCTGGTGGTGTGAAATGGGTTAGACGCATGGATGCCTCCGCTAACGGCCAAAGGAAGAGAAGTCGCACATCATTAGGAATGGAATAAACGATAGCAAGGCACAGAGCAGAAATGATTTGATTAGCAATTTCCAGTTTTGAAAAGACCTGGAAGAGAACCAAATGACTACACAGAAGGTGTGATGGAGTTCTTAATTGCTGTAACTGCACAGGGAGACTCGATGATTTGTGACATATAATACAGCACAGTACGCTAACGCTAATAACTGTTAATTAACTGCAGCAATGATATACTCTCAAAATGCACATACAACTTACCATAATTTCTAGATTAAAAGCTGCAATGTTCAAAGCCAAAGGCAGAGGGAAAGCAGCACAGAGGGAGAGTGGGGGAGAGAAGAAACAGGAGGGAGACAGAGAATTTACCCTTCCTACTTTACCCCCCCTTCGAGCGTGCCTGATGTCTTACCCACAGCAAAGCAGGCAGAAAGCACAAGGAAAAAACTAAACCTGCTCCTGCCGAAATGTGAAATGGTTCCTGAACGAACCTCTCCCCGCAGAGCAGCAGTTATTAATTCTGAAAGGCTGTTGTTGCACCAGGCCATCTGGCTGTGCCGTAAAGAGTCGGTAGCTGCTGCTGAGCTAAGATTCCTGTCGGATCCCGTTCGCCCCAGCGACATTATTCACTCACAAATGTTATCGCACCAGTTTTTCCCCTCCCCACCACTGCTGTTTGCAAGTCACTTTATTTATTTGCAGGCAGTTTGTTGCGCTGCCCGGTGCGAGAAGGGCTCTGCCAGGAGCCTCCAGGAAGCTGAGAGGCAGCACCCTCATACAACGGATGCTCAGAGGCTTGTTTCCCTCTGCCTCCCAACACTAAGTGCTGTGTGTTAGGCTGGAAGGTAGCACTTAGCAGAAGCTGCTGGATTGACAGCCTGGGAGACTGAAGGCTTCTATTTATCCCCCAGCAGGCAGAGCACAGACACGCTCCCACACACTGTCCTTCGCTGGCACGCGTAGATGGGAATCAGATGATACTGATTAGCTGTCCAGAACTGCTAAAACATTTTCTCTTTCAGATCAATAGTAATAAAGAGGAGGGTAAGCCAGGTATCAGGCATGCAATGTGGGAGGCTGATCCTGCTCTTCCTGAAGAGCTGCTAGGACAAAAAAACCTTCTTGGCAGTGCTTCCCCTTCAAAGGTCTTTCAAATGCAACCGATCTGTAGACAGGCTATTAAAATGTTACAGCCAGGCTAATCTTGTACCAACCCCAACACATCAATTACCCTATGGATGGGAAAACTAACAGGCTTTGTTCTTCCCTTGGTGTGCCCATTGGAACATGCTCTTCCTGGACAGCCTCCAAAGGAGAGCTAAGTGAAGCGACTGTGTTTTTGAAGGCACTGCTCCCCACACCACCATGGGATGAGCTCAAATCTAATCCCCGTGGCAAACAGGGGAAAAGAAGAAAACAAACACACACACCAACCTGAACATCTTCATTTCCTAGCATCAGTGTTCACTAATGCACACTGGGATGCAAGGGATAACAAAGATAAGAATACAAGTGTGGAGCAACGAGGGAAAAAAAAGGACTAACAGACTCGCTCAGCCTCCCTATCCTCCGCGTTCGCACCAACGCGGCGTGTTGAGAGCATGTGTGAAGTCTATCTATCATTTTAACATTGAAGTGCCTTGAAAAATATTAAGGGTAAACTTTGCTGTCATCCCAACATATGGCAAGACACTGAAATGCAGACATATCCTGAAGAAACTGGAAAACTTGAATGAGTACCTTCTTTTATCAAAGAGCACACTGGTTTTGGATCTTCCAGGTTTTTGTCCACCTCCTCCTCCTCCAATTTTTTGTCTACTCCAGTTTCTTTCAAGCTAATAAACTAACCTTCCTTCAACACCCTCAGTAGCATAATATGCAGGTATAGGGTGGGAAAAAAGACGAGGAGATTACATTTATGTCCCAGGAAAAGAATTAGCTTTTATCTACTAAAAAAGAGGGGGTTATTTCAGGCATGAGAGACTGGACCACAGAGTCCTACTTCTTCCTTGGCTGCAGGCCCAGTACAGATCAGTACCTTACACTGTCATTCTCCAGCACTCTTACCAAATGCTGAACGCCTATGGGATGGCATTTTTATCATCTCCCTTGGTAGCAGAATGACATTGCTGGGACAACCCTTCCCCTCTCCTCACCTCCGCTTCTTCAAAGGCTCCTAGCTGCCACATCACTCTCAACCTTGCTTCCGTGACCACAGCCTCTAAAACGACACTGCATTTTCTGTACCACCTCACGCAGAGCTTTAAAACCGATTTAAATCTGAAATGAAGGCTGCAAATATCGGTCCATATGCAAGACAGACATTTAATAACCCTCATGGGAAAGAAAAGCTTCTGAAACTGCTAAAAAGCATCCTGTGGGGATGTCAGCCTGCAGTGAAAGATTCTTAAAGACTTTTTGTGTGACAGCATCACACCCCCTGAGAGTCCCAGGTGCCATTAGAGGGGAGGAGGGGACTACAGCACACTTGAATTCCAGAATAATTAGCCTCAGGTATTAATATTTTGCTTTAAGATGTACAAGAGAAGACATCAGAATGGCAGGATTTCCAGAAAAAGAGGTGTTAATAAGAAACAAAGCTGCCTGCTCAGTTCTGGACCCTCTTTTGGAAAGGATGCTTATGCCCATGCATCCCCGTGTAGGATGATGACTAATGACAAGCCACAGCGATGCGATGGGAAGGTGGTTGCCAAAAGGCTGGAGAAGCTTCCCAGTTACACTGGAAGCAACTCTGTGTGTTATTTCCACCCCACAGCTTTTCAACAACCCCTCTCACAGCCCTTTCAGTTTAGTCCTGCAGAGAGCCCCGTTCCAGATCATCTGCAGCACCACTCATTTTGCTGAAAATAAACCATTTTTCATACCTGATGGGAAACTGGAGGTAAGGGGGGGTCTCCTTTCAGGTCTTTCCCCTTCTAAATCTGGGCTTTGTCTCAGCGCTATAAAAACAAAGACTTTGAACAGGACAGCTTGGCACCCTCCCTAGTGCAAGCGGGAATTAGGCTTTCCAAGTTGCATTTTTTTGCCTTTGAAATGTTTCCCCCATAATTAAAAGCAAATTTTTTTTTGTCACAAGATGAAATTCCTTTGTGCAAAAAAGAAGCCCCAAAGCAAAGCCTGCGTATTACTTACTTCTCTCTTTAAGCCTTAGCTTTCCTAGAGATTAACTATCTGGAGAACCCTAACTGAGCCAGGGTTAAGGGCCACTGGACACCAGCAGAGACCCCCCAGCCCATACTCTTGGGACAATAACCCATGTCAATTTTTCTTCTTTATTTCCTCCCTGTGACTCTCCTAAACACTCATCTCGTGCTCACTGCAAATACCTACTTCTACTTGCCTTTCCCTTTTGTCTGGCTGGAGTTCAGGGTGATCTAAAGGTAGGTAGTTTGGCTCCAGAAGCCTGGCTGATCTCTGAACAGGAACATGGGACACTGCTGCTTGTGTCCCAGCCCTCCTGCACAGCCTCTGGAGTATTTAAAGGATAACATGCGCAGTCCACAGGAGCCAATCTGACAGCTGGAGTCAGAGGGGTAGGCAGAGGCAGAAGGTCTCTGGGGCACAGAGTGAGCCACTGGGGGCAATATCTGCACCTTCAGTGTTGCGATGGAGCTTGTCCCGTGGGTCCCCCATGAGAACCCATCCTTCAGCAACCACAGCTCTGCTGTTCACTTGTCCTTCATACCTCATATTCCTGATCCTGCCCTCCATCCTAGACCATCTCGTAGCACAAGGTGGTTGGCTCCCAGCTCTCAGCCTGGTCTTTGTGCTTTGTTCCCAACCTTTAGCTCATGCCAAAGGATTCTCAGCTTCCTTTTGGCCCTGCCTCCAATGCAGGATCTACCCCACTCTAACCTGTGAGGAACCATCTCAGTCCTGGTCACACTGCCCTCGAACTCTGCCTAGGGAGTAATTTCACCCACCATATATCCAGCATTTCTGCCAAGTGAAAACCTGACCGGGTTGCACAAGTGCAGCCTGTTCTGGCTGCACGAAATACGTTTTCCTTCCCTGACTACAATCACAGAGGTATTTTCTGCCCCAGATGGAAACAAGTATTTTTTATGAAGATCTGTTTTAACCAAAAGCATATATAAAAGAAAAGAGAGAGAAATATTTGAGGTTTGCGGTGCTTGGAATCTACGCACACAAAATTAATGCTTTGACATGTATTTTGCTGCTTAATCTTTTGTGGCAACTTTTTTACATTTGTAAGAGTTATGGATTTTAAAAGTCACAGCTAAGATTGCTTAATGAGCATTCACCACCCTGGAAGTGGAAGCAAGGCTGATGTGGTTTAGTCAGCTGTTAGCTTTATTGCCTCTCTTCTGTACTAAAAGTGACAAGTTGAACACATTATAGAGAGCTCAGATGTGTTATGTAGATGAAGCCTGCAGCAATATCTGCCTGCTCTCTATTATTTATGATGTCTATATAATACAATGGACTGAGATTTAAGCCATTGTGATGCAGTTTGTTTTCCAGGGTTCTAAAGTACAGCACATTTTACAGAGAATTGCATCTCTGTTACATATTAATCAAATCCATCTTACATGCAGCTCTTACACTGTAAACTAAAGGGAAAGAAAGATTAAAGCGCTTGGCTTTTCCTCAGCTGTCAAGGACTGGCAATAAAATAATAATAAGGGCTTCTAAATAATGTGTGTGTGACAGGCCTTTGCTCAGTTGTGCAGTCCTTTATGGAGGTTAACTACAAAATAAGTTCCAGTGAGTGATTGAGAACAGGCGTGTGTGTAATACTGTAATGCCAAGCCCCGCATAATTCTTTGCAAAGTTCATTTGCAGAAATTCTCCCAACTTGACAAGCCAAAGTTGTGGCTGGTCCAGGCACTGGGCAGGGGTGTGAAGTTAACTCCTTGTACCCAAAATGCTACTAACCTGCTTCAGCTGTAGCCTGTTAAAGCAGAAAACTCCACTGCAGCAACAAGAGTCTGGCTGGTTTTAAAAGATATTCTCATGATGGAAGTCATGGGAAAGTTATTTTGTTATAAAATATATAGAGCTCTGCAGCTCTGGATTTTTCTTTTCCATCATTACCCAGAGTTTGAAGATCAAGAGGTGGAATGTCTAACAAAAGTTTAAATCACTACAAGTTCCTAAGACTGTGGAATTTACTGGAGGGTTGTTTGGGACCTTTTTGCCTTTCCTCCATCGGCTTTCTGTGCCAGGCAGCCTTTTAAAAGCTCATATGCCTGCTCTGCCTTATTATCCCTCAACAGCAGGGCTCAGCACGCTGCGGCTTGCAGGTGGTCTGCCTGCTTCCCATCAGGAGATGGATGCTGCACAGTGGAGTGGCAGAAGGAGCACAGGAGTGGAAAGAGGCTGTTGAGACCATCACAGTGATGCTCAGCCTGCCACAAGGCTCGGGGATCGAGGATGTCATGGTTTAGTGGGGGCTCTCACTGACTTCTCACATGGCTGTAGGTGCCTCTGCTCAAAGGAAGCTAGTGATCAGTCCTTACAGAGCCCTGAAATCCAGGGGTGAAAAATCACTGGGTAAAAGCAGAGCATTACTCTTAAGCACTGCTCCACTGCAGACAGGAGAAATAAAGCAGAAGAAGGTGTAAAGGCCACGAGCATGAGTGTTCAACAGCACTTTGCATTATGCTTGGTCAAACCAGCCAGCACAAAAGGACTCCTGAAAGTCCCAGTGATGACTTAAACCTCTCCATGCTGGGGCTGAAGGGACCCACTGGGGCAGGGTGGGCTGCAGCAGCATCCAGCCAGGGCAGCTCCAGCCCTCCTGCAACAGCAGCACCCCTAGAGCTGGGCAATCCCACCCTGCATCAGAGCACTGCAAAGTTTAACAGCATCCTGCTGGAGCCAGAATAAAGATCAGAATGCTGGAAAAACCCCACGGGCTCAGACCAGGATATGTATTCTGGAGAAAGCGGATGGGTGCTTGGCTCACCCGCAAACCAAGCAGTGAAACCGAGCAGGATCATGAAGCAAAGGAGTTTCGGAAATCAAAGGAATGGCAAACAAATTTTAGCCTTCAGGGCACCATCTGGCTGCTGCAAGGAGCCAGGAGGATTCATATCCCCTTGGCACACGCCACAGGGCTACTGACAGCTCCGTACCATCTCCTGCCACCCTCGTTCCACAGGAACAGCACTTGTTTACCTGCTGATCTAATACACGGGGGCAAATCCAATGTTTGCTCTCAAAGAACTGTCTTAAAATGCTATTACACGTTTCCCTTGGGTCAGAGTGGTATTTCGGGTATGCTGCCATGAAAAAGAGATGCTTCCTAGGATTTCCTGTATTTTCTTTAGCATATCAGGTCTCCTGTTTGCTAGACCTCTTGAAATGTTGGCTGCTGATTTCAGAGCCTGCTTTTCACTGCAATATTCACACTGCGCCTACTGGGACTCTTCAGGAGCACACAGGTGTTGCAGCCACCTGAGCACTTCACAAATACGGAAGTTCAATTTTTCTATTTCTTTTTAAACTTGAACACCCCCCCTTAAGCCTCAACCCAAACCTTCAGAATGTCCCTGTTTTTCAGGCTTATTCTTACTCACGTCCAGTGTCCTGCAGTGTATTGCCACTGTCTTTAATGAATTTACTTCCAATTGACGCTACTGCATACAGGAGAGTTGAAACAAGCCTCATTACGGTGCCCTGCGTACCTACAGATTACATCTGGAAAACAGTAAAGAAGCCCATGCTTGTGGCTCGACCCCCTCAAAACAAGACAAAGCAACCAACTTTTAGGACTGTACAACCCTAATGATTTTAAGCAAGCCTCATGCCCTCAGGGCTGTCAACACAGAACCTTCCGCTCGCTGGAAGCCACGTTTCAGCCCCTCACTGCTTCTTGGCCATATCTACCAGGTCAAAGATGTCTCTTTGAAGGCAGGGGCTGCCATGAAGAACCATTTTGGCATTTAACTTTCTCCAGTGACTAGGGAAAGATATGTTTTGGAAATAGACCAAAACTCCGCTGAGGGAAACAATGACCCTCCCACCCTGGCAGTTCTGAAAGGTTCCTCAGCCCTAACATGGAATGTTCCTGAAATGAAGCTCGGCATCAGAGAGATGCCGTCCGAGTCCAAACTGGTAATGGGGGGACAGTGATTTCCATTCCTATGTAAGCAACACTTAGAGGGATAAACTAGAGCTAGCCACGCAGAGGAGCAGACTGGTTTCTTTTGCTTTGCTCTCCATGGAAAGTGGCCTTCATGCCACCTGACACTCAGGGATCACTTCTCAGGTTATGGGAAACGAGCTGGGAAAACACAAGCGCAAACCTCCTGTGGTTTATATGCCTGCGTCAGGCGAGGCGTGCAGAATGCAAAGGCAAACCTTTCAATCCTCCCTTCTCCCCAGCCGTGAAAAGCCAGCACAGTGCTCCATTCAGAAGGGGATTTACCGCAGGGTTTGGAAAGCACCAAGTGTTAGACAAGAATCTTGCCCTGACTGAACCTACTTATAAACCCTTACATTAATAGGCTGTGAAGAGCCAATGGCACAGTGTGTGCAGAACAGAGTTGTAAGTCACAGTGCAGGTTTGCTGAATGAGCTTGGGACCAGCTGCATCCCTTTACTCCCTCAATAACGCACTGATGCGGGCACATTTATTTTCCTGTTGAAGCAGCTCACAGAATAAATGTGCATCCCATCCAAGGGGAGATTACTGCGGGAGCAGATGTACGCTATACTGCAAACAGTAAACTTATGGAGCCCTAATCCAATACAACACAATTTAGTTTCATACAAATCCTTTGAAGAAAGCCCCAGAAAGCGATGGTGCCTCTCAATTCCTGTGGCCGACCCCATCTGACCAAGACATTTGCACAGCCCTCGGTTCAGCTCATCCAGCTGGAACCCAACACACTCACCCTCATGGGAGACCCTTAGCTTCAGCTCCTGTTTGCAAAGTGCTCAGAGATCCCCAGGCACAGCTATTAACACAGCTGGGACACTTTACTGCACACATCTGGGTCAGCAACTCCCAGACAGGGCAAACTACCCAGGGTGACAAAGTGAAGTCTGAAAACCCCCTGAAATTTAATAGCAAAAAGGTCCAAATTCCTGCAGGCGGGTAATGACACGGCAAAAAAGTGGAATTTAAAGTAGCAGGGAAAGGTGCAATAATGGAGCATTTAGCACCAGCTGCAGAGGAACACAAATCAGTGGTTTTTAAGGGGCAACCTGAGGTGAGGAAGTGGCTCGGGAAGGAAGGGAGAGCTGTTCCAGTTAAATGGCCACAAGAGAAAGATCAACCCCCAACTGCGGAGTGCTCCGAGGGGAGAAAAAGAGGCCGAGGGGAGTAGGGCGGGGATAAGATGCAGCAGAGGAGCACATGGGAGAGGTGGGATGAGGCAAATCCGTAAGGAACACGGAAATCTGGGAAGATGGGTGGTTTTTAACTAAAACCCAGCAGTAAGCAGCAAGCAAATTTAATTGGCAATGTAAAGGCTTCCTGCTTTACATCCTTTGCTTTAAACCTCCATTGAGAACCAGCACGTGGCATCACAAACAAAAACCACCCCACACCAAATGCAGCCCACTGCAATCTCTGTCTTGCTGGATCTTGCTTTAAATAGTCAATAGCCCAGTGCTATGTCTTGTGCTGATTATTCAAGAGCCATTATGATATCAGTGAATGTCTCTGATTGCATTTAATTCAAGTACGCAATATATTTTGAATTCAACTTGCTTTAGCAGTCCTCAGCTCTCCCTCCCCCAAAGTGTAAGAGATCATTTAAAACTGAGCAGGTCACATATCCTGAGCTGTAGGTAGTAACCATGTCATTTCTTCCTCTCCTAGGGGCTTTAAATCCTGCAACTGCTGCCCTGCCAGCAAGAGAGGTGACCCCACATTTGTCCTGCTCATCACTGGCTAATAACCATTAGGGACAATGGTGCAGCTCCCACCTGCTGCCCAGGAGGAGTGCAGATCGCTCCCAGCAGGATGCCAGCGCTGAAAATCTTCTCTCCTTTTCATTACAGGCTTTTGTTGCTCTCACACCCCCAGAAACTACTCAGGAGGGCTCTCGGGGGAATTAAACGGCAGTGACAAAGAGGGTCCTACCCCCTTCACAAGTTAGCAAACACAGGCAAGGGACACACCGCCACACCATGAACAGGCGAAGCATCGCTTCTTCCCTGTCAGTGGACATATGCCGAAGCACTGTGAGGGGAACACCCCGGGATACTCACACTGATGCGGCACAGGTTTAGCACCCTGGGCACAAGTCAGCTTCTTCGTTGAGGGCTGTCCTGAGCAGCCTCGGCCCCCAGCCCCATCTGCACAAAGGGAACTGCACAACTCAGATCTCATCTCAACCTCCCCTCTGGCAGGTTAAAGCCATTCCCCGTGTCCTGTCCCTGCAGGCCCTTGCCCAAAGCCCCTCTCCAGGCTTCTCGTAGCCCCATTTAGGTATTAGGAAGCTGTTAACATAAGCTCTTTGGGGTACTGGCCTTCCCCTGGCAGCACTGCAGCTGCCTGCAGAGCGTCTTCTGCCCTCGCAGCAGCCCCAGCCCCACGATTCAGAGCTCTGGGGCCTCCAGGCCTTGTATTCCGCTACAAAAATCCCCATCTTTAGCCCCTTCTCAGTGTCTGTGTGCAAAATACCTCACACAGCGCCTGCAGCAGCATCCCCCGCCCTTCTCCAGTGCGGTCCCTGTGAAGGGAAACAAATGCTCCATCTCTGCTTTTTGGTGCAATATGGGGTGGTGGGACATAAACCAAGCAGCTCGGCTCTGCTGGAAGACCCTGAGCCGGTATAAAGAAGCAATGCCAGCGGCGCTGAGCCAGCACGCTCCAGCTGAGGCTGCGGCACAAGGTGTATCTATTTTCACACCAGCCCATTGTAAGTCTCTGCCTCGCCGCTTCCCTGAACCAGCGGCAGCCCGGCCCCACACTGCAGTGAAGTATTAACTCATACCGAACACAGTTTGTCTCCGAGGACCCTCTTGGCCCCTTCGTCATCCTGTGCTGACATTTTAATCGCGCTTTTGTGGGAGCCGGCTGGCAGTTTGTCATCAGGAATGGCGCGGCGAGGGGCCAGCGCGGGCTGCTCGCTGCGGCGGCTGCCGAGGGAAGCAGCCCATTCTGACAGACTGAGCAATAATCTGAACTTACTGCGCTGAGCCGGTGGGACACCAGCCGGGCCGCTTTATCTTCTTCATTAAAGTGCGCTCAGAAAAAAAATCCATTTTCCTTTAAAGTCTCAGGAACAGATGGAGTAAAATTAATTGCGCCATTAAGTCCCGATAGACAATACCAGAGTGGTTTTCTTTCAACAGTGCATGTGTGTTACAAAGTGCTCTTCGTAAAAGGCAATTACTGCAACATTTGCCATAAAATAAAGGTTGCTTTAATGGGCAATAAACACAGGCTTCAAATTTTGTATGAAATGGGTCTCCAAAGGGCGCTGTTATAGGCAGCTCAAAGGCACAACTGACTTTAGTATTTCTGCTCTGGCTCCAGCTCAGCTAGTTCGGAGAACAATGATTTCCACCCTTGGATATTTTCTGATGGAATTATGTATGCCATGTCAGTGCATGGCCAGGCCCTTTCAGCCACCTTTTGCTGGGCAGGAAATGGGGGCCAGGCAGGTTCCAGGGATGTGTGGCCAGGAGCCAGGGAGGAGAAGATGGAAACGGCCGAGGCCAGGGCTGGTTCTTCTACCGAGCAGAACACAACAAGGCCCCATTTCCTGACACCAGGTCCTCGCCAGACTGAATTACCCCTGGGTTTGTTTGATGCAAAGCTTGACACGTTTATCTGTATTTCTTCTTAACATAGAACACCCTAGAAAATGCATACCGCACCCTTGCAAATAGAAGGAGGGGCCTATAAAAATGAGTGTGGGCAGCGTTCAGACGACAAGAGACAACGGCATTTCTATGCTTTTTGCTCTCTGGGCACTAAAACCCCAAACCAGTCCCTACCCCACCAAGTCGCTGTCAAACAGCTTGTGACGGCACTGTGAAACATAGCTTCTGAACAGGCCTGTTTGGTGTCCTAACCAAACACAAAACAACAAATCCACATCCTTTGCACCAAATGGTACATTGTATTTGTCAACTTAACTGCCAGCCTCACCCTGGGAATAAACCACTTCATTTACACAGATTTCAGTCCTACAGCATCACCAGCGGCATTAAGACAGATGCCTCACCAAACCCACTTGCCCCTCCTGGGACAGCCTGCCAAAAATCCCCTCCTCTGTCCTGCACGTGTGCGGTTGCTCTGGCTGCCCACACACTTCTGGGCAGCAGAACAGTTTCTACCTGATTCTCGCCCAGATTTATTTGATGAGGAGGGGAAATCATCTCAATCCATTGTATTTTCACATTCCAGTAATTACAAAGCGAGCATGACATATAAATGATCCATTAATTGAAATATGGGCTCTATGAGCTCCAACATTTATAGTGTAAATCCATATTTAATTAAATAAAGCCAATAATGCTCATTTCAAAGGGAACACTGAAGCTTTTTATTTAACCATGTAGTTGACGCTGAACGCGGCTCATTTCTCATCAACACCTTTTGTAAATCACCGTGGCTGAGAGAGGTGTGGGGAGGGGGGCACATACTCGAGAAACACCTCGGGCACCCCGCTGCAAGCAATCGCTGCTGATAGGGGCACTTCACATCCCTGTGACAATACCAGTGCTGCTTCTGGGTAATAGCATCAGTCAGCACCTCTGACTGAGCAGCTTTAATCACCCACTTAATTGCCTTAATCACCTTTTCCATAACTAAGAAATCACAACACTGCAATTGTCTGCCGGTGACACACTGTAACATCAGGGGTGTGACGGTAATGACGTAATTACATTAATTGCCTCGGGGCTCACGTTTCAGGCTCTCAGCGTAACAGATGCCAACCCTGAGCCCCACCGCTGCTGCTCCCCAGGTAGCGCAAAGGCCGACAGCAGCGGCGCAGGCAAGGGGAAGCACAACAAAATGGGCTTGATCACCCCGACCGCAGCAAGCCTGTGGGCTACTCACTGCCCTGGGTCACTAAACAAGTACACGCTTCCATATAGATATATATATACATATGAGTGTGTATATATATATATATATATATGCATATATATTTTTCTCTTTGATACCTCTTGTTGAAGTCACACTTCTAAGCTCACCATGAGAATTACCCTGTGTACTACTGGGAGAAGCCCCAGTTGAGCCACGTAGCTCATGCCAACGAAGGAGCACTGCACCCGCAGTGGATGCAGGCATGTCCAGCTTCTCTGGGACAAGCTTTCGTCATTTCAATTTGACTTTGCCATGATGATATTTCCTTTCAGCTGATCAGTATTCAGGTGCTACTTTCCTTTAATCTTACTCCATTTGTCCTTGCAGTACTACCAGCCCTCCCTGCCATAGTGTTTATAAAGTTTAAATACCAATCTACTCCCTGTTTCTGTTAGTAGTCAGCTGGCAATATCAACCACTTTTATTCCTTGCAAAACAAGGGGTTGTGTTTATAGGGTGGCTTTGCTCCAACACAAGCAGAAACAAGATATTTGCATAGGTGCAAGAAGGTAGAGAACAACAGTCCCCTGCACTGACAGGTACCGAGATGGTGATTTGATTGCACAATAAACCCAGTTCTAGGGTGGCACTCACCCGATGAAAAGCCCTGCAGCCTTCTAACTCAAAGGGCTGGTTGTGCATCAACACACACTGCCAATGCAAATTTAAAGAAGAAAGTTGATGGGCGAGTTTGTCCCTGCAAACTTTATCCTGGAGGAAGATCATCTGTCACCTCACAGCTAATAACGGCAGCAGAGAGCACAAAAGCCAACATAAACTATCATATGCTTTGGCTAAACGGACAGAAATGTAACCACATAAATAGACCTGACTCAGATCACATTAATATTGCTGGGATATTTCAGGAATGCACCACTCTAATATTATGTATCCTGCAACTATGGCCTTGGCTTGCTAATACGTACCCCAAAACACACCCTAAAACCAAGATGTAAAGGCAAGGACCTTGTATACAGCATATGAAGAATAATCTTCAGCAAGCTATCGGATCCTCAGTGGCCTCAGCCTCAAATATGCGACTCCAATTCATACAGAACTGATGCCAAATTCATTACTGTGCCTTCATTTACCACTCCTACAACATGCTGCATACATTTACACTGGATTTTCAGAAGCATACAGTGCAAAGCCAACTCTGTCCTCTTGCTCCCCAGTGAAACCCAGAGGAAGACCCAAGTGATAACCCTATCAAAAGCATCTCTTAAGCAAGCTCCTTACAACGTAAATCCACTGCATGCACCTAACACACGTGCAGTGGGCTAAGGAACCTCTCACTCAATCCAGAAACAAAAAGGTCTAAACAGATGGTGAGAAAAAGCCTTGTGAGGGGAGTGTGGTGGTGCCCTGGGTGGCTCTGTCCCTCCCAGGGTACAAAAGCACTCTTCCTCTTCAGATCTGTTCCAAAGCAGACCACAGGCTAAGTGGGTGCATCTGTCCTCTTACAACCGAGGCAAACAGACAGCACAAAGCCAAACCAACTGTTTCACCACCAAAGCTCAGAGGTAAGCGACTTCTGATGATGGATAAATTCTGAGTGTGAGATGAGATCTATGGGGCAAAATTAAACAGAACATGAAATTTCCTAACCCTTGTGGGTCTGCCAAGGGGTGGGACCATTCTCACCTGAGGTTCTGGTGCAGGGTATAACCAGAAGTAGATGAAATCACACATTTCATGAAAGAAACCCCACTGCTCCTTCCTTGCCAATGACACAGCGCAGGAGATAAGCAGTTGCCTCTCAAAGTGGCATACAGCCGTGAATATAGGTTTTATTACTTTTTAAGTTCTATTTACAACTACTCCACTCTCTCAAGAGCTAGAGAGGAGTCCTCAGTATGAGCTGCATGAAGTAAACAAGATGCTAAGAGCTTTCATTGCCTTTTTAGTGCTAATGACAATTAATAATAAATGGATACTGCAATAATCTACCCAGTGAAAAGCTTCATAGACCTGCAACACATTTCCTGCGCCCTCTGCTTATGGACCAGTGACTTAGTGAAAACTGAGGCACGGTAAAAGTTAAGGGAGTAAAATAGTAGTGACTGGGAGCAAAGTAACTGAACTGAGCAACCAATGCGCACAAGCATTCTCGACATTTAGACTGAGGTTTTAAGGAAAAGAAGCTAACCTTTCAGTTGGTGGCTTCCTATCTCTGCAAAGCAGTAGCTGTTAATGCCCCATCTCCAGAACCTTACACACCTTTCTGAGCAATACTCTGAGGTGGTAAGAAGGTCTCCAAGGAGAAGGCATACCTAAGGACATCCTTGGGTCCTGCAGATTGCAATGCTGAGATTTCGGAGCTCATTAGCAAAGGAAAAAAGGAAGGACAGGATCACACACGCAAATAAAACAAACCCCGAATAAATCTGCAGAATTCCCCACTCTGCAGAAGGGTCTTCACCTTCGCTGTTCTGCACTGATGAATTCGGAGATGTCGAATTCTTTATCCCTAGGAAGCTAATTATTATGGAAGGTCAAAATAAATAGCCACACTTGTACGTAAAGCTGTTGTTAATATGAAGAAGTAGACAACTCCAATTTACAAGCTATTTTGTTGTTATAATTACAGAGCTCCTTTCACCAGAGAGTTTGCAACCATTTGGTTTAATTATGAGCTAAGGAGAAGAGGCGGGGGAGGAAGGACAGCAGTGTCCCTATAGAACAGTGCTTGCCCAGGTAGCACAATGGAGGATAAGTCACAGTCAGCTCCCAAGAGCTTCCTTAAACACTTGCCCTCAAAAAGAAGGATGCTGTGGAGCCAGGAAAGCAGCTACCAAAGGGTTAAGCAGGCAGCCCATTAGAAATGTCCTTCAGTTCTGTGTCTGTTTTTCCTTACAGAACATTAAGCTCAGTGGGGCAGTCAGAAACCCCTGTGGTGCCCCCATTAAAAAAGATCAAGTCGCACATGTCGATATCACAGCTTCACCCATCCTGTAATTTGTCTGACAGCAGCTAATGCTGCTGGTGGTGGCCAGGGAAGGCCAGGCTGCCTTTTAAAGAGAAAGACCCAAATCCCTTTAAAAAAAATACAATTTTGTGGTCAGACAAACTGCTTAACGATATAAAGATGCAATAAGCATTTCTGCCACTCCTCCCCTCCCACTGGAAGAGGGATAAAGCCCAGCACACTACACAATAATCCCAGTAAAGGCACTGCCAGAACACTAACAAAATGCTCTGGTGCAGTCAAAGCATCAGTCTTCTTTCCCCCCTCCCGACCCCCTTTCTTTTTTTTTTCCTTAATGCCAAAGGCATTAAAAGAGATGAAAACCACTCCATTGAGTTAGGTGAAACGTTAATCCGTTGGCCTTACTTTGCTGGGAAACCAGGGTTTGAATGAGGCCCAAGGCATAAATGAAATGAGTTTAGTGATCTCGGTTTAATTCTTAATAGGCCACAACAGACATTGCAGATACAGAAGATACAATATTAGGAAATCAACTCTTTCAGAATTGTTTTTAACTTGCAGCTAACGAGGGTTAGGAGAGAATTAATATAGAAACTAAAACCTTAAGCCAACCTAAATAGCTCTCTATCCAGTTAGAGCACATGAAGAGCAGGGAAGATGCTGCTTGCGAGCCCCAAGGCTGAGGAGCCATTCGGCAGCACAGCAGATGCTGGAAAAGCTGATCAGCAGAAGTTGAAGGCCCCATGGAAAGCATGGGAGGATTTCCAGTGCCACCTCAGCAGATTCTGAACCAAGCCTACATAACTGCACATAATGGGACTTGAAATAGTCCCACGGAAGCCCAAACTTCAGTCATGTTGGTAGGGTCAGTCCTTTTGTTCCTGGTGCCATGAAAGCCAAAGAACCCTCCTAAATAAACAGGAGCAGGAGGAAACAAAACCAATCAAACTTCCATCCCTTAACTAGGATCATCCTTAGAGAGAACAGTGCTAAGGATGTCGGGTAAATGGATGCTTCAATCATGTTTACAGGGGAATTTTTGTTCCTCTCAGAGTTTTCTTAGCTCCAGTTGCTGCAGCAGATAGATTTACTGGAGGTCTCAGGTGGAAAGTCAAACCTTTTAAATGGAGATACTTTGTCACTACTGAGAAAGATCAATTTTGCTCTGTGGAAGGGTAAGGTGTCACTTTCTCATTCTCAGAAAAAAAAGGAAAGAAACAATGCATAAAGCTGGATAACAGAGCCTAGGAAAAAAACCCTCAGTAAAACTAGCTATTCAGAGAGATATCATTACAGGAAAATATTTTAATTGCAGTGAAGAAGTCCACCTTGGAGCTCGTTGTGGCTTCAACCCAATGGAAGGCCACAGTGGGTAAGCTTCTAGCTCTGTTGAGTGTGTTGAGCCAGTATCTTCCAAAGACTTCACAGGTTTCCCTGCACCTCTCCCTACAGCTTGGCTATGGCCTCACTGTCCCACACCTTCCCACACTCTGTGCATCAGGAGCTCACCCCATGATGTCTCAGGAGATTTACGCAACCTGTGGGCTGGAGCAGTTTTTCTCTTTCACATCAAAGGCAGCTTTGTCTTGCACTAAGTGAACCCAAGTTGACTATTTCTGCTTCACAAGAAGCACGGAAAGACACAGCACTGTGCAGAGGCTCCTCCATACCATCTCCCTTCACCCAAGCTCTGCCTCCTGCCCCAGTGTCCATCTCCTAATAGGGAGAGACCAGGGCTGTGGGACACCTATGTGATGGAGGAGTCCCAGGGGACTGTAGGCGAGAAGAAGAGGCAGAATAAAGTTAGGAAGAAGGATGAGCAGTCTGGCTACTGTAGGACCAGGTTACTAACCCAAGAAAGTCCATGGCAGCCAATTTCTCTGCAGCTTCACTCCTTCCCTCTAGTACCCCATAGGCAGCACTGTCTATGCACTTCTGTTTGCTCCCAGGCTCTGCATCACAAACCAAGACTAACATAGTACCATGTCTCCTTTCAGCTTACCTGAGTAGGCCAATTGATTCAAAAACCCGATTTCAGGTATACATGGTGTGAAAGCCAGAAAACAAAAAGAAGAGCCCCCCACATGCCCTCAAACCCCTCCTGCACAGTTCACCTGAGATAACAAAAGAGCAAATACACAGCCTGCAGAGCAACACGGACATAAATCCTTCAGGAGGCTGTCTTATCTCGCCACACAGAAATTTAATCACCCAACTCGCTACACACAGAGGTGGTGAAATACATCTTAGTCACGATGCCTGCAGAAAACAAGTTCTTCTCTTAAAAGGTGGTAGCAGTGACATATTGGAGGTATATATATTACCATCACTTTTAAAGAACTGTGTGATAATACCAATTCCAGCCTGGCGGCATAATGAGTACATAAAGCAGTGTCCCTAGTCAGATACAAAAGCATTTAAGTTGGTGGTGGATGGCTCCATCACCCTTCAATCCATGATCGCACCAAGAGAATAAGAGTAATTTCAAAGTTTTCCTAACAAATTTCAGGCATCCTTGGCAATGCATTTCCATGACAAAATGCCTTGAGCCACTATTGAGAAGTCATCTCTGCATGAAGCGTGCTCCAGGTTTGGCTCCTGCCATGTCTGGTGACAGCGAGATCTGGAAATGCACTGCTGCAAGTGAAAGGGCTCAGCTGATGTGCCAGCTGCCTCCTCGCTTCCCTGAAGGTGGAGATGTTAGAGTAGATTATGGGTTCAGTTCAGTCACGCTGCCACGGTCTCTGAAGGAGAAACCCTGCAACGCAACCTCAGTTTGAAGGGGCAGTTACATATCATAACCCCAACAGATGACTCAATGAAAACACAGGAGATAGGTATTCTAGGGAAGACTGAGAGACTATCACTGGGCAATGTGGGGGCGGAACAAGGAACTGAGACACATAAAAACACAGCTCAATCCAAAACTAGTAACAGATTTTGGCTTGTACCTTGCTTGTCTTTTCAGCCGTTTCGATGTGTAATAAGCTTCTCTTGCTCAGGCTGGTATCCTGCTAGGCTTCAGGGAGACACAAAATGTGTTTGACTAAAGAACAGGCTTTACAGTTAACAAAGGTGCAATCTACACTGATAATGTATTCCTGCACATAATAGCCTGAAAGTACTACATTCATGTATGAGCTTTCTCAAAATTATTTATTAATGGAAGAGATCACATAAGATATTGCTCCTTAATATGCCTGAAAGGCTCCCATAAATGCACAGAATCTTACCCCTGGTCTTTGAATAAGTCTATCAGACCTAAGTTGAGTGCAGCTACGTTACACCAGCACAAAACTACTGCAAGAAAGGAGAAAATCAGGAATGTCTCAGGCAAGAAACAGCTCCCTTGGCTCCAGCTCAAGAGCATGTGAACCTACAGTCATCGTGGCTGTCACATCACACCGGGTTGCTATGGAGATAATTGCAATGTCATAACTAAAGGCTAATGTCAGCACCAGGTTTTACAAGGAGATGATTGGATTGTATTTTTAATTTACCCCCAAATTATTGCAACTTCTCCATCAGGAAGAGAATGGGAATTGTATATTTCATTTTTTGACAGCCCCAGAGCATAACTTTACGGTTTAGGTTCCAGAAGTTTTTACATCACTGTGATGCTTTGAAAGTGGTCTCACGTGTTTCTACACTGTTATACTGAGACAAGAAGAGAAAGAACACACAGGCTAAGCATCCATAAGCAATAATAATATACCTACAGTTCATGATGGATGTGGACATCTGTACATTGTTCTCCTAACCCAAGCCTCATTTAGCAACTCTAACTATTTTATTAACGATATTAATCAATAGCTTCAAAACGCTCTCTTGACCCGAGAGCTGTTAAGTTGCTCTCTGGTTAAAAACACATGAAACAAAATGAAATTTTAAATTACTTCACACTTGCTCAACCATGCTCCCTGCCCTTTGTGCCTCAACTGGTGTCTCCTGAGCTCAGCCCAGGTCAGCAAGGGGCCAAACTGCTGTTTTCTTTGGGACTAACTTCAAAGTCCATAGGCTTTTGCACAGATCCAGTCCTCGAGCTGCCAGTAGCAAGATGTGGTGGAGGGGCTGTCAGCAATACTGACAACAGTGCTAAGCTGCCAGCTTTGTAAGGTGGAGAGCAGCAGTGAGGGGAAGTGTCATGAGTACGTAAGGCATCATACAGAATCTAAAGTAACCAATACCATCATCACTGCAGTAGTTTTACTTGAAGCTCCACTGTGCAGCCCATTCTAAATGCAATAGTCTAAAATATCACTGAATCCCAGCCTCGTCTGGGTTGGAAGGGACCTTAAAGCTCATCCAGTTCCAACCCCCTGCCACATGCAGGGACACCTTCCACTAGAGGAGGTTGCTCCAAGCCCCATGTCCAACCTGGCCTTCAACACTGCCAGGGATGGGGCAGCCACAGCTTCTCCGGGCACACTGAGTCAGCGCCTCAGCACCCTCACAGGGAAGAATGATGCTTTTAAGCCCCACAATTTTCTCTCCCGGTCTGCCCTTCAAGACAGATGAATACACAGAATCTGGAAGGTGGCATAAAGTAAAACCGAAACAAAGAAGAAAGAAACACTTCCGACAGATTTTCCTATTTTCAAATTGCCGGCAACTTGGGTTTGATGTATATGGAGGAGAAAATGGTCTAAAACCACAACAACGTTTAATTCTGCTGACACAATGACCTTTCTCCTCCCTCATATTAAATGTCTTTGCTGTCCAAGATGAATTCTAGGAAATGAGCAGCAGAGCATTTCCCAAAATCAGAATACCTCCCTTTAAGCCTGTTGTTCAGATCAAGCCAAAACCTGAATGGCACAACACATTAAATGCTCACTTATTCTGGCATTTTAGTATCAAGAAATTTATTACCATTGTCAGTACATTAAGGATTATTTGAGTATTAGGAGGATATACATTAAAATATAATGTATCTAATGTATAAAATATAATGACTGCTGTGAGGGTACGATCACACTCGAGTAGACAAGCAGAAGTAGGCTCTGTTGGAAGCAATTTGGCCCTGTTTGGAAAAGCTAGCTGTTAAAATCACAGGCAAATCCCAAACTGGCTGTTACCACATACCTTCAGCAGCTCTGCTTCTTGCCTTTACCGCCCGCCCTATCCAAAGCCCTTAGTCCTTTACCCCCCCCCCAACTCTGACACCCTGCAAACTGCCCCAGCCAGGAAATCTCTAAGCAGAATGGTTCTCCTGAAGAATAACGTGAGCTTTGAGGGAGCCACCGCTCCCTTGGAGTCACAACATTGTCTCTTGTGTCTTATATGGGATCACTAGAAGAAAAAAAGAGCATATTCAGAAAGGTACCAATTAGACAGCGTTAAGCACATGACCGACAAAGGCGACACAATGGTGTGAAAGTCAGCGAGTAATAAGCAAGCTGCACTTCCGTAATTCCATCGGAAAATCCTTGGGGCACAGCCAGATTCTCAAATAAGAAGGCTGTATTTATAGCAATCAGTTTGGTTTGACATATTTCCCCCTAATATGCTAAATTACTCCTTCGCTATCATCATAACTTCCCCTCAGTCATTCCTCAGCATCTTCTATTAGGCTGGCCTAAAAGCACTTATCGAGCTTCTCCGGCTGTGACCTCTTTAAAAACGTGTTAATTCTGACAGCAGCAGCGCGGGGAGAGGACACGTTCAGCACACAATTAACCTGCCCGTGGGCTGCTGCCGCAGCTCCCCAAGAGCAAGGGGCTTGCTGGCTTCTAACAAGGCTTTGCCATCCCTAATCTGTCTTTTTGTCCTCTTCTTGTCCCTCCTCCACCCGGAGACCTTGACATCTCGAGCCATTAAATCCCAACAGAGCACTTCCATCAGCCTTGCATCTCAGGAAGCAGTGGAGGAATTGCCCTCGAGGAATGGCAACACTCCCACTTGCCCATGGTCTCAGGGCATGGAGGCGTGAACCAAAGACCCTCAGCATTCCCAGGATAATCACTGGATCCTCAGCTTTATTACTGGTCTGTGGACAATTTTATGGATGACTTGCATGGTCCATGGTTATTCAGAAATGCAACTGCAAGACATGTATCTAACAGCAATTTGTCCTGATTTCTCATTTGTGGTACAATGATGTCCAAAGCCTCAGTCAAGATCCTGGCTGTGTTGTGTGACACCGTACATATCTATAGTGAAACAAAGTCCTTGCCCTCAAGAATTTAAAGTCTGAAGAGGCAAATCTGTTATGATAAAGCATGTCAAATCTAATCACCATCCAGCATCTCCGCATGTGCCTTTTCACATCCTTCTCATCCAGCCCCCAAAAGAACAGTCATTACAGCCCTGTACAACATCTGTGTGGCAATCCCTGGCTTGCCTCAATAACCCTGTTTAGTATTTCATCAGGTTACTTCCTAACAAATACACCCAGTGATACCTTTATAATGATCTTAGTATCTGGAGGACAGCACAGCTCAATGTTAAGTGACAATAATGTACTTCTGATTTTATTTTTCAAACCACCTGCATTCCCATTCACATCAAATGGAGAAATAGAGACTTGTCCTGTAGAGCCAGGACTGGAGAAAGGATAAAGCCTTTTTTTTGGTAAGGAAAAGGGGGAAAAAAAATAAAATCATGCTTCTTCAGCCTTTTTTCCTCTTGCTACTGGGGTGCTTGTCCTTAATGAGCAGCTCCAAATGACAGCTTTAATCACTGCCTCTGGCCACTGAAAGAGGCCGCTAATGATAGGAAAGAACAGAGGACCATTTGCATCAATCAGCTCTAGTCTAAATCACTTTTTATGATAATGCATCCAAGCGAAGAAGAACGTCTCTGATGTCTCCTGCATGATGATGTACCACAGTGCTGTCTCCTCATCTCAGACCTCCACATAAATCTCTTAAAGATGCACACACACCCCACCCTGTGCTGCCAGCGCTGGCCCTCGTTTTCTACACCATTAATGATCTACCACCAGGGTAGAGTCAGGAGAGGTTAAGCAATCAGTTCATTCAGTTTTCCCTTTCTGCAGGGAAGGCCCACTGCTCCAGAAGGGGAGGGGAACACACAGACAATGCCTGATCTGTCAAACAAATACAATTCAGGATCTGCGCAATTCTTGGTTTGCCACCCATTAACATTACAGGCTGACAGAGAAAAGACACTGGGCAAAATCCAGAGCATGCTGCCTGTTAGAGCACTGCACCTCTTCTACATGTGACATGGTAATGCTGCTAAGGCTTTACTCTTGCAAGTACACTTTATTTACACAGGAGTGCTTTCAGAGAGACTAATCCCATAAGTACAGATTATTCCCCCCCTCCACGGAAGGGTTTATAGGATCAAGCCACAGTTCTGTAATACTAAAACAAAAGACCTGATCCTGCCCAAGGCAGTGCCCTGATTAGACACCAGCCTGAGACACAAGATCTGGGCCCAATTTCTGAACCAGCCGCAGGTCGAGGTCCCATGCCCAAACCAGCGCCCTGCAAACAGATCTAGAGCAACTCTTCATCCTCACATGCTTCAGCTCTGTGTGTGCCAAGAACTCCAGTTGCATTGGTTATTAGAACTATACATATACACGCATGTATACACACATCTCTGTAGTCTATAGGTGATGTATACTAGATATACTCAGTGTCCTGCACAAATGGACTCCAGCAAAGCCTGCTGGATGCTTCCGCTAGAAAGCACCAAAGCAAACACAAATAAGGTCCTAAGAGGCCCTGCAGCAACACCCTGCACATTGGAAATCTTACCCCTTACAGCAGCTCACACAATAAGACCTATGTAGGGAACCTCAATGGAACTTCTGCCTGCACTGGGTGCCCAATTGCCTTTGGCTCCTTTGAAGTCCCCAGCATAATGTTCTCAGCCTGGTAACATTAGCTGACCTGAGTGACCTATGGGCTACCTTAAGACTGGTGCTGTGCAGTGGAACCTATGAGATCTGCTGTCCAGAGTGGCTTTTATGGGACGCATAATGCTCTCCTGCTGGGTCATGCCTCGAAACAACCTCTTTCTGTCAAAGCAAACTAACAGATGCAACATTAGATCTACCAGATCCATGTGGGATGCATATAAATACACAGGGCTTGTTCTATTATTCCCCTCAATAAGGGGGAAAAGGGAGGACTATGTTAATTCGAATTTTGGAGTTACTCTCTTAACTGGCATAATGCTGGATGGAGGAAATTACACCAGTCTCACTGGCAAGTGCTTACTGTACTCACTCTGATCCTTTGAAACTGCCTCGAGAGGCCAGAGTGAGCAATGCAGAGTACTTCATGCTCTTGTAGCTTTGACTGACACTTCTCAGGACATGCTAATCACCTTTCAGGGAAGAAGAGAAGGAAAAGGTCTCCAAATAGGCAATTTTATTTAATCTATTGATGTCAATAAAAATTTTTTTGCTTATGGAAACAGGCTAACCTCTACAGGGCTTAATCTTCCACAGCAAAGAAGGCTTACAATGCCAGCCAAAGTCACCGGACGCTTTTAATCTCCTGATTAAAACCAGGACTACTATGATTGTATTTATCAGAAGCAAAGGATGGAGGAGAAGGATTAGTCAGTGGGAGCAAAACGCTGACTGACTGAACATATGACACTCCAATTCTCTATATGAAGAATCCTTCCCAGAAAATTGCCTCTTTAGCAATGCACTGGGTGCTGGTGGGGCCCGAGGATCCACATGGGAAATGCTTTAACGAAGCCAACACAGTCCTTGCTGAAGCACAAGGCTCTCAGTGACCAGCCCTGCCCCAGCCTGACACCAGGGGCCAACAGAGCTGAAGGAAAGACTCACAATGGCTTCAGTAGCCTCTGGATCTGGGCCTCATAAATGGAAGTAAGAAAGCAAAAGGGAAGACAGAAGTACACAACAGCTGTAGCCCTCCTAAGTCTTTTTTTTTTGTAAATGCTTCCCTTGGTGGCTGTATTTCATTTGATTATAATAAACTTCAAAAGGTGTATTTGATCTGCCAGCATGTTTTTTGCTGTCCACCAGGAGTTCATTTCAGCTGTGCAATGTAGCAAATACTGTACATTAGGTTAATTTTCATTTCAGCTGTACAACATATATTATTGTTTCACCGCTTGGCTTAAGTCAGCTCCGGGTGGAGAGAGTCAAAAACATATCAGCAGATCAAATGTACCCTTTGAAGTTTACTGTGATGAAACATCTTTTTAAAGAAGAAGGGGAAAAGGAAAAAAAAAAAAAAAGAGAAGGAGAAAGCTTTTAAAAAGCTTTAAAATATCCAACATTGTTTGGAGCATTTTAATGTTGTGGCCTGTCCCTCCTAAAATCAAGTTATGAGAGATTTCATCCTCTGCAGCTTTTACCCTTATCAGGACCACATTATGGATGAAGTAGAACTTAATCCCCTTGCTGCACTGCTCAACTTCAATGAACTCAGGGTGGATCATGAACCATATATTAGCTCTCTATGGCAGCTTTAATGTTTATGGGAGTAAAATGAAAATAAAACCCAAGTGAAACTAGTCCGATTCAAAGATGGGTCTGGACTCTGAAGCGTATGAACCATCTTCAACTTCCCCCCAGGAATATGCTAAATTTAGTTACAATTCTCAGTGATTAGAACACGGCCTTTGAAAATGCCATCGAGAAGTACCACCCTTATCACAAGGTCTCCTACAGTTATCCTGCCTCTTTCCTCATGGACTTCTTGGTTCAGTTGAAGGATACTTCTGTTTTCTGCATCCCCCAGGCTTATCCTGGCTCATTTTACTGAGCTGCTACAGAGTACGACCCACAGAAAAGTCACTAAACTACACATGGGAATGTCAGGAAGCTCCTTACCAACTTCACCATCAGTAGACTGGGAATTGATAGGGCTGTGCTCTCCTGCTATCATCTCACTGCCAAGATTCCATTTTGGACAAAGTAATGAGGATTTCAAGCCCCCACAGAAAGGAATAAAACCAAGAAGCTTTGTGTACACCATTAGTTTTGTGCATCTCGAGCTCAAGCTCCTCAGTTGGAAAATCTCTGACAGCTTTTGGTTCACTTTGAACAAAGTAGGGCTGGATTTCTGATGAATAGCTCAGCTCAGAATCCACTTGGAGGCTTTTCCTTGAATTTTAACCTACAGTGAAGCTAATTGTATTGAAAATGCACAATATTGAGGAAACGTTACATGTGATAAATATTTACCCTAAAGAAATTCAAAGGGAGCCTGTAACAATTTATTTCTATCCAATACCATGTAATACTAAATCGCAGGGAAAATGCAGCCCCAAACCCTATATTTTTCCAACTTCTACTAATGATCATTCTTTGTGAAAAACGCCGGACAACAATGTCCCTTAACCACGCAGCTACATAAAATAATGTGCTTTTATACTCCATTTTAGCACATTTCATCCTAACCTACTCTGCAAAACAATGGATTGATTCTGCTTTCACTTCAACTGGTGTAACTAATTAGACGCAACTAGAATTACTCCTGATCCTATTCACATAAACAGGCTTGATGACTTCAGCAGGGCCATTAGTGAAAATAAGGACTCACACAGAGTGAGGATCTGTAGGCTCAAATCCTCTCGATTTGAAGCCTCAGTAAAACACAGCCGGTTCCAGCACAGGAGGAGAAAGCTGAACTGTGCACAGCGTTAAGAGCAGAAGAGTGGGAAAAGGGGAGCGTTTGGGCCAAATAAACTGGGAGAAAAATGACTCTTTGAAAGAGCTGTCAAATAAAAGAGCTGGGACTGAGATTTTCCAAAAGAGTACTGGAGAGAGGCTCCAAAATTCAGGAGGCACCTGCAACACGAGAGGCCACGAGTGCCCAGCACCCTGCGGCTTCCACTGAAGCACTGGCTTGAGAAAGGTATTTGGGAACGTTTATCCACACGGGATTTTTTCCCTTAAGCCAAACCTAGTGAGGACACGCATGGAAACGTAAATGGTTTCATTTTGAGCATGGCTTGCAAATTCAGATCAGCTTTGTGTTTCAAATGAACCAGCTCATCCAGCCTCCTTACTGCCTAAATTCAGTCCGTAAAGCTAATGCTAAAGCAGATGATTATGAAATAAAAGGTACTTCTAAGAGAAGGAAGAAGGGGGGAGAAACTCTATTAATCACTACCAGAAAACATCTGGTTTTAAATGAGGTGGTTTTGATCTATACTGCTTGTGATGCAAGAGGAAAGCTTTGCAATCCATATGACAACCAGATCTTCATTTTGTTGGGATTAGGGGTCAGCACAAGGGACTGGGGGAGGGAAGAGCGGGAAGGGATCAGGAGAAACAGATTCCAGTAATGAATGCCAGGACGCTCACTCTATAAACACAACCTACAGAACACTACAGTCCACTTGCAACATTTCTGCTTGATTTGTAACAGGATAAACCAATTAAAAGTTGAAGGTTTTATCCCATTTGCACGTATATGACAGGTTTCCCTTCAAACATCCTTAATTATACACAAAGGATGATTTCAAAATGCAGATGCTGCGCACGAAAACACTTATGAATAGTCACTTTACATGCACAAAGACAATAGAAGGCAGCAGAAAGTTTTGCTACTGCTTATCATTTCTACTAGTTAAAACTACTTCAGAAAAGACAAGAACACGGTCTTTCCTAGGTGACAGATGGAGAGGTGGAAGCAGAAACCTCCTCCCTGCCGCCAGCATACTGAGGCCAGACCTGACCAAGCTGCCAAGTCCCCTCCCAGGCTTTAACTACAGAGTTAAATGGTCTGAAGAGGAGGAAAAAAAAAAAATGAAGGTAACAGCGTTTTAGCCAAGAATCAATTCTGAACTCATCCCTCAGCAAGTGAAGGACATCTTGATGTGGAGAGTAGCAATATAAAGCTGAGAAAAGAGGTCTCTGCACCAGTTGCTTATGCCATCTTTATCTCACCCAGTAGCCATGGTGCTACAGCTGACAGTGCTTCAGACCACTCCTCTCAAAATTGACTGGAATTGGTTTTCTGATCTTAGAGAGTGGAGGGACTCAAAAGTGCTTGGAGATTTTCAGGAAAAGGCAAAAAGTAGTTGGGATTATACTCTTGCAAGTACACTTGTTAACTCAGTTGATAGTTACGTGTATTTGCTGCTATACCAGAAACCACACTGAAAGAAATCTGGTTTATTCATGCACGCTAAAGTGACTCCCACCTCTGGATTCCATGGTAAGAAGGCATTGCAAAACCCTTTGCCTTGGAGGGTTTTGTCTCATCCATCCCTCTTGTCACCACTTTTCCTTTCAGATTCTCTCTGCCTCAGAAATACCTTTGTATCGTTTCGTTTTTCTGCATCTTCTCACTGCTCATAAGAAATTCAGGTATCAACCACAACATTGGAAAGGAAGTTTCAGACCTCAGGAAATACTTGTAAAATATGAGAAACAATTCAAGCTATGCATTGCCTCTTGTGTCATGAAAAAATGATCTATGTTCCAAGGGTAGAAGTTTATTTTTCACAGGGACTGACATAAGCATCTGACAACTTGCATTACAACGAACATTACTATTTTAATGTTGTGTTTAACATTGCTCCTTATCTTTATCACTACACACAGCAGTGTATGGTGGGTTGAAGAAGCCTAGTGAACACTACTCCCCCCTCCTTCCTACCACCCTTGTGCTTTAACCATACACAAGAACGTACAACTAAATTGGTTTAATTACACCTCAAACTTTAAAGCAATGGCAACAGCAATGTTCAGCTTGTGTGCAAATGCATACAGCCACTTCCAAAGAGATACTCAGGGTCTTCTGAAGCGCCTGAAGAACGAAACACCAACATTATCTTTGTACCTGTACTCAAGGTTGGGGATAAGAAGCAGATACCTGCCTGCACATACATGCCATAAGCCAAAGGGCACTACAGACCCTGCATGTGTCTTGTACCCAAGTATCTTTTCCAAGACACTATTCAGGCATATATCCATGGAAGAACAGAAGTTCAGGCAGCAAGCTTTCCTGCTGCATGAGCACCATGTTCTCCCTATTTACCTCCTATTTTCCAGCTGAGTCACAGATACCTACATTACACACCTTAGAGGCTAGAGCGAGTTTTGCCATTTCCAGTCCATAATAAAGGTACAATCTGTCATTCTGGATCCCGAACCCACTGTGGAGATCCTTGCCTTTGTCACCTTGTGATTGAGGCTGCAGTGACATGCTCTCAGTGGGTCAGTTGGAAATTTGAGCTGGAGGAAAAGACTGCTGCCTACTTATTAAGTGATGTGTCACAAGGAACCCTTATTACAGCCAGGCTCTGAAATCTGTGCTGGCTTCTGACTAGTTTTCTGGTAGAATTAAGGTTTTGGATTTAACCTACAAAGCAGTGAGTGCTTTGGGCACTAATTACTTAAAAGCTCATTTCTCTCCCTGTGTAGTAACATGACAAGTTGTGGTTAGTGGGCATTTCTGAGCTGACAGTCCCTTGGGGCTGTCTTCACTGCAAAGTTAACTTAAATAACTCAAGTCCTATCAACACACAGGAGCCCTTAACTCAGAGCCCAGACATGCTCTTTAATTCTCTCATCAAGGGACATAAGTTAAACCTTGTGCACTGCTAACACTCAGACTAATGTGACAGATCCATCGTGTGAGCACTGGCAACTGGAACATATGCACTGTGGGTTGCTTAATGCCATCACACAGCCTCCCTGGAAGGACAAACAAGTGCTGCTACCATTAGCTGAGAAGGGATTAATGAAGTGCCCAAAGGTACTACTACCCAAGGAGCATAGCCTGGGCCAAAGAAGGAGTAAAGCAGGAAGACCACAGCGCAGTAACAGCTACAGGGGGATTCTGAGCTGCCCCTGGCAAAAGTGGCTGTAACCTGAGTGCTGGTTAATGCTGCTCACTCTTTGGAGGAGACATAGCAAGCATGGATTCATAGAATGGTTTTGGTTCTCTGGCAGGTTAAAGCCATTCCCCCTTATCCTGTCCCTACAGGTCCTTCTTGAAGGTCCCTCTCCAGCTTCCATGTTAGTCTGCTTAAGGTAGAATACATTTCCAAACCTCCTATGTTTTAGGCCTTTGCTGCATTTAATTAAAGCTGAATCAAAGAAGATAAGCACCCAAGCTAGCTATATTGCACAGACTGCAAAGCAATGGTAATCATTCAATACTCAACTGCCACAGTGAAATGTCACCCAACACAACACTTGTTGCTGACCTCTTGAATTCAGGAGGACCTAAGATGAAATCAGAACATACTGCAGTGAGGGAACCCCTGCTGCTGAAGAAAACACATGTGTGCTCAGCATGTCCCGAGGAACACAGCCACACGGGAGGAGAGGGCAACTTCAGCCCCAGGACCCAAACCTTCCATGATGACCCCTAGCACAGCACAAAACACCAATACCTATTCCACAGAGACAGCTGAAGGTATCCTATTTAAAATGCACTTGCTTTTTGCCTTCCCCCCGTTAAGCTCTGTTTCTAGCTCTGCTGTCCTCTGAATTTTCCATACTTCATGTGTTTTATAATTGATCCTTTGGGCTCCCTCACACACTCAGGGCATACAGGATTCTTCCATAATAAAGAGACCTTTAATATAATATTAAAACCACTGAGTAACACCACCTCCAGGTCCACAAGCGTTCATCATCTGCTCAGTGAGAACTCAAAGCAGCAATTCTCAAGAGCCTCATGATCTCCACTTTTGCTGCCATCAAAATGTCTTCTTGGTATTTTTCTGGCTTATGCTTCCCTGTGACCATGAGACTTTACAGAGCAGTAACTTGAGTATAACTTCTAAACACCAACAACACACACTGGTCATTCAGTAACAGCTTTCAGCTGTCAACAATATAATGCAATCAAGGATATTTACAAAGTCTAGATAGCAATAGAAAAGGTCACTTTAATCATGAGAACCTCCTGTATTTTTTTCACCTCCGATACTACTTGTTAATCAAAAAAGGAGTTTCAACAGCACACTTCCTTCGAGGAAATGGATATTATTATTTCTCGTCAGCAGTTTCTGCACTATGATTTCTATGTGCAAGGATAATGAATCCTTAAATCTGACACTTCCAGGTTTCTTGGTGCTGAGCAGGTTTCTAATCCCACACATTCAAGTATGGAAAGCCCTTTCATCGTGTTCTCCTCAGTACACAGTGTCCTGGGCCCTGTTGTTGTTACACCTGATTAAAATCAGGTTATCCTGTGCTTATCATCTTTAAGCTCGCTTGCTCACTACGCAGGTGGTGCATGCTTTCCTAACCTTGCCTGCTCCAGTTCTGAAAGAGTCAAACTGAACAGAGCAGAAGCCAAAGCACAGATTTACTCTTTATTCCGAGACACTGCGTCATCAGCTGCTTATTTAAAACTTTGTTCCGAGATGCTGAACCCAAGAGGCCAAGACTTTCCACTTCACAGGGCTGAACAGGCTCCACAACACGGTATTAGGTGTACACTTTAGCATCCCCATTAGCAATAATGATCCGTATTTCAGAAAGCATCTCTGTCCCATAGGGTTCCCATTCTCACTTCATAATGTGTAGCACACACGTGGAAACAAAGGCATTCATGGCATGAAGCACAAGAGCAGCAGAGAACCAGAGAAGCTTATGAAGTATTTATCGCAAAGTGGTACAAAACAGTAAAACTTTCAATATGAAGGGTAAAGTACTTTTATAACTCTCTTTAATAGTAAGTCATTATAATTAGAGGTTACTAGTATTGCAGTTACCCTTGGCTAGTATTCCTGGCACTGTTAGTTACAATATAAAGGAGCTTAAACACACTGCAGACAGAATTAAACACACACACCTCATATGCTACAGATGACTTTGTAAGAGAAACAGTTTCTGATGAAGGAGCTCAGACTCTTTACAAGCACCCACAGATCCATCTTATTCCTCAGGACTTAACAGGCAAAGGAAACAAATGTTCCAACTGACCTTCAGTTTGTGACCCACAGCCTGACATTTCTCAGACTGCAACTACTCTCTCCAGAGCTCACCTTGGTGGGCACCAAGTGCCCTGCTGCTTCAAATAGGATTCGTCCCTGACACCACACTGCAGGAGTAGAACACTTGTCACGTTGGGAGAACAGGTGTGCGCTTGTGAGCAAACAACAGAGAAGACAGTGTCCCCCTCACATGCGTTTGCAAAGTTTATACACACTTACAGTGACTATGGTTCGTAACAAGAAAAAGAAATCCTGGACTCTTTAGAAAGGAATTTATGCCATTTCCCCTTTTCAGACAATGCCATTAGACAGCAAACCCTTTTGAGGCTCGCTTCTTTTAGCCTCTAAACCATGTACATAGGCTGCATATTCAATACCTCGTTAAATTCCACTACTCCCCTCTCAGCTCCGACTCCACATCACTTCACAAACCCATCCACTTTCTCAGTGTGCTGGACTTCATTCCAGTTCTCTTATCCTTTCCAGATAAACCACAGCAAAAATGCACTGTAATTACACAAACTCTTAATTAAACTGAGGGATTTAATGCACCTCCAATGTTTCCATTATCAGCAGTAATGGCATTCAATCAGGACAACAGACTCCCATGTATTAATAAGCTCCTAATTGCTAATCACTTTCCTAGTTAATAATCACTAAAATGCTATTAGGAAAGATGTGTAAAATACAGATATCGCTGTGAAGTTTTGCCTCGGCACCTACCAGGATTCAAGTGCGATGGGCCAGCAGTGGCCATACAGCTGCTCACCCCCTTGTCCTGGAAGGTACCAGCCTGCCTCCACTGTGGGACAGATACTGCATTTGCCCTAGCTGCATTCCCAACCGCCAACACAATCCATGGTGCGAAGTACGAGCTGGTGCTGGAGATGGGCTTCTCCCAGAGCTTGAAGCTGCTGGATCCAAGGAGCCAGGCATAACCCCAGCCTGCTGAGGGAAAACGGCCTGGGCAGGTGAGCACCCCACACCTCCCCAACGCTCTGTTCTGAGCCTCCGATGCCCATCACTCCCAGGAGATCCCTGCGCTACACGCCACATCCCACCAAATGACTGCAGGCACCACCTGATGACACTTTTGGCCAGGCCCAAAGACACAGCTGCCACCATCAGTGTAAATTAGGGTGAGAGTGCACAGCTGGCCCCTATCATCCCATGGCAAGTCTCCATGGAGTCAGCATCTGCCTCATGGTCTCAGCCCTCATGTTCACGTGACTAAGTGAGACACTCAGTTTTCCCTCAAGGAAGGGAAATTCCTATAAACAAAGTCCCCCTCACAGCTATAAGGAGAAGTTTGACAGATGTGAGAAACTTCACATTCAGCAGACAAAAGCAAGACAGGGGAGCTGGGATCTGGGCCAGCAGCAGATCCTGCACACAGACTGTGGCAGCCCTGGAAACTTTACCACTGTGAGAGTTAATTCACATTTAAACCACAGCAAGAGTAAATGTGACTCCAGATTCCTCACGGATACGGCCCATCCCCAAACCCACAAAACCTCATGTAAAGCTTTTATTTCATGATCACTGAATGACGCACACACAGCCAGCACAAACCTCTGGTAACCAAGTTCTGTTTCATCTGTGGCCAGATCAGATCTTCTCTGGTGTTTTTCCACACCTGAAAGAGCTGATTTTTATTCTCATGAATGATACAGCACCTAGAAACACACACCTAGAAACACTCAGGAACACAACATTTCCATGCTAGATCCTAAACGGGAGCACTGATGTTGTCCTCTTCTGTACCCCATGGATGCAGGGTAGGAACAAGGATTCCCATGCAGTTTCAATGTTGCAATTCAGAACTTGTGCCCTGTAGCAGACATTTTAAAAGAAGGAAAAGCTTGGGGATGGAAGAAGGGAAAAAATTAAGTCCTTGCCCCTTCCTGTTTCTCCTCACCCCTTATAAAGGTCCACAAGAAACTCAACATTATGGCTTTGGTATTCAAGAAATTATATATCCACCCTCCACTAGAGGAAATGCTGCTCATTCCCGTTAATCCAGGACTTCAAATGACACCAAGTACATAAATGAAGCGCCTGTGTAATAAAAAACCCTACACTGATCAGGGATGCATATTTATGTGGCAAACTTGTGAGGCTTCAGTTTTTAATAGCAGGAATGGATGTACGCTCCTTCCCAGTTTGGGACAGGCATTCTAGTGGAAAGAGGAGAAAATTCCCATGATGGTCAGACACTCCAAACACAGTGCTTCCTGTGCACCTCTGAGCCTCATCCTGGGGAACACCGGGCAGCCAGAGAGTCCTGCGGGCTTGCCTGAGAGGAGCAAACACTGTGGATCCATCAAACATGGGCTGGGATAACTTTTGTTGGAAAGGCATGAGGGTGCCAGGCTACATCCCTATGGAACCAAAGGGTAAAACCACTGATCCACTGCGGGAGGACCTTGGCCATACCCTAAGGCCTCAATAGCTACTTGCAAAGCTGTAACTACTGAGCGCACCTTCCAGGTCCTGTGTCACCGGTGTTCCCGGCTCGCACCCAGCGCTGACTCCGCAAGCGGGTATTTTGGGAGCTCTGCGCTACTGAAAGTGCTGATGAGACGTGAGGGGGAACAAGCAGCATGTGATGGGCAGCGATTCTGCCTGCTTAGTCACTCTTGTGAGAAGGACTTTCAAACAACCCTAAGAACACACAATGGCACTATAAAGGAGACCTATTTGGGTTTATTAGGTGGAGAACAAGGCAACTGCTTCAATCAGTGAAATTCTCCATGTGAAATGGAGGTTTATTCACCTTCTTTATTGTCATTTAATAACCTCTTAAGTGAAGAATTATGAAACCAAGGTAATATTGAGCCACATTTTCCTATTTCCAGTCATATGCAGTTTTTCTGCTTTGCTAACTTTTAAACACTCTGCTTATATTCTACCCACATCTTTAAAGGTCATTGCTCCCATCGGGGGTTTTGGTGGGGTGGGGTTCTTGGTGGATAGAGATGCAACTGCAAAAAGGCTCATAGCTGCTTCCTTCAGCATTCTTCCCTCTCCTTCAAAATAAGAAAGCTGCTGGCGTCTCTGTAGGAAAGGGTCTGAAAGGATTCTGGAGGCACACAGAGTCTTCAACGAATGTTTCAAAGCAGATTCATCATTTGCAGTGAATACAAGTTTTTGACTGATACGTAGGAAGAAACTTGAATAAGCTCAGATCTCAGAACTGAAGGTTTTTCCAAAGGAAAAGCTCCAGAAATGCCTGCATTTAGATGGGGGGAAAAGAGTGTGAATCAAGAACAAAGCCCCGAGACACAGCGAGAGTGAATAACCTTTCAGATCAAGCTGGTTTCCCCACCAGAGAGAGTTCCAGCCTGCACGTTCCCATTTGATGCAAATGGCTGTCAGAATAGCACGACTGGATAATAGATAAAAGATTATCTGTGACATTATGAAAAAATGAAAGCTTAAAAATGGCTACAAGTTCCATGAAATAAAATATTAGCTAGCCTGTCTGAAAGGCAACAATAGCCCCTCTGGTTTATTCAGCGCCGCAGCCCTGCTGCCGGCCACCATTGTTCTAATGACTCCCACAGGCTCGTCCGTGCTCTGCAGCTTCCCTGCTGCCCCCTCTGCTAAAAACACAAGGTCCAAGAAACAATCCTGGTTAGGATTCCTTTCCCTCAACTTGAAACGGGGATAGAAATCCAACTGGAGCAGCTCTACAGGCAGCATGCCTGATTTAACAGGAGAATTACAGATTCAAGGCAGGGATTTCCAGTGCAGCCTGACTGTCATACCAGCCTTTCATTTCCAGGAGGAGGTCCAGGCTGAGGACATGTCTGCTGCACAGATTTCTGCTGAGCACTTCACCAATGAAGGCAAGCTGCATGCGTAAAGCTACTCCCCACATCTTCTGCCCCATGAACTGCTCAGCTGAATCATAAAATGGTTTGGGTTGGCAGCGACCTTTCAAAGCTCATCTAGTCCAATCCCCTGCAATAAGCAGGGATATCTGCAACTGGATCAGGTTGCTCAGAACCACATCCAGCCTGGCCTTGAAAGTCTCTGGGGATGGGGCATCCGCCATCTCTCTGGGCAATCTGGGCCACTGTTTTACCACCCTTGTAAGGCATTTCTTCCTCACATCCAGCCTGAATCTCCCCTCTTTTAGTTTAAAACCATTCCTGACAGTGGTTTACTGCAGAGGATCCAACCTACCACAGCTGCAGCCGGTCAGGACTCCCACCACTGCAAACTGGGAGACTCAGGACATCTGTGCATGTGTTTGTCTCATTCAGCTGGTGTAAACTGGCATAATTCCACTGACATCAGCAAAGTCACGCTGATTTATATAAACTGATGATCTCACCCACTGTAATTACATATAATTTCCTATCTGCAAATACTGTCCTGTAACAGAGTAGAGCAAGATCCCAGTTACTTGTCCCTTGTATGGTAGGAGAACCCAGTCTTAATGGCACAGGAATCCAACCTAATTGATTTGGATGAAATACACCTTTATATTCACAGCAATATCGCACTTCACATTAAATACAAAGTTCAGCTTAACTACACCAAATTCACAGCTATTGTTTTCATTAAGTGAAAGCACAGCGGAGGTCAAGCAATAGAGATGCTGTTCAACACCTACATTTTCCCTTGCTCGGTAATTCCACGTTGTACTGCACAATTGACATTTGGGCAGTCGTGTTGAAAAAGCTGTGAAATGATATTGAAAATGTGAAAAACAAGCCCTGACAGGCACTCAGATAGTGCAGTGATGGGCACAGACAGTGAGACGCAGGAATAATCCTGCCACCTCCTGCAGCCTGCAATGATTATTTCTCTGTTCTGTCACGCAGGTTGATTCCTCCTGAGCACCCGTCTTGACAAAGGCAACGTCTTGCCAGGACATGCACACATGTGTCCCCGTCACAGCATATGCCGCTTACTGAGAAAGACCTTAAGTCTTCACCACCACTACTAGTGGAACACTCGGTGGTGCAGAGTACCTGTTTTCTCACATACAAGCACATTCAAGGACTGCTTTTGTACAGACTCGAGGACCAGCTAAAACCTCTTGGGCTGCAGCAGCTGAGGATTCCCAGCACGGTGAGATGGGGCCTGGTGGAAAAGTCCTGCTCAACGCGGGCTCTGCTGCTTCATATTATCCACAGAGCTGTGTTGCTTCGAGTCCCGCTGCAGCCAGGGGGACTTACTGGAGTGAGCATTAAAGGCTGGGATCCTTCAGTAGCTGCCCACATGCCACTTTATTCGGGAAGATAGAATCAGTCCACTGTTAAATTAACAACTGTGAACAGTGCAGAGAATTGGGCTGACACTGAAGCTGTTTAACTTTGATTTTCCTTGTCTCATTTTCCCGAGCAGGGCAGCGTTCCAGTGCTCCAAGGTGAAAAATGCATTTGTGCTCTTCAGTAACTCTGAATAAGCACAATCGCTTTTTAAATTGAAATCCATATCAGACCTTTCCCAGGAAAATGACAATATAGAAGAGCTATAGCTAAAGCCCCAAAGTGTCCACAAGTAGGAACTGTTCATACGGCAGGGGGAGAACTGTGCTTCCCTGGCCAACATCAGCAATGGGATGCAAACTTTCTTGTCCCAGCCTCCAAATCTACTCAGAACTGCAAGCCAGCAATCCATGCGGGGCGTAATGAACACAGCCTCACAAAGCCACATTTGCTGTTGTTGGAGATGCTGATTGTTCAGGGTGGTTGAAGCTTCATTTCTGATTTGAGTAAAAGCTCCAGCATTTTCTCTCTCGCTCTAGTTCAAACCTGAGCCTCTAGCTACAAATGGGGCGATTAGAGCAGCGTTGTAGAGCAGCAGTAAAACAGTGTTAATGAGCTGCAGGATATCAGAGGCAAAAAAGAAGAAAATATTTCCCCCGCAGGCCAAACAAAATTAATGTTAAAAATTAATGTAAAGCACTAATGCAGCAAGTGCCTCCATTCAATTATTGGGCTGTGACATGTACAATGCAATATTTTTGCCATTGAATTTGTTATCTAAAAGGTGCTCATTGTTTATTATGGTGTGAAAAGCTGTTTTGCTCCAGATAGGCTGGTTCATTAAGAAGTTGGATTCTTGCCATAGCCCTATTTCTTAGCAATGAAGCGATGCCCCGTAGCAAAACCTGCAGAGAGCGGCTCTCTGTTTAATATCAGAAATGTAAATCAAAAGACTCCAGTCTGCTTTTTAAACAGCTTTTGGTCTTTACAGTGATGAAATTCACCCCCAAATATTTCACATTGCTGCCTGGTCAAAAAGGCTTCTATAAATTCCAACTCTGCTGAATGATTATCATCATAATAATTCCTGTCAATAACGGGTTTGTACTGCTCCTGCTATTAAAACACTTTTTCTTCTGCTGTTTCATTCATCATACTGCAACAGGTTTGGTTTTAAGAAGGGAAAGAAACCTACATTTTAACTGCCTAAGTAGAAAATAACGTTCTGAAAAGAAACAAGGTATGCACAATTACACAGATGCTAATGACTTCTAGTACTTTAGGGCTGGAAATGTCACATAACTGGATTTCGATGTTCCTGTACGTGCTAAATAGTACCTTTTCCAGCAAGGACTCCCAGAGGGGTCTCAGCTCTAGAAGCTGACACCAAGAACTAGGGTCAGACCCCCGCGAGAATGGGACCATGCTGGGGCAACAGGAGGAGGTAAGGCCTTAGGGAACAGGACAAGGCAAGGAAACAAACCCAAGAGCTGCTTTTGCTTCTGAGGTTGACAGGATCCACTGGAGCTTTAGCTTCTACATAACAGTGAGGAGAGAGAAAACAAAATCTCACCAAAAGCCCTCTACTGGCATATAAAAAATTACTCTATTTAGCGAAATTAGATATTTTGTTGGCCTTCATTTATGAGCCAAAACACCCTGAGGGGGACTACTTACCAACTTTAATTAGTAATAAAAAGCTTACAAGTGCCAGGGGAGCAAGAACTGGAGTTCATGGGCCAAATCCGGCGCTCAAATTACACCAGTTTAAATCTAGGCTCTTCTTGCCTTCAAAGCAGTTGCTCTGCGCTCTCCACGGGACAACCCAGTGGCCTCAAGTCACACTGGAGTCAGGAGATGTGCTGTGACGGATGCACTGCAAACCTGTCATTTGACCAGGTTTAATAAAGATTGTTGTCAGGAGGTTTGTATGTGCTGGAGACAAGAGTTTGTGGGGATTAATGACTGTGGATGGGGTTTGCAAGGCAAGGTTCAGGTAGCAGGGGGTACAGGGGTGGCTTCCTTAGAAGCTTCCCCCATGTCTGACACAGCCAATGCAGGACCCGCCGCTGGCCAAGGCTGAGCCCATCAGCAACGGTGGCAGCGCCTCTGGGGTGATGTATTTGAGAAGGAGGAAAAGAAAATTGGGCTGGAACAACTGCAGCCACAGAGGAGAACATGTGAGAGGAGCAGCCCTGTAGAGCTCAAGGTCAGTGCAGAAGGAGGCAGGAGGTGCTCCAGGTGCTGGAGCAGATGTCCTTCTGCAGCCCATGGAGGTTCACAGTGGAGCAGAGGACCCCACACTGGAGGAAAGGGATGTGCAAAGGAGGCTGTGGTCCCATGGGAAGCCTGCACTGGAACAGGCTCCTGGCAGGACCCCTGGCCCCATGGAGGGAAGAGCCTGCGCCAGAGCAGAGGAGGAGCGTGAACAGTCCTGCCCTGGGGAGGAAGGAGCCGCAGAGACAAAGTGGGATGAACTGACTACAACCCTCTTGGTTTTTGTCTTGATATATTTTGCAAGCATCCAGTTCTCACAGCGCTATTTGAAATTCCAGAAGTGTATCAGGATTTATTCAGGAGCCAATAAGAGCAAGAAAAAAATATGCAACATTGCAATGAAAACTGCTCATTAATAATAAGCCCATTTTCAAGGCACCCATCACATACTAAAAAGAAACACAGCTTGCTGTGAGCAAAAGGGTATCACAGCCAGCAGGCTGCAATTTGCCACCCTGCCCATACTCAACTTACTCCTCTGCCACTGGCTTGAAAATGCATAAAGCAACAAAGCTTGGTGTGCTCCATGGAAATCTCTGAGGCATCGGCATCCTTATATTAATTTTTACTATAGCCATATTAGTTTCTGTAGTTAAAGCAGAACAACATATATATTAACACGTGATCTTCATGTTAAAAATATCCACATGAACAATCCACCCTTAAAACAAGCAAAGGGACTAAATCTGCTGCCATTGACTGACTGTAGCTTATCTGTACCGACTTTCAGGTGCTGAACTTGCAGGTGAAGGGGGAATTCAGCTCAGTTTTCTTCTATTGAGCTGAGAAACTGAATTTATACAAACCTTTCACGGTGAAATCAGAAATCACATGAAAAACCATGGAAAGTGCTGGGAGACAGAGCCTGGGCCCAACATCAGCTGGAACATGACTTTTCATAAACTCTTCATCACATCTTATATTGGTTTAAGATCAGTGTTTGGCATTCCTCTGAACTGACACCCTGAGAGCAGGCTGTATTTTGCCATCCCTATACCGCCTCTGTGGATCTGTCCTACCTACATCATTGGAATGAGAGGGGTAGGACAAGCATTTGGAAGTCCTGCTCCTCTATTAGCAATGAGATTAATTGAGACGCCTCTGGGCACTTTCCACAGTCAGACCCAGCCACTAATGGCCACTGATTTATTTTTAAACAGCATGTACAAGTTTAAATGGTGCAGACTCCCCCAGATTCCCTTTGCCTACCTTTGCCTCCCCTCCTAGGGGTTAACCACACTGGAGAGAGGGAAAACCCAGCCCCCCCCCTTCCTTTGCCTGCAGCACCAAGATCAGGAAATTCACTGCTAATCACTACGGTTGTGATTCCTGATTTCAACTGGCAGCACAGCGAATTGAACTGCAGTCCCCAGTCCCCCGAGTGCAGAGGCTTCACCAGGCAGGCCTTGAGCTTGTTAGAACTGTGGTGCTGCCACGTGGTTAGCAATTTTAAATTAATCTCTACCCCCATGCACACTTATCCAACCCCCCCACCATCTCTTAAAGTGGCTGCTAAAAATTCAAACTCCAGGATACCTTGCTCTAAGACTGAACTAAGTACAAAATGAGGATACTATTAATTACGTTTCCTTCAGCCTCAGCACCTGGAAAAATGGATTTCTGCACTGTTTCAGGGATTTGCCTAATCCACTTCCTGCAGTAAAGCCAACCACAGCTCTGGCTGTCTTAGCATCCTGCCATGCAAATCCTCCCTCCCACCATGAGCCCCTCTTGGAGCAGTGGCCCCAGTCCAGGGCGGCAGCAGCAGGAAGCGGGGCCGGCAGCGGTACACCAGCCAGCCCGGGGAATTCAACTGCGTGGGTTGAGTGTGGGCTCTTCACTCAGCCAGATCTGCCCTGCTGAGAGGGGCCTGAGCTTGCAGACACCTCGGTCACTCGATTTACCCTCCCTCCAGTATCACCTTCACACTGCAACAGAGCTGTGCTGTGCAGAGTGAGCAGGAGGATGCTGTGCTGCACTGCATGGTTCAGTCATAACCTCTGACTCCAACCACCTGCCCCAACTGGGTTTGTAAAAATTACTCCCAAACCCAACTTAATGGCTTGTGGCTCCTCCATCATTCTGGAGCCTGAGTGTTTGTCTCCATTCTGGCTAATACAGTCCAGGTTTTGTGAAGCCTTTGTAGTTGGCCATGTCCAGCTGAACTAACAAATACCTGCACTCCGGCATGGTGCACATGACAGCACACGTGTGCCTGGACCTTCCAGGGCTTTATCTTCTGCAGCTGCAATCACTACCTCAGCCAAATTGCAGAGGCACCCAATGGGAGGTCGCCTGGCTTATGGAGGGGGATGTAGAAAAGCAATCGGCTGGCATTTGAGCAGGGGCTCTGCCACCACCCCGGTGTCAAGTCTGAAAAGCTGTGGAGGTAAGTTTATAAATGACTGCAGGTTTCAGCACCCAGTTTGGAATCTATAAACTTCTGAAACCTGTTAGTACTTTATTTGTAATGATACTGCCAACAGACTCCCCCCCCACAAAGGTCACAACACACACTCAGCATTAAATTGCAGTATAACAAATCCTCAGCTATCCATAACCTACCAAATGATAGGGGCAGGCTGGAAAGGGGAGACTGGGATAAAGCAGAGAAAGAAAAAAGTCTAGACACACTTTCCTAAAACTCACTGGGGAGCCGTTCTAAAATCACTTTATAAGGAAATAATTGAGGTTCTATATACAATACTCCCTTTAAAAAAGGAGTAACACGTCTGACAACCTTAGAAAGTCAGGAGGTTGTTAGGGAGAAGAATGGTTCTCTGTTTGGCAATTTAAATACTATGTGGCCCTAATTCATAAACATTTAAGATTTTATAAAGCTGGTGGGAATAAAAGAGCAAAAAAAAGCAAAACAAGCCAGAGCCAAGCAGAAAAACCCATAAACCCCAAACCCAACTGCCAAGCGAATGAAAACCATCTCCGCAGTTGCACCCCACTTTCCTCACTCCCTAATGCTCCAACCCAGATTGCTGGCCCTTCAATTCACCACAGAATAAATCCACTATTGTGTGTATCGCACAGCATAAACCCCTTACTGTGTGCATCACACACCACAGCAAGCTGAATTCAGACCACAATCACTACATTTAGCATTATCCCCCTATATATGAACATATATAGATGTAAACTGCAGTGATCTTTCTCATCTCGCTGGCAGCTCTGTCTCCTCCACAGCAGTGGGAAGCCAGCATGATTCTGTTACACCTTTTCCTCACTGAAGCGGAAGCTCTGGGTACACAGTGTGGCTGCCGCCTTCCAGGTCAGGCCTTCTGGGTCCATCCATCGCCCTTAGCGAGCACGGAGGACGCAGTCAAACAGGAGAACAGAAGGGCTGTATCTGGACATGGTAGATGGTGTAGTGGAGCTAGGCAGCTCTGCAGTGGAACAGCTCTTCAATGGGAGCCACAAATAAGGATCACATAAAAAACAGCAAAGGCCTATTTCTTCCCCCAAAACCATGGTCTCCGATTGCTGCCTCAGACATATGGGAAGCTCCTTCATGGCTATAAGAAGCCACTGGAGCAGAGACTGTCACAGAAGATGCAGTCTATCACCTTCTGTGCACTACATGATGTGCACAGGCCAGATTGGATCTGGGGACCACTGACCTTCATCGTTTGGTCTCCACACCTCCTCCAGCCAGGAGGTTACCAACACTATTTCAAGGGGAGCATAACAGAGGTGAAAAAAATTACCGCAGAAAAATAATCTACTATTCCTCTTACATCTCTCCTGCTATCCTTCATGGCAGAGCTGCTTCTCCATACACTTATGGAGAGAGGCTCGAGCAGAGGAGCTGTATCATCTACCTCAGGACAACTCTACACCGAAACCTCCGCAAGTTTTTCCTGACTACAGATAAACTCAAAAATACCCCTCAACATGTAAACCCAGGAAAGGACTCTGGGAAATTCTGGCTGCAGATGAACTGAGTGGTCGCACTGGGGACTGACCCAAACCTCTGGCTCACCCATCACTGCAACTTCAGGAGAATATGGATTCTTACCTGAACTCGATGGCCCAAGCCTGTTTCTAATTGTAGCTAAATATGTCATTCCACGCTGTAGGGCCTGACTTCTTTCTGGCCCATCTCAGCTGCCTTTTTGACCTGTGCAGCCCACTCAAGAACCACGATCAAGAAAGTTATGCCTACTGAGTGCGAGGATTAGTGAAAAACATCCACACAGAATGTCAATGAGGGGGCATCACACACTTCTCCCATTAAAATTCAGTAGGTTTTCTAGTCCTTATGGCCTCAGAGCATTTGCATAGTATAGGGTCAGGGAGACATCCTGATTCCACTATAGCTGCACTGTTTAAAGGGTCATAATGGTGACATATGAAAATAACCCAGCTTTAATTGATACCCGGGCTGCTGGCTGTTGAATTCGAAACTCCCCCTGGCCCCATCTCAGGTATATCTAATGTACAGTAGACTCAACAGCAGATGCCAAGAAGGCAGCTTGGTTTCTCAGTTGCATTAGCAGAGCTTTAAAAATAATTGTTGAGTTGTCCACAAGATGTCCACCCTCCTTTTCAAGCTTCTGAAGCTCTTAGTAATGCCCACTGCAGCAGTAAATGTCCTCAGAGCTGGCAAGTTATTTAATTGCACATCTCAATTATAGCGTCTCAGGAGAGGGTAAAAAAAAACCCATGTTTTTTACTTCAAGCTTCTTGTTAGGCTTTCATAGTTCTTTTAATATTTCATCAGAGGTCCAGTTATGACTCAAACTTTACCGAAAGCAGCAGAGATGTAGGTGTGTTCATTAAGTTCTCTTCTGGTTTTCTTGCTGCTATCAATTCCCAAATCATACAGACAAATGGCAATTACAAATGACAGGTAATTCTTAGCTTGTGCTCAGTCAGCCATTAACTCCTGTAATAACCACGCTGCTGGGCTCAGGACCACACGTTACAGGGCACTGAAAGATTCTTGGCACAAACCAGACCAGTTGCTTTGCTTATTTTTTAAGCATCGTATCCTCTGTAACAAGAAAGATGACGGCTGATGTTGGTCAGAACAGGAAAGAAAGAGTTACCTGAAGAGTTACCGCATGGCAGCTATAATTGCATTGCTGCTTAACTACTCATCACTGCTAAACTATCATTTCTGTGGCACTTGCCATGATTCAGCTCAGGTTCACTTCTGGGATAGAATAAAAGAGAAACACTGTTTACAAGTGAGTCACTCAGCTGAGAAAACCATGGAATCTGATGAAAACCCATCCCGTATACTATGAAACTATCATTACTGTATTTGCTAGTGATATAGGAATGAGGTACCACTGAGCTTCTCTACACTGCAGATCAAGAGTAAAAAGCCCATTATTTAGTCTCCCAGCATTACTAAACCCTTTAATGGTTCCAACCACATCTTCATTTATGGAAAAGGTGCTTTTAAAAATTAAATCCTGTGGGTTATTGGGATGTGTTATTAACAGAGAACGTCCAACAGTATAAAAGAGTGCCAAGAATAAGGGGATGAAATTGTAGCCACGTAAAGCTGAAGTCCTCCCAGAGGTACTCATGTACCAAATGGCCACACTTAAAGCAAAACGCTAGAGGTGCTGCTGTGCCTTGCAGCAGCTATTGCTGCATCAGTGTCCTCTCTACAATTCGGCTACAACCTAAGGAATCACTCTGCCTTTGCAAATAGGTTATTTTATTGAAATTCTCCTTTCTGTTGGTCACTCCACCATTAATGGCCTTGACAGGAGAAAACCAGGACCCTTCTTCCAGTCTAAATGGGTTCAGAATTC